>OX291547.1:26074370-28801870 GCA_946406115.1 Apoda limacodes | reverse complement strand
CGTGAGTCAACGCCAGGAGGGGTGTTCCCCGTTACGCGGGTGCCGTTGCGATTGAGTGGGGTCGAGAAGCGCCCCGGCACTCTTTGATACCTCGAGTATTCTTGCGGGCGCTGACGAACCCGGGGACGTCGGCGTCGTTTTAGGGGGGAGGCCCTATTAGGGGAGGTCGTAGAAAGTAATCTCGCTATCCGGACAGCGAGATCGTCATCTTGGGCCGTTAGTACGTGCTGAGGCCACCTAACGAAAGATTTACGACCGTGCCAATACAGTGAATACAGTAAATGGTGAAAAATTCTAGATCGCACCTCCTACCGTCGAGAAGGACTACAAGCATTTTTGATGGCTCAGCAAAAATTCTTGTCAAGCAGTTCTGATGGCTCGCCAAAAATGCTTCTCAAGGATTCAAATTCATTTGTATTTGAGTCGCCTCAAAGTGAACTATCCTCTTGAGATCATCTCGGAAACATCTGCAAGCACGTAGTCTGCTTGTCAAGCACATCAAGCATTTCCTAAACGATAATTTTATTATTTTGACTCCAATTTTGAATCAAAATTTTGATCGTCTAGGGAGTTCTTAAGAACCTAAATCACGCACGCAGTACGGTTTCAGAGGTACTTCCCCTCCCGAACGAAACTTGTGGAATGAACTCCCCTGCCAAGGTTTTCTCTAAGGACTACAGTATGGCGTTCTTCAAAAATGGTGTTATTAGATTTTTTAAAAGGTCTGTCACTTTTTTTCCTTATAAATCTTTTATACTTCTTAATTCGTTGAAATACCTATCATACAACAAGTTCATTTCAAGTCTATTTAGTGTAAAGTGTGCAAAAAATGATCAGAGTAACTAAAAAGGGGTGCAGGGGATGTTGTTAGTCCGGTATTTTCCCTTGCACCCTCTTTTCGTTATTAATTATTGGTGTAAAGAAATAAAAGTTATCTAAATACATTTTAGGGACAAGCAATATAAACTTCTTTTTGGAGAATATAATCACTACGTTTATTATAACAGACCAAATTCGGTCTAAAATGGAAAGAACTAGGAGTTCAATGAAGAAACATTACAAGGAATTTACTAGGATATTTTATTTTTTTAACAGAATTTATAAATTTTTTATTTTTTAATTAATAGTAAAATGCCATGTGATCATCGATACGGATCAAGTATTGCGGTTTGCGGGCTGGCCGGCGGCGGCGCGGCGGCGCCTGGCTCAAGCACGCCGTGTAACTGATATACGGATTTTTTTCTTTTTTCTAACTACTGGCTACTGTTGTTGGCCGCAGATGGCCTTTACAACTACACGCGGACTAACTTTTGCTGCGGTGCTGCTTGCACTCTTCAGCGAAAAGTTGGGGCGGTTTGCGCAAGGGTGTCCTAGACACGAACCTCGGCTTGGGCAACCGCTCTTAGAAACTAAAATTTGTATCTAACTAAATTTTACCGCCGTTTCGGAAAATAGCAAAGGCGTTCTGAAGAGAAGAAACGGCAAGAAACTCTTCAGCACTCGCCTATTATTATTTAAATCTAACTAGTCGAAGCGCCCGGGTATATTAGTGAACCTAGTATACCCGCGCGCTCGAGTGTGTGTGTGTGTGTTAAAACTAAGCTGTCTAATGTTCCGTCGCCGCCGGCGGCGACGTATTCTGTATATATTTCTATAATCTGTGATCGCGGACGCGAGCGCTGAAGGCGCTTGAGCTTTGAGCCTGCTGGTTATATCATCGTCGGAGTCAATTATGACGTGCCTCGGATATCTAAACGGTCCTAAGGCCCCTCTAATGGGGGCATAGTTGCAAGATTGCCTAATTAGGGGATTGGGGTGGAGGGCTGCCGTCTCAAAGTAGCGTTTAGACGCATCTTTGATGAAGGCTTTTATGGTCGGAAGCTCGAAATCACTATGGAGATCGATGTTACGCATATAGTACGGGGCGCCGACTGCGCCTCGCATAAAGCGATTTTGTAAGACTTGCAAGGAAGTAGTGTTGGTGTGACCAAACGCTACGCTCGCATATGTGAGTATGGGCCGAATACAAGTTTTGTAAAGCGTCACCTTATTTCTAAGAGACATTTTACTGTACTTGTTTAACATTGGCTTAAGACGACCGAGAACAAAGGCTGCTCGATCTCTTACTCTTTTAATGTGGGCTCTGAAATTAAGACGAGAGTCTAAAGTGACCCCTAAATATTTGACCTTTTTAACCCACGGAATGGGTTGGCCATATAGGTGGACTGGGGTGAGTTGCCTTGTGACCTTTACCGATTTTCGGCCCCGGGCGAAGTGCACTGCTGCACTTTTCTCGGGGTTAACCTCGATTCTCCACTTCCGAAACCAATCGCCTAAGGCGTTGGCGGCAGACTGGAGGGCCAGGCTTATACGACGGACGTGTCGGTGAGATGATATACGGACAACAATCAGCAGAATTTATATAATTAACTCATTGTACCTGGAGGTCGGTCTTGTGGCCATGCAGTGGTTTAAACATGTAGTTCACACGCAAAGGGCCGTTACAGTTGTGTCGTTACAGAGTTCCTATGGCCACCTCCATGCTCTATAACAGCTTAGGGCATGGGCGTAGCCAGGATCATCAAGGTTGGGGCAGCCGCCCCACCCTAGACTACCCAAAAAGCGTATAACCTCGAGAATTTTGCTTGTACAGTACATTTTTGCCATAAAAAATAATATTTTCTACCAGATTTGCCCCACCCAAGCCTGATCTGCCCCATCCTAGTTAAATAGCTGGCTACGCCCATGGCTCAGGGTAGCTCAATTGGGCATAATGTTCGTAACACTTCTCGGGCTTTACAACCCACTGACTTATTAACTATATAAATGTATCGGGGGTTATAAATGAAAATCGATTCTTATGGAGTAAACTCCCAAAAACAGATTGTGTATTTCAGTTTAGTAGAAGCACGCAATCTGCGTGATGATTCAAGTCGGTTGCTTTAGCTTTAGCAAGCTTTTATAGCTTTTAACAAAAAAAAAACAACCGGCTTCAAACAGATGCACTAAAAAGGTAAAAAAATACTTATTTCCAAAAATATGATCTGAAATACAGTTTGAAGTTGGTGTCATGAAAGTGAAGTGTGTTACTGCAGACCATCATGTAGGTAAACATGTATCATATTGCATCAAACTGAAACATGTAACTTTTCAGGACTGCTTGCACTCAAGTTCTTTCTCTCGAAATAATAACAAATCTTGTAGTCATGCACATTGGCAAAAGTTGTTAATCAAGTTTATTTCTCCGGTTTATAATTACATGGCATCTGGTTGCGCTAACTATACTATTATAAGTGCGAGAGTGACTTTGTTTTTCCTTTTTTTTACGACACAACGGGGCGTCCAATTGAGCTGGAATTTGACACAGGGAGAGCTGAAGAGCCGAAGAAGGGCAGACGCTTTTTATTTCCGAAAATACAAAAGTTCCACTAGGAATTACTACAACTGAATTCTACGTGGATGAACTGTGGCTAAATATAACTTGGCTAATGGCATGCATACTTTCGTACTGTTATCAAGTAGTTCCCGTAGCAATTCCACGTGGGCGATTCAAGTCAGTAAAAACGATCTGGTTCCGAGGTGACTGTGAGATGCATTGTAAGTTATAAAATTGTACCTTTAAAAGGGTATTCTCCAGAGGTGGTCCCATAATAATGTTGTAAATTTAAAACCTAAATTTTTGGTCAAAAAAAATAATTGATCTTAATTTGGAATTGGTCAAACGCCTTTATGTTGATGACTGTATAAAATTTTATTATGAGTGTAGATGTTTTTGGTGTACAAGACAAAATAGCAATCGTCACTTAAAAGTAAAACAAAGCTCTTTAACAAAGAAAACAACCGGCTTCAAACATATGCACTAAAACGGTAAATATATTTACTTATTACCAAAAATTTGATCTGGATTACAGTTTGAAGTTGGTGTCATGAAAGTGAAGTGTGTTTTAAACTTCAGGTACATAGATAATAATAACTTGGCTAATGACTTGTTATAACATACTTTCTTACTGTTATTAAGTAGTTCCCGTAAGAATCCCATGTGGACTGAGCCGCAGGTAAAAGCTAGTCTTTATTATACGTGGTTAAGTATTAGTAGAACAACGGTCTGCGAAGTTCATCTGCAGGCGCGGCCGTTCACCCCAGTGCTCGATGCAGTTGCATTTGGTTGCATGATGGCCGCCGCCGCCCGCGCCGCCACCGCCCGCGCCGCCGCCGCTGCGCGCCCACAATTTTCTGTTTACTATGCTATGTTTTTGCAACATTGTTCGCTATTAGCATAATTTGTTGTCAATGACGCTTTTTATGGTCCCATGTTGGTACCTCAAAATTACAGAAAACATGGAACTATTCTAGGGACATTTTGTTTTGTTCACCGCCAGTTTGTCTTTGGGCGCTCATATTTTTCAATGTCAGTAGTTTTAACAGGAAAAAAAACCCATAATATATCAATGTTCATGTGGAGTACCTACCTCATAAAAGGTATTCACTAATGTAGAATTTAAAAATATTTGTTGAAGTTGACTCACTGATTTATTATTATCAGGGTTCCGTCCGTACCTTTATGGTAGGAAGAACCTTCATAGTGAGACTTCGGTGTCTGTTGTTTTTTTAATGGAAATGGTTATCAGCAGATTTGAATTTTTTCATATATGCATGAACATCTTAACGGTTTTTATTCCCAAAAGGGGTTAACCAGTGACTGCAGCCTCTTTTCACCAACCAATTAATTCTTTACAACAAATTCCTGGCAACACAGCTTCTGATGACCGCATGGTCTGGACTAAGACGATTTTTTATATGTTCTATATGTCGTTAATTACTAAATTTAAAGAAATAAGCGGTAAAATAAAATACCTGAGACATCCCTATTGCCACTGTATGACTAACTAAGTCAGTGATTATACCTATATACTTTTATGCTTTCTGCGTTCGCTGGGTGTGAATTGGTCTTGTTTGCATGTATTTCACGAGTTTTTAGGGTTTCCTAGTCAACAAGGAACCCTTATAATTTCGCAATGTCCGTCCGTCTGACCGTCTGTCTGTCTGTCTAAGACTATTGTTTAAAAATATAGAGGGTGTTCAAAAACCATTTTTCGATTCAGCAATGCGTTTGCGAAATATTAAGCTTTAAAGTGCAAATCTCTGCAGCACAGTTGAGCTTAACAAAATGTTTCCAAATCGGTTACCCATCCAATGGCTGACTACGACCGACGTTGCTTAACTCTCAACACGACCCCTCGAGCGAGACAACCTATACAAGTAAAATCATTCTGGTGAAAAACCTCTCAAGTGGCGACGAAATTGTCTACAGTAAATTCCTCATGAGCTATTCATCGCGGCACGACTTCGAAATAGAAAGTCGACTGGACACCGCACTGTTCAGTCTGGACTTGGCGAAAACTGCTTTTTGTACAATTTCTATTAAGAACTCACCGGTACATTTAATAGAGTTGGCTTTCAATATTATATCGAAATGGCATTTTCTATTTTGCCGTCACGATTCGCTGCGCTTGTCGTCAGCGCACAAAAGGTGCGAGAGTTTTTGGACTAGTAAATTGACCGATTTGGTCAGGATTTTGTAAAAGAACAATGTATTTATAACAACGCTCTGGACGACAGTTTTTTGTGTTCGATTTATTGATTGAATGTAGAAGAGTTTATTAATTTATACATTTTAGGATTTAATAGCTAAATGACAAAAACTTTCGCGGTGCCACGTCCGTTCATCGGACACTTTATAATATTGAAATATTATAAGAACGCTACAGTTTTAAATTTTCCGTGTGTCAGTGTATTTATGGGTCAAAAGCCTAAACCTTTACACGATCACTTTGTTATCCAATTGGCTGTTGGTCAAGGCCCTTTCTTAAAATCTGGCATAAAGAGAAATGTCATAGCACATGTACCTACCTAAAACGATTAGTTTTTCAGCAGCTAGGTGATACAAAAAATCTACTGCTTGAAATTTAGTGCAGTTGTAGAATATAAAAATAATTTGTAGTTGTTGGAAAATGGGAGGTTGAATTCAGAAAGTAACCCACTTTGGCGATTTGCAAACTGTTTTTCTATAATTTTGTAATCTAATATATAAATAGGTAAGAGACGAAACTTTCCCCGATGGGGTGATCAGAGATGATACAATCGTATGCTCGTAACATCCACGTTTCACCGAGATGGTATTTCGTCTCACAAACGTGATAGGTGGTGGTGTGCCTAGTAATGTGTCCGAACCAGAGTCAAGACAACATTACTATTATCAAATTGTAACAATATTAGTGTCAGTCAACTGAACCAAACAAGCCGATAGCATTTGCCGAAGTCTTATTGTTAGGCTTTACCATTTTGATGCGAGGCCCTAAAAACTGTTCATTCATTTGACGTACGGTATTTCATATTTGACGTACGGTATTTGACGTACGGTATTTCATATTTGACGTACGGTATTTGACGTACGGTATTTCATAGTCCGCTAGACGAAGCCCGCGCTAGGAACATTAGATCGGGGTGTGGCTGTGTATTTTTTGTCCTTCTTTGTCCCTATAGCTATATCGGTGCTAAAAATCAAATACATTTTATGTATTATTACGATATGTGCGAAAAATGCTGCGCAAAAAAATCCGATGGGAATTCGCAATTGAAATAAAAAGTATTCTTTTAAGTCCCTCCACAATTTCTTCACGAATTGATGTCAATGACCTTTTAATTGATATACGTACTAACAATATTATTTTAAACTAAAAACTTATTCTGATCATAATAATATAAGTATATGTTACTCAATGGTACTGTAGCTTTCTGCAAGTAAAAGAATTTTTACAATAGTATTGTTGTTATTAATAGTTATTAGTTGCAGATATTATCTCCTACCTACAATCGAGCAAATTGCCGCTAGACCATTTAGAAAATAATCCTCTACGCCTGTGATCGGCGCGTGCGCCACACCCCTTATTTTTTCGTCAATTACAGGAATAGATAATGCTGTTTTGCTTTCCATTTACCCATTTGTGTGAAATTAGGGGCACACATAAAGGTATGGTTTCCCCATCCTTTGTGATCATAAAGGTGGTTCAGCAAAGTTTTTGTCGATTTTACATACAAACATATTCCACCTTTTTATAATGCATGTAGAGATGAACAGAAACAGTTACGTACTTAACTATTTCAAATTTATGACACGTGTTCGAGTGCCTGGTGTCTACGTTATGAAACTGAAATGTTTCTGGCTTTTATAAAATAAGTACGTAACAATTATGAAACAATAGTTATATTTTGGGCTCGGCCCGCGTTTTGTTTATGGATCGCGCGTTTTGTTGGGCACAGGCCAAGTCACGTGCGTCACTACAGCTACACTACCTCACCGCACAAACTGCTCGCTTTTTGTTTAGCACTTTTTAACATGTTGCTAAAAGAAATTTTAGAGGCAGAGCGTGATTTTATACATTGCTGTTTTCAATCGTTCGTCTTTACTCTCGTGATTTTAAACTTGAAGTGAACGAGCAATATATGTTCAGATTAAAAATTGAATTAGGTAATATTACGATATATATGAGTAAGTGCACAAAACGATAGATACTAAAAATCAATACTAATATCATACACATTACAAGAACACAAGTTCTTAATTTGTTCAGCAGTTTCTTTAGCAGTAAATACAACAAACTAGTATACTTAGGTATATCTAAACCGATTTAAAATGCTCATGGAAAAAGGCATTCTGTAAACTTTATGTGTACAATAAAGAAATTTTGTTCCACATAAATGTTTTCAATGCAGTAATAAAATTGCCCACTCTGGCATGGTAGGCAATTAATAAAGTACCTAGCTTTGATGGTAATTTGACAGTATATTTCCTAACGGTTTATATGCGGTAGGTATAGTAACGCCTTTAAATATAAATACTACTTAGATTAGATTTATATCTTTATCAGCAGTGTCGGTGATATCGGCCACTTCTTGTGAGTGTTTGAATTTAACATTGAACTAAAAAATATCAAGCAAATTCCACGATTTCAGTGTTCTTTTTTGTCGTCTGGCATCGCCTTGACAGGTCGAGAGCGTTTCGACATCTAACGCTGATTTGAGGCATCAAAGACTTTTCGGTTACAAAATATTTACAAAATGTGTAATTTGTACACATATTTCAATAAAAACCAACTAGAACAATAATAAAATATACAAAATTAAAACAAAAAAATATATGTATAAATAAAAAATTAAAAAATAAGCCCCTAAATAGATAGACATAAGTAAAAGGTATTTGGGTAATTAGAAAAACTCTAAGTTCCTATTGAAATTTTTGCTAGTTAAATATGTGATTAATAAATAATAAATATAATAAAGTAAAATAAACAAACAAACTTCTTTTAGTGTAGTTTGTTTATAAAGGGCGATAATGAATTTCAAATGAATACCCTGACATAAGAATAGGAGGAAAACTATACAAAAAATTACTTACAAACCACATGCATATATATAAATGTGTGTAGGTACTTAAATGCATTTTGTAATTGAGTAAGAAAATGTATTTATAGAAACGTTTGATATTCATGATTCCAAGTAGTATGATTTAATGGGGTTTACTATAAAATTACCCAAACTTGACATTAGGTCGAGGGTAATTTTGAGCAGTCTACGCCTCGTCTGGCACGTCCGCCTGCCTTGAACCAACTTGACCTGAGCCTAACAAATAATGATTCAATAATAACAAGGACACGCGTGAATAAGTTCACCAAACATTCGGATTTGTTTGGACTTGTCTGGGTTTTTAGTGTATGAGACGAGACAACATCGATTCGACGGTAATTTTAAGCAATCAATCGTTTAGTCTCCCTGCATTGAATCACATGATCAGCCTAATATATGAATTCAAGAGCAATGGTAAAAATCTTTACCAGACATTCGGATTTTTAGCAACCAACTCCTTTATTTTAAGAATAATGCAAAAAAGATACATATCCTAACCTAAATGACTTTTATGATCCAGGTTCTTATGAAATAGGAGGTAAATAATATAATAAAGAGTTGTATAGCGGCACACAATTTGTCCAATAATACTAAATTGAATAAATAAAAAATACCACTCTTTTAAATTTTCCGATTAACAGCCCTTTCATCCTCCATTCTGCGGTAAAGGGGGCTGATTTCAACCTGTTTTTATTTTGCTTGAAATTTTAAATCTTAGGAGTCTTTGAGGTCGCTGATTACGAATCCGATGAGAAGTTATGTGATAAGCTCTAGATTTTATTTACACACACCCGATACGGGGTTACTGGCACCGTTTTAGAGTTCCCTAGTCAACATGGAACCCTTATAGTTTCGCCATGTCCGTCCGTCTGTCTGTCTGTCTGACTGTCTGTCTGCGGCTTAGCTCAGAGACCATTAGTACTAAATAACTGTAATTTGATACGGGTATACATATTAATTAGGGCGACAGTGGTGAAATAAAATGCCTTACACGTAAATTGGGAATGATGATTTTTTTCGTCTACCCCAAAGAGTGGGGTGTCGTTCGATAGCCTGTGTAAAAATATTCAGGGAATGCAAAAACCATTTTTCGATTCAGCGATGCGTTTGTGAAAAACTAAGCTTCATAGTGCAATTTTATAGCCCAGTGTCTCCCCCCCCCTCTGCCACCTAAATGGCTGTTCTTGGGTGTGTGAAAAAAATTATGGGAGTAGCATATTATAACGGAATTAAAAGGAAAATTATCATAGCTAAGTAGGCTTAATGCATAAGATTTTTTGGCTTACGCAAATATGATCGTGTTTACGATTTTCGATCTAAGCTCAATTTATCTTCGCAGGATACTCACATCCTGTTTTTACTTCAGAAAAAACTATTCAATCCATCTACGCCGTCATATCTAAAAGACCGCTTTCAGTTTCTTCTTCTCACGAAACTGATAATTGAAACCCCCTACACACTCTTAAAATTTTTATCACAATTCTTTTACTGTTAGCGCGATTAGACTGTGGAATGCTCTTCTAATAGATATAAGACGTGCGAAATGACCATCTACATTTAAGAAAATGGTCACTGTACGTTTCCTTAAATAATTTTCGCGGTCGCTGTTTACACATCCAAGGGATTTTTTTACGATATGCTATGGATTTTCATCAAAACCCAAACACACGTGTTGGTGCCAACGTTGGGCCAATTTTATTAATTGCATTTTCACGTAAACCCAAAGTGGGTCCAAAATTGCAGCACGCATCGATGACAGCTGGTTGGTCAAAATTAGCTTCCAAGGTTTGACGCAGAAAGATAGACAACACGGCTAGTTAAGTACCTACGTAAAATCTATTAAAAATATAACTTACTCTTAATTTACACATAGAAAAGTTTATTTAATAATGAATAGTTTGCGAGGTTTTCTTTTATTATTATGTAAAATTTAAGATGAATCAAAGACTAAGCTTTCCTACACGAATCACCATCAGAATCAGACATTTGTTCGGATTTTCTCAATTTAAATATGCTAACCCTAACAATAACTGGTGCAACATCCGTAAGATCTTGTTATGAAAAACATTTACCACCTTTATCACCTTGACGTAATACCTACATGTGTGCAGACGTGTTAACAAACAAACAGTCACAAGTGCTAAATGCACTGAACAATGCAAATATGCACACACTTGTGTCAAACTGAATTTAACGTTTATGACTTACATAATACTGTTTAGTTTCATCTATTCTGTAACAATTGCATCGTCTGTTATTTCTTTGTTATAAAATGATCCTTATTGACAAGCTACATATGGTTTATTTTTGTTAATAAGCCTTTAATATGAAGATTTGCTAATTAAAAATTTTCATCGCCGGTTGATAACAAATGCATGATGTAAAAGGTAGAATTTATGATTACTTTACTGCAAAGAAACGATGATGATATACCTACATTCGAATCATATTCTCGTACGTCTGTTAATGAATCAGTATATCATGTATACTTATATAAAGAGGTTAGTGCAGGTTCTGATACAAAAGTATTACCGTTTTTCCTGTTATGTTTGTGATTAGGTAGAACCCCCATACAAACTTCCTTTACCCTTTATATCTACTAAGGGGACGTTTAACAAAACAATGCTGGAATACCCCATTCGTCATTTGGAACAGAAAGATTTTCTAATCAAACTTCAAAAATGACAGATTTTCATACATCGTTCATTTTCATACAAAAGAATAAAATAGGGGTAGGTAAGTTCCCTTTTTTGGGGAAGAACTTTAAAAAACCATCAAATGCTAAATTAAAATTGGTAGTTCACAAGATATGCAGTAACATATTAAAAACATCAACATACCCTCCTGCTTTGTTCTTCGCTGTACTGTACTGTACAAAAAAATACTTGTTAGCAAATTCGTACAGCATTTGGCATTGTAATGAGGTAAGCGCAAAATATTTAACATCTGCATCTGAAGGTGCGGACAGACAAACGGTGCACTCGAAGGGCACCGCATGATTTAACGGAAGACCAGAAACAAATGCACGTAGAGTGAGAGAGTGAAATTATTGGCTGCCTATAATATTGTGACAGGTGACGAGACCTGGGTGTACTGCTGGAACCGGAAAAAAGAAAATGGATCTTTAAATTTACCAACGAATTTAATAAGCAGAATTACCAATAGGTAAGAAAATGGTTACTTCTTTTTCGATAAATCAGGACACAATAGTGTCCCTTGAGGACCGAAAGACGGTCAGTTCAGATTGGTGCGTCAACACTTGTTTGCCCAGAGTCTTTAAATATGTCGGAAAAAGCGTGCTCGAAGCAATGTCTTCCTTTACCACGATAACGCGTCCGCACATTCCACTAAGGTAACGGAAGTGGATTTGAAGGTTTCAAATGCAGAAGTGGTGACGCATCCACCATACAGCCTAAACCTCGCACCTTGCGACTTATTTTATATCCAACATTACTAACATAGACAAACTTAGAGTCACACGCTTTCCGAGCCCTATATCTCCAGTCAATGCGTTCTACGAAGCTATAGAAGAAATTCTTTAGGAAGACCAGTCCAACTGCGTTTTACAATGGTTCGGTAGAGAGAATATAAAACTATTAATGTGAGGGCATACATTTTGAAAAAAAAAAAATGTATGATATCTGGTCTCATTTCTTTCTTTTTCGTTCAGTATGAACAAAGTATTTAATTTAACATGCTTAAATCTGAGAGAGTTCATACGTTAATAAATCCATGGACAAAATAATGGGTGTCACCATCACTCGCCGGCATTGTACGCTTATGTACGCTGCACATGACATTAGCCTCCTAGTCCAAGTCAGTAATTATGACCTACATTGCTCGTTTGCATCACTAACAAGGTGAAGCAGTGCGGTGCAGTTCCAATCATCTCTTACACCACATTAGCTTAATCTTAAATGAAAATAAAACCAAAAGTATTTTCATATTTGAAAAATAATTTCTAAAAAGTTAAATAAAAATATCACTATAGAAAAATGATTTAACAATATCGTGTTATTCTTCAGCTTCCAGTTCCACGTTTTGATCAGACACTAGGGTAGCTGCATCGGAAAAGGTGTCTGCAGCTGCTTCTAGCTTAGGGGGTTCCTCGGGTGCCTGGGGTTCTTGGGGTTTATTCGGAATCTTAATCTCCACCACGGGCGGAGTGACTTCTATCTTCCCTTCAACATCTCCGAGAGCGAGGGGCAATTTTAGTTTAATTGAGCCCGTGTCTTCTGATCTGCAGCCTTCCTTTTTACCGCAGCCCTCCTTTTTACTGAAAGTTAAAAAAACGTTCAGTGATTGTGATTTTGATATAAATACTTATTGAAATTTATGGGTATTTATTGTTGCCATTAAAAAAAATATTAAAAAAATACATACCGTAGAAAAAAATGGTAAATAAAGGATTTTTACAGATTATAAAGTCTTATCATCTTCTGTTCAACCAACTGTAACGTGGCGTATGGAACCTATTCTTTTTTATAACCGAAGTAAAATAAGTAATAGGGTCTATTTAGGGTTCTAAAGTTAAACGGAACACTTATTGTTCGACATGTCCGGTCGTCCGTGTTTCAAAGAGCTATATAGAGACCCGCGGCTGACGGTGGCGATCTGGATACTTTGAACTTTGCAAGCTATCGGTCGAAAGTCCCTGAAGAGACCTTGGATGGTCCAATTCCTTTATTTTTTGGACATCCGAGAGAAAAATGGCTCACTGGATGTTTTTATCAGTCCCAGACGTCCCGGCACAACCGTGCAACACTGATGAGATGCGACCGTCGTCGTCAGCTAGCCTATTATATTCCTAACTGCTTATTTTTTCTGTAATGCCTTACTCAAATCTAACCTTTAAATAAATAAAGATCCGTAATAAGTAATAAAAAGGCTGTCACGACTTAGGCTGTTAGTTATTTCTCTTAGTTTTCTCTATTTTATGGCTTATATACTATTATATTATGGCTGATGAAGTCGCGGGCGCAGCTATTAGCTAACATAATTATTTACTTAAGGCAGAGATCCAAGACTTCCACTTGATACGATTCAGGCACAATTTTGTTTCATCCACTCGCTGTGACATGACAAAAGGTAACATTGTGTAGGTACTGTCACTGATATGCATCCCCTAACTTTACGACTAACGACATTGCTACCAATAGTGCTTCTTTACGTGACGCAGCAATAGAAACCGTTCAAAAGAATGACTGTAGCTTTAATAGGTACTTGTCGAACAAGTAAATCTAAATTCTTAAACAGAGGTATCTAAATGGTGGCCCGCAATCCTTTTTTTAGACGTCCCTTATCTCGTCACCGCGAAAGTGTTTTTTTTTTTATAATTGAAAGTTATGCATTCGCGCATTATGATCCTAGAAGGTACCTCATGGCGATTTTTCAAAAAGACTGGCTGCAGGAATGGTAAAAGAATTTTGTTATTTTTTCTTTTTAGCTATTCTTAAAACTTAAAAGATAACTATTCCATACTTAAGTTACAATAAGAACCGCATTAAAATCCGTCTAGTAGTTTTTGCGTAATATGAACAAACAAAATAAACATGTAGCTCAATCATATCACACTAGCGACGGCCCACGGGCCTTCTGTGCATGCGGCTTGGTCTAATTTTAATAATGGCTCAAATATAATAGCCCATTCAAAAAGAAAGGCCTAAAATGCACTGCTTAGGTACTGGGTGCACTCATTTAATTCGTGTATGTATGTATGCAAACGCGATACTAATAATTTTAAGTAATAAAGAAAAAGTTAAAAAATCGCATTGGGCATTAAAAGAAGTAAAGAATAAAATCGGCCAAGTGCGAGTCGGACTCGCGCACGAAGGGTTCCGTACATTATCTACAAAAAGAGTAAAAAAATTACGTATGTTGTATGGGAGCCCCTTTAAATATTTATTTTTTACTGTTTTTTGTTGTTATAGCGGCAACAAAAATACATCTTCTGTGAAAATTTCAACTGTCTAACTATAACGGTTCATGAGATATAGCATGGTGACAGACGGACGGACGGACAGCGAAGCCTTAGTAATAGGGTTCCTAATTACCTTTCAGGTACGGAACCCTAAAAAGCACTATGATGGGTGCCATGAGCTTTTTTATGAGCTTTGCGGTCCGCTGATGCTCCGATCCTAATCCATTTGGCCTAATAATGACTCTTAATTTATCATGCCCTAAGTAGTACATGAGCTACATCGCTTATTTATTGAATTACTGCTAAAGTAGCATATTACATTATCAACTGAACAAAAGCAGAAATTTTCATCTCATAAGATTTATTATAATATGCTTAAATAGATACTAACAAGTATTTTATATTTCTAAAACACATAAATAGTTGCGGTGTCTGATACTAAGGTGCCCATCTGACACGCACGACTTAAGCCTGGAAACATTATTGCTTGAATACTCCTGCTCTAGGGCTTTCGACAGGTTTCCCAGCTTACAGCACGTGGGCTGACAGGTACGCAGCACGCAGACAATCTAGCTTTCGCCGGTACATCGATCCAGACACGGATTTACTCCCACGTATATAACGAAGTTCATTTGTAGTCTTTAAAGTGGGCGGTATCTTATTACTTACAAACTTCAGTACAGCAAGGAATTTACAATTGGCAAATAAAATGCACATAATGTATATAATAAATGTATGCTGGTTTCCCCACGATGTTTTCCTTTACCGAAAATCCAGTAGTGTAAATAATAATCAATGTACTTGAAAAATTTATAAAAAACTCGCCATTTAGATCGTAAAGTGAAATCCAAACCCTTGGATCATCACTGACTGCCCTGTGGGCGCTAGGTGCTCTGGGAGTTGGACATGTTAAGACAAAGACATGTTCTCTAGTTGACGATCGTATATTGAATGCATCTAAAAACTTAACAAAAAGTACAAATTTTAACTAACTGATTAAGCATAACACGTGTGACCTAATTAGGTGGTCAACGCCAGGAAGAGCATTTCGGAATGCCTGCCTGCTACACCTAGTCCGGAAAGTACAGCGTTACACACCCGCTTTTCAAAAAAAATACAAATACAACTACAGGATGTTCCGAATACATCCTCAAGCACTTTGTTATTTATAACAAGTGTTCAACAAATGTGGGGTTGTAATTCAGAACCGCCGAATCTGTGATACGAGTAGTGAGGTACATGGCATTGTTGCATCATTGTTGTAAAATTAAAAAAAGATTTGTTTAGGTAACTTTGATGTTAAACAAATATAATTTAATCAAACGTCAATAGAAGAGACTATGTCTATTCACGGCTAACCGTGAATTTGCCACTTGTATATACTACATTCAGTACCACGAAATGACCCGCCCGCGGCCCTTTTGGTGGAAACATTTACTGTCTTTTGTTTATATTAGATACTTTTTTATTTTGTGCTTGTGCTTTATATTTCATGTTTTTTTATGTTTGTAATGGAAAGTGTCCTTTTATGATAGGGAGGGCATTTTCCAATATTTTAATTGGATGCTGTAAGAGAAAGGGAGAAAAGAAATGCCCTTGCTGAGTTTCTTGCCGGTTCTTCTCAATACAAGGTCTCCCGCCCTGTAGACTTACGAACCGATGGCGTAGTGACATTCATAAGTGCTCAATTATTGTAGCCTAAACTGAATAAATTATATTGAATTTGAATTTGAAACAAATGTGGCAGTTTGTTGATAAGCATTATACACATTGAATGCTCTATATACTGTCTATCCGCGCATTCAATCGTCCTGTTGCTGACCTGGGTCCTTATTGGGAACAGTCTTAAGCTATTCGAACTCTGGAATTCGAGAGAAAAATGTATACAAGTACATTCACTGGTTTCGAGAGGTAAGTCAGACATCCATATATTTTTATATCGAATTCCGGGGTCCGAATAGCTCGAGACTGTTCCCAAAGAGGCCTCAAATATAAATGCGATATATTCATACTACTATTTTAAATGCGCAAGGAAATTCTGTCTGTCTGTCTGTTACCTATTCACGCTTAAACCGCTGATCCGGTTTAGATGAAATTTGGTATGGGGATAGCTTAAGTCCCGGGGAAGTATATACATAAGATTAGGATAGATAAGGTTTTTATCCCGAAAAATTTAAAAGTTCCTGCGGGAATAAATACCCGAGCTTAAACGAACTAGCATAGCAAACGTCATTAGTATAATTAAGGTGTTGACATAAAAATCAAATCACCGATAACCGAATTTAGGACGGGTGGAGCCGCTGGTAAAACCTTACAAATTAACTAATTAATTTATTAATGGATGTTTGTTACTCAATAACGCTTCGACCACTGGACGGATCGGGATAAAACTTAGCACACATATATATTAGGTCCTGATATGAGCCATAGGCTACTGTTTATCCCGGAAACTCAAAATTTCTCAAGGGTGTAACTAATTGAAATAACTAATTAAACGAACAATAGCTGCAACTATAGCTTGCTATAACAAACTTCTTTATTTTAATCAACAAGTTGCTGTTAAAACCCTATGCCAATAATCAAATTTAGGGCGGGCGGAGCCGCTGGCAAAATCTAGTTCTAGATATGTCGTCATTTCTGGTTTGTATTCAATGCATTGGCTGGACATACTCAAGAAGTAGAGCAGTGGACGCGCAGTCAAAATAGTGAACTGCCATATTGTTTATTTAAATTAAGTGAACTAAACGATTTTATGCCTATAGCTCTTAATGCCGTAAACTAACCACAGAGTCCGTAATAACCCCACTTTCGTATTTGATGCCCCAACCAGAACCCAATTCCATAAGCTTAAGTTTTTCTTTATATTTTATTACCTAAAGCACCTTGTATTAAATAATCTGTCAAGATTTTCTGCCGGATCTAAAATTTTGAGAAAATGAGTGATCATGTATAATGTGTACAACTGCAAATTTACATGTAATGTTTTGATCGAATGTTAAGTTCTGTCAGGTTAGTGTCTGTCGGTGTTTGTCTGTAGAACCCTGGCAGCTGGCCAGGATCCGAATACGCGAGTCTGATGTGTGATGATGAGATAACTATGCAGGACGCACTGGGTGGAGCTGGGTCACACTGTTGCCTGCGTCGGTATTTTTACCCGATTTCAAGTAATTTAGGTCTGAATCAGGCTTTAGGCGGGTAATAATATCCATTTAGGTTCAAGAAGAGTGTCAGTATTCTTACATAAACCGGCTAAGAGCATGCTTAGTGTTGGGTTCCGTTCCTTAGCCGTTACTAAGTTGTCTGTGTGCTATGATTCTATATTTTTTCGATTTCCCGATAACGCATTCAGGGTCTCGACCTACACGAACTTGACCGAAAACGGGCACTTTGAACCCGAATATTACAGAAACGAGGCAAACTTTTGAAATCCCGTCTAATCGAAATCTCACAATAAATTTTTAAATTGTTTTGTAGTCTCTGAACTTTGAATCATAAAAATATATGAACTACGGACAGACGAATGGACAGGTATTATAGCAAAAGTAAGGGTTATCTGTTTAACAATGGCATACGGAACCCTAAATTAAATTAAGAATTTCATTTATATACAGGGATTAAATCGTTTCAAGCGTGTCAGTAGCTTTAACAATAATAAGTATATTCGTATCTTTAAAATAAAGTATTTTCACAAAACGGGTAATTTCGGGTGATTTGTAATATTGCTTTTGGACTTTTTATTGTTTTATTGCCGGCAACACTTCTCGGTGTTCATATTTATTTATTTATTTATTTTGGAGTGAGCATTTACTGATTTTCCCTATGTTTGTTTCTTTCATCTAGTATGTCCTAATCTAAACTAATTTGTTCTAAAGGCTATATAACCTAGATTGTAAAATGTACGTATATTGATTATATAACAACGTTTTAACATTATTCAAATCGTTTCCCCTAATAATATTACAGCTTGATGGACTATGGCCTATGTCTCCAAGGAGACGACTCCCTGCCTGCAGAGTGTGGGTGTAGTCGTATAACGGTTAAGGTATAGTCTATAAATCAATCGTCATTACTGTCGTCAAATTTAAGTCTATAGTGTTTGTGGTTGCAAAAAAAATAGTTATGACGTATAGACAGCTACACACCAGACACCATCTCACCAGGGTTTCTTTACTATTCTAATAGGGATCCTTACCTAGTCTGGAATAGGGTTCGACGAAGCGCATACAGCAAATACCAGTTATATGTCTGTCTGGGTGTGTGCTAACTTTAGTCGTGCACCCGACGCGCAGTGCTATTTGCGATTGGTGCATTGACCCCGGAGACACAGCATTAATTTACTGACAAGTGCACAAAAGCACTGTCTAATGCTAAATCGGGAAGAGTAGATTTGTTTTTTGTGTAGTCTAAAAGGGGAGGGTCAGTGACCTGTAGCAAACTTACGCAGGGTTATGGATAAGCATATAACTGATTGTCTAATCTTCTCTTTTTCAGTAGAAGTCAAGGGCGTAGCCATGCAGGTACGGGCAGGAGGGGGCAGCTGCCCCTCCCTAGCCTGGCATGGGTTGGCGTATTTTCGGTATAATTTAATCCTGTGTATACCTATTCAGATCGCCCGCATTTTTTACTGGCACTACACTACACCATCTTCCAACAGTCGTTCGTTTACCCTTCGACATGTAGACAGGGAGTTCGTGAGTTGTTTGATTAAGTCATGTTGGTGCGTCATTGCTTCAGTAGCGATTTTGTTCGGTCGCCACTACAGGATCGTTCAACAGTCCAATTGTTCGTCCAACCTTCCACGAGTAGAAAGGTAGTTCGTCATTATTTGATGATGTTGGGTCGTTTTGACACGCGATCTGTTATACCCCAGTTTTGTAAGGGTTGTTTCTGAATAAGCATCCCTATCAGTATTAATTCTCTTTTTTTATGTCAGCATATCTTGGGAGGCACATGATGCCACGGCTCTGGCTCGCCAGTTCGGATACATTTCTCGTCGCGCTTGTACATCCACCGAATACTTAAAAACTCTTTTCTTTTTTATGTCCATTTTTATTTTAATAATCTGTAAATCTTTTTTAAAAACACTTCTTATCGCAAAGTCATAACAGATAGCTTTATTTATTATCTACCTATTTTATCATCAGCCCACTGCAGTCCACAGCAACGGCGTCGTTAATACGTGGTACTGGCTCTCCACAAATCCTGCATTCCACTGCTGAACATAGGGCTGTCTCAAGGTGCGCCACCTTACACGATCCTGTGCCTTATGCACCTGATAGCTCCTAGCGTAACCTATAATTTTGCATAAAGCGTCGCGTTATCTGGCTGGGGGACGTCCCTCACTACGTATACCTAGGGTAACCATTGATACCCTAGTTTACTGTTGGATTACCAGATCGCGAATTCAATCAAACTCCGAGCACAGCTTTTTCCTTAGCCCGCTTGTTTTAAGCTTATGAACAAGCCAGTGGGGCTGTGTCCATGTCCCGGCAAGTAAGCACCATATATCATCACGGGTGGCACACACTTATTAAAAACTTTAATCTTCAAGCTCTGCAGTATCGACGACGTATACGAAGCTTTCTAAACATTTTCCACCCTAAATAGATCATCCTATCGGCTTCCTTTTTTAAGTAACTTTCCCTTACTGCACTACTTGTCCCTAAAAGAGCAGGTAAGAGAACTGCAGTATTACTGCGTAAAGACGTGACGAAGCTTCTTAAATCCAGCCCAACCTGAATGGACCTTCCTATTGGCTTCCTTTTCGAAGTGATTTTTACTTTACCCAACTGCACTACTTGTCCAACTCCTGATGGAAGATGTATACTCTTGAACAACTCCAGGAGCACATCCGTTATTAACGTTTATTCGGTAGATCAGAATATATAGAAACCAAAACGCAAGTTAGGTGGACCATGGCGATCCCCAGGCATAACACCTTGCCTGGCGGGAGATCACCTTTTTGCCGCCGTTCCACAGGCGTATGACATCAGTGATCCTTTCGTCTTATCCCGGAGGAGAGGACATTTAGAAGATCAAGGCTTGCTTTTTGTGATTTCTCCATGGTTGCAATATCGTCAGAAAATTGTAGGTGAGATATTTATTCGCTGTTTACATTTTGGCCTTGTCCATTCCAGTTTCAAGACTTAAAAACATTAAAGCGATTGTAAACAGTTTTGTAGACATGACATCCCCCTGTTTCATTCCTTTTTGTAGTTGTTCATAGCTGGATAGGTTATATTTGATTGTTCTGTAGAACTGATTTCGATGTCGAATTACACAGACATTTCAAGTACCTTGACGTATTGACAGTCAACTTTCTTATAGTCCACAGAGGCTTTACACATGGGCTGATGTACTTGGTTTTCTGTATAATCTACCTCACTGTTTGGCTGTGCTATGGTGCCTCACCCCTAAACCCAGTCTATTCAGGTAACTAAAAATCATTTAAGAAAGTCCAGTAGATTCCCAACCTATTCGTGATAATGACCCTCGAAATAGCTCATAAAAGTGGCGAGATCTGAAATATTCAGCTGGGTGTTATCTCCCTTATTGAAAATTAGGATCAGAATGTCATGTGAATCAAAATCCAGAGCAGAAGTAGTTTTACGCCTTTGGAGTTCTACCATATGAATAATGGAGTAAAGTGCCTACAATGCCATTTTTGCCGTATCCCCCCCTAGCTCAAAAGCTCCAAAAGCGGCGGTTTGGTTAAAAAATTAATTGCAGAAAGCCGTTCGTATCAGTTCGGTTGTGGAAGTTACTGCAGAAATGTTTAGTAAGTACATAACCTAAGTCGGGCCTAACGGGCCGTATGCATGTTCTATCAACTTTGTGGTTTAAAAAACAATTAACTCTTATGATATTTAAAATAGCATAACAGTCAATCTTAGCGGGTTAGGATATAAGGAACATATTTGACCTTGAAGAGTGGGCAACCTACTATGAGTTGGGCAAAATACAATTTATAACAGATTTAAATATAGATATAGGTATATGAAATTACCTACATTTGTTAATGCAATATTACTATCGATATATCCCCATGCGATTTTATTTTTTCCATTGTATTAAGCTGTGAAATTTATACAAATTATACAAACTTTCTTCCCATATTTTACTCCTCAGGAAATTGTTTCCAGACATGCTGACGTGTTTCATTAGCTATTTAGGGTTATTTGCATCTAAAATTATATCTATGTATATAACAATATTCATGGTTTTAATTACGAAAGTAACTGATTCCCATACAAAGTTGTATTTCTCATTTTAACCCGAGGAGATGATATTTCAAAAACCAGTAAATCTGTAATTCACCCAAAAGGCCAAACATTAATTTTAATGAATTAAATTAGGATTCCTATACAAATTTGCAACACCTATTTTAACCTGTGTTCAAAATTTCACGTTTATGGATTCAATATATATAGATTTATATAAATCATATAATATCAGAGGCGGCAAAGTCCACTAACAGTCAAAATTCAACTATGAGTGTCATTTTAATAACCTGTGGACGTAGTTTAAAAGGATAAATACATAAAGCATCAAATAAGGCTATATCCCGCTCAAAAAAGAGCACAAAGATTTTGAAGTTTCTAACGAACCCGGCATTATCATGCATCATTCTAATCAAAGATGACAACATCCACATCGACCAATCAGGGTTACCAGGGCACAGAATTGACAAGCGTTCAGAGACAGTGGAGAATTGTTTATGTTTTCATTGTTTTCTGTTAAATATTGTGATATTTTCATTATTTCGTTATTAAAACTATGGACCTAAAATATGGAGTGTAAGGCATCCTAGTGCATCAATAAATACGCGAAAACGTTCGGTTCAATCAGAAAACTAGTTACAAAATGTAGCTAAACGGCGGCGGTAAATACTCATGGCCTACATAGATTTGATGCTTGGTTTTTTTAAGGTATTTTTATTTGGTCTTAGATTTTTCAAGTATTATAACTTGGTTTATACCTACTGCGTGTTACTTTATTAAGATTTCGTAGCCAAATGGCAAAAACGGAACCCTCATAATTCCAGATGTCCGTCCATCCGTCCGTATTTCACAGCCTTATAATTCCGTCATCTTTGCATCGACTCTAATGAAATTTTACATGAAAGTGTCTTTTGTGAACCGCTATACAGTTGGTTATGAAAATTATGATTTAAGGCTCTATAGAAATTTTTTTAAGTATACATGACTACTATCTCCTGGTTTTATTTCATTAATTTGCTTTACAACATTGCGACCTGATGTTATAATGCTATGAAAACTGTTTTATTATTACATTTTTTATGATAAAAAAGTGTTTGATTATTACTTCTTCTGTTATTTCAAGCTTATTACATAAAGGATCAATATTAAGAGGACTAGTATACTATGGGGTGCATGGGTAACAAACACGGCTATTTCCACACTGGTCTAAATCAAACTCGGCAATCTCTGAGCGTATCTAACAAAGTTGGGAATATCCACCGGTTTTATGTAAATTTTCCTCTAAATAGGCCATATTTGTTAAATAGTTATTCTTATTACAATGCTACTGTATAAAAAATATATTTGTTTGTTTGATTGTAAGTTCTTTCTTCACGTCGCAACGGTGCATCCAATTGGGCTGAAATTTAAATCACGGAAAAAAGTTCACACAGGAATAACTATGGCAGACGTGGACGATCTATAGCTACAGGTGAAACAAACTTCCTAACTTAAATTGAGGGGTTTGCCTTAGGAATCCCACGCTGAGAATCAAAGTTAGTGCGGACGGAGCCGCTAACAAAATCTAGTTTACAATAAACGCTAATGACACGATATAACTACATATATTATGTAAGTAGGAGATTAATCTTTAAACAGAAATCATTCTTATAACAAAGGGTAAAAAACAAAAATAGACAAATATAAAAACTCACACACTTAATAAAACGCTTCACTTGCATGAAACCAACTTCAAACTGTAATTCAGATCAGATTTTTTAGAAATAAGTTATTATTTTTACCTTTTGAGTGCATTTTTTTGAAGCCGGTTGTTTTTTTTTATATTAAAAAGTTTTTATTTTTTACTTTTGAGTGACGAAGTGTTTTTTTTAAGGGAAAGTTATTTGGAATTGTCTAAAAACTAAACCACTGAATCGATTTGGATAAAGTTTCTATAGGACCAACTCGCAGGTATATTTTGATCGCCAAGTATAAAGCGGTCCTTCTTATCTAATACGATAAATCGTTCTAGCTAGGTTTTATTTTTAGAAAACGTCGTTCTACACTAAAGCTACTTGACTATAGGTAAGCGTTGTTAAAAAAACGAGCAGACATCGGTCCTTCAGGTACTTCTCTTATTATTTTGTATAGGTACTTTGTGAAGGTACATTTAGTGTGCAGTCCATGTACACAACTTCATGCAAGTACGGACGCACCGGCAAGCGGCGAATTAACGAGAGCATTGTATGCAGTAACAGCGACTTCCGCCCACTGTTGCAACTATATGGACGACATTCTGCCATACAATGTAATATTACAGTGTTTTTGACTACTAGATATATAAAATTTTAATGATGGGAATCGATTGAGTACATTGTCGGCAGCAAAGTTTGTATGGAGCATCTTTCTCTGTCACCCCTCCCCGGACCGCTGGAGAGGTTAATTTTTTTTTTAAGTCTGTTTGTGATAATGACGGACCATTTTTTGACGGGTATCGATAGAGCACATTGCCAGGAACAATGTTTGTATGTTACCATTTCTTTCTGTGTTCTTTCTCTTAGTTGCTATGAATAGAAAACTAAAATAAAAATTTCAAATTTCAGTTTATTTTTCTTCTTCTTATGAAGGTATCCCAGAAAAAAGTGTCTGCTACAGACATTGCTCGTAGAGACGCTTTCTATCGATCAAAGTATTAAAAATAGGATGTTATGGGGTCCCCATAAATTTTCAAGAAAAGTTCTTCATCGAAATCACTAAGAAATGCAAAGCAGTTTAACAAAGGGGGCGCAGACTTTCTTCGTTCTATTTTTTCCTCAGCTCCCCCTTTTGCACACTCGAACCCTCGCCCGAGTTGTATGTTTTGGTTTTCTGTTATTTCATAAAATATAAAGACATATTAGGGTAAAGACAGGCACGAACTTGGAAGACTAAGGCTAGGCCCATAAATTTTTGAGCCCTCATACCGGAGCCATTTTAAAAATCTGACTAAATTCTAAAATCATGATGTCTTCTGAAGTCGAATACCAAACATTTGCAGTAAAAATAGGTACCTGAATAAAAAATGTCTATTGGCATCCGACGGCAAGGAGAAAATAATGTATGTTAATGTTCTGTTATAATTATTTACCTTTTTTACCCTTTTAGTCGTATTTTGATGTTGGCGTAATTTTTTGTACACAACATAGTGTATAATTACGTTAATAAAATAATAAAAATTGAAAATAATTTATGAGGAGAAAACTAAGTAGCTATTTTATTCTTAAATTCTTAAAATGTTCATCTAGAGTTCAGAGTAATGTCGTCTTTATCTTTTCAGTATTTTTCAGATATACCTACTTTGTATCAGTCTACTAGCGTAGCCACGGCAATTCATAAAGAATTACGTGTTCATGCCGGGAAATGGCAAATTTGTCACAGCTAGGTTTTGTTGTACAGAAAATAGGCGAATGCACGTACAAGATACGTAACTCGATGACAGTGTTTGTAACTATCCCAGCGATGTGTTATAGGATACATTGTGTATATGGTGGTCTACCACGCATATGGAGACATACATATTCTTAGTACTGATGATTATTCAACACCCTCTATCTTATCGTGTTTATTGTTTGATGCTACAAAAGCTATACTAAAGTTAAACAGTTTATAATAAGCCCCTACCCGATAGTGAAAGTAGAATCAAAATACACTGTAGAGTTAATACATTTAGTATAAGTAAACATACTGACGGATAGATAACCAGACATTATGTATTTTAAATATACGATGCTTCTAAAAGCGGCTCCACTAGCGATGGAGTTGAGAAACTTTGTTATAATTAGATAGCAAAGGGCGGAACTATAGCTAAAAGCTTGTATCAAAATCTTGTAGGGCGTTTCCTTGGCACCGGCATTTTCTCGAACACCTTCTTAATTCAATCAATATTCGTAATACATATAACGAGCAGCGGGCATTGCGTTTTATAAATATAGAGATAGAGATTAATCGATTAAAAACACTGCATCGACATCATAGATTACATCGATAAAATCCAAGATCTTCGTTTTATAAATCTACGGTACGTGAAAGAAAATACGTCGATAAATGAGCGTACGTCGCGTGCGCGTCACACTCACGTGCGTAAGCAACACTCGGCGGCGGCGCTACGTTACGCAACCACTTAGTTGCCATGGCGCGGAAAAGCAGAACGATAACAGCAAAACTCAATATTGGAGAAAATGCATTTCAATTTGTAGTTCTATTATACATGCAGTTGAATAGTGAACCATTTGTAATTATAATCTCATTATAAAACTGTAGCGAAATTCAAATTCACGGTCGGATGCTGTCGCGCAGACGAGCTGCTAAAATAATTGATGTTCCTATAAGAGACTTTGTGTCTCGGTGTGTGTTCAACACCTCGTTGTAGTGGTTGTGTTATGATTAATTAGTTTAAATAATGCCCCCAGCCCCTTTTTATCATCGTCGCACCTCGCTCGCCACCTACATGCAATCCATCCTTAAACCTTAAAAGCTTAATGGTCACGCACAGCGAGGTATTATAAAAACTTCCTACCGCGAACGCTTAATAGGTTGTGGAATAAGCTTCCATGTCGAGGATTTCTTTATAGGGATAACTTGTTCCTGGCGTCAAAAGCGTCCATACCGCCCAGCTACAGAGACCTTAGTGTTATAAAAAACATGAGAAATTTCAAAAAGGGAGTAATTAAATTATTAAGGGTTCGGCAACACCCGAGTAATGAATGCGTTTAGAGTTACAAGCTTTCATCGGCCATTGTTAGCCACCTTAGTGGGTTAAAATATTCCTTTACCTTATTTGTGAAATAAATTATTTTAGGAAATAAAGGTTTGAATATAGCTTTGACAATTTGAGCGACAGAACTCATGATTTACAAGACCACTCACGGTCACGACTGTTGCGGCGCCGTCAGTGGAAGGAAGACCTGTCACGAGTGCTGCAAGATTGACAGAATCTGGGGGAGTTGGCATTGTTGGCGTGTGATGGTGATGATGTAACGTTGATGAGTTTTATTTTTGTTTTGCTGAAAATAACAGTTATTTATCTCTATCTGTCAAACACAACAGTTTCCATGTCAAATGCTCGGTTTTTTGAGATTTCAATACAGTATTCGTGACGTAAGGAATAAAAGAACGAGTTTCTCCCTCTCACAACAAAAACTAAATTTATAAAAATAGAGTACAACGAAAACGATGTGATATTCTTTTGAGACTACAGGAGCAGCTTTACAAACAAAAAAAAAATTGAACTAAAATCAGATGAAGCAAAAACCAAAAAAACTCACAAAAAAATATGCATTGGACTTTTTATTATTGTCTAGTTTTGTTTAAAACTAACGTTTATAAGTACATACTTCTCATTACAATAACTAAATAAACTAACAGAAACCTTATTTATGAAAACTACTTACCTATTTACACTAATATTCTATAAGTACATACAATATTATTGTACATATTAATCAATATTTACTATGTGACAGTTATTGTCTTAACCAATTATGTAATAGTATTAATTTAAATTAAATATTATTATACCTATGTACTACCTACAACTGATCTGTTTGAAGTCGGTGCCAAGCACAAAGAGAAAAAGAATATTAATAATGACACCTAATTATAATATAGACAGCTTAAAATAATAACGAAACGTTATTCTTAAGAAATAGTTAAATATACAATACATACAATAATAAAAAATCTAATGCGTATTTTGGTCTTTTAAATAAAAAGTCTGTCTGATTATTTTTGCTTTTTAGTGAGTTTTTTGTTGGTTTTTGTTTCATCTGTTTTTTAAAGACCGTTTTTTTTTTAAAAAAAAAGTTTGTTGTTTATTTTTTTTCATTTTGGTGTAAATAATACGTACGCAGTAAGTAGAAAACTACTTCATATAACACATTTAAACTGCATTATATAGTTTACAAATAATTTTATTTATTAATTTACATTATCAATTTTCAAAGTTTTCACGAAGGTTTTTCCTTCCTATTCTTTTAGAAAGTTATTTAATGATATCAGGGGTTCTAGTAAGTTGTCTGTTAGTTTATTGCACGCCTCATAAGCGGAGCGGTGAGGTAGTGCTCTACTCTCGACATGTCAAAAAACCCAATTCTTCGAAACTTAAATGACGTTCTTTTTTTAATATAACACTTACAGGATAATATGAGTGCACTAATCTGAAGTTAAATAATCTGTCTAGCACATATGGTACATTTTATAAACAATTAATTTGTTTAATATAATAAATAATAACATTAAAACTAATCATTCTTGGACGTCCGTGAGTCTGTGTTTATGTGACCATGTATGTGGCAGAGAAATTGGTCGAAAAATTTATCTTACCGGAATACTTTTGTTTTTAATATATATATAGTATTACACTGTGCTGATTCCTAGTTAATATTAGCGTTCTAAGTACTGTCGTTTAATTATAATTTATAAAAAACTAATATACCACTGTATACTGTATATCTATATATATTTTTTATTTTTATTTATAGTATATTTTTTCCTCACCTTAATTGTTATTTTATTTTAAAAAACTTGAGTTTTTGTTTTAGAATTTTTTTTTAAATGTGAATGACCGCTTTGAGGCGTGCACTTTTGGATTTTCCAATTTAGTTATTGCAATGATTAGTATGTACTAACATACGTAATATTTTTAAAAAAATTGGATAATAATAAAAAATCTATTGAGATTTTGGTCCTTTAAATTAAAGTCTATTATTAGTTTATTTTTAACTTTTAAGTGATCCTTTTTTTGATATTGTTTCTGTTCCTTGAAGTGCGAAGCTTCCAATGATTCGATCCATCTTAAATTTATATGAAACCACCACGGGCTATTGAACTATTGAAATTGGTTATGTGGTAGCCGAGAAATCGGTGAACATACATAGGAATATCTTGGATAATACTAAAAAACAGTCGTTTTCCTTCGATTTCCCTGAGATCACATCATCAGATCTTGACTTGGTTTTAATAGGACCACCTCAGGAGTATACTCTTTCGAATAAAAAAAGAATTTTTTAAATTGGTTCATAATTGACGGAGAAATTAGTAGACGTATATAAAAAAATATACTCGTCGAACATAGAACCTCCTCCTTTTTAAAAGTCGGTAAAAAATGGGCCTACTCATTCCAAATCCTTAGAATCTTAATGCATAAGCCTTCCGTATAAATTCGGATACATGTCTTTCCGTTTCAATACTTGAAAAAGTTATCAACACCGTTTTGGCAGACAAAAAAATATATTTGGTTGCGCAGAGAGGAAAGGGACTCACTCCGTGTACTCTATATCGGGAGTGACCATATAAGGCGCGGACTGTGGATCGCGTGTCCCGGAATAGGTAGATGCACAGAAAGCGTGACAGAAATAGGGATACTGAAATTAATTTCCTCATAAACGTTAAATACCTTTGTTGCAAACTATTATCCAATTCCTTTATTTGCATTTTATGAATAATCTATGTTCCAATTTTCATGTTTTTTACGACTACTTTACTTCCTAAGGGATGATTAAGAACAGTAACACATAATTATTAAAATTAAACCAAAACGACAAAAACCATTTTTATGATTTAATTTGAAACATGGTTGATTTTCGTATAGATTACCAATCCCTTTAGGGAATGAAATCCTTCTTTAATAGAGCCCTACTTCGGACTAAAAAATAAATTAGAAACAAAGAAATTTGAAAATATATTATGTTCAAAATGCCATGTTTCTCGTTTAAGCAGTTAAGCGTTGGCTACATTACTGCATTTATAAATGCCAGAACACATTATCTGCTGGCGTTTGGAATGTGCGCTTTTAGTTAATGCTCCGTCAAGTTAAAATCGTCCTCTGAGGTAACTTTTCAACCATATTCGAATGAATTTCACACCAACATGTGTCTACCGTGTCTTTAGCAGAGTAAATATTCATATTTAACTTCCTTTTTGCGTTGTGAAACGGGCTACGGTAATCTCTAATCTTTTCTTCGTTTTGGGTATCTACTACAACAGACCAAATTTAAGAAGTTTTGTAGGTTCGTTTGATGAGATACTTTTATCGATTTAGCCGAACTTTTATTCTTTCACGACCTTTGTACAAGCTTTTTTCTTTTATACTGGAAATCGATGTCGACTGTCCTTTTTTGAACTCATGAATATATTTTTGTGTAATGGTTTTGCCGGTGCAAGAGTTTTTTTAGAGCGGTTTCAGAGGTACTTTCTCATGCGAACGCCTAGGTTCGTTATTCGAACGGACAGGCCGTGGTAGCTATAGCTACCAACTGACAACTCCCAGGATCGTCCATGGTAGCTATAGTTACCAAATTCAAAAAACGCGCCAGCTGTTGGTTTTTGTTGTTTTACTAGGGCTGTGACTATTATTTGTCATCGCAATAGCAACAATTCCTTTGTAGAATATAGTATCGAATGACCGATTATTAGGGAACGTGCAAAACGTGCACGGTGCAAAAAATAAAAATATTTTTTTAAAGTCATCTGAGGTCAAACGTTTGTTTACGTCTGTGAGTGATGAGTTGAATTATTAAATAATGTCAACGTAAATACATATTTCATTAGGTTTCATAGAGCAAAATGTTCGTGAGAATAAAGGCTGTTTATGTCCCGCTTACTAGTTTATGTCATGTCTTGATTTTAAAAGTGCTTAAAAATTGGCTTACAAAAAAAAAAAATATGATTAATGGCGAGCATTGTGCCCTCTAAAACATTTATGTTTAGTTATCACAAAATGTTGATAAAATTAAACCATGTAATTAATAACAAAGCTTGTGTGTGTATTTCTTTTATGAAATACGTGTAATTTTCCTCAGATCAAGGTATTTTGTATACTCTTAGGGTAGCCATTTTGGCCGGCCGCGGTGAAATAAAGTCCGACAAGTTATTAGGTTTTGGCTTTTCCTGAAAAAACTACATCCAGTAAGGACATAGTTTTGGTGTCAATAGAAAGATTATGAAATTCGAAACAATCTGCTATAACTATTTTTTTTAAATTTAAAAATCTAAGAACAGCAATTTAACTTTAAAGTTATACAAAATTTGGAATTTTACAGATATTTTATAGCCTAAGTAACAAAAAACATACAGGGTTTTCTTTGGCGAGTGCGACAGGTTGAGAGGAGATTGGCGCGCGGCTGCGGACTAACAAGTAGAAGGGTCGGGCAACGGGTGAGTAGCAGCTATATATTTTATAGTCTTTGACGAGTAGTGCCCCGGGTGTTGAGAGCATCCGTAAGCTGCCATTTTTTTCATACCACTAATGTGGCAAACAAGCTTACGGTCCGCCTGGTGGGAAGCGGTCACCGTTGCCTATGGACTCTTGTAACACCAGGGGTATTACTCGCGCGTTCGATACGGCAAGTGAGTTTGGGATCGTCGACAATGCAGCCCGTCGTTGAACCGAGTCAAAAGGGCCAAGCTGGTATCTGCAGCAGAATTGTGTCTTTGTAGGGTTGAATCGGAGCAAGTTTACCTTTCCCCAGTCAGAGACCTTGGACAGTGTTGTCTCGATTTGAGACACAAGTTCTCCGCGGTTTTCCTCCACAACGGAACGAGGGATGTTTGCACGACCCGTGTAATAAGCGTCTCCAGTACTGTCATCTGCATAGCAATGCATGTTTTTGATGTCTAACATGTCAATGATATGCAGTAGAAACAGCGTAGGAGACAGCACAAAGCCTTGAGGGACACCAGCATCAATGTCTATGATATCAGAGCAACTACCGTCAACTACGGGTCGTATGCGTCTGCCGAGACCCGATCGAACGCCTTCGCTATGTCCAGGCTACATGCCAATGACTCCCCCTGGCTCTCAATGGCTTTATCGTGCCCATCGGTGTGTTAGATACACTAGAAGGTCACCAGTCGAGCGACCATGGCGAAAGCCATATTGACGGTCACTGACCAGGTCGTGTTATTCTAGGTATCTTAGAAGCTGTGTGTTGATCACACGCTTCATCGCCTTGGAGAGGAGAGAGGTCCTTTTTGGGCACCGGGTGCACATTCGCAGTCTTCCATGTAGACGACGGACGAAAGCGCGAAGACGCGCGTGAGTACAGGACATAACTCAGGAGCACACTGCTTGAGCACCACTGCTGGTGTACCGTCTGGCCCACTCGACTTATGAACGTCTAGAGAAAGCAACGCCCGCCGGACCTCCCGCTGTGTTATGGAGATTTCCAGCATGGTCTACCCGCACCACAATATAGTAGGTGGTGCAGCGCCTTCATCGTTCATATTCGAGTTTGAGGCAAAGAGACTGTCCAGTAGATCGGCTTTCTTTTTAGCACGATGGGCCACGTCGCAATCGGTCTTTCGTAGTGGTGGTAACGACGACTAGCAAAAGTTCCCTTCGGCAGCTTTGGCAAGCGATCAGAAAGCACTACTCCCAGAATGATAGCTCGCTAGTCGCCCACCTATTTTGCCGGTGAATTGTAATTTAGATCTGGCAATTGCTTTCTTATTGAACCTCGAGGCAGCATTTAATTTGCGTTTTACCTCAGAAATATTAGGATCCTTATTATTACGAGCCGTGGTCCAAGCCTCATATCCAGTTTGCTTAAGAATTTTAGCTTCTCTGCAAGACCTATTAAACCACGGTCGTTTTTTGACGCCGGCAGCTACTCGCGGGTTAGGAATATTACATTCTATACCAGCGAGGATTGTCTCAGTGACTGCGGCTGCGCAGACGTCAGGATCTTTTGAGCTAAAGCAGATCTGCCTCCACGGGTAACGAGACAGTAGTCCAAAGAGCCTAAAGGCGCATCCACTGAGACTAAGACGTGTAGTCAGCAGAAGGTCTAGTCAAAATAACTAGTTCTTCTGTGACATACTGCTCTAGAACTTTGTCAGTCGTCAAACTTAGGTGCGTGAAGAGTCGAGTTACGTCCGTTTCACCGCTATGAGACCTGTATAGGCACGCATAGATACGAGTGTGGCCGCCGTGATCTACGCGCACCCACAATATCGACAGGTCCCTGTCTTTAAGGCTATGAAGGCGGCGACAGCAGATATCTTCCCGGAAGACATACATACACCGGCACGACTCACAAAATTGTGCTCGTGTTTGTAGCCGGGATAGTGAAGGTATGATGTATCGGCCGGGCAGGATATCTGCGTCTCCGTTAGGGAAAGAATAGTCGGCTGAGCAGATGAGGTTGACTGCTTTAAGATTTGCGTGAATACCCCTAACGTTACAAAAGTCCACATTAAATGTGGATGGAGCGGCCGCTGGAAAAACTATTTTCCTTATTTTTCTTGCCATTTTTGTCTAAAAAAAGTTACTTAGACTTAATATGAGGATCACTGTACAGATAGCTTAGAGGACAAAAGGTGCGGTACTAGAAATGCCAAAGCTCGGTACAGATAATACGGTTGCTGGCACGGTGGGCCGAAGGGCCCCTAATCCTCCCCTGTTGTAGTAGCCGGGTCCACTCCGGTCTAATTCTCCGGCACGACTACTACTGCAGAGACTTTACACAGGTTGGCGGATCAGCCTCCCAGGGCGGAGATTAAGTGATCCCTGGGTTCGGGAACCCGTTCAACCTGCGGGCGGCCAGCGGTCAGCCGTTTCATCAGGTCTCCCTGACCGCCGTACCAGCACGCCGCGGTCCTCCGCTGTCCGCGCAGCGAATCCTCAAAGAGCTCTGGCAACCTTACGCATCGCCAGGAACACAACACTGCTTAAAGTTAGTGTTATTATGGCCAAATCCAATAACTTATTTCTTGAAGAACCCCATACTGTAATCCTTAGAAAAACCTTGGCAGGGAGGTCATTCCACAACCCAAGCGTTCGCGGGAGAAGGTTTCTCTAAAACCGCACTGTACGCCACCATTTCATATAGCAATACAAAAGAAGTGCACACGCTTTTTTGATTCGCGAAGTATGGGTACTTTTTAATTTGGTTTTCATAAGCGTTATTAAAGTACATATATTAAAAGTTACTACATGTTGGTGTTATGGTGTTGCTTGCAATTAATTAATTATTGTATTGTCACCGAGTTCTGAGCTTCCTGAAACTTTGAGTGATCTAGCTAGTCGGGAAGCGACCGAAATTACGATTGTAAGATTTGAACCGAATAAATAAACATGTGAAACTACAGTTATCGTTGTAAAAGCACATAATTTTAAATTGTGTATACGTTGCAATTGCATTTAGTGGTAATATTATTCGCTTTTTTGTCCGAAACATATGTATGATGTCAAAATTCAGGGAAGGATCTACATTTTGTGGGCTGCGGCCCAGGGCCTCGTAGGCACTTATGATGGAATGGAATATTGCGAAGTAAAAAACTTATTGACAAAATGTTTAACCCTCGAAAGAAGAAACTGAAAAGAAAAAAAACTTTGAAGTCTTAATAACTAAGATCCTTAACTTATGTACGTAATTAATTTTGAATCGCAATATATATGTAATATAACAGTGTAAAATTTATACCATGTGCAGTGTAAGTGATATCGTAATGCGTTGAAATTTTTTGTCGGTTTTTCCATTATTTTAATTTTTTTCAAAATTTTGTTTCACTAAAAACTGTAAAAAATTACCTGCCATTACTGTAGTTCAGAATTATATACATATCAATTTGCGTTACGATGTCACTTACACCCCGAATAGGTATAAATGTCGTGAAAGAATTTAAGGCACATCGCAGCTGGATTATGGGTAGATTATAAATAGGAATTAAGCCCAAATGACTAGGTACGCTTTTTTCCTGCTTGTCGTCTCGCCATCTTAACGACAGACAAACAGTGACCGAGACTGCAAATATTTGATCAGACCACAGAGCTAAGTTAACAAGAGCTTGTCAAATCGAAACGTCAAATAGATATTACGGACAAAAATAGTTTTAAATACTAATTTTGCTAGATTTATAGGCACTTTATGCCCTTGGTCCAACCTTGTGACTTTCTACACGGAAAAAAAAGAGTTTCCAAGTTCTATTCCAGCAAAATAATTTGCATTCAGTTAAGAAATCCAACTATTTTGAACATATTTTTTTTATAGAAGGCAATATTATTTCCCAGAAAAAATTTCATTGTATCAATCGGAATTGATAAACTTCTTTTCGTATGAATAAATTTTTTTCTAACCAAATAAATGTAATTTAAGATCAACCAAACTTAAATTTATTACCCTAAGACAGTTAATGATTTTGTATAGAATAAATACATTTTTATGTGCAACATTTTATTTTTCTTCGTTTGAAACAAAAAATAATTTTGCTTTGATATAATTTTTTTGCGCCAAAATCATGGTTTTCTTAAATCTGCGACGTCACTTATTAAAGCTATATCTTTCGTTTAAAATAATTGTATCTTAAATCAAAGCCAGTAATATGTTCAGTTAAGATAATATTGTTTTGAATTAGAGAAAACAATAATTTTAACAGAATTTTTTAGATTCTTGACTCAAAATCTGATATTTTAAGCTGAAACTCTGGGTTTAGTCGAAACAAATAAAATACTTGCTTTAAAATATTAAACATTTTCATTGAAATTAATCAGTTAGTATAGTTTTAAACGAATTTCCATTTCGTTTAAGTAAATACCTGCATTTTTAAAACTAAATGAACCTTATCACTGTCCATCATAGGATTTCGTGTTGGGTTTTAATTTTAAATCATTGTTTATTGTAGGGTTTTGTGCGTCAAACTAGTATCAGTTTATGCAAGAAACCTACAGTTAATTATTATCTGAGAATTGAGAAGCTCGTGGCCCAGTCCCATCGTCTATCTAAAACGATAAGCGAAGCTAAGCAACGTCAAGCGTGGTCAGTACTTGGATGGGTGGCCGCTTAGCGTCACACTTTTCTTTCTTTCATGTTTAAAAAGGCTCGTTAAATAGTAGTAACAACATAACACTGTATAATCATCTAAAGGCGAGAATAGCTACTAAGCTCGACAAACGTCCGCCAAGTCACAGAAAGGCAGTGTGGTAGACTGACTCTATATGGCCCAAGCCTCCAGAAAAGAGGCCCTGTGCCCCTGCTTGTAGGACACTAGCTCGACAAACGTCCTCCGCCAAGTCCCACACTAAGTCAGTGCGGTAGACTGGCTCTACATGGCCCAAGCCTCCAGGCAAGAGGCGTAGGGCTCTTTAAAAATACTTTATTTTATCTTGATGGATAACTATATAATTTTTGACCGAAACATTTTTTGTTTTAAGCCAAAATATAATGTTTTTAATTAAAGAGCTGCCGCAGTCAAGTCAAGAGACCTATTCTCTTGTGAAAACTACAAATTTCTTCCGTGTAATAACACACGAACTTCTACGCCCAAGAAAACTAAGTGTTTCAAATAAATAAGCACATTTTTTTTTATAATGAATTAAATATTGTGTCAAACTGATAGATTTTTATTTACTAGTTCTAAGAAATTGGATCTTGTGTTAACTTCATATTATTTTAAATATTTAAGAGAAATAATATCTTGGATGAAGCAAATATTCGTTGGTGCATATATGAAACGATATTCTCTTGGCTCAACTAATTCTTTTTTACCGTGTAGAGGTGGTAATTCAAGGTTCGACGTGGAGCTTGTTTCTTAATTTATATCAATAGGCGAAAGTCATTAATTATATCTTATCTTTATTCCATTGTCTCTGTAAATACAGTTAACGATGCTATAAGGCCAGATCTACCTATAGAACAGACCACGTTAATTTCTTCGATCATCGCCACGAGTCTCGCGATTTTGTATTATTTTTGATATTCTTTGGTCACGCTTTATAAACTACTATTCCCCCATACCTAGGAACACGAAAATGGTATCGATACTTTGTGGTATCAAGTACTTTTCCTTTCGATACCGATACTTTTGCACTCGATTTTGACAGGTATCGAATCGAATAAATAAATAAATTACCCATTTCAAACCTGACTGTACAACTCATATTTATGGCAACGCCATCTAGCTCAACCGTACTTAACGTTCTAAAACATTCCATTGAGCTCAAAATGGTTTCTCCGTTCACAGTTCAGTCATTCTTTCCTTCATTTACTTCACTAATCAATTAAACACTCGTTCCGCTTGTTTGCCGTTGTTCTAATATTGTTTCATTCAGCCAGGCTTTCCAACTTAGGGCTTTTAGCCTTATTTTATTAACTATAGGCCCTAAAAAATTAGTTAATTTATTAATTAATTAATGAAAAATTAATCTGTTCTATTGAAGCTAAACTGACGTTACTTTTTGACTGGTATTGACGTTCTGACGAACCTGACGTATACGCATTACGGCATTAGGCGATACTTTGAAGTATCGATACTTTTTTCCGATACTTTTATCAGTATGATATTTTTTTTTCGATATTACTCATGAGTAGAGTATCGATAATTTCTATTCGATACCGTGTCCCTACCCATACCTATTGCAAAACCATGATTATAATAAATGTGGAAGTTAACTTTTCGCCTTGTTACTTTCTGCTTGTATGTCCCCTCTGCAGGGGCTCCCTGGAGAAAGAAGGCTTAGTCCATACGCATCAACTTTGCTGGCCTAATACGGATTGGTGAACGTTTTTGAGCCACCCAAAAGTCAGAACTCTGCTTAACAAATGCAACAGCCAGAACCGACAGTCTATCGTCCCGTCTGAAGCACAAAGAAACTCAGACACAAGTGATCACCCATCCAATGACCGCTCAACGTTGCTTCGCATATAGTTCCAGAAATTAATATACTAACTGAAATTTTCACACCCTAGATTCCGGAAAATAACATACTATCTGATATTTTCACTGTCCAAAGTCCGGAAAATAACAAACTATCTAATATTTTCACAGCCTAAGTTCCAGAAAATACCATATATATTAATCGAGGCAAAAAAATCTTTGGTAGACGGCAAAGTATTTAGCGTAGTACAAAACCTATGCGGGCAAAGTCATGAGTAGTGTCTAGTTTGTCTGTAATTTATAGATGTGTAAAACAGCGTCCAATTATAGAAATACGACAAAAACGTCCCTTTGTAATTTTCAGAAACTGCCCATAAATACAGACCATGTAATTTAAAGCCACCCATAAAATCCGGTAAACTAGTAAAATCCTATGTTTGCGAGGAAATACTAAATCTCGTGTACAGAGAGCTATAATTTGTTGACTCAGGTAATGACGCGGTAGTAGGCACGGCGCGGTGACACAATCGGCGGTGCATCGTCATCTCCGTGGCTCAAACTGTTGTCGTGTTCAAAGTCACGTAAAATTGCACACACGTTTAATCAAAATTAAATTATATTCCTATTTTGTATTATTTTGACAGCTTTTTGTATAAGGTGCTCTTCAAAATCCCTAGTTCAAGAATCGATCGCTTTCCCGTCTCCACGATGTATATTTTTTTTTTAAATGGCGAGTATATAACTACATCTTACAAAACTACAAAAGTCTAGAAGTATCGGAACCTTTAGGTTGCTGGAGTGTCTAATGTCTAATGTCTTGAGAAAGTCGAGTTTAGAGATGGGCCGAATGTTCGATTACCGAAGCCTTATTTCAGCGAGATTTTTATGAGTAAGGCTTATATTACAATATTTTTTTTCTTCATTTATCAATTAATGAATAGCTTCTCAATCGCTGATAAGTATTGGTGTTCAACTCAAAGACGGTCATGTGTAACACAGGATCAGCGACCAGAACTACCCGATGTCTCCAAAAATTAGTCAGGATGCAATTTGGGCCCCGAATGAAGAAGTTAAGGGACACACCGTTTGAACTAGGAGACGAACCATCAAAGACAATTCTCTATTCAATACACAATAGCTCTACTATTACATCTGCCTGCGTCATAAAATAGTTCCTAATTTCCCCCAAAAAATAAAAGTGCATTACTTTTATTACTTTTAATTTTAAGCTATTGTTGGTGGGCATTTGTTTCAATGTATTGATACTTTTGGTGGTGCATTTTTCTGAGTAACTTACCCTTATACTCGTAGTTTTCGTATTGATTGTATTGGTTTACAGCATATAGATAAATGTAGCCCAATATCTATAGGAATAAAAATCATAAAAAAAATATATTTAATCATATATTTCGGCTAGTTTGGCCGTTATCAATGCTTACAAATAATGGAAATTAAAATAAAATAAATAACAATATGTCACTTAAAATAAATAGTGTCAATGTAACGTTTGATCATACTTACAGAGGATAATCTAAAGACCAGAAACTAACAGGTAGTCTCAATGAATAACGTCTAGACCGGGATGCTGGAAAACACCAAGACACCAAATGTAGGAAGATTCCCATGTTTCTAAATTTATTGTACTATTGGGAGGCTGAAAAGATTTGACTATGCGTTCCGTGGAACAATCGTTAAATTTAAAGTCATGCGTGCGAGCGTGTGATGGAATAGGAAGTGATGAAAATGGTGCTGCATCAGTGGAGAATCTGTGACCATTCATACGAATATGGAGAGAATTTCTGGTTTCACCATTTTAAAAGCAACTACAATGTATATATTCCAAAATATAAACACAATATTTGCTTTTACAGTTGTTGTTTTCTTGTGTGTAGTATGATTTTCAGCTATTACGTGTAGAAATGTTATTGTTAATGATGAAACAGGTTTTGCATTGGAGTTGGTGACATGTATTGGTACTTCGGTTGTTATCATGTTGCTGAAAATGTTTATGGAGGTATATAATTTAAACTTTCTATTTTTTCGTATTTTTACCATATTTTTGTTTTCGTTTTGGAAAAAAGAAAAGGAACTTAGTAGCATAAAGTAAAGCAGACCCTGTGAGGGCATAAAAAACAAACACTGCACTTAATGACCTTCTAAATAGAAAAGGACTGCACTTTTTTTTTCTATGAGGCAACCTTAGCCAATAAAAATTTTTAATTACTGTTTTCTAAAAAACCCGTTTGACAAACAACTGAGCTTTTATTTCCTAAAAAATCACAAAAAAACTAGCGCTACCAAAATCATGTCAAAAACTCGCTTCAAGAATAAAGACACATTACTTTGTGCTATGGCATATTATGTCAGTATAGTTTTCTTGTTTGAGTTTCGTACAGTATTACTTTGATACACAGAGAAAATAATGAGGGACACGATCACAATGCTGTAGGACGACCGGTCAACAGACAGACGGTCCTTGGCACAATGAATAGCATTATGGCCTTTTTAAATATTTAGTCGTATTTCCGCGGCGATTCCGTGTACAGCTATCTATAACTATCAGTAACCCTGGGAATAAGTATGCCGGGATTTTCTTTAAAAACTAACAAACAGACAAACGGTCGGTTATACACGCGGGTAATGCCTTTGTTAGATGCTAAAACCGTCTTTAGGCTCGGGACTGCTTAAGAACCCTCTAACAGTCCACTAGCGCCCATTAGATATCCTCAATTTTCTCTTCGTAGAAAACGAATTTCTAAAATCTAAATGTCGTTCGCATTTCTGCTAAAAGTGGCCGTTTTTAGCAGAAATGCTAACTACAACTCACAGATATTATTTAGAGCCTATATAAAACCTGCTTAAAATAGCTTATGACTGCAGAAGTGCATTACTTTTATTACTTTTAATTTTAAGCTATTGTTGGTGGGCATTTGTTTCAATGTATTGATACTTTTGGTGGTGCATTTTTCTGAGTAACTTACCCTTATACTCGTAGTTTTCGTATTGATTGTATTGGTTTACAGCATATAGATAAATGTAGCCCAATATCTATAGGAATAAAAATCATAAAAAAAATATATTTAATCATATATTTCGGCTAGTTTGGCCGTTATCAATGCTTACAAATAATGGAAATTAAAATAAAATAAATAACAATATGTCACTTAAAATAAATAGTGTCAATGTAACGTTTGATCATACTTACAGAGGATAATCTAAAGACCAGAAACTAACAGGTAGTCTCAATGAATAACGTCTAGACCGGGATGCTGGAAAACACCAAGACACCAAATGTAAAGCCTTTGTTAGATGCTAAAACCGTCTTTAGGCTCGGGACTGCTTAAGAACCCTCTAACAGTCCACTAGCGCCCATTAGATATCCTCAATTTTCTCTTCGTAGAAAACGAATTTCTAAAATCTAAATGTCGTTCGCATTTCTGCTAAAAGTGGCCGTTTTTAGCAGAAATGCTAACTACAACTCACAGATATTATTTAGAGCCTATATAAAACCTGCTTAAAATAGCTTATGACTAGTTTTATATTTACGACATTTGTATTTAAAAAAATTAAAAGGCCTGTTTGTTAAACGCGTAATTTAACGCAGATTTGGCAATCGTGTAGCAATACATTTTTCTGCAGGACAGAAGGAGATAGTATGTAATTGAAATTTTCCAACAACAAAAAATAAAAAAAATCATAACTACCTACATTACGCTGTGCAATTTTAATGTCTAACATATCAAATCAAATCAATTCGTCTTTATTTTTCAAAAATTGTGCTGGAACATTACAGTAGATTTTAAATTATATATTTATACATGTTTTGTTATAATCTGCTTTATAACATGAGAATATTAATAAAAGCAAGTCTTAACTAAATAAAACAAATAAATTCCGACTACCTATATTAAAAACTATACTTGATCTAATTTTACTAAAGATACTTTAAATAAGACAAGGGGAGATTTTTTAAAATTTGGAATCGATCCCACTCAGTTATCCTAACATATGGCTGCAGTCTCCTTTGGCTCGGACCACCAGCTACACCGTCCGGTTGTCAGCGATTATCCACAAAGAGCGGTTGTCCACGTCCGGTCATGTTACGTCTCGTCCACTTGACCGTGATTCACTACTTTGTGCCGCAGACGGGCTTCCTATATCGCACAGGTCACGGGGTGAGGACCTCGCCATTGACTTTTATTCAAAATTTACTTTTAAATAGATTCCTTTTTAATATTTTTGGATAAAGCTTGTAGTATGGATGGATACCAGACAATTATTATAAATACATACCTATTTCTATTTTTTTTTGTAAATATATAATATACATAGAAAAAACTCAGTCTTAAGACGAATAAAATTTTTTATCAATTAAATGTTTGTCTTGTGCAGGAATAAAACCCGCCTTTGTGAAATATTACCCGCTATTTTGGCATTTAATTTTTTGCAAATTCTGAAATTTATTCACTGTTAGTAGACTTTAAACATGCCGATTGTCAATTTTCAAGATTTCACTTCATAATTCTATTAGTTAATTTATTTTTGGAAATTTTAAAAGTAGTATCTATCAATCTATTGAGTAACGTTTTCCAAGTACCTCAATAAACGAAGAAAGAGTTCCCTGCTATAGTCACCTGGACTAAAAGTATGTAGAAGTAGGTATAGAGTAAATATAATATATTTTTTGCATTATGTCATTTATGTTATCGTAGCCCTCTAACAAAACTCGCTCGCCAAGTCAAATCTGATCACGGGTTACACAGTAAAACGTAAAAAATATTGGCTAACCCGAAAGAGTCTATTTTACGTCAGTGAACATTTCAGCGGAAGTCGACAGTGTAGGCAGGTATTCTAAACAAAATAGTGCATATCAATAGAATGTCGGGTCTAAATGTAAACTGTAGATACATGAGACGTATCGAATGCATCAGTCACGCCTCTGCTGCATATTGTTGTGATTTTACCGCGAAAACTACCGGTTGCTTAGCATTCAAATTTTTTTTAACAGACTGTAACTCAGAACAATAGACAAATTATATAACAGATCACACAACGGAGTGGAAAATAGTTGACATTAGTAAATGTCGAAGAATGTTGATCAGAATTTCAATTTCGAAGTTTTGAAGTCGCATTCATTATAATTTATCTACTAATAAATTAAATTAGTATGTTTATGTTTAAATGTTAATAACATGTTCCGTTCCTGGTCAAATTTGAAAACTAAAGCAAGAATTAAGACTTGCATTGCACATAAACATCTATCACTATTACCTACCTGTCATAAGCATATCTAGGATTTTTTCGTTTGGGGTTCAGTAGGTAGTTTGGTCTTTTTAAAATGCCATTCGTATTTGCAGAACAGGAAAAGGCAGTGCCGGTTTAAGGCAGCGCGAGTCGTGAGGCAAACGGCGAAAACGGGCCCTTGCTCTGATATAGTCAATAAAACAAACACGTCGAATGTCTACGTGAGACAATATAGATCATGATCTATATTTTGTTGCCCATAAAATTCCCAAATATGTGATTTTTTAACTTATCTAGAAATATGACATCACAACCTGACTACGCTCTTAGATCTGAAGTGCCTTCATAAGTGTTTCCTACACCTTGTATCGTGGGTTGTGTGCTAAATAAATGTTTGAAATAATGATGAATAACACAACCCTAACGCGAGGCCCGTAACATTTGCTACTCCTGATCCTGCTGTGTGGCTTATCCGCTACCGGTAGAGATAATAGAATAAGGAAACACTCCTCCAGGCATTTTATAGTTTTCAAGAAGAAAAGGGAAAAATCGTAATTCATTCTACTGTATGTATGGATCGTTTATCTATATTAAATTATATGTGGGTATCAAAAGTATGCACGGAACCCTCAACGACCAAATTTTACTAGTACTTTGCTGGTATTTTCCTTTTCTTTTTTGTTTCGTTATGTTACACAGATTCTTAGCAGATAGCTGTGCGCGCCACGGATTACTTGGCCGTTTTCCAAGATGGCGCGCTGAAAATATCTTCAGACGCGCTTGCACTTTCCGTAACATCCACAGTTTAAATAATAGCATTATTTCGAATATTTAATAGCTTATGCGGTGTTTAAAGTTTGCATAAAGTTTGCATAAGGTATTGGAAATTTATTTACGCTTGATGTTAATATAAATCTAGAATTCGTTCTTTTAATTTAAACGTTAGGATATTTTTGTTGATTTGGATCATCTGTATAAAATGCTTGTATATATATATTGGTATATAAGAGAACTGGTATTAGTCTTAAACTCCAAGGATAAAAGTGACACTGGTTACAATCGTTCACATGGAATCCTGGAAGGCTGGCGAAGATGTGAACACCTTTCTACTATGCCTCAGGACTTTGATAGGCATATGGTAATCAATGTCGCTCTCCATCCCTCCAACTTATCCTTAATGCAAAATATCACATAACTCCATTGTACAATAAGGAAAATAAAAACAATCACACTTTGTTATTATTATATTACTTATTCCTAAGAAAAGAAACTTGGTCTAATCAACCGAGCGAAGCAGTACATTACTTCAGGATAATGGTCATACACATTAGTCACATCGCACAGCATCTGCTGTTTTTGGATGAGTGCATTATAATACCAAGGTTAGGTCTTTTGACTTGGTTCAAAGACGATCGAGATGTGAGGATTGTAGTCCAGAATAGGGTAGTATAACTTTTAGGTCAAAGAAAAGACTTTGCGTTCCTGAGTTTGTACTGTCGCTTGTATACCAACGGCTACTTTTAATGATAACACCACATGCCGTTACTAGGGACTCCAAATGTTCACGCATAGATGGGGTTTATAGGAGCTTTCTTAGACGAACGCTTAGGGACTAATAGTACCTATAAGGTTCTTCAAGGAGTGATTCGATTTTAAAAGAGTTGACAACACGTGAGGTCACGCAGGTATACGATACCTACCCTAGTGTTAGAAACGCCCTTGGTCCAAAACCTGCCTACAGCAACCGGTCAACATCAAACGAGCAGTTTTCTAATTACATGAAAAGAAGTGAAATATTTTTTTAAAATTTTATCAAAAATATTTCTAGATTTTAAATCAGATTAGAAATAAATATTTTAAAGCGAAATATTTTGGCCATGAACTATTTTGAATATTCTGGTCCTATGTTATGCCGCTGCGCTGTTCGTGTACCCTATATACTAGCTTTCGGCACGCACAGGGCACTACTTTACGCAGTGCAGTGTTCACACATCCTTGTTATTCAAAAATTAATCAGGCTTAGGGTTTTAATTTGTTTTTTCCGCGACAGCAGCGCCTGTTGCGTCAAATCAAAATTTAATCAAACGCTTGGTCTCTAAACTTTATCTCTTGTTTAGAATTATCGACGAGACGAGGCTGATCATAAATATCTGGTTCTGGTTTGGTCGTGGAGATATCGTCCAATTTGACGGCATTGTCCACAGTACTGTGCTGTACCTGTGCCCACAGACTAATCAATCACGTCACGGTCGATATGTTAAAATTATGACGAGTTCTATAGCATTACAAGGAGTACTTCACATCTTGATAATTCAGTTTTAGTTAAAGGCCTTTTTTTTGGCAAGCGGTTATATTATAGGTTATTTAACAATTATTTATTTTTCCCCAAATTGAATCTCAAGCATAACGAAGGATTCCGGGGTGAACACCCGATCATCTTGAATGCCACGAGGGATTCAAGTTCGCCCGAGACGAAGACATTATTCCCTTGGTAAATATCTGCTTTTAACACCTTTTAAGACACTTTTGTAATTTTCTATTTTTGGAAATCGTCGTAGGCTTATGTGTACGTTGTATGAGTTGTTAACAATGTTGTTAACGGCTTCACAAAAAATTGTAATTTGTAATGTACAACTAAACAGCATGGAGACGGAGTTGCTGACATGCTACCCGACTTGACAACTTGATGAGATATCTCTTTAGTTATCCTCCACATTGGGTATAAAAAAGTTCGTTCCATTTTCAAATTACATATATAAAATATAGGGTATTAATAATATATAATTTATCCCAAAGAAGCTCGTGCAAGATATGGTCGTATATCGTAGCACGTATAAGAAAAATCAGCATTCCAACGTTACGCGGCGCATCTTCAAGCCGCTGCGCGTCGCGTCGCGTCTCAGTGTGAGCTGACCCTTACTATATTAGTATAAATTGCCGTCGTGTCGTGTGTTATTGGAAACACTCCGAGCAACAAAACAAGCAACCCGGAGATTTGGCAGCTAACACTGTTGTTGTCTGTTATTACAACACTTTCAGTGCCCGAATCAACATATCTTATCGTTTCTGTTACCATGAACGTAAACATTTTAATAGCCAGCAGTGACGGCCAAATCATTACTTGAAGGCGAGACGTTAGCCAAACTAAAGCTTCAAATAAGGTTAAATTTTAAAAAAATAGTTCGGGAGCAAGTAGTGAACGAGCAACTTCGGGAGCAAGTAGCGCACGAGCAACTTCGGGAGCAAGTAGCGCACGAGCAACTTCGGGAGCAAGTAGCGCACGAGCAACTTCGGGGGCAAGTAGCGCACGAGCAACTTCTCTTAAGAAAAATTTTTAGAGTTCCATATAGGATCACTTTGTTGTCCGTTTGTCTGTCTGTCTGTCAATACTCTTTTTCTCAGAAACGCGTGAAGGTATCAAGTTGTAATTAATACCAAATACTACGGTTTACGGTCCCTTGAAGCTGTTATAAAAATCAAGCTTCTAAGTCCACATAATAAAAACAAACAGCTGAAATACAGCCATTTTTTATCGCACATTTTGGCATTTACAAATTAATCACAACCTATGGGGTACTTCCCGTTGACCTACAATCATGAAATTTCTTCATCACAAATACAAGAAAAAAACCGAAATTCGTTAATTTTTAGTTATAACACATTAAAAAAAGGTTTTTCCGTCTGTCTGACAATACCCCTTTACACAAGAACGCGTGGAGCTATCAAGTTGAAATTAATATTAAGTAATACTAAAGTCTACGGTCACTTAAAGTTATAAAAAAATCAAGCTTCTAAGTCAATGCAATAAATAATACGCCCAAAAAACTGCTATTTTTAGTTTGTTTGTTTGGCAAAGCTAAGTTTGTCCCTCAATACAGTTTACCTTTTACGGAACCCTCGGTGCGTGAGTCCCACTCGCTCTTGACGGTTTTTTTTATATTTGAGAAGTTATACATTAAGATTTTTTTGAGTCTTTAAAAAATCAGTTTTTTAGCGATAAAAAACAAACCGCTGGACAGATTTTGCTCAAACTCTTTTCAGATCTAATTCATGAAGTGGCGTATCGATTGATATGGTCACGAAAGCAATTGATCCATTGGTTCTTGAGATATCGACGGCCAAAAACAAGCTATAACATGCGTACACACACATACACACATAATTTAAATCTAATGAATGCGTTTATAGGATCGAAAGCGACACATAGCTAATTAGTTTTACGACATTCGCTTATAAGACTGCACGTCCTAGTAAGAATTGTAAATAGTAATTTTGTAAAGTTTTATAAGACTTGTTATAGGATCGAAAGTACCTACTTGCAGCGCAAATCCTATAAGAAGATGCTGATGTAAAATGATTGTCAAAATCAAAATTGTGAGGTACATAGTCAAAGCGTTATTAGATTCCTATAAGACATTAGTTTATTCTACTTTTGAGACATTTGTAAAAATAATTATCACTACATACTGAATAATGAATTTATAAAGTAAAAAATATTTTTACAAATTTCCAAACAGATAACACCTTATTTTTATTGACTGAATGTAGCATAGCTTTTTCTATAGCCTCCCGGTCAAAATCCGAGTTACTTTTTGATAGAAAAGAACTGGTAGAAGGGGTGGGGTATATTGCTCTGTCCCTGGTCTTTAATTTAAGCATATGTTATATAACGTAAGACTTTTAAATAAATTTGATAAGTATGCGTGTGTACACGGCCTTACATATTATGTAAAAAAAAAAACAGAAGTAATGATTTTCGAAGCTGGGCGCGGCCCTGAAAGTATTCCCATGATACCGTTATGCGGAGCGATAGTCACCAAGTTTAAATATTTGGGTCATGTGTTAACTGACTCATTAAAAGATAGAAAGAAAAAGACGCACACTCGCGATGCGTACTAACATGTTGGCGAGAAGGTTTGCTCACTGTTAATTCTGATAACAGATTCAAAATCTCTTTTCATAAAAGGATATCTACATCAAAAAATAATATTGTCCCATCATTTATATAACACGACTTATACAAATGAGCACTTTATAAATTTATTGCCAATATAATTTAAATGTGATAATAGTGTGTTCGTTAATTTGCCATCTTTTGTTGACATTTTTTTTTACTTCGTATTATTTATTTTATTTTCTTCTCTTAGTCCATTGAAATGTTACATGAGCTTTGCAGGTGTTAGAGGACGCAATTTTATTTTTGGGACATGTGTGTGGGAAGCTTAACCTCAAGTTTGAGGGGTCGCCACCCTTGTCATCCGGCCGGCATCTTGGAAAAAGAGGTGAAAACACTTTTTTCGCGATATCTCGGAAACTAAGCATCTTACAAAAAAATTTTAAATACATAATTTGTAGCAAATTGTTTTGCCTACAAATATGTGCCTTTAATTTTTTGCCTTAAATTAAAAATTAAAGAAGTTATAAGCATAAAAGTGAATTTTTTTTTATAAAAAATTTCTTTTTTGCTCTATAACTTTTTTTTATACATTTTACAAAAAAATTATATAAACATATTTGTAGGCAAAACAATTTGCTACAAATTATGTCTTTACCACCAGCTAATTCAGGAGGTCACGTAAAAAAAAACGCGCCTACAGATTCTACCTCATAGGTGGCGGGAAAAAGAGTTAATAGTTTGTCTGGTCTAATAGTTACGTCGCCTAATATGCACGTATATGAGTCAGTCAACATGGACGAACGATAATCCTGCAGGCTAAGTCACTGTCGCGGACCACGACGCGATAATCTTGTTAAGTCAGATTACGTGGAACAACCACTTGTCTGCATTTGTGGTCTCCATAGAACAGGATTAAAAATGTATAAGTATTATATATTTTAAACTGAAATAACAATATTGAGACTTAATGTGTATATAAGTATGCTCCACTCACTTCAGACAACCTTTTTCAGATCATCGGTCCACCTGGCGACGCACACTGCGCCCACCAATACTTGGACTCCACTCCCCGTCTGCTTACGTTGCTAGAATATATTTTTGTTGTTTTTTATTGATTACAAGATCACCTTTTGTTGTGAAGGCTTGCTCCAAAAGTACCCATTTGCTTCGGTTTTTTAGCTATTTGTAGTCAATAGTTTTTAGCATTCTTTATTTCATCTTCCCATCATCTGTAAGGTCGCCCTTTACTACGTCTTGCAATGGTAAAGTACGTATCATTTCACCGTAATATATAACAAATAAAACTTATCATTTTCTATAAGGGCTGGAGTGCAACGTCTTTGTTAAACCACCTGCTAAACCTTCATGGTTGATTGTATTTAAACAGACTTGGCCTCTTTCATTATCATGGTTGGTTGCGCAGACCGCTTAATGACGTTGACAGATTATTTCGCTAAAAATATGGAAAATACACTTCCACGCACCTTAACAGTTTTTATTACCATAAAAATATTATAAGAAAGTCAAACAAAGAGATGTAAAGACTTTATCTTTGTGTCAAAAGTACAAATATAAGTACTTCTTTATTTATAAAAAGAAGTAGGTACAAAAAACATATTTACATAAAAATTACAAATGTACAAAATATTCATAATTTTATATTATTAAAAACCGACTATTCTTTACACTTAACCAACATACATTTTAAGAAATAACTAGCTCTATTTGATTGCATACAGCTGACGAGCTCAATTCCACAGACCTTAATTTCACATGGTCATAGGTCATAGGGGAGTGACGGAGTAATTTGATTTTGTCAACCAGCACTCTTAAAATGTATCTTATAAATGGTGATCTTTAAATCCCGAGTATAGAAAAGCGTTCAACAGTTTACCAATTCTAATTATAGGTAAAATATGCTAGAACATGCGTTGAGTCTTTTAGCGACAGCGGTTTTCTAATTGGATATTTTAATGGAATCGTGTTAGACTATAATAAAATTAGATTTTCTCGCTTCGATCCAATCTAGTTTTCACCTCAGTACATATTGAATAGCAATTACCGAGCTACAATAGCGAGTGCCTTTTAAATGCGAACAAGCGTGTGATTCATAAGCTGTAGCGTTTTCTCCATTATCAAAATACTAGAATGGTAATCTCTTTTTTCTGACTGGCCAGTCAGGTAAAGATTACATTAAAATATTATAAATGTGAAAGAAGCTCTACATATATATTTTAACATAGCTCTGTCTGTCTGTAACCTCTTCACGCTTAAGCCGCTGTACTGATTATGATGAAATTTGGCATGGAGAAAGTTTGAGTCTAGAGAAAGGACATAGAATACTTAAAAACTTCAAGTGTGAGTCGATTTTTTTAATTTAGGAGTAGCCATTGAAATCCTATTCCGATAACCGAATTTAGGGCAGGTGGAACCGCTGGCAAAAGCTAGTATTTTTATATTCGTGTATTGCAATGAATGTATATCTATACTATCATGAGCATCAAAAAAGTATGGTACTTTATTTTAATGTAGGTTAAGTTGGCAACCTTATGTCAATGTATCGTAAACACATAATTTAACTTCCTGGATTGACGCCAACAGAACGGCTATTGATGAACACAGCCCGCTCAGACCGAGAAGCTCGACTATTTCTCGAGAACTTTATAATTCAAACATTTATTTTTATGTTGCTCGAAGAATTCGGCGTCGATATACACAAAACACTTGTACGGTTCGACTATCATCAATAGGTATATCATAAGTCAAGCAACCTCTGGTTGATAGACGTTTGGGCTTGTTTTGAAATATCTTATTAAATCAGAGAAAGTTAATTTCCACAATTTTATAATAAGATTTTGAGAGCTTATACGTTGTTTAGTTCTGGGTGCTTATTGGAAACAGTTTCGATTACGCCAGAATCAGGCTATATTTTAAACCTAGTCACAGAAGTATGGGCTTCATCACACAAAATACATCAAAGCTGATGATGATGACTGTAAAGCCACAACTTGCGATGGTCCACGTTCAAACATCGATTTATAAATTAGGTGAAAAACAGCTCACGTAAAACAGAGTTAGGTCACAGTGGTTCTAAGATCTTTTTGTTTTTTAACGAAGATAAGTTACTGTAATATATTTATGGTTAGTATTTCAATACAAACAGTAAGTTTTTTGGGCATTCGAGAGTTTTGGTTTGATTTCGTAATTATTTTAACGTGTACCTAGGTATACCGCATAATTTATGCTATTGGCAAGAGCGATTGCGACCATCTGCTAGTTTCCCACAAAGGAAATGGCAACGCCAATAATAACAGGCACGGAAATAGGTTGCCTGAATACCTAAACGAGGTGGAGAGCTGTGTGGAGGTCGCTAGCCATCGATCCAGCTCGGGAAAAGGGGAGGAGGAAACCTCCCCCGGGGGCGAATGACGATGGGGGGATTGGAAAGTTGCATAACACTGTGCCGTAGCGCGACAACCTTGAACAATGCCATTCAAAGGAAATGAGTTATTCATTTATGTAGATCTTGCTTGCACTAAGTAAAAAAATTCATACCTAAAAGAAATATGACATCGCATATAGCCTATGAAAGTAGAACAAAAAGTGGTATAATGGTAACTGTTTGTAGGTAAATAATAACATAAAGTAATAAGAATTATTATAGTACTTAGTAAAGGCATAGACGGGCCTCAAGGTAAAGGTGAAGTATTTCATTCAATGGCATAATAGTTATCAACAGCATCTATTGGAGTTTACTATAGATAGGTATAACTTTCTGATCTGAGGCATTTACTATTGAATTTGATTTGACGATGATATCTATGACACAAGTCACCAAAAAAAAAAACTTTTTTTTATGTTTGTTTTTTAATTATGATCGATTTTATGTCTAATTTTTTACATCTGAAAATAACCAAAAATGTAATTTATAAAAAGTTGGCTTTTATACTTTATACGATGATGAATGAAATTTACGATTTTTGCAAAATGTTTAGAAAGAGGTTACCAAACTTTATGAGATAAAAATATTATTTCGTTTTTACTTTAGGTATAAGAAATCAAAATCGGGTACACAGAACTCAGGCACCAAATTCGTGTTGCCTTGTCTAATTGGTCTTAAAAGATTCTGTTATTAGAAGATGTCATATCCTTACCAACGTTATATGTTTTCAAATACATGAAGAAGATAAGACAGACCACAAGCCATACACTTCCATTAACAGGGTTAACTAATTTGACACATTGTAATAAATTGAATCTATTTTTATACACAACTGGTGACTACAGTCTGAGAAGGTATATCATTGTAAGCCATGTTTTCTACGCGAGGTCAAAGTTGGTCAAGTTTGGTCCCATACCTATCATAGGCCCAATTAATTACAATATGTTTGTTTGACACTGATTGCTCGCTGAAACTGGAAGAAAAACGCTTTCCAGGCAGTTCTACAAATCTATCTAAAACTGGCAACATACCTACATAAGCTGACAATGTATTTAAGAAACTGGTCAATATTTAGTTTGTTCAACGACTGTTAATATATTTAGAATATTCTGTTTTCCACAAAAATTAGCTGGCAGTTGAAGCCAATTAGACGTTTAATTTTATTATTCGTTTAGTGGATAATTTTATAACTAAAGTATATCTTTTACAAATACATTCATATAAGTAGTATGTTCTTTTCGACCAATCCGATATACTTACGTAACTTCTTATACAACCGTTTTTCTGCTAATTTTGACAAAATGCAAGGAAACTAAGTCACAATGTAGGTAGTAATTTTAAAACTGTGTCTAAGTGATGGTTATAAGTTATAAGTTTATTAACCTTTTAAATCGTATAAGCCATCAGATTTCAAAAGCGATTTCCCTCTATATAGTCAACAGTTACAGGGTGCAGGGTGAAACATTTTCCTCCATCTCCATCCACCCCACGTTACGTAACTTGTGCGCGACCTACATACGACAGAGTGGCAAGAGCTGACTGAAGACTCTTCAGTTTAAACAGCCTAGTGAATCAAGGTTGAACTGTATATATATAGATATATGTACCTATACAAGTTACCGTTAAATAAATGTAGAGGGCAGCGTTATTTTTAGGAGGTTATATTTTTTTTTAGTTATACACAGTTATAAGACCATTACAGTAGACCCGGGGCGATGCTATGGATATTAACACATCATTATTTTCCTAAATAATGAAAAAAATCACAGCTGCTATCACAGGCAGTGTAAAATATCAATATTTTTCGACATAATATTCAACAATGCAATGGGGCGCAACCTGGGGGCAAACTTTAGGTTTGTCACATGCCTTGTCACGCTGAATGTGTCGCCTATGCTGGTACCCAAACGAACGAATCTTATATATGTTTGAAGATATTTAAGTAAATGAAGCAAAATATTTCTTGTTCAAAACTGTTTTGATTATACTAATAAATGACAGAATTCCCAAAGGGGAAACGTTCGGTTTTTGCTACTAGTCAGAAGAACTAATTATGTACCTATTTTACAAATAGGCTAATAGCCAATCTGACGCGAAAAAGTCTTTGTCGTTGCAAAACTTGGTGATGTGATTAAGATTAACCTTACCTTGTTACAATCAATTTAATATAGATTAAATTGACCTGTCTGGTGAGACGTAAGAACATCGAAAAAAATGTTTATTTTCATTGGAGAGTTGTATTGTTGCCTAGGGAGATAGGTTGGTGCGAAGTTGAGAAAATTGACAGCATTTAAGATATTTATAGTTGATTGTCTTAAGGGCTTTCTTCTACTATAAGTAGGTACTTATAAGAAATAATATGCAAACCTTTTTGTCTGTCTTATGCTTCTGCCTGTCGCTGATCAAAAGATTTTTGTTGATACTTGCATACACATATTACGGTAATCTTGTTTGTTTATCCGCTTTAGTTTCTTTTCCTTTGCTCAATTAAGATAAAGCTACTTTACATATTTAATTTTAAACGGTGGTTATTGCAATAAATAAATTTATTAAGAACTTACATATAATAGTTGTAGAAGATCATGATGTACCATAATGTGAAGATGATTATACCTCCAGTTCCTGACCCCGATTCTTCCGACATTGCTCAGCGTCGGTTCTACAACAAAGTTTTGAAAAAATATGACCAAATTGATAGATACGAGGGTGCGTTTTAAAGTTCGCGGAATGGGTAGGTAGGATTAGTGGGGGTGTCGCTGAGGAGGTACTAATTGAGAAACTCATTATTAGTATAAAAACCGGGTTTTATCGTAAGTGGGTCATGTCACAATCGGCTGACAAAATCATGGCGTCAGTCTTTCGGGACTCACAAAGGTGTCTCCATAATCGGAGATTACTACGCTTTGATCCTAGAGCAATTAAGCCACCAAAAATAAAATGGTGGGAAAATTGACCGAAAGTGTTGTTCTGCACGACAACGCGCCTGTTCACAAAAGCCGTGATGCGATGGCTGTCCTGCAGAAGGTTGACTTCGAAATTTTCCCACACTCACCCTACCTGGCTCTCAGTGATATTTACCTATTTCCAAAATTGGAAAAAAACTTCGTGGGAAAAAGTTTTCAAGTGATGAAGAAGTGAAGGATGCAGTTTTGCCGTATTTTTTAGGCAAATCAGTTTTTTATGTATACCCACATAAGTTAATCGAAAGATCCAAAAAATTTATTAGGGTAGTAGGTGAATATATTAAAAAGGAAAAATAAATTTGGATTTATATTTCCACTCCTTTACCCCCCCATTCCGCGGACTTAAAAACATCCCCTCGTACTACTGATTTTCAGAAATAGGAAAAAAATCTGGTCATCGATATAAACAACAAGATATGCCCGTTCCATTCCATACTGTCGCTGCACCGAAACGTGAAAAGCAATACATTCTAACTCAGTGAAGCAAGTTTTCAATCGCGGGTAGGTATATCTTGATTATATCGGTGCTGATAGTTCTATTTATTTTCACTTGCTCGTCTTAGATTTTTTTGTGAATATATAATGTATTTACTTATTTAATTTATAGTCATGTACCTAATTCTAGGCCTAAAAAATTATTACATACAATCGACCATCGAAGACGTCTAGACAGAGCAACCGTGACCTTATGTCATCACATATGGCTAGTCGGGTGCTATCCATCCAGTCACACATTTTATAGCAGTGCAATGACTTCTCTCTTCTTTGTCTGTAGTTATAACTAATGCTATGACAAGTTAAATGAAACTTTATAAAAGCACAAATACAAAAATATAATGTGCAAGGGCCACATACATGCTGTCGCATAGCTTCAAAACCTCCACGGCGGCACTGAAGTGCCAATGGCCCCCAACTAAAAACTTTTAAAGAATTCAAAATACATTGAGGGCACTTCAAAGAAAATTTAAAATTAGCCTTCTAGTAGCCTCCCGTAGAAAAAAAAAGAGGGAGTGAAGAGCTCGTGGTCCAGTCGTGAAGTTAAGCAAAGTCGGGCGTGGCCTTTACTCGGATGGGTGACCTACTGGCATTTTTCTGAGCTTCGTAGGGCACATTAAACCATCAACCCTCAGTACAGGCTGTTATCATATTATGATAGCAGTCGCTTAGCCATGTGAGACAATAAACTTCCGCCGATTCGCACTGGGAATGCGCTTTGAATTATAGCCTAAGCCTCCTTCTCCATAAAAAGGCCTGCGTGCGTAAATCTATATTTCAAAAATGCCTGCAATTAATTTTTAGCAAATCCACAAAAGATTCAGAAATATTAATGTCATAGTCAAAGGGCAATATACTAAACATATATAAACCTGATGATTATCTAAGTAGTCAAAGCCCGGTTTAAACAAATATAAAATTGATATATGCTTTGATTTGGGTTATGTTTACTAACCTACTAAACGTATCGTAGGAAATAAGTAATTTTTTCGTGAGAAGGTGTATGAACTTGACTTTGACTATAAAATCAAAACTACTGAAATGCTTTGAGATAAAGATAGAAAATCTTTGATTAAATACTAATTGTCCAGGCGGACGTTGATTTGCTATTAGCCCCTACTCCACCTCTCCTTCCTTTCCCGTTGGGACAACTATAAACATTTATTTATACATACATAGGGATGTATGCAAATAGATGTTCTTATTAATGGTTCTTCTAAACGTACCAGCTGGCATGTACACAAGTGCTGCGTTATTCCTAAAATCAGTGTTGTCGCGGATGGAACACATTTTTATACCCTTGTTTCGAAGCCCCAGGACTGGTACATGCTTCTCTGTAAGTCTAGCTGGGTTTTTTCGAGTTAGGTTTTCTTACAAACTAAACTACATGTTTACTAAAATTTTGAAAGTTGCAAAAAAAACTGACAGTTCTGTCAGAACATCCATTTACACATTTCGTCATTTTGGCCACAGACAAAATTAAGGAAGTGTGTTATATTCTCTTTTGGAAGTTTTTCTATTTTGAGTAAAAAGATCCTGAAGTTGAAAATATTCTGTAGAGCAATGGACTACTATAGGTAATAGATAAGTAATGAAGAGTGCGGTCCAGGTACGATAAACAACGACCGTATTCAATTAAATATTACCAAATGACGCCGCAACCACGGGTCTACGACGTGAATATAAAATCATCCAACTTAAATAGCATGGTTTTTTTAGTAGTTTTATCTGTCACTGTCGAATATCGTTTATTATTATTGCTGTTTGATTCATCTTTGCTTAAAAATACAGTTAAAAGCCAGAAAACCTTAGAACAAGCAGAAATCTACAGTTTACGAAAGTAAATAAACTTCAACTGTCACTGTCAAATTTCGACAACGGGTTCAGATGTCTAACTACAACAAAAACCAACTTAATACGTGGTATTTTGTGGTCGTTTGGTGGACCGTCGCCATAGTTACACTTATATATTTTTTTTTCTTTTTCTGACCTGTCGATGCAGTTGGCTGTTGGAGCCATTACTGCGTCGCCGGACTTTTGGGGAGAGAATTTGAAGGAGTCTCAGCCCATATAGCGCCCAAAGCTCAAGGGCCTCGGCTTGTGTGGTTGCTCTCGGGGGCGTCCCTTCAATCGGCGTGAGTCTCGAACCCGAAGGTGAGTCAGCACCAAAAGGGGAGTTCCCTGTTACGCGGGTGCGGTTGCGATTGAGTGGGGGCGAGAAGCGCCCCGGTACTCTTTAATACCTCATGTATCCTTGCGGGCGCCGACGAACCCGGGGATGTCGGCGTCGTGTAAGGGGGTACGCCCAAATTTGGGGAGGTCGTAGAGACTAATCTCGCTATCCGGACAGCGAGATCTTCATCTGGGGCCGTTAGTACGTGCCGGTCGAGGCCGCCTAACGATAGTTTTACGACCATGCCGAGGTCGGTCGGGGGGATGATACGTTGTGGATTGCACAATTATATAGTAGGTAGTGAGTTACTTTACCTAAATATTACCTAATCGTTAACAACTAACTTGAAAACTTGAATTTTTTTGTACCTTTCTATATCAGGTCTTTTTTTATTATTTATAGAATATCAAGTAATAATAATATACTTTAACAAATTACAATACCTAGAAATAATAACATCTATTTAATAATATCACTCTCATAATCGGTTACCAATCATAACCTAGAAAAATTCAATTCCGAATATTAAAATCCCGAAAACGAATTTTTTTTTTTTATTTCCTATATTATTGTTTGTCTGAAGTTTCATTTACTATATTTTCATTTTCCAGAATTTTTAAACATTTTTATTTCGTTATTAATTCAAAATCCAACTCATTGAGTTTCCGAATAAATGTTTGCCAAATAATTTATTTTAAAACAAAAATCAGTATCCTGAAAATCAATATGCACAAGACAAACATCAACAAACAAAGAAGAGTGTAGGTAAGTGACACATATAATTGAAATAGCGTTTATCGTATACCATTGATCGATCTACCCAATATCATTTAAACATTTAATACTTACAGCAACTAACTTCGTTCGGCTGTGTTGGGGTGCCCTAACAAGATTACTGGGTAGAAATAAAAAATAGCCACGAAGTGAAGCAAGCTCCTGCCTTAACCTTCTAACCTAACCCGGTGTCTACTCGTTTTGTAAGCAGCAATGGTGAGGTTTCTAGTGTCATCGGTACGTTCTCGAATGTCTTCCGAATTCCTAATTTATCACAAAATATACATAAAGGTTAACCTTTGGGGGTAGAACGGAAAACAAAATTTATGGAAAACATTACTTTGACTTGTCGTAACATCGAGTTTCTGATTAGATGGTAAATGATGAAGTTGTCAAATGTTAAAATTAGATTTTGTAACTCTGGTTATAACATTTCTGGCAAATGATATTGTTGTTAAATGAATATGTGGCATTGTAAATTTTATGTAATACAAAAGATCTGGATGACAAAAAAACTGTGAACCGTTTTCGGACAAATGAAATTCGGATAAAAATAATTCGAAACATCGATAGGTTACCCATTGATCGATCTACCCAATATCATTTAAACATTAACACTTACAGCAACTAACTTCGTTCGGCTGTGTTGTGCTGCCTAACAAGATTACTGGGTAGAAATAAAAGCTTGCTTCGCTTCGCTCCTGCCTTAACCTTCTAACCTAACCCGGCTGTGTTGGGTTGCCCTGACAAGATGACTGGGTAGAAATAAAAAAAATAACCACGAAGGCTCAGGCAGGAGCTTGCTTCGTTGCGCTCCTGCCTCAACCTTCTAACCTAACCCGGTTAGAATTCTAATCTACTCCTTTTGTAAGCAGCAATGGTGAGATTTATAGGTTAGGTAAGTATGGACTTACCTTACTTATAAATCTCGTTTCTAGTATCATCGGTACGTTCTCGAACGTTCGGCTGTGTTGGGGTGCCCTAACAAGATTACTGGGTAGAAATAAAAAATAGCCACGAAGTGAAGCAAGCTCCTGCCTTAACCTTCTAACCTAACCCGGTGTCTACTCGTTTTGTAAGCAGCAATGGTGAGGTTTCTAGTGTCATCGGTACGTTCTCGAATGTCTTCCGAATTCCTAATTTATCAAAAAAACTTACATAAAGGTTAACCTTTGGGGGTAGAACGGAAAACAATAATTATGGAAAACATTACTTTGACTTGTCGTAACATCGAGTTTCTGATAAGATGGTAAATAATGTAGTTGTCAAATGTTAAAATTAGATATTGTAACTCTGGTGTTAAAATTTCTGGCAAATGATATTGTGATTAAATGAATATGTGGCATTGTAAATTATATGTAAAACAAAAGATCTGGATGACAAAAATTCTGTGAACCGTTTTCGGACAAATGATATTCGGATAAAAATAATTCGAAACATCGATAGGTTACCCTCATAATCATATCACTTGCAATTACTTTTTGGTTTTGTGAACTCCTTCATCAAATACTATCTCTCCCTTGAACTTGATATCAATGCGTTACTCTCCCCTTATCCAATCCTGGCTTATTTCCAGTTGGTCCAGAATTGGTAAAGGGGGTATATTATTCAGTCCCCGGTCATTTATTTTACTGCTTTTCACTATAAACCTGGTGTTAAAAAATTTATGTTATGATTGTCTATGTTTTCTTACTTCCATATATGTTATATTTTTAAAAAAGATAATATTTCAAAGTAACGAAAAATAAAAGGAATTTGTTTACAACAATTTTCGTAATTATATTTAAAACCAGTTTAAAAAATCCGCTAGAAAGGCCGACGACCTATAAGTTATAAACCTGCACTTCTTCTAACAACCTTTTGCATCATAAACTTCAAAACCTGATATTTACGTCGTATAGGACATGTGTATGTAAAAGCACATAGTCCAGATAGTTGTGTGAGAGGCAGTGTCGCAGCGGCGCGGGCGGCGATGAGATGGATCACCATCTATCACGCAGGGCTAAAGTGGTCGTTGAAACAAAGCTGTCCTCCACATTGTGATGTGGGCGAGTGTCCATCAGCCACTAGTATATACATACTTACATTCATGTACGTTACTAAATAATTTATATATGTATGTAGGTATTTTATCTATGTAAAATTTAATTAAAATATTACTTTGTTAGATTTAAGAGATATACTCTTTGTGGTACGTGTATTTTTTGTATCTCTTTGTGGTACGTGTACGTGAAATGTTTTTCCTGCAATTTTTTGTGCGCGTCATTTGAACAATGCCCCTAATAAAATTTCCTATCTCTGTAACAGAGATACTCGTAAGCTTACCTTTGTACGCTATTTATTTAATATCCTACCAAATATTCTGTAACATTTAAGTACAATAAAGAATAAATACTGACCTAAACATAAAAAAAAAACATTTTCTTATTAAAGTGCATAGTTAAAAAAAGGAATACAGATTCCAATTTAATTATCTCCATCGCCAAGTTTATGGGTACTCTGTTACATATGATAGCTCCCTGATGTCTACTGAAGCTGTTTAAAGATGTATGATGTCTTAGTTTTAGTAGTCAAAAGGTACAGTACCTACCTACTCTAAGGTCATTGTAACTCGTGCTAATGACCATCTACCATTAAATGATTATGAAAAAACTTACCTGAAATAATAATAACAGAATCAAATAGAGTTTTATGATCACTTTGTAAATAGGTATGCATTGACTTAACTAAAATAATGCAGGATCTACGTGGTCATGGTAAAAAACAAAGTCTACATACAGGGGGTAAAATCAGTTTTACAATATATCTAAATACAACTACATAAGTACATTGCCATAATCGTCGACGAACCCAAACTCACAAGCCGTAGGGTAGACTGCCTTCCTGTGTGTGTTTTATCAGTGGTTCTACCACTTGTATAATGAGATGTGCTCTGAGGAATTGTTCAAAATTATGCCTACGGCTACTTTTTACCATCGCACCGCTCGCCATTGGCAGGGAATGCATCCTCACAACTTAGAACCTAAATGGTCACGTACACTGCGGTTTAGAAAACTTCCTCTCGCAAGCGCTTAAGGCTAGGGTATAGGCTAGGGTATAGGCTAGGCCGCGAAAATCCGCCGTTTTTGTGCAAATTTTGTGGCTAAACTATAGCATCTAAAGCATTGAAAAAAAATATATGTTATAAAACTTGCTTTTGTCTAGTGCATTACCTTACTGAATGATTTTCATTTATTGCATTTAATGCAATAAAAAATCTGGAAGTGACCGTTGTTTCAAAACTTGTGCAAATTTTTAAAGCGTGTTTTGCATTTGCTTGTAATGAAAGTTGGTTAAATAATTAGAATAGCTTGTTATCTAGTGCATAGACTCTTAGTTGTAGCGAAAAGTCAAAAAATGTGACTACAAAACGGTAATAACGTTAAATTCCATACAAACAATTTAAATTTTCAAGGTGTCATTACGGTATAAATTACTTAGAAGTATATAACATATATATATATATATATATATATATATCATAGTAATGTATATGACATTATCTAGTGATTTATAGTACATTTACATACACAACGTTAGAATTACGGAAATTAGCTTTCTGGCCTATATCGCCCTCTTAAGTTGTGGAATAAGCTCCCTGCCAAGGTTTTCTCTAAGGACTACAGTATGGGCACAGCATCATATGGCGTTCTTCAAAAAAGGTTTTTGAATGGTCGGCTACGCGTGAGTAATGCCCCGGGTGTTGCAAGCGTGCGTCCCTATGCTGCGGTGATCGCTTACCATCAGGCGGATCGCAAGCTTGTTTACTTGTTTGATAGTGGTATGAAAAAAAAACGCATCGCAAAATCGCGAATTCGATATCAATCTTTAAAGGATTCTCTGGGCAATAGAAACGTAAACACCAAGGAATACCGAAAATAAAAAAAATAGCTTAGTTCGCACTTTATAAAACACATTTCAAAAATTTTGGGTTTAGGTTCAGGTGTAAATCTGTTGTTTTTATTTAATGACTTCAAATAGCTTTATTATTATTATTTTTAGGGTCCCGTACCCAGAGGGCAACATAGTCCTATTAGTAAGCCTACACACACTGTCTATCTGTCTGTCCATCTTTTAGGGGCTTCTTGAATTTAATCTTTAAAGAGTAATAGGCAGGTAGAATGCTGAAATTGCCACAGAATGTTATATCGGCGAATTTCCTCTATAAATAATATACAAAAGTGAATACTTAAGACAGATAAATACAATAACAAACATGATTTTTTGCAAAGTTATTCTGATTTGCTTTGTATTAAAAAACGGTAATACACACAAAGCCTTGAAGTAATTATAGTGTAAACTCTAAAACGAGGGTAGACGCATCAAATTTGTGACAAATTTATTTGAAGAATAAAAGCAGATATGCGGTAGACTCAGGAGACACGATAAAGGATCGACCTCAAAGTAGATATGGGATAAACCTTACGTAGTCCCGGGGTATACAATCGAAGTTTTATTGGAGTTGCCGTGATGGCGTGTGTGTCGGGTCGTTACGTTCCCTAAAACATGGTTGAGCGAAGCGATGGCTGATTCATGTGTCATACTCGTGAACGGGTGCCGCCTGTGGAGGCTGGTCTGCTCTTGCAAACTTCTTTGTATTCTTAGTACTTATTTAGTCTAACTTTTTTGTTTTGTTTATTAATACTGTAAGACATTGATTATTTCTTAGTGACGAATACATAAACTGTCTTTTGTTTATTTTAGATACTTTTTTATGTTGTGCTTGTGCTTTATATCTCATGTTTTTTTATGTTTGTAATGGAAAGTGTCCTTTTATGATAGGGAGGGCATTTTCCAATATTTTAATTGGACGCTGTAAGCGAAAGGGAGAAAAGAAATGCCCTTGCTGAGTTTCTTGCCGGTTCTTCTCAGTACAAGGTCTCCCGCCCTGTAGACTTACGAACAGATGGCGTAGTGACATTCATCAATTATTGTAGTCTAAACTGAATAAATTATATTGAATTTTTAATATAAGGCATTATGAGACCGAATACATACTACGTGATCGGTTTTTGAAGAAAATAAGGGATTTCTGATTTACCACATTTGGTTACAGGGAACTAGCGGTTCTTGGTAGCCAAATGGAAAAACACTTATAATTTCTGTCCAGATGTAACAGCCTATGAGCTAAAAATATAATTCCTATATCAATTCTAATATTTTTTTACATAAAGGTGCAGCATCAGTTTTATAATGAAACTGAGAAAAAAAAATTTAAAGGTAGCTTTTCCATACATTAAGAAGATTGTTGTCATTTTGTATGCCTTATTATGTATGTTGTGATATTATCACGACCATCTCTTTTCTCCAGCATCCAATGTGCTGCAGCTGAACCTACTAACTTTAAATATACTTCAGAGTTTCTCTTCTGTTCATTTTTTATATCGTCAAAGGGTTTTAAGATTTTATTGTCATTCGTACTGATGATGATGATGATATAGAAGGTTCTGAAGACGTAAAATTTTCTCCCAGTCTCACGAGTGGTGAGCACGTATCGTGGGATGCCCGCTTGCCAGATAGACGAATAGCCATTTGAAGGTTGCGGGGAGGGGTTGGTCACAGGCGGCACGGAGCGGTCTGTCGTACAGGTCGTTGGTTAGGCCTATTTTCAGCAGTCGATAATGGATGTTTATGATTTAGTTTTAAAACTAGTCTTCTAAGATACAACCAAAAATCGTAATTTTGACCTTTTTTTAAAAAAAGCAGTCAGCAGCAATGCTCGTATAGGTTAAAAATTTACAAATAATTACTACAAACATATCAACCAGAATATTGAGGTTTTACTAGCGGACCCAAAGATATCCTGATTCGTATCAGATCGCTGACCTCATACCAGCTAAACAGTATCAGCAAAGTTCTTCGTAAAATAATATGACTTATTACTTCATGCCAAATTAATTTACGTGTTGTATAGTTACAGTCTGTAATAGTAAACGTAAGCCAAGTCAAGCGGAAAAAAAACGATAAATAAAAAGTTCAGTCCTATCTATAGTATCCTTTTCAACTCATATTTGGCACGGGGGTGGCTGGATGTACAGAGAATAACATAAGTAGAATACTTACGTTTACATCGTAGTAGTCTCGGATCTGACCAACAAATTCTGCTGCTAGTAAGCGCTAGTATAATTAATCATTACCTACGTAAAATATTATCCAAAATTAAAACAAAAACATTAAAAAATAAACATTTAATATAATAATGAATAACTTTAACACTATATATTTAACATACAACAGTATCTTCATCCAGGATTTTGAGCAAACTCCCTATTTTTCAAGTGTGTAGTTTATATATAGGTACCTAAATGTATATTTAAATTCAGTTATTTAAAAGAGGGTAGTTTATTTACAGTTGGAACATTTACATAATATTATTGTACAATTTTATTTAACCTAGTAAAAAAAACCAGCCAACTGATAACTATGCACATTGTAAGTATCTACAGTACAGGTCAAATAGAACATTTCAATAAGTCAGGGGATATCTGTTTTGCGAACGAGTCCCGGTTATATTTGCAACGACCCTTTTATTATATTAGCACAGACTGTTTTATTATATTTCAAAAAGTAAAAATCCCTAGTGAGAGTAAATTGTCTGTAACTAGTGATTGTGAATTTCCAGCACGCAAAACATCTATACGTACGTAGTACGTAATATTTCAATTTTCGACAAATGTATGAAAAAATATATTTACCTTTTATGATAATTGGTGAAATAGTAACGGAGTTTATCGATCTTATGTATACTACATACCAACATCCATTTTTATACGCATCATGTAATTTTAATAGTAAAGATATGATCGAGTAAATGTTTACGATACATCTACGTCATACTAGAAAGAATTAACGCCATCTGTTACTACTTTCTATATCTATGAGATACTTAACCCACAATGCATATGACTAGGGTTTCTGCTCGACAACTCTCAAAGCAAGAAATTTGTCTTGAAATTTAAAAATAACATCGTGTTTAATTAAAAAATTCAAAATTCTAAAATCCTGGTCGAGAATTCTTGTGACTCGAGAAATAAAAAAGGTCGAGAAAACAGAAACCCTACATATGACTCACTATTATAGTTTTTACTGCACACATGAATTTTGAATTCAGAGAGAGAACATATTTATACAAATTCTTATGTAACCACACACAGCACAATAGCCCGTTTTAAAAGTTTTATATACATATTTTAACCCCATTTTGAATAATGATAATATAGACACAAAATTCCTTAAAAAAACTATGCCACAAATATATATTATTTCTACTTTTATATACATATCACACCCCACTATACAATGTACGCACCAAACATTAATTACAAGGACACAAGAAGAAAGAAATTTGATGCGCAGTTTGCGATATACATAGAATAATGAAAGTGTTTATGGTTAGCAGGCAGGTGAAACGAAACCCTGGTTCAGCTTGGTGACGTAGTCAACTCGGCAAGGCAGCTCGTCCGCAGGCCTGTTGTGTGGCAGCCACACCGGCTCGCCCACGAAGAAGCGTTTGGCTACAATGTAATTCTGTAACGAAATAAAATAAATAAACATAAATACCAACTTAATTTTTACTATAATAATATTTGAGTTACTAGAACCAAGGACTGGACATCGGTATAAAATATCTGTATAATACCATTAATAATACCCTTTTTACACTTATTGAAGCCACAAGCAAGCACCCTTTTATCATATTTGTAAAGATCTCCTAAATTCATCTTGTCAATTCAATTTGATCCTAACCTCCTAATCTGAAAAGGTAAGCGTATAATGAATCCCAATAATGGATAAACATTACAGGAAGATTAATATATATGTTTCGGAATGATTGTGGATATACAATACATATATTGTGTTTTGTTATATATCATTGTAGAGTGATGTCGATAGTTCCGATAAGCACCACATACATAATTGTATTATAATCTTTGCAACAAACCCTGGTAACGGTTCAGTACTTTTTTTGCTTTTTTTTGCTTTTAGGACCTTCATCAAATAAATAAATACTCTTTGCTACTTGGTAGTATGTACTCAATATACAACCATAGACACACCTCTTATCAGTAGAAAACAACATTTTGAATCGGCAGTACGACGATAATACCATTTGACGATTTTATGTTACTCTTCAATGGATACGTGGTCTTAGTGGGTCTCTAGGCAATGATGCGGCAGATCAGTTGGCAAAGAGAGGATCGGGCACTAAAATAATGGGACCCGAACCAATTGTACCGATACCAGTCACCCAACTCAAAACGTGTTTACGTGACCACTTGTAACACACAGAATGACTTGTATTGGTTCCTTACCGTACAATGGCTATCATGAGGTTAAATTTGGAAAACAATAAATCCAACTAACTAACTAACCATTTGACGATTTTAAAAAGCTCTCAAAGGGCCTATTTAAAATAAAGATATTTTTCATTTTCAATTTATCCAAACAATTTCATACCAAAACCGTTTGTTATAGAAGTGTAACACTCACATTTAGGTCGAGAGTGAATCTGTGGTAAATACCGCTTGGCAGGATGAGCATGTCTCCAGGCGTCACCTCGACGCGAATCCACTCGTCGTCCGGGTCCCGGACATCGAAGTAACCCGAACCGTCCATTACCAGTCTGAAAATGTAAGACATGACCTCTAAATTTAAGTCACTACTAATATAACAGCAATTATTTTTTAGTTGGTTCTTAATGATTAGGACATAAGAGCTTAATAGCAGGATTTATTGCTGAACCTGAGGCGTGATTTCTATAACCGCAAAAGAGTTAAAAAAAAGGATATTAGTAATTGTATATGTCTGGTAATGATAGTGTAATATTTGCATAGTTTAGGACTAGATGCAGCTGTGTAAGATGTCCAGCAATATTTATATATGTTTTAATAGAGTCTAGAAACTGGTTTCAACAACTTTCATAAAAAAATGAATTAGAAAGTTTTCAGGATTAAGAAATTGGACTAAGAATAAATTCACTATAGGTGTTCTTGGTGTTCAATAATAGTTCCGGACATCGGCCACCAATATATCGCCTGACAATTGGACAACTCATTTGAAACGCGTAGAACATCGCATCTAATTTGCGACATATGGCGCATTAATACAATAATTGCTGCACTATGTGTTTCAAATCTGTTGTCTGATGGTCAGGCGAATAGTTGGAGCCACATTGTACGTAAGTTGCCTCCTTGTGTTTAGTAGTTAGGTACGCACTTCGGCCACCAATATGGGAGCCTGAACTTTGGAACGCATAGTACATAAATACAATCATAACAATTAACTTTTGATTTGGCAGTTTCCTTCACTTTGGCTGAAACGCAAATGTTAGTTTTAAATATGACAACCAAAAACAAACATTTGCTTTTGCCTAGCTAGAGAGCATATCCCTGTATTTTTGTTATCTGATCCAGTGAATCGAGCGCCACGCCTAAACCGCTCCATATCAGCTTAAATTCCAGGTGGTGGCTACTTACATTATATTTACCACCCACAATATGATTTCTAGTCTGTGTAAATTGTGGTAGCACTAGAAATCATGTAGTAAAACCCTTTAAGAGTAGGTTAAATAATTTGTGATTGGTGTTGGAATTAAGTCAATGCCCCACTATTGCTTACTTCGTGGGATTATAATTTTTAACTTCTCATAAGACACAATGACATTAAATTTCATTGAAATGCCTTTTAAAAATATTGGTTACGTAATGCTGGTTACTTAGTGTTGTAATTTATTCCTTAATTGATTAACTGGAGTTTAAATATTAAGTTATTCACCTGATCTCCTCATCGGCGTGCAGATGCTCTGTGTAAAACATCTTCAGCTTCTGTTCATAGTTGTCGCACTTGTCGGAGCATGTTATCTCGTCCTCGTAGGTGTAGCCGCGCTCTTTCTTAATCTTAGCCAGAGCTCCGTCTGTGGCGTACGTATCCACATTAATCTGGAAATAAGGTACACTTATGTTAACTTTACAATCTCTGCTACATGTATCCTTTAAAGGTTTAGAAAATAATGTAGGGAAAGCAAATATCACCAGTCACAGTATGGAGGCAATAACTGTAATTTTATGGATTATTTGTTGTAGTTTATAATTTAAATAGAATAGATATTTGGTTCAAGACAATAATATACTTAAATTTCATAAACTAAGAGCTCACATTAGATTCAACTCTCCAAGAGCAATTATAAATTTCTAGTAATCTGTGGTATAACCAAAAGCCAAATATTAAGATACTAGACATGTAATTCCCTAATTTATGCAATTATGTGTTTTCACAACTTTATTAGTTTCACCTGTTTGTTAGGTTCAAATCATGCAATCGTAATTTCGATCACTTCTTGACTAGCTAGAACGCTAATTTTTTTTCAGGGAAGGTCGAACTCGGGTGTCAATACAATAATCAATTGCAAACAACGTCATAACATTAATATTTACTGCAAATTTAAAAATTTTCTTTTTGTATGGAATATCAGAGAATCTTAATTCTCACAGTACCACCTACGTAATGAGTTAAGTAACGTGGTAATGGAGTGTGTACAATGTAAACGGACCGCAAAATAATTTAATAGTAGAAAATAGACCACCATACATCATAGAGAAAAAAACCGAAATACCTATAATTTTTTTGCCGTTAAATTAGGCAGTGCTCAAGCCCATGTTAGTGTAAATCGAGACAGTGCCTGAGCGGTTGAGAATATAATTAAATGTATGGAGTTATCATCACTCATTCCATTACTCTTATCATTAAAATGGTGACTTTGATAACATAGTAATATCAAGACAAGATCAAACAGTTTAAAGTTATAGGCTATCACTATCATGCACACTTTAAAGTAGTTAGTTATTTTGTAGCTTGTAGTGTTGCTTTAGCAAATAGTGCTCTAAACATATTTAAATGTTTTATGTCTAGATACACATTTTTGGTTAGCATAGTTAAAGCCAACATGCTTTTCGTTCAATTATGTTCTTAATTACACTGTAAATTAATCTTCACTCAAATACTATATGTATGTCAAACGTCAACAACCTATGACCTGATTTGATAAAGTAACTATATTCGGAATACTTTAATTTTGCAACTAGAGCAGTATATATCGTCGTTTCAGACAGAAGATGTCCACTGCTGAACATAGGCCTCTTTTTTATGGCCAAGAACCAAAAAATGCGTAATTTTTAAAACAAAGAATTTAGTCTTTTTTTGGGTAGAAAAATCACAGCTACAATTTTCCATTTCGACGAAAATTAGATGAATCATTTGCAAAACCTAGGAGCCTAGCTACGTGGTTGCAGTTAACACTAAAAATATTTAAATTTCCTCGATAGTTTACATCCACTGGAACCACTTTTGATAACGCACCTGAGTTTGACGACTGACAAAGTTCTAGAGCAATATCCCACAGCAGAACTAGTTATTTTGGGCGACTTAACGCCCACCATCGTGAGTGGCTTAGTTCTCGAACCAATAACTATGCAGGAATATCTGCTCATGAATTTGATCTGACCTATGGATTCTCTCAGCTGGTATTTTCTCTAGCGAGAATACCAGATATAGAGGACCATACGAGCTCCTTACTGAACCTTCTGCTGACTACACGTCCGGACAGATGTTGCATGTGGATGCGCCTGTTGGCTCTTCCGACCACTGTCTCGTTCGGACTCAAGTTTCATGCACACAACCTGATCCATCTGAGCCAACTAAATGGCGTCATGTGTGGGATTACAAGTCGGCAGACTGGGATGGATTGTGTTAATTTTATGCATCATGCCCTTGTAGGCAGTTTTGCTTTAGCTCAAAGATCCTGATGTCTGCCGCAGTTACTGACACAATCCTCGCTGGTATGAAATGTTTTATCCTGACCTGTGAGTAGCTGCAGGTGTCAAAAAAGTCCGAGGTTTAATCGGTTTTATGGAGAAGCTAAAATTCTTAAGCAATCTGCGTATGGGGTTGGGTGGGACCACGACTTTTGCCAGTCGTCGTTCCCACGCCTGCCAAAGGTCGATGGTAGCCTAAAGTGCTAAAGAAAAAGCTAATAAAATCTGCTAGGAAGTCTCTTTGACTCAAACACGAATATGAACGACGAAGGCGCTGTACTACCTACTAAACCGTGGTGCAGTAAGACCACGCCGGAAATTTCCATAACACAACTGGAGGTCCGGCAGGCATTGCCTACTCTATACGTTCATAAGTCGAGTGGGCCAGACGGTATACCAGCAGTGGTGCTTAAGCAGTGTGCTCCTGAGCTTCGTCCTGTACTCACACGCCTACCACACTGGGTAATTTCCATCTTCATGGAAGACTGCAATTGTGCATCCAGTGCCCAAAAAGGGCGATAAATCAGAACCATCGAATTACAGACTTTTGCTTCCTCCCCTCCAAGGTGATGGAGCATGTTCAACACACAGTTACCTAAGCTACCTAGAAAAACATGATCTGGTCAGCGACTGTCTATATGGGTTTCACAACTGTCTCTTGACTGGTGACCTAGTGTATCTCGGACACCAATGGGTACTAGCCATTAAGAGTCAGGGAAAGGCATTGATAGTAGCCTGAACATATTGTTTCATATCCTATTGAAGTTGCCATCTCCTGGAGTGCCTGAAAGTTTGTGCAAATGGGTGGCTAACTTTTATAATAACTATATGAGCCGTATTTGACAGTAGTTGCTCTGATAGCATGGACATTAATGCTGGTGTACTGCAAGGCACTGTGCTGTCTCCTATGCTGTTCCTACTGCAGAGTAATGGCACAATGGAAATCAACAGATTTGATTAGATTGGAGATGCTTGTTGCACGGTTTGTGCAAAAATCCCTCGTTCTGTTGTACTAGAATGTCACCATATTTTGACTTAAGTATGCTATTTGGTTACATAACAAATGCAATTTTATCCAATTATATATCAAAAACAATATCCAAGTCACTATCAGAAACTGTTTCCAAACAGAACTATTACAGATAATTACTTCATGGATGTTTGATATAAAGAATTTGAATGAAGACATTTAGTTTTTAAACAAAGTTGGTAAAAACACAAAAAAGATCTGGCAACAGTGTGTTTGTTAGTTTCTCTTTCTTAAACACAGGAATAACAGATTACATTTTTACACATAGCTTAATGAATGAAGAATGTAGGCTACTTTTTGTTTTTGATCAAAAGTTCCTATAGAAATCCTATGTGGTTGATAACAACCGGTACAACCTACTTATTATTTACACCACAGTGGAGAATCAGGTTGATTTGATTTTCGATACAGGTATCCGTGTACAAAGGTAAAAAATACTTTCTATCCGGATTTAGATTTCACATAGGAATTATTGCGAATTGATTATTTTGAGAATGATACCCTAGGGCACAGTTCCTATGGAACCAGTTGCAATTGAACAGTGTGGTAACTCAGGTACATAAGTATGGTAGATAGGATGTAGACGAATATGGAATAGGTACTTTGTTGTAATTCCTCAACAACATGATTTGATTATTGGCCCAGAAATAGCTGAACAATAATGGTATAAAATGCCTTTTATTCCAATCTCAATCATTTTTCACTGCTAGTAAAGTTACTTAGTATGAGTAGACATTAGACATATGAAGACTGAAAAAAGCTTAAATCCTGTTTGCAACTGACCAAATATTATTTTATAGCATTGTATAGCAAATTTATCATTTTAAGAAACAGGTTGCCCAAAGTGATAAGCTTTGACATTTTCAACTGTGCAGTTGCTTCAGTTTTTTTTAAACCACTAAAGTGGCAAACAAGCTTACGGTAGCGCCTGATGGTAAGCGGTCACCGTAGCCTATGGACACTTGCAACACCCATGCATTCATGCAACCCTCCACAAATCTAATAACTTCTTTCTTAAAGAACTCCATACTGTAGTCCTTAGAGAAAACCTTGGCAGGCAGCTCATTCTACAACCCAAGCATTTGCAGGAGGATCTTTCTCTGAAATGATGGATTGGGATAACAACATAGTTACAATGGCTTATAGCTTCTGCTAGCTGGCAGTCTGAGAAATCGCCTTTTTCTAGCTGACACCACAAATCTAGTTAACGTAGACAACCCCCCAAATTACCCTACTACTCTGACCACAAAAAGATTAAGCATAAGTTGTCTCAGTCAATATCATCCCTACTGCAGAGGCATAGTGCACCATGCTGATCCAGTGTGGATATTTAAGCATGCCATTCCTTTCACGTATAGACAAATGTAGCTGAGCCACAAGCTCCTATTTGTAAAATAAAATAGATTGGTTCGGGTGTATAAAAGGGGGCGCTGAGAAAAGCGAAAAAACGTAAAGAAATTCTACGCCCGGGTTTTTTTCCCTTGCGCACCCTAACATTAGTCTAACCAATCGATTCTTACATGGAAGTATTCTACGCCGGTTTTCTTAAACAATTCTTCAAGCGTTATGTGTTCAGGTGGATTCCTGTGATGTTCTAAGCGCTGATCACTTGTTTGATTATCCATATACCAAGCCTTTACCATCTTAATAACTTAGTATTATAGGTAATAGAAAAATCGGTTATGGATATATTCAAAAATAGAGCAAAGTATATTATCAATAATGTCCAAACCAAATGTAAAGAAAACAAGTGCAAAAGTCCATAACAACTGTAGGAAACCTAATCCAAATCTTAAATTAAAAATGTATCTTATTAGGATACACACAACACAACAACAGACAAAATAAAGAGATTTTTTTCCCTATTCGTCCCCAGAGATTAACATTTATAAATAGCAAACTTCGTCCCAAAGGACAGGCTAAGGTCGTAGACCATGCTGCCAAGTCTTTGGTAATTTATTTTTCATTCGTAGCAGCCACGAAGCTTAAACATATTGATACCGAGAGCGCAGTATAAATATTTTTTTCACGTTTTCTAAAAACTTTAGTAGGTACATAGTTTTTTTTTATTTTTAGAGTTCAATACCATAAAAAGAGAATCGGAATCTTTCTGAGATCGCTGTCGTGCCATCCGTCCGTCTGCCACAAAGTAGGAAGAGGCAAATTTAATGAAAAAATTTAACTATTAAAATTATTCAGAAAAAAAATCATTTTGTGTTTGAAAATTTCAAGTTTGAAAAATATATAAAAATATTCAAGTACCTACTTACCAAAATTTTTTAATGGTTGCTAGTAATAACGCCATGCCATATCGAGTAATACGGAGCATTTTAAAGAAATTAAGGCCTCCACTACCTCCGGCAATCCTTGGCCGAGCAATAATTGCTGAAGAAATTGCTCGTATAATAGCTCCTCCTTTATATTTTGATGGACTTTTTATAAATTATAATTAAAAAACCGTAGTTTTATAACAGATTCATCACAAATTATATAGTTACATTTGGTGTATCATAATTACATAAATATCCGATAAATATATAATAAAATAATTAACTAATTAAAACCTTTACACAAGCCCGAAAGCTCAGCTTACCCTAGGGAAAATATCAACTAGGTACATAAAATCTTGTTCTTTGCGCCTCATTTCCAATTTATCTAATAAGTACTATATGTCGTGCAATAACGAAATCCAGGGAATAGTACATAATATCTATATTGCTCGCTCGCGCTGGCTTTTACCTGGCTTCATAACTTTCTTTTTTCCTGCTACATTAACTGCTACACAGTTAACAGTTCAGATTTACAAAAGGTAGTTCCACTACTGACGCGGGAGTTGACCTAATGAAACATATATTTGACACATGGGAAAGGTCGCAGAATGCCATTAGCATTTTCTACGACTTGTCTAAGGCATTTGATTGTGTTAAAGATAAAACTCTTATTCGACAACTTAATCATTACGGCGTTGTAGATACGACTCTTAAACTTATGTTCTCATATTTAAGTGTTAAAAACAAAAAATTTGAAATCAACGGAGTGAAATCTTCTGGATCACCTGTTATGGCGGGAGTACCTCAAGGTTTAATACTAGGTCCTATTTATTCTTATTGTATATTAACGATTTGCCTTTTCATGTAGAAAACCTGAGCAATTTGTATTATTTGCAGATGATTTGTCTTAGATATTTAATGTGAATAGAAACAAAGATACAATTGACGATATAAATAATGCACTTTCTTGGTTCTTAATTGGTTAACATTAATAATCGTTTACAGAAAGCACAAAAAAACAAATGTATAAAGCTTGCTTTACCAAATTTTAAAGATACTATATAATAAGATATTATTTATAAACTGTGAAGCACTCAAACTGGTTGGGTCAACACTTTTCTTGACTTCAGCTGACATAGAAACTTTTATACTTCCAAAAAGAGCAATAAGATCAATGTATATCTTACCGCGCCGAGATTCTCTTTGTAACCTATTTAAAAAAAATAATATACTTAATCTAGCTTCTCATTAAATTTACATGTCCTTACTAAATATACGTAAAAACCTAAGTTTATTTGTTAAAAAAAGTGACATACACAGTGTCAATACTAGGAATAAAAATAGACTTGCGATTCCAAAATGTCGCCTTCAGAAGGTGCTATCTTTCATAATTCAGAGCATTTGCTTTTTTAATACAATTCAAGAGAATATTGTTAACCTACCCGTACATACTTTTGAAATTTATACCAAAAAGTTTCTTATTAACAAGGGAAGGAAAGGGAAATTACCGTGGAAGAATTCAATGAAGATAATAATATCTTTCAATACTGGACATCCATCTATGACTTATGAGTTGAGTTGAGAATTAATGACACATTACTGCTGCAGCTTTTAAACCCTAAATTTGCTTATCGGTGAAGGATTTTAACGGCAGTTCCTCAATTATAAAATAAAAATATCATGATGATCTTGTTTGCCATTTAAGAGATAAGTTACACACACACACCAACTGCAGCGCCTCCAATTCTAAATTCTAACATTTCAGGGAGCCACGCGAACGTACACAAAAAATATCCTTAAAATCTTCCCTGCCGTTTAGACGATGAGTGACACACCAACTGCAGCGCCACCTACCGCGTCCAATTGTGAAATCAAACCTTGCAGGGATGCACTCGAAGGTACACAAAATATATCATAAAAATCATCACTGCTGTTTAAAAGATCAGTGACACACCGACTGTAGCGGTACCTTCCGGGTCCAATTGTGTTTTCAAACCATCCAGGAACCCATTAAAAATATTAACACAAAATTTCAACCAAATCGTTCCAGCCGTTTATGAGGAGTTAGGTGACAAGCAGACGTACACAAGAATTATACGTAGAAAAAAACCGAATTAAACCTGAAGTTATCAAGTAACCTCCCAACAAACAATTTAGCGTTGGTTACTGGTAATTTTGAAGCTTAGAGTATAACTATTGACTTATAATGGATTCGGTTGTCACTAAAAGTGATATAGTTCACTTATGAAATAAGTTAAGCTCTATAGGTTGTATTAGAACTGTAAAAAAGAAGTTAAATATTCTTTCCAGATAGTGTTGTAGCAGCGGCCGCTTATACTATACGTATATATGACGTTACAGCTTGTTTCGGCCTGCAGCGTCAAAAGCTGTTTGAAGATCTTCATTAACTCCCTATAATTCTTGTTGCTATAAATCTGCTATATTAGAGATGCTTATATATCATAAGGCTGTTGTTCAACTTCATTAACGTCATAGGTTCTGCAGCGGAGTCAATTAAGAGTGTTGTAACACCAAACACTACATGCGTTGTATAACTTTTACATACAGCTTACGCCTGTAATACGAAAGAAAATGATTGGTTAAATAGTTATAGCAGTTTTTTACGATCCTGATATAAGGGTTATGTTATAAGATAAACAAATAGTAATTCTTTAATCACACTATTTTATGTCTCTAACGCTTAAAGTTTTTATGTATAATGTAACCTTATATATAATCTAACATTACATTATGAAAACATTTATCGAACTGAGCTAAAATTTGCGATTTCACTACTTCGTAAAGAACCCTAATCATAAGGTAAAAGGTAAACCTAAAGCCGGTATTTTACTCTCCGCTGCAGGTAGATGCCTTCGCTTAGTGCTAAGTTCCTCTCTTATGTCAACCAAAGATCGTATAATACTCTTGACTACCGGCGTTGTAATTCTTCGAGTGTCGTTATAGATTTAAGAAAAGTCTGCACCTTTAAGACTTAACTAAATATCGCTATTTTCAATCACTTTTTTGAAAAAAAATAATAATAATTATTTATACAAAATTACTTTTAAATAACGTGGTACCTAAATTTTCCGCATTATTTTATATAGTTTATGTATACAATCACTAAAACTGACTAACATTTGAAATTGAATGTCTAAAAACTATTTTAAGTTATTAGTTATTTTAGTTGTTTTCCTTTTTTTTTCTTAAACTTATGTTTTTTCTAAGGCGCGTCAAAATTGAGATGAGAAATGCAAGCGCACTAATAATTAATATTACACTACAAGAACACTGTTAATCAACAATACTTACATTTCGTAATGAAAATGTTGCAATGTCCGTAGATAAACAGTAGCACTTTCATATTTATAAATTAATGTAATTTTATGACTTTAGAAGTTTTAACTATCTACTTTTGACCCCGAAAACGCTACAAATGAGTAATAAGGTATCAAAATATGGATCAAAGTTTTATTTGACACCATTATAGATATATTAAATTACTAAAAGTTTCAATAAAGTCCATAATAAAGGTGCAATAAAGGTTCGAGCGGAAAACTGACAATCTTATAACACCTCTTATACACTTCTACTAAAGGTTATATAGAACCACTATAAAGGGTCTATACAGGCTTTACCTGCTAAATTTTGGGCCATAATCGAAGATATGAAGGTGTTATTACACTCTATAACTCTCTTATAAATTATATATTATCAATTATTGTATGGTTTACGCGTGAAGAGGTAAAAGACAGACTTTCGCATTTATTATATTAGTATGGATATGTTTGTAATTTCGAAAAGTTGTACTTATTAAAATATTAATTAATTATATGATTATCACTAACCCTACTAGTTATCTCATGCGACGGAGCTCTAGGCATTGAATATAACTGTTTCTTAAAAAAAACTGCATCTAAGCTAAATGAGAAAAGGGGAAAAGCATTCTCTCAAATAATTTACTGGCTGAGAGTGAAAGAACAAATATCTGTGATAAGAGCAGTCTTCATAAGGTAAAGAGGCACAAAAGATAAATTTGATCCCTTGGTTGTGAAGACGGAGCCGGAATCCCTAAGGCCATGGAACATCAAATCGAACATATATAACTATGTATTTATCTTGATTTATGTCTGATTACTTTTATATTAATAGTATTTTCTCTGATATATTCTGTCATATTATAATATTTATTGACAAGAGTTAATCTTTTAATTATTAAATGAATTTTTTTTATAAAGTTTATTTAGTCATTATTTCTAATTTAAGTACAAATTTAAGTAACCTATTATATGTACCTATATAACAATTTTAATGAAAAGGAGATCAAATTATTTTTTCGCCTTAAATTTTTGGGTTCTTATTTTTCTTTCTCTTCATGGATTTTATTAACTATGGTTCTACAGCAATTTCGTCGTTACATTCATTGTTTAATGAATTACTTGGCTGTTCTTCATCTTGGTCAGAATCTTCACTACGGTCATAAAATACCACCTCAGCAAGGGCAGCTGCTCCAAAGCCGGGCATGGGTTGGTATATTTTTGGGATAATTTAGTCATTCAAACATGTATCTATTCCGATCGCCCGCTTTTTTTACTGCTACTACACTGCACCGTCTTCCAACATTCGTTCGTTCAACCTTCTACCTATAGAGGCAGTTCGTAAGTGTTCTTCAGTAGCGATTTTGTACGGTCGCCACTACAGGATCGTCTTAAGGTGCATACAGATTATTTGCAACACAGCATGCAATGCAACATTTCCCATACATTTTAATGTGTTCGCGAACGTACTAAAATCAATTGCGCGCACGCTACGTGCATTCACAAGGCGCGCGTTGGAATGCTTTGAGTGCGCGCAGTGTAATCTGGACGGCTAATTCGCGGCGGACCTGGAAACTGCCAGCGATATCTAAATTGACGATTAAAAATGGATGGAGATGACGACTGGAATTTTTTTATACATTGGTGTAATAAAATAATTGAAATACCAAATAGTCATGTACACTTCAAAATCAAACGGCTCCATGGCGTGTGCGCTGAACACTGCCAGGAATGGCCGTTGAGGCGACCAGCGTGCAAGCAGACCGTCCGCATACATTCGTGTTGCATTGTATCTTGTGTTGCAAATAATCTGTACCCATCTTAGCAGTCAACTGTTCGTCTAAATCCCTCACGAATAGAGAAGTAGTTCCTCAGAATTTGATGATGTAAGGTCGTGTTGACACGCAAGCGCTACATTTATTATCTACTAGCTTTTGGCCGCGGTTACGGCCGCCAGAAGTTCGGTTATCGATGTAGGATTTCAACGGCAGCTTCTAGATTATAGAAAAAAATAGACAGACAGAGTTACTTTAGCATTTATGATCCTTATGTCCTTTTCAGTTATCAAGACTTAAAGACATTAGTGCGATTTAAAATAGTTTCGAGGACATGACATCCCCCGTTTCACTCCTTTTTGTAGCTGGGTAGGTCATGTTTGACTGTTTTGAAGAACTGATTATTATCAAATCACACAGACATCTCAAACACCTCGACGGTTTGCCAGTCAACTTTCTCATAGTACACACAGGCTTGACACATGGGCTGATGTCTTCTGTATAGTCTGCCTCACTGTTTGGATGTGCTATGGTGCCGTAACCCCCCTTTCAGGTGGTTGAAAATCTTTCAGATTTCTAATCTATTCGTGGTAATGACCCTCGAAATAAATGTTATCTCCTGTATTAAAAATAGGTTCAAAATGTCATGTATAAAATTCAAGAGCAGAAGTAGCTCCACATCTATGGAGTTTTACCATAAAGATAATAATGAAGTAAAGTGCCTACAATGCCATTTTTGCCGTATGAGAACTACATTTTGTACCAAATCTGCCCCCCCTCTAGCCCAAAAGCTGGCTACGCCCTAGTCAGCATTCGTGAAATAACATACGTTACTTAAATTCGTAAATATATAATAATGATTGTTAATAAACTTTATAATAAAATTTCATTTAATAGAAAAGATCTTTTCTTATAATTATTATAATACAAATTTTCAACATGACTTGCATACTTTTTCACTTTCAATTATTTTTATAATCTAATATTTTACTACTTATAATTTTTTTTTAATATCATAAATATGTGTAAAATGACAGAAAGTAAATAGCAAAAGCAAAAAAAATCATTTTAAACGAGTTTTTTTACTTTTAACAGTTTAATATATGCGGTGTAACATGAGTGCGAAAGAATCATGCAGGATATAATTCTACTTCTTATATCAGCTAATCGGCATCTTGTGAGACTTCAATATTTTTTTGAGATTTCTTGCGGAAAGTTGTACAGTAACTGTAAATAAAAATATTGAAGTCTCACAAGATGCCGATTAGCTGATATAAGAAGTAGAATTATCTCTTGAATTATTATTTCGTACTTATGTTACACGTAGTACACACAAAATGTATATTTGAAAAAAATGAGTGGCGATTTAAACAATGGTTATCTATTGCAATAATTTTAAAACGACAATATATATCCGTACAAAGAAAAAAAGCACCTGCTGAAAACTTTACGATAAAAAAAAATTGATTCTTCATTGAGCTCAAAGAAGATGATTTTTTATAAAAAATGTAAATATATCAAAAATAATTTAAAAAAAAAAAGTAATTTTTAGGTTTATTTTTAAAAAGTCAATAAAAACGAAAAAATTAGCTTTTTACTTTTAACTCGTTATCTGAGGTTAGGTCAAAAAATGGCCAGCATTAAAGTTACAGATTTTTTTAGTATCTACAACTTTCTCACTTGAATTTTTTCTCTAAAATCAAAACTTTAGCCACAAATCGCTAAAAACCACTTTTTACCCCCGGCACACGCACCCCTTCAGGTTGAATTCATTTTTCCCCCGAGTTATATATATTTTTTTCTATACCAAACAAAGGGTCTTGCAACTAAATATTATTTTCCCCTACAATATATTATTTAGCCTGGACTGAACTGATTCTCGTGTTTGTGACCAGGTTCAATAATTATATGGTTTTTTTGTGGGTTTAGTTTTCAGAAATTTTTTGAATTGCAAAGATACGGGGGTTTAAAACGACATTTTTTTTGACATATGCAGGTTTCCCAACAATGTTTTCCTTCACCGCTAAGTCAATGGTGTGAATAATCAATGTACCTAAAAAATGAAGAAAGAGTTATTGGTAGATGCGGGGCTCGAGACTCCGCCACTCACGACGCAAGGTGAAATCTTACCCTTATTATAACATTTCATCCGATAAATTTCAAGGGGTCGGGGGTGTAACGGAATAGAAAATAATGACAAAAAAAGCAAATTGCCTGTGTCAATCAAATCAGTGCGCGGTGGACATTTATACAGTTTTAAGCATCAAAAATAAAACTAACCAGTAAAAATAGATTTAATCCATTTAATTCTAACTTCTATGTTAAATACGTTTCACAAATTAAGTACATAGATATCTTTACATAACGGGGTCGTTCAAACAGGTTTCTCTACGTTAAAAATATAGTTCTCTAGCACCAGAAAAAATACTTTTCTGAAATCATATTGTACATAAAATACTATTTGGAAATTATATTGTACATATCATTTGCAACTCTCAAAATAAACTCTGACAAGGATTTAGACGGAAAGTGGGATTTGAGTGTTGATATAACATATAAAAATATAGTTAAAACCATACACATGTGTATGAGTACCTACCGAGGTGGCCCGTTGATAAATGCGACAGAGCGAAAGAAGAAAAAAAGCTGCATGGCTCTCTATCTCTGCGTAACAAACTTAACTGCGTATCACTTTCGACAGTTTTGACGCACTGTGAAACGGTTTGACGTGTGCCCCGCGCATGCACGACTAGACGAAGTCAGAAAGGTCCTATATGCAGCTTTCTCTTTCTATGCCGCTGTCTGTTCACGCGGTCTATTCTATATGTCTATGATAAAATCGCGAACGCGTTATCTCTCTTTCGCATCATTTTTATGACTATACGATTTGTCGAAAACGTGTGCGAGTGGGACAACGAATTTGCACGTTTAGTGCAACAAACTTTTCTGAACTTCTGACCTTGAGTATTTAGTCGCTAATGTCGTAAGTTCACACCATTTCAATATGGCGACTGTAGTTTTGATATTCCGCGTTAGAAAAGTTTGTTGCATTGTAGGTGCATGTGAATTTGTTTATTACAGAAAAACAATGATTTTTATTAATTGTCCTCAAGTTATAAAGCCATAAACCAAAATATAAAGTTGACATAAAGCCATTATGTTGGCTTTACGATCTATCAAGCGCGTTTAATGTTGCCAGATAAACTAAAAATCAGCAAATTTATTATACTTTGGAACGTACTATGTATATAACAGCATTTTCCCATTAACTATTACAATTATTTAGGTATGTCATATTGTACCGAATTGCAATAATAATGGTTATTATTACATTTTGGTGGCCTTATGGAATAAAGTAAAATATATTTTTTTACAAAATATATTGACTATCCTGAAATCTAATTTTGAATTCACGGTCTTAGAGCCATTGTAGACGCCTGCATTTACCGGACGCCTTACCAATAAACAAACAGACAAGCCCGCAATGTTTTCTAGGTTACAACGTGAGCGTGTACGTAGACGGTGCCGGCTGACGGACCGCCGAACGTTTGTATTGGATATTTTCTTACGTCTACAAGAGCATCTGGGGCGTTTTTACGGGGCGAATGACGTCGTTAGTTTGAAATATGTTCACATAGTACGACTCAGTCATTCGAATTTAGTTTTTTTTTTACCCACTTACATGGAAAACAAGCCTACGAGCCACCACCACAGTTGGTAAGCGTTTAAGCCTTAAAACAACTTAATATCAGGGGTATTACTTACATTTATAGTTTCGATTGAACTAAAGTTAAAAACGTATTCCCCTTCTTTTGCGCTCAACATGCAAAGTATCGTAAGTTTTTAAAGTGTTGTCGTTATCAGTTAATATAATATAACACAATTTATGCCTTTTTTTTAAACTACAAATTAATCCCGTTAAATTTTATTTGAATTAATGGCTGGTATCATGCAGACGCGTATTTTAGTCAGGTTACGACATGCTCGTACATAGCTGTAGCTAAATTTTATGATTTATTAGTCGGCAGCACATTTTAGTCGTATGTATGCTAATTTCGACAGCGAATTCGTCAAATATCTGTAGACAAACTTAGTAAGACGTACGTCGGACCACAACTAGACCCATGAAAACGCTCCTTAACATATTTAATTTTCCTTTTTTCGACTAAAACCTGTCATACATAAAAGATAAACATGCTTACGTAAGTAGACAAGTTAGGCCTTCGGACTTAATATCTATTATAATTAAAGTACAAAATCTAATGATTTTGTATTTTTTTTGGCTAAGAAGTAGACTCGTATTTTACATTACAAAGATTATACCTTAGGTGCTGCCAAAAATGATATGACAAATTTGTATTTAGTAGAAATAAACATTTTATGGTCAATAGAAATAGACCTCTATTAAATACTTGCACAAGCGAAAACAAATCTCATCATGGCAAATGAAATTGTGATGTATAAGGGTCAATACAAACCAATGCGATGCGATGCGCACTTTATACTAATAGGAAATTGAACTTTAATTTCAACGACATTAAGTAGAAATTTAAACGGTTTCAGGATGCATACTTACATTTTTTTCAATAAAATAAATAATGTTAGTAGTAAGAACCGTATTCTAGTGTCAAAATGCGCGTCGCATCGTTAAGTTTGATACACATTTTTTTTTATTTAGGATTGAAAATAAATAACAATTTAATAATAACATTTAAAATAAATTAAATGCAAACTTTGAAGAAATAATCATGTGGACGGATAATGGTTAAAAATCACAACAAAAATTAATAATACATAATTAAAAACGAATAAATCATTAACATTATGCATAATTATTGGTTAATTTGCTCATTCATTATTAAAATTTAACTAATATTAAAAAAAAAAACATGGATTGTAAGCAAATTTTTAAAGCTAAAAGTACAAACCTTATTTTTAACACTAAAATTGATATATTGAGATCACTTACTTACTTCTATTATGATATTGTAAGAATCGAAATACACTGGTCATTAATTATTATTAAGGAAATCATTATACAAAAAAAAAAAAACAGTTTAGGGACATTGCACACCATACTACTTATGCGATTCTGCGATAAGGTAGTTTGGAGATCGTTTAGGCATACCGCCCAGTGGCGACTAGCACTTGAGTTTCTAAAGCTAAACGCTTAACACGATTAAGTATGAAATCCTCACACCAACGTCTAAGCAGCAGCATCTAATAGGTTCTTTGATCCCTAATAGTTCCTAGAGGCAGCTCCAGATACATAAGCAAGTGTGAGCGAATAAATCTGTCGCTTGAGCAACTCTCACAACGATAGTCATTACTAATCGCCGCCTAGACGCTCGACCGACCGCATAGTTAATTAAGCTAAGAATTAACTAGTGTGGTAAATAGTAGCATCAGCGATTGCAGTCGCTGTCGCCACTGGACGGTCAGCCTAAAAGTCACTGACCGAGTGTTATAATCACAGTTTTAGCGACTTTTTTAAAATTGTCTTGGCTTAAGCTTATTGCCCAGTGGAGGCCATTGCTTGAGTGTCTACACTCTTTACTCGATTCAGTATGGAATTCGCACACAAATTTCATTTTAGAAGCCACGCTGCGACTAATAAGTTTCTCAACCACTAAACGGGCGTTGCTGTAGCTTTAGCAATATCAAAAACGTGTAAGCTATTGCACGTGTCAAACAATTAGTCGCCGCTGAGACATCTGGGCGCCCATAAAATAGCGTAAACGACTAATAGAGTAGTCTACAGTAACAAAGCCGCTCCAGCGATGGTCGCCATTATGCGGTACGCAACACACGTATGTGGTCGCACGTTTGAAATAAGCATAAATATTTAATATATACTTATTTATACATGTATATAAATAATAATATTTATACATATTTCAACGGAGTTAAGACAAAATGCGTTATACCTCAAAACTGTGCCGGAAGTTTTGAATGAGAGTTGGTAATCGAGCTGGCGCAAGCTTAGCATTTATATGCAATTTGTGCGCAAATGTCATTCAAACAATTTAAAAAAAAAGTTGTAGAGAGGAGCGATTGATGTAAGTAATAGCTGAATCGCGCGTTTTCGACAGACAAATTGCCACGTGTGCAATGACCCTTACATCATTATTATACACATAAGTACCTACTAGAAGTCAACTTATGACTAGGATAAAAATAAGTAAAATTAACGAGTTTGGGGTCTACTATGAACATATATTCTTAATATCCTCACTATCTGCCTAATTGCATAAATAATTATATCAATTATCAAGTTAGACGTCCTACAATGCAATTCATCACATTCTCATGTACAAAGTAGACATCCCAAAGTAGTCATATTCCGGCATACATATTTATTTTTTGAACAATAATAAATTTTATTAAAAAATTATAGGCTATTGTTTTTCACAATATTGGCATCTTTATTTGTAATCGTATTCCAACTTGATATTAAGTAAAGTTAATAGCTTTACATAAGAAATTACATATATTTTTTCACATCCATCCGTTACTTTTATACATCATGTGTATAATAAGAAAAAATATTTAATATTAGATTCCATAGATTTCAACTCTATCACCAATCTACTAATAATTAATACTCACAAAATATAAATTTTCTTCTATACAATTTATTTTATATATATATATATATGTACTTACTATTATTTTATAGAAAAACAATTTCTTTAATTCAGTCAACGTAAAGTTTAAACAACTTTTACCAACACAACTTATACGTACAGCTCTGTTTAGTCAAGTCGCAACCCTCCACCATACCACAGAATAAAAAAATACAGAATTGTCACTAAAACACAAACTTCGAAGTTTAATTACTCTGTTTTTAACGCTATAAGGAACAATTTCGTTTGAATGCGCGGCTCGTACCTACTTATGTATGGCGCAGACATAGTCCAACCACGTACCTAGAACGTTGTCGCTTATACGTTTGGTACGACTGGTTAGCGCTTGTGGTCTGGTTTATCCACGGTGCTTATTGTGTGCGCGTATTTGCACTTGTATTTTCTGACCTTGCGACCGACAGCAAAACTACACTCGCCATATTAAAATGCTAAGAACTTACGCGTCACTAACAGTCTAAAGAACCACCTCACTTCCGAGGAAAGACCGAGGGTTCGAATTTATATAGCAGATGATAGACCATACATTGGCTACTCCATACAAAAACCACATGATTCGTAACTACAAAAACAAGTGACGTGTGTATGTTATAGCTAAAGGGCGAAATGTGTCAAACCTAAGGATTGGCTAGTCAAAGCCCAGGTAATACAAACTTTAACTTGTCACGAAAAATTTTATTTTTACGATACAGTATTATTTCAAATTAGTAAAGTCGTTTAAACTAAAATAAGATAACACAACCTAACTTAACTATCGACTAAATATAAACTTATTTATTGACTAGTCAATCCTCAGGGTTGACGGATTTCACTCTTTAACTATGACATGTATGTATACGTGTGTATGTATGCGTGCTTTATGTGAGCTTTTACAGGCTTCACAGTATATTATTAAGTATACGGTTAACACTACAGTCATTGAAATGTGAAGGGAAGCGATTTCGTAAGTGAACAAATATATAACCAACACATAATAATAAAAATAAACTACAACAATTTTTTTACAATTCGCTTACGTAGTTATTTAACCATTTGAAGCTCTTGAAATTAAAAAAAAAAAATTTAAACGAATAAATAATAGTCTATCTCTTTCCAGCTTTAAATGTTGTAGGTAAATCACAAAGATTCAACTATCAACATTATTTAATGACAATTATATAATTTAAAACCTTTTGTTTTAAGTATTGTACTTAAGTAGGCACCTACCTAATTTATTTTGTACATTCCAGAAATTAAAAAACAAAATTTGTGACACAATTTAAAAAACTATAAATTTAGCTACATTGAGGAGTGAGACGAGGTTCATGCAGCGAGTGTATGGTTTTTTAAGAAAGCTTCTTACGACAGAAGTGTCGAAGGTTTTTTTTAATTATTACTGATTATTTTTGCAACCTTACATACATTAACCTTTATTTTTTTCAATTGGCATGGGAACCTATTTTAATAAGGATAATTTTAAAAGTGTAGGTAAGAATACTGCGACAGTCTAGCAGGTTATACGCGATGCCATTTCAAACAAGTCGCCGTAGATCCGTAATATATCTGCACATATATTACTGATCTAAAGACAGACATTTGTAACAACCCTGAGGCAAGGAATCCACATTTTATCATGGACTGTATAATCATAAACTCGAATAATCTACTGGATCTTGCTGTTATTTCGTACCATGCGAAAAAAAAACTTAGTTAGTACTTATATTAATTGAATACTGTGACCGAGCAAAGAAACAATCGCTGTTTTAGGCCTTTTTTTGGATTCATTATACTTTGGGTTGGGTATGTGCGGTCATCAGGCATCAAAATGAATAAATCATACTTATTCTGTCATATATATCATATATGGTTTTCATACACACTTTCTTTTTGGGTAAAAGTCACAGTAAGTTGTATAGCCTTTAATTAATTTGTAATTTATGACTTACTAAACTTTTAAATCATTGCAACATTGAAAAAAGACATAATATTTCATTATTTTTTATGTTGCCTAACTATTTTCAACTTTCATGTTATTAAAATAAATGGTTTGAATAGATAAATAAACAATAAAGTTGATTCCGTAAATAATGATGACCTATATTTCATACGCTGCTATTAAGGCTTGGATGTAAGAAATAAAGCCTATTTTAAAAATAAATAGATCTTTAAATAAGACCAGACACACAACTTGTAACTTAAATACATGTTATAAAATTCAAACTGCACAAAACACGACTCACGCATGTAATTTTTTCACATGAAAAACACCCAAACAAGGTTTTTGGATTTAATGAAATAAGGTACATTTGACTCGGTAAATTCAATCAACATTTTTGCTAAAAAATATTGTCAAATTAACCACTTGTGTAGTTTAGTTCTTTTTTGTTGATTGAGACAACAGTATCTAGGGTTGCCATACGTCCCGTATATACGGGACTGTCACCAGATTTGAGAACCTTGTCCCGTATTGCAATTGCGTCCGGTTTTTTTGTTAATATACACGTATGTAGCAATACGACTGTCGCAAATCGTCAATTTAATGATTTTTCACTAGTTTGGGATTCAGGACTTCATAATTATCTTATGTATCAATATCTTGTCAGTAAAAAATATATTTTTTTAAACCTATTGCTAATCTCGAGAAATATTACCTGAAACGTCTCGTATCAGTTCCCAATAATTATGGCAACCCTAATAATATCACATATACAAATAAACACTTTTAAATTAACAGAAAAATCTTGAAACAGATTATAACTTTTTTGTCAATTCCTTCTTTACCTACACTACGCTAGAATCCTGTTGATATTCGAGGTTATTCAATTATTGACGTACATCAAATACGTACATCTAAAGTTTAGTGTGTTTAACTGTGTCCGTCCAATAATTTTGTATAGTCATGGCTTCTAGGGAGTTCAGAAACGAGTCGTTGTCCAAACTGTACATCTCCTCAGAGTTGTCCTGGAAATAACAATACACAGTCAGATTACTTAAATACAAATGTTTTACAGGATTACGAGTGAATTTCATTTTTTGTCCTAAATTTGGTTAACGACGTGAAACTCTTACGCCAACTCCTTGATTATACTAAAGAAATTTTTTATAGGCAGTTACAGCTTCTGGTTGTGCAAGTGGATTGGTGGTTATAGGTATACCTGCTAAAAATTTTAAATTTTTCCGGGATAACAAGTAGCCTAAGTCCTTCTCTCTCTCTCTATTATTTTTTTGGACACAACACACAGCGCTATCTGGTCCCAAACTAAGCAAGGCTTGTACTATGGATAATAGACAACGTGTACAAATATATATGTATATACCAGGCCACGCAGAAAGTTTTGCGAAAAAAATGGTTTTTATGTGTAAGGCACTGGCCACTTGTAATAAATTATGAAAAATTTGGTTATTTAAAAGTAAATTACCATTGTTCGAAGCGTTCACAAGATTCTACACGAGCACCTTCGCGTGAGGAAGATACTGTCGCGCTGGGTGCCGCACAACCTTACCGAAACTCAGAAGCTTGTGTGGAGTGGTGCCGTGATATGATTCAAAAATTTGAAGCAGGCTCGTCTCGGCGCGTTTACGACATTGTGACAGGTGACGAATCCTGGATTTATCAATACGATCCAGAAACAAAGAGTTAGTCGACAGTTTGGCTGTTTAAAAACGAACCAACGCCTACCAAAGTGAAACGTTTTGTCTGCAATGAGCAACAAGCGACCGAACACCGGGCTCTGCGGGGTACTTCACTTCACCATGACAACGCGCCCGCGCACTCAGCGCTCAAAACGAGGGACTTCTTGGACACCACACCGGTCAGAGTCTTGGGTCACCCTCCTTACAGTCCTGATCTGGCACCGTGTGATTTCTTTTTATTCCCTAAGATAAAAAATCAGCTTAATAAATCAAAAAGTTTTTATCGCCGGAAGACGCGCTAGCAGCGTTCGAGAAGGCCGTGGAAGAGATGTCTGCGGCGGACTGGAAAAAATGTTTCGAAAATTGAGAGAGTTCATTGAAAAGATTTAATTAAAATATTTTATCCATAGAAGTTAGTTTTTTGTTTCTCAAAACTTTCTGAGTGTCCCACGTATATACTTTTTTTGTGAACACATATTATCCCACTCTCAATCTCTCTATCCCATCACAAAACCGTTTGGGAGTTGAGCTCACGCCAGTGATCCAGCAGTCAAGTCATTACCCACTAAGCCACGTAGCCGACTTCAACTATCGCTGTTCCCAATTTCAGCTTCATTGCGGCGTGATTAAGTAACAAACAAATTTACAAACTTTCACTTTTATTATATTATGATTTACATTACGCAGGATTACCGCAAACATCAAATGTGGAAATCAGAGTGATTTCAGTGTATCATCGGAATACTAGCTATTTTGCTTAACCAGAACAAATGATGGGATAAAAACGTTCGATCATCAAATCAGATGCAGTAATCTAAACGTATTTCCGTGCATGATTCGATGCGTTATGTAAATTAATAACTAAAAAACAAGTTTTTGAATTTGAACGACACTTACTCTAATAGTACTATCATCCAAATATCCACTGGAATCCGGGTTGGAACATTTATCATTAAGAGTTTGAGGTTTATTCAGATATCTTCTTCTATACAAGACGAAAGCAGTACTGCCTGCTAAAGCTGCCAACACCAACGCTGCAAAGGCTATCCCGGCAATCGCTCCCGTATCCATTCCTCCATCACTCTGATCGATAATGCGTCTCGAAGACTCTATATTAGGCGGTATCCGTGTCTGTATTTCAAGTGATAAAGGCTTGTCAGTTACAATTTTACTCTCTGCAATCCCTTCTATATTACTACCATCCTTGACAATATTGATTCTTGTAATATTTCTCTTTTTGGTCGTCAATGTAGAATTCTGCTGAGTCAAATTCATCAGAGGCGTCAACGTTGTCACTGTTACGTTTTCGGATTGGACATTCTTGACTTTTTTGTTGTCAGTTGTTGTTAAGTTTACTCTTTCTGTGGAGTTACCTCCCGTCCATTGCACGGATGGATGTACTACTTCTAGTGTAATGTTCATAGTTGTCGCATTCGTTTTATTGTCTTTATCGACACCTTTATTCGTGTTGTTTGATTCTGTTGTTTTGTTGTTGACAAGTGGTATCTTTGTCGTGTTGTTATTTTGATATGGTGGTTTGGTGTAGTACATAGCTCGTCCCTGTCGCTCAAAGTTTTGTGTGTTGACTTCGGCGTCAGTGCTCATGTGTTGCAATTCTTCTGATTGCGGCGCACCTAAGATCCTTGCGCAGTTCGCTGTAACAAAATAAACGTTGGAATTATTTTTAGTTGATTTTTGTTTGACTAAATTGGGTGGAAGCTTAACTTTGGAATACATTATATGGGCATTTTATTCAAATGTTAAGAAGAGTTTCTGGAAGAGTTTGTCTTTCAAAATCCACATTTTGGCACATTTATATGCGACTGATTATCATTTATGTATGTGTGTAATTTAACTACTATAATACTGAAGAATTTACGTGGAACTATTAAACGCCTTATCCACAAAAATCTAATTTCTACAGGCAGGACAGCTTTAGTAATATAAAAAAAAAATTATTAATAAGTGAGTCCGTTCATATTTAATTACCTACTATTGAAATTATTTTTACATCTATCTATAAAAAAATTTAAAACATTTATTATAAAGAACACAAAAATCACACATTAAAGAATAATCAAAGTTTAATATTTTATTTTACTTTAAAGCAAATGCATATTCAAAATTAAACCTAAGCCAACATTTGAATACAAAAGCATAATACGCTCAGAATATACAATTTAAAATACAGAAATGTTAATTCAAATAGATCTTTTAAAGGTATTATACAAATTTGGAAAGGGTTAGAAAACTAAATGGAAATTATGATAATTAAAATTCATAAAGCGCGTCTCGGCAAGAGACTTGGGATGCTGGATAACAGTTCGGAAACAAAACGTGTTATGATTATTCAATTAGAAATTTAGTTAAAACGTGTTGAAAATGATATATAAAGATTGGATATTTAGAAACTGAAGTGCGTAAAATTTATTTATTCGAAATAGTTGCTCGATGTTACTAGCATTTCTCTAATTTCGGACCATTATTGTCATCAGGATCCAAAATGATTACGTTTTACAACAAAACTGCTTTGCTTAAGGTTCTTAAACATTTAAAAAAAAAACGATGAAAAGCCTAACGAACCGTGCTCAGAAAATGGTTTCGTAGCGATTACGTTTACTATAAAGACACAATGAAACTGTGTCGCTTGTTTGTCTACGAAATCTTGAAAACGATATATAACTTGTTAAGGTTGTATAGGTTTGACATTGATTTATAAAAAAATAAAGCCTAGTTACAGCTTTTTGATTTTGTTGATACTTTTCGAAATTAAGGTAAAATATGTCGTCTTTATAAGACTGTCTTAAATATTTTAATTATTGTGTATCTTTGAAGTAGACACGTAAGTATAATCTGTTGGTGCCTTTAGGTATTCCAGACTTTTTGAATTAACCCAGTCTGAGGTTGTCGTCTAAAGAAAGAGGCAAGACAACATAATTTTTAAATTCCTATAGATAACAACCCTGTACAGTTCGGTGCAAACTTCATGGCGGCTGGCCATGTACTTTCAAACCAGATTATTAAGGTTGTCACATACGAGGCAGATACTATCAAAAATATATATTACACCGCAGAGATGCGACGCCGTATATCTGCCAATAAATCAATGGACGTGCACTTAGGGGGCGGATAATAAATATTTCATCTTCCAACATCCGCGCCTGTTGAGCGATAATGACAGACTCTTAGTTTTTCGCAAATAAATACAGATTGATGCATTCATTGACCCCGCGGACGTGCAGATAATTACCATTTATTTTCAACCAATGTCACAAAGAAGGTTCTGTGTTTTTTTGAGCGCACGGGTGTATCATTCAAAGTCAGTCATTTTTTATTCAAATTAGGTTTTAACACTTTTAAATCTTCAAAGTTATGAAATTCAATTTTTATGATAAATAATATTACATTAGTTAAAATCTGTAACTATAAACATATAGCTCGTTACGGATTGACGGACATGACAAATTCATTTGGCTATATACGAAACCCTAAAAAGGGAGATTTTGCGCTTTTCCATTTACAGGAATGTTCTATACCGTCCCAGAAATTCGCGGTCCATAATTTACAATTTTACTCTCATATTATTAATGTATGAAATAATTAAGATGCCATTCGTACAAAGACTAGCAAATGCAGGGCCGTCTCCCATTTCATATTCAGCGCCAGGGTACGAATAAATTAATCAACTATTTACGTTTTATTTTTTAATGAAAGTCAATTTTATGATGATTTTTTTTAGCAAATTTTTGTTTCTAATTACGATTTTACGAATTATTAAATTATAATTTTTATTCAATATTTTGTCCGCTGCACTTTCGTTAAATAAGCGTGATCAGCGCGGGATTTCTATGGCAACTCCTTGATTATAGAGACAAAGTTTAAGTAAAAATTCGTTTCTTGTTTATATGATTTCTAAAGTTTCTACTATGGAAGCACGTAAAAATGCAATATTTGAGGATATAATTGGAACATACGAGTACAATCATAGATATCGCAACTGAGAGATATTACGTGCCAAAGACTAAACTGGAGCGATCAATGTGCTTTGTTAAATAAAAGCACAGAAAATATTATTTTATAAAGAGAACTAGCGTATACCAGCGGAATATTAGTTTGTAGTTAATTTGTCGTAAATCATAATTTTCCCCTTGTACCGTCGAGCTAAGACGGCCCTGGAAAACTGAATGTTCGGTTTACATTTACTATCGTATACGTCCCGTATGTGGTACCTCGCAGATGCAATAAATATTGATATGCTAAGCTCGCAGACTAAAAAGTATATTATATGCCTCGTATGTGACAAGCTTTAACATTGAAAAAGTGAAGTTTAACAGATGTTTAAACTTAGGTCGCTGAAATTTCCTAATATTACTTTTACAATGCTGATTCAATAAAATCGCCAGTGAAAGTATAAAGCTAGCCGCCACGAAGTTTGCACCGAACTGTACCTAACGAGAAAATGGACTTTATGTAAGCTAAAGTCGTCGTAAGGGTGACCCTGTTGATGCGAAGGACAAAATTGAATAATGTTTTGTCTCTAGACAATCTCTGTCCAAGCGGGTGGGCTCAAACTCGATTACGGTCTGAATTTGATTATGAAAACTAAATTACAATAAAAAAGGGTCAGAAATATGTAGGTTACAATTTTATTCTGCTCTTTGTCTTTGTTATTAAAATGATTGAGTTCTGTTAGCAACACAACACAAAGCTGTACACTATGAACTCAACTTCGTAAACTGATAAAATCTACGCGATAGCCCACGTTTACAATACATTACAAAGTAAACCAATTTCTCTCGTTGAAGCAATTTCGTTTATCAGCGACAGCGGTCGCGTGTTAGCCCTAATTCTGCCCCAAACATAATTAACCTTAGGAATACACATTATTTACAAAGGGTAAAGTAAACTAGCCACAAAACGCTTACACACAACATTCTAGACAAGAATATAGAATACTATGTCGGTAGGTACGCTGTTTGTTTTGTTAGCGTTGAAACCGAGCTATTCTGGATAGTTAGAATGGAAAGGAATTTCTAAAATAAAATATACAGAAACGTAGGCAACACACAAGTATGCAGACAGTTAGCAACTACTTCGAACAAAGACCTTTTTTGAGCGCTTATAATCTATCAATTACTATTGGCTTAGTCATAGTGTCAGAGCTAAATTCCAATTTATCGGCTAAACAGGTGGGCGACTGGCGAGCTATCCCTCTGGGAGTCGTGCTTTCTGGACGCTAAGTGCCTATAGTGCTAAGAAAAAAGCTAATTTACTGGGCCGTCTCCTTGCCTTAAACTCGAATTTGAACAACGAAGGGTACTTTACTGTGTTGCAGTAGACCATGCCGGAAATATTCATAACACAGAGGGAGTTCAGGGGCCTGATTCTCGTACTGATAGAGATATTCTCGAATTGGAGATATGTTAAATTAATTTACTCATGACTTGTTAATCGCGGTAACTGTTTTAGTCGATAGATGCAAAAAAAACGGGCAATAGATCAGATCTATCGGCCAGTAGGCCAATCGCTATTACTTCTCTTCTCTGTAAGGGGATGGAGCGTGTGATCAACACGCAGCTTCTGAGATATTTAGAAAAACACGACCTGTGTGCTTACTGTGAGTTTTTAACTCTACTATCGCGTTGGCGTCAACGAAATAAATGTATGAAATTGAAGGAGCGCCTTCAGCGGACGCGTTTTGAGACGGTTTTTTTCTTATAGGACTTTTAATAAATACGCAAACGCGATAGTAGAGTTACAAACACGCTAAAACTCACACTAGGCACATTGGTCAGCGATCATCAATATGCCTTTCTTAACGGTGGCTTCACCGGTGAACTACTACTGTATCTCACACACCGATGGGCACCGGCCATTGAGAGTCAGGGGAAGGCATTGGCATGTAGCCTAGACATAGCGAAGGCGTTCGATCGGGTCTGGCACCGAGGTCTTCCGTCGAAGTTGCCATCTTACGGACTGTCCGATGGTTTATGCAAATGTTCGATTAACCCTACGAAGACACAAGTTTGCGTGTTTACTGAAGTCCAACAATTCCAGAACACACCCCTTACGATTTCCAAGAGTATTGGGATCCTTGATATTAACATCTCTAGCGATGTTCATTTCCTAGAGCATTTCAAGACAAGGTGAAACTAGCGTCCAACAAACTTGGAGTTTCAACAGAGCGAAGCAGTACTTCACCTAGGGCAAAGGCTGCTGCTTTACAAGTCACAAGTCCGGCCCCATGTTTAGTATATATAGTACTGCTGCCATCTCTGGGGGAGTGTACCCGGATACCAACTTGGCCCTTTTGACTCGGTTCAACGACAGGCTAAGAGAATCGTTGACGATACTAAGCTCACAAGCCGTATCCAACCCTTTAGTCTGAGGAGAGACGGATCTGAGAAATTGTTCGAAATGATGCCCACGGCTTCTTTTTATCATCGCACAGCTCGCCATCAGCATATAATACATCGTCACACCTTAGAACCTAAATGGTCAAGTACGAAACTTGAACTTCTTCCCTCAAACGCTTAGGTTGTAAAATGAACTTCCTGCCGAGTTTTTGCCTGCTAAGAACTACAAAACGGGGTTCTTTAAGAAGAAAGTTATTAGTTTTTGAAGGGTCGGCCATGCGCAAGTGATGCTCCTAGTGTTGCAAGCGTCCATAGGCTGCGGTGACTGTTTACCATCTGGCTGTTTCCGTTAGTAAGTTTGCCACCTTAGTGGTATAAAAAAAAAAGAGTCGTGTAGCGTCGTAAATGTAATGAGGTAGCTTATAGCAAACAGCCTCAAGCACTACAGACTTAGGAATTCGAGAGAGAAATGCATGCAAGTAGGTTTTACTTCTCCGAGACCCGAGCAATTACTTGCATTACATTTTACTGAAGAATATACGAGTTTGGCGTGCTCAAGACTGTTCGCAATAAGATCTCTATAGTTTTGAAGAGTCGAATCCCATGTCGCAAGTTGTTGCTACTAGTGACTTATATTAATTGTGTGCTACTAGGCACTTCGGTAACTGTAAGTTTCAAGCAAATTTTATCAAAAAATCTATACTTTTTCCTAACTACAGTAAATAAATAAACTGAAATAAAAACCATTTTGCCCAAAACTCAAAGTGTAATTTTTAATGAAACAAAATGGTTTTCTTTTTACATAGAAAATGTCTTATTTTATAATATTATATTTATATTTTTTTTTGCATAGTTCTCCTTTTTTATTCCTGAGTAAACCTATCAGGACTCTTTTAGTCCCATTTTGTGATGTGAAAACACTAACGTAGCATAAGCCACATGTAAATATTACAAAACATAATATATTCCAGGTGTAAAGTGTCGGTACAGAATAAGGAATAATAGTACTACGAGTAGGTCTCTGATCAAAAGCTGTATTGACAAATATTAGAAGTACTTGAACTTAGTCAAAGCACCGACTTAACAAGCAAGTCACGTTACTTACTATTACGACGTTTTGGCGACGAAACTAAAGAGCACTGATCAAGGACGTGGCCGGAATTCCGGGGTTCAAGAAGTCTGCTTTTAAGCATTATTAGGTACCAACTAATGCAAAGAAGTAGAGGCCTCTGTTAAGCTACACTAAAGAGCGACGCCATTATTTATTCTGTCTGGTCTACAACCACTCTTTTTTTCTTTTTTTTTTTTGCACATCTCAATTATATTTTACTTAATACTAGCTGTTGCCCGCGGTTTCACCCGCACTAAATACGGTTATCGGTGTGGGATTTCAATAGAAAAAATAACCGACTCATACTTGACGTTTTCGAGGAGCCTATGTCCTTTCTGCGGGTCCAATTCTGAATTTAAACCTTGCAGAGATCCACTCGAACGTGCACAAAATATATCATAAAAATCATCCCTGCTGTTTAAGAGAAGATCAGTGACACATCGACGGCAGAGCCACCTACCGGGTCCAATTGTGTTTTCAAACCATCTAGGAACCCATATATATATATTCACACATTATTTCAGCCAAATCGTTCCAGCTGTTTAGGAGCACGTACAGAAGAATTATACGTAGAAAAAACCGACTTGACGTTGACGTTTTCCAGTAGCCAATGTCTTTTTCCGGGACTCAAATTATATCCATGCCAAATTTAACCTTAATCCGTACAGTGGTTTAAGCGCGAAGAGGTAGCAGACAGACAGAAAGACAGAATTACTTTTGCATTTATAATATTAGAGTGAATTGTTAACATAAATATTATTGTAATTGTTTACAATTGACGGAGAAATCGATGGACAGAAATGAAAAAAAATAGACCTGTTGAACATAGAATCTCCTCCGTTTTGAAGTCAGTTAATAAAAAAATACAATATTTACAATAATATTGTTTTTTTTATTAACTGACTTTAAAACGGAGAAGATTATTCTTGACGGAGAAATCGGTGGACATACATAAAAAAAATAGACCTGTCGAACATAGTAAAAAATACAATATTATTGTAAATTTTGTATGTTTTTATTAACTGACTTCAAAATGGAGGAGATTCTATGTTCGACAGGTCTTTTTTTTTATGTATGTCCACCGATTTCTCCGTCCAAAATACCAATTACGTGCAGTTGTTTAGAAGATTTTATCTACGACTAAAAAAATAAAATTTATATAGGAAAATTCATGTTAGGTCACTTTGATGCTTAATATTAACCACGCTGCGTAACACTTAATAACGGGACCATAAAAAAGATGGTTTAAGTTTATTTGCACTACATTTCTTCAAATTAAATTATTCTCCGAGAACGATGTTTTCGGCACAATGCTACAATTCCGCCACATAAAAATCTTCGTATTTTGGAAACATATTAAGTACTTGCTGCAGTAGCTCAGCAGTTTTTGAATTTACAATAGTAGACACTTCAAGAATTCTCCCCATTTAATACGGTAAATAAAAATAACTCAATAAGGCAAAAATATGTGTTATAAAAGCAAATGGTATAATGGTACTTTTTTTAATCCGTCAGCCTATTCATACGATCTAGCCTGAGAATATCTTAGCCTTAAGGCTAAATATAGGCCGTTTTTGCGTGACTCCGACACAAAAATCTTCACAACCTACTATACCATACTAATATTATAAATGCGAAAGTAACTCTCTTTGTCTGTCTGTCAAAGCCTTTTTATTAATTAAATTTGGTATTTACAGACAATGAAAAAAATCCGATTTACAATGTTGATTTCTACCGAGAAGAATCCGGCAAGAAACTCGAAAGTTACTCTTTTAAAAAATCATGAAAAATACAAATACAATCATGTTTTAAATAAAAAATTTGAGTTATACAATTTTATATTGATTCTATTTTAATTTGGTTAAATCTATGCGTTCTGTAATTGAGTAAATTGAGTGCCATGGATTTTTATCATTTACATAGTTTACAATATTGTAGTATGCTTTTTAATCAACCCTTTGTTTCACAAAATATTTAAATTTACTTATTGATAGCTTTGAATATTATTAGGTACTTTGTTGTTAAAGTGTATACATTGCCCCATAAAAGAGTTACTTATTTTGTGTAGACGTGTATCATGCACCAATAGCTTATTTTTACTTCAAGTATTTACTTTGTGAACGTCACTTTTCCTGCTGGAACTATTAATTCTAGATCCTTTTTTATAAATAGCACGAATTGCCCGTTTTTGTAACACAAATATTGTATTTACATCAGCAGCGCTACCCCACAATAAGATACCATATGTCATTAAATTATGGAAATAGCTTAAATACACTATTTTTGCAGTGTCGAAATCGGTCAAATGTCTTATTTTCTTGATCGCATACACAGCAGAGCTAAGTTTATGGCTAGGTTATGAATATGAGGACCCCAATTAAGTATCGAGTCCAGCCAAGAAAGACTGTTAAATCAACAAGTTCTAATTGCTCGCCATTAATATTGATACGTGTTTGGATCTGACTAACATTTGGTAATGTAAATTTAACACATTTGGTTTTTGCTCATTAAGTAAAAAATTATATTAGTGTTAAATCAATTTACAATCTTAGAAATAGCATTATTTAATTTATCATAACATGTCTGTCGTCAGTTAAACAGTAAAGTGGTGTAGTCAGCAAATAAGACTATGTTATGGTTTTTTACATACTATGGGAGATCATTAATGTAAATAAGTAGTAGAAAAGGACCTAAAATTTAGCCCTGAGGGACTCCCATAGTAACTGCTGATCCCGGAGATCTTTCACAGTTGACATCTATTTTCTGTACTCTCCTACTCATATAGGAGGTCAAAAGGTCGAGAGCTTTGCCTCTAATACCATAGTGTTGTAGCTATCTAATAAGATTTTCATGTTGGACACAGTCAAATGCCTAAGATAAATTACAAAACACTCCAAGAGCATCATGCGAATTCTCCCAGGCTTTAAATATATTTTTTAATAGAGCCACTCCTGCATCGTTTGTGGAACGGCCTTTCATGAAGCTAAACTGTTTTATAACTCAGTAAGGAATAAGTACAGAAATGGCTTTACATTTGACAAAGTACCTATGATTTTTTTTTTAAACATTACTGAGTACAGGTAGTATTGAAATAGGCTGGAAACTATTATGCTGTTGCACTACCTGATTTAAAAAGAGGTATAACTTTGTTAAGTTTTATCTCATCAGGAAACACGGTAGATAGATAGATAGATAACTCTTTATTGATCACCAGTATTTAAAAAGTAATTAACAAAAGTAAATATTTAAACTAGGTTACAATTTAGGCGGTCTTATCGCTGTTTAGCGATTTCTTCCAGACAACCCTGTTCTTATAGAGAATAAATAAATTTCGTGCTTGGTAGGTGGTGAATTGCATACACAGCAAAGTATTATACATGTATATTATTTATGTATAAATGAATTACATATACATATATGATACAAAACATAAGAATACATACAAATATATACATATTTACACACACACACACACACATATATATATATAATAATAAAAAATTATATATCGGATAGGAATGTGACAAATAGATAAAAGAATCTAATTATTTTGATAGTATCTCTTTAAATATAACGTCCATATGGCTTGAGCACTTTTAACGGAAGTAGGCAGCACATTCCAGAATTGTATAGATCTTACAGTAAAAGAAGAGTTATAGAAATTTGTAGAATGTGATGGAGTTTTAAGGAGTGTTTGTGTTGATGAACGAAGATTTTGATTTAAACTTCCAACAGATTGGAATCTTTCTTTTAGATAAACTGGAGTCGATGGATTGAACAATATATTATAAAGAAAAGAAAGATAGTGAATATTCCGGCGAAGTCGAATTTGAGGCCACTTGAGCTTTGTGCGAAATTCAGAGATATGATCATATTTGCTTAACCCAAATATGAATCTTATACATAAGTTTTGAAGACGCTCAAGTTTATTTAGTTGGTCCTCAGAGAGATTTGTATAGCTATCGTCCGCATAATCGAGAATAGGGAGAAAAATAGATTGAGCAAGTGCAATTTTAGTGGCAATCGGAAGGAAATTGCGTAAGCGTCTTATTGAACTTACAGCTGCAAATAACTTTTTAATTACTTCCTGGATTTGTGATCTCCAAGAAAGAGTACAGTCAAGAATAGTACCTAAGCTTTTAACTGTTTTACTATAAGGTATATGACTACCGTCAAGTAAAATTGGTGGAAGTAATGAGAAATCAAGTTTATTGATAAATTTAGGACTTTCCAGTATGCTGACCTCAGTCTTACTAGGATTTAGTTGTAAATCATAATAATCACACCAATTAACAATATTACCAAGATCACAATTAATTTTATCAATGGCTTCATTAATATTATCAACAGAAGCTTGATCATAAATCTGGAGGTCATCTGCATAGAGGTGATAGAGAGAAGATAGAGTATGAGTAATAGTATCAATGAAAATAGCAAATAGGAGTGGAGACAACACGCCATCTTGCGGTACACCGAAGTCAATGTTGCACCAGGGCGAAAGATTTTCGCCGACCCGAATGCGCTGTCGGCGACCATGCAAGTAACAATGAAACTAATCAATCGCTGTTGGAGATATGTTAAGAGAGCGTAATAAACAAAGCAAAATGTCAATATCGACAGTATTAAAAGCATTACTGAAATCTAGTAAAGAAAGTATTTTCATTTGCTTATTTTCCATACCAAGCCGAATGTCATCGGTAATTTTAGTTAATGCAGTGATCGTACTATGACCTGATCTAAATCCAGACTGTAAAGGATTAAAAAGGTTATTTTTTGTAAGGAATAGGCTCAGGCGCTCGAGGACTTTTGAAAGGAAAGGAAGTATTGATATGGGTCGATAATCAGAGAAAGACGAAGGATTGTTTTTTTTTAAGGTAAAGGTATTACTTGAACGTCTTTCCACGTGCTAGGAAATTGATTAGAGGAAATTGAGGAATTAAGGATATGAGTTATAGTTGGAGCTATTATGTCAAGGATTGGAAGAATCATGTTACTGCCAATACAGTCACATCCAACGGCAAGCAATGGAGTTTATGCCCTTCTTAACATCACAATCAGTGAATTGATTAAAAACAAAAGGAGATAAGTCAGGAGTTGCTTTATTTGAAAGATTAGCCAAGGTTATCCTTATTTTTTTCTACTATCGAAAGCAGATGAGGTAGTGAAGTGTTGATTGAGTAAATCGATATTGAAATTACAAAGAATGGAGTCTTGCCGTGACTTCCCAACTCCTAATGACTTTAGAAATTTCCAGACTTTGCATGGATCCTCGTTTTCAACTAAATTATGGATATGGCGTCGTTGTGCATCTCTACACGCTCTATTACAGCGATTTCGTATGCTCCTATACTTTTCAAGATTATCTTCTGAATAATTAAACTTAAGTTTGGCTTTAGCTTTAAGCTGTAAGCTTTGGCTCACACCACTATCAACACAAATATTAAAAATTATGGCTAAGGGTTGTGCCATAACATGAATTATTGAGTTTATAGTTTTTACAGAAAGTCCCCAAAGCTCTGTGGTGTTTTTCATTTCTAATGTTTAAATGTATTTATGATATCCGTAGGACTAATGTTTTTAAATACAAAGGGAACTTTACATTCAGGAACATTAGTTTTTATTATTTTTTCTGCTAAAATTGGACTTGAGTCCTTCATGTTCAGTTGTTTTGCATGGAATATTGCTAAAAAAAATTTCAAAGGCAACTGCTACTTCAGAATTTGTTTTTAAACTAGTATTATCTACAATCAACTCAAAGTCCTGACAAGAATTCCTAGCTTTACCATTTTCATTATTTATTATGTTCTATGTATTTTTTATTTTAGTTTTTGAATTTTTTACTTTATTTCTGAGGTGAATTGATTTTGCAACAAGACAGGCTTTTATAAAGGTTTTTAAATATTTTTGAACAAATTCCTTAAATATTTGGCTGTTATTATATGTTCTTCCTTTATATAATTCAAACAGTTTACGCCTACTTTTATAAATACCTGGGGTAGCCTATTCACTAAAACTAAGCGACTGGAAATAAATTTCCTTTTTTGCAGTAAATATTTTATGATACTCTAATAGTGTCATATTTTATTATTCTCTGTAGTAATAGTGTCAAAGTGTCTGTAGTGTCTGTCTGTTACCTATTTACGCTTAAACAGCAGAACCGATTTAAATCAAATTTGGTATGGAGATAGTTAGAGTCACGGTAGCGCCTATCGTAAGTGGAGCCGTGTCTCTTTATATGCTTCAATCCATAATTTCATACTAACATTATAAATGCCAAAGTATGTCTGTTACCACTTCACGCTTAAACCGCTGCACCGATCCGACATTGTCCCGAAAAAGGACATAGGCTACTTGAACACGTCAAGTACGAGTTGGTTTTTTTTCTATATTCAAGGACTTGCCGTTGAAAGTCTACACCAGTAACCAAATTTAGGGCGAGTGGAACCGCGGGCAAAAGCTTCATAAGCTTGAGTTTCAGGTTCGTTTCCTCTTAGCTCAAGGTTAATCTTTGCATCTTTGCTATAAATAATATCCATTTGCCCTTTTATTATATACTTAAACAAGCGATTCTTGTCCATATTTATTTATCTTTCAGCAGCTTTTATGACTAGTTAGTATTTAAATTTTTTACGTTTTGTTACTTACGCTTTGTACGAAGAAGAAATAAACAATGTAGTATATGAGGCGTTAAGGCTGCTTTTTTGATAATTTAAAGAACCCATTTTCCTGTCATCTGATAAGACATTTTGATGTAGAAAAAGCTAAAGGCATTTTTTCAGATAAGACATTTTGCCTGTTCACAGACGATATTGAGATTTTCCCCTGTCTTTACCTTTACTACTTATTGTTTGTCAAGAACTGGCAAATGCTAATAATTCTGTCTTATCTCTTTTTAGTAAAGTTGGTTCTTTACAACTTATGGGACATAACATAGTATATAAAGTCACCTCATCACCTGTCACGCACGAATAAATGGTGGGTAAAAAGAGGTTGTCCCTACATTAAGATTATATTATATATATTTCTTATTTAAGTAGTATATTTTCAACTACATATTATTGTACATAACTGCCCATTTGTGTCACCGCAATTTCCTTGCAACTGATAAAAAATATGAAAAATGTATACCCGCACCATGTAAAAAATGTGTTGACACCCTATACTATCGGCATATCTTAAAAATACTAAGCCTTAATAGAATAGGATTTACGATGACGTCATATACCTACACGTGAATAGGATAATTTCATTAGTGTCCTACATTGTCTAACCCCGACGAAAACGTCCCCGAGCGATAGATAATCTTGATTAGGTTACAGGGATTCCAAATGTCCTATATTTTCCAGGACGTACTTTTAGGAATTATTTAAATAAAAGAAAGTACTCTACAGATAAAAGTAAAATACTTTTATAGCGTTTTTTTTTTCAATTTACACAAATTTACGCTCTTATTATATAACTAGCTTCTGCCAGCTTCAGCAAATTCAGTTATCGGTGAAGGATTTCAATGGCAACTCCTCAATTATTGACGTTTTCAAGTAGCCTATGTACTTCCCCGTGACTCTAACTATCTCCATACCAAATTTGATTTTAATCGGTTCTGCTGTTTAAGCGTAAATAGGTAACAGACAGACACTACAGACACTTTGACACTATTACTACAGAGTATAATAAAATATGACACTATTAGAGTATAATACAATATTGACTGCAAATAGGAAATTTATTTCCAGTCGCTTAGTAAATAGGCTACCCCAGGTATTTATAAAAGTAGGCGTAAACTGTTTGAATTATATAAAGGAAGAACGTATAATAACAGCCAAATATTTAGGAAATTTGTTCAAAAATACTCAAAAGCCTTTATAAAAGCCTGTCTTGTGGCAAAATCAATTCACCTCAGAAATAAAGTAAAAAATTGAGTTAGAGTTGATTGTAGATAATATTAGCTTAAAAACAAATTCTGAGGTAGCAGTTGCCTTTGAATTTTTTTTTAGCAATATTCCATGCAAAACAACTGAACATGAAGGACTCAAGTCCAATTTTAGCAGAAAAAATAATAAAAACTAAAAATCACAAAAATTATCTACAAACAATACAAAACGTTGTAGATATAGTTTAATAACTAGTGAGTATTTTTCATTTTTCTTCTTTTTAATTACGCTTTGTACGAAGATTAAATAAACGATATCTAGTGGTAGCGTTAGTATGCAGTATATGGGGCCTTAAACAAAAAAGCGGCCAAGTGCGAGTTGGACTTGCGCACCGAGGGTTCCGTTCCGACCACCGTTTATGTAATCTACAAACACAAAAAATTTTTGAGTTTCAGATCTAAGTATGGGGAACCCTAAAAATTTATTGTTTTTTTTCTATTTTTGTGTGAAAATTTAAATGCGGTTCACAGAATACATCGACTTACTAAGTTTCAACAGTATAGTTTATATAGTTTCGGAAAAAAGTGGCTGTGACATGCGGACGGACAGACAGACATGACGAATCTATAAGGGCGTTTTTTGCCATTGCCACACAAAACAAGCAGATGTCAAAGATAAATTATTATATTTAAACCGTAAAAAAGTTTTAAACGACTGCACCACCGTGCTAATAGACAGATGAATGCCGACATAAATGGTGATCAAATTTACAAACACAAATTTTTAACACTTAAGCCGTGTCTCCTGCTAGTTGTTTTTGTTAAATTTTACATCTAACACCTAACATCTAACAGAAATGTTAATGATTTTGACAATTAAAGTTAAAAAAACATGTTAACACGTTATCCGAGGCGGATGGAAAACATCACCCGCGTTCGCCTGCAGGGGGGGTGATTCATTCATTTTGTGTTAAGTATTCGTTGCGTGTTGTCTGATCTGTGGTTCGCTTTGCGCGCTCGCCCGCCATCTTTGCATTAGCTTGCTACTAATGCAAAGCTGTGCTTCTTTATTTAAGTTAATTAGGTATATTCTCTTTGCTGTGCTTTGGATTTTGTAAAATTTTACATTTGTAGATTCTACATTTTTGTCTAACACTTAGTGGCTAAATTTATTTAGACAAAAGCCATCAATTTCATTTTGTAAAACGTGATTATAAATAATCTCTACTAAACCAAGATAGCTACAACTGGTAACACATCTTCCTCGTCAGAGCTCATCTTGCACACTGAGAAACTAACAAAACAAAACGATACGAAAAAATGACGAGGAGACAGTTTGTTAAAGAAAAGTGTTAATGTTAACATGTTAAGTTAAGCCGTGTCTCCTGCTAGTTGTTTTTGTTAAATTCTAACAAAACATCTAACTTAACATGTTAACATTACATTTACAAAATCCAAAGCACAGCAAAGAGAATATACCTAATTAACTTAAATAAAGAAGCACAGCTTTGCATTAGTAGCAAGCTAATGCAAAGATGGCGGGCGAGCGCGCAAAGCGAACCACAGATCAGACAACACGCAACGAATACTTAACACAAAATGAATGAATCACCCCCCCTGCAGGCGAACGCGGGTGATGTTTTCCATCCGCCTCGGATAACGTGTTAACATGTTTTTTTAACTTTAATTGTCAAAATCATTAACATTTCTGTTAGATGTTAGGTGTTAGATGTAAAATTTAACAAAAACAACTAGCAGGAGACACGGCTTTATTTATAAAATATCTGAGCAAAATGTATTCAGGCCGCCTACACACGATGTCCGTCCAACCTAAAGCCTTAATTACACTATTTCATCATTTCATAAAATTGCAAGTAATTTTATAAAAAGCATTTTATTTTAGAACGTATCGCGTGGGCTTAGAGGGCGTCCATAAATTACTTGAGGCGTTTAGGGGGAAGAGAGGGGTCGAGCAGAATCTCACCCAATCTCACGTGGGGGAAGAGGGGGTATCGCCAAATATTGCGTCATTTTATTTTACGCAAAAAAACAGCGTACAATAATTATCTCAGCTATGCGAACGCCACAAAGTATAGTAAGTTTTTTTTTTTAAATATATTCAGCGCAATCAAGCACAGATTAACGAATTTACACTTTACGTATTAATAAAAAAAAAATGTAGAATAACTATTTAATCAGCAATGTAGGTAGGTCATAGCAATCAAATTATTCTACACATATTTTTTTATTAAAATGTAAGAAAACGGACAATGCATGTCACAGTCATCTCGGAACCAGATGGTTTTACTGACTTGAATCGCCCCGCTGGCCGGCCAGTACATCGTGTGATTCGCTGTTGCTAAAACTACAAAACCAAATAATTGGAATTGGGGCCATAAATTACGTGAGGTGATTTTGGCGATTTTTCGCCTCCCCCTGCCCCCTTGGTGAGATTTGGCTCGAACATATTCTCACGCGAGATTTCAAAACGCGTATCGCTGATGCTAATGCGTATATCTTGTGCTTGATTGCGTTGGATACTTCAAAAAAAAATAACTTTTTACTTTGTGGCGTTCATATAGCCGTGATAACTGTAATTGTGTATGTGTAGGATTTGGTGTAGGACATAAATAATTGTCATTTTGCCATTGATGTTATTTAAATTTCAACAGTTTAGGTATCGTATGTCACCCGGAAAGGTAAAGGATTCTAACTGTACCACACACATCTAGATCGGCTCAGTCGTTTAGAAGTTATGGTCGAATAAAGAATCGTACATACATACATAAACCCTGAAAACATTACACTTCTTTTTTGGGCAGTCGAGTAAAAGCCGAAAAATATGACAAAGAATGGTAATAACATTAGGTTCCTTACGAAAATGGAAAGTGAAACTAGAAATACTTAAATTAGGTAAAAGTTACTTTTAAAATTTGCACAAATTGCATCTCATGATGACATTCTCGTCATAATGTTATGACAAATTGTGTTTTGATTTTTATGAAATTTACGTGCAGATCGTTAGTAATAGTATTAGCATGTATTTGGAAATAAGTAAGAGGTTGGTAGTCAGTGGTGGCGTAGTGGTTTCGATTTCGCCTCGTGCCTTGAGGGACGGAGGTTCAAGCCCAGCGTATTTACTCACTTATTTCTTATGATTACTCACTCCACTTACTTTTAGGTTAAGGAAATCATCTTAAGAAAATCTGTATACGTCATTTTGATAAAAAAGAGCCATGTACAGAAGTGTATGTATATAGGTTTGAAGTACGTCGATAGTACCTACCCCAAAGCCGAAGATATAATGAAGCCTTTCGTATAACCCGCAGTCACTCCCTGTCTCATATTACACTACGCATTAAGGTCGAGGGGTGGTAAGTCAAGGTTAACTTAAAAATATCCGCATTGCACTATGTAATATTGCCTTCTGTGTGTTTCACTGAAAAAACTGACAACACCATTATTCAACTGGCACTATGGTGTTGTTAATTAAAAATTGTCGTAATTTATAAATATAGCGTAATTGATGAACTTTAATCACAAACACATAAGTTAAAGGTTTACTCATAAATAGTTGAAATGCGTGTTATATCTATTTGATTATATAGGTAGCGTCCATAGGCTGCGGTTACAGCTTAACATCAGGTTAACCGTAAGCTTGTTTGCCACCTTTGCTAAAAGATATGTACAAGTGTGATGTATAGTAAGTAAGTGTGCCGGACGTGTACTCCATGTAAAATTTTTTTCATGTGCACAAATTTTGCTACAGTGTGCGCAGACGAAGCGCCCGTCAGGCGCGCGCGATTTTTTTTCTATTGAAGAACGTTTCATCAACTCGCGAATAAGGTCAACTTTTCAATTATAAATTACTAAAACATTTAAAAACAATGTCTCGATTCTGCTATTCATGAATTCGTGTAGTGACAGGCAGCTGCGAGTGTGCTTTTTAGTCTGAATGAGTTTTTAGGCTGAGTTTGATCTCTGAACTGAATATAAATTAAAGAATTACAATAAAAAATACATTAATAGTCATGTCTGGAAGAGCACGGCCTAATTGAATATGTTTTTTGTTATCAAAACTAAGCGTAGGGCCACACTTGACCGATCTTAGGCGGGGCGGATGATTCGGATGACTTGTGGGCGAAAGAGAGAAAAAACGTTAAGTATACATTAGACACAACATAAACACGTAACCCGGATAATACGAAAACCAAAGGACAAAAGATTTCAAGTTTATTTACAATCAGATTGAAAGTTAGGTCAAATTGTATGTCACAAAGTAAACGGTGTACCTATACATAGAGAGGAGCACATTTCACATTTTGCATCACGATCCTAGTGTTTAAAGACGTTATTTTGTAATTTTCGACATCGAAACAAGTCGACCTTTGCAAAGCGTGACAGAAACTAGGTTTCAGTATTGCCAGGGTTTTTTATGTTGCAATATCTATCGATACTAATATTATATATGTGACACAAAAGGCTTTATCACAACCACCAAGAGACATAACAGCGCAAAAAGAAGACATGTATTTTGAGCCATATCTGTTCATTTTTATCCGACTTCAAAAAAAATTGGTCGATTGTATATTTTTTCCTTGTATACCAATCTAATAACATGGGTTAGTGCATTTGCCAATAGCACTTGACATTCACACATCGACACGTATTCTAGTACTTACAGTTCCACCCGTCTTGGTGTTTGAACTTGTTTCAAGATTATATGATGCGCATGTACACTGAGATTGGGAAATTCGTGTGGCATTCGATAATATAGAAGAACAAGTAAATGTTGGGGAGAGCTCATCGAGTGACAGTGACGATTCATCAGATTTTGATCAAAATAAATAAATAAAGGATCTACATAACATAATTACGTCTTGTAATGAAATATTGGGTCTGTGATCGTGTTACGTTTATCGATAGCTCCATCCCTATCAGTTTCTCCGACTCTGCTATGACCTTGTACGTGCGCAAGCGTCATATTTTTATTGAATAATGTATACATAATGTAAAAAAGACGCTCGTTCAAGTTTCCACAGGAGCTGTCATCGGGAACGTGAAGGGTAGAAATAGTATAGTTGATACACTATAATATTATGTTTCGTTTGTAATTTTACAAAGATTACCTATTGGACGCACGCAATAAAATAGTATTGTAATTAGTTTGTAAAGCTAGTTGTAGTTAATTTACTTGATGATTCGAAATAAAAAGATATTGATTTTGAATTATTTATTATTACAAATTTTCACACATTTGTTGAAATAAATGTACTTTGAAATATGACAATTAGCCAATTCCAGTTGCTAGTTCGAATGAAAATCAATCGGTGACCGTCAGCAACTGCACAGATGACCCTGAAACTACAAGATCCGTGGTTCGAACTGTATGTAGACTGAAAAAATCAAACCATTTATAAATAAATTTGTCCGTACAATCTCACAGCCATCATTTCATCGATTCTGATTATAGTCTAGTCAACAAGTAACTTTTTATCGAGTTTTCGAGTGTCATTCGATTCGAAATCGCGTCTAGATGATTTTTAAAAAAAAAAATAAGTTCCGCTCGAAAAAATTGCAAAAGTTATAAACAATTTAATGAAGGGGAATTTGTTTTTTGCAAATGTCTCAAAAACTAATCAAGATTATTGAAATTCCTACACAAAAAATCTGTAGAACCAATATAATTTTCCCGGAGGTATGAAAATACAGCTGAAAACGGGTACTCTGGCTTGCGCAAACCCCGCCCACTTCGGGCAATTTAACAATAATATTTATTTAAACATATTAAATTTAAGAAACAAAAAAATTCAGGCACTTACTGGATAGATTAATAAACAATAATCCGCCGGCAACAAATTTCACATCGTCGACAATACACCTGTACGTGTGAAGTCCTCAACTATGACACGAATTCAATGTTATGTCTGCTTGAGTGGCTTATTATAGGAGTACGTAGGTCGCATTGAGAACCATCTCCTTTCCTTGATGTAAATTAAAAAGTAGTAAAATGCCGTATTATGACGGAGTAACAAAATACAAACCGTTACACCGGGTAAGGTAATTGTAAACGTCTATTAAGTAACAGCGTTAACGACGTTAACAGTACTAACGAGTCGCAGTAACGACGCTAATGTGCCGACACGTCGTGTGTGATGTGCGAATCGCACGTCAACGCTAACTATTAAGGTGTAGTGTAGTTTGAGGCATTTAATACTTGTAGATGATGAATAGCAATCCCCTTAAGAGACATCTTGCTGTCTGGTACGTAGGTAAAATGATTTTCCATTACCAAAAACTAAAACATATATCTGAATCAGGAGGCTGCACCGTCGTAAAATGACCGTTGTAATAGCTACTACCGGGGCAACAAGTTTACTACTACGTAGTTAATTTTATACATATTCTGTGCTAACACATAAATCCATAATATCATTATAAATTTAATTGAGGTAATTTGAATTTGATCTTTCTTCACGTAACAACCGAGCATCCAATGGAGCTGAAATTTGGCACAGGTATAGTAGAAGAGACAGTGAACGGACTCCTTACGGACTTTTTATCCCGGAAAATTTAAAAGTTCTTGCACGTATAACATAAACGACCGTACACGGAAAAAAAAGAGTTTCCAAGTTCTATTCCACCAAAATAATTTGCATTCAGTCAAGAAATCCAACTATTTTGGACATATTTTGTTCACAGAAGGCAATATTATTTCCCAGAAAAAAAATCATTTTATCAATCGAAATTGATAAACTTCTTTTCGTATGAACAAATTTTTTTTTAACCAAATAAATGTACGTTTTAGATCAACCAAACTTAAATTTATTACCCTAAGACAGTTAATGTTCTTGTATAAAATAAATACATTTTTATATGCAACATTTTATTGTTCTTCGTTTGAAACAAAAAAATATTTTGCTTTGATATAAATAAATAATTTTGCGCCAAAATCATGGTTTTCTTAAATCTGCGACGTCACTTATTAAAAACTATATCTTTCGATGAAAACAATTGTAACTTAAATCAAAGTCAGTGAAATGTTCAGTTAAGATAATATTGTTTTGAATTAGAGAAAATAATAATTTTAACAGAATTTGTTAGATTCTTGACTCAAAATCTGAAACTCTTGTTTTAGTCGAAAAAAATAAAATACCTGCTTTAAAATATTAAACATTTTCGTTGAAATTAATCAGCTAGTATCGCTTTGAACGAATTTTCTTTTCGTTTAAGTAAATACCTGCATTTTTAAAATTGAATGAACCTCATCACTGTCCTTCATAGGATTATATGTTGGCTTTTAATTTTAAATAATTGTTTATTGTAGGGTTTTGTGCGTCAAATTAGTATCAGTTTATGCGAGAAACCTACAGTTAATTATTTTCTGAGAATTGAAAAGCTCGTGGCCCTGTCGCATTCGTCTATCTGAAACGATAAGCGAAGTTAAGCAACGTCGACCGTGGTCAGTACTTGGATGGGTGACCGCTTTTTCTTCCATGTTTAAGAAGGATCGTTAGTCATAACAATTGTAATTAAACATAACGCTGTATAATCAGCTAAAGGCGAGAATAGCTACTAAGCTCGACAAAGTCCATCTAAAAGCAGTGCGGTAGACTGACTATATGGCCCAAGCCTCCAGAAAAGAGGCCTGTGCGTCTGCAGTAGGGCACTAGCTCGACAAACGTCCGATAAGACACACACTAAGTCAGTGCGGTAGACTGACTCTATATGGCCCAAGCCTCCAGAAAAGAGGCGTAGGGCTTTATAAAAAACTTTATTTAATCTTGACGGATAACTATGTCATTTTGGACCGAAACATTTTTTGTTTTAAACTAAAATATAATGTTATTAATTTAAGAGCTGATGTAGTCAAGTTAAGAGCACTATTCTCTTGTGTGAACTAGACATTTCTTCCGTGCAATAACGCACGAAGTTCTACGCCCAAGAAAACTAAGTGTTTCAAATAAAGAAGCATATTTTTCTTCAATGAATTAAATATTGTTTCAAACTGATAGAGTTTTAATTACTGGTTCAAAGAAATAAGATCTTGTGTTAACTTCATATTATTTTAAATATTTAAGAGAAATAATATCTTAGATGAAGTAAATATTCGTTGGTGCATATATGAAACGATATTCTCTTGGCTCAACTAATTCTTTTTTACCGTGTAACTGAATTCTACATGGACGAACCTCAGCTAGTTATAGCTTGCTACAACAAACTTTTTTTACTATAGTTAAGGTGTAGTGTAGTGTAGGCGGCTAGGAGATACTAATGAAAAGTAAAAACTGTCATGTGTATTAAATATAGTTTGATAAAAGTAGTAGCTTTGCTAAGCTTTGCACGAATTTTTTTTTTATTATTTATCTATATTGTGTCTTTGTTGACAAACTTAATCTCAAAAGCTCTTGCCTGTGAACGTGTTCGCTATATCAAAGTCAGATTTGATTATCAGAGTCTAAGAAGAGAATAGTCTCAACCTGTTTTAAATACAGTGAACAATAACTTAAATATTAAAGCAGAGCAAACCACTTACACTGAGGATGCTATAAATTCCACTGACCGTCGGAAACGGTAGCGCTTAGATTAATCTCGTCTTAACCGTTAGGAGCTTGAAGCTTGCAGGTTACGAACAGTAACCATTCATTAAATTAATCTTAGGTAAGGACAAGATTACTTGTTGCAGATCAAGTTTGGACATTCAGCTCGCAGTTACTACTTTAATAAAATCTTGCATATTTTAGAAAGGAACCCAATTCCTAACACGAATAATTCGAACACCTGTATGTAATATCGAGAAACACGTATTATTTAACATGACAAAAACATAATAGATTAAATTAATTTTTTATGTTGCACTTTGCATATCAGTTTTCGGGGTACATACAGGGATATCCGAATTAGTTAAATACATATGTAGGTATGACTCCATGTAAACCGATAACTATACTAAACTGCGCCTCCCGCCGAGTTAAGAATGTAGATAAGAACACACGCATACCCATTTGTAAGATTGTTGCATATTTGTAACTTGTAGCACAGCCTAAACAATCATTTCATGTACTGTACGTGTGGAAGCATGTAAGTACTATGGTAGACTCGTAATTTGTGTAAGTATGTATAACTTACCGTTTTTTATCCCCAGAATCCTCAGTTATTGTATTTTAATAGTCTGTACATAATCCTGACTTACAACTTAAACTTTAAGTACCTGGGGACCGAACTTTGCTCGTTTTTTTTAACAACACCATTTATTGTCAAGTAGCTTTAGTGTTGCTGTGTCGGTAAAAATAATTGTATTACTACTCGCCAATTGATGTCAGGCAGTCATATTTTTCAGTTTATCATTGGCTGAATACACGGATAAAACGACGTTTGCTAAAAATGAAACCAAGCTAGCTCGATTTATCGCCCCCGGAACCCCCCCATACTAAATTTCCGGAAAGTTTTCGAGATTGCTCGTTTAAAGGTATTAAATAAATGATATACCTACAGTTAAGTTACATACATACATGTAGTTTTTAGACCTTAATGCAGTACAGTTGCGTGAGCACAAAGCAATGGCTTTGACTTCGACGTGTGTTACCTATACCTCACTCACTAACGATGCGCTGCTACGAGTTACGTGCCCAAAAAAACACAAGGCTGCACGTCAGTGCACGTACACGTACACGTACAAGTACCGCTAATAACACGCTTCCTCAATTCTGGTATTGTTCAATTTGATACAAAAAAAAAATTAATTAGAATTACGTTTCTAAATACTATAGTTCGTAGTACCTAATATCTGACGAATATTGAAGATAACCTCGTAAGAATAACGTGCATTAATAAAAGACGGGTTAGTGATTATACCAACCCTGACTTACTTCTTACAGTTCGTCAGGAACTCGCAATAGGGGTATACAACATTGTGCCTATAATCTTTTATTTTAACGTTTATTTGCCCATATAGTAGATTTGAAGTTTACCCGAATAAATTTAGTCATAATAAATAATAATAGACACATATATAGATACACTACATTACAATAAAATTCTACGGTATTTTATTTCCAAAATCATAATGCGATAAAATGTTCTCGATAGAAGTTACCTCTTGTTTTTGCCAATTTTTAAATAATTATAAATAACAAAATCTATAAATTTTATTAGAATACTCAGTATGTAATGAATACTAAAGGTTTTCGTTATACATAACATGTTAATAATTATATCCGAATTAAATATTATCAGAGTTATAATATTTATTGTTTTGGTTTCACCCTTACTTCATTTATATTTTGCGCTATACATAGAATTTATGTGGCTTTATGCAGGCTCTTAAGCATAAGTCACAATTGATATGACCATCACTTTAATAAGTAGGTAGATAATAATTAAATGGGTCCCGACATTCCGTAGCTGGAATACTACAAAAGATCGCTGCAAATCTAGCACGAAATGTAAGAAAAATAACAAGGCAGTCGTTTTTTTTTTTCATAAAAAGCTGTAAAAGGTTTCTGTTCCCTTCCCTTGACAAGAGGCAAAGTTAAACAAAATCAAAAGTACATTAAACTGAAAAACGTGTTGGTACTAAAGCATTCACGGGAATGGATATAGCAAATGAAGTGTCCTGGGATCATAATAGCAAAAGTAAGTCTGTGAGCTTTAGCTATACCTACGAGAAACAGGTGTGCTTTATATATATATTTATAAAATAAAACATAAATAATGGTTCATAGGTTAAAAAAAGTAATTTTAGACGATTTCATAAACTTGAAATACATATTGTTTAATCGTAAGTGAGGACGGAAACTAGTTTTTAGATTAAGGTAGCTTACCAAATAAGATAAGCAGGGATGTAACCCAGAACCAATGCATCCACCAATGCAGTGTCATGACGGCAGCTTGAAGGGTCTGTCGAGTTAAAACCCACCTGTAAAAAAAAAAACATATAGTTGTTATTTAAAACCAGCCGTTACCAATATGTGGGTAGGGGACCATAGTTTACCCAGGTCCACGTTGATAAAAATATTGTTTCTCTATCTTTAAAGCGACGTTATAGACGTTTATTTATTAATAAATTTATTAACATTATACTGAAGAATTTACGATGGTGTGAATTACGAACAGATTAAAAAACTCGTAAGGAATCTGTTACTCAGCAGGTGCGAAACACAAAAATATGAAATAAGGTATGTAAGTATTATATCTCTCAATTTGGAATTACAAATCCATTCTAATATTATAAATGCAAAAGTAACTCTGTCGATCTATCTGTCTGTTACTTCTTCACACTTAAACCGTAAAACCAATTTAGACGAAATTTGGTATGGAGATACTTTGAGTCCCAGGGAAGGACATAGTTTTTATCCCGAAAAATTTCAGAAATAACAATAATCGATCGTAAACGAACTATAGCTTACTAAGCAAATTTTATTAGTATAATTAAGGAGTTGCCTTAAGAATCCCACGCCGATAATCGAATTAAGGGCGGGCGAAGCCGCTGGCATAAGCTAGTGTTACCATATTTCAAAGTAAAAATAACAAACATAAAAGTTAAATAGGGACGCATTTATAAAACGACGTCACAAATTAATAAGATGAAAGACGCAAACCTCATTAAAACATTTCAAATATCATCTTATTTCGCAATACATTCGTAAATATAAACTTAAAATAATTTCCGTCCCAGTTTCTGAGGAAACCGTCAAGTGCTACAAACCGCCCACGTACCCGCCAACGCAACGCCAAGTTCAGTCTTCAAAGTCGGCTTACAAAAGGCTTCTTACCGACTGAATGGGTCTCGTTAGCAAAATAACAAACATTGTGCTTTACAAAGTAATGTATAGGAAACAAACTACTTTGTAAAATATTGATGTTACGCATGACAACACATGCTTTATACATATACAAACCCTTATGTATAGCTTATGTATATCGTCATATCTTTAAAATCAAAATTCATATTAATTGTTTAGTCCTTAAATGTAAATTTCCTTTTTTAACTTGATAATATCTAGTCATACAGCGTAGGCAAGTTACGTTTGTTGGTTTGTGCGTAAATCCAATTTTCCCAAGAAATTACACCTAGCTAGATCTATTTTTTACCCTTCTTCGATATAGTGTCGAGTTAATTTGGCCATAATGTTGGATCACGACTTGAGGTGTAGAACTGTCTATAGAAGTTTTTGATTTCTTTCAATATTTTAGGTTTGGACGAAACGATTCTGCCAGTTTCGGTCTTTAGCTTTGTCAACTGTCGTTGCCCAATAGACAGCTCTCTAGAAAACACATTTAAGCCTTTATTTTGCTCTATAGCCTCTTCTACACGTGATGTGTTGAAATGGCGTATATCGCGTCGTATGGCTTTCGAGATTTGTCTATTGAGCCGCGTGTATTCGGACCTATCAGATGAAGACTGCAATTTTATTTCGCGGCGCACCTTCATAAGATTGAGAGTCTGATCTGAGGTTTTTTGTGTTCTATTTTTGGGGCGAGCTTTGAAGAACTTAAGCTTCAAACGCTTGGACAGTTTTTACCAGCCTTTCATTTAAATCATCCACATTATCAAACGTTTTCCTTAAAATTCGAGGTTAATATTCAGCATGCCTCTTACCATGCGGTGATCGCTGCCAGTTTTCACTCTGTTGATCACAGAGACATCGCTGAATATTCAGAAGCCAGGATAAAGTCAATCTCGTTTTTGGTCAAACCGTCAGAGCTCATCCAGTTTTCGGTGTTTGTGATAGCTGGATCTCTGCCGGGGATTCTTTGCACCCCCTGCCCCACCGTTACCTTGACCGCTACCATAGTCAGGACTACTGGGGCTGCCGGGGACTAGGGGCCGTGGTTTTCTTGTGTAATACACAAGAGGGGTTTTTGCCAATAATCGCCAGTCGTTGGCAATCGCAAATTGATGTTTAATACTCCCTCAGTATGGTGCTGCTGCACACCATCTGGTATAACCCTTAGTCGCCTCGTACGACCCCCACAGGAAGATTTAAGGTGGTATTATTCTACTCAGCCGACACCACACGGCTAATTGCAACAATCAAAACACACACATACATATATATTTGTAAATACATTAATATTGCTCCTATAATGCTATAGGATATTTTACTGATTAAATTTGACATCGGTTTAAAATTTTAACATTTAATTTCTATTTTATTACCTGGTAAGTATTCAACACCTACTTGTATCCTTGCTTAAGTCAAGAACCCTGTTTAGAATTTACAATATTTTCATAATGTAAGAGAAAATCGTTAAGAAGGAACTTCAAATCCGAGGTAACCTTCCAGAATGCCCCATTAGAACACTAAACTCGCTCGTTTACCGCACTCCTGTTCTTGGCAAATTGCCCGTGAGCACAAACTGCTTCGTCTACCCTCAATTTAGGAGCAAATGGCGTAAAATTAACGCGCGACAGCGGTGCCATTACTTCGATATATACGCCAAGGTGAGCGACATCTTACAACATCTTACTATTTGTGAACGTTCAACGAAGCGCAGATGAGCTGGCATCTGTTGTGAAAATTAAAATAAGTAGATCAATATGTGAGTCAAGAAATCCCGAGAACTCCTAAAAAATATCAAGAGAAGAAATCTGGTACATGTATTGAGCAAGAGCGTTATCATCTCCTCCGGACAATAATGATCGGAGAGATTGAGGGGAAAAGACGCGTCGGAAAAAGAAAAATGTCTTGGCTCCGAAATTTTAGACAATGGACCGGTATCGCCAACGTAGAAGAACTTTTTCGTCTGGCGAAGGACAAGGAGAGATATGCGGAGTTGCAGCCAACCTCCAGTAGTGGAGAGGCACCGCAAGAAGCAGAAGATCAATATGCTTAGTCCTGAAATAAATTGGAATGGCAAAATACTATAGCGATCAAGGAATAAAAATATTTGTACTTTTGAAACAGCTCAACGCTCGATTCAGTTTGGAATAGTGGTCCCTTGCTCGTAGGGCTATCATAGAACTGAAATCCGACGCCATTGAGGTTTTTTGATACTCTTGACACATTAATGTTTCTCTAGATCGCCGTAGGTATTCAGATCGGTTTCAAGACGAAGCACGCAAATAAGCGTTTCTAATCCCTTTTTTCGATGCAGGAGTATTCAGTCAGCTTTTTATTAGTAATCTAGTAAAATATTACTTTTGCAGAAAAAAAATCAGTTTTATTGATGACACAATACGATTTCGCAATTCCGTAAGAGAAAGTTTGGATGTTCTTCTATGTTCATTTCATATAGGATGGTGTGGGAGAGACAACGATCATACAATGAAGTTACATATACATATAAAATGCTTTATCCTAAATGACTGGCTGACGGATCAACGGAGACTTTAAAAAAGGAGGAGGTTATTAATTTGGATGTTTTTAATAACGTATGTTCGGGCGTTACTTTGTCATATGTTTTGATTTTAGACGGATTTGCAAAATTATTTTTTTTTGTTCGAAAGGGGTTTATTATATAGATCTGATGGGTTTCGGAGACAGACAACGGAACTCTTCAAAAAATATAGCAAATCAACCGCGATTTCCGCTATTGCATAAATATGCATAGTTTACGCAATCATGCACACAACATAACATTACACTTGTACACTCGAAAGCAGTTCGTCACTCAAAAGTAAAAGACAAAAACTTTTAACAAAAAAAAAACACAACCGGTTTTAAAAAGATGCACTAAAAAGGTAAATATAATTACTTATTTTCAAAAATCTGATCTAAATTACAATTTCAAGTTGTTTTCTATGCACAGAACAGGTTCTCTTGCATGAAACCAACTTAAACTGTAATTCAGACCAGATTTGTGGAAATAAGTAATTATTTTTTCCCTTTTGAGTACATTTTTTTAAAGCCTGTTGTTTTTTTGTTGTTAAGGGTTTTTATCAGAAACAAACTGACAAAATGCTACGCACCATGCTATATGTGAAATAGATAATATAATGTTAAATGAACGCATAATAAATGTAATAAGTAAATTAAAATTTAAAAAAAAACTCAGGGCGATTTAATTGCTATTGGTGCTCTATAGCCGTAAATAATCAAATGTAGCGCCCTCTGGTAGCCTTAAACCGTAAATGATAACTTACAACTCCGAAATATACAATATAGTAATAGCTTGGTAAAACAATAAATCACATCGAAATAATACCAATTAGTCCGGTAGTTTCTTAAGGTTTCTCCGTTCGTTCACGGGTAAAATACTTTGAAAACATTCAACCTTTTAAAGCACGATTGAACGGATTTTTCTTGAGGTTATTCCCTGCCGTATATCGCCGTCTAAAAGGGCTTTAAAAAAAATTGAAAAACAATGTTAACACGATCACGATAAGGATGTCCCCAGGGCGAAACCGCAGAGCACAACTAGTTCTACTCATAATTTAATCATAGATAATGACGAAATTTTTTTTTGTTAATTAGGACTAAATTTTAAAATTTCAGTGAATGTGCACAGATTAAGAATAGTATGAGTGCTTAGATAATTAAACTATCAGAAAGGATATAATTAAATATTTTCTAAATAAACAACCTATACCTACATATTTTGTTATAATTAAGTAATGAGGAATTCCGCCACTTCAAACACAGACCGCCAAAATCAACCACTTCCACACCGATTAACTCTAGATGAAAGTATAATTAGTTTATAATTATTGTTACCATTTCTATATAAAATAATAACTATTACAATAACGTATCCATAACGATTAAACAATCTATTAAGTTAAGTCACATTTGCCAATATGAGTTCGTACCTGCATATCTATAATAATTGTATTACCTCTTACAGTTTAATTATGTTGCATAATTATTATTGAAAGTTTATTTTCGTCTTTGGTCGTATTTAATTAGTAATGACTATATCCAATAAAAATCGGCCAAGTGCGAGTCAGACTCGCGCACGAAGGGTTTCGTACCATTATCTACAAAGACGAGCAAAAAAATCACGTATGTCGTATCGGAGCCTCCTTAAGTATTTTATGTCTTACGTCTTTCTTTTTATGAAGTTGTTTTATAAGTAGAAAAAAAGTTACATCCTACAAACAGAACAGCAGACAGGTCATTTAGTTTTTAGTCGTCTCTTTGAAATCAGATGCGAAAAATATGGAAACCGAAAAATGTAACGTAAATCCGACTTCAAGCAGAAGATGACGGTTTTTTAGCGATAAAAAACAAACCGGCCGATTACTCACTCACTCTTTACTTACTTAGTAGCTCACTCTTTTCAGATCTAAGTTATGACGTGGCGTATCAATTGATATGCGGTTACTATTTACCATACCCTTGGGATTTAGCTCACATAAACTTTTGGGATTTGAATTGAATTTTGTTACTATTCACAATCAATAAATGCAACGCGTATTTTACTCGTGATCGTATTTTAATCGTTACATTTTATTAATACAGTTTTATTATTCAAAAAAACGTTTTACTTAATGCGACGATTATATTTTTTTTCTTTCAAACTTTAAAGCCCAATGGGTTGAAGAACCCTACAAAAGACGTCGAATCTACCTTAATATGTAGTTTGGGTTCTGCAGTTTCTGCCAGGTAGGTATTCTCTTAATAAGTATTAGTAATATTAGTCTTCATACTAAAGATAAGTATTCTTAATAACAAAATAAACATACCTACTTCACAAAATTGTAGGCTAACTTTTATTAATTGAATTCTTTGTGGCTACAAGCAGGAGTCTACGTCATCGGCTACAAAGCTTACAATGAACCTCTTATCTCTTTCACCCACCGAGTCGTGCTCTTAATGTCGGCTAAACCTTATTTACGCGCTCTCTTTCACGACTCATATGTGCCTTAATAACCGTAAACTTAACACTTTCTTTTGTATATAAGTATTATTTGAGCGTTTGTTCTTAATGAGTAACAATTTGATGGAGTTTGAAGAGCGTGAAGATTAGCTTTCTTATTTTTTTATTCTCTTTGACTTGCGTGTATATATTTTAAAACCTCCGTTTAAGAAAAGGGGAGTATGGAAAACCTTTCTACTTTCAGTAACCACTCACTACAGATGAGTTGCATAGATAACATATATACAAACATTATATACATATATTTTAATGGTTTTATTACCTAGAAGGGGGTTAACCAGTGGCTTTATATCATGATATATGGTGTCTTTTTACCAATAATTTTAGTCGTGCGTGCTTCTGATGCAGAAGGACTGGGCTAAAGTTGCTTTATATATGTCGTGAATTACCAACTTTACAGCAATAAGAGGAGGCTATGCAAATTTTGATAAACTGTAAGAAGTAAGTCAAGATTGGACAGGGGGAAAGACTGCAAATAACAGAATAACTACTGCTCAGTGAATACTACACGTTTTAGAGTTTCGTAGTCAAATGGCAAAAATGATACCCCTATAGCTACCTCTTTCTGTCCGTAGGTATGTCTTATAATGCCTCATAATTCAGAATTCGTCATTTCAGAATAGTTTCTGATAAGATTTTACATAATCTTTTCCTCAAAAATACTTATAATGAAATAAATATTTTTATCGACCTTCTTCGAGCAAAGTCAACCTTTCTACGCATCTTGAATAGGCGCCGACAAAATTATATGATATTTCATTGCTGGTTAGTTAGCCACCAGCAACATCCTTTAAAAATCCATTATTGTCGAATTTTGTTTTATAGGCAACATCAAAGTTGTATAAAATTTCATTAAGAGAGAGCAATTTCCCTCGAAAATTCATAATTGTAATGTCATTTCATAGTTAGTACAAAATGATTTTACTCAAAAAATCTTGTAATTTGATTATCATCTGACAATTTTTGAGCAAAGACGACTTTTAAGCTGTTTTTATTTAAAATTCTCCCATTTTTTGAGTACAACCATACAAGCCTTGGTGCAATGATTGTGCTACTGGCCACGCTATGATGGTCTTGAGCTTACCTTAGCTATATACGCTCTCGACCTTAGCCGACCAAGCTAATCATCGTTGCAGCCCTGCCTCTCCACGCTATAAAGCCAGCCATATTTTTTCCAGCTTGTCCGTCAAGGCTGCAATGCTAACCGTGCTTAATGCTAAAAGCTAAATAAACTTACATATATTTTGTAAGTTATTCGTTTCAAAGCTGAAAACTTCAACCGTAAGTTTTGAAAAAAAAATAAGAAATCACGACAATAGAACTTATGAAGTTTCGGCGAAAATTGTATTGAAAACAAAAACGGTTTTTCTGATATCCGCAATAATTCTCACGCTACGGACCCAGCGTTACTGCGTCTACGACACGTACTTGTTCCTTTAGGTTTTTTAGCAGAATAAATAGTCACAAAAAAAACTCTAGACGAACAATAAGCTTTCCACTTACTAGTTTTCAATTGGAAGTTTTCGCAGAATGTTGAGACAAAGTACTTGTTGCCATTTCCTTTATTACCTACACGTCCTGGGTACTCGGTGTCTCGAAACGCAATATCTTACAAAACAGAATACACAGTCTCCTCAGATATTCCGCTTTTAAGAAGACATTCTGTGAAGAAACAAAGGTTCGCAAACTTAAGTGAAGCAGTGCTAGAGAGGTAGGTTAGGCATTTCTCAATTATCGTTTTATAAAGAGTCCCAGGCCAAGCTGTAAGCGATCTGTTTTTTATGTAGCGTTAAATTAAAAAAAAGAATGAGTTGCACTCCGGGAGTGCCGGCAGAAGTGAAAACCTTTACACACGATTCGCGCTTAACACTCAAATATGTCACAAGACATGTCTTTGACATTGTCAAGAAATAATAATGTTTGTTTATTTACTTTTTTGACGTAGTATATTTGACATCGCAATCTGTCATAGAATTAAAGTTCCATATCCAACCTCCCTGTACTACTCATAATCGCGAATACTAAAAATAAAAATTATAATAGGCGTGGCGTTACGGTTTCCGTATTTTACAAAGACAAAGATGCACTTTGTTCAATTTCCATATTTTAAACACTTTATATACACGAATTTTACGAATACACAGCAGTATGGCCACTACACAGACGGTCGAGCCATCAGCTGTCACCATCCATGGATGCGCGTAGCACGCTGTAACATGTTTATGTTACACATGACCATTCACGCAAGCGCTCTGCGCCGCCTAAACGAAACAGCAGGCGCAGGCATACATTTTCGCCGCGCCGTAGAAAGAGAGGAGGATACTCCCTCTCCTTCGCCGCGCCAGCTGCCTACTCTCCATCCGTCTTACGCATTTTCACGATTAGGACACGTGACCTGACGCGAGTTTATCATTTTTTACCCATACCAAAAAAAGTGCACAACGCCGCTAAAGAAGTTTTCACTTCAAAAATCAATGTTATTACACTTTATTGATAGTATATTATTCACTGTGTGTACTGCAGCGATCGGGGGCGTAGTGCCGCTTTAACTATAAAATGCCTTTAGGTACGGGATCCATCTTCTTAATTAAAACCAGGTAAATTAGGTAGATCTTTTGTGTTTTATTATTGTTCTTTTATTATCTGAGGTGACTATTATCAAGTTAATACTTATTCCTATCCTATGCGACCTTTATTAAACAAATGTAACTTATCTCTTATTAGCCTTGGTGTACAGTGTCATACTTTGTGTACCTTCTTCTTTATAGGTTTACAATTGCTTTCAGGGCTTGCAGTACCTATACTATTGCTTTCAGGGCCTGCAGTACCTATAATATTGCTTTCAGGGCCTGCAGTACCTATACTATTGCTTTCAGGGCCTGCAGTACCTATACTATTGCTTTCAGGGCCTGCAGTACCTATACTATTACTTTCAGGGCCTGCAGTACCTATACTATTGAGCCTTCCTTTTTAAATTTTCTCTTAATTTTTTTTGCTGAGTTTAGATTATTATTTAAAAAAATTAGTGTCGGACAACCGTCCGGAATCGTGACAACTTGTGCCTTTCACTTTTTATGTCTGTCTCTCTCGCTCTTAGGCGGGCTAACCATGCCGCGTGCCTCTCACTCGCTCTCATTGTGAGCGCATAACGTGAGCGGAGCGTAACGCAGTTTCTTGAAGTGTCACCCGGCAAACCAATTTATAAGACGTTGTCACGTCAAAAAAAAACGTTTTTTTTTAGCTTGGTTATTAAGATTTTTTTATTTAACAAGGGCTTTTGTTTACACTTGGGAGTAGTGATGGTTTATGCCTAGGTACTCGAGCAAACCGTGAGGGATGCTAAACAAAAATTAGGAAATATGAGCACAATTAATTTAAATTATAAACGGTGTCTCGTGCCAGATTAGAACATTGGCTCCGAGCCAGTGGGGCGATGAACTATCAACGATCATAATGAACTCGCCACTGGCTGCACCCGGTATCACATACATATCCTTACAACCGGCGCAACAAAAGTATAAAACAAAGCCAACGGCGCTAGTATCTATGACAATAAAAACACATATAAACATGTTTCAAGTTCCTTTATCTGGCCACAGATAAGTGCTGCTCCACTGTAACAGTAGGCACACTGAACAGTAGCAGACAGACCGCGTGTCGCTTCTATTTGATTAGAATGACACGTGAACACGTGCTAGATCCCAGAGCGTGTCCCAGTAGGGTTGTCACAGGAATATAAACACATGGCAGAAGCAGGTGATTCATTCGGCTTATCTTGGTTATCATCCTACTACTTACTTTATATTATTAGCCCTTTTGTCCTGTTTTTTTTAAGGTCGGCTACCTAAGTTATCATTGACACACCTACAATTCATTTGTTTTGATTTTACAGGTGGATGCTATATAGCTACAATCGTAATTGTGCCGAGATGGAACCATGAATTTTTTTTTTAAATTTAAAGTGAAAAACCCTGAATGCAAATAACAAAAAAATCAATGAATATAGAAAATCGGGATATACATCCGATATTTCTGATGTTTATCATAACAAGTATTCACTTTTAATAACAAAAGCCCTGACTCACCCACAGACTGAACGAACTAAGTCTTAAACCCTTAACATTATTCGATGTAATATTTATTATTATTTTTAAGTGGTGAGAAACTGAAGCGTTTTTACCTTTGTAACTTTGTATGCTTGTTCAACTTCCTTGGGTATCGTTGCTTTGATTATCATGATTTTAGCTACACAAGTAGTTAAGGGAAATATTATTTTGGGATTTAAACATAAACAGGATCAATTGAGGGGTACCCGAGATATGGAGTGCAAGAGGGATGAAAATTAAAAAGCAAGCGAATATGCCCAAGTGGGTCAACAAATGAAAGGGTGTAACTTTGGTGACCATAATTGGGTACCAGGAATCTGATTTGGTGCCTTGTATACCAGTTAGATGTGTATTTCGGTTATGATTTAATTTAATTGTAGGCACTTTAAGTTTGTAGTAATGGGTAGAAATGGAAAATGACGACTTTTCCAGTCGCGGAATCGCCCCTCGTCGATGCTAAAAGTATGCGTCTATGTATGTCAGTCCCTAAGGGAGTATTTCGCGAAAGAAAACCCAACAAAATATTGTGATAGGTAGGTACGTCTGATTGTTACTATGTTCACTCAGGTAGTTAAGGATGTTATGTTTAAGAGGGCGATATAGGCCAGAAAGCAAATTTCTGTAAAACTAACGTAGTGTATGTAAATGTACTTAAAATCATTACACAATGTCATATACATTACTATTAGTTATAGTTGTTATATACTTCCTTAGTAAATTATTCCGTAATGACGCCTTGAAACTTATTTTTTTTTGTATGGAATTTAACATTTTTACCGTTTTGTAGTGACATTTTTTAAGTTTTTGCTACACGTTGAGTAGAGTCAATGCACTAGATAACAAACAATTCTAATTATTTAATCAACTTACGTTACAATTAAATGCAATACACGCTTTAAAAATTTGCAGAAGTGTTAGAACAATGGTCACTTCCAGATTTTTTATTGCATTAAATACAATAAATGAAAATAACTCATTTAGGTAATGCACTGGGCAAAAGCAAGTTTTATAACATATATTTTTTTTTTCAATCCTTTAGGTGCTTTAGTTCAGCCACAAAGTTTGCACAAAAACTGCGTATTTACGCGGTCTATCCTATACCGCAGCCTTAATAGTTTTCATTGGTCTATATTTAACAACCATAAGTAATTGGTTTTACTTACCAAATATCGGTGGGGCTTCTATCGTACAGTCATGGTTTTCAATACAATTGTCACCAAACCTGTAAACAAATTAAATAACTGTAATTTTAAAGAAAGTGTCACATCTTGCAAAAAGATATACATATACATACATACACACATTTCTTTTGCTTTATCTGCACGCATCAATACTTTCATCTACGCTCGAAAAAAGATATTATAGATAATAATAAGTACATTTTTTTGGGAATTAAAAAAAATGGCTATGAAAAAGGATTAAGCAACCGCTTAAAAAAACTGGCATGAAAAATCCGGGCATGTACATGAATACATTAAAACACGGTTCTATTAAGCGCCCATCGTAAGACTATTATTACCTTATATTTGTTTGTATGGCAATGAGTTTGCATGACACTGAATACGGCCTCCATAAGTCAAATATGGAAGCTAGGAATCAAACACGTTTACTTCTGAGACCCTGAGTTAAGGAGTATTAATGCAATGTTTGACATGGTCTGACATTGCATTTGCTGACATAATGTGTACATTTAATGATAAGTGTTATAATATAACTAAATAATATAGTATGTTCTCTTCTTTTTTTTAATTCAATATTATGGCTCTCACTTAACTTGTGTGCATATATATATTTGCTTTATGGTGGTAAAGCTGAAATCGACGATGTTAATCTAAATAGAGTTAATTTTTCTGTGACAAAAATATCTTACAAATTGGCAAACAGCTTAACTTAAAAACTGGAAATTAATTAATTACAATGACCTCACATAAAATAAAGAAAATCTATAATAGTAATTCCCTAGCTTAATAGTTACTTAGCATTTTATGAAATACCTCCCGCTATTAGTTGATTTGATTAGGAGTTATGGATTAAAAATAGAAAAACGAGAGGTTCCGCCGTTTTTTTTTGTTTAAAGCGATGATTTAACAGATATCTTAAAACAAATACAGTAAGTTTTTAGTTAAAGAATGTCTTTTCATATATTTTTTTCCAGTCTGAAACTTGCAATAGGACAGTGGAATCGATTTTAAACCGTAAACGCCATAAGTTACAGATCCAAAATTCGGATGTTAAACTTATATAGGATATTGAAAAATCATTCATCAAAAGCCCTCTTTCAGCTTTGTAAAATTACTACTTCATATATATTTTATAAAAAACAATACAAAACGCTTCAAAAATAGCTCATGACTAGTTTTATATTTTCAACACTTATATTTTTGAAATTAGCTTAGTACGAAAAAGAAAATAAGAACAAACAGCTGCTTTACTTAATCACACACACACACACACACACTCGAGCGTGCGGGTATACTAGGTTCACTAATATATCCGGGCGCTTCGACTAGTTAGATTTAAATAATAATAGGCGAGGGCTGAAGAGTTTCTTGCCGTTTCTTCTCTTCAGAACGCCTTTTCTATTTTCCGAAACGGCGGTTAATTTTAGTTAGATACAAATTTTAGTCTTTAAGAGCGGTTGCCCAAGCAGAGGTTCGTGTCTAGGACACCCTTGCGCAAACCGCCCCAACTTTTCGCTGAACAGTGCAAGCAGCTCCGCAGCAAAAGTTAGTCCGCGTGTAGTTGTAAGGGCCATCTGCGGCCAACAACAGTAGAAGTAACATATATAAATCAGTACCAATTTATAAATTGATGGTCAAATTTTACTTTCGTCAATTTGATAGTTATGGACCGCTTTATAATGACGGACGTAGGAAAAAAAGTTAAATACCATCTTACAACTACCGAAACAAATACTAGTATAAAACCGGTTTAAAAATGCAATGTTTCTTTCTAATAATAAAATGATTTTTTTGGGAACAAATTCTAAGGTTTGTATATAATTCTGTATTAGCTTACTAACTAACCAGCAACGGGAATACTCATCGAGTAATTTTAGAAAAACTTCTTTAGTGTAGTGTTAGTGTGCTACCAAAATAAATTCAGCGCAATTTCTAGACTGTTTTGCGACAACGTATCATAATGTGTACTACAAAGAGCTCACGGTATAAAAAATAGAGGTTAACATCGGAATACGTTTTTCTATAGTTAAATTTGTAAGATCAAACAGAAACCTATTTCCAGACAATACATGGTCCCATAATTATGTACTAAGACGCAAGCAACAGCTTAACTTACCTTCATCTAAGTTACAAAAAATGTCTAAATCGGTATTTAGTATGGGTCCAAAAATCTACAATGGACTCCCCAACGAAATAACTGTTATTGAGAATGACAATATTTTTGAAAAAAAAAATTAAATAATTTTTGACTGTAAACGCTTTTTATGACATAAATGAATTTTTAACATTAAACATTTGTAATTGTAATATAACAATAACTCATAATAAGTTATTGTTTTTCGAATTCTAATAAAATAAATATCTATAAATAATTTAATTGTACCAATTTAGCATATTTAACGTATAAAAATTGACATGTAAATTTGAATTTATGAATAAAGAGTATTTGTATGAGATTTAAAACGAAAAACGTGTGGATATTATTTAATAACTATTTCATAACATTTAATTTGGCACTTATGGACTATGGTTACCTCAGTACGATTATTTAGCTTCTTTTATTCATTGATTATATGTATTTGATAAAGTGAATATTTTTACATTTCCTCAAACACAAGTAATCTCATGAATCTACCTCTCCTAACTCGGCTAATTACCAGGTAGCGGTTTGTACAAGAAAATTAAAATAATTACCCATAAACTTTATTATCGGAAGCACGGAAACACTTGCAAGTACAATACTTATTTACATGAAGAAAATGCAATCAATACAGTTCATCAATTAATCATGTAATCATCGATACAAGTTAATTACTCTCATAACGCAGCATACACGTCACGCACAGCACTATTATTAAGACGTCGCAATATTTTAAAACATTCGATTTTATATGTGGGAGTGTGGGAATTCCATAAATTTATATGTTCCCACACAATGTGAACAAACATTAAACATGTAATGATACAATAAAACACAAAATGGAAGTTTATGATAATCATTAAGAGAATACGATTTGCGGCGCCTTGCAACGTGCTTCATACAAACGAATTTCTCACTTATTTTTTAATTTACAGATCAAACACTGTGAAATTTTCTAGAGACATGAATTTCAAGTCTGTAGTGTTCAAAAATTTTAAAACATGTTTTCATTAACTTCTGATCTTATTTGATAACATTTGTATAAAAAAACTAGAGAATCTTGTATAACTTTAAAACTATACAATTTAAAAGAAAACTGGTACTTTTCAGACCTAGATAGTTATTCCTAAGTGTTTGATTAGTATTTTTCAATAGTAAATAGGAACATCGTTTGTATGCAGCTCGCAGCGAGGCGCCGCGAATCATATTTTCTTAACATTATAGTGATAATGATTACGCTACAAGACACAACTGTGGGAAAAGTAACATACCTAAGTATTCTACTATGAAGTAATTTTGTAAGTGGTTCAACACGAATGTACTTATCATTGTTATTATATTGCAAAATTCATCAAAAAATTCTTTTTGACGTTAATATTCGTTTTATTAGTTCTGTCATACTAGGTATAGGTAATATAACTGCATCGTGCAATTTTAAAACCCACTGGGCATTTTTTAAAAAAAAAACAATATCATCTTAAAGTAGATCGATTTCTCGACCGTTCAAGTAAAAAAGAATCGATTCGGGCCAATGCAAACAACAAAGAAATAAAGCACCTACTTAAAGAAGGTAGCACAGTTAACTAACTAGTTATATCCGACCAACAAAGTCTAAAGATTAGAACCAATAAGTCTGACCTTTATAATGTTTTGTCAGCTATCGACTGAGAGACCTGGTATCTTTGGACGTAGTGTCCAAGATGTAGATAAAGAAATCGATATAACTACAAAGATTAGCAATCTATTATACGTACTGAATTATAAAATCTCACTGTTTTCTTTAATCAGTTCAATAACAAATAGACAGACACTATCTTTAATTTATTTAAAACTACCGTAAATTCAATGTATTAGATGAGTGTGCAAGGATTCTGTTGCTTGAAATAATTTAAGACTATATTTGCATAATTGTATTTAATAGAGTCAGAATATGAAATACTATGCTTCAAAAGAAAAGACGTAACTTCGACACAATTAAGACAGAACAGATGCAAAACGTAACTAACATGCTCCGAAAGGTGTCTACCGAAGTTGGTGACATTGTCACAACAGAAAACAAACAAGGCGTCATCCTCCAGTTAACTGGGTATCCGGGACCAGCTTACCATGAAACGTGGAAAAGTAAACAATTTACTTACCATTTCATCGCGCGACGCTTGGCTGGGCACAGACAAAACTTTTGCACTTTTACGAGATCAACCATCTTCAGCACTCGCAATAGACTGTTTTGTCCAATCAGTATCAAGAATAACAATTAATCTATGTAAATAAGGTGAAAATGTTTTATAACAATTAATGAAAATTAAATTATACGTACCGACAATGGGACTTTCACCGAACGGTCATGAGCTGTGCTAGAAAACCCTAAGGACAAGAAAAAAAACACTATAAATATAAATCACTACAAGAAAGTATCTGATGATTAAAATAATGCTTGACCTCAATATAATCACACTAATCACAGTAGTGCTCTTGAAGATGAGGAAAGGTTAAAATAAATTGGAAAAATAATGACCTCACACAGAGGTGCATTAATTTGTTAAGATCGGCTGTCTTCACTTTTTAGTACTTAATAAACTTTTATCGGATTATATTAAATTAATTTGGGGGCTACATACAATGTAATTGAAACATAAAGTAAATCAATCGATTTACGTATAAAGTACATATCAAGGAGCCGGAGCTGGTTAAGATATTGAGCAATCAACTCCAAAACCCCGGAGTTGGCTCCGGAGTAACGATTTTTTTAGAATTCAACAAAGAGGCACGTCATTTCAATTAGGTTTTTTTATTTGTTGATGCATCAGTATCTTTTACTAAGTGCCTTCTTTGATCTTTTGCGGCAAATGACTGCATCCACCCGAGGGTTAAGCATACTACAGGACTAAATGAATTGTAATAAAGAACAAAATAAAAACTTTTTTTTAGAACAAGTAATATTTTATTTAATAAATATTTTTTGGACATTACACACAGCGCAATCTGGTCACAAACTAAGCAAATCTTGTGCTATGGATACCAGACAACGTACAGAAATATACTTTTTTTTTTGTGAATACATACATGTAATAATACAACATCCTGCCCCAAGACAAACACAAATAACAAATGTTTATGTTGTGCGGGAATCGAACCCACGGCACTTGATTTAGCAGTTGAGTAGATACCCATTAAGCAATTCCATAACATAGAGGCCGACTTTGGACGAAAACTCCAATTCCAATTGTACGGTAATTTGCAGTAATATCTCGTATAAAATCTCGTACGGCAATCTTAAGTATTATAAAACTCTTATGAACTCTACTATTTTATTAAGTTGTATATAAAGGTCTTAAAAGTGGTTTATTACTTGCCAAAACTACAGCAGAATCGAAATGAAGCGTCGAGAATAAACCCCGCTGATTGGTTGGTGACGATGGTGTTTAATGAACAAGCTTTGATGTTAATCCATGTATCATGTATACATTTTATTGGTAGGCTAAGTACCTACGATACGAACCAGTGGACACACATAAATTATTGAATCCCGTGGTGCCGTCACACTTTAATTAAATGCGAGTAACCCAATTAATAAAACGGCAAAAAATTTACAATGGTCAACGCAGAACAAAAGTACAACTAAAAAGGCCAAACGATATGGATGGATAGGTATATATAGTATTGATAACACACATTTCATACATTACATTAAAAAAACTTAAATACGCTACGTAAAAACATATCAATCTCTTATTTCTCTTACCGCCAAAAAAATAGCTTAGCATAGCTTGATTCATACTGGCAAAGTATAATAGTTTAGGCTTTACAGTGATATAAGTATTTCGGTAAAAAGTGGGTGAAAATAAAGAAGGCTTTCATGTTTATGAGAAGTTCATGTTGGTAAATCAAACTTCGTGATTCCGTACTAAGTTTCCAAACTTTTTATGCCTGATCTTAGACGGGGTTACAAAACTTTAATTTATTTTCCAATATAAAGAATAATTCTATACCCAACACAAAAAATAATTTCAAAGAACGAGGAACACGGAAGGATGCTTTCTTATTCTATTAAAATTACAATCGGAAGTTAAAATTTAATTGTTCCTGCCGGACTAATTAACTCTTGAAATTGACATAATTACAAAACCACTGGAAAGTCAAATTGATTGATACGCCGCAAAGTGAACAAACCACAAACTTTTAGAAAATAGCCTTGACAAAAAGTTTGTATGTTATTGAGAAGAAACATTCATTCAATATAACATCAATTAAGAAATATACAAAGGTTAACATATTCTTAATTATGCATATCTAACGGCTAGTGCACATTAGAGACTTATACCTACATAGTTGTTTAATTGCGCTTTGGATAGTGTATCTCGATTGCAGCGTAGCTAATTTCCAAATTATAACAACTCAATGTGTGTGTTATTTCACGACTATAAACTTCTTTTGACGAAGAACCTAGCCGCCGCTACTACAAGTTTGTCGTTTCTTTTACAAATTGTCGATCCATAAAATACTTGTAACCTTGAATAAATCTGCAATTTCATTGTTTTTGCCGGGAAGTGGTTGCCGTTTGCAGGTTACAGACCTTATTTTCCTAACCTCACACTTGTGACTCAATTCACGTGATTATTTCGTTACTTTCCGTTTGGTATGCTTTGATTTTGATAATCACAAGCTACTGAGACTCAGTACGCCCCGCGATTCGTGTTTAACTCGATTTTAGTGTCGCGGCGCAAAAAAAATCAGTACTGGAGTTGCAGCCGTTAATTCCCATACTGATCTATCTATACGTTGCATTTCTGCGATAAAATTATCACTCAATAAATAATAGTAAAGCGTGCGCTATCACTAACAGTTGCCAAATCGCGCAACTAAAGGTCGCTAGTGTGCGGTAGCTGTTAATAATACAACAAAGTCAAATTTGTCATTATATCCATCACTTCGACTCGTCCATGTCTTTCACAATTAAGTTTTAATTACACAGACTGATCGGTTATTAAATTGCAAACTACTGTCGCTAAAACACGAAGGCCGTTCCGGTTGAAAGGCCATAGCTTGCGTCATTGAAATCGACAAAATCGAAAAGTGCTGTCAATGCTGATACCTTAGACACACTGTACATAATAAGAAAAACTGTTTTACTTATCTACAAGTCGGTTGTTAAATCAAAATGAAACGCTTAATATCCCAGTTTCATAACTAAAAATTTCATGAAAATGAATTGAAATGTAACCAAAATAATAATGTAATTTATTCATATTGGCTAAGCTTCTTTTTATATAACCATTTTAATAATAAATAAAAAAAAATGCACAGAGACATCCATCAATTAGTTTGTGACAGATAATAGCAAAATGCACTGTACTGTAAAAGAATTGCTTTTCACTGAGCCATTTTTGTAAAAACGTCTACCAATAGAAGTACTTAAGCTGTTATTAAGCTGCTACCGTCAACAGGAAATAAATCTGCCAAGTGAGTAGCTATGAGTCACAATGAAAATGTATTCAAAAAAAAAAACGGAGATTCTTGAGTTAAATGATAATGTATGCAAGTTGTCAAACCGGTCTCAGACCAACTTGCATGCATTTTACTCTAGAATATCCGAGTGATTAATAATTGTATTATATATCTTCACAGTTTTATCCCTAAAAGGCGGTGGTAACTAATAGCTGATATTATAATGTGGGTGACAGCATCTTTTCACCAACCACTTTAGATGATCCCATCGCCGCAAAACTGCTTCTGAATACTTCCAATACGAGGCTATATGTCTCATAGCTGGAAAATCACCAACTTTAGAGTAAATAAATAGTAGAAGGAAAGACCAGAGACGGAATAATATACTTTTTGGAAAATACTTTCCTGAATTATTTCTTCATCGGATATGTCATGAACCTATCCTCTAAGGTCATACGTTTATGATTCCATTATCAACCTTTTCGGAATAACTAGCAGAGCGATTGTCTAACTGTTATGGCGATTAATCTATAAGCGAGTCCATTGCTGCGCGGGTAGTTGTTGTGTTTCTGAGAAGGTGAATGGTTCCATGGAAATAGTTCTGATAAAAGAACGATAAGACAATTGCCCTGAAGGTCAGTAACGATAAAAAATACAACTTAGTTGCGGTCAAGATAACAAACATTATATAGCGCCCAACGCTCAAAGGGGGTGCCTCGGCTTGGGTTGTCGCTCTTGGGGTCGTCCCTTCGACCAGCGTGAGCCTCGATACCGAAGGTGAGTCAGCTCCAGGAGGGGCTATCGCTATCCGGATAGCGAGATCGTCGCCTGGAGCCGTTAGTTCGTGCCGAGGCCGCCTAACAATAGTTTTTCGACCGTGCCGTGGTAGGTTGTGGATTGCACTATTAATCATTATTATAAACTAGCGTATGCTAGTCTGGGGTGGATGCAAGTGGCGTAAAGAGTCAGCTAATTCCTAAGCGACATCTTATTGTACTTGCCTATCATAGTCCAAACATCATGATCATTGATAACATCAATATTTATTCCCTAATGGTCACTATGGTATCATGTGGTCAGTTTGAACAGCTTGATATACTCTTTCTACCGAAGTTTCAACATTAACGGCATAGTAGTAATTGCCCTTAAGGTTCTGGAAGTTCATTACACTGCAGGCTAATATGGTGCGGCGTCCTTTCATTAACAATGTCACTGACATCCGTAGGCGTTAACGAGAACGCTAAATGAATACGTACATTGAACCGAAGCAAGCTTGATCGGAAGGAAATAATTAGGTGAATGAAGCCATACACTTTATACGGTTTCGTTAAGTATGTTGGCAGATATACTCGCGCAGGAATTCAAAAATCGTCAAAAGGCATGATTGTAATTTTTTTGTGTAATAGTATCATTACTAAACTTATGCCGTCCGTCAGTTATTTGTAAGTGCTGTATCTTTTCAACCATAATTGGCAGGCAGTTCTTATTTTTACAGATGCTTACGACTTAAGACTTATGCTAATATCGCCTCTATAAAGCGAATGCACTAAGGTGATAATAATAAAGGTGAAGTCATTACATTTACATTTAATTTTGAGGATTTTCTTATAGGGGGTGTAAGTGGTATCAAACAAAAAAAATCAGCGGTTTTGTCCGCAGTAAAACCTTTTCCTGTGGGAACTTTAGATCGGGTTAAAAACAAATTAGGCTTTCTCAGTCCCTTCACGTATTTTTATTTTGGTGTCACACAAAACAAAATAAAAACGGCTTCAAAAAGATGCACTAAAAAGGTAAAAATAATTACTAATTTCCCAAAACCTTGTCTGAATTACAGTTTGCAATTGGTGTCACGCAAGCAAAGTGTGTTATAAACTGTTACATATGTACATAGACACCAACTTCAAACTGTAATTCAGATCAGATTTTTGGAAATTAGTAATTATTTTTACCTTTTTAGTGCATCTTTTTAAAGCCGGTGGTATTTTTGTTAAGTAATTTTTTTTTCTTTTCAGTGACGAATTACTTCTTTTTTCTTGTATACTCAAAACATCCATACTCGTAACAAAGTTTTATACAATCATCAACATAAAAGGCGTCACCAGTTCCAAATTAATATTAATAATTTTTTTTCTCCAAAAGTTTTAGTTTTAAATTCACTATAATAATAGGGGACCACCTGGAAAGTATAACCTTTTAAATAAAAAAAGAATTTCTCGAATCGGTTCAGGCGTCTGCAAGAAATCGAGTAACATACATACAAAAAAAAAAAGGTTCCGACGAATGGAGAACCTTCTCCTTTTTTTTAAGTCGGTTAATAAAGCTGATTGTAAGCACTGTACGACGTAAGAAAAGCAAACCACCAAAAAAACCCATGGGAACTCTCGATCGGGACAAAAACCATTATATACCCTTTGAAATTCCTCCAGCTATTCCTGCACCCAAAAATCAGTTCGCTGCATTCCAACGTAAAGGAATAGTCTGTATCTTAACTCATCTCATTATTTGTTTTATTTATTAACGTTCAGTTCAGTAGTTGCAGAGATTATCCTTTACATACAAACAAACAAGCAAATTTCACCTCTTCGTTATATTCGTATAGATTAACGAAAATTTTGGGTTATCCGCAGCAATTCTCGTACTACGGAACCGTGAGTTGATGCGGGTGCGACACACACTTGGCTGTTTTTTTAATTATGCGTTGCGTGATAACAAATGTCCTTTACGTCAGTAATTAGTACATTATAATAACAGCTAATTATACAGGGTTTTTACAACTATCGCATGGGAAAATACTGATTTGCAATTCTGCATCGGTTTTCCTACTAAATATTAAAACACGCAGCAGTTACTGAACACAATTTTTTTTATTTGTTGTGCATTAAGAATAATAATTAATAAGAAAATATGCGATGGTACGTAGTCATCAATCAATTTGTCAAAATAAAAACAAAATCAGCCGAAAATGAATGTAAATCATCCCAATGAAAAACTCCGACCCTTCTCAGTTTTGTTAAAATTTTACACTCTTTTTCTTTTTACAAAAAGGTTCGCCTAGAATAATGAATTTATTACAGGCGAACTGCTTCTTAGGAGAATGAGATTTATTCCATTTGCAAATTACGTAAATAAAAAATTAGTTTAGTAAAAAATGATACCTATTGGTTAAATTTTATTTGTATAGGTAGTTTTTTTTTAATATATGTCCACTCTTTGGCACTGGTGGTGGGTACTGAAAAGTAGTATCATATCATAATGTTTGTGCTGATTTAGTAATTTTTGATTACAGGTCGCAATTTTTTTTATTTATTTTGTCTAACTGTAATACTTACCTACAATAAATATTAACAATGCAACCAAGATCCAAACTTCACAATAAAACACACACTTTGTATTTTAATAAAAACGCATTCTTTTGTACTTAAATGTCCAATCGAAGTACTAGGATTTCAGAGAGCACAAAATTATTCGGCAAACGCCTGACGGCGCGAGACCGGGCGAGAGAACTGCGCCGTCTGGGTCCGACTACATGCTGGCAGAAACGGCACGGCACTTACTAAGCGAGCAACAACAAAAATAACACATCATACATTGCCTGTCCCATATACCTCACGATTGATCTGTTGCATGGGAAACACGTATTGCATGTCGTTTTTAAAATCAATTCGAAAGCGTAAGCGGAATGCTATGTTTTATATTAAGTCTATAAGAACACTACAAACAACTTTATATTAGTTTGGAACAAAATTAGGTAGTCACAATAAAATCCTAATTAAATGATTCCTCAACATGTAGGGACCAACTAATAATATAAAATCATTATGGAAATAAATAAGTGGCTACTTTTAAAGTGACTAAAATAAATCATTTTATTGTAGTTTGTAAGTACTTTTTATGTTCAATATTATAGTTATTTAATAAATTATATTTCTAAAGAAGGTTAATGATTTATTTTTTTATTTTGAACTGTATTCAAAGATTTTGCAAACTACTCTCGCATACATTTTGTTTAGCCATTTAATAATAATTTAGTCAATAAAATGTCATAATCACTTACAGAAAATAAAACTAAATTCAACAACGTAGGTATTATGTTTTTTTAGAAGAAGAAGTCTTAACCAATTATTGCATAATCAACCAGGCAAAGTATCTGCATTTAGTATCTAGGTCGTGTTATTTTGTAAGTACCTAATTTTAGTGTATGTGCTAATATTCTAGATTTTTTTGACAGTGCGTTCAGAATTGATCTGACCGAAAATAGCCACTTTGGAGCCGAATATTTTGTATAAAGTGTCTAAAAACATCAACAACGATATCCTACTCAATAAAAAAAAGAAAAAAAATTATTCCCACTTTTCTTAGGAGCCTTTTTTATCCCCTACTAAGAAATCCTAACACAAATAGCCTGAAGGTTATGATGTTCTGGTAACCTGCATAAATTTAACCGATTTAAATTACTGAAATAAGTTTAATAACTTTACCTGTTGATTTCTATAGAAATGCATTATAGTTTTTTGGCGCCGAATTAGGTGCGGTTTCCCTGACCCGGTTACACTAACCTTCGATGCTTTATGCTCGCCTGGTACCTAGCTGATATAAAAATAGTAAAATCTATTTTTTCCCTTTATTCTATATTTTCATGGAAACGAATATCATAGGTTCACAGAAATTAAAACAAAACCAAAAAACTGTTCAATTTCCTTTTTGACGAATTAGCGTATACATGCATATGTAGAACGTTACAATTTTATTCCCCAAAGGGTTTAACTAGTGGCTGAAAACACACCCATATCATTATGTAGAGGACAGCCTCGTTTCATCAACCACTTTAGTTCTGCATAACAGGTGGTAAGCCCATCGCTGCAACAGACAACAACCACTTTAGTCCAGCGTAAAAGGTGGTGGGCCCATTTGTGCAACAGATACCAACCGCCTTAGTCCTGCGTAACAGGTGGTGATCCCATCACCGCAACACGGCTTCTGTTGCAGTGTGTCTGGACTAAGGTTGTTTTATATATATCCCATTAGTCAAAAATACCAGCTTTAATGCAATATGCAGTAAAATAAAAGACTAAGGCCAGAATAGTATATACCTTTATCAATTATAGACAAACTCAAAAGAAGTATCTCATGATTGGACAAGGAGGTAACATAAACCTGTTCAATTTTAAACATAATATGCAGCCGACGGTTTTCAAATGACTGACTTCTTTAAAATATTTACCTTTTTACAAATAGTGTATGTTTTTAAACTTGTTATAGTTTTTGTATTACTATACAAATACTCAGAAACTCTTCCGTTTCCTCGTTTTTCCAGATTTCCGCAATTTTCTGTAAATCCATTATTTCAGTTGAAAATTTACTTTGACCGTAAACTCTCAAAAACATGAGTCTTAACTAATATTCTTCTTTCTTATTCTTCTTAATGCGGTAATAAAATAAGTTTTCAATGCAGTTGCTCGAAAAGTCTTCTTTATTATGTGTACAACTTATGCGGAAAGAGACTCTATAGAGGACGCGTTAAATAAAACACTACTGAAATTCATTATTTCACGCGTGAAAAATACGAGAATTTAGACCATGGCAAGATGTACGATAGAGTACAGTGAAATAATGATAAATGTACGCTAATTTTATCATATCGATGTGCAAAAGATAAATTGGATTTAAAAAACTAGATTCCAAGTCCGCTAAAATCATTACTGCGACATCTTCTCATAGATGCCCATAAACTAACTGCCTATGAGAATTAAATAAGAATAGTATCGGAATGAGCAGTATGCTTATTATATCTAAATCATAACTTGCCTTTGTTAAGAGTAGCGAATTTCAAAAATGTGCGTCTACAGAAAAATGTTACTAGTTATAAGCTATTTTTAGAATGTGTTATGTTTATAGGATAAAACTACGAGTTGTAGATAGCAATTTTTACCGAGTAGACGTTACTCGAACCAAGTTATTTGGCAGAGTACGCCTAGGTACTGAAACAACACAGAGGAAACCTTAAAAACAATAAAAATGTTGGCAAGCGTATCACTCAAAAACAGATAGAGCGATAAGGCTATTTTTTTTAAATGTTGGTCACAGTCGGTATAGTGTTCTTTTGAAAAAAAAAAAAGAATATGGGTTGCCCTATAATAAGTTAAAAAAAAAATCATATTTATGAACCATAAGAATTATGGAATTCATACCTAATATATTTTAGTTTGGTGCCAAAAAGGAAATAATAAAGTACCTATCATAGTTTAAATAAACTTTATACCTATTTTTAAATCGAAGCCATTGATAAAATTATTGTCCAAATTGCGAAAAAAAATTTTCTAGGCTTTTTTATATAGGTACAGGAAGAAAAATCATCGCGCCACCTGCCGAAATTCGGAAGAACGTCTGCTATCTGCTGGGTATAAAATAAAGTTTTTCGTCGCGTCTATCCGTCTATCTGTGTGCATTGTCTCTATAGCTACTAAACGGATTAGTTCTATGGAATTCATCTTACGAATCCCTAAGAGCAGACCAGACTTGGGAATTCGAGAGAAAAATGCAATATGCAAGTAGGTCTTACCTCTGGAGACCCGTAAAAATACTTGCGTACATTTTACTCTCGAATTCACGAGTGTGGCGTACTCGAACCTTTTCGCAATAAGCTGCCAGTATATTAGAATGGTCCTTGCCTGACAACAATATCGAGCTGATAGATACGGTGTCACGTGCGATAGTACCTACTTTACGATATCGGTCAGAACAATAGAAACTGACGATAACAACCAACCTGACCACGTGTCTACCGGCGCGGGGCGTGCTCGCACTATAGAATAAATCATAACGGTTACTTTGTAGAAAAACCAGGCAAATGCGAGTCAGACTAGTAAACTTTAATAACATTTGAAATTTTAGTGTAAAATATCTTCGTCATGATTTTTTTGTCATTTTGCGGCTCGGAAACTTCGGAGATAAAGATCCACTATCAATTTTAGATTTTTTTTAGACTTCCATTTTAGATCTTAATACCAATAACTAGAAAATCATTTTTATTTTTTATCATTAGATTTGATTCTACAACAGCTGTACCAAATTAGTATTTTTTGTAGGGTGTTGTTGTAGGCTGATCAAAAAACACGCCAAAGCCATAACTAACTATTTTGACTTTCTTTTTATTATTTATAAAATACTTAAATATGCACTATTTAGTTAGCACATTCGCAGAGAAAAAAAAATTGCTAAATTAATTTTCAGTGAACTGATTTGAGTAGGTAATTTACTGCCTTATACGATTTTGAGCTTATTATATTTTTAGTGAACTGATTTTAGTTATTTACTGCCTTATTCGATTTTGTTTTTAGTTTAGTTCACTTTGTAATGCGTCTCTTTTCTTTTCGAAATTTGCTAAATAAAGGTAATAATTAAGCTGCATCTAAGGTCTAATTTCTCAAAGTCCTATATGAAAAATCTAATTCTTAAGAGTGTGCCAATTAAAGACTGAGGAAGCGAGATAATAAATACAAAATAAAGTGCACAGTAACTGAACGAGTGTAAAATAATTTCTATTTTCAAGATTATAAGAAAATATTGCAAAATAGTTGTTTAAAAAGTTTTTATAAATATTCCCCAGTTACAACCTCCACTGACGTCTAAACTATGTTTTTTAGCAATTTTAAACTTATATATATAATATAATAAGTACTTTATTTTGGGCTCCGTCACTACAACCTCCAGTATATACTTTCTTTTATTGTATTTTTTTTTCAGGCAAATACGTTAAATAGTTTTATAGAAATCCCTGCTGCAAAATAAATTTCTTGCATACCTATACGGCGGATGTGCCGGGAGAGTGGTCCACTATCCCTCGGGCTTATTTTATCTAGTTACAATTATCACAAGCGGTGTTTTGTATAGGTACTTTCCGTCTCTAAATCTCAACCGAATTGCATAGAACTTACTTATCCTGGAAGTTAGTGACTTGGTTTATATCTGTATAGTTTGTTTTTCTAAAATTTAGTGTAATGATTCGTAAAGAGGGCGTCTAAAAATGTCATAAAAAAAGGGGTTTTTTTTTTGGTCTTCTCCATGGCCCAGTTATTTATACGAATGAAGTTTTTAAAAACAGCAAAACATATAAACATAGTGTCTGTATAGGTATCTATCATATATAAATAAATGAAAGGTCTAATGCTAAAATTCAGGTAGGTAACAAAGGAATGCGTTTATAACGGGAAAAATCAGCCTGATATTTCTTCTTAAAAAATAACAATAATTCTTATTATATCCATATTACACATAATTTCAAATCTTACAAGTTTTAAATGTCAGACAATGAATATCGCATGGCTGGCACCGGGGCAAGTGGGCACCTAGCCCAGACGAGTATTGTTTCCTAACCTAACGTGTCTCGTTTCTCGATTGGTCAACACGTAACGAAAACAACAGTTACTTATTCTGAAATGTCGTATCGTATGTCGATTTTTTTCTGAAGCAATAATATTTTGGGTAAACATTGGGCCCGGTTTGATTAACAATGATTATGGTATCGTGTACAGGTAGTAAACGTGTTCGTTTAAGTGTGTTATGAGTATAATTTATGTCGTATTACTCGTGTTCTTATTGTATTTGTTACGATACAGTACAGACAATGTTGTGATTCATATAAGTAGTAAGGTCAGTAAGTTAGTACAAGATCCGCCAGCCAACACCGGTGGGTGGGTCTTGAGAGGGATATAGGTCATTAAACTAATATTTCTATGTGTAAATGTATTAAAAATCACAATACAATATCATAAACTGTACTATGAGATGTATTAAATGTTGGAACTTTTCATTTTTTGTTTGGAGTTTAACGTTATTAGTAGTTCTTGGCTAGTACTACGTCACAGTGGTGTTGATGTTCTGCCCCACGCTCGAGTATGCTGGAGGACGCCGGACGTCTAGAATCTACATACCGACCGAGTGCGAAATACGCTTTATGGTGCAAGTTATTCGCAAAAAAAAAATATTTCAACTCGATGTTTTTACAGCTCTACATATTAAGCTCACGAATACCCGCTCTTATTATACAGTTGAAGGTTTTGAACACATCTTCTTAGCCATCGCGGGTCTACAACATAATATGCCGCATCATCATGAAAGCTTTTTCTACGGCTGGACATATTACTCCTTAGCGCAGCACTCCTACTACTGGCTAGTGGCCACCATTTAAATAGACAATGGTCCACCGAGCTGAAAGGATGTCTCAATGCTTTAAACACGCTTCGCTTTCTGATGCGCAGTCTTCTCTCTAGAACACGTCTGCTCCAACGGCTGTCAGTCCTTCGATAGTCGTTGGAGTGGAGTAGACGTGTCCGGATTCTCTTCTGGATGTCCGAATTCCATTTATCAAATCCGAAATGAGGATTTGATATGCTTTGATATTTGTAAGAACGATCCAATTCGCGCGTACGTATAGAGCAAAGTAAGCTGCGGCTCTAACATTCGTAAAGTTAAAACTTCATTTTGCTTATCGCATCTTTTTCATAGATAAAATTTACCCACAAAATGTAGTATGAAGTCTGATAGAAACGGAGAGTGAATCGTGTGAACGGGGTCGAAGTGTGTGTCAACAATGCTTGCTTGTTGCCGATCGCGATGTGGTATCGCCGGTTACGTTATGTATCGTAATAATAGATGTGAGTGCTTAACTATATACTAGGCAACCATTTTTTTGACATATAAACCCAGGAGATGAGTTTTTTTTATAAGATATGACAGATTTGGTAATTAAACTTTTATTGGATAATACATGTTTTGCATGAACACAAATATGTATATTATTCGAATTCCCCTCTAAGGGGACTATTCATTTAATAAGTCACGCATTTAGGGGTCCCGAATGAACTGGGGGATACGCGCAAGGTGTGACAAAATCAAATTATCAATACAAAAATTATGACAGCTAGAACTTGTAAATATAGCGAGAGAGAGAGGGAGGGTTGAAAACTACTACATACATAGTATATAATCATACATAAATTGCGAAATACATATTTCCTTACCATTTGATGCCTTCTTTTGTCATGTAATTTTTTTTGTATAAAGACTGCGCGTTACAACAATGCCTTTAAGAGTATCGGATTCGCAGCGCGCTCCATACAACAGGATTTTTCTCCTCTGATGAATATCGATCCCTCAAACTCAATGTTTTTTCTTTTAACAAGACTAGACAACTAATATCTAGGTCTGTGGTGTTTCAGTTTTACGTTAAATTGTGTAGTTCTAAAATTATTACAGTGCAAAAACTTGTAATTTATGGTCAAAACAGCTGCAACTTTATTATTTATAATTATAAAAAAACCGACTCACACTTGACGACTTTCAAGTTGCCTGTCCTTTCTCGGAAGTCAAACTATCTCCATGCTAAGTTTCACTTTAATCAGTACAGATGTTTAAGCGTGAAGAGGTACAAACAGACAGATTTACTTTCGTATTTATGATATTAGTATGGATTTTTATAATGAATACATACCTTTTTAAAAATTTGCCGTATGATACCTATTTTTCAAAATAATTGTACCTACATCTACTGTGAACAATGTGTCACTAAGATTGAAAGTCTAGAAAGAGATCCTAAGTAAAAATAATAGAAAGTAGGTATTTAATCTTTTTTTAATATTAAAAAATAAATTAAATATTATATATTAAAAATCGGCAAACAAGCCGACGGTCCACCTGATGGTAAGCGGTCACCATAGCCTATGGACGCTTGTAACATTTCCATAATACAACCTTCTTTTACTGTAATATCGGCCAGTAAAGAATGTTCTAAATCGTAAACAAAAGAAGGCATTATTAGTCATTGTTATTTTAAATTGAAAGTTGTATTAAAATAGAAATTATATTAGGTTATATGGGTATTTTCTTATGATTTTTGTGTAAAAACTGAATTTGACGAATGATAAATAAAATTATTCAAATTTTTATATTATTATTAAAAAATAAATTATTAATGTGGCAAACTGCATTGTGTATTTTAGCAAATGATTATGAACACAGTTACATGAATAGACTTATTTAGTATTTTGAACATCCTTTTTTTCATCAGAACAGGTAAATGTGGCCGAGCTTAGGTTGTAAGAGTAGCCTAATGTCGGCTGTGTCAGTTCGGCCGCCTCAAAATGTTAGTTATACTTTTTTAATAGACTATAAAAATCACGGCGAAAATTAGGCTGCTCTAACAGAAATACAGTATGTTAAAATACTAAATAAGTCTATTCATGTAACGTGTAGAACAGTGTGTTTATATTTTTTTGCTGTAAAACACAATGCTATTTATCACATTAAAACAAGTTGCCGTCGGAAATTTCAACTATTTATTTTATTTTATTTATTATTCGTCAATTTTCAAATAATAAGAAAAACAAAAATACATATATAACTTAATACGATTTCTATTTTAAAAGGTTTTATAAAGAGTTAAAGTAATGCATGGAAAAGTTTCAACACAAATAAATAATTTCTATTGATATATTGCCCTTTTACGATTCGACATTAGGATAGAAGAAGGCCTTAGTTAGGTAAAGGATGGCCGATATTAGGGAAATTTGCGGTACCAAACTTTTAATGCTTATTATTCTTTGTCACGTACTTTAAGATGTTTATAATCACTATATATACTCAATTACATAAAGTATAAATGTCAAATAGCCCGACAATGCAAATTCAACGGTGGATAACTTCAAGGTTCAGGTATGGTTAGGACTGCAAGTTGCGTTTCATGTTAAGGGGCGGACATTTGGGTGTTTTACCCTACTCCATTTAAAAAAAAACTTACTACGAATTACAACCTTTATAGATTATTTTGGTATTATTAATTATCTATTGACCGCCAATGTTACATTTATGTTACCTTTCATTATATATTCATTCCTGCCTATAAATAAAGAATTTTTCAAAAAAAACGCATAACCTTTATAAGTTTGTACAAGTAGGTTAGCTATTTTCTCAGAGAGCGCGCCGAAATGAACGTCTAATACCTTTTCCATTACAACCAATGACATTCTTTCATGCCTATAACTTTTGCGCAAGTGGTAGCAATAAATTAACATGGCAGCACATTAAATACTTTTTAAATTAAACAATTTATGATGATAATTCATTTATACTTAGTTAATGCTCAAAATATAGTATTTTTGGGTGAAAGTCATATCGCTTATCAGAATACTGACGTTCCAGCTATACGACAAAATCATACCAGAATAAGGCGCGCGGCGCGGGGGTCTAGCGCCCGCATCGTGTTCGATAGGAACAGCAACATTTTAGCAAAAATGTAAAACGCGCGCGGGCGCCGCGAAGTGTATTCTCTTAAAACGGGACTGAATTGAATAGGATGGATGGTCCGGGGGGCTTTTAACCAAATCATCTCATAACCCATAGAAATAAAATAAAATTATCTACTAGCTCATCAACTGCAAACCTTGCCTTTATCAGACAAGTGTTAAGTTATCTAAGACTGTGAAATTATCTCATCCTGTATAATGATGAATAGACATTAGTTTTTTCAATTGTATTCGTAGGAATATTAATTGTATGTAGAACCAATATTTGTAGTTCCTGAATTAATACTGATATTAATAATTTGCAAATTGAGTAAACTAAAATTGTATTACTTTTATATGACGAGAAAAACGTTGATTATTTTTAAATAGAAATCAAAAAGATAAATTTTCTTTGATAATAAATAATAGTTTTCAGCACATTTTATTCTTGCAATTTGCGAATTGATTTCATTTTTATTGATTCAAGCTAATATAAGATAGCGCTAGCAAATAAATATCTAATAAAGCTCCCTACTTGTCGAAGCCAAGTTAATAAATTGAATTTACAGACATAAATTGATGGTTTACAATTTCATCTCACGTAAGTATATCGCTCACAAATGAACAACGTTCTGCAACTCAATTCTAAACTCGATTAAAGCTTTAAACTTTTCTCAAAGTTAAATACGTTTACTTTTACAATTCACAAAACTTTACAAGGTTAATGTGAAAGTTAATGAAAGCGATTCAATTTGTCAATGTTAATTCAATTTGAACCAAAAGTTTTCACAATTTATTTAAAAGTTTATTCATTTTTTTCAGAATTCAAGTAAAGCACTTAACAACCATGGCTAGAGATAAATATAAGGTTTTAAATCTTAGAACATTTATGCGTAGCGAAGTAATCCCTGTGTAGCCTGAGCGTGCATGTGCGCAGTAGGTAGTGTAGCCCAATTGAACCATATTTTGGTGAGAAAATGTCTGCTTATTAACTATTTATGTCGGCGGCAGCAAGCGCTTAACACAGCCACCTTTACTCACAGTATAATTATAGTGCAACCAACTTTTCTGAACCGGTGATCAAAAATTAAAACTACAGTCGCCATATGGAAATGGTGTGAACGGTTACAACGACACTAGCGACCAAACACCCAAGGTCAGATAATTTTTTTGCACTGTAGGTAAATAACCCTTGATGCAGTATGGGCACCGTACTCCCTCTATTACGATCCTGTTACCGCTTCTATAAAACACGCACACATTTGCGCGTATACACATGTCATTTCGTTTTGTAGTGTTAGTGGTGACGTATAACGCGATTTTAGTAATTGTCTTAGTCCTAAGGCGTAGCTTTAAACATTTGTTCATATATTTGAAGACATAGTGTTGTGACCCCTATTTGAGCATTTGCGCATTTCAACAAATTTCAAATATCCGCACACACACTATATTACTTCAAACGATTACACATTGTGCAAAGGTCTGGCTCTAACTCGAACACACAGATGCTACCGAAAAGGGTTACTTGTTTTATTATCTCAATTAATATTGAATATGGATGGTGCGTTTTATGTTTTTTATAGACTTCCTCGCAGCCTAGTTGGTAGTGTGGCCAACTGCTCTGCAGAGAGTGTGGGTGTTGAAACTCCTTAAGAGTTTAAGGTTTCATTTTTAAGCTTATAGTTTTTTATGTCAGTGGTGTCAGTCAAGTCTACCAGTAAAAAAACTAGGATCTACCTTTAAATAAAAAGATAGAAATTAACGTATGTTTCTGTAGTGGGTTCGATTCTCGCACTGGACAAACATTTATGTGATAAACGTTGTCTTAAGTCTGGTTGTATTTATGTACGATATGTATATATTTACAAAAAATAAGTATACCTATAAGTATTTGTATCTGTTGTCTGGTTTTCATAATATTAGCTTTGCTTAGTTTGGGACCAGATGGCGCCGTGTGATATGTACGAAGAATTATAAAAAAAAACATCATAAAATTATAGACGTGTTCAGATTTAGGTAGGTAATTTGTTTATTAATGTTATCGATAGAGTTGCCTTAATTATTCGGAACTGATAAGGGACGTTTAAAGTAATATTTCTCAAAATAAGAAATAGGTTTATAAAAATATATTTTTTACTGACAAGATATTGATACATAAGATAATTATGAAGTCCTGAATCCTACACCAGTTAAAAGATTATTAAATTGACGATTTGCGACAGTATACGGCGACAGCTACATACGTGTTTATTATCAAGAAACGGTACGCAATAGCAATACGGGACAAGGTTCTCAAATATGGTGATAGTCCCGTATATACGGGACGTATGGCAACCCTAGTTATCGACCAATACTCTAGGAAACTTGATCCATTGCCCAGCAATTTTTCGTAGGAATATTAGAACTGATCCTAGATAAACATGATACGACTACTATGATAGACGATTAAATTATCTGTTTACAAGATTGTCACATATTTAAGGATTACGTGACGAAATTGGAATGACGTTTAATATTTTTACAATCTCCGATTTTTTTTTCTGTTTGCTTGCCAGGCTTCATACGCCCCCACTCTTGGGGCACGGCCTACCCCCTTAAACGAGGGTGATTAAGACCACACGCGGGCCCAGGGCGGATTGTAGACTTTACATACGTCTTTTTCTTTCTTGACGTATGCAGGTTTCCTAACGATGTTTTCCTTCACCGAAAAACCAGTGTGAATAAATAAATCAGTATGTACTTGATAAATTAAGAAAAGACTAATTGGACAAGCCAACTCCGGGGTTCAAACCTCCGCCGCTTGGGACTTGAAGTGAAATTTAAATCTCTCGGCCACCACCGACTTCGACTTGCGGCCGAGCAGTGGCTAAATCGCTGTAGAATTTAGAAATAATGCTAAACAGTCTCAACTCTTCACCCAGACGAGTGGTTCTCAAGATGAAAATAAGACGAAGGACAAGGACCGCGAATATCAGAAAATCGAAGCTGCTGTAGGTAGGTCAGAAAATAATACAAGGCATAGAAACATCTTTGATAAGGAAGCAGATTGAAAAAATTCAGTTGGGCACGGCGGCATTTGGTTAATTGCGTCAAGTGTTCACGTCATGCGTCTGGTCTGTTGAAATGAAACTTAGGGTTTTTGATGTTTTACTGTTTATATGCGAATGCACCAGCATAGCAGAACAGAACAGTGAAAACAATAATTTCCAATTTTTTGTTTCTATGGTAGGTACCTCTACCCAAACACAAGGAAAATGTGGTGAGTAGGAATGTAAACAAAACATAAATTACTGAACAATTAAATTGACTTATTCCCGGTAAGGTTCCCTAACAATAAGGCCTTTGTTCTGAAATACCAAAGATCGTTTGACTTTGACTTTGACAATAGGCTATTGTGGGCCATGACTTAGGGCAGCATAGGAATAGCTCCCATAATAACGTAATTTCACGAAAAATGTGGATATTTTCTTAAAGAATAACTACCGACCGTTATTCTTAGATTTCATTTTTAAAGTTTTATTATTAAAGTGATGAAAAATATAAGGATAGTTATAAATTTGTAATGACATTTTGGTGTGCTATGAAAATAATAGTTTCATATGAAATTGTCGTTTTAAAGCATTGGCCACTTAATTAAAAATATAACCAGCATAGTGTCAGGTTGCAGAGTTATAGTTATTTTTTCAACAATTAAAGTTGTTTTTTGTAAAGAGTGCCAACTTTACATCCCAAACTAGCGAAGTTGCTGGAATTGAATCACGAGCGTAGTTAATGATTCTAATTTATTGACTACTGAGCACAGCGAGGGCTGCTCGACTGCTCTCCGTTTTCACGTCTTTTCAGCGTGTGACACTACTTCTTATTTCCATACAAAACGAAAGAAGTCTTGCTTCAAAACGTGGTGGTCCCGCCGCAAAGTCACACCAGCTTTTAAAGAAATATCGAAGCAACTACAAAGTACTGAAGAAATCATGACTATTCTGGAGAATTTCACCTGTACATATATGATCCACAAACAGCACATTTGTCGGTCGACTTGGTTCGCTAGGAACTATTCGCTATCAAAAATAAATTGGTCACCAGCATCCTACTAACATTGGCAGCATTACAAAACCACGCGCTCCGTTTCATACATCAAGCAGGCAGTCTTGATATTGTATCTATGCCATTGCCATCCTCTTGGGGTTAAAAGTCGTCTAATGACAGTTGGGTACCGCAATGGTCTAAGGCCAGGGAGATACGGCGCGAGTTATCATACTTGGACCACTGCGGCTGTATAGGACAATAACAAAATGATTGAGAACCCAATCACTAAAACCAGTACAGCCATTTTCGTTTAAAATTATGCTGCGGCCATTTTGGAAAAAGTCCGCCATCTTGAATTCCAGTGGATGGAATTTTCATTTTCTCGGATGAAATCATTCATATTGGTACCCAGTTTCTGTAGGTAAAGCTGCTTGTTTTCTGAATAAAATGCAGCTTCCGATGAAAATATCGCCGTAAGCCGTAAGAATACGTGTTTATGCAAATTTTATGAATTTTATACACAATCTGGAGATTTTTTAACGTTTGCACTTAGTTCAACAATAGAAAATAGCAGTGATTCAAAGTAACTTCTCCAATACTTGTTACTGGGCGGGATAATTATTGAGGTAATTAACAAAGGAAAAATACTAAAAACTGCGTAAAATATTAACACAATATGAACTAACGTAACATAATTAACATAAGCTGTGTTAATTACAGTAAATACCTGGGCAGTTTGAACTTCAAAGCAAATAGTTTTACATACCTACAAAACGTAAAAAGCAAACAGAAGTGTTTCTATAACACCAAAATGAGTCAAGATAGGCGTGGTGGTGTGAGCCGGCACTCCTCGGAGGAAGTGCGCTTGGTTGGCCACAGCTCAGCTCCGGATATCAGTACAATGTGCGGCGCAAGGTTTGCTTTATACGTGCCGATTGAAGATTAGGGCATATATTTACAAATTCAGAGTTTTAAGTAGATTACTGTAAATAACTGATTGTCATATGACAGCAGACGCTAAACTCAAGACAGAGGCCTAATCGATGTACGAGGCGCTATATATACATAGATAAATTGTAACGTAAAATCAAATGATTTAAAAATGGATGGATCTGATTATCGATCAACTACAACCCTATTTTTTAGGGTTCCGTACCCAAAGGGTAATTAGCGGAACCCTATTACTAAGACTCCGCTGTCCGTCCGTCTGTCACCAGGCTGTATCTCATGAACCGTGATAGTGAGACAGTTGAAATTTTTACAGAAAACGTATTTCTGTTGCCGCTATAACAACAAATACTAAAAAACGTGACTTTTTTTGCTTTATTTTGCTTGATATTGATAACGGCAACAGGCAGATGTTTAAAATATTTACAGAATATTTATTTATATAGTCACTTTAAAAATAAAAAATTTAATTAAAATAAAACAAATATTTCAGGGGGCTCCCATACAGCAAACGTGATTTTTATAGATAATGGTACGGAACCCTTTGTGCGCGAGTCCGAATCGCACTTGGCCGATTTTTTCTTTCATACCATCAAAATAAAGGAACTAAATGTATTGTTTTAAAGATTCACGGATAATATTACTATTAAACTACTAGCCGACTAGCTAATCACGGTATAAAAAGCCCGTAAAACATTATGTTTAAATGAAACTATGATTATAAATAAGAAAAGCCACTAGGTAAAAATATTGTGAAGTAAAAAGTGCTAAAAACATTAAATATTTCTCAGAACTACTAAAAATATGCGAGTTTTAATTTTTCTATAAAAAAAACAAGAACTTCATCCTTTTTAGTCCCTAGTCTTAAAGACTTTTTAGTCTTCAAATTATCATCTGACAACCCTACTCCCACCCGAGTTCTTGATGAGTGGTAAACGACAGAAGGCCACATAAAAATAAACTTACCCTTATGTAACATGTAAGAAAGTTACCTGAAGAAAAAAAGTTATAAGTAACTACATAATATTTTAAAGGCACAAAGTCTTAACTTTTTAAGTAAAATAAATATATTACACGACAAAGCTATGTATGTTTTGTTTGACAACAATTCTCTCGAAAGGAATAAAGTACCTATGGGATAAATTTACTTACATACCAATTTCATAACTTCGTGGGATTTACTTGAGTTATATCAAATTAAATAATTTTAATTATGTAAGTAGGTTTCTGAACACCTTTAAATCGAAAAACAATCTATTCAAAAATGTTAATTTCTACCAAAAAAACAGAAAGAAACTCAACTATTTAAAGTAATAATAAAATACTTTGTGAAACAACTTACAATTATACATCCTGTATCGAAACACTAAGTAATATAAATAAGTTAGTAAAGCTACTAAAAACGTTTTGTATGTTTAAACACTTATTAATTATTAGTTTATTATTTGTTAATTGAGAGATACGATTCGCGGGGCCTCGCAGTATGCTTCATACAAACGAATTTCTCACTTATTTTTTACATTTACTGAACAGTGTGAAACTTTGTACACATGATTTAATGCCGAATATTTAGGTTCTTCAAAATCCTAAAATATGCTTTTATGAACTCGAAATTTTACCTATATGAAAAACTAGAATCCTGTCTAACTTTTAACCTATACAATTTAAAATAAAACTAGCACACTGCAGATCAAGATATTTATTCCTAGAACACATCTTCAAAATTGCAGAATGTTTGATTGTTAAATGTCAAAAATAAGAGATAAATCGTTTGTATGAAGCACGATGCGAGACGCCGCAGGTTGTATCGTGTATCGTATCAGTGGTACTGACAACAGTCGAGTCATCTGACTCACTTATGAGGTGACTCATGAACACTCATCCTTTAAGGCTGCGGTATAGGCTAGACCGCTAAAATACGCCGTTTTTTGTGCAAATTTTGTGGCTATAAACTAAAGGATTCAAAAAAATATATGTTATAAAACTTGCTTTTGCCTAGTGCATTACCTTACTAAATGATTTTCATTTATTGTATTTAATGCAATAAAAAATCTGGAAGTGACCATTGTTTCAACGCTTGTGCAAATTTTTAAAGCGTGTTTTGCATTTGCTTGTAATGAAAGTTGGTTAAATAATTAGAATACCTTGTTATCTAGTGCATAGACTCTAAATTGTAGCAAAAAGTTAAAAAAATTGACTACAAAACGGTAATAACGTTAAATTCCATACAAAAAATTAAAAGTTCCAAGGCGTCATTACGGTATAAATTACTTAAATAGTATATAACATATATATCTCATAGTAATGTATATAACATTATCTAATGATTTATAGTGCATTTACGTACACAACGTTAGAATTACAGAAATTTGCTTTCTGGCCTATATCGCCCTCTTAAACACGAACTTATAAGAATATTAACATGTTTTTGCTTTGTAAGTTATTACTACAGTTACATGCATAATGGAAATATGGACAAAGAAACTCTATTACTACGATGTGTGAGACAATGTGAAAAACAAAACCTTCTACATATTGCACCTTTGTCCACTCATCAAAGGACGCACGACATAATTTAACTTTTGTTTCTTAAATTTCAGCCATAATTTTTGTAGGATAAGATTGGTAGTAAAAATACTACTTCTGACATAAATACCTTGAAATATTGACTCATTTACACTTTGCCACTATAAATAAGTAGACACTCCAGGCTAAGTAGGTAGGGTACTTAGACATGGGCGGTTGCGTAGCATTCTATGTAAAGTACAAATATAAAGTACTTACACTTTGCTATGGCACCCGAAAATTATTTTTCATTTCGAAATTCTTGTCTTTTAGGATTCTTTCGACTAACCGAAACATTACTTCCAGTGTCTAACGTAATTCGTCATTAGCTATTTTAAGTACTTTTTATATTGTTTCTAAATTACATATGTAAATTTTATTTGGCATTTCTACTAAAAGTAGGCAGTTTTCAAAGAAATGTTAACAAAATCTTACAGATGTGTTTCAGAAACAATACAAAACAATTTAAATATAGCTTATGACTTGTGTTGTAACACTTCTATGTAGTAGGTACATTTTTTAAATAAGTTTTGTTCGAAGAGAAAAAGTTATCTCTAATGGCAGCGGTTTTTTTTTTAAATTTTAAATGTTTGTACTATATAATGTAAGCTGACCCTACGATTACTTCCAGTGTTTTACGTAATTCTTGTGTGTTACAAGCTGGTACATCTTTTGTCAGCCAGTGGGGCTTTCGAAAATTTTACATATATAAGTTGATATCTAATAATATACAACGAGGAACTTGTCCCGCTTAAGTTACTTTAATTTTTAGGGTTCCGTAGCCAAAGGATACAAAACCGTCTGTCCGTCTGTCACCAGGCTGTATCCGATACACCGTGATACTTAGACAATTGAAATTTTCACAGATGACATATTTCTGTTGCCGCTATAACTGTTGTTAGAGCGACAAACGTGATTTGTTTGCTCGATATTGATAACGGCAACAGGAAGTTTTTTTTTTTTTTTTATACCACTATGGTGGCAAACAAGCCTACGGTCCGCCTGATGGTAAGCGGTCACCGTAGCCTATGGACGCTTGCAACACTAGGGGCATCACTCGCGCGTTGCCGACCCTTCAGAAATCTAATAACTTCTTTTTTGAAGAACCCCATACTGTAGTCCTTAGCGAAAACCTTGGCAGGGAGCTCATTCCACAACCCAAGGGTTCGCGGGAGGAAGTTTCTCTGAAACCGCACTGTACGCGACCATTTTGGTTCCAAAGTGTGAGAATGAATTCCCTGTCGATGGCGAGCGGTGCGATGGTAGAAAGTAGCCGTGGGCATCATTTCGAACAATTCCTCAGAACACAATCCATTGTACAAGCAGTAGAACACACACAGGGAGGCAAAGTCTCTCCTCAGACTTAAGGGCTCGATACCGCAAGTGAGTTTGGGATCGTCGACAATTCTTACAGCCCGTCGTTAAACCGAGTCAAAAGGGCCAAGCTGGTATCCGGGTGCACCCGCCCAGAGATGGCAGCAGTACTCCATATGGGGCCGGACTTGCGACTTGTAAAGTAGCAACCTTTGCCCCGACGTGAAGTACTGCTTCGCTCTGGTGAGTACACCAAGTTTTTTGGACGCCAGCTTTACCTTGTCTAGCAAATGATCTCGGAACTGAACATCGCTGGAGATGTCAACGCCAAGGATCCCAATGATCTTGGAGATGGAGAGGGGAGTGTTCTGGAATTGTGGGACTACAGTGAATGGGGTTTTCTTAGCGGTGAACGCGCAGACTTGTGTCTTTGAAGGGTTGAATCGGACCAAGTTTTCCCGCCCCCAGTCAGAGACCTTGGACAGACCGATCTCGATTTGAGACACAAGTTCTTCACGCTTTACTCCACAACGGAACGTGGGATGCTTGCACGGCCCGTGTAATAAGCGTCTCCAGTACTGTCATCTGCATAGCAATGTATGTTGTTGATGTCCAACATGTCATTGATGTGCAGTAGAAACAGCGTAGGAGACAGCACAGAGCCTTGCGGGACACCAGCATTAATGTCCATGCTATGTCTAGGCTACATGCCAATGCCTCCCCCTGACTCAATGGCTAGTGCCCATCGGTGTGTGAGATACACTAGAAGGTCACCAGTTGAAATATTTAGTTATATATTCACTTTAAAAATAATAATTAAATTAAAATAAAACAAATATTTAAGGGGACTCCCATACAACAAACGTGATTTCTTTGCCGTTTTTATAGATAATGGTACGGAACCCTTCGTGCACAAGTTCGACTCGCACTTGGCGGGTTTTAAATTACTTTTAGAGGCTCAGCACACTACAGAAAAGGTCTAATATTATTTTCACTATCTCTAAAATCGCTCCTATTTTTCGTAAAGACTCCATTATAACATTTTTCCACCCGAGTGATTTTCAATTAAAGTTTTGTGCGTAATAGTCCGGTAATAAAGGCTTCTTTGTAAGTGCGGTCGTTAATGGGTTTTCGTTCGACTCGGATAATACCCTCTGGCGGTAACTTGTCCGGTTGCAAGTTATTGCGTAGAATAGAGCCTTACTACAAATCTCCGCTTCGCTCAACTTAAGTAGTGTCATAAGGTCATAAGTAAGAAAACCAACCAAGTACGTGTCGTACTTCGCACATTTTAGGGTTCCGTACCAAATTTGAATATAAGCCGTCCGAATGACAATAAAATATTCATTAGCCGCAAAATCATGTTGGTTGTAATAGGCAAAACGAGGGAATTTCAAAGAAAAATTCTGATTTATTAATATATTGGTATTTGTTAGTAAAATATACTTAATAATAAACATTATCACCACATTTCAAGTTCATAGGTCAAGGGAAAGTTAAAAATTTGCTGGCTGGCTGACTTACAGTGTACAGTATTTATCTAAACAACGCTACCCCACTCAATGAGGTAGGTAAATTTTTTTATAAATACTGCTGCTTTATAAATATTGTTTGACAATTTGTATGGCTTTGGGTCAACAAGCTGCTTATTCTGTAAAAACTTGACGGCTGTGTCTCCAACCGATTGACGAGATAATTAAAGGTATTAGATAGATTATAGTATCTACAGTGTAATTTAGCTCATTTTACAAAACAAATAATGTTTTCTAGGTACATGCAGACAATGTCGTATGCGATCATTTGTTCTGTTGTTGAAACTAACTAGCGCATGACGGTGTAACATGGCTTCAAAATTTAGTTATATCTTACATTTTCGACCTTATTTCAATGAAATAAGGGTGAAGCATTTGTATGTGTATATAAAATTCTGAAGTTATTAGAGGTTGTCTGAAACAATAAGATCTTCTATTGTGCGCGAAAGAATAAAAAAATACAGTCATTAAATTTCTATATACGGACACGGGTCACCTCCAAAGGTAACTTTGCTTTGAAATAATTATTTATATAGATATTAAAAATTAGGTGATTCAAAACTTTCTATATCTTTGGTTTAAGTCCATTTTACCTAACAAATTAGCAAAAGTGGCAATGTGCTATTTCCGGAACTCAAACAGAGAAAGGGCCAGTCAAACACTTTACCAACATTACTTGGGATTTTTCCAAGGACTTCCCTAATTGCTCTGAAAGATCGATTGCTGTGTTGACACTACCATTACAATGAGAGCAATAAGTTAGCTCTTGACACATTCGCAAAAGGAATTACGTGAACGTTTTACTGTATCGTGCCAAAATTACACTTACGGAATTTTACCACATAGGCGGTTGTCACAGTTTTTAATACAGAAATTAGAAAATTACACACACAGCCACTTTAAACATCATTTTGATTGATTTTAACTATTTTTGACTCTTTTTCGTGTAGTGCAGCATGAACCAAACAAAAATCCTTATATTTTGAGTTAAGTTTCTGACCTTCTGACCTTGGGTTTTTGTTGGTTTGTTGTAAGTTCACACCATTTCAATATGGCGACTGTATTTTTGATTCTTGACCACAAGTTGTAGTGTTTTTTACGACGTACACGGGTAAAACGCACCATCCATATTAAATATTAATTGGGATAATAAAACAAGTTTTTTTTTTTTTTATACCACTAAGATGGCAAACAAGCTTACGGTCCGCCTGATGGCAGGGAGCTCATTCCACAACTTAAGCGTTCGTGTACGAAGGAGTACGGAATCTGTTCGCGGAGATAGCTGCGTTGATCTGTGTTTCAGTATCTATTTCGAAAATACATCTTAAATGAAAAAAAAACAACAAATATGTTAAGTTTAAAAAGGTTTTTGCGTTATCAAGCCGGCGATCGTACATGCATTAAGTTAGGATTCCGAAGAATGATTACCGGAAAAAGTAATTTCGCTAAATTTATTTGCTTATCTTTATAAATATTAGGATTATTATCTTATCTATCTTATCTTAAAAGCTCTTAGTAACGTGATGTTTATAAGGATTTTAAGAACACGCGGTCAAAACATAAGACGAGGGGGGTTAAAAATTCAACTTTGAAAGCCTATCATTAAAAAAATATACATTTATGATAAAAACTATAAGAGAAACTATAATGATTTCGTTTTTGCCACTTCATTAATAAAAGAAAACAAAATAGAGGCAACGTTTTTTGAGAATACGTTACCTAAAAATAGAAGCGAGACATCTTTGTGATGTTTTAGCAGACAGAAAACAAAGACATCCTTCATCTCCAGATTGGAGTGACTTTAGTAAGCGCTTCAATATTGTCATACTGAGCAAAATCAAACCACACTACTACCTATATGATTTTATGAGACTTGGCTATTTCCATACAAATAAATATATATGTATGTGGGTAAATTTTGATTTGCTATAGGTTACGGTATACTTATAATAAATAATAGTTTAAAAAAACTAAAAAACACGCTTTTTATAGAAAACCGAACTAAAAAATAGAAAATAAATTTTAATGAATTTAAATTAAGAAAATAGTGTTAAAAATTTCAATGAATATAAATTAATAATAGTGTGAATAAAAAAAAAAAATTTTATTTTAAAAAAAGCGTGGGGTGCTTTTTAAGATATTATCGAAATTTTGCAAATTGAAAAATGGAATAATTTTATCAAATTAGTGTATTGTCATCGGTCCTCAATAAATCTACAAAGTTTGAACGAAATCTGGTCGTTTAAAGTGGGTCAACATCGCGCCCAAAGAAGTCGGTTACAAACAAACATACAAACATACAGGTGAAGCTAATAAAAAGCTCGTAAAAAAGTGATATACTTATAAAAACAGTGAATGGGATTTCAAAATTAATACTAGGCTTTTATATTTTTTGCATTTCATTATTACTTTAAATTAAATATTAGGAAATATGTACATTGTACATTTCAATTTAGAATAAATTCCTTTCAATTTACACCGAACCTTAAAAGTTTTGTCACATCTGTTGGTTCGTATGCCTTTATAATTCAGCCTTTGCATCAATTCCGATAAAATTTGTATTGCAAATATGTATGGAGAGCTGCCTTTAAAATTTTATTTACAAATCTATATGGCAGTTTACAAAATACACCATGTAAACCAGTTTTGTAGAGAAAATTTCAAGGTTAGCTCTCCAAGCATTAAATTCCGGTATATACTCGTGAAAACTTTTGCTCACCCCATTGAGTAACAAAAATCCAAACAACAATTTTTATATTCAGTACTTAACCTAAAAGAAAAATAAATATTATATAGAATGGGATTTATTTGCGTAATTGACCTTGTTTACATTTATTCCGTGAATAGTGGATTATTCTATAATGAAAGTATCCTTATTATTTAGGTATATACCACAAACGTGAAGGCCAACAGTATCTATTGTTAGTTTCGTATTAAACTCAAACGCTTACCTCTAATGTCATTGAACAAAAGAGAGCGAAGGGTAAAATACACAAAAGGCGAAAAACGATCTACTATTATACATAATACTAGTAGATACCCTTCAAAATTGTTTTCTTCAGTTATTCTTGAGTAAAGATCTTCAGTTTCTTCAGTTTATAATTTTATTTTCAATAACATTATGCCATACATATTAATAGTCTGTAAATATACATATGGGGAGTATATGTATACTGAGAGCCGCAGTACTGGTATTGCTGTTTACAATAAAGGAAAAAAACTTAATATCCGTTTACTATATCTCTCCGCTTTGCATTTATTTATTTTTCTGAATACATAAATTTTATTGCCTTACTGCAACCTTTTTAATAAAAACCATAATTTAGAAAACAACCTATTTACCACGCCAAAAACGCCGAAAGATATTAATTTTGTGTTTTTTTTTTCGCCCCGCTTTGCACGCCCTTATTTTTTTCAAAAACATAATTTTTTTTTGCCGCCCTGTAACGTTTTAAATAAAAAACTTGTTTACCACGCCAAAAACGCCGACTATATAGATTATATAAAATTTGTGTAATTTATATGCCACCTTCCTGGGGTTGTGGAACTTATAGATCATCATCCATGGTCTTATATACGGAACAATCAATATTAAAACACTGAAACAACGATGTTTTCAGTAGAGGTAAACCTCATCAAACATATCTCTAATCCGTCGAACGTGTATGAAAGCATTGACGCGAGTAGATGTAGCAAGTGAAAAGTTAAGAAGTTTAAAAGTGTACTAGAAGTTAATACCTGTTTGACACAAGTTGTGAAGTTCTTACTTGTGTCACACAACTAAGAACTTAATCCAAGAAGTTTTTACTCTTTCGAGTACGTTTTATAAGTTGGTCGACTTTTGCTAGTTAACTTGTACATACTTACTTACTACTTAGTTGTGATAATTTTCCTTTTAAATTAGCTATATTTCCTACTGCCGTGATTTTTGTCACATGCATTTCCAAACCAACAACAATTAGCACTTTAAAGTGTAATATTTCGCAAACGGATCCCTGAAACGAAAATGGTCTGTACACACCCGCACTATTTTCGAACGACCTATCAACCTTACCTACACCTTTAGATAGACGAAAAACATATATTATTTTACTGTAGAAAAAAAAATAAGATTTTATTTTACCACTTTGACGGCGTATTTAAATGGTACACTCATACTAAAATACAGCTTACCAAGAGTCTCTGAGCTAAGTCGGGGACAAACGTACGGATATACCGATAGTAAGGGTTCCTTGTTGACTACGGAACCCTAAAGATAGTTAAGGTAAGGTAAAGATAGGATAAGTTTATATTAAAATGCGGGGTGGCAATTGCGCAAACGTCGAGTTTTTGTGCCAATTTTGTTTTTGCAAAACCATGGCATTTCCTTAATGTGATGACATTAAACTCAAACGAGTGAAGTTTGCAAGAATTTGAATAATTTTGTTGCAGTCCTGAGTACACTTTTTGACGTGAAAAAAATATGTTATAGTTAAAACCATAATTAAGTGGATTTGCTAATATTAGAATAGTTTGCCTATTGAAACAATTTATTGCCTATAAAAAAAAAATATTCTGACACTCGACACTCTATTTTTGGGCTTAATAATTCAAATTGTTAGAAAATTCCACTCCACTCTATTGCATCGCATTTCAATAAAATTAAAAATAGTATTATCTTGCCCATTGCTTTAAAATAGAAAAAAATAGTTACTTACTTGTTTTTAAAGTTCAGCAAAAACCATTGATAAATATAATATATCAATACTAGTCCATACTAATATTAAAAATGCAAAAGTAACTTTGTCTGTCTGTCTGTTACCTCTTCACGCTTAAACCGCTGTACCGATTTCGATGAAATTTTGTATGGAAGTAGTTGAGTCCCAGGGTAGGACATAGGCTACTTGAAAATGTCAAGTGTAAGACGGTTTTTTCTAAAGTTCAGGAGTTGCCGTTAAAACCTACACCGATAACCGAATTTAGGACGGCTGAAACAGCGGGCAAAAGCTAGTATCCTATATAATAGACATTATTTGACTTTAAAACAGATTTTAAAGTGGTTTTAGCAGTACTTCAGAAAAAAATAAGGTTTTACGTAGACGTAGCGCTGCTGCTGTGAAAAAGAGAAGTAGAATACAATACAGAACGAATGCCGGAGCAAAAACTAGTATTTTCCAAGTCAGATAGAAATATCACGACTGAATAGAACAGCACGATTTTCATTTTGTTTATCGCAAATCGTGACAGAGTTAACAAAATATCCGTTATAATATTAACCACTTGAGGCGCATTCACTCCACGATTTCATACTCTTTTTACCAATGCCTTGTCTCCGTTGTTTCTTTTTTATTCAATATACTGCGAAATTCAAATGCTTTACTAACAAACTGCGTGTTTAACTGAAGAGCGTGGAAGAGATCTCCGCACAGGACAAACATTCGTGTAATAAACATTTGTTTGTCTATGTTTAATAAATATAATAAATCGAAAAAGTACGTTTGTTTTTTGGGTTCCGTACCATAAGGGTGCCTTAAACGGCTTTATCTTTTCTACCGAAATAGGTAGAAAGCCTGGACTTTTATAGAATATAACACATATTTTATAATGGTAGATTATCTAACAAATAATACAAAGTTAAAATAAAGTAAGTCGTATTATTAAATTAATATAGATGACTAATATTAAAATATTATTATTAATTAATAAAATCCTCATACGTCTCTACTGTCTTAACTGTCACATCCACGTGTGGCACGACCTACCCTCAGGGTGATTTGGGTCATGAGACAAGCGGGGGGGCTCTGTGCGAAATGTGAACTTTACATACGTCTTTTTTTTACGTATGCAGGTTTCCTTACGATGTATGTGAACCCTGGGCCACCACCGATGTTGTTAATATTATAGAAACATATTACATTTTTAGATACAAAATTAGAATATTCCACGCATTATGCTACGTGAAATGGGCTATAGTCTTGTTGTTTGTAGCCCAGTTTGTATAGTTACATTTAATAATTTATTGTAAAAAATAAATAAATCGATATTTATACCTATTCAGTTCTCTAGTCAATATATATAAAGAAGAAAACTATCCAACGGCAAGCAAAAGGTAATAAGCAAAATCTATTTAGATAACTACAACACAATACACTTTTATCTCACCTCGTATCGTATCGTTTCACATTTTGACATGTGTGATCTGCACCAAAGAGAATATACATAATATACTATGATCCGCACTTTCATTATTATAAATAATAATGTTTGTTTATTTACTTTTTGACGTAGTATATTGGACATCTCAATCTGTCATAGAATTAAAATCTCATATCTAACCTCCCTGTACTACTCATAATCGCTGTATACTAAAAATAAAAAAATTACCTAATGTAAAAAAATCTGACGCGAGTTCCGTCTTACGAATTTGAAGTTTTCACTTCAAAAACATACAACCTGGATATAAAATTTTAACATGCGTAATCCGCACTTTCATCTTTTCATCAACCCAATTCCTGTTATTTTTTAATCGTCCTACAGAATTTAAAATTTTTCACCCATCATATAAAAAGTGCACAACGTCGCTAAAAACGTTTTCACTTCAAAATTATAATAGGCGTGGCATTATGGTTTCCGTCTTGCGAATTTTTATGGCGTGGCATTATGGTTTCCTTCTGACGATCAATCTGACGCGAGTTTATCATTTTTTACCCATCACAAAAACTAACCTAATGTAAATAAATTAGACGCGAGTTCCGTCTTACAAATTTTAAATGAATTTTCAATCAGGACACGTGACCTGACGCGAGTTTAACATTTTTTCCCATACCAAAAAAGGTGCACAACGCCGCTAAAGAAGTTTTCACTTCAAAAAAACCGACTCACACTTAACGTTTTAAAGTAGCCTATGTCCTTCCCCGGGACTCAAACTATATCCATGACAAACTTGCCCGCAGTTTCATCAACCCTGAATTCAGTTATCGGTATAGGAGCCTATGTTCTTTCTCAGGACGCAAACTATCTCCATGCCAAATTTCATCGTAATCGGTACCGCGATTCAAGCGTGAAGAACTGAAGAGCTAACAAACAGACATACAGATATAGTTACTTTCGCATTTATAATATTAATATTAGTATGGATATGTATATACTTGCAAAAAAAGTAATATAAATGTATTTGTATCCGTTGTCTGGTATTCATAACACAAGCTTTGCTTACTTTGGGGCCAGACGGCGTTGCGAGTAATGTCCAAAAATATGTATTGAATTCTCGTATTAAATATACTAAAATCTAGAACTCTCATTTTATTTCGTTTTAACAGGTCGTTTCATTTGGACCGACCAGACAGTTTCATTTAACACGGCAAATATACTGTTATCGGAAACCATTGAAGTGGCGCAGAATGGTAATTAGCATTGAGTGAGGAGGAAGCGATAAATATACATACATTTTTAAGTGTGTGAAGGTTGACAACACTTTGTATCGCAGCACTTATTATATAAATCGCATAATCCTATAGTTTGTGCATTTTTTTTGTGTTGCATTGCACCTCTTGAATCGGTAATTAGTGGTATGTGTTGAATTTGTAAAAATTTTAGTTTAAGGGAAATCAGTTTTTTAAATTATTTACAATGAAAGTCCATTCTATTTAAAAAAAAAATGTCCTATATATTTTTTTTTATATTTATTTTGAACATTTAAGAACGGTTCCTAAACTATCGATTGACTATAAAAGAGATCAAAAACTTACATTAAACCTAAAAAAAATGCATGTTGCACAACATTAATTTAGTTTCGATGTGCCGCAGGTCTGGGGTACAAAAATACGGTATCTGGGGTACATTAGAACAAGACTTAAAAAGAAATGTATATGAAAATTATATATTAACCAAGCTTGTACTTGCATAATACCTATTCAGGGAAAGAAAAGGTATTACTCGGCGTTTTTTCTTACTTGTCATGCTTAGAATTAAAAGCACAAGTTCAACATTTATCCAGAATTCACCACACCATCATCATCACACACCATCCCCATATCTGGTTCGAGTGGAAAATAGAAGTCAATTTTCGCACTCCTATGTATATAATTATAAATTGCATATTCGTTGTAATGTTTTCGACTATACATACTTGATTATCAGTCAATATTTTACCAACAAAATATTTAATTTGCTTCTGGGAACATAAATAAATCATAAACTAAAAACTCTTAGGTTGTGTTTTCGACTTTACACTCAACTCAAATAATTTTCTAAAAATGATTAAGATTTATACAAAAAAAAAATACCACATACTTTCTATAACCACTTTTTCTGCAAAAAAGAAGAATAACTTTCACTTAAAACAAAACATTTTTTAACGTCTGCTGTTACAAGCCAAGCCAGTATTATTATACTGCGTCATCTAGTTTTCCAAAGAAAAACCGCGCGAATTCGTTTGAAATTATCGCCGTTGCTCCACTGAGCCCTCACATACACATATATAACAACTTTTCGAATCGCAGGTATCTCAGGATCAAAGTAGAAACAAGATAAAGAACAAACGTAAAGACACAAACAGTGAAACACAATCACGAAACGGACAAAAGTTATTTTTTTGCATTCATAAATAATGTAACGGGTATAAGTAACACATCCGAATGGAGTGCAATTCGATGTCAGTCGCACAATAAAATTGAATTATCGGTATCGAATTTGCGCGCAGTGAAGGGTTTTTTTACATACTAATTTGGCGCTACTTAACGCTTGGTACCTAATCATTAATCTGTGGGTTTGTAACCTCATTCAAAATCTTTTGAACAACATAGAATGCAACAGACAAATGGTTTAACCTGATTTTTTGCCTAATATAGCTGGAAGGCCTAAACAGAACAAATGCCGTAGTTTGTTGGCTTCTATTGAAATTTAGCAAGGGAGTGAGAGATTTCTTGACCTGATGGTAACCGATTTCTATACTACAACTTTAGGTTACTATAGCAAACCTCCTCACTATATTCAAGAAGTTGCCGTGAAAATCCCTGCGTCGATAACCGAATTTAACGCGAGCCGAACGCGGAAAAAAGCTAATAAGAATGACTACAGCTTCTATTAAGCTATACTCATTAGACTCTTTCTCTTGTACACATATAGCCTATGCCCATAGGGAATAATATACCAATTAAATAGAAAAAGAATTTTAAAATAAGTGCAGTGGTCCCGTAGATTACCTTATACCTAGTATAAACACCTTTCATAAACAATTTTACAAAATTTGCTCTGTAAGTGTATTTATATAGTATAGAATTCTTTCCTAATGAAATACTTAAAGGGTTAATAAATAAAAAAAATTAACTTCTCATTCAAATAAGAAATATACGTTGCAGATAACGGAATTGCTACATTTGTGTATTCTTTCCTATCTTAGGAATCATTTCCGACTATGGATATATATACGGAGTTATGTCTGTGTGGAATGTGGATGTTCGTAAGCTTATTATATCGCAAAACTAATAGACTGATTTGCATTATCGACATATCAATCGATTCCTCGACACCAAGTATCACTGATTTAAGTATTTCATTACAAATAAATAAAGAGTTAACGAGTCAGAAAAACGAGTCGGGTCAATTTTTTTTTAACAATATTTTAACACATGCTTATCTAAAACCGATTTTTTTTTTCAGTTTGAAAATGTATTGCATTGGCATCAATATTAAAAACAAGCAAAAAAAATACACATTTGAATAGGGCGCACCCTTAAGAGAATCGTGACTCACTGGGTTAACCGTTAATACCAAAGAGATATCCGTTGATAAATATAACACGCCACGTGATGTGACGCGTTTCACCAACTCCCAGTCTTTAAGTATGAATCACTGTAAAAAACATGACACAGAGAGGGAGTGGATGTTAAAAATATACTCTTGTTTCAACGATAAATATAAGAAAAAAGGATTAAGAAATAACAAAGAACCAACCTAAAATCAAAATAATAGTATAATAGTCAAAATAATTTACTTATTACAATAAGATTTTTTTCTAAACACTGTTGAATTGCCAAAACTATTAACTATATTTAATTCTTTGACAAATAATTTTTTGATACCATTTTCATCCTGTATAAAGTGTATACAAATACACTCAATGCATTCAAATCTAAATTAAACAAAAACAAAATTGACAGAATCGTTGAGTTAGAAATGTAAGTGATACTTATGATAATTTATTTATAATAATGTATGTTGTTTTTATTTATTTTCTCGTTCTCATGTAAGTGACTAATTGTAATTGTCTTAATAACTGATTAAAACTATATAGGACCAAAATATTTGCCCATTTACATCTAGATCCATCACCTTCTTATGCGTTACCTCCTTCTTTGTTACCGATACAAAAAAAAAGTGTTTTTTTTAGATTCCATAATTTTTTGTTTTCGACTTTTTAGCATAGTCGATGACGCTTAGCAAAATGTGGCAAGCGTGACCAACGGCAGATAATTACCTGTTGACGGCAGGCCGCTTCCGCGCACGGCTAACCAGCAGAGAGTCAAGGGCGACCAACGAACGCGGATTTTTATCACCCTTGCTTTTAAAGAAATGCTTCAACGGCCAACTACCAAACTAAATAATGGTAATCAGTCCGGCGCAATTCATTGCAAACTGTACAAACAGTAAGATTACACAAAAATATGCGAGGAGGAGGAGGAAAACGAACAAGAGGAGACACTACCTACACTGCAGATTCGAAGTTGCGCGTTGTCACAAAAACTGCAGTGTAGGTACGGGCTGCAGTTATTCACTGGTTGGAATAGACCGAGTTCGGCACGTGACGTTGTAACAATATCATCTGTGACATGATGTTTCTAGTGTTATACCAAATAGCTCAATGACGTAAAGTGATTACTTCCACTAAGTTCTCCTTAGTGTTTTTTTAAAATAATATTTTTTTTTTCATATTTTCATACTCATTTTTAATAATGAATAAATTATTAGAAAATAATGCGATGTAGCACAAGCGCCCCCTGAAGGCTCAATTCGTGTTACAAGAACTTATTGAACATCGAGGCTAATAAATATCAACTTCAATGATTGGATTATTAACCGCGCGAATATATTCTAGAAGAAAGGAATCTAAGACCTGCTCAAATTTTCCTACTTTAATTGAAGAAGATTTAAGTTATACATGCCTGTTCTTAAAGCAATTTCAATCATATAATCCTACTGCGGTCCAGATACACTTGATAGTAAATAGCTCAACAATGCTTGATTCAATTTTAACCTATGTGGGGCTATCTATCATAGAATATATCATAGAAGTAAAATCCTTAACCATTACAAGTTTCTTGACTTCTTTGTTTTTCCAAACAAACAGGGTTGTGTCTAAACACTGGTTCTAAAACCTGCAACAGGCGCAACTCCGATTGCCGAGCGCTTAGTCTAAGTGTACTCACTTAGAGGTCACTTAGGCCTTAAACAAGTCTGACATTTGTCTATAGACTGCCAGGTCGTTCAAAACCTAAATATTCGTATCGAGCTTTTGTTAGTTCTAAGCAAATGCTAACGACACGAATGTTCGTCTCGTACACATGCTCGGCTGTGCTCCATCCAGAGTTGTAGTCGAAATTGCAGTCATTGAAGCGAAAAATAGGGTCTTACCTCCGTTTTTTTTACTGTGAACCGATTTGCATGAAATTTTGGAATAAGGCTCATCTTACCCTTAACTTCAAAAGTGAAAATGATCTGAACTCCGCACCCTTGGGTGGTTGCCACCCCTTCTCGGTGGTGTAATTTTTTTTTTCAAAATAACATCGATTACCGATAGATTAGGATAGGAATAGGAAATTTTAAGAAAAAAATGTTTGTATAAAGTTTTTCAAAAAACCCAATACTTTTCAAATTATTGGCAATTGAAAATTCGGATTTTTTTCACGTTTTTCATCGGTTTTTTGCAAATATCTCCAAAAATATGAATTTTAACGAAAATTTTATGATGAACAAAATTGTAGTAGGTTAAAAGCTGAACAAATCGGTTTTTTATAAAGTATTCTAAGTGCAATATTAAGCTAGATATTAAAGATCAAAGCCGTTTTGTATTTTGTCTGAAATTTAATCGATGTATTCAATGCTATCTAGCAGATACATTTAATGCATTCTAATGAAATAAGGTTTTGTAGTGCTTGAAATAAGCTTTAATAAGCACTATTAAAAGTCTTTTACTCGTGAGCTGTAATACAAATAATAGAAACATCTAATCGGTAGAGTCCCACAGCTGGGAGTGAATGAGGTCAATCAATGTATAAAAGCGTTTTGTCCTGACTCTTTAATAGACAAAGTAAATATATGTGATTAAGTTGATGCACACATTTAAGTTCCTCACAAGGTTTCCCAGCCTTGTTTGTAACTTATCTCAATGCTCTGATAACCCCTGAATACGATGATAACCTACTTACCACGGTAATGTTTTTATAAGATTCCCGCAGAGATATCTGTTTCCCTCACCTTGCTTCAATCTCAAATCTCAGCAGCTTGTTGGATTTCTCACGGGATTCGACACGCAAGCCTGTTATTTCTTTTTTCTTTGATTAATGGATCAGTAGATTCTAATACATGTGATATATTTTTTTCGTACGTTAGTACTAATGTGCATTATTTTTTCTTTAATCGTAATAAAGATTACGAAACGATTATAAAACTTGAATAATTTTCATACAAATATTGACCATTTCACATCATGATTTTTTCATTATTTACAGCTTCGAAGCGATTTTCTAACTTCAATGGTAATCGTTATCAAGTCTTTGTAGAAATTGTACTGCTAATGGACTTGTAAACGATCACACTGAAAAAAATATATAGCTAAACTAGTTTACTTAGTATCAACCAAAGTTTTGTTAAAATTTCTAAAGTGATTTTGCTGCACATTCCAAATGAGCTAAGCTATTTGGAGTTTAATTGCTATTTAGTAAACTTTTAACTAATAATTAATAAAATGGGTTTTGATGCAAGGACAAAGAAAATTTTAGCAAAAGAGTATTGTTTTTATCTAATAGCCAAACACTTGAGTTTCTGCTAAGTCTTACGTTTAATTATATTTTACTAAACAATTATCTAAAAATCAATCATTGTGTTTTTGTAAATATTAACTATTTGTTTTTGTTTTCTGTATCTAAATTATTTAGTAGTTAATCAATCAACAACCTCAACATTTTTAAGCAAATACGCCAAATATTATCAGCCTAACCTAATCAAAATTTGGCACCTCATTACTAAACTATTTACATAAGTATTTAGTTAGAATAACAAAACCATGATATTTAGGTCTGGTGTGACGTGTGACATGGGGTGTACAAGATAGCCATCGCAGTGTTACTTTATATGTGGATTGTAATCAACGTGTTGCGTAGTGTTTTGCAGTCAAAATTTTCATATTTTTTGTTCACTTCCTTTATTTACAAAAAATTACTCAGTGGAACAGAAGAGCAAGGGCGAAAACGAAAACGTGGTATGGAGAAAGCAGCGGTTCCTATGGCCGATTATTTGCGGTTTATGGGGCTTAAAATGTACATTGAAAAATTTGCAGGTGTGAGTGTATTGTTTTTTTACCTACTACCTATGCGTTAGTCAATATCCGATTGGTGTGTGAGGGCACAGCCCCACATTATTTGATACAACTCGATATACGACTATACAGTCGAGTCGAGTACAAATGAATGTAATCCAAAACGCAACGAGGAAGTTACGGACAACTTACTCACTAATGTGGTGCCCGTATGGGGCAAATATAAAGCATGGTGCATATAAAGCATATAGTACGAGTAACTAAAAGGGGCAGCAAGAGAAATACAGAAGAATAGTTTTGGAACGCCCGAAGTAGTATAATTGTAAAATTCCTTACACTGTTAAAGATTCGGTTAAAGTTTACTCCTGTCAGTGTGAAAATTGGGCGTTAATTACTCGGCGGGTTTTGGAAAACAGCCTTAGGTTCTGAATGACTCTTGATGAACAGACTATTCATTCATCCATTCACATTCATTCATTCACAGAAAATTAAGTTATATAATCACTTAAAAAATAAATAATTAAATTAAAATAAAACAAATATTTGAGGGGGGCTCCCATACAATAAACGTGATTTTTTGCCGTTTTTAAAGATAATGGAACGGAACCTTTCGTGCGCGACTCCGACTCGCGGCAAGGTGACTGAAAATTCATGGTTATTTTTAAATAATATGATTTTAATTTAAGTTACAATTTTTTACAATAACAATATTTATAATTTGCTAGCAAAATGCATATGTATTATGATAGTGATAATAAGTAATATAAACATTAAATTAAATAAAGAAATATTTTGCCTATTTTAATAATTTTGCTCTATTATTAGATGTATTGTTGTTTTCAGTTTTTGAAGGACTTTAAAGTATTGAACCCGAAAAGTGAAGACTACCCAATAACAATAGGTATTCGATAAAACCTAAAATGAGTGAATATGTAAAGATCATTGATGGAGTTTCAAATGAAATTTAAAAAAACATTGTCAATTTCTTAAGACAATTGTATTATCTCATAACTTGAACTGTTTTTGTAGTCAAGTCATAAAAGACTGTGACCTAACTGCATTATATCCGACTAAAAAAGTTGTTTGTTAACAGGAATTAATGCATAGACTGAGCTGCGTTTAGGTCATATCATTTGTAATGACCACACACACTATGATCAAAGCTAAAAAAGGGAAGGAAGCAAGAAGTGCTGGAAGCTTTTATTACCCATTTCAAAAGTCTAGCTGTGGTTAAAGAGTCTATTACCAGCAGTAGAGATAAACTTGACCAAATTGAAATGAAACTGCAACTATTTATCACGATTGTTGGCCCATCACTAAAGGAAGTTTCATCTCCGTATGTTGCCATCAGCAATATTCGATACTGAATTTATTTATTTTTTATTTACGAAATTTGTTTTAAAATTATATTTGTATTGAATGTGGGATATCCATCCGAATGAAAGCATGTTTAGGAGTTCATACAAAAAGAATATAAGTATAAAAGTTAACTATGAAAAATCTTTTATTTATTTCACAAATCTAGACGCTTTTCTAATTCCTTTTAACATAAATTACGTTCATTGTATCTTATTAAAAAAATATTTTTCACTGTTAGGTTAACACATTAGTTAAAAATAAAAGGAATTAAAATAAGTGGTTTATCTAAAATTTTACTAAGTGTTATAACGAAACCGTGTATCTAGTACTTGTGAAACCGGTTACGCATATGTTGTAAAACTTTAAATATTTAATTGTTTAATTGCTATTATTTTTGTGTTAGGTTTAATTTTTTTTCATGCTTCTTTCTCTTGTTTATTGCCATACAGATAGTTTGACAGAAAGAGGGATGAAAATCAATTTAAACCACAGTATAAAATAATACTAGTAAAAATAACTATTTAGTAAACAGTTTTACAACTACTAGATTCACAGTTTCGTAATTTAGAAAAACTATTAGGTATGTATTAGACAAACTGTTTTGTAACTGTTAGATAAACTGTTAGGTTACTATTAGACAAACTGTTTTGTTACTACTTAACATAATGTTTCGTTACTATTAGGCAAACTATACCGTAAGAATCAGACAAAATGTTTAGTTTTTTTTTTTTTTTTTTTTCTGAGCTGACTATGCAGTTGGCTGTTGCAGCCATTACTGCTACACCGGACTTTTGGGGCGAGACTCTGAAGGAGCCTCAGCCCATATAGCGCCCAACGCTCAAGGGCTCCCCGCGGGGGAAGCCTCGGCTTGGGTTGTCGCTCTCGGGGGCGTCCCTTCGACCGGCGTGAGTCTCGAACCCGAAGGTGAGTCACCGCCAGGACGGGAGTTCCCCGTTACGCGGGTACGGTTGCGATTGAGTGGGGGCGAGAAGCGCCCCGGCACTCTTTGATACCTCGTGTATCCTTGTGGGCGCCGACGAACCCGGGGTCGTCGGCGTCGTGTTTGGAGGGAGGCCCTATTCGGGGAGGTCGTAGAGACTAATCTCGCTATCCGGACAGCGAGATCGTCATCTGGGGACGTTAGTACGTGCCGGGGCCGCCTAACAATAGTTTTACGACCGTGACCGGGTCGATCGGGAGACGATACGTTGTGGATTGCACAATTAATCGATTCAATGTTTAGTAAGTATTATACAACCTGTTTCTTTACTAACAGATAAACTACTTCGTTACTATTTCACATTTAGTTCCGTTACTATCAAACTGTTTCGCTGCTATAAGACAATCAGTTTAGTTACTATTAGACAAACTGATTCATTAATATCAGACAAACTGTATTATTGATAATTGCAAAACTTGTTTAATATCACTTAACCAAAACAGTTAAACAGAAAATAACTCAGTTTTTGTTACAAAACTCATTTTATCTACTATACTCTATCCACCGAAACGAGTTAATAGGGGAAAAATGAACTGGCATGTGATTGGTCGAACAATGACGTTAAGGCTGTGTTCACAGCGCGAGTTTTTTTAGTTTGTTCGTGCGACTCGTACTGTTCAGACGTGCTCACTGTGCTAGTGCAATCTATTATTTTATTTTTTGACTCGGCTTGTTATTTGGACTCTGGATAATTTTGTTACGTGTGACCCGGCTTTGTGATTGATTGCATTCCTAAAGACTTGGCGCTTGTATAACGGACTTTTTGAGTTTACTGTCGATTTGCCTAAGTGAGATGGCCGACAGTTTACATGGAGGTAACTCTGTGGAAAAAAGGCGACGACGAGCCTTTTCCTCGACTGAAAAAACAATGATATGGAACATGTATCAATCTATGAGGAGTTCCATGGAATCCCCTTCAAACAATGACGTCATGAAAGCTGTTGCATCATCTATGGGTGTTCATTGGATGTCCATCTATAGAATTCTGAAAGAGAAAGAAACTAAAAATGTTTTAAATTCACCCAAAAAAACAAGAAAACGTACTTTCATTGTAGACACAATCGACGACTTAACTAAATGTGCTATAAGAAGAAAAGTTCACGATTTATTTTCCCGAAATGAGATACCGACATTGGACAAAATAATGAATTCAATAAATGAAGATGGTACTTTGGGGACATTCAAAAGATCAACACTTCATAAAATCCTTAAAATGATTGGATTTAGGTACATTAAAAGATGCAGGAACAGCTTATTGATTGATCGTGACGACATATTTTTTTGGCGGAGGAATTATTTGCGGACAATGAAAATGGCAAGAGAAGAAAAGAAAAAAATATATTATTTGGATGAGACTTGGCTCAATGAAGGCCATACTACTACAAACGTATGGACTGATACAAATGTGAAAAATAAACGCGACGCATTCCTTGATGGCCTGACAACTGGATTAAAAAATCCTTCCGGTAAGTTCTTTAACATAATTCCATTGTTAAAACTGTCTTTGTCATTAATGCAATTCTTTGAAAAGGTTTGAATGTACCTGAGCGATCCTTAATTGGCGGCACTTATTGTTTGTTATGTTATCTTAAACTGTGTGAGCGTTAACTTTGTATCAGATCATTCAATACAATTTTTTATTGTTCCAGGAAAAGGAAAAAGGTTAATAATTACTCATATTGGAAGTGATGATGGATTTGTAGAAGGGGGCTTACACGTGTTCGAGTCAAAAAAGCAAGGAGATTACCATCAAGATATGAATGCCGAAGTGTTTGAGAATTGGTTCAAAAATATTCTTGAAAAGTTACATGATAATTGTATTATTGTAATGGACAACGCTTCGTACCACTCAAGAAAAGTAGAGCAAATTCCGACTGAAAAAAATAAAAAACAAGAGATAATTAATTGGTTGAAAGAAAAACAAATCCCCTTTCAGGATGATTTATTAAAACGAGAGCTACTGAATATCGTAAAAAATCATAAGGAGCAGTACGAGGCGCGTGTCGTAGACGAAATGGCGAAAGCTAAAAATAAAACTGTGGTACGACTTCCGCCGTATCACTGCGAATTAAATCCGATAGAGTTGATCTGGGCTCAAGTTAAAGGACATGTCGCATCCCGCAACAAAACATACAAGATGGCAGAATTAAAAATGTTATTAAACAACTCAATTCAAAATATTGACGCTGCAAAATGGAAAAAATGCATAAAACATGTCGAAGAGATAGTAGAACCGAAAATGAATGCCATGGACAGAAATGTGGAAACAATGACCGAAACATTCATAATAAACGTGGGAAGTGACAGCGACAGTAGTGATACGTCGGAATAATTTAATTAATTGTATATGTTAAACTATTTAAATATACATAATTTTATTTTAAAACATTGTCTTAATATTTTTCTTTCTTTCTCTAAGTTCAATACAAAATACTTAAGTGGTTTTAGTGCTTACTATTGAGCGCACAAAATCATCGCATATGAACACACCTTAACTTTTTATCAGTATAGTTGACGCCCACTCACCTTTTTGTGTCCTTATCTTTTGTAAGGGATTGTGCGACAGAGACAATGCTCTATTAACTCGTTTCGGTGGATAGAGTATAGTAGCGCTCAATTTGGCTGTCCCTCAAGTTATGTTACCGTTAGATAAATTTGTGTTATTGTTAGCAGACCTTTTTTTCAGTGCATTATTGTCGTATATTGGCGTATCACTCTTACTAATTGCTAATATGATAAATGCGATAATTCAAAAGTTTCCGCAGGAATAAATGTAACCCAATTCCACGTGACCGAGTTATAGCTACATCTACCTAGAAAACTACATTACCATATTATGTAATTAAGAAATTTCCGTAGGAATTCCACGCCGATAGCCGAATTGAGTTGGGGGAGCCGCAGGCGAAATACTAGTATATTTATACTTCACTATTAGCTGGTCGCACCTTGACCGCGCTGCAAACTGCAGGATGCAATTGTAACTAGGTCACATGCGGTGCAGGTGATAAATAAATCTACATATATATTTATTGCCTTACCTGAAATGCTAGACGCAAAGCTACTCAGCTTAAATAATGTTACTAAATTCTGCTTCTGATGTCTGATTAGAATAATAAGTTAATATCAAATAACCTTCACAATTTAAAGTATATGTAAGTATATGTATGTACATATGATTGTGCAAAAATATAATTATGATGGCGCTAATGCCACTTAAATATCGGAATACTCTTAAATATCTGAATTTCTTCACTCGATTGACGATACATGACGCTTCACATGGTGCGCGCCCTATGCTACATAAAAACAAAAAAATAATAATTGAAATGTTTGACTTTGTTTTTAGTAGCTAACTAACTTATTTTTATTACCTAATAAGTGTTTCGGTACATATTGTTAACTCTTTAGCTAATTATCAAAGTGTTATATCATGACTTTAAATAGAACTTCTTGTCAGCTCGTTTTGGCAAAAATTAACATTGTTTACATTGTATTGACGATTTAAAAATTTTCTTATATTTTTGAATTGATTGTTATTTGTATAATATTGTTTAATTTGATTTGTCTATATTTCCTCAAGAGACACAATAGTGTTTCAGCCAATTACGAAAAACTAGGTGCCATTTGTTATGTTTTTTTTTATATGCACACTATCGACCCCCCTGTCTCTCAGGATTAAACAGATTCTTATTAATAACACCCCCTTTTTTTAGGGTTTCGTACCCAAAGGGCAAAAAACGGGACCCTATTACAAAGACTTTGCAGTCCGTCCGTCTATCCGTATTCACCAGGCTATATCTAATGAACGGTGATAGTTGAACAGTTGAAATTTACACCGATGATGTATTTTTGTTGCCGCTATAACAATAAATACTAAAAAACAATAATAAATAGATATTTAAGGGGTCTGCCATACAACAAACATGATTTTTTTGCTTGATTTCGCTTGATATGGACAACAGGTAGACGCTTGAAATATTCACAGAATATTTAGTTAAAAATAAATATTCAGTTTAAATATAAATAATTAAAATAAAACAAATATTTAAGAGCTCCCTTAAACATACATACCATACCCATACAACAAACGTGATTTTTTTCCCGTATTTACAGATAATGGAATGGAACCGTTTGTGGGCGAGCCCGACTCCGCTTGGCCAATTTTTTATACTTGGCTTATACACTACCATGTCTTTATGACAGATAGACAGACATACTTACAGGGTTATTTGGATATTTCACATTTTCGTATACAAATACATTTAAAACAAAATACTTCAGAAGCGACAAAAATATGGCTATACGACATTTTGGGCTTTTATAAGAGACTTTTATAAAAGATTGAGTTCCAAATCAATTTTACTCTGTCAAGTAATAATTGTAAAGCAAAATTGAGTTTCCAATTGTTTTGGAATGACTAAATCTAGTGTTAACAGTTAATTTTTACACTAACAAAAGTAAAAATAACTGTATCTATTGCTGTTTAAGTAATTTAACCTATCTGCTCAATAATAACTTGGATGTAGGCATTCCAAAACCTCTGTTTAGGTTTCCGTACTCAAAGGGTAAAAAACGGGACCCCATTACTAAGACTGTGCTATCCGTCTGTCACCAGGATCTCATAGACCTTGATAGTTCGACAGTTGAAATTTTTATAGAAGATGTATTTCTGTTGCCGCTATAACAACAAATACTAAAAAACAGAATAAAATAAATATTCAAGGGGGCTCCCATATAAAAAAAATTATTTATGATTAGCATTCATTTTGCCCACATACCTGTGATTATATTATTATAAGTTTAAAAAGTTATTTACAGATGAATATGCCTTTAGACCAAGTAATACTTCTCTTGCACAATGTAACAAAAATATGCAGCTACTAAGACTAAGACCAATGATTAGATATTACTCCCTCAATCATAGAATGATGATATTGTGAAACAAATTACCACAGAAAATGATTGATTTTAAGAATAGAATTGTCAAAAGTGGTATAAAGAAATCAATCCTAGTAGTGACAGTAAAACACTTTAATATTCCTGATTATTATAAATATAAATAATTATGCACTAGCCAAGATATCAGAACTTTAGCCTGTGGCTGCTTGCCTAATATAAGACAATAATAATAAAATTCATTGACAAAAAAACTAAGCCGGGCTTGGATGATAGGTACCAGGCAACTAATACAAGTTAACTCTTTTTACTGTACCAGTAAGAAAGGTAAATAATAGTTTTAACATTATAATAAGTTGAAATATTGTAAACTTTTTTTAAATAAATGACTATAAACCTAATATTTCTAAATCAACTAAATATTTTTAGACAACTTTGCTCAAAGTTTTCTTTTACAAAAACTTAGGTAATAGTGGGCATTCTTATTTTAATGCTTAAATAAGTTAAATATTTAGCTGCTACAGTTTTCTTTAGCACAGAAAAAAATAAGTTAAAAATTCATGTTTTGCCAACCCTCTTCCCATCACTTGTTACTCTGACACAATTAGTACATCTAATAAACTTACTAGATGGCTTACAGCTGAACTATTTTGCCTTATCAAAGTGAATTCCCTGTTAAAGTGCCATCCAACAGTAGGTACAATGGTAAAGAGACAGGCACAAATTTTGAAGTCATAATTATGGCTGTTCAAAGCTGCCCAAATGAAAATTTTTTAGAAGCAGCATGCCTAGTATGAAACAATGCACTCTATATAGTGCAAGCTATTCAAGAAAAAAAAGGAGATACTTTGGCTGCGTTCCAGAATACAACAAGGAAGTTAAAAAAGTAGTTTTGGAACACCTAGCCCCAGTTAATATTTGACTGTAATGTTGTTTTAATTATGCCTCAATATGCATGGTTGAAATAAGCTTCTGTCAGTGCAAATATAGTCACTCTTGGGTTGAAAAATTTACTTTAACAGGATATTATTTCTTGTCAGAGTGAATGTGAATTGCAAGATAGTCAATATGTAGATTTTGGGTAATGAAAACGAAATAGGGCTCCAAATTTTTATCTTAACCAAATTTAGATTATAATATTATTACATTGTTTATGAATACCCAGGATTTTACAACCCGGCAACAGGTTCTGTACGTAGTTTAGGAGCAATTTGACGCACATACCAACCACAAAGGACAGCATGAGCTATAAAATTCATTCTAAATTAGATCGAATATTTAGGTATAGGTACATAATATAATAGAACTTTGATATATAAGTAACGTTTAGCTAGAACATCAATTTAAGTCTAAAGACAGTTTTTTTAACACATTTAATACATAAAATAAAAATAACAATGCAAGGAAATGATGTCCAATACAAATACAAAAACTATTCAGTCATCAATTTCTAAAATAGAATGTAAGAAATACTCACATTTAACTAAGAAACTTCGCCTACACTTCACAATTATAGTTTTTACCCAATAAACACAAATAAAAACAATACTGCCTTGCCTTGCTTGTCACCCACCACCACCACAGAGTACCATTGTAGTCTTTGCAAGTACCGTACGTATTACAATATGACCAGACTAAAATTGACGAATCTGCTAGTCTGGCAGGGCAAAATCTGCTAAAACCTGCTAAATATGTATTTAAGCTATTCAAAAAAGGATATAAAAAAAAACATTAATCCGTAGAGTTTTCAATTTAAGTATCAATGTTTATTAGGGCTGCTTGTTAAACATAATAAAGTCACCGCCAGAATCTGTTGTGCTCGAGCCGCCTTTTTTATTTTGGCTTAAAAGTTCCCTTTTTAATTTTTTACCTTTATCTTGGCAACTATCGTTATTTGTTGTTATGTTTAAATTAAAAATTGCATATGCGAAAACTATAGCTTATTAAATTTCTAGGCGAAACACTGCAAAACACTAGGCAATTTTCGTCTTCATGGAGACTGCGAATGTGCACCCGGTGCCCAAAAAGGGTGATAGATCAAATCTATCGGATTGGGGGCCTATCGCCATTACCTCTCTCCTCTCTCAGGTGATGGAGTGTATGATCAACACACACCTAAGATACCTAGAAAAACACGACCTGGTCAGCGTCCGTCAATATGGGTTTCACCACGATCGCTCGACTGGTGACCTTCTAGTGTATCTCACACACCGATGGGCACTGGCCATTTAAAGTCAGTGGGAGGCATTTGCATGTAGCCTGGACATAGGTAAGGCGTTCGATCGGGTCCGGTACCGGGGTCTTCAATCGAAGTTGCTATCTTACGGAATGCCCGAGGGTTTGTGCAAATGGGTAACTAGCTTTTTGTCTGGCAACAGAATATGAGCCGTAGTTGACGGTATTTGCTTTTATAGCATGAACATCAATGCTAGTGTCCCTCAAGGCTCTGTGCAGACTCCTGCGCTGTTTCTAATGCATATAAATGACATGTATGTCAACAATATACATTGCGATGCAGATGATAGTACTGGAGACGCTTATAACATGGACCGTACAAATTTCCCTCGTTCCGTTGTGGAGGAAATTTCGTTGGCCCACAATTCCAGAACGTTCTCCGGGTGGGAGATCCACCATCTTCAAGAGCATTGGGATCCTTGGTGTTGACATCTTCTGCGATGATTAGTTCCGAGATCATTTGCAAGACAAGGTGAAGTTGGCGTCCAAAAAACTTGGTATACTCAACAGAGCGAAGCGAAGAGGAGTTCTTGTCCAATCAAAAAAAAAACTAGTTCTTTATATTGACTGGAGTCTGTCCTACTCTGCGATTTGTCCTTAGGTAGATCTGGGAACCTGTCCTTCGGTGGTAATCAAATTTGGGGTTCAGCAAATTTATAAACTTGAAAAAATCTTTACTTCTTGAAAATAGGTAGAATGAAATAAAATTGAGTGGTGTGGGCTTGCCGCGAACTACTGAGTTACAATGTGGCGCGCCCCGACGAAAACGGTTTTATAAGACCGTTCACCGTGTAGAATGGTGGCGTGAGTGTTGTGTGTTCGACTGTGTGTGTGAATCTATGCAATGCACGGATCGCGTTCATTACCAAATATAGTAGCGAAGAATTTCATTTCTGGGTTAATTTGATAGTATTAGTGACCCTTGAGGGTCCTAATACGAAAGTTGTGCTCCAGTTACGGAAGGTAACGACTATTTCTTACCGAAAAAAAAACGGGTTGCCGGCAGAAGTGAAAACATACTCGCTATTTACTTCCCATCACTTCTTATCCATATATATTTTTTAAAAATAATAACTTTTGTTTATTTACTTTTTTGACGTTGTATATTTGACAGCTCAATCTGTCATAGAATTAAAATCCCATATCCAACCTCCCTGTACTACTCATAATCGCCATATACTAAAAATAAAAACTAACCTAATGTAAATAAAGGTCACGTGTCCTAACGCGAGTGACATCTTACGAATTTTCGATCAGGACACGTGACCTGACGCGAGTTTAACAGTTTTTACCGATCACAAAAAAAGTGCACAGCGCCGCTAAAGAAGTTTGCACTTCAAAAAGTTTTCAGAATAAAAATGCCACTACTATCTCTTGGCGGGTGCACCCAGATACCAGCTCGACGGGCTGTGAGAATCGTTGACGATGCCAATCACTTCATCGAATGCCAATCGAAATCGAAGAAAAGTATATATTTTAAGTCGGTATCAGAGTTTCTGTCGAAATTCTAAATTGTCCAAGTTCAAATATTCTCCACATTCAAATCTTTCCAATATCTGATTTTTACATATTCTGTATTTTCCGAATTATTATGTTGACACATTCATATTTTAATTATTTCCTATTCCATATTATGTTATTTTCTATAGTAGTACAGTCGTGTGAAAAATATTTTTGATGAGCGAGTCAGTTTGTTGCTAATTTTTTAACACGTCAATATTTTTATGTAGACACTGATGTACGTACATTAAAGAAAAACTGACAAGAAAACTCAGCTTATCTGTCACAGAGGTAAACATTTGACGTACAAATTTGAAATTTGGCATAATTACACAATAGGTATAATGACCACAATATAAGGTTAAAGAACTTAAGTAGGTAAAAATATTAGAAAACAGGTCGGAGTGTGTTATCAATTAAAAGAACAAGTCATCTTTGGAAAGAACATTGTTTGTACTATTCAACACTATTTTTATATGTTATACATGCAAAATTCTTTTTTTAGATGGCAAAAAAAAAAAAATTAAAAAGCTCTTTCTTTGAGGGCGAAGTAAGTGCAAGAGTTTTTTACGACCCGTTGGTCAAAAATTAAAACTAAACAGTTGCCTTATAGCAATGGTGTGAACTTACGACAAGAGCGACCAAACACTGGGTCAGAAAATTTGAGCACTGTAGGTAGGTAGGATTTTTCACAGACTATGTGTTATTGTGGTAGATTTCTTATTATGGTTAAAATATTTAGGATGGTTTCAATACAAGTGGAAAAACGGTAGCTATAGCCAACATTCTATACCTAATCAAGGAGTAGTTGCATGAAATGAAATGCCGATAATCGACTTTGGCGCATGCGGAACCGCAAGTAAAGCTAGGATTTCTTATATTATCTTAAAGTATAATTTCTTTACTGTTATCATTGATGAGTTTATTTATTTTTAGTTTTTATGTTAGTAAATGCTTAATTGTTTTTTTTACAGAAAAATACATAGGTGCCTTTTTCTATTTATAGGTTTTAGCATTTAAAAGAATCAATGCTTTTACGTTATGACTAATAATTCTTTTTATTTTTTCTTCATGTGTCAAATTGTAGTTATTCGAAAAATTTTAAGTTTGCATGTACAATCTATTATTTGGAAAAACAGGGATTCTGAAAAATCAGAATTTATAAAATTAATAAATTGTAAAAATAAGGTTAGGCATAGCACAGAAATTGGCAAATTTATAGGGTGGAAAACTGCGAATTAGTACCCCATCGCTGACACCTTTTAAGCGGTGTTTTACCCTGTAAAAAAATTAGCCATCAAGATTTTTTAAAAGATAAATTACGAACAATGAGCTTACCGTGCAAGGAGCATTTTGAGAATTGTCCGCAATACGTCCCCCCATTCCGATTGTACTGTTTAGCGATAAAAGCCAGGCTGTATAAATCTAATTTCTAACATCTTATTCAAATAAAAATTACCGGACTAGTGCGAGTTTGCCCTGAGGACCGAGTGATCCGTACGAACTTATTATATGTAGATAGTTCTTCCATCATGAGATCAAAACTCACAGGTTTTATAATCAGTTATCAGATATTCTATTTTTGTTAACTTCTTGCCAATCATGATTCTAGGTCAACGGGAAGTAGGTACCCCATAGATTTTGATTTTTTTGTGTCACAATACGCCACAAAAATAACCATATTTTAGTCATATTATTTTGTTGCATTGACTTAGAAGCTTGATTTTTTATAACTTAAAGTGACTGTAGACTTGAGTAGGTATTTGATATTAATTTCAACTTAATACCTCCAGGCGGTTTTGAGTAAAAGGGTCTTGACAGACAGACAGACGGGCAACAAAGTGATCCTATAAGGGTCCTTTTTTCCTTTTGAGGTTCGGAACCCCTAAGTGTTTTATTTAATTTAATTTGTTCATGCTTTTTAAAGCTAGGTACCTAAAGAATGATGTTAGAAATATAGTGTTATTAGCGAATACATTTTGTATGTCAGAGAAAATATTTACACCTTAGGATTAAAAAAAAATATTCATTTATACAAGTAAGTGAGATCTTTACGAAAAAATTGCGTCAGATGCAAAATTTAATATATTTCTAACAATATAATATAACACCTTACATACTTATTCGAAAGTGAGGTAAAATTTCAATATCTACGAGAAATCGGGTATTTGTGTGTTTGTATAGCACGTATTCTGTAGAAACCGTGTTTCCATATGAAAATTAGCTAGAATCTTAAATTAAGGCACAATAATAGGTATGATTCTTAAAATCTTCTTTTCCGAAAATCTCTAATTTATCACTAGCTGACCTAATAAAAATCTAGATAACTTGCAGTGCAGTGCAGATTCACTTAATAACATTTTAGCATAAATAAATATGTATATATTGAATAATGAATACATTATTCATTTAATTATAAAAATAATTAATGTAACTTCTTACATGCGTAAATTAAGAATAGTTATCTTAAAACTAATCATCACTCTATCACCTCTATTTAAAAAAACTTGCCGGGAAACTGTTAATAATTAATTAGTAAATATACTATTTGCTATTAAGTAAACTAAGTAGTAGTAAGTGGGCCAGGATCGTAGCAAGTGGCAGTCTTTGGTCTCTGCCAACCTCCCTGTGAAACGTTATGTATTAACATTGTTATACTTAATATTTAAATAACCATATTAAACAAATATTTTACACAGCCATATTTTTGGCTTTTTTTTATTCTTTTATAGCAAAATCTTATTAGTGACAGCGATGAGGTACTAATTTACGGTTTTCCACCCAATACCTTTTCCAAATTTTGTGCTATACCTAATCTTAATTTTCCAATTTGTTAATTTTATAAATTCTGAATTTTCGAAATCCCTGATGTCCCAAATTATAGATTGTAGCAGTCACATTTCTGGAACAAGGAACACACCCTTTTTCGTTTAAGGAACCTTCGTATTATCTATACCTATTCCACTACCAGGAAAAAAGCGTTTTTTACATTAATGTACAGCTTAGGTTTTTAATATTTATTATTTGAAATAAAAAAATTAAGAATGTTTATTTATTAACATAACATTTAGACATATTGTCTTTTTTTCCTATGTAATATTTATCTATTTTCATAAATGTGTTTGAACATCCTATCGTTTACTTATAAGTTCTTCTTAAAAAAAAATTAAGTTATCTGGTAAAGATCACCATCTGGCGATAAGATTGCCTATTGTACATTAATTTAACAATATCTTTAGCAATTATTTAATTATATTAATATACCTACTAAGAAAATTTAAATTAAATTAAAAAAAGTGTGTGCCCGCGTGTTAAGAGTTCCAAGAACGATGGCTGAACTTCCCTCTAAATCGAAATACTTATACTCTGAGCGAGAAATGAGCCAGCCATCTTGTCGCCAGAAGCAGCTTTTAAGCGCAATAAAATTGATTAAAAACTTATGAGCAGATGACTCCATGAGCCGAGCGTCTCTACCGCAAACGGCACAAATATGTAATCTGAAAATAATTTACTATATTTAAGCCGCTTGTTGCGCTCTGTATTTTCGGCAGCCGCCGCGGCTTTTGCACTCGATTGCCTGAGATAAGATTGTGCCATGGTATCAGCGCAAGTGACACCCCCCAATAAAGATCGGCCGCGCTCGCAGGGAACGCGTGTCATACAATGTGGCCTTTTACCATCATCACGCACTAATACACCTAAAGGTTCTAGAACAGAAGGTATGTTAATGGTGGCAGGGGCCTTTTGATTACATCATTAAGTGAGCCGTGACGGGAGAACCTACCGGCACTTCTTTGACATGAAAATTGATCAAACTGATCAACATCTCTACCACACATCTGTGAGGACAGCATATTGCAACCCCGAGGCGAATACCAACAGCTGCTCTGAAGCTGTCACTTTCAAGCAGTGTATCCACATTGCGTGACGGTATAGTGTGAAGCCAATAGCCAGATTCTTTTTGCGAGACTGCTAATATCTCCATCGGGACAACGTATCTTCCACTCTTCTGTAGCTTCTAACAAAAAAGGGAATTTTGATTGTTTTTTCAAAATCATATTACATAAGCCTTGTACACTGTGTCCGGAGGAGAGATGAGCTGGTAAAGCGACACTAGAAATTTTGTGAATGCCAATGCCATAAAAATAATTGGCAAAGTTGCTTGAGACCAAACGGAATCGGTAAATCATACATTTGTTATATATTCAGCAGTTAATTTAAGGCTGGCATCCATTTCTTCCAAAATATTATGAAATTTCCATTATGAGTTCGCACGAAGAATATATGTAAACTTTGAAACAAAAAGACAGTGTTTTAATATAGTGAAAGCTACATGAGAATCCACAATACCTAATCTATTAGAACAATCAGTAAATTTTGTGCCCTGTGACAGGGCATGTCTCCCTGTGACAGAGCGTCGCGTCGGACTACTTTACATATTTTTTATTAGGTACTTATCTATCTGGTTAAAATACTAATAAAATTAGCCATTGTATCCACTAGAACACTATTTGAAAATGTCAAATGTTACACACATTGCTTCATCTACACAATCCATTTTGAAATCACTTGGTGTTCAAGGTGTTGAGGAAGGCCGTGGCGTGCCTTCGAGAAGGCAAACACTGACCGAAGGCTTCCAGGAGTAGCGGTTCTTGTTCCACAGCTTCTCTGTAACAATAAATATTTGTATATAAGTTAAATTATACATTTTTAAACTAGGGGGGTAAAATGAGAGTTGGAATTTTGTATGGAAATCCCAATCTTTTATTTTTTGAAGCTTAATGCATAAAATAGGGTAGATGAAATAAGGAATAAAAAATTGTATGAGAATATCGATATGTTGGTGAAATCTTAAAAATTTGTCGCGGAAATAATCAAGTCTAGTATATAGGATGATTTAACAGAAACTTTTGATCAGACCTGTAGTCTTCAAGCGAAACCCTTCCATCCTTGTCTACGTCTAATTTCTTCAGTACGAGTTCCACCAGATCCCGAACGCCTTCGTCAGGATCTTCGTCACCAGGTTGCTTTAACAGAGAATTCCTGTAAGAAAATAATCCAACAAAAATCATTTAACAACCGTTTATGCATTTTAAAATCTTGTCGCTGCTCCAAGCGATAGTTTTGGTTTGTGCACTGAGCGGCAGTAGCAAGAACGTCGTGAATTAAGCCTATGATGGAAAGTTAATAACAGGTGATGAACTTGACTTAATTTTGGTACTCCTGCAAATACCTCCTAATTTTCGTGCTCCTTCAATAATTTCTCTGCTGCTCATTATTGGAAGTGAAATTCAAAATTTACTTACTTCAACAGTAGGAACATTTCATCTTTAGTGATGTAACCATCGCCATTCAAATCGTAGACCGCGAAACAATGTGCCCGTTTCTCTTCGCTGGAGCCCCTCAGCAGAACGCTGAGCCCCTTAGCCCAAGCTTCGAACTTGAGCGCCCCCTCGCCTCCCGCCATTCCCCGCTCCCAGGTCACCCACACGCGGTCGAGAATTGTCTCCTCAGTGACCAGGTCGAAAGTATTGTGCATCAGGTCTCTAAACGTGCCCTGGTCTATGCCCTGGAATATACGATCAAAAGATTACGATGATTATATAAAAAGCATCCAAAATAATCGGAAAAAATTAGTTTGGTAGCAAGTACCGTACGAGCTACTTCTTTTGAGAATATTTTTTGCGCTTTTAAAAAAAACAGTTTTTTAGCGATAAAAAACAAACCGTTGGACCTGGATTTTCCTCAAACTCTTTTCAGATCTAAATCATGACGTAACGTATTGATTAATATGATTACGAGACAAATTGGACAGTGTTGCGCAATAATGATACAACATTGCCAAAATTGAGATATTAATGTCAAACAATCAAAAATGATCTGTTTTCTTATGTATCTGTATTTCATTCTGTCAACTAGAAATACTTTTATATGACATATTGTACCAACCCACAACTATGACAAGAGCTGATAAAGTAAAGCAGGAGTGATTCAAGACTCTTGGAACAATAAAGCAAATAAGAGTTGCAAAATAATTATTTCGCATAAATGCTTCAAGCGACTTGGTCTTATACCTGAGACAACAAAATAATTGCTGAAATGATTCAAAAACACCTGAAACATTTCTGCAGTATGCATTTTGGAATTCTTATTTTGCAAAAATGATTCAAACCTCGTGAATCATTTTCGATGGATAGCATTATACAAAATAATCATCTAGCAAAAATGAGCCATGCAACTTAGTTTTTAATCTTAAACAAAAAATAATTTGCTCAAATGGACCGTGTTGTGCGGAAATTTTAATTACGTGAATTAATGTTAAAAACAGCTTTACATTCACACACTACTTTGAAAACAATTTCACAAAGATTTTTAGAACCATACATTTTTCCAACGATACAGATTTTTCAAAAATAGAAACTAAGATAAAAGAATATGAGAGAATTTCTACAGTAGACGATTATATAAACATAATGAATAGATGTTTACGATGTAAACCATTGAAGGTCATAAGAATGAAAAGCGAAAACTTTTTGGGCTGCAAAACCATAGCAGAAAAAATCATAAACAGGAAAATGTATAAAAGTAAAAAGAAAGTGAATTGGTTATCTACAAAAGAAATTCTTTTGAAAAAGGACTTTGTTTTTTCTATTTTTATGAATAGGGATTTAGAACCAGAATTCGAAGAATTAGATATGAATAGGAGAGTAGGGAAAAGGATTCAGGTAATTAACATCAAAAGGAATGAATTGGTTCCTTTGTGGCCTGAAGGAAAGGAAATAGCTCAAACTAAACTTGATGATTTGAAGTCAATGCTTGAATTAATACCAGCTGACTGCCGCCAATTTTTAGAAAATTTTAGTGTCCGACCGAAATTTCGGTTTCGGTTTCGGTTTCGGCCAGTTTCGGCCAAAAAATCAAGTTTCGGCCCGAGTTTCGGTTTCGGCCAAAAACGGCCGAACCCTTCGGCCGCGCCGAAACTTACAACATCGTACCTAGTAAGTTTTTTCATAATAAAAATGTAAGTAACTGAAAATAAATAAACATAATATATGAGCATCATATTTTAATAATAAATTTGTTTTATTTTATACCACCATTTAAAAATCGTTTTGTGTTACAAATAATGTATTTTTTTCACTTCATAGGGTAGTTAAATTTTCAAACAGAACCTCTGTAACTATGCTGAAATTTCATTGTGATAAATCTTTGAAAGTAGAAACCTGTAATTATAGGTCGGCGAGATATTTATTTTAGAAAAAAACGGGCTTACTAACTTTTTTTCGACTTTTTGGACTTTTTTTTTTTATAAAAGGTTCGGTTTCGGTTTCGGTTTCGGCCGAAACTACAATGAAACCGAACCTTTGGTTTCGGTTTCGGTTTCGGCAAAATAACATGTTTCGGTCGGTCACTATAGATAACTAATTATTAATGCACACTACACCCTATATATATGTATGTGTGTGCGTGCGTCCCTGTGACGGGAATGTTTAAAATGCGTAAACTTATAAGAAAGCTAGGAAACTTGTAAGCTTACGAAAAGTTGTCAAGCGGCTTTTTAGACATAGACATAAACATTTATTTAATTTCACATTACACAACAAACAAAAAAAATATTTAGGGTAGACCGAGGCGAATCGGATCAAAATAAGAAATTCGATAATATTTTCAAAACGCGTAAAACGGAATGCTAGCGAGTAGCGTCTTATGACCCCCCCTTTAATCCCGCACCTACCGCCATCGGCAGTTTTTTGATTTAACTAGTAAATCAGTGTCAGCGCTGCTTGCCAGCAAGTCGGGTGTTTGAGTGCGTTACAATTTTGGCGCTCATCTAAGGTACGTACTTTCAGTTTTTTTGTTTCACTCAAAGGATATGTGTGAAAACTTTGAAATATAACACTTATATTGATTGGGAAGAAGTCTTTTTAAGAAAACATTTTAGTTCTTGAGCACAATATAATAGGTTAGTTTGTAAATTATTTATTTCAAAAGTCATTAATTTGCGGTTATTCGGATCACGTCATTGGGGGCGAATGGGATCACTTTTTCAAAGTGTCTTTTTTTTGTATTTCTAAATATTTATACATTTTATGTTATTGTAGGAGGTTCGCACGTACAACAGAAAGACAAATGTAGGAAAATGGTGTCAACAAGAAATGAGAGAAGCCATAAATAAGGTTATCTCCAAAGAGTTAGCCTTACGTGCATACGAAGAATGGTGCCACGAAAAATGTACTAATATGGGAGGGAAAAAAGGCCCGTATATATTTGATTTATGTGCTACAAATTAATATTGATGTCATTAGTCATAATTTAAATATTGTCAATAATTTCAAAGTTTATAATATTAAGAGAAATTGAATTTCGTTATATGTTGTGTATGATCCCATTCGCCCCGAGAATTGGGGCGATTCGGATATTTCTGTCTTTCATGTTTTTTGTTATTATTTTGAAGAATTTATAAACAATTTAAGTTTGAAAGCATATATTGCGTAGCAGGATAGTTTTGATTATCATTTTGTCAATAAAAGTTACATTTATTACACTTTGGTATGTTTTTATACTATCGAATAAAAATTGATCCGATTCGCCTCGGTCTACCCTAGCACCAAAATACATACAGAAACAGGGAAAGAACACAAACAGACAAAAATATACATTTAACCCAGTGAATTTAGTCTCTGCATCATGGGGCCATAGTGCAATGTGAAAAATGGACGCCGCTCAGCATATGCTGCAACTAAAGCTACAGCGCTGATTTTTGAATTTTTGAATTTGTCTTTGCTGATAGATTTCACGAAACTTACAAGATGACTGATACCAGCGTATAGTAAACTTGTAAGAGATTTTTTTTAAAAATCATTATTTAAAAAAAAATACAAGCTTCCTAGACGCCACCGCTAGTTAAGGAACCACATGAAGTGCATTACCATATTAATTTTTAATTCGAAATTCTACAAAGTATTTCTCAAAACTTATGTGCTTACTAACAACACTTTTCAGGGTTTTGTAGCCAAATGTCAAAAACGGAACTCTTACGAATTCGTCATGTCCATTCGTCCGTATGTCACAGGCTGATAATTCCCTACGAAGTCTTTGCAATCAATTCTAATAAAATTTAACATACAGTGTTAAAACCAAATTTGAGGTGCTACATTGATTTGACTTTTCTTTGCAGTCGAATTATGCAATGATGAATGAGATCCATCTGGAATTTTTGTAGCTGGATATTCCTAAGATGATGGAAAATATTTGTGTATTGGTCGTGCTAAACACCATTATTCCTGAAAAAGTTAGTTCATCTCGTAAAGTGTGCCTTACCTATTGCTTTCGATGGTCAAGAAATAGTTAAGAAGATTTACGAAATTTGATAAAAAATGAGAAGTGCAAATAAATATCTTGTACCTCAAATTCTCATTGATAATGATTACTCGCACTAGATATTAGATATCTAGTATCTATATATTCTAGTCCCATCACATAATGTATTGCATTAATTTTGGTAGAAATAATACTTTTTATGTGACTAAAAAATAATTGTAAAGCTGTGCTAAACAATCACCTTCCGATGTCAGTTATTTAAATTTTATTAACCAAAAGATAGGTCTGTAGTTTTGTGCTTTAGTTCCTCAGTTTAAGTTAGCAGACATCGTTGAGCTACTGGCTGCTTTAATCAGAGTTTTTAAAGCCACCTCTGGCGTCTGACGTATCTGATTGACTGTTGTCATTGACATTGATCATTATAGAGAATCCCCCTTAGGCATAGCGCATACAACAATTGGTTCTCTTCTTAAAAGACCTTTTTTATTTGTGGTGAACGTTGATTTTGAAATGCAAGAACATCGCAACCCACTTAATGATCAAAACAATATATATTTGCTGTAAGCTGTATTGAGTCCATCAATCTGTCCGCCCTGATACCTCCGTACCGTTGAATGCGCCGGTTGGGTTTTTACAGGCGCACGGGTAAAATAAATGGTACCCTTTACACCTCATCCGTCCGAGTTTTTACAACACGTATATTATAAAATGGTTCTTACGTCTATCCTGGGTGGAGGTTGACCCATGACGGTGGGCGTAGCCGCAGCCTGCGCCGCTGTCACCAGCTTACGAAACATCGCGTACAGAGACTCCAATTCTGTCCTAAAGAGATAAGGAAGTTTCAGTAAACATTTGTTGAGCACTCTGGTGAAATCTGCGTGTTAAAAAGAACATTGCTCGTATTCGGATATTTTTCGTCACAAGCCTTTCAAATCAACTTGAGCTTCTTAAAATATATTTTGTTTGTAATATTTTTTTTTATTGAATATGATACAAAACTCGTATAAACCACGAATAGTTTTTACCAAAACTGAATTTTTAGACTGACGTCTAAAAACTAATCCCTTATTTAAGTCGTCATAAAAATCATAATAAAATTTATGTAAGATTCTGATCTACATTGATCGTCTACTTAACGTTTGATTTTTTTGTGTACAAAAAGTGTTCGATAAATAAATAAAACTGAATACTGAAACAGCTAAAAAGCAAAATAAAATTCGTTGAACAATCCGACGAACCTAAGGATTGTAAAGTCAAAGATCGGTTCACACAACCACGTTACAGTAAAAGATCTTACTAACGATTTATAGAGATAAATATATGTGGAGCGATTTTTAAAACTTACCCACGAGCGCATGATAAAACCATACATTTTGTATACTTTCTTAATTATGTTTACAACATGAACATCGAAATGTAACTTAAAATTTATTGTAGTTTATGGTGCACTTAAAATGCCCCTAAAGCAGATACTGAAAGAACATTAAGTTACAGTTTCTTTGCCTTAATTTCGGATTCCAACAGAACTTTTTTACCTATCTTAACTTGTCATCGTTTTTGGCAATCGATTTCAATAAGTCAACTTTAGGGGTTTATTTTTACTTTTTAGTGGATTAAAAGTCGGTTTATGCTTTTGTTTCCTTTTAGATAAATGTAATTTTTTTACGGAATTAGCTTTTGATCTTTAGCAGCCTAAACTGTTAAATGAGCCAAACCTTACTTGTTAAAATACGTGTTTTTCTGCAACATCTCCAAAGTTTTTTCCTTTAATTTTCTATAAGGCATATCGGCAACGTTTGGTTTGGGCGGGCGGCGGCGCACTTCAAACGACCGTCAGGGCGGGCGGCGCGCAGCGGACTTCAAGGTGAATAGTGATATTCAGACAGCGATAGTAAATGATGTATACATGAGAACTTACAGTGACAAGGCTTTGATAGCTTTGTAAAACTATACAGACTGGCAATACGGTAGCGTCAAATACGTTTAACGGTAGTTGGTACGGCTTGGCAATTTGTGTTTTTGGAGCTTTGAACCTGCTTTTAAAGGTACCTTTTACAACAGTTAGTCACTTTATGATTGTTAGAATAGATAATTTAATGGTGGCCTTCAATTGTCAATTCGGCAATCGAGCTCAGGTATATTTATAAAATGACTTAAAGACTTTGTAGTTTTGTTTCCGTATTGTACCTAATGCTTGTTTTGTGTTTCGAAAAGCAATAAAAATTAGTACATGTGATATTATGGAAATATTAATTTCATTTAACACACTAAAGTTGTTTTGTTTATGGCTTCTTGGTAACTTTAAGCGGTCACCACAGCCTATAGACGCTTGCAATCCATCGGCATCATTCACAAGTAATTTCTTAGTAAAATTTTTGAGTTATTTATATTGTAATATGTGTCGATTAACTTGGTGTGGTAATATGAATGACAGATATACGGATAACAGACAAAGACGTGGGTGAGACATGTAGGTTTTTTTTCTCCACAGATACAAAACTCTGAGAGATATTTAAACTACAGTAATAATGGCAGGCAGGATTCGACATTTAAAAGCGTCTCTGGCTTTTAAATGTCAAAAAACAAAATCGATCGAAAAACACAAGGCCAGGCTAAGTTTGGGTCTTGGGATTTACTAACTTGTTAAACCTGGTGATTTTGAGTAGAACCTCAACGTCCTTCAGAGGTAACTTGCTGCCGGCAACCGCTCCCTTCTTCGTCTGGCGTCGTCCCGTTGTCGGCTCAGAAGGGGCTAAAGCCTTCTTTTTGGCAGCATCCCGCCCAGCGCTCAGGAACAGCTTGGCTCCCCGGAGCGCAATGGCACCAGCCATCATGCTCAGTTGTTTTTTGTCGGATTCCATGGTGTAACAGTGTGTTCTGATTTACAGGGAAAATAGTAAAAGGTTGAATCAGCACCTTAAATACATAATGCCCTTATCTATAACTTACAATAAATTTTAATCATATCGGTGTCTGTACGTGTTTTTTTTTTAATAACGTCGCTTATGCCCGACGCATATGCTGTGCGGACTGAACTTATATTGTAGCATGGGAAGTAGCGAGGAAAGGTGGAAGATACCTAGTGTGGCTACGTTACTCGTCATGCAGACGGGGGGGAGGGGGGCTCCAACAAGCCAGCTCAATAGTTCTATCTAACACAAGGCTCGCGCTTCCCGAGTTACTTAGGCCAGCCGGAAATTGCGAGAAATGTCCGGTAGAAAAATTCTCGCGCGCTCCAAGCCGATCCCGCACACTGGTCCGGTCGGCGATTCGGCGTCCAGTTATGTCTAACCGCGCCGCTATTACTATAAATGTGAAAGTTATTGGGATTTACTGTAGTACTCTGCTGACTAATATTAAATAAATGTTTTTGGACATTATACAAAGTGCCGTCAGCTTGTGTTGTGGGTAAAAAAAACGGATACAAAAACATATATTTACTTTGATTTTTTTTTAAATACATATATATTATACATAGAAAACAAGACAAACACAAATAATAAATGTTTGTCTTGTGCGGGAATCGAACCCACATCCCTCGATTCAACAGTCCGGTCATTACCTACTGAGTTACGAAGCTGACCAAAATATTATAAATGAAAAACATTTTTTTGTTGGTCGTTACTTAATCAAGTCGCAACGGAGTATCGAATTGAGCTGAAAGGCACAAAGATAGTTGAAGAGACGAAGAAGAGCAATTTGTTCTAGTTATTCTCATTATTAAGATTCAAATTCTCGCCTGGTCAAGGTGTAATTCGGCGCACATCCTTCGAGGGAGCCAATTCTCACGCGAAGGAATTAGTCACGAATTCGAAATAAAGTACGAATTCAAACTTTTTTCCAACGAAAATGAAGTTAAGCAATTTTGATAATGTCGAATCCGACATTTCTCGAATGCAAACCGCTGGAACTGCTTCGAGTAGCCCGGACCGTTCGAGACTACATCTCACATTCGAATCATGACAAAATTCGTTTAAAATTATTAGGTTCTAAAAATTAATTTTACTCTTGGCGTAAACTATATGTTCTAAAATCTTTAGTTAAAACCTAAAGTAAATGTCTTAAGTCAATCTAGAGTAAGTAAAAGGGTGGAAAACAGACTTATATTAGCAAATATGATAATATTTTTACCTCTATTCCTTTCACAATACATTTATTAGTCTTCTCAAATTTTGATTGGCCAATTTTCGCATTTAATAAAGTCGCCCATGACAATAGTATCATTCTATTTCTATTGATTTCCATCATAACAATCACTAGATTACACCACATACAATAAAAAAAAGGTTTAAGCTGTCCAAACACGTTCCGTTTAAAGATTATAGCAACAACTTGGAATAGAGATTTATATTACAAAAAATTTAGTTATACTTATCATTTTCTTATTCATAATATAACATAATAAAACACGCGTAAATTGTTACTTCAAACATTTTGTGGTGGTTGTAAGAGGTATATTAGGGAGGACGCTTTTATAAACGCTCCAAAACTGTGCAACGGAACGTATCTTGCAGCGTCGCCGTTTCATAATGGCAACACTTCACCTCTTCGAACGACAATTTGTTTGAACGTTGACACGTTCGATTGAAAGTGAGAATATAGCAAACGAGAAAATGAAGTCGACGTTAAAAAATTTACAGTCGAGATGGTGTCTTCTAGCTAATCTCTAATTCAAAATTATCTTGGATAAGTAAGAATTAGGTCCCTGAACCGAGCGACTTATCTTATCTTATCTTTTAGACCGAAGTAGGTAGAAGCCTGGAATTTTCACAAAAAAATGTTATAGCCATTATACCTTATATTACCTTACCTAACAAATAATAAAAAAATAAATAATGGGGGCACATACATACAAACATATATACCCATACAAGAAACACGTTTTCGTTTCGTAAAAACAGTAATACATAAAACCTTTAGACTTTCAGTGATTAAAGTGTAAGCTCTAAGTAGGTATAAAAACAAATAATTAAAACCGGCCAAGTGTGAGACGGGCTTATACTTTGGCTCAAGTCATTACGTAGCAAAAGTATTCTAGTGTCTTAGGAAAAACAGTTACACATTTATCTATTGAAAATAATTTTTAAAGTAAAGCAATTTGCTTAGTCTTGGTCAGTAATGGGATGGGATGGCATAGCAGCCCACTGATCATAAAACTTACAGCAAGTTTTGGTAAGGCTTATATATCGCACATTTGTAAGTTTCAGACTTGACATAGCAGGAACATGACAGTAACTTGCATCTTATCATTACTTTGTACCTCATCGAAACTTAATAATTGATGTGACTGCAATGATACGTATGAAATTTTATGAATGAACTTTGCAGTAATATAACTTATTGAGATGTTACTATTTATCATTGTTGTAATGTATTAAATCTAAAGTTGGTAGCGCAATGTCGAAGCAAAGTTTATTTTAAAACATCATTGAACGAAGTTACTGTCACTTTGTTTTCGCAAAAAAAATATTTTAACTTCTTTACAACGTTACTAATTTTCTCATTTTGTTAACTAATTGTAATGATAGTGTATATTTTACTTATTGGGTAACAGCAACCTTATCTTCTTGTTATAAAGGTTATGCACATTACTTTCGTGATATTACGATTTTTTTTAAAGTACTATTACTAGTAATAATCCAAATACTGCGCCGGTGTGTGCACAAAAATTCGATTCGAGTTGAACTCGCACTTTATCCCTTTTTTCTTATATTAAAACCTTGTCCTAACAATAACGAACACAACAAATAAAAAATCCAATTTGATGCACTCTTTCTCAAGTTACGTCTTGATAAAGCACGAACGAAGTACTACTTCGACCAACATCGGTTTTATACGGCTTTAGGTTTTAGTAACAAGTACTAAATTTATTTAATATCATTAGATATGAGCTTCGTGGCTTCTTCGTAGAGCGGCCTGCGCACGTCACGGCATTTTCTCCTATTTGTTTAATTGTTTAAAGTAAAGTGTGTAGTGTTATGTGTATAAATGGGCAATAAACTAATTGCAAAAAGGAAATCATAACAATTGTAGCCATGCTGTAACAAGCCGCCAGAAAAATAAACTCTGATAGTGTAACATTTTTGCAATCATTAATTTAAAACTTACAGTAAAGTTTAATTTTTTACGTTTATGTAACATTCGCACTGTAACTTTCTATTACTTAGCATATTTAAAGTTGTATCCATGTTTAATTTAACCTTACTAAAACTTTACTTTTACTTGCTCAAACGTGACAATTATCATATTAATGCGGCATTACATTTTAAAGTTATGATTAATTTCAGTGATCAGGGCTGGGAAAGTTACGAGGGACACTTCTGGCGTGGCCGTTAGGGTTTCGTGTTAGGGTTGCTTGAAGCTTACTGGAATGTTGCAACCTTGCATTTGAAACTTACAAGCTCCCAAATGTAATTTTTAGCAATGTTATTGCGAGTTTGACTTGCTTAGTGGGAGCACACTTTTTGTTTTTGTTTGTGTTCGTTAATTACGTAAATGTTGGTAAGGAATCTACGGTGCGCGAGTCCGACTTGCACTTGGCAGATTTTTTTTCATGTTGAAAATCCGCGCTTGTCGTCATGCCCACCGCTCCCTCGCGATTAGTTGCGCGAGTAGAGCAGTGTGTGGACAGAGAGTGCAAAATTACGGCAGTGCGAGGAGCAAAGTGTGACAGAGGGGATATAACAACGATGTAGCGGGCAACAGCTAGTAATATAGAAATATAAAAACTTTGTAACCAGTAGAGTAAATTTGCTATAAATATCATATCAGGCACGCAAGCAATATTATGACACCTTCTTTATATACTGAAAGAGTAATAAAGCGCGAAAATTTAAAAACTTATGATGCCTATAATACACATAAATATGTACCAACTTTTAAGTATCATTCTCCTTCAATATGTACCTTAAAAACCCGAGTGAACTCACTTAAAAGGCTCATTAAAGTATTTTCGAAATAAAAGTTAAAGCAGCGTTTAAAACGTTTTAATTAAGCGATGCATCTAGCGTTTCAGTTAATAACGTTTGGCACGATCTAAGGGCCAATTATTTCCACCACCTCGTTGCTGTTATCTTGCTATCTTGACTTCTACAAAACCAGGTCAGGTTACTGTGATGCCTTATACTTTATATCGAAGGCAAAAGTAAGATATGCGGCACACTTTAAATTATAGACGTGCCCAGGCTAAATTTATGTACAATACTTAAGTTCTACACTATTTAAATTAAAATGCTTTTAATTGTGAGTACATAAAGGCTAATAAGGCTTGTCGCTGGTAATTTATTTTATCTGACAGCAGATAATGATGTATCATTTACTTGCAGCGGGTTTACTTTCCCTACTATACTCGTAGTTAGACTAAACATATCGTCCTTCGTTAAGCTATCATACATGTGATATTACTATTATGAATAATGGTACTACTATTACGTATATTGGTACTGCCAATACGTATATTTGTACTGCCATGACGTATTCTGGTACTTCACTGACTAATAAATAGTAATAAAAAGGAAGTAAATATATTTCAGTACGGTATAACTATTGTATATTGATCCCTTGAACATAGGTATAACTCTTCGCCAGTAAAACTCAACATAAGCATCTCTAGACAATGGCCACATTAAAACATTCTTCGCATGAGCTTCTAAATTTTAGCATTAAGATCACGCGATTTCACATGTCATAGCTTCACCGATCCCTACATAGCTTAATATGTACACATACGGTAATATTTATGATTTCACATGGGTTAACCATAATCCCTACATTACAGTGTTACAGTATAACTAGACGATTTGGTAAAGCTATGACATGTTAAACCTTGTGTTCTTAACGCTAACTCAGAGTAAGTGGTTAATATGTAAATACTTTATTATCTGCATCGTCCCTGTTATATTGTTTGATGCCTCAGCAATTATACGTCCCCGTGCGGCCGTAGTCCACAACGCTAGCCGAGTGCGGGTTGGCAGACATTGTCGAACTTATTACCCCACGACTGTCTGAGTTTTCAAACCGCTTACATATAGGCTTCTTGGATTTCTATCTGTTGTCATGTGACAACAGCCAGAACTAACGGTTTAAAGTCTTTTGAAGTACAAAGGATATTTGAAAAATGGCACATAATAGAGCGGTCCTAGTTCCGTTAATATTCAAAAAACAATAAATGATTTATTAACTCAGTATAGGTAGTCAATGACTACGTAGTTGCAGGCGATGAAATTTTTTGAAAAGAGTCTTATATAGAAGGTATATTTTTCCGTATATTGATCAGCCCTGTTTATTTGGAACTAAGCTCGTAAAGTACAAATAATTCGAATGCCACCTAATGTCGTGCTAATTTTTGAATAGCAAACTTTTAGTTTGGGGGTTTGGAAGTGGCCTCAAGTGGCCTAGTGATTTCGGCGTCTGCTCTCGTTCTAATAGGCAAGGTTTGAAATCTGCATGTACCGCAATAAGTCTATTTCCCAAGTACACTTTATGTTTTTTTAACACCTGTGGGCTTTTCAGTGCAAGGAAACCTGTACTTTTATTTGTCACATCCAGTATATTACTGTACCTATGAGTTTTGAACAAGGCGGTACTAAATATTCTTATAGTGAGAGTTTTGTGTCTGCCCAGCTGTCTGTATACATTACAGCGGTTTTCCACAGCAACCACAATATAAACCTATATCTGTTTTAGATACAACAATTAGAGCAATACAAATTAAAATATTTACTAGTTTTTGCCCGCAATTTCACCCGCCCTAAATTCGGTTATCGGTGCAGAATCTCACCGAAACCGACTCACACTTGACGTTTTCAAGTAGCCTATGCCCTTTCCCGGCACTCAAACTATCTCCATGGCATATTTGCCAGCGGTTCCGACCGCCCTTAATTCGGTTATCGGTATAGGATTTCAATGGCAACAGATGAGTGACACACCGACTGCAGCACCGTTTACCGGGTCTAATTGTGTTTTCAAACCTTGCAGGTACCTACCTCGAACGTACACTACAAATATCATTAAAATCATCCCTGCCGTTAAGAAGATCAGGGACACACTGACTGCATCGCCACCTACCGGATCCAATTGTATTTTTAAACCATCCAGGAACCCATTAAAATTTTCAGACAAAATTTCATGCAAATCGTTCCAGCCGTTGAGAGGAGTTAGATGACGAACACACATACAGAAGAATTATACGTAGAAAAAAAACCGATTTACACTTGACGTGTTCAAGTAGCATATGTCCTTTCTCGGCTATCTTCATGCCAAATTTCGTCTTAATCCGTACAGTGGTTTAAGCGTGAAGAGGTGTCAGATAGACAGACAGACAGACATAGTTACTTTTTCATTTATAATATTAGTATGGATATGGACTAGTATGCATTATTTATTCGATATGAGGTGTGAGACGAATTTTAATATAAAAATTATTGATTTTATTACTTAACGCCTAGGTTTTTAGCGCATACATAGTTGGATCGGAAAGGCAAACATTGATTCTTTTTATACCAATTTATAGTTCCTACTAAAATTGTATTGCTTGTGCAAACGATAACTTACAACAGAATGTTTAAGCACAAGGATAGCTAGAGGGACAAAGAAGAATATATGGATCGAGAGTTCCCACGGAATCATTTCTGCGTATATCTCGACCATTTTCCGTCGGTCGCTATTAGGTACTCGTATTTTACATTGCACCCGACTAACAAAGTTACCTAATTTTGGCCCAAAGATAGCTGGAGGGCGTGAGAAAAACATAAAATACTTTTTATCCTTTTAGAGAGTACCCACTAGAATAAATTTATCTCGGGTGATACGCAAACTTACTCCATAACAAAGATTCACGAAAAAATCGTAGCCGGATCTACAATTATTACGGCTGGTATATATGATCACTCTTACGTAGCCCCAAAAAGTCGTCATAAATAGTTATAACCTAGACATTTATATATAAAGTAAGTAGTTCTTTAATCGACTTCAATAGAGGACACAATCGTTAATTTGATTGTTTTTTTTATGTTTAGTATATTATAGGTACATATATTTGATATCAAAGTTATAGCGTATTTTGGTAATGAATATCTGATCATGGAATTCAAAGGAAATCAGTGTTGCATTATTATAAGTGTTGACATTTATAATTAACCCCATCCCACAAAAAAAAAATTGTAACAAAAGCACTGCAAATTTCGCGTTCAACATACTCTGTTACCCGTTATTTATATATAGTTCACGGTACATATAAACGTTTACCTAAAGGTATGCCTAACATAATACGAGTAATATATCAACAGTCACAAATAAGTTTGTTCAATTTAAATGCACGCATATCCTGGTGGTGAAACGCCATTTTGTCTTCAATATCAGTGCGTGTCAGTCTCTAGACAAAAGTTTTTTGTAGGTCGATAAAAAGCACATCACTATCGTATGGTAGGTACTTACAGTAGGTGTAGGGCGGTGGGTTGTTCAGTCACACGTGTGCTATATTGTTGTACTTAACTTGATATTTATTGCGTTATCGATACGTACGGTAACGCCACGTGTAGATACGACCAAACCATAGAATACGCGAGGTTGCTTGGTAACCATTATTTTACTTGTATTGAGTTTTTGTACTCGTCCTTGGGGACAATATTTGCCGTAACTAAACATATTGCTAAAGATTAGTAACCCATTTTTTCGCTTAATTTTTTTAAAATCTTGCAAATGTTGGAGGGTAGTTTGGGACGGAATAAGTTTAAATTACCTATTAGGTCCCTCGAGACCTAAAATCTTAAATTTCGATAGGCGAGGTAAGTTACGAGAAGTAATTCCGAGTAGATACTACAGACTTTACGCAAAAAGCTGCCTGAATAGAATAAAATAATAAAATAACCGCCCGCTGTGCAGGTATATTGGATATCGGCATAGAATATCTGTTGAGTCTGAATACATAATAACATCCGTATAGGTACTGAAATTCTATAGAGAACTAATACAGATATATTCCCTTTTAAACTTGTTTGTCAGTTGTTTCATTTCTGTGACGAAATGTTGTGCACTATTAGGATGCATGCAGGCGTAAGCGGGAAGACGTAAGCAAGGAAGGAATGTAAGGAAGTTACAGTCGAAATTTTATCTGTACTGAAATTTTAAGTTATCAAAATAGGTACGAGTGTGAAGGTATGACATCTTCCAAAAAATAATTATACCCATATCCATATCGGTATTCGGCCCAGTTGCAGAGTGCTGCGTAACGACTAAATAAAGAAAAATAAAATTAAAAAAAAAGCATGTCAAAAAAAACTGTATGTTTTCTATTTATTTATAATTAAAATTTACATTCATTCATGTGGGTCCACTCCGGTGTCCAAGAAATCACTAATTAGTTTCAACGCTCCGACTGGGACTGGGTTAAAGATGTACTGGAATAAAAAAAAATATCAAATTACATCGGTGCTTGATGGGTGTTTTTAGGATATCGTAGCTAAATGACAAAAGCAGAACCCTCATAGTTTTCTTCTGTTTGACACAGCCTTATAATTCTACTTTTTTTTTCCATTGACTCATTGATTTTGATGATTATGAAATGATGTTACGAGCTTTTTATAGATACATAAAACTTCCTTAGGTAATTTTAGGGTTCTGTACCTCAAAAGGAAAAAAGGAACCCTTATAGGAAACCCTAGAGTCATGAAAATGACTCGAAGCAAGGTCTTACCGAATATGAAAGGAAAACTAAAACTAATGATTAAGGCATAAACCTGTGAGACTTGATCTCATGATGGAAGAACCATCTACAAATAATAAGTTCATACGGAATCCTCAGTTCGCGAGCCAGACTCGCACTTGGCCGGTTTTTATTTCACGCATGCCTATTTGAAGGGTGTCACTAGTTTGGTCTCTATAAGATTCTTTATAAAGACCAATCCGTATATAAACGTCTTAAGGTGTGTATATGTCTATAACAAAGTCGTGTTAAGCCAACCGTAATGCACTGGTCAAGCTGGACTACAATTATATTCCAGGTCGAGTAAATGTTGTACTAAAGAAACCAAATAACGGATTTATAAACTTTGGACCTTATATCTTGAAAATACTCAGTCTTAAGGCAGACAGAAATGATCATCACACGAATTTACGGGGTAATGCGCTTGGGAATTGTACGGAGATTGAACTCGCACCCCTCGGTTCCGGAGGCATTACTACTACCAACACAGCCACGGAGAGCCAAGAAGCTACAATTTAATGTAATCTGGTATCTGCATACTCACTTTGTAAGAATAGTACAGGTAAGATGGCACGGTGATCTCCATATAGTTTCTCCTGATGGCGTCCACAATCTGATCAGCTGCCTCACCTGGGCTGACAACTTGCATGGTGGACTGGAACCTTACCCGTGGCTTCTTACACAGACCTGTGTCCACGATGTAAGGGTACACTGTCGTTAAGTGGATCTGGAATATAAGAATTAAGACAACTTTAAATTAAGTTGGTTTCAGAAGAGGTGAAATTCCTAAAATATTAAGCATAGTGATTCATGTAAGGTTACGTTGAAGGAATATAATAGTACTTGTAGGTACACTTGAGGAATTATTCATTTTAGGGTTTAAGGTGACTGCGTTTTAAATATATCAATTTCTCAAGACCTAGTTTTTAGGCTGAGATGTACTTTCATACATATGATGAGACGTATTTTCATAAATTATGCCCCCGATAATGCTAAACCTCAGTAGTGTAGTAGTCTTTTCGCATTAAATTTATAGCTTGCAAATAAATTGTTAAAGTCGTAAGCGGATGCCGAAAGTACGATTTACTATATTGTAAGTTCAGATTTAAGGCTGTCATGGCAAAAGAATAAAAATATACTTATGGCGCATCTGTATTGGGTTTAATTTCTAGTAAGGAACAGTAAATTGTTACAATTTGTGTATTATAAACGGTGTATATTAAGGTATATCAAGGATAAGTGTCGTGAAATACCTGATCGAGACCTGAGTAGTAGCTAACCGATGACAACTGACATCCTAAGCAGCAATAACACGACTTAATGACGTACATAATTTGGAAGTGATTACATACAAAGCTTAGGTTATGAAATGAATTCCCTGACATTTTTTTTATTAGGGACAATATGGGGCTCTTCAAGAAGAGGGTGATTAGATTTTCTCAGGGTTTGAAAAAGTTCTTAGCCAAAGACCGCTCAGCAACAGGTGGGCCATAAACTTGTTTTCCACCACCACCACTTTTTTTTTAAACAAAGCGCACAGATCAGCCGATGAAAACAGTGTATTATGTCTTAAATCACAAAATGTATACTTACTCCATTAACTGAAGGGTTGTCGTGCAGCTCTATCTCGAGCGCCTGCATGATGCCGCGGACGGCGTGCTTGGACCCGCAGTAGGGCACCAGATTCCGTATACCCATCACTCCAGCCATTGAGGACATGGCCGCTATATGTCCGTGGTTGTTCTTCATCATTGATGGCAAGAAGGCTTGGATTGTCTGAAATGTTTAATGATGGATTTAAATTAATCACTTTTTCCCCAATTTCGAAACTCTAAAAAGAGTATGTATACAAAGCTGAACATCTCACATTATTTTGGAAGTCTATTAATTTTTTTATGATCCCCTTTTCGTCGAATGTATTACAGTATAGACAAGTCGTGGATAATTCTATTTACTCCTAAAAATCCAGTACTTATCAAACTACTAAAATATAAAACTAGTAAAGCCATTTCAAACTATTTAAATGTACTACGTATTAGTAAGACATTTCAGGGTACATTTCATTGAATGAAATGTTTGTTGTTTAGTCTTAAGTATTTTAAGACTAAACAACTTTTTGTACAGCATTTTAAATAAAATAAAATAAACTAACCCAAAGACCTGCCAAGACATTGATGTCCATCATGAGTTTGATCTCCTTCTCCGTCTGCTTCAGCACGGACTTGCAGGGCATGATGCCTGCGTTGTTTACCAGGATCGTGACGTCACCAACGTCCTTGCGGACCTTCTCTGCAAGTTCGAACACAGCCGCGCGGTCTGTTACGTCACATCTGAAACATAAAACAACATAATATAGACTCTGTAGGCTGAAGGTAGGTACAGGTAATAGGTATGTTCCAAAACACCGACGAGTCGCGTTTGGCATAGGTTTTGGTTTCAAGTCTCTGCGTCAGCATAGCTATATTCTGAGTGGTCCATAGTTGTTTCCAAAGTTGTCCTAGATTAGTAGCTGACAGGACTGATATACAAGGAACGCACCGCAACGCGGCTTGGTAGCATAACATAGCTTTATCTATTTTCATTGTAACTACCTAATTATATCTAAACTATTAGGATTCCACCATTTTACCATTTGGCTCCGGAACCTTAAATACGCCCATGACCAAGCTACAATTCGAACTCAGTATCCTGGCGTGGGTAATTTTATACTTAACAGGACATCGGGTGAAAAAAATCTGTAAATAACAACTATGACAATTTTCTTATATTTCTTTGTCGTTATAAAAACTGATGGCCGATTACATAATTCGAACTGTTGTGTAATTAATTATCCGATATCAATACTAATCACTCACTGCTTATAGAAATAATAATATCTAGGTAAAGAAAAATAGATAATAAGATATTTACGCAATGTGATAATTATACTTAGCTAAGATTATTATTTCACAAGATGTTCATCGAGGTACTTTTACAGGTGAGTATGTGTGTATGTATTAAGACCCGGTACCCTAACTTGAAATTTCGGGATTTATCCGCCCACTACATATGACAGTTTAAAACATAGCTATTATATATCACGTGCATATGAGCGAGACAACAGACCACAGAGCTTTTCAGTATAGGTCAACGTGAGCGTCAAATCGGTTTTTAGGTATTTACTTAAAAACTGACTTGATTTTTTAGATTTAAGATATAACAACCATGGACTATCTAGTTATGATTCGAAAATCATTGACACCGAATGCACTTTCTGACAGTAGCAGTAGCTAGTAATTTACCACCTGTAGGCGACAACTTCTTCCGTTTGCTGCTCAAGAGCTGTTGAGATCACAATGTAAAAGAAGATAATGTTCCCGTTCAAATAAAAGTTCAGTAAAAATGTGCTTTGAGCTTAGTAAGATGGGATGTTTTTTATTATAAGAGCAGTGAGGTGCGTTCTCAATCCGTCCCCCGACACGTAAGATACTTTGTTCGTCCAGGAATGAAACAATTTGTAAATTACGATTAACTAATTTTACCGTTTCAAGAGAATGAATTTCGTTTGAATAAAAATCCAATTGTGGTGCCTTAGCTAACAGGGTAAGTAAGGTAAGTCATTTAGTTCCCAACAGGTAAGTTCACTGTATCTTTTAATATTATTAATAAACCTTAGCACATAAGCAATTATTCTTTGTAATTTATAGAGTGTAGAGTATTTATTGAACGGTATAATATTATTTTGTATAAGCGTGGTATTAAATACATTTTTAGTTTCAGGTAAAGTAGTAAGTAAGAAGATGCCCATTCTTCTTCGGCGTTGAGCAGAAAAGAAGAACCGTGCCACCAAAAGATATTATTGAGCAGAAGACGTGGTTTAATGCTCCTTGACGCCATGTCTGCGGGATTGGATTCAGAAGGAACATGACGCCAATTATCCTTATTAGATAGTTGATTAGTTAGTTGAAAGTGTGATATCAAAGTCATATATAAAAAACGCTTGTGACTACTGGGCATATATATGTATTTCTTAAAACGTTTTAGCTATATAAGGCTTTACAGCAAAATTGTGACATTAACCTATCATAAAAACATTTACTCTGCCACTTTTTATGACGCCTATAGCACTGTTGTAAATAGGCACTCACAACAGTCGTTATCGAGCCATTATGTTGTATATAAGGCTTTCATAGTACCGTTACGAAGCAAAGCCATACTATCATGGCTGCAAAATAACTAATATAACACTGGTGTTTAAATAGTCACTATCACTGCTAAACCGTGATACAGCAGCTCTCGTTAAATGAATTTACAACAAATTTGCGTTAAAGGCGCTCCCGTTAACAACTGCTCTAAAATCGTCCTAATTGAACCTGTATTAACACTCAAAAGTTGTAAAAACGTATTTACAAGGCTTAGATATCACTAGTTACATAACAACTTTGTTATTTCCTATTTATCACTAAAAAGTCACATGTAGCTTCACTGTAATATCTTTACAGGACCTTTCTGCTCTATATAAGTATTTTTATTCACATATTAACTCTAAAATTTATTATGGCTGCGAAATGTTGTAAACCAGTTGTATATGAGGGACCGCCACTCTATTCAGTTATATATCAAAGTCTGAAAAATATTTCCTAATAAATTTATATTTATTCTGCCTAAATATTAATGAATTAACGAGAGGCATGCAAAAACACCATTAATATACTACTAGAATATCAATAAAAATGCAAGCGCAAGTGATATTGATACATTATCGCTCGCTACAGAATAAAGAAGCATTAACATTAAACAAACAATAACCTATCAATTATTTTTGTCTCCAAACTTCAAAATTCAATAGATGGTCGACACAAAAGTAATTGAATTTGTAATAGGAAGGATAGCAATCACTACATTAAAACTCAATGGTTGTATATCAGTGTTCGCGTGGCCGTTTTATCACTTCATGGTGATACCAGTGTATAAAATTTCAGATTTTGGTTTTTAACAGTTATCCGTTAACGTATAAAATTAAAATTTATATTATTGGCTAGTTAACTAGATAGTCCATGGTTGTTATTACTTAAACCTAAAAAATCAAGTTAGTTTTTAAGTAAATACCTAAAAACCGATTTTACGCTCACGTTGACCTATACTGCTAATTTATATATATATATTAGCTGCTAATATATAGGGCCTTTACACAGCGTCTTCGCGGGGTTTTTCTGTTTACTTGTCTAAAAAAGTGAAATGGTGGATCAACTTGGCTATTTTTTTGGAGTTACGTACGGCATATGCGGTATAAATTATACCATAATCCCCCTTCTGCCGCCAGAGAGGTTCTGTACGTGAACTATGGTTAACTTATTTAAGACGGTTAGTGATGTGTTATAATCTAATATTACACGTATGATTCAATGACGATACCCACTCATATTTATAAACCTTCCCCTTCTGCTCCTTGATAATATTGTAGGTTTCTTCGTTGGTTTTAGGGTTGATATCGACGCAGACCACTTTGGAGCCCAGCCTTGCGAACCGTTGCGCCACCTCCCGGCCCATGCCGTGACCGGTTCCAGTGATCTAATATTTTTAATTTAATTATATTAATAATTTAATTATCGGGTAACAGGAGTGCATATCTCATTTATCTATCGGTGTTAGTTACTACAATACTTTAGCCCAAAATTATAGAAAAAAACTGACTCACACTTGACATTTTTAAGTAGCCTTTGTCCTTTATCTGGGCTCAAACTATCTCCATGCCAAATTTCATCTTAATCGGTACAGCGGCTTAAGCGTGAAGAGGTAACAGACAGACAGGCAAACAGACAGACAGACAAACAGACAGTTACTTTCTCATTTATAATATCAGTATGAACTAGTATGGATTCTCTTTTTAAAAATATTTACTTTTACAAAAAAAAAATTGTGTAGGTACCGCGCAACTTCTCTTGAGATTTTTGGTTATAGAAAGAATTTTTGAGAATTTATAAATGAAGCTTATAATAAGTTAGCGATAAAAAACAAACCGCTGGACCGAATTTGTTCAAACTCTTTTCAGATCTATGTTATGACACTTATGACGTGGGGTATCGATTGATATGGTCACGAGACAAGTTGGTTCATTAGTTCTTGAGATATCGAGAGGCTTAAAAAAGCTAGTACATACATACACGCACATACATATACACAGACATCGCTCTAAAAATGATGGCAAACGATTCTCCAAGTCTCAAAACGTAAAGAAAACGCAAATTTAGCGATTTCGATTTTCGGACCTAGAATAACTTTTCTCAAGAGAACTTAAAAATAATTACTTTTTATACCACTAAAGTGGCAAACAAACTAACGGCCCGCCTGATAGTAAGTGGTCACAGCAGCCTATGGATCCTTGCAACACCCATGGGAGTCCCTCGCGCGTTGCCGACTTTTTAAAACCTTCTTTTTTGAAGAACTCCATTCTGTAGTACTTAGAGAAAACCTTGGCAGGAACTGTTGCCACATACTAAGCGTTTGCTGGAGGAAGTTACTCTGAAATTACGCGGTGAGATCGTATTAACTTTCATATAAGAGGATGACTTTCCTTCGGCTACACTATTATACAACCACTTTTACAATCAAGCTACATCTTCCAGACACTTGTTAGCCATGAAGTAGGTAACTAATATTACGTTATCTCGCCTCGAACCACCATGATTAGATAACAGTAAGTTGTAAACTCATTAATAATTAATCAGAATCACTCGTGGACCCTGATCGTTCCAGAAGCTGATTTGAACACTAAATTGGTCAGGACAGTAGTTGACAAACTCATTTTACAATAATTATGGTTTCTTTTACAAGCTAAAATTTCTTCACAAGAACCATATAAAACCAGTTCCACTGAACCACGGACATATGCAATATAGAATTAATCGTATTACATTTAATAATGAATCTGTGTATGATTAAATTGCTTACCAACACAATTTCGTCGGTGACATCCTTAGGTGCTGGGGGTATGAGCCAGCGGTAAAACGCCTTCAGGAACTCAAAGTTAAACATGATCAAGTAACATATTGCCTCGAAGGTGATCCGCACCGCCTGTATCACTGGGGGCTCGTCCGCCCTGGCAACATGTAAATACATAGTAAGCATGTTATTTCCAGTTACTCTTCGTACAATAACCAGTTACATAAACAGTATATGTACAATGAAATATCGCTATGGAAAGAAAGTATTTAAAATTAACTTATGTTCACTGTTTTGGAACGTCTGTTCACTGTTTTGGAACGTCTGTTCACTGTTTTGGAACGTATGCTCACTGTTTTCGAACGTATGCTCACTGTTTTGGAACGTATGCTCACTACACTACACAATAGCTTATTTTGGACTCATGTTGATACATTTTACGATCTGAGTATATTTTCAACTAAAATGCAAATCGGGAGTATGTACGGCAGGCGTCCCGTCTACCGATAACACTCTTAAACTATGTTACGCCGGGTGCAATATACAATGTTTGAAAACGAAGGTCTGGCAACAGGTCTGATCTATATATAAAGAATCGCTCAGCGAGCTGTGGAGATGGCTATGCTTGATGTTCCTTTGAAGGAACTTGAAGATAATTGAAGAAATTATCAAACCCCGATGGAATGCCACCGCTCCTTTACGTGAATGCAAAAAGTGAAACCAGTCGCATTTACAGGTCATATAAAAATCGTTGACTATTTAGTTAAGTGTAAAAAAACAGATTTAAATTTTATATATTTGGGGTTACAAATTCAAACAAGGAGGCCTGTAATAGAGTCTAGACAGAGCAATCGTCCATCCCATGTCGTCTTTTATGACCAGTCGGGTGTTGTCCAACCAGTCATACATTTTGTCGTGGCGCTATTACTGTTACACCACCGATACACCAAAGGCGACGACTATATGAATGAAATTAATATTTATATTTTACTTTGGACTTATTTTATTGTATCTTTATCTAGTATTTTTATGGAATAAAAATTGAAAAATATCAGTATATATATCGAAGTAGAAACTTATTTTGGACTCGTGGTTATGAGTACAAAAAAAACCATCCAGCGTATATTTTTTAAGAAAAAACCCTAAATAGGTTCTTTACCTAAATAAATACTTGTGTTTGCTCGCCTACAGCTTTAAATATAGGTTTTGTTTATTATTTTTGTTCCAATTTAGGCTCTATATTAATTTTATTTCGCTTTTTTTTCTTTTTATTTGCAACCCTGGTTCCACGAGACAACTGAGTGGAGTTTTTCATAAAATTATTACTTAAAATCATTCTTTTCATAAAAAATTTACTTAATTTCTACCATTTTCTGATAATTTTTTACATTCTTCAAATTTGGAAAATATCAAGGTGCTCGTAATTTTGTAAATGTAGACATTTTTATTTCCAACTATTTCTTGTGTACAAGTTGCCATTTAACTGAAATATAAGATATTAAATGGGTTTTAATTAATTGTTACTTTTTTCTTGGGTCTAGGAGTAAGCCTAATAATATTACCACATTAGTAATCGTAATGCTTCATCGATATCGATTTTCTCGTAAACTATGGTTTTATGTATTCAAAAAATAATAACGTTTAATAATCTATACATATAAAAGGCTTTGTCCTGAATGACTGATGGATCAACGCACAGCCTAAACCGCTGATCGTAGAGACCTGAAACTTGGAGGGTGGGTTCTTTGTATGACGTAGGCATCCGATAAAAAGGATTTTCCGGAATTCTACCCCTAAGGGGGTGAAATAGGAGGCAAAGTTTGTATGGGACAACGTGATTCCTTGGTCCAATCTCCTTCAAATTTTGCATAAACCTTTTTTAACAGAATTGGTGGAAGACGTGTTTCGTATTTTATTGAAATTTATCTTCTATCTATCTATATTGTGAGCCTCTCAGTTGAGCGAACTGCCGAGCTGTCCTGTATAGAAGTTGAGCATCTCATTGTTGTGAGTGTACACAAGCCGCCTTGTGCAATGTATGATAATTTCGAATTAGTTATGAAAAAAGTGCTAAATAAAATTTGCATTTCCAATAAACAAATCATTGTTTGTGGAGACTTTAATATAAACATTTTAGAAAATAGCTCATTATGCACCAGATTGCTCGCCTTATTTCGGTCTTTTAATTTAAATAATTTGTTTTGTGAACCAACTAGAATTGCTGTATCTAGTGCCACTTGCATCGACAATATATTTACTGATATAAAATCAATTATAAACAATCTAGAGTCAATCTGATCATTGTGGACAGTTAGTGGTTTTAGAAAGAAATAATAGTTTTACTAAAAAGGAAATTAAATTTATACCAATAACAAATAAACGGATTGAATCATTTAAGTCTAACTTATTGCATAAACTTCCGGATTTACTTTATAATGGCAACCCAAATGAAATTTACAATACTGTTCTTGACACTATTACTACAGAGTATGATAAAATATTTACTACAAAAAGAAACTTATTTCCAGTCGCTTTAGTCTTAGTGAATGGGCTACCCCAGGTATTTTTAAAAGTAAGCGTAAGCTGTATAAATTATATAAAGAAAAAACATATAATAATAGCCAAATATTTAGGGAATATGTAAAAAAATACTCAAAAACCTTTAAAAAAGTCTGTCTTGTTGCAAAATCAATTCACCTCAGACATAAAGTAAAAAATTCAACAAATAAAATAAAAACGACATGGAACATAATAAATAATGAAACTGGTAAAGCTAGGAATTCTTGTCAGGACTTTGAGTTGATTGTAAATAATACTAGTTTAAAAACAAATTCTGAGATAGCAGTTGCCTTTGAAATTTTTTTTAGCAATATTCCTTTAAAAACAACTGAACATCTTAACTCAAGTGCAATTTTAGCAGAAATATTTATAAAAACTAATGTTCCTGAATGTAAAGTTCCCTTTGTATTTAAAAACATTCGTCCTACGGATATCATAAATATATTTAAAACATTAGAAATAAAAAACACCACAGACCTTTGGGGACTTCCTGTAAAAGCTATAAACTCAATAATTCATGTTATAGCACAACCCTTAGCCATAATTTTTAATAGTTGTGTTGATAGTGGTGTGTTTCCTGATGAGATGAAACTAAGCAAAGTTATACCTCTTTTTAAATCAGGTAGTTCAACAGACCCTAATAATTTTCGGCCTATTTCAATACTACCTGTACTCAGTAAAGTTTTTGAAAAAATCATACTTTCTCAAATGTTAAGCCATTTCTGTACCAATGACCTACTTAGTAGTAAACAGTTTGGCTTTATTAAAGGCCGTTCCACCACCGATGCAGGAGTGACATAAAAAAAATATTTTACGCCTGGGAGGATTCGCATGATGCTCTTGGATTGTTTTGTGATTTATCTAAGGCATTTGACTGTGTCCAACATGAAAATCTCATCAGGAAGCTACATCACTATGGTATTAGAGGCAAAGGACTTGACCTTTTGACCTCCTACATGAGTAGGAGAGTACAGAAAATAGATGTCAATGGTGAAATATCTCCGAGATCAGCAGTCACTATGGGAGTCCCTCAAGGCTCAATTTTAGGTCCTTTTCTATTTCTTATTTACATTAACGATCTCTCATATCATGTAAAAAACCATGGCATTGTCTTATTTGCTGATGACACCTCTTTGCTTTTTAAAGTTAAGAGACGACAGACATGTTATGATGAATAAAATAAAGCCCTTTCTAAAATTGTTAATTGGTTTAACGTTAATAATTTGTTACTAAATGAAATTACAATTATATTACACTTTGTGCTATTTATAAATTAGAATCTAGGATATCTCTGAGGGATAGGTTTAGGAAAGTAAATATTTTAACTTTAGCGTCGCAGTACATATATGAAAATCTTTTATATGTACATAAAAATATCAATAGAATCAGCAAGAAAAGTGACGTTCACAAAGTAAATACTAGAAGTAAAAATAAGCTGTTGGTGCATGATACACGTCTACACAAAATAAGTAACTCCTTTATGGGACAATGTATACACTTTTACAACAAAGTTCCCAATGATATTCAAAAGCTATCAATAAGTAAATTTAAATCTTTTATCAAACAAGTACTTGGTAAAAAAGCATACTACAATATTTCAGACTATGTTAATGATAAAAAAAAATTATTTAAAACATTAATTGTATTTTAGTTTATTTGTATTATTGATAGTGTTTTTAAAAGAGTAACTATCGAGTTTCTTGCTGGATTCTTCTCGGTAGAAATCAACAACATTGTGAACTGGCGGGAAGGTGGGAGGGTTCAAAAAATAATATTTTATAACTTTGACGATTCAAAAATGATTTTAAAATCCTTATTTTAATAAACCATTTTGACTTTGACTTAACACTAATTATGACCCTCAGATAATAGATGTCAAAGATTAACCAGGGGCAATGACCGATAACATCCTGATAGCTTTTGTTGGCGGCCTCTTTATTGTGGCTTATGTTGGCGGCCTCTTTATTGTGTCAATGTTGTCTTCTTCAAGATTACGATTTATTGGCTGATTTCAATTGACTATTGTCACTTGTCATTAACAAAACAATTGTTTTAAAAATGAAAAAAAAAAATATTAAAAAATCAGTGAAACAAACTCTGAGTATTGTGATGTCAAAACTAGTCACCAGCTCAGCTTATACTAAAACGCTGGACTTGACCATGGAACGCCAGAGATAAGGGGCAGTGTTTATATTTTTAATAACGCTATTGACTTTATCTAGTTGCTACAGGAAAAAGATATTTATACCTATGTTCAAGTCGATAGCTTTACACTGTAAGAGACAGACGTATTGAATAGGACCTGCTAATCCAGATGGCTGTTACCTACAACCCTTACATTTAACTAAACCGGCCGCCTCACCTCCGCTATACTAAGCTATCACGCTAATAACTTTACCTTATTACAATATATTGTTATTACATAATAACTTAATTACAGTCGAAACCAAGAGGAATTCCTTATTGGAGATTTAAAATATGTCGTCCTGAATTTTGTTAACGACATTTGTAGCATACATAATTGATCATCTTAATGTGTTTTTGGTTATCGCGAGCGCGATAAGGCTCATGCCCGCTTTACATGTGATGTTCTGTCCCTAATAGTATGTACAGGTATGTGTGTTACTCTTTTAAAAGAAATAAGATAGTCGGTTTGGAGGTTATCGAATAGTGCAACAAACTTTTCTGACCCGTGTGTCGATTACGTAAAATTGTTGCTAACAATTCTCGTTTGAAATCTATAGAAATAATATATACATTGCGCATTTGAAATTACGTATGAAATTCATCGATTGTCGCGAAACCGCAATGTATATCTTCTATCGAGAATTTGTTAGCAACAACTTACGTAGTCGAGGCCCCGGTCGTCAAAAATCAAAACTACAGTCGCCTGAATTGAAATGGTGTGAACTTACAACGATAGAATGCATAGCGAACAAACACTTAAGGTCAGAAGGTTAGAAAAATTTGTTGCACTGTACATTAGGGCCAACGTGATTTCAGTAGAACGTTATCTACGAGATAACTTTGTAAGAACGTAAATTTTATTGTTTAAAATATATATATAATATAAAATAATAATATATATAAAATATAAATAGTTACGTTTAAATTTCGTAGAATACTTAGGTATCTACTTTGTTTTATCAATTAGTAAAAAACCAAATAGTTTTTTAGGGTTCCGTACCTAAAGGGTGCCAAAAAAGCCTTTTGAAGGGCTCTATGTTTTTGACCGAAATAGGAAGAAGCCTGATATTTTCAAAGACTATACGATGTAACGGCGGATTATCTTACAAATAACAAAAAGTTAAAAAAGTTGTAATTTTAGGGGGGTTCTTCAAACGTTTTTCTTGTAAGCTGTATATGTATAACAACAAACAATAAAAACCGGCCAAGTGCAAGATGGGCTAGAGCCTAAATTAAATTATGCCAACCAGAGCCTACGGTGCGCGATTCCGACTCGCTCTTGACCGTTGTTTATGTTAAGGCAGCAAATTTGCGTACGTATTTACGTATTGTTGTACATAAAGTACCTTATCAATAATATGATGGTGCAGTTATCTATACATATAAAATGCTTTGTCCTGAATGACTGATGGATCAGCGCACAGCCTAAACTGCTCATCGTTGAAACCTGAAACTTGGAGGGTGTATTCTTTGTATGACGTAGGCATCCGATAAGAACGGATTTTCCGAAATTCTACACCTAAGGGGGTGAAAAAGAGGGGCAAAGTTTGTATGAGACAACGTGATTCCTTGGTCCAATCTCCTTTAAAATTTGCATAAACCTTTTTTAACAGAATTGGTGGAAGACGTGTTTCGTATTTTATTGAAATTCCCCCGTTAGGGGGGGTTAAAAAGGGGTAGAAAGTTATTTTGGCGGTCATTTGCTTCGAAGTTGATATCAATACTCCTTTGTGCTTTTGATTTAAATAACATTTTATTCTGACACATGTCTGACAAGTCAATTCAGTTTTATTCAAAAAAGGTTAAACTCACTCAAAATTCTTCTATACTTATATTGTAAAGCTGAAGAGTTTGTTTGTTTGTTTTCTTTAACGCGCTAATCTCCGGAACTACTGGTCCTATTTGAATTTTTTTTCCCAGATAGCCCATTTATCGAGTTAGGTTATAGGCTATATATCATTACGATAAGACCAATAGGAGCGGAGCACCAATAATTAATGTTTAAAAATCGGGGTTTTTCCTTTTGAGATCTTCCGCTGCGTGCGCTGCGTAAACGGTTAAAGTTTAGCAATAATCATGTATGACAGAATTATTTTCCTTTTAAAGTTCTAAAAAAAGGGCCGCGACAGCATATGTCTCTCTTCTAAGGTTGGCTCACTATAACCTTTTTTATGCTAACCAATTTTTGTTCTCAATAATGCGTTATTTGCGACGGTGCCTTTATAAACATGATATGAATCCTTATTCAAATAAATACGTTATTCATCACAAGTATTTAATTTAAAACCAAATTGCCCCTTACTTCATTCGATTTTAATGAATATCTTAGGACATATCGTAGTTTAAAATTATCATTGCAGCAAATAATGATCAAGTACTGCACGCGCATGTGTGTATGTATGTGATGTGCAAGGCCGGCTTAGGATAGACGGACAGTTATGAGGGAAAGGGGCGGTACGTATTATTTAAAAATATTTTCACCTTCTACGTAAACAAAGTCGTGGGTTGAGGTTAGCGTGAGCCCAAAGAAACTATTACTGACTGAATGATCTACCAACGCACAGCTCCAACCACTTGACGGATCGAGCTGAAATTTAGTACACATATAGCTATTATGATGTAGGCGTGCGCTAAGAAAGGATTTTCAAAAAACTCACCCCCTAAACGGGGGCACAAAGTTTGTATGATGCTCGCGAGGTTAATCCATTAGTTAATTAGTTTTTAGTGATTATTATTTATTATGTTTGAGTAAGAAAGAAAAAAGAGTGTTAGTAGGTTTTTTTCTATAATTGAGAAGTTGCCGTAAGAATCCTACGCCGATAACCAAATTTAGGGCGGGCGAAGCCGCTGGCAAAAGCTAGTCTATACATATAAAATGCTTTGTCCTGAATGACTGACTGACTGATCAACGCACAGCCTAAACCCCTCATCGTAGAGACCTGAAACTTGGAGGGTGTATTCTTTGAATGACGTAGGCATCCGATAAGATAAGGTTTTACTGAAAGGGTGAAGAGCGAATCGGATTCACGCAATAAGGGTAAACCGATTGTAATGAAATTTTAGTAAGTTGTTATACACACGCTGGGGAATGTTTCTGAGAAAGAAAAAAAGGGTCAAGTGCGAGTGAGACAGGGTCAAGTGCGAGTCGGACTGGCGTAAAATGGGTAAACGGATTGTAATGAAATTTGGGTAAATTGTTATGCACCCGCCGGGAAAGGTTTCTGAATGAGTACAACTCTATTAGGTTGTTTCAAAAAAAGAAACAACGTTCGCCGGTTCAGCTATATTTATATAAAAGAAGAAAGTGACTGGCTGACTGACTAATCACGATCAATGAACAGCTGAAACCGCTGTGTCTAGAAGCACGACATTTTGCACAAACGTTCCTCAAATTTTTGGAAATAAATCCCCTAAGAACGGGGTAAAATATGGGTTAGCAGTTTTCAAGGAAATGTCTAAAACTTGGCTTAAACGTTAAAAATTAAGATTCACGTGATTCACCGTTTTTGAAAAATTATTCTCTAGACGGCAAAATAGAGGATGGAAATGTGTGAAGAATTCCGATGTTATTGTATGTATTACTGTAAACAGTCAAAAGCTGTTTTTTTAAAAAAAGTTTACGCAGACGAAGTTGCGGGAATAAGCTAGTTTTGAATATAAGTAAAAGTCTAAAAAGTCGCTTAATCATATCTATACATTTTAGATCTGTGACAGATTAAACAGTATAAGTTGTAGCATTTTTAGCTCCCTACAGCAGGCCAGCCCTTGTGTGAATTTGTAAATTAGCTGTCTGTAATACAGTACGGTACGGTCCATAGAATGAACCCAATGCTAATTGGTGGACGGCACACACAAATCTCTAATACTAACGTACCTGCTATCGTACAAATACGTAGAAACTTTATGATGACAGAACTGAGAAAATTGTTAATTAAATAATTATATACTAACATGTTTAATCCTTGGCACAACAATAGAGAAAAAAACTGATGACACGTTTTTCTTCCCACGACAACACCGAGCCAACTGATAGATAGCGCTGCGTTCTAGATATACCGAAGTGCTCACACTAATTATTAGTTGCTTATCATATCTTAGTCATGATAACCTCACACTCAGTCAATTTTACTTAAGATTACCCCGTTCAAAGGTCCAAATTTTGATTGAATATTTTTTCTTTTTATGCTTCTTTGAACGTACCTACGAGTATGTGTACTTGAACGTGCAAAGAAGAATAAAATTAACGTGTTGTTTGTTGTTTGACATTATCTTAACTGTCTAGGTCAATGAGGTATCATTGCACCAACGGTATTTTTATTTGTTACAAAGTTGTATTAATAAAAATTTATACCATAAATTTAATTATTTTAATAATTTTTTTTTGTATAATTAATCGCTGAAACTTTACAAACTTATATTTCAAGCAAATGCAATACAAGCTTAAAAAAATGTACAAGTGTTGAAACAATGGTCACTTCCTGATAAAAAAAATTGCAATAAATACAATAAATGAATATCACCTAGTAAGGTAATGCTAATGCCAAAAGCAAGTTTTAGCACCTTTTTATTCCCACCACTTACTTAATTCAGTGCAGAAAAACATTGAAAGGCAATCTATATAAGTCGAAAAGGCATATGAAGTTGTGAACTTTTTTGCACTGAATAGACAATGACCCCAATTGCTTGCGTCGTGCCGCAAAAGTGGGGTTGTAGAAAGGCTAGTAACGAAAATAAAGCTACTTGGTGATTCATTTAAATATAAAACTTTTAAAATGGTCGGATCGCACTTTGTACCAGCCTTACTTTACTCTGCCGAGGAAGATACTTAGGTTAGTACCTAATCGCTTTTCACACATTTGCCATTTAAACTTTTAATATCCTGTCAGGTTTGCAGCTCCTAGTAGATGGATGTGGTGATGCCCTCTCCATGTGACCAACAAAGCTAGGTGGGCTTATTTATAGGTAGGCATATTATTATGTTTTTAATTCCTTCCTAAACAAAATAGCAATTATTGCTTAACATAACACAGTGCTCGCTTGCTTCATTTATGTCATCATATTAAGTTGTGATTTTCGTATGCCGTCATTGTCATTTCGTACTTTCTACCATCGCACCGCTCGCCATCGGCAAGGAATTCATCCTTACCCATAAAAACTTAAATGGTCACGTTCAGTGCGGTTTCAGAGAAACTGTGTTCCGCCAACGCTTAGGTTATGGAATGCACTCCCTGCCAAGGTTTTCTCTAAGGACTACAGTATAGGGTTCTCCAAGAAGTTAATAGATTTTTGAAGGGTCGGCAACGTACGAGTGACACCCCTGGTGTTGCAAGCGTCCATAGGCTACGGTGACTGCTTACCATCAGGCAGACCATGAGCTTGTTTGACACCTTAGTGGTATAAAAAAATTGAATCTAGATAAAAAATAACTAAAGAAAAGTATCAAAGCAAGGGCCCAAAACCCGTATAAGGAAAAGAAAGATCCATCTTTATTTTTATGTCCCTTTGTTTTCCAAAGTTTTTTTATTAATTTTTTGTCCCTTTGTTTTCTTTATTTGTTTTATTTTTTGTCCCTTTGTTTTCTTTATTTGCCATCCAGTTACAGGTCCACATTCAGGAATGTATGTACGATAGAAACAAACTTAATGCCAACATGTAAGTAAAGTGTAAAAATATATTAAACAAACAACATCACAAAGCACATAGATATCAAAAATAATACATTATATTACCCAAAGTCACTTACAGATGACACCATAAGAATAACCAGTGAGGTTTTTGTATATCAAAAGTATCTAGGTTTATGTCTCACATTCATAGAGGAAACAAATAAATACTCCACCTTCCGAGATTACGAGGATTATGCCCTACCTGTAAGACTTGATCTCATGTCTGTCTGTCTGTCTGTCAAGACCATTTTTCTCAGGAACGCGTAAAGATATCACGTTAAAATTAATATCAAATAAGTACTAAGATTTATGGACTATTGAAGCTGTAAAAAATCAAGGAATATTACTGTCGAAAAACTGCTATTTTTATCACATATTTTGGCATTTACAAACAAATCAAAACCTATGGGGTATTTCCTGTTGTCCTAGATCATGAAATTTGAATTTGAAACAGAACTCAGTTGTAGTTATTCCCGTGGGAACTATTACATTTTTATTAAATCCTAAGCTATGATTGTGCCAAGTTTCCGCTCCCTTTAGTGGTTGAAGAGTGATTCTAAATATAGGTGCCCCCTGCAAATTAGGTACAAACAAACTTTCAAAATGCGCTCCCACTATAGTAGTATAAATAAACATAGATATTTTGACTGACACGTTTTTTAATCCCCTATTTTGATTATATTTTTTTTTTCATTATTTTTTAACGCTTGGGTTGTGGAATGCGCTTCCTGGAGGTTTCCTCTAAGGTACTACAGTATGAAGTTCTTCAAGAAAGAAGTTATTAGATATATAAAGGGTCTGCAACAGGCAAGCGATACCCCTAGCTTTGCAAGCGTTCATAGGCTACGGTGACCACTTACCATCAAGCGGGCCGTGACCTTGTTTGCCACATTAGTGGTATGAAAAAAAAATCCATCTACAGCATGATGAAAAAATGAAAAAACTTAGCTCTGCTGTGTGTGCAATAAAGAAAATAAGACAACTGACCAATGCCGACACTGTAAAAATAGTATTTTTTAGCTATTTTCATTGTTTAATGACATATGGTGTCCTATTATTATGGAGAAGTGCTGCTGATGTAAATACAATATTTGTGCTACAAAAAAGGGCAGTTCCTGCTATTTAAAAATTATCTAGATGTAGAATATCTCTTAGAGATAGGATTTAGAGTAGTAAATATTTCAACTTTAGCGTCGCAGTACATTATGTATATGAAACTAAAATATTAAAATAAAAACTTAAATATTTGTTTTATTTTAATTTAATTTGTTGTATGGGAGCATATTATTTTGTTCATCATTATTACTTATACTACATTATTTCATTAGTATTTGTTGTTATAGCGGCAACAGAAATACATCTTCTGTGAAAATTTCAACCGTCTAACTATCACGGTTCATGAGATTCAGCCTGGTGACAGACGGACAGACAGCGGAGTCTTAGTAATAGGGTCCCTATATATATATATATGTACATATATATGTGTACATAGGGTAGGAACCCTTAAAATAGCTGTTGGTGCATGATACACGTCTAACATAAAATTGATTATTTTTATGGGGCAATGTATTTGTCGTAACCATCTGGTTAAATTAGCCAGTCAAATGGGCGCCTAAGCTAAGTATGGAAGAAGTTAAGTATGGAAAAGAAATTATCATATAACTGAACATATATGAAACTTGATTATGGACGTTGACACGAGAGAAACTGAATCTAACCCAACATACATGACTTATACAGTGCGATTACTGTTCGTTTCTTTTCCATACTTGAAGATCTGCCTAACCAATTAACTGGCTGATTTAACCTGATGACTGCGACATATACACGTTAACAACAAAGTTCCTAATAATATTTAAAAGCTATCAATTAGTTAATTATTTTTTTTTGTCAAACAAGAACTTTGTAAAAAAGCATACTACAAAATATCAGATTATATAAATGACAAAAATCCACGGTACTGAAGATGCTCAATTACAGGACTCACATACGGGTGAACCAAACTAAAATGAAAATAATAAAAAATTGTATGGCCTAAATTTTTTATTTAAAACATTGATGATTTTATTTGTTTTTTTTTTGTGACAATGTGTGGGTACTACATAATTGTATTGTAAACCCAATGTTTTTTTAGAAGAGTAAGTACATATCGAGTTTCTTGCCAGATTGTTCTCTGTAAAAATCCACATTGTAAACCGGAGGGAGGGTGGAAGTTTTCAAAAAATAAAAATAGTATTAAATAACTTTGACGATTCAAAAGTGTTTGTAAAAACCTAATATGATTAAAAAAAAATTGAGTTTGAGTTTGAATGAATGAAGACTGGAAACACCGCGGTGGTCGAGAAACACCAGTTCCGTCAATTATCACCTCTTCGAACACTTGCGTTGCTCCAGCCTGCAGCTTTGAGCACTCTACAGAACTCCCTCAATGACCGCTTTTTTCTATGTGACAATGGAACGCTGGCTGGTAGACGCTGGAACGAAACGGAACGGAAAATTCCTAATAATTGAGAAATTCTATGTATGAAGCACGCTGTGAGGCGCCGCGGATCGTATTCTCTTGGAAACTATTTCATTACCCTATCTATAGGTAGGAAATCACTTTCGCTATGAAGCTTTTCCCAACGATCGTTAAACAAGAGATTGTGGCCATTAACGTTAATTAAAAGTGTTACTGAAAAGTGTTACTGGCACGTTGTTTTGGATAACTTTTACTAGCGCTATGAAGCAAAGGCTCAATGGTTATAAGTCAGAAGAAAGAAAACAGAAAGGAGGCTTAGGACATAGTTGCCTAGCTGGCCCAGTCCATTTCAATTTTGGCTATTTAGCGAAGCAACTGAACCTGAAAACTTAAAATCAGTATTAAAAATTAAATAATTATATTTAAGTGAGGTCTCATGAAAAAGGAGAGAGAATAAACCCATACATACATTAATTACACTTGATCGGTTTTTATTTTTATTTTCCTCGCAGGGTACGAAAATAAATAAATTTCGGTACTCACGGAACCCTAAAATAAGCTCTCGTAATGTCTAGAGTGGTAGTTTCGGCGATTGCAGTTCTACCATCTCGTCGGCCTCGTACCGTGTAGGTATACAATCTCCCCGGGTATGCCGAAAGTCGTGTCAGCCAAAACATGTGCGCTTTACGCTTTCTAGTCCAAGGTCGCTTCATATTTGTTCGGCAAATATGATACTGCCATAACGTATCGGCACTGGACAATCAACTGTGACCAAGGGCGAATCCAGCGGGGGGCGATCGAAGGACGGCCGAGGAAGAAATGAATTGTAACATTTTTTTAAATATATAACTTTTATTACATATAAATTGGTTTGTATATTTAATAATTCAAAAACTGCACGAGCTGGGTCGATTGGGTAACTTACGTTTGCAGATACAAAGTTCAAAAAATACCTTTAGATCTTAATTATGATCGCCCCCCCACTGTGACATGCTGAACACGGCAAGACAACAAATCTAATCGTGTTTCTTCTATACTTTTTACATACAAAACCTTAAGTAAGCGACTAAATGTGATTAAAGGTATGGACTTATGTTCTAGTTATTTCACTGACTATCTCACAGTCAAGCATAATAGCTATCTTTCTACAGAAATTTGTGTCCGGCTACAGTTTTTGTTTCGAACAAAAACTAATGTTCGTGAGCTATTGCATGAAGTCGGGTTATGATCGAAACGGAACTTGCTTATGTTAAATACCTTTCTTCCAACAAAGTGGTCTTTGCAATGAACTATACCGTAGATTTTTTGAGGGGGCATACATCATATTCCAAGAAAGCAGTGTTAAGTACCTTTGTGCTTCACCTACACTAATTCCTAGTAAACACATATGTATTGCCGGTGGACCAATCTTAACTGTAATTATACTATAGCTAATTAGTTACTTAAACATTTAATGGGCTATTGACGTGAACGCTATGTATTTGGTGCGAAACGCCTATTATACAATCTGCTGTCATCTCTAGGTGAGTGCACTCGGATACCTGCAGCTTGGCCCTTTTAACTCGGTTCAACGACGGGCTCTGAGAATCGTCGACGATCCCAAACTCAGAAGCCGTATCAAACCCTTAAGTCTAATGAGTGACTTTGCTTCCCTGTGTGTGTTCTACAGCTTGTATAATGAGATTGTTCTGAGGAATTGTTCGAAATGATCTCACGGCTACTTTTTACAATCGAACCGCTCGCCATCGGCATCAGAATTCATCCTCACACCTTAGAACCTAAATGATCACGTTCAGTGCGGTTTGAGAGAAACTTCCTCATGCGATCGCTTAGGTTGTGGAATGATCTTTATGCAAAGGTGTTCCCTAAGGACTACAGTATAGGGCCCTTCAAGAAAGAAAGTATTAGATTTTTGAAGGGTCGGCAGCGCGCAAGTGATACCCCAGGTATTGCAAGTATCCACAAGCTGCGGTGACCGCTTACCATCAAGTTGACCGCAAGCTCTTTTGCCACCTTAATGATATAAAAAAAAGCAAAAAAAAAACCTCATTATTTCGACAAACTACTGTACCTATATAAAATCTAAAACTTACTATATAAAATTCTTGTAAGTATGTATATATACAGATATTTAATCTGAATCTTGGAAACTGCTCCAACGATTTTCATTCAATCCAGTATTCCTGGGGTTTCGGGGGCGATAACGACGTTTTATCCGTGTTTTTAAGCAATGATAAACTAAAAAGTTTGACTTTTCCTGTCATCTATTGGCGAGTAGTAATACTATTATTTTTACCGACACAGCAACAATAAAGCTACTTGACAATAGATGGCGTATTCAAAAAAAAACGAGGAAAGCTCGGTCCCTAGGTACTACACTATGGAAAAACCTGTCAGTAACCTCGTACTATTTGATTTAAAAATGAAAAAGATTTAAAAAGTGCTAAAACTGCTAGTTTTATGGGTTTTATTTAGAAATACTTCGTACGATTTTTTTATTTCTTTGATAACTGAATTTACTGATAAATTGAAGTTCCTATTTTATTTGAATTTTTACATTAAACACACACTTAATATTTTATTAAATATCCAGTGATATATTACAATCCAAACTATATCCAATAATTCATGATTTATATACATAAAGTTAGGAGAACAGTAGTTTTCAGGGTAACAGTCACAATGTCTAGAGGAAAACGGGGCTGGAAGTAACCGGGGCTGGAAGTAACCGGGGTAGTTGTTCCGACGGCAATAATTTTATAAAAAAAAAAGAGATAGTAATACACGTGAATTACGCCATTAATGCGTCAGGTGACGCACCGTGCGTGCAACCGTTTTGGTCACTCCAGTGATTAAGGATTTATTTAGGATTATGGATACGATTTATTTATGGACTAATTCATACGTAACTTCCTTAATTGTAGTCACATTAGTAAGGTATCTTATTGCTGAATATTTTTTTAAATTGATTATATTACTTTGCTAGTATGTCAGTCTTGGAATAGAACGTAATTTGGGGCTGGAAGTTTCTCCTTCCAGAGGCTGGTTGTTCTCGGAAACAACTTACCTCAATTTACCTTCAATAGCACTTAATACATTTTTTTGACCATATTGCTTTTTTATGAAGTTGAAAAATAGGCAAAGGAGCAAGCAAACAAATGAAGATACTTCAAAGAGGAGAAAAAAGAAAATAGCAACAACAGTAAAGAAAAAGGAAAAGGTAAAGGCAATGCGAAAGAAGAAAATCTTAAGAAACAGCTAAACGAAGAAAATTACAAGAAAGCAAGAGTGACAGCAATAACAAACTGGAATGATACTGCATAATTTATGGTGATTCCTTTTCAAATTCTTGTCCAGGAGAACTGTCGATAGAAAGCACCATGTGTGAGAATTGGGCTCATGTCAAATGTTCAGACAAACGTGACAGTCACTTAGGTATATCTCAATTGTAAGTAAGATGAGAAAAGGGGTTTTTATGAAAATTTACCATTTTGCTTCTGAAAAATAAAACTATTGAGGTATTAGGAGAAATGACTATAGTATTAGAAATAACGATAAACATCTGTGCAATATTTGCATGTGTTGTAAATCAAATCCTTCATTTTCATAATAAAATTTCATGTTACTTAAAAAACGGAACGTCCAGACCCACTCTACCCTTATTGTGTTTCTGAGATTAAAACTTTTCAGGTTAAAATGAAGATTTAACTGAAACCTACGGACAGAAAAACAAATAATAAACATATTTTTTACATTTTATTTTGCGTTTTTATGAATAATCAGTTGATTTCAGAAGTTCATATGTATGATGAGCTCATAAAAAGAAGCGAAAAGTTTGAGATTGAAAGTTAAAGAATACTCTTATTTAATTAAAGAATACGCATATTTTCATTATTATTTATATTTATTTAAGGAATCTATAATATTTAAAGTTAACTTTTTAGGTAAGTACATTTACACTTATTTTTTAAGTTAATATTTTAATTTGTGAATGGCAACGGTTGCCCCGAATCTATCTCAACAAAATGTTTTTCGCTGTCACATTTGTATTACAAATAAATCATTTAATACCGAAAAGGGCCTGAAAATACACACATCTCGTTGTCACAAAAATACCATTTCACTTTCGTTGCCTCCTCCCATTACTAATTCATCTGATTGTAACTTTCCTCCTTCTCAAAACAACATCGATGCATGTTTTGAAAAAACCTTGTCTGATCTAAGAAGATGTTTGCCAATTATCAAAAGGATTCCTAGAGGAGCGAGGCTTCAAATTGCAAAATCTCTTTCTGTTACGATTAATAAATGTATTCTAGATAATTCACTAGTAAGTTGGCAAAATCTTTTTACATTTGCATATAGGCATCTTCATGCAAATAAAGAGAGCGGCCAGTCTTTAACTACTACTTTAAAACAAAATTCTCAGAAAAATGTGTCACTTTCAAACCTTATTTCTAATAATCCAACAAAAACACATAAACCAGATTGGAAAAAAAATGTTGAATCCAAAGTAATGGACGGTGATTTAAAAAACGCAACACGTATGCTATTTTCTGATGATTGCCTCGCTCCTTTCAATGATGATACGCTAAAAGGCCTACGCGATAAGCATCCTGTCATCGATTTATCCTCTTTGATGCCAGACCCACCCACTTTATCTCATTCCTTCTTACAGGTTGAAGATTTGGACACGCTTGCAAGCATATCCTCGTTCTCGAACGGTTCTGCTGCCGGCATAGATGGACTTACACCCCAGCACTTAAAAGATCTTATAAGTGCATCCGCTGGTGATGCTGGCAGGTCTCTCTTGAGCGACGTTACAAAATTATGCAATTTTATGCTTTCAGGTAAAGTGAATCCATCTTTTACTAAATTACTGTATGGTGCGAGACTTTGCGCCTTTAATAAAAAAGATGGAGGCATTCGACCGATAGCGATTGGTTGTACTTTTCGACGTTTAACATCTAAACTCGCTTGCAAGCACATTGTTTCCACTTTAAGATCCAAATTTCAACCAAAGCAACTAGGGTTTGGCAGCAGATGCGGATGCGAAGCAGCAGTTCATTCAGTTCGCACTTTTGTACAATTGAACGAAATGGATTTACTACTAAAAGTCGATGTCAGGAATGCATTCAATTCAATAGACAGGGTAACCTTGCTGAACGAAGTCCTTAAACTCAATCCTGAAATTTATCCATATGTCTGGCAAAGCTATAGCTCCCCTTCAAATTTAATTTATGAAAACATATTAATATCTTCAGAAACTGGAGTTCAGCAGGGTGACCCTTTAGGCCCAGCTTTATTTAGTTTAGCCATTCACCCAATTATTTCATCTTTAAATTCGAAACTAAATGTTTGGTATCTTGACGATGGAACCTTAGCGGGAAAGCTTGATACAGTTTTTGACGATTTGTCTAATTTAATTCAAAAGTTTAAAGCCATTGGTTTAGAGCTCAATTTTGAAAAAAGTGAAATTTATATACCCGAAATTCAGACATCTTCATCTGCTATTCAAAAAATTTCAGAAATTGCTCCTAATATATCCGTTAGAAAGAAAGACAATCTTTCACTGCTAGGGGCTCCTTTATTTCAAGATGCTATAAAACCAATTTTAGATACAAAACTAAAAGATTTTGAGAAACATTCTGTCAAACTTGCAACTCTAAATTCTCATATCGCATTTACGATTTTAAAACACTGCCTTTTCGTTCCAAAATTAACTTATCTTCTTCGTTGTAGCCCCGTATGGATTTTTTCAGATTTTCTTAAGGTTATGGATACTAGCCTTAAGTTAGCAGTGGAAAAAATACTAAATTTATCTTTAAGTGAAAATTCATGGGATCAAGCTACAAATCCTGTAAATTTTGGAGGCTTAGGCATCCGTAAAATTTCGAGTATTGCTCTTCCAGCTTTTCTGTCTTCCGTACATAGTGTTGACAATCTTTGCCAATCAATCATGGCAGACTTGAAAACTGAGATTGTAGGCACTGCGGAAGCTTTGGAAGCCTGGAAAAGTCTCTGTCCTAGTCGGGATATTCCAATGGAAAAGAAAACGCAAAAACTTTGGGATATTCTGCTGATTCAGATGACTTTTAATAATTCGGTTCAAAATTTAACGAATGATCGCGACAAAGCGCGCCTTTTAGCAGTTTCTGAAAAGGAATCTGGTCATTGGCTTCATTGTATTCCTTCTTCAAATCTGGGAACTTTATTAGACAACGAGAGTTTTCGAATAGCTGTTGGTATACGAATCGGGGCCACAATTTGCCATCCACACATATGTCCGTGTGGTGAAAACGTTGATGGCCTTGGACTTCATGGACTGTACTGTATCAAAAGTGCAGGTAGACTCTCCAGGCATAGTTCAATTAACGATATAATCAAGAGGTCTCTTTCCACCATCAATATACCTTCTATTTTAGAACCTCATGGCATAAATCGTGATGACGGAAAGAGACCGGATGGTTTATCGTTGATTCCCTGGGAGAAGGGGCGGGCCTTAATATGGGACGCAACTTGCGTCGATACCCTGGCTCCGTCTCACCTCCCTAGGACCAAACTTAAAGCTGGAGGGGCAGCCCAAGTTGCAGAGTCTCGCAAACGGCGCATATATAACTCATTACTAAGAAACTATGAGTTTGTGCCGTTTGCAGTTGAGACTCTGGGTCCATGGGGTTCAAGTGCTAAAACTTTCTTAAAGTCAATACTACCTCGACTAATCGGAATCAGCGGTGACAGGAATGCGGGCTGCTATTTTGCTCAAAGGATTAGCTTAGCCGTCCAAAGAGGAAACGCAGCCTGCATTCTTGCCACAATGCCACGCGGACCAGGTTTATTTGATTGTTTTTAAGTTCGTTTTATTATAGTTTGTTATTTTTTGTGCGTAATTAGCTTCAATTTTTAAAGAAATAAATAGTTATTACATTTTCTAAAAAAAAAAAAAAAAAGAATACTCTTCACCATTTTCTAAACTGTAGGTTGCCATTTGTAAACTACTTTTGTCTGAACTAAGGAAGTTTTAACAATCGATTATTGTTTAAATGAAAAAACACATTCATACTTCTGCGTATTTTGGGTAGTAATCGATAAGAATGTTAAACACCGATTTCCTAAGAATAAATTGACAAGTGACGCATTTATTAATATGGTTTTATTTTCATTTTAAATAGCGTTTTGTCTTTTGTAAAATTGTTACATAAAACAGTTTATAACTTTTTTCAGTTAACTTTTATTTAAATCTTAAATAGAATCATTAAGCTTGCAAAGCTATATATGATGATTACACACATTGTTCGTTCTTGTCCATTTTAGGCCAAAATTATAAGGACCAATGGGCATTGGCCTTTTAGCTATAAACATAACATCGTGTTTCGATTTCAGCTTCAGTTCAGCCAAAACTAGAAGGGGAGCCGAAGGTTCAGTTACGGTTTGAAAATTGTGTTGCGTGTTGACTGACGCTAACACGAATATATAGACAGATAAAACAATTTATCCGGGATGGTCAAGTATAAAACTACTGGGTCAATAACCTTATTAACCTAGAAATATCTTAGTTTGTATTATAGACACTCAGTTTGTTATAATAGATTTTATTTACGGATAACCCATTATAGTAGATAAAATTAACTAATTATACAGAAAAGACTTTGAAATTCAGTATCCTTAACTCTTTACGTATATTTAACAATCTCGTTTCGTAATTACTTGTGAGGCCACCGACACAGGGCCTTTGGTGAGAGGAAGATTTCGCAAAGTGGACGGCTTAACTCCACGTTTTTCTACATTTTACCGCTTACTTAAGTTAGTAGGTAGCTTCACAAAATAAGAAATATATACCAAAGAGAACCCAATAATTGTGTCAATGGACTCCCTCGCAGCCTAGTTGGTAGTGTGATGGACTGCCGTGCAGAGGGTATGGGTTCGATTCCCGCACTGGACAAACCTTTATGTGATAAACATTTGTGTTTGTCTTGAGTCTGGGTGTACTTATGTATGATGTGTATGTATTTACAAAAAAAAAGTAATATATATGTATTTATATCCGTTGTCTGGTACTTATAACACAAGCTTTGCTTACTTTGGGGCTAGACGGCGCTGTGTGTAATGTCCAAAAAATATCATTATCATTATTTATATCATTATCATAATGGTACACAATTATCTAGTCTGAAATAATCGATTAAGTACAAAAACTTGTAAATTTCATACTACTGGTGAGTGCCAGTGCATTCACTTTCTATGAATGACTATCAGTACTAGAACAGAATAAGAAGCAGAGCAGAAAAGTTTTCACAACAAAACATTTGATGCCAATGCGTACCATCATTACTATAGGTGCAGAGTGCGTTCGTGGTCAGTGCACTGACCACTGACGACGAGATGTCGATGATATGCGATTACCAAATCTCCTCTTGTTGCGAATTCGTGAATAGTTTGCAATAGTTTATTCTCAGGCAAAAAATATTATTATAGCTTAGAATATTTTTACATTGATTTAAAATAGTGGATTTAAGAGATTATCGACCTTTAGTTTAGTTCTACAAAAAACATGTTAGGTAAGCATCTAAAACATGCTTCTGATCGCGATAGTCATTATTTTTTTCTATATTATTATTTTATTTTATCATTTATTGGTTGTTTATACCACCAAGTTGCCAACCACGCTTACAGCCTATCTGTTGCTTAGCGATTACTGTTGCCTATACACGCCTGCAACACCAAGGGCCTTTGTTGCGCGTTGCCGACACTTTAAAAATCCATATTTTCACTCTATTCTTAAGGAATCCTTTACTCTACTCCTGGAGAATTAAAATAAATAGCATACTTATATCCGAAGGGGTGGTCAATAACTATTACGAACGTGTATTCCCGGTAACTAGGCTTGCCAGATACCCCGTATTTTACGGGTTACTCCGTTTTTGAGGCCATAACAAAATAGAAACGTAGGTCAATCGTAGCTGGAGCGGTCAAACACCACTGCACCACCTTTGAACCCGAGGTGAGTGCCCTATTATGTTCTAAGATGTTAAATGACTCTTTTACAGATGGCGAGCGGTGCGAAGGTAGAAAATACCCGTGGGTGTAATATCTAATACTGTCTTAAAACACAACCCACTACACAAGATATCAGTCACACTCCTATACCTAAAGGTTCGTTACCGCTTGTGTGTTGGCGATCATCAACAATTCTATACCTGTCGTTGAACCGAGTCAAAACACAACCTGGTTGCTGGTTTCACACTGGCGGCTGGGTGTACCCGTTTAGAAATGGCAGGAGTAGGTACTCCATGTAGCAACCTCTGATCTATGAAAATAAAATTTTAATAAATAGGCTGTGATTATAATTATTGGCAAGCACTCGTAGGGGACAGAGAGGGGATCGGCAAAGTGTTTTCAGTGCGCCTCAAGCACAGAATAAGGAATTATTGCTATTGATGTCTGTCTCAGTATGTCACTGGTATCCATCTGGTAAACGGAATAGTTAAACCTGTAATAAATTAATATATTAAAATTTATAAAAAAATCAGAATTAATTATTTTTGCATATATAAATATAAAAGAGAAGCCGTTTTTTAAGGTTCCTTAGTCATCAAGGAACCCTGATAGTTTCGCATGTCCGTCCGTCTGTCTGGCTGTCCGGCCGCGGCTTAAGAGACCATTTGTACTATATAGAAAGCTGTAATTTGACATGGGTATACATTTTAATTTGGCCGACAAAGTGGAAAAAAAAAAAAAAAAATTCAGCGTGCCTCCCCTACACGCAAAGGGGGAATGATTTTTTTTTTTCATACGCATTTCAGAGATGCGTTTGCGAAATATTAAGCTTCAAATTGCAAAATTTTTGTTAGAGCCCATTTACGTCATCCCTTCCCCCTTAATGCCAGCTTAATTGGGTGTGTGAAAAAAATCATGGCAGTAGTATATATAACGAAATTAAAATATATAACGAAAGGTGTAAGTTAGTTTAACGACTTAAACATGTTTGGGTTCCATACATTTCTAACAGCTGACGGTGTAAGTTAGTTTATCATCATAAACATATCCGGTTTGGGTAAGTATCTAAGGCTTGAACTACATGCATCCGGATTCTCTCCGTCCGCGAAAAAAACGATATCGGTATAATATCAACTACATGCGGCCGGTTTGGATCCAAAAGGAAATCGACTCAGTCAGCGCTGTGTGTGCTAGCGGCACTTGCGTTGGATAGTTAGTTATCTTTTGTTAAGATTTTGTGCTAAGCTGCATGTGGCCGCAAATAAAACACAAAATTATTAAATAAGAAAGTTAAAAATACTACAGAATATATAATTTTTAAATTTTAAATACGCGTTCACTAGCTGTGAATCTGTCAGGCACACTGGCGCAAAATTTGTTAGGAAACATCCGGAAAAGGTGTCGTGTGGTCAGCTGCATACAACTGCATACGTTATTGACAGGCTTTGCCCATTCCTGCCAAAAAATTACGGTCCGGGCGTCCGTAGAAACAAGAGCATGATCCAGTTGCTTCCGGGTAGAAATCCGAATCGACTGTAGGGAAAATTTATTGTTTGTTTAAGCGACGGATTAAATTTGAGCTAATCCGGAGCCGTCTTTTACCGGACGGAGAGATTCCGTGCATGTAGTTCGATTAATAGAAATCCGCGCGGGTGTAACCGTGGTTAATAGCTACCCCTTTTTTGTACCAGATGTTGCCACAGAGCATTAATTTTAAGGACAGAACAACGTCTGCCGGGTCAGCTTTATAAATCTATACTTCTATACTAATATTATAAAGAGGAAAGATTTGATTGTTTGTTTGTATTGAATAGGCTCCGAAACTACTGGACCGATCTGAAAAAATATTTTACCATTAGAAGCCGACATTATCCCTCTTTACTTTTTACCGCGGGAAACTGCTTAACTCCTACGGGAAAACGAGTAATAGGACAACGGGTAGTAAGAATTATCCTTCCGTACTTATTATCTTTTTTACAGAACTTCTAAAAGGCTGAACCGATTGGGTTTAAAATTTTATATGGGTATTACGATGGTTTCCTGGATGATTTCAAAATACAATTGGACCCGGTAGGTGGCGCTGCTGTCGATATGTCAACTACTAAACGGCTTGACCGATTGAGTTGAAATTTTGTATGTGTATATCAATGATTTCACAGACACGCATGTATTATGCCATTAAGGAGGAAAGATTAGATTGTTTGTTTTTTTTCTTTAATTGAGGAGTTGCCGTAAGAACCTATGCCGATAGCGAAATTTCGCGCGGGCGAAGCCGCTGGTTAACAATATTTACGTTCAAATTCGGGCGTGGCGCTTGGCGGTACAGGGTACAAACTTAATAATCTAATTGCACTATCGTAAAAGCAGTCACACATATAAACTTCAATCTTGCAGTTATCATAGTGTGTGTGAGCTCTAAAGTATTACAGCAAATAATAAAAACTGGTCAAGTGTAAGACCGGTGTGAAGTTAGCTGCAAATTATAACCCGACCAAATTAGGAATAATCCGATAAATAAGATTTAAAATTATAACGATATAGCTTTTTATGGTTTATTCTAATTCGTGTAATATTTTTATTGTAAATTGTTATAAGGCTCTCGCTTTGCCATTATGTAAAATTTTTAACCACTCCTTAGAAACAGGCAAGTTTCCTACAGTCTGGAAATCTGCAAATATTGTCCCTATTTCCAAAGGAGGTGACGCAAAAGACATTTTAAACTAAAGGCCAATATCTTTATTGTGTTTGTTTTGTAAAATTTTTGAATCTTTTATTTTTCCCTATTTAAACTCTTATTTAAAGCCCATAATAGTGCCTCAACAACATGGTTTCTTAAAAAATATGTCCACGGTTACAATCCTCGCTTCATATACTTCAGATATTGTCGTTGCTCTAGACAAAGGTCTACAGGTAGATGCGATTTATACTGATATAAGTAAAGCCTTTGACCGAGTTTCTTCCGAATTACTTTTAGAAAAAATGTATAATCTGGGTATCTGTGGAAAAATGCATGTCTGGTTTAGCTCTTATCTTTCAGATAGGTCTCAAAAAGTGGTTGTTTGTGGTAATGAGTCAAATAGTTTTGTAGCGACTTCAGGAGTACCTCAAGGTTCTCATTTAGGGCCTTTGTTATTTTTATTATTTATTAATGATTTGGGTAATGAAATTCAAAATTCAAAATTTTTACTTTTCGCAGACGATCTAAAAATTTATAAATAATTAATAATCAACAAGACGTAGTTCATTTGCAGGATGAGATTAATCGAATTGCACGTTGGTCAGAGGCAAACCGGCTTCCATTTAATATAAACAAATGCAAGCATATTAAATTTTCCAGAAAGCGGATCTCATTTTCATCAAGCTTTCACATAAATAATGTATTTTTGGAACAAGTAAACGAAATTAGAGATCTAGGAGTTATACTTGACACGAAATTATCATTCACAGCCCATTTCGACCATATAATAAATAAATCATTTAAATTGCTTGGTTTCGTTTGGAGAAATTGCAAAACCTTCAAAACTATTATACCTCTAATATTTTTATATAATTCTCTAGTTCGCAGTTTACTGGACTACTGTTCTGTGATTTGGAATCCACTATACAAATGTCACATTGCAAGATTAGAAAGTGTTCAAAAACGATTTTTATATTTTCTTACACTTCATGAAAGGAAATTACGGGACCTAAGCACATACAATGATCGTCTTAAATATTTTAAATTATTACCCTTGGAGGATCGTCGTTGGATAACTGATCAAATTTTTCTATTTAAAATTATAAGTGGCCTTATAACCGAATTTAGCGCGGGCCGTATTTTAGGCGTTTACTCTAACACTGCAACTAAACCCTTAATGTGTAAATAATTATGTGTAACTAGGTGTCGTTCAACAATCTGGGAGATCTTAAAAAATGCATAGTTGTGAAATTACTTTTTTCCTTACAAATAATATTTCTCCTCTTATTTTCTAACCATAATATTGGAATATCCATAAAAAAAGTAGAAGAATTTTAAAGTAATACCAAGCGACAGAAGTAAAGCTGATTAAAACCAACTTTTTAATTCGTTGGAATTGCTACTATCGCAGAATTGTAAAAATTACATCGAATACCTAAAAGAGACCTTGACTTTTCATCTGCATGCGATTTATTTTCTATACCTTTGTGCAGCAGGGTCATCAGAAGTTTAACTGGATTGTACAGCTCGGTAATGGCCGGCTCTCATTCCACAGATAATACTACTCAGTTATCCGCAACGCCAGTCGGTCGACGGTCGCGCGCTTTACGCTTTACGTTGCGAAACGCGTAAAGCACTCACGTTCAGTTTCCATAAATTAACTTTGTAGGTCAATTTACATTGTGTTAATTCATTTGTAGTTTTGAATTTAATTAATATGTAAGTATTAAAGTGTCAATTAATTTATTAGACCAGATAAGATTTTGGGTCGTTTTATGTAGGTATAATTTAAAATTTCGTAAAAAAATTTCGCACTCAAAAGCTAATGATAATAACTAATTTAGCTAAGGATATTATTTTCTTTTCTTTCCCTCGGGTGCCAACTTACATTTTTCTCCGTTGCTGCATGCAAATTTTATTTCAGTTATCTATGCTAAAGATTATCCATTGTCAGCCACACGTGGTTACCAGATAACATTACATGCTACTACGAATTGGAACAAATAAATTTAAAGCTAGACCCAGAAAAACTGAAATAAAAAACATATTATTATGTTTAAGTTTTTCTATGCTATTTTGTTATACACATAATTAACTGCATCATCTATGTAGATCGAGTCATTCCCGTCCGTTCGTTTTTTTTAAAATCCGGTATGAAAGGAAACGATAGTGGAAAAGAATGAGAATAAAATTTATAAGTGCTAATGTATTTCTAAGTCATACACAAGCAGTGAGTAAGTATCAACTTTCAACATCAACGAATTTCATTTGCATAGACAACTTAACATACCTACCTACATGCATCGGAACCGGATTGTACTAATTTCTTATTACAATTATATGTCTTTACGTATTCCTAAATTATAATCATTTTTTTGTGAGAATCGATTTATCACTTCTGATGCCAGACTAACGTATTCGAACAGGTGAATTTAAATTTACATCATAGAGAATTGCTTATAAAAATATATTAGGGTGAAATCCCCGATAGCCTAAGTGCACTTAGTATCGAACGCTTAATATATATTGCTGAGCAATAACTGAGTTTGTTTTTTGTGCAAGAAAAAGGTCACATGCCACAAACATGAAGGTTAGATTGGGAGGAATCACTTGTGATCAGTGCAGCAAAGAGATCGGAAGTTATTACATAGCACTGAAAAGTCTCTGTTTCCATAATGATAGCAGTATAAGTTTTGACGAAATATTGTGGCAGCAGTATTTCAGGTAGAATTTTACACATATTTAAATCTGTGCCAAGAATGGACTTATACGGTTTGCGCTTGTATACCAGATTGCTCTGATTGGTCAATTTGAAACAGACCGTTAGTTTTTGCCAGGAGCTACATTGCGATAATCCAGAAATCTATACCAATTAGTACCTATTGTTTTGTTATTAAAAATAAGGTTCATCTGCTTGTATTGTAATCTGAGCTAAGTTTCGGAACTAGAAGAAATCTTTCCCCTATACATTCACATGCATTATATGAACCTACCTCGATTATTTTCTCATAACACTTTTATTTACCTACCTACCTACATCCTCGATGCAAACTTTATGGGGGTAAGGCTATTTAATTTCGATCCTTATTAGACTCATAAGATTGATGAACCAGCATTGGGAATGTGACGTTAAAAGATGCGTAAAATTTATTTCTAGGTAATAAGGTTTCCGAATTTACAAAATAAATTAAAAAATACATGAACCATTATAAGACAATACGCCCTAATAATAATATTTATTGTAATAATGGTAATAAGCAGAAATATTTAATATTACTATTTTCGGTTATTCATATAAAAATCGAATAAGTTCCGAATTTATGTAATAAACCATTTGAAATGCTAAACTAACTAATTAAATTTTCAAATATATTGTTATTCAAGTAAGTGCTTTATTTCGGTCATTAAATTAACATATTTTATTCCAAAAACAACAACTAGAATTGCTGTTTGGTTATTTCGTACACAATATATTCACTGATATAAAACTATCTCAGAAATCAATTTTAGGTAAACAATTTAGAGTCTTAGCGTTATGTGCAGTTAATGGTGTTAAAACAAAAAAAAGGAAAATGGAATGTTACATAAACTTTCAGATTTGGCCAACGAAGACAGTCAAAATTTTTATATTTTTATTATTAATTGTATATTTCTGGATACAAATACACTCGTTTATATTATACAATATTTAAATACTACGAATATGAAAATTATATTTAGGCAGTGAAGGTACCTATAAAAGTAAGTGTGTACTGTTTGAATTATATAAAGATGCATTATATATAGCTACAACTAACCAATAACAGTAATTTAGGGGATATCTAAGGCAATACTCAAAACCTTTCGAAAGCATATTTACAAGAATAATTTCAATTTATGTGCTAGAAGTAGGTCTCTTTCAGATTGTTCACAGATTTTTCCGATACGATCTTGGTCGATACAATCTGACATCGAAAATGGTCCCCTTGGAGCCGAATATTTGAAAAATTGTTTAGCGATTTTGAATTGCCTTTTTAAAAATATCCATCGTGATAAAGTTATTTTATATAATTTGAAATATATTTTTTGTGCATTCCCTGTTTACATAATTTACTTCTCCAAAATATTGATTCATAGTTTTAATAACGGGTATAGTTGTCTGTGAATGAAACCATTGTACAAATATTTTTGACATATTTATACACATACTAGCAAACCCGGCGAACTCCGTTTCGCCACTAGATGGCTTCGATTTATGTAACATTTCGTTTGGTGATTAAAATATGAAGAAAAATTTTTTTTTGTTTTTTATTTGAAAAGGAAAAATTTTATTTCAGTTCACAACAGTAATGAATTCATTTTGATTACAAAAATGAAGTGTTATTTAGTTGAACTTCTCTAAATAAATTAAAGTGAATCCAAAGTAAATACTGAATCGAAGCGTTATACGTGTCCGCAAATTATCCGTTTCATTGAAGTGCTCTTTGGTAAACCACATTTTTTGTTTTTTGGTCTGACGTTAACACAAACAAAGCGGATGGTTTCCCAACTCGTGAACACGCAACGTATAACTGCCCATGTGAAAAACAATGATTTTCTAAATTTATCCCGCAAACACTAAGCGATTGGCCTTGCGACTTGTTAATTGTCATTGCGAACGCAAGGCGAACTGAAAATTGCAATCGTTTGAAGTCAAACGTAAGATCAGTCGGAATCATTGGTATTCGAGGAATACATACATTTTCACCTGCGTACTTTCCGTTAATAATGGTTGCCTCAATCAAATTCGGCATAAGTCTTTTTACCGAAAGTCGAGTACCGTTGCAAAGTCGCGGTGGATTCAAATTACGCAATATCATAATAACTGTACCAACTTTGAGTTGCAAGTTATGTGGTGGAAATCCTGGTAACTCCAGAGAGTTCAAAAACTCCGTTGGATAATTTATTACATCATCGGGATTTGTTATGGAACATTTTCAATAAGAGCTAATTGAGAGTCTACAAATCGGCAAAAGTCGTTGGTAAGAGTAATTAATCCAGATGTCGCATCAACTGGGACTTTTCCATTTCCAACAGCCAACAATGCGTTTTGGAGTTATAGCGTCAGGAAGGAAAACCCGACTTATTTTTATATAGTAGAGAAGAAGAAGAAGAAGATTTATACTCATATTTTAAGGCACGAATACGGGTCGGTACTTATGACAGCATTGGTCATGTCAGGTAGAAAGTACTAGTCAACATTTATCTTATCCCATTCCACGCTAAAAACCATCAGTAAACATTTATCAAGAGAGTGCAAAATTTAGCTCTGCTTTCCTAGAAACTCTGCCGTAATGAAATTTTCGTCGACGGACTTAAGGCGGAGTGGGATGTATTCAAGGGTTGATACGGCTTGTGAGTTTGGAGTACTCTCAGCTCTTCGTTGAAAAGAGTCAAAAGGGCCAATCTGGTATTCTGGTGCACCCGCGCAGCAATGGCTTTAGTACTAGTGCAGCCGAACTTGTGACTTATAAAGCAGCAACCTTTGCCCTTTGCAACTTTTTTTGACGCCAGCTGTACCTTGTCTAACAAATTATCTCGGAACTGAACATCGCTGGAGATGTCAATACCAAGGATGCCAATTCTCTTGGAGATGGTAAGGGGAGTGTTCTAGAATTGTGGGAGCTTAGTAAATGGGGTTTTTTTAGCGGTAAACGCGCAGACTTGTGTTTTCGTAGGGTTGAATCGGACTAAGTTTTCCCGATCCTAGTCAAAACCCTGAGATAGAGTGGTCTCGATTTAAAACACAAGTTCTCCTCGCCTTTCCTCCAGAACGGAACGAGGGATGTTTGCAAGGCCCGTGTATTAAGCGTCTCCAGTATTGTCATCTGCATAGCAATGAATGTTGTTGATGGACAATATGCCATTGATATGCAGTAGAAACAGCGAAGGAGATAGCACAGAGCCTTGCGGGACACCAGCATTAATGTCAATGCTATCAGAGCAACTACCGTCAACTACGGCTCGTATGCCTTCCAAACCCTCAGGCATGACAAGGCAACTTAGATATAAGACTTCGGTTCCAGACCCGATCGAATGCCTTCGCTATGTCCAGCTACCTGGCAATGCCTCCCCCTGACGCTTGTTGGCTAGTGCCCATCGGTGAGTGAGATATACTAGAAGGTCAACAGTCCAGGCTTACTATAATTTTACGTGTAATTAGTACAGTTGACTTTTTTTGCGTCTTCCGAGATCCCAGGTTCTATGGGGACTTTAGCAAGCCTACGCGAGAAGACGCTCTTTTTCGCTTAATCGGAAGCTCAATACTGAGCGAGCTGAAGAATCGAAGGTTCCATTTAACCATCTAAGGTTCAGTCCTATTGCTCAGTTTGAACTATTAACATTGGACACAGATCCCTAGCTCAATCTGTCTAGTCACTACCTCATGAGTTCCAAAGTCTCAAAAATTTGGACTTCCTTTTTTAAGCTTGAAATTGAATAAGCGACCTATCTCATTTCACATCTTTAGAAAGTTTCTGGTGATCTTGTCAACGTCGCTTGTGGTCCCTGACCGACCGCAAACAATTTGACCTGTTTGCGGTTGTCGCTGCTGGCCGACATCACTTGTTTCCAGGTCGGAATATAATACTCATTTTGACCCTTTGTCACCTTTTGCGACTTTCCATATTGATAGTGGTTTAATAACAATGTCCAAGTTCCTGCTAAAATATTTTAAAATATAAAAAAACACCGACTTCAAAACCCTGGTAGGCTATAAAGTGTTTTCTTCTTCTTGCAGTCGGATGCTTACAAATAATAGTCTCCTCTCACTATCACTTTCAATAGATTCGGCTTACCATCGGCGAAGATATCGCGTTACATACATACCAACACATACACACAAACAACATATATTTTTAAGCAAATCTTAGAACCTCATTTTGTAACATAACTGCGTTTCCCATGATCCAGTCCACTTGATTTATGATTATGACACCTTGGGATCAAGCCCAATTGAATACTGTCTGATTACCCAAATCATGAACATGCATAAAAAAAATATTTTATACAATATAATTAAATGGGTGGCAGAAAATCTTGACTAGTCTAAAATAAAACTCCACGCATTTTGCAGACTTACTGATTGTATAATATTAATATTACAAATTTTTTTTGTATTATTTTTAGACTTGAAAATGACTACCGAAGTGAGCAAGAACGGGCAGGCAGCACACGTGTTAGCTGACGCACCGTGGTAAGTCCTTCATATCTTCTAAACGACTCCAATTCATTTTAAGTACTAGACTTTGCCCGCGGACCCGCCCGCCCTAAATTTGGTTAACAGCGTAGGATTCTTACGGTAACTCCTTGGTTATACTAAAGAAGTTGGTATATCAAGCTATAGCTATAGCTAGGTTATAGTTAATCCCGCGGGAACTTTTGAATTTCCCAGGATTAAAAGTAGCCTTTGTCCTTTTCCGTATCTTTAACTATCTCTGTTGGCCAAATTTCAGCTCATGGTCCCAATGCAGCAGGATTAAGTAACAAACGTTATAGTTATTCCCGCGGGAACTTTTGAATTTTCCGGGATGAAAAATAGCCTATGTCCTTCCCCGGGACTCAGACAAATTTCATCTAAATCAGTTGAGCGGTTCCCGATCCGTCCAGTGGTTGAAGCGTGAACAAGTAACAAAGATACACACTCACACGAAACATGAAAATTCGGTATTACACAAAAATTATTCCTGGGCGCTGTTATTAACATAATAAAATAAAATATTATAAGTATTTAGGATGTTTTGGACATTCCTCATCTTTGTATTATATTAACTAATGAATATGATGAAAGAATCTTCTGGAGATTCACAAATCTACACTTACTAGTAATATTTTAAAGAGGAAAAATCGATTGTTTTCTTTGTTTGTAATCGATAAACTGAAAAACTGCTAATCCGATACTAATAATTTTTTCGCGCACTAAGGTTCTTTCTTCAGTAAAATACTTAATATTTATGTATGTTTTACCGTTTTATGTATGTATCATCATTTATGAATGTATCATCGTATGTATCATCTTTTAGACACAGTGAAGCAGGTTTTGTTTTAGCTATAATATAAACCTTTCACAAGACTGACCACAATAGTAACATAACAAGTGACAGTCATAATAAGAGCTTTTTAAAAAACATACATAGGTAATGTCTGTCATTTTATTCGTCGATGAGGACATTCTGTCACGATTCCACTATTACGAGAAAAGGTAAATAGAAGTTTCGATAAAGGTAGCTCTCGTGAACGGCTCTCAGTGAAATGTAATCCATCCATCCATCTCGTAAGAAGCACTGAGGTGCGAGTCGATAAGGTAAGGTAAGGATCATAGCATGTGTAAGTTTTGGTCACAGGTTATCCCTGCAGAAAACAGACATAATGTTATGTCATCTACATATTTGATCAAAAAATAAAGGAACTCAAAAGTTCTTCAATTATTCATAGTGAGGACTCCGTATGAATTCAGGGGTTTTTAAGTCAAATTTCAGCTAAATATCTAACTTGCCCTGACCCAAACGTCAAAGGACGCTAACCTCTTGGAACAGGCTGTTAGCAGACAATTTGGTTGCATCAGCACGAGCGGTTACACAACCCCACAACGCACCACGTCCGCACCTGACCTTGGGGTTGCATCATATGACCCCGAAATTTAGAATTACTACTATGTTATTGTCTTATTACGGAGTACAATAGGCTGTAGTAGTGGATTATATTTTCTCAGAAGCTGTATTTATGAATTAATTGAAAAGTACCAACTCGGTAGAAAAAAATAGATGTTTATGATTTTTAATGAAAAATTATTACGTTTCTGGCGACCCCAGTCTGCATGTTTATCCGCACTTATCTCAGAAACGATTCCGAGGTTTTTAAGTTGGTTTTAACCAATAGACATACTGATTTGCGACGAAGTTTTACTTATATAATTTATGATGATTTTTACAAATTAAAATGAAAAAAAAAACGGTATGATTATATTTGTCGAGAAAATTATGCCTTTGGTGCGGAAAATGATAGGGTAGTATAGTAATGATTAAAAGTTGTTAAACAACCATTATAAATCATTGAAAACCAAAAACAATGATTCAAATCCTCAAACAAACCGTTTCAAACGGTCGAATACTCTGCAGACTAAAAGAGGGTGACATCACAGAACATTATAAGGTGGGTGAAACGATTTACAGATAACTTGAGCATTCATATTAGAAAGTCTTTAAAATATGTTTATAACATTATAATAAGGACAAAAACCGGCCAAGTGTGTGTTGTACACAAGTTAAATCAACTTAGGGTTCCGTAGAATTTTGCTTAATGCAATTGTAAATATATTGCTATAAGTCATTGCTCGGCGTAGGACGCGGCGTACTGGTACGGCGCGCGGTCAGGGAGACCTGATGAAACGGCTCACCGCTGGCCGCCTGCAGGTAGAACGGGTCCCCGAACCCACGGATTACTTAATCTCCGCCCTGGGATGCTAGTCTAAGTAATTTTTTAAAAAATGGGAAAAATTCGAAAACGAAATGTGTTTTTACAGCGGCTACTCTATCCACATTCAATGTGGATTTCTGCAATGTTAGGGGTATTCACGCCAACCTTAACGCAGTTCACCATCACATTGCGCAGCCGACCATGCTCTTTTTAACGGAGATACATCATACGTTCATTATCCCGGTCATAATTTTATGAGTCTCACCGGTATATGTGTATTCGTCCGGAAGGATATCTGCTGCCGCCGCCTTCATGGCCTTGAAGACAGGGACCTGTCGATATTGTGGGTGCGCGTAGATCACGACGGCCACACTTGTGCGGTGACACGGACGTAACTGTAACGCTGTGAGAATTGTCGACGATCCCAAACTTACTTTGCCTCCATGTGTGTTCTACCGTTTATACAATGGGATGTGTTCTGAGGAATTGTTTAAAATGATGCCCACGGCTACTTTCTACCATCGCACCGCTCGCCATTGGCAGGAAATTTATTTTCACACTTTAGAACCAAAATGGTAGCGTACAATGCGGTTTCAGAGAAACTTCCTTCCGCGAACGCTTGGGTTGTGGAATGAGCTCTTCATGGGGTGGGGCTATGCGGTTCTTCAAGATAGAAGTTATTAGATTTTTGAAGGGTCGGCAACGCGCGAGTGTTTTCCCTGTTATTCAGGCAGACCGTAGACTTGTTTGCCACCTTAGTGATTTTAAAAAAAAAAAAAAAAAAATTTATAACAGTTTATGACCGTCTGTACTAGTGAGACCGGGGGTAGTTGAAACAATTTTGACATTTTGCTTAAAAGACTATTCACACAAATCGCATGTGATAGGCCATCGATAGTTCATTTCTTGCATTTGAAAAGAAGAAGAGAAGAAGTAAGTAACACAAAGAAAGTGTAAGTGTGAATTCTGTGGCAAAAAAATGACTTGAACATCACAAGTCATTCTGTTTCAACTCCCCTCATTCCGAGGTAAGTTGAAACAGGGGTCGAGGAGAGTAGAAACAGAAGATTCTTTGGGAAAGTAGAAATGACGGTATAATTTTAAGGTATTTATTTAAATAAAGCGTTCAAAGAAGGCGCTTAGACATTTTTAATAATATTTAAGCCAATTGAGAATTTAATAGTTAACTATTAAAATGTACCATCAATCTTAACAAAAATAATCTCTTCTTATTAAATTCTAACCATGAACTAAAGAAGTATAATATTTGATAATAATCAACACATAAAATGCTTAAGCACGATAAAAATTTAAAAATAAATCTCACCATATAAGCTTATCAGCCATACAAAACTTAAACAAGGTGAATTGAAACTTGCTGTTTCAAATCGCCTTAGTAAGGAAAATACTCCCAATTTCTATATAAATAAAAACCAAGAAGCCAAACACATAGAAATGAGCTATACCAATGCTATGAATTTAATTGTTAGTTAAGAAGCTTTCGAAACATATTTTACCCAAACCAAAATACAAACGCAAGAGCCTGTGGGCGATGGAAAGGGGTTGAATTGTGACGTTTCCGGCTCTCTAACAGTTTTAAGTTTCGCGAAATAAGTGCTGTTTCCAATAGCTCAGTTTTAAAACATCTCGATCTCCACTACAGTTTTGCATCGCCCTCCATGAAGAAAGAAATAAAAAACGCTCAAATAAAGATACAACTCATGAAGATACTCGTATTTATTTAAACTAGTATACTAGTATACAAAGTAAAATTTAAAAAAAAAAATTAAAACCAAATATTTCTTACATAATTTTAAACCTACAGCCGGCTCGCGCTGCTCCTTTTAACGGCCAGTAATACAATATATGTCTATAAATATTCATGTGCTGTGTTCATTTTAGGGATGGATTCCATTTCCATTCACGTTACAACAATACTTCCATTGCGCTAATAGCCGTCACAAAGCAAAACGCAGCTCATCGACTGGCCCAAAATCGGTACATAAGACGTCCCGAATAGTCCAGACCGAGATATGTCTAGAGACCTCTGGCTTATCCATATGAACATAGATAATATAACAATTTTATTTACAACTACCTTAATCTTAAGGAAAAATACGTACATAGATTACATACGAACGTAAAGTATGTATTAGTAAAATATATACTAAGTATAACAATGTAAATAACATAATATGTTACATAACTGTGTGTCATCGACCAGCAACCTAGTTGGTTTGTATCCCTGTTAGTGGCTGCGTACTTCTGGTTAGATCGTTTACATAATTATATAATGAAGTACATACTGCAAGCCACTTTACACTAAACGACGAGTCACCAGTAGCGAATACAGAGGGGGACCCTTTATCGCTCGGCCACAATACAAACGATTCAAATTATTTTACTACGGGCTCATCAAGGGCTAGGTATAGAAGTGCTAGAACCCAGAGCCGTAAAAATTCATAAAAAAGAAACAATTACTGCGCCAAGCAGTCACCCATGACAGTTCATTCTCATTCATTCGTCGGCTTTTTACTTAGAACTTAATTGATTTGTATTTGTATTGGGGCATTTAAAATATTAAAATTTTTTAAATTAAAATATTGTATGTTATGTTATTACTTAGTGTAAGGCTATATTGTATTTTAATATGAAGTTGAAAATCTGTAAAAGATTAACTGCTAAGTTTCTTGCCGATTGTTCTCGGTAGTAAATCATTCCGAACCGGTGGTTTCTGTCGATTTAAAAGGACTGTTTAAAAGTCTTTTTGAATAAAAAAGTTTGAAAGTTCGTCACAATGTCCCAACAACCCCGCCCCCCCCTTTAATGAAATCCTGTATCCGCCTGTAAGGCACCACGACACACCAAAATACTTAGTCGTAAAAAATCTGTATTAAACCAGACTATAATACCTAATAAACTGTCCGGTAGCACAAGCAACTTCTCTTTGTTTGTCTGGATATCAGACATTTTTTTGCGAATAAATGGACGACATATTGAATCCGAGATCTTGTTTTGTATAGAAAGAGATTTGCATACAGCACACTCAAAAAGAGAGACCTAAGAGCACTAACAGAACTTAGTTTAATCAAAATCAAAAAATGTTGTTAAAAAATGTACGAAATTTTTTTTGTCGTAAAAAAACACACTGCTACTGTTTCGATGTTTCTGTAAAACTAATTAGTTCGGTTTCAGGTGAAGGGCTGATCATCGATTAAGATGACAATAAAGCAAATCAGTCTATTTTGAGTTCGCAAGTGAATTAATAGTCACGAATGATTCCCCAAGTTTCAAACGCTATGTGTTTACCAACCCAGTATTCGGTATTCGGTATTGCAGTAATGCAGTAATTTGGATTTTAAACCCATCTCATCTCAAAGAGAAGTTAATAACAGTCAATTGCAACTTGTATGACAAGCACCATTTGAGATTTTTTTTTTGTTTTGGTAACCATTTTGACCATAAGTGGCACACCAGTCGTTACAACCAAGGGAGAAACAACGTTTGCCGGGTCAAAAATTGTTCAACCCGGGTGTGTGGGCCGCTTGTATAAGATAAAAACGAACGAAAGTTTTTACGAAATCATCGGAATACACACATATTTTTCATCCGTGACATTGTGGCAAGCAAACTTACTTAAATCTAAAAATGGAAACATATTTAACATATTTTGTTCCATTAGCATATTTACAGTCACTTTATTCTTTAACAATGACACAATGAAAGGTCAATTCAAAAACTCTAAAATTTTATATACCAAAAAAACGCAAATGTACCTACTTACATAAAACTTAGCTACAAGTAAGTATGAATCAAATAAATATTATTAAAAGAATTAGTTGTATGAAAAAGGTACATGGAATGAATTTATATGGACGGGAAGGATGCATACAGGCAGGATGCACCTCGGCCCTGCATGCGATTTTACGAAATATTTCCGCTCATTATGCAACCGTAAGAACGCATGCTACTAGTACACCAGGCGCATTAGTGAAAGTGCGCTCCCGGGCTGCGCGTCTAACTCGGGTTCAAATCTTTCGGAATTATAAACTTTTTTTGTCAATTCTTTACATAACTGAGATAGATTTTATTGTGATATGATAAAAGTTCTATAGATTTCTCAGTGAAAATGTGGAATAATCAGAAATATGTGTATGCGAACGGAAAGAAGCATTTTCCTCTTCTGTTCTTTGAGTAAGTAACTTTGCTTTTATAAATATTTATATATGAAAGGTTATTGATCTTAGTCGGCTATTTACATTGTTATGGGATTACACAATGTAGATATGTTCTATAAATAAGTACAATGGAAGTAGGTATGATATCTTTTTGAAATGTTAAATATAATCGCTTTCTGAGTATACGAAGGAAGGAACGGTTGTCATGCTCCTTACAATTTTCTCACGTTAGATTTAAAATAATATCATATAGCAGGGGCAGAAAGTTATAGCAAATGTAGGTTTTTTTGCGTAAGGTACAGGCGCCAATGAAGGCCCACTTAATTTCAAAACCTCGTTAAAATCTTGCAGATAAGTATAATAAAGGAAAACATATTGGAATTTGTAATATATTTATTAGAGAAACAAGATATCTAAAAAAATAGTACAGCTTTTGGCATTTTAACACAAATCTATACACTTTTTAGAAACTTGGTATTGGGCTATCTTGGGAAGCTGGTCGCTGAAGATGGCCCGAAAAATATTAATGTAAATATATGCATAATAAACACTTAAACACTTTTAATATAAAACATCATAATATAAACACATCCGTCTCATAACATTATTCATAAAAGGTTAAAAATCAACCAAAAGTTTTAATGTGGGCTATCTTTAATCTATCAAAATCAAATCAAACTAACTACTAAATTAAATTCAATTTAACTTTGAGATAAACTTTGAAAGTAACTTATCAAAAATAAAAATAAATCAGTTATTTTTTCAAAAAAAAATTTTTAATGTCAATAATAGGTGGGCTATCCAAGGAATACTGAAAATTAACTTTGTGATCAATCAAAATATACTTAATTAGTTAAAACAAATTACGCTACTGTCCTTTATTTGGTGTGTACACTCCTAACAAAAAAAAAACTGAAAAGGATCTCAAAAGTGAATTTACTTAATAGCTTAATCAGAACTTTATAGGTATGGGCTATGTTTGGGAATTATATTATGGGTCATGATAGGAAATTACACCCGGGTAGAGTATTATCTAGTAAAAATACAAAAAAAGGAAATAAAATAATAACATCCACCTGTAATTTGCTGATAAATAGAATACATATGAATTTTAACAGTTAAGAGCAAAGAGATTTGTTTTAAATTTGGTATTTTTAAAGGGATATAGATAATGGAGGTTATAAAACGTGTTTCGTCTTGACATGACCAAGCAAACTGTCATCTGTCTTCAAAATGGCGACGCGCCGGTAATGTAACACACTTGCACTATTGTCTATGTTACTAGTAGCATAAACCCGCGACATTTCAAATGTTTCGTTTAATCATTAATCGTTTTTTTAAAGTGGGCTATCTTAGGAGCCGGGCCATCTTCGGCGACACTACCTTAGTGCACTCCTACCTGTCGCGAGCACAAAGTAGCTACTTAAAAATTAACTGAAGTGTTGCCAACTTACGGTATTTTACTTTATATTGAGGTAAGAGCGACAACCCAAACCGAGTCTTGGTTGGGCGCTATATGGGCTGCGACTCCTTCAGAGTCTTGTCCCAAAAGTCCGGTGGGGCAGTAATGGCTGCAGCAGCCAACTGCATAGTCTGTTTAGAAAAAAAAATATCTATTGAGGATTAAATTTTAATGATGCATTGCATTTTTAGGATGTAAAATTATGTAAGGTAACAATTTCAGCAAGGAAAATAATATTGTAGTCATGACAAAGTTAAGTTTAATTTCCAATGACAAAATTAAAATTCAAAATACAATGCACGAAATAACTTCATTTTTGGTTTTAATAAGTACCCCTAAAACGGTAATTAGGTCAGTAACAAATAGATATATTTTTGAATTACTTTAATTAATTAATATATTTACAGTCACTTTATTCTTTAGCAATGACACAATGAAAGGTCATTTCAAAAACTCTAAAATTTTATATGCCAAAAAAACGCAACTTGTAAATGTATGTATGAGGATTAAATTTTAATGATGCATTGCATTTTTAGGATGTAAAATTATGTGCGGTAACAATTTCAGCAAGGAAAATAATATTGTAGTAATGACAAAGTTAAGTTTAATTTCCAATGACAAAATTAAAATTCAAAATACAATGCACGAAATAACTTCATTTTTTGGTTTTAATAAGTACCCATAAAACGGTAATTAGGTCAGTAACAAAAAGATATATTTTTGAATAAATTGATTGTTTAAAATCCGGCAAATTAAGTGTGTCTTATCTAAATTAATTTAGAGCACTGCAAAATGAGAATTATTGCAAATATGTGCAATCTAATATGTGCAAAATGAAATAAGGCTTGGAAATACCGACTGTGTTTATTTTTGTATATTATTAAATGCTCAACAATATTTTTAATGAAGTTTCAATATTAATGTGAAGTTTTGATTTAGACGTTTTTTATGTTTTATCGAGTTTTTACAAGTACCTATTTATTCATTAAAAATGATGGGATAACATTTATCTTTTAAAATTAGTAAATGATGTAGTTGATGTACAAATATCATCATTTATTACATAAAAAACATACGTCAGTTTTTTGTATACCACTGAGGTGGCAAATAAGCTACCGGCCCGCCTTTGCAACATCAGGGACATTTCTCACGCATTGTCGACCCTTAAAGAATCTAATAACTTCTTTCTTGAAGAACCCTATACTGTGGTCCTTAGAGAAAACCTTCGGCAGGAAGCTCGGTTTCGCGGGAGGATTTTTCTCGGAACCCACACTATTATTTAGGTTCGAAGGTGGGAGAACGAATTGCCTGCCGACAATTGATGAAAAGCTCGACTTTTATAAAAACGATTGCCGAGAAATGGAATCTCCTGTCATGCAGGACTTAAGTGGTGTGTGAAAAGAGGTTATTTTCCATTCCATGATGTAGGTGTCAATCCAGCCACTAGTTAAAACCGCGACTTTATCTGTAACAAGAAACTCACTGACTAAATGACCGACTGCCATATCAACAACACAAAGGGTCAAACCGCTGGGTTTTGGTGGTCTGTGGGTTCTTAATGTTTATTTTCATAAAGATCCACTGAGAATCCTAAGCGCGTAAAATGGGGATAGTAAGTTTGTACAGAAATCCGTTATTTTTGTAGCAAAATCGTCATCTAGAAGGCAAAATAGGGAACAAAATTTATATGAGAGTTCCAATATTTTTGAAATCAGAGGAAAAAGCAAATATATGCAAATACATTTTGATTAAGTTCCTTTATCAAAAGACTTGACTTTAAAAAAAAGGCATTTTAAGTAGCTGTATAGGTATATTGATGCGTAAATTTATCATTGCCGGTCCGCACACGCACACGTGTGGCTGTGGACCTGAATCCATATTGATTTGCATTAGCATGTGTTTAGCATCAGCGCCAACTGATACAATGTCCTCTTGCACAATTATTACCACTGTCAAGTTTGCTGGTGTCGTAATATTTTACCATAAGTTTTCGAGCTGGCCGTGAACTGCCGAAATTTGATTTTATTATTTTTTTTTTTGTTAAGAGTTGACGACTTTTATAAAATCTTCTTTGTTACAATGATAAATCCACGTTTATTTATTTTAAAACTTTTTTGATGACTTTTGACTTATGACAAAAAATTTTCAATAAATGACGACCTCATCTTCGAAGCTTGTAGACAATTCTATAATGAATTTAACTTCAAAAAGGCGGATTTTCATATAACAGGACAACCTCTTTTTTACCCCTATTAGCGAAAAGGTCAACAATTATCATCAATGTCTGAAGCGCATTTTTTTACTACGAAACGGAGGTCAAAGGAAATTCATCAAAACTTTTGATACATAACTAATTATAATAATATGTCTTGTGTGTCGGAAATGTAACCAAAGAAAATGCAATCAATAAACATTCAAAATGAGGAAATGTTTATTTCTCTATTGATTGCTTTTAAACTATTCAATGTTTAAAGATAAATGTTTTGGCTCCTCAGATAGATACTGTTGTGGCTTATTGAATCGACTGCCTTCATATAATGAACAAAATGCAGATACAAGAGGCCCTGACACTAGTGATAAATAACAAGCAATATAATCTATTCCTAATGCGTTTTTAAGCTTCGTTAAATAGACAGGAATTTTGTGGTTAGAGTAATTTGGGTCAAGATTTTCTTGTTACACTGTTGCATTCATCATGTATGTGTATAAATGGTACTACCTAGGGAAAAGTGTGGCGAGACGGGGTGGGTAGAAGACATTTTAGGCCTTCTAATTGATGAATCATGTTTGCACTGGCCAAGAACAATGCGCCGTTGTGACGTCACTCGGTGCGCTAACGGAATAATAAGGACTTTTTTAAATTTTATATTTTATTTATTAAATAAGTAGGTTTGTTTTAATGGTTCCTAAAATTATAGAAATAAGAAAGACTAATTAACAAAAAAGAATATGAAAATGAAAGAGATAATAAAGGTTAAAGATAGTTTCAGTTTTATTGTCTATTAAACGTTTAGTTCCACATCGAAGTTGTATGAATACACTAACTTATTACCGTGACTTTGTCCACGTAAAATTTTTAAAAAAGGGAACTTCAACTGTTTATGGTATTTCCTACAAAAATATCGAAATTTTAATACAAATTTTCACCCCATAATTTTCCCTTGAGTCAGGACTTGAACCTGCAACAAACCGTACGGTCTCTGTCGGTGCTGTAACAATTGAGCTATCGACGCACAGGTTTGGCCAGTGAAAATTCCGACTACATATTTACTCTGGAAATACGCTTGTAACGAATGTCACAAAAACAACTACTAGAGACTTATGCAGCCCTAGTACATATATATATTATATTTTTGTAGTACATATTTATATTATATTTTTGTGCTGATATAATTATGTGTGTGTGATATAAATCGTGTTTTTTTCTTCTTTGTATCTTGTTTTCGTGAACGAAACAAAATGTATAAAACAAAGAGATATTTGAGACATGTTTTCTAATAAATACACCAGTCATCGATTACACAAATAATAAAATAAAAAGCCGGCCAAGTGCGAGTCAGGCTCGGCCACCGAGGGTTTCGCAAAAACTTGTCATATGTACATAGTTTTTCCATCATAAGATCAAGTCTCACAGGTTTTTATGCCTTACCTTATCAGTTTTTGGATTATTTCCTGTATTTGTGATAACATCTTGCCATGCGCCCAATATGCGTCAAAAATTACCGTTTTTTGAGCATATTATTGCATTTATTTGATGCTTGATATTTTTACAACTTTAAGTGACCGTAAACTTTAGTATTTGATATTAATTTCAACTTGATATGTTCACGCGTTTTTGGGGTTCCGTATTCAACAAGGAACCCTTATAGTTTCGCCATGTCCGTCAGTCCGTCCGTCCGTCTGTCTGTCCGCAACTTAGTTCAAAAACTACTTATACGAGAAAGCTGCAATTTGGCAGGGATATACACATTGATCAAGCCGACAAAGTGGTAGAATAAAATCTTTGAAAAAAAGTTTTTTTAGGGCTTTAAAGTACTAATTTTTGATACAGTCAAGTGATTATCATTTAAACAACTTTAATTTCAATACAACTACAACTTGACCCTGATTAATAAATTTCAGTTAATTATTCTTTAAAAGGTTAATTTTTTATTTTGCAATTTTAAAGTCGAATTTATTTAATTAAACATTTTAATCGTACGTACTCGTAACGTACCTACAAGGGTACTTAACTCAACTCCCTACCGATTCGCTTACTACAAGTAGGTTCTAAGCGTGGGTCTTATAAGCAGCGGAGCAATTTAATCTTTTTATAATACGTATACCAGAGGCAGCTCGTCCTAAGGTGCAGCGCACACCCATGAATAATTATCTACTTAATAAACAAAATGTTATTAGGTTTTACTTAGAATAATAAATTATTATGCTTCGATTACTCTGTTCTGAAACATAGCATTTCACTCAATCCGTACACACACAGTTAACTCAAGAATTGGTATGGTATTTCACTGAAACTGAGTTACTACGTGGAGCGCTAGCAATTGCGCTCCTATGAAACGATTATCAGTACAGAGACTTAGAGCTAAAATTAACGAGTGTGAAAAAAAAGCTCGATACAGTCTCACACGTGAAACAGAAGATTTTGTATGAAAAATTAGCAAAATTTGGAGCGCCGCTCCCGGCTATGTAAGGAAAATTACTGTTGCCAACGTGACCCCGCCCTGGGTCCGGCCGACGCGGCGTCGCGCTGTTGCCGCTCTTATAACAAATGCTTTAGATAGTGCGCGCGAATTTTTGATTTACAATTGTGTAATAAGTATAGCAAAATAAAATGTGATTATGGTGATGTGATTAAATGTTGTAAATTCAGCTTGATATAAAGGCAAAGGGGTCACAAAAATGTGGCGCGAAAACGTACACGCGTAACGCGCTTTTTAAAGCTATGTAAATAAGCGAATTAATTTTAGTTATAATAAATTATTAAAAGATAAGCATTAAAGCAATTTGTTTTTTTTTAAGTGAACACCTATTAAAAATTATCACGAGCCGCCTCTACTACGTCCCTAAACATTGTGTCGTCCCCAGTCCCCCTCCCAGCGAAACCGTTGTATTCGGCAATATTTAAACAACCTCTAACCTCTGTTGTTCACTAAGTTTTTTTTACAGCTTCAAGGGAGCGTAGACCTTAACATTTAATAATAATTTCAACTTGATACCTTCACGAGTTCTTGAGAAAAACGCGTCTTGACAGACTGACAAACGGACAACAAAGTGATCTACTAAGAGTCCCTTTTCTCCTTTTGGTTCCTTTATTCCTTTTGAGGTATGGAACCCTAAAAAACGAATACTAGACAATTTATAGGCACGATTATAGTGTAAGTATATGTTGTGGGCTTTGTGATTAATTACTGTAATAACATGTATTGGTACTGTGACAGTATGTCATGTCTATCTGTCTTTTTTATAATAACTTATAATTTGTGGTCTACCAAATGTGATTTTATATTGCCCTTATAATCATGTAGGAAGGTAATTCACTGTGATTTAAGTAGCACAAGCTTCTTAGTACACCTTTGCGCGTAATTATACTTCGTATCTCTCCCGAAGACGATTACAGTTGACATGCAGCAGTACGCAAGATTATGCTGTTCAAATCACACCTTTAAAGCTATAAAAATGCTTATTAAAATTAAAATTTACATGGGTAGTTTCCACTACCTACGGATATGAACCCCTCCATATTGGTGGCTTCTGACTGCCATTACGTTTTTTGTGCTGTCCAATGCACTCGTCAATTGGTTCGTCTTCAAACATAATTTTAAAATAAGTATTTAATAGTCATAAAAGGAAAGGCGTTATGGATTAGGAATAGTGCTTCGGTGAAAAGTTTGAAAACTCGTAATAAAACGAACAGGAATTCGGTCATCTACGCACACGTTGTTCTATTGCGCATAATAATTTAGACAGTTGTCTAAAACTTCAAGGTGAGTTTTAAAGCGATTTGTTAGAAACAAATAGTTAAGGACCAAATATCTCAATTTAATGATCAATTAATTAGTTTACATCTACCTTCTTTATAATATTAGAATATTATGGAATATTGTTTGAGCAAATTTAACTACGACATTATTATAATGCAGCAAGAACACGAAGCATTATTTCTTGATCTATGTGGGACATATGTACACATCTAAATTAAGTTATCCCGGCGTATAACGCGTGTGGATACCTACCTACTTATACATTTTGTCATAAAATTTATCTTTGGAATGTCTCGACGCACCAATATTGTGTGTATAAACCACTATTTTAATTTCATCTAAGGTCTAAACATACATTATTTCAATAAATAAATCCAACCACTGCAATATCCTGACGTATACCGTGTGTGGATAATCATTGCAATATCCCGACGTATAGCGTGTGTGGATAACTAAATTTTGTCATAAAATAGATACCATGTTGGATACCTACATTATGTCATAAAATAAAAACCATTATTAAAACTTCCCGACGTTTATCGTGTGAGGACGGTTATGATGACTCGACATTAATATCCCGACGTATGTGTGTGGTAAAATATTAATGTTCGACTACCCACTTACATAAAAATTACTGCCGTTATTTATAGACATAGACAGACATGTATTTAGCATCATTTCACCCATACTGTTACATACACGTTAACATAAAGGTAGGTACACACCAAAATAATGGAGGTAAAAATAAGAAAACAAAAAACACTTAAGATCGGAAATAAAAAACACAACAAAAATATACGGATCTAACTAGACATATTTAAATATGGGTGTTGTGATGCCAAACAGGACATCGACTCAGTGTATGCTTCAACAAGGTGCTGCAGCGCCGATTTGCAGCGTCGCCCTTAATAAAAGGTGTATCCGTGAGGCACCGGATATGTGTTCTAGTTTATGCTTAACTTAAGGTAAATATATATGCAGGCAAAATTTGTAATTTTCAAAAAAAATTAAAAAATAATCTTTAGTATATATATATATAAATACAATAAACTTATATTAAAATCATTAACATTATTAAAGATATTTTTACTATTTAGCCTTTTAAGATTGTGCTGCATTGTTGGAATAACCCGACTTCCGCTCGTGCGCGACTCATTTTGCTTTTGCACTGTTAAAAAGTAATTCTTTAGTTTAAATTTAAAATTTTGGACATTATTAAGTTCACGAATAGGAGGAGGTATGTTGTTCCAACATTTGGTAGCCGTGTATCTGAAACTTCCTCGAAATGGGGCTGTTCGATGTTGTGGTATTTTCAAATTTCAAAACATAACAATAACATATTACAAATGAGATCCCATGCTGAGTTACCATTATAAATCATGGAAATATCTAACAAAAACCTGCACATTACATGTTGCAGCTATATCGGGGTATGACCCAACGAAAAATAAAAGGTTTTCAGACACATCATGATATAGCAACACGATTTATTTTGATAAAAATTTCGATGTTATTTGATAAACGGCTTAAGATGATAGATATTTTTTATCTAAAACAGGACTTACTAACAAAAACTGAGTATTGTACGTTTGTACACCAGCTCTTTTATTTAAAATCTTGTGATTACATAAATTAGCACTTGCTAAACTAAATGTTACAAAACATTAGTCAGCAGTAACACATTTAAGTGTTTGAAAGTTTATAGGCAATTGGTAAATTACCTAATTAGCCGTTAATAGCCGGAAACAATTTTCTGTAATAAGCTAACAAATGTGAGAAATACTAAAATAGATAACAAGATCAAATATTTAGTTCCAACATTTCCATCTTCCTGTGGTAAACCCAGTCAACCACAGCGCATTCAGCTGATTGATCACGCCCGATGTCTTCAATTCCATTGGACTTTGAACAATGGAAAAACCGTGGGGAAACGGCAGCCGAACCGCGAGCGTAACCCAGTTCGAGCCTGCCGCTTCCGCGCCGCCGCCGCCGCTGCCTGCACACCACGCTGGCGATGGTGCAGCAAACATCAAAGTACCCACAAAATACAAGTAAAACAACCCGAAGATAAGTATTATTTCAAAGAATGGCTTTATATAACAAATATCGTTTTACTGTCAATCATGTTAGATAGTAACAGCTTAAAACAGGTGGAACAGGAAACTAAATTATTAGAATCAGGTTTTTAGTCTCCTTAAATTCCGTGCTCATAACAATTTGCATCATCTATTTTCACTCTACCTGAGCCTAATAAAAAGTGTTGATTTATCATTTATCATATATTTTAAACGATTAGTACCTCAGTGACTTCTCGGTTATGGTTTGGGGCTTAGTTTGATATTTAAATAACAAAGCTTAACTACTTATCATTACATTTACTGTGGAATATTATATACGTATATACTGTGGAAATTGTTTCGAATTCTATTCAGTTTTTTTACTAAGAAAAGACCACATATACACAAAATAACAGACATCGCCTATATTAATCAAATAAGCGGCATACAATTTACACATTAGAAACATAGAGTAGTTTACTCGGAATCAAGTCAAACATGTAATATAGACATCAAATGAAAAATTCCAGATTACGCTTTTTACTCAGATAATTATAATAATAATTTATTTTTTTACTAAGACTATGTATATATATATATACACAAGAAAATGTATTTTAAACAGGTGACAGTTCAAAAAAGTATTCACCGTACAATCTTATTGCATAATAATTTGAACAGCCAACGCTTAATATAGGAATAATCGTCATTTAGTAAAAAAGACGTTGATTTACTTGCAAGTGTTCAAATTTACATTCGCTTCAACGAAGTAAGACCTAGATGCTTAACACATTGATGCATTAAAATATAGGAATTTGTATCGTTCCTTAGCTTTAATATTATTTCCAATTAATTTTGTTTGTAACAAAGCAATCCAAGTGTTATCATATCGGTCCAGATAACTTCTTTTAAAAGCTTTAAGCATCCTCTGTTGACTGTTGACTGTAGTTACATTGACACCAAGGAAATTATCAAGCTTGGACATATAATAGCTTCGATTTTACCAAAAACGCAAAAAAAATGTAATATTATAACGCTATAGCCATATACCTACAATTTAAATCATGGTGGCCATATTGTAACAAGAATAACGTTATACTAATAATAGAATACTTGTTAGATTAATTTAACACTGACACTAGTTACAGTAAACTTAACAGCTGTCAACTAGTTTTATCCCTCTTGAAAATATGATTCAAGATATCTGTATTTTTAGTATAAAAGGGTTGCTAAAATGTATCATTGTATGAAAATAACTGTTTTTTTAAATTTAACTTTAAAAAACTATAACTATTAAAGTTCAAAAAAGTAAATATGAACTTTGATTTAGAAGAGCCAAAGCTGAAAGTAGTGGTTAAAAATAAGCTGAGACACACATTATAATGTGGCAGTGTATAAACAAACACTCCGTGTGGCTGTTGATTACTCCACTTAAAGGATTAAAATCTTTATTTTATACATACAAATTCAATGACTTAATTAAAACTTCCTAGTGACTTATAAAGTCCTAGTACATCACACAAAATCTTCATAGAAGTATATATATATATATATATATATATATATATATATAATATAAATTAAAACTTTAAACAGAGGCGCATATATCATTAGATACCAAACATTTGTTCAACTCTTTAAGCTTTTACTCTCAAATCCTAACAAGATAGAAGTATTAAGGTACGACTCGAATGAGAATCTCCTTTTATAAGTAATCAAAAATTATAGAATAAAAGAATAAAAACCGGCTCTTTAACTTAATCTTAAGTAGCTTTGTTAATTTTAGAACAAAATGGTTCTGATATTTAAAAATTGTATGGAAGCTCTCAGCACACGACACCCATTCAAGTCTATAACTCATATAAGTGTCGTTTCGTTCCATTACATATTTAAATTACTGTAATGAAAGACAATATGACCTCTGAATCTTTTAAAGGAAGGAAGGTTGTTAAATCTAAAAGGTAATTATCTATATAAAAGGATAATAATATACATATAGACAAGGTCAAATAAAACATTTAGATGTTGATCGATTTCATGTTAAATTTTTTTAACTCTCTAAACATCTACATGTAAACTGTAATCGTCTTCGGGAGAGATACGAAGTATAATTAAGTATCAAACGAACTTACCTTGTGAAGTTTGATATCTAATTATACGAGTGTCTTGACCAGTCAGTCAAAAAAAAAAAAAAATTGGCTCCAAATGTGATTTGGACAGCATAATCTTTCTTACTGCTGCATGTAAACTGTAATCGTCTTCGGTCAAGACACTCGTATAATTAGATATCAAACTTCACAAGGTAAGTTCGTTGGATTCTTAATAATTGAGGAAACCGCGAGAAAAAGATTAATTTCTAAAAAAAAAAAACCAGACTTTAAATGCCAATATTTATACTTATTAATATGCTTGGTGACGCACAAACTAAGCGGCATTTGGTATCATTGACTTTTTCGATCCAACTTGAACTTGTCTTTGTCTGCTGTATTTTAAGCAGGTATTGTGAGTTACATCACTACTATATATACAATTCACCAAAGCCCCTTTACTGCTCAGGAAATAATATTTAAAATTTGATAAAAACAAAATAGTCTGAGGAGAGAAATATCTGGTCATGGTAACATAGACATATTTTGATCACACTTAGGCGTAAACAGTGTCATTACGTGCAGGCAGATCGGTTGCAAATATCCTGATTACTCCCACGGGCTTTTTTGGTAAAATTTACATCCCTCTAGGCAGAGCGCGCGTTTATTGAACCTACGGATGGTAATGATGCGCCTAGTTTGTCAAGTATGTTTTAAAACTAACAGCAGCAAAATATAAACTACTTATGCGCCAAGCGAGCTATTACAAGTATTAACTTTAGCCAAAACTTTTTCATACATAAATTCTCTAGATATCTAGCGCCATCTGGCGGTGGCGTTATTTTCTCTACTTCTATTCCCGCTATTTCAATTCTGTTTTGGTAAGGTTATTTATTTATTTACCTTATATTTTTATTTGTTTACTCGCAAATGTGATAAAAAACATTGTGTGTAACGTGGGCGGTACGGAAATTACTAACTCGAGTTTTTATAATATGTAATTAATACTGAATACAGAATGTACTATTTTTAAACCCAAGATCTCGAATGTAGTAATTATATTTATGCAGTTTCAAGACAGGTGGGCGTAGCGAAACTATAAGGACCCCTTGTTGACCTTTTAAAATGGTTAGAAGAACCAAGTTTCCTTTTAAAAGTTTTAAGAATTTTGAACTTCATTTAAGCTTACATGGTCTAAAATGTTGCTACTAACCGTGCTTACTTATACTTATATGCCTATTATAGGTACTAAATACATTTTTAATAGCGTTTATGCTTTGCCTTGAACAGAGAGTACCTACCTTATAACTTTCCTACCATCTTGTAACTGTGGCTTCGTACTTTACCCTTTCCTCACAAATTTTTGTGACTTGTTAATGTTAACCAAAAGACTGCATTACTCCTAACGCACTTTTAAATCAACATATCTACCTAACTTAAAGTTCTGTCAGTATGACTAGTTGGAGTGGTCATTTTTCAAATTACACTGTATTTTTTAATGTGATGACTAGTGGCTGGATGCATATTTAAATTATAATGTGGGCGACAGCCAAATTTCACTGACCACTTTTCAAATTCAAATTCAATATAATTTATTCAGTTTAGACTACAATAATTGAGCACTTATGAATGTCACTACGCCATCGGTTCGTAAGTCTATAGGGCGGGAGACCTTGTACTGAGAAGAACCGGCAAGAAACTCAGCAAGGGCATTTCTTTTCTCCCTTTCTCTTACAGCGTCCAATTATTATATTGGAAAATGCCCTCCCTATCATAAAAGGACACTTTCCATTACAAACATAAAAAACGTGAAATATAAAGCACAAGCACAACATAAAAAAGTATCTAATATAAAAAAAAAGACAGTTTATGTATTCGTTACTAAGAAATAATCAATGTCTTACAGTATTAATAAACGAAACAAAAAAGTAAGACTCAATACTAAGAATACAAAGAAGTTGGCAAGAGCAAACCAGCCTCCGCAGGCGGCACCCGTTCACGAGTATGACACATGAATCAGCCATCGCTTCGCTCAACCATGTTTTAGGGAACGTAACGACCCGACACACACGCCACCACCGCAGAGACACTTTGAGAGAGCATGACACACTCAAGCAACTCCAATAAAACTTCGATTGTACTAGTTACAATGTGTGTAGTAAAGGAACAAAATATAAGAGGAGAAGATTGAGAGGTTCGTAATGCTTTACTACCGAGAGGAACCGGCAATAAACTCAGCAGTTAATCTTTTATACATCATATAAATATACAATATAGCCTTACACTAGGTTATAACATAATATACAATGTTTTAATTTTAAAAAATATTTCAAATGCCCCAATACAAATCAATTAAGTTCTAATTTTTCCAAGCATTTTTATCATTTATGTATTCATCATCTTTGTAATAGCTTTTTTTCACTAAACTATCTTTGACATATATTTTAAATTTATTTGAAGGTAAATTAACCACATGTTCTGGAATTTTATTGGAGAAAATTATACTTTGTATTGCGAAAGAGCTATGTACCTTCTCAAGACGACATTTTGGAACTACCAATTTATCCTTATTCCTTGTATTAACACTGTGGAGGTCACTATTTTTATCAAATAAGTGACAATTTTGGCGTACATACATAATACAAGCGAAGATATATTAGCAAGGAACAGTTAAAATATCAATTTCCCTAAATAGTTCCCTAAGAGAAATTCGAGGTCCTAATTTATAAATTGACCGTACTGCTCTCTTTTGCAAAATAAAGACTTTATCAACATTAGCTACCTTACCCGAAAGCAAAATGCCATAAGACATGACGGAATGGAAATAGCTAAAGTAGACCAAGCGAGCAGTGTCAACACCTGTAAGCTGCCTAACTTTCCTAACTGCATAGGCAGCTGAACTGAGTTTCCCTGCAAGAACTGAAATGTGAGGGTTCTATTGCAGCCTATTGTCTAATGTAATAACCTAGAAACACTGATGAGTCTAATAGTTCTATTTCTTCTCCGTTTAGAGATAATTTTGTACTTATGTTTCTGACATTTGGCATCATAAATTATAAACACTTAGTCTTTTTCGCATGAAAAAGTAAATTATTTGCCGTAAACCACTGAAGAACCTGAGAAAGCGCACTACTTACGTCGTCAAAATTAGTTTTATTTCTGTCAACTTTAAATAAAAGAGATGTGTCATCAGCAAATAGTACAATCTTGCACAGCTTCTCCACAAAGAAAGGCAAGTCATTTATGTAAATTAAAAATAGAAAAGGACCTAAAATAGAACCTTGAGGAACTCCTAATTTTACTTCTGATCCATTGGATTTTACTTCATTGATTTGAACCTACTGCATTCTACTACTCAAATATGAGCGGATAAGCTCAAGAGCCAAATCTGCAATACCATAATGACTCAGTTTCCGTATAAGAGTTTCATGTTGCACGCAGTCGAATGCCTTTGATAGATCACAGAAGATACCAATAGCATTTTGTGACTGTTCTCAAGCCGCAAATATATGCTGTATAAGGGCAACACCTGCGTCAGTTGTGGAACGCCCTTTTGTAAAACCAAACTGTTGAGGATGAAGTAATCCATTTACGTTAAAATGTTTAAGCATCTGATTGAACATAAGTTTTTTAAAAATTTTGCTTAAGGCAGGCAGCATAGAGATAGGTCTAAAATTTTAAAAAGTGGTATTATTTTACTATATTTCATTAAGTCTGGAAATATCCCTTCGTCAACACACTTATTAAATATTAAGTCCTTTAGTCCTGCGTGAGAGGTAGTGAGCCTATCGCCGTCGCACAGCTTCTGACGCAGTTTATCTGGACTAATGCTAAGCTTTATACTTCTAGCTGAAACAATGAAATCTATGTATGTCGATATGAATTACCTTCTGTCTTTATGAATATTAATTTCGTTTCTCACTTCCCGCTGCCCCTGCAACTGTTGCGAGCAACGCAACCATGTCAATGCTAGCCGAACGTGGCGCAATGGGCGCGCAGAGATGTTGCTAAACTCTGCTCGTGTTGTAACCACCACTATATTGATCTCGCAAATATTGTGATGATGTACTCGCATATACGTGTACTTCCAAACTTAGAATTGTTTAAAATCTTTCTTACTTCATGTTGCTAAATTTTCGAAGGGTATATATATCTGAGTTCTTCCTCAATCAAAAATAATATTCGGTGTCGTTATCAGCCGGTCTGAAAACAGCTAACAATAATTATATGAATACTTGAACATTGTACATATAAACTTATTTGTACCTAAACACAAAAACAGTGTTCTTAAGGCTGCATAAAATTACCATGAATTTTTCACGTTACTTAAGGACAAGTCCGTCCCCGCGGACTGTTTATTTTCTAAAATAACTGTGGTTTAAAGTAGCTAAAAGAAGAAAACCGTTTACTGGAGTGCTCAAAGCTTAAAGGGGCAAAATGTAAGCAAGTACATTCACGGGTTTCGAGAGGTAAGTCTGACTTCCATACAATTTTGTCTCGAATTCCAGAGTCCGAATAGCTTGAGACTGTCTCAAGGTCCTAGGATAAACGCGCAGTTCGGGTATCCTACATCTGTGATTTTCGTGAAACGTCTGGAGCAGTCTTTTCGTTTCCTTTGCGACGCTGTCGTAGCTCTTGCGTTCGCTGGACCCTTGACTTTTAGGCTTACTGGGCCCGTAATGTGGTGCTCACGGTGCTTTCCTGACTTTCGTTTTTTATAAGTAGTTTCAATCATATTAAAGACACTCTAACGAGCCAAACATAAATATAAATAAATTAATTTTGATTTTATTGATTTTAAGGGTTCCAAACGTGGAAACAGAATAGGATCACTCGTGTGTCAGCTTGTCCGTCTGTCACAGCCAATTTGCTCCGAATCTAATAGACCGATTGAGATGTAATTTGTTCTGTGTTCTGTGTCCCAATCACGGATGTGTAATAAATAAAAAAATACATCACTTTTAAAATATATGGGGGTAAATTACAAAAATAAATAAAAGTTTTGCGAACTGTACCGTTTGATGTGACATGTCTAATGATAGGCTTCTTAAGAGGATCTCAACTTTTTTATAATTTTAAGATAATTGGTTTTATAGTTATTTAAAAAACCAGATAAAATTGACCATATATATTTCTTTAAAACTACTAAGTCTAACAATTTTAAATAAATATAAAAAATAATTCTTGACTATGGATTACAGGATTACCTATGAAAATTCTATTGACTTAAAATAACAGGGTAAATCTCTTAGTTTTAGGCAATATTATAAAAATTTACAAAATAAAAAGTTTTGGTTAGTAAAAAAACTTTCAAGAGTGCGCCTATGCAGAGACGTAAGCAAAGAGCGCTATATAATTGCTGCCTAGTGTGATAGCAACAGCTAACGCGTAAATCTTGCGAAAAATCAATAAAATGACGTTTATTAAAAAAATTACGACAGTTATCAAAAAACTGGTTTGAGCATATTAGGATGTTGTTATTGTCTATCAATCAGTTTTATAATAATCGCAAAATGGCCTTTCGTTTTAAACATTCAACAAAAAATGTGTGATTAACAAGGATTTTTCGAAAAATAAATGTATCGAGTAAAATGAAAAAATCGTGTTTTAACGATTGAGCGATTAAAGATTAAGAGTTCAAGCTTCCTGTGTCAAAATAGTAAACTTATTAAAAACATACAAACTGAGATCCAGAATCCAGATCGACAAACATGACCAACCAACCAACGGAACCTTAAGAATCCTATTCAGTACTGAACCCTCATTGCGCGAGTGCAAAACGCACTTGACAGTTTTTTATTCACATTTTGCGAAAATTTACAACCACTCCGACTGTTGACCTAGCTACAAGTTGTGTCAATACAATTATTATACACATTATTTGTGACTACACGTGTAAGCAACTTCACTCGCGTGATGACTCACAGGCAAACTAGCACTTTCTGGTGCGACTAGCACTAATGACAAACATGAAGTGTCCATTGTAGTTAAAGTTCACGCGTTTAAATTCTAGTTGTTTATAAGTCTGAGAGTGTTGTGTCACAGAAGAAAGTTCAAGCACCTATAGGAGCATAGTAGTAGTAATGAGAGAAAGACGTTTTCACGTGAAAAGAAACAGACTCTTGTATTTCTTGCTCAGCGTCAGATACTTTGTCAACTATCTCAAACGCCATCACAAAATGGATCTCTTTATGTAATTAACGACCTTGGTGTTTACCTGCAGCGGCTGACGGGTGATCCGCACGCAATTTAACCCGTAGCTACTTTACTGGAGTAGTGCGGAACCGGTTGTTCCACCAGCAGCTGTCGGTCCAGTCAAGGTCTTCACGGCAATTACCTGCCACTCTGATGTATACCGATGTAATAAAATACGTAATTACGAAAATAATAACACGTATGTTAGTAAATACGACTCATTTTCCATCGGTTGGTATGCAAAGTTGTGTTTTGAAACTTATGAGTTTTTAATATATTGTTTGGAGATTGCATAAAGTTTGGAATTTAAAAGTAGACTGCTTGCAACACAGATTAATAACAGGATGAAATATTAACGAAACCAGCGTGACTTGCATTACAAACCTTTATATTTCGCCTGACGTCAGGCATTTAATGCACTTTAAAACTTTACGAACTTAGGTACATTATGATTTATGCTTATAAGGTCAGGAAAAAGGTTTGTTTGTATTTTATATTATTTTTTCAAAGTTTATTTAAATTTAATTAAAATATATATTGCTTTGCTTTTTCGTTTGATAACTTGTTGCCATCTTGTTGTCATCCCGTTGCTGTCAGAAAATTTTTGGACCCGTGGTAAAAAAATTGTGACAGGTAGTTTTGACAGTTCTCTCTTGACTTGACCTTACACTGCCTAAAGAATTCTGGAGAGACCAAAACAGGTAGAAATCTGAGGGTGAAAGGTCAGGGCAATATGGTGAATTCATTAGCCGTTTAAAACTTCCCAGCCAAGCTTTCTCACTTTTGGTCGGATAGCTAAAGATGTGTGTGGTTTGGCGTTATCGTGATGAAAGCAGAGCCATCCTTGCTGTTGATTAATACCGTTCGTTTTTCTTAATTTCCTGCTTGAGTCCATCAGCGGTTCGCAGAAGTTATCCGAATTTTTGATTTTGTCCAGCAGTAAAAGCACAGAATAAACGCTGCCTTTTTAATCCTACCATACACACAGCATCACTTTATTGTGTGTTACTCCGAGAGATTTGCCACAAACCAGTCTGTGAAGCTTGACCACTCTTTGACCATGATCTTTTTCGTACGTTCTTGTCGTAGGTGATCCAATTTTCATCATCAGTGACCAATCTTATCAAAAACGATTAGGTTTCATTACGAAAAAGAGAATCCTAAATGAGTACATTAGATTTCTTTCGGTGAGCTCGTGTGGCACACAGACCTAGACCTTTTCAACTGTATCAAAAAGGTTTTGTGGTCAATCCCCAGTTCTTAAGCTATTATGTAACTACCAATATGCAGACCTTGGTTCACTTTTTTATAATTGTCATCGGTTTATCTGCGACAGGGCGACCACAGCGAGCTGCATCTTCAACTTTAAGATACTGTAACTGAGACTGCAAAAGATTCATAAACTTCACGGCACAAATATTTTTTGCCCCTTGTGTCGCATTTTCCTACTTTTTCGCCCCCGAGAAAAACAGAAGGTAAGTAGTAGTAGAAGGTAATAGTTTAATTTAGATAAGGGTTTTTGTTTGAAATGTGACTTGGTCGAGAGTGTTCTTAGCTTCAAGAAAATCTGTTCAGCCTTTTGAAGATCATAAGTAAGATCATAACTAGAATAGTGGTGCCATTCTAGTTAATGAAGGGATAGGAGCAACTTCCACAGATAAGATTGATTTGATTTGGTATTCTGTTACTTTGATGATATTACAAGAACATGGTTACTTGAGCTAGTGCTGCAGCCGCACCTGGAATCTGCAGGATACCCCCAACACCTTACCAACTTACAGCAGAGTAATCATGTTTGGCCTTATGGAAATGGTCTTTATGAATAGGTTATAGATAGATGGTGATGATGAAGCAGGAAAGAGAAATGAGGATAAATACCTTTTACTTATTTAGCTACTTTTCATTGTTAAATTTATATAGGTTGGGTTTTTTCAAATAATTCTTAAATAATTTAGACAATTTCCCTTGATCGAACTTCTTCGTTCGTGAGGTTCACTCATTCTTCACTCATTTTGTTGAACAGAAGAACAATAATTAAAAAACGGCAGGAAAATGTTATTTTACTTCTTTATTTCTTTTTTTTAAATTTCACGTTTTAATATCAATAATAGGACCCAGTAATATTATGAGTTCTGCAAAGAATCTTAGCATTCCCTATGCCAATAAAATGATTCCAATATTAATGAAGCAGCTCATAACGGTACTTCTGCTCACCATCTGGTGTATTCATTCCATTGACTTTTACGACACCCATGGAAGGCTATGGGTTAATAAGATCCTGTTTTTACATCACTACACCGCAGCCAAAAAATATATTTTGCAATAGGCTAAGCTGAAGTAGTTTTTAGTTATTTATAAAGTAAAGAAAAAGTAATAATAACTGTCAAATCAATGAATTCAACCTTTATAGGGTTCCGTAACTCGAAACGAAATAACGGAACCCTTATAGGATCACTTTGTTGTTGTCATCTGCCCCTTAGAGCTATGAAAAAGTCAAACTTCGAAGCCAACGCAATCAAAAGATACAGCCGTTTATGCCGTTATACTCAAGCGTCTTATAGCACAGATAAAGAAAAAATTGAGAAAACCGTAAATTTTTAGATACATCATATAATAAAAAATATTTTTAATAATATAGAACAACAAATAATAAGCTTGCACGGAACCATCGGTGCGCGAGCCAGACTCGCACTTGGCCGGTTTTTTTAATTTTCAGACACCCATTTTTTGAAATCAAAGACTTTGTAGTAAACGAGCAAAAAATCTTTTAAACATTTGCTCCAAAACATTCATACAAACTTCTAACCACCATTTTACATAATTTTGTAATATACGATACACATAGGACTCCTACGTCAAGTAAAAAACCTAAATGCCAAACTTCAAGTTACTAGACACAGCTGTTTGGGCTATACGTTGATACTTCATTGAATCAATGACTTAGTAAGTCAGTCTTTCTTATTTTATATGTTTGTATAAAGATGTCAGATATTTTAACCATGTTAATAATAAATACCATCACGAAACTTTAACTTTACATATATGTACCTAGAAAACCCTCGTTGCAGCACGCGGTAAAACCCTCGTTGCAGCACGCGGTAAAACCCTCGTTGCAGCACGCGGTAAAAATTATAGTCATTTCATATAATAGTTTGTTGGTAATTAACAAACCATATACTTCGATAGTAAGTTTCATTATATAATTGTGTGTAATATTATCAATTACACACAAAATAATCTGTAATTAAGTTCTGAATGCATTAACATACATGTAATAACTAATATCTAATATAAATGCGAAAGTGTGTGATAATTAGACCGTGTAATAGCGTATTTCCCGTGATAACTTCCGATCGGGATAAAATTATTATCTTAATAATAATTAACAGTAAGATATCTGGACAAATCAGCGCCATCTAGTCCCAAACTAAACAAAGCCCGTACTATGGGTACTAGATAACTGATACAAATACATATAAAACACCCAGACTTAAGGCAAAAAATGCAAATGTTCATCACATGAATTTTTGTCTTGTGCGTGATCAAACTCATAGCAGGCAGCGGGTGGCTAACTAAGTGAGCCACGAGAGAGTCATACTTATTTTAGATACTTCTCCGTTATTATCATTTTCTTTGTCCCTGTGCTGAAGTGAAAAAGTGTCCGCGGTTATACTAGAAGAAAAACTATTCGTATAGTACAGTAATGTTTCTAATTTAGATACATTTTTAGGCTTAAAAAACATTAGTTGGTAGAGTTTTGAATTTTAGTGGACAAATTTAATTATGGCTCTTAAGATAGCTACTCCCCTCTAAGCCGTTTATGACTGCAATGACTGGCTGGAAATACTTCATATGGCGCTTTCACAGAACGTAAGCATAAGTTTCGGTAGAAATTCTTTTGCTTCTAGGCGGGATCTTCGCTCTCATGAGATCTTATCAAAAATGGACATGGCCATCGAATCTCTAAGAAGTCTAAAGCTAAGTTATTATCAGCGAGTGCCATAAACAAGCGATTACCGGTATCCGAGGACATAAGTAACTAATAAGATAAGAGAGCCTAACGCCGCACGACGATAACGTAACAATTATCCCTCTGCCGAGGACAGACCCTATTCTACAAAACCAAAGTCTCAAAAGTCGAAGGACGCTTTCAGGATGGGAAGTTGTAACGAACATGTTATGGCGTGAGCACAACAATTTAATAAAAATTTATTACAATAGTTTTACCCTTAGTGCGTGCATGAGTTCGACTTGCACTTGCCCCTTTTTTTCTTTCATAAAAACAAAAAAAAAGAATTATCTAATTTGGTTCGGAAGTTATGGCGTGACCAAGGGAATAAGGGATTAATTTTTATATATATATTTTACTTGTAGTCAAAATAGTGTTTTTTTTTTAAATACTTATATATAAAATGACATAAAATAAATAGGAAAAGCAAAAATATTAATTATGAACGCGTTTTTAACTTTTGATAGTATAATTATCAACAATATAAAAAAAAAATTATAAAAAAACATATTTTTTACTTTTTGGTGATTTAAACAATGTTTGTCCGTTTCAATGATAAGTTTTTATTATTTAAAATGAAAATATATATCCTTACAAATGAAATGAGACCCTGCTGAGCTCTAAACGGTGAATAATAGTTTTTTTATGCAATTCAAAAAGGTTGCTTTATCGAAAAATGTGAATACCTCAGAAACTATAGGTACAACTTCTCTAAGATTTTTTTTCGAATTTTTTGTAATTAAGGAAAGAACGTTTTCTAAAACTCGTTAAATTTGAGATTAGTTTAAAAACTGGTCCGTATAAAAGTTTTTTTACTATGTACAACTTTCCATTTAACATTTTTCTATAAAATCAATACTTTAGCCACAAATCACACCCCTTTTCAGCCCTCGGCGCAAAGGGGTTTCGGGGTAAATTCAGCTGTTTTAATTATTTTCCCCAGTCAAATATATTATTTTCTACACGAAAAAAAGGGTCCGGTTTTGCAATGGTTTTTTTAGCTTGGACTATAATAGAGATAAACGAGCTTTGAACCTTTGACGACATTTGTTTTTTTGAGAAAAACCTTTATAAACCACGCACTTGAGAGGTTTAGCTTGTTAATACTTTATTAAAGTCCTTCTAGACCAAAAATTAGCGCCACCACCGTTAATTGAATATTGTTAAGCGTATATTTCTTAATTTTATCATGAAATTGTATGGCGGATCAATTTAGATGCCTTCCTGTTAAATTTTATTAAATTCGGTGCAAATTTGGCGAAATGATAAGGCTGTGGCATACGGACCGAGACGGGTAGACATAACGAAACTATAAGGTTATCGGTATTGCTATTGACTACGAAACCCTTTAACTTTTTTTTTTTGAACCTTGTATAGAATTTATTTTTGAAACAATAAATATATTCAGAGTTGTCTGGCAAAAAGTTCAGCAAAGAAAAGGGATACCAGACTATTTTTTTTATTATCACTAATGAAGATTTAGTTATGTGTCAGAAAAGAGAAAACCACAAAATCAGTACTCAATAAGTACGCTGTGGTCTTTAAAACGAGTTTAAAACTGGAAACGTTATTGCGCGAGTGACACCGCGGGGCAACAGTTTGTACATTATGAAATATGTCGGAAACACTTTGATCAACTACCGCAAAAACACGGTGATGTTGTAAAGGAAGGGCCTTCGGTAAATCTCTACGGATTGTAAAGTCTTAATTAATTCTTTTGTAATAATAAATACACATTTATGGTAATCCAGCTTTGTCCGCATGGACTGTTAACTGTTTATGGTTTTAATATTTTATACTTATTTTATCCTCAAAAAATTCAAAATTCAAAATCCTTTTTAAGTCGTAATATTTCATTGTAAATTGTGGCAGTACTATAAATTGTAATAATTTTTATTAACGGACTCATTAAAATCTTTTAATTTATTTTCCCCTAAGGAAAAGCTCTTGACAAAATTACATTACACCCAGTATTTTGAGCTGTGCGTTGATATATCATCAGTCAGCAAGTCAGTTCGTTCTTCTACCTATAACATATTTCTTCTATAGAATCCTAATTCTTCTAATATTCTATGTTTTCTAAGTACTTAAGAGGCTATCATAGATAATGTACCTACTAATTTTTAGGGTGCCTTTAAAAAGAAAAACTAGCACCTGGATGTAACATGACTTTGTTTTTCGTCTGTATGTCTGTCGGTCTTTCAAGACCATTTTCTCAGAAACTCTTAAATTATCAAGTTAAAATTAGTATCAAATACTAATCACGGTACCTTAAAGCAATAAAAAATACGGCCATTTATGTCGCATATTTTAACACTTGCGAAATCAAAACCTATATGTGTAGCATGTTGACCTAGAATCATAAAATTTTACAAAAAGATAGACCTACACCTCAATCAGAGGCAACAATCGGAAAATAGTTAATTTGTAGTTAAATAACAAAAGATGTATCTCTATAGACCCTTTTTCTCAGAAATGGATTCAGTACAAATCCACAGTCTCTTAGAGCTCCAAGAGAAACCCAAGCTATCATAAAATACGGCTATTTGACATATATATTTTGACAATTAATAAATCAAAAACTACAGGATACTTGCCGTTGACCTGGAATCATGAAATTTGGCAAGAAGCGACGTCTCACACATAGCAAAAGTAAAGGAAACAATTGAAAACTTGACTATTTGTAGTAAACTCATTCAAAAATATCTGTTTGTCTAACTTTTAAGACCCTTTCGCCCCAGGAACGCGAAGATGCATCAAATACTTAGATTTGCGGTTAAAGAGAAAGCTTCTAAGTCAACACTATAAAAAATATGGCTTTTTGTACTCTGCGAAATCAATCAGAACCTACCTACTATCTGTTGACCTAGAATCATGGAATTTGTCAACAAACAAATCTCACAGCACAAGATAAGGAAAACTGCAAAAATTGTTAATTTGTAGTGAGGTACGTATATCACATATAAATGTTTTCATTGAGTACAACAAACTTACAATAGCAGTTGGTGAATTGACTGTGACGTATATTGGATACTGGATGGGGGTGGGTTTGGCGAATAGACATGTACATTGTTCATGTTTGTGTGTTTACTTATATTTACTTAGATTTTGTGTATTTGGTGGCTTGGTTCCTGCGAGATTGATGGTACAGGGCATTTTATTTTTACGGAATAAAAGTCTAGGCTCTTCAATAATCCCTGAGCGAAGGTTTAGCTCAATTGGATGCTCCGTTATAACGCGATGCAGGGACAAACGAATTGACTCACTATCGCATTTATAATACACTAGCTTCTGCCCGCGGTTCCACCCGCCCTAAATTCTGTCATTGGTGTATAATTTCAACGGCAACTCCTCAATTATGGAAAATAAACCGACTAATACTTGACGTTTTCAAGCAGTCCTTCCTCGGGAATCAAACTGTCTTCATGCCATTTTTTTCTTAATTGGTACAGCGTTTCAGGCGTGAAGAGGTAACAGACAGACAGACAGAGTTACTTTCTCATTTATAATATTTATTATATTCATGGATAGTGTGAATAGTTTTAAGTATGTATAAATATACATATGATTGTGCTAGAATAAAATTATGATGGCGCTAATCCCACTAGTTCTATTAAATGTTGGAGTACTCTTAACTATCTGAATTCCTTCGCTCGATTGACGATATTTGACGCTTCACATGGTGCGCCCCCTATGCTACAAAAAAACACCAAATAATAATGGACATATGTTTGACTTTGTTTTATTAACTTATTTATATTACCTACTAAGCGTTTTAGTACATATTGTATACTTGTTAGCTGATTATCAAACTACTGTTTTGTACTTTAAATAGAATTTCTTGCGAGCTCTTTTTGGCAGAAATAAACATTTTTTAAATTGTGAATTGACGATTCAAAAATGTTCTCAGAAACTTATTTGAATAAATATATTTTGATTTGATTTATGTAAGTTGATGTTTATTGCTGATTAAATCGTTATTCTACACATTTATTCATTAAAACGTAAAGTAAATGGACAATGAATTTCACTGTCATCTCGGATTTTTTTTATACCACTAAGATGGCAAACAAGCTTACGGTCCGCCTGATGGAAAGCGGTCACCGTAGCCTATGGACGCTTGCAAAACCAGATCACTCGCGCATTGCCAACCCTTCAAAAATCTAATAACTTATTTCTTGATGAACCCCATACTGTAGTCCTTCGAAAAAACCTTGGCAGGGAGCTATTGCAATTTGCAAATAAATCAAAACCTACATTGCTATTACCTACTTGCCGTTAACCTGGAATCACAGAATTGAAGGAAACAATCGAAAAGTACTTACCGGTAAATACAGGGAGCAACAGGGCAATTAAACTTTCCGCCACAGGTATTTACACCAGTAAGGTTAATTTAAAACTTAAACCGAAACCCTATTTTTTTCCCTAATGACTCCTAGCTGCGCCACTGTGAACTTTATTAAGAACACCTTGGTGACCTCGAACTTGAGCGGGCTACGCACTGGCCAGCTGACCTGCGACGGTTACATCACTCGAGTCCAGCGACCTTGCATTAACTTTCCATTTTCACGCTACTGAACCGCTTGCATGGAATCCGAGCTTTTAACAAATTTAACGACAGAACCGCTTCAAGCACGACCTCAACCACATCCTTATTTTAGATTTAATTAAGCTCGTTTTTTTACAAAATACTTTGAATATTGATTAAGTGTTTTATAACAAAAACCTGGCTTAAAAAACTAAAGGTTATATTTCTGGGTACATTATGATTTTATGACTGATAACAACTGTAAAATATAGCCGAAATATTCAAATTCTCTGTCTTTATTTATATCTATCTCTATACATATAAAATGCTTTGTCCTGAATGACTGATGGATCAACGCACAGCCTAAACCGCTGATCGTAGAGACCTAAAACTTGGAAGGTGTGTTCTTTGTATGGCGTGGGCATCGGATAAGAAAGGATTTTCAAAGCAAAGTTTGTATGGGACAACGTGATTCCTTGGTCCTAACTCCTTCAAATTTTGCATAAACCTTTTAAACAGAATTGGTGGAAGATGTGTTTCGTTTTTTATTGAAATCCACCCGCAAACGGGGTTAAAAAGGGGTAGAAACATTGACTTATATAGAAAGTTATTTTGGCGGTCATTTGCTTTTGATTTAAATTACATTTTATTTTGACACAAGTTTGACAACTCAATGCGATTTTATTCAAAAAAGGTAAAACTCACACCAAAAAATGAGCAAATCTTCTTCTATACTATTACTATTTACTATTAAAGGAACTACTTACTGGTCCTAATAATAAGAAATTCTTTCAGTGTTAGATAGCCCATTTATCGAGGAAGGCTATACGCTATATATCATTACGCTAAGACCATCAGGAGCGGAGCACCAATAAAGAATGTTTCAAAATAGGGTTTTTTTTTCCTTTTGAGAGCTTCCGCTGCGTGCGCTGCGTAAACGGTTAAAGTTTCGCAAAAATCATGTATGACCGAATTTTATCCCTTTAAAAGTTTAAAAGAAAAGTCCGGTACAGCATATGTCTATCTTCTAAGGTTGGCTCACTTTAACCTTTTTTATGCTAGTCAAATTTGTTCTAAAATAATATATTATCCAAATTAATACGTATAAGTATTTAATTTAAATCAAATTGACCTTTAGATCATTCGATTTGAATGAATATCTTAGGACATATCGCAGTTTTAAGTCGCAGGTTAAAGTAAGCGTTAGCTCAAAGTAACTATTACTGACAGACTGATCTATCAACATACAGCTCTAACTACTGGTCGGATCGAGCTGAAATTTAGCACACATATAGCTATAATGATGTAGGCGTGCGCTAAGAAAGGATTGTCCAAAACTCACCCCCTAAACGGGGGTTCAAAGTTACCGTAAAAATACCGATAACCAAATTTAGGGCGAGCGAAGCCGCTGGCAAAAGCTAGTATATCCTAAAGTAATACTATACGCATAAAATTAATGAGTTATAATTATATTGTATTAAATATCAAATACTGAAATGTTAGTTTGTACGCATACCATTACAAACTTTCAAATTGCCTTTTAAGTACGATTTATGCCGGTGGTGACCTAGGGGTTTCGATTACGCCTCGTGTCCTGAGTTGCGGAGGTTCAAGCACGGAGTGAACCAATGAGTCATTATCTTTATTGCTTAAGTACATTGTTCGGTCCTACCACCATTAGCCTTTCGGTAAGGAAAATCATCGCGAGGAAACATGTATACGTTAAAAAAAAAACGTATTTCCACGATCCACACGTATATCCCGCCTGTGGACTATGGCACAAATCACCCAGTGATAAATCGGCCAATAGAGGGGAGCCGTGCCCCAATGGCGGGGACGAATAAGGCTAAAAAGTATTAGGTACGGAACCTTTGGTGCGCGAGACCAATTCACAATTAACTAGTTTTTTTTCGTACATTGGGTTTTTACATAAGAAAAATAAATAACACGCGTAGGTACAGACTCCACGCAGAAGCAAACAATTTAAATTACACACGTCGAAGGTCAAGTTTAATTAAATACAATATTAGGTAGGTACAGAGGTCCATCCATCGTGTGATAAATGGACGCCGCAATCTGTGAAATTTTTTACCTTTTAAACTATCAAGTAAATTATGTTAACAAAAAATTATCTAATCCCATGCATTTTTATCATCAATCTAATATATATCCCATTATATATAATAATCTAATATAAACTTAGACGGTAAGGTTAAGACTTAAATTTAAATTAAAATTTATATATATCTCTTAAAGAGTGTCTGTGGGATAGATTGTAAATTGCTCGAACAGCCCTGTTCTGCAGCACAAAAATTGTTTAAATATCAGCTGTGTGTCCCCATAGTAAAATACCGTAGGACATTACACTATAAAAGTACCTGAAGTATATTATTCGGGCAGTAGCTTCGCCCGTAAGTTGACGAATCTTTTTAACACCAACTTCAAACGGTAATTCAGATCAGATTTTTGACAATAAGTAATTAGTTTTACCTTTTTAGTGCATCTTTTTAAAGCCGGTGGTTTTTTTTTTTGTTAAAAAGTTTTATTTTTTTACTTTTGAGTGACGAATTACTTTTTTCGCACACTCAAAACATTCATACTAGTAGCAAAATTTTATACCATCATCAACATAAAAGAGGTTTCATCAGTTCCAAATTAACACCAATTATTTTTTTGACCAAAAGTTTGAGTTTCAAATTCACTACATTAATATGGGACCACCTCGGAACTATACCCTTTTAAATAAAAAAAGAATTTTGCAAATCCGTCTATGGGAGTTATGACCGAACATACATAGAAAAAAACATCCGAATTGCGAACCTCCTCCTCCTTTTTTGAAGTCGGTTAAAAATAAGCTGTTAGTGCATGATACACGTCTACACAAAATTACTAACTCTGTTATTGGGCAATGCACATACACTTTTATAACAAAGTCCATAATTATATTCAAGTTATCAATTGGTTAATTAAAATCAATTATCAAACATCATATACATATAAACTTACGCTGCGCCAGATATAATCGGCCTCTTTGCGTAGCGTTCGTGGTCTATGAAAAAGCCTTCAATTTCATTAAAACCTGGGCGGTGTTACAGTCTATCCAGCGGTACCACATTGACTATCGGTACATCGAAGTCTTAAAGTGTTTTTATAACAGAGCCACGATGTCTGTCCGACTACAAGACCAGAACACGAAACCAATCTATCTGTAGAAAGGTGTGAGACAGGGAGACGTTATTTTCCGAAACTGTTTACAACTGCGTTGGAAGATTTGTTTAAGCTTCTGGAGTGGAAAGAATATGGCGTCAACATAAATGGCGAGTACATCACTCTCCTTCGATTTGACTACAAGTGGACATGGCAGAATCGCTACAAGACCTTGACACGATGCTCGGAGACCTCAGCAGAGTTTTCCAAATAGTCGGCCTCAAAATGAATATGGATAAAACGAAGATAATGTTTAATGTTTATGTCCTGGGGCGGGCTCCTACCAGGTGGACAGACTTCCTGGTCAGAGCCGCAGGAAACGGATGGGGGCGGGCCGTTGTGAAGACATATGTTGGTGGAGGCCTACATTCAGCAGTGGACGAAAGAACGTTAAAATAACAACTTTATTGCAAAGCATACTACAAAATTTCAGAGTATAAACGATAAACATCGATTGGATTGAAGGTGCTCAATTACAGGATGCATAGGTTAACCAAATTAATACAAAAATTATATAAAATTGTGTGCCCTACAATTTTTATTTAAAACATTGAAGATTGTATTTATATTTTTTTTTTAATAGTATGTACTAGTTATGTTGTTAACCTAATGATTTGTTTATAGAGTTACTATAAAGTTTCTTGCCGGATTCGTCTCGCTATAAAATCAATATTGTGAACCGGAGGGTGGGCGGGAGTTTTCAAAAAATAGTATTTCATAACTTTGACGACTCAAAAGTGTTTGTAAAAACCTAATTAGAATAACAAAATGACTGACTTTGTTACAAAAAAAAAGATATTAAGTATGTTTACATTAAGTACTTTTTTTGGTACAGCCCCAAAGCTGTATGTTTAAAAAAAATACTACAAAAAAGATTATTTTTATCTACAGGACGGACGAGCAAGGCATAGGTGTGAAGATATACCAGGTGCTGATAGTGACAATAAACTTCCTGGTGATGTACCTCAAGATGTGGAAGTCGTACATCCGCGCCATCTACCATCTCTTCGTGCCGCCCGAGCCAAAGAGTATTAAGGGGGAAATCATTGTTGTGAGTTACATTTGTTTTATTCTTAGATCTTATGGTTGAACTGGATAACTTTTTTAACCGACTTCAAATAACTTGGAGGTAATTTCTTTTTTATGTTTGTTACCTCAGAACTCCGTCATTTATAAACCGATTTAGAAAATTTTGATTTTGAATATTTTAGATGAACTTCTAACGGTATTAATGTCTCGAAATCAATTAAAGTTTCTGTATGGCGGAGGCACCACTGTGAATGAGATTGACAAAACAATATACGATAGAATTATCGCTCTGCATTTTGATACGTGCAAACTTATTTGACGCGTATTGTAGTTGTCATGACATTCTAAGGCTGAGAGTACTGTGGCGCGGCGTTGCGGTGCGTATTCAAAATTGTAACGCATCAGATTTGGTGCGCGCTTTATATTTGAAATGTACATAATTTAATAAGAATTAATTGCATTAAAATTAACTTAAACCATACGAGTTGGAGGCTATCAATAAAAAACAACCTTTATCTGTAAAACGTGCAGTTACAACATTTATACTACCTAAATATAATTATTTTTGGAAAATATTTCTGCGGATCCGTTAAGCTGATCCGGCTAAAATTTAATGAGTGTGTTCTTCGAGATATGGTTCAGATCCTGAAAACGTGAAAACACGATTAATGACCTTTTGTTCATTTATTTAAATGATGATGTCAGTTACATATCGCGTCATCCTTGTTAGGGTTCCGTAGTCAACAAGGAACCCTTATAGTTTCGCCATTTCCGTCCGTCCGTCTGTCTGTACCGGCTTAGTTCAAAAACTACTAATACGAGAAAGCTGCAATTTGGTAGGGATATACACATTGATCAAGCCGACAAAGTGGTAGAATAAAATCTTAAAAAAGTGTGTCAGGCAGCTGCGCTCCTAAGCGCGCATGTTGTTTGGATGTCTCAAAGATGAAGAATGCCTAGATAAGTTTGCAATTTTCACTTTGAAAGGAGCATCATTTAAAAACTTTAATTTCATTAACTACTACAACTTGGCCCTTATTTATAAATTTCATTTAATAGCTAGCTAGCTAGCTAGCTAGACAGTAGAGAACTCTTACTCGCACTTGGCAAAAGATGGACAATTTTTTTTTTTTGTATTTTTGCTCTCGATTGTATTATAAAAGATTTTAAAGGTGCCCGGTAGTGTCATATTTTTTGTAAACAGCACTACCAGTATTGCGGCTGGTAGCGCTGTTTACAAATCAACGGTTTCGTCATATCTGTCTGTCGGTCTTTGAGTGGTAGGTATGTATATATCTACGTAGACAAATGTTAAAAAAAGTAATTTTAACGCTTATAGCTTCGTCTCGTATTTTCAATCATTTGTTTTTAGGATTCCGTAGATATGTGGTAAAAACCGAACCCTTGTTGTTTCCTTTCATTCGTCCGTTTGACTAATTTATGGTTTCAAAGAAAAAATAAGAGAGTTCTAATTTTCTTTAATATTGACTAAGGATCAACTGAAATTTGTTTATGTATCATCGAGGCAACGTCAAGCAAAGACCAAGGCTGAGGGCTGACTGTTTATTCGTTTCAGTTACTCACACATAATAAACTACCTAGCACATGACCCCCTCTTCACATAGTAATTGACACAAAATAGAAAAACAGTAAATAATGAAAATATATATAAAAAACACAGTTGATCGAATATCTAACTAAACCTGACTCAAAATCTCTGTGCAAATCTTGTAAACATAACCTAACTTTACTTAATGTTAACTTTTTCTGGTAATTTAATCATAAATCATTAAAACTTACATGATAATCTTTATTGTCACATTCTTTAACTGATTTTCAAATCACGACACTGACTAACCCTAAAACCTACAAAATTTCAAATTTACAATGAGAAATATTATACTTACGTATTTATGTATATGTTGCATAGTCTAACAAAGCGAAAGACGCGCGTCAAGGTCATTTTTGTTTACACAAATTGCAAACAGATTCTGAGTCCGGTTTACAAGCAAAGCAACACAACAAATAATGAAGTTGTAAATATCTTATCTTATCTTATTACATATACCTATTATATACTTAATTTATTTAAGTGGTATTTTGTTTATTTTTATCTCTAATGTAGGCGCGAATAGCTCGATCAGATGCACCCGGCGGTGGAGGGGTTAGCTCCTGATCGGGTCCATACTCTGTTGGCTTATTTGGCGCTGTAACAGTTTCATCGCTACGTGCCGTGTTTTCCAGTTCGTCGCCGCAGCCGTCGGTATCTGTTATTTCGGGAATATCTGAATTTTGCTCTACTTCCTCGGTCTCGTTCGAACAAGTCCGCGGTAACGAGTATCTTCTATTGTTTACCGAGATGATTTGGTCCTGATTTCGTCTCCACTCTACACCCCCTCCGACGTCGACCTTATATGAAACTGGTCCAGTTTTAGAACCTATTTTGCCTTTGGACCATTTGTCCCCCTTCGCGGTGTAGTCGCAGGCAAGTACCGTGTCTCCTACCTTTATGTCGCGCATGTTCCCGCCGGCCGAGGCTTGCTGACGCGCCTGCAAGGCGGCCGCGCAGCCACCGTCCCAGCAACGCTACGGCAGGTGACACGCCTGTCGTCGCGTGCTCACAGTTGCGGCACAGATTATATAATACTATACTAGTACAGATACCTCATCCCATACAATGAAATGGGACCGCCGTAACTCGAGCTATTTTTCGGGCTATTTTGTTTAGCCGCTAGATGCCGTAAGTAGCAGCAGGCCGAAAATATTAGCTAACGACATCTAGCGTTTCTCGTTGAATACTTACTGTTATGCTGGTAACTGGTTCTTTAAAGTCAATAGATGACGGTAACTGTGTCTAATGCCTACCCGTATTGACATGTATACCTTGATATGTATATCAAGCCATACGACAAAATCCTACATATTTTTATCATAAAGTAGGAAAACGAGGAAGTTTATTGCGAAAAAGTCTCGAGTACTCTGATCTTGCCTTTGTCTGGGGAATGTAAATGTAAATGGAACTACATCTTACCTGTCAAGATTTAGGAAAAAGGTCTTAAGAGGAGAGTCGCAATTCCATAAATTTGCCCCCCGCAATAAGCTCTGAGATATCAGTCAGTTAATTATTATCTAGGTGATGTTAGTAGTTAGGTAAAAATAAGATTTTTCAACTAGTTATTCAAATTTAAAATAATAATGATAATGTTGATATGTCATGAAAATAAATACCTACCTATTGAAAAAGTCTCGAGTACACTGATCTTGCCTTTGTCTGGGGAATATAAATGTAAATGGAAGTACATCTTACCTTTCAAGATTTAGTAAAAAGGTTTTAAGAGGAGAGTTGCAATTCCATAAATTTGCCCCCCCGCAATAAGCTCTGAGATTAATTAATTATTAATTATTATCTAGGTAATGTTAGAAATTAGTAGTAAATAAGATTTTTGCAACTAGTTATTCAAGTTTAAAATAATAATGTTAATGTTGATATGTCATGAAAATAAATACCTACCTATTATTTTACAGTATTTTTTATAACCAATCGGCAACAATCCGAAATGTAGGTATCTATGCAAGTTAAGGAAATTACAAGGTAGGTACCTAATAAATATATAAAAGTAGGTAGGTAAATAAAAAAAAAAAAAATTATAATCGAAAGCTAAAATGCTACAGTTAGGAGCAATACATTTTTTTCGTTATAATTTTTTACAACAGGTACGGATTAGGGGGTCAAAGGTGTTTAAAAGTTTCTACCGAAATCCTTTGTTTGCGTCAGGTAATTTACAGGAAATTTGGTATTGAGGTATAAGATTAAAAATATATAATGATGGCTGTTGATGATGAAGCTGTTTCAAGTACAAAATAATGGGCCAAAAGGTGGGTTTAATTAGTTTTAAGTGTAGGTGAAAATCGCAAATTAAAAAAAAAAAAATTTTAGGGGCATAACATTTTATAACAATTTTTTTTGGGCTGGTTTATAATTTAAAATAGTTTATTAATGAAAAGATTCTCACCAAACGCAGGGATGTAAAAAAGGTTAAATCTTTATTAAATGACAGATTTTTTGTGATTAAATTCTTTTTTGTAAATCCTATATTTATAGTAGCTAGTATTTAGTGGGTGTTGAGATTAAAATCTTAAAATCAATTCGTATTATCATAAATATATGTAACTAGCAAACCCGGCGAACTCCGTTTCGCCACCAGATGGCTTCGATTTATGTATCATTTCGTTTGGTGATTAAAAGATGAAGAAATTTTTTTTTTTTTGTTTTTTATTTGAAAAGGAAAAATTTTATTTCAGTACACAACAGTAATGAATTTATTTTGATTACAAAAATGAAGTGTTATTTAGTTGAACTTCTCTAAATAAATTAAAGTGAATCCAAAGTAAATACTGAATCGAAGCGTTATACGTGTCCGCAAATTATCCGTTTCATTGAAGTGCTCTTTGGTAAACCACATTTTTTGTTTTTTGGTCTGACGTTAACACAAACAAAGCGGATGGTTTCCCAACTCGTGAACACGCAACGTATAACTGCCCATGTGAAAAACAATGATTTTCTAAATTTATCCCGCAAACACTAAGCGATTGGCCTTGCGACTTGTTAATTGTCATTGCGAACGCAAGGCGAACTGGAAATTGCAATCGTTTGAAGTTAAACGGAAGATCAGTCGGAATCATTGGTATTCGAGGAATACATACATTTTCACCTGCGTACTTTACGTTAATAATGGTTGCCTCAATCAAATTCGGCATAAGTCTTTTTACCGAAAGTCGAGTACCGTTGCAAAGTTGCGGTGGATTCAAATTACGCAATATTATAATAACTGTACCAACTTTGAGTTGCAAGTTATGTGGTGGAAATCCTGGTAACTCCAGAGAGTTCAAAAACTCCGTTGGATAATTTACTACATCATCGGGATTTGTTATGGAATCAACGGATTTGTATGTCACCAAATCGCCAGCAATTTTTGATTGAATGGTGAAATTCAGTGCGTGTACATCATTATTCTTTGCGGCAAGAATTGCTCGTTGGCTTAACCAAGCATAATTCTGATAATTCTCACTAATGTTTGGGAAAACATTTTCAATTAGAGCTAATTGAGAGTCTACAAATCGGCAAAAGTCGTTGGTAAGAGTAATTAATCCAGATGTCGCATCAACTGGGGCTTTTCCATTTCCAACAGCCAACAATTGTTTGGAAAATTGTGCAGCACTTTGATCATTTTGAAGTTGAACTCTCATATTAGTGGTTAGCGATAATGTTTTTACGTTATTCCATAAAGGTGATGCCTTCAGGCAAGCATTCAATTCATCTGCAGGCGTTCCACGGGAAATTACTGGCAACGTCTGCCTGAAATCGCCTGCCAACAATATCATCAAGCCGCCAAAGATGTTGTTATTTCGCTGAAGATCCTTCAGTGTGAAGTTAAGTGCTTCAAGTGATTTCTTATGTGCCATTGTGCACTCATCCCAAACAATGAGATTGCATTGCATCAACAATTTTCCCATTGCACTGGATCGGGAAATATTGCATGTTGGAGTATCAATTGTGTTTAAATTGAGTGGCAACTTAAGCGCAGAATGTGCAGTACGACCGCCATCTAGAAGAGTCGCCGCAATTCCAGATGATGCTAACGCCAAAGCTATGTCACATCTTGATCGAATAGTGGCCAAAATCAATGAAATGACAAATGTTTTCCCTGTTCCTCCAGGTGCGTCCAGGAAGAATAGACCACCAGTATTATTGTCCACCGCTTGTATTAATGTTTCGTTTACTTGTTTTTGCTGTTCATTCAGCAACGGCACATTATTTCGAACGAATTCCTGCAATGTATCAACATTGTATTGCAGCTCTCGATTTTATTCTTGGTTGAGTGCATCGTGCATCCATCGATTTGGCGCAATCATTCCTACTTCAATCAGTAGCTTGTTTGCATTAGTCAAGCATTGATCCTCAATCAGAATCAATCCTTCATTGTAGATTTCATCGGTTATTTGGATGTCAGGATTATTCGTTTGAATGCGCAAGCGATGCAAGATATCTTCACATATGTCGTCTTTGTATTTGTTCCATAACTGAATTGGTTGTGAAGGAAAACATGTGGTGATGATAATTGCGAACAGTGTTCGTATTTGGTACGCATTTGATGAAACAACTCAATCCGCAAGTGTTAAATCCCAATGAGAATTGTTCTCCAGCAAACCCAATAGTTGACATGCTTCTCGATATGTTTGGCATTGGTGGCCATTCACAGTTTTCAAATGCGCAAATGATTTTGGTCCATGTACATTTACCAACAGCAGTCGCAAAAAAAAACATTCATCATTTCTAGGATGAACAGTATACATGCGACCTAGTGCATCAGTGGAAAACACCTGTGGCCAATCTGGAACTGGGGTTCCTTGTTTGCGACGTTGGAATTTTTTTGTTGATTGATTCCAAGTGTAATACTTGGGCATTTCATCGTACATCAGCGTCGTTGCGAATGGATCTGCTTCACACATTGCAAAGAAGCTAGTCAATGTTGTCGATGGTGGTATCTCAGCTCGTTGTGCCGCATTAGCCTCAGTGAAGTAAACTCTTTGGCCATTTTCCAAATGCACTGCTAAATGTACAACTGTGAATTTGAAATGACAATAATCGCCACAATGCTTCATTAGTACTGACGTATCTGCCCTTTTGGAAGTTGCTGATTTCGTCATTCGCATTTTCCGACGCAATACCAAACACAGCCATGTCGCTGCCTTTTGTGATGTACTTGCGCAAATATTTGATTGATTTGGCCGAATGACAACTCTCAACGTTTGCATGTGTTTCGAAAATTCGTGATAGCAGCGGGCAATATGGTACAATCATTTCCGATCTCAATCTCTTGATTTTGAACTTTAACTTTGATAGTTCGACCATTATCTTCTTTTGAACGCCGACAATAAACTGGATATCCATCGTTCCCTGTGACTGTTTCAGCAACTAACGGTCGCGGATATCGTTTTGTGCACTTTCCATCAGCCATGCAAGGCGATAATGGATTTAATGCACCGCACGGTCCATGCACCATCTGTGTCGTCACAATGTCGTGTAGATGGGGATCAGTGACTGGATCAGGAATTTCAGCTGATATGATGTCATCCACTTCATTTGAATGTAATTTGTTCAGCGACCAAATTAGGATATGAGCATACGGTAGTCCACGCTTCTGCCATTCCACCGAGTACATATAACAACGTGTGTCACAAAAAACTCGATACTTAGTAAGCACATCCATCATAACCTTGAGTTTTTGCTGAAATACTATTATGTCATGGCGATCTTGCGGTTTTTGGCCCGGTTCCAACTCACGTTCAATTTCCGTCCACTTCGGATTGCATGTGAACGTAATAAATAAATCCGGAGTTCCATAATTTCGCACGTACGTCATAGCGTCTTGAGCGTATTCGTGCATGTGGCGTGGGCTTCCGATATAAGATGATGGGAGAATCGTCAGACGTCCAATATTCTGAACATCACCATCTGAATGAATAGCATCACGCAAGTGTATATAGTCCTCAGATCGTAGCTTTGCCTGATTGAATCGGATGAACGCTAAACGTTCGCTCTCGACTTTGACATACATGTCGACAGCGAATTGCTGGAATAGCCGACGGCACTTCAGAATGACATGCTCCTCATGTGTACAAATCATCATACGATGCGCATAGTAATTCATTGCGCTTAGATTTTTATTCGTTGATACGCCTGAAAATGCAAAATTAACTGAATTGTTAATGGAAACCAATAATAGCAATAATGAGTTTGTGAATATTGTACCTGTAATTGGATCGACCATCTTCAACGTGATATCGTATCCGTCTTGTCCTTGCAATCCAGCCGTTTCTCTTTTGAACTTTAACGCATTGCAATATCGGCATATAGTCGTCATTGGTCCAATATCTAAATTTTCATCATCACTGTAGTTCGCAGTAGGATCATATTGGAATGTGTGGAATTGTTTTGTGGTGATTTTGTGTAAAAGAAAGTTTCGTGTATTGATTTTTTTAGAACAGCTGAACAATGATTTCCTTAAAATCAACTGTAAGCATGCCAAATGATAATTTCTCATGGTGGGCAGGGGAAAACAGAAAATACTACGAGTATGAACAACCAATAATGTCAACCAACCCTGATACCTCAGTTAGGTTCTATGATTAAATGTTCGACCACAGACAATTCCTCCCAGTCACAGTCCTAGTCGGCGCTCTTTGCCGAATAGTCGCCAACTTGTCGCCGACTACGAAAGTGGCCGGATGGTTTAAGTGACCTATGTGCTTATTAGCTCTCGTACACTAATCGCTTCAAGTGTGCCTATAAAAATTTGAGTTTCCTCGATTTCTCTTGGATTCCATCATTATATCCTGACCTGACGACCATGGGACCATCTGGGAATAAACGCATAACATTTTAAAATTAAACAATCACTATGTACGTTGCAACGGTGATAAATAAAGCAGTTTTCTAGAGTAGTAATTGTTTAGAACTGAAGCATCGCAAGTAACCTAATAGATGATTATCGGCGCGGAATAACTTTATAACTTTATAATTTGTGACAGGATCCTAAGACACGACATTATCTACCTGTACCACGATCTGGATTTAGTTGCCTTCACCCGAGACACTGGCAAACCATGTAGATAGGATTGGAGTGTAGGGGGCTGCAGTCCGGAGACGTGAGGATCTCGGAGAGACAGAGCCGACCGGTATACTAGCAAACTACCAACAACAACTTTAGTCAACATAGGAACATATATAAGCTATAGAGCTCCCAATTCATCTCTTTTGTTAATAGTACATATCATTAAATTGTGTTTCGAAAATTCGTGATAGCAGCGGGCAATATGGTACAATCATTTCCGATCTCAATCTCTTGATTTTGAACTTTAACTTTGATAGTTCGACCATTATCTTCTTTTGAACGCCGACAATAAACTGGATATCCATCGTTCCCTGTGACTGTTTCAGCAACTAACGGTCGCGGATATCGTTTTGTGCACTTTCCATCAGCCATGCAAGGCGATAATGGATTTAATGCACCGCACGGTCCATGCACCATCTGTGTCGTCACAATGTCGTGTAAATGGGGATCAGTGACTGGATCAGGAATTTCAGCTGATATGATGTCATCCACTTCATTTGAATGTAATTTGTTCAGCGACCAAATTAGGATATGAGCATACGGTAGTCCACGCTTCTGCCATTCCACCGAGTACATATAACAACGTGTGTCACAAAAAACTCGATACTTAGTAAGCACATCCATCATAACCTTGAGTTTTTGCTGAAATACTATTATGTCATGGCGATCTTGCGGTTTTTGGCCCGGTTCCAACTCACGTTCAATTTCCGTCCACTTCGGATTGCATGTGAACGTAATAAATAAATCCGGAGTTCCATAATTTCGCACGTACGTCATAGCGTCATGAGCGTATTCGTGCATGTGGCGTGGGCTTCCGATATAAGATGATGGGAGAATCGTCAGACGTCCAATATTCTGAACATCACCATCTGAATGAATAGCATCACGCAAGTGTATATAGTCCTCAGATCGTAGCTTTGCCTGATTGAATCGGATGAACGCTAAACGTTCGCTCTCGACTTTGACATACATGTCGACAGCGAATTGCTGGAATAGCCGACGGCACTTCAGAATGACATGCTCCTCATGTGTACAAATCATCATACGATGCGCATAGTAATTCATTGCGCTTAGATTTTTATTCGTTGATACGCCTGAAAATGCAAAATTAACTGAATTGTTAATGGAAACCAATAATAGCAATAATGAGTTTGTGAATATTGTACCTGTAATTGGATCGACCATCTTCAACGTGATATCGTATCCGTCTTGTCCTTGCAATCCAGCCGTTTCTCTTTTGAACTTTAACGCATTGCAATATCGGCATATAGTCGTCATTGGTCCAATATCTAAATTTTCATCATCACTGTAGTTCGCAGTAGGATCATATTGGAATGTGTGGAATTGTTTTGTGGTGATTTTGTGTAAAAGAAAGTTTCGTGTATTGATTTTTTTAGAACAGCTGAACAATGATTTCCTTAAAATCAACTGTAAGCATGCCAAATGATAATTTCTCATGGTGGGCAGGGGAAAACAGAAAATACTACGAGTATGAACAACCAATAATGTCAACCAACCCTGATACCTCAGTTAGGTTCTATGATTAAATGTTCGACCACAGACAATTCCTCCCAGTCACAGTCCTAGTCGGCGCTCTTTGCCGAATAGTCGCCAACTTGTCGCCGACTACGAAAGTGGCCGGATGGTTTAAGTGACCTATGTGCTTATTAGCTCTCGTACACTAATCGCTTCAAGTGTGCCTATAAAAATTTGAGTTTCCTCGATTTCTCTTGGATTCCATCATTATATCCTGACCTGACGACCATGGGACCATCTGGGAATAAACGCATAACATTTTAAAATTAAACAATCACTATGTACGTTGCAACGGTGATAAATAAAGCAGTTTTCTAGAGTAGTAATTGTTTAGAACTGAAGCATCGCAAGTAACCTAATAGATGATTATCGGCGCGGAATAACTTTATAACTTTATAATTTGTGACAGGATCCTAAGACACGACATTATCTACCTGTACCACGATCTGGATTTAGTTGCCTTCACCCGAGACACTGGCAAACCATGTAGATAGGATTGGAGTGTAGGGGGCTGCAGTCCGGAGACGTGAGGATCTCGGAGAGACAGAGCCGACCGGTATACTAGCAAACTACCAACAACAACTTTAGTCAACATAGGAACATATATAAGCTATAGAGCTCCCAATTCATCTCTTTTGTTAATAGTACATATCATTAAATTGGTTACTTCAATAAAAGCAAACAGAAAACAACATTTACTAGTATGGTAGTATTGTGCTGTGTGACTTGACTTTTGTTTTAGCTTCTTTGTTGCTTTCCTTTGCTGGTTTCCCACGCTATAATGAAATTGAGGTCTAGAAAGTTGTGATATTATATTATTATTATGTATTCTGGAACATTTTTGTATAAGTGGTACACTTATGGATTCCATTATTATAATGGGTGTCTCAAATCCTAACCGAAATTAATTTTTTTAACAGAACACATATTGCCGTTAAATTTTGGGAGTATGTTATTTTCCACTTTAAATGTAGACACGTAGGTTACTTGTGGAATACAAAATCCAACAAAAGCCCGCCTCGGCTTTGCTGGCAAATATTCACCCTATTCATGAAGATTTTGATGATATTTTGACATAATTGTGGTTGAATTTCGTACACTTGCATACACTTTTCCCTGCAGAAAACCCCAAAGAAAAAAGTCCAGAGTTTACAGATCTCACAATCTTGGTGGCCAGTTTCGTAAACTTTTTGATTACGTGGAAATTAAAGCTGGTGATAAGACCTTACTTACTTCCACGGGCTTTTTCTTTGTATATTTTGCTTTCCTCAAGGCAAAGTGGGCGTTCATAGAACCCACCTGTCCCCTACGGTCTTTATCTATTCTATAACGCATTCATGGCATCAAAAGCGCCATCAGTGGCTGAAGATATGAACTACACGCCTAGCGAGCAATTACAAGTTTTCATACATTGTACATACTTTCTGATATATAGCTAATCGAAATTAAGATTTTTGTGGTTTCAAATAACAATAGTAGTAACGGCTACGTAACCCAAACTTAGCATATCTACAAATAAAAAAAATGTGGATATACCCCACTACACCCGTGAGAAGCCGGGTCAGGTTGCTAGTTTATATACATATAAATTTTTATACTTATGTACATAATATTATTTATAAAATAGGGGTACACAGTCAGACCTAGTTTATAGGAGCTTAATAACTCTGACAGGCTAGGATGGTGAACTATGGCCTAAGCTTACTTCACTAAGGGGCGGCCTGTGCCCCTGCTGTGGCGTGTATAATGGCTGATGCATGCATAAGATACATAGATACATTGTGTGATTATTTTAGGTGACGGGCACTGGCCACGGCATGGGCCGCGAAATGGCGCTGCGGTTCGCGCGGCTGGGTGGCATTGTGGTGTGCGTCGACATTAACGTGAAGACCAACGAAGAGACCGTGGAAATGATCAAAGCGGATCAGGGGAAAGCGTACCGATATGAGTAAGTACCTATTAACTACCTAGGTACAACCCACACAATATTTATTAATATTATTTATTTATTATCTACAATCATCTATTAAAGGTCCGTATATGTGAAATTGATCATATTTGTTGATCTAGATCTTAGTTTATATGTTATTTATGAGTTAAATATTTTAAAACAGAAAACTTGAACTTATATCTAGACACGCAGCATCATGTCCAGTCCAGCCAAGTTAAAATAAAAACGAACTGGCGACACATGAACCTACATACATAAAATCTGGCACAGTTTTTGAAGGCTATTACCTTGTCTATAATTATAAATTTCATAAATGTAGCTCATACAATTATTGATCTATTAACGTTTAAAACCGGCATTTTTATGGCTGACTGACTGACTCACTGAATGACCTATAATAGATCAAAAACCCAACCCATTTCCAGATGATCCAGAAACTTGATATTTGGCATAATGGTAAACTTTTAGGCTTATACAAAGCAAAAAAAACTAAAAATTATTGACAATTATATCAACACAGTAATATCAAAGCAAAGTGAAGTATGAAAGTAGGTGATATATATATAAAAATTTATTTTATATATCATATAGACTGCAAATTATTTTTTTATATATCATACCAACCCAGGCTGGTGTAACCCAGCCGAAACGTCGGGAAAAAGGTATTTTGCCAAATGACGCGTTTAATCCCGTTTTATTATTTTTAAATTATTAATGGCACGCGTAAATTTAAAAACTTATATTGCAAATATAATATAGCCTGGACATGAAAACTAGCCACGTCAAATATTAAGCTTAAATTACACCCCTAGTGAAATAAATGCATTGTGTATATAACTGTCTAAAATTTAAGTGTTGATCAGTTTTTTAATTATAATAAAACTAGACTTTGCCAGCGGCTCCGCCCGCCCTAAATTCGGTTATCGGCGTGGAACTCCTTTATTTAATCACAGTATTAATGCTGTGATTACACTTATGGAGTTTGCTATATCAAGCTGTTGCTATAGCTTTATTTCGTTTAAGCTCGGTTGTAGTTATTTGCGCTTTTGAATTTTTCGGGATAAAAAGTAGCCTACGTGCTATTCCAGGACCTAGTCTATAGGTGGCCAAGTTTCATCCCGATTCGTCCAGTGACTGAAGGGTTTTTGAGTAACAAACATCCATACTTACAAACTGTTTGAGTAACAAACATCCATACTTACAAACTTTTTGAGTAACAAACATCCATACTTACAAACTTTCGCGGTTATGATATTAGCAGGATTCATGTTTTCACTTCAAAATCTGATGAAGAAAGAAAGATGTTGATGATGAAAGATGTTATTTAGCGATAATTTTGATTTTTTTTTCTATTTAGAACAGTAAAGGCAATCATGTACCTAAAGTGTATGATTTAAACAGTAAATCCTTAAATATCTAACATATTAATTGCATAACTAAATCTTAAGCAATAACGCTACAGCTAGGGACCATACAAAACAATTATTTCGCTTTAACTAAAACAAACTAGTCGTTCTTATTATACGCGTAAGTTCTTATTAACTTTAGGAATGACTGACTTCACCACACAACCTAGAACTAGGGTTGTTCTAGAAAGAAACTTGGCAGACAGCACTCAGCAGTGAGAGATAAAAGTTAATCATATCCATAATTTCTTAAGTTTTGTTAGAAATTGTTATTTGCACTTCTCACTTCACTTCTACTTAGAAATTTAAAATTATGTGTTCCAGGCCAAAGGTGTATTTCAGGGATAGCGACAAAGTATACGTTGAATCTGGTTTTTTTTTAATTCCGAAGATAAATCTAAAGCTCAATTTTTTTTTTTTCTAGATGTGATGTTACCAACCGCGCTGCTGTGGAGGCAATGGCAGAGAAGATCAGACGCGAAGTGGGCGAGGTGACGATGTTGGTAAATAACGCAGGTATCATGCCGTGTAAGCCGCTCAGCCAGCACTCCGAGAAGGAAGTACGCTTGGTCATGGACGTCAATGTGATGGCACACCTCTGGGTTAATATCCACAAAGTCTACATTGTATACATGTTCCCTAACGGCATGGCTACACTTGACTGATTTTGACACCATAATTTGCGTCACCTAATATTTTGTCAGTAGACTGTTAGAGTCGGCTCATACCGAGACGCGACGTGACGAGTCACGGCGTACAGCGGCTTAAGGATGCGCCGCTCGATTGCGCGCGAGACGTTGGGATGCGCCGCGTGTCGCCAGCTCGGCTCATCCCCCCGATCGACCCGGGCACGGTCGTAAAACTATAGTTAGGCGGCCTCGACACGTACTAACGGCCCCAGATGACGATGTCGCTGTCCGGATATCGAGATTAGTCTCTACGACCTCCCCGAATAGGGCCTCCCTCCAAACACGATGCCGACGTCCCCGGGTTCGTCGGCGCCCACAAGGATACACGAGGTATCAAAGAGTGCCGGGGCGCTTCTCGCCCCCACTCAATCGCAACCGTACCCGCGTAACGGGGAACTCCCCTCCTGGCGGTGACTCACCTTCGGGTTCGAGACTCACGCCGGTCGAAAGGACGCCCCCGAGAGCGACAACCCAAGCCGAGGCTTCCCCCGCGGGGAGCCCTTGAGCGTTGGGCGCTATATGGGCTGAGGCTCCTTCAGAGTCTCGCCCCAAAAGCCCGGTGAAGCAGTAATGGCTGCAACAGCCAACTGCATAGACAGTTCAGAAAAAAAAAAAAAAGCTAGCTCGACATCCGTGTCACTACAAGTAACGTGAAAGCGACGCGACGCGACATAAAGCGGCTTGAAGATGAGCGGCGCGGCGCATCCCAACGTCTATTATATTCCGCAGATTTCTGTTAGATACTTAATGCCTTCTCGTTAATCCTAAACCATTTAGTTAATGATGATAAACGGTTTATGAAAGGAGTATTCAGGTTGAGACCAACAAACCCAAAATACAATGTAACTTGGGATCCATCCTTAGTGTTGAATTATTTAGGTAAAAAATGGCCTAATGAGGACCTCAACTTGGAAACTCTTTCAAAAACGACACTTACCTTGTTGGCTTTGGTCACTGCACATCGCGTGCAAACCTTTTCTCTAATTAAATTAAATAATATTATTTTTAAGGAAAATGAAATTATTATTATGATTCCCGATTTAGTCAAAACATCAAAACCCAATTCCTATCAACCAATTTTAAAATAACCATTTTATAATAATAGACCTGAAATATGTCGTGCAAAAAGTTTGATGGAATACATTAATAAAACTAGTTCTTTGCGAAGTTCTTGTAATTATTTATTCATAAGTTTTAGGAAACCTCATGCAAAATTAACATCACCATTGGATAAAAGACTGTCTGCAAAGTAGTGGCATAGACACCTCAACATTCAAAGCGCATAGCTCTCGTCACGCATCTGCATCTGCAGCTAAAAGACTGTCAGTATTGATGCAATTAGGAAAACCGCGGGCTGGAGTCAATCTTCATTTACTTTTGCCCGTTTTTATAATACGGACGTAGTGAGTAATGATGTTAATTTTGCACGATCAATACTTTCTTCTTTAATCTGAAAGAAAAGAAATAGTCATTATTATCAAATACTAATTATTTATTTGATCTATTAAACCTATATGTATAGATATATTTATGTGGCTAATTGTACTACTTAGATATTTAACTAGGTAGTTACTGTTGTAAATTGAATTGTATCTAATCATAATTAAAACTGTTTTATCATTTTACATATACCTAACCGGTCTATTAAATTATCATTTATCAAAACACATATTGAATAATTTTTTCACATTTTAATGTCTCTTAACATCATATAATATGTTAACGAAAATCGCTAAGAATGAAGCTGTGAAATATAATTGAGAATCAAACGAACTTACTAAGTGAAGTTCGATCCCAATTATGTGAACAGCTTCATTCGACGCGATTTAATATCACCCACCCTTTATAAATCTAAAACACATGTATTATCGACCCGGCCCGAAATGTGAAATAATTATTAAGTTACCTTTAAACAAAATGAGTGTAAAAGTGAGGATCTTCAATATTTATGTGAGGTAAATTGGTAAGCCTGGGTTGCCAATTTAAAAAGTGTTGCCAACTTCAAAATGTTGCCAACAAAAAATCTTAACTACTCGCAAGGCTGATGGCTACGAAAACGAGCTATACAATGTGTTAAGGAAAATCGCGTCGAATGAAGCTGTTCACATAATTGGGATCGAACTTCACTTGGTAAGTTCGTTTGATTCTCAAGTATTTGTTATATTCGGAGAAAGTTTTGGTTTACAACAAATGGATACCCATGGTCCTGATGGGATAGTATATAATGATGGGAACCTGGAGAAATCAAGGGAACTTATCAAATTTTTATAGGTACACTTAAAGCGATTTGGTTATTTTTTAGTGTACGAAAAAATAAGCCAATAGGTCACTTAAAAGTAAAATATAAAAACTTTTTAACAAAAAAACAACAGACTTCAAAACGCACTTAAAAGGTAAAAATAATTATTTCAAAAAAGTCGTCCAAGTAAAGTGTGTTATAAACTGTTAAAAAGATAGAAACCAACTTTAAACTGTTATTTAGATCATATTTTTTTAATAATTATTTTTACACTTTTGTGCAATTTGAAGTCAGTTGTTTTAATTGTTAAAAAAAAATATTGAGTTAAAACTCAATCAAATATTTTTTTACAGCTTATGCAGACTTTCCTGCCGTCGATGATGGAAAAGAATCATGGTCACATTGTTGCGATGTCATCAATGGCTGGAGTTGTCGGACTACGCAACCTGGTCCCATACTGCGCCTCGAAGTTCGCTGTCCGAGGTTTGATGGAAGCAATGAACGAAGAACTTAGAGAAGACCGTAGAGATTTTAGCGGGGTGAGTCGTTTTCCAGTAATTTGATAACTTGACTTTTGTTGTACACTTACTTAAATATCTATACTTCTTTACTATAACTTCTTGTTATATAAAAATAAGCTCGTCGTGCAACTTCGTATCGCCTAGGGAAGTGTTCTACGAAATCATTGTCCCCTCCATAAAAAACATCACACATGTGTAACACTTACGCTTACAGCAGGGCTGGTCCACAAATTCGAAGTCGCACAGCGCTCAATGGAGTGAGCTATGCACGTAGTGTCTCTGAGAGCTCGAATTTTAAATTGAGATCATTCGGAAGAGAACTAAGGTCACTGCTCGTAGAATTAGCAAGCTAAAGAACCGATGGCCAATGAAGTAGACGGGTCCTAGAGTCAAGACCGTGTATGGAAAGGCGAAGCGTGGGACGCCCTCCAGCCTAGTGGACTGACGACCTAAAAAGGGTGGCTGGTAGTGGCTGGATGCGGAAGGCAGATGTACGGGTGAAATGTTGCGCCATGGAGGAGGAGGCCTGTGTTCAGCAGTGGACCAATATAAGCTGATATGATGATCATATGAAAAACATTTCTAACCAGTTCTACCCCACTCTGGTTTGTCCTACCTCCAACTACCTACGCCCATAAAACCCTATACAGGACGGATCCATCAACTCCACTATCTAAACATTTGTGTAACATAACAACTGCGCTTTCCTGCGCGCTCCATGCAATTCTCTATCCATACGATGAAATGTTCAACGAAAATATGATGAAATATAAATATGACTGTTTATGTTTGTATGTATTGTTTAGATCAAGTTCACAACTATCTGCCCATTCATCGTGGATACGGGACTGTGCAAGAAGCCACGAATTAAGTACCCTTTCCTGATGAAGATCATACCAGTACAGCAGGCCGCTGACACCATTGTGGATGCTGTGCGTAGGAATTACTACGAGATCACTATTCCTGGATCGCTTTTCTACATAAGCCAGGTAAGAGAAATTTTATCTCTTTTTCAAGGATTTCTAAAAAACTTGTAAAAAAAATTTATTCTACTGTTGCTTTTTTTGACTTATAACACTCCTCTCTGTTTTCGTCGAAGGTAAATTAAAATTTTCCAAAATTTTATAACAATCGGTTTACTCTTAGTGCGCGAGTCCGACTCGCACTTGACCCTTTTTTTTCTTACATAAAAACCTTGCCCTAACAAATAATAACACAACAAAAAAAACCATTGCTATTAATCGTAATATTATTAACATTGTAACGTGACAACTTGTGCCTTTCACTTTTTATGTCTGTCTCTCTCGCTCTTAGGCGGGCTAACCATGCCGCGTGCCTCTCACTCGCTCTCATTGTGAGCGCATAACGTGAGCGGAGCGTAACGCAGTTTCTTGAAGTGTCACCCGGCAAACCAATTTATAAGACGTTGTCACGTCAAAAAGGTTAATTCGGTGCATTCGTTCGAAAGTTAGGTGACCAAGGGAAAAAGTGATTTATTTTTAGGCTTCCGTACCCAGAGGGTGCCAACGGAGCCCTATTACTAAGCTCACGCTGTCTGTCTGTCTGTCCGACCCTTAAAGGACTCTATCTTTTATGTAAAAGCCTGAATTTTTCACGGAATATGTGTTATAATGGTGGATTATCTAACAAATAATAGAAAGTAAAAAAGGTCAACATTTCTGAGAGGTCCCATACAAGAAACTCATTTTCATTGTCTTTGCTTATCGTAAAAACAGTAATAATAATAAAAAAAATTAGTGTGACAACAAATAATAAAAATCGGCCAAGTGTGAGACGGGCCAAAGCCATTGCCATTTTAAATTACCGGTACAACGCCATCTAGCAATAGTATTAAGAGACACAGTACCACATTTGTTTGGGGAGTCCTCATACAAGAAACATATTTTCGTTGTTTTTCTATTATCGTAAAAACAGTAATACATACAAACTTTAAACTGGCAGTTAAAATAGTGAGAGCTCCAAAGTATAACAACAAATGCTTAGCGGATCCTTTTTTGTTTTTGTCTTTTTTCGTAAATTTACATGCGTGTCATTAACATTGGTGAAGTGCAAGTCAGACTATAGCGCACCGCAGTAGGTACTTGAATGGCCGAACGCTTAGCGGCACACTTTTTTTGTTTGTGTTTTATAAATTACGTAAATGGTGGTAGGTATGGAACCCTCGATGCGCGGGTCCAACTCGCACTTTTATATAGATAGATTGTCAGCATTTTCATTGAATCGCCAGGTGTACTTATGACATATGAACGAAAATATTTACGGGTGCATTTCGGATCTCGGATCACTACCTACTAACTAATCATATTCTTTTTATAAACCAATCGTATTTATTGCTGATTTTCAGTTATCCAGAGCTTTGCCCAGAGATGTATCGTTACACTTGAAGGACTTTTTGGATTCAGGACTTGACCCCCACGACGACGCGTAGTGGTCAACCTTGTAAATTTTGTGTTAAGTTTTTTATTGGACAGTGGAAGGTTACATAGTGCATAGATATACTTGTAAGTGTTTGTGGGATAGATATATCATTCACATAGGTCGTCAAGGGCATAAAGTCGAGTTCTATTTAAGGTTTATCATTTGTTTTACTGTATAAAGGTTACCACATACAAGACTTGCAGGTAATGTAATATTTCATCAGCGAGTTTGTACCAACGATGAAATTCATTTATTCATTCATATTATCTGCTTCGTTTGTGTAACTCCATTGATTTGTATGAAGAGCGATATCGTAGAATATGCGGTATGTTAAAAACAACGTATATTATCCATGTTGTGTGTGCCGACGTTAATATATCTCTTAGGTATTGTCTGCATGTTAGTTATAATGCTGGGTACAATGATCTTAAGTAAGTGTTTTGATAACTTAGTATGTTTCGAATATAGAACCATGTAGAGTTTACAATTCACGGCTGTAAAGTTCTCAGTTTGCAACACTTAATAATTATATCAATATTATACAATTGAAACATATGATTTTAAATCAAAATCAATAGGTAATTGATTGTGTTCAATAGAAATAGCATTTCATATTGCTGTAAGAGGTACCTAATAGCAAATAACTAGCACTGCCACTGGATATTTTTAAATTCCTTACATTCTTACAAAATGTATTTCAAAAATGAACTTTATAGAAAAATTTACACTTAACTAGTCATAAGCTATTTTAATATCGTTTTTTTTGTATCAAGAAAACAGCTGAGAGTTTTAAAAAGCAATCCTGCTGATAGTAGTCGCTTTTTTTGTATAGTAGGTTTTTGAAATACCTATGCTTTTTACGAAGAGAAAATTAAAAATATCTAGTGTCGCCGTTACTTGGCTGCTATTGGCCTCTTATCACAATTTTAGATGTTACAGTTTCACAATTGATGTGCTTCTCAAAGCCTTGCCTCTAACTTGTTTCGATTGTACGATTTACCTATTTCGGTGATACCTTGTTATTCGTTCTGTGCCACCATTGATGTAACTAATAATTTACGGATCAACAAGTCTTCCCAAAATACCATTCACAAGGTACATTTTTCTGAGAAGCGTAAATATGATTTTGATGATTAGAGTCACCGAAAAGTTTTACATCCTTGTTATTTTACTAATAATAGCAAATAATGTATACCTAAATACTTAGTAGGCATATGTTATTAAGAACCATATAATATTAAGTATACCGCGAGGTTAATTACGTAGTATGGGCTGGCCTGTTTGCTTTTTTAATATGTTAATAATAACATATTCAAACAATTTATTTATTAAACAGTTTTTTTTATAAACCTGTTGTAATACTAATTGTACAGCTTAATTTAGAATTATTTAATGTGTTTGTTAGTAAATGCCTGATTTATTTGTAAATGATAAATTTATGAGCAATGTGATTATTTTAATGTAAGTTTAATGTTACGTGAATAATTTTATGTTATGTTTTTTTGATTATCTTTAAGGAAATGAGGTATATAGTCTAAATAATTAAAAAGTTTATTCATCTTGCCCGCTGTGAGAAAAACAGTTTTACAGAATAGGCAAGAAATCCAACTATTTTATTTTGCCAAACTAAACTCATATTAAGTTTTAAGTGCCATCATCAAACAAACATCAATAAATATATTTAACAATTTGATATATGTTATTTTGATAAATAATTTTTGTACATTATTTTGTCACACACAATACTTTCTCAAATATTTTATTTATTTATTTTTATTTTTTTGTATTCGAATGTGATAAGCATAATCTTAATCTAGTTATTAATCGCATTATTTTCTCAATTTATTAAGTTTTGATGTTTGAAAATTTTCATTATTGTTTGATAGGTGATGTTATTTTTAAAATTAGATCAAATAAAAATTAATTTTATATATATTTTTTGGTTTTTTATTTTCTTTTGATCTTTAAGTTTTACTCATAGACTTCGAGTTTTGTAATCCGTCCTATGGACTGCGCAATAGCCTTAAAAAATTCTTAAGCAACTCTTTAGCAAGAGACACAGTTAATCCGCTGCAACTACCTGTCCTTTTTCTCCAAAATAAAAACAAAACGTCCGAAAGAGGCAAATACTCCATACGGACACAGACTATATCACGGATTAGGTACGTCTCTTTTACACTTCAATGACTGATTTAACTTCCCAACACAGCTGACTATAAATGCGATGTGCGGTCTCTATGTCTGTGGTTATAATTGAGTGACAATTCGATTTAGTAATGTCATTTATTCTCCAATCAATTGCTGTCAAGTTACGGAATACGACTTTAGCTTCTTCTTCTTTCCCAATGTTACAGAAATTACCGAATAGGGGTGTTCAATGCCACAGAACATTATAAGAATACCCATCTCCTTCATGAATCTTTTATTTTCTCTACATACATTGGTTGCTTTTTGCTTAGTGTCTAAGCTGCACATATTAAGCCTTGGTCCATATTTATGTATTAATACTATATCCAAAATACTACTTACCAGTAGCGGCGTATCCATATATACAAGTCCACTCACATCAGCTTACCTTTCAAAAATGTACTAATTATAGAGCAAGGTGCGCTCTAAGAAGCTATCTGCAATAAGTTAACTCGCGACCAAAAGGTCGAAAGCGCCATGTACAAGTCGGTGCTTACGCGTTTTGTTTAACGTGGTGTAAAGCCATTTCTCTGCCTTTTACGCTCCCACGGCTTTCGCTTACACGCGTTGGGTTAAATTTGCGGCACACATTTTTTGATCTTTCTAATGGATACGTTTTTACTGTTTGTTCTCTCTGTCGCCTACAAGTGATAGATGGATGAGGTTGAAAAATTAAAAACAAAATATATTTAAATTTTAATGACAGTACAAACGTGTTTATTATTTATTTTTATTTAGAAGTGTACTTGCGTTTTATTCAGAACAGCATGAATTTAGAATGTATCCGTCCGCCATAATCACTATTTGTGCGCGCTAAGTATTTTTCATTGTATTTTTATCTTACGTATTTTTTATTGCGGTTAGTTTTATTTGTCATAATGGCTTTAATTTATAAGTATAGAAAGCTATTTAAGTGACTACTAGCTGGATCACGAAACTTCATTTTCCAAACCAAGTTTTGAGGACAAAAACATATATTTTTTGACCGGCTTACCCTTGTTATAATTCCACCCTTCGCCAAAGATATAATAATACTATACCCCTCGCCACTGTATGTACACTATACGTATGTAGATACGTCAATCACAAACATCCATTTTCCATTAAAAAAAAAAAGTGACTTTTAAAGTAGGTTTACTCCTCAATGACTTATTACACAACACGGAACAAGTAAGGGCCATAGACCACATGATACTTCAACATCAGCAATCGATGCAGCGACTAAAACTAAAGGGCAGTTAATTTTATAAGCCTGATGGATGACGCTCAAATAAAACGTAATATTTTAAATACCTACTTACAATATTGATAACAAAATATATCGATATTTTATTTAAAAAATCATTGTTGTTTTTATGGTTTCTACGAAAATAAAAAAAAACTACGAATTATCACGTTATCAATTTTATTTTTGCATCAATTTGTTTAAAATATTGTTTTATTTCTTACATTTTTTACAATTCCTACGAATACACAATTCTTTATAAGAAACTAGGTACTTTGGCTTTGACGTATCACACAAATTCCTATTTGTAAGACTTCTGTTCGTGTACGATTCATTTTACCGTTTCTTTAATTTTCTTTTAATATTAAAAAACAATACTTTTATATATTATCAAACGTGTGTTCGTTTGAATATTATCTTTACTACATAAGTGATTTATGTTTTCCGTCTGGTGTGTTTTAGTCATTTGTAATTTTATAATACAAAACCGAATAAAAAACTTGTGACTGGTGAATAGTTTTTTTTAAAAACTTCAAATTCTTTGTTGAATTAGTTCCACAACCAAAGCGGCCGCGGGAGGAAGTTCCTCTGCCGCTCCAAAAATGATTTCCCTCATGAATTCCCTACCCTGCCAAAAATTCAAAAATATAATATCAACTTCATTCTGGTTCTGGTTAAGATATGTATTAAAAATTAAAAAATAAAATACTGTAACTTATTACAATAATTTAGTTGACTTTCCAATATTTATGTTAGCTTTAACATTTATTTGGACTATATTTGTTAACTATTTACCATTTACTAATTTTTTTTTTCATGTAACTAAATTATTTCGTATTAAAAATGAAATAAACCGGCAACCAGAAATTCCTTAGTCAAGATAAAGTTAAAAATTCAAATAATAATATTAGTAATATTAAAACAAAAAGCTCTTAGAATGTCTCTATGTTACAACACATTATCTACAATACTAATCTTCCAAATAGTACAATAAAGTATTACAAATTATTCATTAGATTTTACATTCCCACTAGCAGACAACAAGTCAATTCTACTAACAATATCAAGTCAACTTGCCAATATTAAAAACCTAACGGATATTTTATAATCAGACGATAATTCGGACAAAATTTGCCTCTCAAATGTCATATCTGATAGCCAAAATTATCATCATAATCATAAATTTTACGAACCAAATCTAACCACAGTAGTAGGGAATGTTACTATATTTTTGTAACTTATTTTCATTAATTAAGTAAGAAATATAAATAAATAATAGTTTATTTATGGTTATGTTTTCAATTAATTGGTTAGGCTAGGCTTAATAAACCGTTTTAACACACCTAGCTAAAATTATTAAAAAATAAAAATTCAAACTTCTACCAAATATGGTGCTTGGCAATAAATGATGAACATGTAGGATGTTGCAGCAGATAGTTTGCAATAAGCGGCCCTCACTTTGATCACAACAGGTTTTTGCAATTTAGTTTTTAATAAATTCAGGTTTGGGATTTAAGGTGAACCTGCTTAAGTCATCGCTGACTTTGCCACTCAACATTTTATAATATACTAACTGTTGCCCGCGGTTTCACCCGCCCTTAATTCGCTAATCGGTGTAGGATTTCAATTTCAATACAGAAAATATTCGCGTGTTACCTGTGAACCCATGCCCTGCCCCACTGGTGGGACCCCATGTAATTATTTTTTTCGATAGTACCATTGCACTAGAGATTGAATTATTTAATTTAATTTGGTCGTTCCAGTCGTTTGGGCCCCCACGGGTAAGTCAAAAAGAATAAATGATCATTAGGACAGATATAACAAAAATGACAGAAAATGAAAATATATAAACGGAGAATCTTTCTTGTTTAACAGCACATTGACAGATGTCAAACTTTTCTGAAGATTTTTTTTTATTTTATTTTTAATATATTTTTTGAATATTTTTTTTTATATTTTTTTTTAACTATTGATTACGTACGTACTCTATTAGTTTCTTTTACGGAATGAAAGGTCTCATCTAGACCTTTATTTTGGATGACAGCTGTCAAACTAGGAAATGCTATATCTTCGTAACTGTTGATCGTAGACTAGTAGTTTCTTCATAGAAATTATAGGTCTCATATCTCAAGATATTTGTTTCTGATGACAGCTGTCAAACTAGAAAGGGCTATATCTCCATAACTGTTGATCTTAGTGTAGTAGTTTCTTCGCAGAAATGGTAGGACTCATCAAGATCATTATTTCGGATGACAGCTGTCAAATTAGAAAGGGTTACAATCTTCGTAACTATTGATCGTAGGCTAGTGGTTTCTGGACAGAAATGATAGATCTCATGATCTTATTTCGGTTGACAGTCAAATTAGAAAAGGCTATATCTTTGAAACTATTTACAAAAAATGACACTTCCATACATCCTAATGCGATATTATAGACAGCCTATATAGATAGTCATCCGAAATAAAGATATTGATGAGATCTATCAATCATTTCTGTAAGAAAATGACTAGTCTAAGATCAATTTATCGTATTACGGTGTAGTTTTTTTGTACAATAGCATTTATATAAACATATTGAGCAACACCTAACTTTAACAAAAAATGGCATCATTCTATTACATAGTACCACAGACTAAGTACGTACGTAGTAATACTATATCTATGCATATTACATAATTGATGTTTTACCTAGCAATGTCATTCATTTGATAACCTGTTTGGCCGAGTGGTTAGTGCACCTGACTACGGAGCCGAGGGTCGCGGGTTCAAATCCCGCTAGGAGCAGATACTTTTGTGACGAAACATTTGTTACCGCGTCATGTTATTTGTATCGTTGTTGTTCCTGGTCACCATATAACAAGTTTATTACTTAGCCTGGGGCCAGAACTATCTCAGATCTGTTCTGTAAAGTATGATAGGAATAGGCAGGATAGGAAGGAATATCGGGCTTGTGAAATAAAAAAAAACAGCTTACATACATTTTTGAATGTTTAATTTAATTAATGTTTAAGGCATCAATATAATCACAGAATCGCTGAATCGAAGACTTCAGCAGAGTTTCCCAACAGGTGGGTCTTATAATGAAAACATGTTTAGTTTCCTTGTCGCATCTGATGACAGATATCCATTTGCAAGCATGGGCATACAAATCTTAGAATGTGCTCAGACAAAATTTTTAAGGTAAGCAAACAGAGCTGTTTTAAATAGCATAAGTACAAAATACCGTGTGGCCGTGTGGTTTCTAGAGTAATAGAAAAAATTCGCCCCTACCTGGAGTGACCTGCTCTCATCGTGGATGTCAAATAAGGCGACTAAGGAAATACCTGGATGTAATTCTCCTCAACCCGTTTGGCCTGCGTTGGGAGAGTAGGCCAAATCCTCCATCTGTCTCCGGCAGATTATAGAAGTGTGTGCTCCTGCAATGCAGACTTAAAATGACATGATTATGAAGTACAAGAGACATTTGTAAGTATTTCTAATATATGTACCATTACATTTATTTATTCATAAAAGAAACGGTTTGTGTGTCTCATACATACCTGATCCCACAGAAAATAAAGATGTGTTTTAAACGACGAAATCTCAGTTGCAGTAGAGAAATCAGGTTCAATTAACACAGCCAAATCCAATATAATACGCGAAGCAGAAAGGTCCAAATAACAAAGCAGGGGTCGTTCGTAAGTCACTTATTAATTTCAAAAAGCACTTCATTTACGGTAAACCAAGAAGCTTATGGTAAACACAGAATGACAATTATAATATGTAAATAGTTTGACGTTTAATAGTACCTACGTTTAGAAATCACACGTCGGAATGGTCGATGGTCAGGAGCCACAAAATGTATCTTCGATTAATATGAAAAAATTAAACAAAAACCTCTTCTTATTAATAATTACAAATAGTTATCTTTTTTGCATAAAAATTAGACTATATTTTTTTATAATTATTACAAACATTTTGAAATATCGTTAAATATTTTTAGAATACTTCGTATTACGTTTCAGAATGAACTCATAATGGCGTACCTAATTGTTGCCTGTTTAGCAATGTGGTATAATAATATATAGTTTTGTACAAAAACTACTGCATTTATCGTAATTTTAGTATTTTTTTAATAACCTCTAGATTTTTCCTCGATTTTCTAAAATGTGTACAAGGTGCAGACCGGGTATGAAACGTCTCCTTTAACATTTACATTTTTAAAATTTTGCGATTCCATAATTACTTCTAACTAATCCACAGTTGAGTCATCATTTTTTGGATATCTCTCTCTTTACTATGACCTCTATGTCTAAATTACTTAATTCTTCATTATCTTAAAAATCCTACTTATATCATAAATGTGAAAGTTTGTATTTCTGGATGGATGATTGTTACTCAATTACGCTTTAACCACTGGACGGATCGGGATAAAACTTGGCATACATATAGGTCCTGTAATAGCATATAGGCTACTTTTCATCCCTAAAAATTCAAAAGTTCTTGCGGGAATAACTATAACAGAGTTAAACGAACTATTGCTGCACCTATAGCATGCTGACACACTCGAACGTACACAAAAATATTATTAATATCTTCCCTGCGGTTTTGGAGATTAGTGACACACCTACTTCAGCGCCACCTACCGAGTCCATTTATGAATTTAAACCTTGCAGGGGCGCACCCGAACGTACACAAAAATATCATTAACATCTTCCCTGCCGTTTAGGAGAAGATCAGTGACACACCGACTGCAGCATCACCTACCGGGGTCCAATTGTGTTATCAAACCTTGCAGGGACCTACTCGAACATATACAAAAAATGTCATTTAAATCTTCCCTGCCGTTTAGGAGATCAGTGACACACCAACTGCAGCGCCACCTACCGGTTCAAATTGTGTTATCAAACCATGCAGGGACCGTACACAATAAAATATCATTAAAATATCCCCTGCTGCTTAGGAGAAGATCAGTGAATAGGGTTGCCAACTATACTGTTTTGAACAGTATTATTCTGTTTTTCACTAAATTATACTTTTTACTGTTCAGTCAGAGGGCGTTCACTGCTCAGTGCAGCGCAGCCACAAACAAATAACACTAAGTTTCTGAACAAATCTTTCAATGTCAAATATTCAAGGGCGCGTTCGTTTTGGGATGCGGAATCATTATTTTCATTAACTGTCATCCGTTCGTTTAGCATTGGTATCAGAAATACCAAAATTTTAGTATCAGCTGTGACAAACTGTCATGCGTTCGTTTACGATATTTTTGTTATTTTTGTCACTTTTGCCACCGAAAAATGAAACTCTTTAATTAGCTGTTTGTCATTGAAGTCTTCGGTCACATTTGATAATTTTGAGAAAATTATAGATAATCTAAATTTGTATAGACTCAATATTGGTATGGATGATTTATATTTAGAATTAACAAATTTCAAAGAAATTTATAAAAATATATCGGAAGACAAAGATTTTCTTGAAATGAGTACTGGCTAAAAGTGGAGCCATTTATTAGTAACCACTTTAGAAGATTTTAAAAACATGTTCCCGCCACCTCAGCATTTACTGAAAGAGTTTTTTCAGTAATGAATGCTAAGTGACGGGAGGATAGAAATAGAGCATCTATTAATTTAATAAAAATGAGCTTCTCATTTATTTTAATAATGTTATGCTAAGTATTTATAAAGGGCATTTAGTAAGCTGCCACCAAATAGCGCCGCTATAGATATTTTTAACTTCCCCTTTGTAAGTACAAAACGTATTTTAAAAATGTTAGTAAAAATAAATAAATATTCTTAAACATTACACACAACGCCGTCTGGCCCCAAAGTAAGCAAAGCTTGTGTTATGGGTACCAGACAACGGATACAAATACATAAATATTACTTTTTATTTGTAAATACATACATATCATTCATAAATACACCCAGACCCAAGACAAACACAAATGTTTATATTAAGACATAAATGTTTGTCGAGTGCGGGAAATCGAATCCACACCCCCTGCACAGCAGCTGGCCACACTACCAACTAGGCTGCGAGGAAGTCAGTAGGTAATGTTGGAATACTATGCTGAATAACTTATGACTAAATTATTCTTTAAAGTTCATTTTTTAAAATACGCTTTTTACGGAGGAGAAATTAAAAATATCAAATATCAAGCGGCGCTAATGGGCTGCCTATCCTCTTAATGAGGTATAAATGTGACGCAAACCAAAACCTTTAGAAAATCGTTGCCCTCACCCTGCTCGGCTCTACTCTAGGTTTAGTGTACCTATGTGTTACGGCTACACGTAAACCGGACTCAGAATCTGTTTGCAATTCGTGTAAACAAAAATGACCTTGACACGCGTCTTTCGCTTTGTTAGTCTATGCAACATATACATAAATACGTATAATATTTCTCATTGTAAATTTGAAGTTTTGTAGATTTTAGGTTTAATCAGTGTCGTGATTTGAAAACCAGTTAAAGAATGTGTCAATAAAGGTTATCATGTAATGATTTATGATTAAATTACCAGTAAAAGTGAACATTTAGTAAAGTTAGGTTATGTTTACAAGATTTGCACAGAGATTTTGAGTCAGGTTTTAGGTGTGGAAAACCTTAAGATTAGCCGGATTAGTTTGTTTCCAAGGATAGGCATGTTGATTTCTTTTATCTGCCGTATGTGTATGGATACAGAATAAGGAATAGCTAAAGATGTAACACAGGTTAAATTCGTTTCTGGCACTTCGCCAGCCGTTTTTGTGACACGCTCGCTTGTTTTGTGCATAGTTAAGCAGGCTAACAACATTACCCTCTCCTCGAAAATAAACTTAAGTTCAGACGACTAGTGTCAAGTTTATTTTCACACCTACCTTTAGCCGTAACATATTATATATTACACTAATAAATAACATTTATTTATTTTAGTAAACTTAAGTACACTAAGCTACAGGAGTATCTTCCTTCTTTATAGAAATTTATTACATTTTTTAATTTATTTTTTCTTTTTTTGGAACAAATTAAAATTAGAGCAATCTTTTGGTAATATAAATAAAAATATACAAAAACACTTATTTTTTTATATTTAGTTGGTATATTAACCCATTGTATGAAAAACGAAAAAGTATGTGTAATGATGCCGTATCATATCTATTTTATTAATAATTTTTGAAAGTTGGAACTACCCGACTCTGCAAACGTCTGTTGTTTTGGTACAGTCTACTCATGACCATAGTCCTCTTGAAACACGGGCCGTATGATTGTTTTCCACCTTAGTGGTGTAAAAAAGCACTTTACGCTAATGAAAACCAGAATAAATAAAAATCCGTTAATATATAGCTAACAATAGGCTTGCCATATACCCTGTTATAATAAAATAAATATTTTTCATTCCAGCTTTAAATCTAGTCCAAAGATTATTTTCATGTGCATCAATGAGTAGACGGATAGCTGAAACCGACTGAATATTGATACTGTGGAAGCCGGAGCTAGAAATAAAATGTAATTTTAGATGGAAATGTTTTAAAAGCTGTTTCTTCAAAAATTAAAAATAGATTTAAAAAATAAAAAGCGACAGGTGGCAACCCTAGCTAGCAAGCTATTTACGGTAAAAATCGTACACACGCAGACAGTAAGGCTACGTTCAAACGGCGACTATTCGATTCGATATTTTCTCGCATACTGTTTTACCGTATACGAGACGGCCGTTCACACGGTGCGAGGTCCATTCGGTTTTTTCTCGTATGCGGTCTTCCCGTATACAGCATCTATTCGATACGCTTTGCCAGCCGCCACACCGTCAGTCGTTGAGAGCACGCCATTTTTTTATATTTGTCTAATGATTTATCCCGTATTATGGGTCGATCCTCGATAGGCGTGATAAATAACTCGATAATAATCGGCAATGCACTTCGCCAAAGACATCACAAACACAACTGCCTGCTGCCTGTCCCCGCGCCTGTTACAAAACAAAACCAGTTTGTCCGAGTGAACGAAACAACGTAAACATAGGGGCCACTGAGCATGGCATTCGATAAAATCGTTTCGAGAATCTCGCATTCCCGGTGGCAAAACCCTACGGTATACGGGAAAAAATATGTCTTGAATACGAGATTTTCTCGCATAGATGCCGTGTGATCGATTTTTAGAGTTACCATGCAAATTTTGTTGTAACTACGGTATTCGATAAAATCTCGTATACGGTATACGAGAAAAATTGCGCTGTGTGAACGTAGCCCAAAGCCAACAGACGCAACGAAGGACTTGAAATACAATAAATGCCATACAAAATGGCTAAAAAATAATCTGTAAAATTAAATCCTTAATCATGTAATATGTATGTTAAAAGTCTCACCTGTATTTGCCGACATACAAGGGCATCTTATCAATACATTTAATTATGTTGCTCACGTTTTTATATTCTGTAAAATCGGCCGAAAATAGGCACCTATGTATTGTTGTTTAAATTGTGCTGTAAGTAATTGACCTGTTTTTATAATGACCTGTTTTAAAAACTATTTAGTTAGTAAAAATATTTAAATAGGTTGTTATATAGCAGCAGCGCAATACGATATAAGATTGAATATTTAGGGAGCTAGGGCAAATCAAGACTAGCAATATACAACAGTTCCATGCCAAAACAAAAAATTAGGTAGTATAAAGTGTTTAATGAGAGGCTATTCAAGCGATCAAGTGGATCAAGCCTCAATGGACAATTTCCCGTAAAAAACGTAGTTCACCTTTAAATTCTAACCGAAATCAATATATTTATATTGGTTTTTTACTTTACAATGTGACAGTATATGTTTTGGTATATTTATATTTTTTTAATTATAGCTGCCTTTTTATTTGACAAAATATACGTGCGTCTTATATTTATTTTACTCGCCTAACTACGTCTGCGTATCTGGCCATCTAACTAGCATTCGAAAATATATTTCACAGATCAATAGACCTTGCTAACAGCAAAAGTCTTGCAAACATTTAGCTTAAATCATGCTCACCTTTCTTTTTTGGCAGGTGCGAAAGCCAAAAAACAGATAGATATTAATAAGGTAATAACGTTTTCTTTTTTGTGACTGAAAAATATTGATAATTTGGCAAAAATTTCTTTTACCCCATACTCCCCTAATAGTTTTTCGACGTTGAAATTTTTAAATATTGCCTTAGCTTTTATTCCGCTACTGTTATCTATAAATAAATACACACATACATACTTACATCCGCCAACCTTGCCTCATCGTTGGGTAAAAAAACCTAACCTGTTGGTTAAAATTTATTTTTTATTTTATTTATTTATTTGTAGGTTTAAAAGTGAACAAATACGTTTTAATTTGCATAATAAAACAAAAAGACATTCTTTGGAATAGTGAAAGAAACCTTACGGTAGCATAGAGGTCTAATCTAATCATAAATTAATATTTAATACAATGGATGTTTACTTATTGTTAAGGTAATTTAAAAACCTAGGCGGGAAAAAAATTAATTACTGTCAAATCCCTTAGTTTCAAATTACATTTCTGTATCTTACATTTAAGTATAACATCTCTAACATTTTTACACTTTATAATGTTTACATATTTTACCCCTAACCAACTTCAGATGTTAAGAATTGATCTAAAACTGACGTCGCCATCGCTGAGTTATTGCTAAAACTTTGAAGATTCATAATATTTCTCGCCTTAGCCGTTATATACACCTCTAAATAATATCTATAATTTTTTTAAAGCTACTTGAAACACACAGTCATCGAAAACGAGAAATGTACTGATACAACCCAAGCGTTACGGCAGCGTAAGTTGCATCATTTAACAAAGACTGAATACCTATATAGAATACAAGATTATGATAGTATATTTTCTGACGTGTTCAGAGCACTTAGAATATGTCTATGTCCTGCAGATGCTGGTAATTGCGGTCCCAGTAGCCGCCGTTGTAGAGCCAGTCGCCCTGCTTCGTGTACGGGTTGGTTCCTTCGCTGAACCATCTGTAGAACAATTAAACTAAGCTTAGATTTTTCTGAAATAAGGTTTTTAGTTCCGATGCTAAAGTAATAGCACAGCCTAAACATTAATTTCATTCATACAGTCGGTCATAGCCTTTGATGTTTAAGAAAACTCCGACAAAATCTAAACATTCATGGCGATGTGACAAAGCGTATGACAGGCTGGACAACGCTCGACTAGCAATTAGGGTGGAACACTTTTTGTAAGGATTTCTTTTTTATTGTTTAATTGGAATAGCAAAAAAAAGTTGCCTTACACAAACACAAATTTTGGTTTGAAATTTTTAGATTCCCAGTGGTACGCGTTTTGGGCAATAAAATTAATTTTATATGAACAATTGTAATAGGTTTGTCTGAGCTGGCATAAATGAAACTGTAAAATGAATTTACGAAGTATTTAAAAAAAAAAACAAAATTAAGATCCATAGTAAAAAACAATATGGAAAACATTTGAACACAAAAATCGTTTTTATCACAAATTTTGGCATGACATTTCATGATAATGACTTTATAAATCTTTCTTTTTAATTATTTTTTTTTTAATTATATTTCTTTTTTTTATTTAACGGATAGAAACCATTTTTACAAGACGACTGTACATTGATGGCAAAACAGACTGGTGCATACGATTTTACGACAAATGTCGTCAAGTTCTCATTTTTCTTTCAGTGTTTTCATTAGTTCTTAAGAAATTTATAAACGTACTTAGTAAAAATATATGGTCTTTAGCCCAAGTTAACCACCGGGCGTAGGCTTAACTAACCTAAGATTCGGTGTAATAAATCCAGGGGCTCAAGATCCGTTTATGACAGCAGTAGTAAATTCGTGCAGATAAATATGTTGGTAATATTTCTTATCAAAGGTGTTGGTACCCTCTATTCGCAAAAATTGTACCTAAGGCATCATCTCAAATAGTTAAATAAATGCCTTAATGGCACTGGCGTACAAGAAGCATACTTAATTCCCAGTCGTTGAATCACACCCACTATTCTGTCTGAATTCGGGCTTGTGACACCACAATAGCTCAGCTCGGTCTGAGCGTCCTTATCTATGGAATAAAGCCATCAATCTGTAGAAACTTGCGAGCTGCGAAAGTGAAAATTTGTGAGTTTCAAAGGAGTTAAAATCTCTCGAGAGGTTTTCTCACAGATGTTAAGATTCCCTGCTGCTGATGAGCAATAATTAAGAAATGTGTAAATTGTTTTCAAACCTAGATCTATTCGACCGTTACGATGTCACAATTTTCTTTTGGATTTCAGCAATCGTATTATAAGAGTTTTTTTTATTTAAAGCATATAATCTTCTATTTTGCAACTTTTTACTATTTATAATAAAACTTACATACATTACACTATAACTAGGTTAATAAAGTATTTATGTATTGATGACCCTGTGACACATTGCATTTATAGAACATAAACCTTTACCCCGGACTTCTGCAATGTTTAAATAAAAAAAAAACATAACAGTTAGATGCAAATATCAATAGAAAAAGTAGTACTTACTTATCATGTATTTTATGAACTACGAAATCAATCAATTATCGTATCTTAAAATACATAAATAATATGAAAAACTATCTTTTCTTTACATCGAACGTTAACGTCACGCTTTGGAGTCCTTATATAAAATTTCAACTTTAGTTACCTAATACTAGGTACTTTTATGCAAGACGATGTACGCACACGCGCAATTGGGTGTGTTAAATTATAGGGCGAGTGTAATTTACATTGTTTGTATAATATTCTACGTCAATCAGTAATAAAAGTTATTCATTTTCAATGATAGACTTATTAGGTCTTAAGAACAACAAATATAATGTACTTATAATGAGTTTTGTTTGATTTTCTTTTGGATAACTTTAATTTTATTGATTATTTTTTAAATAACATATTATTAAATATAATCTTTTTATTTCCTATGTAAATTTAGATAATATACTTGATAGTTTATTAATTAAAGTCCCTTAATGTTTTCCTACCCGAAGGGTCCTTTATCCTTTAAAGAGCTCGAAGTAGGCAAAAGCCTGAAATTTTCTCAGAATATGTGTTATGTATGCGGGTTTCCTAACCAATAATAAAAATTTAAAATAAAAACTAAAAAATTAAGAGGGCGTTTTAGAATAGGCGCGGTAACGGTAATTGTAGTATCGTTGGTAATTAAATGACACTGTAACTTACAAAACTGACAAGTATAAGATTCGTTATAAATGGTAATTGAAAAAATTGAACACATTTAAAGCATTGTGATCCGATTCCTGTGGGCTGCTTTAACAATATCAGCAATATCGCTTTTGCAAAAGAAATTTAGTTATTCTAATATTTACGCATTAAATGTGCTCTATGCTCTCTACCCGCGTATTCCATCTATCTATTGACTAAAAATTAATGCGCTCTATGTTGAATTAGGCGGCACTTACAGTCCGCATTTAACGCAGTGGCTGCACATTTTCTTTCGAACAAGTATAACTTTATAATTCCCTTCTCGTCTCGCCCTCTTTTCTTACACATTACAACAGCACGTAATAAATATATATTTGCGAAAGTCTGTTTGTTTGTTCGTTATTGCTCAGCGCCGCAACGGACCAACCAATTTAGTTGATTTTTGTTACACAGGTTACTCTCACCCGTTCGTTTTAGAAATATATTGAGGAGTCCTTATTCTAACTGTAGACAACTAGCGGTTGATATGATGTTTATGATACATTGGCTCTTAATCAGTCAACATACCTGGGTTGCCAGCCATCAGCAGACTTCTTGAGCGCCTTTCTGGCGGTACGCTGCTTCTCTTCAAGCCTGGTCTTCTCGGTGGCCGCGCCATCGATGTCTCCCTGCTCGAGCCGGCGCACGTCGGGCCGCAGCCGGCTGTCCGTCGGGCACAACTGTCCCTTCATGTCTGGTTCCATCTCGTTTAAAGACATCGCGAATTCCGTGAATTGGTAGTACTGTTAAACAATAGGTAAGTAGATAATTTTATTATTAATTATTTTTTCATTCATTATTTCATTTTATTTTTCTTTAAAGCCGGCGCTTGACATAGCTTCAGACGTGTGTACACATCTGGACTAAGAGATTTAAGGTGCGTTCCACTGACAGTGTTGATAGCTATGACATCGCATAGGCATTGTAATCGTCCTGTTTACCAAATGTAAACAAACAATACGGCCATTCACATTCACTATTCTGACAGCACATCCACTACTTTACCTCCCGAGCATGTGCAGCCAATGCGTTAAATGCGGTCCGGAAGTGACGTCATAACGCATTCATTTTTGATCAACAGAACGATGGAATGTCAGCATTGAGCGCATTCAATGCGTATAATGCTAGTCAACGAAACGCCCCTTTAGTTATCTGTAGTTTGCGAAGTCGCAGTTACTTTTCAAGCACCTGACATACTCGATAATTACTTGTTATATTATAATTAGGTAAGTACATAATTTTTTCAAAGTTTAAAATATACTATGTATGCATTTTGTAGAAACAAATTCAGTCAAATTAAGTTTCTCGGTAATTAGTTCAGTTTTTTAGCACATCATTTGCATTCAGTGAATTTCAATAATAGTTGAATTTCGTTGCGGTGCTAAAGTTACTATGCTGATAACAATGATATAACAAAACTACAAAAGTGTGATGAAATGGCTTTCATATGGCTATGACCAAGGTACTTCATCCTATTTCATGCTATGATGATGGATTTGATACAATTGTGCTGGAGATCGTATTGAGCGATGATGGAATGCTGGCTAAATGGATGTGATAACATTGAAACGATATAATATATAAAATAAGTTTACTTGTGCACTTTTGGGGGGCCTCGGGCGCGCCTCCCACAGCACTACGGAGCCTGGAATGTCCACCACCTGCGATTCGTCACCCTTCGGCACTTCATCCGAATTCTCCGGCTCTTCTGACTACAGTCAAACATACAATACAAATTTATATGATCATTATATTAGGTATATAATGATCATATATAGATACTTAAGAATCCGTAGAGCACACAGAGTAAAAATATATATTTAGAGAAGCTAAAAGGATTTGTCAGCCATCATTACCAACTATTTGTGAATTTATTGTGACCTATTTATGTATATATGTATTAATGTATATAAATAAAAATGGGTCATGGCCTCGTTACCGATTAGATTTGGAGGTTTTGGAGCCAGCCGAGCGATTGATCAGCACTTCCAAAAATCTGAAGGCTGGTTTCTATTTTGATTAACAAATGTTGTTGCCATACAACGGGTCAACGCTGCCAGTCTTTTGGCCACTTTATTACCTGGCAGCAACATCCAGGGCCTTTTTTAATAAGTGTTATGGTTTAGTTATTTATTTATTTAAATTGCTTTTGTAGTTAAGATTTAAAAAATATATTATATATTGTAGTTAGTCCATATATTTATATGTATATGTTATTGATATTTGCATGTAAGTACATTTATATATTTCATTGTATGTGTAATTTATAGTCTTGATACCTATTGCAAATAATTGCAATATCTTCCCATATGCCCTGATTGGCCGATGAACCTGCTGTATAGCATTAAGTCCGCGGTTATCTACGTATAACAAAATTGCTGGGGCCTTGCTCCTTTATAATAACACTAAATTAAATCACAACGCAAGCTTTTTTATGAGGCATCCAACACATAAGAAATTAACATGGCAGCACAGGGAAGATATTTTGACTCCAACAAATAACAACCACTCGATCCTACCATGTTGCGCACTCGATGAGTGTGTTCCCTATTATCGCATTCGTCAACAAACTCTGCATGTAGATGATATACTAACAAAAGTCCCTATACTTTAATCGATTGAAGAAACTTACATCCTGTATAGACATAGACCGTAGCGCCCCCACTTTGAAGCTGTTGAGCTTGGCGAGCACCTTCTTAGGGGTGTGCGATGGGGTCTGTGAGGAGGGAGAGGGGTCTTCACCCCTCGCGCGGGCCCACGCTTCGTACTCTTCATTACTGCAGCACTTTATATACTCTGTCCACTTGCCGTACAGGTATCGAAGCCTCCTTTTACTGCAATTTACACAAAATGTCTTAAAAAATACTAAGTAAAATACAATAATCAATATTTTTTTATTGGTAAGTTCAGGACCTGGAGGGTATAAATATAGGAGATTATTCTGGGTGCTGCTAGGCGGAAAAAATGTGAACGGCAATCGCGATAACTTCCCTTCAAAAGCATCTGCGCCACATAAATTGTAACTATTATTGTTTAAATTAGTCGCATTAACGCCAATGGTTTAATGAAAAACTTTTCAACAAAAATCAAACCGCCGAAAAAAAACTGTAAAGTTGAAAATAAAACAAACCTTTTTCGTCTAACTGAGCTACTAAACGAATGTTGGTAACTTAATCCGAGTCGGCGCATTTCGCCTTTAAATTGAATTATTGAAGATGAATTAAACACAAGGTAGTTGCTGTTAACCTTTGTGGAGTTGTCTCTGTCTCTATCGTCGGATCTTTTAGATTTATATCATGTTGTAGTGTGTCATCAGAATTACATGTTATGTGTGCCAAGTTTTAATAGAATCGGTTTATAGATGAATATTTAGTAGGTTAAAAAATTAAACATCCCCAATTTTCCACCCTTAGGAATGGCAATGGAAAATGGAATATTAAAGGAAAAGAAATCATTAAATTGGACTAGTCATTACAAAGTAACGCCCCTACATATATAAAAATAAAATATATAAGTACAGTCGAATTAAAAACCCTCCTCCTTTTGTATTTTTGGTTAAAAATGAAGTAGTTTTCTTATAGATACCGATTTAATATGTGTTAACCAAAGGGTGAAGGGCAATGTCTTTCCACCTTGCTAAAGAGCTAAAGCCATCGCTGGATACCTAATCACAAGATCCTTAAATTTTCATATCCGTTGCCGTGGTCCAATCCACACTCACGTTGCCCATGCGTCTATATTTAAGAGGAAGATATTTAATGAAGTGGTCTTGCCGGTCATGCACTATGGCGCGGAAACTATTTTAAGGATATGATCCGTAATAAAGAGATCCGACGATATAACTTCTTTCTTGAAGAACCCCACTGTAGTTCTTAGAGAAAAACTTGGCAGGGAGCTAATTCTCCAATCTCTGGAAGCGGTGCGATGGTAGAAAGTAGCCGTCGACAACATTTCGAACACTACGACTGTTATCACAGCCGGTCGTTGAACCGAGTCAAAAGAGCCAAGCTGGTATTAAGGTGCACCCGCTCAAAGATGGCAGCAGTACTCCATATGGTGCCGTACTTCCGACTTGTAACGCAGCAACCTCTGCCCCGAGGTGAAGTACCTACTCGTCGTATTTGTAGAAGAACCGATGGCCGTTGGGGCAGACGAGTCTTAGAGTGGAAACAACGGATTATTGGGTCGCCCACCAGCCTGTTCAGCTAATGACCTGAAAAAGGTAGCCGGAAGGGGATGGATGAGAAAGGCAGACTGAGAGTGTTGGCAAAGGTAGTAATAAAGATATCATTACGGTAAATATTACGATGGAGGTAGAGGAGGTTTCCTTTTATATTATCTATGGTGGTAGTGATTCCTAATAACAATTGTAATGATAATTCAGATATGACGTATGCAGTTGACAGTCATGATAGTAATGACAAGTGTAACTTTTTAGAACCTAACCGACTTTAAGGAAAGGCTAAGGTCCTTTAAAAAAAATACTAAGTGGGCCGTAAATTCATAAATTGCATTGAGATGAAAATATAAATAAATAAATTAAGAAGTGGTAAGAGGTACGCGTCCTTGTCGTGGTTATTTGATGAGTATCCATTGGTTGTGGTAGTGACTCGCTATAGAACCCACTCGATTCGCTACTGCCTTTCAGCGCTCGGCGCTGGTGGTGAATGCCCGAAAAAACTACTCACTGCGCGTCAACAATGAACCCGTCGACGCGGTGCAGGTCGCGGTTGCTGAAGCCAGCGGGCTTGAAGGAGAGGTGTGCTCTGAGGGCGGCGCCCCCGTGGCAGACCACCTCCATGGGACCGTACTGCTCAATCCACAGCCGACCCACGATCACATTGTGCACGCAACAGTTCACGTTGCTCCACGTGTACGCCTCACCCCACCTAAAAACATCGAAAACTGAAAGTTTCACAAAACTGTTAACAATAACAATTTTGTAAACATAGGCTTACTATCAAAAAATTAATTGATTAAATTAGCCGGGACCACCCCGACGATCTAGAAGGTATGAAAATGAAACAGCGCCCCTAGCGGACACGATGTGAAAATATTTTACCCGACTGCGCCAGAAGGACGGTTATGTTTTCGAGTGTATGTATGTATGTATGTATGTATTTTTCTTTGGCATGCTCTGTAGCCTAAGAGAGAGTAATACTGGGTACATAAATTCTTTGAAAACCAAAATGGCGGATTTTATGCGATAAATTTGATGTGCAAACTGAAAAAAAAGTTTTTAAAGACCCTAGAGTTGCGTTTCAAAATAAAGGGCTTTAAAACACGAGTACGAAAATATATAACACTTATCGTACAATAGTCATACGCTAGAATACAAACCTGTTGCCGTTGTCAATATCGAGCAAAAAAATCGGCCAAGTGCGAGTCGGACTCGCGCACGAAGGGTTCCGTACTATTATCTATAAAAACGGCAAAATCACGTTTGTTGTGTAGGAGCCCCTCTTAAATATTTGTTATATTTTAATTTAATTATTTATTTTTAAAGTCACTATATAACTAAATATTCTGAGAATATTTTAAACGTCTACCTGTTGCCGTCATCAATATCGAGCAAAATATCACGTTTGTTGTATAGGAGCCCCCTTAAATATTTATTTTATTCTGTTTTTTAGTATTTGTTGTTATAGCGGCAACAGAAATACATCTTCTGTGAAAATTTCAATTGTCTATCTATCACGGTTTATGAGATACAGCCTGGTGACAGACGGACGAACGGACGGACAGCGGTGTCTTATTAATAGGGTTCCGCTAATTACCCTTTGGGTACGGAACCTTAAAAATCACGTTTGTTGTATGGAAGCCCCCTTACAGTTTTGTCATATTTTAACTTAATTATTTATTTTTAAAGTAAATATCTAACTTAATTTTCTGTGAATATTTTAAGCGTCTACCTGTTACTGTTATCAATATCGAACAAAAACGAGCAAAAAAATCACGTGAGTTGTATGGGAGCCCCCTTAAATATTTATTTTATTCTGTGTTTTAGTATTTGTTTTTATAGCGGCAACAGAAATACATCATCTGTAAAAATTTCAACTGTCTAACTATCACAGTTCATGAAATACAGCCTGGTGACAGACGGACGGACGGACAGCCGAGTCTTAGTAATAGGGTCCCGTTTTTTACCCTTTGGGTACGGAACCTTAAAAATAACTGTAAGATAATCTTAGAATATATATTCGTTAACAACGATCCCGTCTATCATGTTTTCATACATTTGTTTACCTTAATTTCAGTTATTAAATTTAAAATGAAGGCGATCTGAGTATTAACCAGATTTGAAAAAGGTATGTTAAGCAAAGGTTTATAATAATAATAATAAAGCCCTTTATTCTGGGGTTAGAGTTGGTGTTCACATTTGTATCATTCGTAACTTATAAAATGCCTCTAATCTCAGTGTGCCTCTTGGAATAGGGCTCCTCCAACATTTTCCACTGTGGTCTATACTGGGTTACCCGCCTCCACCTTGGGCCACCAGTCAATTTGATGTTACCCTCCTACCTTATACACTGTCTTCCACGGCTTCTCTTCCCATTTCTTGGGAACCACTCTGAAACTGCCTTACACCATTTTCCTCGTTTGTCACCATCATACATATATATATATACAGATGCACAAAACGGTAGAGGAAAACTTCATTAAACGTATGTCGGCCAAATAGAATCGGTCCTTAGAGACGACGTGGACAACAGTAGGTACCATAAATCAGTAAATGTGTAACAAAGCGGATTACGGATGAAGCAAAATAAATTTACTTAGGTCGCAGTTTACTTGCACCCTGGCACACTTTTTGTGATCTCTGACTTACTCTGCGAAAATGAGGTGTGTTGTTATGTATTTATGTATGTTTGTGCATTCTGTTTGATGAGGAATAGAGCAATGCATTTTAACAAACCTGGGCAATTCTACAGTAACGTGTCCTTTAGGTTGTATTTCGACGCTCTTTCCGCAGAACTTGAGCTTAGGATGTACGGAGCCATGAAACACGAAGTCAGGACTGTCAGCGTGGAACGCAGACACTGGAGGGTGATGCGACACCTAGCGTGGAGAAATAATAAATAACAAAATATAATAAATTATCAGAATCCAAATAATAATAATAACTAATAAATATCTGGTTTACAAAGTAGATGGAGAAGTAATAACTCCATCGTAATTTTTTTGATGAAATCTTTATATAAAAGACCTTACCCACTACTATGTAAATAACTTTACTTTGATGTCTAACTAAACGGCCGATGGAGCAGACGTTTCCTAGAATGGAGACCGCGTATGGAAAGGTGAATGCCTTAAGACCTTACAAGGGTAGCTGGTGGTAGCTGGATGAGGAAGCCAGAGCACCGGGAGAAATGGCACGACATAGAGGAGGCTTATGTCCAACAGTGGACCAATATGAGCTGATATAATGATGATGATGATGTTCAATGTTACTGTGATTAATTTCAGTCTGGTGAAGAATACAAGAGGATCAAAATCTCAATTATATAATGAATGGACGGTTTTCCAAGTTGGATATCTAAGTCATAGAGCAGCGCATTAGTAGTGGATGAGCATAAACCATTTTACCTGCTCGCAGACAGCTCTGAACTCCGGTCGTTCAAGTTCGTAAGTCTCCCCCAACAGCGGGTTAAATGGTTTTCCGAGCCGCTCCCAGTTTGACGCCAGAGCGCTCACCGCAAACGCTGTAAAATAATATTATTCAAATAGCATCATCGTTTTAACATGACAGAAAGTTTTTTTATGATCCGTGTTGCCATGGGGCTTATGGTCTAACTAAATATGATTTAGCCTAAATATTTATTTCATTTCAACATAAGCGTCTAGAGAGAGTAATTGTGAGGTGTGGTGCGTAATGGGGGGACGAGTGCTCCCAACTAGGGCATAGCGAGTACTTGCTTGAATAAGCCACCCGAACAATTAAAGCGGTATATAGCGAGTACTTGTTTGATTGAGCAGCCTGAACTGGGGAAGTACCTCCACCTTACAGAAAACTGCGGCCATAATAAAACTAACATCGAGTATTGTTGTGTTCCTGGTGGTACGGTAGGTTGCCAGAGCTGTTGAGGATTCGCTGTGCGGACAGCGGAGGACCGGCGGTGCTATTACGGGAGTCAGGGAAACCTGATGAAACCTAATTTCCGCCCTGGGAGGCTGAACCGCCAACCTGTGTTAAGTCTCTGAAGTATCGTGCCGGAGAAGGAGACCGGAGTGGACCCGGCTACTACAATAGAGGTGGATCAGAGTATTATCTGGCAGTTCTAGTACCGCACCTTTTGTCCTCTAAGCTGTCTGTGCAGTGAATCCTCATCATTAGTCTTACTACCTTTTTTCATAATATGGCAAGAAGTAAGAATAAAAGAAAAATAGTTTCTTCAGCGGCCACTTCCACATTTAATGTGGAATTCTGCAATATTAGAGGTATACACGACAACCTTAACGCAGTTCACCGTCACCTAGTAACTGCGCAGCCAACCTTTCTCTTTTTAAAAAAGTAGAAGATATCCTGCCCGGCCGATACATCATACCTACATTATCCCGTCACTCACAAAATTGTGCTCGAGTTTGCACAATTTTGTGAGTCGCGCCGGTGTATGTATGTTCGTCCGGAAGGATCTTTGCTGTCGCTGCCTTCATAGCCTTGTTCATATTGTGGGTGCTGAGATGCTCGGCTTAAAAGGCCGCCATTTAGAGGTAATCAATTGGTATCCGTCGATCCTTCTTGGTTCCCTGAGATAGCCGTTACAGTCTTTTTACCTTGAACTCTGCATTTCTATGGCAGAAAATGAAAGAAAATAATCCTCGCGACGGCAAAATCTATAACGCCGCCAACACACACTCACCTGCAATGTATTCCATCCTAGCAACTGGATCAGTCTGTTCCGACGCCATCCTGAGAAGATGCGCGTACTCTAAATACTCAAGCATGCGCTGCAAGAAGGACAGGGGCTCGTTAAACACCACCGGCATTGTGATCTTGGATAGCTCCTTGCCGACGCAGTTCTTTAAAACGGACCACAGTGAGAAATCGCCGCGGCTGAACTGAGCCACTGGAAGGGTAGTCCTGAAACGTACAGAAATAATATAAATTTGATAATATTAATTATCCCTAGATTAATAACATAATTAAGTAACAAAACTAAAATTATCTTAACTAAAAAATAAATAAATAAAACATAATTTAAATTTTAAAACACCCCAGACACATAAAAATAATATTTCATCCAAAGAAAACCCCTTTGGTACAGTACCATTGACACTGGCGGCATTACCTCTCTGCACTGCCAAACTTAGCCTTTGAGAGAGGTAGCTTCCAGCCCTTATTATCCCTGGCTTGTGTCATATTTCAGCAATCGTTAATATAACCGTAATGGGAATCAATTGTTACTATCTCAACAAAGTCTGCCAATTTGCAGTAGTCCAGCGCGGTGGGCTATTGTATTAGCCTTCCTTCTCTAAAGAGAGTCCTGTTCCCTGTAGTGAGGACATACAACAGCTGTCATAAAATATAGGTTAGTAATAGCTGGCTTTTGGCTTAAATAGCTTAAATAGTTTCAAAGAAAAAAAATCTGGTTTACGTGTTTCTGATTCTGAATAGCTTTCTAAGACGCGGAAATTTTTATAACGTTTGGAACACTAGAAATTCAATAAATTTGAGCGATACTCCGCTTATTTTGTAAACATAAAATTAGAAAAACCAAATTTTTTAGGCTCAAATAAGAAAAGTAAAATAAAATTCAATCCCTTTTTATATTTTAAGCCAAAATCATAATTTTCTTGACTTAAAGTTTATAATATAAGAAAAGTATGAAAAAACAGAGTGTATTACGATTTGTTTGTATGTCAAGTAAAAAAATGTATGTCGGTAAGAAACGGAACATTAGTGCGAATGTCCCATTTACACTTGGCCGGTTTTACATATGTAGTTTATTTATACTATTTATTTTAGCAAAAAAACCTTCAAATAAATTAACATTACATTTTCTATTCTATCGCTACAGAACTGAATAAAAACTTTTTAATAAAAAAGATCAGATTTTTTACCTTTTTAGTTCATCTTTTTGAAGTCGGTTCTTGTACTTATTAAAAAGTTTTTACCTTAAATTAATAAATAATAAATTAATTTATACATATAATAAAATGGTAGGAAAGTCAAAACTGTACATTGAATATTTTTTTAAAAGAATACTTGGGGTGTGATCTACAATCAATACCGAAGCCAAAAATATAGTTCTTAGAATTTTTGTCTGTTTGTCTGTATGTATGTCCGGGAAAGGAACGCATGGATTTACTTCAAATTTGGCACGAATATTATTAAGAAGTTGGGTCAACATATAGGCTACATATTATCACGCTATCACCTACAGGGAAGGAGCAGTGAACATATATTTCTTCAACGCATTCTGTAACAACGTGTAATCTAATTTCATGTCTCATATAAACTTAAGTGAGATGTGGAACTAGCTAGATTTTACTCACACATAGCCATTTATTAACCGACTTCAAAAAAAAGGAGGAGGTTCTCAATTCTTCGCAATCTTTTTTTTTTTGTTTATTACCTGATTTCTCGAAGACTCCTGGACCGATTCTAAATTTTTTATTTTATTTAAAAGGTTATACTTTCCAGGTGGTCCTATATTATTATAGTGAATTTACAACTAAAACTTTTGTAGAAAAAAAATAATTAATGTGAATTTGGAACTGGTGACGCCTTTTATGTTGATGATTGTATAAAACTTTGTTAAGAGTATGGATGCTTTTAGTGTACAAGAAAAAAAAAGCAATTCGTCACTCAAAAGAAAAAAAATTTTACAAAAAAAAAACAACCGGCTTCAAAAAGATGCAGTAAAAAGGTATAAATAATTACTTATCTCCAAAAATCTGATCTGAATTACAGTTTGAAGTTGGTGTCTATGTACCTATGTAACAGTTTATAACACACTTTGCTTGCATGACACCAACTTTAAACTGTAATTCAGATCAGATTTTTGGAAATTAGTAATTATTTTTACCTTTTTTAGTGCATCTTTTTGAAGCCAGTTGTTTTTTTTTATGTTAAAAAATCGTGTAAAGTCATAACTTTCACCATTTAAAAATGTTTCCTATTTGCTAACTAGATGGCGATGGCATCGAATTAGATCGCGCTATGGTTTCGTTCACAAAAAGTGATGTTACGAGTACAGATGTCGCCGCCTCAACCTTTAGAAACTGGGGTTACCTGCGTTGCTATAAGTTATCGTGTGCTTGGTCGAATTTAACGTGAAAACATTTTCCTGAAATATAAATAAATATTTACTTAAATATGTGTGTAAATTCTCAGTGTGTAAATTATTTTCTGTTATCTTTCAAACTTAAAATAATTTAAATGCCTAGAAAACTTTACATTTTGGCTGCGGAGAGCCAACCACTAATGTTGTTTATCGAAAAATCCTATAAGTATGTATTTTAACCCTATTCTGTATTCTTAATTCATTATTTTCTCCATCTGCTTCAGTCACAACTTATATAATGTTAAGAAGAAACGGATAAATGAATGTTATTTTAAAAGGTATAATCGTAGGTATTTTTGATGCAGCTAGTTAATAATAAATTAAAAATAATTATTTTTACCTTTTTAGTGCATCTTTTTAAAGTCGATTCTTGTTTTTATTAAAAAGTTTTTTTTTTTCAAGTGACCTTTGCTTATTTTCTTGTTCATTAAAAAAATACCCAAATCGCTTCAAGTCTGCCTATTAAAATTTGAAGAGTTTCCAAGATTTCTCGAGGATCTCATCATTATATCCTGACCTGATGACCATGGAACCACCTGGAAAGTATACCCTTTCAATAAAAAAAAATTCCAAATCGGTCAAGGTATCTTCGAATAATTGGGAAACATACATAACAAAAGAATCACCTTCTTTTTTTGAAGTCGGTTAATAACTAGTCACCTAAATAAGCGACAATATTTCCTAAACAACTCATGATAGCTTTGTGAAGTCAAAGGAACATTAAAGCGTATTTAATTATTTATGGGATAATAAAACTATTTTTATTATACCTACTTTTTGTTCCATGAACATATGTGTTTATTTAAATGACTAGTTATATTTGCTGGTAACGTATTATTTTACTAAGTATACGTTATACTATACTATAATTTACGTATTTATTAATAAAGAATCCATGCGGATGACATCACGGGGTAAATATACATTTGTTGTAAAGCAAAACCGGGATATGTATGTTTGTCCTATATTGGACAAACATACATACGGGTCAAACTGATAATGACTCTTTTTTTAAAGTCGGTTAAAAAGGTGTATAGCAACAAGAATCGATCTTAGTTTTTTAAAATAATTATAGGTAAGTACTAAAGTCATGCCGCGGTACGAACAATAAACAAATTTAGACTTTTCTTCTACTGTAAACGGGCGATATAGGCCAGAAAGCCTATTTCTGTTATATTAACGTTGTGTATGTTAATGTACTAAAAATCAGTACACAATGTCATATACTATTAGATATCTTTGCTATATACTTCCTTAGTAAATTATTCCATAATGACGTCTTGAAACTATTTTTTTTCGTATGGGATTTAACGTTTTTACCGTTTTGTAGTCACATTTTTTTAGTTTATGCTACAACTTAGAGTAAATGCACTAGATAACAAGCTATTCTTATTATTTATTCAACTTTCATTACAATAAAATGCAATACACGCTTTAAAAATTTGCACAAGTGTTGATACAATGGTCACTTCCAGATTTTTTTTGCATTAAATACAATACAATAAATAAAAATCACTCATTTAGGTAATGCACTAGACAAAAGCAAGTATTACAAAATATATTTTTTAATCCTTTAGGTGCTATAGCTCAGCCACAAAATTTGCACAAAAACGGCGTTGTTACTCGGTCTAGCCTATACCGCAGTCTTATGTGCATTTCTTCCTACTTATCGGTCCAAAGATAAAGCGAAATCGAACATAACGCAGGAAAAAAGCTGCGTATTGTGAAATTTCTAATACTGACCTACATTATTTTATTACTCTTGAAAGGTCACGTACGTACGTAAGTACGAGTAAAGCCATCCAACTACTGGATTCCTACGTCAACTCCTCCATTAAACTAAAGAAAGAAAGTTTGCAATAGCAAGCTATAGTTATAGGAATTAAGATATAGTTATTCCTGCAAACACTTCCATATTCAGAACATAAACTACCTTAATTTTAAATTACTGTTTACCAATTAGGTACTTGGCGTACCAACCACTAACCAATCATACTAACTCACTCACACAATCACAAACTTTCGCATTTGTTATATTAGTTAGATTCCCCCATAGCCCCTGCGGAATTTAGTCATCGGGATTCTAACGGGTTCTGTGGCAAAAATTAAGTCACCTAGTACACCATTGCAACGTATATGAATAGTGCCGAACGGTGAACATTAGAGATATATATTACTCCCGCGGTTTACCCTCTCAATAATGTACACACAACCGCAAAAACCCTGTGCCGAAACTCATGTCTACCAGTTACTCCGTTACTATGTCTGTGCCAAAAATAAAGGCATTTGAGAACTTCATTACAGCGTTGAGGAATAAAATCGAAATATGCGAAAAAATGATTCCGTGGGAGCTTTTAACCGGCGAAAAATCACGTCGATCCGTTACTCCGTTGTTGCTGACTTATACAAGGACAAACCAATAAACAATTTTACATTTATAATATTAGTACGGAACTCACGGCTGATCAGTGTTGGGGAAATTGCCAAACATCTTTTCGTTAATACATCAGTGCCTACGATGAATTAATAGAAAACTGCTTTACATTTAGGAAAGACAAGACTTTGCCAGCGGCTCCGTCCGCCCTAAATTCGGTTATCGGCGTGGAACTCCTTTATTAAATCCAATTAATTAATTAGTTATACCAATGAATTGTTATAGCATGCTTTAGGTGCAGCAATAGTTCGTTTAACTCTGTTATAGTTATACCCGCAAGAATTTTTGAATTTTTACGGATAAAAAGTAGCCTATATGCTATTCCAGGACCTAACCTATATGTATGCCAAGTTTTATCCCGATCTGTCTAGTGGTTGAAGCGTGATTGAGTTACAAACATCCATCAGATTGAGTAACAGACATACAAACTTTCACATTTATAATATTAGTAGGATTTACAAGAAATATTTACAACTCCAAACCATTCTTTTTATTTCTTTATCATACAGCCTGTATGTATGTTACTGCCACTTTAACTTAAAAACCACTGACCCAGATCAGACATAATGGTGCGCCCCAGCGGGGGTATGTTATACTATTATTTATAATGGTTAAGGCTTCCATAGCACGTCCGACATAAACCTTTTGGCCAGCCCAGCCTTATGACGCACGATCGTGACTCGTGGGCTTTTCAACCAGACGGTGGCATAAAGTGGCGTCACCCTTTCCTTACCAATACTAAAATTAAGGTATCACATCTGCCAGGCGTGATCTTCGTTTCGCGTCTTCATTTTTTAGGGTTTTACAGCTAAACGGCAAAAATGGAATCCTTATAACTAGTTTCGACATATCCATCCGTTTTTAGAACAGTCCGCAGGAATTTTTTTCTGCATAAGGATACAGTTGCATTTTTTTTTTCATATAATAGGATGGGTCGGCTTTGAGTTTTCTCTGAGTTGGCGCGGCCAAAATGTCGGCCGAAATCTTGAAACCTTAAACCTCCTTGTATGTGTGTGCATATACATTTTTCTTATGAGCATTGAAATGGAATTGACAACGTTTATCTCAAATAGAGTTTATTTTCTGTGACAAAAACATCTTTTAAATTGCAGAAAACCTATTACAGTAATTTACCAGCTTTATGGTCACTTAACATTCTATGTAAATAAGTAAGTATATTCTTATCACAAGTAAATGGAGTTGAGGATTAAAAAAAGACAAACAAGAGTCGGGAGTTAACTTTTAAAGTGTTTTTTTACAGCTATTGAAAGACAGCTACAGTATTTATGTAGTAAAAAAATATTATATTATCATCCGGTTTCAAATTAACATACAAAAGAACAGTGGAATCAATTTCAAAAACGAGTCGAAAACTGTACCTACATTTGGGTATAGTGCAGCCTTAATGTTCTATCATAAGAATAAATTGTCATAATATATACTCTATTCTAGCTAGATAATGAACATTTTTACGTCCACAATTAACATGAGTAGATAGAAAAACTAAACACAATTTTAAATTGCTGTCTGTGCCACTGCCTTCTGGCTATTCTCCACCCGTTCCAGCGTAACCAGGCGCCTATCCGCCGCATCGTGCAGCCACCCACACTGTCGGGCGCCCACCCGTCTGGTAGCTCGGTGGATATATTTTGTGATTGCTAGTTGGTCAGACAAACCTGGCATATGTCGACTAACAGATTTATGAATTTTCTACTTACAATCGTGGACATCACCTGGTTACAAATCTAATCCGCTTGTGTTGTGTTGATATATCCAGTGGCGTTCAGTTCTGTTGGTGTACCCAACAGAGCAGAGCAGTACTTCACCTTAGGGCAAAGGTTGTAGCTTTATAAGTCGCAAGTCCGGCCACACATGGGGTACTGCTGCCATCTCTGGGCGGGTGCAAACGGATACCAGCTTGGCACTTTTGACTCAGTTCACCGACGAGCTGAGACAATTGTTGACGATTCCACAAGCCGTATGTTTGATACGTACCTTTAGTCTGAGGAGAGAGTTCGCCTTCCTGTTAGTATTCTACCGCGTGTACTGAGGAATTGTTCAAAATGCTTTCAATAGCTACTTTTTACCATCGCACCGCTCGTCATCGGCAGGGAATTGATCCTCACACCTTGGAACGTAAATAGTAACGTAAAACTTAAGTTATGGAATGAGCTTAATTACTCCAGAAAATTTACTAGGGACTACATTAAAGTGTTCTTCAGGAAACAAGTGATTTGATTTTTAAAGGGTAAGCAACTTGCGAGTTATGCCCCCAGTGTTGCAAGCTTCCATAAGTTACGGTGACCGCTTATCATCAGACGAACAGTAAGCCTGTTTGCCACCCTAGTGGTATTAATAAAAATTAATGAAAAATCTTGAAATTAAATGTCGGTACTGTAACCATAATTGTTTGTCGGGTGTACGGTCCCAATTAAAAAAAATAATTAATTGTTAGGTAAAATGCGTACCGATAATAACCTAAAACTTAGAAACAAAACGCTAAAACAAAAATAAATAAAATTAAGTTGTATTTTTTACAAGAAGGTAAAATTATTTCAATTATTAATTGTCGCTGAATTTCAAATACTCGAGGTTTGAGCACCAAACACAATTTCTGGCGCAAGCCTAGTGTTTATTCAGTAACCTCTTGGACAAATGTTTATTCGTGATCAATTTAAATAGCATTTAAACCCTAATAACTTCATTACTTGGTAAACATAAGTTGTATGTTTAACATGAAATTAAATTTAGTTTCTTGCAGATTCTTCGCATTAGAAAAAACATTCTGAATTTCTATTTTTGTTATACATCCAGTAAGATGTATCCAATGCAAGTTTCTAATACAAATATCACTACATTAAATTATCACAACTATAACTATTTTACTGCTCAGAATGCGTTATTGTTGTATCTTAGGCATTAAAAAGGACATTTATTTTGTTGGGTGTGTAAATTTATTGGCATTTCTCGAATTATACTCTTTGCGCCAATGGCAAATCACGACATATGACAACCAGTTGTTTCTAGCGGTTTCACCTACGTAATTAACTGTTGTACTCCTAAGGGCTATAGTGTGAAGTTATATAGCCTATAACCTTCTTCGAGAATTAAGCTATTATAAAAACATTAGCGCTGTCAAATAAACTGCCAAGGTTTTTTTAAATGACTACAGTATGAGGTTCTTCAAGAAAGAAGTTATTGGATTTTTGAAAGGTCGGCAACGGGCGAGTGATACCTCTTGTGTTAAAAACGTCCATAGGCTACGGTGACGGCTTACCATCAGCCAGACCGTAAGCTTGTTTGCCATCTTAGTGGCATAAAAAAAAACTCTTTAGACTTATTATATTAGAACTAGCTGACCAGGCAGACGTTGTTCTGCCCTTTTCACTGCTGACTTCAAGCGTTTGAAGAAGCGAAATATATTTATTTAATGCCATTAAGTTTGGATGAAAAACCTTTTTTCACCTTATACCTCCCTGTTTATATTCTTTGTTGTACGTGACGCAGAAATATGAACGTCTTACATAATAAAAACATTTAGGTACATACCTACATAGTGTAGAGATAGGTCGTTGTGTAACAGGGTAGGGTATCGGGTGAACAATAACAAGGTCGCGGGCGGGACTAAAAGGATCAATAGCGTCCTTGCTTCCGGTACGATACCGACTGTTATATAGGAGACTATATTAAATTCTGTATTATTGAAAAACATCGGTAAGTACCTACATGTAGCTCTGTACCTAAAGGTTACCGGTTTAGGCAAAACCTAATTTTACTCGAGCATTTTGTATCTTCATTCTCATTTTTTCTTTTTGTCTTATTTTGTAAAGTCAAAGTCAAGAAAACTAAGGCTCCAAATATAAAACAGGGCAAGTTCCATATTTTACCTAGCGGCCTTTATAATTGAGCTATAGAGAAAAAATCAAGGAAACTAAATCAGAGTTTTCTTGATTGTTAAGAAGCATTCTTTTTGGGCTGTATCGGCTAGCTTCAATAAAAAGGCTAAGCTGAAATAAGCCTTACTGCCCATATCCCACGTAAATGTATTAAACAGAGAATCCGTAAAATAATGCCTCTAACATCTCCGCGCGTTAACTCTCGACGCCTAATTTTAATACCGCTGCAAAAAACGAATAGCATTGTTCAGATTGCAAATTAAATTTACAAGTACCTAAAATTATTATTGGCAAAAATTATTTATACGAGATAACTGAGTATTGCCATATGATTGAAATTGGGATTGTTTTTGATTTGAAAAAATTCAATGCCTCCAATTTAATCTTTATTATTATTTACACTCAGTAATATCAAAAGAAACTTAAGAAACGAGTTTACAAATAGGCTATACCTACAATTTATTATTATAAATTTCCAAAAGAATGAAGGAGATGAGACGAGGGTTCGGTTTCAAGGTCGCGATCGGATCCTGGCTGCGAATATTGATCTGTACCTCGACCTTGGACGACGGAGCGCTCTCGTCTGCCGCACGAACATTGTAGCTGCACAACTTAATCTAAATATATGTAAGAATAACTTAGGTATCTAGTTATAATAACTAAGTCATATTATTATTATGACATCATGTGTTCGTATAGTTTTTTTATTACTACAAACGCTGATACTGATGCAAAACAGAACCAAATTACAAGTGTGGTGAAATTGAGTAAAGTACACAGATAGGATCCTTAACATGCTTTTGATAATATGCAAAAGAAAACCAAGCTATGTACTCAATTAAACCGCAAGCACTAGTTTAAATAACATGTTTTTATAGTTAACATATGCAGCAAATTTACGAAAATCGTACCTATTTTGGAACGAATTTCGTGTGGCACTTCTTATTATCCAAATAATAACTAGGTTGTAATGTTTAAACTCTGTAGGCAGAAAATAAAAATCACCCCAGGCCGTTCCAGAACGCAACGAGAACGTCAATTCGAAAGTCGACTCCACCAGGCGGTTATTACTCAACAGTGTTTTGGAATTAAGAGAGAATTTTCTATTAGTTTAGTACTTACTTACTTACTTACTAAGAATGTACAAATAAACTTAAACTATCTATGTACGTTATACAGCATGTATAATTGACCATAATATTATTTAGTTAAAGAAACTTATTTTTTTTAATATGTGTTTTATTTTCTCAGTCGTAGAGAAAATCTTGTATGCAGCTGCACGAGATTGACATTTTAATTATTACGCCGAGCGCTCAAAGGCGCACAATTACGCGAAAGTTGCATTTAAATGTTTTATAAAATATTAAGTTGCACTTTTTTTTGCATATTGCAAAAAGTTGCACATTTACCTATATAATCTAAAAACATATATGATACTAGCTGACCGGGCAGACGTTTTCCTGCATGATACCGACTGCAGCGCCATCTGCCGAGCTGATTTGCGAATCTAAACCATCCAGGATGCCACCCAAACACATACAAAAAAAAACATTCAAATCGGTCCAGCCGTTTAGGAGGAGTACAGTGACATACACACGTACAGTAGAATTATATATATAATAAAGATAAGTACATGTATTTATAAAAAGTCTACAACTATTCTTACATTTTAATCGTTAGATTGTTCTACAGTATTGTGTTACGCTCAAATCAAATGACTCATATATGTACCTACCTCAATTACAGTATATTTTATACGAAAATTTAAAGCTAAATAAACTTCAGATTCATCGTAGCATAGGGACATGTCAGCTTATGGAATCATCATTTACCCACCAACCACCCCTTGTGCCGCTTAGCTTATCCACCCCTTATTCTATATATACAAGCTTATACTCGTAGTCTACTGAATATCATTTAGTCATTACAGCTATGTATATTACACACCCTTGTTTTGTCACCAAAGTAGATATGCCTACTAGTCAGATGGTCAGTGTGATATGGGCTTATCTTACTAACACACAGGGAAATGACATTTACAATTTTTCTAAAAAAAATAATTCTAACTGGCCAGGAATAAAGATCTGTTTGGGGTATTCATTATATTTTTATTTCTGTAGATATATCCTACCATATCTATACATTGCTACGAAGCATTTTGATTGATTTTGTATGATATTTCTTATCGAAAAGTAATGGAGTACCTATTTACAGTTATTACCCCTTATAATAACTCAGGTAATATTTTGATTGTGTTTCCTGTTAAAATAATATTTACACTCATCTGCCATAATACTTCGATTGTTTCATAAACGTAGCAACGTGGTACGACGTAGCTTTACTCAAAATGACAATCTTGCTACGAACGCTCTACGACGTTTCTATGAGGTATAAACTATTTCTATGAGGTTATTGAAAAAAACACTCGCAAACTTTTGTAAATAATATCGCGTGTTACTTTTGTAAATAATTACAACGAACGTTGCGAACGTGCAACACACCGATGCGTGTGCGTGCATGCCTGGTCGGGCATCTAACAGGGAGCGCAATATTATACAACGTCATCACTGCACGCGCGTGTGCGACTTTGCCGTTCCGCTGCACACACTCACGGACTCGGTTTTTCAGTAGATGCGCGTCGTGCGTGCGCGGGTCACGCATTCGATCTGGCACCTTTCTAACAGTTTCATACTGGTGCGGGGTGCGTGCGCTCGTAACGTCACGCCACGCATCTGGTCTGCACTGCCCTTTACTCAAAACGACAATCTTGCTACGATCGTGCTACGACGTAGCTTTACTCAAAATGATATCTTGCTACGAACGGGCTACGACGTAGCTTTACTCAAAACGACATTCTTGCTACGAACGATCTACGACGTAGCTTTAAGGCCGGAGCAGACCAGATACGTGGCGTGGCGTGACGCGTAAAGCTCTGTCACACTGGCAAAAGCGGTACATTACACGTCCAGCAGCTAACTTCTGCATGCGTGCAGCCATATTGAAGTTAAGAGTTTTTGACAATGACTCCTCTGAAAGGAAATACCCGTGGCGAAGATATATATGAAGTTTTCTTAGCAAACTACAAGCTACCAATTTATAAATTAGTGTGTATTACAACCGATGGACCACCAGCAATGACTGGAAACAAAAACAGTTTTGTGGCATTGTGTCGAGCTTATGACGATTTCCATTCATTTTTCTCCTTCTATTGCATTATCTCGATAGTCAAAAATAAGACTGGAGACCCCTCTAACGGGTCCAATTACAGGCCTATATCTTTGGCAACAACAGTTACAAAAGTGCTGGATAGTTTGCTTGTTGAACATTTGACTCCGCATCTTGATCTTCATCAGACACAGTTGGGTTTCGACCCGGGCTATCTACTGAAGCCGCCATACTTAGTCTCAAGCACACGGTCCAGTACTACACAAATAGAAAGACGCCTGTTTTTGCCTGTTTTTTGGACCTGTATAAGGCATTCGACTTGGTTTCTTATAAGATTATATGCAAAAAACTTAGAGACATAAGCTTTTCGGAAGAATTAGTGGCTGTTTTTGATTATTGGTACCAAAATCAGGAAAACGTAGTGAGTTGGACAAATTCTTATTCTGAAATGTACAGTTTGACTTGCGGAGTAAGACAGGTGGTCTGACCTCCCCAAAGCTTTTCAATCTGTACATAAATCAGCTGATTGAGGAGCTCAGCAGCGCAGACGTTGGTTGTTTCGTTGACGGAACATGTGTTAATAATATTAGTTATGCTGATGACATGGTGCTGCTGAGCCCTTCAATCAGACCCTTGAGAAGGCTTATTAATATTTGCGAATTCTATGCGTCGTCACATGGACTTCGATACAATTGTAAAAAGAGTGAGCTGTTGGTTTTTAAATCTTGATATAAAAACTACACTGAGCTACCACAAGTAGTACTAAGTGGAACTCCCTTGCAAATGGTCTCAGAGTTTAAATACCTGGGCCATTGGGTCACGGAAGATCTTAGTGACAATACTGATATAAAAAGACAGCGGAGGGCGTTGGCCGTGAGGTGTAACATGTTGGCTCGCAGGTTTGCACGATGCACTAAACAGGTGAAAATAACATTATTTAAAGCTCCCTGTCAGTCTCTCTAAACGAGCAGCCCGTGGGTCAACTATACACAAAAATCTTACAACGCTCTACGCATACAACAATGGTTTTCGTATGCTGTTGGGGCTGCCCCGCCACTGCAGCGCTTCAGGAATGTTCACCAAGGCTCGTGTGGACGGCTTACACGCCGCCATTAGAAAAACAGTAGCCTCCCTGATGCAACGCGTGCGGTGCAGCGCCAACAACATACTCAAGGTTATTGCTGACAAACCGGACTCTCCCTGGCTGAAACACTGCATATGAAAATCAACAGTGCCTCAGTCGGGCAAAGACATGGGCAGTATTAATTCAAATAAAATAAAAAAAAAAATATTGAAATTTTTGTATTTATTTATATTTTTATTTAATTGTATTTTATTTAATTTGATTGTAAAAATGTTTATAGAAATAAATAATTGTCTGTATACTAACATAGTTTTTAAGAAATACTAACACTGTGTATGGACTTACAATGTCTGAGAATATAGATTTATTATTATTATTATTAATCACCAAGTTTTGTGTTCAAAAGTTCTAAGCATGGAGGAGGTTATGGGCATTGCAAAAACAATTGTGAATTCCATCCGTGCACGTAGCTTGCAACGACGGGTCTTTAAAGAGTACGTGGAAGATAGTGAGTCAGCTGAACACACTAATTTAGTTCTTCACACGTACGTCGCGGGAAATTTCTAGAAAGATTTCAAGAATTATTGCCCGTAATAACAGCTTTTCTGGACGAAAGAGGTGATGACACTCAGAGGCTGGAAAAACGGAAAACGGCTGACAGCTTTGGCATTTTTGATAGACATCACCATGCATTTAAGCACCATTAACTTGGATAAGCTCAATAAACGCATTCAACAGTAAGTTACAGGATCTCAAACATTTTGCGTCTTTGAAAGCAAGGATTCCTCAGTCGGATAATCAAAGTTATGAGGCAGAATTATCAAATATTTTGGGTCAATTCGAAACACGTTTTTATGATTTCAGTAAATTGGCAAATTTCACATTATTTATGACCTATCTTTTTTCTTGTGAAAACATTGAGGAATTAGCTACTGAAATAACAAGTCAATTTAACATGGCCTCATGTTCTGTTGCAAATTAGTTATTGCTGATCTCAACAGATTTACATCACACAGCCACAGCATATTATACAAAATTCTGGTCTTTTATATCTGAAGATAAATATCCGAATCTAAGGCAAATCGCCATTCAACTGTCGGTAATGTTTGGGTCAACTTACTTGTGCGAGTCTGCATTTTCTAAAATTAAGATTATTAAGTCGAAATATGGCAATCGATAAAGTAACGAATATTAGTCAAAATGCTTGCAATCAGCACTCGGTTATTACGTACCATCTTATGAAAAGTATGCTAAGGACATACAGTGACAAGCTTCAACATCCAAAGTCACTCTTTGAAGTTTAATACTAAAACTCTTTTGTCAAACTCGCAATTTTGAATAATTAAGAAGTTTTTCATTGATTTTTTAGAGCAGACCTACACTTACCTTGGCTAAAAAATGCATATTGTGCGGTAAAACTAATATCTATACGTATGCACCCAACCTAGACAACCATCCTGCTTCACACATACTTGCGGCCTCTCAGAGTCGATTGATCGTAGTCTAACAATATTGAGGTAGATCGCCAGCAATTTAAGTTTTAGCGCCCCTGATTAAGGTTTTTAATTATAAAATTGAAAGATTTTAATAGCATTGATAATAATAAACTAATCACTCACTAGGGCAATGCACTAGATACAAACAATTTTTTCAATCCTTCAGGTGCTATAGTCATGCTACAAAGTTTGTACAAAAACGGCGTATTTCCGAGGTCTAGCCTTAGTTTTAAATCCACTTCAATTATATGGGACCACCCTGTAGCATACTCTTCTGAATAACAAAATAATTTTGAAATCGGTTAACAATTGACGAAGAAATCGGTGGACATGCATAGAAAAACAAAAATATACCCGTCGAATTTCCTCCTTTTTTCAAGTCGGTTAAAACATTACTTATTACAATCCCATGCTGTCAATGTGAAAAGTAATCTTGCTTTTATATATATCCTTTTTTAATACAATATGAGAGAATATATCGATATTCTACAACATATTACATTCAGTTAATATTATGTTGGCAGTTTGCCCTGATTGGCTCTAGTTGTCTGCTGAGTTCAGCGTTTATTCTTTGAATTCAGGGTTGGCAATTCAGTGTATAAATTCTGACTCGATAAGAATATAGGAAACAAAATCTGTATATTTTATCTGTTTCTTAATCTTGTTTTAATTTTAGGTAGCTTATGACAAACAACTATATTTATTGATGAATGAAGTTAGAAAGAACTAAGATCCCAGTTAACTTTGAAGCTAATTCAATATCTAGAGGACCACCAAGCGAAAATTTAAAAACGATACTACAAATTGTAAAAAAACCTTTTAAATATACTATCGGATAAAATGTACAAGATTTTTGTGCAAAAGTTTATATTTTTTTATTCTAGCGGGAAAATGATCAAATTGTTTAATAGAAGCTATGATTATAATCTTATATATCCTAGTAATATATATCCACGCCCACGCCACAGCAACTTTGCAACCTATTTTGCTAATATTTGAAATAGGGACAGCTTATAATAGAAATAACACATATATTCATCCCAGAGAATTTAACAGATTCCGAAGGGAATAGGGACATACTCAAATTCCTATAGGTACAGCTATAGCTTGCTATAGTAAACTTCCTTACTAATCAGGGAGTTGTAAGTATATAGGAATCCTACCTACTGTGGGCCACGGGCAAAAGCTAGAAGAAAAATACAAATAATATTAAACGTACCAAGATTTGTGGTCGGTTTGTACTAGATTGTTGTTAATGGTAGCCCTTGTTTACGGTTCATTATACCCAAGTACCCAACGCAACGCAATCTAGGTTGTTAACGTCGCCGCCGCCGTCGCAATTGGTCGCAATCCACCCGCGCCCACGCGGCGCGCCGTGCGTGTTTATTTAGTGCTGTGATGGCAAAATAACTGTGGCTGTGTGTTCGTAAATTTGTTTTACGAAGTTAATGATGACATAATGATAGTTAGTCAACAGTAAGATATGGTTGACATGATAAGTAATTATTCACAAAGTGTGGGCAAGGTGGTGGATTGGCCAAAGATATCCTCAACTGTGATTTATTAAGACCCGTAATCACATACGAAGACAATTATAAAAACATGTGTGTTAAATACCGTTTCTTTGTCACATGTTTTTGCACTAACAAGAAAGGTTCTGCCAAGGTTTTCTCTAAAGACTACAGTTTGGGGTTCTTGGAGACCGGAGTGGACCCGGCTACTACAACAGAGGGGGATCAGGGGCCCTTCCGCCCGCCATGCCAGCAACCGTATCATCTGTGGCGAGCTTCGGCAGTCTTAGAACCGCACTTTTTGTCCTCTATGCTGTTTGTGCAGTGAATCCTCATCCCTTAGTCTTAGTAACTTTTTTTATATATTATGGCCATAAGAAAGAAAAAGAAAAGAGTTTGCACAGCGGCTACTCCATCCACATATAATGTGGATTTTTGCAACATCAGGGGTATTCACGCAAATCTTAACGCAGTCCACCACCATCTCGAAACTGCGCAGCCGACCATTCTTTTTCTAACGGAGACGCAGATATCCTGCCCGGCCGACACATCATACCTTCACTATCCCGGCTACAAACTCGAACACAATTTTATGAGTCGTGCCGGTGTATGTATGTTCGTCAGGGAGGATATCTGCTGTCGCCGCCTTCATAGCCTTGAAGACAGGGACCTGTCGATATTGTGGGTGCGCGTAGATTACGGCGGCCACACTCGTATCTATGCGTGCCTATACAGGTCTCATAGCGGTGACACGGACGTAACTCAACTCTTCACGCACCTGAGTTTGACGACTGACAAAGTTCTAGAGCAATATCCCACAGCAGAACTAGTTATTTTGGGAGACTTTAACGCCCACCATCGCGAGTGGCTCAGTTCTCGAACCAATAACTATGCTGGGATATCTGCTCATGAATTTGCTCTGACCTATGGATTCTCTCAGCTGGTACTTTCTCCAACGAGAATACCAGATATAGAGGAACATACGAGCTCCTTACTGGACCTTCTGCTGACTACTCGTCCGGACGGATACTCCGTCTCAGTGGATGCGCCTCTTGGCTCCTCGGACCACTGTCTCGTTCGGACTCAAGTGTCATGCACACAACCCGATCCTTCTGGGCCAACTAATTGGCGTCGTGTGTGGCACTATAAGTCGGCAGACTGGGATGGATTGCGAGAATTTAATGCATCGTACCCGTGGAGGCAGATCTGCTTTAACTCAGAAGATCCTGACGTCTGCGCAGCCGCAGTCACTGAGACAATCCTTGCTGGTATGGAATGCTATATTCCTAACCCGCGAGTAGCTGCCGGCGTCACAAAACGACCGTGGTTTAATAGGTCTTGCAGAAAAGCTAAAATTCTTAAGCAAAATGCATATGAGGCTTGGACCACGGCTCGTTTTAATAAGGATCCGAATATTTCTGAGTTAAAACGCAAATAAAATGCTGCCTCGAGGTTCAGTAAGAAAGCAACTGCCAGAGCAAAATTCCAATTCATCGGCAAAATAGGTGGGCCACTTGCGAGCTATCCTTCTGGGAGTCGTGCTTTCTGGTCGCTTGCCAAAGCTGCCGAAGGGAACTTCTGCCAGTCGTCGTTACCACCACTGCGAAAGACCGATGGTGACTTGGCCCATAGTGCTAAAGAGAAAGCCGATCTACTGGGCAGTCTCTTTGCCTCGAACTCGAATATGAACGATGAAGGCGCTGTACCACCTACTATACCGTGGTGCGGTAAGACCATGCCGGAAATCTCCATAACGCAGCGGGAGGTCAGGCGGGCGTTGCTCTCTCTAGACGTTCATAAGTCGAGTGGGCCAGACGGTATACCAGCAGTGGTGCTTAAGCAGTGTGCTCCTGAGCTATGTCCTGTACTCACGCGCCTCTTCGCGCTTTCCTACCACACTAGGCAATTTCCGTCTTCATGGAAGACTGCGAATGTGCACCCGGTGCCCAAAAAGGGCGATAGATCAGATCAGTGTGATCAACACACAGCTTCTAAGATACCTAGAAGTACACGATCTGGTCAGTGACCGTCAATATGGCTTTCGCCACGGTCGCTCGACTGGTGACCTTCTAGTGTATCTCACACACCCATGGGCACTAGCCATTGAGAGTCAGGGGGAGGCATTGGCATGTAGCCTGGACATAGCGAAGGCGTTCGATCGGGTCTGGCACCGCGGTCTTCTATCGAAGTTGCCATCTTACGGAGTGCCCGAGGGTTTGTGCAAATGGGTGGCTAGCTTTTTGTCCGGCAGACGCATACGAACCGTAGTTGACGGTAGTTGCTCTGATAGCATGGACATTAATGCTGGTGTCCTGCAAGGCTCTGTGCTGTCTCCTACGCTGTTTCTACTGCATATCAATGACATGTTGGACATCAACAACATACATTGCTATGCAGATGACAGTACTGGAGACGCTTTTTACACGGGTCGTGCAAACATCCCTCGTTCCGTTGTGGAGGAAAATCGCGGAGAACTTGTGTCTCAAATCGAGACCACACTGTCCCAGGTCTCTGACTGGGGACGGGTAAACTTGGTCCGATTCAACCCTAAAAAGACACAAGTTTGCGCGTTCACCGCTAAGAAAACTCCATTCACTGTGGTCCCACAATTCCAGAACACTCCCCTCTCCATATCCAAGAGCATTGGGATCCTTGGTGTCGACATCTCCAGCGATGTTCAGTTCCGAGATCATTTACAAGATAAGGTGAAGCTGGCGTCCAAAAAACTTGGTGTAGTCAACAGAGCGAAGCAGTACTTCACGTCGGGGCAAAGGTTGTTACTTTACAAGTCGCAAGTTCGGCCCCATATGGAGTACTGCTGCCATCTCTGGGCAGGTGCACCCGGATACCAGCTTGGCCCTTTTGACTCGGTTCAACGACGGGCTGTGAGAATTGTCGACGATTCCAAACTCACTTGCGATATCGAGCCCTTAAGTCTGAGGAGAGACTTTGCCTCACTGTGTGTGTTCTACCGCTTGTACAATGGGTTGTGTTCTGAGGAATTGTTCGAAATGATGCCCACGGCTACTTTCTACCATCGCACCGCTCGCCATCGGCAGGGAATTCATTCTCACACTTTAGAACCTAAATGGTCGCGTACAGTGCGGTTTCAGAGAAACTTCCTCCCGCGAACGCTTAAGTTGTGGAATGAGCTCCCTGCAAAGGTTTTCTGCAAGGACTACAGTATGGAGTTCTTCAAGAAAGAAGTTATTGGATTTCTGAAGGGTCGGCAACGCGCAAGTGATACCCCTGGTGTTGCAAGCGTCCATAGGCTACGGTGACCGCTTACCATCAGGCGGGCCGTAAGCTTGTTCGCCACCTTAGTGGTATAAAACAAAAAAAAAAGTTATTGTATATTTGTTGGGTCGGCAACGCGCGATTTATACAACAAAAAGATGTAACAAGCGTCCATAGGCCACGGTGACCGCTTACCATTAGGCGGGCCGTGTGCTTGTTTGCCACCTAGGTAGTATTAAAAAAAATAACGTAAGATTCTGTTATAGTTATTCCTACGGGAAAAAAAATTATACCGACATTATATCATGTAAATCTTAGTATTGAGACTAAACCTATATCCTTCTAAATTTCACCTGCAGAAAAGAGTATTCGAGTAGAAATTTTCGATCGGGATACAAGTATTATTGCCCTTTGTAGCTACTAGATATGTCGGTTCCAGAATGTATAACCAATATAATTGTTGTTATATATTGTTCGTTTGTAGGTATACAAAAAAACAAACAAAATTTACCTCCTTTTAATATTTTTATTCTATACGACTCTAAAATATTTTAATTTGCGTGATTATTTACAATAAAATCTGTACCTCATACTTTCGCGTAATTACAAACGCGTTACAGTATAAGTAGGAACAGTCCTAACATAATTCTCTAACCAGGTTAAATTTTTTAAGTGTTCTATTATCATTCTATACTAGCTGATCCGGCGAACGTCTTTTCTCTTTTATAAAACAACCTATTCTGAAAGGCTTGTACTAATTCAGAAACCTTCCCGGTGTATGGACAGCAATTTACCAAAATTTTATTATAATCGGATTACCCTTACCCTACACGTGCGTGACTCCGACTTGCATTTGACCAGTTTTTTGAAGTGAAAACTTCTTTAGCGGCGTTATGCACTTTTTTGGATGGGTAAAAATGTTAAACTCGCGTCAGATCACGTGTCCTGATCGAAATTTTCATAGAAAATTCGTAAGCCGGAACTCGCGTCAATTTTATTTACATTAGGCTATGACAGATTGAGATGTCAAATATACTACGTCTAAAAAGTAAATAAATAAACATTATTATTTGTGATGGGTAAAAATGATAAACTCGCGTCAGGCCATAAAAATTCGCAAGACGGAAACCATAATGCCACGCCTATAATAATTTTAAAGTCAAAACGTCTTCAGCGGCGTTGTGCACTTTTTTTCTGTTTAGTAAGTTTTTTATCACACTTACTCGTAAACAGTGTCATTACTCCCAAGGGCTTTTCCTTTGTAAATTTACTTTATTTTCATTTCATTAAAATTTTAATTTCGGATAACAGCTGTCAAACTAGAAACGGCTTTATCTCCGAAACTATTAATTGTAGACTAGTAATTTCTTTTCAGAATTGATAGATCTCATCAAGATCTTTATTTCGAATGACAGCTGTCAAACTAGAAACTGCTTTATCTCCGAAACTATTAAATGTAGACTCGTAGTTTCTTTACAGAAGTGATAGATCTCAACAAGATCTTTATTTCGGATTACAGCTGTCAAACTACAAACGGCTTTATCTCCGTAACCTTTGATCGCAGACTAGTAGTTTCTTTACTGGAGTGATAGATCTCATCAAGATCTTCATTTCAGATGACAGCTGTCAAACTAGAAACGGCTTTTTCTCCGTAACTTTTTATCGTAGACTAGAAGTTTGTTAACAGAAGTGATAGATCTCATCAAGATCTTCATTTCGGATGACAGCTGTCAAACTAAAAACGGCTTGATCTCTATAACCTTTGATCGTAGATTAGTAGTTTCTTTTCTAAAGTGATAGATCTCATCAAGATCTTCATTTCGGATGACAGCTGTCAAACTAGAAACGGCTTTATCTCCGTAACCTTTGATCGCAGACTAGTAGTTTCTTTACTGCAGTGATAGATCTCATCAAGATCTTCATTTCAGATGACAGCTGTCAAACTAGAAACGGCTTTATCTCCGTAACTTTTTATCGTAGACTAGAAGTTTCTTTACAGAACTGATAGATCTCATCAAGATCTTAATTTCGGATGACAGCTGTCAAACTAGAAACGGCTTGATCTCTGTAACCTTTGATCGTAGATTAGTAGTTTCTTTTCTAAAGTGATAGATTTCATCAAGATCTTCATTTCGGATGACAGCTGTCAAACTAGAAACGGCTTTATCTCCGTAACCTTTGATCGCAGACTAGTAGTTTCTTTACTGCAGTGATAGATCTCATCAAGATCTTCATTTCGGATGACAGCTGTCAAACTAGAAACGGCTTTATCTCCGTAACCTTTGATCGCAGACTAGTAGTTCCTTTACTGCAGTGATAGATCTCATCAAGATCTTCATTTCAGATGACAGCTGTCAAACTAGAAACGGCTTTTTCTCCGTAACTTTTTATCGTAGACTAGAAGTTTGTTAACAGAAGTGATAGATCTCATCAAGATCTTCATTTCGGATGACAGCTGTCAAACTAGAAACGGCTTGATCTCTATAACCTTTGATCGTAGATTAGTAGTTTCTTTTCTAAAGTGATAGATCTCATCAAGATCTTCATTTCGGATGACAGCTGTCAAACTAGAAACGGCTTTATCTTTGTAACCTTTGATCGCAGACTAGTAGTTTCTTTACTGCAGTGATAGATCTCATTAAGATCTTCATTTCGGATGACAGCTGTCAAACTAGAAACGGCTTTATCTCCGTAACCTTTGATCGCAGACTAGTAGTTCCTTTACTGCAGTGATAGATCTCATCAAGATCTTCATTTCAGATGACAGCTGTCAAACTAGAAACGGCTTTATCTCCGTAACTTTTATCGTAGACTAGAAGTTTGTTAACAGAAGTGATAGATCTCATCAAGATCTTCATTTCGGATGACAGCTGTCAAACTAGAAACGGCTTTATCTCCGAAACTATTAATTGTAGACTAGTAGTTTCTTTTCTAAAGTGATAGATCTCATCAAGATCTTCATTTCGGATGACAGCTGTCAAACTAGAAACGGCTTTATCTCCGTAACCTTTGATCGCAGACTAGTAGTTTCTTTACTGCAGTGATAGATCTCATTAAGATCTTCATTTCGGATGACAGCTGTCAAACTAGAAACGGCTTTATCTCCGTAACCTTTGATCGCAGACTAGTAGTTCCTTTACTGCAGTGATAGATCTCATCAAGATCTTCATTTCAGATGACAGCTGTCAAACTAGAAACGGCTTTATCTCCGTAACTTTTTATCGTAGACTAGAAGTTTGTTAACAGAAGTGATAGATCACATCAAGATCTTCATTTCGGATGACAGCTGTCAAACTAGAAACGGCTTTATCTCCGTAACCTTTGATCGTAGATTAGTAGTTTCTTCACTGAAGTGATAGATCTCATCAAGATCTTCATTTCAGATGACAGCTACCAAACAAGAAACGGCTTTATCTCCGTAACCTTTGATCGTAGACTAGTAGTTTCTTTACTGAAGTGATAGATCTCATCAAGATCTTAGTTTCGGATGACAGCTGTCAAACTAAAAACGGCTTTATCTCCGTAACTTTTGATCGTAGGCTAGTAGTTTCATCAGAGAAATGATAGATCTCATAAAGATATTCATTTCGGATGACAGCTGTCAAACTAGAAACGGCTTTATCTGTGAAACTATTAATTGTAGACTAGTAATTTCTTTAACGAAGTGATAGATCTCATCAAGATCTTAGTTTCGGATGACAGCTGTCAAACTAAAAACGGCTTTATCTCCGTAACTTTTGATCGTAGACTAGTAGTTTCTTCATAGAAGTGATAGATATCACCAAGATCTTCATTCTTTTCGTGTACATTGAAATTAATGTATGGGTACCTGTTGAATAGGGATTCAAAAATTGAATTAAAAAACACTTCTTTAATGGTGTTGTGCATTTTTTTTTTGTGATGGGTAAAAAATTTAAAACTCGCGTCAGTACACGTGACCTGATCGAAAATTTGTAAGACGGAACTCGCGTCAGGACACGGACATTTATTTACATTAGGTTAGTTTTTTATTTTCAGTATATAGCGATTATGAGTAGTACATGAAGGTTGGATATGGGATTTTAATTCTATGACAGAGTGAGATATTAAATATACTATGTCAAAAAAGTAAATAAACAAATATTATTATTTATAATAAATAAATATGGTAAATATTTACTTCTCTGCAACACGACATTTTAATCTGAAAAAAATCTTATTCGATAGATTAGCACTCCCTGATATAGAAATGATATATGAAAGTCGGTGCCAAATAATAGTTTTCGATAAAAAAAATATTAACTACCGCCAAATGGTCGAAATAACATATAAAATTCACTTGCTCGGCATTATAGTAGTTCATATTTATTGTAGCTGTCCAAATCATCCTTTACACACTGATAAAATTAAAGAATAGGCTGAAAAAAAACACAATCTACACTTAAAAACCATGTAATTACACTTTTTAAAATATTGTAAACGGATCAAGAAAAAGGGAACACGAACACTTTTTTTAATTGCAATGTTACCAGCCTCAAAAAAAAAGTCCCAAATAACCGATAAGACAATTAGATTACATAACGTAATACATCAAATAGAAAATAACATAAAACAACTTACGTTTTATTATACAGAGTCTTGTTAAGTTTACTGCCAGCCTGATATAGAGCTTATGGTAAAACATGGAAGTAAGTGTGCAAAGCCGAGTGAGGCGTGCCATGGCTACGGTCGGCGAGTGACAGAACAAACTTGTACTTATTTAATGTAGTCAGGGCGTCCCACTTGTAAACTTAAAAACTGGCGCGTAAAACGAAGCAGAGCACATGAAAGTTAGCGCGCGAAGCCGAGCGGAGCGTGCCGCGGCAGCGGCCGGCGAGCGTCAGGAAGAACGAGTACTTATTTAATGTAGTCAGGGCGTCCTACTTGTAAACTTGAAAACTGGCGCGTAAAACGAAGCGGAGCACATGAAAGTTAGCGCGCGAAGCCGAGCGGAGCGTGCTGCGGCAGCGGCCGGTGAGCGCCAGGAAGAACGAGTACTTATTTAATGTAGTCAGGGCGTCCCACTTGTAAACTTGAAAACTGGCGCGTAAAACGAAGCGGAGCACATTAAAATTAGTGTTTTTTATGACTTTATTTACGAACGGTTATTAACTTTGACAGGTTTTGGACGTATTTATTCCTTATGGTTTCATGTATATCTATAAAAATGCTGAACTTGTAAATCCAAATTTTAAATTAGTATTTTATATTAACTATTTATTACTTCAGGAAGGTAAAAAAATAATGCTCTCTCCTTCTCATTTCACATCCCTAAAATTGTGCGGTCGCGCATTGCAATAGGTAACCACAAAAATATTAGGAACTCAATCTAGCGTCAGTTTTGGGAGTACTTTTTTTAAGGCTGGCAATATTTTTTTTAAAAAACAATTGTTATTTCCTGTTATTCATTTGTCTGAATTGGTATAAATCTTTTGATTACGTTCTGTAATGGTGTATTTGTATGGTGTAAAATATTACGTTAAATATTTTTTTTAAGGTAAAATTAGCGTTTTGCACCAATTTCTGAATAGCATCTGTGTATAGAGGGATTTTTCTCTGTCCATTACATTTTTTCATGTAAGATTGTTGTGTTGCAGAGAAGTAAAAAATTACCATAAATATGTATACGAAGTGATGCGAAGTAAATAGCTAGTATAGGACAAAATAATTAGTTAATATTCAAGTTTTCACTTCTGCCGGCACTCCCGGAGTGCAACCCGTTTTTTTTTTCTTAGAAACCTTTCCCCGCGTGTGCATGACAATTTAATAAAATTTTATTACAATCGGTTTAACCTTAGTCCGACTTGCACTTGACCCTTTTTTCTTTCATGAAAACCTTGCCCTAACAATAACGAACACAACAAAAAAAGAATGAACCAATTTGATGCAGTCGATCGGAAGCTACAGCGTTAATGAGAAAGAAAAAAAAACAATCGGTGTTGCTCAGACGGTTGAAACTAAATATGCTCTTGTTTGCAGAAAAACTCTAACAAATTCGAGAATAATGACTATGAGAAATGCTATAGTGAAATCACTAAAATTTTTGATTGATTTCACAATTGCTTTCATCATTATAATAAAGTTTGCCGATAAGCCCAAAAGCACCTACATTTCTCTTCTTTATGACGATACTATTAATTCATTGTTTGGCTTGCTTTTTTTAATACCACTAGGGTGGCAAACAAACTTACGTTCCAGCGGATGCAGCGGGCGATTGGATGATAAAACTTAATTTCTGGGCCAACTTCGTGTAACTGAGCTGCAATATTGCTTGTTTGGCATGACTTCAAACCAGAGTAGTAGATGATATATGTTTTTTTAAGTATATGCTTGAAATACAGCGGAGGGCATGGCGAGAACTAATCACCTAACTTCGCCCTTTTATATCGGACCTAATATTGTGAGGATTCTTTATGATTTAAAACTTATAACCTGTAAGAACCCTTTTATATAAAAATATTTTGCTTCCCCATTAGAACACTAATTTGCTATTATAATATATATTGCTACTAATTTGCCTTGGTAATAGGAAATTTGTAATAGGAAAGTCTCTTTTTTAGGCAGTCATTACTGTCTTCAGTGATGTTGCTTCTTACTTATGACATGACACACTTAAAGGGTCAACTAAACATAAGTGGGTGTTTTTTAGAATACTAGAAAATAATAAGTTCAAAAGTAAGAGTTTTGTGTCTATACGACCACATAAAATATCGCCAATTACTTACTTAAAATTTTTACTCAAGCGCTTCGCTCAAAATATAGGCTGGAATTGAAAAACTCCTCCTTCTATTTTTAAGTCGGTAAAAGGAATAACTTTCGTCATGTAACCGCGTGAATGCAGAGTCCGTGCTTCCGCCCGATAGTTCGTAGGTGAGTTGGGGTCAACCTATTATTCCTAGATATTGGAAAAAGATAGCTATAAGTTATCGACTGTGAAATATATGTATGAACTTTTAATTTATCAAATTATATTAAGTTCTTGTAAATTAGATTATTAGTAAAAAAAATATTATCAGAACATTGTAATAATAGAGTTATGCTACTGCTTAGTTGTATACTGTGACGCAAACTTATAGCTTAAAAGGTCATGAACTCACGCCGCCGCGTCGAGTGCGCGGCTCTCGCGCATCGTGTCTTAATACGATATTTACACATTGCCGCCCCCCCCCCCCCCTAGGTGCCCATTACCTGAAGGAATTGGCTCAAAATGAACATGTTTACTATATTAAAATGACATTTTCTATCAGGTTTGCCCCCCCCCTAATCCAAAAGCTGGCTATGCGTATGGGCAACCTTTGACGTGTTGAGGGCCAAACTTTAGCGTGCAAATACGCTCGCGGGCCGCGTTTAAATGTACTTAGTGCATTTTAAAGTAGTGATTTTATTTTTTACGATAGGTATTAGACATGAAATAATACCATAATGTTATCATAGTACAATTTATTAAAATAAGAAAACGAAATTTAAAAAAATGGTACATTATAATCAAATCGTTAAATTTGCAATTGTAACAAACTACGAAAGTTAAATACACCGAAATCAATGAGACACTTGAGCTTGAATTTTGGAAACTAATCCATCGATATTTGGATTAATTCCACTGATTCAAAGATGTAAAGAATTTTCCAAATTATCGTCAGTCAGTCTTGTATGTGTTTATTTATTAACTTTCATCAATGAAAAGAACTGTTCGCTTTTATAAGTACTGCCAAACGCGCAAATCAATCTTCTTGCGAATTTTCTCAGCTGCGGAAAATTGTCTTTTTCTAGGTATTTTTTGTAGAAATCGCATTCAAATTTGGATTTTAGGAGTGAGTATTCTTGAATCTTGATCAACTCCATTTGTAAGTGTATTGGAGCATTTTGTACATTACATTTTGTAGGAGTAGCAAAATAACTGAAACAGTCTTCCATGATTTTGAAGTCGCTAAATCTCTTCGAAAATTGTTCCGACAGTAACTTGAGCTCTTCAGCACATTGAGCATAAACAATATTTTCATACGCAGAGAGCGTGTTGAAATGGTAACTGTTACCAGACAGCATCTGTGACTCCCACAAGCGTAGTTTGATCTGAAACGCTTTCAAATAGCTGTACAACTGATTTACTAACTGTCCTTGTTTTTGAAGTATCATTCAAATAGCCTGTAAGATCGACCAAATTGCTAAGTCACAATTCAGATAGTGGTTTGTTGTTTAGTTTATCTTTTACGAGCCATCTCACTTCACAATAATATGTTACGTCGTTATATTTAGCTGATATTTCATCCAAAAACGCCTTGAACTGACGATGGTTATCGAATAAAGCTGATGGTTTTTACTACCACATTCATAGCATTCTGGAGTCGAATGGACTTAGAACACAAGTTCTGTTGGTGGATAATGCAATGAAGGTCTATCAAATCATCTTTTTGCACATTTAATTCCGTTGCTTTTTCATTCAAAATTCCGATAAAACCTTTACGTAAGCCGACCATAGAAGGTCAACCATCAGCGCATACTCCAATTAATTTTGACCATGGCAAGCCAAAACTTGTGAATACCTTTGAACTTCAATAAAAATATACTCTCCTGTAGTGGTTCCTTTTAGCGGCTGTAAAGCAAGCAATTCCTCAGTAACAGTGAACTCCTTATCAACACTAATAAATATAGCCAGTTGAGCTGTGTCAGACAAATCGGTGCTCTCGTCTAATGCTATGGAAAATGATTCAAAACCAGCCATACGGTCAGTCAATGTTGTTTTTATATCATTAGCCATCATTTCTATACGTCGAACAACAGTTTGTCACGACAAACTAATTTTTTCAAATTCATTTTTCTTTTCAGTACACAAAATACCACAAACTTCTAACATACACTTCTTGATAATTTCTCCTTCGGCAAATGGTTTTAATGCCTTTGCTAATTTTGAGCTAACTATTAAACTAGCTTTCACAAAATTATTAAGTTGCGTTCTTTGTTTATGAAACATTTGTTGCTGTTTTTCCAAATTTTGCGGTAAGCTTCTGGCTTTGTCTGTTCTTAATTGTCCTGTCAGTGAGTGCAGAGTAGCATGCTTAGTTGAGTTGTAAATATTTTAAATTTATGTCTATGTCATATGTATCTTTATATATTTAAATATTCATCGTATTCTTAAGTAATGTATTGTATATGTAAGTGGAAGTCAAGGATTGTGTATAGAAATAGGGAGATATTACCGAAACTAAGTCGGTGGCCTTAATTTTTGTAGAGAACGCAACTCACTTAATATAGCTATCTCATTCTGATTTATCCGTTCCGTATTGCCTGTTGCATTTGTTGATCAGTTTTCATACGTGTGTGATGGTGATGTATCTTTAAAAATTAAAAATTATTGGTCCGCTGCATCAAGTCCCCTTTTAATTTAAACATTTATGTGTTAGTTAGCTGTACCTATATAATATTAGTTCTTTATCTTTCTTTCTTTTTTGTTATGGTAGTTAAGAATAATTTAGAAATAGTAATTAAACAAAGAAATAGATTTTTTATTTTATTTTATTTTTCTCTGTATAATGTTCTGTGGTACAGTATATGTTTATTTAGCTAATTCAGCGAGCATGTATGTTTTTTGGAGATCTGACGGCGAATGAAGGGCTCCACTGAAATCAGTGTTGTGGCTTTGGCCGCAGCTTATGCTGAGTGGATACCCTATTTGGCATTATGCAACACAAAAAACTAGTACCTAGTTATTTTAAAAGATTTTAGATTTAACCTTTTTTTTGTATTTTTGAATGTTTTGTTGTACCTATAATTTGTTGCTTATTTGCTAAATAAAAGTTTTTCTTCTTCTTCTTTTCTTCTTCTTCTATATTGAATTCTTTCATTACTGAAATGGATTCATTACACAGCAAACAAATAGGCTTACCATTGTGCAAGATAAAAAAGAATTCTTCAGTCCATTTTTCTTGAAACTGGCGACCCTCTGTATCTACTTTTCGTTTCTTTCCATCAGACATCATTTTTGTTTACTTTTCGTTCCATAAACTAAATAACAAACTATAGTTACTTAGTAACCACTCAAAATGCACACAAAGCCACAGAGCAAGTTGACGGCTCGAGCAGTTCGCTAGGATATCGCTTGTCCAAGTTATCACCTCGATAGCTAAAATAGAACTGAACTAATGTCCGGGCCATCCACCCGCTTATATAGGCAAATGAAGGAATAATCTGGATTAAACTAGTTTAGAATAATTGAGGCGGCAAACCTCAAAGAATTTGATCGAGCAAGCCGAGTGGCGGCGATTATCAAATAGTGAGGCGGCAAACATCAAAACATCTCACTGTCACTCCCGTGAATAGGAAGTACCTAATGTAATATTTTTTTAATTGGGTTTTTTCAAAATGTCTCGCGGGTCGGTTGTAGCCCATACCTGCTATAGGTTTTGATTTATTTGCGAGTGTCAAAATACGAGACATAAATAACCGTATTTCTTGTTTGCGTCCACTTTCGGAAGGAAAGGTGTTTTTCTTCATGAATTTGTTAATTCTTATGAGTCCTTAAAAATTACATCTCTTCCAAATCAAGACGCTTTCTTTAACTCTTTAATAAACATGCTCAAAACGATGTCAGCCCAATTTAAATGTAAAAATATGTTGGAATATTCCAATCTATATTTAAGAACTTATGTAATGCTACTCACTGATATTTCTGATAACTTTAGAATTTTTTATATCTAATGTGATATAATTGTAATTATTTATTTTCTTCTTTTTACACTAAGCTGTACACTTATCTATTATATGTTTTTTGCCACGGAAAATGAGCTCTATTTTAAAATTAACCTGTAACCTTAAGTACCCTGAACATTTACATGATCTTAATTCAGATTTACCTTTATGCCCTGAAAAACATTGTAAACGGTTACAGTAAAGATAAGAAATTAGTATCAAATTTTTATAATAAAACTAAAATATAATTTACTATAGAAATCTCAAACAATGTTTACAACTTACTATAAAGTTAATTAGGGTTCATAGAGTTTTACAGTTTAAGCATAGTCCTTAGTTGATATATATATAGATTTAAATACACAAGTAAGAACTACAGCTAAAAGTGACTGAAAAAGATTTTATAAATAAAACATTCTTTGGTAAAACTATGGAAAATATTGAAAAACGTGTATTTGTGAAAAAAAAGATATTTATTTGGAGAATTATAAGTCGTGTCTATGTATTACAAATGTAAATATTTCACGTGCAGAATTCGAAGTGTGAAACATACTATTTTACACAAAAAAAAAAAAAAAACTTATGGTAGACTTATAGTTCTCCAAATAAATCTCTTTTTTTGTCACACTTTTCTTGAAAACTTTAGATTCGGCAATTACTTCAAGCAATTATAAGTCTACAACAAGTTTTTTTAATTTTTGTGAAGTCTGTAGGACTCTCGAAATACTTGTTACGATTTTCGTTTGTAATTGATTTCTTAATTCTGCAAATTGGTCTTTATATAATATTCTATATATCTAAACTCTAGTAGATCATAAATTAAAAATAATCTAAAAACCGCAAATGAACTATACGACATATTAGGTTTATATGAGAATGAAATATATTTTTACTTATTTTGCGGAATTATTATTATTATAATATTTCTCAATCTTTAAAATTCAAAGCATGAACAATAAAATGAGCATCATAATTGTTAAGATTGTGAAATAGAATAGGAATGAAAAATGGAACACGATACTTTATGCTACTAAATAATTCGTGACTAACACCTCTAAAATTACTAGTATTCCAGTCATAGTCTACTGTGATTTCATCACCTAATATAACATAATTGCGATTGTCTTATAGATTCCTTCTCTTCATTAGTTAAAGAAAGTGGCCATATTTGAAAACAATTTATCCTATGTATATTGCTAATATCTTTGTTAATGCTTTCCATAAACATTTTTGTACAATTAGGCTCTGAGTATGTTCTGTAACATTTTATATAGTATCCATAAGAACAAACTACATGTTCATGTATTGTTTACGTATATGACTTCGATGGATCAGGGACGCAATAGGTGACGGGTTTTAAATGAGCTACAAAGTCTGCATATATTATAAAATGTAATTTTAATATTCTTTGAAATTTATCAAAATACTTTTCATCATTATTTGTTTCCCTATTAAACCAATATTTTTCTTTTTTATGAATTCCTAGTTATTCAGTAACAATTTGAGCAGAGTCATGTTTCTGGTGATTAATTAAATTAACTTTAGATTAAAAATAGATACAGCAACCGGCCCAGATATGAATAGTGTCATTTCGATTTGTTATTTGTTTATTTACCAAGCGTGATAAATACAATAATGACCATTTCAACCATTGTTTAAAAATAATAAGTTAATTTGTAATTGATAAGAACATTTTGTAAAGTTTTTTTTTCTTTGTTAAACTCTAATTCAAACATATTAATGCTAATGTCAATTTGTTTTTCTACCTTGGGTATATCAGCTAATTTGATTGGGAACTGAATATTATTAAACGTTAGTTTATTTTGATGCCTCAAGTATGATGATACCCTATCGGAATGTGTATTTGCAGGATATAGTCCACTTAAAACATTGTCGATCGTTCTTTTTTACGAATATACGAAGATCCTCGTAAGGGATTGAACTTATTAACATGCATTTCTAAGAACTGATTTTTTTTTAAGGTCTACCATTTTCTTTTTTTTCTAAATCACTATGTGTCATTACACATTTTATCTTTAATGTCATCACTTAAAGGTTCTGAATAATTTTCTAATTTACCAATTTTTATCCAATTCCTAATAGTCAAATTTAAAAATTCAAAAGAATTTTTTAAATCTTTTGTTTCATCTGCATGAATAATAAAATAGTATTGATTCTTCAATTGATGCTATAAATACTTCACGAGTGATATAACAGACACATAAAGTAAATTATGATTAAGAATAAGACATTTCTATTTGTGTTTCTTAGATCGTAAGTGCTGAGCATAGAATCTTTGGTTAACCTGTAAATCACATATTTGACACATCATATTGACGTCGATGCTAGTTGTAAATCTTTAACACTATTATCAGCTTTTCTCTTTAAACTTCGACCGACTTGAATTGAAGATTTTCTGTAGGTATAACATGGTTCACGGTTCATGTCAAGTCATATCAAGCGTGAACCGACACGTCTCCAGATTAAGTTTTTGTAAAGCGTGAGTGGACACACCCCTAAAATCTTGAGATACACCCTCGGGGGACTAGTTTTTGGAATGTCACCACCAACATCATTGTAATTAAATAGGAAAAACTTAATTATGAACGGGGAAAAACATGATAACCCATTACGATAATGATGTAATTACATAACAAAACTAGAGACAAGTTATACACAGGAGCCACTGTGACGTCACGCGGTAGTTTTGGTCAAGCGCCAGTCGCCACACCCCAGACACAGGGGTGGTTTTGAGAGTGGTCAAACGCGAGTCGCCACACCCCAGACACAGGGGGTGGTTTTGAGAGTGGTCAAGCGCGAGTCGCCACACCCCCAGACACAGGGGGTAGTTTAGAGAATGGTCAAGCGCGAGTCGCCACACCACCAGACACAGGGGGTGGTTTTGAGAATGGTCAAGCGTGAGTCGCCACATCCCAGACACAGGGGGTGGTTTTGAGAGTGGTCAAGCGCGAGTCGCCACACCCCAGACACAAGGGGGTGGTTTTGAGAGCGGTCACGCGCGAGTCGCCACACCCCAGACACAGGAGGGTGGTTTTGAGAATGGTCAAGAGCGAGTCCCCACACCCCAGACACAGGGGTGGTTTTGAGAGCGGTCAAGCGCGAGTCGCCACACCACCAGACACAGGGGGTGGTTTTGAGAATGGTCAAGCGTGAGTCGCCACACCCCAGACACAGGGGGTGGTTTTGAGAGTGGTCAAGCGCGAGTCGCCACACCCCAGACACAGGGGGTGGTTTTGAGAATGGTCAAGCGTGAGTCGCCACACCCCAGACACAGGGGCTGGTTTTGAGAGTGGTCAAGCGCGAGTCGCCACACCCCAGACACAGGGGGTGGTTTTGAAAATGGTCAAGCGTGAGTCGCCACACCCCAGACACAGGGGGTGGTTTCGAGAATGGTCAAGCGCGAGTCGCCACACCACCAGACACAGGGGGTGGTTTTGAGTCCACGGCGCGAGTCGTACGGGGCAGAAAACGAGCTTTTTTTAGTTTTCTCTTACTTCTAAGCCAATCTCGATAGTTTGGTCTGAGACAGTTATAACTTTAACGCATTTACAATGAGTTGTAGCACAAATGTAAGTAGGTACGTACCTATACCTACGTTGTTTTGGTTTTCGAAACAAATGACGTACCATGTGTATTTGCAAAGGGAACAGAAACAAGACGATGGAAGCCACTAAACATGTAAATTATAGGTAATGCGTTTATATTCTCAGTTAAAGATTCGGGGTTGGGGTTAAACCACAACAGATATAACATGGTTGATCAATAATGACAGAACAAAAAAATTCGAAACCCTCAAAGAAATCGTAGAAAACCGAACTCGCTGTCTACAAAAAAAGGGAAACTCACCTGTATTTATGGTGCAGCCCGTCAACATTCTCTTCCATCTTACAACCCCACACCCTTCAGTCCGTTGCTCCCTCCACCACCTCGGGAACCGATTTAATTCTCTGCTCCTCTTCACCACCTTACAATTATCAAAACTATTGCCCGAAGATATCTGTTCTCGGAAGATTACCTGAGTATTTGATTAGAGAGTTTTGTTTCCATTTTTTATTGCATCTTGAACTACGATATTACAGCATTTGCTGATTTAAGCCGATGCAGTGTAATTAAAATGTATGTCTTACTAATATTTTAAAATTTAAATGTAATTCAGGCAGCATGATAATTAAAATAATGTCTTGCTTGGTTTATTTTATTAGGTAGATGTTTAAAGTATTATAATAATAATGCTGTACGGATTACCCACCCACATTTTACTTCCTGTTTATTTCCCAAGTTCAGACACTTAGTACATTGATTGGAATTATTTCTTAAATAACGTGACTTACCGTAAAAACTGTTTACGTTTACATATAAGTATAGCCGATCAAGTATGGTTTATTGACGGACTCTTGTAGTAACAACTACGGAACCAAATATTATATTGCTATTATGCTTGGCCAAAATAAAGCACGATATAGACATAACTTTTACCAGAACTCTTAATATTGTGTTACTAACGACCCTCTTTTCATGTCGATGAAAAGATATTATTAATAATAATAATTATTATTATTATTATATTTAATATTAATAAATATTTTTAAATAAAATAATAATGAAAACATATTATTTGCAAATGATTATTTGAAAGTTCAAGAGGCTTCAACCGCGAAGCCCTCGAAATAAATTGGCTAACAAGAGCGCGGGCAGTTTGCCAAATATTTATAAATACGCGATCAATAAAAATAAAAGCACCAAAAGGTCTACGTCAGAGTATCATGTTTTTTTAAACTTAATAAAAGATCATAATATTATTATCGACCTGTCGGTTCTGTGCTCTAATCATAAAAGCAGGGGTTCGAGCGTTTGGCCCTAAATTACCAATGCCAGGATCCTAGGTTTGAATTCCGGCTTCTTTCCTAGTTTAGAAACAGAGCAAATTTATAAGTAAATGATGTTAATCAATTATATTTGTAAACAATTGCACTTTATACACATTATTTTTATATTTTTTGGGTTTTACACACGAAAAATATAAAAAAAAGATGTAAATAGATATTACACACATTGATAAATTTAAAAAAACTGGGATAAATGAGTTTGGTTTAAATTATTTTACTTTATAACATGGAATGACAGTATAATTAGAAAAAAATACGCAGGAAACATAAATACAAGTGTGCTATCTTGTACTTACAGTTACTGGTTCATCCAGCAAGTACCTACGGTACTGTAAGTACCTACTTCAACTCCTGCAGTAGACTTTATGGTAATGAAGTCACGGAAAGGTTTAGTGCGCGAAGCTTTTGTATGCTCCCATTTTAAATACATTTTTTGTCTTAACCACAGGACATCGAAACTTCTAAATCGGCAGTCGGGATTTAAAATGTTTGCGGCTCACTCGTCTTGTATGTTTCCATTATTTTATACCATTAACGTAATACTTAAATATCGAACACTATTTTTATATTTTTATTTAGTATATTTTTGCCAAATTACCATATTAATTTAATTTTTTCTTTATCAATAACTTCAGATATGGATTTACTTACTTAAAAAAATTTAAAAGCATTACCTACTAAGTGGTCACTTTGATTGAAAAAAAATTAACCTTATAGTAAAGCTACTTTTTAGGGTTCCGTACCCAAAAGATAAAAAAGGGACCCTATTACTAAGACTTCGCTGCCCGTCTATCTGTCCGTCTGTCTCCAGGCTGTGTCTCATGAACTGTAATCGTTGAAATTTTCACAGATTTATTTCTGTTGCCGCTATAACGACAAAAACAGAATAAAATAAATAATAAAGGGGGCTCCCATACAACAAACATGATTTTTTTGCTCGTTTTCGCCCGATATTGATAACGGCAACAGGTAGACGCTTGAAATATTCAAAGAATATTTAGTTTTATATTCTCTTTAAAAATAAATAATTAAAATAAAATAAAACAAATATTTAAGGGCTTCCATACAATAAACGTGATTTTTTTGCCATTTCTATAGATAATGGTACGGAACCCTTCGTGCGCAATTCCGACTCGCACTCTCAACAGCGGTTTAAGCGTGAAGAGGTAACAAATAGAACGGATCTATACCCGCCCTAAATATGGTTATCGGCGTGGGATTCTTACGTCAACTCCTTAATTATACTAATAAAGTTTGCTAAAGCAAACTATAGCTGTAGCTATAGTTCGTTTAAGCTCGAATTTTTCGGGATAAAAACTATCCTCTGTCCTTCCCCCCCAGGGACTCATCTCCATACCAAATTTCATCTAAATCGGTTCAGCGGTTTAAGCGTCGTTGACAACAGCGTGAAGTATCACATAGGGTTTGATTTATTTGTGAATGCCAAAATATGCGACAAAAATTGGGTTTTTCCCATTCATCCAACTGGGTGTACAAACAAGGTTTTTTTTCCCGTGGACCAACTAAATAGTTGAACATTAGAAAACCGAAATTTACATGGCCCTTCGTAAAACTGCATGACCCGTTGGACCACTGCCCCGAAATGATAATATTAAAGTTTTTTAACCGACTTCAAAAAAGGAGGTTCTCAAATTAGGTGTTCATGAAGGTTTTATACTAAACTAAACATTCTTTATTAACAAACTTTTAAGAGAATGGAAGTTGTTTTAGTTAAAAAACGTCATTTGTGAGTCGGATAAGCGCACTTATATACGGAATATAAATACCAAACAAAGCTCTTTAACCAAGGTCAATGGAGAACAGGGTTTTGCACTCAAAATCACCAAGCTTTATTTCCAGGTGATAGCTTTAAAATGGCAACCTACATCTCCAAAACTATTGATTGTAGACCAGAAGTGACAGACCTTATCAAGATCTTTATTTTAGATGACAGCTGTCAAACTAAAAAAGGGCTCTATCTTTGTAACTATTGATTGTAGCCTAGTAGTTTCTTTGCAGAAGGAATAGATCTCATTAAGATCTTCATTACGTATGACAGTTGTCAAACTAGAAAGGGCTCTATTTCCGTAACTATTGATCTTAGACTAGACTTAGTCAAACTATCTGCAAGCCAAATTTCATCTAAATCGGTTAAGAGGTTTAAGCGTGAAGAGGTAGCAGACAAACAGACAGAGCTTCTTCGCATTTATATTATAGTATGGATTAAGTTGCTTGCTCAATCCAACTACGATATATTGTATAGTGATGTTATTAATTAACCATCGATGTCCAAGCAAAATATAACTTAACAACCAGAGTTGAGTTAGTCTTTCACTTTTGTGAAACATTCAGTCCCAATACGTACATTATGAATTCAAAGATTTAAGCGTTAGATTTATAAATTTGACAAAGTATCTACAACTACATCATCACCAAAAAAAATTACAATTAATATTAAAGCTGCCTGATTTAGTCACAAATTATTTTTAAATCGAGAAATGAAGAAATTTAAGATTGGTTTGTTACAAATCAATCAATTTATCATACAAAAATATCTTATTTTATGTCGTCATGATGTAAATATTATAGGACAACTACATAGTAGGAGTATGTCTAGACTGGACATTACAAGGGTAAAATCTTTCATTTTATTTGACATTACACTGCATGGCACGTTAATTAAAAAAAACATTAATTTACTTTGTATTTATTGTAAATTTCATTCACTGAATAAAATTACTGAAATCAAATTACATAACAACTGCGTAGACCACTCAAAGTATGTAAGTCTCTATATATTATTGTTCGCAAAATAATATAACGCGAGCGTTGCAGAAGTGTGCTCGCGGTGAGCACTGCAACGCAACTGACTGGTTTACATTACAATTGGATTGGTCGAAGTTTCGTTCCGCTACCTTCCTCTCGCGCAGTCGTAAACCTTTAGAGGAATGCTGGCGCCCATCGCGTAGTCGATAACTTTCACAAAACTGTTTGAGTATTCATTAACAACTTAGAGAAGGAACGATATAATAATATATTTGTGGTTAGTGATTAGTGATCCATGGATTTAAAGGTTAAATACTAAGGATTGTTTTTGATGTATTGAGATTATCTTTTTGGTATATTAGTTAGGAACCAAACAAGCTTACGGTTCGCCTGATGTTAAGCGCCACCTTAGCCTATGGGCGCTTGCAACACCGCGGCATTACTAGCGCGTTGCTCACCCTTGAAAAATCTAATATCTCCTATCTTACAGAATCTCATATGGTAGTTTCTAAGAAAAACTTGGCACTTGGAAGCTCATTCCACAACCTAAGCGTTCGCGGGAGAAGGTACCTCTGAAACCACACAGTGCGTTGCGTGACCATTTAGGTTCTAAGGTGTGAGTATGAATTCTCTGCCGATTTCAATAAGTACATATTTTATACATATATACACAAATCAATTTAAAAAAGGATAATATTAAGAAAATAAACCAAGAATGGATTAAAGTAAATTTTAATACAATTCCAAATCATACTTACAAAAATAATATTAAAAAATATTCATGACAAAAAATGTCACGTCAGGTACATATTTTGGTACTGTTTTCGTCGTAGATTCATAATTTGTACTTATCAATAATAATGCGATCAATTAGCGACCACTATGGCAACAATTTATTTTAAAATTACACGTAAATGTACATTAACAATCACATAATGCAAACATTATAGTACATTATAGTAAAACGACGAACCGTGAGGTGAGTCTGTCAATAATACGAATCCAGCAATGTGCTCACGGCAGACTTATAGAGCTTTACTCAAAAACGCAAATAGTATAAGAATTTACCGTCGCCTTTTGTGTCCAGAAAAGTGTTTTTATTTTAATTTATTATAAGCAATCTAAAATCAATTTTCGAACAATTCTCAGTTCTTTTTTCATATGCTTTCATAGCGTTTTTGAGTAAATGCTATTCGAGAACTCAAGCTGGTGGCAGGATATTGACCTCATAATATAAACAATGTTCTAATCAACTGAAGACAGCAGCGTTTGTTTTAAGACAAACCATAATTAAATTGCGTGTGACGGTCTGTTTAAAGGCAAGAAAGCAAGTCAATGAAACGATCACAAATTAAGAAATAAACATTTTAAAACATATACGTAAATTATTTATATCTAATTTGATATTATGCAGAAGTCGAAGCAAGTGTACCATTTTAAAAACTAAAGAGAAATGAACTTAAAATAAGTAAATATTGCTAACATAAATAAGTACAAGCAGTAAGAAACCAGATAACCAACTTAACAAAAATAAAGTTACGGAATTAGTGATTCATAGGATTTTTAGCTGTGACACATACACAAATCCTTGTCTTTACCAGCCTCATACGTCCCCACTGTTGGGACACGGCGTGGGAACGGCCATACTGAAATGACAGCTCACCACCATACTAGTGACCAAACACTCAAGGTCATAAGTTCAGAAATTATGTTGCACTGTAAGCATTAAATCGACCATTTTTTAATATATATTAATAAACATACACACCTGTATAGATAACAATGAAATAAGAATAATATCTATACATCTATAGTTTTCTCTTAAGCGTATCGTTTTCATTCGAAGTATATTGAACCGCATTTTTTGTTCTCTTAGAACAGCTTAAGAACGACTAAGCCTATTTTGATGGTGTTTATCCTAAATAATATAAATTATAAAAAAAAATAGATAGAAAATAAAAAATAATTTAGTATCAAACACTTACTTTTTTCTGATTTATATAGATAGAGATATTGTTATTTGATTTCCTATTTCTTCGAATTCCAACCCATAGCGTATTTACAAAGTTGGTTAATGTTCTACGTGTACTTAAGCAAATAATTTTGCTTTTTTCACATTTTTGGTATAAATGATGTTATTTTTTTTTTCAAATTGGATATATTGATAGATAAATTTAAAACAAATCATGACACATTAATAGGAACTATTTAAAATATTATTATATAATTTATTTTTTTGTGCTTTAATCATATAAATCAAGTTGTGCTTTAATAGTGTGTACCGACGTTAAACTAAATAGACCATTCAGAACTGAAACAAACAAAAATACAAAATAAATTAAAAGAACAAAGAAAAATAACATAAATAAAACATTTACTTCAATGATTATAACAATGTATGCAAAATTACTGAATATGATGCTCTGAGGCCAAAACTTGAGATTAGTTTTATCATTTTAAACACATCTTTACCTTTTTTTTCTTTACTTAGTTTTTTACCGTGAGCTATTCCTCTATGAAAGAAATATTTAATATTTAGCAAGAGAACAATGAGTAAATTAGTATGTTGTCTTAGTCGTTGTTTGTCCCTTCTACAGAGGGACCTGTGATGAAGAAGGCAAAGGTCATAGTCCAACTCACTGGCCCAGCACAAATAGGCAGACAATTAGTATATTTGTAACCAATTACCTGGGTTTATTATTCTTCTTGTATGATCTCGCGTTCCTATATACATGTCCGTCCTGCGAGACGAGTGTTCCCCTGGAGCTGGCCGGGCTGACGGCGGTGTGCAGCGACTGGAACGAGCTAGTGGTGCTAGTCACTCGAACGTACTGCTCCTGCTCTACGTTCGTCGGAGTTTTGTCGCCTACACAGAGACAACTACACGTTATAAGCTTGAACAGGAATTAGCTGTGTGCTTTATATGCACACGAGATAAAATATTTAAAGATGGATCTCCAGACATCGAATCCCTCAACAAACACTCCCATTTGAACAGGTTTTTTCAAACACATTTGTTTTATCATATCATATACCATTATCTATTACCATTTATCTTGAAACATAAAATGATTAAGCTGGCCTGTAAGGCATGTGAAGTAATGTTACCGTCATCGCTGCCAGTGGGCGTGAGTCTGTCGAGTTCAGGACTGCTGCCCCACGGACTGAGCGCGCCCAGTGGACTGGACAGTCCCGCCGTCACCAAGGTGTCGTCATCCTCGGACTCTGACAACAATCAATATAATTACCACTACAAAAACTATGAATGAATGTTAAAGAATAGATAAAAAAAAATTAAAAATTCTACATTTTGAATTGACAATGTCATTGAATTTATAAATCTTAAATAAAAATTAGTAAAAAAATTTTACCACTTTCGTCACATCGAGAGTGTGTCGTCAAGAGTAGCGTACCTTGTACTCAGAATCACCAAGAGATATTCTCTTGAAAACCTATACATTTGGATGACTTTATGGGGAAATAAGGACTCTTTTTGATGAATTCTTTTTAACCGACTTCAAAAAAAGGAGGAAGTTCTCAATTAATAAAAACAAAGAATTCATTATAAGGTGTTCTTATTTCCCCATAAAGTCAACCAAATGCTGGTCCCTACGGTTTTGTTGCCCTATTCCATATTTTCAGCTCATTGCAATTTCCAGTGCTCAATTTTGCGTTGAAGTCCCCCATGACGACAGTGAAACGTGTTGGTGAGGTATGTATAGCTTTTTCAATATCTTACTCACAGGAAATGGACCTGGATAAGCCCTGACGGTTTGATCAATAACGTGATCGGCTCTATCCTGACTTCTGATAGGCGAATATCAGCGATGTCTCTGTGATCAATAGTGTGAAAACTGGCAGCGAACACCGCATGGTTGGAGGCACACTGAATATTAACCTCGAATTTGAAAGAAGTCGTTTGATTAGGTCTACTCTCATTGCCTTCATACAGATTCCCGAACATTTTCAGCTCGTACTTCAAAATCTAAATGCTGGTAGAAACTTTCCAAGCGGTTGGAGCTAAGTTCTTCAAAGCTCGCCGCAAAAATAGAAAACAAAAATTCTCTACACAGACTCTCAATCTCATGAAGGTGCGGCGCGAAATGAAATTGCAGTCTTCATCTGAAAGGCTCAAACGCACGGCTCAATAAACGAAATTCGAAATCTATAAAACGCGATATACGCCATTTCAGCACATCACGTGTAGAAGAGGCTATAGACCGAAATAAAGGCTCAAAAGTGTTCTAGAGAGCTGTCTATTGGGCAACGACAGTTGACAAAGCTGAAGACCGAAACTGTCAAAATCGTTAAGTCCAAACCTAAAATATTGAAATAAATCGAGATCTTATGGTCTTGTACACCTCAACTCTTGATCTTGGCAACATCACTGCCAAAGAACCAAATCAACTCGACCGTATACCGAAGAAAAGCCGGACGTCAGCTTGTATAAGATTAGAATGGCCTTAAAGTGCTTAAGAACAATAAGGGGGCGGGCGATGACGGAATTACGTCAGAGCTTCTGAAAGCGGGTGGAACACCGATACTTAAAGTCCTTCAGAGGCTCTCTAATGCTGTTATTCTCGAAGACACCACGCCATATGCTTGGAGCAGAAGCGCGGTCATACTTTTCTTAAAAAAAGGAGACATCACCTCATTGAAGAACTATAGACCCATTTCGCTTCTGAGCCATGTCTACAAGCTGTTTTCCAGGGTCATTACGAATCGTCTCGAACGCAAGTTTGACGAATTCTAGCCACCCGAACAAGCCGGTTTCCGAAAAGGCTTTACTACCATGGACCACATACATACGCTGCGCCAGATTAAACAGAAGACAAAGGAGTATAATAGGCCTCATTGCGTAGCGTTCGTGGACTATGAAAAAACCTTCGATTCTATCGAGACCTGGGCGGTGTTACAGTCACTCCAGCGGTGCCACATTGACTATCGGTACATCGAAGTGCTGAAGTGTTTGTATAAGAGAGCCACAATGTCTGTCCGACTAGAAGACCAGAACACGAAACCAAGCCATCTGCAGAAAGGTGTGAGACAGGGAGACGTTATTTCACCGAAACGGTATACAACTGCGTTGGAAGATGTGTTTAAACTTCTGAAGTGGGAAGAATATGGCGTCAACATAACTGGCAAGTACATCACTCACCTTCGATTCGATCCGACGACATAGTGGTCATGGCAGAATCGCTGGAATGTCTAGGCCTTAAAATTAACATGGATACAACGACGGTGATGTTTAATGTCTATGTCGCGCCAATACCGGTTGTACCTAGGGCAAGTAGTCCAGTTAGGTAGGTCCAACTTTGAGAAAGAGGTTAACCCAAGAATCCAGCTCGGCTGGGCAGCGTTCTACTACAACATCTTTTCGTCCAAAAAGTCAATCACAACAAATCAAACTTAACTAAACAATAACTCCAAAAACACCACAAGAAACTCAATACAGAAAACAAAGAAGATTGCATACGTCGTAGGATAATCAAAAAAGACTTTTTGCGAATATTCTAGGACGTTTGCAATGACCGGATGATTAGAAAATGAGAGTGAGTTTTGTAATATTTTTAGCTATTTTTAGGATTATTGCAAAAATCCGAGGTTATTTTAGGATTATTACGAACAACTACTTACGTTTTGTGAATCGAGAGCGCTGATTGGCTGGTATGAACGTTGTAAACTAACAGTAGCGCCTATTGGCTAATAACTTCATTTCTGATTCATGATCGGCTTCTTTTATTGTCAAATTGTATCTGGTGTTTATAGTTTTTCAACGTTATCTTATTAAGAAAAAGAACCGTCTGTTTACCTATATGTTGCCTGCGTCGAGTGCGAATTGGTAGACGCTGTCGAGCTAGTGTTGCTGGACTTTCAGACTCACACCTTTCTGCAGATGGATTGGTTTTATGTTCTGGTCTTCTAGTCGGACAGACATCGTGGCTCTCTTATACAAACAAGCTTACTATCCGCCTCAATTGCAATATGTATATAACACATAGTTCTAGCAGTGCCGCATTCGGCTTCCAGCCGTAACATAAACCCAAATCCATATATATAAAAGAACAGGATATGACTGATTCATCAACGCCAAAACGAAATTAAAGCCAGAAGCGTATATTATTGAACACAAGTTCATTTTATAATTTTGCGAAATTTGTTTTTCAAAGGGGCGAAAATGGGGTTAGATGTTTGTATGAAAGTCTGTAATTTTTTTAGTTAAATCAATCAAAATCATAATCTCATTGAGTTTATGTTACTTACCATTGAATTAAGATTCGAAATTGTATACAAATTTAGTTCCGTAGTCAGATTAGAAATAAAAATCACGAGATTTAATAGGCAGCATGGACTAAGACCGTAGCTTTTCGCTGTATTAAAAATATTTTATTATTATAAATGTAAAATAAAACAGATTTATCGTTTATTTATAAATTTTGGTTAGTTTTCTCTAATTCCTGTTTTTGATTTTTGTAAAATGTACCATGCGTGAAATGAAAATCTTTAAACTTCACCGTACCCTTCCTATGTGATAAAGAATATAATTAATCAGCAATGTATGTATGTATCTAATAATAGTACATTATGTGCTAAATGTACAATATTTTTATAATTAATTTATGTAAGACCTAATTACCTTCACAGACGTCAAAGAAGTTTGTCTTGGAACCGTTTTGTGAAGACGTTTTTTTCTTCCTTTTGCTCTGAAATAAAATCATTATTAATACGTTCTAGTACAAACTATTAACTAATTGTTATGCTTATTACAATAAAACGCTAAAGTCTACCACCCATTACAATTGTTAACGTATATAGGGCTGCAGATCATTGTAAACGAGTCTGCTGCAATGTGACACGCTAGCGAAAAATTAAGAGTTCCAGGTATAATGTCAAATTGCACTGGCTCTGAGAAGAGATAAACAATCAGTATTACCGGTTATTTTACACGATGGCATTGGCATATTTGTAACAAAACTGATCACCATTGGCAACACTAGCAGGAGACTTTCCATATTCCCTGTTCAGAAAATCCGACCAATTTGCGACATGCTTACAGTCATCTGTCTTAGGTCGGATAACATGTGCAGTGAAATTATGCAAAATGTGAATGATGAATGGAGAAGATTACCCACACTTATATGTAAAGTTAATATAACTCTCCTGCCAGATGAGTTTTAGGCACAAATAAGCACTTCCGAAGATTTTAAAAATATATCAAAATTAGCTCATGATGCCTCCCACACTCAAATGTAGACTACAAACGAAACAATAAAACATTAAACGGAACTCTTTCGGCAAAGCAACATACCTATCAAACATTTCGGTGGATGTTGGGTAAATTTTTCTCCAAAAAGCGAAATGATGAACAATATGAGCAGTACATTTTATGGTGACAAAAATTCATAATGTTGTGTTTTTAGCTTATAAATTTCTTGTTTTGTTTTAGCAGCAATTTAACTTCTTACTTATATTAAACTTTTAATACACGTACGCTTTTTCTTTATACCACCGTACGATCGCTCATCCAGGGGGCCACCCTCATAAGGTCATCGTCCATCGAGCTGGGAAGGCGTTCGCGTTTCACGCTTCGCTTTCCCATACGCGGTCACCACTCTAGTCCGGTCTGCTCTATTAGCTATCGGTCCTTTAATTGACATGACTAGCAGAGTGCCACTTCAGATTCCTGATTCTGCAAGCTATAAATAGCTTGTGCAAAGCGAATTCATTAGTGTTACGAACCTTACCTTAGTAAGTTCTTCAGCGACTGACATTTCTAGTTCATGGTGCGTCCTCGCGAGCGCTGCCAACGCCTCCTCGAGCACTCGGTTGCGTTCTATCTGTAGTTAAATATTTATAATAAAATTTGTAGTTCATTCAGCAGACAAAAGGCTCTTTAATTGTAATAAATGACAAATTAAAACATAAATAATTTATATACGTTGTGAGCCTCTTGATTGATAAACTCATTGTAATTAGTGTATACAGACCACCCTAAATAAATTATATTATTATTTAAAGTCAGGATTTTCAGGTTGTCAAGATTTTATTTCACTGAATTAACATATATAATACCAATTATCTTTATGCGTAACTTACCTCTCTGTTAAGTCTAGCGGTGTCCGCATCACGGGCCTGTGCGACGAGAGCGGCGCAGTGTCGCAGTGACGTCAGCGCTTCACTACCTGTGCCGCATGCGTGTTGGAATCGCTAACCACACACACACACCAAATAGATCAAATACATAGTATATATATAAATAATTTTGGATTATTAATTTTGTTACAATCTACAGCCGGATAGCAATGGTATATTTATGTAACTAGTCATGGCTCCAATCAAAACTTATCATCGCTTTTTTCCAACCCACTGTGCCGACACCGAATATATAATAATAACGAGTAGCTACTGTTATATTTGCTTATGCTTATTTCCTACCGCTGGCTAACATCCTTTACCTTTCCAATGCATCCTAACTCTGAATAATATATATCAGTAATTGTGCTAAGCCTCTCTTTTGCTTGACTACTGAGATTAAGATTACAAACCAAACAGCATTTTTTATTTTCTGGTTAAACTAACCACACGATATTGCCTATCAGTGAAAGCAACTGGTGACCCCGACGTGATAAGTATGCAAGAAAGTGCAAAAGTGGAGACCACGGAATAGGTACAGAAAAATAGACAGGACTGGTAAGATATCTGGTGAAGATAGCTGGCAGGACCTTAATACAAAAAAGACTAAACCCTAAGTAAAAAACAACTAGACAGTCTCTTGTCAACATTGAGAAAATATCGTTCAAAGATGTGTATACAAGTTTATTTAAAGGAATAAAAAAGGTACAAGTTATTTAATAGTATTTATTTACAGTTTCATTTTATATTTGAGTAATCCTTACCATGCAAGCAGAGTGATGCAGTGAGTTTCCCACGTTAGCACTCTTGTCTAGTGCGGCCACTATGGCAGTACACTCCCTTAATTGCGTGTCTAACAGCGCCAAGTTGTTAGTCGCTGCTGTCAAAGCGTCTTGCATTGAACCTGTACAGTTTAAGCTTAGAAAATAATTGAAAATCAAATGTTGCAAACATATGAAAACCACATAAAAAATTTAATTTTTAGTAAGCAGCGATTACAACTACGTTAAAACTTTGGTGCCGTGACCAGGATCATTTTGGTGTTAGTTATTTTACAGGCAGATAAGTAAAATAATTCTGAATAACTAACCCAATGGTTTGCATTCATCTTCCATATCTTCCGTGGCTTCCCTGGCTGTGTCTGGTGAAGCTCCTGCCCATAAGTAATGACCAGAAAACGCTATGTGTTCGTTCAGCGCAGTTAACCAACTCTGAAAAAGATTTCTGCTGGTAAAAATTCTAGGTGATGTTGAGAATCTTATACTACAATATAAGACGTATGACATCCTTGAAATGCGAAGTACATTTAAAATGTCAAACACAGAAAGTAACAAGGATTAAAACCAGCTTAGATTTGTAACTTGTAGAATTTTATTCTGACCTGCCTGCAAACTGAAACATCCTTATCTCCCTGCGTGACAGCCAGTCGGTGACTGTCTCCGTCGCTGAAGGAGATGACAATCAGCCCAGGCTCGGTGTGAGGCGTTGACAGTTTTGCACCGTCCAGATACTTCCTTGTCCGCCATCGACCGCCGCCCCTGGCTGCTTCTGCCCGCGACCCGTAGTACAATAACACACCACGTTGAAGGACTACCTAGAGAAAAATATTTTTGAAAATAAACTAGACGTACATATTTATAATCTTTAAAAAGATTCAAAAATTATATTTGTCACTTGAATGAAAATAGTACTTTACTATTTAAAACAATAATACATACAATACAATTCCAATGGAAACTTCACATGCACGACTTACACTAAATTTTTTTACTATATTCAAAAAAATCTATAGTTTAATCCACTCCACTGTTATTACATTTTTTTTTTTGGAATTTCATTACAGCGCGGCAAGCCGGCGAACGTAGGCGTGCGGGGCTATCGCAAGTCTTACAAAGGCCACATTAAGACAACACCCCAAGCGGTTTAACTTGCGCACTTGTGTCAGTGTCGCTTTTTGTCTTATTATTTACATAGTAGTCAACTGACCCAAGCAGGTCTCCAGCCTAGAAAGCGCGACCTCTTCAGCAGGGGCCCTTCGAACCTGGCCGCGGTTCGCTGCAGCCGCTGCACCGGCCGCACGCTCAGTACTTCACGTATCTCGTTATCTTTGGCCATATCTATCGCCAACTGACCTGTTTTATATTAATAAATTATCATTTGGAAAGATACATACATACATATCATCACGCAAATCTGTAAGATTCTTAAAGGGATAAGCAGAAACCACCAAGCAAAGACATCCACTAGTGACACTACATAATTAAAAATCGATAAAGTGCGTGTCGGGACTATGCATAGTGTCTGGTTCAGTAGGCATTTTTTTTTAATATTTGCCTAGTCCTAAACAGAGGCGAATCGTCTAAAGGAGCGCTGGTGCAGCGCACTCCCATAAATAATTATCTACTTAAGAAACAATATGATTTATATTTTACTTAAAATAATTAATTATTATGCTTCTATTCCTCTTTATGTTAAAATAGAATTTCACTAAAAATATTCTGTACACACACAGTCAACTCAAAATTTAGTATGGAATTGCACTAAGGAGACTGTGTCACTAAGTGGAGCGCTAGCAATTGCGCTCCTATCAAACGAATTTCAGTACAGACTTAATACTAAAATCCACGAGTGTGAAAGAGAAAGTTCGACACAATCTGACACGTGAAACAGAAGATTTTGTATGAAACATTAGCAAAATGTGAAGCGCCGCTCCTGAGCTATGTAAAGAAAAATACTGTTGCCAGCTTGACCCCCGCCTTCAGTCCGACCGGGGCGCGGGCGCGCTGTTGCCGCTCTTACCTATCACAACAAATGTTTTAGTTCGTGCACGAATTTTTGATAAACAAATTAAATAAATACAAATAAACAGTGTTTTTATTGTATAGCAAAATAAAATGTGATAATTGTGATGTGATTAACAATGCTAAAAGATTTTAGTAGCTTAGTTTGAAATAAAGACAAAGGGTCACAAAAATGTGACACGAAAGCATGTACGCGCTCGACGCGCTTTTGTAAATCTAAATAAGCGAACTAATTTTAGTTTAAATAGAATAATAACTGCATTTAAGAAATTCCTCTTTTGTTTTTAAGTGAACATCCATTAAAAATTGTCACGAATCGCCTCTGGTCCTAAACCAACTAGTTAAAAATAATAGTTGAAAGAAAAATAACTAAAAACGGTAATTGTAAATTAGTTTGGCTTCTTTTTATAAATTACTTAGGATTGAAAGTAATCAATATTGTTGACTCAATACAATGACAATGACTTCAATCGGTTGCGTTAATTTACTTAAAGTTAAGGCGCTGTGACTACCTAACTATTTTAAGAATGTTGTACATCCTTCATAGTATATACCTGTGAGTTGTAGATGACTGAAAGTGGCCGTTTTTAGCAGAAACACTTTTTACAACTCACATAGTGACAATTCAATACACATGTATAGTCCAGATACAATATCATTACGTTCAGAAATAGCTTATAACTAGTTCTAGATATATATTTTAAAAATTTTGGTGTTTTGAACAAAGAAGAAATAAGTTTCTTTTGAAGGCGCTATTTAGATAGTCACTGCGCCTTAAGCGCTATTCATACATAAGTGTAATGAAGGAAACAATACAACGATGCCTTAGCTGTGGATCGTATGTTAATTCAATTCAATTTATTATATTTGTTTTAAAGAAAATACTGGTATTATTTTACGAAATTTAAGTATTTTAGTTTCGAAAGAAAAGCTATCTATTGGATTGACTTTTTAATTGCTTAGCAATAAAGTTGTTGTTAATTGTATAGCAGCTAGGGGAATAAAAAACTTAAAACTTTTTAGGCAAGCAAGCAGAGGACTACCATACCATAAGGAAACATAGTGGTTGACGATTATGTTGCAGTGTTGGACTGCTAGATGGGAAGACAACCTGAAAAAGGTAGTTAAAGAGGCTGACTGAGGAAAAAGTAAAACCTTACCACTATTATTTCTCAGTGTCGTGTCAATTCCGTTTTGGAGCAGCAAGACGGCGAGTCGCGCGTGCCCGCGGTACGCCGCACAGTGCAGACACGTGTTTCCTTGCGCATCTACGCAGTTTATGTTGGGCGGATTGGCTCCGCTTAGCTGAAAAAAAAAATGTTTTTGTTTTGTATTGCCAGAGGCCAAATTTATCTGTAACAAAACTTGAATAAAGTTGCAATATCTGCACTCACTCAAAGGAAAAGTCAAAAACACCTGAAACCTTTGGGCAGAAAAGCATAGTTAAAAATGCAAGCCCATTACACATTAAGGGTCGGCTCATACCGAAACGCGACGCAACGTGAAGAGGCGCATCCCAACGTTGCCCGCAATCGTCGCGCGGCCAATCCTCAAGCTGCTTCACGTCGCGTTGCGTCGCGTCTCGGTATGAGCCGACCCTAATTCTCAACTGTTACCACCCTTAATACATCCCCAGTGTTGGGGCACAGCTTACCCTCACCTTGATTAATAATCAAAAGAATCAGATTGCACAATTGTAAATTTATTATTTGTTTGAAAATAAAATTATATTTTTATACTATATTAAAATTTTTGTAATATATATTAGGAAAGCATTCTATAACTCACCCTGACCAGTGTAGAGTTTTGTACTGTCTTTTTCTGTTGTACAGAAATATTTATTTACTATCCTGCAGTCAGTGCTAACCAGTATTTACCCATGGTAAGCAGTGTGTTTCTAGCTAATATCAGTATGCTTACCAGGGTATTAATATCTTCAAGCCGGCCTTCTTTGGCAGCAGTGAGAAGTCTTCTCTCTAGTTCAAGTCGCTCTGCACGTTGTGCAGCTTCTAGCATCCTCTGTACATCATGCGTCTTACACATGTCCACTGCAGTCCGACCTTCACCATTCAATACTGTTATGTCTGCTTTGTACTTGAGAAGAAGAATCACAAGCTCCTGAAGAATAATAGTGAAGTAACTCATAGACATAATCATAAATCAATCTTATTTGATTAAATTTAGACCAAATTATATAGGTGTCTCTAGTGCCAGTGTTTATAAGACAATATGTTTATTGTTTTTTGACAAAAACTTTAACTAGGTAGAATGATATATAAAAATGAATATGTTACCCACTTCATGCCCAATAAAAGAAGCTTTGTGTAGAGTGGACTAGACCTACCTCATGTCCAATAAAAGAAGCTTTGTGTAGTGCTGTATCTCCAGTTTCATTAACTTCGTCAACATTGGCTCCAGCCTCTAACAAAGCTTCTACAACATCCACATGTGCAAAATATGTAGCTAAGTGCAAAGGTGTCCAGCCCAGATTGCTCTTACTTTTGCCTAAAATAGACCAAAAAATTAACAAATCACACATCATGAAACCCCATATAAAATTACTTCAAGAATTGTCTAAGAGTGTAGCTTAGTATAATAGTAAATTTGATTTCTTATTGTTATGGAACATACATAGACAGTTTGTCTACTTTTCAAACAATAAATACAAAGAAAGTGATTTCCACTCATGACTGTATATGATGATTGGTGCTTTGTGGCTTCTAGTGAGAAGAAAGAGCATATCAGTTAACTTATGATAGACACATTACAAGTCATTGTTTGTGGCAAATGAAATCCACTGACAAACATCCCTCATCTTCTGCTGCACACATATAGTCATCAAAAAAACATTGGACATAACCCTGAAAAAAATCAACTACAGTGTTAGCTCTTTAAAAATACTTGTTAGAACATGCTTTGCAAAATGTGTTTTCGCCAATTATTAACCCCATTTTGTTTTAAGTTTTCTGCATTAAAATGACACTAGTTTGTGTAGAACTAGTTTGTCTGAATCCGGACAGTGGCTTCAGGAACTCTTTAATAAAATAATTAAACTCCATCAAGATTGGAATTGATTGATTTTTCGTGACAAGCACTCTGGCCTTAGAGGAAATCTAGGTTCTGATAATGAAGCTGGGAGGTGGCCACAGAAACTATGTAATAAAACAATGCAACCTCATTCAGAGTCTGGGTCAATCACACTTTATTTATATATAAATAATAATTGCTGTTTAAACAATTCTTTTAAATGGGCACACACATTTTTGAGCATGACATGTTAAAGTTTTTTCTTCTCTCATTCAAAACACTCCAAGCATGTGACACACAATTTAAATAAGAAAAACAATTAATATTTTGTTTATTTATTTTTTTGTTATAGCTACCTATTGCAATTGTTAAATAGTAATCAACAATCAAACATCAACAAACATGCAAAAAGTGAATGGATTTTGTCATAAACATTGATAGACATATTTTTTTTAAGTCAAAGTAGGTATAGTTTTTTTCTTCAGAATTAAGTCCATTTGAAGAGTTGTCGGCCATTTGATTTGTGGCTCAACAAGATTCATCCAGCAAGTTCCATGGATATAATCCATACCGCAAGTTACATTTATATGTTTAAAACAAATCCAAACAGGCAAAATTAAAAAATTTAATGCTCTTCATCGAGGTGTTGTTAAGGTCAGAGTAACTAAAAGGGGGCGCAAGGGAAAAAATTACCAGACTTAGGAGTCATTTTTCCTCAGCGCCCCCTTTTGTACACCCAAACCGAAAAATTTCAAAATGGTTAAGCTGTCATGGCATACGATGAACAAAACTGATTTCCGAACCCTGTTCTCCCCCACCTCCATATTCTCCCAATTTTTTTTTCATGTAGGTACCTACATTTTAAATAATGTATTGTTTTATATTCATCCTATATGCACTAACCTTTGCAATTAACATCTAAAGTTAGTTTTCCTTCCCTTTTAGCCTCTAATAGCGCCTGAACCACTTTAAACTCTCCATGACGAGCTGAATAAAGAAGTGACTCTTGAGCTTCCAAACTCGAATTATTTTCCTCTTTAACAGACATTATCTGGATTCGTTGAACTACAACTACTCAAAAAACATAAGATACTTAATTCATGAATTAGCACTAAACCATTTGAGATAAATCTCACACATCCTTCTATAAAAAGTTTCATACTATTCTTCAGTTATAAAATGAAATCAAAAACAAAAATTCTTGCTTCTTTGACAAAATGGCAATTAACTAGTTCTCCTTGCATTTTTTTTGCCAGATCAGTGATATCATTGAAATCAACCAAAGTTCCATATGTACACTAAACCAATTATTATTATTTTATAAAGACCTCCATATATGTTTTATATTGTTCTGTGACTATATTATTCTATTGCTATTATATTTTATGTACAACCTGCCTTTTAATATTTTCATATACCTATCATTACAATGCCCAACAAATCTAACAAATTCCGCTACTGCTTTAGACCTTATATTAAAATAACTTTTACCTTCTGAACTATGCTTCTGAAGCACTACACATTATGCAATGAAATAACTGAACTATGAAAACATATGAACTTCACCTTTTGAAAAAGAAATGTACCTATTGCTAATAAAAATTAAAAAGGCCATCATTTAAACGGTCAGCTAATTAAAGAGGTTTTAGTAATCAAAAGCTTGTAATCTTAAAAAACAAAAATATTTTATTTGTTGTTATACTTTACAGTTCTAACTATTTTTCATTGCTACTTTGAAGTTGGTATAAACATACGTTTTTACTGGTTTTTCCGGCAAAAAAAAACAACAAAAGTGTGTTTCATGTATAGGGACCCCTTAAATTATAACTTTTTTTATTTTTTGTTAGATAATCCCCCATTATAAAATATATTCTGTGAAAATTTCAGGCTTCTTCCTTTTTTGGTCCAAAAGATAGTTCTTTAATAGTCGGACAGACATACAGACAAACAAAGTATGCTTAGTCATAGCGCTCCCTTTGGGTACGGAACTCTATATATCTATAAATAATTATTAAATTTTAATTAAATAAACTGGAGGTTTCACCTGTGTTTTATTAGCTTCGGTTCGAGTTGTGGCGAAGAACATAATATATTAAATCACGAAGGTAATATTTTATTAGAACTGACTTATTAATGTAGGCATTGTACATACCATTATTTTAATCTGTAAGAACGTAGTAGGTACTTGCATTTTTTTGTGACAACCCTGACACCTTTTTGTAGCCGCTTTTCGGCATTTTGCGCCGTAACAAAGAAGTTCGCCCACTATTAGTAGTTACTACGCAATGCTTATACTATAACATTAAGATTACTGATAAAAATGCCTAGAATAAATTGAGAATTTAATTATCAAAGACGTGGCTGTATCACTATGTCCTTGTCCCAAGGTCTTTTCAGCAAGGATAAATCATACACATAGAGAACTGGACAGCGCATTTCGTAGCCAGATGTGAAAAAATAAATTATCGCAGAGTGTGAAATAGATGAAGCAAAACTGAGGTTCTTTCTCTCTTTGTAACTTGTTTGAATTAAAATAAACAAACTTAGTAGTGAACGTTGATAGAAAGAGAAAAGAGTTCACGGCTTTGTCCTTTTCTGAAGGATGGACAATTTTATGACGCTATTGTGCAGTTTAAGGGACAGATTTTCACCGATAGGCAAGTGAGTCGAATCACTAAGAGATTCCAACCCTCTATTACCGCCCTAGGCGAATGGTTTCGGAAATGGAGAATCGAAGTAAATCCCGACAAAAGCTCTGCCGTTCTCTTGACCTCAGGCCACCATCCGCGGCCATCTCCCCTCTCACTCTTCGGACGTGCCATTCCCTGGCAAAACGAGACCATATATCACGGTGTAACCCTGGATAGGCGTTTGAACTTCCGCGATCACACCAAAACAGTTAGAGACCGAGCCGCTTTTGTCCTCGGTCGTCTTTATCCCATGATAGGCAAGTACAGTAAGATGTCGCTTAGAAATAAGCTAAATCTTTACACAACTTGCATCCGCCCCATACTAGCTCATGCTAGTGTAGTCTTTGCGTTATCCAAGCGCAATCTCCATAAACTTCAGACCCTCCAACACCGCTTTCTCAGAGCGGTTCCGGAGCCTACTGGTAAGTCCTTCTTCTACTTCGAGCTCCCCACGATTCCCCAATATTTCAAAGACCTGGCAGTCCGCTTTTTCGAGCGTGCACAAAATCACTCGAATTGACTAATTGTGCAATCCACAACGTATCATCCCCCCAACCGACCTCGGCATGGTCGTAAAACTATGGTTAGGTGGCCTCGGCACGTTCTAACGGTCCCAGATGACGCTCTCGCTATCCGGATAGCGAGATTAGTCTCAACGACCTCGCCCAATAGGGCCTCCCTCCAAACACGACACCGACGTCCCCGGGTTCGTCGGCGCCCACAAGGATACACGAGGTATCAAAGAGTGCCGGGGAACATCTCGTCCCCACTCAATCGCAACCGCACCCGCGTAACGGGGATCTCCCCTTCTGGCGGTGACTCACCTTCGGGTTCGAGACTCACGCCGGTCGAACGGACGCCCCCGTAAGTTACAATCCAAACCGAGGTTCCCCCCGCGGGCAGCCCTGGAGCGCTGGGCGCCATACGGGCTGAGGCTCCTTCCAAGTCTCACCAAACAAAGCCCGGCGAAGCAGTAATGGCTGCAACAGCCAACTGCATAGTCAGTCAGAAAAAAAAAGACAGATTACAGAACTCAAAATCTGTGGTTGTTGATCACAACCCGTTCAAAAACTCAGTACCGGAGGAGAATTTTGTGTTATCCCTTCCTTTACTATGGAGAAAGGGATTTGCTGTCCTGTTGTCACTGCTACCCGTGTTAACCTGAGTTGTTTTTTTTTTATTTTTTTTCTCTGAACTAACAATGCAGTTGTCTGTTGCAGCCATTACTGCTTCACCGGACTTTTTGGGGCGAGACTCTGAAGAAATTGGCAGCATAGTCTGACTATACCCATCGTTAGGGACTAAAAGAAAAAAAACAAAAATAAATAGAACTGAAAATGTTTTTAAAAACAAAGTTTTTGAAAGCCATTACATTTAAAAACCCTATCAAATTACCACTATCGTACTGGTTCTTGGTTTGTTTAAGATTTATACTTACCGTATTACCACAACAAGGATACTTACATCCAGATGAATTCTTTCAAAATGTTGAAGTTATTGCAGGTATGTTAAAAGGCCTGATATCAAACCGAATTTATAAAGGCTGACTTAGAAGTTTCACCAACATTTATTTTTGAGGCTACGTTTTAATTCACCTTTACTCTGTTAACTGATTATTGTCCAGTAAAGTTTATTTTCCAACCGTTTTTCAACAAGTGTTTGCTATACTAGTGCAGCATCAAAGTCACCTTTTAAGTAAGGAAAGTCAAAGGAAAAACCCTACTATAGATCACAAAATATGCTTATATGTTTCAAAGTCAACAAAGTATGATTTCTCATGTCCAAAATTTATAAGTTGCAAATCAGGATGTACTATCCTGGAATAAGATAATTTGTTATCATAAATTCTATGGGTTGGGTCTTTATCAATCGCCTGAATTTGAGGAATCTGTCGTGGGAGGTCAAGGGGGTTCATCTCAAGCATCCCCATGCAGTTTTAGCTGCTGGAGCTGCATTGAAATGATAAAAATTATTTCCTAAAGTATTAAAAAATTTCACTATTTATACAAGGTCCAACCGTTCTAATGCAGAAGCCTTCGTGTGACAAACATGCAAATGTAAAGTATTCATTTGCAATAAAATTAAAATTGTGTCTCAATAATTTTTTTTCATAATTTTAATAAATAATAAAAATCATAACTAAAAAAGTTACTTGTTCACTTTCCCGTTGACAGTCCTTTAATCATTTATTCTGTGATTCAACCAATCAAACGTAATAAAGATATTCCTGCACAGCTTTTCTGCGCACCCTGCCTGTCCGACCGTAGCGGCCCGCACATTTTAATCTCCATCATTAGTTTAACAAGATAAGTAGGTACTATTACAAGCAAATTATATACCTACCTATCTCAGCTCAAACACGTCTAATTATCGGTTGAACAAGTAACCAACTGCAACTTCAGAACAGCAGCAGAACTCTACCCAGAGAGATATGGCATGTGGCATGATTAAAACAGAAAAAAAAGGAAGCATCTATTGTGTTTGGGGTCTGTGACTTATACATGTTCTTTTCGGTGAAGGGTTTCATCTGTACCATATAACCAGTCCAGTAGTTGGAAGTGACATATCTACAGCCCACGTGATTATGTATGGATTCCTATCCATAAGTATTTCCCAGAGACAAAAAGAAGTACCTACCTACAATACCAACCAAATACCTACTTAAATAGTGTGTGTACCCATTGAAAAAACATTTTCAACAACAAAGTGTGTGAAGTGAAGTTACAATCACTAAATAGTTAAGATGTAGGTTTAACTTCACATTTTTATGTAGTGTAGCTACATACAACTACATACATACATATATAGTGCAGCTATATATATTGAACGCAACCCAGTAACAAATTGTACCTCTGTCACTCAGATCAATTAACCAGGGTCTAACCTATCCTCCCCCCCACCAAACAATTCTAAATTGGGACAATTTGTTTCTGTCACTTCGCTGGCCGCTGCTGCGGCAGGCTTCGCTCGGCTTATGCGGTGGTACAACATGTAACCTAACGGCTCTTCACATAGCTCCTCAACTTGACAAGGTTTAGATTCGCCGCCATCGTTTTTTTTTTCATTTGAGTATATAAGGTCCAACCGTTGTAATGCCCGTCCTTTTGCAAAGCGAATGTACCGCTGTTAAGTATAAATTCTAAGTAAGAAATAAGTAGCTATCATTAACTTGAAAAAAAAATTTTTAAAAACAATCATATTCCATGTTGGTTATTCATTACATAAACTAACCCACTTGATAATGCCCATAACTATAAAATGTGCGTAATAAAAATATTGGCCATGCAAAACCAAAAGGATTAACCAAAAAAACCACGCATCCCCGGCAGGGGGGGAAAGTGGGGGGAACTCTAACCCTCCATCCCTGCCCGCCGACCCCCTTCCCTAATTAAGACGACTTGATTTAAGATTTTACCCGGCTGACTAACTGATTGAAGGACATATCAATGCACAGCGTAAACCGCAGGGTCCAAAACTTGGCAAGGTTCCTCATATGGCCTAAGGCTCCAATATGAATTTAAGAAAATTGATCCCTAAAAGGATTCCCCGCATGAGATTAAGATTTGGTTAATTAAAAAGATAATTGACATAAATACTTTTTATTGATAAGTCTGGTTTGTAAGAGAGTTTGAAAAGCCACAGGTACTTAAGAAATGTTAACAGAATGATTAGAACTTAAAATCCTTTTCTTTCCCTACTGTAAAAAAAGAGATATAATCATGCCAGTTTCTTGTCTAGCTAGGGTAAGATCTAAGATAACCCTGAAGATCAAAGCAATAATTATAATATATTTTTATTGTTGTTGATTTTTGATTTCATAGTGAGAGGGTTTTATCACATTGTGTCTTAGGGTTTTCAATGAAAAATAAAGAAAGCCAAAAATTCATATTAAGGCATTTTAAAAGATGTGAATGCAGTAATGGAGCATAAATGGGAACTATTATAGTAACTAATATTTTATCTGTGCTACTAGAACTAAATATATTCAAATAAGTAATTAATACAAATGCCCTGTAATAAAAAAAAAATTAACAAATGCATAAAACAAACTACTTTATCAGACTTTTACCTCAACAACTATAAAATCTTCGTTTGCCATCTACAATCTGTAACAAAAAAACCTAATGATTTTTAAAATTTAATTATTTTACAAAAAAATTTACATGTGATGAATTTGGCACAGTACCAGATTTTTATTTTTTGGGACCGTTAATGGCTATTTGTTGAAAATTGATAGCATTTGGCACACAGCCTCTCTTAGATAAACACAACCCATTATTAATTTTCATCATAAGTGTGAAATAAAAAAAACTAACTCAGTCTGAAATTTGGTTTTTTGTTCTTTCTATGGAACACAGAGCCAAGCTGCCTTAGTACGTTTTTTTATTGTAGTATATATATATGTCATCACCACCAATAAGTCACTATTAAGTATTTAATAGTATTAATACATAGTAAATCTATTATTTGAATACCTTCTTGTTTTCAGGTGATATCCTCTCGGTAGATGTTTCAAAAACATGGGAATTCAATCCCAAGTTTCCAATCAGGAGTATCTTTGTACCAAAAGCAGTTTGTGGCCCACCATTCTACCTTATAAAGATCTTAAACCCATACATTAAGGCCTATTTCAGTATAGATTTAAGGACACCATATTTCTTGCTTGTAATACCTAGATTATTTATATGCTTACTCTCATTCGTAAATGACTATTGCTTATATAGAATATGCATCATATATGGACAAAATTTCAAAAACAGGTTGATTATATTTGCTAGTTCTTACATTGTCCTTATATATTGTTGTAGAAGTTTTTCTAATACGTTTGAAATGATTTACTTTTCGGTACTACTTTTGCTAGTGGCAGAGAGCATGTACAAATCTGACAATAACATTTATCACAATGAGTTTTTACAGGAGAAATATAAAGAAGCTACAACACCTGTAGAAAAAGTAAAGATTTACAAAATACAGAAGCTGTTGCCAGATTATTCATTAAGCCATGTGTGTTTAATATCAACTGTTGTAGTTATAGGTATATTTAACCGTCCAACATTTGCTGTTTTTACATTTCCACCTATTTTCTTCTGGTTGCAAAGAGGCCTAGGGTCAAAGATAATTGGTTTTAAAGAATTTCATACAAGAATTTTAACTTTCATTGTGTGCTGCATACCCATGGTGTTGCTCCTTATATTGATAGACTCAATATATTATGGATATCTAACAATGGCTGATGTAGAAACTATGAAGATAACTATGGATAACTGGGTTGTGACTCCTTTTAACTTCCTGAAATATAACTTGGATAAGAAGAATTTGTCACGACATGGCCTGCACCCCTGGTGGCATCACCTGGCTGTGAATGTGCCCCTGTTGTTTAATGTGTTAGGCGTACTGGCTATCACAACTATATCCATTAATACTTACAGGTAAGTAACTTTTTATTTTTGTTAATATCTATGTATAAAAATTTTGTGCAGTCGTTAATAGGCCTAGTAAATCATTAAAAAGGATTTTAAAGGAAGGAAGTCCTAAGATGATGGATTCAATTAAAAAAATATGATGAATGAGATATAGCTCAAACATTTACAAAGGTTATAATATAAAATCCTACAGGGTGTACATCCTTTCACTTCTTTAACTTTACTGCTTTGGCGAAGAAGTCTGTGAAGGGCTATTAAGTAGCCTACTATACCTTTTTAATCTTGCTCCAGCAGAGTCGTTAAAATTCGAGACCCAGTTTATACATTTAACAAGCCTCTTTATCCACCATGCCTGTTTGACTGCTGGCAACGACGATGTAGAAAAGCGAATAAAGTTCTTTTGCCCTAAACTGTTGTTCCCCAAGATGAAGTTTCATTTAAAACACAGAAATAAGATTATTAATATATTGATATTCGAAGATTGGCCAGTGTGGCTTGTCATACTATATCTATGATGCCCTACAACTGCGACCAGCAATCCACATCGGATAGATAGCCTGCACATGCAAGCTTAGCGTGCGGGTCTTGAAATCTGGCATACATGAATAAATATGATAGGACACACACTCACATTTTATTAAATCTCAAGATTTGGGATCCAGTTAAATCGATAAAAGCTTGAAAGCCCTTATTCTTTTATGGAGTTATAATAAAGAACAAACAGCTCTGGAAACCAAATATTATAATAATTGTTGTTGTATAGGAATTTGTTTATGTTTATAACTGAAGGCTAGACAAGTTTATTTGAGGCTTACACTAACACGTGATTGATTTGTCTGATTGCAATATGATATATTTTACTATATCATGCAATATACCATAATATAATGTAAGATATAAAATATAATGATAACACTGTGGCGCACTACTTCAATAATAATGTTAAAAACTATTGATTAATTTTCTTTCCTTACAGATTTGTGCGTGGTCAATATAAGAAACTACCAAGGATTCAGAGTATAGCTGGTCTGATGCTATTCTCTTTTGGAATACCAGTAGCATTATTATCCCTGGTGCCTCATCAGGAACCAAGATTCATAATCCCAGTCTTTGTTCCTCTAGTATTCCTGTTTGGTAACCATTTACACCCAAATGAAGGTGACAATTTAACATTCAGAAGACTGAAAAAAATCTTACTATTTATTTGGTTCATCGTTAATACGCTACAAATTATTTTTTATGGATTTGTTCATCAGGGTGGAATATACCCTTGGACTAAAACTCTTCACAGTGAAATTAAAAACAACTATGGTACTCATACATATGTTGTTACAACCCATACATATAGTATACCAACTTTTCTACTTCAGTTAGAAAGTACCAGAAAATTTTGGAGAGACAAAAAAACAGGTCACAAATACAGTCTGGCTCCATCAGTGTTTCTACACAAATATGGATCTTTACCTATGAAAGGTTTGTTTCAGAATATAGATGATATACTTAGTACCGCAGAAATGAATTTGCATGAGTTTAAAAAGAAATACAGATTCTATGTTGTAGCTCCATGCTCTTTAGAAGAAGATATAAGAAAAGCAACTTCTAATTACCGCTTTACATATATTGATATGGTAGAAGAATTTTTGTTCTACCCCCATTTTTGTACAGAAGCATTACCTAAATTTCCAAGTAAACATGACCAGTTTTGTCTGCAAAATACTTTTATGCCCAAAAACGAATCTCAAGCTGTAGATCTGAGTGTGTTGCAAAGATTTTCTTGTTTTCTAAACAGATTTTGTCTTAAAGTTTACACTGTAAAGCCCAGATAAAATGCTATGAAAGAGTTGTTTTAATATTAAAAAACTCTTCCGGCTCCAAGCGACACTACATACGAAGAGTTTAAATTAGTTACCCTTAGCTAGCGTATAAGCGTTTGTTTTAATTTTCAAGTTTTACATGTACATGTACTGGGTCGAAATCGCGTAAATATTTCATTAGGTATAAACAGGGTCCCTGCTTTTATACTATATTTAAAGGCAGTGACAAATACTCCATCAAGATTGTAGGTATAGGTACAGTCCGCTCTCTAAGATAGCAAATCATCTGTGATAGCCAAATGATGTTGTCCCTCTACAGACAGACACCTGCGGCGTCTACAAGGTGACTGCAGTTGTGGTAGTTCCTACATCAGACATACTAAAAGAACAATTTCTGAAAGGATTAAGGAACATACCAGTCATAGCCGAGCATTTGCTGAAGTCAGGACTGAATAAAGCAATGCATTGAATTACATCAGCCACAAGTCTTCTCCACCAATCGACACTATTACTCCAGGATGGTAAGAGAAGCCAGAACACAAATTACAACAGTACAAAAATTTCAATCGCATAGGTAGATACAGATTGTAAACAACTTCAGTGCTGTGTGTAAGAATACCGATAGTTCGAATATCCAACATGCTATGGCCAAGCACGAGGCTAGCTGACAACAGTCCTCCCGTGACCACGATCGGTAGGGTTGCCATACGTCCCGTATATATAGGACTGTCACGATATTTGAGAACCTTGTCCCATATTGCTATTGCGGCCCGTTTTTTGTTAATATACACGTATGTTGCAATACGACTGTCGAAAATCGTCAATTTAATGTTTTTTTAACTAGTTTGGGATTCAGGACTTCATAATTATCTTATGTATCAATATATTGTCAGTAAAAAACTATATTTTTTTTAAACTTATTGCTGTTCTCGAGAAATATTACCTTAAACGTCCCGTATCAGTACCCAATAATTATGGCAACCCTAACGATCGGTGTATGTCGGTAATATGATTTTTACGCGATTTCGACCCGTTATATATATATTCCTTTAAAATGTGTTTTAGTTACAAAAGTTTAAAATCACTAATTTGCAAGTTCTATGTAGGTACAGTAGTATCTAGTTCTAGTGTTTGCACTTTGACTCACTTATTTTTACTGTGGTTGTGTTAGGATTAGTTTCTGTTAAGTAAATGTAAGTAAAGACCTGTTTGGATTTAAGTGACAGATATGGTCTCACGTTAACTTAACGTGAGAACATATCAGTTCGATCTCTAAATTATTATTTTTCATTATGGTCTGTGTTCAGAAACAGTTCTTAGTATCTTGTGTTAGTGATGCTTATTTGAGATTGCGGTATGAATTACGTGTAAAAGCAAATCTTGGTACCTATTATCTACTTTATTGTACTTATCTGGATAGATTGTATCAAAGTTTAACGTTATTTTAACCAAAATATAATATAAATATACTCTTCAAGATAAGTGTTACGTTATAAGTGCTGTGTTTTTAAGTTAGGCTACTCTTTAGCACAGCCTGTAGTTTTATCCCACCGTGACGTTTTAAATGTACTGGATCTTATATTTACTATATATTATATAATACCAAGTAAGTAATAATCACGCGTAAATACTCTGACTTAATGCAAATTTTGTGGCAAAAAATCTGAAGGATTGAAAATATTATATGTTGTATATAACCGGTTGTAAAACTTGCTTTTGTGTAGTTACATTAGCATACCTATTGTCATTTTGATTTATTGTATTTTATGTTAAAGTGAGTGTCGTACACGCGTTCTTTATACCACTAAGATGGCAAACAAGCTTACGCTCCGCCTGATGGCAAGCGGTCACCGTAGCCTATGGACGCTTGCAACACCAGGGACTGTATTGGGAACAGTCTCGAGCTTTCGGACTCTGGAATTAGAATAAAAGAAGTTAGATTTCCATACATTTTTCTCTCGAACTCCAGAGTCCGAATAGCTCGAGACTTCCCAATAAGGTCCCAAGGGTATCACATCCGCGTAGAGAAAACCTTGGCAGGGAAGTCATTCCACAACCCAAGCGTACGCGGGAGGAAGTTTCTCTGAAATCGCACTGTACGAGACCATTTCAGTTCCAAAGTGTGAGAATGAATTCCCTGCCGATGACAGCGGTGCGACGGTAAAAAGTAGCCGTGGCATCATTTCGAAAAATTCCTCAGAACAAATCCCATTGTAGAAGCGGTAGAACACACATAAGGAGGCAAAGTCTCTCCTCAGACTTAAGGGCTCGATACGGCAAGTGAATTTGGGATCGTCGACAATTCTCACAGCCTGTCGTTAAGCCGAGTCAAAAGCGCCAAGCAAAAATTTAGGGTTCCGTAGATTGATAATTATTGCAGATATTTAAAAAACCTGTAAATGGATTTGATTCAAACCAACGCAATGCGTTACTCGAACGTAAAAATTGTTATTAATTTAACAATTATTATTAGTAAGAGTGTTATGATTTTATTTTTCTATAACTTAACATGGTGCATAAACTTATATGTAATACCCGTTTCACACAAGTAACAAATTCGTCTTGGTAATTAAATGGAATTAATATAAGTTAGTTGACTATTACTCGTTAACTTGTAAAGCCTACTTAGCTGTGATAGTTTTACTTTTAATTTCGTCATATCACAGACATTTTTTTAAGATTTCATTGTACCGCTTTATCGGCCTAATTAATATGTATACTCAAGGCAAATTACAGCTTTTTAGTATTAATGGTCTCTGAGCTAAGCCGCGGACAGACAGTCAAACGAACGGACATGGCGAAATTATAAGGGTTCCTAGTTAACCCTAAGAAATTCGAAGATGCCCATTGTACCAAGACTTCTATAAGTTTTTATAGATTTTATTGCATTTGGTTGTAATTAAAGTTAATTAAATCAACTGAATTTGTTGTTTTTAACGCATTGACTAAACTGCAAAAAGTGCAAAAATGTGACTGAGAAACGATAAAAACGTTAAATTCCATACAAAATATGAAAAGTTTCAAGGCGTCAAAATGATAATAACTGGAAGGAATAATACCTATAGATGTAAAGGTTTTAAACCATGTTTTTCGTTTAAAACGTTTTTAACCATTTTTTTTTTTGGTAAGGAGTATGTAGGAGGAGCTCAATGTTTATTATGTCATCGAACTTCCCATCTCATGCAGCACCAATTGAAATTTTTCCGGTTTGTCATTTTTTTTTACCCATGAATTTTATCAATGAAATTTGTTAAAAAAAAGTAGATTTGGGCGATACAAGAAAAGATAAAAACTGTAAAACTAGTGCAGACAGTCATATAATATCATAAATATATTTGCAATAAATTTAATTCTACTGAATCTTATGTTAATTCGTGTACGACATACACTTGGCAAATTTTCGTCCTCATTATAATGTTATAAACATATATTAATTCTTGCATGATCGCTCAGGTTATATGTAAAACACATCAGCCTATTTTAGTTTGCAGTCGAGTATTCAACTGTTTTAAAACGGTTTGAGGTTTTAAATCATTAATTTTAGTTTTAAACGATTTAAAACGGTTATTTTACAACTATATATACTTATATTATGTATACCTCATAGTTAAACCTAATTATCATTTTTCTTATGATAGCTCTCTACGCACAGGCGATACATTAATTTCATTCATTCAGTCTATCGCTTTTGATAAATCGACAATGACGAGACAGTAATGGCGCTGCGACAAATGTATTTGACAGGCTGAACAGCACCCGGCTGTGACGACAATGTCTGTATAAATGAAATGAACGCACGTAATATGAGACTTGGCGAGCGGTAGAAGTGGGGTGTTTGTGCAGCTGTACAGCACAGATAATAGTATATTATATGCTGTATAGTCACTCACAAGAATAGTTATACGTTTATTAAGGTGAGGCAACTACGGCGCATGCGCTGTCACCGTACCTCGCCCTACTCCTTCCCCCCTCTGCGTAAGGGAACTATTAATACGTAGTGTGCAACCTAGAGAATATAATTGGTGTGCAAAGTCTTATCTCACGTGGCGCGCGTATAGTAAGATCACAAAACGCAACTTCGATGACTTGCCTAATTTGAGGTTTTTTTTAAAATATTTGTTTATTACTTATCTTACTTATTAGGACAAAGCATAGCTTTTCAACAATTAGTAATATTATAGCGTTCTAATAATAAATGAATTTTCCATATTGGTGTAGTGGTTCCGGTGATTAACCTCTACTTATAAACCAACTCACAAAATAAGCTCTCTCTACAATACATTTTTTTTTAAATGGTCACAAATTTTTATATATGATTCAGAATCGATAGCAGAACATGTCTGCAAAAAAAAAAAGGATTTTTTTTATCCTACTTTTCGTTAGGTTATCCGGGCTTTAATAAAGTAATTTATAAAATACTTACAAAAAAAACATACCTACCTACCTAATCATCATACTTATATACGGAATTCGTTTGTATGAATGTAGTTGTATGTAATGGGAGCTTCATAAGTGATTATGAAGCAAAGGTAGCCCACAGACACATTTTTCCATTGTCGTTCACAACGAAAGAAGAACGGCATAATTAGTGACCATAAATATATTGTGTTTTCATGGAATGTTTTGAAAATAAAAATATTACGTATATTTTCGTATAATCGATCAACATATTTAAATTTGTGCCCTTTTAAAAAAATCCTGTATTAGTAAAAATATTACTTTTTACACAAGTTAATGCCTTATTTTTAAAGCGAGCCTTATTGTATTATTTTAATATCGCTCAAAAATAAATGCGCTTTTATTGAGGCGGAATATGCGTATGAGTTTAATTTTTTCCCATATTAATTTTTAGAAATGACAATGATATCTGCCATTGCACCCTACCTTTTAAAAAAATAAAGATCGGTAGGTACCTTATTTTTTTTAAAGATAGCGCACTAGATAAAAGTTGATAATTAATGAACTAAGCATTTCCTAATCTATTAATTCAAAATAAATTAAATTTCAAATTAATACAAATTTAAAAACAGAATTCTTAATAAATAGAAAAGCCGTAACTTTAAGATTGCGAACAAGCGGTTGGAGTAAACCTTTGCTGGATGAGTAGATTTTGAAGACCTAGTTCATACTAATCTAGCTATGGTCTCACTGGCGAGACTTAATATTTTTCATTGCACATTCTCGTAAACAGTGTCATTACGTGCAGGCAAAGTGGGTGCTAAGATCTTAATTACTCCCCCGGGACTTTGTAAATTTTACTTTTCTTAAGGCAAAGCGCGCGTTCATAGTACCCACGGGCGATAATGACTCTATTCTATCAAGGATGTATAATAGCTGTCTGTTCAACATATTAACTACGCGCACACGCTTGTAGTGTTTTAACTTTAGCCAAAACATTTTAATTCATAAAATTCTCTAGCTATCTGGCAGTGACGTTGTTTTCTCTTCTTCTATTCCCGCCATTTCAATTGAGTTTTGGTGAGTTTATTTATTTATTCACCTTATATTTTTATTTATTTATTCGAAAATGTGATGAAAAACATTGTGTGTAACACGAGCGGTACGTAAATTACGAACTTGTCATAAAAGCCTTCGGCCTTGGACTGATCACGTCTGTCGTAGGACCGATGGCCGGTAGGCAGACGTATCTCAGACTGGAGACCGCGTGCGGGAAGGTGAAACGTAGGACACCCTCCAGCCCAGTAGACCAACGACCTTAAAAGGGTGGCTGGATGCGAAAGACCAATACAAGCTAATATGATGAAATGAAAGATAATTTATTATTTTAAAACATTAATTTATGTACAACTTTTGTACAACGAGTTGTTTCACACAAAATTATACGACACATTTTTTTTAGTTTCAATTAGCATTTATTTAATATTATTGTCTATAACTACAATCTAAAGTTCTTAATAATACTCAGTATTTGAAAGATTATAGCAATTTAGTCCACCAGAATTAAACAAAAAACAAAAACGTCAAAATATGCAAATTAATTCCAATGTTATGAAACATAATGTCAAATTGCAGCTTTTGAGTCTTTTTACTTGCTACGCGTGAGGTGACGTGTATATTTGTATAAATACATGTATATGTATGTAAGTATTTGTATTACCTACGCATTTTAGAGAAAAATATGCAAGTTTAAAATTTGTAGAACAGGAAAAATTTCCAACTGAAGCTAAATATCCTTAATAATGTCTAGTCTGCGCCCGTAAATATATGTATATTACATGTTATTATGTCAACAAACAAATAACCTATTCTACGTTTTACTCAAAAACTATGCATTTTAAAAAAAAGCAAGTACCTACCTACCGCAATTATTATTCTAGCTATTAATATTATTAGCATAAAAAATTTAATGTATAAATGTCTGCGCGCTCTAACGGAAAAACTTAACAATATCAAGAAAAACGATACGATCAGAAATTCTTTAATCTACAAATTTGCACTATTGTATATTTTCTCCAAAATGCAAAAACCCCACGTGTAGGGGGGGTATAATATAGAGGTGAGCTCTTGAATAATGGATAAGTAAAAATTATATTCTGCAACTCAAACCTTCAATTAAAAATATGTTTCATATTAAATTGGAAGCAAGTTACAAGTTTTTCTAATGGTGGGACTAATTTATTACTTTGAGATATTATGTTACATTGTTAACATTAAATATTGTTCAAATTATGATTTGAATACCACGATATGTACCGACGATGGTAAAATTTAAAAATTATTAGCAGGCAATACGAATAGGTACATAATATATTTAAATTTAAAAACAAAATACCTGTATTTTGATATAAACAATATATAAGCCAGCTACATTTTGTTTACTCAATAATTACAATATACAAACTGCCTTAGCTTTGTCTAAATTAATGATGGATTATTATAAATACCTACTTAACGGATTAAGCGTAATATGTATTATATGCAATCACATGTTTAAATATCAAAACACGTGAATACAAGCTTTATTTTTATCATATTATACAATATTATGTAGTACTGTCGAGGCCGTGAATGTAAGCCTTTGCTGGATGAGTAGAGTTTGAAGAACGAACCGTGAGGTGAGTCAATAATACGAACCCAGCAATGGCCTCATGGCCGAAAATTATATTAATTAGAGGTTTGCTCAAAAAGTGGCAGCGCGGTCGGTTGTCACTAGCCAATTTGATGTTTTAAAAAAAATAAGTATTATTCTTTTACTATTAATATACCTATACGGAATTTACTCTCGCCTTTTCTACCCAGAAAAGTTTTATCTTTTTTTAATTTATTATTAGCAATCCAGAATCAATGTCCTTCCTGTGGTTATTTCGTATGTTAACTTTTCAGTGTTTTTCAGTTATAAAAAAAAATTACTGGTATCTAAACTCCACAGCTGTTGTGAAGTTATGAGTAATTGAGGAATGTTAATTTCGAAATTGTAAAAAGAAAAAATCCTTACTAACAAATTTAAATTAGAACTAACATAGGTACATTCATTCTGAAGATTAATAAATACAAAAATATAAATAAACACAAAAATGTTAAAATAAATAATTTAAGAATAAAGGTCTGTACGAAACAGCAACCTACAAATAAATAGTATTTAACTAATGGACAATTTAAGAGTAGGTACATAGAGAAGTCCACTACGGGACTAGGCTGTAATCACACGTAGCAATATTTTAATACTTACTGACAATAGAGTAAAGAAAAGTATAAGCATTCTCAAACGAATCTCTTAAAGGATAATAAAGCGGGGCCAGCTCTAGATTCACTATTTCTCTCACTCTCACGCACTGCTGTATTTTTTATCTACTGCTAGCCACTGTACAGGGGACAAGGATACTTGTGGTGAGTGCAGTAACATATTTGTAGGAGTGTGCGTAAAAGGTACGTGCTTGTGTGACCACTTGTATGAAGACCAATTGATTGATTGAGTATGATTTTTGCCTTTCTCAATAATTATACACTAAATGTTAGCTGAAAATTGCCAACATTTATAATCTTTAAAGTTTTTTAAGAAAAAAAAACAGTAAAAATGACTATTGTCCCAATATCTATAATTTATAAAATGCCACATAGATAAAACTTGTTCTAGTTACAGTAGGTATAATACTTTGCGGCAAATTTTGGAAGACTAATTAAAGATTTATTCCCAGTGAACATCACTGACTAAAGGTACATGTAGGTATACCTATGCATGTATCACTTTATTATTTTGAGTAAGAGATAAGCATGTTAACATGGTATCAATTATTAGTTAATTGAGCTTTGAATAATTGTAGTTTTGATTAATTATGTTGTGTTCTCGGAAAAATAAATTCCTGGCTAATATTTTTGACATAAAGTTCAGCGCACACCATGCAGGACTGCATTGCATCGTAACAACCAAAATGAACCACATCACATATTAAACAAAGATTATACATCACCAGCACCTAAAAAAGCATGAATTTTGCAATTTGCTGCACTGCAATGCAATCCGGCATAGTGCATAATAAAATTATCAAGGCATTTAACATAACACTTGTCTTTAAATACCATCCCCCTCCTCCATGCAGCCTCCGAAGTTAACATCCCACTCCTCCATGCAGCCTCCGAAGTTAACTCCTATTCCTGGCTACGGCCTTCCTTGAAGCTAAAGACTATGTGACGAATCGCGAACGGGGCCAAACACGTCAAAACGGAATAAACGAATTATCCCGTCAGCCGTCATCGTTTACGTCACAGGTTACAGATTCTTCCCTAGTCATTAAAATAAAACATTTTATAATCACACTGGAGTCTGCAGTCACTGTGGAATTACAACAGTGTTTATTGCATGTGTATCATATCAGTAAAGTAACACCAGGGCATGTCTTCATTAAACTTGCAACGGTGAGCATTATTCTTGGCTTGGTACAGCAAAGCATTGTCTACGTACGCGTCGCAATCATTGCACCACACGGAGAGATCCAATAAGGAGAGTACTAGGGGGTGCTTCGTGGCTCCATAGTGCGCTTGCATGTGAGCATTGATGCTGCGGCCGCAAGCCGTCTAAAAAGTACAACACATTGCTTAGCATATATTCTTATATCAACGAAGTATATAGTATATAAGTAAGTTATCTTTGCGAAGAACAGGCGACAAAGTGTGATGAGGCGGTGTGGTGGGGAAGGCGGTGCTATCCAAATACTGTTTACATACGGGGCGAACCTATTGTTTGACGTATAGATTGCCACTAGTTGACGTAATATATTGTCTATGTACACGTTTTTGGCAGATTCTTTGTTTGGTTTTTGTCATATCAAGACAATATAACATTCGACAACCCTAAGTGCCATTTCAAACTGTAAACCATACACTTAACATATTTTAAGCTTAAATTTCGTAAACAGTCGCCAGTATGTATGATGCTATACCCACCGCGCTCTGGGTACTTTGCTATCGATTAGTTATCTAGACACCTGACTAAGCCCAGTGATGGTATGTTGGAATACCGAGTCAAAGTTCCTATGGATCTATTCCGGTAGGTGCATCAAAGAGTTGCAATTTTTATTGTAAAAAGTTGTCTTAAGTAATGTAGGATGGATTACTATCCATGAAGAGTAGATATTACGAACCTTGTTCCAATGTTTGTAATGAACAACTGCATTAAAAACTTTTATACCTTTTAAGGTATATAGCTTGCTCTATCAGGAAGAACAAAAAAATTATACAGTGAAACAGACCCGAGAGTCACTAAAATGCTGAAAAACTATACATACCATGTATGTGATTCACGTATAAATGGTATAAATAAAAATACTTACTATATAACAATGTAGACACACCCAATTCTCAGCTGTTTCACTACAGTTCACACATTTTACACCCTGTTCAAATTTAACATTATCAGGAATGGCACTTAGAGACTCCAGATGTGGACACCATGGCAAAGGAATCACTGCAAACATCTGGCTGTTAACTAGGGCCTGCATATTTTCTGATAAATAATGCACTAAAGTTATTTTCTTGTCATCATCTTTACTTTTTGTATTAGTTCCACTACCCCCAGGTGCCATTGTGGTTGAACCTGCCTCACTGTCTTCTCTTACCCTACTAGTACCTGCTATACCTTGTTTGCTAGGTTTTCTTTCTTTTTCTTTTGAGTTTGGTGTTACCACATCATCTTCGTCATCACTACTACAATGTATACCATCAGCACACCTAGATTTATCTATGCTTAATTTCGACATACCGTTTTCTAATGATACTTCCATATTTGTGAAACTTTTAGAATTATTTCTAGATTTGTTTGATTCATCTAGAGTACTAGAGAGTGATAGTTCAGACATTTTTTCTGTCTCAGACGATATGTTTTGATCTTCGGTTACAACTAATCCTCTGCTAGAAGCAGGTTCTTCTAAAACATTCTCTATCGGTAGTGCTAATTGGAATTTCAAATTCTTCCAATATTTTTTGTGGGTCTTTATGACGTTATTTATGGATTCGACTGCTGACCAATGGCAAGTGGCCTTAGGATCGTAATGGTGTACTATAGGGTCTCCTAGGAGAGTCTTGGTGCATCGAGTCATGGCGTAAGATATGCTAGTGACGTTGTATCCTCCCTCTAGACACAAGATGACGCGGCCTCCAGCCAGGCCGCTGAGGAAATGAGTCATCATACCGTAACATTCAGGTGTTACTTTGCAACCTGAAATATAAACAAAACTATATTACATGCAATATCAATCATGATACAATGACGATATACATGTGTTCTGTTCAAAATAATTTTTTTTTTTTAAATAATTTAAGTACTGCAATCTATTTTCTGGCTCTGGTGCTTCTCACTGTAACCACGGTCTGGTAAACTTATCACATCTAGAGTATCCAAATCTAGAAGTTTGAAATGTGCCTTAATTTATCTCGTCAAAAAAGGAACCATACATAAATTTATATAATCATACAAATAACAGTGACTGTTAACAACAACTAAGTTTATGATAGTTACCTCCGAGTGGATCTCCCACGCAGGCATCGAACCCAGCAGACACAATCACCAGCTCTGGATTATATTCATAAGCAATAGGGAGTACGACTTGAGTAAAAGCCGCCATATATTCTGGGTCGCCCATACTACGCTGTGTGTACAAAAAAAAATAGTTATTTGTTTGTGACATGATAACCCATTAGCTTTGTCCTAAATAAGCAGTAAACTGTATAAAGCGATGAACCAAGGACAACTAACACTTGTACAGGATAGAGCGGGCCATTGGCCCTTTTGTTGGGTCTTTTTTAATCAATTATAATCCTATAAGAAAAAAAATTATGACATCATTCTCAAAATCATATGATGCAACTGCGTGACGCGAAAAATGATTATTGACAATATAGTCATTAGTCGCCACGAAAATTTTACTTTACGCGAATGCCGATCGGCATGCCTCTTTCCACTTCTCCTCTCCCTCGCACTACCATCAGCTATGCGGATATAAATTTGACTTAAACATTAAAGAAAATATTTTCTATATTTTGGACCAACTATAGAGTTCAAAAACCTAAATTGACATCTATAATATTCAAGTTTTAGTCATATGACAGCAGTCGTTAAAGCAAGTCAAACGACTTTGAAAACTCTGACAGTCGAGTGGCAACTACCTCGACAACGTCCGCTAACAAGCACTACGCCAGATGGTTTAAGCAGCCCCTGCAGTATAACAGCTGAGACGATTAAATTTTAAGATATGATCAAATTTTTAAGACATTCAAAAGATGATACTTAAGCTTTTAAAAAATAAATTAGTCGTTCTGCATGCACGGCTCAATGCAAATTCAGTATCAGTCTTCTTTTCACAAGAGCACACCCACATAGAAGATTTCGGAGTAAAGAATTCTTTAGTAATTAGGACCTAGAGGCTTCGAAAATATTTTTTATAAAAACTACCAAAAAAACAAACATACAATAAATAGTTAAGTAAATTTAAAAAGAGCTGACCTTATTCCAAGGCACGTTCACATTGTATCCCTCCCCGCGGCCCTCCCCCACCGCCGTGTAGTCCGCCTCGGTGGAGTGCGGGAAGAACGAGCCCTCATCGTACCGGTGAATCGACATGTATACAATCTGTAAAACCAAATTACAATTAAAAAAAGATTCTATCTAAATTACAATTTTACCAAATTCGAAACTACTTTTAACATCCTAAATACATAAATCAGATATAATAAAATAAAGTGAATAATCTACATAAATTAAAATTAACACCTAATTAAAAATAGATCTAAATATACTTATAAATCTAAAAATACAGTTATTACAAAACGATATACCTACTTAGAAAATTAAAAGCTAATTACAAAAAAAGTGTGTGCCCGTGTGGTAGAGTTCCAAGCACGCTGGCTGCATTTCCCCTCTGTATCGAAATACTTATTCTCTGAGCGAGAAATGAGCCAGCCCTCTTGTCACCAGAAGCAGCTTTTATATCAGATTATTATTATTATTATAAAGTATTCAAGTGACCTTGTTGTCATCATAAGTAATTCTCTGCGTTCCATTCCCGTGGTGCACGTCCCAGTCGAGTACGAGCACTCGCCGAAGCCCGTGGCTGTCGACGGCGTATCTAGCAGCGGCGGCTGCGTTGTTCAGCAAACAGAACCCGCTCGGTGACTCCTCGTCTGCGTGGTGTCCTGGCGGCCTTATCACACATACGCCAGAACCACCCAAGCCAGACAAAACCGCGTCTACCATCTGTTAACAAATCTTAATTATATATCCATTTTATAAGTAAAACAGCGTCCAAAGCTGTTTTATCGTCATAGTATGTTGTTGAAGTCTTCGATTTTAAAGTTATATTTTTTTATAAAAATTTAATTGATATTTTTACTGTAGTACGATGTATTTAATATTATCAATTATTTAAATAATAATTTTCACTACAGTCAAAAATACTAGAAAATATTTAAAATTTTATTTAAAATCTTTTTATAAAAATTTAATAAATATTTTAACTGTGGTACGATGTATGTATGTATTACTATGATGTATGATTATGTAAATTAATTTAATGCTGTCACAAACTATTGGACGTATACCTGTAACACACAGCCGGTCGCCACTGTCGCACTTTCTAGGGAGTCCGGGTGGAAGTACACGGAGTCGAACGCCTCTTTCTGATAGTTTAACTCTCTTAGTTTCGTCGAGGATAACTCTTTTAACCTAAAAATTAACTAAATTTCAATTATTTAAAGTAATATAAACAAATACTATTATTTATAAAATAGATAATAATAAAAACTCAATCCAACAAGAGCGAGTCGATCTCTGCTAAACTACTGCTATATACAAATACGACTCCAGTTCACTTTTACATTCACTCATCGTTTCAGGCTGAAGACGTCCACTACTGAACGTAGGCCTCCCCCATATGTCTCTACAACGGCCAGTCCTGAGCCGCTCGCGTCGATCGGCTTCCTGCGGCACTAACCAAGTCGTCTGTCTATTTTGTAGGAGGCCGTCTCACGCTGCGTCTTCCGATCCGTGGTGGCCACTCGAGACCCTTTCTTCTACTCCATCGGTTTGTGACGAGGGATATGGCCTGCACACTACAACTTCTGTTTGCTAATTTTTTGGGCTATGTCGGTAACTTAGGTCTTAGGCGAATTTCCTCGTTTCGGATCTTGTTGCGCAAAGAAACACCGAGCGTGGCTCTTTCTGTAGCTCGCTGAGCGACTTTGAGCCTATTTAAGAGGCCAACAGTTAGAGACCACATTTCTGTACTATAAGTCATCACTGGCAATACACGATGATTGTAGACTTTCGTGTTTAGGACGAAACAGGTATTTTGGACGAAAAGATATAGCGTAGTTTACCGAACGCTGCCCAACCGAGCTCAATTCTTCGGTTAACCTCTTTCTCAAAGTTGGACCTACCTAACTGGACTACTTGCCATACATAGGTATGTGTATTTGTTAACAACTTCATACGTAGCGTTCCCAACAACAACCGGTATAGCCGCTACATGGACATTGATTATTGCCTTCGTTTTATCCATATTCATTTTTATGCCAACCTTTTGGAAAATACCCTGCTGAGGTCTCTAAGCGTCGTGCCTCTTCCAGCGATACATTCACTATCACATCTCTACAACGTTAACGTATAAATATTCTATGTATTGGCATTTAGAATGTTTAAAATATTTTAAAATCTGATTTAAGGAAATTTGTGTAGCTTTAAAAATAACAAATAGGGTAAACTGGGAAACATGTGAATGAAGAATTAAAAGACTTGTTTACTTAAATAATTTTGAATGATTGACTCTAGAGATACAATTGTGAAACAGAGTCAAAGATAAACACGAAACTATGGTAAGGTAAATCTGAGCCCGATATGTGAATGTTAATGTTTCTAAGTATTCAACAAACATTTATACTGTTGCCTATTCAAGTTTCATAGTTACATATCCAAATAACTCAATTAACAATTCAAGTTACATATCCAATAACACAAACAACTATTCAGGTTAAATCTAACTTTTTCGACTAATAGAATTCACTTTTCAAATTACATCTTACTTATCGAACTGACACAATTAACTATATAAGTTGTCTATTCAAGTAACATATATATATAGTTACCTATTCAAATGTTTTTTAGTGTGAACAGCTAATATTTCGGTGTCGGTGGCGGGTCGCGCCGTCAGCTGGTGCACTCGCTCGAGCAGCCCGAAGTCCCTGTGTCGCTCGTGGATACGCATTATGCGTTCTGGACATTCCACGTGACCGCTGAAACATTTCACATCACCAATTAATAGTCACTTAATAAAAACATTTTTAAGCTCCTATAGCAGCCAATAAGCATATTAAAAAAATCGATCAAGTACGAGTCGGAATAGCACTCGAAGGGTTCCGTACTGTATGTGTATCTATAAAAACTGCAAAAAAATCACGTTTGTTGTATGGGAGCCCCCCTCAAATATTTGTTTTATTTTAATTTAATTATTGACCTTTAAAGTGAATATATAACTAAATATTCTATAAATATTTCAAGCATCTACCTGTTGCCGTTATCAATATAGAGCAAAAACGAGTAAAAAAATCACGTTTGTTGTATGGGAGCCCCCCTCAAATATTTGTTTTATTTTAATTTAATTATTGACCTTTAAAGTCAATATATAACTAAATATTCTATTAATATTTCAAGCATCTACCTGTTGCCGTTATCAATATCGAGCAAAAACGAGTAAAAAAATCACGTTTGTTGTATGGGAGCCTCCTTAAATGTCTATTTTTTTTCTGTTTCTTAGTACTTGTTGTTATAGCGGCAACAGAAATACATCTTCTGTGAAAATTTCAACTGTCTATCACGATTCATGAGATACAGCCTTGTGACAGACAGACAGACGGACAGCACAGACTTAGTAATAGGGTCCCGTTTTTTACCCTTTGGGTACGGAACGCTAAAAATATACTACATAGTTATTGAAACAGCTACATTTAAATCGTTTTATATTGTTTCTAATATACATGTCCGAGTTTTATTTGGCTTTTCTGTTAAAAGTGACCACAGTAGCAAAAAAGTAACCTAAATCTCAAAGATGTGTTCTCAAATAGTTTCTTAGTAGTTCATGACTAGTGTTATAATTTCTATGTAGTACATTTGTTGAATTACACCTTGTACGAAGAGGAAACAAATAATATCTACTTCGGCAGCGCAAGTTAGCTGCTGTATGCGCCTTAAATGAAATTAAATTTACTATAATAACAAACGAGTAACATGTTAATTTTAATAAATTATAAATAAAATGCCGTAAAAATGTTTAATAACATTCTAATTGTTAATTGAACTAAAAAATAAAGTGGTATTTGTATCACATTTCACACTCAACAAGGGAACTTTATAGTTTATTTAACATTTTTGTTTTTATGTATATTTGTATCTTATTGCAAGATCCGTAAAAATACTTATATCTCTCTTATGTCATCGTAGATCTGTTCAGTCTCACCTCAACAAGTTGGGACAGCCAACCCCACCGATTCCTCATCTCTAACCAAAATTTGGGATGGTACACCGGTCGCATTTAAAAAACAGATCAAAAAGGAATAATATGAAATAACGTAAAAATTGAATGGTTGTTGTACTCACGGTTCACATATATTTCTATGTTTTAACATAGCTTGATCGTAGATATAGCAGACACGGTGTTGTGCTAGCGATAAGTCCGTAACTGAAAAATATAAAAACAATTTTGTATTTGAAACTAATTTTAAGGCTTCAGAATTCTTTTCATATCTTAATTTTATTTAAAATGTCATCAAATTTTTTTTGTACTCTAACTTTCTACTAAATCTTTTGATTGCATGGTAGCGAAACTGTCCACCCAAAAGCGCTCAAGGGGAACGCTAATATTCTACCAATGGGAGCAGGCATAGCCGGCCGCAGCCACAAACGGCTATCAACGAAATGAATAACACAAACTTTTTCGTGCCGATTAGTGGCGCTAGTTGTATTTGCCATCACTTATTTTATTGTACGAAAAGCATTTACTATCTGCCATTACTTTTTTTTTCTAAATAGATACATATCATACATAAATACACCCAGACTCAAGACAAACACAAATGTTTATCACGTAAATGTTTGTCTAGTGCGAGAATCGAACCCACACCCTCTGCACAGCAGATATTACAAACAGTTATGTGTTACAATGTTCTCACCCAATCTTAAATGACATAGCCTTTCTGCGAACCTTCTTTTGATTTCGTTATCTTGCACAGGGTAGCAATCTCGTGTCGGGAATCGGTCGGGTCTTGTTTCGTCTCCCTCCCACTTTAAAACCACCTGATGTTTCTTTTTCTCTCCGTCGCACACGTTCGGGATCGCCGTGTCGATACTATACGTCTCTTGGTAGTTGTAGCACCGCCAAAAAGGTTTATGTGCGTATATGCAATTTAGTATAGTATCCCGTATTCTGGAAAAGAATTCTAGATAAAAAAAAAATTAATGTAAATAGTACCTAATTTACAATATTCTTGGTAAGAATTTCTTTGAAATTGCTCTGCACATCTTAAATTTAATCATCGTGTTCTAAAGGATATTATTCAAACCATGACCAAATTAACAAACCTCAAAAAAAAAACCTTACTAGAAAAAAAAACTATTAACGGCCTACAAGCTATTACTTTAGCAATTGTAGCAAAGTAAATTTGACAGTTATTAATCCAAGTCATTTTCAAAGCATTGAAGCATACTAGATTTCTTATTTTAGAATGAATGCTTAAGTGTATTGATGTATACCTCCTACTCCTACTCCTACTATACTACTCACTACTACTTGTCTTCACTTGCTAGAACTACCATTTGAGTTCAATGATAATCATACCGATATAACCGATTTACGATTTATCAAAAGTATGTATGGATTTGGTGGAATACATATGGATGGCTCATGAAGGAGGGGAGGTTCGACCAAGTTTTTATTTATTAGGAATTTTTTCAGAGAGAATAACACATTTACTATATAAATTTAATATTTTGGTGATTTTACCCCGCAGTCCCTTTATAAAAACGGGGGGAGCATTTCCCTTTCCCAAGCTATTTATGATTTCATTACGTCAATTTGGTACTCACGAGTCACTGGGTTCATCGAAGGGTAAAGGTCGCGGCGGAGGGTGTCCTAGCAGCGAGCGCAACGTCAGAGCCGCTGCCTCTCCCAGAGAGGGCAGACAATAACCACCCTCTAGCACCACACACACAGACGGACAGACAGACATCAGCATATGCAACAGTGTCGCGTAACAACCCGGAGTTAGTTCCATTTCACCCTATATGTAAAGAAAACACATCATTACTGCCCTGTTAATATTTAATCAAAGTTATGTATAAAGCACTATAACTTGGAAAAGATTGTAAGACAACTTCAGGTATTTATAGTTGCCAAGTATAGTCTTATTTTCTTTAAATTGTTAAGTGTAAGTTATTAGCGCACAGAGGATTAAAAGGAATTCGGCTGAGCGGATTTCATTAAAATTTTATGAACGGAGGAAAAGAACATAGCCGCTTAGATAAATTAACTAAGTGTAAGTCGGATTAGCGCAGAGAATCACCAAAACTACAGCAAACTTCCGTACTACATACAAGGATTTACCGTAGGAATTCCGCGCCGATAACAGAATTTTGCGCGGGCAGAGCGGAAAAACGCTTGTATACATATAAGCACGCATTCTATCGTTCGATTGACTAAAAAAATTAATGCGCTCTACGCAGAATATGGCGGCACATCTGGTACGCATTCAACGCATTGCTCTGGCAAGGAATTGTACATGTTGTTTGCTTACATTTGTTCAATAGAACGATTTTAATACTACGCGATGTAATAGCGTTTTATGCCTAGGTTAACTTGTCCAAAGGCTTATTTAATTGAGCATAAAATATGTTGTGAAGACCACAACATCTAATAAGAAGCATAATGTTTAGGCAGTAGAACACAAGCACTTTTAACCGTAAAATTATACACTCAGCGGCACTGAAATTTGAATAACTGTGAAAGACAAATTCTTTGAACTCCTGCAGCTCAAGTTTTTAATACAAGACCCTTTAGCTGCTTACAATCACAAAACTTATGTTTATTCAAGATTCCGAGCCGCTGCGCTGAGTGTATCAATGTGGTAGATGGCAATAATCACAATGGCTATCCCAGGTTGGCAACAAGTGTAACGTGGTAACTACATAGTGAGAACAAAATCTAACCGTTCCGTCATAACCTCGAACCAGGACTTGAACCTGCAACCCTTACACTTATACTCTATGTAAGTGCTCTATCATTAAGTTTTCGAAGCACAAGTCTGGCTGATGAAAAACCCAACTACATCTTTTCTCTGGAAATACGCTCATTTCTATCGATTGATAAACAAATCCAGGTTATGTATAAAAGTATGTAAACACATCGTTAGCAAAAGTTACTGTGTCAAGCGTGCTCATACAGAAAACCCAATGATATGAAATGGTGAAGAGGTGCGCATGAATTAAAGTCGTAAAGGCGGTACAGAGCTCAGAATTGACTGACACAAGTAACAACATCCCCGTAACATAATCGAACCTTTTCGTCGCCTAAAGCGGAGTCGAATCCAGCCGACACGATTACGAGTTGAGGCGAGAACTGAAAGAAAGATATATTCTAAGAACATAAACTAAGAAAGAGATAGCGTACCTCCGGACAGCCGATCGCAGCGTCGTAACCCGCCGATATTAGGATCAGCTCCGGTTGATACTGATATTGTAGAAAAAAAACAATAAGTAAATGGTACAATCTATTTCATTAAAAATTTAAATCACATAAAAAACATGCTCCATTAAGTAAAGAACTCGACAGTGGACTCTGCACTGACGTAACCGCACAGTTTTAAATCCAAAAATCTGTACCTGCAGGAGTTATCTTATTAAAATTGATAATTGATGGTCAAATTTATACCAATTAACTTAAGGTGTTATCGGCAAAAAACAGAGGTCAAAAATTTTATGTTTTTTGAGGTTAAATTACTCATAAATGGCAAAAAATTTTCGTCAGCTTATTTATTCCGCACTAAGTGTATCTTTATCTTCTGTTTGTGTAGAATATTTTTTTAAATATTCTATATTATGTATCAGAGTAAAAGCTTATTTTGTACTCAAATTTCTGAGAATTTTAATCAGAGTAAATTTTAAACGTAAATTATGCATTAACATCGAATTTTGGAAATCTGAAAAACACAGTGGAAACGAAAGATTTTCTGTGATATTTAAGGCACCATTTTTTTTTCTGAACTGACTATGCAGTTGGCTGATGCAGCCATTACTGCTCCACCGGGCTTTTTGGACGAGATTCTAAGGAGTCTCAGCCCATATAGCGCCCAACGCTCAAGGGCTCCCCGCGGGGTAAGGCCTCGGCTTGGGTTGTCGCTCTTGGGATCATCCCTTCGACCAGCGTGAGCCTCGAACCCGAAAGTGTTAAAGCACCAAAATATAACATTATGCATTCAGCAATAATACTGAAACTATATCAACTTCAGAAATAAACACTATAAAAGAGACTTTTGGTAAACGAATACAATTATAAAAATTAAATATTTTGAATAATTTTTCATTATAATAAATTTTTAGACAATACACGCTTTGTATAGCGGGTAGCCCGTTTACCAATAACAGTCTGAAGCTTAATGTACTTTACTACAAAAGCCAAATGCACCAAACCTATGGCAAACTGTTTTTGCATTTCATAAATAATTATCAAACCAAAAAAAAACTTCTAAATATTAGACCTTACATACCTCTAAAGCCATTGGTAGTAAAAGCTGATGCCATATGGCTATATAATCAGCATCGTTCATTCCAGTCTGATTTAGAGGCACGTTAAACGTATATCCCTTTCCTCGCCCGCACCCAACATAATGGAAGTCGGACTGTCGAAGGTTTGGCCAGAAAGAACCATGCTCGTACCGATGTATGGAGAAGTATACAACTCTGAAAACACAAAAATAAAGGAAGCCAATAAAAATATTGCCAGTGAAAATACCTTATATTACGGTAAATCGCACCCGGATGTATGAATTTAATAAAAACTCTAGTTATTTAAAAATCCCTAGCATTTCATATGCTTTTTGCGACTATGGCAAATAGATATATAATAATTAGGCATTTCCAGTGGCGAAATATTTATAGTTAGGTGAAGTAGACATTTATTGTAACGCAATTTGTATGAAGAACTTTTACGTTGGAGGAAGTTTAATGAATATGTTCTAAAAAATATAATTCAAACTTTGACAAACGTAAAAACGCAATTTATGTGCATAAAATGTTGTATGGGAAAAATCTCGTTCAGACTCGCTTACGTACAAAAATATTGAAAGTTCACTTTTTATTGGCTGAAAAATAAATATGGTAAGCATTGGTTTGTTATTTAAAATATTCGTGTTTTCTCCTGGACCCATTAATCGATCTATCTTCGTATGTAAAATAAAAACACCGCCAATTTTTTTTTTTCGTAAATATTAACATTACGCTAAGCCCAAATGGTAATGAACATAGAGCCCATAAAACCACATAAAGCAATGTCAAACAATGTCACGCATAAAGCAATGTCACGCAAACAATGGCTGCAATTGTATATACTTTACAAAAGAAGGCCTAATAACTTGGTAGTGAGTTCGTATAAAAGTGTCGGTCAATACCAAGGCAATGCAAAACACAATCGCGAAACCTACTTTAACAAGTAATTTCCATTTTAAGTAAAGGGCTGCTTACGTATCGTTTTTGGTAACAATTAATTAAATACTTTACTGTCTCTAACAACTGAGTAGGAGAGAACTGTTACGGTGATTTTACCGTACTTTCAAATCGATGTATATGTCGTAGGATGATCGAAAAAAAAAAAGGATTATTGCGAAAATCTTAGGACGTTTGCAAAAGACCGGATGATGATAGAAAATAAGAATCAGTTTTGTAATATTCCGAGCTATTTTTAGGATAATTGAGAAATTGAGAACCCTCCTTTTTTGAAGTCAGTAAAAAATTATTCAACCATTGCCATACAATAAACCAAGTTTTATTTTATCAATGCATTAAACTATTCTAAGTATAAATCAATTTAAAGTGATGACATCCCAAACAAATTAAATTTGCAAGAACTTGATTAATTTTGTTACAGTACTGAGTACACTTTTTGACGTGAAAATATATGCTATAATTCAAACCCTAATTAAGTAAATTTGATAATATAAGAATAATTTGCCTATTAAAACAGTAAGAAAAAAAAACCTGACACTCTATTTTTGTGCTTTAATTGAAATTGTTTGGAAAACTAAGAATAATATTCTCTTCATTCTTACTTCATAAAATATATTTGAATAAGACCAAGAGAATAGTTTAGTTCAAATTTAAAAAAATTATATTGACAAAAAACTGAGAAAATCGAGATTTTCAACGTGCGCTCACATGCTAGCGCCTATTGTACGTGTAACTGTGTCTCTTTGTATGCTTCAATAGTATAATATGTCTTTGTACACTGGTCGAAACGACACGCTTTTGCTCTTCCCCCCGACCGACCTCGGCATGGTCGTAAAACTATAGTTAGATGACGATCTCGCTGTCCGGGTAGCGAGATGAGCTTCTACGACCTCCCCTAATAGGGCCTCCTCCTAACACGTCGCCGTCGTCCCAGGTTCTTCGGCGCCCGCAAGGATACACGAGGTATCAAAGTGTGCCGGGGCGCTTCTCGCCCCCACTCAATCGCAACCGCACCCGCGTCACGGGAACTCCCCTCCTGGCGGTGACTCACCTTCGGGTTCGAGGCTCACGCCGGTCGAAGGGACGCCCCCGAGAGCGACAACCCAAGCCGAGGCTCCCCCCCGCGGGGAGCCCTTGACCGTTGGGCGCTATATGGGCTGAGACTTCCTCAGAGTCTCGCCCCAAAAAGCCCGATGAAGCAGTAATGGCTGCAACAGCCAACTACATAGTCAGAAAAAAAAACGCGTTTGCTAGGGTATGCCATATAGCCTTAAGGTGAAAAGGATTCAGATATTTTTCGCACACTAAATTACAATAAAAGATCTATAACTATATACATTTCGCTACTCAAAATGCGTTATTATCGTACTATATCGCTATTAACTATAGTCGCACTAGTACAAAAACTGGGCAGTCGGGCCAATATCATTAATATTGCTTACCTTACCCTTCAGCCTGTAACGCAACAATACGGGTTTGGCATAAAATCCTACATTACGTACCTCGAGTAACCCAATGTATATAAGATAATAATTTGACAAACCTTGGATCATCATAGAACATCTGTTGCGTGGCCTGTCCGTGATGAACGTCCCAGTCCACAATCAGAACCCTGGATATAAAAAAACAATTGCAAAATACTCTACTAAACTCTTTCACCAACCCAAAAGGCATAGAAGAAGCGATAGATAAAAGATAATTAAAAATGAGGAGTAATATTGTCTACATTATATCTAACACATTTTAGTTACGAAAAAACTAAAAATATTTTTAACTAAAAACACAAGATGATGTCTGCCCATAGTTAGCGTAGGGTTCCATAGTCCTTACTACATTGTTTAAGTTGGAAATAACTTTAACTTAGTCGGCTATGTCTCGAAAACTGTTTGACTCCAACAAGACGTGTTTTTAGGAACTAAGAATTTTTAGTATAGATAATAGTAACTGAATAAGTTACTACTTTAGACAGGCAATTACCCGATACCACGTTAACCGAAAATGGCCACTTTAGAGCTGAATATTTAAAATGGTAAAAGTGGGTGGCAACATATACGCTGACTCACTTACCGCCTGCCTAGCTAGCAGGCTAACAAAAAATTCGATTTATCAATTTAATTGTAATACATAGATAATCTCTAGAAAATAAAAAACCTTACCTTTTTAATCCTCGTTTGTCTATAGCATGCTTGGCAGCCAGTGCAACATTGTTATAGAAGCAATACCCGCAGGGCTCCGCGCGCATGGCGTGGTGTCCTGGCGGACGCACGAACGCCGCACCGTTCTGGACTTGACCCGTTGCTATGCGGTCTACCATGTCTATGGTGCTCCCGGCCGCTATCAGTGCTAGTTCGTGCGTGCTCTGTTAGTGGTACAGATTAATTATAAACTATGAAATTGAATTTAGAAGGTCAGATGTATCCAAACGACATAACTATTATTTTGCTCCAGCATTGTTCAACAATGTAAACAACATTTTAAATATTTTTTCTAGAACAATTCGAGATTGCAAAATTATTATCGGAAACGGCTTTAAATTCTCACATACACTGAAACAGAAAATTTACTCAATTCATAATTGGATTTAACACAATTTGCCTGGAAAGTAACAAAAAAATGTTTCCTTCTTTCTTTACATGCATTCACACACCTAAACGCACACAAACACAAGCACAAACACATACCATACCACGTAAAATTAATTCTAATATTTTATATTATTGTGTTCTTTGATTGTATTACCTACCTACCTATGTATTCTACTAAATTAAGATTGGGAGGCTGACGCCTCTGTTCTGAGGTGGGCGTTAATGTTTACAACACAGTTTTCTAAACTACTGTAAGCATTATTTTGCTACTATGTTTTTGTTACAAATTTATATTTCTAGTACCAAATAAAGATTTAATTGTATTTATATTAGGTATTCTATTTCATTGTTATGACATTGACTGAAATATATCAATAATATTATTATACTAAAATTTCCATTATATATTAATTAACTGTGTATTTTTTATTATTCAAACTACACATAAGTGTAATAAATACAATATAATAATATGAATAAATATTACTTATGAATATTTATATGTGTGTCAATTTGAAGTTATCAAATATAGGTCATAAGTCTTGCTTGATTTTTGGATAAATAAATATAACTCACGGGGTGTATGTAAATGGCATCATATCTAGACGATAAATCTTCCAAGTACTGTATGTCACTATTTTGATGTGTAGTTACCAGCATCTCAAACACTGAAGGCGAGTGTAAACCCAACAGCTCCTCCTTAGTAGCTGCCCTGGGCTCAAACTCTTGACATTGTTCAATTAGTTTCAATTCCCGACATCTAAAAGTTACATGAATACTTTATTACTTACTACAACATAAAAATTGTTTGGTAGGAATACCGGTCAAGTGCGAGTCAGACTCCCGCACCGAGGGTTCCGTACTTACTATAATAGAAAGATTAGCGGGCGTTTTTTAACAGCTTTTTTGAAAAGTCGCGAACACAAACCAAATAACTATTATATCGTACAATTTTCATCCTTATTTTATTTTCTGTAATATTTTAATTCAGATCCATGGAGAAATGGAGATAATCAGCAAATTATAAATTATATTTTACATTTTACGAAGACATCGCTCATATTGCCGAATTCATTAACATAATAGATAATATAATTAGAGAAAATGAATTGGCTGCGTCATTCAAAACAATCCAAACAGGCAAAGAATTGCGTTTAGGGCTCTAGAGGTAAATCGTTAAGAATAAGGAGTTTTCCCACAGTTTACTTACGACGATTTACTGCTATTCATTTTGGGAACACATCACTTTAAACTAGCCAGAACATATTGCTGTGAGCATAGCAACCAAACAGAGTCTATATAATAGAATTATATCATCGAAGAGAGTTGGTAGACAATAAAATATTATTAAGGGGTAGAATACAGTCGCGTCATATAATAACAAAACAATATTACACTTATATTTTGATAAATCCGGCACTGCAGGGAATGCAGTCTAGAAGGATATTACTGTTCCTGTATACGTCTTCGTATTCTTGGAGTTGCGCGCATATCGTCAGTATAGTTTACTTTTTAGCATGGGCTCAATCAGACACCTGAAGCTTTTTTAGACGAAACCATTATAGATGTCGATGTAGCAAAATAAAAGTGATTATATTATTTATATAATATATATTATAATCATTTTCTTGTTAACCCCACATCCTGCAGATATGCGACCTATGCCGTTGTAATCTTAGTGTTACCTTTACCTCTAACCCAATTTTATTGTTGTTTGCCGTGGGCAATTGTTCCATTCCATAGAAAAATAGTCAATAACTTTTCAGCAGTTTCATTGGGTTACAGTTTAGGCAAAGATTTAACACGAATTCAATTGTATACTTCAAAACCTTTCTAGGGTTCCGTAGCCAAATGGCAAAAACGGAACCCTAATAGATTCGTCATGTCTGTATGTCTGTCCGTCCGTCCGTATGTCACAGCCACTTTTTTCCGAAACTATAATAACTACACTGTTGAAACTTGGTAAGTAGATATATTCTGTGAACAGCATTAAGATTTTAACACAAAAATAGAAAAAAAAAAACAATAAACTTTTGGGGTTCCTCATACTTAAAACTGAAACTCAAAAATATTTTTTTCATCAAACCCATACGTGTGAAGTATCTATGGATAGGTCTTCAAAAATGATATTGAGGTTTCTAATATCATTTTTTTCCAAACTGAATAGTTTGCGCGAGAGACACTTCCAAAGTGGTAAAATGTATGTGTAACTTGTAACTTCTAAAATAAGAGAATTATAAAACTAAAAAAAAATAAGTGATGTACATTACCATGCAAACTTCCACCGAAAATTGGTTCGAACGAGATCTAAGAAGTTTTTTTTTTAATACGTCATAAATCGTCAACCACAATTTACCTTTCATTCAATCAACTCAAATATAAAAATATTTTTGTTTGTGTTTGTAGATTACATAAATAGTGCTAGGTACGGAACCCTCGGTGCGCGAGTCCAACCCCGATTTAATAATTAAATCGTATAATAGGTTTCTTTGTGAACATCTGGTATCCGGTCAGATATTGACCTTCCATCCAGTATTAACTCCCAAATCATGATGAGAACATTTATGATATTATAATGAATTCAAATCCACGTGGATTTGGTAGTACAGAGAAGAATTAACAAAATACTATAAACTCACCTCTCCAAAACTGCAATCAATCTCTCAGGACATTCCGGGTAATTATCATCAAAAAGACATCTGTGTTCAACCATACGGGGCTCAGTAACAAATCCGGTAGGTCCCTTTAGCTTCGTTTTGGACTCCATCACCTGCACAAAATATTTTTAATGACTTTTTTGTTAGTACTTTTTTTTTTGTATTTATACTATTTTTCGATACATAATAAACACACTACAAAAACCCATAGGATTACATATTTTTGCCATTTGCAAAAACCATATGAACAATATTTTTTTCACATTTACTCTTATTATTGAATTCTCCACATAAAAATATTACATAACAAGACAGACAGAGAGACACTACTTCTTTCACCATAGTTTATCTCAGTTTTTATAATGTATATTTAAAATGGATAAAAACAAAATCACTATCACCTAAAAACTACTTGTATGGGTTGTATGAGTTTATCTTTTTCTGACCCTCCAACTATGTAAGAAAACATTCCCTTCCACTTTCTTACATAAAATTTCCTTGAGTTTCCCTAAAGTGTTAAATATTAAACATAGCAAAACATTACGTATTCTGCTAATCACTCACATTTGCACCAGTACGGGAACCCGCAAGTGTAGGACGACATCCGCAAATGCACAATTTTAATTGTATAAGAAATAGCTTGTCTTAATTTTAATATCATTCTTGAATATCAACAAAGCTACTTTCTGTAGCAATTCTTTTTTTCTGTTGCAATAATTCGAAGTCTACGACATTCTAAACAAGTGTACGTGAAAGGTGCTTCAAAACAAACAAGATAAGCACTCTTAAGTATATACCTTTTCAATTTGCAAGTAAATACTTACTATTTGGAAATAATCTCTCAACACAGTATCAACTTTAGATTTCTTCTTCAACTGTGCCTTTTTTTTCGCAGCAACAACTAACGCTGATGGCTATAACAAACAAAAGATATTTTATCTACAAGATTATGTCTGAAGTGCGCCATAAGTAATAACACTTTAATTCAAGTGCTGTGTTAATATTGTCATAGAAATAGAATAATTCCTTCCTTGGGAGATAGCTTATCAGTTTATTATGAGATAAGCAATTAAACATTGTATTTATCATAAATGTAAACAGTAAAGATCAGCTCCAATTACCAGCAATACGGCACGTAACTACCTGCATGATAAATATATAAAATGTTAAGCTATTTATTTTAAAAAGATAAAGGTCAAGAGATTTTTGTTAAATGCACACAAAAAAGTTTTTAAAAACAAAATTCTGAGTAGGTTATGTACAACTGTGTTAGTTAAATATCTGTTTCTGTTCTTTTTAATACAATATTGATTTTTCATTTTAGAGTTTCTTAATAACAATAACAACAATAAACTTGTCTCATCAAGACAAAGCTATATAAAACCCATTATCCACTGCAATGGTACAGATAAAGCAACTAATAACAAGTACTTATAAATCAACGCATGCCTTGCGCCATCAATATTATACTACAAAAACTATCATTCATATTATAACTTGTTTCAGTCATGGTCACTTTAGTTTTATATATGTTGAGATCATTCAGGTATAAAAATTGCAGCCTGCAGTAACTGGTTTTGTTTAAATAGAACTTATACCCGAAAACTATTAGGCATCTAGATATTGAAGATGTAATACACGTAAAAGAAACTATATTTGGTTTTTCCAGAAATTGAATTTATTATTGTCTTGCCATAGAGTGTATAATGGATGGTAAAATTTTAGTGAGTTGCGCGTAATTGTAATCCGACGCAAAACATGAACAGTTTGATAAATTAAAACACATAAGGGAATCAAAAATTCCTCAATAATATTGCTTACTAGGCTTAATACCTGTATTATGTGCAGTGGCTCTGTACATTGTTTGAGGTAAATCAACATACAAATACTTAGTATAAAAAATAAATTATACATTTAAAACTACCTATAAAGCACACATAATACAAATTTTCAAAATAAAAAAGTCCATATTAAAATACTGGTGCTAGGTTAGGTTTGGTCATGTTTTTTTTCCCCAAGGGGATCGAGGGTGACCCACAGAGGAATGTGTTTAATACATGCCAACCAATTCAAAAAATCTATACAGATCTATACAGATTTTTTTCTTCCAAAAAAATCCATAAAAAAAAAATATTGTTTCCACCAATTTTTGTCTCCATCGCATGTCCGGTTAATTAGTTAATGAGGTGTTTCATATGCCTAAACCCTGGAGTGAAACATTGGGTGGGTGTGCGGGTTATGGAATGATGCTTTATCGTATAGGACATTTTATATCCAAAAATACAAAACTTGGCGGGAATAATAGTTTAAAATAAAAAAAATCTCAATATAAAAAAGTCTATACTGAAATACTGGTGCTAGGTTAGGTATGGTTATGTTTTTTTCCTGGAGCAGAGCAAGGGCGCCCTACAGAGGGTTGTGTTTAATACATACTAAGCTAAATTTTTCAAAAAATTCATAAAAAAATATTTCAGTATCAAGTTGCCTGAATTTGAAGATACTGTCACTGTGTGGGGGGGTCAGGTTTAACTCAAGCCCCCCCATGCCATTTTAGCTGCCAGAGCCGCGTCGGAATAATCCGCTATTAAGGTGACTGATATAAAGCTTTTACCAAGAATTTTTTAACTCTATTTAATATAAAAAAAAATAAGCCTCTCCGAAGGGGAAGAATGGTGTGGAATAATTGTTTTAAGATTTTAACAAAATATCGTTTCCGCCAATTTTCGCATTTCATTTGTGGGTTAATGCTTCTTTATCGTTGAAGACATTTTCAACAAAAATAGCTCGTGCCTAAAAAGTACCGTAAATATTTGCAATGCTCTTAAAACATACGTACCTTAGCTCCAGCTGACATGGCTCGAGTCTGAATCTTAGCTTTTCGGGCTCCATTTCTAGTTACCACGTTTGACGGTTGCGGGCTGGATTTTTTCTCCGTGCCAGAACGACGTAGTGGTTGCAACGGTGGAGTAGACTACAGATAATACAGGAAGACTTATAGCAAATACATAAATAAACATAATCATGCAAATACATCAACATAAACATGCTCGTTAATGAGGAAATTGCAAATTCGGTTTTACGTACCATTACTTTCTCGCAAATAAAATCATGAGAAAATGATGCCTATTGCTTAAACAAAGGTTTTCCACTGTTTTCCACCCACACACCACCAGCTTAAATCAGAACAATCAATTTAAGTTAAAACTTGAAACCCACGAACCCACAAGTGTTACCAACTCCTAAAAAATTGGCCTATGGTCAGTATAAAATACCCCTAAATAACCCTAAATGCAATATTCAAAAGGCCCATAATAACCCTGTATTTAACTTGTTCAAGGGTTTAGTTTAAATCAGTTTCCCGTTTTATTGAGATAAATAAAATATAACTTAGCTTTAATTACATTGTCAATAATTATTATTAATTGTTTAAGTCCCGACTAGGGTTTCATTTGAACTATAATTTGGAGATGGGGTAAATAAAACGCATGATCGACCATCTCGTTTTAAAATTATTCGTGTCATCAATAAACTTTGCAGCATTTTAAGGGGCCGCAAATTATTTCGTAATTTGTTTTTTACGATATGTACCGAGAAAGCACGTTCGACCTAAGACCTTGGTCTTAGCTTTCGACAATAGCAGGAGCGTTTTGTTGACAAAAATTATACGCATTGAATGCGCTGAATGCGCACATTCGATCGTTCTATTGATCAATAATTAATGCGCTATGAATGAGTTCCGGACTACATTCAACGCATTAGCTGCACATGGTCAGGAGGTAGACTAGTGGATGAGCTGTCAAATAGGGAACGGCCACATTGTTTGTTTACATTTGGTGAACAGAACTATTTCAATGCCAATGCGATGTTATAGCTATAAATGCCGTCAATAGAACGCACCTTCTGTGACTCGAAGTCTATTGGCTAAATATTCTTATCAGTGTTGCTGTTTTAGCCACTTATTGGCTAGATATAGAATAATTCGTTTTAGCCTGTTATTGTTTATATTATATGAATACGATAGGAGTGACATTGTGATTGTTTCAGCTAGAGATCGCACGTACGACGACGTAGAGTTTTATTTTTATTTTTAATACCCTAACAAATCTAGCAACAGTTGCCTTTGGTTGAGCCACAAACAACGTTATCCGGCAACACTGGTTCTTATCTGTGGGCTAAATAATAAAAAACTAAGGTATTTCATAAAATAATGCAATGAAATTTATATATTCAGTTAAATAATAATATACAAGGTCAGTGTAATTTTACTCTAAGGAAGTTGTTTCTTAAATGTTGATTGGAAGAGATGGAGCACACCTACGGTTACTGTGGTTTATTAATAAATTTCTTGTTTCACCACTTCCCCATCATAAAAATGTAATGATTTTCAGGGTTTATGTTTTCTTGGGATCTGCTTACGCCTTAGCGCTTAAAATTTTAGTAGTTACTCTGACCTTTGGATGCGTTGGCCAGAGTAACCAAAAGGGGGCGCAAGGGAAAAAAAACGGTTAGTTTTCTAAAAAAAGTTATAAAGTTGTTTTAGAAAGCTGATCTAACAGAAGATTACGGAAGTCCCCGTAAGATACTCGTATATAAAATAAATCCATGTTATTTTGTAATAAAATATTAGCATGTACAATAAAACACCAAAATTAATATCAATAAGTGTGTAGGTAAGTATAGGCCAAAACTGTCACTAACTACAAAGTATCTAGAAGTGTTTCAAGTGGATCAACTCCCGCCAAATCATTGTGGTGAGGCAGTGTGATGAAAATGTCACGTGTTTGCGGTAGAGGCAGTCATGCGCACAGGTTGTATTGCCCATGTCCAGTGCCCATGTCCAGTGCCCATGTGTTCAAACATTACATGGTTACTAAATAGTTATTTATAATTACAAAATACATATTTCCTGAGATTTACACATATACCTGATTCACCTGATTTTTGATTTTCCTATTGCTATTAGCACAGCATAATAATATACAGTAGTAAATCTTCCTATGATTTCAAGGCTTGCTGCCATCGTGTATGTATTTAAGCGATACTGCTTATTAACGCAAGTCTTGTCACAAGTTATGTGTTGTTCGTAGGGTTCTGTAGAATTAAAATTATTGCTCAAATCTGAAAATCTTGTGTATTGATTGATTTTTAAAATCGTTTTTGATAAAGGAGATAATAGAGCTTAGTAATTTTTTTTCAGATTATATAACTAGTGGTTTTAAAGCTAATAAAAAAAATAGCAAAGTTTCAAAATAAATATTATACACCTTATGTTCGTAATTCACACTGACCTTGTAGCCTAAAGGCGTTTGTTGTCAAGTGCAACTAGTGCAAGCTTGAGAATGGGCCGCTTGGGCATTAGGGGCATTTCATTGACATGTCTATGTTAAAATTCAATTGTTTTGTTAACCAAAAATGACTATGACATCACATCTGGACCACATTCAACGCATTGGCTGCACATGCTCGAGAGGTAGAGCAGTGGATGCGCTGTCAAAATAGTGAATGGCCATATTGTTTGTTTACCTCTAACCACTTTTTGGTGGCGGCGCATGTTCTCTTGTGTTGTGTCCAATGCGCACCTAGCGAGCGGCGCGCGGCAGCGCGTATGTCCACCACACGCTTGCGTTCATTCAATGTTCGACAGAATAAAATGCTGCCTATTGAAAGATTATTGTTTTTATAAATAAGTACTACATCTTGATGATCTTAAAAAGTTTTACATTCAAATTCACTGACACTACACGCACCACCACCGAGTAACCTTTCTGGCGCCGGCTGCCACAGTGTTGACCAAAGATTCATAGCAATGGAATGAAATGTTAAGGTAGGTAAATAGAGAACAAAAAAACATAAAATTCAAACAGATGGGAAGTTAGCCACTCAAGTAATTTAAGTACCTACTATTATAATCTTACCAAGACTAAAAACAAATTAAAACTAATATGCTTAGATAGTAAACAAAGGTTAAGATAAGGACATAAATTGGCCAATCTCGTGCTATAGATATATGATAGGGTGTACAGAACTCAGAAATCAGAAATTTGTATAGGTATGTATGTACCTATAATGACTAAATTATAGATTGGAAATTGTATTCATTATACCTAATGAAGTAGGAATTATTTAGTTTATGAACTATAATAAGTTGGAAAAGAAAAGTGGTGATATTTGATATCATTGTTTACTCTTAAATTTGATAATCACTTAAATAATATTTAGGGGTAGCAACTTGCACATCAGTGATTGTAAGAAAAAAAATACATTCTTATATTGACAAAAAGGTAATTTTTCTTTTAAATTCCGTAGGTATGTCTACCCTAACTCTCCTACGCTGATCTCCAGCCATGTTAATTTTCAGGTAAAGTTGATATTTGTTGAGTTCCAGAAAGAAATAATAAAAATAATTGGCTGCTGTTTGTAAATTATATGAAACTTTTCACTTTAGACACTTGTCACTCTGACAGTAGTAAAAATCAACTCAACAAAAAAAATATCTGGTGATGCATGTTCTAATCCACTTTTTTAACCTGGAATGGGTTAGGGTAAGAAGGGTTAGAGCAATTTCTACCCTTTTGTTAGATGTATTGGGATGCTGCCCAAGATGGTTCAAAAATCAACTTTACTGGTCAATTATTACTTGACAGAAATTAAGAATGACAAGCTCTGATGGTTGGGTTGTTTATACATTCTTACAATTACTTCGCTCATTTCACTTTCACGAAATATTCAATGACACTATTTTTAATGAAACATTTATAAGATAAACAGACCATTTAATTTATTATTATTGTAAAACATGCATGTACTAATTTTTTTGTGGTTTTTTTGTGTAGTAGAATTGAAATGAAGTTACTGAAGCCATCATTGCTAGTGCGGCGCAGCCGGCGGCAACGCGTGAACCGCGGCGTCACTACCTGGTCACCTCTGGCCACGGCATTCAACACCAGACCTAACTCGAGACCTATGTTTGAGTCACTTAAGGAAAGAACAGTAAGTTATAGCTTAATAAAGATAAAATAATAACTGCCTTTATTTGGACAGTATATATTCGTTTTTCACCTAAACTTTCGCTGATTAACTATGATTTTTAACAACCCAAAATTATGTATTATATATGGGATAATAACACAGAACAAGTATTACAAAATATGTAGTTGCTAAATTTATCCAATTTTTAGGACCTATTACGATTTTTGGGTAAAATATTGTATCTCATTTATAACAACTTATATCTTAATAAGTACTTATCTAAGTACCCTTTGTCTGATCATACACATATAGATATACCACGCCTTCAGCAATAAACCCATGGTAGCTTATAGTGTATAGTGTTTATAGTACTGGCTACTGGTGGAGAGGGCCTCAAGTTCGAGTTTAGCTTGTGCAATTTATCGGGTTTAATTTGAACAATATAGGTTTATAGACCTGTTAATTATAAGTCGGCAGACTGGGATGGATTGCGAGAATTTTATGCATCGTACCCGTGGAGGCAGATCTTCTATAGCTCAGAAGATCCTGACGTCTGCGCAGCCGCAGTCACTGAGACAATCCTCGCTGGTATAGAATGTTTCATTCCTAACCTGCGAGTAGCTGCCGGCGTCAAAAAACGACCGTGGTTTAATAGGTCTTGCAGCGAAGCTAAAATTCTTAAGCAAACTGCGTATGAGGCTTGGACCACGGCTCGTAATAATAAGGATCTGAATATTTCTGAGTTAAAACGCAAATTAAATGCTGCCTCGAGGTTCAGTAAGAAAGCAACTGCCAGAGTGAGGCGAGAGAGTGGGCGACTTGCGAGCTATCCTTCTGGGAGTCGTGCTTTCTGGTCGCTTGCTAAAGCTGCCGAAGGGAATTTTTGCCAGTCGTCGTTACCACCACTGCGTAAGACCGATGGTGACTTGGCCCACAGTGCAAAAGAGAAAGCCGATCTATTGGGCAGTCTCTTTGCCTCTAACTCGAATGTGAACGACGAAGGCGCTGTACCACCTACTTTACCGTGATGCGGTAAGACCATGCCGGAAATCTCTATAACACAGCGCGAGGTCCGGCGGGCGTTGCTTTCCCTAGACGTTCATAAGTCGAGGCCAGACGGCATACCAGCAGTGGTGCTTAAGCAGTGTGCTCCTGAGTTATGTCCTGTACCCACGCGCCTCTTCACGCTTTCCTACCACACTAGGCAATTTCCGTCTTCATGGAAGACTGCGAATGTGCACCCGGTGCCTAAAAAGGGCGATAGATCAGATCCATCGAATTACAGGCCTATCGCTATTACCTCTCTCCTCTCCAAGGTGATGGAGCGTGTGATCAACACACAGCTTTTGAGAGACCTAGAAAAACACGACCTGATCAGTGACCGTCAATATGGCTTTCGCCACGGTCGCTCAATTGGTGACCTTCTAGTGTATCTCACACACCGATGGGCACTAGCCATTGAGAGTCAGGGGGAGGCATTGGCATGTAGCCAAGACATAGCGAAGGCGTTCGATCGGGTCTGGCACCGGGGTCTTCTATTGAAGTTGCCATCTTACGGAGTGCCCGAGGGTTTGTGCAAATGGGTGGCTAGCTTTGTGTCCGGCAGAAGCATACGAGCCGTAGTTGACGGTGGTTGCTCTGATAGCATGGACATAAATGCTGGTGTCCCGCAAGGCTCTGTGCTGTCTCCTACGCTGTTTCTACTGCACATCAATGATATGTTGGACATCAACAACATACATTGCTATGCAGATGACAGTACTGGAGACGCTTATTACACGGGCCGTGCAAGCATCCCACGTTCCGTTGTGGAGGAAAAGCGTGAAGAACTTGTGTCTCAAATCGAGATCGGTCTGTCCAAGGTCTCTGACTGGGGGCGGGAAAACTTGGTCCGATTCAACCCTTCAAAGACACAAGTCTGCGCGTTCACCGCTAAGAAAACCCCATTCACTGTAGTCCCACAATTCCAGAACACTCCCCTCTCCATCTCCAAGAGCATTGGGATCCTTGGCGTTGACATCTCCAGCGATGTTCAGTTCCGAGATCATTTGCTAGACAAGGTAAAGCTGGCGTCCAAAAAACTTGGTGTACTCAACAGAGCGAAGCAGTACTTCACGTCGGGGCAAAGGTTGCTACTTTACAAGTCGCAAGTCCGGCCCCATATGGAGTACTGTTGCCATCTCTGGGCGGGTGCACCCGGATACCAGCTTGCCCCTTTTGACTCGGTTCAACGACGGGCTGTGAGAATTGTCGACGATCCCAAACTCACTTGCGGTATCGAGCCCTTAAGTCTGAGGAGAGACTTTGCCTCCCTGTGTTTGTTCTACCGCTTGTACAATGGATTGTGTTCTGAGGAAGTGTTCGAAATGATGCCCACGGCTTCTTTCTACCATCGCACCGCTCGCCATCGGCAGGGAATTCATTCTCACACTTTGGAACCAAAATGGTCGCGTACAGTGCGGTTTCAGAGAAACTTCCTCCCGCGAACCCTTGGGTTGTGGAATCAGCTACCTGCCAAGGTTTTCTCTAAGGACTACAGTATGGGGTTCTTCAAAAAAGAAGTTATTAGATTTATGAAGGGTCGGCAACGCGCGAGTGATGCCCCTGGTGTTGCAAGCGTCCATAGGCTACGGTGACCGCTTACCATCAGGCGGACCGTAGGCTTGTTTGCCACCTTAGTGGTATAAAAAAAAAATATATATATACAAATATCACTTGTTATCCGTTGTTATTTACTGTAGATTTCTTTTTTATTGTTTTGTAGGGTCTATTTAACAAGCCAGAACTAACCACCTTTGAAGGCTTTCACTTGTTAAAAGAACAAGCAGTGGTAGCCACAGATCGTTTGATAGCAGAAGCAACCACACACCCCGCTCGGACCATGGTGGAGATATTCGATGAGCTATCTGACACATTATGCAAGGTGGCAGATCTGGCGGAATTTGTAAGGATAGCACACCCGCATTCACACTTCGCCGCTGCCGCCGAAGAAGCGTGCATTAGTGTCAGCGGGGTGGTTGAAAAGTAAGTATTGTTAAAGGGAATTTTATAAGTTTTTATGTTTTATATTGATATTTTTGGTATTGTGTAGTTTAAAAATTTAGCACACATACTTAGGTGTGTGTACATTACAGATATGAGTAAAATAATGGTCACTATTAGGGTATCCGTAAATTAAACTTGTTTGCTTTAAAACGTCATACAAACATTACAATTTCGTTATTAATTCAGTTTTCGCCATTTAGTAAAGTATGATTTGATGTAACTTAAAATGTAATCTATATTTTATTAAACTACGATTTTTTATCAAATAAAACTAATTTTGAATACATATTTGGGGCGCTTATTGGATGGCAAATTTAGCCTTCATATCTTAATGCTAGATATCGGAGGATCTGGCCCAATTTGTGAGGATAGCGCACCCCGCATTCAAACTTCGTTAGTGCCGCAGAAGAAGCGTGCATTAGCGGCCTTGGGGTCGTGGAACAGTAAGTACTACTTTGATGATTTTTAATGTTGACAAAAACTATAATTCTAATGTTGATACAGTTTTCGCCTTTTTAGTCAATGTACTCCAAATATGAAGTATATCATACGATATATATGCGTTACAAGAAATAAAGGCAAATGAAAAATACCTGAGCGACTGAGATTAGCTCGACTGTAGCGCCATCTGTCGTTTTGTTGGTATGACACCTATATTAAAAAACTTGTGAAGTAAACTTTTATCTCAATAAAAAAATATATATTGACGATCTACAGCCGTATGTTCAAGCTAAAATTAAAGACCTTACTCCAGTAGTTGAAAAAAATAATTGTGTTCTAGCCAGTTTTAAAGGTCTACATTTTTGGAGTGATAATCAATTTAACGAAGAGTAATAATTAAATAGAGATTATATAGAGTAATAATTAGTGTAATTATGTAGCACCAGTACCTGGTCAGGAGGCCAAAATTGATTATTTTTTCACTTTTTCATACGTTTTATTTGATAGATCAATTGTATCTTAATACCACAGCGTTAAAGATGTTGCTTTTTACATCGACGCAGACTTGACCTGGAACACCCAAAGTATAAGTCAGTCGTAAATTAATTAGTACATTACGACACCTTTATGCACTTTCTCAAAGATTTTCCCAACACATACCTACTCTTTGATTTTACCACTCTTGGATTATGCACATGTGTGTTATCCTGGCTTAAATTCTGATTTTCTTAATAAACTGGATATATTTGTTGGATAAATTGCGCAAACAACTTAAATGGCTGCCGATCCGCTAACGCAAGAGGTCAGCACAGTGGTTTTGTCTTAAAAACATACAATGTTCAGGCCATTTATATATTCAAAGTAAAACTAAAAGAATTCTACCTGTGACGGATTAAAGAAGAAAACTGAGTTGTCATTATTTAGTGGTTCTGAGACATATTTATGTGAGATATATGTATCTGCGATAAGTTTACTCGCGACCAACAGGTCGAAAGCGCCATAAATCTTGGCATTTTCTTCAACATAGTGTATAAGTTCATAGTCGATAAGTTCTTATCATCAATAGTACAACATAGGGCCTTCTTTGTCGAACAGTTGACGGTTCCCTAATAAACCTCCCAAATGACTGACACATCGAATTCTCGAAAACAGAATAGAACTAGTACCTATATTTTGTAGTAGTACGTAGTAGTACTTCTACCCACCTTTATTTTATAAATCCTTTAACACTTCAATTTTTTTCCTAACAGTGCAATAAAATTTACATAACAAACAAACAATTCGCCATTTTGTCCTACTCTACGTCGTCAGCTTAACAATTTTATATGATCTTTAAATTTAGTATCTAGTGCGACTTCTCGGACAGCTCTAGAATGGCCAAGGCCATATGGAATGGAATGAATGATTAGACTATGGTTTTACTTATGAAACTGTTTATTAGTACTGCTTAAGTGTTACTTGTGCTGTTATGCAAGGTCAATGATTCTTAATATAATCGGATTATATCTGTCTAAAGATGTACTCATTTATTTTTAGACTGAACACACATAAGGGCCTGTATGAAGCTTTACGCGACTCCGTTCGGAGAGGTACCTCCGGGGACCGTCACCTCGCAGAAATGTTTTTATTTGACTTTGAACAAAGCGGGATCCAGCTCGATGAGGGACCGCGGAAGCAGGTGGTAGCTCTTAATGACCTCATCTTGCAGACTGGTCAGAGGTTTATGGCGGGAGCCGCCAAGCCTCGTATGGTTCCTCGAGGAGTGGTTCCGCAGAATGTCAGACAATTGTAAGTTTAGAGACATTGGCAACATGCAATAGGTTTTGCTTTATATTTAATTTTATAAAAAAAATATATCTCTTAAAAATTAATTAGCATGAGAATTTTCAACACAATACAAAAACTATTAATACTTATTATACTATTATTATATGAAGTTATCAGAAGAAAATAAAAACAGGTTATATACCTTTACTATATAAGTACCGTAACTACACTCCTACATCGGACGACGGCAATGCAACTAGTTTCCGACGACTACGCAAGTTTTTATACAAATGGTGTTAAATCGTTACCCACTAGAACTTTATTAGGTGTGTCATGTATATGTGTCGTCTAAAAACCTAGCCAATTGTATTTCCTAAACAATTTTTATGCATACTGCGTCGTTGTTGAAATTACTTTGGGCCTAGCTATATTGATACAATGAAGTTTTTTTTGTTTCCAGTTTCAGTACAGAAGGAGACCAGATAGTTGTGAGCGGCGTGTACGCAGAATGCGGGGAGGCGGCGGCGCGCGAGGTCGCCTACAAGCTTTATCTCGCGCCCGACGCCGCACAGGACCGCCTGCTCACTGCCACTCTGGACGCACGCCGTGATATGGCGGCCATCTGCGGGTTCCAGTGCTACGCAGACAGGTAAAATCCATGTGAAACTGTGTAAAGCACATACAATATTTAACTTTTTTCAGGTTTTGTTGCTTAAAAGGACAATTTATCCGTTTTTACAATAAAATCTCTGCAGAGGTATGTCAATTTAACTTGAAAAACTTAAAACATTTCCAGAACAGAAACATGTCCAAAAAGCTTATTACACAATTAAAGACTCCCTTGATGATTCGTTAACATAATTTGTATTAATTAATCAAAATTGAAGGAGCTACTGTTCTTATACAGTATGGGATCCAATGATAAAGAAGTGCTCAAATAACGATTTTCGTGGGACCCATCTCGGACATACCTACTTCCGGTATGTGATTGTTAGACACGTTCTCCTAAAAACCAAAAATGCGGTAGTAGACTTCTAAAGTGGTGGTGGAGTTATGACGTAGCAAATATGGCGACCTGGCTTATGTTGTTGAGCGGTGTTGCTCGATAACTACTGAACCGATTTACTTGAATAAGATGTCAAATTAAGGTGCTTGTAATGAAAAATAGGTTACTTCTTCCATTAATCCCTGTACAACTAAGTGAAATGAGATCAAAGATGACGTATAAGTCATCTTTGAATGAGATATTACAAATACAGGATACCAATAATCTTTAAATTACCCTGATAGAGTAACAAAAAAGAGAGCTAGATTCATTTACGTGCGTGGTGGTGCAAAAAATGACGACATAGATGGCGGCCAGGCTTATGTTTTTCAGCAATATCGCTCGATAACTACTGAATTGATTTACTTGGTGAGGGTGTCAAATAAAAGTGTTTTTAATGAAGAATACCGTGTTTCATACACTAAATCATGTTCCACTTATAAAATAAACATTTAAGGGGGGCTCCGATACAACACACAGCATTTTTTGTTTCAGTAGTTATCGAGCAACACCGCTCAACAGTATAGGCCCGGCCGCCATCTTTGCTACGTCATAACTACCCCCTCCACTACTTTAAAAGTCTACTACCGCACTTTTGGTAATCAGAAGAACGTGCTTAACAAGTACATACCGGTAGTAGGTATGTCCGAGATGGGTCCCACGGTATCGTTCTAAACCTATCGGAGACCATATCATATAGGTATAACCTCCATTTTGACTTCGAAACGGTAGTTAACTTATAGTTTATTGACTTCAAAAAAAAATGACATGATATCCTATTTTTGAGAAATAAAGCATTTTAATTTGATTCTAATGGCAAAAACGGCACCCGTATAATTCCGCTGTCTTTGTGTCGATTCTGATGAGAATTTACCAGAAGGTGTCCTTCTTACTATGTTCTATATAATGTTGTTTACAAAAGAAATATGTTAGAAGAACTCACGCTACGCAAGTATATGCTCTACTACTACTATACGTTTTTTGTAGGGCCATAAAAGCTAGTACAATGGAAACAACGCCAAACGTTCAGAAATTCCTGGACACATTATCTGACAACCTGTACGATCGGGCCAAGATGGATTTTGAAGCCATGTTGCAGATGAAGAAGAAAGAAACTCCATACTTGGACACGCTCATGTGCTGGGACACGCCGTATTTCACACACAAAGCAAAGACACAGCTGTTGAATGTTGCCAACTCAGACTTCAGCCCGTATTTTTCACTAGGCGGTTGTATGGAAGGCCTTAACATGTTGTGTGAAGAGTTGTATGGCATTAGTTTGAAATCAGAAGAAATGTTACCAGGTATATAGTCAGTTTTAATGCAAAAAGCCCAAAGTGCGGTAAAAGTTTGAAATTCTGCCAAAGTTTTTAATGACTATGGTCACAACAGCTAACCAAAACTTAGACATAGTATCTAAGGCTAGTTTTTAGTATACAACACCTTGAAAATTATATAAAACTAATTCTCAAAATAAAAAACCATGTTACCATTCTATTTTTTTTATAATACTAGTTTTTGCTAGCAGCTCGGCCCGCCCTAAATTCGGTTATAATAATTATAATACTCAAATACTCCTTTGGCATACTAAGGTGGACCCAGACTGAGCTAGACAGTTTTTATTCCGGTTGTAGTCATCTTGCTAACAGCGAGTACTTGCATAGGCTGGTAGCCAGGATTATCCACCAGCGGCTAGCTCTTTTATGCGGTCTTGTGAACTTCCAAGTGCCGTACTCTAAGAATACACCTGCGCCAGCTCTCGAAAGTGGTCGTGCCATGCTCTATTGGGATCGATCTGTTATCACGGACAGGACTATTGTAACCAATAAGCCTGATATCGTGCTGATAGATCGATTGAAGCGTCAGACAGTGCTCGTTGACACCACCATTCCCCATGACGAGAATCTCGTGAAAGCCGAGGAGGACAAAGCTAGCAAATACCTCAACCTAGCACACTAAGTAACCGCCATGTGCGATGTTCATGACGATCATTCTGCGGACGGTCTTATAACGAACAGTCGCGACCAACATCTTAAGAAGTCAAGGGTCAAATACACTTCGGGCACAGAACATATAAGTTGATCTATCAATATTTCCAAGCATAGTCATGGTTGTGATAGCACTTGTGTCAGGTCCACAAACTGACACTGTTCGGGGCCTTGGTACAGCATTGGTATGCGCCTAAGCCAATATTAAAAAAGCGTCCCTTTTACAGGTGAGTCATGGTCACCCGATGTGTACAAACTAGCCGTGGTCCATGAGTCTGAGGGTCTGCTGGGTCACATCTACTGCGACTTGTACGAGCGCCCGGGGAAACCGCATCAAGACTGCCATTTCACGATACGTGGAGGAAAATTACTTTCTGATGGCTCCTATCAGGTAACCTATGTTGAATTTTGAGAAATTATTATTTAGATAGCCAGCCCTGTGCCAGAATTCAAGTAAACGTTATTGCTCCGTTCCAACATGAATACCTCGCTTATTTGAACGCGTATTGTTTCTAGAATTGAGTTGGGGTTTCTGCAAAAAATGTTCATTACCATTACTATTTCCACCCCTTAGGTAAAATAATTTTGTTTGCTTTAGAACCCGATAGTGGTAGTGATGTTGTCTCTGTCGGGTGGGCACCGGTCGGGCCCCGCGCTGCTCTCGGCGGGTGCGGTCGACAACCTGTTCCACGAGTTTGGACACGCGCTGCACTCGATGCTGGGCCGCGCGCGACACCAACACGTCTCTGGCACGCGCTGTCCCACCGACCTCGCCGAGGTGCCCTCCGTCCTCATGGAGTACTTCGCGAGCTCACCACAGGTTAGTTATGACCATAAACCATCGCGATATTTATCACTAAAGGAATAGTAAAGAATACTAATATTTGCTCGTTATATCAACTTTTCACAAATGGTATTCTTACCGCTTACCATCAGACGGACCGCAAGCCTATTTGCCACCTTAGTGGTAAATCCTGAATGTGATAATCGGTGATCCTATCGTCGTAATTTTATCAATCCACATAATTTACTGGGAATCGAACCCAGGATCGTTGACTGCCATTTGGTTATTGCGTCATTTGGTTATTGTTATGACAAATAAATAGTATCGTACTTTAAAGAAATCTCGCAAAAACTTAACATATGATTTTGGTGTAATGCTTAGGGTTAAATAGAATGCGGTGAAATTCATAACAAGCTAAATTGGGGTCCGCACATTAACTATGTTTGTGACAAATTGCGTGCAATACTCAGTAAAATATGTATACTGAAATACGAAATCCCATTTAGTATAGTAAGAATTTTTAAGCTGATTCTATAATAAATTATGGCCTGAGCACTTATGGCAGTCGTTACAAAACATATTTAAAATATATATATATATATATATATATATACTATCTACAATTCCAAATAATAAAAAATATTGTACCTAAAAATATAAAATACTCATGTAATTATGTTAAAAAAACAAAGTCGACCAGAAATTAATACACAATTACACAAATAGATTAAGCATACCCAAATGTAATAATGTGTACGGCAAGAGAAATTATGAAAGTATACTTAACGGACTCCCAAAAATATGTGTAACGGAATATATCAAAAATAATAAATTTTATTTAAACATATTTAAAAAGTACTTTCTAAACTGTTGAAGCCACATTCGCATTATAGCATTAGCAATTTTTGATTTTAATTATCTAAATTAGTTATTGAAGAATATGTTTGTAACGAACTCATTATCTACAAATAAACCCAGATGTTTAGCTACTAAAATTAAAATGTAGTATTTAATATGTTAAACAATAAATTGAAAAATAAAAAATAACGTCATACGCAATAATATGGTCAGTCTTAGCTTAGAGGCCACTTCACTTATTAACACAATATTTGTAAACATTGAAGTTAATTAAGTATCTTTATCTTATATTTTAGGTAGTGCGTCGTTTCGCGCGGCACTTCCAGACGCGCGAGCCTATGCCCGAGGACATGCTACACCGGTTGTGCGCTTCCAAATATCTTTTTGGTGCGAGCGAAATGCAACAACAGGTATTCAAATATTCCGATTTGTTGTCTTACCTTTAGCTTACTTAGCTACTGTGATACAAAATTTAGATTTTCGAGGTTATTGATTTTGGTAATTAATCGACGAGAAGGATCTCGTGGTTTAGTTGTTTTTCCTTTTTTTTTATTATTTTTTAAGAAATCTACTATAACAGTCTTAAAGGAAGAGCCCCTAAAAGATCATACTGACAAACAGACAGCGTAGGCTAGTAATAGGGCTCCGTTGGCACCCTTTGTGTGACAATCCAGGTCTCCAACAAACAAGTTGACATTACTACGGGTAGTTTTCAATCTTGATATTGTACTTTGGCTGGCTATTGGATATTGATATTGCATACTTTATGTACAGGTGTTCTATTCGGCGTTAGACCAGCGCTACCACAGCGGTAACGCGTCGCACGGGGGTCGCACCACGGATGTGCTACAGCAAGTACAAAAACAGTATTATGGTCTACCCTACGTTAACAATACGGTAAAAAATTATAAAAATCTATATATACTATTATAAATGCCACGAATGTCTCCTCACTCTATTTGAAACTAATAAAATTATTATCTAAGATACCCTTGTTAGAATATTGAGATGAAACAAAAAGCAAAATCAATTTTTTTTTAATTCTTAAGGTCATTTCTGTCCTTATTATTATTATTGTTTTCCGTGGGAATCGAAAAACTTAAATTTGAATCAAATCGCAGGTGAATCTGCAGACAATACCTTTTTTGTTGTTGTTACCTAATTTGTATTGAGCAGGCGTGGCAGCACCGTTTCAGTCACCTGATCGGTTACGGTGCGAAGTACTACTCTTATCTGATATCTCGTGCCGTCGCCTGGAGCGTGTGGAAGCGACACTTCGAACGGGAACCCCTTAGTCGGCAAGCAGGGGAAGGGCTGCGGGAGGGGGTATTAAAACATGGCGGCGCTAGACACCCTCAGGTAAGTCAACTTATTCATACATTTGTATGATAAACAGTTTTGTTTATCTTATGTTTGGGTGTTTTCTAAGTATGATAAGTATGTATTTACAAAAATAACCAAAATATTTGTATCCATTGTCTGGTATCCATAGTACAAGCTTTGCTTAGTTCGAGACTAAATAGCACTATGTGTAATGCCTAGAAATTATTTATTTATTGTTGTTCTGGGCCTTAAACCAAAATCTATACCATTTTGAGTAAATCATGTGAAGTTACATTTGTTACCAGGTACTGCTACGCAACTACCTCGACACTGAAATTACACCGGACACTCTGGCGATGGCTTTGATCGAAGAACTGGACTACCACAAAGATCATCTCGACACAGTCTTCAAAATTGCTGACAGACAGAAGTGAATGACACAAATGTCGTATAGTTCAATTGACGATATCAAATAAATGGTGCTCAGTGTGAATATTGTCTGGAAGGAATTAGCAGAAGTAATTAGATCTGTCTGTCGTGTTACATGTAGTATACTTATACGTAGTGGTTAATATAAAAACTGATTATACAAAAAGTGTGTGTGATACAAGCATTAAAATTTCTGTAGAATGAGAATTATTGCAAATAAAAACTTATGACCTGATTCTTTTAAAAACATTTTTCGTTGGACGTAGTTATCTCGCTGCTCTTAGGATTTTGCTTTACTAGGCATTCTACTTTAGAATCCTTTGCTCCACTCTAGATTCAAAATAGCGCCCTCGCAAAAAAATATTATTTTGCTCCCTTGTGATACAATCTACTATTTTTCTCAATTTTATTACGACCCTATGGTCGGATGGACCATACGTTTCATTTTTGCCATTGGACTACGAAACCCTATAAAAGTAAAAACAGTTCTTCATTTCGTATTGCCAAACGCCAAATCATCATTTTATACTTTTTTTCTTTTATACGTGTGTTTCTGTTGAAGATTATAGACATAATAATTCAACATTACTTGTCATTAATAAATCTGCATTACTGGCCAGTACAGATGTTTAACCGTTTTTTTGATGAGAGTTCAAATAATGACATTACAGTGATAATAAAATCTAATGATGTGTGTCACATATATTTTATTGTGAAAAATATATTTTTCATGTATTTTATGTGAATATAATTAACTAGTGACAAAGTGTTTATCTTATTACTACTGTGACGACTGTCAAACTTTCACAGCGTAAGCTATATCTTAGTATATAAAGGATTAGGTCCTTTTAACAGTTTCAATATACTAAGATATAAGTAATTAAAATGTCCTAATTGTTTATTATTTAGTTTGTTAAAAGCATTATAAAGAATTTGATATGTTTCATAAAATGAAAGTGAAATAAGTAGTTTTGTAAATGTCAACAATGTCTATATCAGTGGTAGAAAACTATTTATTTCAGTGTACTGTATGTAGCCGTGAACGATATATTAGTAAAATTTAATTATACCTTTTTAATCGTTTTTATTTCAAACCCAACCCCTTTATCTACTTTCAATTTATTTTTTACGTGGTAGTAACTTAGTTGCGTTATGTAACGTCGAAGTCAACCGTGTGCCTTGTGAGTTTTTGTAAGTTCTTAACGACAATCTAGTTTGTCGAAACAAGTGTTTGAAAATGAAGCAGCGCCCTTAGCAGACGCGGTTTGAAAACATTTTTGAAGTGAAAACTTCTTTAGCGGCGGTGTGCACTTTTTTTGTGATGGGTAAAAAATTATAAACTCGCGTCAGGCTGATCGAAATTCGTAAGACGGAAACCATAATGCCACGCCATAATAGAATGATTGGCAAAATAAAAAGATTGATTTTGAAGTAAAAACTTCTTTAGCGGCGTTGAGCTCTTTTTTTGTCATGGGTAAAAAATGTTAAACTCTATAGGACGAATAAAAAGTAAGCGGAAATTGGGTTGATGAAAAGATAAAAGTGTGGAATGCACATGTTAAAATGTTATATCCAGGTTGTATGTTTTCACTCCTGCCGGCACTCCCGGAGTGCAACCCGTTTTTTTTCTCATAGGATTGTTTCAAATTCGTCCTCTAGTAGATGCGTGGTAAAAATAGATACTTTCAGTTATATTTTCACCAGTGAACGGAATTCGGGTGCAAATGGTGCAATTTTAAATTATGTCTGAAAGCAACAGGTAGGTACACGAGTAAAAGTGTGGTTTTTGTGTACACAGGTCTTGAGGCTCCACAATTCCAGAACACATTCTTCACCATCTCCAAGAGCATTGGGGTCCTAAGTAATGACATCTCCAGCGATGTTCAGTTCCGAGATCATTTGCAAGACAGGTAAAGTTGACCTCCAAAAAAACTAGGAAAACTCAACAGTGCTAAGCAGTATTTTACCTCGGGGCAAGTTATTGCTTGCTAAAAGTCGCAAGTCCGTCCCCATATGGAGTACTGCTGTCATCTCTGGGCGAGTGCACCCGGATACCAGCTTGGCCCTTTTGACTCGTTCCAACCAGATGGGCTAACAGAATTGTCGACCGTCCCAAACTAAAAGTATCGAACTGTTAAGTCTGAGGAGAGAGTTTGCCTCCCTCTGTGTGTTCTACCGCGTGTATAATAGAATGCGTTTCGCGATTGTACAAAATGATGCCCACGGAATTCTTCCTCATACCTTAGAACCTAAATGGTCACGTAGAGTGCGGATTCGGAGAAACTTCCTCCCGCAAAGCTAAAAGCGACCAGAAAGCACGACTCCCAGAGGGGTCGCTCGCAAGTCGCCCACCTATTTTGCCGAGGGATTGGAATTTAGCTCTGGCAGTTGCTTTCTTACTTACTGCTGGGTCGGCAACGCGCGAACGATGTCTAGATGTTGCCCGTGGCGCTGCACACCCTGCACCATAGGTAAAGCCGGCGCTGGATTTGAGGTAAGCATTGTATCTGCGGGCATAGTACAATGCTTCATTGTAATTCCCTCGGTAATCTGCAAATATGCGGCGGGCTGTGGGACGCGTTATGGGTGTCGCAGGAATTCACTGCACAACAATGTGTGGAATCTGAGAACCTGCACCAATGGCCTTCCAATAGTAGACGACGCAAGCCTGGACGAAGAAAAGATTGACAGCCCTGACACTTGATTGTTTAGTTATAATAAATAATTTTCACTAATAATGTTTACATTATTAATATTTTATGTTCAGCATAACGCGAATGTGAATAAATCACGATATTTTTGAAATGTTGGTACTTTCTTGGTCCCATAACTCCGACATTATTAGTCCTACGTAAAAAAAAGCATAGCAACATTTTTGTAGCAAATTTAGTAGTTTTATTGTAAGCTTTGAGTTTTATGCAAACAACTTTTTGCTACGAGTGATAGGTACGGAGTTACGAGCGAAAAACTAAAAAAGGGCCCTTATAAAGGGGAGGGGGTGGCTTTTTCCCTCGAGCTCACCCCCCACCCATAAGGACTTTTAATTTTCTTAAAACTTAGATACCAAGGAACAATTGTACCAAATTTCAAAACTCCGGGATTTTTTTACTTCGATTTGCCTCTACTTGTATAAAATCTGAGCTATAAAGTATTTTTTTTTAAGTCAGTTTTTTTTTATACCACTGAGGTGGCATACAATCTTACGGTCCGCCTGATGGTAAGCGGTCACCGTAGCCTATTGACGCTTGCTACACCAGGGGCATCACTCGCGCGTTGCCGACCCTACAGAAATCTAATAACTTCTTTCTTGAAGTTACTCGGAAATAACAGAAATATAGAAAAACATCATAAAAATCCAATTTTTGGTTTAATTTAAGAGGATACACTTCGCGGCGCCTCGCAGCGAGTTCATACAAACGAATTTCGGTTTTTGACATTTACTGATCAATCAATGTGAAATTTCTTAGTCATAATCCCAAGCAAAATAAAATCTTGTAAAACGTTGTATTAACTAGAAATCATTTTAAAACCATTTGTATGAAAAACTTAAATCCTGGATAGCTTTTGAACTATAAAATTTGATAGAAAACTGGCACACTGCAGACCTAGATATTTATTACTAGAACACTTCTTCAAAATTTCGTGGTGTTTGATCAGGAAGTGTCGAAAATAAGTGAGAAATTCGTTTGTATGAAGCCCGCTGCGAGGCGCCGCGAAGTGTATGAAAATAGTAGGGGAGAAGAACCGTGGGTTAATAATAAAATTGATTTTACAGCGAAAGGGCATTTGATAATTGTAAAAACTTATTTCTTAGATTTTTTCTGTGGTGATGTATATAGCAGTAAAAAAGATCGGCCAATTGCGAGTTGAACTCGCGCCCTAAAGTTCTGTAGGGTCCATTTACGTAGGTAATTTACAAACGCAAACAAAACAAAGTCTGTCGCTAAGCGGTCACCCATTCTGTACTGACCAAGCCCGACGTTGCGTGGGGGTTTCTTCTCTATCACCCTATTTGGGTGTTGAGGTGCGGGTGTCGGGGGAGGGGAATTTACCTCCCACCATGACCCGGGCAGAAGCTCAGGGGTGCTGAACACCCCCGGTGAAATTGAAAAGAGGCCTACTTATCAGGCCCCTTGATGGTGGATGATTTTTAACAAAGAAGAATGAAAATAATAAAATAGAAATAAAATGAAAATAGAAATAAAAACGTGGTAAGCGCATACAATAAAAACAAAAGCATAAAAACAAAAACAAAAACGAGCAAAACAAAAAGAAAATAAAATAAAAGCAAAATAAAAATAAAAACGAAAAAGAAAACAAAGCAAAAAGCAAAATAAAAATAGAAATATAAGCAAAATAAAAATGAACTTAAAGTCAAAATAAAAACGAACCAAAAAAAGAAAAAGTTAAAAGCGAGTAAAAGCGAAATATCGTATGAGCGGGATAAAACGTTGCTTTACTTTGAATATCGTGTCCAACAGAAAAATGTTTGTTATATACGGAACCCACGGTGCGCTAGTCCGACTTGCACTTGAACGATGTTAATAGAGAGTTTTAACTAACAATAAAACTTACCTATTATTCTTCAATCCATAGTTGAGTCAAGCACCTATCTTTTAACATTAGTTCCTTTCAGCAATTCCCTCCCTCTACTTCCGGCGCCACTGTCACCCTAAGTTTTGGCAGCGACCGGCTGCCAAGCGGTAAGCCCTTTGCTTCATTATATTTACTCACGATGTACCTGGTAGGTACTGGCTGGATTCCGGATATCTCAGGAAAAATAAAAGGTAAGTTTTATTGTTGGTTAAAACTATTATTTGTTCCGTCTTTGATATCCGGAATCCATAATTGAGTGATGTGTTTGTTATCTCCTGGTCGCCAAAATGTAGGGTGGGTGAGAAAAAAAGTAATTATAAATCAACGTATTCAATCAGACCAATCTACTAACAAAAATAAATATAGAACTGATACTGAACGTCTCTTCTTGGTGTCCATAGTCCACTGCGCTGCATTGTCAAACTAGTGGCCACTTAACTGTCATATGAAAACAGCTAGGACCGACGGTTCAACGTTCTTTGCTTAGCTTCGCATATCGTGTCCGATAAACAAATTTACCTGGGCCTCGAACTTATTAATGAATATCAATCACTTTAGATATTTTGACTTTTCGGTTACTACTTAGGTAAATATCATATTTAAGATGTATTTTTTCTATAATTTAAAAGACGAATTTGGAATTTACATTATATGGAAACCTGTTTCAAAGCTAATTTAAGAATTTAACATAGGTTATAAAGATACTTGGTGTGTTTAGATTTTTCGCAACAGTACTTCACTTTATTAGCTCTTCAGACGTTTTTCGTAATCATCTTACGTTTAGGTATTCCAGAGATTTGGTCGAGCACGCCCTTCATTATTGTTAATTTTTCTTTAAATATCATTACGCAAGATAAAAATTTACGAGCTAGTAATCACATTACAAATTGGCGAAGTGAGAGGAGCGCATGAAACCTTTGATCTCCCGCTTTGCTTTCAATTCAATTCAATCAAACATCAGTCATAGCACGGACGCGAAGCACAAAGAATTTCGTACATTGACCTTTTACTTTTTAGCCTGTATTCAGTGGTCAAATAGTAGTAATTTCTGATGACAGCGGTCAGTCATCTGTGCGAGCGCAACGGCAAATAATTATGCGCGTGTAACAGAAACAAATAGTGACCGGTCATTGAACGAAAATCTTCTCGTTCGCGTTCGTGCTATAGGACACTCATTCACATCTAATATGTTTGATTTTGAGTTCGTACGAACAAACGCGAACTTGCAATGGTTGTATTAGGACAACGTCTTACACTTTAAACAAATAGGGTATATAACAAATTTTTGTGGCTCCCTTAGTACAGTTGTCGAGGTATTGGCCACTAGGTAGACTGATGTAATTGACGACAACCACAACAGACAGCTTAGTGTGCTCTCCTAAGCAGAAAGGATTTGTTGCTACTTGGCGGTCACCTATCCCGGTACTGCCCGACAAGGCTCAACTGGGCTGCAAACGATTTATTAATAACAGAGTACAGAAAGCAAGATAACTTGCGACCAAAGTCTCCTCAAGGCTTCAAGGACGTGGTCAGCACTAAACCGGACTCAGAATCTGTTTGCAATTCGTGTAAACATAAATGACCTTGACACGCGTTTTCGCTTTGTTAGTCTTTGCAACATAAACATAAATACGTATTATATTTCTCATTGTAAATTCGAAATTTTGTAGATTTTAGGTTTAATCAGTGTCGTGATTTGAAAACCAGTTAAAGAATGTGACAATAAAGGTAATCATGTAAGTATTTTATTGAATTATGATTAAATTACCAGACTAAGTTAACATTAAGTAAAGTTAGGTTATGATTACAAGATTTGCACAGAGATTTTGAGTCGGGTATACATTCGTCATTTCTTTAGCACTTACGCATCGCTTTATTTTGGAGCTCTACTGCGAGCCACTGTACTGGAGTGCACGGGACGTGATCGTGTGACGGCGTGTATAAAGATCACTTTTCTCAATTTATACTATGTAAGTATACATAGGCTACGGTGACCGCTTACCATCAGGCGGACCGTAAGCTTGTTTGCCACCTTAGTGGTATATAAAAAAAAAAAAAAAGTATGTACAATGATAAATATGATTTGAAAAATAAAATCAGTCAATAGAGTTAGGACACCTTTTTATTATATCTTAGAACATTACATTCTTTTATATAAATACTATTACAATAAACAACATTTCTCGACAGTTGGGCGTTCTTCCCATACAATCATTGATACACCAAATATTTATATCTTTATAAACATTTTGTAGCTTAAAATGCGTTGCTATCATTAACTGCTATTTACCACTGTCACAAAAAGCATATTAAAACATAGAATGCCAGTGAAATCTGAATAATGATAAAAATTTTGTTTATTAATAATTATACATAAATATGCGTTTTGCGACAATAGTAAATAGCTCTTTATGAGAATAACACGTTTTGAGTAGCGCAATGTCTATGGTTCAGATATTAGGTGTAACACAGTTTGTATGGGAAAGATTGTGATTAAATACACCTTAAGAGTTTCAGATTGCATCTTTCAATCAATAAAATGTCCACATCGCTTTCGTTGAGCATGAATTGTAAGTTCGGAAAGGACCTTTCTCGTAAAAATCGACAATATTTACAAAAGCGTACGTAACCTTCACATGCCTTCGGGTTCCGTACTACCGTTCAGCGTGTCGGCTACATAAGGGCAAGGTTACATGCGAGCAGTTATTACGCTACGTAGTTGTACTGATTTGGGTTGTCTTTGTCGCGCTCCATGTAATCCCGATCGATTAGTGACTCTATGCGCTTCTTAAGATCTGCAGGCTGTAAAGACAAATAGAAAATGTTATCAATATTTTTCTTTTAGACGGACTATTTTTATTTCTCAAAGTATTAAAATAATAGCACAGCCTATACAGTCGGACATCAAAGACGTCTTGCTAGTGCAACCGTGAGGTGCAGTACGGTCGAGACGGAAAAGGAAGCGCTCCCGGGAAGTGTATTTCTTCACATATGGCCATTCGGGAAGCGTCCAGCCAGACAGTACGTTTGATCGCGGCGACAAAATTGTCTAGACGTCGATGAAATTATCTTTAACATCAAAGGCAATTGCCTACTGTTAGAAAAAAAATCATGTTTAGGCTGTGCTTATAGTGAGACCTGTTTCTGATCTAAAGACCCTTGGAAGAAGATTAAAGTATTCTCCTAGCGCGGCGGCTGTTTCAAGATTGTTTAACTGAGGGGCAGGTTTTAATATAATTTTATAAAATGCTTTCAAGATAAATAAATATTGTTATAACGGTTCTCTAAAACTTTTACTACATCACGTTTTAACTTTCGCAAAAAAAAAGGCTTTATTTAATTATTTATAGTTGCGCAAAAAGTCTCAGGCCCCTTAATATTTTTTTTTCGATTTCAACACTAATCAAGCGCGTCTACGCTTTTTCATCTCGTTCTTTACACACCGAGTCCTTTTTAACATTATATAGGCAATCAGCTAACATTAACGTGGAAACGTCTAACACTGACCTTTACGGGGAACTTGAGCTGATTGTAGAGCTCCGAGATGAGCAGGTTGTGAGAGAGCGCCTTCCGCATCTTCATGACGCGTACGATCGCTGCGTCGATCTGGTACTGACGGTCTTGGAACACGCGCTCCTCTGTCGCCTTCTGTTCCTCGCTCTGTTACACAAATATTGTTACACATATATTATAATTCTTTCTATATGTGTGTACATCACTGAATTCCTAAACGACTGATTATGATGAATGTTTTTCTGTGTGTTTAAGTGGGTCTCTAGATGGTTAAGATTCACAATTGGACCAGGTAGAAGGTAGTCGCTGTGGTAGAATAATTAAATCAATTTGTATTCATGGAGCATGATATGCTGATGTGTTGGTTTAGTGCTATAGAAGTAAATCGTAAAATTTGGATATTGCAGTCAAGTTACTTTAAAGAGAGTGTATAAAATTGTATGGGACGGGACGAGGAACGTTATGCTGCGTTTTTCTTTTTCTCAGCGTTCACCTGACTACGTGAACACTACTGAATTTAGTGAAATGTGCCGCCGCCGATGCAGGTGTCTAAATTATTACAACCATTTTACAATGTGTGAGCTTATAGTTGAGCTGCAGTTTGTGTGTTTTCGGTGTGTATTGTGCTCGGAGAGTTGGGATAGGGGATATGGGGAATGGGGGTGGTAAAGGTGGGGAGAGGAGAGGAGAAATAGCCGGCGGAGATTGTACTGCTGTAATTTATAGCTATTTTGCAAGTGTTAACTAACAACGTTCTCTTGGACAGCTAGTTTTATATAAATTTGCGCTTAAATAAATAAATAGTAACATCATTTCGGTATAAAGTCCTAGCCCTATTAGTTGTGTGTGACATTCGTAACGACCGTATTTTCAAGGCAAGAATGTAGTCGGGATTTTGACCAGCCTAAATTGTACCTCGATGGCTCAATAAGTAGAGCACTAAGACGAAATTTTAGGGTTTCGAGTTCAAGTCCTGACTCGAGGTTATACTTCTGACTGCATCTTTGCTGTGAAAATATTGGTCTGTATTGATAAACTTAAGTGCTAAGTTTGATGCTGAATAGTACCGAATAAGTTTAATGATACATACAAATACCCGCTTATTTCTAGGAATCTCACACAATCTGGTCCCAAACTAAGCAAGGCCTGTACTGTAAGTACCAGTATCACTATTTTTAATGAGTGTTTGCCCTGTCCCAACTCACACCAGGCAGTTCCATAGTATAGAATGAGCTTGATAAAAATGTTGATAAGAAATGAGTTATTAGATAATTAGTAAGGTAAATAAGTAAGATAATTAATGGTATACCAGTTTTTGTAGAATGGTATAGCGAATGAGTTATTTGATGCATGGTATAGTGAATGAGTTATGACAAATGGTATAGCGAATAAGTTATTTGATGCATGGTATAATGAATGAATTGATAATGAATGATACCTAGACTAATTAAACAGAATTATATGTTATGAGGAAATGAACACTGACCGTTTCCTTCATCTGTATCTGGTTAATTTTGATGCGGAAAAGCTTGTTGGTGAAGTCGCCGTTAAACGCGAAGTGGTCTGCGTCGGCGACCTCACGTCCGCGCGGAGTCTTGCTGAGCACGCGCGCCTTACCGCACGCTAGCGACTGCAGCGTGCGACGTAACTCACCCTCCTAAAAAACAAATAGAACATTATTCACCAACGGTAGACATCATAAATATAAATATAACTTAAACATCGCGGTTTTTAATTCCTAGAAGCGGTAACCAGTATCTACATCATAATTTGGGGCAGTCTTATTTCACCAACCACTTTATTGCTGCGTTACAGGTGGTGAGCCTGTCGCCAGTAACTAACATTGCTTATGATGCAGTGTGTAGAGCATAGTCTGATATTTCCGTATTCCTTATCTCTTTATTATTTGAAGATTTAATACGAGATATAAGAAGAATCTATGTTATCACGTACTAGCGTATTCAACTAGAGATAGATAAAGTTACTTATTTTATTCATCACCATTCAAAGACGTTTATTTCAATTGTATCTAGGCTTCTAACAGTAGTGTAGGCAAGCTTTTATCAAAGGGTGAGAAACGGTAACGTTTTTTTGGGTTCTGGTGGTAGAGCGTGCCTATAAAACTTAGCTAAGAAATAAATTACTATAGAACAATTGTCAGACAGTGTATACAGACCTCGATGTTGGTGGAAGTCTTAATTTCCTCAAAGGAGAGGCTGTCTCCATCGTTGAACAGTAGCAGCACCAGCGCCTGGAACAGCGACACTTGCAGCTCCTTGTTACCCTGGAATTAACACCACATTATCTGAATAACAAAATAATCAAGTAGTGATTTTGTTGTCTCAACAAAAGTTATCTCTAAGACACACCTTGGAACTTAAATAGTCATGTACGTAGGTTGTGTTGTTTATTACAGTACGAAAATGAAGTGATTAGATTTTTAAAGAGGCAACAACGCGCGAATAGTGTCCTTGGTATTGCAAGCGTCCATAGGCTACGGTCGCATTTTAACATTAGACGTGAATAATGCACTGTACTACTCCACCACACTGGAGTTCAAGCAAGGTGAATAATAAACAATTGCCTTAGACATACTAGGTCAGGCCAACCAAATAAAAACATGGGGTACCCGACTCAATAAGTTTTATAAATAAAAAAAAAACACAAATTACTTATTAACTTATTTAAGTGCATACCACCACTTTAGAAAGAAAGAGCCATACAATGTTCACTCCACCAAGGAATTGGTATCCCTGACTTTAGCTAGAGTCTGTAATAGCAAAGTTTAAATAAATGCAAGTCAGATCACGTACATTCAAATGAGTGGCTGCTGAACAATACGAGTTGAAATCCTTTTGCATATTTTTTTTCTGAAGTTTTTGGGGAAATCTTAATCCTAGCTTTTGAAGGTGCATTTCGACCAAACATTTCATGTGATTCCAATAAAAAATGGTGAAGCACAGAAAAACAAGGCCAGTTCACCCTCCCTAGACTGACAAAAAGACTGCTATACCAAAATATTTTGTTTGCTAAGTTAAACTGTAATACCAAATTAGCTGTTAAAAAGGACCAGGATGCAATTTTCTAAAAATATGGGGCATGAGGTCCGCTCATGCTATGGTTAAGATCGTTACCTGTGAAAAATGTGCCCTCAGCACGCAATGTCCGAGCGAGGGCTGCCAATGTAGCTTGCGGCCGGAGTGCTTGGCGAGATAGAACTTCGCGAAGTGCTCTTGAAGCCGCGTCAGCGCCGCAGGGAGCCGTACCTCAGCCGGCGCGTACGTCGGCCAGAAACCTTGTGTCAGTATGTGCACAGATAACTCCACTCCACCGCACTCTTGTGACGACGATATGTGCTAGAATATATACAAAAGAAATGTACATTGGTACTAAGTTCATTATTAAATCAAAGTGCAATTGTGTTAGCTTTAATTTTTATTATTATTATATTTAATTATTAATATTTAAATAATCTACCATCAGATCTGAGCCAGACAGACAAAATACAGTAAGTTCTTTATTTAAATGAGTATACAAAGACACTAGTAAGATCTTGTTCAATTCAAGGCAAGACAAACTTGGGCAGTGATAAAGAGCTTACTGCACTTAGTTCCGCGCCCTGTCACAATGGACCCGGCAAGTGCAAGTGCACGGTGTAACCATAAAATGGTAAGTAGGAAACATGTGCATCTCACCTAGCACAAAAACCAACCTGCAATGCTGCTAATCTTTAAGAAATAATCAATTTCCGTTCCGAATCTACTAGACTAATTAGGTTAAAGATTGCTAGATATATGAATTTCTGTGACATTACAATTCAGACGTGTAACGTTAATAATAAATGAATATTGGGGTCACTTTTGAAGAGTAAATTAGAAAATAAAAAAAAGTTTTGAAAACTGTACCTACCATGTGATGAAAGATCTTGATATATTTTATTGATAGAACTAACTTTAATATTTAAAGATGGAGAGAGAGAGATTGAAGAAAATAGATGAAAATTGACATCCCCCAAACTACTGAGCCTACAATAAAAAAAAAACAGAAAGTGGTTCTTTGCTTATAGATTACAAGAAAACCCAAAGGGAAAACCTATAAGAAGTCTATGGTCTAAACATAATTTAGGCAATAGTTATTTATGATATTAGTGCAGTAAGTTGGTTATATAGTAGACCAATGTAAATACTAATTCCGCACGAATGTCATACAACGTTTTTAAACACATTAGCGAGAAAACAGTATAATTTATAGATAATTTAATAAACTTTTTCATTCAACTGTTTTTAATAGCATATAAGAAATTATAGGTCATTACTTTTAGAAATTAATAGTAAAATTTGATCAATTATTGAAATTTAAAGAAACTTTCTGCTTTGGAAGCATAACTGACTGTCTGATATTTTTAATTTCACATATATTATGTATGTTGAACGGATGAATAAGACGTAAAGAACCACATCTTTCATTTCTTTTTCTTCTGGTATTAAAGTGAGTCAAACATATAGATTGAAAGCGCTTCCATGGAATTTTGACAGTAATTAAAAAAAAAACCGTAAAGGATAGGCACTGCGCCATACAACGGATCGTGGAGTTAAACAGGTAGTTATGTGAGAGTACCGCACGTTCCGTGTACGGTGCGTAATTTTGAACTTTTTTTTGGGAATGATGATGAATGAGAGTATGTATTTATTTAGCAATAAAAACTTACAAAACTACGTACATACCTGCTTATAAGTAATATTAATATCCTTTGATAACTCCATATCTTTGAACATTCCTTCTAATTTACAAGTGAATCCACCTCCGCATTCTTGTTTTAATTTACTTAGCATAGATTTCTCGGCGTCAACAGAAGCAGATTTCCCTACTAGTAACCTTTTAGCCAGGTCTTTTTTGTAGAAAGCTTCAAAAACGTCCTTTCCGTGTATAAACCGAAACAGAACCATTATTTTGTCTAGTAACCGTTCTAATTCTTCTTCGGTGGCTTCCTTGTTTCCAGCGCGAAGTTTCACATCAACAAATTTGGCTGAAAATATTAGTTAAAATCTACATTAAATTTTGTTAAATCCTACTAATATTATAAATTTGAATGTTGGATGGATGTTTGTTACTCAAGCACGCTTTAATTTCTGGACGCATCGGAATGAAACTTGGCATACACATAGGTTAGCTCCTGGAATAGCATAGAGGCAACTTTTATCCCGAAGAAAAATTTAAAATTTTCCGCGGGTAACAGAGTTTAAAGAACAATAGATGTAGCTATAACTTGCTATAGCAAACTTCATTAGCGTAATTAAGAAGTTCCACGCCGATAACCAAATTCAGGGCGGGCGGCGCCGCTGGCAAAGTCTAGTTATTTATAAGTGTCAAGATTAGATAAAAAACCCGGACAACTGCGAGTCCGAGTCGCGCACCGAAGTATGCGTACTGTAGAAATTAAGATCAAAAGTAACTTTGTAGTTGAAAAAATATTTTACCGTACATCCATATAGGTAACAGTCAATTCTCCAACTGCAATTCATGATATGCATATGCAATCGTAATATAACTAATTAATGATATACGAGCATGAAAGATTCTACATCAAAGGAAAATAGGTTTTGATTTATTTGCAAGTGCCTAAATAAATATGGGGCATATAATAGACGTATTATAATTGCGCTGGCATAGAAGCTTGTTTTTTACAGCTTCAAGGGGCTCCTAAATATTCATATTATTATATATTATTGTATATTTATATCAATTTGGTAACCCCAAGTTTCTGAGAAAAAGGGTGTTGACAAAGTGATCCATCCTATAATGGTTCCTGTATGGCACCCAAAGCAAAGACCTCTTACATTTATAATATGTAGTGCAATAATCATATTATAGCCCTTACCTATTAACTCAGCAGGTTTGTTCTGCCTTTGATTGATAAAGTATTCGAACGCCTCCCTCACAGAGTATACAAACTTCTCGTTTTTCTGAAAACACGTAGCAACTACGTGGTCTAATTGTTCTTTGAAATCTAATAATTCTGCTACCATTGTCTTATCTCTTTCGGGTTCAATTACTATCGTTCTACCTTTTTTCTGTAAAAAGAATAAAAAGCATTTTGTACTGTATACTATTTACCAATAAAAAAAAAGAGCGGAATTTGTATGCTTGGTTAAATAACATGGTTTTAAAAAATTCTTTCACTATTTGAAAGCTATATTGTAATTAAGATGGATATATGCTACATATTATTCATATAAGGGACATGAACTATACCGAAACAACATTTCATGGGTCAGTTAGTATACACAAAAAATATATGTTTAACTATAAAAAAGTTGGATTTTTTACTGGGTGAAAGAATCTTATTCTTTACTGAAAACAATATTAACTACATAACATCACGCCTGTTTCCCGCAGGGGTATGCAGAGACTAAAGACTTGGTACGATGCTGGTACACCTCTTTTACTTTCATGATTAAGGCTTCTGTTGATTTAAAGTACTCTAATGTTAATAGAACTTAATATATATCAAAAATCTATCCTAGTCAACCTTCGACCTAAAGAATAAGCCGTCTTTTTACTTTTGCTATTATTTCATGTATTTTTTCACAGTTTTAGTTTCAGAAGTGCGTTACAAGTGCCTTGATACACACCCTCGTTGTGAAGAAGGGAACAGCGTCTTTTTACCAACTACTTTCGTCCTGCGTGATGTATCATTATTATTTCCCATGTATAAAAGTTAAAAAAAGTTAAAAGTGGTTATTTGATCAACCAGTTAAAGAGTAATATACCCCCTTTGCCAGTTCTTTTAAAGTCCTTAAATAAGCATGTTGGGATCAGAACAATACTTCTATGTTCTTATCAAAACAATTTGTACACAAAATGCTATTTTACTATCACAAATAATTAACATGGCTAAATACGTACCTTAATATATGCTTTGAAATGATTACACAACTCAGTTAGGCCTTCTTTTACTCGACTGAAAAGATTGTAAAGAATGGTGAGGTCTTGTAACCGAGGGCCGTCCATAAGGGATTCTAAACCTTTGTTCAGGATGCCAGCCAGGTGCTCGCTTAGTAACTGACGCTCTACAGTATGGATTAGTTGCCATCTAGAACAAAATATGACCATGTATGAAGTGTTTGAGGCAGAGAGCTCTTAATATTAGGCCATTTGCTATGAGAAATAGTTTTTAGCACAATCTTATAGCTAAAGGGACCATGACCAATATCATGTATCATTGTTTTACAGCCAAAACTGTATGAAATTCTTTGATTAGGTCATACTGAACCCAACTGTATTATCATATTCAATATGATACTGAAATTTTATTTGAGCTGCCCAAAACTGCTCACATAGTCAAGTTCAGTGTTATCTAATATAAGAATTTTATATAGTCTAAGCTGTAAAACGATGACACATAATTTTGTTTGTGGGCTCCGGAATATGCTACTCCCTGGCCGCTTCTTATTAAAATGTTGTGATTCATGACTTTTTACTTTACTAACACAAATTTTGTGTGTGTATGCACAAAAAAATATGGTTTTTAAAGATGTTACAATTTTCTGTTAGGTGCTTTACATTATTTGTAACGAGCTAATAAGAAGTGTCAGTGAATTAATTTCATAACTCTATGGTTAGTGGATGAAGAACCACATGATGAGCAATAATAATTTGTAACTTATTTAAATGCTATTTTTCTTCTTTAATATAACAAAAAACTCTGTAACATCAAATTTACTTAGTGAAGATAAAGGTCAAGGTTAAGTTAAATAAATAAAAAACGCACTTGGTAGATGGATCTAAGTAGTGCAGCAGTCGTTCGTTTTCCTCTCTAAGCCTCTTCTCGACATGTGCGAGGTATTGAGGCACGGCTAGGTCACGGATCAACCGCTGACCCTCCGCCGCGTACAGACGTTCCGTTGCTTGCAGAAACCTGCACATTCCCACATCATAATCAATAGTAATAACATATAGAAAGAACATTCACTTCTTAGTAAACACTACATTTATCTTCAAAAATATCCATTTAGAAACAAATAACTAAAATGTAATTTATAATGGAACAGATTATTTCAAAAAAACAGTTAGGCAACAAAAAATTCAATCCAACGTCCGATTACACGCACAGTTTACCATAACTGTGGCCTAAACCTCCCCATACAAGGAGAGGCCTATATCAATACAGGGGCGTATAATAACATGCAATCAGTGCATACGCCATTTCATGGATAGGAGGGGCCTATGCCCCGTATCAGAGATGAACAGTGGCTTAGGTAACAACCAGGTTTTTGCTTAGTGGTTATTGAAAAGTAAAAACAGTACAGAGAAGATTGAAAAACTTACTTCTGTTCAAAAGCCTCCTGGTATATCTGTAGGTCAGAGAGCATCCTCAGCAGACTCTTGAGCAGTGAGATATCGACAGCGTCTCCACCGCGCTCTTTCTCTATAAGTAGTAGCAGGCCGTCCACAGTCCGCGTTTGAACCAGTGTGTTCATTGCTATGTGGTGACGAAAAAGATCTAAGCCCATATCCCTGCAAGTACCAAGTATTTTAATGCAGTGCTGATTACCAAAATTTTTAGATACAATGCAACTATTAATTTTAGGGTTCCATAACTAAATGACAAAAATGGAACCCTTATACTTTCAGTATTGTCTTTCACCTTGTATTCTGTTAATTTTTTTATATTTCACCAAATTCATACTTCTGTATTTATATATTTTTTAAGGGGATGGGTGAGTATGGTTAGCTTCTTTAGGTATTGGCAAATAACAAAATGTAATATTTTACCTAAAATTATCTAAGGTAATATATCTATTAAATATATTTAAGAAATGGCACGTAAATAGGGAAATTTGGAATAGTAGCAAGGGCATACCATATAGAATGTATACTAGGATTCTGCAGCACATAGGTTCGATCGAGGTACAGGAAGATGCTCCTTATCATGATCATCTGGCGGCAGTGCGCGCGCCAGCAGTCGTCCATGCGCTTGAGGAACACCTGCCGGTCCATGCTCTCAGACAGAAACTGCTCTATGTTGCCTTTTACATGGGCCTCCACTAAATTCGTTAGGTTTACATATAGTTGAGATGCCATCTGCAAAAATGGTAAATAAAGCTTGTAAAAATCTTCAAATAATGCGGTTTAGTTCTGAAAATGTAACAAAGAATGGCATGTATCATAAACTTATCTTGTAATTATGTAAGTAAGTGAACGCAATAACAATTATGATCGAGATACCGCCGTTTTTGTTGCATATTTTGGTACTCACAAGTAAATCGAAACCTACTTGGTACTTCTCACTGTCCTAGAATCATGAATTTGACACGGAGCAAGATCTTACATCACAAATATAGGAAAAAATCCAATTTTCGTTAATTTGTAGTTAGAACACATTAAAAAAAGTTTGTCTTTCTGTCAAGACCCTTTTACTCAGGAACGCGTGGAGGTATCAAGTTCAAATAATTTTTAAATACTAAGTCTGTGATCACCTAAAGTTGTAAAATATCAAGATTCTAAGTCAATGCAATTAAAAAAAATATATAAAATTCTGTCATTTTTGTCTCATATTGTGACACAAATATATCAAAACCTATGGGGTACTTCCCGTTGACCTAGGATCATGAAATTTGCCAAGAAGCAAAATGTTACATTACAAATATTGGAAAAGAAAACAAAAACTGAAAATTAAGGTCTACATATAAGTTTGTATGAAACCCTCGGTGCGCGAGCCATACTCAAAACCCAAGGGGGTGGTACTCTATCGTAAAAAGTTGTCAATCAAAGCTTTAGCTCAGACACTAAAATATGTCTAAAATGTCATCATTTTCAATACAATAACTCTACAATTAATATCTGAAATTTAACAAATCATTAACTTGTATTAGTAAGAACATACAATAAAATTTACAACATCCTAGGTTAATATACAAATTTAACTGACTAACCTTTAATAACAATATTTTGGCACCATACTAAGCAAGACTTGTATTATAGATAACAGATAGCAATACGTAATAAATGGTCAAATAAATAACTTTACTGAGCTACAGTAACATAGCAGTGGAAATTTATATTGTATTAGGAGCAATGTTATAGTATCTGTTGGAAAGACAAATAAGAACATCTTATTTGAAACCATCAAATGCACTTTATGTGCAGTTGTGTTTTACCTTTCTTACAAATATGAATGTGCCATAGGCAGCCCTTTTGGTATGCCTTCAATGCATTTGCTGTACATAAGTAAAGTAGTGACTGGAAAATCAAAACAGTGATTGGGAATCTATATGTTTCTAGTGAATATCTGATCAAATTAGGCCTTTAGATCTCTCAGCTTCCGTACAACAGCCCTTTAAAGGTTCATTCATAGAGAGACACTTTATAAGCCTACCTTATGACTACACATATTTTCGACTGCCTGATACAGTTCTTCTAAGGAATAGGCAATTGCCTTTGAGGTTTGTATGGCAACCACAGCCTCCCTTAATTTGCTCCATGTTGTTTCTTGGTAATTTTCTGGAAGGTTCGGCTTACCTACAACATACATTCATTACAGTCTCCCGATGTCAATATTATAGGTTATAAAATGACACTACACAAGCGTAAACATACTTTTGAAATTTTTTATAACGAGTTTCTTTGTTGCCCCTGGCTTATTAATAGATGACGTCGTCATCTTAATAGTTCCATTGGAGCTGGGAGTTAACATTGAAAAGTTCGATTTTTTGTCATTGGTACTCATATCGTCCGATTTTGTTCTTTTATTGTACTGATCACTGTTTGAAGCAAGAGAACGTTTTCTATTAGAATTTCCACCCTCTTCAGTTAAAACTGACGTTTTAGTTACTCCAGACATAGGAAAACATGTTATGGCCGAAGCCACGACACTTAAAACATAATTTATCGACTAACAAATATGAAAACTATGTATTTCCAAGCACAAAATTTTGACAGGAATTACCACCATGATAATTAAGTTTTCTTATCAAAATAACAGAGGGCGTGCATCTAGATTTTTTTTTCATATTTACATGGCCTGGAGACAAGCTTTTGAGCCTATGCTTGAGCTAGAAGGGTGCATGCAAAGATTTATTATTATTTTACCAGATTTAAAAGGACGAAGCTAAAAGCACAAAATAAAAAAAATAGAGGATAGGAATACCTGAGCTTCGTCTAAATATCATTTTAGAAATATTTATTTTATAAAACTTCTTCGTTAATATTAAGCCTATAAGTAATAAAATCATGTAATTTCTGGAGAAAAGTAAAACATATTAGTGGTAAGAAAATTATAAGTACCTAATTATAACAATATTCCAATTATTTTTTAACTTAAATCAACTGGTCGTGCTGAACCGATATTGTGGGACACAAAAATGCAAGATTATAAGAATAAATTAAAACATTATGTTGCATGGATGAGGGTTAGTACGGTAATGGAAATACCTGTAAATGAATTGAAAAAGAAAAAAGATTCATTGATGTCAAGTTATGGAGGTTACAAAATTAAAGTAAAGGAGTCCATTCAACCGGAAGCTAAGGCTGACGAAATTTGTAAACCTATTTATTAGCAACTGTAATTTCTGACGATCTAGCATCAGCATAATTAACTATTATTAATTTAGAGATTGGTACTTCAATTGCTCGAGATTCTGGTCAGAGACCTATACGTGAAAAGCATCAACCTGTCTGGTTTGATGACTATGAAGTGAATTATTTTACACATCAAGCATTTCTCAGTAGGAATGAACCGAGAACTTACAATGAAGCTATCAATTCTGATAAACGTAATGAATGGTTACAATCCATGAAAGAAGAATATAAATATTTTCTAGTTCACGGAGTTTGGGAGCTAGTGATAGACCTAAAAACACTAATGTGATCAGATGTAAGTGGGTATTCAAAGAAAAAACTGATGCTGATGGTAATCTCGCTAAACACAAAACGCGATTATTATTATTACGAGAAAACTTTTTCTCCAGTAGTCCGACACAGTACTTTGCGCACTTTATTTGCGATAGCAGTTAAATTTGATATGGACATTGAACATATTGACGTCAACACGGATTCCCTGAATGGTGATTTGAAAGAAACCATTCAAAATAAAGTTTGTTTATTGAAGAAAAGTCTATATGGACTGAAGCAAACTAGTAGAGCCTGGAATGAAAAAGTACATGAAGTTCTTATGCTTAATAATTATACTCAACTCAAAAGTGAAAAATTTGTTTAATATAAAGACTTTGATACTTGTAAAGTAATCATTGCCTTATATGTGGACGATTTCTTTGTTTTCTCTAATAGCAAAAATGGCAAAAAGCTACTTTATGATATTTTACAAAAGAATTTTAAGATAAAAATGTTTGGTCCTGTTGAATTTGCATTAGGAATGAAAGTCGAAAGAGATAGGTCTGTAGGTACATTGAAACTTTCACAAGGATTATATGTAGAAAGTTTATTACAAAAATTTGGAATAACTGAATGTAAAAAGGTATTACACCTATGGAAACGAACTTAAAGTTGTCTGAGGCTTTAACATGTGATTCCAAATATCCATATCAGGAATTAATTGGCGGTCTTATGTACTAAGCTGTCTGTACACGTCCTGACATTGCATATGTTTGCAGTAAATTGAGACATTCTCATTGGACAGCTGCAAAACGTGTCCTACGCTATTTATCAGGTACCCAAGACTATGCTTTACATTTCAAACAAGGTGGAACAAAAATAGTCATTTCATCGGATGCTGATTGGGCCGGGAATTGTAGTGATCATATTCTGGCTTAGTAGTAAAATTTGGTATCAGTATAATTAACTGGGAATCCAAAAAACAACAAACTGTGGCATGCTCAAGTACAGAAGCCGAGTATTATAGTTTTTCAAATGCTGTTAAGAAGGCAAAATTCCTTAAAATTTTCCTTACTGAACTATGTGTGCGTCTAACAAGTTTGCAGGAGCCAATCACAATCATGAATGATAATCAGAGCACGCATAAAATAGTTGAAGATGAATCTTAAAAATAAATCCCTATTTCCCTTGGTCACGCCTTCACGCGTGAACAGCTAGACCGATTTTGCTAATTCTTTTTCTGTTGTGTTTGTTATTGTCAGGAGAAGGTTGTTACGAAAGAAAAAAACAGTCAAGTGCGAGTCACTGCGAGAAGATACATTTATTATATGACATATGTATGGTTTGTTTATGTTTCAGGAATGCGGAGCGACGTAGACTAATGAAACAAATCTGAAGCAACTGTAGAGAACCTTAAAGAAAGGGATGGAAATCAAAGTTCGTCTACGAATACTCAAAACACAGCAATCAGACGGTCCGCCGAAGAAGTAACACTTCGGAACTTGTTTATGCAGGAAACTTGGCAAAGAAGTTGCGTAAATTGACTAAAAATAATAGATTGAAGTTGATGCACGACATTTATGGCATGTATTTAAGATAGCCTTCCTTAGTGCAAACTCTATCACCAACACGACTTCCATTACTGCCATAGTTATTTGATGATGTCAGTCGAAATAATCAATTTGAACCAAGACCTGGCACATCATCAACTACCCATTCTGAGCCTCACATGCATTATGGCCAGACGATTCAAAAATTTCATAATCAAGATAGAAAAATAATATCAGCCCCAGCTTATAATATTATAATACAATCAAACGAGTTAATTCGTACACTAAATACTGAATATTCTGTTCTTCATATTCCGGACACCGATAATGCAGGCACATCTAATCAACAAAATGATGATATATTTCAGACAGGTTTTGAAAAGTTAAATACTCACATTACCAAATTTTGTTTTTATTTTGTAATAAAGATTCTTCCTAGACTTTGGGTTTTGTACTGTACGTCTTAAATACAAGTTTTCAGAATAAAAAATATTTCATATACTTTATTTGATCCTTGAGTGCCTGACTTAGGGCAAGGCAAAACTTCTGCAATAATTTCTGATATTATCTGTGGTGAAACCTTAAGCAAAAAATGAAGGCTTTCATAGTCATCTCCTGTTGCTAAATAACGCAGTGTTATAGCAAGACGCATTCGGGCAGGAATGGCTTTCCTTAATTGGGTGTCTTCTATTGAAATTTGTGATGAGATTTGGTCTAGTAAATACTCAAAATCATTTGATGACATCCGAGTAAACTTTTTGAATTCGCCAGAAGGTTCTGCAACTAATAAGTTCAACGGTTTATCCATAAATATACTGTAACAAAAGACAAAGATCAGCACTCGTAGACAAGATAAGAGAGAGTAAGACATTTCAAATCAAATCAAAAATAATTTATTTGTATTGTGACCCATATAAAACTTGTAACCCATGTAAAACTGACATTTTATATCAGTCAAAAGTGAAATATCTGGCTCCACTATATAGACTTAAGCCAAAAATATTATTTTTACGCTCTCACCCATCTTACATTCATTATTATATACTACCTTACTGATAATAGGTATATTACAAGATGACTACAAGTAAGCATAAAAACAATTATGTTGGTCCTTAGCTAGTTGTGTTGGTGAATGCTGCCTTCGTTTTCTCCCCTTTTTTTTTATGCTTTATTTAGGCATAATTATAAATTGCCAAAGCGCAAAGTAGCCCCGCAGCGGCAGTAGCAATTTCGCTGTCCATTCTCATCAAGAGCGCGAACTATACTGTGAACCAAGCGCGACCTCCTGCGAATGTGGAACAGTTTCTCCTTGGTTCACGCCGCGATTTCACGCTGTGGTTCGCGCGCGAGTGTGGAGAGGCCTTAAGCCGCAACTAGCAAAATATAGCTGTCTCTGTCTGACAATCGCAAATTGTATTTTGCATTTAATTTATTGCATTTAATTTGGTTTTGATAGTCAGTCAGTACATTCATTTTATTTTTGACTAGCGGTCTCGGCGAACGTTGTTTCACTAAGTTTCTCTCTGATCCCGCAAACGCTGTTTCTACAGGCGCGCCACTGCGATGTTATTTTAAAACTGCGATATCTCCTTAGATATTCATTGAAATCGAATGATTTAAAGGGCAATTTTGTTTTAAATTAAATACTTGTAGTAAATAACGTATTTATTTTGATAAGGATTAATATCATGTTTATAAAAACACTTTCGCAAATAATGCATTACTTTAGAACAAATTTGATTAGCATAAAAAAGGTTATAGTGAGCCAAGCTTAAAAGATAGACATATACTGTCGCTGACTTTTTTTTAGAAATTAGTAGTGAGTATAGATGTTCGTGGTGATGCTGGTCCGTCAAGAAATATCGAAAAAAAGAAATATCGGCAACTATGAAAGAAGCAACTTATTTTTCTTTCAAATCATTTTTCTGTAAGTAATCGATTTTGAAATCTGCTGTATTGTTTTGAAAAACTTCTTTATTTTTTAGCTAACAACTAGGGCATGAATATCGTTATCTCGGAATATTGAAATCCCGGAAGCTTGGAACCTTAAATTCGATACTGAGTAGTTCAATATCGGAATTAGTCAAATATTCTGTATAAATTTTAAAATAAGACGTAAACGATAATATGCCAGCCAGTGCTCCGTTGTGCGGGCGATTTGATGTTGTCCAGTATATATAATGTACTCTGTGATTTTGTCTCACGACCTTCTTTTACATAAGTTTTGCCTTAGTGTTAAAAGTAAGCGTTTTTTCGTCAGCTGGATATTTTTGATGCATTGTCCGTGCATTGCTTTTGCTGAAACTAACAAGTTAACAATTTTCTTTTTTAAAAACATATACATAATGTTAGTAAATAAGTAGTTTCGTTCCATTTGTTTCCAATTGTATTTTTCAAAGATGAAATTGAGTTTTTTTTATTTAATTATTAGCAGTAACGGAGTGGAGGAGTTTCTATGAACGCATTATGGTAAAAAGAGGTGGTTTTCTAAAAAATAAATAAATAGTACAAGATTAGTAGTTTTATTCTCATGTAATTTTTTTTTAAGATTACCAAGAACTTGAGATAGTGAGGGCCTTGTCTATAAACGCAAATTTTGTCTTTTTCAAAATTATAATAACGACAAGAATTGCCTGAAAAATGAGTGTATCTGATACAGGCATGCACGTATCTAATATTATCAGTTTTGCCAAGTAGTGTTTTTTGTCAACTAAATATTTCTGAAGTTTCGTTCCAAGTTTACCTTTAGACAAATGAAATAAAAGCCTTAACATTTTTAAGAATACTCAATTAATCAAGTTTTTTTTCGAAGAAACGCGTACATAATTGTATTTTAGTAAATAAGTAGTTTTATTTTATTTGATGCCGACTATTTATTATTTATCTGTGGTGTCCCAGAGGTTTCGATTTCACCGTGCATCCTTTAATTGAATTTACTCTTATTCTTAATTTCTCAAGTGCATTGTTTATTCACACCTGCATATGCCATAAAAAAGACGTAGGTAAAGACCACAATCCGCACTGGGTCCGCGTGTGGTCCACTTGTACATAATACTTTATAATTTGTGGTGTGAACTGTGGCAAAATTCACTCTCGGTGAGGGTAGGCCGTGTCCCAACAGTGAGAACGTATGAGGCTAATAAGGATTATTTTATCTCAATTGATTTTAAGCTTTTTTATTTTACTAGTAGAATATAAGTAGGAGTGCAGGATTTTCTAAGAAACGTTCGTTTTCTACGAGATAGATAAATTATATATACGTAATATATATATGTATATATATGTGCCCCCTCCGAGAAAGACTTCTGGATCCGCCCTTGCCGACTGTGGGCAGAGGGTGTGGGTTCGATTCCCGCATTGGACAAACATTTATGTGATAAATAACATTTGTGTTTGTCTTGAGTCTGGGTGTATTTATATATTATATGTACGGCGCTGTGTGTAATGTCCACAAATATTTATTTATTTATTTATTTAATACATTATGTCTGTGTTCCAAATCCCGTCGAGTAAATATCGCCCGGTAAAGTCATAAAATCAAAAGATAAACAATGTTAGCTTAGTAATGATACCAAATAAAAAAATGCATAAGTGTTAGTAACTGTCTTTGTGTGGGTTGAAGTTGAAAATAGTGTTGTCTACGTACACGACCCACATTGTGCATTATCAATATATTATTTATGACTCTTTTGGCTTGCGATTTGATGTGACTTCTCAAGTAAAAAAATATATAAGTAGTTACATTTAATTAATGATTTACGATTTGAGGGAAATCCTAATAGAACTAGAATATTGTTAATAGTGGATGGTTGAAATACATAGATATTGATCTTGGTGAGCACTTGTGTTGTTGTCAGACATAAACCGGCCAAGTGCGAGTAGTACATGTAATAAGTTAAGGTTCCGTAGAAACGCAATTATTGCGAATATCTGAAAAACTTATAAAGTTATTAAAATTATTTTGTTTGAACCAATTTTATTTGAAGTATTAGACCTATTATCGTGATTTTTTCTAATTTTCATAACATTCGATTTAAAAGTTAGAGGGGGGGGGGCACACATTTTTGATTGATTTATTGATTCTTGAAAGTACTCGCAAAATATAAAAATGATGGAAAAATATTAACAAACCTTAATTGCAGTTCTATCTAAAGATTTTATAATTCATCATTAAAGATACAAAATGTTCATCGCTCAGTTCAATGTATGGAGATATACCCCCAAAAAAATCTCAATCTCCATTTTTACGGTTCCCTAGCCAACGAGAAACCCTTGTTTCACCATGTCTGTTCGACCGTCTGTCTGTCTGTTCTTTTTGTGGTGTGTGAAAACCATTTTTCAATTTAGAGATGCGTTTGCAAATTATTAAGCTTTAAAGTGCAAATTTTTGTTTGAGCCCAGTGTCCTCCACTGCCATCTAAATGGCTTTTCTTGAATGTATGGAAAAAAAACATGGGAGTAGCATATATAACTAAATTAAAAAGAAAACTATCAGCCAAGAAGCTTAAAAAATCTAGTCGGAAAAGTTAAAATTTCATACAAATTCCATTAAAAGGTACTTAGATGAAGTTGGTACTTTTCTGAAACAGGTATTAAATAGAAGTTTATGAATCATGTAATGTTATCAAAAAATATAATTATAGCATTCTGAATTAGTACTATATTTACGTTCAAATAATGCATTGGGCGCGCGGCGTGGCGTGTCGGGGTGGCGTTAAATCGAAGTAACAAATCCAGCGAGTGGCAGCTGTTCGGATGTGTTTCTCAAACTACCTATACCTAGATAAGTTTTTGATTTGCACTGTAAAGGTTTGGTTTTCGATAGATTTGAGGTGAGTATCCTTTGAAAAACTTAGTTATTTTTTTTATTTAAATTTCAGTTACTACAGTAATAAACTCTAACTGCGTGAACCGACACACACACTTTTATGTTACTACGTTAATCACCTACCTATGAAATCTCATTCGAATTGATGGAAAGGCGGTGAAATCATAAGGCTGACATTCGGACTGACAGACGGACGGAGATGAAGAATTTATAAGGGTTCCGTTTTTGCCATTTGGCTACGGAACCCTAAAAAAGAATATTAACCACGTGCGCTTTTTAAAAATATGTTAAAATATTAGTTGTTATTTTGCTACTCTGGATGTAGGTAAATAATTACCTCAAAAAGTATCGATATACTGATACTTATGACGTCGTCATTTTGTCAAGCTGCACTACGCTTTCTAGGGCTGCGTTCTGAAACGTCATCGAGAAAGTAAACATTCCCTCGTTTAAATAAAGGCGATAGAAATATAATCTATTTCATACAGCCTCACGAATGACTAATGTTTTAGAACGATTTATCGATAACTAATTGTCAGACAGTATACAAGAAACAAATAAAATCACCTCAAAAACAATCTTTATTCTGTTCTGAATATACGTTTCACTTAAAAACAGTTAAAACTGATAAACAGACAATGCATGACGCACCTAACTCAAATAAATTAGCTTTTTAAGAGAATTACTGCACCATGAATATTCGTTTTTTTTTTTTTATCTACCACTACGGTGGCAAACCAGCTTACGGTCCGCCTGATGGTAAGCGGTCACCGTAGCCTATGGACGCTTGCAACACCGGGGGTATCACTTGCGCGTTGCCGACCCTTCAGAAATCTAATAATTTCTTTCTTGAAGAACTCCATACTATAGTCCTTGCAGAAAACCTTGGCAGGGAGCTCTTTCCACAACTTAAGCGTTCTCTGAAACCGCACTGTACGCGACCATTTAGGTTCTAAAGTGTGAGAATGTATTCCCTGCCGATGGCGAGCGGTGCGATGGTAGAAAGTAGCCGTGGGCATCATTTCGAACAATTCCTCAGAACACAACCCATTGTACAAGCGGTAGAACACACACAGGGAGGCAAAGTCTCTCCTCAGACTTAAAGGCTCGATACCGCAAGTGAGTTTGGAATCGTCGACAATTCTCACAGCCCGTCGTCGAGTCAAAAGGGCCAAGCTGGTATCCGGGTGCACCCGCCCAGAGATGGCAGCAGTACTCCATATGGGGCCGAACTTGCGACTTGTAAAGTAACAACCTTTGCCCCGACGTGAAGTACTGCTTCGCTTTGTTGAGCACACTAAGTTTTTTGGACGCCAGCTTCACCTTATCTTGTAAATGATCTCGGAACTGAACATCGCTGGAGATGTCAACACCAAGGATCCCAATAGTCTTGGAGGTGGCGACGGAGTGTTCTGGAATTGTGGGACTACAGTGAATGGAGTTTTCTTAGCGGTGAACCCACACACTTCTGCCTTTGTAGGGTTGAATCGGACCAAGTTTACCCGTCCCCAGTCAGAGACCTTGGACAGTGTGGTCTCGATTTGAGACACAAGTTCTACGCGGTTTTCCTCCACAACGGAACGAGGGATGTTTGCACGACCCGTGTAAAATGCGTCTCCAGTGCTTTCATTTGCATAGCAATGCATGTTGTTGATGTACAACATGTCATTGATATGCAGTAGAAACAGCGTAGGAGACAGCACAGAGCCTTGCGGGACACCAGCATTAATGTCCATGCTATCAGAGCAACTATCGTCAACTACGGTTCGTATGCGTCTGCCGGACAAAAAGCTAGCCACCCATTTGCACAAACCCTCGGGGACCTCCGTAAGATGGCAACTTCGATAGAAACCCCGGTGCCAGACCCGATCGAACGCCTTCGCTATGTCCAGGCTACATGCCAATGCCTCCCTCTGACTCTCAATGGCTAGTGCCCATCGGTGTGTGAGATACACTAGAAGGTCACCAGTCGAGCGACCGTGGCGAAAGCCATATTGACGGTCACTGACCAGGTCGTGTACTTCTAGGTATCTTAAAAGCTGTGTGTTGATCACACGCTCCATCACATTGAAGAGGAGAGAGGTAATAGCGATAGGCCTGTATTTCGATGGATCTGATCTACCGCCCTTTTTGGGCACCGGGTGCACATTCGCAGTCTTCCATGAAGACAGAAATTGCCTAGTGTGGTAGGAAAGCGCGAAGAGGCGCGTGAGTACAGGACATAACTCAGGAGCACACTGCTTAAGCACCACTGCTGGTATACCGTCTGGCCCACTCGACTTATGAATGTCTAGAGAAAGCAACGCCCGCCGGACCTCCCGCTGCGTTGTGGAGATTTCCGGCATGGTCTTACCGCACCACGGTATAGTAGGTGGTACAGCGCCTTCATCGTTCATGTTCGAGTTCGAGGCAAGAGACCGCCCAGTAGATCGGCTTTCTCTTTAGCACTATGGGCCAAGTCACCATCGGTCTTTCGCAGTGGTGGTAAATACGACTGGCAAAAATTCCCTTCGGCAGCTTTGGCAAGCGACCAGAAAGCACGACTCCCAGCAGGATAGCTCGCAAGTCGCCCACCTATTTTGCCGATGAATTGGAATTGTGCTCTGGCAGTTGTTTTCTTATTGAACCTCTAGGCAGCATTTATTTGCGTTTTAACTCAGAAATATTCGGATCCTTATTATTACATGCCGTGGTCCAAGCCTCATATGCAGTTTACTTAAGAATTTTAGCTTTTCTGCAAGACCTATTAAACCACGGTCGTTTTTTGACACCGGCAGCTACTCACGGGTTAGGAATATAGCATTCCATACCAGAAAGGATTGTCGCAGTGACTGCGGCTGCGCAGACGTCAGGATCTTCTGAGTTAAAGCAGATCTGCCTCCACGGTTACGATGCGTAAAATTCTCGCAATCCATCCCAGTCTGCCGACTTATAGTGCCACACACGACGCCAATTAGTTGGCCCAGATGGATCGGGTTGTGAGCATGACATTTGAGTCCGAACGAGACAGTGGTCCGAGGAGCCAAGAGGTGCATTCACTGAGAAGCAGTATCCGTCCGGACGAGTAGTCAGCAGAAGGTCCAGTAAGGAGCTCGTATGTTCCTCTATATCTGGTATTCTCGTTGGAGAAAGTACTGAGAGAATCCGTAGGTCAGAGCAAATTCATGAGCAGATATCCCAGCATAGTTATTGGTTCGAGAACTGAGCCACTCACGATGGTGGGCGTTAAAGTCTCCTAAAATAACTAGTTCTGCTGTGGGATATTGCTCTAGAACTTTGTCAGTCGTCAAACTCAGGTGCGTGAAGAGTCGAGTTACGTCCGTGTCACCGCTATGAGATATATATAGGCACGCATAGATGCGAGTGTGGCCGCCGTAATCTACGTACACCACAATATCGACAAGTATTTGGACTTCAAGGATATGAAGGCGGCGACAGCAGATATCCTCCCGGACGAACATACATACACCGGCACGACTCATAAAATTGTGTTCGAGTTTGTAGCCGGGATAGTAAGGGCCGTTAGAAAAAGAATGGTCGGCTGCGCAGTCTCGAGATGGTGGTGGACTGCGTTCTCCACATTATTTGTGGATGGAGTAGCCGCTGTACAAACTCTTTTCTTTTTCGTTCTCATGGCCATTATATATAAAAAAAGTTACTAAGCTAAGGATGAGGATTCACTGCACAGACAGCTTAGAGGACGAAAGGTGCGGTTCTAAGACTGCCGAAGCTCGCCACAGATGATACGGTTGCTGGCACGGCGGGCGGAAGGGCCCCTGATCCCCCTCTGTTGTAGTAGCCGGGTCCACTCCGGTCTCCTTCTCCGGCACGACTACCACTTCAGATACTTTACACAGGCTGGCGGATCAGCAATTTGCCATGACACCATTTGAACTAATACATCAATCGGTCACATAGATAAGTTATTAGAAAGAAATTTGTAGGATTGAATCCACTTTAATTAATTTCAAAGTGGTGCATCTAGGCATCATAGTTTCCTCAAAACTAAAAAAGTATTAAAATATCGGATAATCAAGTAAATGATGAAAACATTCTACTGTATAATGTTAGCGCGTATTTCTTTTAACGAACGTGCAATGAATTTGATATTTTTGATGTAACGTGGCTTCATATAAACATACACTTAACAAATAAACGTAACATAAAATATTTCTTTTTAACTATCGTCGTATATATCTCTGTCCTACTTGTCCAGGGCGATAGGGGTGGCGTTGCAATTTTATCCTGGGCGGAAAGAGCATATGATGCAGCACTTTCTGCAAGTGCACGGCCCTAAGTACCTTTTTGGTTTTGCAAGCCACCATTCTAAGGAGGTTATGAGGAGCATGCTCGGCGCACATTGTGACGGGCATGAGACCTTGATTGCTAGTGGTCCAACCCCAGTAACACGGCTTTTTGTCAACCCTCAACCATTTTTGCACTTGTTGGTAGATTATCTAATAGACTTTTGAACGGCACTTTTGAATCGTCAGTTTAATTATTAATTTAAAAAACATTAAAAAACTACCACCGGTTCGGAATGATTTACTGCCGAGAAGAACCGGCAAGAATCTCAGCAGTTAATCTTTTATATTTTTTCAACTTTATATTAAAATACAATATAGCCTTACACTAGGTAATAACATAACATACAATGTTTTAATTTAAAAATTATAAGAAATGCCCCAATACAAATAAATACAAATCAATTAAGTTTTAAATTTTCCAAGCATTTTTATCATTTATGTATTCATCAATCTTGAAATAGCTTTTTTTCATTAAACTATCTTTGAAATATATCTTAAATTTATTTAAAGGTCAATTAACCACATTTTCTGGAATTTTATTGAAGAAAAATATACTTTGTATTGCGAGAAAGTGTATGTACCCTATGTACTTTCTGAAGACGACATTTTGGAACTACCGATTATCCGATATTTTAATATTTTTTTAGTTTTGAGGAAAATATGAAGCCTAAAGGTACCACTTTGGAATTAAATTAAAGCTGATTCAATCCTTAACATTCCTTTATAATTACATTTCCATGTGACCATAATTTCAGATGGTACGTGTCGTGGAAAGTAGCCATACCGATATTTTTTTTACTTTTTGGGAAAAAAATCCCATCTTTGCCCAGATGTATCTCTACAATGAATATACATAGAGTGCTCAAATTGTGTTAAAATTGTATAAAATTTAGCTAGATTTACAAAAGTACCTAACAAAGATACCTGCAAATCCTTCCTTCAGGTATTTTTTTCAAGAAAACTGCAAAAAGTGCCAGAATTTCACAGTTTTTCAGACACCATAGGAGTAGCACAGAGTTTAAGGGTTGCAAACTTGGGTATAAACTACTCTCAAACTCTCAAGAGACCTAATGTCTGCTTGATGTTTGCTTATTTTTGTGTCGATATTGACTAGCCTATTTATAAAAATTTTACATAGTTTTTTATAATTATATACCGTTTTTAAAATATTTGACTTGACAAGGAACTTGAAACGCAAAAATTACTTTAACCTAATTCCACGTCAACGAACTTTATCACATTGATTGCTGAAGAAATCCCATGTTGAAATTAAGCTAGAAAAATTTGGTTAAATATAAATGCATAAAACTAAAACCTTTTTTTTAATTAATGATTTTTTTTTTTAAAATTACGAAAAACTAAAAAAATCCTATTCTATGGTGGGGATGATTTCTTTAATACTTGACCTTATCGAGTGGGATATCGTTGAGTAGGGATTGTCAAATCATTTTTGAGGTTTCTTACGCAGTTTTTCAATAGGTAATATGACTCCTTTTTAAAATGTTGGCCTGTGAAGTACTTACCCAGCATTTTTGGTTCGGTTACTTTAGGTCGAGATATCACCCTAAACGCAATGTTTTAAAAATCTAAAAAACTGCAGATTACCACACATTGACTGAAATTAGTTATATTTATAACAATATATTTATAATATTTGTTATAGGGGGATTTTTTTCATCTAATATTTTAACAGCTCATCTTAAAACAAATGCAGTTATTTTCTAGTAGAAAAAGGTGTAAAGGCATGTATTTTTCTAGTTTAAATTCAAGTGAAATTGATTTTTAAGACATGCAGAAAACTGCACATTGGGGTAGTAATTTTTTTGAGCAGTTTTTTATTTATACACAAATAATTATTTGTAACAGGTGTACAAATATTTAACCGAATTTTTATTAGTTTAAGGTATACCTCGTATACTCGTATGTTACATGTATCCCTGAAAATAAATAGTTGCTTGTTATATTGATGGTTTTATGTCCGCCGAAAGTGGCCGGTCCGGGGTTGTGGGTGTAACAAGTGTCGAGTGGTGTCAGGGGATATTCGGGACTCGGGACATGTGCGGCGCACCGCCCACCCGCTCTCATTCACCTTCTTTTCATTCATTTTTCACTTCGATGTTCGCTGGCTTGCCGTTCGCGCGCGTCTCGCTCTTCGGCAAGAATACCGCGCGCGGGAAATTTAATATTTTTCCGCGAGCTTTTCTTTCGTGCGTGATTTCAAATGTCGTTTAATTAGTGTTTTTTTATTTAAAAAATGGGTGAACAAGCACTTAATATTTCTGATGATAATTTAGAGCAACATATAATTACGTTATTTGAAAAACTCGAGTGTTTACGTAAGGATGGGAATACTAATAGTAATGAGGGACTTTACGGGAGAGTTCCCGCGAGGTTGGAAGTGCGGACACTGTCTTTGTGGAAAGCCGTGGTAGCGGAGTGTGCCGCCTCTTTTCTGTACGTGTTCATAGTGTGCGGCGCTGCTAGTGGGGCAGGTGTCGGAGCATCTGCCTCAGCGGTCCTGCTCTCCACGGCTCTTGCTTCCGGCTGTGCCATAGCTACGCTAACACTATGCTTTGCTAGTATATCTGGTAAGTTCCTTCTTTTGTTTCGTGTCAGTTGGTGAAAAAAAGCTGCCGTCTTCATTTAAAGAAGGCCCCCAACGCGCATATACATTTGCTTGAAATAGAGCTAATTAGTTCCGTACCCGAAGGGTAAGTAGCGGAACCCTATTACTAAGGGTCCGCTGTCCGTCAGTCCGGCCGTCCGTCTGTCGCCAGGCTGTATGTTATGAACCGTGATAGTTAGACAGTTGAAATTCTCACAGAAGATGTATTTCTGTTGCCGCTATAACAACAAATAATAAAAAACAGAATAAAATAAATATTTAAGGGGGCTCCCATACAGCAAACGTGATTTCTCCGCTCGATTTTGTTCGACATTGATAACGGCAACAGGCAGACGCCTAAAAAATTAACAGAATATTTAGATAGTCATTATAAAAATAATTAATTAAATTAAAATAAAACAAATATTTAAGGGGGGCTCCCATATAACAAACGTGACCTTGTGTTCGCCTTTATAGATAATGGTACGGAACCCTTCGTGCGCGAGTCCGACTCGCACTTGGCGGATTTTTTTTTAGAGCTTGGCGTAAAAAGTGGAAAATAATTAATTTCATTTATATCACATAAGATATAAAAAAAATATTACAGTAATTATCTTGTTTTATAGTTATTTAACATTTCATGAAATATGTTATGTTCCCGCTATAAGTTGATAAGGAGTTATGAATTAAAAATAGAAAAACTAAAGGTTCGGCCGTTATTTTTTTAAAGTAATGTTTAACAGATATCCTAAATCAAATACAGTTATTTGCTAGTTGAAGAATGTAGAAAGCCATGTAATTTTTTTTCAGTCTAAAACTTGCAATACGACAGTGGAATCGATTTTAATAACGAGCAGAAAACTGCACTGACAATGAGGGGAGATCCAAAAGGGTTCTAAGTTACATAAAACCATAAAACTATTTGTCCTTCTTAATATAATCTTGCTTGAGATACATTACTTTTATAACAATACATTTATAAGATCGCGAAATATTTTTTTCCAAACCATCAAGAAAACTTTTTTAACTTTGCCTTAAAAATAAGCTGAAACTGCCTCCAGTGCTTCCTCCACCTCACTGTCGTCCTAAAATTTTCTTCCTCGTAAATCTTTCTTCAGGTTCAGAATTAATAACAATCGCTGCACAGCAATTCAAAGCAAGTTGTGTACAGCATCCATCTCAAAAAAAGCAACACGCCCTTTGTTTGTTTTCCACGTCTCTTTTCTTTGGTCTTTCTGATGTGGTTGCGTATATAGTAATCTCCAATGATCCCAAAAGACTGTTGCCATCAATTTCCTGGCCGATTCCGTGACCTTAAACTTCTTCTAACCTAACCCTGTCTTTTTTTTGTTATTGCATCGACTCTTGTTTAGGTTCAGGGTCAAAGTGATGAACCCAAGTTTTATCTCTAGTAATAATTCTTTCTAAAATCACTTTTATCAAGATAAAATTTTACAAACAAATTACAGACTCGAAAATCTTCTTAAAATGTTGGAAAACTTAAATATACGTACAAAGTCGGTAGGTATATTAAATATCTCATCAGCATTACCTTCTCAGCCTGTACCGTTGACCGTAAGTTGGATCACCAAAGCCGGTCTTCGAGTCTAATCATTTCCTGTGACTAAAACCTAGATCGTGTGTCAACGTGGTGAAAGCTGCGTTTTCCTTTGAACGCCGATGTGGCCTGCCTGTTACCGTTTCAGCTTGGAACTAGGTATTTGAACTGTGTCGGTGAGTTTGGTTCTTCGCTGAAGTTCTTTATTTCTGGTTTTTCATTATTCGGATTTTTTTAGAAAAAACGAAACTCTTTCCGAAATTTCGCCACCTTTGTATCGATTCTAATGCAAGGGCGGATCCAGAACAAAAGTTTAGGGGGGGGCGATCATAAGATCTATTGGTATTTTTTGAACTTTGAATCTGCAAACGTAAGTTACCCAATCGACCCAGCTCGTGCAGTTTTTTTTATAGCCCCAAGTATTTTTTATATGTAATAAAAAGTTATATATTTAAAAAAATGTTACAATTCATTTCTTCCTCGGCCGTCCTTAGTGGGGGGCCCGATCGCCCTTTGCTGGATCCGCCCCTGTTCTAATGAAATTTTACAGACAGGTATTATGTAAACCGCTATTACATACAAATTTTTATTGATTGGAAAAAAAAATTGCGTGAGTAGCAATCCTTACATTGAACTTATAAAAATATAAATAATAGGTAGTGTTGTGTTATGTTTTATATAGGTTTTCAATAGTAGACTATTAAACATGGGATATAAGAAAGAAGTTATTGGATTTTTGAAGGGTCGACAGCGCGCGAGTGAAGGAAACGTAAAATCATTTTCAGTCTGCCACTTAGTAAAATTGTCATACACTTTCATATATCTTTCTTTTTACAGTAACAGATTTTCTACGATTGCCTTCGCGTCAACTTTTATTAATTCCAGCGTCAAGTCCAAATCATCATCGCTTAAACTCATTATTTTTATATTCAGATTTTGTTTCTAACAACAAAATCTGTTTGCCGCCAATTTTTTCAAAATAAAGAAAAAAAAACCATGTTATGGTAGTAATTGCAATTGTTCGATAAATGCATCCCGCATTTCGAGTTAAATACTAGGTAGCTACTTTAAGGCCATCAGTGATGAAAAATATTTTATTCTCTAAATTTTGCGAGTCATAAGCCTAGCAAAGTGACAAAATTTGTGTCAAAGGAGGTGAAATAGGAGTTTTATATTTTTATGAAAAAATAAGGGGATAATACATTTTTCTTTATCATTTTTGTGATGTCTTTTGTAATTTTTATATTGTACAAACAATAATAAACAAACAAACAATAAAATAAGGGATGAAATTTTGTTCTAGCTATTTTTGTTAGTAAAAATATGAAAATTGTTAACTATACAGACTTACAGTTGCAAAAAGGAATGACATTTACAGAATCATCTCCTAACGGGAGTAAAATGCGGAAAGAAGGTTTATATGGAAACTCCACCGGTTGATACTAATACAACACGGGAAACATTAGATCGCACATGGAACCAGCTATTTCACATATATAATTATTTTATTCTAACTTGTCTGCGTGTGCTACCTGCCACCCTGCTAGTATATTAATTCTAGAAGCAAGGTGCAACAGTTTTCTCGGCTAGCAATAATTGTGTAGGGTTGATGACTAGGGGCCAATAAAAATCCAACCATCATTTTGTATTTTTTTGAAGCTAGCGGGATGGCTGTGTTAGATGAGTTATGCCGCGGTGCTTGAAACGTGCAGATGTTCTCAATTATCTGTTTTTTTCTTACAACGGATTGCGGCTGAGTTGGAAACGGGCGATGTGTTTTTTTCAACGTGTCTAACTTTTAAGTAGGAAAAAGAGATCCTTTACAATCTTAAAATAACTGTAGAGAGTACGAAACTGTAACTTATTTTGTTTAGGTAGGTTACGAAGTAAAAATAAATGAATACTCATTAGAGGTATACATACAAGTATACCCAAATTAACAACTTACTCTAATGACCTTTTCAGACACATAAATATTTTAAGATTATCAAATTGTAGATATAGTAGCAACTTTTTATTTATCAAGATTAGCGACACCCGGCGCCCCCAACTTCACTCGTCTGTAACGTCTCGGGGCAAAGGTTGCTGCTTTACAAGTCGCAGTCCGGCCCCATATGGAGTACTGCTGTCATCGCACTCGGTTCAATAACGGGCTGTAAGAATTGTTGACCCAAACTCACTTACTGCATCGAGCCTCCCTGTGTGTGTTGTACCGCTTGTAAGTACAACGGGAAATGTTCTGAGGCATTGTCCCATACAAACTTTGTCCCCCTTTTTCACCCCTTTAGGGGTAGAATTTCGGAAAATCCTTTCTTATCGGATGCCTTCGTCATACAAAGAACACCATTCAGGACAAAGCATTTTATATGTATAGATGTTAAAGTTTAATTTCTTAAATAGTTTAATAAAGCTAACCTAACAACCTACACTAGTATTTCTAAATATACCGCTGTTTTATCAATACACTGGTGAATTGAAGTGACACAGGTGAAATTCATTATACTGGCACGTCGCCGCCGCGCCGCGCCGACCGGCCGCTGCCGCGGCACGCTCTTTCGGCTCGTGCGCTGCTCACAAAGATAACCTTACGACTCCTCGCCACCAAACTTTCCTTTGTGTTCTGAAGATTAAAATAAGTATGATCCGAATCTCATTAATACAAAACTAGAAAAAATATGCAAAAAATTAACAACACAATTTCAACTTTACACCCTTGTTCAAAGGAAACTGACAACGTAATCTTCCAAATCAAACCCAGTTCTATAACTACCTAGCAATAGACATACAGACAGATTATTCCAAATACAACAACCCAAACTGTAATTCTACGAACTTTTAAAAACACAAAAACAGCAAAGACATGTTTTTCTTACATTTACGGTACGGTACGTTATATATTAAAACTTGACCTTACCATAAAAACATAAAATAACTGGCTACATAAATATTATTACGTCCCGCCCGGCAAACACGTGTTACCCTTCACCCTTTGTCCCCTCATTGTAACTTTGTAATGGCGGCCACTTAATAGCGAGATGTGACAAAAATGACACTTTAAATTATAACATATTATTATGACACCGCGATCTCTCTTCCTGGCACAATCGGGCTCTAATTTCGAACTCGATATAATGTTCGCAAGTCGCCCGTGATTAATTTTTAGGCGGTGGTTTACCATCATGCCCACGTCCGTCGCCCCAATTTGATACATCTCTATCTCTATTTCAAGATAGGATTAAATATGGAATGCTAATAGCGTTACTAAAGCCATGAATTTGGTCCAGTAAAAGAATGGTTTCTGCTATGTGACTAAATCTCAGGACAATGTCTTTCTTCAGAACTTTTGTCAGTTTTTCAATGATTTATGTAGGGACCTAGTTAATAACATGCTAATAAAAAAGTAGAAAAAAATTGTTTTTTTATGGGCAGTCTAGGGGGGGGGGGGGGACTGCTCTTCTGGAACTTTTTGGATCCTTATTATATTTTCCTATTAAATGAACATAGCTGTGACACAGACTATACAATTATATTATTATGCTATTATATCGGTAAATTTCAGACGTCAAATCTGTAGCTAAGGAATGTGGAGCAAACATAAAAACATAGATTATCTTTTTAATGCTCATACCTACTGTTTCCATTTTATCCTAAAATATTTGTATAGATCCGCTCAACTCCCAATTTAGCAATTAGAACACTATAATGTTGAAGGCGTGCTGAAATGAGCGGTTTCCCGGCTTTATAGCATACGTGGGGTAACTTTTTATTGCCGATCATAAAACTAGGTATTCTCCATGCTGCTATGGACACTAACAACTACAGTGACCTGTTCCGGCATCGCCCGAATTTTCTGCAGAAATAACTCAAATACTTGTATCGTCTATCTATCAGTATAGGCTTCATTGCCATATTTAGGTACGGATAGTTTTCGCGATCCTTGATAGAGTTATTATAATGCATGTAGTTCGAGCCTAATAGTCAGAATATAACGGAATACCTGAAACGGTTATTAGTACAATAGCGTTTAGTGCTCTGTTAGCTCGGCCTTAAACCACCGATAGGCAAGTGAGTCGAATCACTGAGACAGACCCCAATCCGCAATCACCGCCCTAGGCGAATCGAAGTGAATCCCTTTTTATCCCCGATCGTCTTTATCCCATGATAGGCAAGTACAGTAACATGTCGCTTAGAAATAAGCTGACGTCTATGCGTTACCTAAGCGCAATCTGCATAAACTCCAAACCCTTCAAATGTGGGTGTCTGCAATGTGGACCTACACAGGGACTTTGAGCTTCCTACGATTCCCCAGTATCTTAAAGACCTGGCAGTCCGCTTTTTCGAGCGTACACAAAATCACTCCAATCGATTAATTGTGCAATCCACAACCTACCATCCCCCCGCCCGACCTCGGCACGGTCGAAAAACTATTGTTAGGCGGCCTCTGCACGTACTAACAGCCCCAGACGACGATCTCGCTATCCGGATAGCGAGAATAGTTTTAACGACCTCCCCTAATAGGGCCTCCACCCTCACACGACGCCGACGTCCCCGGGTTCGTAGGCGAACGCTCGTATACGAGGTATCAAAGAATGCCGGGGCGCTTCTCGCCCTCACTCAATCGCAATCGCAATCGCAACCGCGTAACGGGGAACTTCCCTCCTGGCGCTGACTCACCTTCGGGTTCGAGGCTCACGCTGGTTGAAGGAACGACCCTTGAATTGAGCGTTTGGCGCTATATGGGCTGAGATTCCTTCAGTCTCGCCCCAAAAGCCCGATGGGGCAGTAATGGCTGCAACAGCCAACTGCATAGTCAGTTCGAAAAAAAAACTCGGTTGGTTTTTGGCAGAGTGGTAAGAAGTAGGATTCTCGCATCCATTAAAGGGTTTTTTTTAATAAATTTAGGTGGGTGAGCCTTGTGAGATAACTCCTCCGTCCGCCTGTCCGTCTGTCACAGAATTGTTTTTGTGATGTATGTGTGCGGGGCAAGGGTTTACTAGGTCTTTCTGTACCTACCTATTTAGTGACTGTGTCATGTGACAATGTGACCTTTCAGGTATACATATTGTAGCCTTTGACCAACATGTTGTGTTGTTTTGTGTCAGGTGCTCAAATCAACCCCGCGGTGTCGGTGGCGCTGTGCGTGCGGCGCCGCGTGTCCCCGCTGCGAGCCGCGCTATACGTCGCTGCGCAATGCGGCGGTGCCATCGCCGGAGCTGCTGCCATATATGGGTAAGTCATTCTTACAAGTAAACTCACTAAGTTTATAAGGCTTTTGGATGTACCTGCGTGGTCACGTATTACCTATCGAGGATATCCTTCGTTGCTGCGCTAAAATTCTGTGCTGCAAGTTATCAAATGAACTGAGTGGTACGCACGCAGTTAAGACGTTTTATACGTGTATGCTAAGTATGGTAAGTAGGTCCATACATACAATCCAATCAATTCGTTCGCATGATATACATATATCAATTGATATTATACTTCTACATCAAAATTGATATATTTATATTTTAAATTTAAATAAATCATTTACATCTAGTTCAACATTCGACTAATAAAACCTAACTATTTTTGATTACAAAGACTAAAATTTAGAATCGTGGGGTTTGTGTAAAGTTGTGGGATTTCATAAAAATCTAGTTAACTTTGTAACTATAACTATTATAACTAACATTTTTAACTTATTTAATTCCATTCTTAGCGTAATTTATCTTGATTAAGTATTTATAGGACTTGCCGTACCTGCTATATACCTGCTGACTGCAGCGGCGAATCGCGTAATTTTACAGCGTGCCGGGAGAAATGGAGCCGGTGTTCGAGGTGCATTCCACACCTGCCGCGACCCGGCCACTAGGGTTGCACCGTCGAAAAAAAAAACCATTGCTATTAATCGTAATATTATTAACATTGTAACGTGACAACTTGTGCCTTTCACTTTTTATGTCTGTCTCTCTCGCTCTTAGGCGGGCTAACCATGCCGCGTGCCTCTCACTCGCTCTCATTGTGAGCGCATAACGTGAGCGGAGCGTAACGCAGTTTCTTAAAGTGTCACCCGGCAAACCAATTTATAAGACGTTGTCACGTCAATATTAAAGCACAACTATCATAATTTTTTTTATTTCTGCGGGCTGATGTTTTTGTGAAATTAAATAAGTTTAGTAATGTTTTTTGAAGTCGAATAAAATTAATCCCAAACTTGACAACAGACAGACTCAATCAATCAAGCACAATAAGGGTCAATTTATCCACAGCTAAAATATTTTCTATTGGGCTGATTCACAAAGAAAACAGAGGTTCTCGATACAACAGGTATAAGTATGCAATAAAATTTAATTGCCGTCGCAATTAAAATTAACTGGAGGCCTGCGCCTGTGCTGCTAGCGTGTACGGTGTTTTAGTAGATTGTTTATTTACGACGTTCTCAAAATTTGAGAATAAAGTACACATGTGCTGTAATATGGTGATGGGCTGTTCTAAAATTATTTAAGAAGATTTGAAATTAAGGAAAATATTAGGGAGCTATATTCGCGTGCGTCAAACTCAAATAGCGCTATTGTACATTAGACAAACTCAAATAGCGCTATTATACATTAGACAATTTCTCGAATTACTAGATCATTTTAATAAAATATCATTGCAAACATATATTTAAATGTAAATTGCTAACGTAGGTAATTTATGTTAAATGTTTGTTAGTTTTTATCTGTTAGGTATATATATATTTATATTTATTGTTAAAAAAGATATTTACTTTATAGTTTTGTACTAAAACTGTATTAAATTGAAAAACTAAACAACTTACCTAACTAAATAACGTAATTATTAGTTTGATCTCTAGCATGTACTACAAAGTTAAAAAAAATATATGGAAGTACCTACCTACCTACCTTCTAAACGACTAAACGTAATTTTGTCTTGTGCATTAGCTTCTTGGCAGCGAACGATAAAAGCATAAGCTGCTTCTCGGGGTAAATTATTTTATAAATTTGAAAAAGTAACTCCTATTTTCATACATTTAGTTCTATTGACAGTCAGTTAAATCATTTGTTTAATTAATATTTAAAAAAAAAAATTGCTTGAAAAATAAAAAATACTACACTATGTTAAACTCCATGAAAAAGTTTTATTCTTTTTAGACGTAATTGTGGTATAAATTAGTAGGTAGGTCATAAATAGCGTATGGAACTCATACCTTAGTATTCATTTCATAAAAGATAATCTTGCTAATTGTCGAAATACATAAATTCTTATTTTAGTTTCGTCAACAACCCTGGAAAATTCCGGTTCACTTACCTATATTTTACTTAAAATCAGGATTTTGCCATCGAACTGTCGAAGACTCGAAGTCGCCCCAAAGCCGAACATCGTGAACAAACTTGTATGTTTGGGAAAAATAAAAAGGTTTGTGACCTTATTGTGACCATTGACTTATATATTCAATATATAGGATATAGGAACTCGTTATTATATAGGAACAGGAACGTTGACCTTATTTTGTACATATTATGTAATTTCAATTCAAACATATACTAATATGGTATTATCAGGGTAGTATTTACATTGCATACATATAATTTGGACGTGCATCTGCACACATAACATATAGGTAGGTACTTAGGCTACCTACACTAGCTATAGGCTAGGAGATGAATGTGATTATCAATACTAATATTATAAATGAGAAAGTAACTCTGTCTATCAACCCAATTATAGAATAATAACCAACTCACACTTGACGTTTTCAAGTAGCCTACGTCCTTTTTTTGGGACTCAAACTATCTCTATGCCAAATTTTATCTTAATCGGTAGGTATAGCGGTTTTAGCGTGCAGAGGTAACAGACAGTTTACTTTCGCATTTATAATATATGGATGGGTTATGGATGGGGCACCTGTAGGAAGCGTTTGTTAAAGTGTAAAGTTCGCCGTATCTATGTTGTTTTTCTCAACTTCACAGACACAAAAAAAGCCATAAAAATTCAATTTTCTTTGCAGTGTTGTATTTCATCTCAATGTTTCTTTGCCTTCAAAACAATTCTGAGTAAAAACGTAACGATTTCATCTAAACTGTGAGTCAAGCTTTTGATACGTTATGCTTTATTTTGTTGAAAAAACATAATATGAGTGCTTTTCCGAGATAAATTTATAAAACCTGCCAAGTGCTTGCCGGCTTGCATAAACGAAGGGCGTGGGTTTCATTCCTGCACAGGACAAACATTTATGCGATGAACATTTGTGTTTCTCTTGAGTCTGGGTGATTTATATGTATAAAATATATGTATTTACAAAAATTTAGTATATATATGTATTTGTAGCCGTTGTCTGGTATTCATAGAACAAGCTTTGATTAGTTTTGGACCAGATTGCGCTAAGTTTAATAAACAAAAATATTTAAAAAAAAATTTTAGGCTATCTTAGCTTGAGAATTGTATTTCAGGCATTTTAAAATACCTTCGCGCCTGTTATGAATAGTAAAAAAAATACTAACATGACACTTTTTTCCGATGGAGTGGTCAGAGATGTTACGAACCTAGTCATCGATTGACGTTTCCTCGTAACATCCACGTTTCACCAAAGGTATTCCGTCCCACAAATAGTTGGTGATGTACGTAAAGTTAGCAGAACAACTATCGCAAATCGAAATGAAATAAGTTGCGTAATTTGCCGCTAATTTGCTGTGATTTATCCGTGAAAAACTAAAATTTGCCTGGTTATATTTCTTAAGTTCAGAGTTTTCTGCTAACTTTACGTACAGTTAGCCGAACACTTACGAAAAAAATGGGATTTATAGGAAACCAAATACATAGGTATTTTCCGCTAATTTGCCGTGATTTATCCGTGAAAAAATAAAATTTGCCGCTTTGATATTTCTTGAGTTACAGAGATTTTTTTATGCCCCTTAAGGCATAAACTCGTAAGATTTGATCTCATGCTGGAAGAATTATCTAGATATAATTAGTTTGTACGGAACCCTCGGCCAGACTCGTACTTGTCCGGTGTTTGTAAATTCTTGGTTTTAGTTTTAGTTAGTTACAATTACACTTCAGTTATTAATACAAACAGATTAGTGAAGATTATTACAGCGTACCTACTTTTATTCTACGCTTATCCCTCTACAACATATCATTTTGTATTTCCAATTGTTTGTTATGAAATGTATACAATTCCTCGGTATTGTGTAATTTACAATTTATTTTACACATTTTCTGCCAATTTTGGGGATTATTACATTTAACCCCAAATGTCCAAACCTTAAGAATAACCTATAATAATATTTAAATCCCGCCCTTCGGCCTCATAGATACAAATCTATCCATACATCCCAAAATTCACCATTTACGTTAAAAAACCTACTTATCTACTGCTTTTATAAAATCTATAAAAAGTATATCTACTATTGATTCAGAATAAGTTTTGGATGTTAAGATATCTTCGTGATATTTAGATTGTAGGGACTACTTAATATCGATATATTTTATCGTTATAAATTTATGAACCGAAAAAGATCGATAAGCGGTAGTTACGCGCTCGTATGTTGAGACTGCAGACTGCATCCCCAGGTCAAATATTGAATGTTACGTCAAATGTGAGAATGAGATAGGATAGGACATGTAACGTCCTATCGACGCGAGATAACTCAAGTTTCTTTTTTAAATATTATAGGTAGGTATTGCTTTTTGCCCGCGGTTCCACCCGGTCTAAATTGATTATCGGTGTAGGATTTCAACGACAACTCTTCAATTATAGAAAAAAACCAGTGTTGGGTTCCGTATTTGCTTGTCACAAGTACAGACAGTACTTTTAAAAAGTTGCTGTAGAATTATTCGTTTACTTGTAAAGTCTACTCTTCTATTATTTTTTTTAAACACGTTTTATACCAGGTACTGCCGTAAATCCAAAAGCAACTATTTAGCTGGCAGGTTTACTTACAGTTCACAGCTTAATATTTCGCAAACGGATCTCTAAATAGAAAAATGGTTTTCTACAACCGTAATATTTTTAAACGACGTCCAATTCAACGACACCCTCCCCGATATACCAGAAAAAAATTATAATTACGTGGAGGGTAAGAATCCCAAAAAATATATTTTTCAAGGTTCTATTGCCGAGGTCTTTTATTTTAATCCCCCTGTCACACAGGAATAAAGTGGTTGGTGAAAACAGGCTGTCCCCCACAGTATATACACAAACATTACACATTACCTAGATGCATCCTTCTGCAACAACTCTGCTAGCGATCATAAACGCATGTTTATCTGGTCTGGTTTAGTGTATCGAATAAAAATGCGACTGATGTAATGCAATGTAATGTATTTCATTCCTGCCACGTCTTGCGTACGTTTCAAAAGCCTAATTCGAAAATACCCCCTGAAAAAAAATACATTTGTCACCTATTGTTTAGTATTCCCGAGCCCGAGCTACCTGCGGGCCTAGCATTGACGCCTACGCTTGATTTATACGACATGTGTCTTGTTGCGATGCGACAAAAGGGACTCGCACAATACCATATTGAAGCTCCAATTTCAATAGAAATATTTTCTCAGTGTGTCAGAAATTTTACCTGGAAGCAATTTCATACGCTCCAACGAATTTGTTCGTATCCTTTGGATATCGGATTCTTTAAGGGCAATGATTAGTAATAAATGCAGATAGGACCAAATAAAAAGTGGGCATTGTCATCCCTGGATTTAAATACTTTAAACTGGACCATATTAATTTGTTAATTTTTTTTTCGGGTTAAACTAAAACAAAATATAGAAGAAAATAAATAGTTAAACATGATATTTTTTAAAGTTGTGACTATTATATGTCACATGAGACGCGCCAGTAAAAAGTTAAGTTGAAATACTTACTTATATTAATTACAATAAAAAATGTAAATGTATAATATACTCACATATCTCTATGTTGCACCAGTTGTTGTTTTTCTCCACTACGGGGGCACAGGCTTTTCCTTAGAGAAAGGAGGCTTAGGCTGCGCTAGTCCAGTGTGAATTGGCAGAGCTACTTGTATTGCTGAGTGTATTTTATGTGTAAGGAACAATATTTCTTCAGTAGCATCTTTTATCTAGATCTTATTTAGCAAACAGAGAATGCAGGCTCTCATTTCCTTCACTAGTTTTTTAGACAAATATTGTTTCAGAGATCATTTCCTTTCCTTTTGTTCCTGGCTCACAACATTAATGAAGGAATGAATGAAATGCCGCCATTATTATGTTAGCAGGGACGTACTTGAGTGGGCACAAAATGGCTTGAATAATAAAATAAAGTGTTCCCTTCTGCTAAAGGACAATTCTTATCTAAATATAATCTAATTTTAGATCAGGAAAAGAAATATGATTTTCAGAATGACACATTTAGTGATGTCAGTAAAATATCTTAACTTTTTTGTGTTTAAGTGCAGTGAACTTTTGCCGGCAGATGGCGCGTCTGGGTGATGCACGTGCATCGCAGCGATGCACGTGTGGGGACGTCTTTATAATTACAAAATAAAAAAATACATAACAGTATACCTTCTGTAGATTGCAACAAGGTCTATTCTCTGTAAAATGTACATGACACCATCATTTGTATTAAAGGATTGCTGATCAGTTTAATTAATATGCTGACATTTTACTTACATTTTTAAGGATGCTTCCTACAACATTTCGTTACGTCGTCGTAGGTCAGTCCATGTTATCTTCTGTCGTTGTCATAGGAAAATCGATACGATACGATAGTATCGATTAGATATGATCGATAATATACGATAGTATATTGACTATTGATCTAGGCATTCACTAATTTAGTTTATAATTTTAGGAAATATCAATTTCCACTTTTAGGGTCCCGTAGATAAATGGTAAAACGGAAACCTATTGCTGTCACACTGCTGCTTATCTGTCTTTCTATTCGAGTATGTAAAACCTTCAAAAATGTAAGAAACAAAGACGATTTTTTTTTCAACTCACCTATTGGAAAATGTTGATTGGTTCGTCGTTATGCGGAAGGCAAGTGCATCTTTGCTCCTGATCGCTCCCGAAGTGGACAGTAATGAGATTTGATAGAGTTGTAATAAAAAAAATGTATTCAGATTTATGTTTTAGAAGCTCATGAGTCACTGCCTGCCTAGACTAGGAGACCACCGACCAAGCGACCCTAACTAGCTTCAGTATCATGTGATCGTCCCCAAAATTTAGACAATAAAAGAAAAACGTACGAACTGCGTCCTTGAATGTTTCTTTAATTAAATAAAACTTGTTGTTAATTTACTTTTACGTACAATAATTTATGTAAATATTAATGTTAATGCGTTGTATCTAAAAGCGTTTTTTTTATTTTTCTCACAGAGGGGAATAAAAGTACAGTGTTATTACTCGGTTAATTTTTATTTTATTTCAGGCGGGTATATTAAATCTCTCACTACGCTCAGCATTATCAGGACTCTACTCTAGATTCCTTCGCTACGTTCTGGTATATTATTTTCCATCCTTGTAGATAATACATTACAATCTACATTTTTTTTCCCTGGCGGCTGACAGGCATGTGGGGTGTCATTGTTTAGAGCTTACTGAGTAGAGTAAGTATATAGATTTATTTATTTTTGTGTTCATAAATAAAAAAAACCGGCCAAGTCCGACTCTGGCTCGCGCACCGAGGGTTCCGTGCAACCTTATTAAAAATATTTTTATTATATGATGTAACTAAAAATTGACGGTTTTTGCAAGTTTTCCTTTATCTGTGCTATAAGATGTTGGTTCGTACCAAATTTCAAGATTCTGAGTTCACGCGAAGTGCCCAGTAGGTTTTGATTCCCTTGCGAGTTTCGAAAATTTGCAGCATAAACGGCTGTATCTTTTGATTGCGTTTGCTTAGAAATTTGATTTTTTCACAAATTCTGTGGATTGCGGTGTAAGTATTTTTTTGTTGGAAGTCCCTAACCAATCACTCAGACTATAGTAGTCTACTTGTTTTATATGTATAATATTTATGTATTTACCAAAAAAGATTTATATTTATTTGTATTTGTTCCATAGTACAAACTTTGCCTAATTTGGTACCAGACGGCGCTGTATGTAATGCCCAACAAAAAAATGAACGCCAGCACACTTGGTCTTTTGCATTCCTTAACCCAGCTACTTCCAGTTATCTTCTTTAAGTCACCCCCCCCAGTGACGGCGTCCCAGCTGGACTTACCACATGCCCCAAACCTTACGGAAATTTATATAATATAATAAGTAAACTGAAACGTTCAATCGAATACTCTGACGATTTGGTTTTTTATATTGCGTATTTCATAAATATTCTATGCAGTCAGTGTTCAAATTAAATTATTGCGTTGATGTGAATAAAATATTATCTAAAGTTCTGAGAGGGCTTGCCGATATACTAAAAGTGTTTGACTCCCAAAGAAACCCATACAGCCTACAGAAAATTTACTCTGCCTATGGAAGACTTCATTCTTTAACTAGCCATGGCCAAAGAATTAATAGTAGGTACCATAGCCGAGGTATCCCAGTCATATAGCACTTACTTAATTATTCAAAAACTTTTCCGCTTCAGGCGGAAACTGTAAAAGCAAGTTATGAAATAGAAAAGAAATTATTTATGGCTCTTTTCCTAAAAGTCAATTGTCGTCCCTTCAGACTTCAAAGGGTTGGGAAACTATGCGAAATGAATATGCAGCGGGTGGATAAGATGGCAGTAAAAAGGATAATAGTCCCGTCTACCCTGATAAGGAATCTGGGTTATAAACGGGGCAGTGAATATGTGAGTATTTTAACAACGTATAGGGCAAGTTTTCTCTCGATGAATGATGTTTCTTTGATAATTTTCTTCAGACCGTTCTTATCAGATTTCATTAATGCAAAACGTTATTAAAATAGATATGTTTCCGGTTTTGGCGTGTCGGATGTGCAAGAACATGGTTGATTTTAGCCTTCCGGGCTTTTGCTAAACCTAGACACTTACAACACAGCTAATGGGTATGGGTCATTTCGGAAAGTGTCAAGTGCAAGTGCCATTTGATGCAGCTTAGAAACGGATACGCTGATTAGTTATTATAGCTAATTTTATATTAAGTAAAAGTGCCGGTATAAAACTGTGCTTATCATCGTCATGTCACTTGATATAACAAATCAATATTTGCACCTGTCTGTCACCTGCAGTGCCAATCTAATACACAAAGTGTAAATGACCCTTAAATTGAAGAAGAGGCTTTCCACGGGGTGCTTATTCAGCAGAGACTCCGAAAACTCCACAGTTACATGTGTATAACTCTACATCAGTGTAGTGAACTTACACACACGTTACTTCAATACCTTTAAGTCCACCACCAATTGTCACTTATAATTTTGCTCGTCACATTCCGTCTTGATTTTGTTGTGGATTTTCAAGCAAATTGTAGGGATGCAAATGGGCGCCTTTATAATTTGTACGTCCCATCCCGTCATGACTTATCATGGACATTCAAGAAAAATACTGTCCAAGCAATAACGTGATAGTGGACTTAAAAATGAAAAGCGTGTCATCGATGTCGGGCAGTATTCAAGGAAAGACGGTACGGCACTAACTACTTAGATGCCTTTTACAATTCATTGCAGCAACTTACCGCAATGCAAGTGTTACTTTGCAGTCTACGGACGAGGGAACAACGTATAATAATACCTATAAATTACGAAGTTTACTTAGATTGACTCATTTATTAAGATTGAGGCACCAGTATCGATGCCAACTTTCATAAGTTTACAAAAATAGATGGTCACAAAAGCAAAGACCCGCCAATCAAAGCTATAAAGCCCGTCACACACCTAAGCTATAATATAATTAGTATGTCAAAATATATCCAAACTGAAATAATTATAGCATATGTGTCGTCATGCAAATATTACTGTAGAAAATATATATCGTAAAATGCTTTGCTAAAACTTATATAAATAAATATTATAGTATAGTTCCGTGTGCGATGGACTTAAAAGGTTTTCGTCCCAGAGATCGTTTAGGATTTCCATTAAATTTTCATGAATTTTGTTAAACTACGACTGTGTGTGAAGTTACTTCCGTTACTCATATAATTATGTATAACTAAGCGTCACATCGCATAATCATATATGAGATTTCTATAATCGCAGCACAATATTTATTTGTATTTGTAAAGAAAAAAAAAGGCGATCTAAAAAAGCAACACCTAAAAAAAAAACCACACCTTTTGTCCAATTTTTAAATGTGGCTCAAGTAAGACCCATAACATACTAGGATGGACAGACACTACAGACAGACACAAGAGTGACAGCAATTAGTACTCCATGTCGGCCTTTGGTTGTACCAAGTGAACTGAGCTCTTAATTTTTTTCATGATTTACGTGTTCACTTCGATACACAAACAAAAAAATATAAAACCTTAAAGATATATATTTGCACGGCCCATGGAGTAATTTTCGTTTATAAACATTATTTCTACTGAAAAAACTGCGGATATTTTCCTAACATAGGCTTTATTTCCCATTTCGTATCTCTTTGTTTCTAATAAACACTTTTTGTATTGTCAATTTTCGTTATTTCCAAGCTTTCAAACACAAAAGCTCTGTGTATCTTTAGTGATATTATTTTGACTGGATTTGATTTGCGACTAAATAAAGATATGAGGCGGAACAGGCACGGATCGATGCAAAACTACCTCTGTTGAATTTTGCAGAATAGTTGAAATTCAGCAGGTTGCATTTTTCACTGCAGATTATATGACGCAGTCGTTGATTTTCTCGCTTCATTAAGAATTTACGGCTTTCCTGCCACAGAATAATGACCTGCATCGTGTTTATTTTATAACATAACTCTACGTATTACGAGTGATTGATGCCTACTCATATATATGTATGTAGATGTATCTAAGGGGGTGTTTTGTAAATAGTTGCACTTTCGAATTTAAAACCATTCTTCGCTCAGGGCCGTAGTAGGCAGGGGGCATTGTGGGGCAATGCGCTACCTTGAAATACTAATGCCCTACCTTAAAAGTACTATAAACAAAGGTATAATATATATAAATTGTTTTCCCGTACTATAATTTAATACCATTTTACTCTTGTTTTCCCGCGATCCCATCCAATTACCTTCTACCTTAATTACTCACGCTCACAAGCAGGTAAAATAATGAAAGATAGAAAAATTACTTGCGCCGTACCCGTGCAGGAAATCACCGCTGCCCTACCTTAGATTCAACTCTAGCTACAGCCCTGTCTTCGATATGTATGAAATTTTCCTAAAATTGTATTATGAACCCTACTTAGGGTTAACAGACGGTCAGGATGTGTCCTGATATGTCAGGATTTAAAGCAACGTGTCAGGACTCCGACCCGACTTTTAAAATGTCAGGATTATTGAAAAATGAAAATTTGTAATAAAAGAAAACATGTATTCGAACAACTAACTTCTTTGCGAAAAAATCACTTTAACACTTTATCTTTCTTTACATTTCTATTCATCATTTTTTTTATTGTTACACAAAACACCTTTAAACTAAACAAAAATCATTATAAACCGGCATACAAATCAAAAAAATGAGATAGAAATGCGCGCGCCTTTGAGAAGTCAGGACATTTTTATAAATATCAGGGCTTTTGTCAGGACTTTTAAGTTTTTCATATGGTAATCATAACCCTATCAGAGTTCGACCAGCGATGTGGCCTGCCCGTTGCCACTTTAACATGCCTGCCCGTTGCCACTTTATCTCGATGACGGCTCTGTAGTGAATGTACTCATTCCCGACTTTATCGCGAAAAGAAACTTCCACCATAACTCTCCACAGCAGCTGGCTGAGTGACTCTTAGTACCTATGCTTACTGTCTTACTGTAGCACTTTCTCATCTATATATATAGGGGTATACGGTATTGCGACAACATTTTAATTTAATGAAATACTCGGCTCCATGAAATAAAAGACGATAATGAGCGGCTGGGCTACGTGGCTTGGCTCCGTGCACCAATGCTGCCGTTTGCGTTGCGTCTGCAAAATAAAAATTTAATTTTCATTTAGTAGAATAAGTACTGTTTGCTTAGAAAATTCCATTAATTAGGTCAGAAACCTAGTTTATATTTGCCCTGAAGGTTGTTCAATTTATAAAATTTTATTCAATTATCTAGATAGGTCGGTATTTGGGTAATTGGAATATTGCGAAAATAATAAACGAAAGTAGTAACAGTAGGTACCTAAACGGTACATAATATATGTCTGTTAATTACTTTTTATAGATTAAAAAACTTTCGTATCTCGTCTCATACATGCTAACTATCTAATGCAGTGGTCTTTAACCTTTTTAGGTCCGTTACCCTTATGATCTAACTAGGGTCACTGATTTTACCCTTCCTCCCAACGACGAATTCAAACAATACGTGTTACGTAATACAAATACGTAGACTTTATTAAACATAAAAACAATTGCACAAGAAATATTATGATATTTTTACTCTATATTAAATTTATAAGCTAGGTTTTGCTCAACAAATATATTATAACTTAAAAAAAAATAACTTAAGATTGATTTTAAAATCGTCAGTTAAAAGTTTAACGCAATTGGTATGGTGAATGCTTGTGTTTGGGTGTTATTTATCTGCATAAGTATGTATTTAAGATCTTATGTGGATCTTATGTTGTAGGTGTTGGCTAGACACGCTGTTGACTTGTCATTTTGAAATTCGGCGTTCGAGACAACAACCAGCTTATTATTACCCCCGCGAAATAAAAGTTTTACCCCTGCGAGAATCTAATGTATATCCACAGAGTATCAATTACCTACATTGTTTATCTACAATGCTATAATATTTTAAGTGGTTTTTTTGTTACGCAGTTAGTTGTGCTCTTCTCTTAATTGCCAATCAAACTAAACTACTCCTACCAAGTTACTGGCAGCAAGTTGCTGACCATGGAAGAAGTTTCATTCAGTTTTTCAGATATTTTCTCATGTTAGAGTTTTCCTAAATACCAAATCCTACACTGCGTACATAGTTATCTTATTTCAGACACTCATGGTTGCGTAAGAAGGAAAACCCAAGCTTGTACCACAATCTTTCAACAATCAGCCCAATGTTAAATTCCGCGTTATTTCGTGGTAACATTAACGCAAAATAATGTTCAGTAAGCGGAATAATAGCATAGATTAAGCAATAATTAGAAGGGAACACGCGTAATTCAGAGAAGCGAGTGCGAGATAATTAACTACTGGGTTTGCGAGCGATGTCTCATTTCATCGGCAATATGGTGACACTAACACTCTGGCATCAAGATAACACCCCACTTAAGGCTGTACTTACCTACTTATGTTTAGGTAGTAACTGTTACATGGAATAATATAGCCATGGTAACGATCAATGTGTTTATTTTTTGATTGTACATTATTCTAAAAAGAAAAAGAGACATTGATAGCAAATATGAATAGACATAAGATTTTTATGTATTAAAACTTTTTTCTTAGATGGGGGAAATAAAAAGGACATAAAAGAACACTAGGTTTCTTATCTAGGTACTAAGTGAAGTTCTTTACCTAAGTACATACTTACATTTACATAGTACATATCTAAGTGAAATAGGAGAAGTAAGGCAGCTGATATTGATACAGTTCCAATTTTGGAAGAGAATAGTACCAGCAGCTGCGCAGTCATTCTCTTTGGGAGCTCAAAATTTCTTACGAGGATTATTTAAGAAAATTGCTTTTCTTTCATACCACTAAGGAGGCAAAAAAGCTTACGGTCCGCCTGATGGTAAGCGGTCACTGTAGCCTATTTGCGCTTGCAACACCAGAGTTATCACCCTTCCAAAATCTTCCCCCTTCAAAAGATTCTTCAAAATCTAATAACTTGTTTCTTGAATAACCCAACCCCATACTGTAGTCCTTAGAGAAAACAACCCAAGCGTTCGCGGAAGGAATTTTCTCTGAAACCGCACTGTAAGCGACCATTTCTGTTCTAAAGTGTATTTACTTTTCTCTAATATTTTTTTCTCACACCTAAAACATATATATTATTTTTTTGTGCTACAGGTAAAAGTTCCCTTTTCGATTCAATACAATACAATATGTAGTGTAGTTTTTTTCAGTAATTTTTTTTGGTTTACAGATTTTTAAAACTTGCCTGAAAACCTTTCGGCAGGTACCTAGTCTAAACGACTATTTTCGATACTTACCTACAAATATGACTACTACTACTATATACTACTACTATACTATACTACTATATATGATACGAATATATTTACTATTATTTGCCAAGGTTATATGATATTTATAAAACAAAGGTAAAAAAAAAACTAAACTGTTCCATAAAACTGTTGAAACCTACGAACAGGTTTTCAGTACTTTTCTATATTTAAATTTGTCTCCTTCGCTCGCATAAATACCAAAAACGCGTAACGACCAAAACGCTTGCGAGTGACTATATTGTCGACCAACAAACCATAAACAAAAAAAAACTTTGTCCTCCTTTAGTTTTTTCTTTTGTTGACAGTTGATGGTTGACATTAAAAAGTTTATTAGCAAGGGCGGTTCCGATATGGCTATATTATGAAATGGTTAGTCCGTGGGGATGTCTGGTGGGATACTTTTCCCACGCCACCACAGCCCCGCGCCGCCGCCATGGTTTAACGGGGGATCTTGCGAGCAAACAAAACAATAAGCAGCCCTATTAACAACTTCAATTCCCACTCATAGGTTAATGATCTACTTAAGGGTATACCCACACAAGTAAAAATTTTAAGAATTTAGTCAATTTTGTTACAGTACTGAGTGTATTTTTATCATTGATTTGCTAATATTGTAATAATTTAGATATTAAAACATTTAAGACAAAATCTGACTCTCTATTTTGAATACGAAAACCTTATAGGTTATCTAGATTCGTCATACCCCTTATGCCACAACCTTTATAAATCCGCCGTCTTTGCATCTATTTAAATAAAATTTTACAGAAAAGTTACTTGTGTGAAACGCCAATAGATGAGCTATGAAAATTGAAAACAAAATGATTTGCTAACAACATTTCTTAGAGGATTTTGAAAAACCACAGACATATATTCGGCTTAAGATCATGTCTACAAAATTGCACAAAGTTTGATCAGCTAATGTCAAAAAATAAATGTTGAAATATTTATAATAGTATTCTCTTAAAAATTCAAAAACATCATTCATAAAAATATTTTGCCCGAGGACATAGCATTTTATTTCACTGTTAAAAATATTCAAAAGGAAAAAGACATTTATTAGAAAATAACGCAACTGAAATTCCATATTACTTACCTACTTTAGATTCGTGAAATTCTCATAGGTGATATCTGCTCCATTTGTATATTTTAACGATAAGTTGTGTTTCCATAGCAACCAGCAGCTTGCTTCTCTTTACTGGCACGACGTGTACGTAAATACATTTTGTTTGCTTTTGATATTTGGGTGCGAGTGCGAGGCGTGGGAAAGTGCGTATCCTTGTAGGTGTAAAAGTAAGAAAATACAATCGACGCAACAAATACAAGCCGAGGCAGTGAAGTAGTTTTCTTTATCGATTTGTTAACGAAATGAATCAATAACTTTTAAAAAACCAGTCCTATTCTACGATATAATACGAATATCAGTAAGTGCTTATACGTATAAAGGTTATAAATAATATTTACCTTAGTTAATTACAATAAAATACCTCGCAGCCTAGTTGGTAATGTGGCCGACTGCTGTGCAGAGGGTGTGGGTTCGATTCCCGCACTGGACAAACATTGTTGTGATAAAAAACATTTGTGTTTGTCTTGAGTTTGGGTGTATTTATGTATTTACAAAAAAATAGTCATATATATGTATTTGTATCCGTTGTCTGGTATCCATAACACAACCTTTGCTTACTGTGGGGCCAGACGGCGCTGTGTTTAATGTCCAAAAAAATATTTATATATATTTATTTTAGTATTAATCGAAGTACCTACTATTCTTCACTATATTTTTTTAAAGTTTATAAATGATCCAAAATACATAAATGCATTTTAGAGAATTGAGTCTCTGTCTTTTAAATATATTTCGTATTTTTCGGTAGCTCTGTAGACAAAAATAATTTAGTTTGTAAAAATCCTTGTCCCTTGATTATCACTAAAACATTAATTACAGAAAAAACTTCAAAAAAATTATAACTCAATTTATCTAAAGACCATGAAAACAAGAAAAAATATGGTTTAAAGTAGTTATATAAAAGTTTATTCAACCGACTAAGTTAAATAAAATTTTAGTTTTAATCAAAGTTGATTTCTAGTTAAATAAAAACGATCACTTTCTTTACCAGAAGACTGGGTGATGGAGGCAAAGTTTTAATTAAGTGTCGAGAATTCGTCTGACATGTGATATATTAATCACCAAATACTCTTATCTACATTTTCGCAATGAAACTTGCACAGAAAAACTTTGCCCCTTCGTTACCTCCCTCGTCCCTCGTTCAGTAGTCATTAGTAAAGAGAGAATTTCATAATACCTTGTTATTACGAAGTTTAAAGTTAAGAAAAAAATATAATCTCAGAGCGAGCTGTAATATTCCCGAGGTGGTTACAAAATGCATATTTAAATTACTATCAATAAGGTTAAATAGTACAATAAGCACGATTTAATTCACGATTTATTATCGACTCGCTTTTGGCCGCGGCTCCGCCCGCCCTAAATTTCGTTATTGGCGTGGGATTCTTACGTAATACTCCTTATAGCAAGTTATAGTTCGTTTAAGCTCAGTTACTATAGTCTAGTATAGTAATATATAATCTGTGTTATAGTTTCCCGCGGGAACTTTTGAATTGTCCGGGATGAAAAGTAGCCTATGTCCTATTCCAGGACCTAACCTATATGTGTGCCAAGTTTATCCCGATCCATCAAGTGTTTGAAGCGTGATTAAGTTACAAACAACCAAACATCCAAACTTTCGCATGTATAATATTAATCGGATAGCTGGTAATTAAGGATAGCTGGTAATTAACGAATTTTGTCAGCTGCTATACCCGCCCTAAATTTGGCTTGGAACTCCTTAATTATACTAATTAAGTTTGCTATACGAAGCTTTAGATCGTTTTAAGTTCGATTATAGTTATTCCCGCGGGAAATTCTAAATTTTTTGGTAAAAAACTATCCTATGTCCTTCCCCGGGACTGAAACTATGTTTATACCGAATTTCATCTAAATCGGTCCATGTATGTTCGAAGTTACAAGCAGACAGACAGACAGACAAACTTTCGCATTATAATATTCATACGATAATCCGTCACAATAAAGTTTTAATTTGTTTCTTAAAAATATTTTTTGAAATAGACTCACGATTTTTTATCGCTAAGTTATGAACATTTCATCTTTTCTCATCGCTCCTAGTACCTACTATGGAACTTAGAGTAACTTGTATGGAAAAGAAAACATTTTGGTAGAAAATTGATAACTTCAGTAAAAATAAAAGGAACTGAACAAATTTAAAACATTTATACATAAAAGACTTCTGTCTACTTTACTTTATTTTACTTTACTTTATTATCAGAAATGGACACAATTTATTTTTGACAAAAACAAAATATTTAATATGGCCAATATAATAATTTTTATCACATTTTTAAATCACATAATTCCTTGTTATTACAAAGTGTAAAATAAAGAAGAAAATGAAAAGCTCGGAGCGTGCGGTAATATTCCCGAGGTGGTTACAAAATGCATATTTGATTAGAGGAAGAAAGGGGGATTTTGTTGTTATTTGGCTCGAGACATTATTTATTGAATAAGCAAAGTCTCACCGCCTCAGCTGATGCGGTGGTAAGATCTTTAAAAGGTATTATGTAATGAAAATATATATTATTTTTGTGTTTCATATCTGCGCCTTCTCTATACGTAGTTAGTTGGCTTTTATACTCTATCCACCGAAACGAGTTAATAGGGGAAAAATGAACTGGCATGTGATTGGTCGAACAATGACGTTAAGGCTGTGTTCACAGCGCGAGTTTTTTTAGTTTGTTCGTGCGACTCGTACTGTTCAGACGTGCTCACTGTGCTAGTGCAATCTATTATTTTATTTTTTGACTCGGCTTGTTATTTGGACTCTGGATAATTTTGTTACGTGTGACCCGGCTTTGTGATTGATTGCATTCCTAAAGACTTGGCGCTTGTATAACGGACTTTTTGAGTTTACTGTCGATTTGCCTAAGTGAGATGGCCGACAGTTTACATGGAGGTAACTCTGTGGAAAAAAGGCGACGACGAGCCTTTTCCTCGACTGAAAAAACAATGATATGGAACATGTATCAATCTATGAGGAGTTCCATGGAATCCCCTTCAAACAATGACGTCATGAAAGCTGTTGCATCATCTATGGGTGTTCATTGGATGTCCATCTATAGAATTCTGAAAGAGAAAGAAACTAAAAATGTTTTAAATTCACCCAAAAAAACAAGAAAACGTACTTTCATTGTAGACACAATCGACGACTTAACTAAATGTGCTATAAGAAGAAAAGTTCACGATTTATTTTCCCGAAATGAGATACCGACATTGGACAAAATAATGAATTCAATAAATGAAGATGGTACTTTGGGGACATTCAAAAGATCAACACTTCATAAAATCCTTAAAATGATTGGATTTAGGTACATTAAAAGATGCAGGAACAGCTTATTGATTGATCGTGACGACATATTTTTTTGGCGGAGGAATTATTTGCGGACAATGAAAATGGCAAGAGAAGAAAAGAAAAAAATATATTATTTGGATGAGACTTGGCTCAATGAAGGCCATACTACTACAAACGTATGGACTGATACAAATGTGAAAAATAAACGCGACGCATTCCTTGATGGCCTGACAACTGGATTAAAAAATCCTTCCGGTAAGTTCTTTAACATAATTCCATTGTTAAAACTGTCTTTGTCATTAATGCAATTCTTTGAAAAGGTTTGAATGTACCTGAGCGATCCTTAATTGGCGGCACTTATTGTTTGTTATGTTATCTTAAACTGTGTGAGCGTTAACTTTGTATCAGATCATTCAATACAATTTTTTATTGTTCCAGGAAAAGGAAAAAGGTTAATAATTACTCATATTGGAAGTGATGATGGATTTGTAGAAGGGGGCTTACACGTGTTCGAGTCAAAAAAGCAAGGAGATTACCATCAAGATATGAATGCCGAAGTGTTTGAGAATTGGTTCAAAAATATTCTTGAAAAGTTACATGATAATTGTATTATTGTAATGGACAACGCTTCGTACCACTCAAGAAAAGTAGAGCAAATTCCGACTGAAAAAAATAAAAAACAAGAGATAATTAATTGGTTGAAAGAAAAACAAATCCCCTTTCAGGATGATTTATTAAAACGAGAGCTACTGAATATCGTAAAAAATCATAAGGAGCAGTACGAGGCGCGTGTCGTAGACGAAATGGCGAAAGCTAAAAATAAAACTGTGGTACGACTTCCGCCGTATCACTGCGAATTAAATCCGATAGAGTTGATCTGGGCTCAAGTTAAAGGACATGTCGCATCCCGCAACAAAACATACAAGATGGCAGAATTAAAAATGTTATTAAACAACTCAATTCAAAATATTGACGCTGCAAAATGGAAAAAATGCATAAAACATGTCGAAGAGATAGTAGAACCGAAAATGAATGCCATGGACAGAAATGTGGAAACAATGACCGAAACATTCATAATAAACGTGGGAAGTGACAGCGACAGTAGTGATACGTCGGAATAATTTAATTAATTGTATATGTTAAACTATTTAAATATACATAATTTTATTTTAAAACATTGTCTTAATATTTTTCTTTCTTTCTCTAAGTTCAATACAAAATACTTAAGTGGTTTTAGTGCTTACTATTGAGCGCACAAAATCATCGCATATGAACACACCTTAACTTTTTATCAGTATAGTTGACGCCCACTCACCTTTTTGTGTCCTTATCTTTTGTAAGGGATTGTGCGACAGAGACAATGCTCTATTAACTCGTTTCGGTGGATAGAGTATAGTATTATTATTATATGTACTTAGTTTCTAAAATGTTTGCATTTTAAAAATAATTACTTTTTATTTTTAATGTAGACATTGGTTCGACAGCAACTATAGCACAAGTATTGTTTGATTTGATATCAAAGATTTTTTATTAAAAATGGGCGCCATATTGAATTTTGAAACACTGATAGGTAAAAAGTTAAAAGCACGCTCAAATACCAAATACTTGTTTCATCAAAATAAAGTAATTAAAAAAAACTCATTTGCCATATTAAATCCGCATTGAATTTAGCACTCTCAAAACCCAACAGAACTTATATTTATCAAAATAAAAGATTTAAAAAAATTTAGGCATTTAGTGCGGATTCTGAACAACTTATAACTTATAATAACCGAATAAGTTTAAACCATTTTAGTATGTTAAAAGCCCTGTTGAAATCGTGACTTGTTCTGATTTTTTAGGGTTCCGTACGCAAAGGGTAAAAGCGGGACCCTATTACTAGGACTCCGCTGTCTGTCTGTCTGTCTGTCCGTCTGTCACCAGGCTGTATCTCATGAACCGTGATAGTTAGACAGCTGAAATTTTCACAGATATATTTCTGTTGCCGCTATAAGAACAAATACTAAAAAAGAGAATACATATAATAAATATTTAAGGGGCTCCTATACTATACGTGATTTTTTTGCCGTTTTTATGGTTCTAAACTCTTCGTGAACGAGTCCGACTCGCACTTCGCCGTTTTTTATTAACGTATGCAGGTTACCTCCCGATGTTTTCCTTCACTGAAAAGCCAATGGAGTATGAATGATCAATGTGCTTGAGAAATTTATAATAATACTTAGTACACGCTGGACCCGGCAAGACTCAAAGTGAAATCGAAACCCCTGGCCTACCACCGACTATTCAGGCTCTGATACTGATATTATTAGTTGAAATAGAACTCGGCCAAGTGCGATTCGGACTCGCGCACGAAGGGTTCCGTACTATTATCTATAAAAATGATGATTTTTTTTTGTTGTTGTATCGGAACCCCCTTAAATATTTGTTTTGTTTTAATTTAAACAATCAAATAAAGGTTAAGCTTAAGCGTTTTTAAAACTAAAACTTTTATAAAGGAATTTATTTAATAAAATGTAAAAGCTCTTTTAAAAATATAGTAAGTGCCGTTTTATTTAAGACGCCCTGTGATTTAATTATGCTGATGCTGGAATCTCCTTGCGAAGCCCGTTCATTATTTTTGTGAGGGATCAGACACTCATGTGCCCTACACATGTGCAGCCAGGGCTGTGTATGGAAAAGAACAAAGATATTGCTGAAAGCCTGTATAGATTGTTAAAACATAACAAACAAAAAAACCGGCCAAGTGCGAGTCGGACTCGCGTACCGAGGGTGCCGTACCTACCAGCATATTTATTTTTAATAAAGATTAAATATTCGTAATCAAAATATTTATTAAATGTTAATTACGTTATTTAAAAACATAAACAAAAAGTGTGCCGCTGGTCACCCATCTAATTACCGACCAAGCCCGACGTTGCTTAGCTTTAAATAGTTTCCAATAAACAAATATGTAACTGTTTCGCTTAATAACTAGATGGCGCTGTGAAGGTGATTTAATTATTTATTTTTAAATTGACTATATAACTAAATATTCTGTGAATATTTTAATATTCTGTGAATATTTTAATATTCTGTGAATATTTTAGGTATCTACCTGTTGCCCTTATCAATATCTAGCAAAATGGAGCAAAAAAATCACGTTTGTTATATAGGAGCCCTCTTAAATATTAATTTTATTCTGTTTTTTATTATTTGTTGTTATAGCGGCAACAGAAATATATCTTCTGTAAAAATTTCAACTGTCTAACTATCACGGTTCATGAGATACAGCCTGGTGACAGACGGACGGACGGACGGACGGACGAACAGCGGAGCCTTAGTAATAGGGTTCCGCTAATTACCCTTCGGGTACGGAACCCTAAAAACCAACTATTTACATACAAAACCGAAGTATTCAAAACCTACCTTCGACTAAGAACGCAATTCTTGGGTGGAACAACTTCTTCAAAAGCAGCTGCCAGTTGTGGAGAGAGAGTCTTGTCAATGAGTATCAATTTTAATTATTTAACTATTAACTTATCATTTATAAAACTCTTTTTAACTGCCTTTAAAAAAGGAGGAGGTTGTCAATTCGGTTTTTCATTTTTTTTTTGTGTATGTTCGGGCATAACTCCGTCATATATAAACGGATTTGCGAAATTATTTTTTATTTGAAATGGTATCTAACTTCCGAGCGAGGTGGTCCCATATTAATATAGTGAATTTAAAACTTCAATTTTTGATCAAAAAAATAATTGGTGTTAATTTGGAACTGGTGAAACACCTTTTATGTTGATGATTGTATAAAATTTTAGTAAGAGTATGGATGTTTTTAGTTTACGAAAAAAGCAATTCGTCAGTCAAAAGTAAAAAATAAATAATAAAATAATTACTTATTTCCAAAAATCTAAACTGAATACGTTTGAAATGAACTGAATTGTTTTAAAATTTGAAACTATTAGTTTGGATTTAATTAAAAACATAATTCAAATAAAGGTTAAGCTTAAGCGTTTTTAAAACTAAAACTTTTATAAAGGAATTTATTTAATAAAACGTAAAATCTCTTTTAAAAATATAGTAAGTACCGTTTTATTTAAGAAGCCCTGTGATTTAATTATGCTGATGCTGGAACCTCCTTGCGAAGCCCGTTCATTATTTTTGTGAGGGATCAGACACTCATGTGCCCTACACATGTGCAGACAGGGCTATGTATGGAAAATAACAAAGATATTGCTGAAAGCCTGTATACATTGTTAAAACATAACAAACAAAAAAACCGGCCAAGTGCGAGTCGGACTCGCGCACTGAGGGTGCCGTACCTACCAGCATATTTTTTTTCAATAAAGATTAAATATTTGTAATCAAAATATTTATTAAATGTTAATTTCCTTATTTAAAATCATAAACAAAAAGTGTGCCGCTGGTCACCCATCTAATTACCGACCAAGCCCGACGTTGCTTAGCTTTAAATATAGTTTCCAATAAACAAATATGTAACAGTTTCGCTTAATTACTAGATGGCGCTGTAAAGGTGATTTAAGATGGTAAATTTGCGTCTCATAAGTCACTCATACATAAACCGATTTAGATGAAATTTGGTATGGAGATAGTTTGAGTCCCGGGGAAGGACATAAGATATTTTTATCCCGAAAAATTCAGAAGTGTAAGTTTATTTTCTATAACCGAATTCTACGAACAAACCATAGCTGCAGCCTGCAACTTTAGCTTGCTATAGCAAAATTCTTTAGTATAATCAAGGAGTTGACGTAAAAATCCTACGCCGATAACCAAATTTAGGGCGGGCGAAGCCACTGGCAAAAGCTATTTAGTTAATAACTTGCAAAATAGACATCTGACAATTAATATTTTCCATTTTTAGAGACTTGTACTATAGAGAGCTTCCCATAGTTTTCTTTTGTCTTAATTTCATTACAAAAATAGTTATAAGGCGATGCACATAAATGCATTCTGAACACTGCAGTACTCAAGTTTACTAAGCAAATACATATATGTAGGTACTTACTTAGTGATGTTTTATGTTAAGTATATATAACTTTAGCAGTACTAAATGTTTTGCCGTTTAGCCAAGTTACAAAAGTTGGTAAAGTTCAAGTGCTAACTTGCATTGAACAGTGCAGCTATTAAGACTATAGTTGCCTTTTGACGGCTAATGTGTTTTTCAACCGACTTCAAAAAGGAGGAGGTTATCAATTGGGATGTTTATAAATTTTTTTTTATGTATTTTTGGGCATAAATCAGTGATATATTGACGGATTTGCAAAATTCTTTTTTATTTAAAAAGGTATACTTCCCAGGTGGCTTTTGGTAAAAAAAAAATTGGTGTTAATTTGGAACTGGTGAAACGCCTTTAATGACGATGATTGTTTTTGATTTTGATTTTGTTACTTTTTACAATTCGTCACTCAAAAGTAAAAAGTATAAACTTCTTAAGGCGGATTCTGGCACTTGAAGCCATGTTTGAACATAAAAATATAATATGTAAAGTAATATAATTTATGATTAATTAAAATTAAACCTTTATTAAAGAAAACTCCAATACAGAAACATGATTTGTTGTAATTTGTTCGAAAGTTTTTTTTTTAAAGTTAAACGATATTGATTTTTAAAACATCAAATGCTAAATAATTTGATCACTTAATGATTTTAAAAATACACCAATAGATTAGGCCAAATATTTTTAAGCATTTGACAATGTTACTTTTTCCATTTTCATAAATCATTTTTCGAAAAGAAAAAAAAATCTGCTTAACGGTTCCGGAAACAACTCGCGAACAACATTTTCCGGTCAGCAGTGTTTGCCGAGACGTCAGGGTGAGGGTGTGTCGCTCAGTTCACTTCCCCGCTCAGCGCGTTTCACTGATTTCACATTTCTTTCGTAGAGAGTTAGTATTTTGTAAGTACATATAGGTAAACTGACCACTTTGTAACATAGGTAGTGTTATTATAGTGTGTACATATTTGTATTAAGTAAACAGTGACTAAATAAAAAAAAAACATTTTACGTGTAAATTACTTTCTTAAATTTGTTGTTATTTTAGTGTGTACCTAAATATAAGATATGGTACAGAAATCCAATAGAAGAAATTTCAGAATATTAAACCTCACAGAAACCAAAAATAGGTTACAAGAACGATTGTAAGTAGGTTAGAATTACCTACTGAAAATTACCTACCTTACCTAAGCATTTTATTTTTATACCAAACAACCTATCACAATCCCGTTTTTTTTGTACCCTACCTACACGAGTGGATCAGAATGAATGACTAAACCTATACCCTGTAAAAAAACCAATTCAAGTAGGAATTTCGATCGGGATACTAGTAGGTATTATTGCCCTTTGTATATATTATATTATATATCGGTGCCAAAATGTAAATTGTATAATCAATATAATATAGTCTACGTTACTCAGAAATAGTGTAGCGTTCTATTAGTCTAAGAATTATTGAAATGGGTTCAGTAGTTACCTACCCACCTACAAACAAACAATCAAATTTTACTTCTTTATGATATTTTTATTCTATACGACTCTAAAATATTTTGAGTTGCGTGATATTAGTAACAATACGCGAGATTACACGAGTCACGGTATAGGTAGGAACAGTAGTCCTATCATTAGTCCTATCATAGGTAGGAACAGTGGTCCTATATTTATTTTCTGACCAGGATCAATATTTTTTAGTTTTTTATTATTATTCTATATAAAAACAGCATTGTGTTCTTTTTAAGTAATTTAATGAGAAAGAAAATAAAACAACTGGTTTTGCTCAAACGATTGAAACTAAAAATACTCTTGTTTGCAGAATGCATGAATAACGACTATGAGAAAAGCAATTATGAAATCATTAGAATGTTATATTTTTTTGGGTTAAAGATTCGTTATTTCCTAAAAAGAATAACACAATTCACTTACAGAGAATTACTTAAAATATGATATTACTGTTAGTGATTGCTTATGTTATTCTGGCCAGAAAAGTAATAAGTAATAAGCATGTACACGGTTAAATTAATTTTCAAACAGACTTTGAGATGAATTGCTACATACCTACTTACTTAAGTAATTTATAGTAAAAAAAAGGAAAGTTTCATGACGACATTATATGGTATAAATTTTATACCATATGATGTAAGGAAATTTTCTTTTTTTTTGTATGGAATTTTACCGTTTCCATTTTACCATTCTGTGGGCACATTCAAATCTTTTTTTTTGACTTGTTGCCAAAAAATATTCCTCAATCACAAGATAACAGATTTTTTATAATTTTACTAATTATAAACAACAAAGGGCAAAATACCTACGCTTTAAAATTACTCAAGAACCAATAGCCACTTCCAGAATATTATTATTTTTAGCCCAATTCGCAATGAATGAATAGTAGAATACCACTTAAAAGGAAAATGCACTCAAGAAATGCATACCTATTTTTTTCGTTTCTTAAAATCAAAAATTGCTACAACATTTGCACCAAAAACTGCGCAGGTATTCACGCTTGCTTCAGAATGATAATATTTCACTATTAAGTTTTTACCACTTAAGTTCTTAAGAAACATTAGACTATAAAACTACACTTATCTTACATAGAACTATTATAATAAATATAATATATAATATTATAATAAATATTATGTTCAATAATAAATGAATATAATGTTTAAAAACCTTACTGTAAAATTTATACTCTAGGACTTTGCTCAAAATATGGGCTGAAATTGAGAAACTCATCCTCATTTTTTTATTAATCGGTCATTTTTTTATTAAAAGAATAACTTCCGTCATGTAACCCCGTGAATGCAGCTTCGTGCTTCCGCCCGATAGTTCGTAGGTCAGCGGGGAACAAAGTACTCCTATTATTCCTAGATATTGGAAAAAGTGAACTCGTCGAGTGCGCAGCTCTTGCGCATCGTGTCTGACTGAATCCCAAGAGCGACAACCCAAGCGGAGTCTCCCCCCCGCTCCGGTGAGCGTTGGGCGCTATATGGGCTGAGACTCCTTTAGAGTCTCGCCCCAAAAGCCCGATGGAGCAGTAATGGCTGCATCAGCCAACTGCATAATCCGTGAAAAAAAAAAAAGTCTGACTGAATACGACATTTTACACGCAGACAGGCTGCGATAAATACCTGATACGCTCGGATAACCTGGCCTTAACAAAAAAACAACTTGCTTCAAAAAGATGCAATAAAAAAACGTAACAAAATTGTATACAATCATCAGTTTCAAATTAACACCAATTTTTTGCCAACAGTTTAAGTTTTAAATTCACTACATAAATATGGGACCACCAAGGAAGAATAGGTAACTTATAAATAAAAAAGAATTATGCAAATCCGTCTATATATCACAAGTTATGCCCGAACATACATAAAAAAATATATTTAAACATCCGAATTGAGAACCTCCTCCTTTTTTGAAGTCAGTAAAAAATGTTTTTATCTGTTTCTAAAGATGATATAAGATTGTTATTACAACATTTTCACTCCTTGTTATAACATGGCTCAATATGTGAATCGGTTTTTATACTTCAATCAATCAATCATAGTGATATTTGAGGCAGATATTTTTTTATTTATTACATATTATTATTATTTTATATGTAAATAATACAATAACGTTTGGTAGACCTATAGTGTTGTTACAATTGTAATTAACATAAATCAGAGCTATAAATATGTATGTTGTTTAGACAATGTGGTTAATCACGACCATGCGGCGAGATATATATATCAAAAATGTAGACTTGGGATTGGTAAGTGTTTGGGTAATGGGATGCCACTTCAACACTTACTCTGTAGCTTAAGTATCTGATGATGACCCGGTATAGGGTGTCGGGTGGCGTACCTCCGGGTTTGGGCTCAAGTGACCTCCTTTCTACCTTTCCTTCCCTTCATTAGAAATTATTTATGGCGTCCGCGTTCCGTTCACACTTAATATAAATAAAAAAGTGAAAAATTAAAAAAGTTTTAGCAAAGACAATGAGTCGAGTCATTTTTATAATTCGCAATAAATAATTTAGATAAAAGCGGCCCCTTTCACACCTGTTCCCGGATTATTTATGTGATGCTTTACCAAGTTCCGAAGAAAGTCTTTTTGAAAGTTTACTTTCAGTGTGCCATAAAGCAAAGATTTTATGGGCAAAGTTTTGCACTTCATATCATAGTAGCAAGGAAATGAGCAAGGTGTGTTCGCGTTCGGACTTTCCCAACCTGATCTTTGATGAGTATTTTTTTAACGGGTAGGGGGGTGAGAAAAGGGTTTCGGTTCACAGTTTCAGATAAAGTTTTTACCTATGTGTAGAAAAAGGATATGTAATATATAACACTTCTCTAACATCATATTAGGAACACAATCTGTACCTAACTTTCTCGATCTAGGTTTGGGCTGTGCGTTGATAGGTCTGAATGAGGCCTATGGTGAAGCTTAGCTTCCCAATAAACATTTAAGCTGTAAAAAAATTTTTACACCAGTGTTTTAAAAGCTATGAGCTTTTAAAATGATGGATAAGGTAGTAAAGAAAGCTTTGAGGCTGTACTAAGGCATAAGTTATGTAGGTTTATACAGTGCAGCTGGTTTATAGCTGTATATGATTAAAATTAAAACATTTGGCTTTTAAATAGGTTTGAAAAACGCTAACATACAGTATCTAGTATACAAAAATACTTTAAACACGATTAGAAGACTAGAGCTACTTAACGACTGCATAATGTTCTTGATTTATACCTTTTTACCACCTAATTCAGTACAATAACATAGAATATTGCTATCGTCTGAATATTAGTGTAAAACAAAAAAATAACATAATCGACTACAGTAACGATAGAACATAACCGTTTATTATAGTTATTTTGTTTCCAAATCACTTTGCTTTTCTAAAATTAAAGAAGGTAGAAGGTACCTACTACCTTCAAAAATTATATTTATGGTTTCGTACCCCAAAAGGAGAAAAGGAACCCATCACAAATATAGGCAAAAATCCGAAATTCGTTAATATGTAGTTATAACCCATTTCTATATGTAGTTATAACAAAAACGTTTGTCTGTCAAGAACCCTTTACTTAAGAACGTGTGGAGATATCAAGTTGAAATTATTATTAAATACTTAAGTCTATGGTCATCTCAAAGTTGTTAAAAAATCAAGATTCTAAGTCAATACAATAAAAAAATATGCCCAAAATATGGTATAAATACTCATTTCTCTTAGGAGAGGCCTTTTCCCCTGTAGTAGGGACAGAGAACGGATATTGTTTGAAGAGAAGACATCGTAGGTATATACATAATACACTCGAAGAAAGTAGCTTATTACTTTCTTACTGTAAAAGTTGGAAAAAAATACTGGCCAGTAGTAATAGGTAGGGGTAAGTCATCCCGGCGTCGCCTCAGCTGTTATACGCCATTAAATTTAGTACTGTACTACGTTCTGCCAATTTCAATTCCCACCAACTTTACAACTCAATAAACAAAATCTTCACTAAGCATTTTACTTCGACACGACTCAAAATAATCAAATTCCAATTAAACTTGTTATAAAATACATATGTTTAAGCAAACAAAATCCATTCAAAGCAAACAGTCTCGCATGTAATTAATTTACGGTATAACTAGCTTTCCGAGTAAAGTTGTGCTGACTCAGTTATTTTGAGTGCATATGACGTTAACCCAGTTATAACCGAGACGAAGTTGGCTCAGTTTCTCGGTTATTCGACAATAACTCCAATAACTCGGTTATAATCTAACGTTGGACGTTAGTAATGTTTTCAAACAGTCGTGTTTGTTTCATTTCATCCAACTTTGCAGTAGTATGAGTAGGGTAGATAACCTTTATTACCAATGCGTTAATAATAGTACATTGTGTATTAAGGGATGTAAGGAGAAAATTACTAATTAGGGGGTATTTAGTAGCCTAAGACCAAAGGCCGAAAGCTTTATTTACTCGAGTTTGAAATTTCCGTACCACCCGTGTGCCACACAATATTTTTCATCACATTTGCGAGGAGTAAATAAATAAAAATATAAGGTGAATAAATTAATAAACTCACCATCACAATTGGAATGGCAAAAATATAAAGGAAACAACGTCGCCACCAGATGCAGAATATTTTATAAGATTATTTCTAGAATATTATTCTAGAGAATTTATGAATATAAAATGGCTTTGGTTTAAGTGAAAACTTGTAATTGCATGCTTGTAGTGTGCATTGAACATGCAGCCTTTAAGTATTATAGATATAATAGGCGCGTCATTACCGCCCGAGGGTCGTATAAAAGCGCGCTTTGCTTCAAGAAAAGTAATATTTACAAAGAAAAGGCCCGTGGGATTAATTAAAGTCTACGAGTTAGCGGCTCATTCACATCCCGCGGGATTAGGTACTCATTCCCGCGCTCGATCACACGGGATCCCGCATCTTTGAAATTATGTTATAAAATCAAATTGAAAATACAAATTTTAACTTTTATTAAACATTTCTTACATTAAGCAACAGAAATTTAATCTTTTCTATTAATTAAGTATAAATAATTAGTAATCTGTTTTCTTAGATTAATCTTGAAATGTTTGGTATAGTTAATTAGTTTTGTTTAATTTTATCCTTACTCCTAACAACAGTTTTATATTTTTAATTCAGTTTTATTCAAATCATCAAATCCGCGTATCCGCGCTTTGAAGGTGCGGGATCTAGCAGAATAATAAAAGCAGCGGGATTTTGCGGGATTGCAATATATACTGCGAGTTAAGTGTGATAAAAATATAACTACCCCGTCGTACATCGATACTATCTTACCTACCACTTATTTCGGACTGGGAAAAAGATAAGAATCTTTATTGAATGTTAGCCATGCCGTTATTAACTGCATTAACATCTCGGAATTAGCTTTATACTGACTCGAATTATCTCGATCTTTGGGCGTATCTAACTTTTGGGTTGCTGGAGACCAAATTTCGAACTTAAGCAAGCAACCAGCTAAAACCTAAATGTATGTTTTATACGCACGGTTATATTGACGGTCAAGTCCTTTCATCTAGACTGCATGCAGCTCCCAGGTATTCCTTTCCGGAACGCCCAGTTCACCCAGTTTTTTTTCTTTTAATTCTATTTCAAAACCGGCGAGCGTTTAACAAAAACTTTACAAGAACTTTTAAAATTTAAAATTAAGGTCAAAATAACTTCATGTCAAAATTGTACTACGAGCGGAAGGAAAACATATTTCAATTACAAACTTACTCCTTATTTGAGTACTTATTTGCCCCGTCATTATGCAGACCGACCCATGCGGGATAACTCAAGCCGGCCCACAGTTTGCTATAAATTTGTTCCCACGCATTAATCCTTATGAAGTGCTGTATCCTTTCCTTTCTGGGAATCGTCGACTTCATATTATTTAAATTTTAAATGAAATCAGTTAACATGATTTCAAATAGAATGCTTTTTGAAGTTGTAAAAGGTAGACTAATGTATGTCTTTGCTGGGATAACGCATACTCCAAAATACATATACAAACTTATAGGTACATGCTAATCATGTGTTATGGTGTCATCAATTTTTTGTATGGGATTTATTTTTATTTTTTTCAGAAACCCATCGTGTGGGGTATCAAATAAAAGGGTTCGGTTCTAAAAATATACCACACTATTACCTTTGGGCTACTTTGTTTCTTAAAATCATACCAAGTATTTTCAAAACATACCAAGTTTGGGCCCTTCCAGGTAGAAGACGGATCAGTGTTTTTCGAAAATGCGAAAATCGAGCGAAATTGCCGTTGTACACCTGCCACTATTATTTCTTCAACGCATTCTGTACGTGTAATATAACGACGCATATTTGTCTTGCTTCTTAATTATTAATTATTCTACTAACACATAGCCATTTATTTATATTAAAAAATCGTGTAAAGTCATCTTAGATGTGTTATAATTTTACACCATTTAAAAATGTTGGCGTCGAATTAGATCGCGCTATGGTTTCGTTCACAAAAAGTGTTGTTCTAATATAGCGTTCACGCAGACGACGTCGCGGGCAGCAGCTAGTAAGCTAGTAAACTATAAGTAGTACAGCACAGCCGCTAATTAATTTCCTTAAAAAAAGGTCAACTTGTAATTTTGTATATTCCATAATTAACGACAAAAGTCACGCGAATCCTGCATACGTTAAAATGCTTGAAATTTGTTAGCGCACGGCCTAATGAATTGCTCAAAAAGCTAGAATACAAAAACCTATTGAATTTGAAGATGATAAAAAAAAAACTTTCATTTGACATTATTTTTAATAGTAGTTTATATTCATAAGTGTATAAAAAATTGCTATAAATGTAATTCTCGAATTCGGTTTAGTAGTAGGTACCTACGGGACATAACAATGTAATAGTAATATTGTAATAAATGTACCTAACTAATAGTAATATATTACAAGTCTTTATTGTATTATATTAATTTGTATAAGTATTTAATAAGTTCATCGGTTTTGCTATTATTAGTAATTTTATAAACACAGAGTGGGATGAGTTAAGGAATTACTGGTCATAATACAAAAGTAGATTGAGTTGAAGAATGTGGTGGCGAATGCCCAACAGTAAAAGTGTTTTTTTTTTCTTTTAACGGTTTTTCTACTACTGGATAACAATGCAGTTGTTTGTATACTATGTTTTTTGAGAAAACTGAATATGTAAAATGGTTGTGGAAAAAAAATTTGGTAGCTGTTTGTAGAATTGAATGAAAACTATCATATGCGATAATTTTGCTACAAGTAAAATCCCAAAAAAAAATTATGTTCTTCATAATAGTATAAGCAAATAGACACCATATGCGAAAAACATCCCCGCCTGACAATCCTACTAGTGCACCCACAGACATTCGCAATAAAAACTCGATTCCTGACAATAGCACCACGAAAGTTTCACATTCGTGTGGCAATAGTTTATTTATTTACTATTCTACACAATAACAATTATTATTTTACTATCAAAAATAAAATTGGGGCTCTTTATAGCAGTTTCATAAAGTTCTAAATTAAGTGACAATTTTCATTATTAATGCAATATTTTTTTATTAACTGGCAGAGACCATTCGCGGTTTTCGCAGTGTGTCGACATGTGTCGTAAAGGGTTAACGACGGGTTAAAAAGTGTTTTGTTTTCTTTATGGTTTTGCAAAACAAAGGGCAAAGGGCAACAAGTTCCCGCCTATTTGTGCTGATCGCCCGCTGGGCTTAGCGCAGTTTTTGGAGCCAAAAAAAGGATTATATTCGAAAAAATATATTTGACATCATTATTTGACGAACCATTTCAGATATTGGATAAAAGGTATAATCCCCTTGTAGAGGCAAATAAATTGCTGACTTTGATGTTTTCTTTAGCGATCTGTCCAAGTGCTTAAATTGAAACAGCAATAATTTTAATATATGTATAAATATAAACTCTAGTTTTTAATCACAAAATATGACTTTTAATCAAAAAGTGAATAGAAAGGTACTTTGTTTATCATCAGTGTGATCCTTAAAATACTTTTTAGATTTGGTTGTGATATTTTGTTTAACTGGTATTTATTCCTGATCTTTAAGTTTTCTTAGGTAAAGGTTACTAATATAAAGAGAAACTGAGTTCATTTGTTTATATGTACATTTTACTAAATTCAAAGACTGTTAGACTGCTATCAAACAATATCTTAAAAGGGTGCAATAAAATACCTATAGTAATGATAAATCGATACGTTTATATCTATCTATATCGATAAAACGTATTGGTCTCTAGTTATTTTTTTAATGCTGATGTTTTCAAGCAAAAATCTGTAATATTAAAAACAAATTTAATTTTTCTGTATTTCGTTGAATGCTCTGAATAATAATGTAAATTAGAGAATTAAATCGACACTTGTTCCCCGCAACAGTTTGCTATTTGAATAGTAACACTTTACAATTTTCATTACCCGTATATAATTAGCATATATTCATAAATGTTATCTTATCTACATGAAATAAGAACGATAATCCATTACCCGAACGAACGGTGGATTACACGGTATAGTTGAACAAGTGGCACTTGGGGACAATTGAATTTTTTGAAATATCTCGTGATACCCTATCGTATTTTTGAACAAATGTCGTGTTAGATCATGGATATTCAGTGATAGTGGTTTAATATCGCGGGGTGGGCCGCGTGGGCCATATTGGTACACTTTAAAAAACGCATCCGTAAATTAAATGTAATTGTTCGCTCGTTAACGTTAAACATAGGGGACAGGGGCGAGCGCAAGGGGTATTGATTAACTGCACTGTGTGTAATTGTGTCTGTTAAATCTATTCGAATGTCTTAAAAGAGGCGGTTTTGAACTTCCTATTTCCATTAAATAGGAGCATATTATTTTTAATTTTTGGGGTTCCATACCTCAAAAGGAAAAAAGGAACCCTTACAGGATCACTTTGTGGTCCATCTGACTGTCTATCTGTAGTAGTAGACCCTGTAACTCAAGAACGCGTGGAGGTATCAAGTTGTAATTAATAACAAATATTAATAAAAATAAATAACAAATACTACGGTCTACGGTCACTTAAAGTTGTTAAAAAATCAAGCATCTATCAATATCTTGCTTCTTCAAGACAATGAAATAAAAAAACATGCCCAAAATACGGTCATTGTAGACGCATATTGTGGCATAAATAATAAATCAAAATTTCCCATTGACTTAGAATCATGAATGAACCTATGTCGATCTATTGTGACAACAGTTGTCCAACTGCAAAGTTAAGTTTGTCCTTCAATACAGTTTAACTTTTACGGAACCCTCGGTGTGCGAGTCCGACTCGCACTTGACCGATTTCTTGTAAACAATCGTGCCTTTACTTTTCTGACACCACTGAGTTTTTTTATTAACTGGGTAGTATTGTTATAATACGAATTTTTCAAAGATAGTAAATTGACCTACCTATTTGTTCTTGTCGATCGACAAAGACCCCTCAAGTCAAGTAAATGACGAATACATAATTTACTGGATGGACTACAACGGCTACATTAGATTACCACTATACAGACTTGCTGCATCATTGTCAGCACAGGCTTTGCAATTCTCATTTTTTTTTACCACTAAGTTGGCAAACAAGCTTACGGTGCCTGATGGTAAGCAGTCATCGTAGCCTATGGACGCTTGCAACCCCAGGAGTATCACTTGCGTGTTCCCGTCTCTTCAAAAATCTAATAACTTCTTTCATTCGGTTACAAAAATCATATGATAGTCGTAAAAAAAGTAAATGTAATAATTTAGGATCTTTGACAAGAAGGAACTGTGAAAGAAACTGTATAAAAGAGCAGTGTCGAATTGTATCTTAATTTTTAATAATTATAGCTATGATCATTTGCTACAATATTTAAGACAGAATTCGACACTGCTCTTTTATCCTTTATTTTTTAAGTACTTATTTTTTTATCAAGGAGTATTGATAAAAATATATTCAAATTGCGTTATTATTTGTTCTATGATTCACATAAGAAATCTATACTGTCAATAAATCAAATTTATTAATATACTAACAGTATGTTTACCAAACTTCACATAACGATGTGCACTAATTCAGTCATTGTTCGTTCCCACGTCATGATAAGCAAATACGGATAAAAATGGTCAAAGAACAAGTCCAGTCATGGCGACATAAGGTGTCAATGTTCGCCAATTTACTGTCCATTCACTAACACATATAAAACATGTTCCCCTAAAATATTGCGGCCTATTTGTGCCCACTTGACCCTCAGTCGTATGCATAAATTATGCACAATCATGACCCGTTATTAAATATTCGTCTGAATAAAAAACTAATTTTTTTTTATATACATAAATCGCATTTTTCAGGCTACTAAGTTAATATGACCCATTTTGGAAATTAAATAGGTATTATTCGACATTTACCCAAAAAATAAAAAAAAACAGCCCTTCGCTAATGGGATTATGCCTCATGCATGTTTAAATATGGGAAAAAAAGCGTAATTCGAGGGGTTTAAATTCTTTTTTAGTAAACATTAGAATAATGTTAGAATCTAAACGTTGTGATTAGATGGTATCTAACGCAGGTGCAACGATTTGCATACGATAGATGTGTTAGTGGGAATTGGAACCCTATTTGTATACTCCGAGTATGTTTATGTTTCAATAAGTAATAACCTACTTCGTATTCTAGATGCAGAATAGTGACCTACGACTTTCATAGCATTTTTTATTTATTCTTATACAATCCTTAAAGCTTTTAATATTATGAATAAGTATTTTGATATTTCTTTCTTATTATTCTTATTTTACAGGTGCGAGGTCTACTGCTTTCTTTATTGTATAATATAATAGTATACTATAGAGAAGTATAATTGTGTAATAAATATATAAAGAATTGTTTGAAATTAATCCCATCAGCAGAGAGTTTATCCACGCACCTTAGGCACGCACTTAGCGGTTATCTCCCGCAAACATTTAGGGCGTTCCAAATCGCAACGTGGAAATTCAAAAAGTAGTTTTAAAACGCCCGGATCATGGTAATTTCTTCAACTGTCAAGTTGAATTATTTTCACTCCCATAGACTATACGGTTGAAAATCACTCCTGTCAGTGTGAAAAATAACTGTTAAACTGCAGTTTCGAAACAGGTAGAAAATCAACTTTACCTAGTTATACTGGTTACCAAAATAAAGCGTTTTATTATTTTCCAGTCACCTAAGTTGAAAATATTCAATTTTACATGTTAAATAAGTATCCAGCCTAAAAAAATTATTATCGTTGTAGTGGCCTAGGTTGTGAGTTGATTTCTCTGTCGAGATTTTTCCTTGAAAGTAGTGGTGGTCACCATCTGTGGTTCTCCTAGAAGGGCGAGATAGGATTTCAAAGGGGTTGGCAACGCGCGAGCGATGCCCCTCATACTACAAACGTCCATGCTAATCACGAATTGGCCATTTTTTCTAACATATGTGGACTATGAAAGGCTTTGAAGCTTTTTAGCGATGACAATCATACCGACTATTGCTTTTATATCAAATCCAACCTGAGCCAAAGCTTGAAACCGATCCAAGTGTAGGAACGGATGATGTAATTTATTTACCTTAGTGTGCCTAAGTTAGGACGTTACGGAAGGAAAAGACTTTCACATTTATAAATATGTAACTATTAAAAATTTAACTGAAGCTTCGTAAGTACTACAGACTGTAATAATACCATTTATTTGGGGTATTTTAATTAAGAGAACCTAAATTACGAATCAGGTCACGTTGCGCATTTGTTTCCCTCTTGCTATTTTATTACCACTTGGTCGTCGGCTTCAATAGAATAAAGGAAAATTTAAATACTTAGGCATAAAATAAATAAATAAAAGAAGATACTCTTCTTGATTTTGAAAAGTCGAGTTGTTGGGACATTAAAGTTTAGTACCGGAAGAGAAAAAATCATTGTAGAGACTCGCCAAGTTTGGAAAAAAGGGCGGGGCACTCACTTTATGTACTATCTAACTTATACTAGGACACAGACTGTTTAATATTATACCTAGGTACACCAATCATTTGGAGCTACGTTCGTTCTCCTCCACTTGTAACTTGTTTACCTATCTATTTCGCAGACCTACTAAAAGCGGTGCTATTTATAAAACAAGCCCTTACCCAGGTCATAGCGTAGTAATTATTACGTTCCGAAAAAACTATTTCTATGGACTACAAAAATAATCGGTTCTACATAATATAAGAATCGGTTCTTCCTATATTTCGGTTCCTTAAAGATTGTTGATTTTTTTAAAAAACTCATTTGATTTGCCATCTGGATTCCCACAGAGTACACACGAAGCAAAAACACACTTATGTCGGGTAAAAGCGATGTACGTAAAGTTAGCAGTACAACTATCGCAAATCGGAAAGAAATGAGTTGCGTAATTTGCCGCTAATTTGTCGTGATTTATCCGTGAAAAAATAAAATTTACCGCTTTTATATTTCTTGAGTTACAGTGTTTTCTGCTAACTTTACGTAAAGTTAGCAGAACACTTACGAAAAAAATGGCATTTAAAAAAAAAAACAAATACATAGGAAGTTTCCGCTAATTAGCCGTGATTTATCCGTGAAAAAAAAAAATGCCGCTTTTATAATTCTTGAGTTACAGAGTTTTCTGCTAACTTTACGTAAATTAACGAACTACGTAAGATTATAAATCGAACACTATTTTTTCAGCGACTTAGTAAATAAGAATGTCTCCCAATACTTTATTTATCACTGTTATAACATTTACAACTAAACTGCTATCAAAATTATATCATTATTACAGATTAAATGTAATAATTTGACTTACTGTACCTACTCGTTAGTTAGGAAAGTACATGAAATTCTTCGGCAATGCAAAAACTTTTTAGTGTAAATTTATGCATCGATTGCAAAAACTGTGCTTGAAAAATGAGGACTAATCATAAACTTAAAAAATTGTTATATTTTTTTGCAGGGTTGTAGATTTGGGCAATACACTAAAAGTTGGTAGATCTACCGAAAAGTATGTGGAGTTGGTAACACTGTGATTGTGTGATGCGAGGCCACTTATAAAATTCCCGCAATAAGTTGATACGTGTTAACATTAACACATTACAATTACCCTAAATAAGCTTTAAACATTCTGTGAAAAAAATATTCGTTTTGAAATGGTTATAAATAATGATACCTACTCATTGTTTATAACTATGTCAAAATTAACGACGATATAAGAAAATAGCTAGATTGTGCGCTAGGACTCATAAGCAAATAATGGGAATTGGTTAACCTAATTTAAAATTATCCCAAATTAAGAATAAAATTATCGTATTTTTACTTTCGGCATACGTCAAATAAGGTTACATATAGAGAATAACTTATTCTTTGAATATAAGAGGGGTCATTTCATTAAGTACGTTGACAGGTACATTACACCTATGTTAATCAAAAACTTTTAGCAAAATACTCTGTTACTCAAGAAATTTCTGCTAACTTTACGTAAAGTTAGCAGAAATTAGCAGAAATATATTTGGTACAAATGTAGATACTTACCCTGGTTACCTATTAGGGATTATGTCTTAAGTGAAGGCCAGCTGAAGTAAGTCAAGTAATAATTAATGTCAATGGCACGTCTCAGCAGATGCTGCTGAGTACCGAGTACCTACGTACTGCTGATGAGTACCGAGTACTTACATACGTACTCGCGTTGTATTTGGATAATGTTCCGAGTCGGACCGTATCCACTCGTTACCCTCACTTGACCTCACTACCGGCACCGAACACAGAATTAATTAAGACAATGTAAAACTGAACAAAAAAAAATTTGTAATGGTTCTTGCCCCTATAGAACGTAGTTGATATGCCTTAGACAATCTACGTTCAACTACAGGGGCACAGGCGTCTCCTTGGAGAAGGAGGCTTAGGCCTTACGTTACTCATCAACCAGACAGATTCCAATTGACGAACGCAACTAGGCTACAAGCCTAAGGCTGGCCATAGACCTACCGATTGTATATAGAAACCGATAGAACAGAAAAAGAATTGAAATCGAGAGGCTAGAATGCAATACAAAACGTTCCACTCGTCACATACCTACCAACCCGAATCAGCAAGAACGCCTGGTCAGCAAGCAACCGGCTAGCATCGCCGAACAGAATGTGCTGACCGGTGAGAAGGAGGAGTAGCTTACGTGCTAGATCCGTATATCGTCACACACAGCACGGTTACAACCCGGCGCGCCGGCAATTTTGGCTCAGTGCGAGTTACCGTTGCAGAATTGCAAGAAATTGCGGAATCGACAGAGACCCTTTTTTTGCTTGTTGGAAAATACCCGTGTTTGTGGGACACGATTTACGAGTTATCACGCATTACTTTACGTCTGCCTGTCTGTCTATGTCTCTCAGCAAGCGCTAAATTACGACTGAGCGCGAATCAAGAAAGCCCGGCCTGAAAGTGCGTAGTGCGATGAATCTAAACTCTATTCTTTTCTAGTAGAATAAACAGAATCGGTAGGTGTGTGGCCAGCCTAACTGTATCTTTTTCTACTTAAATCCGATTTAGGAGTTTTGTAGGATATATAGACATTTCAGCAAAAAAATTGGACTAGAAAGTTTTTGATCCTATTTACATTTTTCCTTAGTAAAATTTTAGGTGTATAACTAAAGATTCCATTTTAAATTCTTCTAAAAACGAATGGTAGCAAAACTTCCTCTACCTACTGCAGTATCTTGTGGAGGCAGGGAGGACTACCTTTATATAGTAGGAAGCTACAATCACAAATTTATAGCTTTTGAGCCTATTACATTTTTCGCTAGTAAAATTTTGGGTGTAAGACTAGGGATTCCATTTCAAATTCTTCTAAAAACGAATCGTAGCAAAACTTCCTGTACCTACTTACTGAGGTTTCTTGTGAAGGCAGGTAGGACTACCTTTATATAAGGATACAATCACAATTTCAAAATGGGTCGGCGTGCTTTACACATAATTCTTTTAGCAGGTGTGTTATGATGTTTGACAAAGTCAGACAGCCTGGCATACATAAAACAGCGGTTTTTCGCTCTCAATGAGTTTCTTATGTTCACAAAGTTTTCGTCGGTCTTAAGTTATCCTATGTAAGTAAATATCTAATGTTTGTTTTCAGCGTGACCGTGCCGGGGTACGCCGGCAGCCTGATAGCGGCGCTGCCAGGTGGCGGCGCGGGCGCATGGGAGCGGCTTGGCGCTGAGCTGGTGCTCTCGGCGCTTGTGACTGGCGCACACTTCGCGGCCACAGATCGGCGATGGACTGGCACTGCGCCGGCGCTGTTGGGAGCTGCCTACTGCGCTGCCACTTTTGTCTCCGTCAGTATCTTAGTATCTACCTATGACCTACCATTCACTACTACTACCTATCACTCGACAAGTGCCGCGTCAAGGATATAGTTTTGTCAGTGGCTCTTCCCATATTATTACTCTAGGGCACCACGACTTCAGAACTTAAGGAGTTGAGTGGCTGTTTGTCCCGGCACGCGGGTCAGGAGGAGGAACAGACGGGTAAAATGGCGATAGCAGGACCTCTACATCTCTGTCGTGGACGTGCATGCTAGCGTAGTGGCACAGAACAGACCTTTATATTAGGTCTGCGTAAGGCATACCTAGTGGCGTAGGATAATAGCTTGTCGTTCTGTATGTGTTATTTGTATTTATGTTTATTTCTGTATAATATTTTATACCAAGACCAAGAGAAGATATTCAGAGATATGGTCTAAATTTTGCCAAAGTAAAACTTGTGTTTTTAGTTGTCCATTCCATTTTTATTTACTCTTTTATTTTACTCCTAATAAAAGGAAACAAAAACAGTAAAACTTGTTTACATATTTATAAAGTGCACTAAGGATGTTATAAAAAAACCGGCCAAGTGCTAATCGGACGTGCGCACCGAGGGTGCCGAGAAAGGTAAACTGTATTGAGGGACAAACTTAACTTTGCTGTTGGATAACTGTAAAAAATTGTGATGTTACAACAAATTTACGGTTTATCCTTTATGTGTGCTACATGACATTGTTTCTTACCAAGTTTCATGATTCTAGGACAACGAAAGGGACTTAGAATTTCCTACCTAACCTCCACGCGTTCTTGAGGAAAAGGTTTTTTTAATATGTTATAACAACAAATTAACGAATTTATCTATATTTGTGATATAAGACCTTCCTTCGTGTGAAATTTCATAATTCTAGGACAACGGGAAGTACCCCGTTGGTTTTGATTTATTTGTGAATGTCAAAATATGCGAAAATAATTGCAGTATTTCGGCAGTATTTTTTTATTGCCTTAGAAGCAGGCTTTTTTTACAGCTTTAAGGGACTTTTTAACTTGATATTTAATATTAATATTAACTTGATATTTTCACGCGTTCCTGAGAAAAAGGGTATTGACAGACAGACAGACGAAAAACAAAGTGAGTGAGAGTGGGAACTTTTGCAAGGCCCCAGTTATTTATAGTAATGACAAGCTAACCCGGCGAATGTTGTTTCTTTTTTTAAAACAACTGCCGCACCAAACTATTGTAAAAAGGGTGGTACTAATTCAGAAACCTTCCCCGGCGTGTGCATAACAACTTACCAAAATTTCATTGCAATCGGTTTACCCTTATTGCGCGAGTCCGACTCCTTACCTTACCTAGGAAATAGGAGAATTAATTTGTATTACAAAATACGTACCTATTATGTACAATTTAATATCAAGAAAGTATTTGCCTCAAATCAAAGTAATATGACATAACGTAGCAGGTATGTCCTTTAACAGTAAGTAGAGGAATCAATTGATACACCAAAAGCTGCCTTCATTCGTCATTCCGCACTGCACAATCCATCCAAGCTTTTGTTAGAACAAACAGATGTGTGGGCAGATATAAAAAGCTGTACCAGCTGTCGGTTGAGGATCGCTCACAAAAGGCAGGTAGTCCCGTGAATACGCTACGTTTGTGTGTCCGTCTGTCTGGCGAAGGAACGTGAGGATGCAGTCACAATGGCAGGACCGATCTATTGAAAGTTGTAGGTAACGACTCGCGTCCATTTGATTTCTTGTGTTTATGTAAAGTGTCGCAGCAATCTGAATTTATGAATACTGGTTAATAAATCGTTTTTTGTACGGGTACTGGGTACATAATAGTATTTGTGTTTCTAAATAAAATCGAACTCAAAAAAACTATATAAACTTTTTGGTGAAATGTTAATTTATTTTAACATTGTAAATTTTCAATATTAGGGAACAAAATAGATAGTATCTGTTATGTAACCTACGCAACGGCCCTCATTTTTGGTATTTGGAAGATGTTTGTTAAAGTCAATTTTTAAGATCATATTCGATCATTTGTTAATTTACAAAAAAACACATGCGAAGCTATATAGCTTAATGTTCTGTCAGTACGTCTGCTTTAGGGGTTTATTTTTTACTTTTTAGTGGATTTGAAGTCGGATTTATGTTTTTATCAGAAAATGTTTTTTTTTGTAAACAAACAAATGATCGAATATGAACTCAAAATTTTATTCCCCTTGAAATCGATCGCTTAAAATTTGCAGTAAAAATAGGTAAAAAATATCGGATTGTATTAGACTGATCTGTCAGTACGTCTGCTTTAGGGGTTTATTTTTTACTTTTTAGTGGATTTGAAATCGGATTAAATGTTTTTGTTAGAAAAAGCTTTTTTTTATAAACTAACAAACGATCGAAGTAACCCCTTGGAATTAATTTTATTTTTCTAGTGTTTTGTTTTGATATTTTTAATTTAGTATGTTTTAAATGGAATGTCTGATTTCAATAATTTAAAGAGATCAACAGGTAGATACTGAAACAGCCTAGAATACGCAGTTTTATTTGGATGAATCTTAATACCAAGTTTCGAAACGTTGTCTTATATCTTGTGGCGTTTCTATAACTTAAACATAAAAAAGTAGTTATAGTAACATCACTATACTAGTTGGACACATCTGTAGATATTAATTTGTTTGCTTAAACTGTAGTACATTATTTTGTTATATCGTCAAGTTTTCGCAGCGCATGCGATGTAAGGCATTTTATAGGTATTTTTTTTTACATTACAGGTTACATTATTGATGTTTTAGCAGGGCCATGGATCCCTGAATTTTTGAAAATAAAATCTATTATGTTGCTCATTAATAATATAGAATTCTACTGGTGAAAGAATTATTAATATCGGTTTGTACACTACAAAAAAAATGCAAAACTCTTCTCTTTATAATATTAGTGTAGATAATTCTTAAACACTATCTTTCAAGTAAAAAGTAGTAAATTGAAGGACCAGGGCCACAATAATTCCCCTTTGCCAGTTTATGACGAACTTAAAAATCAGTCAGGATTGGCCAGATAGTTGTAGGTACGTGAAAATGAAAGAAAAAAGGTCAGTAAATAACAGTCAGTAAAACCTATATAACTGGTTGGCAGTAAAGCAGTATTGTAGATCTCACCTCGAAATCAGATTTTTTTTACTTATGATACAAGTCGGTAAAACTCCTGATGGAGGCCATGTAAAATGCATTGCAACCTTCAACTTGAGCAGTTATTGAACCTCATCGTGTTTGATACGAACATATAGTGGGCGCGTTCAGATATTAACTTCAATGTTAGTGTTACACACAAAACAAATACCCATGCTCAATTTACCCCGAGTAGAACTATGAAACCGTTTGAAAACCATATGCACGACCCAACATCTAGAGTTCATACTGTTTGACAATATCAATTTTAAAATGATGGTGACTTTTGTATATAAATTTTATAATCTTTCGGATAATTTCGTATTAGTATAGCTATACTGTAAAGTTGAAACATGAAGATATCGAACGAAGACCTCTCTCGCAGGTAGCGGGTCGACACGGCGAGCACCTTTCACTAATTGCGTGCGTACCATCCTTTGTGTGAATACAGTTTTTTGCGAGCACAATCGCTTCCGTTCAAAATAAAAGATATGCCATTGAATACGAAGGACTCGTTGCTATTGTTCTGTGGTCCGTATGTTCAAAAAAAGATGGCATGGTTCCCAATTCTGTGTCGAAGTTTATATTGCCTTACCTACTGTGCAATAGTGTGTGTGCAAACATATGTAAAATAGGTAGGTATCTCCAAATATTGATCTGGAAAACAGAATCGATGCCAAGGTGGAGCTAGTCATATAAGGCCACACACGGACGGACGGTCATGACGAAATTATAAGGGTTCCGTTTTTGCCTTTTGGCTCCGAAACCTTAAAAAGAAACTTTAGCTGAAAATACATTTCGGTCAATTTACCAAGTCATTTGCATGTAAATAAAGCTAGGTGAAGAAACTATTTTTTCAAGAAACTACATTAATTTTAATTTAATCTCGTCTTGTTTCAGATGCCATCACTGAACCCGGCTCGAGCGCTGGGTCCGTCATTCGTGCTGTCCCGCTGGGAGAGCCATTGGGTCTGCTGGGTAGGGGGTATAGGGGGAGGCATAGCTTGTGCCTTGCTGCATGAGTGGGGGGTGAAAAAGGGCGAGGCGATATCCCGCGCGTCATCTCCCCGAGACCTGGATGACCTGGACAAGCCGACGTTCCCCCCGCCGCACTACCGGCACACAGCCACTTACTGTGCTGCGTCGGCACCTCGGCCAGATAACGCCGAGCCACTGTACTCCGGCACCAAGTCCCTCTACTGCAGATCCCCTCCTCCCACAAGGCATGGGTTGCATAGGTCTGTACCATTGTCATAATTAGCTACAGTTCGTAAAATTATAGATGTCCACATAGGCCTGAATCGTTCCATAATGTTTAAAAGCCGTAAGCATATTATTATGTGTGTAGTGATACATCTCAGGGAATGTAGATCATAATATATAGAAGTTATTATATTTTTGAAGAGTCGGCATCGCGCAAGTGAGGCCATAAGTGTTGCAAGCGTCCATAGGCTGCGGTGACCGCCTACCATTAGGCGGACCGCAAGCTTGTTTGTCAACTTAGTGGTCGCTCTGAGAAATACATACCGATCGCCGGGAACATAATAACGATGATATTTTTGTAATGGTTGTCATGTAGCTTAATACGTTAAATGGGCTCTCCTTTTTAATTTTGCACCGCGTGGCCTCCACCTACGTAACGTTACTTACGTTATCAGCCTTGATATGTCCTCCCTTGGGTGAAGGTAATTTGAGCCACAGTCTAGCCACGTGGACCCAGTAGTACTTAACATACCTACGGTACATTTGAATCTCTTCTTAGACGTATGCAGGTCGAGAAACGAGTCGTGTGAACGAACAATATTTTAAAATATCCAGAAAAAGATTTATTGGTACACGCCAGGTTCGAACGCCCGCCCTTTAGAATACCACTTTTACGAGAGGTAGGGCACTGCAAGTATTCGCTCAAATAAGCTGCCCGAACAAATAAAGCGGGGCATAGCGAGTACTTGCTCGAATGAGCGGCCCGAACTGGGGAAGTACCTCCACCTTACAGAAAACCGCGGCCACAATAACACTAACATTGAGTAGTGTTGTGTTCCTGGCGGTGAGTAAGGTTGCCAGAGCTCTCTCTTTGAGGATTCGCTGCGCGGACAGCGGAGGACCGACGGTGCTTGTTGCTGTCATTGCTCGGCGTAGACGCGGCGTGCTGGTTCGGTGGTCAGGGAGACCTGATGAAACGGCTGACCGCTGGCCGCCCGCAGGTTGAACGGGTTCCCGAACCCAGGGATCACTTAATCTCCGCCCTGGGAGGCTGATCCGCCAACCTGTGTAAAGTCTCTGAAGTAGTAGTCGTGCCGGAGAAGGAGACCGGAGTGGACCCGGCTACTACAACAGAGGGGGATCAGGGGCCCTTCCGCCCGCCGTGCCAGCAACCGTATCATCTGTGTTGAGCTTCGGCAGTCTTAGTACCGCAACTTTTTGTCTTCTAAGCTGTCTGTGCAGTGAATCCTCATCCGTAGTCTAAGTTACTTCAAAAAAAATGGCCAGGAACAGAAAAAAGAAAAGAGTTTTGACAGCGGTTACTCCATCCACATATAATGTGGATTTTTGCAACATAAGGGGTATTCACGCAAATCTTAACGCAGTCCATCACCATCTCGAGACTGCGCAGCCAACCATTCTTTTTCTAACGGAGACGCAGATATCCTGCCCGGCCGACACATCATACCTTCGTTATCCCGGCTACAAACTCGAGCACAATTTTCTGAGTCGTGCCGGTGTATGTATGTTCGTCCGGGAGGATATCTGCTGTCGCCGACTTCATAGCCTTGAAGACAGGGACCTGTCGATATTGTGGGTGCGCGTAGATCATGGGGGCCACACTCGTATCTATGCGTGCCTATACAGGTCTCATAGCGGTGACACGGACGTAACTCGACTCTTCACGCACCTGAGTTTGACGACTGACAAAGTTCTAGAGCAATATCCTACAGCAGAAGTAGTTATTTTGGGAGACTTTAACGCCCACCATCGTGAGTGGCTCAGTTCTCGAACCAATAACTATGCAGGGATATCTGCTCATGAATTTGCTCTGACCTATGGATTCTCTCAGCTGGTACTTTCTCCAACGAGAATACCAGATATAGAGGACCATACAAGCTCCTTACTGGACCTTCTGCTGACTACACGTCCGGATGGATACTCCGTCTCAGTGGATGCGCCTCTTGGCTCCTCGGACCACTGTCTCATCCGGACTCGATTGTCATGCACACAACCCGATCCTTCTGGGCCAACTAATTGGCGTCGTGTGTGGCATTATAAGTCGGCAGACTGGGATGGATTGCGAGAATTTTATGCATCGTACCCGTGGAGGCAGATCTGCTATAGCTCAGAAGATCCTGACGTCTGCGCAGCCGCAGTCACTGAGACAATCCTCGCTGGTATGGAATGTTTCATTCCTAACCTGCGAGTAGCTGCCGGCGTCAAAAAACGACCGTGGTTTAATAGGCCTTGCAGAGAAGCTAAAACTCTTAAGCAAACTGCGTATGAGGCTTGGACCACGGCTCGTAATAATAGGGAGTTGTGGAGGAAAAGCGTGAAGTACTTGTGTCTCAAATCGAGATCGGTCTGTCCAAGATCTCTGACTGGGGGCGGGAAAACTTGGTCCGATTCAACCCTTCAAAGACACAAGTCTGCGCGTTCACCGCTAAGAAAACCCCATTCACTGTAGTCCCACAATTCCAGAACACTCCCCTCTCCATCTCTAAGAGCATTGGGATCCTTGGCGTTGACATCTCCAGCGATGTTCAGTTCCGAGATCATTTGCTAGACAAGGTAAAGCTGGCGTCCAAAAAACTTGGTGTACTCAACAGAGCGAAGCAGTACTTCACGTCGGGGCAAAGGTTGCTACTTTACAAGTCGCAAGTCCGGCCCCATATGGAGTACTGCTGCCATCTCTGGGCGGGTGCACCTGGATACCAGCTTGGCCCTTTTGACTCGGTTCAACGACGGGCTGTGAGAATTGTCGACGATCCCAAACTCACTTGCGGTATTGAGCCCTTAAGTCTGAGGAGAGACTTTGCCTCCCTGTGTGTTTTCTACCGCTTGTACAATGGATTGTGTTCTGAGGAATTGTTCGAAATGATGCCCACGGCTACTTTCTACCATCGCACCGCTCGCCATCGACAGGGAATTCATTCTCACACTTTGGAACCAAAATGGTCGCGAACAGTGCGGTTTCAGAGAAACTTCCTCCCGCGAACCCTTGGGTTGTGGAATGAGCTCCCTGCCAAGGTTTTCTCTAAGGACTACAGTATGGGGTTCTTCAAAAAAGAAGTTATTAGATTTCTGAAGGGTCGGCAACGCGCGAGTGTTGCAAGCGTCCATAGGCTACGGTGACCGCTTACCATCAGGCGGACCGTAGGCTTGTTTGCCACCTTAGTGGTATTAAAAAAAAAAAAAAAAAAAAAAAAAAACCAGGGAGACTGCGAAACTACTAGGCTATCACGAGTTACCACAACTTACGTAGTAAAGAATTATAATAAACTAATATTTAACAGGATAATATTCACGTTTCTAGGTCACAGTCAGTGTACAGCAAAGGCAGTTCGGCGGGTGGCGGTGGCACGGGACCTTTGGTACCAGCACAGTCACTGCTGCTGCGGCCGCCGGCGCAGGCGCACCTCACACTCACGCACAATCAGAATACGCACAACGCGCAGCGCGAACCCGCATATGGCGCACACAGCCAGGTCCGCACGGGGCCCGCAGGTAAGAACCGTTTTGATTGCCATAACAGTTCCGTCCTTACCTACTGTTATAAGGTTCCTGAATTCCTGAATTGCTGGTGCTAAAAATGGTACCGCTGTCGTAAAATCTGAGGTCATAAAAGAAAGGCGATGAACTCACCTACCAGATGATGAATACTTGTAATGTACAATACACGTTGAGGACTGCTGAGAAGAGTCCTAAGCCAGAGATGTTACAGCAAGTAGCAGTCATGTTACAGCAAGTAGCAGGAGAGTAACGTTACTCTCTACTGTAGAGTACTCTGCACTCTGCCGCTATCTGCCGTAACCACTACAGAATAAAAAATAATATTTATTCCTTGATGAGGGACCCAGTTTAGACGCACTCTTTAGTCAGCTAGAATGGGAGTCCATAAAAGATGTGATACAACAGTTATGGGTGATCGTGACTATTCGTGTCACTATTTAAAACAATTATTTTTGTAAAAGATTGTGCTCAGTGAGTGGTCATTATCTTATGAAGTAAAATTGTTGTCAGTTCATAAAAAACAGAGAAGGTTGTTGCAGAAGTAAATTCTCAGAGCTCCATTTAAGTTTAATTTATGTGGACACAACAACCCTTGAATCTGTACAAGAATCAAGATTATTTCTTGTTGGATTCTCGGTAATTAAATCGCTGTTGTTTTTATACAAAATTCCAAAATTTCTTGGTAGATGCAGTTCAATAGGTTGGCAAAAAATTCATCATATTGTCACAAATGGATTACATTTACTTTTTATTTAAGTGATTTGTGGTGACGATTGTCCACAGGCGCAGCGGTACAAGACCGGAGAGAGTCGCTGTACGGCAACGGTCGTCGAGGACCTCTCTCTTCCGACGACAGCGCGTACGGGACGTACACCCGCACCACATACCGCGCTCCTCACTCACTACCACACCCCCCGCACCCCTCGCACGCTGCCCCCGGGGACCACTACTAGCGACGCGCTTCGCAGCACAACATTGCGCTGCTCTTTGATGTATAAAACTTGACAAAAATTAGCAATCAATACGAACTTGACGTTCAAAGCGTTATTGATGGTTCAACAACTCACAATGATTGAAAATAAATTGTAACGTCACTTTGGGAAACGTAATGCTTCATCTCTGTGTATACAACACAAAATGCAGAGTAGGTACTTGTTAGTGATACGGCAGTCAAACTGACAGTTTAAGGTTCAAATCTCGGTACACGGTAAAAACAGATTACTTGAATAAAGGCAAATTGCGATGTATTAAAGCAAATTCATTAACTCTAAGAAAATTATCCTTTTACGTAAGTGAATATTTACTTAGTAAAAGTAAAAAAAAACTTGAAAATATTTATTTGTATCAAGACAAAAAATATTCAATGTAATTAAACAAATGAATCGAGTCAAAGATAAGTTATTGTGAAAGATGTTTCGAATTTCGATTTCCATTGAGGAAATTTATTGTTATAATAAGAAATATTATTCTTTTTTCTAGCAATTGTTAGATGTGATTAATTGATTCTTCAAAGTAGGTAATAAATATTTGTGTTTGAAAATATGCAATGGCAAATAAAGGTACTTATACACAGTACCGACGATTCAAAAACACCATACTTAGAGATCTAACTGCGTTCTTAATGAGTATCTGGGACTGTTGTATTTTGTGGAAATTGATACCTCAACGATTTAATTATGAAAGTGGTCATTAAATCATAATTATTCTAAATAGCGCGTTCTAGCTTAGTGTCAATAACTGTACAACACCATCTGTTGATATGATTTAGATTTCTCCTAAAAAGGATTAAATTCTTGATTATAAACAAGTCCATCTTTTTTAATGAAATAAACCTTAATTTTAAAATAAGCATATTTATCTTAAAATAACAAAAAATCTAAGAATAAAATAGTATCAGAAACAGACAGGTGGTAATTTTATAACAAAAATATATTTTAAATCTGAGAAAATATATTTTTGGAATAACTAAATATTTTGAGAAAGTACTCCGTCTTGTAAAGAGAAATCCTTTTTATCTGTGCAGGTATATTTTTTTTTTTTTTTTTTTTTTTTAATACCACTAAGGTGGCAAACAAGCCTACGGTCCGCCTGATGGTAAGCGGTCACCGTAGCCTATGGACGCTTGCAACACCAGGGGCATCACTCGCGCGTTGCCGACCCTTCAGAAATCTAATAACTTCTTTTTTGAAGAACCCCATACTGTAGTCCTTAGAGAAAACCTTGGCAGGGAGCTCATTCCACAACCCAAGCGTTCGCGGGAGGAAGTTTCTCTGAAACCGCACTGTACGCGACCATTTCGGTTCCAAAGTGTGAGAATGAATTCCCTGTCGATGGCGAGCGGTGCGATGGTAGAAAGTAGCCGTGGGAATCATTTCGAACAATTCCTCAGAACACAATCCATTGTACAAGCGGTAGAACACACACAGGGAGGCAAAGTCTCTCCTCAGACTTAAGGGCTCGATACCGCAAGTGAGTTTGGGATCGTCGACAATTCTCACAGCCCGTCGTTGAACCGAGTCAAAAGGGCCAAGCTGGTATCCGGGTGCACCCGCCCAAAGATGGCAGCAGTACTCCATATGGGGCCGGACTTGCGACTTGTAAAGGAGCGACCGTGGCGAAAGCCATATTGACGGTCACTGATCAGGTCGTGTTTTTCTAGGTATCTCAAAAGCTGTGTGTTGATCACACGCTCCATCACCTTGGAGAGGAGAGAGGTTATAGCGATAGGCCTGTAATTCGATGGATCTGATTTATCGCCCTTTTTGGGCACCGGGTGCACATTCGCAGTCTTCCACGAAGACGGAAATTGCCTAGTGTGGTAGGAAAGCGTGAAGAGGCGCGTGAGTACAGGACATAACTCAGGAGCACACTGCTTAAGCACCACTGCTTGTATGCCGTCTGGCCCACTCGACTTATGAACGTCTAGGGAAAGCAACGCCCGCCGGACCTCGCGCTGTGTTATAGAGATTTCCGCCATCGTCTTACCGCACCACGGTAAAGTAGGTGCTACAGCGCCTTCGTAGTTCACATTCGAGTTAGAGGCAAAGAGACTGCCCAATAGATCGGCTTTCTCTTTTGTACTGTGGGCCAAATTACCATCGGTCTTTCGCAGTGGTGGTAACGACGACTGGCAGAAGTTCCCCTCGGCAGCTTTAGCAAGCGACCAGAAAGCACGACTCCCAGAAGGATAGCTCGCAAGTCGCCCACCTATTTTGCCGATGAATTGGAATTTTGCTCTGGCAGTTGCTTTCTTACTGAACCTCGAGGCAGCATTTAATTTGCGTTTTAACTCAGAGATATTCGGATCCTTATTATTACGAGCCGTGGTCCAAGCCTCATACGCAGTTTGCTTAAGAATTTTAGCTTCTCTGCAAGACCTATTCAACCACGTTAGGAATGAAACATTCCATACCAGCGAGGATCGTCTCAGTGACTGCGGCTGCGCAGACGTCAGGATCATCTGAGCTAAAGCAGAGCTGCCTCCACGGGTACGATGCATAAAATTCTCGCAATCCATCCCAGTCTGCCGACTTATAATGCCACACACGACGCCAATTAGTTGGCCCAGAAGGATCAGGTTGTGTGCATGACATTTGAGTCCGGACGAGACAGTGGTCCGAAGAGCCAAGAGGCGCATCCACTGAGACGGAGTATCCATCCGGATGTGTAGTCAGCAGAAGGTCCAGTAAGGAGCTCGTATGGTCCTCTTTTTTCTCGTTGGAGAAAGGACCAGCTGAGAGAATCCATAGGTCAGAGCAAATTCATGAGCAGATATCCCTGCATAGTTATTGGTTCGAGAACTGAGCCACTCACGATGGTGGGCGTTAAAGTCTCCCAAAATAACTAGTTCTGCTGTGGGATATTGCTCTAGAACTTTGTCAGTCGTCAAACTCAGGTGCGTGAAGAGTCGAGTTACGTCCGTGTCACCGCTATGAGACCTGTATAGGCACGCATAGATACGAGTGTGGCCGCCATGATCTACACGCACCCACAGTATCGACAGGTCCCTGTCTTCAAGGCTATGAAGTCGGCGACAGCAGATATCCAACCGGACGAACATACATACACCGGCACGACTCAAAAAATTGTGCTCGAGTTTGTAGCCGGGATAACGAAGGTATGATGTGTCGGCCGGGCAGGATATCTGCGTCTCCGTTAGAAAAATAATGGTTGGCTGCGCAGTCTCGAGATGGTGATGGACTGCGTTAAGATTTGCGTGAATACCCCTTATGTTGCTAAAATCCACATTATATGTGGATGGAGTAGCCGCTGTCAAAACTCTTTTCTTTTTTCTGTTCCTGGCCATTTTGTTTGAAGTTACTTAGACTAAGGATGAGGATTCACTGCACAGACAGCTTACAACACAAAAAGTTGCGGTACTAAGACTGCCGAAGCTCAACACAGATGATACGGTTGCTGGCACGGCGGGCGGAAGGGCCCCTGATCCCCCTCTGTTGTAGTAGCCGGGTCCACTCCGGTCTCCTTCTCCGGCACGACTACTACTTCAGAGACTTTACACAGGTTGGCGGATCAGCCTCCCAGGGCGGAGATTAAGTGATCCCTGGGTTCGGGAACCCGTTCAACCTGCGGGCGGCCAGCGGTCAGCCGTTTCATCAGGTCTCCCTAATTTAATTCCTAAAATTTGCAGAAAAGACTTTTTTGCGGATACACTCCGCAACGCCTCGCAGCGGGCTTCATACAAACGAATTTCTCATTTGTTTTTTGACATTTACTGATCAAACACTACGAAATTTCGAAGACATGTTCTAGTAATAAATATCTAGGTCTGCAGTGTGTCAGTTTTCTATCAAATTTTATAGTTCAAAAGTTATACAAGATTCTAGTTTTTCATACAAATGGTTTTAAAAAAGATTTCTAGTTAATAGAATGTTTTACAAAATTTTGGAAAAACCACAGACAGAAAATTTCACAGTTGTTGCTCAGTAAATTTTAAAAACAAATGAGAAATTCGTTTGTTTGAAGCCCGCTGCGAGGGGTCGCGAAGTGTATCCTCTTAAGATTATGTATGTGATAAGTGATAACGATAGAGGTCAAGAATGTTGTACCTATGCTTCATCGAGACTGCAAACACACTGCAGACATAATACGAGTCAGATTATACTTCAAGCAACAATCATTTATGGTTACTGTATACCAAGTTTATTTAATTTGAAGTATGTAATCTGTAACTTAATAATAGAGGTGGTTGTTATGTCTGTCGTCGCTGTATCTGTATATTGGCATCGACAGATGGACTCAACAATGATATTCTTACATAATTTGTTAAGGTCTCCACAAAAAAAGGCTTTCGAGTTAAGTGTGTATTATAAACTTAATATTTAATGTCAAATACTTTGCAAGTGCCATATTATTACACTTCTTATAAAGTTAACATAGAAACCGTGTAACACCGTGTAAATGAATAAATTTAAAAAACTGTACAAACACTTGTTAAGCATAATTTTAATTTAATTAAAGTTAATGTTTAAAGACTTATTAGGTTAATTGATTAATGTAAATAAGTATGTAAGTATATTAAGTTACATAGATAGTAAAAAATATATAGGTATATACTTTGAATGTAGTAGTTACCATAGATATATGGGTAAGCATTATGACTATTTTTTTTAAGTGCAATTTTGATTTTTTTTTTTTTAAAACATAATTTATTTAAAGACTTTGTATGGACAGATTGTAAATTGTTCGAAGTGCCCTCTTTTGCAGCACAAAGATTGTTTGAATATCAACGTGTCCCCATAGTAAAATACCATAGGGCATAACGCTATAAAAGTAGATGAAGTATACTCCGGGCAGTAGGTTCGTCCGTAAGTTGACGGAACTTTTATACCGCGAATACTGCAGAACTAAGCCTATTCGCCATCTAGCTATATGTGGGCCCAACTCAAGCTTTGTGTCTAGGGAATACCTAAAAAAACTGTATTATCTACAAGAACTAATTGCTCCTACATTTATAAGTACACTGGTTCATACCTGATTGACATTTGGTGTTAATAATTTAATCCATTTGGTTTTATTGCTATTTTAGAGTAAATTATCTTTTAAGTTTAAATGAAAATGTGTCATCTACAAAAAATACATTCTCATGACTATCTCTTATATTATAAAGAGGAAAGGTTTGTATTTTTGGATGTTTGTTACGAATAAACTCAAAAACTATTGGACCGCTTTTAAAAATTCTTTTACCATTAGAATACTTTTACCATTATTATTCCTGAGTAATATAGGCTATATTTATTACTAGATTTTTTTTATCCCTGCTAAAACTTTAATAATGTAACCCAAGGTGTAAAAAAAATTGCCATAAAATGTCTTTCATTGTTCAACAATATTAAAGAACATATCAATACCTGTAAAAAACTTCGCGATACCATATTTCCAACTATTGTAGTTATGTCTTTATAACTACTTTTTTATATTTAAAAAGTTGATAGAAATGCCGACTAATATCAGACCATGTTTTGCATACGTTTGTATTAATCCTTATCCAAATAAATCATTTTTTATTCAAGATTGTTTTAATGCCTGTAGATTACTTTTCGAATGATTCAAAAATCGGACATTCCATTCAACAGATATAACGAATTTAAAAATGTCAATCTAAACAAAATACGTAGTAATAGAAAACGGCGCTCATACGCTCGATCGGCTCCCTGCTTCCTCCCTACACAGCGAACGTAACCGACATTGAATATTCTTTCTTCAAGGAAAAATACTTTGAGAATAAAAATAGGTTTATGGATAAAAATATAAAACGTAATTTGAAAAAAAAAACTACTTATGTCATATTCTACGTTTATCCCAAAATGTTCAAAAAATAAAAGTCCACCTGTGCGAAGCCGGGACGAGCCGCTTGTGTATATAATATGGCCCAAGAATAAAACCCTGTGAAACAGCAATTTTAATGTTTGATCTAGGGGAGCGCTTTCATTTATGTCAACTGTCTGAATTCTATTGACCAGGTACGAGCTAATTTGTTGTAGTGCAGTACTCTTAATACCATAGTGTTGCAATTTACTAATCAATGTTTTATGTTGAACGCATCAATTGCCTTAGATGTTTTAGAGAAAACACCCAAGCATCAAATATTTGTTGAATAATTTCAACACCAGCATCGGTTATTGACCGACCCTTTGTAAATACAAACTGTTTTTAAGTTAGAAGTGCACTAAAGTGAATACTCGTTTCATTTCAAATCAGTTTTGCAAATTAAGAATGACATCTTCAATTTACCTTACTCTTTACATAGGTATAAGTTTAGTAGTTAAACTTAAGAAACAACTTTTCTCTAAAGGTGTATATAAGTATTACTATTATGTAATGTAGTATCATGATTTTGTTTAAAGCTAAGAAGAATGTCTAACAACTTGTGATATATCTTTTAAATAAATTATTCAATTCTCAAATATATTTTTTTTAATATCCAAGACAGTCATTTACTAAATATACATACAATATATTAATGCATAGGTATTTTTTTTTATGATGCGTAATCATAAAGTAACAATAAAATTGGTTCGGCAGCAAGTACCGTACATGCAACTTCTCTTGAGAAAAATTCATTCACAAAAAAAAATTACGTCATATTGGATCCGCAATTTTGAATTTTAAAAAACTGATAAAAAATTCGAAATCAGCACCGTCGAAAACCCTTTACTACCCCTCGATACATGAAATTTATGTTGCGTGCATAAAAAAGTCAGTTTTTTACGGATAAAAAACGAACCGCTGGATCGATTTATTTCAGACTCCTTTCAGATCTAAGTCATGACCTGGCGTATCGATTGATATGTCATCAGAGCGATTCGGTCCAGTAGTTATTGAGGAATCGATCAAAATATGTCTACATACATACATACATACGTACACACACACACACACACACAGACATCACTCTAAAAATGATTGCAAATGATTCTCCAAGTCTTGAAACGTAAAGAAAACACAAAATTTTCGATTTAGATTTTCGGACCTATTCCTATAACTTCTCAAGAGAAGTTAATAAGAGACGGCTACCTACTATTTGTAGTTCAAAGGTTATTGCAGATTTTACAATCAGATTCACTGTCATAAAAAATTATAGGCTTTTTTATTCTTATCTTCCGTTTATTCATTTTACTAAGGTTTACAAAATCAGTGACTCGCGCACCGTAGGTTCCGTACCGCCGTATCTGTTATCACCGCTGCAAGAATGCAACACAAATTGCATCTATAAACATTTATATAAAAATGCATAATTTTTGTCATATAATGTTCGTAATAATAAGTTAATATTAAGTATATATTTACACAATAAAAACTATTTTCCTAATAGGGACTAGTTTAGATTTTAAACTTGTAATAACAATAACTGTAAAATTGTATTAAGTTAGGTAAAAGTAGAGCAGGTTTGTTTCATTTCCCCTCTTTACTATTTGTTGATTTCAAAAATAATATTGTGTGAGTACCGACATGTTGTCGACCTTATACGCACGACTATCCCCAAAAAAGCGGGAAATTTAGTTTAACATATGTTTGTAAAAAATATGCCATTTGTTGTGCAAAACTATACAGAACTACCATGTAAAGTTCTATATAAGCCGTATGTACGGTTAATAAGTTACAGGTGAAAATAGTTAGCGTGTTGAGCATTGTACATTCTTTCTCCCTCACTCCTTTGAAAATAGACCGCGATAGAGATACAAAAGGGATGGGTCTATGGGTAAAAAAGAGAAAGACTGTCTAAAACTTTACCTGGCTATGGTCATTAAGTCCTTAGGCTATGCCTAAAATTAGCATTACAGGTTAAAAGCACATCTTTGCCCCTACACGTAGGTATCTATACCGTTACGATAAGTAGTATGGTTAGGGCACAAATTACGTGTAAAGTTATGAAATACGATAGCTAATAACTCAGCAACCGGGTTACATAGGATAAAGATAAATATATCACTAGATACCTTTCATAGGCATCTACCAAGATAAATAGGTTTCATACAGGTAACTTTAAGCCCTGAAGTACAGGACCACAAGGAAAATCCTGAAAACTTATATCACACATTTTTTCATGATATAACATACTGACAGACACCAAAAACACGAAAAGGTATGTCCGAATTTTAGGTCCATTTTTTGACATATAACACAAAGTCTGTAGTCATCTAGTGTAGGCAGAAAGCCCTGAGAGCTAGAATTTCAGCTCTTCTCTCACTACGGCCTAACCGTAGACGATGGAACATACCACTATGCGTCATTAGAACCGCCTCCGTAAGATCTATCTTAGGACACCTAAATCGTTATTATAGCTCCTACCGTTTGGCTATAAAACCTAAAAATGTAAAACAGTGTTATTTTATAGTCAAGCCGCAAATCGTGCGACTGTGATGGCAATAACCGATAGAAACCCCAACTGTAAGTAGCGATTTATAGCTAGGTAGATATACCTACACTTTCGATATATGTCTATATCGACTACTATATGTTGTCTTTCACTAAGTTTTTGTGTGGGCTAGAGTTTTAGTCACCACAGTAAGTACAATAAGTTAAATACTAAATCTAGAAGGTTCTATGGAACAACCTCTCCCTCTGATGGGGTTTTTAATTTTTACTATAAATATAGAACGAATTTTGATTTGTATACAGTCTTCAAGAGAACTTCAACAAGTTAATAGCTATGAAAGCTAAGAAGTAAAATTTTTGTACATATGTGTTATAATTTAAGTTAGAAGCATAAGTTAAATAAAATCGGTCTGTTGTGTGCATATACGCGTTTTAATATCTCAAGCGCCTAAGAAGAAACTCCTTGTCACGGGCAAAACCTTGTGCCACGGATATCGAAGGGTCTGTCCGCACAATTTGGTCAGCTTCGAGCCGAATTTTGGAAGAACCAGCAATTTCGGTTGCTGAAGAAGTTTGGTCCATTGCAACCGAAAGAGCCCAGAAAGATGCCAGTTACAAGAAGCTGTAAAGGCGCAGCCGAGACGCATGAAGACGCGTCAGCCACACAGACTGACGCCACCGCCACGACCGGAGAAACGACCACGCATACTTGGTCGTCAGGGCCAACCACGACGACGACAGCGTCCACCACCGACGCCACGAAAGATGCACAGATCAGCGTCGTCACCGCCATAGAACAGCCCAACTCCGTACCTGATCCGCCGAAGAGCATCGCCGGGTCAAGGAAGTCTGAAAGAAGAACTCGAAAAAGAGAGTTAATTGAAGAATTAGCGCGACTAAAACTGGAAGAAATACACGCCCAAGCAGAACTAACGAAAGCACGACTGGCCAGAATGGCTGATGAGTCGTCAGACTCCGACGACCGCGAGAGCGTCGAGAGAGAATCACGGGTAAGAGAGTGGATCGAAGAGCAGCAGGGGCCACCTGCATTATTAGCAATCGCCGAAAATCCCCACCAGGGGGCGCCACCGTCGCACAAAGAAAATCGGAAATTGACCGACGTCTAACAAAACCGGCAGGAATATGTCGAGGAAAAATCCATACGGAAAATGGAAGGAAGTTCGACCGTCGATGTAGCTATGCTGGCAAATGCATTAGCGCAAGCCGTGCGACAGAATAATACACCTAGCGCCGCCCCTCGGTACGTTCAGGAACTACCAACGTTTACGGGAAACACAAGCGAATGGTTAAATTATCGATCGTCTTACCAGAGTACAGCGAAATATTTCTCCAAAGTAGAGAATGTAGCTAGGCTACGAAGAAGCCTACAGTTTGCGGCGAAAGAAACAGTATCCAGTTTACTACTAGTCGACCCAGAACCGGAAATTATAATGTCAACGCTTGAACGCAGGTTTGGAAGACCTGAGATAATAATTATGTCTGAGATGGACAAAATGAGAACCGCACATAAATTGAACGAATCGCCACGTGAATTGTGCATTTTTGCTTGCAAAATAAGCAACAGTGTCGCCACGATAGAAGCATTGAACAAACGCGAGTACCTTTACAACCCAGAGATGGCGCGAGTAGTATGTGAAAAGCTTACTCCTATATTGAGATCAAAATGGTTCGACTACAGAGCTGGACGGTCAGATGACGTACCAGAACTCAAGAAAATGGCCGATTTTCTCAACATAGAAGCGGACAAATGCGCAAGCTACGCGACGCCAGAAAGGGAGCGTACTACGGAACGAAAAAACTTCGCGAGACCTACCGAAAAGGTTTTCCACGCTGACGAAACGAGACAAAGAGGACCTACGACGTGTCCACTGTGTAAGGACGACCACACACTGTCGAGATGTCCCACTTTTGCCGAAAAAAGCGTGTCAGAACGGTGGGAAATCGTGAAGAAAATGCGACTTTGTTTCAAATGCATAAGCGGCTCACATCGCAAAGATACTTGCCGTGCGAGACCATGTGGTGTGAAAGGATGCAAGTTTTCTCACCATAGACTGCTTCATGAGGTGCAAGAGCGAACTGAACGACCGACCATAACCGAAGAGTCTGCCCAACTAGCTTTGCCGTCACCGCCGCCAGAACCTACAATCGAACACGTCGCCACGGCAACCACTGAAGGAAAGGTGCTGCTGAAAATAGCGCCCGTCGTTGTCTCCGGTCCCAAGAGAGACGTCGACACCTACTGCCTGCTTGACGAAGGTTCTAGCGTCACGATTTTGACGGAAGAGTTGGCGGAGAAAATTGGAGCCACTGGTCCAATAAAACCAATGACAGTTCGAGGTATTTCTGGTCAGAAAATTGAAGCGAAAAATAGCAAGATTGTCTCATTCAATGTCCGTGGCCGCGACCAAGAAAATCAGATGTTAATACGCTCTGCAAAAACGGTTCCATACTTGAACATCACAACGCAAACGATAAAGCGAGTCGACATCGAAAGTTGCAAACACCTCAATGGTATTGCCGATCAGCTGACCTATGACCATGCCGTTCCCACTATGTTGATTGGACAAGACAACTGGGAATACATTATCTCAAGAAAGGTCAAGAGAGGTCGCCCAAACCAACCAGTCGCGTCAAAAACTAGGCTAGGATGGGTGCTACATGGAACGTCAAAGAAAATATTCGCCGAAAGCGAAAATGTATGCACTCACGCCGCTGTCGAAGAACCAACGAAAGATTTTTTCAAACCCGAATCATTGAATACGGAACCGAAATCCATGAAGCAAGATCCCGAACCGTGTGCCACCGAGTATTCAGAAAAATACATCGAACACCTACCCGAAGGTAGGCTACCGGCACCATTGCTATGGACAAATGAAAATGAAAAAATCGCAGCCAAGTACGACGAATGCCAGAACAACGAGCAACAGAACCCGGCCGACGATGCGACGAGGCCTATATCCAGCAAACTCACCACCGAACACAGAGGGTTCTGTGGACCTGAGTTCCTACGGGGCTCAGAGGAGACTTGGCCGCACCAGCCGGTGTCGCTGACACCGTCGCCAGAAAGTGTACTCTTCACAAGTGAAAATAATTGTAACGAACAGTGCAGTGAAAAACAAACAGACTCATTAAATAAAAATATTAGTGAAAATTCAAATAAAATTAATGAGGACTGTTTAAAAATGGTGCTACCGGACATTAACCGTTTTTCAAAGTGGTTAAGACTTATTCGTACCACAGCGCGAGTGTTACAATTCATTGAAATATTAAAATCAAAAATTTTACGAACAGTGCCCGTCAATATAAACGCAATGAATCGCATTAAAAATAAGAAACCAAAAAACGTCGCGAGTGTTAATAAAAATAAAGATAAAACGCAAAACGCGGTCAGTGAACTTTGTTATCGCCAAATACCTACCGAGTTAATGAACCGAGCTGAATTTCTGTGGCTAAAATGTATGCAACGCGAGTGTTTTAAAAAAGAACTAAACAGAGTGAATAAAAATTGTTTAACTGAGTCAGTGACTAGAAATAACGACCGGCTCTACGCCGTAACTGTATTTATCGATGAAAATGGACTTTTAAAACTAAATAGTCGTATTGAAGCCACAAAAAACGTAAATAGTGAGTTCGTTCACCCAGTGATAATAGATTACAACCATAGGTATATAGAACTGTTAATATTGCGTAAACACGAACAAATGAACCACGCAAGTGCTAATACAATTTTAAACGAACTAAGACAGTGTTACTGGGGTCCCAAGTTACGATCTGGGGTCAGACAAAAAGTGCATACGTGCTTGTATTGCAAAATTATACAAGCTAAACCCGCTAGTCCGCCCGTAGGTGATTTGCCGTCCGCCCGTCTCGCGCACAGTACACGGCCGTTCACCTTTGCCGGCGTCGATTATTTCGGCCCGCTAGAGGTGGTGGTTGGCCGTCACCATGAGAAGCGCTGGGTGGCGCTATTCACCTGCCTGACTTCAAGGGCGATACACCTGGAGGTTGCCGCCACACTTAGTACCGACTCTGCGATCTTGGCGCTGCGCCGATTCTGTGCGCGCCGGGGTTGCCCTACTGAGATATGGTCGGACAACGGGACCAACTTCCGAGGAGCTGACCGTGAGATGCGAGAGGCGGCCCTTGCCGCTGTCCAGACAGAAGCAGTCAACCGGCAAAAGAAGCTCTGCGTGCCACCTTGCACGAGAGGTACCCCCGTGATGAGATCCTGACGACGCTGCTGGCTGAAGCTGAGAACACCGTCAATTCGCGCCCGCTCACTCACATTACGAGCGCCCCTGACGAACCCGAGGCGTTGACCCCGAACCACATCTTGTTGGGGTCAATCAGCCACACACCTCAGCCTGGCAGCTTCGATGACTGCGACCTTAACGCTCGTCAACAATGGCGACGCGCGCAACGACTAGCTGACATCTTTTGGGAGCGATGGATGCGAGAATACCTACCAACGCTCCAGACAAGGCGACCACAGGGCAATCCGGGAACACCACCAAAGATCGGAGACTGTGTCATTATTTGGGATGCCAACCTCCCCAGAAACACATGGCCGAGAGGTAGGATAGCAGCCGTGCATCCTGGTAAAGACGGAGCCATCAGAGTGGTTGACGTACAGTTGCCCAGCGGTTCCATACTGCAGAGGTCAACCAGGAAAGTCATCGTGTTGCCAACAGAAGACGTGCGGTGAAGACTTACTATTGTCGCACTCCCGGCGACGGGGGGGGCTTTGTTATCACCGCTGCAAGAATGCAACACAAATTGCATCTATAAACATTTATATAAAAATGCATAATTTTTGTCATATAATGTTCGTAATAATAAGTTAATATTAAGTATATATTTACACAATAAAAACTATTTTCCTAATAGGGACTAGTTTAGATTTAAAACTTGTAATAACAATAACTGTAAAATTGTATTAAGTTAGGTAAAAGTAGAGCAGGTTTGTTTCATTTCCCCTCTTTACTATTTGTTGATTTCAAAAATAATATTGTGTGAGTACCGACATGTTGTCGACCTTATACGCACGACTATCCCCAAAAAAGCGGGAAATTTAGTTTAACATATGTTTGTAAAAAATATGCCATTTGTTGTGCAAAACTATACAGAACTACCATGTAAAGTTCTATATAAGCCGTATGTACGGTTAATAAGTTACAGGTGAAAATAGTTAGCGTGTTGAGCATTGTACATTCTTTCTCCCTCACTCCTTTGAAAATAGACCGCGATAGAGATACAAAAGGGATGGGTCTATGGGTAAAAAAGAGAAAGACTGTCTAAAACTTTACCTGGCTATGGTCATTAAGTCCTTAGGCTATGCCTAAAATTAGCATTACAGGTTAAAAGCACATCTTTGCCCCTACACGTAGGTATCTATACCGTTACGATAAGTAGTATGGTTAGGGCACAAATTACGTGTAAAGTTATGAAATACGATAGCTAATAACTCAGCAACCGGGTTACATAGGATAAAGATAAATATATCACTAGATACCTTTCATAGGCATCTACCAAGATAAATAGGTTTCATACAGGTAACTTTAAGCCCTGAAGTACAGGACCACAAGGAAAATCCTGAAAACTTATATCACACATTTTTTCATGATATAACATACTGACAGACACCAAACACAAGAAAAGGTATGTCCGAATTTTAGGTCCATTTTTTGACATATAACACAAAGTCTGTAGTCATCTAGTGTAGGCAGAAAGCCCTGAGAGCTAGAATTTCAGCTCTTCTCTCACTACGGCCTAACCGTAGACGATGGAACATACCACTATGCGTCATTAGAACCGCCTCCGTAAGATCTATCTTAGGACACCTAAATCGTTATTATAGCTCCTACCGTTTGGCTATAAAACCTAAAAATGTAAAACAGTGTTATTTTATAGTCAAGCCGCAAATCGTGCGACTGTGATGGCAATAACCGATAGAAACCCCAACTGTAAGTAGCGATTTATAGCTAGGTAGATATACCTACACTTTCGATATATGTCTATATCGACTACTATATGTTGTCTTTCACTAAGTTTTTGTGTGGGCTAGATTTTTAGTCACCACAGTAAGTACAATAAGTTAAATACTAAATCTAGAAGGTTCTATGGAACAACCTCTCCCTCTGATGGGGTTTTTAATTTTTACTATAAATATAGAACGAATTTTGATTTGTATACAGTCTTCAAGAGAACTTCAACAAGTTAATAGCTATGAAAGCTAAGAAGTAAAATTTTTGTACATATGTGTTAGAATTTAAGTTAGAAGCATAAGTTAAATAAAATCGGTCTGTTGTGTGCATATACGCGTTTTAATATCTCAAGCGCCTAAGAAGAAACTCCTTGTCACGGGCAAAACCTTGTGCCACAGATATCGAAGGGTCTGTCCGCACAGTATCATTTACGAACACATACCAAAAATGCGCCTCTAATCACCCATGTCACCCATCCAATGACTGACCTCGATTGATGTTGCTTATCTTCGCATATCGTTTTCAATAAACATATGCTGCTGGGCCACGAGGTCTTTAAAACAAATATATGCGTGTATACGCACTAGGCCTAGTTAATTTTTAAATCGAAATATCAAATAAATAATACCCTTTTGCGGGCAGAGTAATAATCGGGGCTATTCTCACAAGATAGCTCTTATGTAGGACTTTACAACTGTAAGGACGCGAGCAAGGTAAAACTTGGCCGGTTTTTATTGTTTGTTGTTATACTTTAGAGCTTACACTTTTATCACTGCAGTTAAAGCTTGTATGTATTACTCATTTTATGATAGATCTAAAAAACAAAAACATGTCTTTTATATGGGGACGGGCCCCTTACAGAACATCGTCTTAAAATGTTCTGTGGGGACCCTCAATAAGTTTTTACTTTTAATTTTTTAATAAGTAATTTTCTTCTTATTTTTCTTCCGGATTTCAAAATATAGTATTTCATAACTTTGACGATTCAAAAGTGTTTGTTAAAACTTAATTAGAATAAAAAAATGACTTTGACTTTGATAGCGACACCGACTTACTGGGCAGCTTGAAAAAATATCTGATCGCCTTATCGACAGATGAAAAAGGACATGTAATTTATTCCCTGATCGAGAGTTCCCACTGGAATATTTTTTAGCAGGTGATACCGTGAGATCCGTGGGTCACTACTCCTTCAAATTGCAACTAGGCAGCTAGGCAAGGCAATTAGGGTGACCTGTTTTTTTTACATCGGAATAGATTATTCAACGAGGAGTACTAATTATACGTCGCAACGGACCAACGGGCCGGAAAAGCCCATAAAATACTTTTTAATTCGGTCGAAAGATCTAACAAGACGACGTTGTTCTAACAGACAAAATGTACAAAAATAGAAACAGGTAAGGCTAAAGGCTAAATTAAATCAACTAACAATTTATACCAGAAGGTGAGAGGGTCCAAGGTAGTCGTCAATGTCGTGTGTTGTGGGTTTCTGTGTTTGTGTTTAGTTTACGTAGTTTGTATTATGATTAGGGTGTGTATTGTGTGTATGAAGAGGCCGCGCGGTAGGTGATAGGCGCGCGGCGGTGTTAATTGCGAACATAAAAATATTAAGGCAGACGCGAGCGTGTGTCGGCAGAATTATATTTTCTTTGAATATGCGATATGAGTGTAGTATAGGCGCGCAGCGATCGTAGTGCGGAGCCGGCTCTTAGGCCCGCTGCGTCGACTTCCACCATCAGTATGAGCAACGCGCCTTAGGGACGCGCGCTACCATGCGGACGGTGGGGACGAGGAGGCCGCAGGGTCGCGCGAATTCGACATTTAATATGTTTTTTTAACTGACATTTTTATATCTAATTTTAAAATATTTTTTTACAAATATTCCTAAAATAATAATAGTTAACAACAAGCACCTTGGCTGTTCAATCTATTCATGGATTTGAGGTTTGAAAGAGAAAGAATGTGGTATAAGAATGAATGAGTTACTAATCAAGTGCCTCCTCTATGCCGATGATCAGGTCATTCTTGCATCGGCAGCAGAGGAGTTACAGGAAATGGTAACGATTATGTATGAGTCATTTAAAAAGAATGGCATGAATGTTAATGTAAATAAAACGAAAGTTATGGTTTTTGAAAAGAATGATACTGTAACAGAATGCAATATTACGGTAGAAGGGAAGAAAGTAGAACAAGTGCCAGAATTTGTATACTTAGGATCTTTGTTTACTAGAGACGGAAAATGTGAAGGTGACATTGAAAGAAGAGTAAACGCGGAAAATCAGGTGAATGGGGCGATGCACACCTTTATGAACAGTCAAAAATTGTCGGAAAAGGCACGTACATGGCTGTACATGAGGGTGTGTTGGTTCCAACACTGATGTGTGGAAGTGAATGTTGGGTATGACAAAAGAAGCACGAAAGTAGAATTAATGCCGTGGAGATTAGAGCATTGAGAAGTATGTGTGATTTGACTCTAAATGACAGGATAAAAAATAGAAAGAAAGTGTGGTGACAAAGATTGAGAAAGGTATGTTAAGGTGGTTTGGACACATTGAAAGAATAAACGAAAATAGATGCACGAAACAGATTTATGAATCTGAAGCAATTGGTAGGGTCGGTAGAGGTAGACCTCGGCAAACGTATGTAGATCAAATTGAGTACGTTCTCAGAAAAGGCCAGGTCAGGAGTACTCCGAACCGTAGAAAATGTAAGAAAGCATTGATGCGTATATATGAGGTAAGAGAGGTATGCCAGGATCGTAGCAAGTGGCAGACTTTGGTCTCTGCCTACCCCTCTGGGAAACAGGCGTGATATGTAAAAACAAGCATTAGGTCAATACGACGGGCAGTAGGTATATAAAAAAAGTAGGCAACGTATAAGAGTCTTATTTGCCAAAGCAACACGTAGCTTTTCTGTGAACTGTGAGCTGTCTCAAAATAGCGACGCGACGCGACGTGAAGCGGCTTGGAGTCTCGTGTCACTAAGACAATGAAACTCGGGTCTTGAAGACGGCGCGGCGCATCCCATCGTCAATGAAGCGCTGCGTCTCGATATGAGCTGGCTGACCCTAACATTGACCAATTAAAGGAGCATTTTGTTGGCAAGCATTATACGCATTAAATGCGCACAATGCTCTCTATGTGCACATGCGGCTCTGTTGACCAAAAATGAATACGCTGTGACGTCACTTCCGGACCGCATTCAATGCATTTGCTGCACATGATCGGGAGGTAGAGCAGTGAATGCTCTGTCAAATATACTGTTTCTTTACATTTGGTAAGAAACCATATTGTTTCTTTACATTTGGTGAACAGAACGGGTATACTGAGCGGGTTGTAAGCTAAGGTGCGTTTTGTTCACTGCTTTAATGCGTTTAATGTCACAATCCAGCTAAGTTAAAAAGACATAAATTCTGTATGACACACTACAAATCTTGGCTCATTCTCTTTAGTTGGATTATCGAGTTGAGCGCATTATGTACATTATGTCGGTCAACAGAACGCCACTCTAACTAACAAGGTATCAATTTATGACAAAATGGTTGGGTAGCTGTTACCGTAGTTAGGTAGGTACCTACTAATTCAACAGACTTGGTTTACATTTGATTTCACAACTTCAAACGGCAGAAGAACTGCGTTGCGAGACTTGTACATTTTTGTACATGTTATGTTTTTTATGGGACAAATTATAAATAAAAAAGATTTTTTGGTTGTTCGTTACTCAATCATTCCGCAACGGAGCATCCAATTGAGCTGAAAGGCACAAAGAAAGTTGAAGGGACGAAGAAGAGCATTTACACTTTGTTTTGATAATTCTCATTCTTGAAATTCCAAATGCATGTATATTTTTCTATTTGCAATATTAGGTCTTGTATTTCGCTCATCTTGCAACACAATTTGCGATGTCTGCCACATATACTATTATCTTGTGCGTCTGCTAAACCGATTAAAACGAATTTCCGACAGTCTGCGGGGACTAGTATAAAATGTAAGGCAGACGTGCGTCTCGAGAAAAAAAATTTTAGCGTCAGGTGGAGGTGCGATGTGGCGCGCATCGGGTCTAATACAAAATGTATGCACAGACTGTTTTCCGGCGCGCATTAGAATTTTTCTATCGGAAATTTCTTATAATGTGCGCCCGGAATGGAAATTAGCTATTACAATAGCATTGCGTTTCGTGCTGTATCTTACAGTTTTTGTTGCTGTTGACAGCAGGGTCAATGTCAAATTTGCGAGCCATTCCGCGTTAATATCAGTGGCGTTTTGTTGACCTACATTGTGTATATTATACGGTTAATATTAAAAATCCAACCAAAGAGAATGAAGATTTGTATAGTGTGTCACACAAAATTTATGTCTTTTTAACTTGGCTGGATTATGACATTAAACGCATTGAAGCAGTGAATAGAACGCACTTAAAACAGACCCAAATAAGGGCAAAGTGCGTGATTTTTTAGGTGTTACGATTGCATTTGCTTTCGTGTTTTCACTTACTGTTTTTTTTTTAAAAATCCATTTGCTATTCAGCTGTCAGTTGCCAAATTTGCTATACTTGCGAGAAATTGCAAGCTACAAAAACAGGCCCTAAATAGCTCAATGCGAAACTGGCAACATTGACCACATCATTAACGAATTGTACCGACATTCAATTCTACCAACATTGAAGTAGGTAATGCATTACTAATTTTCGGTCCGTTTTGAGCGTACGACAGTAGCTTATCATTTTAATATTTTATGAGTTGAGAAAAAGAAAACAAAAAATGCGGAGTAGCTTTCTATGACATACAATAACATCTTGTGCGTCGTGCAATATTATATCGTAAAAATGCTATAATTGATATAACACAAACATTTTATGAAAATGTCAAAATTGCAAGGCGGACCATGCTAAAGCTTCTTGGACTGTCCCGTGGCCTAGATTCCATATGTATAGTAGTTTTTCTTTGTATTTGTAGGTACTGTACCGGAAATCCCGTGGATCCTTATGTTGTTACTGATATTAATTTTATCGTGGTTTCATTTTCATTGGTAAGTTGCATTACAGTTTGTTGGTGATGTGTCTAAGAGAAGTAATTTAATCCTACCAGAGGGAAATTCTGTATTTATTATATTACTTATTTACGACTAAATCACTGTTTAAACGTGGTTGCGGTGTCCGATATCTGAACTCCAACCCATTGATTAGGGTGTTCCATCAGGAAACAAAAAAAAAGACTACTTTTCCTTAAAACTTTATTATCTCTCTCTGTCGAGTAGGTACTCGATCATATTGTAATAAATGTAATTTTGTGTTTGTTTTGGAATTAACTTACCTAAACTGCTTTTAAGAATGCAGTCCCAAAACTAGTTTTTAACTGTTCAATATAATGTTTGGTTTTTCGATGTTTTTATGAGTTACTGTATTGAATTTTATCTAACAATATTGATGATAACAGATTTGGTTCTTTCAATTTGTAAATTCCATTCCATTGGCCAGAAAGGCTCTCTCAGCTCAATAACCTTGTTGTTGTTGCCTTAGCCATTATACCCCCAACTGCACAAGATTCTTTGAAAAAGGAGGCATAGGCCATAATCCACTATGCTGGCCCAGTGCAAATAGAAAATGTTAAGCTAATAGCCACTCAACTATTTGAGTATTTTAGCTGCCCATAAGGCCTCTGTCTCAGCTTAACAACCACCTTCTCAAATATCTTTATTTCACAGCCTTGTCAAGAAGGCAGTTGGATTTATTTTAAGAATGATTAAATAGCAAATTTTGGCCTTAATTTTATATAAATATGAGTCATTTTTCAGAGAGAGTGCACGTAAAGTTGGATTTATCATCCTAACATGGATTTATCTTACGGAGTACAGATTGTTAAGATTGATGAAAATCACAAATATCAGTTTGATGAGAAAGCACTGAAGCAGATCTTGCTGCAGGATGACATCAAGGACTGCCCAGTTGTGGTGGTGAGCGTAGCAGGTGCTCACCGTGGTGGCAAATCCTTCCTGCTTGACTTCTTTCTCCGATACCTATACATTAAGGTATTTATGATACATAACTTATAAAGTGTCTATGATATATTGTCATAGATGCTAAACGAATTTGCATGAAAATTGGTTCAAATGAATTTCATAAAAAAAATGTTGCAAATTCTAAGTATCAACAACAGATCTCCAGGATTAAAAATTGAATAGTAAATTTTAACCTAGATATGGATTTTTATCAAAAAGATAAACCAGCCTTGTGTAATGCAGGATCATGCACAAAGGAATTTGTTGTCATAATACCTAGGTATATCATTACCGAAAATCAGTGTTTTGATGAAAAATGCCTTTATCAAAATAATCAAAAATTTTCTACTTACATATTGTACATGAAAACATGTTATATAGGTATCCATTTTTTGCTTACATCTCAATTAGTAATGAACGTCTTTATCAAATCAACTTTTAAAAATTTTGTGCTAGTATTTCAAGTTAATGTCTAATACAGGCTTCACCTGCGGGAACTTTCCACTCAGTAAATAAAACTCAACTTAGAATTTTTTTGTCCAGCATCACTTGTTTAAAATTTTTTTACTTGTTACTAATATGCCATTCATTTATTAATACAACGCATTTAAGGCAAGGAGGTGAGCAAAGTGTGACAAAGTCTAATTGTTCAGTAATGTTCAGAGTTGGTCGAGAATTAAACCAATTGAAAATTAGTCAACACCACTGTTGAACACATGTCCTACTATTCTGAAATTAGTCATGAATCTTTGTATACCAAATATTCAATGGAATTAAGTTTAATTCTCGCTTTTATTGCTATAAAGTTTGTTGTTCAAGAATTATGTTAGATACTTATTATTTCAGATTGTTTCTATGTTTGTTGTGGTTCATAGCAGAATAAGATGAATAAAAAATTATAACATATTTGTATATTTTAGTATTTTGATGCTGGTGAACATCACACAGACAAATGGCTGGGCAGTGAGAATGAACCCTTAAAGGGTTTCAGTTGGCGGGGGGGCAGCGACCGTGATACCACAGGAATACTTCTTTGGTCCCAGCCAATACCTGTCCGTCTGCCATGTGGTAAACAGGTCAGATGCATCCAATTTTAATGTGTTTTAAAATCATAATTTGAATGTTAACCTGTCAAGCGTCCCCATACTTAGGAAATTATCCACCCTTGCTGGGTACAAACGGACATACACCTAACTTTATTATGTTTATTCCTCTTTATTTATTTTTAGGTATGTTCCCTAATATATACAGTATAAAAAAAAAGTAATAAGAATAAGTTTATGATAAATATAATAAGTAATAATAAACTTATTTACTAAAAAAATACATAGTTTTTTATATATAGCACATTACCAGGGGTCAAAATAAACTCTATGCTACTGTTAATAAAATCCAAAATCCAACTCAAAATGGCGCAATATAAATGGCGGCCGGATCAAATTACCAAAATAATTTCTGATAAAAAAATATTAAACGCACAAAATATTGTCCACTCAAAAATACTAGAACGTAGGACAGGCCATTGGCTTCACTTCTGAATACTTACAATTAGCCTGTCTGATAAAAGTCGTCCTGAAAAAAATCCCCCGCGACACAAAACGCTTAGAGACCACTGTGGTCCCTAGGACGCGTAACAGGTTAAGTCTTAGATAAAATTAAAAAGGGTGAAGATGCAGCATTACACTCTCTGAGTAGGTGAATGTGGTGAATTGAGCACATCAGAGATCATAGTCTCAGTCAGTGAATTGTCATTGCAAAGGTATATATATAAGGTTGTGGAATGAGCTCCCTGCCGAGGTTTTCTCTAAGGACTACAGTATGGGGTTCTTCAAGAAAGAAGTTATTGGATTTTTGAAGGGTCGGCAACGCGCGAGTTATACCCCTGGTGCTGCAAGCGTCCATAGGCCACGGTGACCGCTTACAATCAGGCGGACCGTGTGCTTGTTTGCCACATACTGGTATATAAAAAAAAAATATATATATATTTGGTCAATGGTAGTTATATCTTAAATTTATTTTCTGTTTTCTTAGGAATGTAGTGTAAAAATAATTTATTTAAGCCTTCATCATCAAAAAACTGATCTGCCTGAGTTCATCTTTAAAATACGTTGCTTCCTCGTATACTATGTGTAACATATAATTTTTCACTCTTCCAGTACCATACTTTTTGTGATAAAACTTACTGAAAAAATATGTTGCATATTGTATTAAGTAGGTATATAAACCTATTTTGACAAATCACAAAGCTCCATATCATATCAAACTAAACTTGTGATATGGAGATCAGCCACTGATTTTTATATTTTATAACCCTAAGGTGTCGAAACGAGCTTACGGCCCGCCTAATCTTAAGCGGTCACCGTAGCCTATGGACGCTTGCCAAACCGGCTAGCTGCATTACTCGCGTGCTGTCTACCCTTCAAAAATCTTCTTAAATAACCCTATAATGTAGTCCTTCAAATTATTCAGTTATCTAGTAACCATGGCAGGAAGCTTGTTCTACAACTTTATCATTCAGGAGAGAAAGTTCCTCTGAAACAGCACTGTGACCATTTTGGTTCTTAGGTGTAAGGATGAATTCCTTGCCATTAGGATGATTTCAAACAATTCCTCAGAACATAGCATAGTCCATTATATAGGCAGTAGAACACACACAGGGTGAAAAAGTCCAAAGTCTCTCCTCAGACTTAAGTGTTCGATATGGCTTGTGAGTTTGGGATTGTCATCAATTCTCTCAGCTCGTTGTTGAATCAAGTCAAAAAGAACAAGCTGTCATCCGGATGCATTCACCGTTACATTTTAATCGTTTTAATGCCGTGGATGGGTGGTTCACTTTGCAAAGTAATATTCATCAACAACTTAATCTGGGTTATATCTCTTAAAATAAAAAAGATAGGAAGTGATACTGTAATATCCGCAAAGTGTGTGAAAAACAGTAGTAGCGGCACGAGTTAGTTACCTACGTATGCCTACGTCGTACAGGTCATTGACTCGCTTAGCTGGTGTCAATTTGTTTGTTTGAAGAAATTCAATGATAGCACATTTTCCTTCATACATTGCCAATCAAATAAGATGTAGGGGCGGTAATTAGTCTAGCATTGGTTAATATTTTATCGAAGTCCACGTGGACTGCGCTACGCGTCATTGGTGAAATGAGTCATGTGTTATAATAGGGTCGGTCTCTTTGAATATTGACCTACCTACTAATCGTTCGCGTCATTTTGTCACTCAAGCAAGAATTAATTCGAGTTTTAAAAAAATTGTTATTTTGTTTTTTATTTTTATCTCTTATGTTTTTTCTTATCGTTTTTTATGAAACACTATCTTTTAATAAATCGCTGGTGTTTCATGCAACTGATCACCTGTCCACGGCATCAAAACGATTAAAATTTGACGGTGTATATATAATATATATTTTAGTACAAATACATTGTTGCACAATGGTGAGCTTAATTCCATACAACATTTTCTAACAGCAAACCATAGGGCTAAATGGAAAGAGTGTAGGCAGTACAATAAATGTGTAGTTCATATAAGAATATATAAATATACGAAATACATATATCTATAAATTTATAGATACATACAACTATTTTAAAATTATTCTCTGGATTTATATATAGTTTATATTTTTATATAATTTATAGGTTAATCTATTGACTGCATCTTTGCTATGTAAGTATTGAGAAGAACGAAGCGAACATTAGTGTAAAGAACTAATGAACTGGAATCGAGATTTCAAGTAGCTTGGAGAATTAGGGTCGCTTAGAACAGAATACAGTGTGGAAAGAATTCTAGAGCTCTTGCATTGGCATTGAATGCAGTGAATTTTGGAGGCGGTCCAGTTTATTAAGAAACTCAGAATTGAAGTCAGGATTACACACATCCGCATTATCGATGGTGGTAAGATCAAAGACTGAACCAATACAAGTTTAGTATGTGATGGAAGAAACTTACTAAACATATTGAGGTGACGTAAGGTTTACATATGTATCTAGGTTGACGTTATTATACATATAATACACCCAGACCCTCAAAATGACCCTCGGTTCAACGGCCAAGAGTAGTCCAGTTAGGCATGTGCCTTTGCTCCTTGCATGCAATGACCATTTGTTTCATATGTTTATATATGTTTGTCTCTTACTGAGAGGAAAACTTATAACTACTTATTTTTTACCGACAGGCGGTGGTGTTACTCATGGACACACAAGGCACCTTCGACAGCCGGAGCACGGTGCGCGACTCCTCCACTATATTCGCGCTCTCTGTGCTTCTGTCCTCTGTCCAGATATACAATCTGTCACAAAACATTAATGAAGATGATCTTCAACATCTGCAGGTGATTAGTATATTGGATTTATATTAGAACAAGCTATTCCCAGCAGTTTTAACCGCGTTAATTTCTGCATCTCGACAGTAGCGCCATCTACCAGGTCAAGCTATAGCTATGAACCATCCAAGTGACCCCATAAACAAGAATTTTATTAAAATCGTTCAAATCGTTTGTGAGAAGAATTACGAACACAGCCACACTGATATTTTATATATAATGATTAATTTATTATTCAATGGTTATATAGCCCTAAAAAAAAACTGCACAGTTCCCGATTGTGAAAGTATGAGCAAGTGGAAAAGTTGGTACGTACGTCAGTTTACGTCTATCATCTGATTAACAACAACTATATCAGTCCTAGCCTAACTCTTAAGATAATAATTTATCTGTTGCATGTTGCTGTTGTACATGCCAAACAAGCGCAATAGGGATTATTTGACTTGACGTCTTTTTTGTGCTCTAGAATATTGACAAATACTTGTCTCGCAGCTATTCATAGAGTATAGTAGGCTGGTATCCAGCGAGGGGGAGCGACCATTCCAGAGGCTACAGTTCCTGGTACGTGACTGGAGCTTCCCCTACGAGCACCCTTACGGAGCTGCAGGAGGCGAACAGCTTTTGACAAAGAGGCTACAGGTAACTCATACAACTGGAAAATAAAATATGCAAAATAACCAGAAATTTTTAGTGGTTTTTTTTTTCAAATTGATTACCAGATTTGTGATGAGCTGCCAGAAGAGCTGCATGATGTTCGACGACAGATTAGCTCATGTTTCGACTCTGTCGACTGCTTCCTGATGCCGCACCCTGGCTTCGGAGTCACTTCAGATCCCCAATTCAATGGAAAACTTAGTGGTAAACATTGCATACTTTAAACCCATCATCATCAGCAGCCATTATCATTATTTTTTTTTGCCTTATGCGATGGTGTAGCTAAATAAGTTTTTGAAATATATTGACTTTCATACCATTTTGTAACATAGTATGTTTTACTAATAATACAATTCCTGTGAAATCACTCAAAGCACAATGCTCTAAATCTCTGCAGGTTTAGATTTGGTCACGAGTCAGTAGTGCCTCTGTCTTCAGATTGGTGCGTGCTTGCTGTACTAATAGGACGGTGGGTCGCCTCCACTCCACACGTACCTATCTGAAACCAAAAAAAAATGTGTGTCTCACTATTTCGCCATTGTGGATTTTCCCTCTGTTTTCGTTTAAAAATGTACAAAACAAGTGTGGGATTTGTTTTTACCGTTAGTTCGTTATATCCTATCATTCCCAATACAAAAGAGTTGGCTAACTAGGATTCTCGAGACACTAGAGCATTATAGAAAAAGCTGTACCCTAAATATTGATGATGGAAAAGAAATATTCCTTTATTTTCTAAAATGAGTAAAACTGCACTCTAAGATGTTTAGATAACTTACCTGTTTAAATCGGAAATCAACCCTGTCGAAAGAGTCATACATAAGGATCGATTTCTTCCAAATAATAAAGCATTTTAAATAACAAAAAACCTTAAAATAAAATTAAATATGTATTATATTTACCGTTTGGTGTTTGCTACTAACTTAGCAAATTTATTACAGCAGTAATAAAGCATATTTTAACTTTCATGGTCTTTTTTATCTTTATTTAAGATATTGTAATTAAGAAGAAATTAATCCTTATGAATGACCCTTTTGACTTATATCATAAAATACAGGTAGTTTTTTTCATATTTCACAGGTTTGATTCCTGGCTAAAATTTATTTAAAAATCTTGAAATGCAGTTTTTCTTATTTGGCAAAATAAAGGAATGTATAGAGAACCTCTTAATCTTTTACTTCAGTAACCCTGACAATTGGCATTCCAGCAATATGTTTGTAGTCCATAACCTGGTTATGTTTGCGTGTGAACATAATGGATGCACACTTTGCCATATTTAATTGGGGACTATTTTTTTGACACCAGCTTTCTACTCTACGAGCTTACAGTCACTTGCAGTCACTTGCAGATTTTATGTCTATGTACAGTTTGAGGTCGTCCGCAACTAACAAGCACTTTGCACTTTTAACTACATTTGGTAGGTTATTTACCATTATTAAGAACTCCAAAGACCCATGGTTACTGCCCTGGCTCACGACCGTCCAAGTAAAATACGGCCCTTGATCTAATGCCAATAATTTCCACTATATACGAACCAGACTGGTTTGTATTTCGCGTATTTTGGTACAAGGAGTATTTTTTTATTTAGATGGGAATGAGCTAAAGTGACTTTTTTGGGGGAAATTGGATAGTCAAAAATATTATTTAACTAATATGCACTATTCATACAATAAACTTTTATCAGAGGTTTGTGTTATATTTTAGATATACGTGAAGAGTTCAAGACGTCTCTACTGGATCTAGTACCATTGATATGTGGTTTGGAGAATTTGAAAGTGAAGTTAATCAACGGGCAACCTGTAAAGGCGCGAGATTTTGTTAACTACTTTAAGGTTTACGTGAAAGAATTCAACGGCGATAACCTACCGACACCACTTACTTTTATGCAGGTAACAATTTGGAAATTCTTTGTAAGAGGCTATATGTACTACCTAAATTTCATATTTTTGGCAAAGGTTTCTCCGGATCCGCGGAGCAGATCTGACTTAAATTTAATGACTATGTTTCACGGGATATTGTTCAAACCCTGAAAAACGTGAAAACACGATTAATGAACTTTTTTCAATAAAAAATAATATCTAAAACTGACCCCTTTTCACTGATTTTTTAAAAGTTTTGGCGAAGAAATCTCCAAAGTTCTTAGTGCTATTAGCTTTAAACCCTGATAAAATGAAAATCTCAGTTGAGACGTAGCTGCACTACTCACGCACGCTGAGTTACATATCGCGTCGTCCTTGTTTTTACTAAAATATTCTGTCACGTAGTACTGCCGAAACTGTACTTGTCGTTCACGTTCCAGGCTACAGCGAAGGCCAGCGTCTTATCGGCGGCAGAGGAGGCGCGGCGGCAGTACCGCGATGCTATGGATGCGGCGTGCGGCGCCGGTGCGCCCAGCCTGGCGGAAGGCGCACTGCGAGCCGCACACGAGACCGCCCGGGACGCCGCGATGCAGGCGCTCGTTGACGCACTGCATTGGATCTCGCGATACAACGATAACCAAGATGACTCACTGTTGCAAATGGCCCAAGTAATAAAGTTACTTATTCTATTGTTACTGATGTTATTGGTAAAAAACAAAATATGTATTTGTAGGTCAAATTTAATTAATGCAGTGCTAAAAAAATATTTTAGATTTTAGAGAATGGGCAATCTAGTCCAAAAACAAAGTCTGGCCCCAAAATTGACAATATTTAGAAAAGTAATTAATTTACTTATTATTTTTGTATAGAACTGTAAAACTCTATACCACAATAATTGAATTCTACTGATAAAAATATCGGAATTCTAATACAAATTTTCATCCCCTGTTTTGCCCAACCTTAAAGCCAAATATAAAATGTTTATGCATTTAGCTTCCAAGTTGACGGATTCGTTTATTGCAGATAGCACTACCAGCCGCACTACTGGTAGTGCTGTTTACAAATGCTAGCACTACCATGGCACCGTTCAAATGGTTTAAAGTACAATCGAGGAAAAAAATACAAAAAGAAACCGGCGAAGTGCGAGGAAGAGTTCCGTACGATCTTAGAAGATTGACGTGTGTTTGTATTTCGATCGATTGACGACGAAAAGATAGTTTTTCCCCACCGACCAACTGAACAGCACAACTAGTGCGGTTGGTGGGATATGACGAGTGTTTATAGTCGTTTAAGTTTTTTATTTTCAATATTATTGCAAATAATAGATGTCAAATTAGAAAAATGATCGATCTCATCAAGATCTTCATATTAGATGACAGCTGTCAAACTAGAAAAGGCTTCATCTCTGTAACTATTCATCTTAGACTAGCAGTTTGTTTACAAAAATAATAGATCTTAAGATCTTTATTTTTGATGACAGCTATCAAACTAGAAACGTCTTTATCTCCGTAACTTTTGATCGTAGACTAGCAGTTTCTTTATAAAAGTGATAGATCTCATCAAGATCTTTATTTCAGATGACAGCTGTCAAAACCAAAAACTGCATTATTACCGAAACTACAAAACATGTTATCCGAAATGAATATTGATGAGATCTATCACATCTGTGAAGAACCTACTAGTCTACCATTCAAGTTACGGAGATAAAACCGTTTCTAGTTTGACAGCTGTCATTCGAAATGAAGATCTTGATGAGATCTATCATTTCTGCAAGGAAACTGCTAGTCAAAGATCAATAAGCAGTTAGGGAAATATAGCTCTTTCTAGTTTGGCAGCTGTCATAAGAAATAAATATTGATTAAAAATTTAGTTAAAAAAATAATAAAAAATTTAACAAAAATGAAAAAGAAATCCTAGTGATTAACAAATCAACCCTGGCACAATGAGTATAATAAGTATTTTTGCTCACAACTGTACTTTAAAATATTTGAATGTCTTCTACCAGTAGTGCGGCTGGTAGTGCTATCTGCAATAAACGGACGGATTCATACTATCTTTAAACCCCCATTTTACCCTTTTAGAGGATTAACTTTGTAAATGCGTTATCCTACTACCAATGACACGTTTTTTGTTTTCAGGAATTGGACAAACTTCTGACTTACTATCATGGACTGAATGATGAAAAGACGTTAAGAAACGAAGTCAATGCCAAACAGATATATGAAAACAACATACTGATTCACTCTAAAGCAGATAACGTAGACAAGCTGTGCTTACACCCTGACGATCTGAACAAAGTTAATCGAACTGCGACTAAAGCTGCACTGGAGATATTTGACTCGAATAGAATACCTTCAGATGACGACGATATTGAGAGGATAAGACTTGTAAAGGTAAGACTGTATAAAGCTTCAGAGTGTTTTCTAATCTATTTACAGTGACTTATGTTCTTAAAAACTATTGTATATTAAATTGGCTAAGGTTCAACAAAACTCTTGGTTCTTAAAATGGATACTGTTCTAAATAATACTGAGTCGAAAAATGGCTAATCTGAAAAACTTTTTAGATACTGTTCCAAGGTGTGAGGATGAGTTACCTACGATGGACAACAATGGTAGAGAGTAGCTTTAGACATAATTTTAAACAATTATACAAGCGATAAAACAAGGGCAAAGTTTCTTCTTAGACATAAAGGCTAAGCTGCCATGTTGTTTTTGAGTTTGGGATTGTAAACTTTTCTCAATCTCAATCTCAAAACTCAAACCGAGACAAAAGGCTTATGTTAGTGACCATGTGTCAAGATTTTGCAGCACAACTTTATGTGATGTAGGGCCGGACCTTTGTGAAGTGCTGCCAACTCGCCATAACCTTCTACTACTTTAATGTAACAATCTTCAACAGTATCTTGACGAGCGTCTGGAGCTGTTCCAAGCTGTTAACAAGAAAAACAACATAGAAGCCGTTCAGAAGGCTCGTAACGAGTACGTGTCAGCCATGCTGGTCTCCTGCGGCGAGCGACCTTGCATGCACCGGAGAGATCTGGAACTAGCACACGAGGAATCTTACGTCAAAGCTCTTGAACAATTTAAATCCATGCGAAATTTCTATCTCGACTACGCGGCAGACGTATACAAAAGTCATTTAACTAAGGTAAGTATTTATTTTATTAATTCAGTATGTCTACATTGAAGTAAGTTTCATATAGTATAAACAATAAAATAGAGATAGAGTATAAAATTGAATTTATTGTTACTTTTCATTTCATTGACAATGTACGCACTAGATATGATCGGCGCGCCGTCGTCGCCGTAAATGCACTCTGAGCAATGCACGCGGCGCGCCGTTGCGACTAGCTTTCCCGTACACACTCGTAGCAATATGACCCTTATTAAGGTAACATTGGCTACCATCTATTTTATTTATTGTGTTGGAGAGCATAATACTAAGTGTTGAATAAATTTAACTGAAAAAAATTATGTTTCCAAATCCCATAAAAACTTACCTATAGTACTGCTCTACTTAGGTATCTAATTTAGAAAAAAAACCTGTAACACAGTGTTGATAGGAATATAGGTATACTAAGTTCAAGTGAATTAAGCATAAAATAAATATTTTATTTCACAAGAACTTTTTGACCACTTTCTCCCCTTAGGGCTTGAATTTAAAAAAAAATGCCGAAATATAATACAAACTTTGACACCCTTTTTTACCCCTTAGGGGTTGAATTTTTTGAAGCGGCAACATAAGTGTTTTGCATTTATGTTGAAGAGCATCGATCAATACCAAGTTTCTTGCAAATATTACTATAAAAATAAGATTTTCCAATTACAAACAAATTATGCCATCCCCTTTTCCCCCTTTTGGGTTAATTTTGTAAACCCCGAAAATCTTCGTTTTTTAATAGTTTCGAAAAGCATATACCAAGTTATAAGTTAATTTAGCATAGAAATATTTTATTCAATACAAACCACCTCGCTCACCTTACCTTATATATGTAAAACGCTGACATTTCAGTTTTCTATTATTTCGCAATCCTATACAAATTTCTCCACCCCTAATGACCCCTTTTCCTCTGCTCAGCTGCTCAGGGGTTGAATTTTGAAAAACACTAATATTTGTTCCATTAACTACCTTAAAGACCATTCATTCCCAGTTTTAAGTAAATTTGCGAATTAATTTATTATTTTCCATAACAACTTTGCCACGATTTTTACCCACTTAGGGGTTGATTTAAAAAATACTCCGTACGTAATTTTTTTTGCGACCAAAAGTGTAAACACCAATTTTCATGGTTTTATGTACAAAAATAACCAGATTTCCATGCAAACTACCAACCCCTATTTTACCCCATTGGGAGTCGATTTGGTCTGGGCTAGACGGTGATGAGTCAGTCGGAACATTATTGCCTTTCTTTTTAAAATAAATCTATCCCTGATAACAAAATCTAGACGCTGATACGTCACCGCCGTAATATTGGTTATCGGCGCTCATATCTAACGCTTGCCAAAAATAAACAAATAATCTCCAGTACACTTTATACCCAACGCGAACCAACTTCATACCAGCACGCGAACAGGGTCACAAAAAATGTTTTCTAAAGTTTTACCAAATAAATTTCAAGTTGCTCTTAACATCAAGGACAGTAGATACACAATGTCATATATTAAAATACGCTTTCTTGTGCACAATGATAGTGCATTGCGCTGGCAAGTCCATCCCGGAGGGACAACAATTGTCTCGAACCCGGTTTCTGCCCTATGAGTGGTTAGAACCTAACCGTAAAAGGTGGATATTACGAGCATTAATAAATTTTTTGCACCAATAGTTCGTATTCTTTCTATCCACCTGTTCGGATTTTTTTATGGAATATATTTAATTTAGTGAATGTACTTCTTCTGCAGGCTATAGAAGAACGATTCACCAATCTGTTAACTGAGAACGATAACAACAATAAGGAGGCGGTGCGTGAGGCGGTCGCTCAGTTCGAAGCCGCACTGCCGCCGTGCGGCGTGCCGCATTGCGTACATCCCGAGTACCTGCGGAGCGAAAATGTATCCGCGCGGTTCGCGGCTGTCGCGCTGTTCCGCTCACACCGCACCGGGGATCGCGCCGAGGTAGTGGATAACTACCTGCAAGACTTAAGAAAGGTAGGTGCTGCCCGATATTCAAGGATTTGAAAAAAGTACGTGTTGCCCTTTGAGTGTGGTTTAATGGTCTAAGGTGTTGCCCTACTATACCAAGATCAGTTTTTTTATTTAGAACGCATGTATTACCAGAGAAACAGGTGTTGCCCTACTCCTACATCTGAAAAATATTTATGTCTCCCTCCCTAATTTTTTGTTTGTTTGTATATAAAAGTGTCAGTTTTTTGGGTTCCCAAGTTAAATGACAAAAACGGAACCCTTAGAATTTCATCATGCCCCCCGTCTGTAGATACATCATCCTCATAATATCGCCGCCTTTGCATCGATTCTAAAGAAATTTTGGAGAAAGGTGTCTAATATTAACCGCAGTAGAAGTTCAAAACAAGTAGACACTCTCACTGATAGCCGTACTTAAAGAAATAAGAAAGGTGTTTGTCTACTTCAGGAACTGAGAATAGTAGTTTTTTTTCTCGAAAGCCGGAGAAATGTTAGTGTTGGTCGTTATGTTATGTATATACCGGGAAGGAGTATAAATGACGAACAGTGCAATATAGAAAGTAGCCGCGGGCAACATTTCATCCTTTAACTATTGATGGACTAGACTGAAACTAAGCAAGGTATTGTATGAGATTTTTTATGACAATATATAAAAATAAAAGATTTTACTTAGCTGGTTCTTTGTAAAATTGTAGGAATGTCCAAAGAATGTTGAACACAGGTTTAATTGTGACTATTTATTGTAAACTTCATAGTTAGTACGAAATTTGGATTTTCTTTTTTTTTTTTTCATACCACTAAGGTGGCAATCAAGCTTACGGTCCGCTTGATGGTAAGCGGTCACTGCAGACTATGGACGCTTGCAACACCTGAGGCATCACTCGCAGGTTGCCGACCCTCTTAAAATCTAACAACTTCCTTTTTGAAGAACCCCATATCATAGTCCTTAGAGCAAACCTTTAGCAGGCAGGTCATTGCATAACCTAAGCCTTTGTGGCAGGAAGTTCCTCTGAAATCACACTGTACTGTTTCTTGTCTTTTAGAAGACCACTTCCTTTTAATTTGACGCCGGCACTTTTGAGAGCCTGAACTATACTATACTGTATCCATAGCCGGCAGAGAAAATCTTGGCAGGGAGTTCATTCCGCAACCCAAGTGTTCGCGGAAAGAAGTTTCTCTGAAACCGCACTGTACGCGACCATTTAGGTTCTAAAATGTGGGACTGAATTCCCTTCCGATGACGAACAGTGCGATGGTAGAAAGTAGCCGCGGGCATTATTTCATCCTTTAACTATTGATGGACTAGAATGAATCTAAGCAAGGTATTATAGGTAATATATTATAGGCAAGGTAAATACACTATGTATGACATCCAGGCTCAAGACAATAAAAAATTTTCATCACATAAATGTTTTTCTTGTGCATGAATCGAACCCGCGCCCTCGGTTCAGCAGGAAGGGTCACTTCCAACTGGGCAAGGCAGTAAATATTCTCAGGGTTGTCATATATTTCTGTCATTGATATTGTTACGTTGATTACAGGAGTTGGCAGCATGTTATGCAAATATAAATAATAGAAATAATTACAACAATGAAGTGACGGTCAAGAAGGCGCATGACAAGTACTCTTCAAGTATGAAGACCATATTGGAGTCTACGTTGCGCAAAGGAGACCAGGATGTAGCTAAAGCGCATGTCGCAGCTTCAGAAGCAGCAAGGAATGTCTTTTATAAGCGGCGTCAAGGCACTAGGTTCGACACTGACAAGTACCGGCTCATGTTAGACGATGTAAGTTTATGGATTATCTGAGTAGCCTAGGGATAATAGCACATTTTTTTAGCCAAAAAACAGATAAATTAGTTACAGGATAAGAGTAGGCGGAATGGACGGGAAAAGGGGTTGGAAAAAAGGGAAAAATAAATCCAAGTGATTTGGATTGTCGAGAGGTGGTGGGGGTGGGTTTTAGGGGTTGAAAATCGTTTTTTGCCATTTTTGGCGGAGCATCTGCTCAGAGCACAAAATGATCTATAGAAAAGTCGTAGATAATCAAAAAATCTACAATTTTGGTTCAAGGTACTTTTCGACCTAACCTTAAATTTTACGAGATAATCGATTTCGATTTTTTTCGTTTTTTGCCCCAAAAAAATGTTCAATATATTCAAAATTTGGACTGAATGTACACTTTTGAGTGCTTCAACTTTTCCAATTTGCCCGAACTCTGTAAGTTAAATTTTTTCAGAGATAACGATTTTCAAAAAAACAGTTTTTGTTTCGGTCAAAAAATTTCACGAAAATTTTTTAGATTTTTGACTTCTTTGACGGCTCATTTTTTTCGTCTTGAAGTAAATAGTAAAGTATATAAGTAAAAAAAAATACATTTACATTTAAAAAGTATCTTAAAAATGCGAAACCAAAAATACCGATTTTCAATTTAAGCAACTTGTCACCTATCGTTCAAATTCCTTGTAAATCATAAAGTATTGCGTTAAAATACAAAAATAAAATATTTCTACTTTAATTAATTGAAAATTTATGTAATTACATGATTTTAGTACCTGCAATTTTACTTAATAGAAATAAAATGCAGTAAATAAACAGTTTTAACGCCACCTCTCGCCGATCAAAATCACTTGGATTTAGTTTTCCCTTTTTCGAACCCCTTTTGCAGTCCATTTCCACTACTCTTATCCTGTAACTAATTTTCCCCTGAGCTATTATCCCCGGGCTATATCTATTTTTGACACCACGAAATTTCAAAGACATTCAAGGAATAAATATCTAGGTCTGCACTGTGTCAGTTTTCTATTAAATTATATAGTTTAAAAGTTATACAGGAATACAAATAGTCTGAAATAATATTTCAAGTTAATAAAAATATGTTTATAATTTGTAAAGACATAGATATTCGGCTTGAGATCATGTCTACAGAGTTTTTCAGAGTCAAAGTCCAAATTTTCTATTCAAAATTGGTTTTTACAAATACTTTTAAATCTTCAAATTTTTTTTTTATTGAGTTACTGTTCCGTAAGTAGTGTCATGTTTTACGGCGGCCATTTTTTTACCTTGCCGAATGAACTATAATGAGTTTTTAATTTCAGAACATTGAGACATCCTACGCTTACATCAAATTAAACAACCGCAAGAAGGCGACAGTGGGCGAAGTGGTCGGCGGGGTAGTCGGCGGAGTGGCCGCAGTGGCCGGGGCTATCGGCCTCGGGGCATTTAAGCTTATGAAATAACAACATTTGAATAGTCATAATTATATGTAATGGATGACTTTGACTGTGATGTAAAACTGCAAGTTAAAAGGCATTATAAAGTCACTGTTTACGCGGATTGGCGTATACGAAATATAGGATGTCCAGTGGAAAATTTTGATTATGTAAATAAATTAAAAAAAAAAATAGTATAAAGGGTCCGTAGAATTTAATAAGTTTGTAAAAATAATGTCTTTCTAGAAATACACCTAAGTTAACGAATTCTCATATTGGCAAGTAGGTACGAATAATTTCTCGCCGGGTATTGTCTTGTAGATCAGATACGGTGCGAGATTATTTCAGTATACTTTAAAAGAAAAAATCACAGGCGTATACTTGCTTAATAATTTTCCAGAAGTAAAAATCCCTTAACTTCAATATGGAAAGCCAGGCAGTGATGGAACGTTATCTTGTTGGAATTAAGTCCAACCTGCATTTTATAGGGATAAGGTTTGAATTTTTAATACCGGTATGATTATCACTGGATTTTTAATTATTAGGTACTTCTCGCACCTGTGTTTGATGTGGACGATACTGGTGGAGTCCTAGTTAGCCTTGTCCCCTTTTTGTCTGATATTTGCGTTTACGATCAGATAAGCGGCGAGCCCGAGAAAGTGGGAATAAAACAAAACACACGCGCGAAGTTCGCTTCCAAATTGTTATTAATTGTCTAACCTACAAAAATGATGCAAAACACGCTTTAACCACCCCCTAATAAATAGATTGTGATAATTATTTAAACTTTGAAATTTCCGCTGGTTACCCAATAGTTTATGTTTTTTGTATTCTTTATTTTTACTTAGTAATAAGCCAGGTTGACCAATAAGATTTTTTTAGAATCGTTATAGTAATAATGCACTAACGTATCTATTTACAAGCTATATGAATAATATAAATATTTGTACAAAAAATCCTCTTGAAGACCCTACCTTAAATCAAGAAATAAGAAAAAAATAAAAATAACGAAAAATTAAACAGACAGAAATAATGCATAAATAAATAAAAGGGCATCTTCTCCTAGTGTGAGTTCTAGTTTAAAAGAAACTGTAAATCAATTAAACGCTTTTTTATGTTTTTTTTTATAACTATAAGTAATCTGATTTAACTATTATATTTCTATAAAATAACAATATTATTCATCAGAAAAAAAATGTTTCAGTTAACCTTACCAAATTGGTAAAAACTTGTAGGAACATCTTATAATGTTTACGCAAACGCTTTCGTTGCGGAAAAATTGCCCTTGGATTTGATAACTAGGTATGTCAGTATTTTATTCGTCATAATTTGTATTATTTATGACAAAACATTTTGCTTAACATTTATACCTAATGATTGAATTAATAAATATATTTATTCAATGACAAGTTTCATTAATTACTACTACCATTTATTATCACGGCGATATCAACATAAAAAGTATCATATGTCCCTATACTTGCGACATGAATACTCGAAACGGGAACCTTTAAAAAAGTACAAATCTCCAGTTGTCCCTGCGACATCATTCAGGTCAATACATGCTCTGTTACTACGTGTAGGAATACCTATGAAGAGAGCCAAAGTATTCTAAGTGACCTTTAAGTAACCCTGTTTCTTATGCAGCGCTCCCAGAGTTAGCCTTGTATAAGTCAATTGCACTCCGCTTTTTTTAAGTGCAAAATATTTCAAGCGCCATAATAAAAGTCAGTGTTTTTGACTTGAACCTACTTCAAGCATGAGAAATAATACCTTATGCTCATTGCTAGCTTGATAAGAGATTATTTCTTATTTATGTCAATCTCCCCAAAATAATGTAGTAGACAAGTAGTTCAAAATCCTGATGGCTCCCCCAGGGGCACCGTCAGGGGGGACACAAGACCAAAGGTTTAGTTTCACTTTCAACCCGCTTCTTAGATTAATCTACTTTCAGAGTAGGAGAAATGAAAAGCCATTTCAAATGCTAAAAATATTTTATTAGCTATATATAAATAACAAAACTGTATGTATGTACAGACAGAATCAAGAAATAATTACTAACAAAATATAAGCTATAAACAATACTGAAAGGTGACTGCGTTACTATCATTTATCCCTTATTATTATATTCGATAACAAATTCGTCCTTGGTTCAAACTTCACTTAATTGCCTCCCTGTACTTTTTTACCTCATTCGTTTTGATCTAAATTATAGAACCAAAAAACTAGAAAAAATGTTTGTAACCACTTTTCCTTTTCCTTGATAATACAGTTACAAAAAAGTAAGAAATGTACCGTCGCTAATATCAGTATGAGTAAAAAATTATAAATTATTCTTGACACATTGGGGGTGTCTCATTGATAGCGAGTGCAACATTGCTACGGTTTTCCTACCAAGTGGGTAAAATGGAGTATCTATTGAATTTACCTACAATTCGCTATAACAAAAATATTGCCTATAATTTCACGTAAGAAAATAAAACAGTAGGAGACTAAGCAAATGGGTATCGATGCAAACTTTATGGTGTCTGACAATTTACCATCATTTATTGGTCTTTTGAAGCAGCTGGTTTGATTTTCTGACTCTAATGGAAATCGTCCATCACCAGTTTCAATGCCGCGCGCGGAGGTATTGAATGAGACTCAATAATGGAAATTATAATGCGCTCCACGAAAATAGACTTGGTAAGCGGTAGAAGTGGGATGTTTGCGCAGATTAAGATGAGACATGAGGCAACTACGGCGCATGCGCTGCCACCATACCGCGTACTGCCCCTTCGCCTCTCTGTGTAAGGGCACTATAAACACGTAGTGTGCGAAGTAGTCTCTTTCTTTTCATTGTGCGCGTTGTACCAGGCTACGAAAATTCTATTCATATATTAGTGATTCCAATCAGTCCAAATGACTACTTCATAACATAAAACAGTTATTAACAAAACCCGCCATTTCGTATTTAATTCTCACTCTATTATAATATTCATAGTAACACGTACCTAACTCTAACAGTCAAAATTTTGTAAAACAAAACGGCGGCGGCAGAAAAAAATATATAAAACTTACATCTAACATTTCTCTAATACTCTAGCGACTGATGAGTTTTACAAATAGCGTTTATAAGAAGTGAAGTTTGATAAAATTGCAATCGTACAAAAACTTGCATATAAATATTGCAGCGTATTAGAGTAATGCTCCGTGGTGACACGTCGAAGCGGTGCTAGAGAGGCCGAGGGCAGCGAGTAGCAGGTGGAAGCTCAGCAAACGCAGCCGCTCTCATTGCCTTCTTGCTCGGATCCCATTGGAGACTGGGTTTGAAGGTCCACAGCTATTGACACACGAGTCAAGGAATTTGCTGTATTAAATCTTATGTCAACATTACCAGCCAGCCTTATGATTAGAAATGACTAAATCCCGACTTTTATCCAACATAATTTTTAATATGGATTTATCTCGTGGCACGAGAAACAGTTAAGGAGACAACACTGGCCCGCCCAGCAGTATTCAACAGTATCTTCAATACTATACATTTTTTCTTCTTATAATTTTATTTAGTGTTGCAAATTGATTTATACGCAGATTTTGCTAATTGCGCCTATGTGACGTAATCCTAAGTCCTAGTCGTGTTGTCACGCGATAGCTTTATTTATTATCTACTAGCTTTGGCCTGCTGTTCCGCCCGCCAGAAATTCGGTTATCAGTGTAGGATTTCAACGGCAACTCCTCAATTTGAAAAAAAAAACCGACTCACTTGACGTTTTGAAGTAGCCTATGTCAGACAAATAGACAAACGGACAGAGTTACTTTCGCATTTATGATATAAGTATGGTCTACTTGTTCCAGTAAGAGCAGATAAGAGCACTGCAGTATGGATGAGGTGAAGGCGTGACGAAGCTTCCTAAATCCTGCCCAACCTAAATTTTTACTCAACTGCACTAAAATATCATCGTCAGAAAATTGTAGGTGTCGGAGATTTACTCGCTGTTTACATTTACTTATGCCTTGTCCTTTTCAGTTATCAAGACTTAAAGACATCAGTGCGATTGTAAACAGTTTCGAGGACGTGACATCCCCCGTTTCACTCCTTTTCGTAGCTGGATAGGTGATGTTTAACTGTTTTGTAGAACTGATTTTGTTGTAAAATCACACAGACATCTCAAAAACCTCGACGTATCAACTTTCTTGTAGTACACACAGCCATGACACATCGGCTGATGTCCGAAGACATCTTCTGTATAGTCTGCCTCACTGTTTGGATGTGCTATGTTGCCGTAACCCCCCTATTCAGGTGGTTGAAAATCGTTCAAGAAAGGCAAGAAGATTTCCAATCTTCGTTATAATGACCCTCGAAATAAATGTTATCTCCCGTATTGAAAAATAGGTTCAAAATGTCATGTATAAAAATCAAGAGCAAAAGTAGCTCCACGCCTTTGGAGTTTCACCATATGAATAATAATGAAGTGAAGTGCCTGCAATGCCATTTTTGCCGTATGAAAACTACATTTTGTACCAAGTCACAGTACACAGAATGCAAGGTAGCACTGTTGACCTTGCCGTTGTCTACTTAGGTCTAAAGGACCAGGTCCTCTTCGCTGCTGGTCAGGCATATGTGGCCTTAAGTAGGATTAAATCACTAGAGAGTCTCCTTATTGAAAAACTAGACTGTACTGAATTAACAGGCAAAGAACAAGCAACAATGGCGCCTTAAATGAGGTGAACAGAGTCAGAAACATGTCTAGTGATAAATTAAGCGTAATTTAAAACAAGCTTTTATTTAAATGTTCTAAAAGGAAAAAATAAAGAAAAAAAAAACATTCGTTAAATGATATTAAAGCTCATCTCGAGATTTAGGTACTAAGTTAATAAGAACATGTACTTATATTTATTTATTAGAAATATTTATGTCAAGATCAATTAAGTTAGTATATGCTTGTACAGAAATAAATCTCGCGACAAGCTTTTATATCATTTAACGTGTGTAGCTTTGATTTTATTAACCTGTCTAAATAAATAGTCGGCGCCACGAAACGTGCCAAAAAAGTAGGCTAGTAATGGACTACTTCACGCAACGGTCGCACAGTGACGTTTCAAACAGCGGTGCGAATTTAAGCAAATTATTTGTTTAAAAATATTCTCAAAATGACAGATTGTGCTATTTAAAGTTGCAGAAACATTAAAGGACACAAGAAAAGTGATAAAAATTCAATTTACACCGGTAAGTAATTTCATTTGGTTTATTATTTACCAGTTTGTTGTCTTGGTCCGTAAGGCAACCTCGCGCCAAAGCGGCCATTGTTACCACAAATTAGTTATTAGTTTTCCCATTTACTCTTACTTATTTAAATCACTACGGCCGCGATTGCGATATTTATTAACAGAGCGGTAATTTATGTTATTTCTTTATAATAATTGATGATTGTCAGTATAAGGGTAGGCCGTCCCCCAACAGTAGGGACGTGTTGATGCGGGTTTATAAAACGAAGAAGAGTGTCATAATCTTAAACTATTTAAAGCAATCATTATAAATTTGTAATGGCATTCTCGTAAAGGCTTTAATGATCTTGATGATATCTACAATAAAGGGGTTTTTGGGGATAATCAATTGATCAAGGTTCTATTCTGGGAAAATTCGTTGTCTGTTTTTCATAATTTTACCTAACTACTAAAGTGTTTGTCGCCCAACCTACGAAATCTTCACATTACGAGTAAAATTTGTAGTTAGTATCCTTTAAGGCCCCATATACTGTAAACTAGCGCCGCCATGAGATATTGTTCATTTTTCTTTAGAGAAAGCGTAATTCAAAAAAGTGAAAAATACTAACTGTATAAGTTTTTGAATTTTCGCGTTCCATTACTAACCTAAAAATAAAACGCGTATTATGCGTCGTTATTTGGCAAAATACCTTTTTTGTTGTGACAGTAGGAGCTGTATTAATTTTTAATAATTTACTCATGGACCCTAACTATTTTTCTTATTTTTTTCATTGGATTCATATAGTAAAAAGATTGGAGTCAAAAGATATGTCACAATTCACAGATCATACATACAGATCACACGATAGATATGCCCGAAAATGTAAAAATCTCTTCGACTAGTTTGAACTATGCAGCTTTGTACAGGAATCGGTAAGGGTTAAGGTATACCAGCACCCAATAGTCTATTATGTCGGCAACAGCACGCCTCTGCACCGTTTTCAGCATTTCATTCGTCAAATACTCATACTGTGTGAAATCAGCTCAGAAATGCAAAGAATAAACTAAACTAAAATAAACTATGCTGCAGCTTACTAATTACAAGAGATATTGTTACAAACATATTTATCGCATTTTTACGCATCTGAGTATCTCATTTATTAGCACCGCACTGGTGACGCAAATGGTAAGATTTTTGGCACAGACTGAAAAGATTAATGGTAAGATTTTTGGCACAGACTGAAAATAATTTTCTTTTTTGAGGTTCCTCAAGTAATCTTACGGTGATGACCGAATTCAGCGCAAGACAAGCCCATTGCTGTAGCTAGAGTTGAATCTTAGGGCAGCGGTGGTTTCATATAGGGCGCAAGTAATTTTTCTATTTTTAATTATTTTACCTGCTTGTGTGCGTAAGTAATTAAGGTAGTAGGTAATTGGGTGGGAGCGCGGGAAAACAAGAGCAAAATGGTATTAATTTATAGTACGGGAAAACAATTATATATTTATATTATACCTTAGTTTATGGTTATTTTAAGGTAGGGCATTAGTATTTCAAGGTAGGGCATAGCCCCACAATGCCCCCCCTTAGCTACGGCCCTGGTAAAGCCGCGTATAAAAACCTAAATCAATTCTAACTTATATACAAATGCGTAAGTTTTTTTTATTGGGTCGGCAATTTTTATGGTCACGAGAATGTCGCAGTGACCAATTTTCGCAAATATATGCGTGTGTGATTGAGTTAGTATGTTTGTAATTCCAACTGAATCAATTTAGCTAAAAATTAGAATATAAAAAAAAATTTGCTACATTGTATTCAGGAAAATTCAAAAGTTCCCGCAGGAATACTATTCCTATAGCTAAAGCAACCAGATGCCATAGGGATCCCATTCCGAAAACCGTATTCATCTCGGGGGGAGCCAAGGGCAAAAGCTAGTTCCATCCAGCCACTGGTTACCGTACAACTACTAAACTTAGTTGCCGTTACGACTAAGTTTATGTAAAAATATATAATTTTTGAAAATATAGGATTAGTTTTTTTTTTAAAACACAACGGTGGGAAACAAGCTCGCGGTCCGCCTGATGGTAAGCGATCACCGCAGCGTATGGATGCTTGCAACACCTGGAGCATCACATGCGCGTTGCCGATTCTTTAAAAATCTAATTACTTCATTTTCGAAGTCCTCACCCACAACACTGTTCGCGTAGGCTGTAAAATTATAGGCGATATTATGTGTCAATAAAATCATTGTGACCTAATATCGTTTATTGTGAGATTTGTATTTTTTAAGCAACACCTTAATAAGCAAACAAAAACAGGGCTTCTCAGATTCTTTATACAAAATGAGCAAAGATATGTACAGTCGGGGCCATATCTAAATAATTCTAGCAAATATAAACAACAGGTGGGATGTGTAATTAAATTAAACAATGTAAGTAAATAATACAAAATTTATTATTATAGAAATCTCAACATAAAATATAAAAAAATAATATATTACAAGCACATAATGTATTTAATAATTATTTTCCTTAGTTGAGGCCAAATACTAAAACTAGAAATTATACAGATATTGCTTCCACTCCGTACGAGTACACTTCCGTCCACATCAACTTAAACATTCACAAAGCCAACTTGGAATGACGGTTTTAGGTACTTTACCTATATTTTAATTTAATTCATTAAGGTTTTAAGCTCAAGAGCAGTTTATTTCTCACTAGTTACATAAATTAGATATTATATTATTTAATTCTTATGTTCTAAATCAATAAATAATGCTAAATGTACAAGGCCCGCGAGACTACTTGAGTTTTTATACTGATTTATTGTTTTTTTTTATAGCTGTCATGGTTTTCGCGTGTATCTATATAATCATAATATCCTCGTAGCATCCAAACGGTTGGATGAATTCCAATAATGGAATTTTCGTAAGATTCATTTTCATTAAAAAAGATGTCAGGCGATAAATATAAAAAAATGCCAAACAAACATGGCGTCAAATTCTTTAAAACTGAACATTTATCATGTTTTTCTTAAATAAGGGAAGCTTTTAAGCGTAATTGGTGTTTGAAACTATAGTAATTCCGCGGCCCACTGCTATATACAACTTGTAGCAATCATGAGAATAACCTAACTTACAAGTATTAGTAAAACGTAGTTATTTGCCGTTACTTGCTTGATGTATTTGGTCAGGACAAAACCCTATTTCTTTATCATTAGGAGAACCCAAAAGATAATATACATTTTTATATGCCAAATTTACGCCCAAGGTACGCCTATATTACCCCTTTCGGCGGTTATTGACCTATAAAAGTCCTCAAATTCAAATAGTTATTCATTGAACAAGTTTTATAATTTATTAAGTCACTATCTTTATTTTACTTAACTTTTCAAGCTGTGTTAATCTGACCAAGGTCTGTGAAGACTGAAACGTATAACATAAGACAGAAAATTCTCGTTTAATATCTGATATATGTAATTGACAAAACATGACCATGCCTGGTAACCATTGTTAATATTAATAATTACTACTTTTTAATTTCCACTTTCTACTACAGCTACCATTTTAGGAATTGATCGCTTTACTTTGAGGGCCAGCCAGAATAAGAAGCCAAATTTTGTGATACAAAATATCGATGTGGTATGTTAATATAGTTAAAATCATTGCAAAAATGTCAAACATTACTATGGGAGGTATTTTCCATTTTGTTAAGCTATTGCATAGCTCTTATCGCGGGTTCTGAGCACGGTGACCGAATCAAGAAATTCCGTAACGAAAAAAACCTAACAACGGCACGGTGTTTGTGTGCGTGCGACTAGACGTATGCGTAATCACGTTTTGACTGTACGGAAAATTAATTTTAAGGCGAAAAAAAATTGAATTTTATATATTTTTTTGATGACAATCATAAGTTTAGGAGTTTTATTAAAAGGTTATGAGAGTCGAAACACGATTGAATAATTAATTTACCATGTTAAGTTACAATTTACGTTTTTCTCCTATGAATCTTAGGTACTCGTGTGATTTTACTAAATTTCATTACAATATAGCCTTGCCTTGTTGTAACAATTGTCAAACATTTTTTGGGCTTAACACAATAAATAAAAACTAATGGGTTAATAATACGAAAATTAAAATTACTATATCTGTCCAATAATACATATTAACGGAACGACAACTACATACGGTTTACTTGTTTACTGGACATAGTAGAATTCTTCATTCATGCTTATTAAGAGTAACATTATATTTACGTGGTACATCAGATTGACAAAGTGTAGACCACATTCGCGAGGTTTTATTTATTTAGTTGCCTATTTAAATATCATAAGAATATCGACTTATTAGTTCCCTATTTATCTTCTTCATATGTTTATCAAGATGGGTAGTAATAGTACATTACTGCCACTGTCGAGCTGCGCACTCATTACATATCGAGGCTTGTTGCTTTACTTAAACAATTTAAATAAAAGACGCTTTAAGTAAAATCTTTTTTGAAACAAAAAAACTCAGTGGCTAAAACTCACCAGCAATTAAATTTCATAGGACATTGATAGCGCCTATTCGAGAACCGCGAAAAGATCGACTTTGCTCAAGGGTTGTCAAAATAATGATCATATTACAAGCAGTTTCAAGGCAATGAAATTTTAAACAACTTCATGGTGCCTATTCGAGTAGAGCGGCAAAGTCAACTTGGCTCAAAGGTCAAAATAATAACCACATTACAAGCATTTTTAAGTTAAGCATAGTAAAATGTTGATGTAGAATAATGCGCTTTATTCACGTTGATGCAGACAAAACTGGCACCTAAGGCATTAGTGAGCGTAGCAAATGTACGGTTGTTAAGCGCCTCGGAAAATTTCGACCGCCGAAATATTACGAATATGCAACCAAAGGCCTGTAGATCAATTAGGGGGGCGTTTCAAATCTTGCGAAGAAGTTATAAAAGTGGTATTGAAACGTCTAGCTCAGGGTTATTAATTATTGAACTATCACGTTTTATTTACACTGCAAAAATTAACTGCTAAACACTCATTCCAAAACATTTGAAATATCAACTTTACTGGGCGATAAGTACTCGGGAGAGTAAAGTTAGTTTGGAACGAAGCCCACGACAATTGCCCTGCCCTAAGCCGCGTTGTATGTAATATATCCTAAATACTTCACATATACATTTCAAATATTGTCAAGACAAAAAAATTTGCTCACCCCTAACAATTCTACTGAGCTCTTTGTAAATCACAAGTAACAACAAATATACAAGATCCTTCTTTTGCAACTCGAACTATGTAGAATATCAACCGGGTAAACTTTTTATTTTATCTCGAGTAAAGCACAAAATAAATGTATTACATAATTTCATATAAGTATTAATTGACTTATATACTTCACACATATATGCGTAAAATTTAAAGCATAGGTAGGTACTGTTCTATATAATCCCATAATATTCACAGTTTTTTTTGTTTTAACAACAGTACTAATTTTCTGAGGCACCTTCTAAATCATGAAAAATGACAACAATCTTCTGCATGAAATGCAAATGTCATTTGTAGGGCGCGCAAGAAACAAACGTGTTCAAATTGTGTCAAAAAACAAATATATACCTTTATATCATTATATTTTGATATCACTTTAGCACAAAAAATGTAACTATAAGTTCTAAATTAATCAAAGTTTGTCATTCTCTTATTTATTGCTGTTCTATTTCTTACAACTTGACCCGCAGGATTGTTTAGTAATCTAGGGTTAATATTCTTCAATCGAAATTATTTAAGAGCTGCTCAAACAGGATGTTATATGTATGTATGTACCAATGACAGGTATTGGTTACCTACGTACAATGGCCCTATTATGAAGCTAAGTGCGGAAAACATAAGTCCAACTATCTAACATGTATGTTTGTATACCCTTGAGCAATGATAAGCTCTCCAATTAAATAGTTACACTTACACCTAAAGAGGGGGACATGGTTGATTAATCACATTTAAAATTATTTTATTTTATCAAACTGAATTTAGAATACCGTTAGTAAATTAGAAATTAAAATAGAATTTCATTATCTCTTAGACGCAAGAACTATGTGTAAAATTTAGAAAAAGATTTTTTCTCAAAACTCATTAACCAGAACTTTTCCCGTCTTCCTTGCCTCAACACAAACAGTGAACTAATTCATAAACAAAATGTACTAGAAAGTGCTCTTAGTTAATTTTTAACTGATGCCAAACTCGCGCCGGTAACTACTTATTTAAATACATACATATTTATGTCATAACACGAAATCGACAAGAGTTAGATATTGAATTAATCTTAAAAAAAAATATATTAAATATCTCAAAGCAATATTTCACGTTTCCTATACAACATTGAGATTGTACTAAGTACACAAGTTTGTAGCGATGTTTCAAGCTGTCAATAACAACTAAGCACACATTCAGTCAAATGCGGAGAAGATACCGAAATCGTGTGTGTGTTTATTGGTCTCCGGTATCTTGATGAATTGTTAACAGCGTTAACACGCGCAGCCCCTGTCTGGTTCTTTGCTGTCACCTGGGGCTTGTCTCAGTATCACCTCTTGCACTGTACAAATACTATATTAAGGAAAATATAAAAGAAAATACTACAAAAAGGAAAAAGAAAGATTGATGATTGATGAGTGGTAGCAGAGCGTGATTGTTTAAATTATTGATGTGTCTTTATGTTAAAAACGCAATCGCACGCTTAAGTTTTGGGTATAAATTGTTATGTGAGAAAGATATAGCAGTGCATAAGCGTCACGAAATCGTATAAAAGTAAATTCATGCAAGCGAACCGAATTGCCAACACAAGCACGTTATCCGTACGCACACTCCTACATACAAAGACCTAAATACGCCTACTTTATCACTCACTAGAAACTGACTCTTGCGCTACACCGCCCGAACGTAGGTACACACTGTTTTTTCTTACTTGTCTTATATTGTAAACTTAAAATCAAGAACACTATGATTTAGACTCAACTAAGAAAAGTCACTACATAAAATATAGTTCAATCTCTATTTGTGCATTTCGCCTTATTCATATTTGGAGCCACAATCAAAATCTTGCTTTTAAGTTAACAAAGTAAGACAAGTAAGATAGAACAGGGTATAGTTATTTTTAGGCCGGCCTCATACATACGGAATTTTCATTCGGTTTCCGGACGGAATGACGTATGCGAGCGAGACAAGGCTATGCATCTATATAGCGATGTCCCGTTCGCACACGTCATTCCGTACGGAGACCGAATGAAAATTCCTTATGTGTGCGGCTGGACTTAAGGACTGGCTAAGTTGCAATACCATGCTCATTATAGGTACTATGGTAACACAATATCAGTTCTTGTTTACATCCGCACAACCCAATTATGAAGAAAGACTATTATTTATCCCAGGTGACTAAAGAAAACTTGCATTGCTGTCGAAGACTGATTGTCAACTTAAGCAATATTTATAATAAAACCCAGACAATGTGTATACATATTACATTGTAAAAGTGAATTGCGTTTTTAACTATGAAGATAATACACGTAATTATTAAAATTAGGATTCAATTTTATTTTTAAAAAGAAAATAAAATAAAGTAACAATCATTCAGCCTTTTTTCCTAGTCTTCTATATATTACTTGACTGAACCCGAGCAGTGTAATTATTACAATGTGACTGTATTTTTTGTCAGAGTTTGACATCAGAGTAATAAATAATAAAAAAAAAGAAGCACTAACCATAATGTCGTTAATTGATTTATTGTACAATAAAGAAATTAAGTGAATGTATATTATTAGTAGTAAATAAATAATTACCATTTATTCTAGATTATCTAAAAGTATTTTGAAATGGAAAGTAAAGTAGCTACTTCGTAATTTTTAAAGATTATTTTTGTAATAGCTGCACGATTCACCAATGTGACACCGTAATGAAATAATTTCACTGCATAGACTTTTAATGACACTTTCAAATGTGGGTTAGTTTTGTCATTAATTGGTTAAAAGTGGCATACACGTACCTCTACCGTTAATAATCTGTCAGACATGCACTAGCTTAGTTTATTTTTACGTGTTCTTTCATTATTAATGTAAATAAATGTTCTCATAACAAAGATGCAGTCATAAGATTAACCTTGAGTCTGAATCTTAAGGTTAATCTTATAATTGCTACAGTGAAGTCGCTTTATAACTAGGTACCGAAATAGGTGGTTAAAAATAGTTATAAATAAAACATATTTGGTTGCTTGTATTATCTACGTATTTTCCTACTTTGTAAGAATTGTATGACATAAATTAAAATACATATATATAATAGTAGCAACATAAAATATGTGTTTTTACCTAGTGGGACCGGGTACAAAACAGGTATAAAAGTTTCTGGTGTCAGGTTCATGACTGGCACAGGCTGATTAAGTTATAAAAATATAAAATTATTAGCTTTTGCCCGCGGTTTCACTCCCCCTCAATTAGGTTATTGGTGTAGGATTTCAACGACAACTTCTCAATCATAGCAAAAACAAAGACTTAAGCGTGACATATTTAAGTAGCCTATGTCCTTCCCACGGACTCAAAACTATCTTCATGCCAAATTTTGCCGGGGTCCCACCCGCCCTAAAGTCGGTTACCGGTGTAGGATTTTAACGGCAACTCCTAAATTATAGAGATAAAAACCGACTTACACTTTAGGTTTCCAAGTAGCCTATGTCCTTTCTCTGGACTCAAACTATCTCCATGCCCAATTCATCTTAGTCGGTACAGCGGTTTAAGCATGAAGAGGTAACAGACAGACAGACAGACCAATAGACAGAGTTACTTTAGCATTTATAATATTAGTATGGATTGTGTGGTTTGAAATTTTAAGTAACTTGTGTAAAAACCTGGTAATTTTTAGTGATCCAACAGAAATTGTTTTCTGTGTACCGGCGTCACAAATAATGTAAGTGAAACTTATCAAGAAAACTCTGTGTCTAAAAAGTGATTGTCTACCTCAACATAATTCAGAATTTTGTTTATTGTTATGACAAAGACTGGACATAAACTTAAGATCGTGGAAAGACCTGATATTACTTAGCATACTGTTTATGATAATAATATGTGAGGTAATTGATCTAAACATAACTTTAAGTTTTTGTCAGTCCCTATCATGCCTTGTCAATCCTTAGAACACTGGTTTTAAAAAAACGTAAATTCCTCTTAAAATACTACGTAAAGTGACTGGCCTTTTTGGATGCAACAAACTAAACCTGACTCAGATTTTTTTTGCAAATCTTATAAACATAACCTAACTTTACTTAATGTACACTTTTTCTGGTAATTAAATCATAAATCATTAAAATACTAACATGATTACCTTTATTGTCACATTCTTTAACTGGTTTTCAAATCACGACACTTATTAAACCTAAAATCTACAAAATTCCAAATTTACGATGAGAAATAATATACATATTTATGTATATGTTGCATAGACTAACAAAGCGAAAGACGCGGGTCAAGGTCATTTTTGTTTATCCGAATTGCAAATAGATTCCGAGTCCGGTTTAGATGTCATACACACAGTATGGAATAAAAAATTTACTGTTATCATCTTAAAAACACCTTCGTCAAAATTTAGTCAAAATTTAACCAAATTTTAAAGGACTATACATTCTTCATATATATTTGATAGAATAGGCGCGTCATTACCGCCTATAGGTTCTGTGAATATTGCACGTGGTAGTAATTAAGGTCTCGGCACCCGCTTTGCATGCACATAATGTTACTGTTTACGAATATGTGTTATGGATAGAATCTAAATGGCTTAATACTTAATTTTGCAGAGATTATAGGTAGTCTAATAAATAGATGATTTTTAGTGCGTTGTGAATTGGTTCAAATCGTAAATAAATACATGCAGAATAAAAATTAAGATTATTAATTTTTAAACGTTTAAAAATTAATAATCTTAATTTTTATTCTGCATGTATTTATTTACGATTTGAACCAATTCACAACGCACTATACAATTACATAAATAATATACATATTTATGTATATGTTGCATAGACTAACAAAGCGAAAGACGCGGGTCAAGGTCATTTTTGTTTATCCGAATTGCAAATAGATTCCGAGTCCGGTTTAGATGTCATACACACAGTATGGAATAAAAAATTTACTGTTATCATCTTAAAAACACCTTCGTCAAAATTTAGTCAAAATTTAACCAAATTTTAAAGGACTATACATTCTTCATATATATTTGATAGAATAGGCGCGTCATTACCGCCTATAGGTTCTGTGAATATTGCACGTGGTAGTAATTAAGGTCTCAGCACCCGCTTTGCATGCACATAATGTTACTGTTTACGAATATGTGTTATGGATAGAATCTAAATGGCTTAATACTTAATTTTGCAGAGATTATAGGTAGTCTAATAAATAGATGATTTTTAGTGCGTTGTGAATTGGTTCAAATCGTAAATAAATACATGCAGAATAAAAATTAAGATTATTAATTTTTAAACGTTTAAAAATCCAGTTCCGTAAGATACGTTAAAAATCTACAAATATTTTTCTTTTATTTTTCTAATAGGTAATAAAATAATAAGATAAGCTACAGCATAAATGTGATGATAACCCAAATTTAATAGTAAAAGAAACAGCTTACGTCATGTTTAATTATACACAAATACATAGCTAATATATAACTAATATAAGTTTTACTTACAACATAGATGTTAGCCATTAATGTACCACCACCATCGCCCGCGGTCACACAAGACTAGCTTCCAAACGAGCACACGATTCCACATTAGCAACTACACTACACAACACTGTATTAATCGATTCGATAAATCGAAAATTCAGTACCAACACTTCACTATGACCGAGCACTTTTAGTATTAGTATTTTTTACTGTAAGAAACACAGATTGTTAATTGATATAAATAATTAGGTTAATTTAGACGAAAACCTTAACAAACACCGTCACAAAGTTTACGAGCGTTACCTATTAGTAGTTAGCCAAAAAAACCGAAGCATTTTTCACTAGCGCTTACTACACAAAAGTTAAAGTTAATATTGTAAATAAAACGTATATTATTACTTTCACTGTAATGTAAAAAACATTTATTTCGTGCGTGTTATGAAGAGCGTGTGTGTTCTTGTAAAAGAGTATAAATATGAAAAAAAAAAAACATTGTTAATGATAAGCTTTGATAAAAAAGGATACTGTCTTCAGGTGGCTTATTTTCTGCTGAGTCCATACCGGGAAGTGCTGCAGCTACTCTTCGGAATAACTGAAATTGAATAATGTGTCATCAAATAATATGAAACTGGCTAAGTAGGAATAGGACTCATGCACTGAGAGTTCCAAACGTAATAGGAATTAGCCTCAATCAGTAAGGTAAGGTATATAACAGGATTTTTCAAGGTAATTTGCGCAGATGACCATAAAACCACAAGATCGGTCATTCGAACTGTAGTCGTATACGAAGTAAACTTCCGCAGTTCTAGGCCATTCTTACTAGTAGGGTCGCAATGAATTAGAATCACTTGGCGATGGCTAAGTATCTACTGCTATTTTCATACCAAAGATGTACTCAAACCTCAAACGAAGATAGATTATTTCTAGGTATTATATCAATTATATTATATGTATTATATCTTTCTTTATTCTATGAAGAACTGTTGTTTATAAAATATATGTACTAGGAACGCATAAGTTGCCTATAATAAGCGTTTACAACGAGTAATGGACGTGTAACACCAACCTGTTTAACGTTATATCCGGCTTTGGCACTGGTCTCAATAAACATGACGTTGAGCTCTTTCGCCTTGCGGTCACCGTCTTCGGTGGAGACCTGCCGCTTGTCCGAGAGGTCGGTCTTGTTGCCGACTAACATTATGATCACGTCGGATCCGCGCTCCGTGCGGACGTCGTCGATCCATTTTGACGTCTGGTGGAATGAATTTGCATCTGCAACGATATTATTTTTATATATTATATTGTGTCCAGAAAGGTGTAATTCCATGTCTTAACATATATAGTTTTGAAAAAGTTACCGCAATAGAATAATAATAATTTTTGACAAATCACACATCGCCGTCTGGTCCCAAACTAAGGAAGGCTTGTAAACATGTATTACCAGGCAACAGATACAAATTTATAAATATTATGCAAAGAAAAAATCTAGACTTAAGACGAACACAAGTATGTTTGTCCTGTGCGGAAAATGAACCGTAGGTCAGCGGGCACAGAGGCTGACACAGTTACTCTTATTAAAAAAAAGCTTGGTAAAAGAAGCAGACCTTCTAAGCTTTTAAAAGTTTAACTGTTATTTGGCATAATTTACGTGTAGATTTTGTATAAACATAAACTAAGACTCAACGGACATGGGACAAGCGCCCTAAAAGTGTTAATAGTCAAAAAATATCTAAGTTTTTAGTCTTCAAAGAGCCTTGCTAAATATAGTGCGAGTTGGACCTGCGCACCGAGGGTTCCGTAAAAAGTAACTGTATTGAGGGACAAATTTAACTTTGCCGTTGGACAACTGTCGTCCCAATACATCGACATAGATGGCGGTTAGTTTACCAACTGCTAATAAGTTTATAATCGCAAAAGAAATATTTTTGAGTAATGTAACAACAAATTGACGGTTTTTAGAATTTTTCCTTTATGTCTGCTACATGGATGCTGCTTTTTGCCAAATTTCATGATTCTAGGTCAACTTGAAGTTCCCCATAGGTTTTGATTTATGACACAATATGCGACAAAAATAACCGTATTTTGGGAATATTTTTTTATTGCATTGACTTAGAAGCTTGATTTTTTTACAACTTTAAGTAACTTTAATATTTGATATTAATTTTAACTTGATAACTTGATAACTCCACACTTTCTTGAGTAAATGAGTCTTGCTAGGCAGACTGATAAACCTTTTTTTTTATGTGTTATAACTACAAATAAACGATTTTAGCGTTTTACTTTAGAAGAGGTATGTTAATGACGTGTTCTCCTTTATAAAAGGAACCAGGCAGCGAGTAGAACAGTACCTAGATCACATTAACTCCATTTATAACAAAAAACGTTTGACATATGAAATGGAAAAACTTTCACTGGCATTCTTAGATGTAAAATTGAATATAAGGGAGGATGGCTCTCTGGGGCATACTGTATATGGGAAACCCACACACACGGACAGGTACCTGAACGCCTCCTCGCATCAACACCCGCGGAAGAGGAGGACGTAATCCCTAACCAAACACCAGGTGTCTACAAAATTGACTGTAGCTGCGGCAGTTGTAACATTGGCTAGACCAGACGCACAATTGCGGACAGGGTCACAAACATATTGCTGCTGTAAAGAATTGCCAGACCACAAAATCAGCTATAGCAGAACATCTGATCAACTCAAATTCCAACCACTCGGGTGAGCTCCCCCAACCTAAGGTTTAGTCCAGCGATCGCTAATATTACCGTAGATTGGTAAGCGAAGCAATTGACATAAAAAAGTATAAGAACTTCAATCGTGAGGATGGGTACAAAATGTCGCCTGCAAGGAATCCAGTCATAGGGAAATAAAGGTCTCGAATTTCACCAACGAACGCACCCGAGGACACCGTTAGTGTTGTGGGTAGTGATTATGACAAGTATAAAGACGAAGTAAGGGTAGTTCAACAGGACGCCTCCACTTGAAGCCGAAGACGCGGCGCACCAGCAGTCTACCCGTGACCCAGGTTGGTGTAACCCAGCCGAAACGTCGAGAAAAGGTATTTTGCCAAATAACGACGCGTTTAATCTCGTTTTATTTTTAAATTAGTAGTGGAACGCGAAAATTTACTAAAGCTTATATTACAAATTAACGAATTTTGATCATATTATATCTTGCTTCTTGTGAAATTTCATGATTCTAGGACAACGGGTAGTACCCCATAGGTTTTGATTTATATGTGAATGTCAAAATATGCGACAAAAATGGCCGTATTTCGGCCGTAAATTTTTATTTGAACTTTCATTCTTACTTTCTTATTTCCGTTGACTTAGAAGTTTGATTTCTTTACAGCTTCAAGGGACCGTAGACCTTAATATTTAATACAAATTTCAATTTGATAGCTCTCAGATAAGCGTGTCTGAGAAAAAGGGTCTCAACAGATAGACAGACAGCCAGACGGACAAGAAAGTGATCCTATAAGGGTTCCATTTTTCCTTTTGAGGTACGGAAACCTAAAAAGAATAGGATTTTAGCTTCTAATCAAAATACTGTTTACGACTTTATGAATGCTGTTTATTACTTAAAATAAATTGTAATCCCTAATCAAGGTTTGCAATTGTTTTAGTTATAGATAAAACTGACGGTGACTAATCTTTATCGCGTCTAGCCTTCTTCATGAACCTAGAAAACTTTTACTACTTCATTCATACACACATACATATACGTTTTGATAAAAGTTATAATGTGTTGTTGCCATAGACTCCAAACATTTGATGCAGACATTTTTTATATTGCATTGTCACTTAAACCTAAAGTGCGTGCAAATCTGCAACACGATCCGATAGCGAGAAGTAGGTTAAAATTGACCTTAATGATTTACAGACAATTCGGACTCGCGCGGTTTGTAAAAGGTAAACAGTATTGACGGACAATACTTAACTTTTTCATGGGACAACTGTTGTCCCAATACATCGACATAGGTCACGGTTAGTTTACCAATGGCAGATAAATATATAGTCGCAAAAAAAAAAAAACAACGGGATGCATATTTATTTATTATAAATTATAATGTTTGTTTATTTACTTTTTTGACGTAGTATATTTGACATCTAAATCTGTCATAGAATTAAAATCCCATATTTGCGACTCATACGTCATATTTAATTGTAGGGAACCAATTTCCTTTACACACGATTCGCGCTTAACATTTAAATATGTTACAAGACAACTCATACGTCATATTTTATTGTACAGAACCAATGTCCTTAACACACAATGCGCACGCAAATATGTCAAAAGACATGTCTTGACACATTGTATATTTTTGAGCAATATCCTACCTATATTTAATAAGCTATATTAAACGTAATATATTACTATGCCACTACTACTATGAAACTGGCTCTCTTTCTATCACACGTCTCTAACTCCTCTAACTTTCGATTATTTTCTTTGACTAACATAATAAATAAAGATTGTTTATTTATTTTCCTATAAAATCACCTATTGACACGTCAACACAAAGATATACCTTCTATCTAGTGTAACGTAAGGTCACGTATGCTCTACAATTACTTTTATCTCACCTCGTATCTGATCGTATCGTATCACATTTTAACATGTGTAATCAGCACTTTCATTATTATAAATAATAATGGTTGTTTATTTACTTTTTTGACGTAATATATTCGACATCTCAATCTGTCATTAAATTAAAATCCCATATCCAACCTCCCTGTACTACTCATAATCGCCATATACTAAAAATAAAAAGACTAACCTAATGTAAATAAATCTGACGCGAGTTCCGTATTACGAATTTTCTCCTTGCCAAATTTCATAATTCTAGCTCAACGGGAAGTGCCCCATAGATTATTTGGGTAGCAATATGCGACAAAAATAACCGTATTTTAGTCATATTTTTTTGTTGCATAGACTTAGAAGCTTAACTTTTTTACAGCTTCAAGGGACCGTAGACCGTTAATATTTGATATTAATTTCAAATTGATACCTTCATGCGTTCTTGAGAAAAAGGGTCTCGACAGACAGACGTACAGACTTTTAAGGTACGGAACACTAAAAACCAGCAAAGTATGCGACTTAGGGTTCCGTGGTAGGTATAAAAATAATTTAAAATATTAATACAACTAATTGAGTAAAAAAAAAAAAACTGAAAGAGACAGAGGTACTAAACATTTAGAAATAAATGTAATTTTCATCTAAAAGATACTTATATCTACAAAATTATAATGACGTAAATTTAAGAGTTGTGAGTAGGTTCCTGCAGTCCAGCTAGAACCTTCGATCAGCTCATACAGCGCGAGCGGTGGGAGTACGCCAGTATTAGCTATCTACATAATGGAGCGCCCACGGCACTGTATTGTTTTAGCTGAGAAGACGTGACCAAACGCTGCCCACCTTAGCTGGATCCTCCTTTCGGCTACCTTTTCGAAGTTGTTCCGGCCAAGTTGAATTGACTGTACCAAGGTACAAAATCCATGACCACCTCGAGTAAGTCACCAGCGACGTATTCTAACTTTAGCATGACGTGTTGATTAAACATGCTTTTTGTCCGAAATCATGCCAAGGCCCACTTGTCGTGAGGATTCGTCTAGGAAGTGAAAAAAATTGCTCAGAACTTCCAGAGACTCTGTCACAATGACATTCTTGTCAGCGAACTCAATGTGGGTGATGTGGTCGCCGTTTGAGCCAAGTTCAGCTCATTTCATTGTTTTGAATATATCTTCCAGAGCTTTACGTTTAACTTTTTAATTACTGATAATTGATATGTAGCCATATGGAGTTCATGATAATTGTAAGAATTTTACAATAATTTTACAAAATAGATGTATTTTACAAACTAAACATTAAATGTCATCAAGCTCATGTGTATGAAGTTTTACTGATTAGTTGTGACCATTATGATAATAAAAGTTTACCAAGTGTTTAAATCAAAACATTTTCTTAAATAATACAAGTAACAGCTCAATCCGGCTGGATTGCAATTCCAATTGCAAAACCCAACCCTTCAGCCGTTTCTCTTATATCTTCTATATAGTTGTTTATTATCTGAATTCAGTGGCTTTACGACCTACAAGCTGACTTTATCGCTTTATCTACTCGCTATAATTCTTTTATTAGACGCAGTAAAGTCTCAGCTGTAAACGACAGCATTGTTTCTGTTTCATGTGCAAAGTAATCCAAAAAGATTTCATTACAATAAAAAGACTTGCTAAAAATATTAAGTATTGAATAAAAATACTTTTTAAACTACCGTGCTTTGTAAACACCTTTTCGTTTATACATATTTCTCGGGTCTAACAAACGAACAAAACATTGACCTTTTTGGTTTTCAACGTTTCGGCCGATACTAGCCGTGCTGACCATATAAACAACATAAAAATAATTATTGAATAAGAGTTTTGAGTCCACGATACAACTATGCTCCAATGTGACGTATGCTCCAAAAATAAATAGTTCTAACACGTGGTGCTGTATATTTTTAGTGTGAAAATTAACGTTATTCCATTTTAAGTACACGAATGCAATAGGAACTTGGTCTAAGGCATCTGAATTATCTAGGATGAGCTTGACATCACAAAAGCCCCCTGGGCCACCTGCGAACCTTCTCTTGAAAATCCCAATTCTATTCAAATTCGGTTATCGTTATAAAATCCAATACTTTAAAATATTTCATTGCAAGTACATAAAGTAATTATCAATCTTAACAATACTATTTAATTTTGTGGTATTAAGTACTGTTGTTACTCGATACTGTTGTCCTTTCTTAATCACTCAATATCCACCTGTACCTATCCTGAATCATGGAAAATGCCATTATTATTCCTTTGCCAAAGAAATCCAATCCTGTGACCTACTCCGATTTTACACCTATATATATCCTACCCTTCCTGTCAAAGGTTCTTGAACGTCTTGTTCAGCAACTATTATCTTGTTTTTTGACAAAAAACAAGTTGTTAAATCCACTCCAATCTGGTTTCCGTCCTGATCATAGTACGGCCGCTGCACTTGTTAAAGTTACGGACGATATTCATCTAGGCATGGAAAATAAGCAGGTCACAGTATTAACATTGTTAGACTTTAGCAATGCTTTTAATACAGTTGACTTCGATATTTTGCTACATCAACTTCGTTCTCTTAACATATGTCCAACAGTTATCGATTGGTTTCATAGTTACTTGCAGGGACGCAGGCAACGCATTAAGGTCGATGATCCATTCTCTACCTATTGTGACACTTTTGCTGGCGTTCCGCAAGGTGGCGTGTGCTATTACAATCATTAATAGGGACCTGTCTAGCATTGTAGACTGGAGTGAGTCACATGGTCTCGTTGTCAATCCGAAAAAAACACAAGTCATTATCGTGGGTAGTAAAAGACTAATTTCCAAGATTGATAGGCAGCAAATTCCACAAGTCTGTGTAAATAAAGTCCCTGTTCCATACAGTGATACTGTAAAAAGCTTAAGTATTCTTATCGATGAAACTCTATCATGGGGTCCACAGATTAAAGAAGTGAGTAAGAAAATATTTGCTACCGCGAAGTCTTTAAGTAGATTACGCAATTTTCTACCTATTCCCACCAAAATTGCTCTTGCTCAGTTATTATTATTATTATTATTAAGTGATGTTATAGGTAATTGAATAATCTTTTGGCATATATGCACTAGAATTTAAATCGATTGTTAATCAACTGATGTGAAATGACCAACATATTATTGTAACAGAAAACTTTACGAACTATATTGCAATAATTTCTTATTTCGTTGTAGTTGGCCTAAAAGCCAAACAACACCAAACTTTAGGAACACAGGATGTAGGAACACAACAAACATTTGGTATTGCCGCTAGCAGAGACAAAGTATATTACATTAGAAAGTAAACACAGGGACGGCAAAGGTCAATCCACGACATAAAATTGATCCGCGTCGGCGTCCCGGTAAACAACTAAAAGTCCGGGAAATTAAGGTCTCGTACAATATCATGATACACGAGAACTACCTCGTGAGCTGTCTAAGTATAAGTATATATATGGCATTAAATAAAATTTTAAACATAAACGACTGCGTAATTATTCCCCTATGTAAAATAGGGGTTAGAGGTTTTTGAAGTAGAATCCATAAAAACTAAAAGTAGTGCTTGGCCGTTTGGTAGAAAATAAAGAATGAAGTGTTTTATCTTTTTATAAAACATCATTTCCCTAGTAATAGGTTATTATTATGACTAAAACCATCACATTTCTGAAAAATCATACTCCTAAGGGGCGTTGAATAGGGTAAGAAGTTTTTATGGAAGTTCTATCGCTTGATGAGACGGGATTGAATAGGTATATATGGAACGGATTTTTTTTATTTAGGAAAAGAAAAAAAAAATACGATTTTGGACCGAACAGAGAGTGTAACTAGAGTGCAATCAAATTAAATATGTATTTATGGAACGGATTCTTTTTATTTAGGAAAAGAAAAAAAAATACGATTTTGGACCGAACGGAGAGTGTAACTAGAGTGCAAACTAAATAAAATATTAAGAGCGCATCTACTAAAGGTCGTCTTGTTGGCCTAATTTAGGAAGGTTACAGTGGCCAGTGGAAATCTATAGACCAATATGATTATGGCACGAAATATGTACTGAATCTATTCGAACAACTGTCCGATTTCCCTGACTTACTGCTCGCGTGCACAAAACGTTATGATTCCGATTAATTGAATCAACAGCAAAGTAATTACACAAATCCGCACATTCACGCGTTCATAAAAGTAACATTTGATTATATTGATTAATAAAAAACTAGACAACAATAATAGATAACCTATGATACAAGTGAGCTCAATTATTTCAAACGAGGGACAATTCGCAGCCATAGCTGCTAGCCATAAAACTGCACATTTGTTTTTAGAAAAATTATGAAAAATGTCTCGCAGATATCTTTTTTTACGCGGCTCAGACGTAGAATAAAACGCACTGGCCAACAAAGCTGCTAGTAGCCATATCATGCCAAGATTAAAAAGATATAAAACATTACCACAGTAGTGTTATAGTGTTATGTAAAAAGCAGCGTCTTTTCAAGCTGCATTATAAACGTAAACGCGGCGCAATAAGAGCCACTTCACGAGCAAGTGCGTTGAAAAAAATATAATTTAGACAAAAAAAAACGCATCGTCTGCGTTATGGTCCATTTCGACACAGACGACGCTGCAGACGAACAAGAAATGACAGCAGGTCACAGACTGTACTAGTACCAACTAACACCAATTACCTTGATGACTAGTACCGTTTCTTTGTTGAATGCTCTCACGTTGATCAACGTAAAGCATAGCAGAATAGCTTTTTTTAATGCACGTAACGTTTCCTATGTCGCATCGTGGTAAATTGAACGATTCGATACACATCGTACTTGCTTGAGCGAGGTTAAGTACGTACTAGATATTTTGTCATACATTCAGCATTTAGCTTTCTTAATGATTGTATTATTTTTTATATTAATATAATAAAAAAATAAATGAAAGATTAATTAACTACTGTTTTTTTTATTTAACACTTCTCGGTACTAAAAGTAAATTTGGAATGAAATTAGGTAAATTCCCTAAAGAAATATAATTAAATTGACGATTAAGAGTTCATGAGTTCTACTTAAATAAAAATATTTCAGAGTTTGAGTTTTAAATCACACAATTAGTTATCATCTCAAGTTATCTCAAAAGTGAACCAAATAAAAAATCTTACATAATTCGTTATATTATCTTAGTCAGTCATAAAGCCACATTAGTCCATATACACTGTATCGGAAGCAGCGTTGCGACGATACCTCTCACACAGGACTAAAGTGGTTGGTACAAAAAGACTGTACGGTCCCACATTATTATGTGGGTGTGCAAACAATACAGCCACTGGTTACTGGTATAATTTTTTACAGTTTTAATGTATATAAAACATACGACAAATTTTGTATCGAAACAAAAGAAACAAATATCAAGATATGTCGATTAAATAATACTTTTGTCAACGTAGATAGAACTGTAATCTGTAATCGCAGATGTTATCAAACCTGGTCAGCTCTACAGAAGTGCCGAATAATGTAAATGATTTAGACAGGTCAGTGTTTCGAAGGCAACGGCACATACATTAACCTTCAACTAATGCTTCCAACTGTACGCTGTAGACCGCTGTCACGCTTAAGGCGCAGTACCTACCTAACTAGCGCCGCCAAAAGATATTCTTTATTTCCTATTTGTACAAAACATATTTTAAAAATGTTAAAAATCAATTATTTAGAACTAGTTATAAACTATTTTCAGAATGTTATACATCGTTTCTAAAATATACATTCCACATACAATACACAAAGTTCGGAAAATAGCTTATAACTAGTTCTAAATAATTGATTTGTAAAGAGACTTGTACCGAATTAGTATGGAGCTTGGTATTTTACTTCCAAGAAAATTTAACCAGCGTCAACTTTTGTATTCAGGTAAAGCCTAGGGTAAATACCCTAGCGATATAATAAAAATAAATATTGAAACCTGCATTAAAAATTAAAATCGATATTCAAAAATGTAAGATTATTCATAGTCAATTATCAGCACATGCCATAAAATTTTAAGAAAAAAATAATAATTATATGTACATTTGAGCCGTCGATTTTTTTATGGTATAGGCACTGACTATTAGTCCATCAGCCAAAAGACGTTCGTTATTTTACGTTCCGGTCTATGTTAAAAATTGTTAACGATTTTCTGTGAATTGCAGGTCCAAAACAATTTATTTATATTTTGGAATTTCTAGATTTTAAGTGCTCTTTAAAATAAATCTACTCATAAGCTGGTTAATTTTTAAATTTATTTTAGTACCAAAATAGAAAAACTCTTTTCTGAAACGTGTTTTATAAAAAGAGAAAATAAAGAATATCTTTTGGCGGCGCTAAAGTTAGGTAGATACTGCGCTTTAAGACTTTCAAGAAATGCACTTGTATTTAGTAATTTATTATTCATCCTTCAGTTAATCTTATTTGTCCTTTCCCTCGATACAAGAAATCGTTATTCGAGGCTATAATTAAGTGTATTTCGTATTTGACATGTATAATTTAATCGTTAACATCATGAGCCTAGATAGAACAGTTGAAAATTTCCAATTATATTGTAGACATATAAATATAACAAAAAAAGGCTGTTTCTATTTCAACCACAAACTGACCAAGTGTGTGTCGTACACATATTAAAGTAGGGTTCTGGAGAATGAGAATTATTTTAGTTGCCAAAAAACAATTTTCATTGGTAGTATTTATAAAGCCCTATTTTTCAAATCACGCGGTTGTACAACTTTGAAAGCCAACAACTCCCAAAATATTAAATATAAATAAAAAGTTTTTTAAGGACCTTAAATGCATTTTCAAAGCCCTATAAGGCTGTGACACACGGGTGAACGGATAATGTCAAATTGATAAGGGTTCCGTTTCTTGCCATTCGGTTAAGGATCTATAAAACGCATAAATTTTTCTTTAAACTTTAATTATTACGGTTAATGAAAACTATATAAACTCATAACATGATTGATGCTGCAAAGAAAGCATATGATTTGCATGGCGAAGTATAATATGTATGGCGTATATAAGGATAATTTGTATGGCGTATATACGTATAATTTGTATGGCGTATATAAGTATAACTTGTATGGCGTATATAAGTATGATTTGTATGGCGTATATAAGTATAATTTGTATGGCATATATAAGTGTAATTTGTATGGTGTGTATATATATATATAATATTTATGGCGTATATTATATAAGTATCTAAATTATGTAAGAATAATATTTACCTCAGGTCATAATGAAGAATAGCTATTCGTTGCCTACAAGCATGAAACACATTTAAAGCTTCTAAAACTTCTATTCACCAAAAATGGATACCTACTATATGCGCAATATGGCGGTATTTTCTGTGCGTATTGAACGCATTGGCTGCACATGCTTGAGAGGTATACTTAGGGTTGCCATACGTCCCGTATATACGGGACTGTCACCATATTTGCGAACCTTGTCCCGTATTGCTATTGCGTCCCGTTTTTAATAATTCCCGTTAATATACATGTATGCAGCAATAAGACTGTCGAAAATCGTCAATTTAATGCTTTTTTTAACTAGTTTGGGATTCAGCACTTCATAGTTATCTTATATATTAATATCTTGTCAGTAAGTAAAATTCAGTTTTCTGGCCTATCTCATCCTCTTAATATTGTTGGCATAAGAGTTACAGTTTATCACACACACATCAGTCATTGATTAAACAATTGCCACTTTATAAAACTTAATAGTCTTACATTGGTTTTAACCATTAAAAACCGGCCATGTGCGTGGCCTACACGCATAAGTTTAGGGTTTGGCAAATGATAATTGTGAACCAACTTTGTAGGTGTTTAATTAAGTTTTTATTTAAAGAGCTCTTATATTGTAATTGTTTTTTAGATTTTTAAAAGTCACAATTAAGAAGTTTGGGGAGGGGATACAAAAACTTTTAATAACTGCAAGTATGTCTAATTTTGCCGATATTCCATAATAAATAGCTCAATATTCCAATTACAAAAGGAGTTCTTGGGAGAGTTTGAGTGATCCTGCCTACTGACCTGAGGATGTTGGTTCCTGACGCAGAACTAGTCTGCATATTGTGTATTTAAAAAAAAAAGTATTTAATCAGTGGTCTGGCACCCATAGCCCAAGCCAATTTTATTTAAGACAGTAAATTTTGAAGATTAAAGTTTTTTTATAACTTACTTGTAATATCATAGACAACAACAGCCACAGTAGAATCTCTAATGTAGGAAGGTATAAGGGATCGGAACCGCTCCTGACCCGCTGTGTCCCACAGCTGCAGCCTCACTGTGCGGTCCTCTAGATACATGGTCTTTGATAGGAAATCTATGCCAATGGTTGCCTGTTCAGAAAAACAGAATAAAATTAAAAAGATGAAAATGTTGCTGCTTTTATTTATTAATTATTCTAGTGTAACATAAAGAGCTAAGATCTGTTAGGAGTTTGGAATTATAACCTAATTGCATTTGAAACTAAAGTAATTACTTTTTAAATTTATTTCACATGTTCTTCCTATCCAACAAGAATCCCAGAACTGTAAACAAATATAGTTACACTTTCTAATAAATTACCCCAAGCAAGCTATATATATACATATACATGTCTATATATATATATATATATTATACAAGTCTTGTTTATGGAAACATTTAATTTAGGCTTGGATAATTTGACTAAAGTAAAAAAAATTATGGTTACAACATGATCTGCCTGGTCTGAAAATCAGCCTTTGACAGGCCTGTGACCAGGATATTTCTGCATATTTTTGTTTTGAATTATAATATGTGTACATGTATATTTATCTTACTGTGTCTTGTTTCATTTCTGTCTTAGTACACAAATAATATTAGGTTTAGTTTTATATTAGATTAGTAGATTATTGTACTGTAAGAGTTAAATAAATAGATACTTAATCAAATTATATTCTAACTCAAATGACAGTTTTTTTTTAAAAGTGCTACTGAGTGTTACATTATATAAGGTGTTTGAGTGCACACAAACTTAAGGATTTTAATTTAGACAAGATTGCATGAGTTTATGCAGAATGATTATAATCTTTATTGAATGAAAGAGACTATATCTTACCTGGTAGGTATTGTCAAAGCTGTCATACATGAATCTAGTGATAAGTGAAGTTTTTCCCACTGAAAAATAATAATAAAAAAATAATGAAAAAAAATCTTATAACATAATTCCCCATAGTGTCAAGATCATCATATCAGCCTCTTCTGGACCACTACTAGACATACTAGACGTAAGCTTCCTTCAGGGCACTTCATTCTTTCTGTTATCAGCCGCCTTCTACCACCAGTCACCCTTGCAAGGTCATCGGTATTCTGACCACTACAAAAGCCAGAAACAGCTGCGGCCTGAGGATGATTTTTGTTTTTGTCTTGCGGTATTTAGTTTTGTCTGAACCAACATAATCTCTCTCTGCTGACTGCAGAGAATTCAAACTATTTATGAATTTTGCTGATACCTTACATTAGTCTCTGATTCAGTTCTATGTCAATAATTTAGAAACAGAACACAGCAAAATTTAAACACAGAAATATGGCTATATTCCAAAACCACTTGGTAATAAATATCCAATACTTGTTGCTATCAGAAACTACAATGAACTTGAAAGGAAGTTCTAACAAATTCCGATATTTACAAGAAGTGACATGGTGAACATGCTTTTTGTAATCCTATTGATTTTAACAATACTTGATATTTCAAAAAAGGCAGTTATAAACGTAATATGCATCTTACTGTTACTTTTGGAGTTTACTACAAATGCAGAATTTAACTATGAAAATTGCTATTTTGAATAATTTACAGGTTTTACAAGAAATAAAGTACATATAATAATTATAAGATTTTTACCTGCTCAGCCCTGACCTAGTTTTCAGTTTGTCAAAACTGGCAAATGGATAAATAATCCTGTACCTGGTCATTTTACCACTGATTACTTTAAAGATGGTAATTCATGGCTTATGAGACATACATAAAGCCGCTTTCCAGAGACACTACTTCAGAAGCAGTGCAGCTGCAATGGGCTCATTACCTGTTACACAAGACTTAAATGGTTGATGAAACTAGGCTTCTCACACTGTGACGTGTGTGTGTGTGTATAATAAAACTGTTAAGATATACTATACTACATTAAACTATGGTTTCTATATATATATTTATTATAATAAATATATATATATATATATTGATATACATAATTTGACTAAATGGCATTGGAGTTGATTTGCACCCAAATGTCAGATTGATTTGAGACAGAGGGTTGTTCAATAATCCAAACAACTCCAGTTACAGTTAGTTCTAGGTTCTGTATGCACCTATTAATTTTTTAATAGTTACAGCATATGAGCAACTTGACATTGATTCTTTGCACCAAAACAAGTAAAAATTAGCTGTGACTCATATCTATGTTTAGCATTAACATGCAATTTAAAATTTTTTTACAATCATTTATTATAAACTTGTGTAATGTAACTTTGTGTTGCACCGCTATGTTACACTAACCCAAGAATATCTGTATGATAAAATTTGAGACATTAAAAAGTATAAACCTTGCTTAAAGTTGGTGTTTACACCAATGATGCAGAAGGTCTTTAGCGTTTCCACCTGGGGTTTAATTCCCAATGGGTTACTGTCAGAAAACTAACACTGGAATAAAAATCTGAACACGCTGAGGGCAATTTCTATAGTGGTGATGAAAAACGATTGGGCAGGTTGGTTTACCTTGAGAGTTGAATCTTTAATCTGCCAAAAATTACCCAGATGAGGTGACCATCTCAAAACCACTACAGGCGGAAAGTTATAAGATAATTTTAACTCTCTACTGTGGGATTTTTTGGGTTTTTGAAACCAGACCCATATACCATAGGGATGACTCAATTTCCACCCACAATTTGTCCAAAACGCAATCATTTGCCCAGCAACCAGAATTCTTAGACATACCAATGTAGGTCAGTAATTTAATACATGTCTAGTCACAACTATACTTAACTACGTGTCGAAAATATAGAAGTATTAAAAATGTAAGACGTGCAGCGGACTACCACTAAACAGCAACTTACCGCTTTGTTCTCCAAGAAATACTAGTTTAAATTTGCGTAACGGATTACCAAATTCTCCTGATGCAGACATAGTGAATGTAAAAATTACTTTGCTAAACTATAACTATTTATTTTCACAGTAAATTCTTATCACAGAAAAACTACATGAACAATGACAGCTCTTGACCACTCCTCCCGACACGAGCACAGCGCCGCCACGTTAACGTGGACTGAAACGCAAAGCAAGGACTTCGACTTTTTTCATTACCCGTACCTAGGTATTGCACAGAGGTTTATGCTATCTCAGTGTTTTGAAGAAAAATCCCGATTATGAATTTGCAAACAATTACAAAACATGGATTAAAAAATTAGAAAGACTGGACGCCAACTCCCGAGCAAGTGCAAAAATACAGATCCGATGCAAATTTTTCAAAGTGCAATGGCCATAGAGGAAACAAATACTGCGTGCAATGGCTCGCAAACGTAAATTTGGCAATCGTGTGACACTGACAGCAGGATAGCAAATACATTTTTCAACAGAATAGTAAGAGACAGCACGCAATAAAATTTAAACGCAAAAGCTAAATAATCATGCCCCAAGAGTTGAATGTGGTCCGAAGATAACGCAATGGATTGTATTCAAAATTCAGCGCATTCCTTTTTGGTCATCAGAACAACCGCATCTGCGCATAGAAAGCATAGAGCGCATTATGAACATATAGCGCATTCAATGCGTATAGTCGTTGTCAGTAAAATAACACTGTCCTAACGAAATAGTTGATCCTTAAAGTCTATTTAGCACCGCAATACACTTTAATTTAATTAGTTGGATTAATTGCATTTTACACAAACTACACGCGGTACTTTATCGACTGAAATGAAACTCAACCAGGTGCCTAGCTCGTACAGAATTGCAGTCTGTCAAGGAAACTATTCTCTGTTAGCATCGAAACTCCACTATTAAGAATTTCCTACGCTCTTACAAAATCGCACCAAAAACCCATGTCGGGAGGTGGGTACTTTGCGCCTTTTGACAGCTGTCAAATGTGAAAGTGAATCCTTTGAGAAAAATACTTACAACGTTTTTTTTTAGAGAAAAGTTTATTTTTGCATTATAAACTTTATATCTTTGTAATTATCTACAAAAGAATTAAAATAAAATACTTAAACATATACACTCACGGAACTATAAAAAAAATTACGCGAAACGTGTTTAGTTTGGACATTAATAGCGCCGCTGAAATTATCAGATGCGCTCAGACGGAACGGGTAGTTGGTGCTAAAATGAGGTTTAACTATTAAATTTTAACGCGGCGTAGAAGGAACGCCTTAATTATAGCCGATTGTCCTTCGACTTTTGTTTGGCGATCGCCGGTCTTAGACGGTTTGCGTGACTTTTGAAACTGAACAGCTTTGACAACAGCAAGGGTTTGAAAAGTTTTTTTTTTCCCTAAACCACTAAGGTGGCAAACAAGCTTACGGTCCGCCTGATGGTAAGCGGTCACCGTAGCCTATGGACGCTTGCAACAACAGGGGTATCACTCGCGCGTTGCCGACCCTTCAGAAATCTAATAACTTCTTTCTTGAAAAACTCCATACTGTAGTCCTTGGAGAAAACCTTGGCAGGGAGCTTATTCCACAACTTAAGCGTTCGCGGGAGAAAGTCTCTGAAACCGCACTGTACGCGACCATACGCGACCATTTAGGTTCTAAAGTGTGACAATGAATTTTCTGCCCATGGCAAGTGGTGCAATGGTAGAAAGTAGCCGTGGGCATCAATTCGAACGATTCCTCAGAACATAACCCATTGTACAAGCGGTAGAACACACACAGGGAGGCAAAGTCTCTCCTCAGACTAAAGGGCTCGATACCGCAAGTGAGTTTGGAATAGTCGACAATTCTCAGAGCCCGTCGTTGAACCGAGTCAAAAGGACCAAGGGCCGGGTGCACCCGCCCAGAGTTGGTAACAGTACTCCATATACTTGTGACTTGTAAAGTAACAACCTTTGCCCCGACGTATAGTACTGCTTCGCTCTGTTGAGTAAACCAAGTTTTTTGGACGCCAGCTTCACCTTATCTTGTAAATGATCTCGGAACTGAACATCGCTGGGGATGTCAACACCAAGGATCCCAATGCTCTTGGATATGGAGAGGGGAATGTTTTGGAATTGTGGGACTACAGTAAATGGGGTTTTCTTAGCGGTGAACGCGCACACTTGTGTCTTTGTAGGGTTGAATCGGACCAAGTTTACCTGTCCCCAGTCAGAGAACTTGGACAGTGTGGTCTTGATTTGAGACACAGGTTCTCCGCGGTTTTCCTTCACAACGGAACGAGGGATGTTTGCACGACCCGTCATCTGCATAGCAATGTATGTTGTTATTGTTCAACATGTCATTGATATGCAGTAGAAACAGCGTAGGAGACAGCACGGAGCTTTGCGGGACACCAACATTAATGTCCATGCTATCAGAGCAACGACCGTCAACTACGGTTCGTATGCGTCTGCCGGACAAAAAGCTAGCCACCCATTTGCACAAACCCTCGGGGACCTCCGTAAGATGGCAACTTCGATAGAAGACCCCGGTGCCAGACCCAATCGAATGCCTTCGCTATGTCCAGGCTACATGCCAAATGCCTCCCCCTGACTCTCAATGGCTAGTGCCCATCGGTGTGTGAGATAAACTAAAAGGTAACCAGTCGAGTGACCGTGGCGAATGCCATATTGACGGTCACTGACCAGTTCGTGTACGTCTAGGTATCTTAGAAGCTGTGTGTTGATCACACGCTCCATCACCTTGAAGAGGAGAGAGGTAATAGCGATAGGCCTGTAATTCGATGGATCTGATCTATCGCCCTTTTTGGGCACCAGGTGCACATTCGCAGTCTTCCATGAAGACGGAAATTGCCTAGTGTGGTAGGAAAGCGCGAAGAGGCGCGTGAGTACAGGACATAACTCAGGAGCACACTGCTTAAGCACCACTGCTGGTATACCGTCTGGCCCACTCGACTTATGAACGTCTAGAGAAAGCAACGCCCGCCAGACCTCCCGCTGTGTTATGGAGATTTCCTGCATGGTCTTACCGCACCACGGTATAGTAGGTGGTACAGCGCCTTCATCGTTCATGTTCGAGTTCGAGGCAAAGAGACTGCCCAGTAGATCGGCTTTCTCCTTAGCACTATGGGCCAAGTCACCATCGGTCTTTCGCAGTCGTGGTAACGACGACTGGCAAAAGTTCCCTTCGGCAGCTTTTGCAAGCGACCAGAAAGCACGACTCCCAGGATAGCTCGCAAGTCGCCCACCTATTTTGCCGATGAATTGGAATTTTGCTCTGGCAGTTGCTTTCTTACTGAACCTCAAGGCAGCATTTAACTTGCGTTTTAACTCAGAATTATTCGGATCCTTATTATTACGAGCCGTGGTCCAAGCCTCATATGCTGTTTGCTTAAGAGTTTTAGCTTGTCTGCAAGACCTATTAAACCACGGTCGTTTTTTGACGCCGGCAGCTACTCGCGGGCTAGGAATATAGCATTCCATACCAGCGAGGATTGTCTCAGTGACTGCGGCTGCGCAGACGTCAGTATTCTCGTTGGAGAGTACCAGATGAGAGAATCCATAGGTCACAGCAAATTCATAAGCAGATATCGCTGCATAGTTATTATTAATTATTGATAAATATATAAAATAAATGTACGCAGTTTGGTTTGACAACTAAGAGTATATTTTCATAATATAGAAAGTCAATTGTACAGAGATTTAAATTTGGAAGAATGACATAATAGAAAAAGGTTTAAATTAACACTTCCCCTCAAATTAAATCTACCAATCCAAACTTTGCCATACACCTCTCATGCTTAACTCGGCTCAGTGGCTTTGTCAGTACATCAGCAGGCATATCCTCTGTACACATATAACAAACATCAATCGACTTATCTTGCACACAACCTCTAACAAAATGTACCTTAACATCTATGTGCTTCGTTCGTCTGTGATAAACTGGATTTAAAGCAAGGTTAATAGCACTTTGGTTATCTGTGTATATTGTGACCTTACTAACAGATTGATCCAGCAAATCAGATATAAGATTTTGCAAATGAATCGCCTCTTTGCACGCCTCGGACAACGCTACATATTCTGCTTCTGTTGATGAAAGCGCAACACATCGTTGTTTCCGAAATTCCCAAGAAACTAAACATTCCCCAACCTTAAACAAAAAACCTGTAAAAGATTTTCTGTCTTTGACATCTCCGGCCCAATCAGCGTCCACAAAACCATTAATTTCAAAGCCGCTTTTTGTGAATTTTAAACACCGGTCTTTAGTTAATTTTAGATATCGAAGAACACGCTTGGCTGACTTCCAATGAACTTCTTTATAACAGTTGTTATATTGTCCTAACTCACTGTCACTGCATTAGAAATTTCAGGACGCGTATTTGTTGCTAAATAATTCAAAGCACCTATCAGAGACTGATATGGATGATCAGTGCACTCACTTATCTCACTATCGAGTTCAGACTGTAATTTGAATTCCATTGGTGTATACACACCCTTGCAATCGCCAAGACCAAACTTTTCAAGGATAGCTTCAATATATTTACATTGATCTAATAAAATTGATCCCTTCGCATCCTTTCGCAGTCTCATACCCAAACATTGCTTTGCTTTTCCTAGATCTTTTAATTCAAAAACTTTTTGTAAATTTTGCAACAAAATGTCCTTTTCTTTAGTACTATTATGAAAAACAAAGAAATCATCAACATATAAAGCTATTATAATCAAATAATCTGGTTTCCTTTTAGTATAAACACAATTATCAACTTCTAGTCTTTGAAATCCTAATGTCAACAAATAATTATTAACTTTCTCGTTCCAACTTCTTGAAGCTTGTTTTAACCCGTATATAGCTTTTCTTAACAAACAAACTTTATTTTTAGAATCTTTCGACTGATAACCTTCTGGCAGTTGCATAAAAACTTTTTCATTTAAGTCACCATTTAAAAAGGCTGTAATTACGTCTAAGTGATCTATGCTTAAATTTAAGTTTGCAGCCAAGGATAAAAGCAATCTTATAGTAGATCTTCGGACTACAGGAGAAAAGGTTTCATAATAATCTACTCCGTAAGTCTGAGAGAAACCCTTAGCGACAAGCCTCGCTTTGTGTTTTATGTTTCCATCAGCATCACATTTGTATTTGAAAACCCATTTGTTTCCAACAACCTTCGCTTCTGGAGGCCTATCTACAAGCTCCCATACGCTGTTTTTCTGCATAGATTCTAGTTCCTTAGAAATAGCATCTAACCAATCTACCTTGTCATCTCGGTTCATAGCCTCTATGTATGTAATAGGTTCTTGTTCCAAGTTTGCGTAATAGTACACAAAATCTGGATCTTCATTTCTTACTTTATTCCGCATTGGATATCTTCTCTCCGCATTTATCTGAGTATTATCCATGCACACGGTCTCGTCAGGGTTCTGTATACTAACAGTAGGTCCAGTTTGATCCAAGCAACTACAGTCTGATTGTATCTCTAAATTCCCAGATTCCAAAATACCAACAGTGCTTTCCTGCTGTACTGTGTTACTATGGTCTGACTGTACCTCTGTCTCGTTTGAGTCAATACACTCAATTTCAGAAGTCTTGTCACCAGTACCACAACATGGAATTAGCTCTGATAATTCACAGGATGAATCTGTAACAGCTTGTTGCTCTGCAGACACACACTGTGTTTGGTGTTGATTTTCCAGCAAGTCAGGATATTGCTCTTGTATAGAGTCCTCAGTCACAGAGTCCTGAATGCAGATACTATTGTCACTTACATTTTCAAGGAAAGTTACATCCCTTGCCCGGACAATCTTATTTGGATTATCAGGATCTGCAAAACGATATCCTTTTGTTTCTGAACAATAGCCCAGAAAAATACATTTTTTACTTTTAGCATCCCATTTCCGGCGACACATTTTTGGAATATGGACATAAGCTAAAGAACCAAAAATCCTAAAATTACTAGCATCAAAATCTTTACCTGACCATAGCGATTCTGGAATTTTGTGATGATTCCCACTATGAGGCAGATTATTTTTGATGTACGCAGCCGTATTGCAAGCTTCAGCCCAAAACTTTTTAGACAAACCTGAGTCTAGCAGCATTGTTCTAGCCATTTCAGAAATAGTTCTAATAGTTCTCTCTGCTACTCCGTTTTGCTCGGGAGTATAGGGAACCGTTAACTGATGTTTAATACCTTTACTTTTAAGAAATTCAGTAAAATTCCGATTGACATATTCAGTCCCATTGTCAGACCTTAAAGTCTTTAGTGACAACCCCGTTTCAGTTTCAACTTCCGCGACAAAACGTTTAAAATTTTCAAGGACCTCTGATTTTGACTTTAAGAAGAAAGCAAAAATTTTTCTAGTACAATCATCAACTATTATAAGCATGTATTTTGCCCCGCCATAAGATACTTCTGACATTGGTCCACAAAGATCAGAATGAACCAAGTCTAACTTATATGCCGCCCGACTATCACCATTCTTAGGAAAAGGCAAACGATGTTGCTTACCCTGGATGCATGGAATACATGGCTCCACCTTATGACTGTCATTATCTAGTTGAATGCCTGGTACAAACCGCAGATATCGAAAATTAACATGTCCAAGACGCCGATGCCATATCGTCGTATTACTATTTGCCTGAACTGCAGCCAAAGCACCATCTAACACTGGAACACAATTATCTACTAGCTGTAGCTATAGGCTGACTTGTCAATGAAATATGACAATTTGACTCCTCGTATATTTCGCAACCATTTGAGCGAAATATCACACACAAACCTTTCTCTACTAACCTTGACACAGACAAAAGATTAGCACGCAAGTCAGGTACATACGTAACATTTTTAATTTTATAAAAGTTCTCATTCAAACTTACCGAAATATTACCATTACCACAACTTGACATTTTCTCATTATTCGCACAACATACATTAGCGTTACTTTGAAAATTATTAAAGTCCTTCAGCCATTCCTTTTTAAAAGACATGTGTGTCGATGCTCCGCTATCGATATACCAATCACAAGAATTAAACACATCACTATCGCTAATACCGAATAAAGTATGCAAGCATTTATCTTTATTTTTTGATGTAGAAGCGACTTCTTTATTCTGTAGCGTAGGGCAATCTGGTTTCTTGTGACCCTTTTTCCCGCACTTAAAACATCGAACTTTGTAGACTGAAGAAGACTGTTGCTTTTTCTTAGCTAAAAGTACAGTATCCGTTTCATTTGAAAAACTACTTATATGCGAATCTTCTTGTAAGAGCTTGATGCGAACATTTTCCGATGTCAGTTTCATCCCTGAGTGCTCAAGTGCCATTCGCATGGGCTTATATTCTTCTGGCAAACCCCTCAAAAGAACAACTGCAACTAGGTCGTCATCAATGCCTTTGTCTATGTCCTTAAGCTTCTGAGCATGACTCATCACGGCAGAAATGTAATCATGCATCGACCCGTGTTTTACCAACTTTTCTTCCAGCAACGCATCCATAAGCGCAATTCTCCTATTGATCCCCTTGTCCTCAAAAACTACTGCAAGCGCATCCCAAGCCTACTTTGCCGTATTAGCATCCCGAAGATATGGGTAAACATGCGGTTCTACATGCAAACAAATGAGAGCCAAAGCTTCCTCATCACGATCTTTGAGTACAGAATCTTTTGGAGTACTTACTGTAAAGTTGTACAACTTTTCACGTAGCAGCACCATTTTCATAGCAAACTTCCATGAACTATAATCTTCCATGCCATAAAGCTTATTTATAGTAGCCAAGCCCTTATTTTTCGTGATCTGGGCCCATAACCTATTAATTATTGATAAATATATAAAATAAATGTACGCAGTTTGGTTTGACAACTAAGAGTATATTTTCATAATATAGAAAGTCAATTGTACAGAGATTTAAATTTGGAAGAATGACATAATAGAAAAAGGTTTACATTAACAGTTATTGGTTCGAGAACTGAGCCACTCACGATGGTGGGCGTTAAAGTCTCCCAAAATAACTAGTTCTGCTGTGGGATATTGCTCTAGAACACAATTACGCCGTAATCTACGCGCACCCACAATATTCCCTTGTCCCTGTCTTCAAGGCTATGAAGGCGGCGACAGCAGATATCCTGTCGGACGAACATACATACACCGGCACGACTCATAAAATTGTGTTCGAGTTTGTAGCCGGGATAGTGAAGGTATAATGTGTACCGGGCAGGATATCTGCGTCTCCGTTAGAAAAAGAATGGTCGGCTGCGCAGTCTCTAGATGGTAGTGGACTGCGTTAAGATTTGCGTGCATACCCCTTATGTTGCAAAAATCCACATTATATGTGGATGGAGTAGCCGTTGTATAAACTCTTTTCCTTTTCGTTCTCATGGCCATTATATATAAAAAAAGTTACTAAGACTAAGGATGAGGATTCACTGCACAGACAGCTTAGAAGACAAAAGGTTCGGTACTAAGATTGCCGAAGCTCACCACAGATGATACGGTTGCTGGCACGGCGGGCGGAAGGGCCCCAGATCCCCCTCTGTTGTAGTAGCCGGGTCCACTCCGGTCTCCTTCTCCGGTACGACTACTACTTCATAGACTTAACACCGGTTGGTGGATCAGCCTCCCAGGGCGGAGATTAAGTGATCCATGGGTTCGGGAACCCGTTCAACCTGCGGGCGGCCAGCGGTCAGCCGTTTCATCAGGTCTCCTTGACCGCCGAAACAGCACGCCGTGTCTACGCCGAGCAATGACAGCAACGAGCACCGCCGGTCCTCCGCTGTACGCGCAGCGAATCCTCAAAGAGCTCTGGCAACCTTACTCACCGCCAGGAACACAACACTACTCGATGTTAGTGTTATTATGGCCGCGGTTTTCTGTAAGTTGGAGGTACTTCCCCAGGTCGGGCCGCTCATTCGAGCAAGTACTCGCTATGCCCCGCTTTATTTGTTCGGGCAGCTTATTCGAGCGAGTACTTGCATTGCCCTACCTCTCTAGGTTGCAAAACAGTCAATGTAAATTGAGGTTATAAAAAGATTGTCTCCTCTTATCATCCTTCCTTATTAGTGAGTTAACAAAAAGTACTCTTTATCACCTTTAGTCGCTTCAGTAATATTGAATCTAAAAATGATTTCTCGGTAGCTGTCAAAGTGCGACTTTCACCCTCCTATTTTACGATGTGATTAGTGCGTTCCTCCGACGATAATCACCAGACTATTGAACGACACGATGCGTTCGTCGTGCGAGTCACTCCGCGTTATTGTACGGCAAATTTATCGCCTTGCTATCACACAGCATTAAAACTAAACGTAGCCCTGGGTGACCATACAGTTTTTCAGAGACTCTAGTTTCGCAACAGCAATGTTAACTGTCGACATTAACCTCGAGAGGGGCTACGTTCATTTTGGGTGTGATTATCGTTAAAGACCTTAACATTAAAGACCTCATAGACGTCCGTTTCTTCAATGGACACCTGACCAATGAATCAGTGGATTTCGCGCAGTGATGAAATGGTTGCAATAAGAGCTCGCACACGAGCCGAATGAATGACCGCCAATATCAAATCAAATGTATGTGTGTATATACATGTTTGGATAGGTATTGTGTACTTGATGGCTTGATTCCTGCATAACTGATTGGTAACAGGTGTACATCCGGGAGTTTCTTGTCACTTCTTCTCCCTTTAGGCTAGTTTCCGAAGTGATGGTAATTTAAATGATGTGCATTTGTTGCCGGGCTGTTGTGTAGGGGCTGGGCCACTTTCGGGTGTGCAACGTCTGTTTGAATATGTGTGTGCATTTATGTATATGTGCGTGTTTGTATGTAGCACCCGTTTGTGTTCGGAGCCCTGCCGCTATCGGGCGGCCGAACGAGGATTGGACCTATAAGTTCTTTTACGTATAGTTTTATTTTCTATCTTTTATATATATTTGTATATTTATATATATGTATTAATATTTGTCTGTATGTGTATATATGAATATGTGCATGTATGTGTATCTTATATTATCCTTAATATGTTATGAATACCTATTTATTTATTTATTTGCATTTTTGTAAAATGTAAATATGTATGTGTATATAAATATATATATATATATGTATATGTACGTCTGCTGTGTAATATTATATGTTATATGAATATAGTACAATCGAAGTTTTATTGGAGTTGCTTGAGTGTGTCATGCTCTCTCAAAGTGTCTCTGTGGTGGTGGCGTGTGTGTCGGGTCGTTACGTTCTTTAAAACATGGTTGAGCGAAGCGATGGCTGATTCATGTGTCATACTTGTAAACAGGTGCCGTCTATGGAGGCTGGTCTGCTCTTGCAAACTTCTTTGTATTCTTATTATATATATATGTACTTACTACTACTTACTTACTTACTTACATAGCAGATATGTAATATTATATGTTATATGAATATATTTTTCTCGGGAGTTGCTTTTAATCCCGTCACAGAATAATTGAAAACTTTTAACGTATCACATTGTGCCCCCCCTCCCCCCCCTATGCAATCTGAAAAACAATAGGCAATTGAAATATTACATAATTATTTATTGTTTTTTTTTAAATCAAACTATTTACATTGTAAATCTTATTTATTTAATGTTCCAATACAAAACATGTATTTATTAGTTGATACACTATAATTTTATGTTTCGTTTGTGATTTTACAAAGATTACCTATTGGACGCACGCAATAAAACAGTATTGTAATTAGTTTGTAAATCTAGTTGTAGTTAATTTACTTAACGATTCGAAAGTGTTCTTAGTAACCCATTTGAATAAAAAGATTTTGATTTTGATTTTTGATTTTGGTTAATGTACAATGGACGCAAATACCGCTTTAGTAAAAAGCATATTTGAAGCATGAGAAGTATCCCAGGATGCTATCGGCATCTTTTGCGACCTTTCAAAGGCATTCGACTGCGTTAATCATCAGATCCTGCTTAGCAAGCTAAAATTCTACGGAGTTAGGAACAAAGCGATCGATCTCATACAGTCTTATTTACTGAACAGAGTGCAAAAGGTGGACATTGCTTGCTTAGTATCTGAAGGATCAGTAATAAAAATGGGTGTTTCACAAGGATCCATACTGGGACCGCTTCTGTTCTTAATCTACATCAACGACCATCCTTATTCAGTCGAACACACATCGAATATAATAATGTTCGTCGATGATACATCGTTAATATTTAAAATACAGAAAAAAACAATCTGTTCTCGATGTAGTAAATAATAACCTTACGCAACTTGAAAATGGTTTTCGTCTAACAATTTGCTGCTTAACACTTTGGTTATTGACTGTAGGCTGCAATGGGGCAAACATATAATTTGCTATCTAATAAGCTATGCTCGGCTTGCTACGCAATAAGACAAATCAGAAAAATAACAAATGCAGAAACTGCTAGTATTCTCTACTTTAGTTATTTCATAGCTTACTATCGTACGGTATCCTACTCTGGGGCCGAGCGGCAGATATCAACACGATATTTCTACTGCAAAAGCGTGCACTTCGAGCTATATATAGTCTAAACTCACGAGGGTCATTGAGAAAGGTATTTAGAAATAAAAATATTATGACATTGATAGGACAATACATATACGAAAACGTAATGTTAGTTCATAAAAATTTAGACAGTTTCAAGAAAAAGTCTGATCACGTAGTATATTATATTCTCTTTGGTCTGACCGTCACACCGTTAATACACGGACTGAGAACTAATTGGATTCTGAGAGATACATGCTAGAAAATTTAAAGTCAGAACATCGTTCATGGGCTATTGTAATAAATTTTATGATAAAATCCCTACTCAGTTACAAAAATTTGTGGTCGGCTTATCCTGAAAAGTTTGAGATTTAATTTATACATACATTTAAGGCTAACTTTTTGACTGCATCTTTGCTATGCAAATATTTGTTTATACGACTTATACTGTTGTATTTTATTTTGAGCTCGAACTTTATATTATTGTTACATTTCAGTTATTTCGTTTTTATATGTGTGATTGTTTATTTTGTATATCTGCGTACACAAAGTTTACATTTATTATTTAAATATTGTATGACTTTCAAAGAGTGTATTGTTCTTATTTTGAATAAAAAATTGAATTGAATTATTATTGTGTTAGACGCTCTTCACCCGTCCATGTTAAAACAAGTAGTCTAAAAGGGTTCTTGGTGCGGGAGTCCAACTTGTAAGTGACCGGTTTTTAACAATATAGATCAAAACAAAAAATATTGAAAAAGAATGTCTAGTATGAAGAAAATATTTACTTCTCATACTGTTTATCGATTGAGTCGTTGGTGACCTATGGGTTTTGGTATTTTGCCTCTAGTCCTGAAGTTCTCAATGAATCTTAATTTCTCAAGTAGATTGATTATTCACTCCACTGGCTTTTCAGTTTAGAAAAAAATGTGAGGACACTTGCATACGTCACAAAGGCGTATGTGAAGTCCACAACCCGCACTGGGCACGTTTAATGGACTATGGTTTAAATCACCCTCATTGAGGGTAGACCGTGCGTATGCAGCTGAAGGCAGATACTTTTTAGGGTTCCGTACCCAAAGGGTAATTAGTGGAACCCTTTTACTAAGAATCCGCTGTCCGTCCGTCCGTCACTAGGCTGTATCTCATGAACCGTGATAGTAAGACAGTTGGAAGTTTTAGAGAATATGTATTTCTGTTGCAACTATAACAACAAATACTAAAAAACAGAATAAAATAAATATTTAAGGGGGTTCCCATACAACAAACGTGATTTTTTTTCCTCGATATTGATAACGGCAACAGGTAGACGCTTAAAATATTCACAGAATATCTAGTTATATAGTCACTTTAAAAATCAATAATTAAATTAAAATATAACAAATATTTAAGGGCTGCTCCCATACAATTCTTATAGATAACTAGCTGACCCGGCGACTATTGTTTTTTGTTTAAAACAACTGCTGTGCCAATTGTGAAAGGGTTGAAGTAATTCAGAATCATTCCCTGGCATGTGCATAACAACTTACCAAAATTTCATTACAATCGGTTTCCCCTTATTGCGCGAGTCCGACTCTTTCTCAGAAATATTCCCTAGCGTGTGCATAACAACTTACCAAAATTTCATTACAATCAGTTCACCCTTATTGCGCGAGTCCGATTCGCACTTGACCCTGTCCGACTTGCACTTGACCCTTTTTTTCTTTCTCAGAAACCTTCCCCGGCACGTGCATGACAACTTACCAAAGTTTCATTAAAATCGGTTTACCCTTAGTGCACGAGTCCGACTCGCACTTAATCATTTTTTCTTTCAAAAAAACTTTGCCCTAACACTATCAAACACAACAAAAAAAATTACCTGATAGTCCAGCCGTCTTCGACTTTTCCTTAGTGCGTGAGTCTGATTCGCACTTGACCGTTTTTTTCTTTCATGAAAACCTTGCCCTAACACTAAAAAACACACCAAAAAAACCATTACCCGAATTGGACCAGCCGTCTTCGAGTTTTCCTTAGTGCGCGAGTCCGACTCGCACTTGACCGTTTTTTCTTTCATAAAAACCTTACCCTAACACTAAAAAACACAACGAAAAAAAATTACCCGAATTGGTCTAGCGGTCTTCGAGTTTTGCGCTTAGAAACAAATTTTGCGATTCACATTTATTTATATAGATGGCACGGCACCATTCGTGCGCGAGTCCGACTCGCACTTGGCCGATTTTTATAATTTGTCATAACACATATTCTGTGCAGATTTTAGTTAATTACTATAGTTCAAAAGGGCACAGACAAACTTAAATATAGTCCCGTTGGCACAGTAAAAATCATTTTGACTATCATCATAGGTTTTGGGTTTGAACGATGTTTTAATAACAATAATGTTAAGCTTGAAATCAAAGTGAGATGGTCTATGAAGTTATCTAATACTTACGATATAAAGAAACAGGTAGTCCCAAGTACAATAATACAGTTTTGTTACAGGTTTCGTCAACTAAAAAATGATCGGCATCCTTCAAACTCGAACACCACTCTTTTTTTTTTTTGTACTAACTATGCAGTTGGCTGTTGCAGCCATTACTGTTAGTGTTAAATAGCCCATTTATCGAGGAAGGCTATACGATATATATTATCACGCTAAGTCCAATAGGAGCAGAGCACCAATGAAGAATGCTTCAAAATCGGGGTTTTAAGGGTTCCGTACCCAAAGGGTAATAATTAGCGGAACCCTATTACCAAGACTCCGCCGTTCGTCCGTCCGACCGTCTGTCACCAGGCTGTTTCTCATGAACCGTGATTTTTTTTTTATTTATTTGGGTCAACAAACAGTGTTCACAATAAGTCTTATAAAATAAATAGTTATACAATGTTTTTATAATTGTGCCACCAGCACCGTTAACCACGGATTAAAAATTAACATGGTAAGAAAATTAGAAGTGAACCGCTCAACTGATTTAGATGAAATTAGTCTGAGTCCCGGGTAAGGACATAGGCTATTTTTCATCCCGGAAAATTAAAAAGTTTCCGCAGGAATAACGTTTGTTACTTAATCCTGCTGCACTGGGAGCATTTTAATGAGCTGAAATTTTGCACACAGAGATAGTTAAAGATACGGAAAAGGACAAAGGCTACTTTTTATCCCGGGAAATTCAAAAGTTCCCCCGGGAGTAACTATAACCGAATTCCACGAACGAACCATAGCTGCAGCTATAGCTTGCTATAACAAACTTCTTTAGTATAATCAAGGAGTTGCCGTTAGAATCCTACGCCGTTAACCAAATTTAGGGCGGGCGGAGCCGCGGGCAAAGTCTAGTTATATTATATAAGTAAATTTTTCAAGTAAGTAACAAAGGAAAAAGAGAGAAAAAAATAAAATAAAAATAATCAACCGACTAACAGAAAAAAGAGAGAATAGGGCATTTTACGTTAGATTACGTTTGTTTTAAGATGTCTAGCATCAGTTTCTTAAATTTTCCTACGCGGGTACACATTATGTCTAATGAATTAAAATAAGAAGTGTAGGTGTTAGTGAGACGTTGCAAAGGCTAACGCCAGCGTTAGTTTGGCAGGACGCCATAGTAAAAAACTTATGTTCTTTGCGACTTTGTGTCCTCAAAGGAATTTTAAAGTACAGCTTTTCAATAAGTGGTATGCAGTCGTATTTGTTGTTACAAAGATCGTACTTCAACATGGATTGAAGGTGCAAGCGCCTATATGTTAGATTAAGGAGATCGTATTTTTTGAGAAGTTGTTCATAAGACAAACGACATCTAAAGCATTTATAGTGCATGCTGTGGACGCCTTGCATGTACGCGTGTCTCAAGAGCGTATACACGCACACCAGCGATCGATGCACCACGGCGGCGAGTGCTTACCCACACTGTTCAACGAACCTTACAACTAGATAGATGTACAAATTTATATAAAATATAATATCATTATTTTAGAATTTCGAATTATTTCTTCTCATCTACTCTCTCTAGAATATCCAGCACTGCTACCATCGTCACTGCAAAGTACCGGAGTTAATCATTTGGTCTCTTGGAGCCGGATCTCAACCACCGAACCACGAGGCGAGACCAAAGGAAATACTTCGCCGACGACGCGTGGCAGTCGTTACTTGGATTTCTATTTGAAGATTTGAAGAATAAAAACTTCATACGCTTATACAAAATCTACAGTATGAGAATATCTGATACATGAATAAATCTACAAAGTCAAAATATTGGAAAACTTATTTTTGGAAGAACGTGAGAACCATGAATACCTGCGTGAAAACATAAGGAAGAAGCGTAACTGTGAGTTCGTTCCATTTTTTCCTACCAATTTTCCGTATTTTACCCAAATTTTTTTTTACCTTAAGCATTCCCGTGTAAAAATTCCTTTAACTTTATTATAACACATTTTCGATTTAAGCCATTCAGCAGTATTTCATTTCTTATACCTAATATTTTACCTATCTACTATTTGCCTTTAATTCTCAATACTTTTACTGAGCTTAATTTAAAAGCCCAAAAATTTCTGGGTCTCATCGACTTGTACGGTATCTGTATTTGTATTTTTACGTAAGTTCATTATAGCAATTGTGCCTTTTAGCTATTTATACAAACTTCAACACCAAAAAGCAATCGCTAGCTTGAAGCCATCTCCGCGCAATCGTTTTGCGCTGCCGCCGCCGGTAACAGGTTTCCGCTCGCCTGCATAGCTCAGCGGCTGGTCGCATCGCGCACGGCTTGCCAGCTTAGCGCTTACCTTCTAGTTAAAGATTTCTAATAAAAAATTACGAATCTTTTAACTTTATTTACTTACATCATATTTTTCATTGCATTCCTTGCATACGTTTCTTGCATATTTTCTTTAAAATATTGTTAAGACATTACGTTTATAGAATTAGTTTAAAGTGAGTACATTATTCAAACATTATGGACATCAAAGTTTTGATTAAAAAGCGTGCAACTCATAAAGCAAAACTTACTCAATTTAAAGGTTATCTAAATACTGTAGAAAGTAGCGAACGCTTAAGTAGACTTCAAATTAACGAACTTTATATTCGTTTGTCGAAAATCGAAATACTTTACAACGAATTTGATATCATTCAAAGTGATATAAATAATACATCTGAAATTCCAGATGAGCAGTACAAAGAGCGAGAACTCTTCGAATCCGCCTACTTCGGTGCAATCGCTCTTGCCTGAGGTGTTGGCCAGGCATGACGAACCTGCGGGTTCCTGCGACGGCGCTTTGTTGTCGGTGTCAGGTTCTTGTGCTGCAACTAAATGTAAACTAAGCCATAAACTTCCTATAATACACTTACCTACCTTTTCGGGTCTTTATCAGGACTGGCTGGAATTCCATGCACTTGCATATTTCCACTTTTTTAATTTGTTAATGCACATACTTGTAACTGTAAATGCTAGAGTTTAACTCCTAATAAAGTTTTGTTGTCACCACAACAATTAATCTAACAGTTGGACTCCCGAACCGAGGGTTCTGTACCTTTATATTGTCCCCATATTTATGTAATTTATAAACACATACAAAAACAAGAAGTGTGCCACTTACACAAGTTAAGCAACGTCGGACTTGGTCGGTACTTGGATGGATGACCGTTTACGGCAAACTTTTTGTTTTTGTTTGTGTTTGTAAATTACAAATAATAAAAACCGGCCAACTGTGAGACCGGCCCGAACCATTACCAGTATAGCCCCTCTTAAATTTTTCCTTTTTTATTATTTGTTAGTTAATCCCCCATTATAACACATATTCTTCATAAAATTTCAGGCTTCTACCTATTTAGGTCTAAAAGATAGTAGGAAGCCTGAAATTTTATGAAGAATATGTGTTTGTCTATTTAGATCGGACAGACAGACTGTCAGATATTGAAGGCTTAGTAATAGAGCTCCATTAGCATCCTCTGGGTACAGAACCCTAAAAATACTTATGGACATTATTAATTGCTACAGGTGCCTATTGGTGGATAGGAAGCTGCACTACTTGCCGAAGGTTGCAGCACGAATTACGAACGCGTGCTGCGTTCTAAATAATATAGCACACAGAGCCCATGATCCGTATGTTCCACTGACAGCGGCGGAAGCGGATCGCGAGCGTTCTCTCTCAGAGTTGGAAATGAGCCGTGCGCGTCGGCACGCCTTAATGCAACTTTTATGGACCAATAGACGCTTAGAAAATTAAAATACAGTTGTTTCTTTATCAAAATATATATTATGTAAACTTTCCTAAGACTGGGATCCTCCTTGATTCTGTGAAGAACAATACTGAAACAAAAAGAAAAATAAAGTCAAAGTCAAAAAACTATACTGCAGTACACAGGTGAACAATCTCTTATGTGATCTGTGTGAATTTCTGGCTTTTAATGTATTGCTCATTCATTCATACCGTCCATTTTATATTAATCATCCATACATAACATAACGCAACACATTGAAATTAGCTACCACATTTTAACAATGTACATGGTAATCATTACCTGCCGACTCATCCTATCTACGCTCTCTGCAATCATCCTCAGTGATTCAGCTATGAGGGTCATCGCTTGTGAATTATTGAGGGCAGCCTGTGAATTACTGAGGGCAGCCTGTGCCCTCATCTCCTCTATCCTGAGCCCCATAGATCTCGACTCTTCTAATGCAGTTCTGCTAGCTGAAATATTTTGTAAAGTAAATAGGTATTCTATTATTGGCTATTGGACAATCCAATCCATATTGATGATAATCTCCAGGCTTAGGAGCTCATGCTCATGCTGTGCTGAAGTTTGTCAGCTCATAATATCTACTCCTCATTGACATTTGAAAGATTCTATAATAGTAAGCTTTCTCAGCCAAAATTATTTGGAATTATGTTATAAAACAGAATGCAGTGTACTATTTTAGGAACTACCAATTTAATGATATCCTGTTCTGGTCGGACATTGTACACAGCACTACTGAAGGTTTCAAACTCCACTACCAATATAGTGTTATGTATGAATGACAGGTGGTCGATATACTACATAGATTTTTTATACATGACCTATATCCTGCCGGGATTCAAACCCGGAACCGTTGGATCAGTAGTATTATTAGCAATGTAAATAAAGGATACCTAACTGATTCTATATCCTTATTGTTTTTAATGAATTAAAAGACAACTTACAAGTTGCCTGTGGTGCTTGAGCCTGAATAGTGGCTGTGGCATGACGTGCCACACGCCCTGCCCGTCTACGCTCCCTCGGCCTTATGACTCCTGTTAGATAATATAATAATTAAACTTATTGAAAACTTTAAAAACCATTATCAATTATTGCATTGGTACCTGATCTGGATTCACTCTGGGCCTGGGGTGAAGGTGCCTGACGAGACAGACTTGGTGCAGGGGAAGGTTGACTTCTTAGTTCCTCATAAGGAACATTTATACTGTAGAAGAAATATCATACCTAATAAAATAAATATCCTGTATGTCCTTATAAAAGTGCACTTTTTGTTTTGATTTTTTAATTATTTTTTACATCATAACTTAGTCCTGATGTTTAAACGGATATAACTACAAATACTTTTGTCCTTGGGTTTACTGTGACTACATTGTTATAAGTAGGTAAGTAAATAAAAAAAACAAGATACAAGACTGCACAAGTAGCATTGAGAATCTTACACTATTGGTGGTGAATTTTGAGTTTCATTTGTTGGATGCTCCATCACCTCCACCACCTCCTCCACCACATCATTTCCAGCACCCTATATTATGTTAAAAAATAAATATAAGCTTTGAAATAATGAATAGACAGCATACAAAATCCAGTGATGTTTCACAGATGCAGTGCAGATGAAAATAATATTGAAAAATTATGCACAAAATGGTGCCCAGAACATCACTTACAGCAAATTGATCTTGCCTAACATTAGGCAAGGGGCCAACATCCCGGCCTATGATGTTGGCCACTTTCTCCTCCAGGGGGGACAAGTCAGGAGCATTGCTGGGCCCCGCACCAGTAGCCTGTAGACTGGCATTAATAGCAACTAACTTCGCCCTGACCCTGCAATTTAGGTCGTTCCATACCTGAAATGTTATTAAGACTTATAAATTTTCTAAATTTCATAAATATAACATAAATCTATCTTAAACTTCCATAATGCAACCTTAGCCTGAAAAGTACAAACCTTGGCCCATTCTTTTCCTGTTCTTGCAGGCCCCAGGGAATTTAATGTTTCTGCGCATTCACACCACAATCGTGCAGAAACTACTCGGGCCTCTTTGGACCTCACTCTTCCAAGAGCAAGTTCTCGATTGCGTTCAAGGAATTCCAGAAGCACTTCGAGCTGCCTAACAGTGGTTTCCCGACGTTGTTCTTTCATTTCCTAAAATAGCTACGCAAAGAATGTTCTTTATTATATGGCAAAATAAATTCAAAGTTAAAACAAATTTACTCACTAAGTAATTCAAACAATCGTTATAACAGGCTTTATTTGTGAAGTCTTCCAGTATGATATATGTCCACTTCAGCCAAAAGCCTTTAGCCAAATCACAAAAACAACTAACACGATAATCAAAATGTTAGTATTCAACCAAGTATGTAAGATGCACATTACTTGGTGAAGTTAAACATTAAAGACAACTTCTTTACTCGGTCGGGTATCAGCGTTTCTATGAACGCTATCGTTTTTATGCATACATATCTAAAGCCTAGGAGAACAAGTTAGAACTGCTTTGCTCGTTATTTTTTCTCGTAAAGTCAAGTCAAAAAGCCTTGAAAAGTAACAGTCGAGGGGCCACAAGCTCGACAAGCGGCTCCAATTTACAATAGGCCAACGCGGTGGCTATGGGCTAAGCATCCTCCAAGGAAGGTCCCATGCCCCTGCAGTGAGGTGTATAATGGCTGTGGTGGAGGATTATAAATAAAATATCATCAAAATAACTTACTTGCAAGTTTTAAACGAAGAGAATTCAAGCTTTATTATAAATTTTACAAAGCACTTGACACACTTAAAACACTTGAACAGTTTTTTTTTTTTTTTTTTTAAATATTATAATGGGCTCGCACGGTCTTAGCAGACCATTTATGCATTTGCCAGAGTCAAAGTCAATTATATTATATGGTATCGTGGCGCGGGCGTTACCGCGCGTCCTCGTTTTCAAGTCCCAAGATTGGGCGGGAGATTTGGTGTGGATCTTCAGACATTGCGCGTCATGTCCTGCTTATTTCTTCATAATTCACTATTCATGAGCCTTCGCTGCACAATTCTTAACACGCTTTCGTAAAACTTTGCTAAAATATACACATCGAAAGTCACTAAATGAATTTAGAAAAAATAAACAGAAAAAAACACCACTCCTTCTTAAGATTCGTGCCAAAACTCCTGAACAAAGTTTTATGAACAAATTCAAAAAAAATTACGCGAAAATAGATGGTCAAAGCCAGTGTTGCCTGCGTTGAAAAAGCTAAATCTTTGATCGATTATACTAAAATACCGTAAATAATGAGTATACTAGGTTCACATCTCTAACGCCTCTGATATGGTTACGATCCAGTTCCAATTCAACTTTAGTTGACGTTTGAACTTTAGCGCAATACGAAAATTCGCAAAACTGAATCTTAACTCGATCACAGTCAGAACTGGATTGCAAACAAATTACAACCGTTCGTTATTGTTCCCATTTAACGCGATCGGCCCCCAGTTGATACATGCAAACTAGGCCCATGCCGTTTGTGTAAGAAAAAACATAATAGCCTTTTATATCCTTATGATTCACCCACATCTCATTCTACTTATAATTCAAATAATAATGTAGTGCTTTGTGCTGTGCCTTTACCGCCGCAGTCAGACAGACTCGAAAGACAGAGATCGTTACAGACTCAAAACCAAAATACAGTTTCACTTCAAGACAATGTTACTTTGTCTACTACCTAAACATAGTAATTCTGTCCTGTTATCTACAGCATTAATTCTGATTAAAGATCGTTATGGCAAAAATCACTTAGTTCGCGCTTTATTAAATAGCGGAAGCACTTGGAGCTTTATCACAGAAGAGCTTCATGCTAATCGTCACACACTAGTTCGTTTATAGAAAAAAAAAAATTACTTTATTATTCCACGTTTAACACAATTATTGCCAACTTCACAAGTTGACTGTACAAAAATAAACATACCTAAAAACATTACATTAGCTGACCCTACATTCTACATACCGTCTCAGATAGACATACTTCTCTGAGCTGACATATTCTGGAAGGTACTATGTTCCATTAAGTAAAACAAAATTTGGCTGGTTAATATCCGGTTCCATACAAACAAAACATAACATAAATACAGTCCACAGCAACCATTCAAGTTTGACACACGATGATCAGCTTCATAAACAAGTAACTTAATTTTTTGAACTTGAAACAGTTGTCACTCATAAACAAATGTCCAAAGAAATGCAACAGTGTGAACAAAGCTTTATGCAAAATACAAAACGCCAGTCCAATGGGCGCTTTTTAGTTACAATCCCGTTAAAACAATCACCTGAAAAACTAGGCGACTCTTATGAGCAAGCTTTGTCCCGATTCTGAACAATGGAACGCAGATTTAAATGCGATACATCATTCAAGGAATAGTACAGTAATTTCATTAAAATACATTCTATTAGGTCACATGGAAGAAAATAAAAATCCTTATAACGATTTACACAGTTACATTCTAACACACCATGGCATTATACGCGATACAAGCTTATCCACCAAGTTGCGTGTAGTTTTTGACGCATCGGCAGTGACGACATCATTTAATAATATCCAAATGATTGGTCCCACTGTGCAGGACAATTTAATAAGCATACTGATCAGATTTAGGCAACACAAGTATGTTGTCACTGTTGATGTTGAGAAAATGTACCGTTTTATTGCCTCTTGTAGCAATAACGGTTGTTAGTCCGGTTGACCGAACTACTGAAACTTTTAAGTTGCAATAGTTCGGTTGTGACAAAGATCCGAACTATTGATACTTTTTTAGTAGCAACAGTCCGGTTACTTAATAATCTAAACAAAATATATTTACAAACTATTTTATATAAAAAAAATATTTTTTTTAGCAAAATAAACGTTATCTTAAAAAAAAACAAATGAGTGTCGAAAAACAAATGAATGTCCATTTTTTTTTATCATAAAATCCCTTTTTTGGAAAATTTTCTTTAAATTTTTTTTTATATCAATTTTTAATCATAAGTAAAAAAAATTTTTCTTGCAGTAAGGTTGGTCTTAATCGTTAAAACCATATATTTTTTTATTACATTTGCTTGGAAACAGTGTCATAACGGGCAGGCAAACCTTAATTGCTCACACGGGACCTTTGTAAATTTTATTTTACAAAAGTGATAGATTTAACCAAGCTCTTCGTTTCGAACGACAGCTGTCAAACTAAATAGGCCCATATCTCCGAAACTAATTATCGTTGACCAGTTGATTTTTACAGAAGTGAAAGATCTCATCAAGATCTTCATTTATATGGTTCTAACGATTAAAACTAACTTTACCACAAAAAAAAAACATTTTTTTTTAGTTATGATTGATAATTACTAAAAATTGATAATAAAAAAAACATTAAAAAAATTTAAAGAAAAGTTTCCAAAACTTTTTATTTTTTATGATAAAAAAAAATTTCATTTATTAGTTTTTCGACAATCATTTGTTTTTTAAGATAACGTTAATTTTGCTAAAAAATGTTATATTATCACTGGATCTTTTTTTAAATATAAAATAGTTTGTAAATATATTTAGTTTAAATTATTAACTAACCGGACTGTTGCTACTAAAAAGGTATCAATAGTTCGGTTCTTTGTCACAACCGAACTATTGCAACTTAAAAGTTTCAGTTGTTCGGTCAACCGGACTAACAACCGGACTACTGCTACTAGAGGTTTTATTGATGTTAGTGAAAATCCACGACGGTTGCAACAAATTCTATGGCGTTTTGAGCCTAATCAGCAGTTAAAGCAACAAACTTAAAACTGTTACATATGGCACTGCATCTGCCCCTTTCCTAGCTACTAGGTGTTTAGTACAGTTAGGTAAAGAGTGTCACGACGAATCAGTAGCACAAGTCATTCTCCGCGATTCCTATATCGATGATTTAATCACAGGGGGAGCTACTGAGCGACAATTGGACAAAAGCAAGCAAAATGGACAGTTTCATCCAAGAAAATGGCACTCCAACAATCCCCACATCATTGAACAAATAGTTGGTGTGAGTAGCAGCAATGAATTACTTAACATAAGCAATAATGAGTATTCAAAAACGTTGGGGTTGCTGTGGGCTTGCAAGGAAGATAACCTGCTATTTTTGACCAATATTACAAAACAAACGCACGTTAGTAAACGCACTATATTATCTGTTATGTCACAAATATTTGACCCGCTATTAGGTTCAATTAGTCCGTGCATTCTTATCTCAAAAATAATACCAGCTTCAAAAATTGTGGAATTTTAAAATAAATTGGGATGAAAGTATTCCACCTGAAATTCAAGCAACTTGGCATAAATTTATAGATTCTTTACACAATATCAACAAAATTAAAATTCCCAGATACATTTTTAGTGATTATCCTTTGTCTATCGAAATACACGCATTCAGTGACGCATCAACCCAAGCTTATTGCGCTTGCATTTATGTAAGATAAATTTAAAATAATTATAACGTTTCTACTCATTTGGTAACTGCAAAAACCAGAACAGCTCCTTTAAATTCGACAACAATACCACGGTTAGAGCTCTGTGGTGCTCTACTGGCCACTTTTAAAGTTTTAAAATTTCGTTTAAAAAAAGATAGTTATACCTACTGGTGTGACTCCACCATTGTCTTGGCTTGGATAAAATCCAATAAAACTCATTTACTCAAACCATTTGCATTTAATAGAGTTACTGAAATAACTGAAAAATCTGACCCGTGTTCATGGCGCTTTGTACCTACAAACTCAAATCCTGCGGATATTGGGTCAAGAAGTGCTGATGCTAAGCAGTTGAAAAACTGCAGTTTATGGTGGTCAGGACCAAATTTTTTGTTAGAAAATAAATCAAATTGGCCAGTTCAACCACAACAATCTAAAGACATTGCATAACCGGAATGTAAAGTTCAATGTCATTTTAATACAAAAAAAATTGACTATAAATCACATTAAATCTAAATTTGGTAAATTACAAAGCGTAATAGCTTATGTACTTAGATTCTTACATAATTATTTGTTTCCTCAAAATAAATACACAGGACATTTAAAACTTCATGAACTCAATTCATCATTAAATTCATTATGTAGATTTGCACAATTTGAAAATTTTGAAAGTGAATACTCCGAAGTGAAAGTCCGACTTGCACTTGGCTGATTTCTTTTTGCTTTTGAGAGCTTCCGCTGCGTGTGCTGCGGAAACGGTTAAATTTTTGCAAAAATCATGTATGACCTAATTGTTTCCCTTTAAAAGTTCTAAAATAAGTCCGCGACAGCATATGTCAATCTTTTAAGGTTGGCTCACTATAAACTTTTTATGCTTACCAAATTTGTTCTAATATAATGCATTATTTGCGAAGGTGTTTTTATAAACATGATATTAATCCTTATCCAAATAAATACGTTATTTATCACAAGTATTTAATTTAAAAGCGAAATGAAGAACTGCGCGCTCATTTATGAGGGGGAAGGACGGTGGCCCTAGTTAGCTCTGCGAGATACCACGCCGCACGGCTCATACGCGCGGTTGGCTCCCTGCCATAGAGTACATTATATATACTGCTCCCTGCCTCCCTGCGCAGCGGACGCATCCGACATTGAACATTTTGACTTTTCTGAAGGACAAAATCTTTGAGGGTAGGGTTTCTTAGGGTCAACTTCTAACCCCCCATCTAACCCTCTTTGGTGAATTTCGTAATATTCTTCCTTAGCGGATATGTACAAATTTACTGTCCAAATATCATCATCATGCTAGATTCAGTAGTTTCTGCTAGGCGATGTTGAGTCAAATCACGACATTGCATTATATAGGTAGGTATGTTATTGTCACGCCTAGAGAGAAGGATGAACATAGGTACCAATCCAATCCACATACCTACATTAGACTCCTTAACTCATAATCCCTAAGTCAGGTAACAAATTAAAAATAATCTTTTATTTCTTCTTACATTTTATTTTACAACGATGAATCCAAACAATAAGGAAATAAATATATTTTTAACAATTTATATTAATTTGGAATAGATTTTCCGGCAAACATATTTACAATAGATTTGTACATTTTCATCGAATATATTTACAATAGGTTGCCAATGTCAAGAAAAAGGCTATTTTTTGGCGACTCAGTTTATGTTAGTCCTACTGCGGGTGCTATACATCGATATGAAAAAACAATAGATATGGTAACATGACACTGTGGTTCGGAAACCGGCGTAGCCGTTGATAGGGGGGGTGGAGTAGGTGAAGTGGGGCAAGAAAATCACAATTTTTATTCGAATTTAAACCTTATGTTCATTACATAAGGCTTACACGTTGACACTAGTGACATCTTGTGATAAGTAGCAGTACTTTAATTTTACATTAGACTCAGTGTTGTTCCTGTGGCGATATGAACAAAATTATCGATAGATTACTATGATGCTTGATGATCAAAAATATCTTTGGAAAATTCAAAGTCCTAACTAACTATCAACACATATTTTTATATTATCGGTAGTAAAATCATTCTGAATCTATAAAATTGTTAATTAAACTGGTGATTTTAGGCTTTTTAAAAGTCTAATTTAATGAAATATACTTAAATTATAAATGAACCTAAATAATTTAATTCTAATTAGTTTGCAGTGGACATATAAAACAGCAAATAATATTGTGATTTAGATAGTACATAGTTGGATATAGATATACTTTACCTTACCTTACTTGTACCTTTATGCTTTAACTTAACTTTGTTTGAACACGCATTACGTTAAAACGGCTAAATTAGTTCAAAATTTAAACTTTAACGTAAGCTTTCGTTTTATCGAATTTGATTCATGGCATGAAAATATATAGATGAACGCTAAAAGTTTTATCATAAATAATATGAGTTTTAATTTAATTTAATTTAATAATATGATTTGAAATTTGAAAAATAATCTATACTTACTATACTATTATAAAATAAATGTAAAAGTTTGTTTGTTCTTCCTTTTCAACGCACTGGAGCATCATATAAACCTAAAATTTTGCCCAGAGATAGTATAAAATACCGAGAAGTCCAAAGTACCCGTAGAAATAACTATCACTAAATTACACGCGGACGAATTATAGCTTGAGCTGTAGCTTGCTATTGCAAACTTTCTTTCTAAAAACAAGAAGTTTCCGTAGAAATTTAACACAGATAACCAAATTTAGTGCAGTCAGAGCAGCAGGCAAAAGCTAGTTATAGGTTTTACTCCACATACACTACTCGTTGTATTATTTTCCAGACGTTAAGAAGTCTCGCAGAAGCATGCAAAAGTTAACAATCACATAACATAAAGCTTAACAAATAAGCGAAATAAAAACATTATCCAAGTCCATCATCCTATATTCTATAAATCACAGGAAAGCTCGGGGCTAGACAAATTCTCTAAAACTATATGTACTTTGACACAATATTAGACAATAGTTTCTTACTGACTAGATTTTGCCCAGCGGCTCCACCCGCCCTAAATTAACTGGTTATCGGCGGGAAATTTTTACGGAAACTCCTTGATGGTACTATGAAAGTTTGCTATGTAAAGCTGTAGTTCTTACAAGTGGAATTTGTGAAAAGTGGCGAACTTGTGAATTTTCCGGGATAAAAAAATAGCCTATTTCCTTTCTATTCCAGGACTAAACCTAAATGTGTGCCAAGTTTTATCCCGCTCCGTCCAGTGGTTGACGCGTGATTGAGTAACAAACATCCAAACTTTCGCATTTAAAATTAAAGTCGGATGAAAAGCAGTATTTTTAGATGTATTTTGCATTAAATAAGCGCGTTAAAATGTATAATTAAATCTTCATTTAACTGATGGTACCCACAGGTTGACAGAATTATTTAACTTTTTAAAAATAATGTAATTATTCGAACGCTTTTGAAATTTTGAACGCAACCCTAAAACATTCCATTGACTACAAGCATCAATTCACTTCATTTCCACAGCTGTGTAAATTGATCACAACGGGTAAAAAACATCGATATCTTTATCTGATGCGTACAACACTAAGCAAATAAAGCTATTTCGCTAACCGATATAGATATTAGTTTAGCTACTCACGGGTAGATGGCGCATCACATATTTAATTTATTCTTTATGTCATTGTAATACGGTTTAGATTAGGTCAATAATTTTTCGAAATAAAGACTCCACAACAATTTCTACTCAAATAGAGGTGAGGTACTTTATTGACTTCGATTTATTTTCGTTGTGAATTTATGAAACGATATCCTAATAATCTTGAAAAACAGTCACAGTTCAAGTGTAATTTATTCTTTTTATCACAAATAAAAAGAAAGGTTTAAAATTATGCCATGAAATTGAAAAAATAACACTTTTTATGGACAAGATTACAGTGATGACTAACATGATTTCGATAAAAATAGTGCACCTCTATTAAAGTAATTTATTATAAATTAAAGTAAATCGGTTATTTATGAAAAAATAATACTAAAATGTGATAAGTTACGTCGCTGGAACTCTTATTTACCTTTTTTTTATAGTTTTTACAGCTTTTTACAGCACCATACGACATTATTTAAATAAAACAAACAAAAAATCTTTAGATGTTCACTCGCCGAGGGTGACCTTGTGTTTGTTGCGTCAAATCGATCCGCTACTCAACATAGTCTAAAAATTAGACTATGGGCGGCTAGCCTGCCGGTGCTTTTTGGACATATCTATTGTTTTTTCATATCGATGGTGCTATACCGCGCCTTGGATGTGACAGGCGTTGGGGGAAAACTAAAAACGAATTTACATGAGTTCAATAGGTACAGAATAATTATAATGGTTACGATTTGTAATACTTATATCTATTTCTCGGTTTTTATTAAATTATAAATATGACTAAAGCCTAAATGTAGTCCTTCCCATATAGTAAAACTTACTTTATTTCTAAAGTTGACCATGTTGGCACATATGCTCAAAATAAGTTTTATTAATCTACGTTTGGAACTTGGTAAGAGTAATTTGGGCAGTTTTTCATTTTTAAAAAAAGGGCTTATGATCAACTGTCAAAACGTTTGCTGCATATTCTTTTTCTATCTTATTTATTTCTCCACAACAGAATAAATGTAAATTATATTATCTGGGTTCTCAAAATATATAATTTGAACATGATACATATACATATTATTCTCAGAAATAAATTTTAGTTTTTATTGAGGGAATTATTCAAAATCAAAATATAGGATTTATTGCAACTGTAACAAAGTTTTCTAGAATTAATAAAGGGCCAAATATAAATTATTGAAATGTATGTAATTTAAAAATAAATTAAGTTCAAACCCCTTCAAACACAAGTTTACTATATTGATTTTGTACAAAAATGGTTTGTTACAACCCTATGTGAGTTTTATAAATTAATCAAACATTACAAAACTGCTCAATATTTTTTGTGTCTCAAGTGTTTAATTAAGTTAAGACATATAAAGCAAAAATAAAAACATTTTGAAAACCCATCTTTACTCCTTATCCATAAACTTTTTGAACATGATATAAGATGAGACAAAAGAAATAGCTATGCTAAAGATTAATTAAATAACGAATTTACAATTTCATCACAGTTGTCTATCTTAATTTTTATATTTGTAATAATTACAAAATTTGTATTAAAAGAAATTATTCTAAGTTAAACAAAACTTTCTTTCAGTTCTTTTAAATGTTGACTAAAATGTAAAATTAAAATGTACATCTTTATACAAAGAAGGTATCTACAATTTAGGTATTTTAGATACATTAAGTGTTCTGTAACAATAAGGCCCTAAGAGATTTAAATACTTACTTTGTTTTTGTAATAAAATATATTCAATATTTTTAGTCATCATAATATTAACTACTTTTACTAGTGGTATTTAAATAAAGAGGGAACTCAGAATTCAACTTACTAAGAAATAAATGTTTGACAACGTGGAGTTAGAATGTACGCGTATAAAATTGTTACGGTTCCAACGAAAGTATTACCGTACAAACTTCATTACTTTGATATCTAACACTATAAACATTTCGCTTCTCAAAAGCCATTATACATATTTACCATAAGCGCAAAATGCATTAATATTTTCACAATTCCCATAAATTCTCACATAACCAGAGTTTCAATAGAATTCACTACCAATTCCAAGTAGACTTTTGGGAAAAAATAAAGTTTTTAACTGTTTATGGTTTTCCGTACAAAAATATCGGAATTTAATATAAATTTTTACCCCCTGTTTTGCCCCCTAGGGCATGATTTTTTAAAAACGGTGAAACACGTCAATCTTAATTTGCAACCTAAAGGCCAAATAGCAATTTTTCTGAATTTATCAGTTTTTATACATACAGATAATATATATCAATTCAGTAAAAATATGTTTTTTTAAAAATTTATTAGCATTTCATGGATGTACATGCTTTTTGTGCCTATTGTGAAATTGCGATGTATGATAATAACGCATTTTGAATTGCGAAATGCCCATACATAAGTATGAATGCAATGAATTATGTATAGAAAAATCTAAATCAGTTATCAGTTTAATTAAGATCCAACCTCATGACATACCGTAATAATCAGTTTATTTCAATTCTTTAAGGTGCGTGCCTTCTCGTTGGATACATGTTTTCCTCGACAACTATAACTCCACACAACAAGTCGTACCCGGTTCGGTTATGGCGGAAAACGAAAAGAACAACGCAGAGCGGAAACAGCAAGGAAATAAGGAAATTTTTCATCAAAGATCTTACGAGCGCTACGAGAAATGAGAGCGGTCTACCGGGATAAAGCAACACGGTTTCCCGCGGGCGTCCTTCGACGGGTATGACGGCTGACGCTGTGACTACACGTAATCCGAGTAATGCTTTCCCAGGCGTTGCACCACCTGTTCTTCCCACGCTGCCGCAAAGACATACAGCCTAGAAAAATATTTTCAAATACAAAACCAACTTTATTTACGTGTTTACAAATAATAAGTATACAACAACAAGTTTTAAGCTGCATTAAAGCTCCTGCGTGGACGGCTCGACTTCGCGTTTTCATACATTTTTTACACATTTCTCGAATTTTTTGTTTCTGCGTGCATATGTTTATTTAAATTTCAGCTTAGTTAAGTAATTGAACAACTGGTGGTTTTTTATCCTTTACATACGTTTTTATGAGAAAAAAAGAGTGCTTTCTGCTGCCCTTTTGCTGTGAGATTTGTGATTTTTAACTAAAACATCAAACGTCAACTTCTTAACCAAGCCAACATAAAAATGAACACCATGTTTTTAAATTGCAGTAGATAATATTAAAATAAAAAGAGAATACTAACATTACAAATCTGATAAATGTATGCAAACGATATATTATCTAAATAATAGGTGTCAAACTCGCAGTGTCTCACGTCGCGTCGCGTGCACGCTCTTGATAAGGACGCAGATCAAAAGCTAGTCGTAAGAATGCGACATAAAAAAAAGAAACTGCAACCGGCATAATACAAGAAATTATGAATTATATTTAGACAAATAACTGCCATTTTTATTGAAAATAAACATTAACTAAGAAGGTATATGAGGTACATTTACTGCCTTACTACCAGGTTTGTACGCCCATGTGAAAGAGGTTGAATGAGATTGCGGTGAGGTGTTGAGAATATACAGTTACTGATTAAGATAAAGGAGTCAGGCTCTGACAGTATTCTTCGTCTTGTCGTAGGGTGAATATTGATACTTTTGTTCATTTTACCAGTTAGATACATGAGAAATTTGCAAGCAAAGTTTGTTCTCACATTATACGTTTGGCAGACCCTATAGTTTTTACGGGTTGTGGCCCATTTGTGATTCTTCATTTCACAAATAATTATCTTACTGTTACAATTTGCGTTTCCTTATAGAGTGCCTCTGTCGAATGTATTTGTGATTTATCAAGACATATTTTTAAAACTGGTCTCTGGGCTCTTTCTATATGAGTCATATTAGTTTTTGCTGCATTACCTCATAAGGAGACACAGTAGGCCAGTATAGATTGACAGAGAGCTAAATAGACATGTCTAATATTTTTTTAGTCCGCGACTTGTTTTAGTTGCTTGAAAACAAATAACAGTTTGTTCGTGTTACATATTTTAAGTGTTCGCAAAGTAAAGATTTCAGTAAGGTGATCCACAAGTATTTTTTACTATTTGTTTGAGCTGTGTGAGGACAGCAGCAGGTTTTTGAGAAGCACGAAGGGGCAGTGATTTTGTTGCTATTTGGGCTATCCATACAAAAAAATCTTATGGAGAATTGTATATACTTGGTTTTAGTGGCATTTAATGTTAGAGAATCATCCGCATATGATAAAATTTTGCAATTTTGGAGCCTTAGATTACAGAGAGTGTTGATGTAGCACAGATATAGTGTAGGTGCAAGTTCACTGCCTCGAGGAAGCCCAACAGAGATGAATGTATGTTGGCTAAGTATGTTGTTGATTTTTGTACATTGTGTAGGGTTAGTCATGAAGTATTTTAGAAAAAGAATTTAATTTTTCTAGTTTAAGATTAAGCTTGGAAAGTGAGACCGTGTCAAAAGCTAAGTTCAGAAATATTTTAAGGCATTTCTTTTGCTCATCTAACATTTGTACAAAGAAAATTGTTAGTCCACAAAGCATAATTTCTGTTAACCACCCTTTTCTAAAACCGCTATTGCAAGCTTTTTGTTTCTAGAAAAGAAAGCAGCCTGTTGTTTAACACATGTGTATGCTTTTGCAGAATCACTAAGCTGAAGTGGTAATGGGCTGGAGAAGGTATATTAGAGTCGAAACCATATATCAGAAGGCAAAGTTTGAGCTGCCTCCAGCTCATTGGACTGATGCCTGTCCGGTCGCAAAAAATAGTGCAACATGGGGTAGGCTAAAATTTATAATAAATTAAATATGACAAAATCTTACCTCAAATATACAGACTAATATTCTATAAATAATTTCTAGGAACAATATTTCAGATGTCAGTTCAATTGCATATTTGTAGTCATCATAATGTTCACTGAACTTATAGAAATCAAACTTGTCCAAATCACTAAAAAAAAATATTTTATTTAAACAGATAATTTAAATAAAATGATAACCAATATAAAAAAGGATGATGAAAGTTAATTTTTGCTCTTTAATATGTCTAATAACTTGTCATACATTCATTTGCAATATAAGTAGTTTTCGCCTATCAAATTTTATTATTAAAAATCATATTGATATAATTTCTGATTTACTCTACCAAGGTAGAAAAAAATTTAATATAAACAGGCTGTGTCAAGGTTTAGTGCTTGGCCTGTTTTTTCAAACTGTATTTACATCCAATCTGAAACAGTATCTCAGAAACACTTGTAACAACTGTACCTATGCTGCTTGGACGAAAAAGTCTTGAATAAGCCTGCTTTCTACCAGTTAAACAGTTTATTTATTTTAGTCAACTTAGGAACATACTTGGACCATAGTCCATCCGAAGGAAGAGTGATTAAATAAATAAAGGCATTAAGTTCCCTTTGTAGAATGTCTATTACCATTTGTGTTATTATAAATTATACAATTATATGTTATTATAAATTATAAATTATACAAGTTGGTATTGCAAAAAACTATATCTAACAAAAGGGTCAAATAATAATGCAATAGAATTCTTCCATCTGATCAGCTGATCGGCACTTTATATGAGGCTTCAATACTTTTTTTCGATATTTCGACCCACGTTCCTTGGGGAAAGTTGTACAGTATTAGGAGCAGAATTATCTCCTGCATGATTATTTGACTCTTTTGTTACACCATGTGTAGTAAAAAAAAAATCCTTTCATACTTACATAATTTCAAACATATCAACCGCCACACATGTCACTATAAGCTTAAGAATGAACAGAAGTATGAAATCAATGAATTCTGCAAGTAGACGCTTGTGTAAAGGCGGAATAACATATTCATAACCACCATGACGAGCAATTACTGAAACAATAAAAGGAAAGGTTATTAGTTAGTATGACTTATGTTTTCCGCACTAAGCCATAGGGCCATTGTACATAGGTAACCAATTTCAGTCTACTAGCTAAAAGATACAATCAATGCATTAAAACACATTGAGGACAGACAAGTTGTGCTGTGAGTGTCCATCGTTTAGGAATATTGATCTATTGGGACGATTGTTGTTTCATCTTGCCACAATTATTTTGTATACTTTGCATATGTTATAATAACGCTAGTGACTTGTTCATACAATGTTCTTAATCTAATTCCATTCAATAATTCAAAATTGAAATCACCTTGCGTCCCTAAGGATTCAAAGTGTAACTTGTGCATGTGCGTCCATCAGGACCAACATCTATCAGCCAAGCCCAAAGGATTTTAAATTGTAATTTTTTTTAGTCCCTTCTTCCTGGTGAGATGTAATTTTTAAGGGATGAAAATTTGGAAATACATGTTCTAAAAAACAAATAATTTGTTTTAATGAAGCATCATATCTTAAAAAGAAACGTTTTTTTAGATATTTTTTGTGTTTTATTGTAATATTGGTGGTTTTTAGGGGATGAAAACTAATTATAACAATTTCCTTAGGATGTCTACGATTTAAAAATGATAATTTATAAAACAAGAAATAAAATATATCGAAAAATGGTTTTTTTTTCCATTTTATGTCGAAAAGGGTGTTTTAAAAGGGCATAACGAATAAAATAGGGGTTAAAAATCATTAATCAAAAACTTTATATGTATTTTCGTTTTTTCATTCCTTAAATGCTTAAATTTGTGAATTTATCAATTTTTGTCAATGAGGGGTAGTAGTCACCCCTAAGAGTCAAAAGCACACATCGGCATAGGGTAGATTTTGAAGTGGATGGTAAGTACAGCTTAATCCCAAATTTTGAAGAAAATCCATCTTTCTTGAAAGAATTGCTAGGTTGTGCCATCTTTTTACCATCATTTACTGTAATAATAATAATTTTTACTTAGTTAATTTTCTTTAAGTTGAATCAAGATTTTTTTACCTTGAAGGTTCTGTGGATTGGCAGGTAAATGATTAAATATTTTTGTGGCCATGTACTATGCACTGATAGATGGTAAGTTGTGCGGTGGGTAGCTGCAGTCGGTTTACTCTGTTCAGTCTATTATTATACTTCTTGGCGACATCATCTTCAATACATTGAAAATAATGTGATGTTTTTTTATAAAGGAACACAATTCATAAATATATATTGATGTAATGGTGAGTATGTTCAACTTTTTAAATAAAGGTCAACATGTTACTTTAGGCATTGTCTGCATTATAATTCTGTCAGTGTTTTTGTTAAAGAAAGATTTCATTAACTTCCGTACAATTTCCCCATAACACTGTACCATACCTAATCTAGAAGGCTGCATAACGTAACTATGATAGGCAGTTTGCGCCGTCGGTACATTTACGAACTTCCACTTCTCTTGCTTATTAGTGTCTCAACATGTGGTTTCCAAGTAAGGTTTGTGTCTTAAGTTATAGCAAGCAATGTAAAGGCCATATTTTATTATTTAAATTTCTTTTTTTATGCCACCAGATTATCATACGACAGAAGAATATCTCAAAACTCATTTGAAATAGGTTTATTTTACGTCTGTCCTAAAAAAGTATATACTCGAGTACATACTAGAGTATATACTATGACAACTTACCGAAAGTTAAACTATATAGTTGTAGTATATATGTTTATAAAGAAACTCAAATACATACATGAGTATTTAATTGTTTTTAGTATACATCATAATATGTACATAATAATAATAATAAGCCTTTGTTACTGACAATTACTTATAAGTTGGTGAATACATATATGTAAATACATTGTTAATTTATTTATGCTATTAATAAAAAATAAAAAAACATTTTGTTGCACATCATTCTGGAGTTTTGTTTGTGTCAGCCTGTTCTTTTAACACATAGGCCTCCTCCAACCTTTTCTAGGCTGCTCTACCTCTGGCAGTTCTAGTCCACAAAGCACCTGCTGCTTCTTTGAGATCGTCTGACCACCTTTTTCTTTGTTCACCTCTTTTTCATTTAGTGTTAAATATAGGGGTCCACTCTGTTAAGGTTTTGCACCATTTATTCATTTGGTCTCTTAGCATGTGTCCTGACCATCTCCACTTTAGTTGTGATATTTTGAAGCTTTGTTATTTTTCATAGTTCTACTGCTTGCTTGCTCTCCTACTGACAATAAATTCTATGTTTGTGTTGTAGGTTGTGGTATTTATGGTGGAAACTCAATTAAGAACAAATAAATATCCTAGGGCATATCTTCTTAATACCAACCATAATGTGGTTAAGTCCGTGATAGAATCCATTCAGTAAAAAATAATTATAATATTGTAGCTACACTGTGTTGAATGCAGCCCTGGCAACCAAATGATACTAATATATAACCTGATAATAGATAGTAAAGGTAAACTAACCTTCAGCAGGCGTAAGTGATTCTAATTGAGGTTGATTCACATGTACATTCCTGGGAGGATTTAGAACTTGAAATTGAAACTGATCTCTATGATACTGATAATTGTTGTTTAGGAGTGGAACACTAGGATTCGCTTGAAAACTCTGAAATGTCAACATATAGTATGGAAAACAAGTTGAAAAATTTTGGTATAATTGTGCTTGTTGAATCCAAAGTCTTAAGGCCTGAAAATATGCATCACGTTCAGATGCTGCAGGAGGAGTATCTCCATCCCCTCTGCGATCCGCTGCCGCTCCGGGAGGGATTCCATTGTTTAGCAGCCCTTCACTGGTGGCCATTGTATAAATGTAAATGTATCATGAACAAAATATTTGGAATTCTTAAAAAATGAAAAACACGTCAATCTTTATTTTTTTTATCGTTGTTGTTCTTGTTCTTTTTTCTCACGAGAAAACCATAGACTTAGAGTTCTGTAATCTGTCCTGTGGACTGCGCAAAAGGCCTTCAAAATGCGCTGGCCAGTTCTCTAGTTCTATGGGGAGAATATAGACTTTATTTCTGTAGTACATTTGAGTCTGTCCTATTTACTGCGCAATAGCCTCAAAAAATTCGTCACTTTAGGAAGAGATATAATAGCAAGGTTAGTTTATGTAATTACAAAAATTGTTAGCGGTTCGCATTTCATGAGCTTTTGGCAGAAAATTCTAATGTTTGCTTTTAGCATTTTGTTTAAGCGGTTTTACTACCAAAAAACCATTTCGACAGGTGGATCTTTTGCGCTACCTTTTAACAGCTGTTTTCTTTAAAAGAAAGTTTATTTTTGCATTATAAACTCTATTTATTTGCTATAAACTACAAAAGAATTAAATGAAATACTAAAAAAATATACACACACTGAAAGTATCAGCTGCGCTTAGGCTGAACGGGTAATTGGTGCTTAAATGAGGTTATACTGAAGAGCGCAGTCGCATCGCGTTGAGTGTATTGATAGGGTGACCATGAGTAATAACGAAAGGGATATTTTTAAAAATTTCCTAAAACTTTAGTAGGTAAATAGTTTTTCTTTATTTTTTATTCCGTTGAAGCCTCGCAGGTTTTTTCTCTCTCTCTTCTCTCTTTGCTTTGAGACAAAATACTTTTACATTCTATAAGTTTACAAATTTTAAATTTTTGCAAAATATGTTGAGGCAGTCCATTTAATATTTCTAGTAAAATATATATTGACGTTCATTCAGATCAGATTTTTGGAAATTAGTAATTATTTTTACCTTTTTAGAGCATCTTTTGAAGCCGGTTGTTTTTTTTGTTAAAAAGTTTTTATTACATTACTTTGCAATTTTTCATCGTTTTTGTACATATGCTTAGGTACTAAAGCTTTTTATACTCTTATTTGTAAATTATAAGTCTTTCCAAGATATGTTATGTGTGCGACCGTTTATACCAATACAATAGCTTATTCCAGAGTCGGCTAGCGAAATGTATGGGTTCTGCCTATTTATGCAATATGGTAATTAGCACTTTAGAATAGATATGTTGGTTAATACAGCTCTAATTTTGTTACATATGTGTTTTCCAATTCAATTTATTATTGATATATAGTCCTAAGCATAAATGCTCATTTACTAATTCTAAATGTTTACAATTACGTACAATAAATTTATTATATAAATACGACAAAGATGATCATGGTTCGCAATGGCTGGCTTGGTAATTTTTTTAATTGAGTGGATGTGCATAATCTTAGCTTATTTGCATTGATAGCTACTAATGTTGTGTACCCATTTACATAAGATGTTGTAGTTTTTTTGCAAAAGCTTGTGCCCTATATTCCATTTTTTCAAATTTAAAAAAGATGGTTTCATAAATTTAATAATCGAATGCCTTAGAAAAGTCTATAAAGACAGTAAAAACATGTTTTTTCTCATTAGTATTTGTTCCTATCATAACTAAACACGTTTAAAAGTTTAGAGGTAGGTACTCCGGTTTTTCTGAAAACCGTACTGTTTTTCATTGATAATATTGTTACTTATTAAATATTTATAATATTATTTCGTTACAGATATACCTCTCAATCATTTCATCAATACATGACAGTTTGGTTGTTGACTTGTAGTTATTTATGTCGCTGAGACTGCAATTTTATAAATGGTTCTTATTATTTCTAATTTAAATTTGTCCGGGTAAGTTGATTTCGACATAAATGTATTTTATTATGTTCGTGATGACACGTTGAGTAGCGTAGTTATTAATCAGGGAAATTATCCGAAATGTCGGTAACCCACATACACTCAATAAGGTCAAAAGTGTCAAAAAAATTGACTTCAATATTTGTTCGTAGTGCACTTTACAGTGATATCCATATATTATAAGCTTCTTGGCATATCGGTACTCAGAAAGAACGCACCTAATAATGCCCATAGATAAAAGTCTATATTCATGGGGGGCTTCCTTTTTGCTGTACTGACTGACTAGGCCTAAAAATAGTGAAAAAAAAAATTATAAGTTGTTGAATGTGGTCTGTAATGCGAGTGCAATTTTTTTTATTAGTAATAAATAGTTCTTAAAATAGTGTGATGAGTGTCATTAATTTGATGTGTGATTTTAATTTTCCCATTAATCGTTATTGAATGAAAGGTGGTGTACCAGTTTAATTAAATTTTTCAATTTTAATATTTTATGATTGAGTTGGCTATGTGATCGTTAGTCGAAATATTAGTGATAAAAGCCATTGGTTTGCCGGCTCATTTCATCTGGATGATTTTGTAAGTACTGTATGATTAGACAGCACTAAACTGATAACCTTGCTTGCTTTTAAGTAGTGGTCAAAGCCAGTATGATTACCACTTTATAAATTTAGACCATATCCTTAAAATTTTAATGTCTACTCAGGTGTACGTATGTTTCCTTATTTAATGGCACTATGTGCCTGGTTTAGCGCATTCAAACAGTACCAGCTGAAAAATTATTCATTCTTTTGATAACCTCAACTACAATTTTATTATTTCTCATACAGAGTGAAGTTGTTATTCTATAATAAGGGTGCGTTCCAAATCACAACGAGGAAGTTAAAAAAGTGGTTTTGGGACGCCTGGGGTAGAGTAATTTTCCAACTGTCAAGTTGAATTCTTTACGCTGCCATAGAAAAGATTTAAAATCACTTCTCTCAGTGTGAAAATTAACTGTCAAACGCTCGTTCTAGAACGGGTTGATTTTTCAACTTTAGCGGGCGATAATTACTCGGCGTGATTTGGAACATAGCCTAAGAAGGATGATTATTTTTCGTAATATTTTAGGCTATGTTCCAATACACTGCAGAGTGATTATTGTGTGATAAAGTTTATTTTACACCCATTTTGGAACGGTAATTTGACAGTTAATCACACTGACAGGAGTGTTTTCCAAACTATGTATAGGAGTGTAAATAATTCCACTTGACAGCTGGAAAATTACTCTGAGCCGGGCATTCCAAAACCATTGTTTAACTTTCATTTTGTCTTTTCGAACATAGCCTAATTATATAATCAATCTAAGGCTGTATTAGTAATGCTTACCCAGTATTGCTCAGTTCTCACACCCATCAATCCATGCACTAGTCCTGGACAGATGTAGATTATGAGGCAGGATGATCCAAAATCTCTTATTCAAGTTGATCCTAATAAGTTGTAAGTAGTCTTCATATTATTAACTAGCTTTTGCCAGCAGCTACGCACACCCTAAATTTGGTTATTAGCGTAGGATTCTTACGGCAACTCCTCAATTATATAAAAAATCTCCTCGCACGACATTCTCTCTCTTTCTTTCCATCTCTCCCTCTCTCTTTCTCAAAAATAATTTTTAAATAAACTACTATAAATGAATTAACTAATGGATTAACCTCACGATCTTGGTGCTCCATACAAACTTTGAACCCGTTTCGGGGGTGAGTTTTGGAAAATCCTTTCTTGGCAAACTCCTACATCATAGTAACTATATGTAAGCTAAATTTCGATCGGTCCAGTGGTTGGAGCTGTGCATTGATAGATCAGTCAGTCATAGTTACTTTCGAGTAACGCTAACTGTAACCCGCGACTTTGTTTACATAGAAGGGGAAAATATCGCAGACTTTTCTTTAGAACTTTTAAAGGGGAACAATTCTGTTATATATATGATTTTTGCAAAACTCTAACCGTTTACGCAGCGCATGCAGTGTAAGCTCTCAAAAGGAAAGAAAAACCCGATTTTGAAACATTTCTCATTGGTGCTCCGCTCCTATTGGTCTTAGCATGATGATATATATCCTATAGCCTTCCTCAATAAATGGGCTATCTAACACTGAAAGACTTTTTTAAATCCGATAAGTAGTTCCTGAGATTAGCGCATTCAAACAAACAAACTCTACAGCATTATAATATTAGTATAGATTATAAGATATTTTCTCATCAAAATTACTTGGCCAGTGTTATATATATATGAGTTGCTAAGTTCCAAAGTGCATCTTGTCCTTTAACCTGAAAAGGAGTTATTGACAAAAAACTGTTTCTATACCAAGCTCTTTAGGAATTTGAAAGTCAGTCGACTAGTGTCTTTTAGATATATGTTTAATCATAATATAGTTAGAATTAAAAACATATTGTCATTGTTAAGAATAGTGTTAATTATTATTTTTATATCTGGCAAAACTACTTTCGAAATTCTGAACAAAAGTTCATTTATTGTTTTCGTATCGTAAAATTAGTTAAAATTTCATAAAACTGCATCATAATAACAATTGTTGCTGAAGCTGGTTAATTGGAGAAGATTCTTCCTTCCGGTAAATCGGGTGATGGTAAGGTTCTGGTTTCTCAAGGTAAGTCGAGACAAGCTGAAGGATTCCGGAGCCTGAAACACCTGGAAACCGATTGCTGCACCTACAAAGCAGTCAAAATACTGGTAAGTGTCTTATCTTATTAACCCAGCATAGTAATTTGATTTTTGTAGATTTTCATATAGTTAATCATAGTTCGTAGTAATCATTTTTCTTATCATACAGTCCATTCATAAACATTTATGGTCCTTCGGCCAAATTTAAAGATCGAAAAGCGATCTTAGGATAATTTTGTTTTGTTTGTCGTATCGTTTATCGTGTCATATATGTAATTTTTAAAATTATATTATATTACTCTCCATAACTTATTAAAATCTCATTATGAAAAGAAAAGAGCATTAGCCACCATTTTTTAAGAAAAATTAATAAACTGTGAATCCGTGAAAACAAAGAGTAGTTGTGAATTAAAAAGAATTTATCGAACATTTAAAGAAAATATAGAAATTTTAGAGAAACATCAACTACTAAAAATTGTAGACTAAAAAAACTTCTTTTCTATCAAGACCTGCATGGTGTTAGTCTCTGAGAGATGCTACATTGACTATCGATAAATCAAAGTGCTAAGTATTTTTGTACCATAGCCTTCAGGTCCAACCCCATACCAAACTAGAATATGTAACCAGAACATGAATTGAACTGCAGAAAGGTGTGAGACAGACAGACATATGTTATTTGTACAAAATCTGTTAACCCCTGCATTAATGTTTTCTGGGATCTGAGGTGGAAGGCATTTGTACAGTACGTGGGTACATTACTAACCTTCAATTTTCCGGCGACGTAGAGTTTCATGGCAGAATCAGAATACCGAAATGTTTTCAAAAGAAGAAGACGGTGTGTAAATATTAATTTACTTCAGATTTTGAGGGTCAAGTATGAGAACACTGTTGCTTTACATTCATTGTTATAACGTTGAGCAGTTGGTCATTGTCGTGTTGAAGCTAGCTGATTTTTACTGTAATTATTATTTTTTACTTACCACTACTCTGGTCAGGGCCTTTGTGGTTTATGCGCCACATGTTTGTATATATATATATATATATATATATATATATATATATATCTGACCACCTTTAGTTGGAACAAAGCTTGCTTGTGAAAGACATTCTAAGTTCAATAATTATCTTATGAATCGTAGGCCGGTCTCAATGTTTTACTTAAAGATTTAGCTTCAACATCAAATTAAACTAATGTACTAACATAAGTTCATTCAGATACGAGCCATTGCCCTACTTAACCCCATGATAAAGATAACGTACCTACGCAGAGTGATTCCGCGACCGGTTATGATGCGGCGGATATGTCTGTTTAGATCGCCCGCTCGTCAAACTCATGGCGCTTACGTCAAGAACACCTGTAGAATTATGCCTCTTGTAAACACGGAACATATAAATTATCCGATGTGTAAACCGGTTTATTTTTGCTCGCATTGACGCTGCGGCGCCTAAGAGCTTCTTTCATCTACGTCATAATTATAATTGAACAAAATTATTTTTAAACAGAAGACCTGAAAAACTTTTTTCTCGTATTTATCTCAGTCAGCGATTTCATACATTTTAACTTAATTCTCGAATTCCTCTAAAACTGTCTTAAGAAGGTAAGTTTATCAATACCTATGTACTTATTCATTTGTGTATACATAAAACAAATTTACCTCTTTCTGTAACTTATTTCTGTTACTTTAGGTTTGGTTCTTGGTAACGCACACACGTCGTCACACTCGATCGGTTTTTTTCTTTAGCAATATCGTGATATGTGCAAATGCAAACTTTAGGTGCTCTACCTACAGATGAACTGACATAGGAAGTAAATTGTATTTAACACTAGATTTTGCCAGCTGTTCCGCCTGCCCTAAATTTGGTTATTGGCGTGGGCAACTCCTTGATTATACTAAAGGAGTGTGTTATAGCAAGCTATAGCTGCAGCTATAGTTCGTTCAAGTGGAATTTATCTGTGCAACATTTCAGCTCAATAGGATTGCTCGGTTGCGACAGGATTAAGTAACAAACGTTTTAGTTATTTCCGCCGCAACTTTTGAATTTTCCGGTATAGAAAATAGCCTATGTCCTATTCCAGGATTCATGCGGATCCGGCCAGTGAGTTCAAGCGTGATTGAGTAACAAACATTCAAACCCTTCGCATTTATAATATTAGTGGGATTATAATAGACCTGCAGACACGAAGTAAACTTAAAACTTCTTAACACAATATTTTTGTAAATAAGTACACAAATTAACCGCGGAATTTCTACGTCAACTCCTTAATTATGTTAATAAAGTTTGCTATAGTTCGTTTAAGCTTGGTTGTAGTTATTCCCGAGGGAACTTTTGACTTTTGCACAGAAATGGTTTATGGGCCGGAGAGTGACAAAGTCTAATTTTTATTTCGACTGAGAGTTGAAACGGGAATAGTTGTTGTCGCGGGTAAAACCGCGGGGCACAGCTAGTAAATAATCATTCTCTTATAAATGTCTGCAGAAAAGCCTACTCTCGTAGAATCTTGATCGAAATAGTATGTTTTATTTCATAAAAAATCGGACAAACGTAAAATATTGATGGAGCGTCACGACGTTGCTATTATGGCTCGCTGCGAAATTTTGAGCGAAGCCAAAAAGATATCAGATTGGTCAAATGTTATTTTCACTGACGAGACTTGGTTAAATGCAAACAACACAGTATCTGAGAACTGGACTGACGACACTGCCGCTTCCACTAGTTCAGTGCCAATGGCAAATGGTGAACGCCTTATCATATGTCATGCAGGATCTACGAAAGGATTCGTGTCAGATGCTTTACTGGCCTTTAATCCAAGAAAACGGCCTACCACGAAGAAATGAACGCGGAGATTAACGAAGGATGGTTTAAAGAAATGGTGCAATCTCAGAAAGAACCGTCGATAATTATTATGGACAACATATCACTCCAGACAAATTGATAAAATGCCGACGCAGGCCAATAAAAAACAAGAGATAATTGACTGGCTCCAACGCCATGGCGAAAATGTGGATAATACTTTATTAGAAGTACAATTACTAGATATTTAAAAATCTAAAAAAAGCCTCTCTAAAAGATATATTACCAACTTAATATTGGGTTCTTCGACTTCTGCCGTATCATTGCCAGTACAATGCTATAGAACTAATATGGGCACAAATTATTAATGATATAAGGACATGCCGCTCGAAACAATACCCATCCCCCCTTTTACGGCAAACAGGATGTTAGATTTATTAAAAAATGCATGTGGGAAAAAATTGTGAGAAGAACCCAAAACATTATAGCGTCGGATTGGGAAATTCATGTGGCATTCGATAATATAGAAGTACAGGAACTTATAATAAATGTTGGGGAGAGCTCATAGAGTGACAGTGACGATTCATCAGATTTTGATTAAAATAAATAAATAATCAACATAATATAATTACATCTTGTAAGGAAATGTAATATTAGTTAATAAATTTGTACAAAATTATCCGGCAATAGTTTAGTTTCTTACATTTTGTAAAAAAAATTAGGGTCCGTTATCGATATATCGTTATCGATAGCTCCATCCTTATCAGTTTCTCCGATTCTGCTATGACCTTGTACATGCGTAAGCGTCATATTTTTATTAAATAATGTATACATAATTTAAACAGACGCTCGTTCAAGTTTCCACAGGAGCTGTCATCGAGAAAATAAAGAAATGGAAACAGTATAGGAACTACTGTTCTCCACTTTTTGCTGAAAAATGCGATGTCCATGATTGATGGCCCTCAACCATCAAAAACAGAACTGGAACCGAAGACTCGCGTAGGTAGGTAGCTACATTTTTGGTTACGTATGCAATTGCGGTTGTATACACTGGAGATATACATATAACAATGATAAAATACGTTCGTAAGTTTTATTTACAATAGTTGTGTCACCTCTAGTATAAAACTACATATTCCAAAAGTAATCGTTATCTTTGAGCACAATTTTGACCAACTTCTCGATATCGGGTCGTGCTACAACTTTGGGTTCACGTAACAATGTAATTTAAAAAATGTTCTCCATTTTTCCATTTGCTTTTGAACAATTTCTCGTAATAAGACAATATAAAAAAACACTGCCTGTGACAGAATCTTTTTTTTTTCTAAATATGTCAGTTTTCTACCATTGTTAAATTTTGTACCGTTTGTATTGATATTCCTATTCAGTGGCATCAAAATATGAATGTGACAAAACTCGTTATGATATTTTTTTTTTGACACCTATTTGTTTATTTTCAAGCGACTAAAAGGCGTAACTATAGTACCAAACCTCTTTATTTAGTTGCACACATAACGATCTGAACAGTTAAAATTGTAAGTTAATACTGAACGTGTATAGCCTTAGTTCTAGATTTTGCCTATCGATTTCATTGGCTTAGCGATTGAACTTAACTAAAACCACAGTTTGTATTTACGTTTGAACAAAACAGTTTTGCTACGCTGTTTCGTGCGACAGGCGAAGTACCTATATGGTAATGGTAACGGATAAGTACCAATCAACTAACCTAAATCACGTGAAAAATCTTTCGGAGGCTGTTAGGGAATTAGGTTCTTAATATTATTTAGTCAAACTAACATAAAAAGCATCACAGAACGTTGTTTAACAATCGTTTTCGTTTGAAGGGACCCTTACATGCGTATATAACTTGTCTTTGCCTGTGGTTTGCTGGACCCCTAACACACGATTCAAATCAAATCAAACTTTATTCAAATAGGTTTCTAAGAACACTTTTGAATCGTCAATACAATGTAAACAATGTTAATTTCTGCCAAAAAGAGCTGGCAAGAAGTTCCATTTAAAGTAATAATACTTAATACTAATACTTTGATAATAATTAGCTAAAGAGTATACAATATGTACCGAAACACTTATTAGTTTATAAAAAAAATTAGTAAGCTACTAAAAAAAGTCAAACATGTAAATGTTATAAAAAAAATTAGTAAGCTACTAAAAACAGTCAAACATGTAAATTTTTTGAAGTGAAAACTTCTTTAGCGGCGCTGTGCACTGTTTTGTGATGGGTAAAAACTTTTAAACTCTCGTCAGGTCACGTGTCCTAATCGAAAATTCGTAAGATGTGACTCGCGTTAGGACACGTGACCTTTATTTGCATTAGGTTAGTTTTTATTTTTAGTATATGGCGATTATGAGTAGTACAGGGAGGTTGGATATGGGATTTTAATTCTATGACAGATTGAGCTGTCAAATATACAACGTCAAAAAAGTAAATAAACAAAAGTTATTATTTTTAATAAATAAATATGGACAGACGTTGTATATCATGAAGTAGCCCAGCTCCCACACGACAGTCCGGCAACAAATGCACACCATTTAACGTACTGTCATGGCACGTACTGGCCATGGAAGCTGTGAAATGGTCCTTTATTCAAAGCCTAACATTCCTCTATTTGATCCTCATCAGCAACTCGCAAATAATTTGTACTTGTAAGGTGATATCTTATAGCTGGACTGCACATCCCACTCATGTCATTGTTGATATACTGATAAAGGTAATCGCTTGTCAATTGACATAGGTGAAACTTTGTTCGTGATAACGGTATGTGAATATACACTCGCAGTTATTTAGTTCGTGGCTTTGTGGCATATAGTACCTAGATTTTTAGCCGTGACTCCACACGTTGTATATAGCTTAGCTTTGTATGAAAATGTAGGCAGAATCTTCCACTGGGACCCACGGCTACGCTACAGAAAAAGGAATAGTGCGGATGCAACACGGATGACGTAAACTAAACAAATGGGCCCACGCAGTTTACGTGCGTAGCCCCTGCGACTGCGTGCACAGTAGTGGTTCCGCGCTTTAATTGTCTCTGAAGGCACACACGACTTTTACATGTTTAAATATAATTTGGCCTGCAAAATAATTTATTCCCGTGGGAACTCTTAATCGGGATATAATTTTTATATCAATATCAAAATTTCATTCAAATCTGTTCAGCTATTTATTTTTACCACTACTTAAGTTAATAAACATAAATAATTAAATAAATGAAAGAACCCGACTGCAAAAACTAAAAAGAAGAAAACAAGTGCCCCTAAAACATACCAAATATTGAAATATAAGCAGTCGGAATTCATTTTAAGGTAATTAATATTGTTTCGTCAATGATGAGGCAGAATCTGACCCGAATTAAACTATAAGGCGACTTACCTCAGGTTGTATCTAAACGGACATTGTCTGTCAGTCTGAACTAAACTCAAGAGGACATAGTAGAAATATAAACAACTTCCCTGGTGTAACGTCGTTTGTCCTTTAACGTTTTATACTATAGGAACTGCACTTGTGGGTTAATAATGTTTATTACAACGCAATACTAAGCTAAGCTATATTTTTACTAAGGTTTATCTTAGTTTAATATTTTTGCAAGTACGATGACCTGACCATAGAGTGTTGCCAGAAACAAAACAGGTTGCGTTCGGAACCTAGCGTGCGTGCGTAAGTCGCGGCCGCGGTAGCAATGGTAAAAAACAACTTTATTGCTATTAATCTGTATAACTATATGTTCTAGCATTTAAATGAGTACCGCCTCTTTATAATTAAATATTTGGTATGTTTTAGGGGCAATTGTTTATCTTTTTTTGGTTCTTGAAGTGGGGTTTTTCATTTATTTAATTACTTATTTATATTTACAGCTTTTTAGTGTTATTTTTTTCCAATTTTTATTACTACTCGTCGTCGTCGTACTCTCCTTTTAAAGCCCTTTATTACTATTTTAATAAAGTTGTTATACCATACAGTGACACTTAAAAACCTAGGGATTTTATTCGATCAAACTCTATCCTGGGTTGCACAAATCAAGGAGGTCATCCGGAAGATTGTCTACTATAATCAAAATTTTTCTTGCGCAATCTCTACTTTTCCCTATTCTCGACTATGCCGACGCTAGGTATCTCAACCTTACTGAAGACAAACTTGACAAATTAGAACGTCTTCAAAACCTATGCATTAGGTTCATATTTGGATTGCGCAAAAACGACCATATCTCCGAATACCGCACACAACTGAAATGTATTCCTATCGGATTACGCAGGAATACTCATATACTTTCACTTCTCTACTCTATTGTTTAATCCTTCGACCCCACTTTACAATAAGGTCTTCATCCAATCTTTTATCAAATATTCCTTCTCATTCAACATATTTTTATGATAAGTCATTTACTGTATTTTAAATCAACCTGTGGAATTCCTTACCTGTCTTTATTAGAAGGAAAGCACAAGCACTTAATGTCTTTAAACAACTAATTAAAGTGCATTATTTAACTAATTCTTTAACTCTGCTATCTTTTATTAAAGCTTAACCTCTTGTGATATTTAATTTCTTCTATCTGCTACATTTTGTTTAAGTAAGGGATGTATGTATTTGTAAGTATAAATTTATTTATATATATTTATTTAGTATGTAATTTTTATGTAGGCATAAATAGAAAAATAATATTTATTTAACTTTAACATTATATTTAAATTGTAATTTTTTTTTTTTTTTTAATTTTTTTTTTAATTTATGTTTATTTTTATTTTTTTGTTGTAATTTCCTTTAGCCATAGGTTGTGCGACAGATTCAGTGATTCGTTTTATGTACAATAAAGAATATTTATTATTATTCTTATTATTATTTTGATACACAAGTTGAGGGTCTTGAAATTTTTTTATTAACCAACATAAAATTCGCCATTTTGATTTTTTAGAAATTTTAATATATGTAGTCTCACTCACACAATCACGACAAATCAAATGACACCTCGCATTTCAAAATCCGTGAAGCCGTTCAGGCTGTAGGGCGTACCAAAAAAAAATGGACTTACATACATACGCTCGAAAAACATTACAACACCGCTTTCACATCTACGAGTGGTAGGTAGCGAATGGTAATAACATTCTTAGAGCTCTGTCACCCGTAATGTGGTATTCGATACCTACTTTTCACTAAAATGTACCGAGATCATAATTTTTACTATTGAAGTTCTATATTTCTACTTTGGCTTTAAAAAATTTTATGATCCGTAAAAAAAGTTTTTTGTATCAACCACTAAAGAGTTGGATTGACGAATATTTATGTCGGAAAATTATTTACAGAACCACGGAACCTTATATTGTTATGTGCTTTTCCATGTTACGATATATTCAGATAGAACACAGTAATGGACACGGTTTTTAGGGTTCCTTACTACAAAAAAGGAAAAAAGGAACCCTTATAGGATCACTTTGTTTTCCGTCTGTCTCTCAAGACCCTTTTTCATAGGAACGCGGGAAGGTATCAATTTGAAATTAATAGCAAATACTAAGGTCTACGGTCCTTTGAAGCTATAAAATAATCAAGCTTCTAAGTCAACGCAAAAATACGGCCTTTTTTGTCGCATATTTTGGCATTCACAAATAAATCGAAACCTATGGGGTACTTCCTGTTGTCCTAGAATCATGAAATTAAAACGAAGCAAGGTTATCATAAATATAGGAGAGAAAACAAAATTCGTGCAACAAGTGAAAAAAAAAATTGTCTGTCAAAACCCTTTTACTCAAGAACGAGTGAAGTTATCAATTTGTAATTGGGTTAAAATCCACAGATCAATAATCAGGTACCAATCGTTAGTGGCGCCAAATTAGTTAGTAAAAGAACCCTAGCGGATAGTGTAAAAATCCTTTACTTTACCACTAGTGTTCTTTTGCATACTAATTTGGCGTTACCTACGATTGGTAAATGCAATACAAAAATATGGCCAAAATACAGTCATTTTTGTCGCATATTGTGAGCCAAGTAAATCAAAAGAAGCAAGATGTTACATCACAAATAATAAGAAAAACCCAAACACTGATCATAAACCTGTGAGACTTGATCCCATGTTGGAAGTACTATATACATATATAATAAGTTTGTGCGGATCCCTCGGTGCTCGATTCAGACTCGCACTTGGCCGGTGTGTTTATGTACATACACCGCAAGAGAACGCCACGTGGGGCTGATCTATATTTTTTTAGTTAAATACAACGAAGTCTTTAATAAGGTTCTATTTGTATTTCTAGCTCAGCTCAGACAACCCTAAAAATTAAAGAGAAGTCGCCCTACTGTGAGTTTAATTAATCTCTATGTTGAGGTCACGAGCTGATGTTCCCCTAGTAATTATTTGGTGTAAATAAATGTCTGCTTATCATGCCCATTATGGTATTACGAGTACTTAATATGGTTTTCGGTGAACCACTTCCCCAATAGGCATGTCTCCCCTGGGTCCCAAGTTCACCTCCATTTGTCACGCGCCTCCTATTTTTATGTATTAGGTTATACATACCTTTACGACATTAATTCCCGAGATATTACAAATGGTAATTTTATTGTCATGGTGAACGAATTCACTTTTCACAGGTTCTAATTCAATGCGATAGGGGGTAAGCCTAGTACAAGTAGTAGTAAACCTAGTATAAGGCTGCGTTTAGACACGCGGGAACCGCGCGGTTTTAACTGCAAAATATTGGTCGAAACATGCAGTTACGTCTGAACGATTATGAAGATGTACAACTAGCGACAAAAAAGTTACACTTATAATCGCGTGGGATATAAACCTGACTCAAAACCTCTGTGCAAATCTTGTAAACATAACCTAACTTTACTTAATATTCACTTTTTCTGGTAATTTAATCATAAATCATTAAAATACTTACATGAGTACCTTTATTGTCACATACTTTAACTGGTTTTCAAATCATGACACTGATTAAACCTAAAATCTACAAAACTTCAAATTTATAATGAGAAATATTATACGTATTTACGTATATGTTGCATAGACTAACAAAGCGAAAGACGCGTGTCAAGGTCTTTTTTTTTACACGAATTGCAAACAGATTCTGAGTCCAGTTTATATAACCCCGATATCAAAAGTAGAATAATAGATATAACGTACTATAAAAAAAGATAGAATGAACTTTGTACTACAGAATAATAGTATTTAAAATCAACATTTTTAATATACTAATAAAGAGATCAATTGATATATCTAAAAACTTTTAATTCAGTAAATTCATTACATAGCGTGATGGAGTGGTCATGACAGACCTGCTGATGGCATTTAGTGTGTACATACATTATTTTTTTATTATTCTACCTTGGTTATATATGTCATCTTTAATAAGTAACTGAAGCACTTCTCTCGTTCACGTTTTTTTTATCGCTCGGGCGGGGCAGATGTGGTATGGTATGGCATACAGTACTGAGAGTGGCTTATTTTTATCACTGTCTCATTACAAGTTCATTTTGTTGACACTTTCTCAAGATTCTTAGTCGTGGTCACTTGGAATAACTTCAACCTACAATCCCTGTTTTTTGGAACTGTGATGCTATCTTCCCACTCAAAGAACCACGAACTTGACATTTTGATCGTTGTAACCTAAAAAACAAATAATAAGAAATATAGTATAGATTCAACGTTGCTCAAACAAATGCCAGACCATCAGCCTGCCAACCGGGGACAACACAACGGGTGTGGGGGGTGAGACAAATGCAAAATGTTTTTATGTAATGGCCAAAAATTATTGTTCATCTGCCACCCAAACCTCCCCCAAGTGAAAGGGTGGATCGGAAAATAACAACAGTCACATAAGTAATTGATATTGTAACAGTACGCGCTCTGAACAGAGTATTAAACGTCAAATTTGAACATGAAGGCCGAGCGCACATTACGAGAATTTCCTATAGAAAAATTCTATTCGCACCGGATGCGCATTCCGTTCATACATTTTGTACTAGAACCCGCACACTCTAAGAAAATTTCTCGTTTACTCTAATGAAAAAAAAGAAAATTGCTGGCTCCACAGCAATCCGAAGACAAGAAAATTTTTTCAAAGTTTTCCTTTCGGGATCGGTGCGCTTAAAACTATGTTTGTTTTGCATATCAAGTACGTGGCTTATATTTTGTCAGAATGTTAAAATAAGTGATAAAAAAAGTTTGCCGAAATATCAGCCAGAAATCAAGAGACTATACTAACACGCAAATTAAATGTGCCAATCTAGTGTACGGATCCTATTTCCCGCAAAGGATCGCGCTCTTTAGTTTAGGTTTCGTTACCATGTAGTCACGTCTCCGAAACCCTACACTTTGCATGGCCCAACATGCTCTTGACCGCGGTTCTAAATATTCTACTTTTCTGATTATTATATAAAACATAAACTCATAACAAAACTTGGTTTTCCGTACGTGTCGGTCTGGATAAATTGTGTGAATTTTCGAATTTGTAGTCATTTGTCGAAAGCACACTATTTTGCTTTGACTTGATTGTCCGTTTCAGACAAATCACTGTATGAACTCCTATATGTAAAGTTTGACAAAGTCCCATTTTGTTACAGCCTGAGTTTATAGAACCTTTACGCTATTCCGCTGCAGCGCATTGAGCTAGTCTGGTTGACTATGGTACGCAGTTCCACTCGCTCCTCTTTATACAAAGCCAGTCTTATATACGTGCTCTTGCATAAACATTTCAGAAGTTAAGGAAAAGTGAACAAACTATTTATTATCATATTTATATGTATATATATATTAAAATTATGTTGTGTGTATAAATAACAAAAAACTAATATTATATTTTGAAAGTTTGCTTCATCCCGACAGTTCATGACCCAATTAAATAGGAGAGCAAAATTAAACACTTCAATCATAACCGATCTTCAAATAATTTATTAGAGATAAAATCTGAGCGTATGCAGCCAAGGGCAAATGCTCGAATTACCGAGTTTACTAACTTTACGTTAAATATTTTAAATACAAATTCTGGCTAACTTTAGCTATCGTAGAATAAAATTAAATTTGATCCCTTACTGAAGCCCTGGATCCTTTGAAGCTTTTTAATTAAAAATCTTCTTGGGTAAATATTCAGGGTTGTAAAGGATCGATTAGGTACCTAATTGAAATTTGCCTACGTACGACTAAAAAGATACAAAGCTAGAAGAATACCAAAAGCAGTTCTTATAGCTGTTTTATACGATACTTACTACTATTTATAATTATTACATCCTAACTATATTTGTGAAAGTCTGTTTGTTTGTTATTGCTTAACTAATACTTAGTAACCAATTAAACTAGTTTCTTAGCACAAGCAATTGTTAAATGAATTTGTAAATAATTTTACCAAATTCAAGAGACGGGCTTCCTCAGTAATATTTTAATTGTTTTATTAATGAGTTTGTAAAATCAAATTTTACTTTTAACTTTATCAAAATCAACAGTAAAACCCTACTAACGCCACTAAGGATGGACATGGATTACACATAGTAATTACTGTATCTCTTGGCAGTCCTAGTTCTTTAGTGGGCTATATAATTATTATGGCTGGTATAATTTTAGTTCCCACTTCAACTTTTATAGAAGACTTATCTTTACCTAGCTGAAATTGTCCTAGAAACAAGGTCCATCGATGTATTCCTTTCTACTGAGGTGATTGAGATTTCTTTCTACCATAAATTTCTAACCGGCAAAAAAGGCGAACTCGTCATTACGATGCTTTAACATTAATTTAGATATTTTTAAAACATAACCTAAAGAATTTCACAACGCACATACAATATAATAATTTGTAATATAAAAGTATTTACCAACCAGTAATGGTGGCACAATCTAGCTGTAGTTTAACCCCACGTGGTTCCTAGGTAGCTTCTATTAAACAAGCGTAGGACTATGGTTTTCTTTTAAAAAAGAATATCTTTTAAGTATAAAACTAGTTATGTCGGTTGGGGTACTATTATAGAGTCCTGGATTAATATAAACGGTCTAGATAAAACGGCCTAATTATCCTAAATTAATAGAATCCCAATAGAATATTAACATTATGTTCTAAATGTTCATAAAGTTCCAACAAACCTCGGGTAATTTCAAATAAACTAACACGTCATACCATTATACGAAATACGTGAAAATCAAGACAACTACCTTTTATAATTGTTATAATTTTTAATGTACGAGGCTACCCTAATGGTTGTTAAACGACAGACTTAGGTAAGTCTCGCGGTCGTTTTCAATATTATAAAAGTTCTAAGTAACTTAAACTTTCGCGGTTATATTCAACATTATAAAACTCCCAATCAGCGCTCATAAAACTACCACCAATCACAATACGTTCGAACAAACCAATCAACGCTTGCTTTAAAACATTCTCTCTAATCACTTTAGTTCGAAACAAACACCCAATCATAGTTAGCTTTAAACCATTCATTCTCGCGCCACAGGATCAAAATTTTACGCAACTTTATTTTGTCTAGAGTTCGAATTCATAAATCGGATGTTAGATTACTACCTACATTTAACAGTTAATTCCGTGTTGATGTCTACGATTCGTAAGTTCATAAGTTATTATTTTTAAATTTTAGTCATTTGTACTCATATTTTGTTAGCTTTAAACCTTTCATAAAATAAATCATAACTTCTCATGTAATGTATAAAATTACTGAATACTTGAATATTTGAATGCGCCATTGTAATTTAAAGATGCATTTTGCTATTGGTAGTACATCCATTGAGTATTGTTTACTAATGAAAATCTTCGCGCTAAAACTTGAATAAACACATTTTATTACGAAAATGTTAAGGCATGAATATGGTATCGTCACAAAGGCAATGCTGTAACATACGCGTATATAGCAGTTCATAGCATAACATTTTTACTGACCGTAGTTCAATGTTGTTCTAGACTTAACATTGAATAGATGTAGGGCACTAAATCGTATATTTTTTTCTATTCTACAGAACTTAAACCACTTTTTACTGAAAATATTTCCAACACTTTTTGAAAAGTAATATCGTTACAGTCATGTTGTAATGAGATTTTACTGATTCAACCTGACTTTTTAAACTTTGAGTCACGAACGAAGCGTTTTGGTTAAAAAATGCTTTGTTGGGCAGCACATCATGGAACTTGGTGGTGCTAAGGTGTCTGTTATTTATGTAAGATAAGTAGGTCTAACGAACGTACTTAAGTACGAAGCCGGGGTGGGGCCTCTTTGTTATTTATGATATGAAAAGATAAGGGATTCATTTCGCATTCACATTGCATCGTGTGCAGAATGCATAGCGGGTATGCGCTTGTGCTGACGTCACCGCCCAACCTCCAAGGCTACACTCATGCTCTCCACGACATGGATTTTGTTTTTATTTCTGCAACAAACTTAGTTTTTATTTGTTTCCGTTAAACGTTAAAAAAATTAAATAGATTTTTGTTTTAATTTGTTTAAATATAACGAGTTTTTTTTTTTATAGTAATGAGTGTATCACGCATATCTTATATACTTACATATAAAATGCTGTTCGTTGGTATGGTTGGCATCATTGATAAAAAATATAATTAGGTATGTAAGATTGGAAGTAAATAAAGTAAGTCGTTCTCAAATATAATAATTTGATTAAATTTGCTATGTATATAATCCTAGATTTGGTAGACAAATCAAATAATGTTATTATTGTGCTATTTCCTGAGAAATATGTGCAGAGCTGGAGTGGCGGCCATATTGGATTGGTTGCTTAAAAGCTTTTCCTTCGTACCTAGTGAAAATCTTGTTACTACCGCCTGGGGATACCCGCCGGCTTCTACGTTTTGTACAAGATTAGTTAATATGGCACCGAGTCTACTGGCGCAATGTATAATTTGGGCCGAGGTAGTAAAGTGCGTAAGAAAAATATATGTTTTATCACGCACGGAGCTTAGTTTTTCACGAAATACAGTCAAACCTGGATAAGTGAGAACTGGATAAGTGAGAAAACTCTATAAGTGAGAGTAATAGCCAGGACCCATCATTTTAAGCTCCCAAAACCTCTATTAGCGAGAAACAGAAACCTCTGTTAGAGAGAGTCGTTTTTCCCTCATAGACCTACGTAAGTGAGACTACTACTTATCTATACCTCTATAAACGACAGTCGAGCTTTATTTACAAATTTAACATGTGCTTTTTTATGACTCATTCTTAACTTTCGTGGAACTTCCTACCATTTTTGTATTCTCGTCAATATTGTACCTATTCTATTTCGTGGAACTAAATAATGTTGTTATTTTATCGCATTCTTTTCAAATGGACACGTGTGCCTGTGTACCGACCTGTTTGTCGGACTTACTCAGTTTATAGTTATCAATTGCGAACGAAAGTTCTGTTCTGCATCATGTCAAAACGGAAAATTAAAGTACTATCATTAAGTGATAAACTTAAAATATTGAATGCGTTTGAATCCGGAAAATCAGAAACCGAAATGAAATTCAGAGGGAGTTTAATTTACCAGAATACACCTATTATAAAATTATAAAATCAAAAGACTCTATAAAGTCTGAGTGCTCTGATGGACATGGAAATATTAAGAGGACTAGAGTTTCTGAATTTCCCAATATCGAAAAGTGCTTTTTGGAATGGATAAAACAAACTCTCGATAAGAATATTCCCATAGATGGACCTTTGTTGAAAGAAAAATCAAAAGAGTTTGCTACAAAACTGGGAATCCAGAACTTTTCTGCTAAATATATACATATATATTTACTACATTCGTACTTGCTGGGACTTGTTATTGCTGCGTACCTCTATAAGAGAGAAACGCTACCCATGTACCTGCATTAGCGAGAAACTCGGGTTAGTGAGAAACCTCTATAAGCGAGAATGAGATTGTGCTCCCTTGAACTCTCGCTTATCCAGGTTTGACTGTATTTTGTTGTGAAGTATCATCTTTGGACACTCATTGTTGGCGATATGTTCTTACATCTTGGCAAAAGTGTTCTTAGAACCTCGAATCAATTTTTGAACAGCAATCTAACAATATCCCAGTGGAAGAAAGAAGTGCGCGTAAAAAAAATCGTAATTTTTCAGTTTAATTTATAAAAAGCTAAAATCTACGCCTGATTCAATTATTTTTCTTTTTAGAAATTTTTCTGTATTTTTGAAGTGAAAACTTCTTTAGCGGCGTTGTGCACTGTTTTTGTGATGTGTAAAAAATTATAAATTCGCGTCAGGACACGTGACCTGATCGAAAATTCGTAAGACGGAACTCCCGTCAAAAGAGACCCTCAGAACATCATTTGATATGTCACACGGTACAGTTTGCAAATTTGTTTTTTTAATTTATACTAAACTAGCTTTTACCCGTGGTTCCACCCGATCTAATTTCGGTTGTAGGTGTAGGATTTTGAAGGAAACTCCTCAATTATAAAGAAAATTCGACTCACACTTGACGTTTTCAAGTAGCCTATGTCCTTCCCCGCGACTCAAACTATCTTTATTCCAAATTTGTTCGCGGTTCCAACCGCCCTAAACTCGTTTATTGGTGTAGGATTTCAACGGCAACTTTTCAATTATAGAAAAAACCGACTCACACTGTACGTTTTCAAGTAGCCTATGTCCTTTCTAGGAACTCAAACTATCTTCATGCAAAATTATATCTTAATCGGTACAGCGGTTTAAGCGTGAAGCGGTAACAGACAGACAGAGTTACTTTCGCATTTATAATATTAGTATGGATTATTTGGATTTCAACTTCCAACATTCGGACGTATGGAACCCTAAAAATGGTAAATAGAAAATAGTTTTGTATAAAATGTAATTGAAGTTTGCCTGCACCTGTGTTTCATTCCATGTGAAAGCCTTCTGAATATTTGATCAGGACTGCCTAGGTAAGCTAGGATGTAGGTCAGTGAAACGGACGGGGAACACAATTAACTTTTGTTATAATACTTATTTATAATTGACAGCTAAAAATAATAATCCTTATATAAAAAAAAATATTAAATAAATAAGCAATAATATTAGTAAATGTAAATATATTCACATATGTATAGGTAAGTATGTTGGGTTTTGGAATTTTCTAAAATTCATGGATAATGCAGGAGTGATAAATTGATCTGACGAACAACTTTCGTCGAGATAACTTACATTATTCTAAAGTATAATATAGTGTGCTATTCGTATTTTTTTATTCAGTTATTCAAAAACAAATAGCGCTGTACGTAAGTAAGCGTTTGATTTCTACAATTCTGTTTTGATAAAAAAATCTAAATATACTCTGGATTTTTCTAAATTTTTGGGATTGCTATGAAACTATGTAAATAAAGCTAGGAGAGATATGTCTAAATATTATCTTTTCATAAAAGACAACACAACGATGGTCGCAAAGCGTTTACAGGATATGTGTCCGCTAAACATAAGACATGCCGTAAATTTGGTTGACACTTCGCAATTCTTCATCAATTTCTGACTTACAATATCTTGTATTTCTATTTCATAAAAAATGAACTCCCAGAAACTATAATAGGAAGATTCGATACTCATGATCAAGATTTTGACATATTATGTGGAATATAAAACTGAGCAGACAGTGGCGCCTACAAAGTTGCCCAATTATTAATCCGAGTAATATTGCGGGCGGAGCTTTTAAAAAAAATTGTAGCGTATCATATCGTACCGCTAGGCTGACGTCACTCTTCCTACATCGCGCTATCAAAGTTTTGCCGCCGCTCTACAAAATACTGTAATAAAACAGTAAAAATTTGTACCAAATTATTTCAATAAATTGTTGTTCTTATGTTTCAGCCATATTGGCAATGACTTGAAATCAACTAAATTGTTAATATGGTTGTTGACAGGTGAATGTTGGCGTTGAGCGAAGTAATCGCACAGCTCTCCGCGCTACCGCCGTCTGGCCACCTCTGAAAACGTAAGTGCATTGCCATTTTACGCCACAAATTAAATTATATTTTATGTTTTCAATCATAAATTGTTTTCATTGATATAAATTATATCATATTTATGAATGTGATCTCCGCAGTTGTTGATTTTAAACGATAAGTTATTGACACAGAATAGACTTGTTTACATTTGAATAATTCATTTTAACTAATAAAGAAACGGGTTCACTGTAGTAATTACTACAGCACGCTGCGAGGCTCCGAGAATACGATTACTAGAACACATTAGTAAGTGGCAAAAATAAGTGGGAAATTCGTTTGTATGCAGCACGCTGCAAGGCGCCGCGAATCGAATACTCTTAATATTGCTTTCATAAACGTTCTTGGCAGCACAAAATAGTGGAGTGCTAATATTTACGTGACACAGTATACAAAACAAATAAATCTTACACATGAGACCTAGATAATTTAACCCGTTAGTTGCATTCAAGAAATATTTCTTCGTTTTTATCTAAAGCTTATTGCTTATTGGTTGTATTACAATTATTTATTATATAATTTACAAGCCAATTTCCGCGACTTTGTCTGCGTGGGCTTTTAAACAAAAAGAACACTTTTAACTTTTTATGATTTTACTTACAAAAACATCGGAATTTCATACAAATTTTCATCCCGTATTGTTGCCCTCTAGGAAATTTTCATCCCGTATTGTTGACCTCTATTGAAATGATTTTTACAAAAACGGTGAAATACGTTCATGTTAATTTCAATTTAAAAGCAAGCGAAGTGTGTATTAATCTGTTAGGTACATCCCAAGTAACACAAACTCTGTATAATAGAAAAACCAAGAACCAGTCCAGGCTTCCGGAAAGGATATATTCTGTTTAAAAGAATTTAACAAACTTAATAATACTTAAAGTTGTATAGTGCTCTAGCTCAATGTATTGCTAAGCAATGAGTTGTTATAAAGAATTAATATATACTTCTTTGCAACTTTTGTTGTAGCTTTAGGTATTTTGCAATTCCTATAGCTCTATATACGAATTTGTTACTGCAAAAAAGCAATGAGTTGTTATAAAGAATTAATATATACTTCTTTGCAACTTTTGTTGTAGCTTTAGGTATTTTGCAATTCCTATAGCTCTATATACGAATTTGTTACTGCAAAAAAGCAATGAGTTGTTATAAAGAATTAATATATACTTCTTTGCAACTTTTGTTGTAGCTTTAGGTATTTTGCAATTCCTATAGCTCTATATACGAATTTGTTACTGCAACAATCATTTGAAAAGCTTTGCAAAATTCTCTAATAAATCTCTCCAATATATAAGAACATTTTAAAGAGTTATAACTATTTAAAGGTAAAAGTTAATGCTCTTTTGATGCCAGCTGTACATAAGCATTGATAAAATAATTAGTAAAGCCACACCTCCTTATCCTTCATAAAAGGTCCTTTAGTAGGGCTTTTAGCTATATAGTAAAGTACAGAGAAGTATTTTAAAATGCCAATGGTTGTAATAAAACTTTATTTTTAGCTAATAACTATATTATTTAATTAGCCCTACTATAAGTTATATTTGCGAACTGTGCAAATGTATCGTAAATCTTGGAGAAAACTTTAAAGAACTGGTGGTTTCAAACGGAAAGTGCAAAAAGAATATAGAAATATCACCAGTAATGAAAAAAATAGTCAAGTTTTACTAGCGAGACCCTAATTAGCTGTATATCACGTATTTTATCGCTCATAATGCTTTAAGCATTACTACATACTCTCTTAACGCTGCGATGCAGCCTATCCCCTTAAGTAAAGTAATTTATACGGCAACAAACTGCCTTTAAGCTGTTTTTTCAAGTTTTATCAAACTGATAGCACTTCAACAAAATTTAAAATGTCTAAAGCTTGTGAGTAAACTGCCACCATTTGCTTTTATTTGCATAATATTACGAGTTAATTTTTATATTTTAAGGATGCTTAAAATAACACTAAGTCTATTTTACATGATGCGCTTCTTCATTTTTACCGAAATTGTTTACTAAAAATAAGAATATCCTTGAGAAAATACAGAAATATGTTTTGATTTTATCGTATTTCAAAATATTCATACATAAAATAGCTTTTTTATCGTGGGCGCGTGAAATATTTAATAAAAATATGTATATACTTTCACAATAAATTTTTAGCGTAATTGTTTACTAAAAATAAGAATATCCTTGAGAAAATAGAGAAATATGTTTTGATTCTATCGTATTTTAATATATTCATACATTAAATAGCTCTTATATCGTGAGCGCGTGAAATATTTAATAAAAATATGTATTCATTTCACAGTAAACTGATATCCGCAACCATATTTCACAATTATCTACTGAAAGACAAGTAAACATTTCATTCCCAATTATAATTTGTCCTGTACGTCGACAACCATTACACAAACTTTCTAACTTAATACTGAATAACTTTAGTTGGTAATTAAAACAGCGTAAATAATACAAACAACATTTGCAGATGCTAATATTTTACGCGTATGAATAACTCAGACTGGCTAAGCGCTATACAAAACACATATTTTAGGTCAATAGCAGATTTGTTAGCCTTTATCAAGCACGTAAAATGCCGTCATACAACAGTTGTAATGCTACAAAACAGTCACTCTAAAACCAAAGTCTGTATAATTTGGGGCCCAAATAGCACTTATAAGAGCTTCCTAAGCGCTTATAAAGACTTCTTGCAGCCTTTTTATACAGGCTTGGGATGGAGCAAATTCTGTTTTATATCTATTTAACAGCTTCATTGTGTTACTTGGAATAGACACCAACTTCAAACTGTAATTCAGATCAGATATTGTGAAAATAAGTAGTTACTTTTACCTCTTTAGTGCATCTTTTTAAAGCTGGTTGTTTTTTTTGTTAAAAAGTTTTTATTTTTAGGGTTCCTCATATCAAAAGGAAAAAAGGAACCCGATAGGATCATTTTGTTGTCCGCCGGTCTGACTGTCTGTCTGTCAAGACTTAGTCACTTAAAGTTGTAAATAAATCAAGCTTCTAAGTCAATGCAATAAAAAAATATGCTCAAAATACAGTTATTTGGCCGCATATTGTGACCCCATAAAGTACCATTGACCTAGAATCATGAAATTTGGCATAAAAAAAAATCCATAATAAAGGAAAATATCTGAAACCCTAAAAATTTGTTGTAACATCACAAAAAATTCTTATTTTGCAATTAAAAGCTTAATTGCATTTGACAAACTAACCGCGAACTATGTCGATGTATTGGGACAATAGTTGTCCAACGGCAGAGTTAAATTTGTCCCCCAATTTAGTTTACCTTTTACGGATCCCTCGTTGCGCGAGTCCGAATCGCACTTGACCGGTTTTTTATACTTTTGAGTAATGAATTTATTTTTCTCTCGTACACTAAAAACATCCATACTCGTATCAAAATTTGATATTATCACCAACATAAAAGGCGTTTTACCAGTTCCAAATTAATATCAATTATTTTCTTCTCCAATAGTTTTAGTTGTTAAATTCACTTCATTAATATGGGACCACCTGGGAAGAATACACTTTTACATAAAAAAACAATTTCTCGAATCGGTCCTGACGTCTTCGAGAAATCCGAGAACATACTTAAAACAAGATTCCCACAAATTGAGAATCTCCTCCTTTTTTGAAGTCGGTTAAATATGGCGGAACTCCATACAAACTCCCAACCCCATTTTACCCACTTAGGGACCTAATTTTCCAAAATCTTTTCGAAGTGCTCGCCTACATTATAATAGGAACCTCTGTGAAAATTCATAGTAATATTCATTTACATATAAATCTTTACTATAACCAGGTTTATTATTATAGTTGAACCCGTGCAACTGGGGCGCGTAAATAGTTGTTAGCCACATATCCATTGCTGCGCGCCCGCCACGCACGTGCATTTAACTTTGCTTTGAATGTATGCAGGTAAAATCATTTATCCAACGGCTAAGGTTCGCTTGGATGCGTAGCTTGATATTACCAAATCCAAAAGCAATGGACTTACGCAGTAAAGCTGATTATGAACCTATATTATTTAATCTTCCGACCACAACAAAAATAACGGCCAAGTGCGAGCAGACACCTATAGTGCACCGAAAGCTTTATACAAACATAGAATGGCGTAAGCCCGACTCGCGCTTGGCCGGTTTATATTATATGTTTTTTTACTTTTGTTTGTTGTTACGTTACAAGTAGTGTTTATACCCGTTCTTAAAATAAGCAAAAACAAAAAATCCAGTTCCTTGGTCTGAGTAACGTCTTGTCGTCATTAAATGTCTGTGGAAGGTATAAGTTACAGGGCGTCACAATTTGTCTCACTTATCGTAAAGTGCTGTGGGTTTCCTTGACGGTATTCATCGATCAAATGCGACACGTATCTCCACCGTTCTCATGTTTTGTCGTGTCACATCCGACACCTATTAATATTTTGTATATAACTAGATGCGACCCGCAGTCAATATTAAAGTGGAGTTATGTATAAATTTAGGCGCAAGGATGGAAATAAATCTGTTTTCCTATGTTCCTAAAAAAAGGGCTAGGGGTACAGGGTACAGGTAGGTAGATATGTTTGATATCAAGCCAGCAGATCAAATATCGGGTTTTTGCTTATTTTTTTCACTAGCTTTACTTCTTATTTTAAAGATAATTTAAAGTAAATTTGTAGTTAAAGAATTAATTTTGTAGGGTCAATAGGTTTCGAGAGATCAATGATGATCTGCTGGCTTGATATGAAACCAGCAGATCACATACTGCCTTCTTACGTATTTTTTTAAACAGTTTGATTGTTTATTTTGTAGACAATTTGTAGTGAAAGAATTAATTTCGTAGGGTCAAACAATTCATAAGAAGCTGATAATGTGATCTGCCGGCTTGACATACGTCCTCATTGTGATCTACTGGCTTGGCAAACATCTAAAATTGTGATCTGCTGGCTTGACATACGTCCTCATTGTGATCTGCTGGGTTGACATAAGTCCTAATTGTGATCTGTTGGCTTGACATACGTCCTCATTGTGATCTACTGGCTTGGCAAACATCTAAAATTATGATCTGCTGGCTTGGCAAACGTCCTCATTGTGATCTACTGGCTTGGCAAACATCTAAAATTGTGATCTGCTGGCTTAACATACGTCCTAATTGTGATCTGCTGGCTTGACATACTTCCTAATTGTGATCTGCTGGCTTGACATACGTCCTCATTGTGATCTGCTGGCTTGGCAAACATCTAAAATTGTGATCTGCTGGCTTGGCAAACGTCCTCATTGTGATCTACTGGCTTGGCAAACATCTAAAATTGTGATCTGCTGGCTTAACATACGTCCTAATTGTGATCTGCTGGCTTGACATACTTCCTAATTGTGATCTGCTGGCTTGACATACGTCCTCATTGTGATCTGCTGGCTTGGCAAACATCTAAAATTGTGATCTGCTGGCTTGGCAAACGTCCTCATTGTGATCTACTGGCTTGGCAAACATCTAAAATTGTGATCTGCTGGCTTGGCAAACGTCTAAAATTGTCATCTGCTGGCTTGACATACGTCCAAAATTCACGAAATAAGTTTTCAAAAATTAAACGCAGTTTCGTCTACCTCTCGTGAAGAAGTTACTTCAAAAGCCATATTATTATACAAATATTTCTACACAGGGTGCGTAGTATCCGCTCTGGGTTATTAACGTTTTAAAATAACTTGAACGCACTAAGTAGATAAGAGTAGATAGTTTGTTCGGTGCACAAATATATAAAAAAAACTTTATCTAAAAACATATTTCTCTCACAACTGTATAAATATCACAAACCGTGAGCAACTCAACTCTTTTGAAATGTACAAATTGAGCGATGAAAACGTCTAGCTCGTTCGTCGAGAGTGGAGCCGCCGCGCGCCGACCCTAACCCCATTAGTGCTGCGCCATCAAAGAAAGCATAATTAAGAGGCTGTGCTACTCGGAGGTATAAATGGAATGACCCGTCTGGCGCGACGACACGATGACGACAGTGGCTCTAATGAAGAAGTATTCATAAGGTTTTGCACTTAAGTAAATTATTATTGTTAGCTAGTCGTTTTACGTCCTTACAAAATGCTTGATGAGGCCTAGGCCAGCACACCGCGGTGATGGCCTAATGCAGATTAGCGGAAGAAAGCGCTCGTTGTCTAGCTTGTGGACGCTTGAGTTTTAAAGCCGCCCATCATATGATGACAACACCCTGTATCGACAGTTTAGCGCGCTTTTTCAAAGCACAAAGGAGCTTAAAATATGTGCTAGTAGAGCGGTCTGGTCACCCATCCTATGACTGACCACGCTCAACGTTAACTTTATTCGCATATCTAGATCCCCTATATAGATCCCCACTGCAGGGACACTAAAAAGTCTCTCAGTAGAGAAAGAAAGCTTAGACCATAATTCCATGTCGGACCATACTAAATCTCTGGAAGCTGGAAAAATCTTTCGGATAGATCTAGTTCATTTCATAAACCATTCTTGATAACATTGGATAGAGTTTATAAAACACTTTCGGGATCAATAATCAATATTTCACTATCTTGTATGGTTTAGAAATAATTGAGTAAAATCACCTAGTATTTCCACCCTGTATATATAACAAGGTGTGTAACTAGCATAGGTAGGTATGGTAGCTTTAACGTATGCTTGCTTATGATTTTTGAAACTTACTCGTGGCACGGAACGTTTTATTGTGCTAGTCAGACTTATGCACTTGGCCGTTTTCTACGTGCAACTCTTTTATCGATAATAATCAAATGGGGCGTCCATTAGTATAGTAATAGTAATAATAGTATTGTAAGCATAACTTCAAAGAAATCGCTAAAATAACTGACAAATTTAGAAATAATTCCACGTATTCGAGAATTAACAGCTTCGTATCTTAATGTTGTTAATTTGACAGTTTCAAAGGAAACACAGAAATGAGTAAACAGAGTGAGTGTATAAATAAATAAACTTGTTAAACAAACAAACAGCCGAAATTACCAATAAACGTGTCCATAATGTTGTTCGAGAAATACAAAGCTAGCTGTTTGTGTTGTAGATAGAAATAGAAAGGCTTATGTTGTAATCAACCGTTGTTTTGTGAGCTATTCGGGGGAAGCGAAAAAAGAACTTGGACGCAAAACTTCTTTGATCATAGAATACTTGCTAATTTTTTTTGTAAATTTTTCATTTTGTTCGAAAGTTTAGTTTTAAAGTGTTCCCATACAACCGTGTTCAATTAAAAAATATAATGTCTATTCTTAAAATAGTGATAGAAAAGGTAAGTAAGTAAGTAGTACTTAAACAATATACTAAGTGTTCTCTTCTTGAAAGCTAATAAACAAATATCTTTTAAAACATAAAATAAATAAATTCCGAAACGGAAGCGCTAAAATGGCTTAGGGGGAGGAAAAATCTGTAATTAGGAATGTAAAATACGTATTCGAGATAAAAGCATACAATCAAATAAAAAACTTACCAAAAATGTGAAACCATATTTAATTTCAGTTGTATTTACAAATGTTAACTTACATTAAGTTCAAATACGAAAACAACTAAATAAATAACTTAATTGGAAGTTACGCTTCAACTGTTAACAATTTAAACTTTAAAGATTCTTGGGTTATTCTATTATAAATAAAGTAATAACCAATTTTGTAAGGATAACCTACTTAAAGCTTAGAGATATTAAGTATACCCACAGATCAAAATTTATTAATAGCTTGAAATATAAAGGTTCATATTTAAGCATGGGAGTCTTTAATGGTATTAAATACAGTTTGCTGTAACTAAATAAAAAAATTAATGAAAACTGATTAACGGCTATGTTAGCCGCATGCCTTTTTCCGCTGGGTGAAGGTTCTCTCTTTGTTCATTCAGCCACCTCCTTGAATGCTTGCGGTTTAACATACATATTTTAATAGTACATTATGTATTAAGGGTGGTAAGGAGAAAAATTTCGATGCCTAAGGCCAAAGCTTTAATGGCTCGAGTTTGTAATTTCCATACCGCCATTGTCACATACAATGTTGTTGTGTCATCACATTTGCTGGTAAATAAATAAAAATATAAGGAGAATAAATAAACTCACCAAAACACTAATCAATAAGTTTTGAGGGTATTTTTTTGTAAATGTTAATATTTTGATGCTCATTTTCCAAGAATTAGCATCCTAGTAATAGCACTACATTCAATAATCGTCTACCCTTCAGGGAAATAATTTTAAAGTGCCAATAAGTTTAAAAGTAAATACTAACTTGGTACTTCCATACACGAAGTTGTTTCGTCTCACAGTCAAAATAATTTGAAAACCTAAAAAAAAACAATAAAAAATGTTTGATTTGATTTTGCATATGACTACTTTTATTGCAAGACTCTTATCATGAGTTTTTCTTAGTCCAGAATGGCCATTGTTCTTTAAATGCTGGCTCCTAACCTAGTCAATACCACTAAGACGAAAAGATACCAACGATAAATACATAGGAAGCATCAGTAAGGAGCATTGCACGAATGTACTACAATTTCAACCACTCTTTGCCTGTAGTTATTTTTTATAATTCTTTAAAGAATTGGCTTCCGGTTACAACCCCTCACGAGATTGAATTTCGCAAAATTCTTCCTCAATGAAGCCCTACATTGTTAAATAAAGAATTTACACACATAAACCTATATGCGCCAGTCAATCAGTTAGGAAGAGACAACATTTAAATACTAAACTATACGCGTATTATACCTTTTTTTTTACATAATGAAAACTATATTTAAACCCAACCTAACCCGTTGGTATACGCTTTACGCATTCCATTCCATGGCTGTACGCTCTCAAGGACTTATTTGCGTGTGTCGTAGAGTTTTGACGTCATAGGTGTGCGAATGTTTTGATCATGTATGGTATGACTAATCATTATGTATATTATAAAGTGAGGCCGTTTTATGGTGAGAAAATATGTGCGTCATTCATTGCAACTATTATTATGTTTATTTAGATAGAAAGCAGGATGTAATTCAAATCATTAAGCTTGAATAAAACGAAAATAGGGCTGAAGAGATCTTTAGAGGGTCCACAGTATAAAATATTATTCTTTGGACCCAAAAATCTAAGACTCAGTGTCGGACGGCCTCCTACCAGAGTCACAGGTAGCCAGTGGAAGACATCTCAAAACCGTTCGTTGTGGAGACATATGGGGGAGGCCTACGTCCAACAATGGATGACTCTGGGCTAAGATAATTTTATAAAGGCTAAGATAAGATTTCATTTTATATACGTATATTATATACGTTTTTTATATACGTTTCTTACATACTCATAGACGAATTACGTGAATGTATAATATGTTTGACTTGAACACTAGCGATTAGACAATTATTCTTGTAACAAGATATTCTGCTATTTCACCCGCATTGGGTAGGGAGGATTGCAAATGTTACTGTAATTTCTCGAGATGCAAGCTATGTCCCCTCCTTATTAAACTCCACCACTGCTTTAATTGTCTGCTTAGGTAATTAACGTTATAAGAGCAGCTCATAATTCAAAAAGATTCTCAAATATAATTCAGCTTACAAGTATATTTTATAATTAATGTTTAGATGCAACCGGATATACATTGAGCTAAATGACGGATACAACTTAGCAACTTATTAAAGATCCAACCTTACATGACTTATTTATGATGAAAACTTGCCAAGTTGATATTTGCTTGTCTAGCAATCCTCACGCGAGAGCAGCAGTGTTTACATTCCAGATGTAAATTAACTACAAAATAAATATAAGTGGCTATATTAACACCGTTTATGATGTCACTAAGTATATCTATTCGTCATAAACCCCTGGTACCCAACGGTTTATCTTTTATGAAGACGGAGTCTGGTGTAAACGGGTGTGCTTTATTGCCAGACGACGACGCAATAGCTAATTCTAGGGAAAAGTATTCAGCTTTACGTACTATTTATTACCAATACCATTGCTTTTTTTTCCTGCAGAACAGTAGATTCACTAGTGATGAAAAACGAAATAAAACAGGGGTCGTCCATTCCATTAATCAATTGTCCAAAAAAAGCTATTATATTTTTGACCTCGCCTCCGCCACAGCGTAACGAAACGTTACGGAAATTTTGATTTTTAGTACCTAATGTATATGTAGTACTACGAATTCAACTGAAAACATCTACATAAAACGTCGGTTTTTTGACATAGTCAAGTCATATTCCGAAAACGACAAAGCGCTCATTAATTTCCCTCTATAATTAAAAGCTTGTAACGGAACGACCGTTTCCGGTGGTCCGTCTCCGGTAAAGGACCGGATGATGTAGGAAACGATAGAAGTTTCTGGACATTCGCTCTTAGGTCCATTACCACTGTGGTAATTTAAATTTAGAGATCAAAGAATCTCTAGATGTTTGACATCGGTAAGTCAAAAACAGATTACTTTACGTTCTGCTTGACGTGGTTGTAAAAATTCTACTACTAATTATTTTTACGGATAGTAAACTGTGCGATCTTCTTCTAAACTGCAAATTAATTGCATATCCACTTCTCTTCTATAAAAGAAAACCGTCCTCGTACGGTTCTTAGTTTATATATACAACGTATATATATTACTATACTACGGCTCTACGCCGTAACTGAGGTCCGCGAGAAGATTTCTCTGTGGGCTGGTGCACGTTTGTCTTCTAACGACGGCGCACCGCAGCTGCTTTGCTGTCCTTATACTGTGGGAGGCCGGAGTCTACTGAACTCCAAATCCTCGGCCTGTCCGGAGTCTTCTTGACTCCAAAACTTCGGCCTGTGCAGTAGTGGTGCTATCTAAAACATCGCTACACACCAAGGCTACGGGGCGACCTGCTCTACGCCGAAGCTACTGGCGAGCTACGTCCACGTGCGGCCTTACCTTGTGCCTGCCACGGGCGGCATATTCATTACTCACCACACGCTGTTAGGCCACGTAACATCAGTCCCATCCGCGTCTTCTTTCTACGGCGGTGCTGACCTGAGGGGTGCCCACAGCGAGCAAGACATCAAATCGGGCTCTAGGCCGAAGAGACCTGAGTGTACTAGTTCCCTAATAAAAGCTTTTGAAAACTACACTTAAAATCCGTGTAGGCAGGCTTGCATTTGGCTATCGTTCTATTTATTTAGGTAGTCCTTTATGATTGTGAATTAGGTAGCTGTGAACTAGATATTTAAGTGTTACGAATCACCCTATGTGATTAGGATTTTGTGCATTAAAAGCTGTTACTATATAATGAAAGAGTATACTAATATAACCTGCCTTACCCTTGAAAAGTGTTTCTTTACTCGCCTTTGAACTCCCTCTGTCTTTTCTCCTCCTACTGAGCACCTAGCCGGTGCATTCGGTAACAGGGCACTACTGCTTTATCCTGTCCTGTTATAAGCTTAATTACCTTCTTATAAGGTGCCAATAGAAGTACTCTTCACGCACATTATCTTTGAGATTGCGGACTCGAAATCCAATTAAACTGTAGATACGCTACTTGGAAGCTGAACAAATTCAATATATTATATTGTCGACTTTGTCTTTGTGTACAAGTCGCTCCAGGTTATTAGGAAAATGAGGTCAAACATAATACGATTTCCGTTGGTAAACAGCGTTTCAACGTTCGGTACCTTTTAACAATTTCCTTTTTCTTTGTATTGATTTTATTTGTTTAATGATTTTCATAATGCCGATTGACTTACATCACTCGGTTGCTTTATTTTCCTTTATTTTTTATCTACTGCCTTTTACTTGTTTTAATATCGTCAATTACGGTCAAACTTTCAAAGCTTAATAGAGTTAAAAAAAATTTGAAACAACTAACAACTCTTGTTTTTCCCTTTCCCATCTAAGAGACAGTGATAGTTCTTTAAGGATTAGGCGCTTAGGTATGCATCGGCATCTGAAGACATAGAATAAATACGTGATGTTAGCAGTTAGGGTCATCAAAATGAACGACGTTTTTGGTGCTTCATTTTCTAAGTTTTAGTTTAGTGGTTACGGAAAGTATATAGGAATACTTTTCTGTCTCTCTGTTTATCTTCCAGTCAGGAAAGGAAAAAGAGTCCTGTCTTTTTCTTTGGAGCGCCTTGAAGAAGTACTTACGTCAGACATTTGGCGCTGAAATTAATTCAAGTAGGTAGATCCAGCGTGTTAAAAGTCCTGTAGTTTTCTTAAATTACCGTATTCCAACTTGAAATCCTTATTTCCATCAGTCTGTCACAAAATATACAAAGGATATTTCTGTTCAGTTTTACCAAGCGTTTGAAAATAGCTTTTTCAAAAATAAATTAACTTGTGATGAAAGGTCGAACAATAAATTGTCAGCGTTCAAGATGAGAGGAAATGCTGTTAACGTAGCACACCCCTAGCACCTCACCCTCACTTCACTCCCACCTCTTACTGGACATCTACGACCCTTACTTACACCACTATCTGTTCAGTCGGCGATGATAATGAATGGTCTATTAACGGACTTACAACTCTATTAAGAACACAGTGGCGGAGTTCCTATAGAAAAATAATTAAAAAAGGGTCAAGTGCGTGTATACACGCATTAAGTAAGGGTTATATAGAATAAGAATTATTGCGGATTTCTGAACAATTCTGAAAAGATTGTATTCAAAACCATTAAAGTTGTTACATTTATAAAGCCCACAGAGCGAAGAAGGAAGGCTGCGCGCGTCGAGTGCAATTGTGGTTCCCAGCTCTGTGATAAAGCCGTATTAGTAATCTTTTTTAGATTCTTAAAACACGCAGTTAGTAAAACTAAAACAATGCCAATAACTGGAACAATAGCCTATTCTACGATACTTCACGGTTTTTTTTTTTCATCCCTTAGTCAGGCCTGTCACTCAGTAGTTGTATTAGAAAGCCAGAAAAATAAGGTTATATACCCCCACACACACACACACTCACATACACCCACATCTAAAATACTTTCTATTTAAGAAAATTGTATACAATTTTTTTCTTTTCATTTAATTTGGAAATATTTACTTTGTAAATTACATATATAGTGATAAATTGTAATGGAAGGGCGAGATTACCTGTTACAGGTATTGTTATACTTACTAGGTAATCTCAACAACTATCTGTAAAAACTGTGGATACAAATAAACATTTTCATTGTCATATATATATATATATATACATATGTATATATATACAATTGTATGTGCATTGTATATATATACAAGAATTGCTCGTTCAAAGGTATTAGATTAGATAGATGTATCTGTCCATAAAACTTCGCAGTGAGGCAAATTATAGAATAAATAAAGATTACAATATATATAACACTAGACTTTGCCAGCGGCTCCGCCCGCCCTTAATTCGGTTATCGGCGTGGAACCCCTTAATTATACTAATGAAGTTTGCTATAGCAAGCTATAGCTACATCTATTGTTCTTTAAACTCTGTTATAGTTATTCCTGCGGGAACTTTTGAATTTTTCGAGATAAAAAGTCTAGCCTATATGCTATTCCAGGACCTTACCTATATGTATGCCAAATTTCATCCTGATGCGTCCAGTGGTTAAAGCGTGATTTAGTAACAAACATCCATCTAGACATACAAACTTTCACATTTTTTTTTTTGTTGGACACTTTCAGCGAATGACAATTGTCGCTCGCTGCATAACAACATTTTCACTACTTGAGCTAAAATAATATTAGTAAATTACAAGTTTGCAATCATTTTTTTGGAGTGAAAACTTCTTTAGCGGCGTTGTGCACTTTTTTTGGTATGGGTGAAAAAATGATAAACTCGCGTCAGGTCACGTGTCCTAATCGTGGAAATTCGTCAGACGGAAACCGTAATGCCACGCCTATTATAATTTTTATTTTTAGTATTCGCGATTATGAGTAGTACAGGGAGGTTGGATATGGAATTTTAATTCTATGACAGATTGCGATGTCAAATATACTACGTCAAAAAAGTAAATAAACAAACATTATTATTTCTTGACAATGTCAAAGACATGTCTTGTGACATATTTGCGTGTTAAGCGCGAATCGTGTGTAAAGGTTTTCACTTCTGCCGGCACTCCCGGAGTGCAACTCGTTTTTTTTTTTATTTATTCAGTAGCCTGAAACTACACGTACAATCGTCAACTTAATTCGTAGTAGGTCACCCTATTCATAAACCTAACGCATATTTGTTTCCCAGCTTTCTTTACTACCTCAAAATCCTATTGGGCTGCTCTAGACAGCTATCTTTTAAGGAACGAAAAAAAAAGTGCTTTTAGGGTTTCGTAGCCTAATGACAAAAACGGAACCCATGTAGTTCCGTCATTTTAGTCCGTCCATCTGTATATCACACCCTTATAATTCCGCCGTCTTTGCATCGGCTTCAATTAAATTTTACAGAAACGTCTTAGGTGAACCGCCATACAGGTTTTTAATAAAATTAAATAACTACTTATAATAACTTTCAAACAAAATTGTTTTGAATATAATCGGCAATAATACTAATTTAACGGAACCCAACTTTAAACGTTTTTGTTTTTGCCGGTTTTTTTTTTTCTATAAATATCTTAATCCTATACCTTAATACAAACAAACAAACAAACAAATCATTTTTTTTTTGCATCAACAACATTATGTTACATATTAATAGAATGTGAAGTTGAGTGGGCTCCACTTTCTTGTGTGACGTTGGCGTGTTTTGATGCCTCGATTGACGGATAAGGTGATGCACTTGAGGGTGGAGCGCTCTTGGATCGTTCGAGCTTGAAAACGCTCTCGAGTCTCTACTCTCCAGGCAGGGTGATTTAATCCGATTTACTCTCGAGAGGACTGTTGCTTATACAGTGTTCTATTGTCTGTTTCAAGGATTATTTTTGTTATAAGAGGTAGATATTTGATAAGACGTTATTTATTTTATCATAGAAGTTTTACCAATTTGAAAACAAGTTACGAAAAGTGATATGACTTTGCAGTGTTATTATTTATAACCCGACTTCAAATCGTGATAGTCAATGGTAATCATATCATATTATGGAGTTTATTCATAGAATAATACTAAATAGATTTTTTGATAATATAAATTAAAATTTATAATTGTTAAAACAATTCTGTTTTAAGTTATGCTGTGCAATTTTTGTTAGTAATATTTCGTGGTTTTCTTATAAAGGATATTTGTATGTTAAGCAGCTTTTTATTTACTAGGAGTTAATAATAATTGGTAAAAATAACTAGAAATTCTATGAACAATTACATTAGATGTGGCAAAAATACCATAATCTAATGCCGTTAAAAAGGAGAGGATTTTATTTGTATTGACATTTAAAAAAAAGAAGATTTAATAGATACATGTGTGTGGAAGAGACAAAGTTAGTGAAAGCTATGGAAAACTTCACTACCAATGAAATGTATATTATGTAGGTACCTAACTAAAATTCTCGCCTACTGCTGACTTATCCCTGTCGTTCCCGCCTTTTCTTATTGTGCCAAGTTTATTGTTCGAAGTTGGCTGAACTTTAATTTTTTTTTTTTTTTATAAATAACCTTTCCTTGTAAAATAATGAAACGTGGTACAAAAACCACCTCTCTTGGTACAAAAAGCAGGTTTGCTCCAAACTAAGCCTCCAAGGCAAACATCACTTCAATGTGAAACGTAAAAAAGGTTTTCTGAAGGTAGTTTTTTAACATTCTTTGTCCAGTTCCCCTTGTTAGTGGGTACCTATCACAATACGAGTAGACAGTATGAGCGTGGCCTTAAGAGTACTTGACGTGGGAACTAGTTTTCGAGTATACAAAAATAACAAATATTTGAAGTGTAATCTGAGCTCATATTTTTGCGATAATAAACACGGTTTCGTTTAAGTAGTAACTACCTGCGTCATACAACAGTCAATACATCTGTGGTAGTCTTGTACTGCACGCAAATTAGCACAAAATTCGTGAAAATCTATTCAATATACTAATATTGTAAAGAAGAAGTGTTTGTTTATTTACGGCTTTGTAACTTATGTAAAATCGTCAAAGTATAGCTATGTATAGGTAAAATTTTATATCAAGATAAATAAAAATATTATTTTTACCAAAGATCAGCCTATATGCTATTTTACTTTCTATAGACAGTTTAAGCAAGCTCTAGTGTCACATTGTTTAAGTCTGCACGTAACAGAAAACTTGAGTAAAAACAAGGACGACGCGATATGTAACTGAGCTTGCGTGAGTAGTGCAGCTGCGTTTCAACTCGCTGAGATTTTCATTGAAAGACATACATGTAAAAAAAAATTTCGTATTATATATCATTGTTATCAACATATGCGGTTTTCAGGGTCTAATGCACTTTCAGAGCTAGATATGCTTAAGCTAAGTTGTAAACTAGTAGCACTTAGAACTATTTGCCAAAACTTTATAAAATTCTGTGAAAAGGGGTTGGTTTAGGATTTTCTTTATCGAATAACATTTAGTAAATAGTGTTTTTACGTTTTCCAGAGTTTGAACTATATCCCGAAGATTACAGTTATTAAATTTTAGTCAGATCTGCTCAGCGGATCCGGAGAAACCTTTGCCAAAAAAAAAATAGGTAGTATAGCCTCGTAAGGGGATTGTGAAGTTTCACGTTTTTATTAAGTGGTATATCAGGTATAGATAGATGACTTACTACAATTTAGTTCTTTGTATCATTGTGACTATGAAAAAGGGGTTGGGCCTCTTAGCCCACGCATAGACTAAATTATATCTGACTTATATTGGGTTTTTCTAGATGTCGACGAAATAACAGAAATTTTATAAGGTTTTCTGCAAAAAGCTTTCGATGTTAAACTAACGAACGCAAACTTCAGCCCCCGACCGACCTCGGAATGGTCGTTAAACTATCGTTAGGCGGCCTCGGCACATACTAACGGCCCCAGATGACGATTTCGCTGTCCGGATAGCGAGATTAGTGTCTACGACCTCCCCCAATAGGGCCTTCCCCTGTAACACGACGCCGACGTCCCGGGGTTCGTCGGCGCCCGCAAGGATACACGAGGTATCAAAGAGTGCCGGGGCGCTTCTCGCCCCCACTCAATCGCAACCGCACCCGCGTAACGGGGAACTCCCCTCTTGGCGGTGACTTACTTTCGGGTTCGAGACTCACGCCGGTCGAAGGCCGAGAGCGACAACCGAAGCCGAGGCTGCCCGCGCGGGGAGCCCTTGAGCGTTGGGCGCTATATGGGCTGAGGCTCCTTCAGAGTCTCGCCCCAAAAAGCCCGGTGAAGCAGTATTGGCTGCAACAGCCCACTGCATAGTCAGTCCGAAAAAGAAAAAAACTTTAATTTTTTTCTTGCGACAAATTGCTTTTTTTTGTCGTACTCTAAAAATATCCATACTTGTAACAAAATGTAATGCAATCATCAACATAAAAGGCGTGTTTCACCAGTATCAAATAAACATCAACTATTTTTTTTCCCTAAAAGTTGTAAGTTTTAAATATTCTTTCGATTAAAAAAGGAATTTTTGTATTCGGTTCACAATTGACGGTGAAATTGATGGACATACATAAAAAAAAACCGTTGAACATTCCTCCTTTTTTGAAGTTGGTTAAAATATAACAAACTCTTTTAAAGTTTCTGGCATCTAGAGTTTTTTTTCCATTAATTTTTTGTTTAATTTTTTTGGGTTTTTTATTTATTTACTTTAATTTGCTTGTCATTTTTAGGGCTCTGTACCCAGAGGGGATCCCTGTACTAAGACTTCACTGTCCTTCCGTCCGTCTGTAAAGACCCTGGGCTGTATCTCATGAACCGTGATAGGTACACAGTTGAAATTTTCACAAAAAATGTATTTGTGTTGTCGCTATAACCACAAATACTAAAAACCAGAAAAAAAAATATTTAGGGGGCTTCCATACAAGAAACGTAATTTTTTGCCGCTTTTATAGTTAATGGTACGGAACCCTTCGTGCGCGAGTCCGACTCGCACTTGGCCGATTTTTTCTTTTCTAAACAAAGAAAAAAATGGATAAAAAGAAAAAATGGCATTGCGTAAGCTTCGTATTACTTAGGAAAGAATTAAAATCCATACAGGTTTAGGAAGCAACTAGAGCAGTTGAAAGCTGACCGCTCGAGACTGTCAGTCTCTCTGTGTATGTCGTCCGTCCCTCTATCAACTGCTCGAGTGGTTGTTTTGTATATGGCCACCCTAAGGCACAGCTCACACACAGCAGCGAAAGTTAAAGGAAACACAACTTAAGCTTTATTTATTTAACCAAAAAATATGTCAGCTTTAAAAAAAAATTTAACTACTGAACATATTTAGATAGTACTCTTATTGTTTTGTTGGCGATCATTAATATCGGTGGCGTCGTAGTCGCAGCTGATGTGTCAGGTTACGTAACGTCCGTGCCGGTCTTGAGATGCCTTCGTCCACTGGCTTCCTGCGGCTATAATCAGGTCGGCTTTCCAAATTGGGTAGTAGGCGGTCTCACTCTGCGGAAGCCGCAGAAAAAAACCAGGGTCATGGTCGCTACTTGAGAACCTTCCTTCCTTATCAGTAGTCTGTGTGATGTGGCCTGCCTATAATAAGAAGATATTTAACTAGCTTTTACCAGTGGCTCCGCCCGCCCTAAATTTGGTTATCGGCGTAGGATTATTACGTAAACTCCTTGATTATACTAAAGAAGTTTGTTATAGCAAGCTATAGCTGCAGCTATGGTTCGTTCGTGGAATTCGGTTATAGTTACTCCCGCGTGAACTTTTGAATTTTCCGGGTTAAAAGAAGCCTTTATCCTTTTCCGTATCTTTAACTATCTCTGTATGCAAAATTGCAGCAGGATTAAGTAACAAACTTACGTAACGTAGTTATTCCCGCGGGAACTTTTGAATTTTCCGGGATGAAAAATGTCTTTCCCCGGGACTCAGACAAATTTTATCTAAATCAGTTGAGCGGTTCCCGATCCATCCAGTGGTTGAACATGACAAACAACCAAACATCCAAACTTTCGCATTTATAATATTAATGGGATGCTGGTAATTAATGAATTTTGCTAGCGGCCGCCCAGCCCTAAATTTGGTTATCGGCGTGGGACTCTTTTATTTAATCTCAGTATTGATATTGTGATTTACTCCTTAATGAAGTTTGCTATATCAAGCTGTAGCTATAGCTATAGTTCGCTTAAGCTCGGTTATAGTTATTCTCGTTAGTTAGTAATTCCGGAATTTCGGGATAAAAAGCCTATATGTTATTCCAGGACCTAACCTATATGTAAACCAAGTTTCATGCCGATTCGTCCAGTGGTTGGAGCGTGAAGAAGTAATAAACATACAAGAGCATTGGGTTCCTTGGTGTCGACATCTCCAGCGATGTGTAGTTCTGAGATAGTTTACAAGATAAGGTGTAGCTGGCGTCCAAAAAACTAGGCAGTACTTCACGTCGGGGCAGAGGTTGCTGCTTTGCAAGTCGCAGATTCGGCCCCATATACGGAGTACTGCTGCCATCTCTGGGCGGTTGCACCCGGATACCAGCTTGGACCTTTTGACTCGGTACTCACATGCCGTATAGAACATATAAGTCTAAGGAGAGATTTTGCCTCCCTGTGTGTGTTCTGTCGCTTGTACAATGGAATATGTTCTGAGGAATGTCTGTGAAGTTAGCACCCCAATTCGCAGCACCCCCGAACTTAGTGTGAGTTATGGGTCCTTTTACAATAGTTCCAGAGTTCCCGACGAGGTGCAATGATAGTTCTGTCCTTGGGGGGCAGAATTAAAAAAAAAATGGGGTGCTAACTTCATGCCGCACCCCTTTTTCTGCCAAAAATAGTTTTTTTTTAGGTCGTCCTACAATATTCTATAGTTCCTGAAGCAATTCACGAATAGTTCTGCATAAATACAAAAGATATGATTTTTTTTCGGAAAATAACATTTTTTAACGACCCAATCGACACACGGACTAATATAAGCGGTCTAATTGGTTAAAATCGACATCAATACGAAAAGACACTCCGTACAAATGTTGAAAGGTTACGTGAGCTAATAGTGAGGGAAATAAATAATATTATTAAAAATCACCATTTGCCAATTTCACGGTGACATAAATTTCTTAAATTATAGGTATCTTGAAATAATCATAACAAAACGAAAGTTCTGATCAGCACCCCGAGAGTTTTGAATTCCAATGCGATTCTTTACTTCTAAAAAACCAAAATACAGTATATATTTGCATTTTGGTTTCTCTGGTGTAAAGAACCGCAATAAGATGCAGAAGTCTCGGGGTGCTGATCAGAACTCTAAAAAAAACTTTCTTCCTCTCAGTCAAAACTAAGATTTATCACCTTAGAAACAGTTTTTTTTGCATTCTGCAAATTTAACCGAACAATTTTACTGACTTTTGTTGTTTTCGAATGCAAGAGTGCTATTCGCGTACAGAACTCTCGGGGTGCTGATCAGAACTCTGGCAGAACTGCCTCTAGATGCGATATTCCAACTTTTATCACTAGATGCAATTTTTGCGAATAGTGCAACGATTTTTGGTAATATACCTGGTATTTTGGTTTCTCTGAAGCTAAGAATCACAATGGGATGCAGAACTTTCGGGGTGCTACTTAAAACCCTGTTAGAATTGCCCCTGAAGCGCTAAGTCTACCCATTTAGCTAGATGCAGTTTCCGCAAAAAATGTAACGTTTTTGCAAATATTTTTTGTATCTTTGTTTTTCTGAATCAAAGGTACGTAATAAAATGTAAATCTCTCGGGGTGCTAATCAAAACTATGTCAGAACTGCCTCTAATGCGATACTTCAATTCTTATTACAGTGCAATTTTCGCGAATAGCGCAACGTTTTTGTGCAAATATATACTGTAGTTTGGTTTTTTAGAAGTAAAGAATAGCAGTGGAATGCAAAATTCTCGGGGTGCTGATGAGAACTTTCGTTTTGTAATGATTATTTCAAGATACCTATAATGTAAGAAATTTATGTAACCGTGAAATTGGCAAATGGTGATTTATAATAATATTATTTATTTCTCTCACTATTCACTCACGTAACATACCTTTATTTCTTATTGATCAACATTTGTACCAAGTGTCTTAACCAATTAGACCGGTTATATTAGCTCGTGTGTGGATTGGGTCGTTTAAAAATGTTATTTTCCGAAAAAAAATCATATCTTTTGTATTTTTGCAGAACTATTCGTGAAATGCGTCAGGAACTCTAGAACTATTGCAGGACGACCTAAAAAAAAATACAGAACTATTTTTTGAAGAAAAAGGGGTGCGGCATAAAGTTAGCATCCCATTTTTTTTTTTTTTAATTCTGTCCCCCCAAGGGCCGAACTATCATTGCACCCCGTCTGGAACTCTAGAACTATTGTAAAAGAACCCAGAACTCACCCTAAGTTCGGGGGTGCTGCGAATTGGGGTGCTAACTTCACAGACTTGCCATAGGCAGGGAATTCATTCTCATACTTTAGAACCGAAATGGTCGCGTACAGTGCGGTTTCTTTCGATAACAATTAACATTGTTTTAAATGCTCAGTTAATACATTTTAACGACTTGTTTAAATTTAGATACAAAAGTACGTTAAGGTAGATGAGTTCGTGCCAAGAATGTAGGGCTATGAGGGGGCCATGTGTTTTGTATTCCTTCGACAGCGTTAGTAGATCGTAAGTCGGCTTAGTGCGTGCTTGTGATTAATCGATAATAACTCTAAATATACTACAAAATGAGGAGGTTTTTATTCAAACATGTCCACACTATTGTTATAATGTTTGAATTAATTAAATTGCAGTCTGATTGCATACAATGATATTATTGTATGCGCGGGAGTGCTAGTTTAATATTCATACGGCGCGGGCGCATCAAGTGTGTTTGTGTTTTGTTAATCGAAAGCTGTGATTAAAAAAATTAAGCCACGGCGACGACCGCACTCTGTCAGCCGGAAGACGTCCACTGGACGTAGGCATCCCCATATAACGGTCTCCATAACGCGCAGCAACGGTCGGTTTTGAATCGCCTGATTCCTCAGGCTTCCGGCGGCTCAAACCAGGTCGTCTTCGACCTGTTAGCAGGCCGTCCCACGCTAAGTCTTCCAATCCGTTGCCGCCACTCGAAAATCTTTGCCCTTTTCTTTCCTTACTTTAACTACGGCGATCACTTAAGGTTTTTTAAATTAGGAAATTAAAGCTTTTCGTATACTAATATAACTAATTACGTATTTAATTAGTCCCTAATCGACATAGAATAAGAGTATTCCGTAAGCTCTCTTTCGAACATCATTTCCGGTCAATGTTAATAGAGCGAGATAGCGCTAGATTTACCTTAAAGGTCCCTATATGTCAAATTGGTCATGTTTGTCGATCTAGGTCTCAGTTTGTATGTTTTTTATGATTTTAATATTATGTATGACACAGGAAACTTGATCTCTTAATCTTTAATCGCTCGAACGTCAAAACACGATCTTTGACATTTTACTCGATAAATTTATTTTTCGAAAAAACTCTTGTTTCGCACACATTTTTTGTTGAATCTTTAAATGATTGATAGGCAACTAAAATATCTTAATATGCTCACACCAGGCTTTGATAACTATCGTAGTTTTAATAAACGACGTTTTATTGATTTTACGCTAGATTTAAACGTTGGCTGTCGCCGTCACACTAGGCAGCAATTATATAGCGCTGTCTCTTTGCTTACGTCTCTGCATAGGTGCACTCTTTATCTTCATCATATAAGCATCCGTGCAGATGCTATAGGCCTTGGCCGGACAGATGTTCTGAAGAGAACGTACATAGTTACTCTCATAGAACCACACTAGCGGCTAGTGTACTTGGAGACTAGGTATTTAGCGTGGTCGAAGAGTGTCTATCATACAGATATCTCTTATGCTATGGCATAAGTATAATCAGTTATAGTGGCTCAGTGGGTTCCGATTCAGCAGTCGGGTCAATACCCACTGAGCTACGTCTAGGGGCGTGAGTTCGATTCATGCACAAGACCAAAAATTTATTATTTGTGTTTGTTTTAGGACTGGGTGTTTTCTATGCATAATATGTATGTATTTACAAAAAAAGTGTTATCATTCGTTGATGCACATATACATATGTGTATTTGTATTTGTATCCGATGTATCCATAGCACAAGCTTTGCTTATATAGTTTGGGATCAGACGGCGCTGTAAGTAATGTCCAAAAATATTTATTATCCATGGAACGTACGTCGAGATCATTATGGACTACATACAGCACGTACTTTAGCTTATCTAATAGTGCGTCAACAAATGATAACTCTTGTATAGCACTTCATATGAAGCGTCCTTGGCATTGATATTGCAATGATAGACATTCACTACTTCTACTACGTCACCAACTAATTTTTAAAGATCCAGTCAATGATTTTATGCGTTTTAAGCAAAAAAAAAGCTGATTCGCTATTTTGATGATCTAATTTGCGAAGCACGGCTTGAATCGATTAAATTTGAATATCGCTTAACTCCTGTTGCCAAATCGTCATTTCATCCCAATTCCGTCCGAGCACACGATGCTCCTGCAGTCGTAGGGCCTTTTTAAACGTTCTGGTACCTACATACATTTCACACGTACCGGTACCTACATACTTTTCACATGTTTCGGTACCTACATACATTTCACACGTTCCAGTACCTAAATAATTTTTACACGTTTCGGTACCTACATACATTTCGCCGCTACCCGTGGAGCACCCGGAACGTGTGAAAAGGCACTCGTTGACTAACTTCGTTGAAAATCGGGATGGGCTTCAATTAGACGTTAGAAAACTAGAGGATACAATAGAGGAGTCACCGTACTCGCCGCCGCTGTCACAAAACTTGCAGTGTTAGGGCTGCAGTACTCTTCATCACTGGCTGACCGTCCCGCGTATGCAACTTGGCGTAGTAAGTAAGTAGTTTTTCATCTGTGACGAGTCATTTCTTAATAGCGTCTCCTCTTGTCGAAACATAATTACTAGACTTTCAACGAATAGTATATTCGGCCACACGTCTAATACCGAATATTCTGCGGGCTTCCTGGCCGAATAGTTCGGCAAAAGTATTCGGCCAGCGCGTGGCTTCTCTCTACCACACACCGCGCCGCCCGCACGTTAATAACGCTGGACTCCAAACTTCAATGGGGTCCTCATATTCATAACCTAGCCAAAAAACTTAGCTCTGCTGTGTATGCGATCAAGAAAATAAGACAATTGACCGATGTCGACACTGCAAAAATAGTATATTTTAGCTATTTCCATAGTTTAATGATATATGGTATCCTATTGTGGGGTAGCGCTGCTGATGTAAATACAATATTTTTGTTACAAAAAAGGGCAATTCGTGCTATTTATAAATTAGGATCTAGGATATCTCTGAGGGATAGGTTTAGGGAAGTAAAAATTTTAACTTTAGTGTCGAAGTACATATATGAAAATCTTTTATATGTACATAAAAATATCAATAGTTTCAGCAAGAAAAGTGACGTTCACAAAGTAAATACTAGAAGTAAACATAAGCTGTTGGTGCATGATACACGTCTACACAAAATAAGTAACTCTTTTATGGGGCAATGTATACACTTTTACAACAAAGTTCCCAATAAAATTCAAAATCTATCAATAAGTAAATTTAAATCTTTTATCAAGCAGGTACTTTGTAAAGGGCATACTACAATATTTCAGACTATGTAAATGATAAAAATCCTTGGGACTGATGATGCTCAATTACAGGATGCATAGGTAAACCAAATTACAATGGAAATAACATAAAATTGTACGGCTAATTTTTTTTTATTTAAAACATTAATTGTATTTTTAGTTTATTTGTATTATTGATAGTGTTTTTAAAAGAGTAACTATCGAGATTCTTCCCGGTAGATATCAAAAACATTGTAAACCGGCGGGAAGGTGGAAGGGTTAAAAAAATAATATTTTATAACTTTGACGATTCAAACCATTTTGACTTTGACTTTGACTTAATCATACCGCTTCCACGCCACGCTGCTCTATTTATTTTGATTTATTTAACAATGAAATTGTGTAAGCCAAACAAGATAGTAATCCATTATGTCCTCTAAAAGAACTCTCCTATGGTACAGAAATTAGATAAATGCATGATTATTTGATTAATTACAAGAAAATACATTAATGAAAAAAAATAAAAATTATATTTATTTCGGTATTCGGTATTTGGCGGAAACGGATAAAAGTAGCCAAATAGGCCGAATACCGAATAGTAGCCGAATATTCGTTGCAAGTGTAATAATTATTCAATGGGTTTAACTGTTATATGTGCTAATAGACGTACTGAGCTATCTAACTTCAATGGTAATCATTATAAGGAGACCATTACATACTATTACCATTGCCGCACGCTTAGAAATTATGTAGGTACCATTCAATACCTACGCGCGCATAGTTCCAATTCAAACAGGATTTTTTTATCTAATATTAATCACGAAAAAAAAAAAACAATATACAGATTTTCAATTCATTTCCTCTACCCAAAGGCTGTCTGGAAGAAATCGCTTAGTAGCGATAAGACCGCCTTAGATTTTGTGCAATAAGAATTTATTACAGTACAGGAGGTAAAAATTAAGAACTGAAAAAAAATCACAAATCCTCATTTTACCCATTTAGGGGCAAATTTTATAATTTTAAGAATCCTTTCTTTGCTCGCCTACGTTATGTTACAACAGGAACCTTTGCTTAAAGTTTCAAGTCTCTTTGGGCTATTCTTTTATATTAATAAATTAACAAATTTCAAATGCTAATACTGGTCCATTCTTGTAATATGTATATGAATATTATTTCACACTCGGTGGGCAGGTTGTTTCCGCACGCACCTTATGTTATGTGCTTCGTATAGACTACTAGTCAACATTTAGATCTTTAATATATTATATTTTATGGTTCCATTTTATGAAAGATAAAAACGTTTACTACCGGCCCGCAACTTTACGTTATTAAAAACGGTAAATTGTTTCTTTCATACGAGTTGAATTAAAAGGTTCGTAGCCTATTTTCATTTGTTTATTTTAGGGATTATTCTTATTACAAACGTACATCGCTAATTAGGTTAATGTTTTTAACTATGGATATGTAGAATTGCGATGAAAAGCAGCCATGTAGGTCGTCGTAACCGTAACCATTTCTGTATCAGACGGTTTTTTTATTGACTTTAATCTTGGAAAACTCGTATAACTTCTTATTCAACAAATAAAACACATTAAATCGTTTAAGTGTCTCTGATGATAGCAATAGCTTGTGTCCAAATGGTCAACATCTGCAACTCAGAAATCTGTGAATCAGGACTTCATTAAGGTTGAAAGCTAACTAAACTATGTATGTATGACTTGACGGTTTTTTTATTGTTTTTAGGGTTCCCTAACCAGAGAGTGCCAACGGAGCCCTATAACAAAGACTACGCTGTCTGTCCGACCATTAAAACGCTCTTATTTTTAAACCCAAATAGGTAGAAGCCCGATTTTTTTACACAATATATGTGTTATTATGGGGGATTATCTAACAAACAATAAAAAGTTAAAATTTAATTTAATTAATTTATACAAGAAACTCATTTTTGTTATTTTTGCTCTATCGTAAAAACAGTAATACATACATACAAACTTTAAACTTGCAGTGAAAAATAGTGTGAACTCCAAAGTATAAAAACGAATAATAAAAACCGACTAAGTATGAGACGGGCTTAAGCAATTACTTTACCGGTACAGCTTATCCTTGAGAGAAACAGTAACACATTTGTTTTTTGGAAACTATAATCAAATTAAGCAACGTCGGGCTTGGTCAGTACTTAGATGGGTGACCGCATAGTGGCACACTTTTTTTATGTTTGTAAATTACGTAATTGGTGGTAGGTACGGAACCCTCGGTGCGCGAGTCCAACTCGTACTTGTCCGGTTTTTTTTTAAAAAAAATTAGGAACAGTCGACTCATGCGGGTCCCAATGGTAAGCCCTATCGTTTTCGGATATTATGGTATATAGTCGTCTTAAAAGATAGGCATTTCGGACAGCTTAGACCTGCGGCTAGTATCATAAATATTTCTCATGTTTTGTGTATTTGGTGAACGCACGCATAAGTAAAATTGTAAACATTCTGCAATTAAGTATGTAAACATTTTTTTAATTATATTTTTCTAGCTCGTTTCAGTATTTTCACTGGAGGTGATGATACATTTTATTTACGGATTCGGTGTCAAAACGTCTGTGTTTTGAAGGTTTCACCGTGTTTAATATTTATTGGCTCATTATACCGTACGATCGTGGATAATGTTTCGACTGAGCCAAAGTAAACAACTTTTTTTATGAATAAAACAATAGTCGTCGATATATCTTCCGGACATTTATTCCTTTTTATATGGACTTAGGGAAAAACAAAACGGACTACATAAGAATAAAGTTTTACAATGTAAAGCCTGACACATTTGTCCAGGTACCTGCATATTTTGTGGAATTAGCATATACCTACTTAAGAAAAATAAAACCGATAAACCGATGTCGGGTCACGTTTAGAGTACACTAGTCCGTTCTAAAGTTCAAAAAAACCTTAACTTACTCGGGCTATATTTCGAAATCTATTTGAATCAGAGTAAGTAATTTTTAAAATCCACAAATATTTTTACACCTACATAATAAAGGCTAACCATTGTGTATTAAGGCTTCGATTTAATTAATTTAGATTATTTAATATGCATAATATATAGGTAAGTATAAGTAATTATTCAATATGTAACAACCAAGTCGGAATTATAATTTTTAGGTTTTAAATTAAAACATGTTGAAAAATGCATCATGGCTGGAGACGTGCCAATAAATTCCTTTTACAATTAATTTTTTACAGTACCCTAATAATAATCATCATCATAATCAGTTTCTGTACAATATCATTTCACTAATGATGAGCTCAGTGGCTCGTCGCCGTTGCCCGTGGCCGTGGGTTGCGTTCAGTAATCACACTGTTTACGAGCTGGCAGACTGTTCCATTTCTCGACGGTGCTGACATTTGGTACAATAAAATAAAGCTGAGCCAGCCGCCGACCGTATAAAATAAATGAGGTTTATCGGAGCGAAACTGTTTTGATGCTACTTTTTTTTTTTTCGTTTAATTTTAAGGAGATCGTCTCAAAGCTATTTTGCATCCGAATACCAAAAAAAAGAGTTTGTTTAATTAGTTTATAGTTGGTTTCAATGTCGATATTCGTTTATGCAGATCTACTTCTCGAGTAGGTAGGTACGTCACAAATATAATAAAAAAATATAAGTAATAACCTTTGAAGGTTATTGATTTTCTGTTATTAAAATAAATTTTAAAGTTTTTTATCCAGCGAACCTATTTTTTAATAAACAAGAAGAGCATGAAGTTAGTATTGCGATTCTAAATTACAAAAAAATCAAACTTAAAATAAAAGATAAGAGATTCCTATTTATAAATAATCAAGGATTATAGTTATGTTGAATGAGTATTGTTCAAATCAAGTAACCAGGGAGCCAATTCTCACGCAATCGAATTGATCACGAATTCGAAATAAAGTACGAATTTAAACTTTTCTCGAACGAAAATGTAGTTAAGCAATTCTGGTAATGTCGAATCCGACATTTCTCGAACGCAAGCCGCTCGAACTGCTTCGAGTGGTCGGGACCGTTCGAGGCTACATCTCGCATTCTAATCATGACAAATTTAGTTCAAAATGATTGGGTTCTAAACATTTATTCTACTCTTAGTGTAAACTATATGTTCTAAAATCTAAAGTAAATGTCTAAAATGTAGGTCAGTAATTTAAAGGGCGGAAAAAAAGATTTATATTACCAAATATGATTTTTTACCTTTATTCCTTTCATAATTGATTGGCCAATTTTCGCAATTAGCAAAGTCGCCCATAACAATAATATTCTTCTATTTCTATTGATTTACATCATAAACACTTGGTTACATCACATACACTGACAAAAATGTTTGAGGTCCGGCGCCGCCATCTTTAGTGCTGCGTAGTATTTTGATAATACTAGGTGGTAATTTCATGTGAAAAACATTTAATAAACACAATTACACCTTTGAAAAATAAGAATAACTTAAAACTCTCAACCAAATAAAATACTCAACAAAAACAAACACAGTTTTTTTATTTTTGTCCAAATACGATCCGTTTGAAGATTATAGCAATTTATCAAAATAGGGATTTAGTTTACAAACTTGTTATACTTATTATTTTCTTATTAATAATGATAAAATCCAAGTAAAATGTTGCTTAAGCATTTTGTACTCACCGAAACCTTTTTTAATATATCAAAAAGGGCTTATAGAGTAGGCGTTTTTAAAAACGCTCTATAACTGTGCAACGGAACGTATCTCTTAGCGTAATCGGTTCACAATGGCAACATTTCACCGCTTGATGAAAATGATGTCGACGATCGAAATTTTACAGTCGAGATGGTGTCTTCCAGATAATCTCTAATACGAGATTATCTCGGATGAAGTGAGAATTAGGTCCCAGGGGGAACTAAGTCGAAAATCTCAACGAGGTACCCCAGACTTGTAAATTTGAGAGAAAAACGTATGCAAGTAAGTCTAGCCTTTCAATCACGGGTGATTGTACTTGCATACATTTTATGCCAAATTTACAAGTCTGACGTACACAAGACCGTAGGTACTATAAACTGGGCAAGGAATTATTATTGATATTCTGTGTTGGTAAAAATTATTATACTTATCCAACTTTTTGGCTCTTAAAAACTAAACTAAAAAAGTCTCATTCAGTTCACACTTAACATTTTATGCAATGTGTTTTGACAATATGGCAGTACATACCTACATATATATATATACATATATATATATATACAATAATAACTGGATTTAAAACAAACATTATTATGCATAGGTAACTAATAAAACCCTCCATGTATTTGACCTATCGATCTCTCTTAGAGTATGAAATACTAAGCATGCAATATTTTTGAAAGCAAAAAAAAAAACATAAAAATGACCACATTTTTTTCCACGCAGAAATAAAAACTGTACATTAATTTTACCGTAAATTACTTAAATAAAATCAATATAAGTCAGCGATTTGTTCCTCGTACCGACAGTGCCGAGCTTACGTGCCGTGTCTGTTAGATTTATAATGTGTAATAAATAAGAATAATTTTCGTGTTATGGACGTAAAACAATCGTTGGTCGATCGTAAAGAAAACGTAAACAACAAATGTATTGTAGTTTTGGTAGCCGCTAGTTGGCGCTGAACCAATGTTAATACGGCACGGAAATACTGGAGAAGGAAGGTTACTCTGTGCGAATGTGCGATAACTATATGTACATATATTATTCGGAAATTGTAACGTAATATTTCCAGTGTTCCTTGGGAAACATTTTAAAAACGTTTTCTAAGGGGAACTTGCATTTTTGAGACAAAGCAAACCGCTTGGAACAGGTGTTCTGGGGGTGATCTGAGCTGATTTAGCCCAGTTGCCACGAAATTGCTCCTACTATGAAGCGAATGGATTGAGAATTGTAAGGATTGCTTCATAATTGTTAACCCATCATTTTTATTTATTAGTATTATTTTCCAGCGAATATTTAAAGTTTTCACTGTAAAAGAAGCGAATGTTATAAGAGTTTTAAGGTTTGCCTCATGAAAGCGTGTTAAAATAGTAGGTATATGTACTCTTACGAATATCTTGAGTTTTCACTGTAAACGAACCGAATGAAATGAAAGTTGTAAGTTGTAAAAAACAGTTGTAAAAATCTTTGCTGAAAGATTTTAAGTTTTCTCTGTTTATTAATCATTTTAAATTAAATTTAACTTCAGACGGAGTACGTCCAATCTCGTTAATTCTATTCTATTGTATGCATACAGACAGACAGACGGACTACCTCTTCATGACACTGAAATTCTTCAAGCGTAAATTAAATTCCTAAAGATCTGTCAATATTTTACGACGCATTTATATTTTAATTTATTATTCATTGTGTTAATTGAGAATCTGTAGTGACGTCAATTAATCGGCTTTAAAAACGTCGTTAATCGATTATTTTGCTGCTTCCAATTAACGCGTTTTATGAGTGATTTGCTATCCAATTAATCTTTTAGTCGACAATAGGCTTAATTATAATTAGTTTATTTATACCGTTTTTCCACTCTTTGAATGTAAAATACTTAATTTTATTTCATTGTAAATTATATTATTTAGTATTAATTTATTATTTTTATTTATAACTCAATATAGATGAATATTCTTTATTCATGTTGCATTAAATCTTTAGTTTATTCTTAGTAAGAGTTTGATGGTCCAAATTTGAACTTGAGTTTTGAACCAATTGAAACTTTTGAGTGAGTAACATATACGCGACTTAATGAAATATTTTTTTAGAGCCGATAAAAAAATAAAAGGTAAAAGTTTATTCCCGTGTAAGACCTAAGAATATGAAAAAAAAAACTATAAATTACGTGAGGTGATTTTGGCGATTTTTCGACCCCCTCTCCCCTTTTGGTATGATGTGTGAGATTTGGCTCGAACTCCTCCCTACTACCACATGAGATTTTTTAAATACGTATCGTTAGTGTAAATACTTTTTATCTCCTAAGATATTCATTGAAATCGAGTGATGTACAGGGAAATTTTGTTTTAAATTAAAGACTTGTGATGAATAACGTATTTATTATAATATGCCTTCGCAAATAATGCATTATTTTAGAACAAATTTGGTAAGCATAAAAAAGGTTATAGTGAGCCAACCTTAAAAGACATATGCTGTCGCTGATTTTTTTTTAGAACTTTTACAGGGAAACAATTCTGTCATACATGATTTTTGCGAAACTTTAACCGTTTACGCAGCGCACGAAGCGGAAGCTCTCAAAAGGAAAAAACTCCCGATTTTGAAACATTCTTCATTGGTGCTCTGCTCCTATTAGTCTTAGCGTAATGATATATAGCCTATAGCCTTCCTCGATAAATAGGCTATCTAACACTGAAAGAGTTTTTCAAATCAGACCAATAGTTTCTAAGATTAGCGCGTTCAAACAAACAAACTCTAGCTTTATATATTAGTATAGATATTACGATCCTCACACACCTTAGAACCTAAATCACTTTCTGTGCTGGTTCAGAGGTCCTTCCTCCCACGAACTCTAAGTTGTGAAATGAGTTTCTTAAGCACCAGTATGGGGTTCTTCTAAAAGGAAGTGATAAGCGTGTGTTTGTCACAGTAGTGGTGATATAAAAAAATTACTATAATTTGGTGTAAAAGATTTTACCTTGGTTTCGAGTCAAGTCTCTTGTTTAATATCATATTATGATGTCCGACCTTGGGATAACTTTATCACCGCCAGCTGCGGTCATCGGTTCTGTGGGGTCACAATCCCACCCACGACACGAGCCACTAGCGCCACCGTGGGTGACGCGAGTACAGAGCCGGGCAACAGGCGCCCTTACTGTAATGTCATCCGTGCGGATCTGGTACATTATCAGATTAAACTGATGTGGGTTACAGAGTACAGACGTCAGTGACACTGTTACATTATTTATGACCGATATGTTATAAGTACATAGTTGTTCTAAACTGGGGATTGCTAGTAGAGAAATGTTTGTCCGAGTTTCTGTTATACGTAGTCAGACCTGGTTCCCAGCATGCGTAAAAATCAGACAAAACAAAAATCGATTACTTATTACATTGAGGTGTTTCACAATGTTAATGTAATTTCACGTAGGTACCTAGTTGCTTGGTTTAAAATTATATCAATAACAATTTTAAACCAACAGCTTTAGTTAAACATACTGTGCCTAGGAAAGTGATTAATATTTTTAATAAATTTTAGTTTAAGTGTTAGTTATTGGACATTGTTGATGGTCATGTAAGGTGATTAGTGTAACCACAACATTGCAAGACGAGTTAGGAGTGCTATGTTACTCCAATAGTACCCAGAACCAATGTCACCGCGCCCGCGCCGCACAACATTCGAAATTTTGAATGAGCAATGCCGTAGCTTGATCAAGGAGGGCAGGCAGTCAGTTTCAAAAGTATTAGGGCGGAGTTCTGCGACAAATTCACATCGATAAATTTGTTGAATGAAGATCTGTCTTGCGGTTAAATTTGCTAACTATAAAATTCTCAATTAACTTTTTTATCACATAAGGACGTAGTGACTATAAAATATAAACTTATGAACCAAAACGTTACAAATCGTAAATTGCCATTGCACTACCATGCAGGCATTACTACATTAAAGCTGTTAGGTTAGCTGTAAATTTAAGCAACGATTAGACTGACGCATAAGTAAGTAGGTATTAAACAGATAGACAACGACAATATAACTACACTGTTTGATATAATGAGTGTTTATATTTGATTTAAATGATACATATCTACATAAACATGTCAATGAAAGCAATAAATTAGGGCATCGCAACACTACCAGAAAGACACGCGGTGATCAATACACTATATTGCTCTCTAGAAACGGCAAAGACACGCTCATAGTTGCAACTGCGGTGAGTAATTTATATTTTTTATATTTAAATATTTTAGGACGTTGTTTTTCGACTACACTTTGGATTTTACGTATTTTATTCTTTAAAACCATATAAATACGTATTCTTGTTCCTATCGGTGAGATATATTCCTCTTTTTGAGCTATTTGACACCTAGATTTTTGTTCTTTATGTAATTATGCGACACAAAAGTCTTTTTTTACGGAGCTACACCAAGCGAAAAAGGCTGCGAGTAACTAAATAACACATTCGCGAGCTTTGAGGCAAGTATAAAGTATTGCATCCCCACGAGTTTCAGTAGTTTTCAGAAGGTTTTTATGGTAATTAAGGCAGGTATTGAACGGGAGGATCCTGGAACCAATTAATAAAAAAGGAGAAAAAATTCTTTGTTGTTAAACTCTAGAACCAAAGAACAAAAGAGCGTGTTCAGTAGAAAAAAATGACCCTAAAACGAATTGTAAAAAAAAAGATTCTAAAAACTGAACAAAAAAATTAAAATCCACATAATAAGTTCACAGAATAGAGTATTCCCCCCCGTTTTTTATGCTATGGGTACTTGAATATTGCATTTAAAATAAAAAAAAAATCAGATGTGAGACAAACACTCAAAAGTTGCCGAAGAAAAAAACTATTATAGCAAACAATAGTATCTATGCTATATTTACACTAAAACCAACCAGAGAACGTATACTGACCGACCGGCCCAATCGGAACCAAATACAACCAATAAATTAAAAAACACTATGACTTTGAATAAGAACTGTACTGGAAAATACAAACTACTGCATCAAAATCTACCGTTGATCAGTATACAATAGGAAAGCTATAAAGAAGCTGTACGACTACTACCTTAATTACGAAACTAATCACCACCAATGCAAATAAAGCATTGGTGGTGATTAGTTTCGTAATTAATCACCACCAATGCTTTATTTGCATTGGTGGTGATTAGTATAAAGCAAATAAAAATTATGAGAAAGAAATGACTATAATTTTTATTTATGATCTACTTAGGTACGCCTAAAAAAAAGTTGCATATGTACCTCACGACGGCTACGTTCCCTTAGGCAGTAGCCCAATTACTCAACAAGCGCCGAAATAACCCCACAAAAGGATGACATCAATTCACCGTTTATTTTCATTTATGATCCACATAAGTACACCTGAAAAAGGTTACTGAAGCTATGATAACTGGAGAAGAAATCAGTTATAAGATAAATTAATTGCATCGCTCTACTGTTTGACACCTACTTAAATATGCCTAAAAAAGTAACTGAAGTCATAGATATTAAAACCGAACTATGCCAACAAAAAATCAAAAATGCAAGTACTTGAATATTTACGCGAAAGCCCGAGCATAATTTATTAATTATACCCATTCGTGACCCACTAAATTTAGTACGCCTGAAAAAAGTCACAAAAAAAGAAAACGTAATCGTCGGGACTCAGCGTTGTAGCTGTGATGTGAGTAATAAAACTGCTTTATGAGTATTTATCTCTATTTATTATTTATCAGGTATGCCTATGGTAATTGAGAGCTGTAATAGAATACTGCCATATAAAGAAACAAAAAATGCAAAGGTTTGACGTTCGCTTCATATGATTTAAATTTCTCCATTGGTAATTTCCATTTATAATCTATTTAGGTACGCCCGAAAACAGTAACTAAACCTATGAAAAAAGGACTCTGAAACTAAACACCGTCAATTAAGAAACAAAAACACTCACTTAAAACAACGAAATTATTTTATTGGTTATATACATTTATCTCCTTAAAAAAAAAAATAAAGAAAACCTGATTATTGGGATTCACCTACAAAAGAATGAAACTACTGCATAAATATCTCAATTCATCATTAAATTAAAGTATGTTCGAAAATAATAACTGAAGCTATAAAAATACGGTGCTGAAACAGAATACTGCCAACAAAGAAACAAAAAACGCAACAGTTTGACGTTCTCTTCACAAGTATTAAGTTACTTTAATAGTTATTTTCAGTTTAAATCTACTTAGGTACCACGCCATAAAACAGTAACTGAAGCCATGCAAAAAGAATACTAAAATCGAAGACTGCCATTAAAGAAGCAAAAACTTAAATGTATGAAATACTCTTACTCCCTTAAAACAACGAAATTATTTTATTGGTTAAATTTATCTATAACCTACTTAAAAAATGCAATTCTTGGGACTTTGTCTACTACAGTTAGCTACAGTGGAACGTAACTACTTCATGACTGTTTCCATTTTTCATTTAATTCGATATGCTTGAAAATTGAAACTGAGCTATTAGAATAGGAAGCTAAAACCGAACACAAAGAAACGAAAAACTCAATGGTTGTAATACTTCCTCAAAAACAAAAAAAATCTTGGTTATATTAATTTATGATTTTATTAGGTATGCCTTAAAAAAGTTACTAAAGCTACGGGAAATAAGACAACGAAACTGAAAATTACATATAAACAGACAAAAACGCATGTCGTACGCCTTAAAAAGGAAATGAAGCAACTATAAGAGGATAAAGAAACTGAAAAAAAGCCAATAAATAACAATAAAAAAATGCAGCTATTGAAATTGTGTAACAATGTAATTGAGCTACGCCATTAAATATTTTTATTTTTTATCTCATCAAGTACGAACAATAATAAATGAAGCTTTGAAAAAAGGACACCAAAACTGAAAACTGCTATAATAAACTGAAACGTAAGTGATGAAAGGCCGCTGTAAGAACATAAAAACGAAGATAACATCCATTTATGATTTACTTAAAAATAGGGTACGCCTAAAAAGGTAACTGAGATTATAAGGAACAGAACAAGAAAAACAAAAAACTGCCAAATAATAAATAAAAAAACCCCAAACGTTAGAATTCTGCTACAAAAGATGAAACTACTATCCCATTTTAAGTACACACCTACAAACTTACACCTAAGAACAGTAAAGCTATGGAAACAAAACACTGAAACTAAACAGCGCTAATAGTATAAAAAAATCTGGACGCCAAATCAAGCCATCCGAGCAAGAACGTGTCACCGCCCGCGAGCCCTTCTTTCTGAGGGCAGAAAAGCCAATCCCTATGCTATGAAAAGCCTATGCTTAACCTAGTGATAACTGAAACGAATCGAAAATGCCTTATTAACGACATAAACTGAAAACCATTACAAGACAATAAAATGCATAAGTTGGAACGCCAGTCAAGCAACAAAGGAACAAGAGTTGTAATGCTAATTGGAAACTTCTAAAGCCACACGGATGTAAACCGAATAAGCTGGTGCAAATGAATACCATAAAAGAAGAATCAGAACACAGAAGAGTTTAGAAGCCAGCACGCAGACCACAAACGGCAAAGCAGTCATTTCTTCTTTCTTGTATATATTAACACTTGTATTTATTTATCATCCAGCTGGCTAAAGGGTGCTGGTACCGGTCGGCTCTATCCCTCCCACTCCACATCATAGACTGCGAAGTCCTACACTACCTGCTCCATCTACTCCGTCTTACTGGTGTCTTGGGCAGAGGTAATAGGCACACATAGGAATGCCATGAGATGGACGGGACACTACTAGATCACTCGCTAATGCGCATAACGCCGCATACCTTCCAGTGGTTGAGGACCCTCCGTTTCTTCAGTTACCACCTTATTGAACGTTTGCACAGTTCCAGCCCGCAGTTTTGAGCACTCTACAGAACCCTCTCATCGACAGTTCTATTCCTATGTGACCCGTTCCTCGAGTCTTTGCAGTGGAACGCTGGCTGGTAAGACGCTGTAACGGAACGGAACGGAGTTGTTCTAAACTGGGGATTGCTAAATTATGTCATATTACCTTCTCGGTAATAATAAGTTTTCTTTTGAAAGTGTATTTTCTTTGAAGTTATAAGTATCCAACTTTTAAATTGGCGGATCTGAGGATCAGTGGGTAATGACTTGCCTGCTAAACCGAGGGGTGTGGGTGCACAGCACAAACACTTAATGAAAATTTGTGCATGTCTAAGTGTTGGTGCATGTATAATACGTAATGTATTTACAAAAATATTTTGGTATAAGCATCCATATCTGGTATCATAGTACTTACAAGATTTTCTTAGTTTGGTACCGGAAGGCCCTGTGTGCAATGTCTAGAAACATTTATTTAAAAAAATAGGCTTCAGTGGCTGGCCACTCTTTAGAAAGTTTACACATCAATTAGCAGGCTTTCATTACAAACTAGAATGTTTATATGCATTTCTCATATTAAAATGCTTATGCATATCTGTTGAGTGCGGTCCTTGGCGGACTCCCCACAGTACCTAAATACCAAAAAATGCATAAGTATCCAGAGGATAATTTGACTCAGATGTGTAATTGTCAAAATAATACACATTTATAATTACAACTAAATCGGCTATTGACTTAATTGCTTGCGTAATTCAATGAATTGAACGTTCAAGTAATTTGCGGTTAGCCGTGAATAAACAAAATATAATAAGGTTTACGTCATTCGGTCCCCATTATGTAACGTTGACTAAATAATTATTACCTGTTTTTGAAACAGCCTGTACCATGCCTGTTGATTCATCTGTATCCACATGTTAATTATGTTTATTATTATATACTTATACATACCTATATACACTTTTGCATAGCGGACTCCTTTTTTAGTGTTCCGTACCCAAAGGTTGTGAACTGATCCCTATTGTTAAGTCTACGCTTTCTGTCTTCTATCTGTCTGTCTGACCATTAAAGGGCTCTATATTTTAGACCGAAACAGGTAGAAGCCTAGAATTTGTACAGAATATGTGTTATAATTGCGGATTATGTTACAAATATTAGAAAGTTAAAAAGTAAGTAAGTTTATTTATTTATAAATTAATTAATAATAAGAAAATAAGTAAAAACATTTATGGGGGGTCCCTATACAAGAAATATGTTGTTGTTTTTGTTCTATGTAATACATTCAAGTTTCAAACTTGCCGTGATTATAGTGTAAGCTCTAACTAAAGTATGACAACAAATAATAAAAACTCTCAAGTGTGAGACGGGCCCGAGCCATTACTATCTTAAATTACCGTATATCAGCGCCACTAACTCCACTGTATAATAACGTAAACGCGATTTGGACTCACGCACTAAGAGATCCCGTCTATTGCCCGCCGTCCACTTGCGTAGTTCCTTTTTTCTATTTTATTTATATTCTATTTATTTTTAGGTAGGGGTACGACAATTTGATAGGTAGTAAAATCTAGCGTTAACAAAAAGCGTTGTTTCGATTGTAACATAAAAAATGCGTTATGCTTTTATAAATGATTTCATTTAAAGCTTCAATCAATTAATTAAAGTTTAATTAATCAATTAATAAATTAAAATTACTTTAATTTTTTGTTTTTTTTTTTCTTTGTTTTGTCTTATTTCTTGGTTTTGAAAAAAAAAGGAAAAAATGTCGACGGGGAACAGACGGAACCCCTTATTGCCTCCGTTCGACTCCCACATGACCTTATGCTGAATCTCAACAATCCATACTTTTCTTAAGAAAACTATTTTTTTTTTCTTTTTATACCACTAAGGTGGCAAACAAGCCTACGGTCCGCCTGATGGTAAGCGGTCACCGTAGCCTATGGACGCTTGCAACACAAATGAACTACTTAAATCCCAAGTGTCAGAGTCAGTGCAGCACTACGGCCAGTATTTTTACAAAGAGTGGAACCAGCAACATTAACAATTCCTTATAGTTATACCCGTTTTGAGTAGTGAAGCTACGAGTTTATGAAACTCCTACTGGATTCACCAGTGGAACCAACAGACCGTATAGCATAAATAAATATGTCGAGTACCCCATTGCAGTTTTACTTATTTATGAAAAAGACTAGCTTTTGCTCGCCCTAAATTCAGTTATCGGTGTAGGATTTCGGCAACTTCCCAATTGTTTGTCCTTCCCCGGGACTCAAACTATCTTCATGTCAAATTTGCCCACGATTCCATCCGCTCTTTATTCGGTTATCGGTGTAGGATTTCAACGGTAACTCCTCATTATAGGAAGAAAACGACTCACAATTGACGTTTTCTAGTACCCTATATATCTCCATGCCAAGCGACAGACAGTTACTTTCGCATTTATAATATTAGTATGATTGATGGGTTAGATTTAGATAGGGTGACCGATATTGCCACGGAAGATCAAATTTACCCATGACACTGTCGGTGGAGTCTAAAGGAGAGAAAAAAACCGGCGCGCGCACCGAGGGTTCCGTACAAACTTATTATATGTAGATAGTTCTTCCATCATGGGATCAATTCTAACAGGTTTATGCCGTTATTATCAGTTTTTGGATTTTTTCCTATATTTGTGATGTTAACATCTTGTTTCTTGCCAAATTTCATGATCCTAGGTCAACAGGAAGTAGGTACCCCATAGGTTTTGATTTATTTGTGAATGCCAAAACATGTGACAAAAATTGACGTATTTTTATATTGCGTTGATTTAAAAGCTTGATTTATTTACAACTTCCAGGGACCATAGACCTTAAAATTTGATATTAATTTCAACTTAATACCTTCACGCTTTCCTGAGAAAAAGACAGACGGACGGACGGAGACAGATGGACAACAAAGTGATCCTATGAGGGTTCCTTTTTTCTTTTTGAGATACGGAACCCTAAAAACCCATGACACTACTAGTTATAGTGTCACGAAGTAGTGCCTATGTAAAGTAACGAAAAAAACAGTGTCTTGAACGCTTACCATGAATTTCCCCTCATATCTCAAAGACGATTCCGTCCCCTAGAAACGTTTATTTTCCAATATTAGAGCGTTTTTAAAGTGTTAAGGCATTACTAAGGGTCTAGTATCTATACTAATATTATAAAGCTGATGTTTGTTTGTTTGTTTGTTTGCTTGAACGCGCTAATCTCAGAAACTACTGGGCTGATTTGAAAAATTCTTTCAGTGTTAGATAGCCCTTTAGCGAGGAAGGCTATATAGGCTATCATCATGCTAAGACCAGTAGGAGCGGAGTACCATTAAAGAATGTTCCATAAGCGGGGTTTTTTTTTCTTTTGAGAGCTTCCGCTGCGTGCGCTGCGTAAACGGTTAAAGCTCTCCTTTAAAAGGTCTAAAAAAAAATCCGCGACATCATATGTCTATCTTTTAAGCTTGGCTCGCTATAACCTTTTTTATGCTAGCCAAATTTGTTCTAAAATAATGCATTATTTGCAAAGGTGTTTCTATAAACATGATATTAATCCTTATCCAAATAAATACGTTATTCATCACGAGTATTTAATTTAAAACAAAATTACCGTTTACATCTTTGATTACAATGAATAATCGCAGCTTTAAAATAACATCGCAGCAAAATAATGATCAAGTACTGCGCGCTGAAATTTAGCACACCTATAGCTATTTTAATGTAGACGTGGGAAAGGATTTTCCAAAACTCACCCCCTAAACGGGTTCAAAGTTTGTATGGAGCACTTAGATCGCAAGATTAATCCAAGTTGATTAATTTTTAGTAGTTAAATTATTTAAATTGATTTTGAGAAAGAGAGAGAGAGAACGCCTAATGTGAGTAGGTTTTTTTTTCTATAATTGAGGAGTTGCCGTAAAATCCTACGCCGATAACCAAATATAAGGCGGGCGAAGCTAAGAGTTGTGCTTAATAAATTCTTCAGATCACTTGCTTCAAAAATATATGCAGTCACGTTACTGTACGTTATGTAGATATGATTGTTTAAAAAAAAAGAGATTACTACGTTACGTATTGTATTTAGCATTAAAATTAGGACGTTGATTGTTTTTTAGGTAAAAAGTCGTATATAATTAAATACTTATATTTGTCTAATACATTTACTGAGATGTTTATAATACCATGCCTCATTACAGTACAGCACGGGCGCTTAATACAGACGTCAAAGTATGACGTCAAACTGTATAAAAACAAGATGATTTCTATGTTCATAAATTAAAATATGTTGCATAAATAGATAATTAAATAATAGTTTATATAAAGCAATAAATTACTTCAAATATGATGAATTACCCTAAGCTGTTTGAAAACTGCTGGCTAGGGTGATGTTTTAGTCTGTCTAGTAGAAATGTTGAGTCTTAGTATTTGTCATTCGATTCTTTCGTTTGAACAAGAGCGTGATTCGCTTTCGTATCAGACTGTTGTCACAGAATAATTAATGCTGTTTTGATATCTTCTTATCAGCCTCATACGTACCCACTGCTGGGGCACGGCCTACCCTCAACGAGGGTGATTTTGGCCATAGTCCACACGCGGGCCCAGTGCGGATTGTGGTCTTCACATACGTCTTATTTGTTTTATTGACGTATGCAGGTTACCTCTCGATGTTCTCCTTCACCGAAAAGCCAGTAGTGTGAATAATCAATGTACTTGGGAAATTAAGAAAAAGAATCATTGGTAGGTACACGTCAGGTCTCGAACCTCCGCCACTCAGGCTATACAGGCTTGTGACACACAATGATAATAACTACCTATTTTTTCTTACTTGTCTTATCTTGTAAACAAAATCCTAACTTTAAAATCAATACAACAATGATTAAGGGCTCAAATTTTTAAAAAAAAAACCGAAATACATACTAAAATAAAAAAGAAAAATTTAACAATGTTTTGCCTTTTAATTGTATTTTATATTTACCTACCAGGTATTTAGTATGCATTTACTTGCTCCCATCACAATTTGTTAATTTTTGGCTATATTTCTAAGTAACAAAGTGGCAGGTGGCCTTAAGGGCTTTCGATTTCACTTTACGAGCTGAGTGGCGGAGGTTCAAGCCCCTCGTCTTTTTCTTAAATTCTCAAGTACATTTCATTCACACAACTGGAAGACATCCAGCGGAAACCTGCATATGTCAAAGAAAGACATATGTGAAGTCCGCACTGGGCCCGTGTGTAGACTATATGGCCCGAATCACCCGAGATGAGACTAGGGCGTGCCCCTACAGTTGGGACGTATGAGGCTAATAAGGAAGGACACTTTCTAACGTGTTTCATTTCTAGAGTCTTTAAAAGCTACCATAACGAAAAGTTTCGTTATGACATATCATGACAGCATCAGTTGTATGTTTTGGAATCAAAGAATGTATGAGTTATATGAGGAACTTAAATAGAACAAAAGTTATTCTAAAATGTTTAAGCAAGTTTGTGCCGCAGCAAAGGCCTTATTTATCATGTAAAAAAATTAGAATTATCTCAGATGTAACCAAAACTACTTGAATAGTTATATATAATAATTATCTGATTTTCTATATGTGCGAAGTACGAAAATGCTGAACTTTTGAAACTTGAATTTTTCTTCTTCGACATTTCAGCAACCACTACCAAGTCTTTAAACTCATATCCCACGTTTACCAAAAATTTATTAGTGCTAAATATATTTATATCTATAATATTATAGAAGTTTATGTCCATTAGCTATGAAGACAACTACGGACCTAAACGATCAATCTTCTTGTCTAGTAGGTAAACAATTTGACCTCACGCAGGGTCTCACTCAACGACCTGTGTTGAGCTTATTGAAATTAATTTTGAGACTTGGGATGACGCACATGATGCATTTAGAATAATTTGTAATCTTTCCAATGCATTTTATTGCGTTGATCATTCAACATTGATTGAAAACTTAATCACTATGGTTCTGAGGCCTGTAGCCTCATATTATATCAATATTTTTTATGAAATAATAAAAATTACTTACCTAAATTGTTGTAGTCTATGGGTATTATAAAGAGACTGCTGAGTTTCTTGCCGGTTCTTCTCAGTAGACACGACCTTCCGAGCCGGTGGTAAACTCATAATACTAATACATAAACTGACGATTAAAAATAGTTCTTTTAAAAACCTACTTGAAAAAAATAAAGATCTATTTGATTTTGATTCTTAGATGACATTAATTAATTTTTAGTATCATTTTAAGAGTCACTGTATTCTAGAAATATATTGTAATTATTTTTTTTGTTTTATAAAGACAGAATATTTTTTATCGCCCTATTACTTTTATCCATTCGTAGAGAAGTTTTCCCAACGAGAGCTGCCGTGCCCTTATGAAAATTTTATGACTGAATACACTTTAATGGGGATACAAGTTTAACAGCCCCTCTCGAGGGCTCGAGCCTTCGGAACGTAATTTATGGATCTTGACTTGACTTAGCCTGGACTAGGCCTTTATATTTTATATAGGCGAAGGCGATATGGATTAATTATCACAGTGGTATTTTATTGTTATAAACTTACTAGCTTTTACGTGTGGCTCGGCCCGCCCTAAGTTTGGTTATCGGCGTGGGATTCTTACCTCAACTCCTTGATTATACTAAAGAAGTTTGTTATAGCAAGCTATAGCTGCAGCTATGTGGTTCGTTGGTGGAATTTGGATAAAGTAACTGCCGCGGGCACTTTTCAATTTTCCGGGATAAAATTAGCCTTGGTCTTCCTCCGTATTTTTAACTATCTATGTGCAAAATTGGATGCTCCATTGCGGCAGGATTGAGTAACGGGAACTTTTGAAATTTCCGGTATGAAAAAATAGCCTACACGGTAAAAAAGAATTAGTTGAGCCAAGAGAATATCGTTTCATATATGCACCAACGAATATTTGCTTCATCCAAGATATTATTTCTCTTAAATATTTAAAATGATATGAAGTTAACACAAGATCAAATTTCTTTGAACCAGAAAATAAAACTCTATCAGTTTGAAACATTATTTAATTCATTGAAGAAAATAATGCTTCTTCATTTCATCATTCAAACACTTAGTTTTCTTGGGCGTAAAACTTCGTGTGTTATTGCACAGAAGAAATTTCTAGTTCACACAAGAGAATAGTGCTCTTAACTTGACTACGGCAGCTCTTAAATTAATAACATTATATTTTAGTTTAAACAAAAAATGTTTCGGTCCAAAATTACACAGTTATCCGTCAAGATTAAATAAAGTATTTTTAAAGAGCCCTACGCCTTTTTCCTGGAGGCTTGGGCCATATAGAGTCAGCTACCGCACTGATTTAGTGTGGGTCTTGGCTGACGTTTTTCGAGCTAGTTGCCCTATACTAGCAGGGGGCACAGGCCTCTTTTCTGGAGGCTTGGGTCATATAGAGTCAGTCTACCCGCACTGCCTTTCTGTGACTTGGCGGACGTTTGTCGAGCTTATTAGCTATTTTCGCCTTTAGCTGATTATACAGTGTTATGTTTAATCATAATTGTTATGACTAACGATCATTCTTAAACATGGAAGAAAGAAAAGTTTGCGGCTAAGCGGTCACCCCCATCCAAGTACTGACCACGGTCGACGTTGCTTAACTTCGCTTATCGTTTCAGATAGACGAATGCGACTGGGCCACGAACTTTTCAATTCTCAGATAATAATTAACTGTAGGTTTCTTGCATGAACTGATACTAATTTGACGCACAAAACCCTACAATAAAAAATTATTTAAAATTAAAATCCAACACGAAAGCCTATGAAGGACAGTGATGAGGTTCGTTCAGTTTTAAAAATTCAGTTATTTACTTAAAAGAAAAGAAAATTCGTTCAAAGCGATACTAGCTGATTAATTTTAACGAAAATGTTTAATATTTTAAAGCAGAAATATTATTTGTTTCGACTAAAACAAGAGTTTCAGCTAAAAATATCAGATTTTGAGTCAAGAATCTAACAAATTCTGTTAAAATTATTATTTTTTTTTCTAATTCAAAACAATATTATCTTAACTGAACATTTCACTGGCTTTGATTTAAGATACAATTATTTTAATCGAAAGATATAGTGTTTAATAAGTAACGTGGCAGATTTAAGAAAACCATGATTTTAGCGCAAAATAAATTATATCAAAGCAAAATTATTTTTTGTTTCAAACGAAGAAAAATAAAATGTTGCATATAAAAATGTATTTATTTCATACAAGAACATTAACTGTCTTAGGGTAATTAGTTTAAGTTTGGTTGATCTAAAACGAACATTTATTTGGTTAAAAAAATATTTGTTCATACGAAAAGAAGTTTATCAATTTCGATTGATAAAATGAAAAATTTTTTCAGGGAAATAATATTGCCTTCTGTGAACAAAATATGTCCAAAATAGTTGGATTTCTTGACTGAATGCAAATTATTTTGGTGGAATAGAACTTGGAAACTCTTTTTTTTTCGTGTATCTCCTATTTTAAGGATCTAGCCTATATGTTCTAATGTAACTTTATCCAGACCCATTTAGTAGTTGAAGCGTGATTGAGTAACAAACAACCAAACTTTCGCATTAATATTGATGGGATAGCTGGTAATTAATGAATTTTTCCAGCAGCTCTACCCACCATAATTTGGTTATCGGCGTGGTATTCTAACGTCAACTCCTCAATTATACTCGTACTAATGAAGTTTGTTATAGCGAGCTATAGTTCGTTTAAGCTCGGTTATAGTTATTCCCGTGGGAACTTTCGAATTTTTCGGGATCAAAACTATCATATGTACTTCCCTGGGATCTCTACTAGCCGTTTAAGCGTGAAGAGGTAACACACAGAAAGACAGACAGATAGACGTACAGAGTGACATTTGCATTTATAATATTAGTATAGATGTACGTATATCTATTTACTGTTTTTGCTAAAGACTTGCAGACTCAATGCCTTGTTTATGGCGTAAGACACTATGTGACAAAAGAATATATTATATATATATATATATATATATATATATATATTGTCTGGATTGGTAAAAAATACATCTAGCAGAGTATAAAGAAGGACACACATAGATCTTGCTGCACTACACAAGTGTAGTTTTCCCCTGTTCAGTAGCTCTCAAATTAGCTTTGAAGGGGTTCGTTGTTTGAGAGTTTTCTTACTCTCTGTAATCTGGTAATATGAAGGTCAGGTAAATATTCTAATATACACTTGTCAAAACCGAATAAAAAATTTTTGTTAACAATAAATTTAATTATGTTGTTGCAGGTCGGTGTGGGCCACGCAGCGCAGCAGTAGCGGGTAGCGGCACCCTGGAGCCGCACAGGGTCCCACGTTAGTAGTTTTACCTCATCACTACGTCCAGCGCGTAACGTAGGATTTCCATATATGTTTCCACAATGTCCGGTATTCGCCCACATCTAGTGGATTTCTATGGATGTTTGCCCACCTGATATAAGGCCATCCCACACTAGGTCCTCGATGTGGACCACGCCCGTTCATTGCTACTACACCTTTAACATATACCATAACATAGTCATACAATTTGCTTTTTACCTACTTATATACATAATTTCATGCCTGTTTGCTTTATCCACTCGCATCAATGATTGCATACCCGTTCGACGATTTAGGATACTCTTGCTTCGCCTCACTAGAGAACGGACTCAATTCGATCGATATATGTTCGTCGAGGTCTATCTTATACCTACTACATTTACTCTCGTTTCATAAATTGGTGATGTGCATCTTTTATTTATCTTTTTAACATGCCCGAATAACAATTCCAAATATTTCATTATTTTACACTGTCCATTAACCCGTCATTAAGGGTTGCGCAACGCATACTTCTCAATGGTCTCATTTACATTAGTTTAACCAAGCGAAATCCGCAAAAAAGCTGAAATTTATGAAAGGAAAGACCATTAAGGGAAGCTAGGTTTTATCGTGACAGTGAAAAACCACGATTGACTGTCTAATCATAACCTAAAATAGGGGGAGTCAATATCGACGGTCAAAATCTAAAAGTGGTAACCCTTACCATGATAAGTGGAGTGTTGTGTGAACGGGCTTCGTTTTCACATCTGTGTGATATTTTTGAGAAATATAGGTTTTGACCTATTACAAAAAAATTTACAAAATTTGCCGCCCATTATATCAGAAGTTTGTTAGCCGAAAATTCTAAAATATTTCAAACTTTTAGATCTTTAGCTACATTTTACAGGGAAACCAAAATTAATTTAAATTTAACAGTTTTTTGCCTCGTTATCCGCTATAATCCCCCTATCTCCCTGTTCCCTCACGTTATTTTAGATTCTGATTAGGCAACCCTAGCGAGTCCTTATTAGCATCATGGCTTCTCTAAAAATGTCATCCTTTTTAAAATTGTCAGCTTTTTTGGCATCGCCGTTTGGCCTAAATGTTGGATTATTGGAACCAACACTAACCGCCAAACGTTTCTTCTTAGACAACATGTGACCACACAGAGGACCACTTCTTTGCCTTTTTTATTTCACAATTACGCCTACCTAATTTTCTTTATTACTTAGTTTATTATGCCTAATACAACGATCCATTAGTTGCATTGCGTTTGTTTGTTCTGTCTCTCCTTATTTTGTTGTTTGTTGAGTTTGTCCTCATTTATTTATTATTTATGTGTAACGTAGCGCACAGGGCGAGGCGGCACCATGGACGATGCCGGCAGCAACAAGCAGAGACAGGCCACCAGAGTGTTCAAGAAGAGCTCGCCCAATGGAAAGGTAAAACTACTTACATTTTTTACAAAAGTCAGATTTTTTCTAGTTGTTCTTGTTGGTTTATATTGTGATAAACTCAGCTAGATGCACGCGCACACTTACACACACACACAGAGTTCATTGATTCCAATAGGAAACCATGGCTGAGAATGTGTAAAGCTATAAGTTAGTAGTCCTGTATATCAAACCTACTTTGCATCTGAATTGTCAAAATTCAGAACAATCCTAATTCCAATCATAAATTATCTCGTTTAACAGCCAACACTTTTACATAATTAATTGTTATTTTAAATTACAATAATATTTAATGTTTTTTTTCTGCATTAATCTTACGTAAAAGGTTAATTTAAACAAACTGAGATGAACGATTTATTTGATTACTGAAATGTATGGAATTTCAGTAAAGTGTCTACTATCTTTCTAATTAAGCCCCCAGCTCTGGAACTTTGAAACTAGAATGCTTAAGATCGAAACCCAACTAGAATGATCCGAGTTCAGAGCCCTAATTACATTATTTTGCAGTTGTATTAGTAACTTTTCCTAGACGGATGTTTACGCGTAAAACAGTTTTCCCATCGTACGCAGAGTGCGAATTCAGTAACTATATAATAGGTACTTACGTGCATTTTTTTATCACTACCCTTTTTTTTGTTAAAATCAAATCTTAATAATGTTCTTTTTTTTTTCAGATCACAGTGTACTTAGGAAAACGAGATTTTGTGGATCACATTTCACATGTAGACCCTATTGGTAAGTACTTTTTTAATTGTAAATTTATTAATGTAACGACCGGTGTTTTAGGTATTGGATCGTTTTTCCTTTTATCTATCGCAACATCTAGAAAAATAACAAAGTCTTGGACTTAAATACTACAACGTTCCAAAAATGTAGTCAATGTTTAGTAATTTTGTTAGATAGTAATAATATAGCTTATTGTATTATTTCCAGATGGTGTAGTACTAATAGATCCGGAATATGTGAAGGACAGGAAGGTATTTGGACATGTTCTGGCCGCGTTCCGCTACGGTCGCGAGGACCTGGATGTACTCGGTCTCACCTTTAGAAAAGACCTGTACTTGGCTGCTGAACAGGTAAGTAATTTGTTATGATTCTGACAACTTATATTTTAAATTCTATTTTTTTGCCCTGGTAAAATGTACTGAGATCGATTCCCTGAAAGCACTACGAAAAGACACGTTTGTTTTCGTATTGTAAATTTTTTTCTCATGTTTGATTTGTGCTCAATGATCGATCGAAGTTACGTTCATCCAATATACGACCAACCCCTTTCGGGAATAATGACGAGACGATATATTGTTACCATTATCTACACCACCAACACCAGCTACAATTAGGCTGGGTTGCACCAACTAAATTTGACTTTAACCAGCCGTCAAAAATGGGTGATTGTATGAAAATTTGCAGAGTCAGCTATTATTAAACTTAACGGGCCCTGTCAAAGTTCAGCAAACCACTATTTAACCAGAGGCAGTGTTGCAGCGTTGGGCTTACCAACAGCGGGTGTTCCAATAAGCACAAAACCGCATTATTAGTTGTCACATAAGGTCCGCATCAGTAACTATAGAATTTATGGAGACTCATTAGAGTACAGTCGAACTACAAAAGCTGACAATTACGCTTTCTTCTGTATATTGACTCAATTAAGCACTCTGAAAACAACATTGTAATGTTGCGAGCGTTAATATAGGTCTACAGGTCTGTGCTGTTCAGCATTTAGCAATTAATAGTAGTATCAGCTACAATATAACATTTTTGTGGAAGTAAAAGTAGCTATATTCTAAATTTAAGGTCATAAATATACCCAGGCATAAGCCTGCATTTTAAGAAAGGATTTTTTTAAGTTAAAAAAGAAAAAAAATATATACGAATTGTGCTTTCGTGATTATTTATTTTTTCAACTTCAATTATTATTATTCGTAAATGTAATGAAAAAAAATGTGTTTAACACGTGCGGTGCAGAAATTACTAACTCGAGTTAAAATTGCCACTCCCTAAAAACGTATCATTTGTTTATAAATTAGTACCTACTGTTATTAAAACGTAACACCAATTATCATATTAATATATTCATTATTCGAGACATTTCAAACCATTAATGCCCATATAAATAATTCATCGTAACATGATTTACATGTTATATAATAAATGTCTTGACCTGGCGTACTTTATCTAGCGGTAATGTGGTGACGTAAATTTGCAAAGGTTTATTTATGGCCTCATAAAATTTGTATTGTTTGAAATAACAAACTGCTGTCGGCTTCTTACTAACAAAACGCTTACTTTAACTAATGTGATAGAAGAGCCTATTACGAGCGATATAACCTTGCTGTCAAACTTATTAATGTTGCCAATTTTTCAAAGTAAATGATCCTTACACTTTATTTATCGTATACCCATAACTACACCCTTTCACGATTATCGTAAATCTATTTCTAAACATTTTCCCGATAAATAATTGAATCTGTTTAATGACACGGTAGTGTCAGAAGCAGTGCTGCGGCGCTGGGCTCACTAGCTACCTGTCGCGCAACAATAAAGTGGATGGTAAAACAATTGTTTTTTTTTTTTCTGAAATGACAATGCAGTTGGCTGTTGCAGCCATTACTGCTTCACCGGGCTTTTTTGGGCGAGACTCTGAAGGAGCCTCAGCCCGTATAGCGCCCAACGCTCAAGGGCTCCCAGCGGGGGGAGCCTCGGCTTGGGTTGTCGCTCAAACAATTGTGGCAGCCACATTGTGGTGTGGGTGTGTGTCCTGCTACTGCTTAATCCCTTTGCAGGATAAAAACTGTGAGTTCCTTATCAAAAGGGTGCCAACGGAGCCCTATTACGAAGCATATGCTGTCTGTCTGTCCGTCCGACCTTTAAAGACTTCTTTCTACATTGCTGTTTTTTACGGAATGTGTGTCATTATGGCGGATTACCTAACAAATAAAAAACCAAAAAGTAAAAATTTAAGCAAGGTCTCCGTTTTTAGGGAGTGGCAATTTTGACCCGAGTTTGTAATTTCTACACCGCACGTGTAAACACGATTTTTTTTTATCACATTTACGAGTAATAATAATTTTAGTTAAAAAAAAAAAATAAACACCAAAAAACAAGAAGCACGTTTTCGTTGTTTTTGCTCAAAGTAAAAACGGCAATACATACAAGCTTTTTTTTTTAACTTATTAGCAGTGATTATAGTGGGAGCTCATAGTACAACAACAAATGAAAACCTGCTAAATATGTGACCATATAATTACCACGTAAGCGCCATTTTGTAAAAATATTCCTAATTTTTAAGAGAAACGGTTACTTTCGTACATTACATGTGTTTTAAAGTTAACTAGATGTTGCTAGTAAATAACGATCGACCACCATCCCCCTGATCGACCTCGGCATGGTCGTAAAACTATAGTTAGGCGGCCTCGGCACGTTCTAACGGCCCCAGATGATGATCTCGCTATCCGGATAGCGAGATCCTGCTCCTTCAGAGACCCGCCCAAATAAAGTCCGGTGAAGCAGTAATGGCTGCAACAGCGAACTGCAATGTCAGTTGAGAAAAAAAAAATAGTTAATAAACGTATGATACAGTTTTTAAGGGACTCCTAGAGCAGCAGCACTTATATGTTAGAAACGATATTCGAAGGTAAGCAACGTCATGCATGGTCAGTCATTGAATGGGTGACCGCTGAGCGGCACAAGTTTATTGTTATTTGTGTTTGTAAATTATACGCTGGTACGGAAACCACGGTGCACGAGTTCGACTCGCACTTGACCAAATTTGATTTATTATTTATCAATAATAATTAACTTAATTATTCTTATATTACCAACTTTGTGTAGGACCCCTTAACTTTAAATTTAACATGTTCAATATATGAATTCTCAGATATACCCCGCGCCCAGTCCTCCAAAGCGTCCACTGACCCGGCTGCAAGAGCGTCTAATTCGCAAGCTGGGCTCCGCTGCGCACCCGTTCTACTTCGAGCTTCCTCCACATTGTCCAGCCTCCGTGACGCTCCAGCCAGCGCCCGGCGACACCGGCAAGCCGTGTGGTGTGGACTACGAACTTAAAGCATTCGTCGCGGATACGCAGGACGACAAACCGCATAAGAGGTAACATTATTCGAAACTATTGCACTATACAAGAGGAGAGGATATACTATATACATATACACTATACAAACGACACGTCACAAATTCTGCAGATATAACATTTTTTATTATTATACAATAAGTACCACAGACGTGCAGATGTACAAATAGCTAAATTCTCTGAACACACGCAAATAATAAAACGGGATAGGCGTTACACAACTACCTATACGACATATTTACGCATGAGACATAAAATGCGACATAACCAAGTCATAAATACCCTGGGGGATATTTTATGTTTTACTTATACTTTTATGACTGTTACGCTGCCTTGTATACCTAGCAACCGGGAAGCCATGTCAAGTGGTGTAATTAGTGAACTAAATAAACCCATATTATCCCAACACTTTAAGCTTTTTAAATTTAACTAAACTACCCATTATTTAACAAGTTTGTTTTACATATTTTATTAAAAATTTTACAAATTTTGTTCAACGTTAGTTTTATGTTACGTATTTTTTTTTCTGGGTTAAATAACTTGTGTTTTAGTTAACAGTTTGAAAAAAATGATATTTTGTTTTTATTTTTATATTGATTTTGTGGGTTTTTATGCGCCGCCCCATTTAAGGTGCATTAGGAGTAGAATTTAAACCATGAACTTTATCTTCAATGAATTTTGATTGAAATAAATTTTCTTAATCTTGCGATTTCTATATACAGTAGTAGCGTTACATTTATACAGTAGAATGAGCTGTAGTGCCTTGCGTTAATTATGTCAGCTGTTTTCCTAGCACTCGTTCTCAGTTTACGCTCGTTAAACGTAATCGCCCGTTGTTGACGATGTTCCATTTCGAATGGAAACTGAATTATACGTAAATAACGTGCCATTTTATAACCCTTCTTTGGTTTAAAGCTTTTAGGACATTCTGCAGAATGCTAGATTACTCTAGTGTCGTTATATTGTAAATATGAAAAATTTAAAACAAGTGTCCAAATATAAGTAGCACTAATGTAAATACAAAACCAATGGATCTGTTGCAATTTCTCAAAAATCCAAGAACTCAAAATAAATAAAATTTTCGTAAAAATAGGTTTATTCATAAAGGTAACAAAATATACTGGAAAAAAAAATTTTGGTAATTTGTTGATTTTTTTCTAGAAATTCGGTGCGGTTAGCGATCAGAAAGATAATGTACGCACCGAGCAAGCAGGGTGAACAGCCATCAGTCGAGGTGTCCAAGGAGTTCATGATGAGCCCCAACAAACTATACCTCGAGGCTTCCTTAGACAAGGTATTGTGTAGATTGGTTTTTGATATGGTTAAAGTTCCAGCACATTTTGTACTTGGCCTTTTACGGACTATCCTAATTCTAAATTATATATAAATGTGAAGATCCGTCTGTTATTCTATAACGTCGCAATACAATTGAAATGATTTTTGTCACAGAAATAGCGAAAGGGGAAGGATTATAATCTATGTATAACAATAATTTCTAGTATTTTGTTATTAATGTAATGTACTTATAATGTTTCCAGGAGCTGTACCACCACGGTGAGAACATAGCGGTGAACGTGCACATAGCGAACAACTCGAACCGGTCGGTGAAGCGCATCAAGGTGTCGGTGCGACAGTTTGCAGACATCTGTCTCTTTTCCACCGCGCAGTACAAGTGCACAGTCGCTGAGGCAGAGAGCGAGTCAGTACTAATTCGTTTGCTTATTATGAATTATTATATTTCATTATTTGTAAAATAAAAATACAGTATTGTGAGAGTTAAAACGCGATTTATCAAAGTTGCTTTATCTACATATAAATTGTCAATTTTTTCTTGTGATACATTCACGTATTTCATGCAAAAACATTTACCTTTTGGCTCTTGACGTTTCGGCCAGGTTACACTAGCCGTGGTTTTGAGAAAAATGTTGTAGCTAGGTGTGCGTCGAAAGGAGCGAGCAGTATTTAAACTACACATTCAGTTAAACTACGTTAAAGCAAAAAGTCACGCATTTACAATACCTGAAGAGTCGATGTCACAGCACACGACACTAAGACAACGTCCAGCTGTGACAGATTCGTCGCGTTTCCGCACGCTAGACTTACTTACTGGACGCAAGATCAAGGCCGCTCTAGTATTTTAACTCGCGCATGTATTTGTGATAAAGAAAAAAATATTTTTGTCATTATTTAGTTTCACACCCAATTCTGTGACATGCGATCTGTGATAGATTTTGTGTATTCGCTTGGCCTGGTTCCTGCGTGATTGATGGTAACAGGTGTACACCCGGGAAGTTTCTTGTCACTTCTTCTTCCCTTAGGCTTGTTTCCGAAGCGACAGTACGTTAAATGGTTTGCATTTGTTGCCGGACTGTCGTGTGGGAGGTGGGCTACTTCATGATATACAACGTCTGTGAGTATGTGTATGCATATGGGTATCTGGCACGTATGTGTGATGGGCCCTGTGATGCATGGAAAGGCAGAGGAAATCAAGAACTAGCGCGCTATAAAGGACACTAATCTAATATTCAGCATTGGATCAGTCCGATTCAGATATCAACTGAAATTACGATGCAGGATTGGTGGTGGGTGACGCTACGTGTTCCCGTTTCATGCCTTTTTTAATGTAAAACCCCTCTGTATTGGGGCACACAGTAAACCAAAGCATTTTTATACTAGGGTTATTTTACATTAAAATAGAAAAGTAAACCTGAAACAATGTTTTTTTCATGTTTTTTAAAAAAAAAGACATGTTTGAGACTGGATGTCTGGGATGGATTTTAGCAGGATAAAGCCGTGACACACTTTCTAACCCAAGCTTTTAGGCCTTTTGACCTTCCAGAAATCGCCGTGTACTTATTAGCAAAACATGCGATTAAGAGCGATAAGTGTTTGGCACCTATGTTGCCGTTTTTTATATCTATTGTGATATTTTAAAAAATGTCACTAAGTCGCTACAACTTCGATTGTAGTCTAAGAATCTTCGGCCTCTTTTCAAGATTTATAGCTGACTCTGTTTCGATAGTGACAGCAGAAAACTTTAGTCCACATACAGTGGAATAAAGTGAGAATAATATTGGCTTCTTTATATTTTGTCTATTAAATTCAGATTTCAGCATCATAATGTGTTAACCAGTTGCTGATTGTCGATCAGGTTCAGTACTTAGTGCATCTTAACTAGTGTGTTGTTTTCCAGCTACCACTTTTGCCTCTATTTTCTGTCTTTTTGTCTGCATTTTCCAGCTAAGAAAGCTTTACCTATTTGAGATTTTTCCGAAAAATTCTCAACGAAACCCCATTCAGAGCACTAATAACAACAGATTAGTAATTACGTAAAACACAGAACTCTTCAAAACATATATATATGCACTATCTATTTTTTTTAATAACTCTATAATATTAGAAAAGTCATTGGAAAAATTTTGGGATACAGACAAAAGACAGTAAGTGACGGTGAATGTAATGTGAGGTGGCGTGAAAAGATCTGCCTATGTGTGTCGGGTTTTTATATACTTAATGTAACAATATTTAAATTAATCTAAGTATAATGGAGCAGTGCCCAAATAGACAAATATTTGTGACTGTATACCAGTCATGCGGTAGATAATAATTTTGTAGCATTGAAGTTGAAAATATTTTACTAAAACTATTCAAATTCAAATTCAATATAATTTATTCAGTTTAGGCTACAATAATTGAGCACTTATGAATGTCACTACGCCATCGGTTCGTAAGTCTATAGGGCGGGAGACCTTGTACTGAGAAGAACCGGCAAGAAACTCAGCAAGGGCATTTCTTTTCTCCCTTTCTCTTACAGCGTCCAATTAATATATTGGAAAATGCCCTCCCTATCATAAAAGGACACTTTCCATTACAAACATAAAAAACATGAAATATAAAGCACAAGCACAACATAAAAAAGTATCTAATATAAAAAAAAGACAGTTTATGTATTCATCACTAAGAAATAATCAATGTCTTACAGTATTAATAAACAAAACAAAAAAGTAAGACTAAATACTAAGAATACAAAGAAGTTTGCAAGAGCAGACCAGCCTCCACAGGCGGCACCCGTTCACGAGTATGACACATGAATCAGCCATCGCTTCGCTCAACCATGTTTTAGGGAATGTAACGACCCGACACAAATGCCACCACCGCAGAGACACTTTGAGAGAGCATGACACACTCAAGCATCTCCAATAAAACTTCGATTGTACTAGTTACAATGTGTGTAGTAAAGGAACAAAATATAAGAGGAGAAGATTGGAAGGTTCGTAATGCTTTACTACCGAGAAGAACCGGCAATAAACTCACTAGTTAAGCTTTTATACATAATATAAAAATACAATATAACCTTCCACTAGGTAATAACATAATATACAATGTTTTAATTTAAAATAATATTTCAAATGCCCCAATACAAATCAATTAAGTTCTAATTTTTCCAAGCATTTTTATCATTTATGTATTCATCAACTTTGTAATAGCTTTTTTTTATTAAACTATCTTTGACATATATTTTAAATTTATTTGAGGGTAAATTACCCACATGTTCTGGAATTTTATTGTAGAAAAATATACTTTGTATTGCAAAAGAGCTATGTACCTTCTGAAGACGACATTTTGGAACTACCAATTTATCCTTATTCCTTGTGTTAACAATGTGGAGGTCACTATTTTTAGCAAATAAGTGGCAATTTTGGCGTACATACATTATACAAGCGAAGATATATTGGCAAGGAACAGTTAAAATATCAATTTCCCTTCAAAATAGTTCCCTAAGAGAAATTCGAGGTCCTAATTTATAAATTGACCGTATTGCTCTCTTTTGCGAAATAAAGACTGTATCAATATCAGCTGCCTTACCCCGAAGCAAAATGCCATAAGACATGACGGATTGGAAATAGCTAAAGTAGGCCAAGTGAGCAGTGTCAAAATCTGTAAGCTGCCTAACTTTCCTAACTGCACAGGCAGCTGAACTGAGTTTTCCTGCAAGAACTGAAATGTGAGGGTTCCACTGCAGCCTATTGTCTAATGTAATACCTAGAAACACTGTTGAGTCTAATAGTTCTATTTCTTCTCCGTTTAGGGATAATTTTGTACTTATGTTTCTGACATTTGGCATCATAAATTTTAAACACTTAGTTTTTTTCGCATTAAGAAGTAGATTATTTGCCGTAAACCACTGAAGAACCTGAGAAAGCGTACTACTTACGTCGTCAAAAAGCAGTCGTATTTAAGAAGCAGTTAACTTTTTTTTTGTGAATTATTTTATTGTAATATTGTTAAAAGGAAATAAGTCAGACCGTTATTAGTTATTTTATTTTTTTATCCAGGGAGTGCAAACCGAAAGTGTGGAGTATATTTAATTTTCCTTATGACACATTGTTCAATAAGAAATTAAAAAATACGCAGTATGTGTAAGTAAGTTTGCGTGTGAAGAGTTGTACACAACTGTTTTTTTTTTATCTTCTGACTATATTATAATCTTAATAATCATTTGGCATAATAGAACTTGTTTGTAGTGTATTAAGATAGAGGCTGATACACTTTCAAAAAGGTATTTCTTTACTTTCCTGCTAATATTTGTGAAATTATATGAACAAACCTATACTAAAATTGTTGTTTTGGGCATGTTTGATAACCAGTTACAGCTTTTATTCTAATACCAATTTGAAGCACTTGGAAACACATACTACACCCAGCCTTACTTGGGTGCCAGGCAATTGAAAAAAACCGCCTTTATACATTGTTATGTACCTATTATACATTGTTTTAGCTTTTACCGAAGATGTAGATTAATATATATCAAGATTAATTTTTGCTCTTCATCCCGCTACAAAGCCGTTGTAATGTGCCATGGTCTTACTATTGTTATTTGTCTATCAGGGAAGGATGCCCCGTCGGGCCAGGGTTTACACTCAGTAAGGTGTTTACACTAACGCCGCTGTTAGCCAACAATAAAGACAAGTGGGGCCTGGCGCTCGACGGGCAGCTCAAGCATGAAGATACCAATCTCGCTTCTAGCACACTGTTAGTACCTATTGAATATATATGCTACTAGTTTTTGCCAGCGGCTCCGCGCGACCTAAATTTGATTATCGGCGTGGGATTCTTACGGCAACCCCTTGATTATACAAAAGAAGTTTACTAAAGCAAGCCATGGGTAGTTCGTGGAATTTGGTTATAGTTACTGTTGCGGGAACTTGTGATTATTCCGGGATAAAAGAAGCCTTTGTGTTCTCCGTATTTTCAACTATCTTTGTGATAAATTTCAACTCATTGGATGCTACGTTACGGCAGGATTGACTAACAAACGTTAAAGTTATTCCCGTGGAAAATTTTGAATTTTTCGGGATAAAAAATAGTCTATGTCCTATTCCAAGACCTAACTTATATGTGTGCTATAAGTTTCATTCCGATTCATCCAGTGGTTGAAGCGTGTTTGAGTCACAAACAACCAAACATCTAAACTTTCGCATTTATACTATCGCATTAATAGGAAACTGTGTTTTTAAAATTAGAGAATTTTGCCAGTGCAGCAACTCCACCCGAATTTTTACATCAACTCCTTAATTATACTAATAATGTATGCTATAGTTCGTTTAAGCTCGGTTATAGTTATTGCCGCGGGAACTTTTGAATTTTCCTTGAACTATCTCAATACCAAATTTCATCTTAATCGGTTTAGTGGTTTAAGCGTGAAGAGGTAACAGACAGACAGAGCTACTTTCGCATTTATAATATTAGTATGGATACTTTACGTGATTCATGTACCGCGACTAGGTAATTACTAGTATGATAAAATATTATTACCTTGCAAAACCGTTAAAAACAATTCAGTACCACTTACGTGCAGGAGTCCTACACCATCCACTCTCCGTGCAGGAGTTCACCTATTCCCTCCTTTCTTATGTGGACGATGCCAACTTCACTATAACATTACACCATTAAATTGCTAACAAAACTCGAGGCATGTTTTGCCTCAACACGAGGCATCTTCATGAGACGAAGTTGTTCGTGCGCTATACCTAGCAAGGTAATTATATTTTATCATAATAATGAATTTCCGCAAAGTAACGCCTGATTCTATCAATAATTACTAGTATTTAGATAGTGTAAATACATACATAGCTTTGTATAACTTTCTACCTACCTATCTATGAACCAGGTTTTATGCAAATTTATCAAGCCGTTGCAAAGCTGAGTGTAAGAGTCGTGCTATCTACAATACAACTAAAATATATAGAAATAACATAACATGTCCTAAAAATACCGTAACTAGATTTGTATTTCTGAAGAAGCACATTTTTGAAATTGTTGGGTTTGTCTTGATTTATTAACTCTCAAGTGTATATAATCGAACATAGAAATTTTCATCTTAAAGTCGCAACTTGTGATATCAAACACAGTATCCTTATATCCAAAACATTTCTTTATTATGCAAATGTAATAATTATTTGTTGTTTTTCAGCATCTCTGATCCGGCCCAGCGAGAGAACTTAGGCATTATCGTACAGTACAAAGTCAAAGTTAAACTGTGCCTTGGGCCTCTTGGAGGGTAAGTTTATTTAGCTCACAAATTATTGATGAATTACTTACGAATGAATTATCATTGTATAAAATGTGTCAGTAGGTTTCTTTTGCCAGTAATATCAATTCTTTTCTTATTGGGTATGTCTAGAGACTAAATTTTATCACTGTTGAAGTTTTCGGTCGTCTTTGGAGCTAAAAAACTTAATATATAAATTAAAAAAATTAAGTCAAGACCACAAGGCTGAAACAAAAATGCCAGGTGTACTATACTTCTTCCTTAACAATAAATAAATAAGTATGATGCCTAAGGGGAAAAACCTAAACAATCTGTTTAGTCTGTGCCAATATATAGTATTTTTTCTGCTAGATGAGTGTAAATTATAATTGTGATCTAGGGATCTAAGCGCGGAACTGCCGTTCATCCTGATGCACCCGAAGCCGGAGGAGGAGTCCCCGCGACCGCTGCCCGAGCCGCAAGCTAACGCCGATGATCAGGACCTCATTCAGCTCGACCCACCGTATGTATCGCCTGCAAATAGTATAATGTATTTTTTCTTATTGAAATAAAATCAAACTGTTACTATTTTAAACTCAAATTATATGTGCCAGGATGGAAGTGCAGTGGTGGAGATCACAAAAGCTTTGTCATAAATAAGTACATATTAACTTATTTACTACTTATCTAAGAATTAGTTAATATGGCAGTATGCATGATTTTTAGGGTTCCGTACCTTACTTAGGTAATTAGGAACCCTATTACAAAGGCTTCGCTGTCCGTCCGTCCGTCCGTCGGTCCTTCCGTCCGTCTGTCAGCAGGCTGATCTCATGAACCGTTATAGTTAGACAGTTGAAATTTTCTCAAAAGATGTATTTCTGTTGCCGCTATAACAACAAATATTAAAAAACAGAAAAAAAAAATATTTGAGGGGGTTAATAAATATATATACAACATACGTGATTTTTTTGCTCGTTTTTGTAGATAATGGTACGGAACCCTTCATGCGCGAGTCCGACTCGCACTAGGCTGATTTTTATAAGTGTGTGTACCAAGAGTCGGAAATGGTTCATAATTTACACTACCAAATTCCGACTTGTGATAGTTACTGCTGCTCCAGATTTTAACAGATTGTTAATAAATCATTGATATATTACAGAAATGAAAACGGCCAAGACCAGGATGACGATATTATATTCGAAGACTTCGCGCGACTGCGGCTCAAAGGGGCCGATCCAGAGGCCTGAGCGAGTCGCGAGCGAGTGTCGCATGACTGCCGGTATTGTAAGTTGCCTCCCTTGTGCGATGTAGTACGTGCCAATACTTACATTAACATAATATTTTCTACGCAAAATAACTTACGATTTTTACAATGAAAAAATCACTGTAATTTAAAAAGTTTTTTTTTTTCTAATATGAAAATATTTCGCTTTCAAACTGTGAAAATAGGTAAAATTTATAGAATTTTGTTTTTATTTAGTTAAATCTGTATAATGAAATTGTATGCAAAAATACAGATAGAGCTAGGTTGGCGCGTACCGTGCATGCGGGAGACATCTTGCAAATCTTAGGCAAGAACAAATGAATCTTTAAGATGTGTCCCGTTTGTTCCACACGTCCGGACTCTGTCCACACTACGAACGTTCACAATCTGTACAGTGTATATGTTTAGACAGGATTTGACTATTCACAATGTTAGCGTGTTATTAAGAATTTTATATCATCTATGTATATTGAATGTGAAAAAAATATATTATTTTATTAGTCGTCTATTGATCAAAATGTTATTATTATGAGTACAAGTTACGTTATTAGTTATTTTTCATTTATTGTTTAATAATTGGTCATTATTGTGTTATAATTATAAAATGTAATAGTAGTACAATTCGATGATATGCATTTAATAGATTAAATATTTGTTTGTACGTAATTTAATTTCTGGTAGTATTTTATTTAATATCACTGATGTTCCTGAAGTGGTTTTGTGGAGGGAAAATAATTCAGGGATAAGGATGGTTATACACTAAACCTAATCAAATTATTGTTAATGTTTAATACAAATTATTTTTACGAAGTTTATTGTAAACTTGGTGGCAATGCAAACCGATTGACTTATATATCCTATTGGGCAATGAAAATAGAATTTAATTTACAATATTTTTTTATAAAGGTACAAAATTATTTTGTGTAAGTTATATAAGTAAGATGTCCATGTTACAATTGGCTAACTCTAGTAAAATTGCAAAATTGATGTAATTATGTACCCTTTTATTAGAATAAAGATGAAATATCGTTTTAAAAATGTGTAGTGTATTATTTTATACATTGAACAAATTGTACAAGTCGTGAACCCAATTTTTATTCTGATAAAATTGCGGTTTTGTTGTGTAAAATACATACAAAATTATACCTAGTATGAACTGAAAATCTGACTTTTTTAAAATACAGTTATTTTTACATAATTACATTTAATTACAAAGCTATTTATACAACTTTATTAACTATCTATCAAATTACTGATTGAACACAACTTAGCGCCACATTTTTTTCTTTATTAATTACTCAGACATTTCCAATATACAGCATACGCCATGGATCTTTGTAACTCTGAAGGTAGCTACGAGATACATGACATAAATTTAGGAGCAAGACGGTTTATTAAGTCATGCGGGAAGGTGAAAGTGCTGACGTTAGAGAGACGAAAACCCGTATGTATTAAAGTCAAAAGGTTACTATTCAAATTATTTTTTACAAACACTTTTGAATCGTCAAAATTACTATATGCTATTAATGTATTGTAATTTCAATTACTATATGCTATTAATGTATTGTAATTTCAATTCTTTTAAATTTTAATACACCATTGCCAAATATACAAATTTATGCTAAATCTATGGTAAAATTTATGTTATTCCATATATTCGTATCGTCTCCTCGTTGATTTGACTATCTGTATATACACTATATTTAGGAACTGAGAAGTAGTAAAAAAATTATAACATTATGTGAGTTTGTAGAAAATCCATATTTGTGATTGTTGTTTACCTCAACTCTTTCAGTATCCTCTGTACCTTTAGTTACTTTTATTTTGATTTTGTATACAGAAATGTCATGTAGTCAAGTTTGTTCATAGTTGTCTTAAGGCCAGTACACACATTTATTCTGCAATTCTTGAGACCAATTTTAGTCGCAATCGCAAAATCCCACAAGCGCCTGGAAATAAATAGATTATTTCAATCAGAGGACTCAGTAGAATACTGTTTTATAAGTAACAATATGCGTTATTAGCAAGTGTTTGGCAAAATTAAATTGCAATTAACAGTTAATTAATTGTTCATTGAAGCTTTTGCATTAACAATTAATCAAATATGTTCTGCAATCACACATTAACGATAAAAAAATATTCCTTGTGGATAACACAATCAACAATTATTCGATTGTAAATTGCTGTAGTTACAATTGAAAATTAAACACTGGTGGGTATTTCTCGATTGCGGGATATTGCAATTGAAAACGGTTTCAAGATCAGTAAGATGCTGTACTAATTATCCCACTTGATATTTTGTTCAGTTAATTTCATTTTACAAAACAATTTTATAAAATAACCGTGAACAATATTTGTGTACATTAAACTTTTATATACTATAATGCAATATACTATATGATAATACGTCGGATAAATGACAGGCTTTACTAAATATGTATATAAATTTAGGTTTAGAAAGAAACAACAAACCGATTTTTAATGCAAAAGCTCATTTGAATGTCATATTGTACAAAAATGGAAATTTGATTTTATTGGTAATAAATAAAAAATATATTTTATTAATTAATCATTACCCGTTAAGTATTTGGGAAATAGGTTAAAAAAAATCTTTGTATTTCGACTTTATAACTTTAATTTTATGAATATTTTGAGCTTCATCAATGCTTTTTACATTTTTATTGATGTTCGGATGAAAGTTAACAACTGTTTTTTTTTTTTCTAAAACAATCTAGTGCAACAAACTTTTCCAACCCGGTGGTCAAAAATAAAAACTACAGTCGCGTTATTGAAATTGTGTGACTTACAACGACACTCGCGACCAAACATCCAAGTACTCATTAGCAGCTAACCGGTATGCCTTTAATGTAGGTATATGTGGCCTAATTAGCTATGAAGCAGTCAGTCGATTTTTTTTATTTAAATCAGGTTTTTACAAACACTTTTGAATCGTCAAAGTTATTGAATACTATTTTTTGATTAAAGATAATTATAATTTTTTTTACTTTATCTTTACCATTTGGCTGTAAAATAAATTTTACTAATGGTTGCTTAATTTATTTTTTGCAGTTTTCATTACTATACGATTTAACATACAAACGTGAAATATGAATTAAAAAACATATTTCGTATAAATGGTTTATCGTTGCTATCAATACAGTTTTAGATATTGATCACGCATTTTTGTATGTATGTACTGTCTGTGTTATATCGTAATAGGATATATTCATTTAGTTTATAATTTTATCATGCAGATTGCATGTTGCTTTGGCAATCTTTTTTAAGGATTCCAAACTCATCGTCAACCATTACACTATACATTCTTTTATTATTATTTTTTACATCAGTCTTTTTGATGTATACATTTTCCAATAAATTCTATAACCAAATTTCGATGTTTATTTTTGTGTCTTGTGTGTATCTTCCTTAACCAAGTTAAAAAAAAACCGGCCAAGTGCGAGCCTGGCTCGCGCACCGAGGGTTCCGTGCAAACTTATTATATGTTGTATATTATAAAAATATTTTTATTATATGATTAAACTAAAAATTTACGGTTTTCGCAATTTTTCTTTTATCTGTACTATAAGACGTTGTTTCGTACCAAATTTCAAGATTCTTAGTTCACGGGAAGTACCCTGTAGGTTTTGATTCCCTTGCGAGTTGCGAAAATGTGCGGAAATTTGCGACATTATGTGATTAAACTAAAAATTTACGGTTTTCACAATTTTTCCTTGGTACCAAATTTAAATTTCAATCAAAGAAGTTTGATTTTTTCACAGCTCCAAGGGACAGTAGACTTGAATATTTGATATAAATTTTAGCTTGATACAGCCACGCGTTCCTGAGAAAAAGGGTCTTGACAGACGGACAGACGGATGGACAACAAAGTAATTCTATAAGGGTTTCGTTTTTTTCCTTTTTAGGTACGGAACCCTAAAAATAAGAGATTCTCAATTTAAGCCAGGGATTGGGACTTTGCATAAAAATGCCGAAAAACACAACATGAAGATGACAGTCACGTTTTTAACAATAATTCTCGTCCTATCACAGAAGTTTGGTAAAGTGTGGCTCGGTTAGTACTTAGATGTGTCGTCGGCGTCGTGACCATGTGTTTCTATTTTTTTATGTATGAGGTTAATTCAAACAGTCAGTAAGATTAGAACTTGGCTTTGACTGGAGGACGTCAATTACATGGTGGCTGCTGTTTGTTAAAACTGTATTAGAATGTAAGGCAGTAAGCCCAGTCCCATTCTGGTCTCATCAAAGTAATTATCTAAACTGAACTTTTGGTGGCGGTTAACTTGGTCCGAGCCCTTGAGATATTAGTGAATTAATATGAATTACTTTGAAGAATTTTTACTTTCATCCCCCCCGCATGCTGATGCTGGAGTTGCATGCTCTCTTGAGGGGGGCATAATCCAGGGGTTTTCTGCAGCGGAAAAATGTGGTTCTCCCCGCTGTTCAGGCTTACTCAGACCTCTGCTTATTTGCCACCTGCTTTTGCGGTGTGACAAGTGTTGGGGATTTTATCTAGAGTTCTGACACCCTCTCCTTTCGAGCTACCACCTCCATATATCTTCGCCCCGTTTTCTTGGAATTCCTATGCATATTGATTCGCTACTGCTTCAGCCTCATGAACCGTTGGCCCTTCTGATCGTGTTGTCCCCGACGATATTGGCATTTCAGCTTCGGTTGTGTCTATGACAGCATGAACCTTGCTTAATTAAGGCTCTTAGGGCTGTCTAGTCTTGACCAAATTGACAAAGAATGGGGCATTACTCGCGCGTTGCCGACCCTTCAAAAATCCAATAACCTCTTTCTTGAAGAATCCTTAAGAAAACCTGGGCAGGGAGCTTATTCCATAACCTAAGCGTGCGCGGGAGGATGTTTCTCTGAAACCGCGCTGCACTGTTTTTATGTTCTAAGGTGTGAAAATGAATTATCTGCCGATGGCTAGCGTTGCAATGGTAGAAAGTAGCCGTGTACATAATTTTGAACAATTCTTCAGAACACATCCTATTATACAAGCGGTAGTACACACACAGGGAGACAAAATCTCTCCGCAGACTTAAATAGTCCCATTTACATACAGTAAGATTGATCTTTACTATCCGTCGTTTCAAATCGATCGAAACGATGAATCGATAGTGTATGTCAAGATCGTTAATGATACACTTAATCGAAGGCGATATCGAAAATCGATACAAATATCCCTGCAATCATGAATATCGTAACGATGATTCGACAGTGTATGGGTGGTCGCCGCACGCAAAGCTGTACTAAGACGTTCGTGATTACTGACAGCTTGTCTCATGTTTGTATTGCGCTTCTGTATTTTAGTTGATACTAGTTTCATAATTTTAGGTACCTACGTAGGTTCCGTCATTCTCATATGGTTGTGCCAATCTTTTGGATGGAATCTCTAAAATATTTTCATGTGAATACTAAATTCCCCTTTAAAAGCCATTTCTTAACCCACACTTTTCTACGTTTTCTTCTGTGGCCGAATCAAAGTTCGGTAACTATGTAACGGTAACCACATAGGTTAGGAAAAGAAATTCGTTTTCCAGTGTATAGGACACGTATTGAATTATTTGAGCGCGTCTTTATCGTTCCGTTCCAAACAAGTAAATTATCGATCGTGTATGGCATGTTTGAAGCGATCGATCATTACAATTTTCGTCAGATTCATCTAAACAATGAATCGTACCGTACATGAGGCTTGCGAGTTTGGGATCGTCGATCGTCGTACCCCTGGGTGTTGCATGCGTCCATAGGCTACGATGACCGCTTACCATCAGGCGGACCTTAAGCTTGTTTGCCCTATAGCGATATAAAAAAAAAAAAAATCAGCCCGTCATTGAACCGACTCAAACTAATTACCTATTGCAATTACTAATATAAATTACGCATCTTCAAAGATTAGTCCTTGATTTAGTCGTTTACCAGAACACATTTTTGAAAACTAATAAACATTAAAATAATTTAGTTTAGTAATTGCTCTCCGCCATTAAATAGTAAAATTAAATTAGGTATTTATTTAAAGAATGAATAATCTCTAGTTAGGCCAAACTGATTTTGATTTTTTATTTAAGTAAATTAATACTTACAATTATAAGGCAATAAATTAGATGCGCAATATTTATTTACACATAGTCTACCTACCTAATTTTAAAAAAACAGGTACGTGCATTTAGTGTTTGTTTTTATTCGAAATAGATGTAAAATTTATATGTAAACCATCTGATTCAATCAGAAATTGTCATTGCAATATTATATTAGCAGTACAATATTTAATTTCGGTAAAATTGATATAATTATTTGTGTTGTTAGAATTTGCTAGTGATTCAAAGAGGTCATAATTTTAATATCGATATTTAGAAAGTTGGCCAATATGGACATGGAAATTGTTATATTTAGAATGTTCTAAGTCTTTCGATACTGGCATGCCGTCGACTTAGAAAGCAGGTTTCTTATTTCCCAAGCCCTAAGGGAGGGATGGCGATGGTTTAAATTTTTTTTTTATTTCTGTAGATTTCCAACAAACTTAAAGGAGAGGAGTAAATAGTTACATAATATTAAAGCCTTGAACTCTACTCCAAAGGAAAAAGATTTCCTTTGCTCTAAACATTTCAATGCTAAATGTCTTTTCAAACATTGCAACAGAACCACATTAAAGTTGGGCAGCGATCCAACAATATTTACAAGATTGTTTTAAGGTTAGTTTTAAATTTGACCTAATCAATATAGGGCTGAATTATAATAGTCAAGCAGCAAGTGGCACGTTTATTGCTTCATAAATTAAAATGTAATAAAAGATCTATTATAATAAACACTCCAGGCATTATACTTCTAATTAACTAATAATAATAATATATTGTCTTCTAAGACTCTAACCTTCAGGGAGTCATAAACAAAGAGAGAGATTATTTCTATGTATGTATGTATGTATATTTATATTGTATTTTTTACTTCTATGAAGATTTCGTGTGTTTATAAGATTGATGTATTAGGACTTTAAAAGTCACTAGGAGTTGTATCTAATTAACTGAAATTCAAATTACGTTTGTTAGGTATATTGCTTTTAGTGTTAATAAGTATAAGTAAATCTAATAGATCATAAGAATTGTGTAATTTTTTCCAGACTCAAATTTTTGCGAAAAGCTTGAAATAACTGACAGTGAAAGTGACAATGTGTCCAGAGGAATAAATGTAGCTCACAGCGTCAAGCGTCAATTTTTGTTAATTTAAATATATGTACATATATTATATAATATTGTAAATATTATTATGAAATACATAACTTAAGAAAAACATTTTTCTAAGTAGCAAAAAGTGCTATCATATTATAACATCACAGCTAGGTTAAAAAATATATTAAATTATCCTATAACAAATAAATTAAATGTCCATTAAATGCGACTTTTATTTTTAATTGACTGGACTATTAGTAGACTTGGATATCCGCTTAGATAGTGTATCCCACGCACACATGGCCACTAGTTATTGAGAGGCTGCCGAGGTTTTCTCTAAGGACTATAGTATGGAATTCTTCAAGAAGGTAGTGATTCGATTTTTAAATAATCCGCAACGCGCGAGTAATTCTCCTGTATTTCAAGTGTCAATAGGCTAACAATCGCTTAACATCAAGTGGACCGTAAGCTTGTTTTCCACCTTGGTTGTATAAAAAAAAGGGGGTTGCGATCAGACCCATTCCAATCGACAGGCGGTACGTATACAAAAATACGTTGAAGTTACAAAATTCTAAAGTGCTGGGTTTTAATTGATAGATTTCTATAAAATACGCGATTTATTTCTGCACGATCACAATACTTTCTTCACTACATAAGAGTTCGAAACAAAAAAATATGGTCCAGTTTGGACCACGTCAAAAGGTTCGATCAAATCGAAAGGTAATATCGAGGATTCTCGCCAACACAGATTTTTTAGTAAAAAAACTTAGAGCTAGTGGTAAGTGGTTGCCACTGTTGAATGTTCTTAAAAACCACCAAAGAGTTTTTCATTTGTTGTTGGGTTAAAAACTGTCTATTTCTAAAATGTAATATATCGATATATCAGATATAAAGTCGACTTGCGGACATCACTAATTTTAGTTCTATAAACTTTCGTATCTGCCTACAGCGCCAAAATGGCGTTATTCAAGTAGGCACAAAAAACGTTTGACAGCAGCCAGTCCAGTGGGTAGTAGTAGAGGTCAGTGTATGAAAGTAACCGCCGCGGAGGAAAGAACAAATCAAGTTGCCACTCCGAAATAATATAATTAACAATGAAGGAACATAGAACATAGAAGAACACAGACCATATGAATAAAGACGATTAGACAAAATATAAGAGAAATACTAAAGAAACACTATTTTATGTTTTATACTACCGAAGACTTTTAATACATATTGAAAATAACTACAATTGAAAAACAATTTTATGACAAAAGTTTTGGCAGTGTGGTCTAAGACCTTAACCTGACCTTAGGGGCAAATAGAAAAAAAACATTTCAAACAAATGTATGGCGTGTAAAAAATTAAATTGTTTACATTGAAAAAACCGCTGTTGTTAGCTGAGCTAACGTTTTCTATAAAAAAATGAAGGTTTGACCTTTTAATGGGATATCTTGCCTTTGTTTTATTCATTTGTATCGTTTTGTAATGTCCATATTTTTTCAGAAAATACCCGAACAGAAACTTCAAGCCTTTACATCGGGTTCCATGGGTATTAGGCCCTTGTCAAAAAAAGAACAAGAAGAACTTCGTAAGAAGGAGGAAGAAGAAGCCGCTGCCCATGTAAGTTAGCATAGTGCATAGTCTAATTGCATTGATAGGTTATACTTGCTACAAACCATTCTGGTCAGAGTAACTAAAAGGAGGCGCAAGAAAAAGTGATTCTTTGCGAATTTAATATCAATACAGGTTATCTGAAACTATGAATGAATCAATGAAAATCAGGTACCAAAGTTCTTTAAAAGAAATAACTTTCTGTTACCTTTTGTTGCAGCAAATGCATAATTTTACGTAGTCATTCAAAGGGGATAAAAGAGGAAAGTTTTTCACACTGTGCCAACACATCTTGCGATGACCAGCAGTACTAAAATTTGACATTAGGCCTAGTGTTGTTCCTGTGGCAATATTTCTTTTTTTTTCTTGCTCTCAATTTAAATTGACTTCAGTCTTCCCTAGACTATTATTGATTGGGTTGCTTGCGACAAATTGACGTTAAAGGTGCAGAAGCCAGCTATGTTTCTAAGAATAGCATTTTGAGCCCTTTGAAGGAACATTATGTTACTATTGCTGGCTACTCCCCAGAGTTGGATACTATATACCCAAATGGACAGAATGTCAGAATAACGTTGTAGAGGAGGAGCTTGTTGTCTACGGAAAGGACTGAGATCTGACTCATTGACCACTATAAGTTTTTGTATCTAATGTTTCACTGGTCGCCTTTTTTGCTTTATGTGTTTTTCAATTAAGTTTTTGTCTAGGTCTAGGTTTTTTCAGCCGAGGTATTTGACGAAGTTTGTGTTTGGGAGGATGTCATTTCCAAGTTTGATTGCAGAACAAATGCCTTTGTTTAGAGTAAAGTAAATGTGTAGGGATTTTTGAGCACTAGCACGGATACGCCATTTGTGCAGCCATGTATCCATTTGGTCTAGCACAGATTGAAGCTTGAGACTGGCAATTATGGATATAACAGGGTCTTTATCACTTGATAGGTAGGTAACGTTTTCAGCATATGTCGTCACGGTTACTCTGTGTGGTGGGGACGATCCCTGCAGGAAGCATCTATTTTGTAGAAGTCAGAGTGTGCATCTCCGTTCTTAACTATAAATTGCCTGTTTGAGAGGTAAGATTGAAGAGACAGTTAACCTTGATCCGATGGTGAGAGCACAGAGATGATTGCGGTTATTAGATTGCTGGCGGAATCCCTAAGTAAGATTTTCAGTCCTCTTGTGGGACGATTAAACTTCCTTTTGTCAGAGGGATGATGAGATAAGTGCCAGACTCTTCTTAATCTGCATTTTTCTTCAACTTTCAGGTTGATTTCAAGGGGTTAAACTTGAGACTTTTAAGATCTTTTCAGTTCTGGTGTGTTTTACCAGCAGGCCACTTGGATTAAGTTGGTGACATATCTGCAAGCTATATCAATGTCATCCAGAGTTTTTAGGGCGATATCGGCGATTAGGATCAGGTTGGATTCAAGGTAGGTTTGGAAACCATCCCAGTCAGCTCATAGTTATCCAAACACTCAGGTACGTCCTGAGTGATGGCTCTACTGTTAGTATTCATTATGACTGGTGTGTGGTCTGTAATGTGGTGATATGATCAAAATAATTGATAGACAAAATTGACCTAGTAGAAACATAGGAATTTTTTGGAAACATCCTGCATTTAGTTTTTTATGTTTAAGAATAGAAAAAAAAATACATCTTAATTCAAAAATTAACTGAAATGATTTTTGGTGCAGTAACTACTTTAAGAAAAACTACTCTTTATACAAAATATTTGAATTCAGCAACATTCATAGAACTAATTTTTATCGTCATGTTTTTTTTATAGAAATTTATAATTAGACCTTGAATTAAAAAAACTAAAACAAAATTTTTATTCAGCACCCTAGAAAACTCGCTATTTTCTACCTGTTTCGTCAGTAGCCATACTTGAAACATAGCCTGATCTCAGTCAAGAGTTGGGCGGAAAGGAATATGTTTATCATGATGAAAGACTTCCTTAGATCAATGCTGTTTTAAGTATTAGTAGCTCTCTAATTCTGAGTTTCCAGAAGTGATCTGACAATTTATGTTTGTAATTCGGTTATCGCTGTAGGATTTCAATGGCAACTCCTCAATTATAGAAAAAAACAGAATCACCCTTGATGTTATTAAGTATCCTTTCCCGGGACTCAAACTATCTTCATGCAAAATAGTATCTTAATCCGTACAGCGGTTTAAGCGTGAAAGGGTAACAGACTGACAGACAGAGTTACTTTCGCATTTATAATATAATGGATTCTTCATCTTTTCTGATTTGTGAAATTTTTTTGCAGACTGTCTAGAATGCTACAGAATTTTCTTATTAAGTTTAATATAAGTAAATAATATAATTTTTTTTTTTTCATTCAGCTAAAATGTTAATTTTTACGATAGCTATGTTATTGTTCGCTTTTGTGTTTGTATTGACTTAAATGGGTCATGTCATTTACATTGATGTCATTATTATGTAAGTACTCACAACACTAGACGAATCACTGTTCTGCTGAAGTAGATATTAGTTTAGTTACTTACCAGTAGATGGTGCATGACTTAATTCTTTATATTATTGTAATACAGTTCAGATTAGGAAAATATTTATTGGAACTGATCAACAATTTCTATTCAAAGAGAGGTGAGGTACTGTAACGTCCTGTTTTAATTTGCGTTGTAAAATTTTGAAACTAGACTCAAATAATCTGGTAAAACAGATACAGTTTTTTTTGGTTTTACTGTTTATAACAAACAAAAAGAAATGTTTGTGTCTTAAAATTGCAAAAATAACACTTTTTAAGAACGGAATTTCAGTGTTGGCCAACACGATTTCGATGCAGATAGTGCACCTCTATTGCAAATAATTTAATAGGAATTATTTAAATTGAAGTTAATCAGATATTTAGTTAGTTAGTTGGACTTATGTTTTCCGCACTTAGCCTCATGATAGGGCCATTCTACGTAGGTAATCAGATATTTATGAAAAAATAGTGGACAGATGTGATAAATAACGTCGATTATTCTTTTATATTTTTTTTTGGTATGTTTTTACAGATTTTGATGGCATAATACAAACATAATTTAAGTAAAACACACGAACAACCGCTGCCGCTGGTGGCATTGTCTGTTGCATTAGATCTATGTAGCGCTACTCAACATAGTCTAAGAATTAGACTATGGGCAGCTAGCCTGCCAGTGGTTTTTAGACATATGTATAGTTTTTTCATATCGATGTTATAGAATCAATATTATATTGTCTGTGTCTTTCTGTCATGACCACTTTTCTCCGAAACAACTGCACTAATTAAGTTAAAATTAAGTTAACATATGGAATTCTGTGACCCAATCATGAAGGGAGTAAAGCAAACAGTAGTAACTAGTTTTCGACATTTTCTTACATCAAAGACTTTTTCAATGAAGATTTTTGCTTTAATTTTGTATCTATTTTTGACAGGTGTTCAAAGAATTTGTGGAGACATTTCAAGAAACACCTGGCAACACTTCTAAAGTCTGGGTGAAGGCTGGAACATATGATGCGGGTGCTAGAAGTAAGTTTTATCTATTATTTAATGAATTATTACCATTTAATGAATGGTAGTGCTAATTTTATCGTGGTGAGAAAGATTTTTAAAATGAACATATTTAACACAGATTTTTAAAGTAAGTCACTTGCATCTAGTGAATTTCAGGGGCCTTCACTAGGTACATTCCATTGTCCGTTTAGAATGTCCCTTTCCCACCATTCATTATTTCTACAAGCTACGTAGGGTAAAATGCCCAAATGTCGGCCCCTTAACGTCAAATGCTTTCAGTCTTATCCGCACTTAAACCTTTAATTTATCCACTGATGAATTTGCACTGTCGGGCTATTTGACATTTACACATTATGTTATTAGTGATTATAAACGTCTCAAGTTACGTAATGAAGAATTATAAGCGTTTAAAGTTTTGTAGGTCAAATTTCCCTAATAGCAGCCACCTTTTATCTAACTTCGGCCCTCTTTTATCCTAATATTGACCTATCCTAATATTTTTAAAGTAGCTTAATGTCGGCCGTGATTTGTAAAGTCTATTAAAATAATATAACTAACATTCAGTCATTCAATTAATGGATATCAAACACCTTACAAAACGAAACATCAAGAGCCCTAACTTAGGATACCAATAATTCCATTCAAATTATTAGAGGCCGACATTAGGTTTTTGTATTAAAATAAGCATCCTAACATGGGTCCCATTATTTCTCTGTAACAATTTACAATAGAAAATTAAATTTAGAAGAAAAATATCTTTCAAGGTGTTACATAACTGTCCAGAAGCAGTAAGAAAACTATTGCAAGCTATTTAAAGTCAAAAATACATTTCCCAGACTGGTCTTTGTTGTCATTTCCCTAGATTCCAATATTAGATTTAATAAAGTCATGATTTATGTCTTAACCTTTCACTTACAAGGAATTAGAACCTTTTAGGGGCCGAATTTAAACAGAGGCCGAGATTAGGTCGTTTTACTCTATGTGGGCTGCCCATCGTCATTCTGGCTTATTTGTAAGTTCTTCCATAGCCGTAGGTGCTTACCCAACCAGGCTGGCTTTTACACAGTTCAGTTTATTTTTGTTAAAATAAAGCAATGACTGACTTATTATGGATTAAAAATGTAGTCTTTCAAACGTTTTTATTACAAGTATAATTGAATCATAATGTGGGTTAAGGTTGTATGGTTATGCAAGTTTGAAAGCATTACTATAGTATTTCATAGACAAGTTTGCTGTAATAGTCAATACAGATGATAGGACATTAGCTGAATGAAAGGGAGGAGTATAAATTGTTCTAACTGGTAAAGTTATACTTACTAAAATTTACCATTGTGTTGTGCAGTCATCCCATGCTCTAACTTTTTAACCACTTGCTTCAATATATGTAAATATCAAGGCAATTTATGTGCAAGAACTATACTGATGTAGATGTAACTAGGCCAAATCTTCTTTCGGCATATTTATAATTTATTTTATTTAACAGAGGAAGATACTTCAGAGCGCGGGAAGATATATAAGCCTGTCTCTAAGTTGGATGAAAAGCGCAATGCTGCAGAGGAGATATGGAAATTGGTTCAACGACCAGACCCTCCAGGGAAGCTACGTGCTAAAATGAGCAGCAAGAAGAAAAGCAATTTAGAATTGTTTAAAGAAGAATTAAGACAGTAGTTATATATAATTAAATTATACAATTCTTATTTTAGCATTAAGGTGATGGCATCCCCAAACGAGTTATGTTTGCAAGAATTTGATTAATTTTGTTACTGTCTTGAGTAGACTTGTTGTTGACGTGAAAAAATTTTTTGTTATAGTTTCTATAGTAGTATAGTTCAAACCTTAATTAAGTGAATTCGTTAATATTATAATAATTTGCCTATAAAACAATTGGAAAAAAAATCTATATCAAATTTTGGGCTTTAATTGAAATTGTTTGGAAGGCTAAGGGTGATATTCTCTTCATTCTTATTTCATAAAATATATATTAATAAGATTAAGTAAATTCGCTAATTTCATAGTTCTAAATAAGTATTTGAATCTTATCCCTACGAAAAAATCGAGACGTGCGGTCAAGTGCTAGCACCTATCGTAAGTGAAACTGTGTCTCTTTGTATGCTTCAAAAGTGTAATATGTCTTTATACGCTGGTCAAAACTGCATGCTTTTGCTAGGGTATGCCACAGCCTTAAGTAGAAATGCATTGTATACTAGCTGAAAACGAAAACATTGAGAGATAGTTTAGAGATTTGACTCTTTTACACTTAGCCAAATTTGGGCTGTCAGTGACTGGTTGTTCCGTAAATTTTCTAATTCCGGATTTTGTCGCCCAGAGAAAAACTTGGCAAAGCTCTCTTTATAGCTTGCTGTGATACCCTGAGCCAATTTAAGTAGCTAACAGTTAGAGACCATATTTTATACAGGTTCTAGACTTTTTTTTACAAGCAGTAGCGGCCATGCAGTATTTATTTAACGCAAAAGACACTAACAGCCTCAAAGTCATAGCATAAGTAGTAGCTTATTATAATTTATGATGTTGAATCGTATAGTGTAGGAAAAAAAATGTGAATAAGTTCTATATCGCCTTGTCTTTTTAGAATACAAGAAGAGCGTTCAGAACGGCACAAATACAAGAATGTGCTGCGTGAACGAGGTGCGACTACTGGGGTGGAGCCCGTCGTGGACATGATACCGGATATAGGGTCTTATGACACCGGTGACCCTAATACTACTAACTTGTACCTTGGCAATCTCAACCCTAAGGTGAGATTTAAACCACTGTGTTTCAGTTTTTTTACTGATTGAACAAAAATTTCGTAGGATCTACATGTACGTAAAAGTTCGACTTGGCGCTTACAAATAAAACTTTTGTTTCTTGTTTCTTCAAAACATGCACTGGGCCAGTGTGAATTGGCGGACGTTTGTTATCTAGTGATCACTCGACGGTCAGAGCTTTTAAGGGCGCGTTCGTTGTGGGATTGATAGTTCCCACGAATAATACTTTTCACACTTTTGATAATGCCAATTTTGCCACCGACACCTACCGTTCGTATAGTTTTGAAACGTTACTAACAAAATTTTTGGTTACAAATCTTGCAAAACGAACAGTTGATGTACACACACTACGATAAAACACACACACATGAACAATGAATATGTATAGGCAGTTTGACAGATTAACACAAAAACCCCATCTCCAGACATGGGTCTAAAATTTCATTTTTCGGTGGCAAAAGTGACATAGGTCAGAGTAACTAAAAGGGTGCGCAAGAGAAAAAATTGCTTCGAAAGGTTGCGAAAAATTTTCTTTTTTTTCTCAGCGCCCCCTTTTGTACACCCCAACCCAAAAATATCGTACACGAACGCATGACAGTTTGTTACAGATGATACTAAAATTTTGATATTTTTGATACCAATGCAAAACGAACGGATGACAGGTAACAAAAGTAATGAAAATAATGATGTCAGTACTATTTAGTGGTATTCGTGTATCATTGTTATACCTTTGGCAGAAATTAAGAATGGAGTAAGCTTATGCCCTAAACTTAACACATTTTATTGCAAAAAAATTAAAGTTTCATGCATTAACAACTAATAAAATAAAATTATTAGAATAAGTTTAAGTGGATTGTGATTACATACATTACTGAAATACCTATTACGAAAATAATATATTGAAAACTATCCCCTGACATAAGCGCGGATGGAGCCGCGTGATAATACTAGTATTATATAAATGTATTTCAGTATACTTTAATAAAAATATAACAGAAAATGATAAGACCTGATGTCAATCATCAAGACATTATGATTATCAACCACAGCTTCCTATCTGCAGCCACTGCTGGCAGTTTTGTATGGACATGTAAGTTGGCAGTTAATTTCTAGTTAGTTAGTTAGTCCATAACTGTAGTGTAAAATAAATATTTTTGGACATTACAAGCAAAGCTTGTGTTATGATGGATGCCAGACAATCGATAAAAATACATATATATTACTTTGTTTTATTTATTTACATACATATACCCAGACTCAAGATTAACACAAATGTTTGTCCAGTTTGGAAATCGAACCCACACCTTCTGCACAGCAGCCAGCCACACTACCAACTAGGATGCGAAAGAAGAGGGAGGAGTTATAATACAATATCTGTGTAAATAGCTACTGAAATATCTCGCTTCCACTGATACATATAACATTGTTTCATAACAAGTTTAGTTCTGTTGCTTTAGATAACAGAGCAGCAGCTGATGGAGATCTTCGGTCGGTACGGTCCGTTGGCGAGCATCAAGATCATGTGGCCGCGCTCTGACGAAGAGAAGGCGCGAGGACGCAACTGCGGCTTCGTCGCGTACATGTCGCGTAAGGACGGCGAGCGGGCGCTGCGGTCCATAAATGGTATTTTTTTTTTTAAAGTGCTAACCAGCGCCACCATTACATGTTTTTGATTTGTAATCAGTACGAAACTAATTCAAAAAAGTGTTCAATGAAAAATTTTGAAGCAAATATAAGATTCTTTTAGATTTAGAACGTTTAGTGTGCAGGAAATTATATACTGGTTTGCTAAATTTTTATTTATATTAAAAGTGGCCAGTGGCCTTAAGTGAACATTATCTATCTATATAGTCCAATTTTTTCGAATTGATTCCATATGGTAGGGTTCCAGTGTGGCAGAAATTGCAAATATATCTCAGTTTATGTCAGACTAACAGACGCGGCCCAGCACCTTAACAATTCTGGCATCAATTAAACGCACTTCGTTTATCTCGTAAATGTGCGCTATGATTGGCTTTAGTACCGACGAGTTCATTCATAATTCATTAAGAAGACGATGCATTTAATGAGACTAGGTTAAAATTCCGCCCACTCGGACCACCCACGTGCGGCTGCAAATGATACTCGCTGAAGCCTGGTAAAGCACGAATTACCACGATACATAACAGTGTAATGTATCTCTGTGGTTAGGTAAGGAGATAATGAGCTATGAGATGAAGCTGGGATGGGGCAAGGCGGTTGTGATCCCACCTGTACCGATCTACATTCCGCCCGCCCTGCAGCAGCCCAGCAAGCCGCCGCCGCCCTCAGGACTGCCGTTTAACGCACAGCCACCCAAACATCTCGCCAATAAGGTACCACAAAATTATTTTAAAAGTTTGTCAGATTGTAAGAAGTGGTAGTCTTATGACTCTGCCTACCTCTTTAAGAAATGAGGCGTGATTTTATGTATGTGTGAATGTTTGAAAATTCAAAAGACGTGTATATAAATGTTTAGACACATATTCGTGCACAAGCAGAAAAACTCTTACATGTAAAATGGCGTCTTTTTTGAGCCAAGTGAATTTAAATAAAACTACGGAATAAGAGTTTAAACAAACTCCTATATAAACGTAACTACAAAAATCAACAAAAACTTAACAGTCAGTAAGTTGCAAAGAACATTAGGCATTTTCTACACCCATATATTGCCATGTTGAGTGATGTTACACTTGTTAACAATGTCTCCCCTACCACTGTATGTATAATTTTCGTCTTCAAGTTAGGAAAGACAGACCCTTGATGATGCTAAAAGCAGATGCTACTGGTTTGTCTTGCTGGCCGTTGTATGGCCGAAATGACGTTACATTTTATCGCTCGCCATACTAAAGATTGTTAACAAGATTATCTTTACATAGTCTAAGGACAGTGTAGTCTTCGGTGTATACCTAAAAAAGTGTCGTAACCCTTCGAGCATCAACAAGCTTTCGGAAATCCGAATTTTGTTAAGACTTACTTATTCGGTAGTTTATTAGATTATCTGTAATAATGGACTTATTAATTGTCAGATACCTCGCGTGCGGCCCGGCGAATATTGTCCTAGCGACCCCGAAGATCGAGAAACTTATGACAAGGTATTGTAACAAAGTTAATTACTTATGCCTACGAGTGTGCTTGCATTATTGCATTAAAGTCGAAATAGTTATAAATCGTTTAAGAACATAGTCGTCGCAAGATTCTGTATTATTATTAAATTAAAAACTATATTTTTACTAGCTTGTTAGTGATGTATATACATGTTCTGATTCCAAATAGAATTCCCAAGTGTCTACACTTTATTTTTTTTAATTGAAAATATAATTTTTTTTTTTTCAGATTCTCTCACAGTCAATTGTTAAAGTTGTAGTACCAACAGAGAGGTAAGAAGTAGTTTAACATTCGTTTTTGAGATGCGGGTCGTAGACAGAATATTTAAGGTACCCCCCCCCCATCTTATTAAACAATCTAGTCAACCAAATGGTGAAACATTCAAACTAATGCACAAAAAATAAATTTGTTATATTGATAATTGTAACTTATATTAATGATTTACTAATTGTATGCTTATGTATTTACACGCGTCTGTTTTTTGATTTTGATATTTAATTATAGGCAACTTGTCACAAATATTTTAGTGCGTATATTTTGCCCATTAATATACGAGATTTTTTTACATTATATTCTTATTTTGTCTTAAGTTATATTTAAATTCTCGTGTTTTATAAAGATGCGTCAAAAAGAAGTTACCTTGTAGATCATATCGAAACTGTTCAGATCTGAATATTGTTATTTTCCAGAAACATCTTAATGTTAATCCATCGGATGGTTGAATTCGTGATTCGCGAAGGCCCCATGTTCGAAGCTATTATAATGAACAAAGAGATGAACAACCCATTTTTCCGCTTCTTGTTCGAGAATCAATCGCCAGCACATGTTTACTATCGATGGAAACTGTTTTCAATGCTTCAAGGGGATTCCCCTAAACAGTGGTCGCTTAATGACTTTAGAATGTTCAAAGGTGAATAACGTTGCCATATAATTGAAAATAAAATAAATGCTTTTGATTTACAAATAATGAATTTTACTTAATTTTATTTGTTAACTCAACGTAAATTAATATTTTTTTGTGTTAGGTGGATCAGTATGGCGGCCTCCTGTAATGAATCTCTACACAGCTGGCATGCCTGACGAGCTAGTGGAGGAAGATGAGGCCAAAGAAAGCTTGCGAGGAACTCTATCTAACAAGTAAGTATTTGAATTACATAAGTCATGACGTGAGTGCCAGCAATGCGTGGCCAAAAAAATTAACTTTATTTTCAGTGTTGATATCTTATAACAAAAATTATGTACTTTAATACATTTGTAATATAGACAAAATTTTTAATATTAAAAAAAAACTTCTCACAAAAAGACATTAAAAATATGTATATTAAATCTAACAATTTTTTTTTATTATTTTTCTATTTATATCTTAATTGTAATATTTTAATGATCTGTATCGTATTGCAGTCAGCGAGACCGTCTCGAGGATTTGATCCGTTCGCTGACCGCGTCTCGCACGTCGGTGGGCGCGGCGATGGCGTGGTGCCTCGAGCACGCAGAGGCTGCGGGGGAAGTCGCCTCGTGTCTCGCGGAGTCGCTCTCCGGGGAGAACACCGCCCCGCACAAGCGCGTCGCGCGGCTCTACCTGCTCTCCGACATTCTGCACAACGCCGGTGCTAAGCTCACTAACGCTAGCGCCTTCCGAAACGCGTAAGTTGCTCCTACTCGCTCTATAATACAAGAACTTTTTAAGGAAACATGTTTAATCTCGCATTACGTCATTTAACAAACCTTGGAAAACTACTATATGTGACACCGTAAATACTCTGTCTACCTGAGGCCTTATATGGAACGCCTTTTCTATCTAACCTTTAGTATAGGAAGAAGTAGTGACAAGCGTTGCTACAAAAATCCGAGTATTGGTTAGGCTGGGATATGCTGCCGGGTACCAGTTTCCTATAATGAACGAATCGACATACATTAATTTGTCAAGACGACCTAGAAAAGTAATGCAGTGGACGTGCCAAAATTTTTTTTTATGGACATTACACACAGCGGCAGCGCCGTCTGGACCCAAAGTAAGCAAAGCTTGTGTTATGGATACCAGACAACGGATACAAATACATATAAATTACTTTTTTTTGTAAATACATACATATCATACATAAATACACCAAGACTGCTGCTGCAGCACAGCTGCATCACTACCAACTAGGCTGCGAGGGAGTCAAATGAAGAAAAATGTTCGTTGGAATCGTGTGCATTTAAGTTTCACAACAGTTATACAACAGATAGCGTTACTTTATCCTAGTATGTCAATGAAGATTTATAAAAATACACTACGCCATATGTTTTCTTTTTTGATTCAATGATAAAAAAACTCTATTGACTGTACAGTTTCCAGCAGCGCTTAGTAGAGATAATGCGCCACTCGCACCTGGCGTGGTCCCAGATGACATCACGGTTGCAGCAGGAGGGTTTTCGCGCCAGAGTGACACGCATCTTGCAGGCGTGGGCCGACTGGGCGGTGTACCCTACAGAGTTCTTGCTACACATAAATGACGTATTCCTTGGACAGGATAAGGTACACAGAAACAAAGGCATTAATATAACAGCGTAAAAATTCTTACGTAATGTTTTACTACGAGTCAAAATTCGCTTTTAAGCGGGCTTCAACCGCAACCGTCATTCCGTCACGTATTCCGTTCGCCGCGCCGCTAGAGTGTGTTGAATCCGATGAGTTGCTGATTGTCTCCGACTGGTTAGCATGGCTTTCGAATACGTTCAGCCCGAACAATTAATGATCTGGATTGAATCTGCTTTTATTCTTTGACTGACTTCCTTTAAGATGGTTTCGTCAAGTCGTTTATAATGTTAACGTTTACGCAAAGAAGGTGTTCCTCGTTAGTAGTTTTTTTATTTGGATTTGTTTTCTTTACTTAAGGCTTGTTTGGAATGTTATCTTTTATTCTTTTTATTGTAATAAGCATTGATATATATGATATTTAATTATATCTTAATTAAAAATCTTTGATTTATATGAAATAGTTACTTGTAGTGTAACAAAATCCTTTTCTTACGACAATTAACTATTTAAAACTTTGTAGCGATATTAGGTAAAATGTAATGTAATCTTACATTCCAAAATGGCAGAAATTTTCTTTAATGACCAGCACCTACTAACATCAAAAACTAAAAATCATTTCTGGTTTCATTTATTATCACTGTTTTTATGCTGATTCCGAAAAACCTCTATATACGCCTCTAGTATAATTCTTGTGTAGGAGGAAGCTGAAGGTTTGGAATTGCCGCCGGCAATAGGCGGAGTGGCTGCGAGTAGTGAAGGGGACGGGGGTGCATCCCCTGCGGGGTCGTCAGCGTCGGGAGGGTCGTGGGAAGGGGGGGAGGGGGCGGGGCCTCTCGACGGTGCGGCACTGCGCAGGCTCGCAGCAGAGCGACACCTCGACCAGCCCAGCACCGAGGACATTGACGGCGTGCCCAGTTAGTCAACTACTTAAATAATACCTAATTAAAAGTCTAGATAATAGTAAAGTTTCATCCTTTCTACACCAACAGAGAATCGCAGTTTCAGGTGATAATTTTTTTTTTAACAAAATCGGTCATTGCTTCGTTTATGGGCTCTGGTATTTATAAGCCATACTACATGCTACCTAAATATTTTTTTTTTGGCAAGGATCCGCTCTGTAGATCTGACTTAAATTTAATAACTGTGTTTCGGCATATATTTTAAACCCTGGCAAACATGATAATAAACTTTAGTTCAATAAAAAAAATCCTAACCTGACCCCTTTTCACTTTTTTTTTAAATGTTTTGACAAAAAAATCTTCTATGTTTTAAGTGCTATAAGTTTACAACTTTCTCAATCATAGCCATGATAGTGCATAATCTTTAAAATTACTTGAGCAATGCTTATCCAATATAAAGAAATTTATTGTTTCCCGCCTCAGAGTTCGCGTCTTGCTTTAGCCTAACCGTAACTCCGTGGCGTCTCTATGATAATTGTTTGTGTTGTTGTGTAACAGTGGATGAGGATATCGACGGCGTCCCGATGGAAGCGGAAGCGGAAACGGAGACGGAGACGGAAGAGGAGCGGCGTGCGGGGTTCGTCCCCTCGCGGTGGGAGACTGTCGACCCGAACCCGGAACCCCCTGCGCCGCCCTCACCGCCGCCCCCGCCCACGCAACTGGACACCACGCCGCACCACACGCCCACGCATCCTGACACGTATGAACACATACACACACACATATCTGATAATGTACAGACAGAAAAGTATTGCTATATTCCTATACGCCGATACACACCAGTTATTCACGTAGTTTATATTGTAAAATTTTAAAGCTTTATGTTTTTAGGTATATAATAAGATATTACGTGTTCCGTTTGACGTCCAACGTCAGATAACTAAGATTAAAATAAATTACATTTAATTTATTATGTGATCTCCATTATATAGTTTAATAAAAACATAACAAAATTATTATTAGACAAATTGTTCACTTATGTTATTATAATCTTTTTATTGTATTTTTCTTGTCGCAACACTAATAATTATATTAAAATCTAATGTAAAATTGACATTTAAATAAATATATGAATACATGAATATAGATTTTTTAAAATTAAAAAAAAATACCAATTTTTACTTAATAGGTTTTATAAAATGTTTGATAGTTTCGTATATTTGTTGTGTGTAGTAGTGAAGAGTGGTCACTGAAGCGAGAGACTCTGCGTGAGATCGAGGTGCGCGTGCTGAAGTACGCGGACGAGCTGGAGGCAGGCGTGCGCGCGCGACGACCCAATCTGACGCCCCACCAACAGATACAACACTACCGGAGGAAACTTATCAAAAAGGTAACTACTGTACATCACTATCACAGCAAACTGATCAAGAAGGTAACTACATCACTACCACATACATAATAGTAATCAAGAAAGTCATTTGCATACAGCACTATTTCAGGAAACTGAACAAAAAGGTAACTTGTATATATGACCAGATATATTTCACCAGATATCGCTCAAACAATAAGCTGATGTGGCTATTAGCGATGATTGGTTATCTGTGACTTTTTGTAGCGCAGACGACACCGCAGACTGGGAACTGCTGCGTGGATCACAAAGCCAATAATCTGTGAAAAGGTAGCTAGAAGAGAAAGGTGAAGAACTGGGTGTGGTGGCGTTTTATTTTTCTTATTAAGAACCCGAATAACATCCGTTTAGTAGTTACGAAGAAGACCTTCCACGAACAAACAGTGATTTTATTTATTTATTGAGAATGTTATGTTGACTGTTACGGGTTGTGTTGTGTCAGGCAAACAGGGAGGCGAAAGAGGCGCTAGAGGTGCGAGACTCGCCGGAGCCGCGGCGTCGCTCGCCCGAAGATGATACGTATTCGTAAGTATTGCACTTAGGGCATTGCTTTGTTTAAAAACATTATGTTAATTAATAATGAGTTAATAAGTAAAACTCTTAATTTTGCTCATATAAGACGCGTGCGTTTTACTCAACATTACCGTACTAGTCTCGTTATAGGACACGATGACCGATCTTAACTATGGGGGCCATAGACTAAAAAAACCGTAGTGTGCTGTCAGTTTTAACAGTTGGATATCGCATTACTGTATCGTAAGTCATCAGCATATACTCTTGTCTTGAGGTACTGAGGTATTTTGGACTGAAAAAAAATTATCGCCTTATTTCTCAAATGAGTTACAAGTTTAATTCAGCTCTTTTTCGAAGACTCCCCCTCTGATCTACTTCGGACGTAGGTTTTCCAGAAAGAACTGAACGTATTGAACTGTGAAATAATCGCATTCTATTTAACTATGAAAGAACTGACACGGATCCACGGTTCAGATAAAGATCCTTTTACCTTTTTAGGAAGGTTCAATCAAAAGTGAAAACAATAGAAACTTGTTTACCTACAGTTACAGTTACAGTTTGTAACTTTTTTTCTATATGTGTCTGAAATATTCTAGAACACTGAATCTCTTTTCGGCGTGTATAAAAAGCGTCGCGGGTCAGCGTCATGTCGGCGTTCAGTAATAGGTTTGTTTCTAATTCGTTCGGCGATATTTTGAGGAACGAAGTTTTGCTTATGAATTGGGATTATGTCATATTGTGTACAGTAAGGTGTAAATAAAAAGCATTTTGGTTACAGTATGTATTTTGTCACCAACTTCGAGAGATCATTTCCGACGGCAAGTCGCATGTCCATGTCTTGTCCTTAGTACCCCGCATGGACATTGAACGTTACCTTCGGTTTATTAATTATTTCAGGCCCGCCTTTTGGGAAAAACAGTTGAGATCTCCGAGCATCGTGCCGACTTCCAGCGATTCTGTCATCGCGATGTCGACAGCGAAACGAAAGTGAGTGATGCTCGCCATTGTCTTTATGTTTTTCCACTTGAAAGGACACTCTTGAGGTCATTTTCCTACGCAGCGGTGAAAAGTTCGGATTGGTTTCGAGCTCTAGTTTTATCGTCGGAAACACATGGTTGCTTTGTTATATGTTGTCGTCGTTACAGCTGGAAGAAGTCTCCTGCTGAATATAAGCTTCCTCTATACATATATATATTATAGCAGCTTGTTCTGAGCCACTCGCGTCTACCAGGTAGTTCTAACTAGATGGTCTGTCCATTTGACGGGCGGCCGTCCCACGCTGTCTCCCAATCTCTTGTCGCCATTCAAAAACTTTTCATTACTATTGACTATTAGTTCAACGAGCGATGTGGCCTGCTCATTTCTACTTTAGCTTGCTTACTATGTCAGATTTGTCAATGGTACGTTACGCAACTTTCCGAACGTTGCCCAGCTGAACTGGATTCTTCCATTAACCTCTTTCTCGAAGGTAGACTAACTTAACTGTACTATATGCTCTAGGTATGTGTATTCATCAACAACTTCGTCACAACAACAACCGGTATGGCATTGAACATTACCTTCATTTTCAGAGCCACCTGTTGGGAACCTTCGAGGTCTCCAGGCATCATGGCAATGTCTTCCAGTGATTCTGCCTTGACCACTATGCCGTCTGTCATTCTGTATATCTTACTCACTTAGGCAGTTAAATTGGTTTGGTAGTGGTATTTTTAAGACAATGATCTGGATATGTGTACACTTGGAACCGGCGTCATTCATTTACTATGGAATTGGGTATGCCAGGGCTATTTCAGAAACGGTGTTATCCTGGTGCCTGCCTTATTAACATCGTGGATGTTGCCGGACAATGATAATGATTTTACGACAAAGTAGTTGAAAAGTTCTTAAGTGTATGTAATAAAGCCTGAAAGTGTATGTGTTTCCTCATGGTCAATTTAATAGAGATCTTATTATTTTAATGACACTAATAAGTGTCTCGTTTCCATAAATTAAATAAATGTAGGCAATCTAATCAGGTCAATAAGTCACTGAATGCATACGGCCCAGAATCGTTCATTGTGGTAATTTTTTATTGTGTCTATGGTATAGACTGTTTATTTGTGGGAAACATAGACATAAATATACTATGCTATGTATACTATGCTGGACTGCCTCACAAAATTGACCCTTGAGGCGACAATTTTTTTGCGATACAATTGCCTGTCTCTCTTATACTGAAACGCTTAGTTCCGGGTCTCAATGTCTGTGGTCGAGACGAATAAACTAGAATGATTATGGTAAAAACTATCCATAAATACGCCGAGGTTTGTGAAAAAGATTAGGTACATATTTATAGTCACAGATTGTAATTTCTGTATACAATATTATATAATAATATAAAAGATATATTATTCTTTATTTTTTAAGAATATTATCTACAAGTATCTATCATAATAATTGTATTTTTATAATAATCCAATTTCTTTAGCTGCGAAATTTTATAATTAAAAAGGTGCGAGTCCGTACTGTTGCGAGCGTATTGACTACGGTGACCACTGTACATCAGACAGACCTTGAGCTTGTTTGCCACATTGGTGGTATAAAAAAAAATCGGCCAAGTGCGAGTTGGACTCGCGCACGACGGGTTCCTTACCATTATCTATAAAAATGGCAAAAAAATCACGTTGTTTTATGGGAGCTCCCTTAAATATTTGTTTTATTTTAATTAAATTATTTATTTTTAAAGTGACTATATAACTAAATATTCTGTGCATATTTTAAGCGTCTACCTGTTGCCGTTATCAATATCGAGCAAAATCGAGCAAAAAAATCACGTTTGTTGTAGCTGTTGTTGTAGTTGAGCCCCTTAAATATGTACTTTATTTGTTGGTATAGCGGCAACAGAAATACATCTTCTGTGAATATTTCAACTGTCACGGTTCATGAGATACAGCCTGGTGACAGACGGACGGACGGACAGCGGAGCATTAGTAATAGGGTTCCGCTAATTACCCTTCGGGTACGGAAAACTCGTGAACTAATTATCAAGCTTCAAGATTACTTTGAGCGTGAAAGACAAAATGGCGGACCTTTAATTCCTGTCGACCAGGTCCAAAAACGCTTCGCTCAGGCATTTGGAGTGAGCAAACGGACGATAGCAAATATTAATAAAGAAAAGTTCGGCTCATCTGGCATCGAAGAAAATATTTTACGAACACCAAAAAAGAAACGCAGAACTAAACCTACAACAGACATGGATAGCTTTGACGCCGATGCAATAAGGAATCATATATATGGTTATTATTCCAGGAATGAGTACCTTAATAGGTCGATGCTTCTAGCATCTTTGAAAGCAGCTGATTTATTTAGGGGAGGCAAAACTGCTTTATCTAAAATTTTGACAGATATTGGATTTCAATTTAAAAAAACAGACAAAAGGAAAATTCTTTTAGAAAAAAATGACATAATTTTAAAAAGAATTAAGAGATTTTTTTAAGAGAAGCGACAAAAATCAATAATTTGGACAATGTCGTTTTCATCGACGAGACATGGCTGAACGCCAATCACACGATTTCTCGTTCTTGGACAGATGACACTCAAGGGTCAACGTTGAAAGTGCCAATGGGTAAAGGAGCACGGCTTATAATATGCCACGCTGGTTGTGCGAAGTATGGTTCCGTGGAAAACGGTTTATTGGCATTTGAGTCAAAAACCACTACTGACTACCACGAAGGATGTGTTGCTACCAGGCCTGCCAGAGCCTTCAGTTTTATTAATGGATAACGCCCCTTATCATTCGGTGCAAAAAAATAAAGCACCTACCCAAGCTAATAGAAAAGAGGAATTGGCATGTAAAAAAGTGGCATTGACGCAAATATATCAACGCAGAGCTGATGAAATTAGTCAATGACCATAAGCCGACCAATGTTCGATATGAAATAGATGAGTTGGCTCTGGAGTACGGTCATCGCGTTCTCCGAATCCCCCCGTACCACTGCCAGTACAATGCCATTGTGCTAATTTGGGCTCAAATTAAAGGTTAAGCAGCCCGTCATAATACTTCTCCACCGTATGGCATAAAAAACATGAAGATGCTTTTAAAAGAAGCATGCGAAAAAGTAACAAGAGATGTTTGGATGAAGGTGGTTGAAAAAACTAAAAAGATTGTATTTGATGACTGACCGCGATATCCGTGTAGATACTATGATTTACAATAATATGATTATACACGTTACTGAAGATGACAGCGACTCCTCAAGCGAATTGGAAGATTAAATTGTTTGACATAGTCTTCATTATTTAAGGCTTAAAAGCGTGTATTTCATAATATACATTTTCCAATAAATAAAGCATTTTTATTTTTTTTCCCTTCGTTACATTCAGAAATAACGATTCAATTCAATTATTTGATTCATTAAAAAATTATTTACATTGTGAATATTTATTGAATATATAGAAATATAATTCCTATAATAAATAACAACACATAAATTAAATTGAATACATATGCATAATGAATGCAATAAATAACGTTACTAAATATTATTAATGTTATTTATTGTACATCACTAATCATAACAAATTGACAGGTGTCAGGAACGCATTCTTTGACCGGCCGCACTGTAGTTCCGTCTGAAGAAGAATGTTGAAACACAGTTATATTCTAGAAACCATATATAACATTCTAAAAATAGCTTATAATTAGTTTTAAACAATTCGTTTGTAACATTTCGTGTTTTGTACAAAACGTAATTATAAAATTTTTTTTGCGGCGCTAGTTAGGTAGTATCAGCCCCCTAATATCAAGCCAATAAAATTACCTAAACCTACTTTAGCGTGTGGGTCACTGTACATAATTTTTTTTTGTGAAGATGTTAAATTAGAAATATTTGATTTGTCAGAACGTCGTCGAAGAAGTCAAAGAAGTCCCGCGAGCCGACGTTGTCCCCGCCGCCGAAACGATCGCGACACGTGTAAGTGTTTTTGCAAATATAGTTACATAATAATATTTAATAAATTAGAAAAATAATTTTGGAGTGTAAAATAATTTGTTGTATGCCTACTAACATGTATAATAAACTAGTTGTGTCGTTGCTGCTTCTTCAACTGTGTTGAAGTTGTTCCTGCAGGAATTTTCCAGGATAAAATGTAGCGTATGTGTTCTACCAGGATATAAGCTATCTCCATTTTAAATGTCATCTATATCCGTGCAGCGTGAACAAGTAACAAACAGAAACTTTCTCATTTAAAATATTAGTGTGATAATATGTCTGGCAGCAACTACCGTGATAGCAACTTATCTTTGTATAGCTTTTTCTTTGAACTTGAAAGTATCTTCGACGTGAGTGAAGTGATCGAAAGTTACTAAATTATTTGTAACAATAGTGGCGTTTTGTTGACCGACATAATGTACATAATGCGGTAATCCTACCAAAGAGAGTGAACCAAGATTTGTACTGTGTTATACATAATTTATGTCTTTTTAACTTGGAAGGGTTATGACATTAAACGCATTGAAGCAGTCAACAAAACGCACCTAAATATATAATTTAAAAAAAATTACAGCGAGCGAAGATCGCGGTCACGTTCGCGCGAGCGGGAAAGAGAGCGCGAGCGTGAGAAGGAGCGAGAGAGGGAAAGAGAGCGCGACCGCGAGAGAGAGCGAGAAAGACGACGTCGGTCACCGGCCACTCCCCCCGCGCATCACCACCGCAAACACAAGCACTCCAAGTACAAGTACTGACACGACCTGTTGCTGTAGTTTACTACATTTAGGTAGCAATAGGTTAGACGATCACTGTAGTACAGTAAATAGTTAGTACGTAGTAGTGTGTCTATGTTACATTGTATTATTTTTTAATATGTATCATGTAATATTATTGTGTACTTCTTTCAATAAACGAGCGCGCATTAGCTTTTCGTAGTGAGTATTTTGTACATATTAAAATAGTACATAATAGTGTACGGTTAGTGAGTTTGCGTGCGCCTACAAGCGAATCTGTATACAAGGAAATTTAATGCGCACTCAAGATATAACTACTACATATTTTAGTAGCAACACTGTAATATTATATGTATGTATATTATGTAGTAATGCCGATGTATTCGACTGATAAATAGTATGTTATAGTGTAAATATTGTATGTGAAACAAAACAGAGGGGTTTCTGACTTTAATGATAAATCATCGCACGGTAAATTAACTTGATAGACAGAGTGACACCACTGATAACTACACACAGGGGTGTGTTTAGAAACTGCAACCGGACGAAACTCGGGTTGTTTGTGTCGTTTCTTCACTTCACTCTAATGTTTTATTCAAATTGACTTTATCATTTTTCTCAGAAATCTTGCACCTTTTCTAACTTTAAGTAGGTATTAATATATTTCAACCTGTATCAATTGTATATTTTTTTAACAATTCTTTTGAATTTTCTCATGGATCAAAACAGCAATTTTACATTTGCATAGTTAAATACAGAATTTTCCACAAGTAATAATAATTCATATTTTTATCGATTGCTTTCACGTAATCGTAAAACTAAAATACACTAGGTAAATTCAAAAATCGGCCAAGTGCTAGTCGGACTTGCGCACGAAGGGTTCCGTACCATTACCTTTAAAAATGGCGAAAAAATCACGTTTGATATATGGGAGCCTCCCTTAAATATTTGTTTAATTTTAATTTGATTATTTATTTTTAAAGTGAATGTATAACTTCCTAGCGTTTTTCGAAACTAATACCGAGCTTCTGAACGCACCCCTCTAGTGAAATCAGGCGACTACTTTGGCTATAGTACAGTCAGTTTCAGTACACACGGCCACAACTTAAAGTATACCATATCAATTCAGCGAATTTTGCCGAACATTTATAATTAAAAAACTACTGTACTATATTTGCTATCAAGCCAATAAATAAACAGGATATTTGAAATTAAGGGCATTAAGGGATTTTATTTTTATTTTTAATTAATTTGTAACATTGAAATTACAGACGGTTCAAAAATCTTAATGGTGTACTTTAGCATGTGACAGTGATATTGTACTGCAATGATAAATATACACTAAGATCAGCTACTCATGTTTGTATTTCTTGTAATTGTAGCTACATTGTATTTGCATTAAATCATTATTGTATTATATACAATATAAATAGTGAAGTTACTTATAAACTAAGTATCATTTATGATTGATGACCATCATTTTAATACATGTTATTTTGCATTTCAGGGTAGTGCGATTTATATAGTCGTTTTAAAAAAGTAGTGTAGTAAAATGAAAAGTTGATACATTTGAAGTTAAAGAGAAAAAGTGTGAATTTATTTGCAAATGCAATAATAGAAAATGCTATGATGTTTTTTGTGGATGTTTGGGGTAATGCTGTTATTTAATGTACATTAAGTATCTCATGTGGATATTTTAATTTGTGATACTGATAAGTGTAATAAATAAATTATGTAAATAAGTATTAAAAAATAGTTTAATTTTTTTAAATTACTCGGGAATATGCTAAAGACGCTCTTATTTAAAATTTATTTCAGTTACAAGTTTCAGTTAGAGCCACTATTTGGTCTGTGGACATTCTGTGGAGCTTTCTAAAATAGATACTAGATGGTTATTAAAAAACGCGTCTATCGATCGGTAAAACAGTCTAATAAGCGAAAACAAACATTTAAAAAAATGTTTACAAAGTCAGTGTGAAATAACTTCACGTTTTTGTATGCTCTGCGTTTACGATTTAATTACTTTCTCAATGTATTAGTGTCATATAATAAAAAAAAACCTCAAAATATTCGAAGTAATGAAATATTGGCCTCAATTATTTAGTCTAGTTTAATTACAAATACATTATAGTGACAAACTAAGGAGAACAAATATTTTACACAAATTCAACCCTAATTCTCAGGTTTAACCTATTTTTAAAGTACTTTGGATTACTAGATGTACTTTAATTTTCACATGTCTTGATTGTGTATAGATGATTTATTTATTTGATGTAGATGACAGTACTGGAGACGCGCATTACACGAGTGCAAACATCCCCCGATCCGTTGTGGAGGAAAAGCGCGGAGAACTTGTGCCTGTATCGAAACCACTCTGTCCAAGGTCTCTGATTAAGGACGGGAAAATTTGGTCCCATATAGAGTACTGCTGCCATCTGTAGGTGGGTGCACCCGGATACCAGCTTGACCCTTTTGACACAGTTCAATTATGGGCTGAGAGAATCGTCGACAATCCCAAACTCACAAGCTTTATCGAACTCTGAGACTTTGCCTCCTTAGAACCTAAATTGTCACGTGAGAGAAACTTCCTCCCGCGAACGCTAAGATTGTGGAATGAGCTCCCTGCCAAGGTCGCCAAGGACTACATGAGAGGTCCTTCAAGAACTACAGAATAAGGTGCTTCAAGAACTACCAGTATGAGTTCTTCAAAAAAGAAGTTATTAGGTTCGCGAAGGGTCAGCAACGCACGAGTGATGGCCCAGGTATTGGAAGCTTCCATAGGCTCGGTTACCGTTTATTATCAGGCGGACCGTAACCTTGTTTGCCACCTTAGTGGTATGAAAAATAAAAACTAAGTTTCATTAATTGCATTATTCTTAATAAAAATGAACAGATTTAGTTCCAACCTTTATAACCCTGACTGAGTTTAGAGGTATACATGTCATACTATTTTTGGTTCACTACATCATTTTGAGCAAAAATGAAAAAGGTTTAGTTGATGGCCGCGCAAAAAAATGAAGCACCACCTGCCATACAAATTCCGACATTGGCTTTTGTAAACAGAACTCGTGTGTATTCAACAATATTGGGTGCATGCGAACGTGACGAGCGAGCGAGCAGAGTGGTGGCGGCCTACAGATCTCTGAAATAATTATCGGCAATTTTAAAACCGATTAGTCTGCTAGTCGGCAAATACCGTAGCCGGGCCTATTAAAAAATAAACCTTGCCAAAAAACTATTGTCTCGTATATTTCAATAAGAAAAAACTAAGCTTAATGTACCATATGCGTGGGGTTTTGAAGGCGGTGTATTTTTAGGGTTCCATACCTTTAAACCTACATCACAAATCAAAATCTATGGGGCACTTCCCGTTGTCCTAGAATCATGAAATTTGACACGAAGCAACGTATTATATCACAAATATAGGAAAAAAATGCGAAATTGGTTAATTGGTAGTCATAACATATTAAACAAAAGTTTGTCAAGACCCTTTTACTCGAGAACGTTTAAAGATATTAAGTTGAAATTAATATCAAATACATCAAGTCTATGGTCAGTTAAAGTTGTAAAAAACAAAGCTTCTAAGGCAATGCAATAAAAAAAAATTGTGACACAAATAAATTAAAACCTACGTTAACCTAAAATCATAAAATTTGGCAAGATGTTACATCACAAATACAGGGAAAAATCCAAAATCTGATCACAAACCTGTGAGACTTGATCCCATGATGGAAGTACTATCTATATATAATAAAAAAAAGTTGTACGGAACCCCCGGTGCGCGAGCCGGACTTGCACTTGACCGTTTTTTTTTTTAAATAGGGCGATAAAACAATCCTTTAACACCCGTTTATTAAAAGTTAAATTGCTTTTTGTCCCTAGGAGAACATAGTAAAGAATTTATCTTGACTTTTATAAGTTGCACCATTTTTTTTTAAAATATCTGGCTAATATAGAAGCTGGCTATAGGAAGTTCTCGATTATGCATTAAGAACAGGGAACTCAGAATTCTCACTTCAGAACTTGAGTGCTGCCTGTAGTATCGGCGCAAAATAAGATTTCTTTGGGTATGAGATACAGGCTCATCACAGTTAGAAACTTTATAGATATATAATACTTTATTTTAATGTATTTCCCTTTTAAAATAAAGGGAAAAGAATAAAAATATATTCAGTAAAATGCCTACATGTCATAACGTTTGCCTTATCGATACTCGCTAGCGAGTGTAGTAATGACTTTAAAATGTTAGAATATGGAGTTAGCCTAAAGACTGTCACATTTCCGGGGATTGAAGAATATAACAAAAAAGAAAAGAGTTTATTGTTAAATCAAAAACTTGTTTTTATTATCTAAGAAATCATCTTAAAATAATTATAATTGTTATAAAATACTGATTTACCAATTCATGAATTCATTTAATAGCAAAATATTTAGGCGTATTAATTTAAACAAAAATATATATATATATATATATAAATAAAAATAAATATATTGTATTATTATTTTAAATAAACACACCACACACACAGAAAAATCTTGCTAAATTAGTCTTTAGCTGAATAATCATAAATTACATACACATAGGTAGTTATAATCAAATAAGAGAGCAGTCTTAAAATCAATTTACGTTAAAAACACAACCGATTAAAATATTGAGCTAAAAATTAACTTACAATCATTTTTATATTCATATAAAATCATATAGCTATTGCGATTCTGATTTTAAATTATAACTAAAATTTGTATATTTATCTTAAAAAAAAAATACTAAACAAATCAATACATGTTACGTCATTAACAAAATCAACAACAAAAATCTGTAAAGTAAAACAAATAAGGGCCTTTACTACCACGATTTTAGTTAAATGCGATGACGATAACTCCTTGCAGTTTTTGTGACGCGCAGCGGAGTACGAGCACAATCGCAAAAATAAGCATGGCACATGGGTGGGTATAGTCTGGCATATTCAGCTGCCCCACCCTAGACTGTCCAAAGTGCCTCGAAAGATTTTTCCATACTTTTTTTCCCAGAACTGCCACACCCTAGCCAAAAAATCGGGTAGAGCGAGCCCTAAGCGAAAAGGTGTGCCAAAATTTAAACGACAATTGTAAGACGTAGTATATTGTTGGTTTCTTCGCAGTTGTATTAATAAATTTTATTAATTTGATATAATGTTATTGTATAAAGTTTTCCTTTGAAAGGCGCCGAAATCTCGCTCTACCTTGTATACGTCTAAACATAATCGCTAAGAATACTAACGAAAATTTAGACTTATGGTCGCCGGAAAAAACTAAAATGTGGTAATAACTAAGGCCCCAAAAATCTTTAGAAATTTGTTAAATACGAGAAGGTACTATTAACAAATCGTGTATAAATTAGTCATCAATGTTTAGGCCTGCGCAGACGAGGGACTGTCTAGGGGTACTTTTTTCTCCTTCAAAATAGTTCACTTGCAGCTCCATGGCACAACGCACAGGAGTACGCGGTACTTTTAGTCCGTTGCTTTAACTTATTATACAAAAATTTCAGTTCGCAGACTAAAGTCCCTCGTCTGCGCAGGCCCTTGCTTTCGAGCGAGATTTTGTGAAGTAGTTAGGTAACGACTAGGTCAATAGTACCTACTTTATTGCAAACATTCATATTTGACTAGCTGTTAGGCGAGCTACCTTTGCATAGTGTAGGTTAATTAAATTTAATAACAAAAAAAATAATATAACAGTCCTTTCTACGCTCGACCCAACTTTGCGTATGTAGTCATCGTTTTTTTAAAATGCGTAAATGCATTGTTTGATTTTTTATTACAGTAATGGTCTTTTAGTTTAGTTGGCAATTTCAATTAAAAAGTATAATGGAGAACCAGACTTAAAACGAAATTAAAACAGCGCTGGGCTGAGCGTAGAAAGCCCTCTTAAAACTAGTAACCTACAATATAGCCTCCAAAATTCATACAAAAAACAAGATTAAACTGATAAAATTTCATTAAAGCAAAGTAAAAATGAATATTAGGTAAATTAATACTGAGATAAAATAATCACAATCATTTTCATTTAAAGTGAAACCACATCAGATTTTTTCCAGACAAACCTCATTGCACTAAATGTCTAATCATCAAGTAATACTATTAACTATAGTCGCAAAAATCATATACATTCATGAAATGCCCGTTAATTATTTAAAATCAGAGACATAGATGAAATGGCATTTTATAGATGAATAGGCTTTTTGCGACTGCATATGATCACAATGCTTATAGTTAAAAATATTTAGTGTAACGCAGTTTACATGAGAGAAATAACGTCGGATACACCTTAAATTCATGTCAGCGTCTGAATTCCATAGCTTTGTCTTTAGGACCTTTGTAAAAGTTAAAACTTGATCGCTATTCAAAAATATCTATATTAAAATGTCACCGACATTCGCGATTAAATTACAAATATTATTACAATATTACGTGTACCCGTAACACAGGAATGTACAAAAATATTAATTGTTCGTAGAAATTACAATTACTAATAAATTGGTGTAATAATTCTACCTCCACTAATGCTAGTCGAGTTAATCTTCACTTGGCCATAATTATTAAGTGCCACTACCTGCACTGATTGCAATCTATAATTTAAAGAAAATTTATCTCTAGTTTCTTCTATAGGTCAGGTTTAGTTCAATGTTTTGTACCGTTATAACAAAATGTATCATTAGACGCTCGAGTAAGTCACGGTCGGAGGGCAGTCTGTTTGTGATGGTCCAAAATAACCTGACATGAGTTTACGATTCATCAATTTAAAAAGAACATTAGTTTTGCAATCAGTGTAAATTTTTTTGACTAATATATTATAAAGCATTTCTATCTAAGGCATCTTTTTATAGATTTTACCAAAAAGCAAGTGTTGTTAAGGTGGCCAGTACGCTAACTAACGCCAGCATAACATACTTTTAATCTGTAGTAAATAAAAAACAAATTTTAGAAAAGTGGTGTGCTAAAATTGTCATTGATGCCTAAAAACAACTTTGAGCATAAGTGAATCTCTCCATGTTAAAGGTAATGTCGCATCGCATGGAGTATGGGCACTCTAACATAGAGCGATTCAAATGACAAGTTTTGCAAAACTTATATTACACACCTATTGCATACAAAACGTTATAAAAATAGCTTATCTGATCTTCGAACTTTCTGGAATTACTAGACATGTGTGGCGCTGGTTAGCGTATCACAATACAAACGACGAAAAGCCGATATTTTGTTACATACTTTGCTTTTAGTAAAGTCTATTGAATGATAAACTACACTTAATTGTTATGCGTTCGTGCTGATAATTTTGTGCACAACATTTGGCATAAGGCAAATTGGCTGCGAATCGACATTATTTAGTTTATTTTAACGTGGGGTGACCACTTTATCTGTTAAACAGGAAAAACTAGTTCGGATTTAAAATTAATATTTCTTTAATAAAGTGAAACGTTTTCAGATTTTTCCAATAAAATCTTTTAAATTATATTTAATTCCATTAAATATCTATAAATATGACTAAGAAAATTTTGCCTCTTATAATTATTATTAGCGATATAGCGCTCAAAAAGCATGTGCTTCAATCAAATGCTAGTGAACTATCAAATATTTAATCAGTTTTTTTTTAATTCAATAAGTAGAATGTAATAAAACCGCTGCCTATTTAATAGTTTACCATTTTATTAAAAAAAATATGCTTATTGTGACAATGGTAAATAGCTATATATAATAATAAACGCGTATTGAGTAGCGAAATATTTATATTTAAAGATATTTAATGTAACGCACTTTGTATGAAGAATTAATGGGTCAGATTCACCTTAATCTAATATTAAAAACTAATTGGTTACTTGTACATTTTTCTTTATTTAATGATAACACGTAGTCACCCTACTATATCTATTTATTGCAACTATTAATGAAATATTGAAATGTAAATGGAATGGAATAAAACGTTATCCTTACGTATTGTACGCTGTTAATCACACAGTATGGGCATACTACTTTTTTGTAAATGATTCGCTTATATCATATTATGTATACCTACCTACTATCTACTACGACTGTATAATATCTAATCACAGGAAGTGTCGCTAAGCTAAGGCTGTCAGAGGTAAGTAAGTTGGGCATAAAACATTGTGATTTTTACTTAAAATTCTGTTTAAATAGAATACAGGATTTTTACATCGACAGACAAGACAAGGAAAACTTTTATAGCCATTTATATAGAACAACTGTTAACCTTCGTCACATCTTATATCTCGTTTAATGCGACAAACTAAAACCAAAGGCGCACATTTCAATTTTTTGCTTTTTTCTATTCAACTATTGCAATAACGTATATAAATTATACATACAGTTAAATATTAGTCTTTATATAGTTTAGTTTTAGTATTTAGTTTAGTTATTGTTTTCCGGTATACATAAAGTCATAAAATTGAAATTAAAAAATGTTTTCTACTAATTGAAACTTTAAACAAAAAGAGCACAGGTATCTCTTGAATAACTCTATGCAGCAACCAGCACATATTTTTATGTTTGTAACTGATTTTATCATAGATATAAATAGTGTTACTACAATTAAAGTTGAAGTGATCAATTTATATGGATCTATGATTCAGAGCGCGACGCCCTTTCCTGAAGAGTCCGCCGCCCTTTCTTGAAGAGTCCGCCGCCGACTGCGTTAGGCTGGTTGTGCTACACATACGCGTGTACCGGCAGTTCAGTTTACGCTGGCCGTTTCAGCGGTTTAAACCTAGAGGAAATCTAAACATATGCTTGAAAACTTCTAAGCGAGCGAGCTAATTGAGTTATAATGAAAATGAGCTCACAAAAATTTCACACTTTAATTTAATCCCAACTTACTTAACCTCTTTTGTGTTTTAAAACTGCAACAATACCTAATAAACACTACTTAATCACTTATTATCAGTTAAAAGGCCATCTTTAGTTGTCACACTACCTACTGTCCACTACAACAGTAACTATGTCAACTAAACAATACACATACACATCGACGTGTCTACTTTTTTACACTTGTAAAGGTTTGGTCTATAGTAAAGTTATAGAAATTCTTCTTGAAATAGCAAAATATAAATAAATTCAACATTATTTTTTCTACCTCGCCGTATATTTTTAAATAATTGAGTCATGAGGAACCTAATATGTATATGCGCTTTAAGTCAATTTCTGTCATCTAATGTGATAAGATCACTCATAACGATACAGTGAGATTCGCAAATAAACCTTGATTCTCATAATATAATACTCTCAAAATATGATATCCTTAAAATAACATTACGGGCGGTCTTGTTGCTATTGGATATTAAAATGTGGAATGAAATGATAAATAAAATTGTCATGATGGTTCTCCAAAATGTGATATTAAAAGAAATTGACATTTTAAAAATAACATGAGTATAACAAAAAAAAAACCAAATCATTACATAATTAGCGCCTAATGTAACGTGCACATACTGTCTTTTTCAGTTATTGCAAATATACCTACTAAAGATAGAAAAAAAAAAATTAGCTGAAGAATCAGTCAATTGACCATTTAATTGTGGTAAGTTTTTTTTCATGGATTTGAGCTAGTTAAATGTTAAATCTACGATGCTACAGTCAGGACGGTGCGCTTTTACCGTAATAATTTTACTCATTTCCCTGCCTTCAAATAGAATTAAACTAATTACTATTTATCACACACGAAATTACATTCGTAGGCCTATGGTCAAAATTTATATTTATGGAGATCATTGTCTGTTCCACAAACGATTTATATACACAAGGGATAGTTACTCATTGAATTGAAAAATTAAACTTAATAAAAAAATATTTTTTTCCATTCGTCGTCGTTAACTGCTTTGGACACAAAGCAAAATATAATCAGGATTATGCACGATCGTTACGACTAGTCACTCCCTATGTTTCTTTTACTCATTAAAGAGAGTTTTTATTAATTACTTATTCTTATTTCCTTTCTCTCGAGTGCTTCAAAATTATAGTAGAAGACCTCTAAAAATTATACAGCCATTTTTGAAGCCTTCCAGAGTGTCCGATATATTGATAATGAAGTATTTACGAACTTTTCAGTCTAAAAGTGATATAGAAAGTAAAAGAATAAATTAACTGAGTAAAACGTTTCATGAAGTCTGTGAAGGCGGGATTCGAACGTAGGATCTTGTATCACCGCCATACGCGGCGGGGGGTCCGCGGCGCCCCCGCGACCGGGGACTGTCACCGACCCCTGCGTAGTCTCCAACATCGCACTCGTCCATCACTACCGAAAAAAAATTTAATACACAAAAAGTAAAGAAATTAGGGTGAAAAAACATGTGCCGGAACAGTGGAGGGCATTTAATTTGCCAAGTTCAATTGCTCAATAAGTCAGAGGGCGTTGTACTCGCACTTACTCTCGTTATCCCTTAGATATTAAATGTAATATTAAACAATTTTCAATATGTACAATTAACGTCGGTATACAACAATTATAAGTTACAAAATAAATACAACTTTGGGTTTGTTCGTTTTGGGATGAAGAATCATTATTTTCGTTAATTTTGTCACCTGTCATCCGTTCGTTTTATCATTGGTATCAAAAATATCAAAATTTTAGTATCATCCGTAACAAGCTGTCATGCGTTCGTTTACGATATATTTGTTATTTATGTCACCGAAAAATGAAACTTTAGACCTATGTCTGGAGGTGGGGGTTTTGGTGTAAATCTGTCGAACTGCTTATACATTTTCAGTCATTAATGGTAGTTAGTATGTGTTAATAGCGTAGTGTGCGCACGTCAACCGATCGTTTTGCAACCAAAAATTTTGTTAGTAACGTTTCAAAGCTACACGAACGATAGGTGTCGATGGCAAAACTGGCGTTATCTAAAGTGTGAAAAGTATCAAACGAGGGAACTTATGATCCCAAAACGAACAAACCCATTGTAGAGCAAAAATTATTCTAGAAATAAAAAGATAATATAAATGCGAAGTAGGTTAGTAATAAGCACAGTTAAAGCTATTATGTGACATGAATTGAATTAGACATCTTATAAGTTTAACACATATGCAGATGAAATCAGTGAGCAAATTAGCAAAGCATTATCTGCCGAGTTCGAGGTGACAAAGCGGCGACGACGCGTGATAGCTCGTGAACAGAGTGCTGAAACACGAATGATGAAACTTTTCACAAAAAATAACTCGGTTAGTATACATCTAGTCACAAATAACAATAAAACACAAACTGTGAAGTACCCTTACGTGTTTTTGCACTAATGTTTGGCATTGCGGTCCGAAATTTAACTTTGATACGTTTGATGCATTGAAATGAAATATATGGCTATATTGATATACAATTTTGAAATATTACCGACTATGTTAAGATGCAATCATAGATAATTCTTGACCATGCAACAACAATTTAGATAATTTAGATTCTAGTTATAACGTTGCAGTGTTGAATCTATAAAAATGTAACATGAATAGGTTTACCTATGATGTAAAATATAAATGATGGATTTCCAATCTACTAGAAGTTCTTAAAAATATATTGATCTATAGGAAACTGCCCATTCCAGAAAAAATAAAACTAGCCGCCATTCAGTAAGAAATATATAGTTGCATTTCGGACCGTCTATTGGGAATATGTAAGCACCTGTGTAGTAGTTCACTGCTCGGCCGCCAGGCGCCACGCGCGCACGTCGCCGCCGCTGAAACACACTACCACGTTACACAACAAATACACACACACAACTACCCACACATACTCTTAACAAACACAATAAAGCACATTTCCCAAAACATATTTACCCAAAGTAAAAAATATGTAATCAAAAATTTATTTGTTTTTGTAAGGATATTAAAAGTAGTATATTAAAATTAGTAAGTAATAAAAATACAACTTTTTAGGTCCGAAGTAAGAGAAAATATTTAAGATTTGCAGATATTTAATCAGTTAATAAATTCAAAATGATGAATTTGAAATGAATGAATTTGATAGAATGTCTATAAATGATTGCTATTCAATGCAAATTTTTAACAATTTTGCTTTTTTACCTTAGTTACATAAGTATGTAATTCCTGTTCAAAGACAAACACAGTGTACGACTTTTATTAACGATCTCAACCATAGAGCAAAAGAGAAGAGGACACTAACTTGCCGGCTGTGTATACAGTGTGGGCGTGGGGGTGCGAGGCGAGTGCGTGGGGGGCGTCGGGCAGCGTGGCGGGGGGTGCTAGTGGGCGCAGCGCGGCGTCCCACGCGCGGAGTGACCCCTCGCGGCCACAGCTCACCACAACTTCGCCAACCGGACACACCCCCGTCACCCACCCCTTGTGCGCGTTCATTACACTCTGGGTAACAATATACATATAGTATGTAGAGTAGAATACTAAACTTCTGCCAGTTAGATAATCTGAGACATAGCATCTGTGTAACCTGAAGTCGTAAGCGGTGGCCTAGTACTATTGGCGTCTATTTTGGCCTTTGGGGGGCAGGTATCGGAGATTGGCGAGTACCAATAAGTCTTTTCTGAACAGCACTCTTTCTTCCACGCCTACGATACCCTTATTCGGCAAAGGAAAACATCACGATGAAACATGCATACATCTAAAAGACGTATATGGAGTCCAAAATCCGCACTCGGCTCAAGTAATCGACGTTGTCCAACTCACCCAAGTACTTATTTGTGTGAAGAAAGGCCATAACAAATCCCTACAGTAGATTGTGGAGAAAAAGGTTGGAAACTAAATTTAAAAACCCTTAATCACCATTACTTATGAAGTTGAAATTTCTCTATAACCAAAGAGTTGAACGACGTGGTTGTAGTGCACCACCAGATTGTAAGTTATTGTTTATTATAACTAACATGTGTGAGCGTGTTGTTGACGAGGCTCCATCGCTTGAGGCTGGTGTCTCGCGAGGCGCTGTAGAGCGCGGCGCCGCTCAGCGCTAGCGCCTGCACGCCGTCGTAGTGCGGCGGCTCCAGCAGACGACGGTTGCCGCCCTCCCACACACCTTGGCAACACCATTATGGGCTTATTAAGGCACCGCATTAAAGCAATTAATTTAAACAAAGGATTAAGACAATCTTCAGATGTAATTAAGTCTATGTGAGAAACTAGTATTACACTCGCCATTAATATTTTAATCTGCATAACAGTAGTTTACAAAACATATGTTTTAAACTGACCGGAATCCGTGTACTGCATGTCCATGACGCGAACGTAGTGGTCCTTCGAGCCAGTTGCGACGAGGTCCCCGGTCGCGCCGCGTCCAAGTGAAACGCACATTATGGCTGCCGCGTGCCCTGACCACACCTTGCATATACATTCTAACCTGCGGGACCACTCACAGTCAGCAATTGTTGATATAGTATCGCAACCATAGGGCAAAAGCTTAAATCTTAGTCTCATTTAATTGTAATCTGATCTGCAATACACGTTTTTAATATAATGATTTTACTTAAACTTTGGACAGAAAAACAAGATGTAATGTTAATGTAGACAAAGTTGCACAAATACATAGGGTGACCCGACCGGGTAGCAAAATGTTTGATACTGACATACGTAGATCCCAGAGTCGCAGTTTGTCGCCGGCGGCGGTGTAGAGTCTGTTTGGTGCAGCCATAGCCAGTGCTGTCACTGCGACCTCACCTGCGACACCACGCGACGTTGGACACGGGCCTGTTGCGCCTGAAGACCTAATACACCACACAAACTTTCAATTATAATAATTATCTTATTTTGAGTAAAAGAAGACACAAAAAAAATACATTTCTAATTTTTGCCACAATGCTATGTTACGCAAATTTTCAATGTTGAGGTAGGATTCAATGCATTGGAATCAATGCTTGCATGGAATCTTAGCTTAAATATAAAACGGCTTAGGCAGGTTTACATTGATTACCATAGCGTGGTGATAGGTGTCCGGGTGCGCGTGTCGAACACTCGCACGGCGGCGCCCGCTGCGGCCAGCACGAGCCGGCCATCTCCCACACTGTCTCCCTCCCCTTCCCCCCGCACCGCGAGAGCGGCCACGGCTCCGCCGCACCACCCGCGCCACGCCTCACGCCCCGCTTGCATGTCCCACGCTCGCACGGTGCGATCTGGGACAAATAGCGGTTTTTAAAAAATCCAAGTGACACACATCTGGTGGAACAAAGGTTTGTGTTACAATTAGAGGATACAGTAGGATATGACTAGTATGTCAGAAAGGTGCGACCTGAGCTGCGGAAAAAGATTAAAAACAGAAAATAAATTGGGAAGCGGACCATGGCGTGAAAGAATATAGATGGTTTTTTAAAAAGGCGATGAAACAGGAAGCAGGTCCTACGCTATGTGGAAAGTGGTAAGTGTAACCTAAAGAGGTGGTAAAGTGTATATAATGTACTGACCGACTCCGCCGCTATAAAGTAGACTTGCGGCGGCGGCGAGCGCGGTGGCTGCGCCCGCATGCCCCTCCGCCACGTGCGTGCACTGCAGCCGCACGGTCAGCGCCGCCCCGCCGCCATAGCCGCTCACACGCTTACAAACCATTATTAAATTACTTCTTGCTCTTTTATCGCAGTTCAAATGATAAATAATAGTTGGATCGCTAAAGAATATACATGAGAACTACAACAAAGCCATATTCGAATAATGCATCAAAAATTCGGATATTGGAGATGTGCAATGTGAATCTAGAGGCTGATTCCTAAATAGCTGCATACCCTTAAACATTTTTATTTTGGTATTTCAAGTAAAGAGCGTTTACGGATATCTTTAGAGGGACGATTTAGATTTAATTTTGTATTATTGTCTACAAATTAATAGTCTGTATCACCAAACGTTATTTTCGTTAGTCTAATATAACATTAGACCCCTCGCAGCCTAGTTGGTAGTGTTGCCGACTGCTGCGCAGAGGGTGTGGGTTCGATTCCCGCATTGGACAAACATTCATATGATAAATAACATTTGTGTTTGTCTTGAGTCTGGGTGTCTTTATGTATAATATGTATGTATTTACAAAAAAAAGAGTAATATATATGTATCTGTATCCGTTGTCTGGTCACCATAACACAAGCTCTGCTTACTTTGGGGCCAGATGGCGCTGTGTGTAATGTCCAAAAATATTTATTATTATTATTATTATTATATTAACCTTGAGCGGCACCTCCTTGATGGTCCCCTGCGGTGCGTTGTCGTGTCCCGCACCAGCGAGCCGCAGGAACACGTCGTCGTCGCGAGCACGCCGCGCCGCTCCCGGGGAGGCGGGGGGCGTGCCCGCCGTCACACCACCCTCACTGTTAGTGCCATGGGTTAGGGTTAGTCAAGCTAGGGCACAATGAGGGGAACACAGCTTTAATTTCCAACGATTTAGGGCTTCACTGATATTATAAAATACAATATCCCAAATTTGAGATGAAATGTTATCACGCAATGGACGAGTGGCTTTTTATGATGGGTTTTTTATTTTATGGAAGGCCATAATCAACAGGGCGAGAGTTTTGGATGTGTCGTGAATTAAAAGATTACTTCTATTAGATGAAGTGATTAATTTGTGATACTAAAAGAGAAAAAATAGATAAACAGACAGTTTTAACATGAAATTATACAAAATAAAATGTCGCATGCCTCAAATCGATGGATAAAATGATAGTAAGCAAACACATGATTAATATGAGGTTTTAACATTACGGTAAAATAATGATAAATGTCCGAAAATAAAGAACATTATACTTACACTTCATACTTCATTTACAATTTCAAAGTATATAAATTTCTGCTATTATAATCGTTACTGTTAGTGTTTAGGGTAGGTATATTGTAAGTAAGAATGGTAGTTCACTTAAAGTAACTTTACTGCGAGCTTCAGTGTTTGTGCAGAAATTATGAACTCTCTGAACTTAAATTAAAAAAATTGAATCTCCTTATCACTTTATCTATTTTTAAGTTCACTTCTTTAGTTAAACTATACATAGTTTTTACGCAATTTCTTCACCAAAAACAAGCTACACGTGCAAGTGCAAAAAAATCGATACAAACGTGATTTAGTGAGCCGATTTTGTCGATAAGCATATTACAGAAAAAAAATGGCATTTAAACTATATACAGTTAACTTAAAATAAATAAAGTGATAAAAAGATTTTCATTTTTTTATTTAAGGTCCGATAGTATGATTTCTCTGCACAAACACTGAAGCTAACAGTAAAATCACTTAATTTTGAAAATAACGTAAAGTACCATTCTAAGTTCCAATATACCTACCCTAAACAATAAAAGCAGACATGTAACATTCGTTGAAGAGCATGTCTTCAACAAATTATGCAGTCAATGATAACATTGATAACTACTTGGCAAAATAGACAAGTATTATATTTTACTTTTTAACAGTTTCTTGACAACGCTATACTTATATTGCAATTTATACATTTATTCTATCACTAGAAAGCGAATATGATTTAAACTTGTGCATATGCTTCGAATTCTAAATTAAGTCTACCTAGAAACCTACAGCATGCATTAATACTTTTTCGCTTAAAATTTTAGATTTATAGATAGGTGCTAGTTTATTTTCTTCCTTTTTTATGGTTATAGACAACACGATTAGTACAATTTACATTTAACTCTACAATTCAATACTGCCGTTTGTTGTTTATTAATAAATAAATATATAATATTTTAAAAAAATAAATAATAAAAGAACTACCAATGTGTCTAAGCAACTTTTTTAGTTTAACAGTTTAAAAGGTAAACATAAAACTTTATTGATTACGTTCTCGCCAAATACTACAAATACTTTTGAAATAAGTAATGGAAACGAAACAGTAGCAAACAGTAGTCAGACAGAACGCCAAAGAAATAATGAGTATCTTAAAAAGTATCTACAGAGTTTCTTACCAGTTCTTCTTTGTCAAATTCAACATTGTGAACCGGTGGTAAAGTAAGAGAAAAATACTAATTTAGTCGATTCGAAAATGTTCTTTTGATTTTTAATTCATATCACCGATTTACAATTCGATTGAAGCTATCGACTACTTGGGCTTTCAAGACGTTAAGGTCTAGAGTCATGCAATAGACACGAGTGCAGAGTGCGCCATGCACGGATGCAAACAAACAAAATACTTTATTCCAACAACTTTATTGCACCTACACAATAACAGAAAATATAGTTTATACAATAGCTGCCTCGATCCCGGTTAAAGCTTACGTTACATTACATTGTGACTGGTACATCGTTCACAGCAGAATTCACAAATCAAACTCACGACCCTCTTTGTCCCTTTCCAGTCTCCTTTATCTGACAGAGACGGGATGATGTGGATAGATGAGAAAGATTCGTAAACTTTGCACTAAATGAAATGTTTTAAGCTAATATATCTTTGGAAGATTAGTGAAATTTTGATTCAAAGACATTCCTGCAAGAAAGTAACGGAAGTGTTAAATTTATTTAACTATATCTCAAATTAATTATATATCTACTTAAAGCTTTTTAGTTAAATTAACAATTCATTAGGTACATATGATACGATATTAAGTTGAACATGTTATATTTCCCCTACACGACTAACCTAACGATAGAACAAACACCTACCCGGTTTTAATCTTATAAAATATTATATACAACTTAAATACGTATACAATTTGTGAAAAATTATAAGATTAACATACATGCAGAAATTGTTCGCATTACATAAAGAAGCGTTTCTCATGCAGAAATGCATTCGAATCAATTGTTAACACGTATACATTTATCTACGCAGTGTAACTGAGGTGAGCACATCCCGGCGTAACTACGTTCCCAACAGCACGGAAACCATCATTGTTCATGGTCAGGACTCAGGGTGCGGCCTCTGTTGGTCATGGTCTGGGCTCAGGGAAAGTCCCTGTCGTGAGGTCAGTCCTCGACTATGTACAGCTCGGTCAGCAGGCTGTAAGCAACCCGGGTAACTTTAACCCCCTTGCCAGATTCCTCCTCCACCGTAATACCCATCAACCCCGCCTTACACCATCACCTCTGTTTTCAATTTACTGAGTGCAAACTGTCAATATGTGGCTAGAAGGACACGTTAAGAAACATGACCTTATAGCCACATATATGTTTCGCTGCAAAAAGTATACTTAAACAACAGGATATAAGAAAATAAAAAAAACACTTAACATAAACGCCTTGGACACAATTAACCACCTGCGTTGAAAACTAATTACTGCACAAGAGGTATACAAAATTATCTGTGATCTCTCGTCTCGATAATAAACTATTCATTACAGATAATATTGCATTATATTTTCTTCATTAAATTGCAATCTACAAACTAAAGTATACAAATACACACATACCCAAGCTAAGTGTACCATGCAAAGAGATAAGGCGGGGTTACGGATATACGGGTTGGAAAGAGACAGAGGAGTATTATATACAAACAGAAACTGACAGCAGCGGATCCAGTATTTATTAGGAGGGGTTCGGAAAAAAAAATCTTATAATTGAGCATAAATATTATATTTGATCATTGATATATATTGCTACTCATTTTTTTTTTGGTTTGATCCCTACAACCCCCGCGTGGATCCGCCACTGGAAAGAAACTACCAAGCAGTACAGTTAAATATAATATAATTGTACAAGCAAAATTGTTGTCATTATCATTAAAACTAATTTGATAAAAAATAGGCTGTTTATTTTTTGGTAAAGGTAGGATAACTATATTGTTAATTTTTAACATGCATCTATCGAGGTTTTAGAGAAATTAAGAAAGAATTTAATAATTTCAAAATGCATTTTTTGAAATTGTAACTATCGGATTGGGCCGATGCTCAACACTCGGTTTCGTGGGCTCTAGTCAAAAGGATTCTAAGTAAAGCATTAGGGGAGATAAGGAGTTAAATTAAACTAAAAAAAGAAAAAAACTGTAGTTTTGGTATTATTTCATTATTTACTAGAAAAAATGTAGTAAGGTATACGTACTATGAAGCAGGCTTGGAAAGGCTGTGCTGTCGTCTTGGCAGCCGGGGGCTTTCGGGGGGCGGAGGCCTACGCGGGGCAAGCGGAGACGCCAGCGGTCCGCCCAATGGCGTCAGGCCTCTGCGGAGACACGTGCGGGGTCGGGGATTAAACGTCACAATGTGCAGTGCATATTTTTTGACACAAAGAATAAGTAGATGCACTGTTATACTACCCACAATAGTTGTGCTATTTATTGTACATTCACGAGAACAATAAGCGATGTAATGCTTCATATTTGTATTAGCGTGCGAAAGAGATAGGTAGATCGTTTGAAGGTAGTGCTCTCACTCACATTTATCTAGTTGCTTTTGATAACAATTTAGTTAGTTAATTACTGAAAAATTACTGAATTGATCGATACTCAATTGATTTAACCTAAACGTTTAGTGTAATAATCATAATATACAATATTAGGGTATACATTCTGTATGTATGTGTCTGGAACAGAAATAATTATGTAATGTAAACTAACCTTAAGCTTCCCGGTGCACTTGGCACGCGGCTGAGGGGTACGGGGCGAGGGGAGGAGGGTTCGACCATGGACTGCGTCATAGGGTCGTTGCTCTCCTCTCGTCCGTATACTCCGAGGTCTCTTAACCGCACTGATCCTCGTCTAGGCCTATATAAATCATACCATACAACTGAATTATCATAAGTTTCAATAAAAAATAAATGTTTTTTTATTTTGGGCACTTAAGAGACACATCATTAATTTTAAGTGAAATATTATTGTTAAAGTTAAATTTGTTGAAATACAAAAATTAAGTAGATGTCAGTAAGGTACGGCATTTAAATTAAACGGCAAGAGGAATATTATGAAAAAAAAAATTATTAACTTTATATTTTTTATTTTATTTGTCTAAAATAGTTACGAGGAATAGTCGTAGTCTGCTAAGTAAGTAAGTTGTTATTGGGTATACCTTTTTATAAAATTTTATAATTTGCCTTGGGCAATGTACTCTGAAAGGTAACGAACCTCAAGAGTCTGTATAAATCACATGAGAGATGATACATACGTATTCCTCTGAAACGGTGAGTTGCAGTTGTCGTCGGGCGGGGAAGTGGGGGCGGTATGTGACTCTCGAGTGGCGATGGGAGCAGGGTGGCGGCTGTCTATCAGTGAACTGAATCAAAACAAAACAGGAGGTCACACACAATTGTATGGTTAGACTTTTAGTTTCATACTAGCCCTGCTGCGCGGTTTCACCACAAAATAAAATCTATTCCTGTGTTAACTCTGTTTACAATAAAGTCCATTCCTCTCGAGTTCATAAACTATCAACAATTTGTATTGGTGATAGTTTACTATAAACTAAACTATCAAACTTCCTCACTATTATCAAGAAGTTGCCAAGTTGCACAAGTAGTTTGATAATAAAAGTGACATCATGGCACAACACTAACAATTGATGGCAATCTAGAATAGAGTCAATTCTAAATTGTACACTTTCTTTACCTGTCAACAGGTGACACGGAGCGAGTGGAAGTACCAGAGGACACGTGTGCGAGTAGGACGGCTAATGCGGGAGAAGGGACGCCCCACGGGTTCAAGTTTTGATCTCCCACCGCGCGGAGAGCGCTCGCTGTCCGCTCTGTATTTTCTTCCATCTAAAAACAACATTTATAACATAAATTATGATCTGCAGCTAATAACTAGTATAACAAACACCTAATACTTCCTCACAGCTGAAAAAATGGATGGGATGATCGAGTTATTCAGCAATAATACCCATGTAAATATTTGTTCAATAGTAATAGGAAAAAACAAAGTAAAAATAGTTGCTTTTGAATATTTCTGGTAGAGCAAGGAAAAACACAAACACATCTGGGAGTAAATATAAAGATTTTAAGTTATTCTAGGAATAGTTACTCTGGTTTAACATGGCTTTTGGTCGAATACACCTTAGACGTTATGTCTTTTTGGCCATGTTTAGTGGCGCGCACAAGAAAAATATATAACACAGATATACCTTTAGTGCAGTCAAAATTAAAGGCACCTGCGGGCCACTAGTTTGATATGCCTGCTCTATGTCGTTAACTTACAATTAAATCGTAAACTGATGTTGGAAGAGAGATAGATTAACCTGTGCCAGCTGCACCCTGGTGTCGTTTAGTATCGCAAGATTCCGCGCAGCGAGGTGTGCGTTTTGCAGCGCGAGGGTCGCCATGCGCTGCAGCGCATACCGCCCCGCCTCCACTGTATCCACCTGCTCCAGCAGACGAGGTAACTCGTTCTCCTCGTTTTCTTCCTACAACACAATCAAAAATAAAATTCTTTTCTAAAAGTAAGACTCTACTGGCCGCTTTAGGCCCCATATTGGACTCGTGCGCGAATGGAAGCAGTCCCGAGTATGCATGTGGACAGCTCTTAGCAGGTATCTCGCCTACGCGCGTATGACTACGCCGTACCTGATGATGTTCTTAGACAGTATTGATGGTTTTTTTAATCTTACCTCAATCTGCATGATCTGTTGCTGTGTATCAGCGATGGCTTCCTGCAAGTACCGCAGCAGATGTTTAGCGTCGGGCTCGCTGTCTGTCTGCGTGCGCGCCCGCTCCCTCTCCCGCAGCTGTCGCTCGAGCGCGCCCTCAAGCTCCCCGAGCGTGCACCGCGCCGCACACGCGCGAGACACCCAACACTCGAGCCGCGACCACACATCGCGGACCGACAAGCGACCGCGACCACGGGAACGATCTGTTCACAGGTTTTTATTAATATAAATTTAGTTTCGTTACAAACTACAAAAAGCGAAAAATAGGTCTTAATTGCCAGAAAAATTATGAAAGCACAAAAACGAATTATTTTATTTTATTTGTTATTAAAATGGTAGAAAAATTTCAATGTAGCCAGACACAATCATTGGCTTTAATAGCATTGGTTTAGTAGTAGGCTTTCGTTTTGACATATTAGTTACGGTTTATATGTTTGTTTTTTATACTAAGGTGGCAAACAAGCTAATGGTCCGCCTAATAGTAAGCGGTCACCGCAGCTTATGGACGGTTGCAAGATCAGGGGCATCACTCCCGCGTTGCCGACTCTTAAACCGTATCTATCTGATATATATCTGGTAATCGTTTAACTTATAATAGAAGCATCCTATGCAATAAACTGCGAATCAACTAAAAATGACTGGGCGCTATTTAGTAAGTGATAATCGGTATGTTTAAGTATCCCGAATAAGATCTAAAATAATTGATATTTACACTAGGTGTTGTAATGAATCGTTCCAGGGTGAAAGATCTTTTACTATTTATGATTTATTTATGAGTTGTAATAATGATTTAATTTCTCCCCAAAAATGGAGACTCAAACGAGGAAAGACTATTTCTACGTTAATTTATTTTTTTATTCTATAAAGATTTGTTTGTTTGTAATGATGTACTAGGAATGCATAAGCCCTTTGTAGTTGAATTTATAATTTGTACTGCAATACGTAAAACAAAAAACATAGAAGCTAAATGATACCTCCATAGCCATAAATAAACACTACAAACATGGTATAGTTACCATGTAGCCTGCCGGCCGCTCGACTGCTCAGCCTGTCGCGGTGGCCCTTCCGCAGTAACGATACTTCTTCCTGCTTCCGACGTAACACCTAAAAATAGACAAATCCTGACTTACTTCTTACAGATCGTCAGGAACTATCAAAGGGGACATACGTCTTATAGGTCATATATTAAGCCATTTAAGTCCAGATAGACTGTATCAGAAGCATTGTTGCGGCGATGGGATCAACACCTGACACTCAGATCTAAGGTGGTTGGTTAAAAGAGAGTGCCTCCCATGTTAGGATATGGGTGTGTATCCAGCTACTCGTTACCCCCCTGTTTAGGATTAATACCTTGAAGTGTGAATACATACAGCAAATTGTACAAAAACATTACTATAATACTAATTCAATAATCAAAAATCGTTAAGTATGATAAAATACCGTTTAGACGTACTTTTTAAGATAAAATGCGGTAAACGAAAACAGATTGCTTTTCATCTGCACGCTAAGTGGAAATGGTAAGTCCCGCAAATTGATAAATATAAGGTATGAAAGGATGAATTCTTAAGTAAGAATTATTTACCTGTTCCTTCAGTCTCGTTTCCGCTTCTAGCGAACGAATTATGTTGGCATTCTTACGAGACTCTTTCCGCAGTTGCGCCACCTAAAAATTGATAGTTAGCTTTACAAAACTTTAATTATGCAATACGTAATGTATTTATTCTCCTAAGTTCTGGTCTGTTTAACTATATCTGAAAACCCTTGCAAATTTTGTAATAAAACATGTATTCAATCAATCTATAAAAATGTAATGTTATCTAACTCAAAATTCACCTTTTGGTGTTAAATTTGTTTAGAAATATTGAAATACATGAATACGACTAACTTACCTCTTTCGCTCTCGCCGCTTCCGATTGTGCGTGCCGTTTAGCTTCCATGCGCATTTGTTGCACCAATTTTACCTAAAAAAATATTCACTGGTTAGTTTTGTTACTTATTTAAGATAAGAATTAAGTCTTACAACTTCTGGACCATTTTTATTTTTAAATTAATTAATTGTTCATCCAGAATTCGCTTAACTATAGTTTTAAGAAGCAGTTATTGAACCGATTTTCGTGTAATTTTCAAGATTACAATCCATATTTTATCGGAAAACAGAAAGAGTATTTATACCTCATACAATGTTTACTCGATTTGAAGCCGTTATATATATTTCTCTAAAACATATTTCAACACTTTAAAATATGACGTTTATTGTGAAATCGAAATATAAATGATTAAATATCTCGATATAATAAAGAGTACTGTGAACCGTTGACCTTGTATGAAATCGTTGATGTATGTTGAATTAGTAAGTTGTATTAGGATGATGCAAAAGAAGTGTTCCGGGATCGTAGCAAGTCTCTTTGGTCTCTATGTAACCCTTTGGGGTCCACCAAGCGTGATGTTATTTATGTTATTTATTGTACGTGAGTTGCTACGGTGTGGTCGGTGCTTAGTCAGTATTAGTTACGAACTTCGGCCACCAATATAGCGCATGACCGTCGGCCAACTCATTTGAGACGCATAGTGTGATTAAACATTAATAAGTAATTTAAAAGTAATTAAACTTTAAACGGAAAAAGGTACTTTAATCATTAAGATACCTTATCCCGTTTCATGTTCTGCAACTCGTTGCGCAACGTGTTGATTTGTTGCGCGGTTTGTTGCTGCGAACGTTGCAGGCGTGTGTGCTCTCTCTGCGCGCCCTGCAGCCGACGCAGCTCCCGGGACATGGTCGAGAGCCGACGTTCGTACTCGTCTTTCACGCGTTTCAGCTTTTCAGTCGGAGGTGACACTTGTTGCGCTGAAACAAAACAAATACAGTCGATTTACTCTTTACAGTTTGTCAAAAATTAACAAAGGGGTATAAAATTCTGTCTCTGGTCTTACTTATTACTCTTAAGATGGTGATTTACGACTTATGGGACATATATAAAGCCTCCTTATTCCAGATATACCGCATCAAAAGCAGAGTTGGGCTTTATGAAGTGAGGCTGTATTCTACATTATGGTGTTGGTGTGTCTTACCCTAGTTACCCTTTTTTGGGGATACATTCATACCATGATTTTAAACATACATGGAGAGTGATTCAATGAGGTTAAATAAACTGCACGCAACTGCGAAAACCTTAAAGGACAAGTATTTTCATACAAAATTTGTCATATGGCGGTCTATCATATCTATTTATATTTTGTCTAGTTCTGCGTCTTGAGTAAGAACGAATCGTAGTTTTATTTAAGACATACAAGTATACGGTCCGCTATATGTTACGTGTTCATCACAGCAGCGAGCGAGCAGTAAACAGCCAAAAACTAACAAATGAACATCACTACAATCGCAATTAGTTTAAGTAGTCAAGTGTAGTTAAGGTACTGACCGAGCGAGGCAAGCACCTTGTCCCTCTCATCGTGCGTCGCCTTGATCTGTGTGTGCAGCGTGTCGAGTCTCTGCTCGTAGTGTTGCCGCAGCGCAGCCAGCCGCCGTTGCGACACTTCCAGCTGCTCGATAAGCCGCGCCTTCGTGTCAATGTCCTCACTCAGCGCCGCTAACTGCGCCGACAGCACGCGCTGACCTGATGATAACACAACATAATAAATACAGTAAAGTAGGAGAAGCTCGTGGCCCAGTCGCATTCATCTTTCGGAAACGATAAGCGAGGTATAGCAACGTCGGGAATGGTCAGTAACTTGAAGGGTGACCATCAGGTAGAATAGCAAATTTTTTCGAGTCAGTGTTTTCTGTGTTTTCATATGACTGCAGTTGTTAAATCAAGTCGGAGGCATTAAGGGGTGGCTTGATAATTCCAACAACTTGACAAACATCTATCAATTCGCACTGGACCAGGTGGATTATGGCCTTAGTCTTTTTCTCGAAGGTAAGGCTTAATTAAGCCCTGCAGTGGGGCATACAACGGCTGATGCGAAAAGCACGCTAAACCTTCCCTCGCACGCATACGTCGCCTACAGGCGAACTCTAGGAATAATTTAAATTCGAAGCAATGTATATATCTGCTTGTTATGGCCTCCTGTAGACGTACCTATACGCCGCTAGTGACTCACCCTTAGCTTCAGAGTCCTCATCTTCCGAGTCTTCTTCCTCATCCCGGTCTGAAGGCTCCGAGTCATCAGCACTCTCCCCCTCTGCCCGCTCGCGCTCCCCGAACGGTCCCGTCCCGTTGGTCCCATCGCCCTCTCCTCCCACACTAGTTATACTGTCAGTCATATTCAGTTTACGCTGGAATTCCATTTCCCCCATGCTGCGGGCTAATAGCTCCTTTTCCTGTGGCAATTAAAAGAGCGGATTAACTTTGACTGTTTGTGTTTGTATAAAGCAGTTATTTAATTTTTCTAAAACTACTGAACCTTTTGACACCATAAAAGAATGGTAAGTAGGTACTAAAGTCTTCGTATACGTCTTTAGACTAATCGCATCTATCACACGAAATACAGAAGGGAGCGGAGATTGCCCAACATAGAAATCTTAAAATCTTAAAAACCGTCCAGCGATTGCCGCAATCACTAAAACATGTATGTCTTGTATCGATCCGACCCACAAATGAAAAGTTATTTTATTCATATGTACTTTATTTTCAATCATGAGGAAATATAATAAGATTATTCATTTATTTAATAGCCAACTGCTATAAAAATTTTGAAGTAACAAACAACACAGCAACATGTTCCATCATCATTATTCAAATCTGAAATTTTGGTCTCGCCCTCTCATGACGTCATGGCTCACTTGGTGGCACGTGGCTTATTTAGTTTCTTTGAGCCATCTCCGATCCCTTTTATACTCCGCGGTATATTATGTCAACTTAAGTACCTATATGCTTTTAAACGCTTTATTAGATTAATTTACCTGTACATTCACATCAAACAATCAAATGAATCCTAGATATTTCTTTTAGAAATTTTATAAAATTTGTATTTACGCTCCTGGATTATAATAATTGTATTTGCTCTCTCTAGCTGTCTCACTCTTACCTTGTACAGCTCTCGCTTGGCAGTGTCGATGACAGAAGCTGCGTCTTGCACGGAGTCGTGCCGTGTTCGCGTCACCATCGTCTCGCGTCGTCGGCTCGCTTCGTACATTGCGTTCGCTTCTAACAACTGCGCTCGCAGATCTTCTATCTCGCTCACATAACCCTGAAATATTCTCAAACTTTAATTTTTTGCGTATTGTATAATGATGTTATTCAAACGCTATAAATATTAGCTTCAACTCCTGGACATAATAAACTAAGGATTACGCGAGCAATTTAAAGAGAAGGACTTTTCGGTATAATTTTTAATACTAGGTGTTATTCGTTTGATTATATATAATTGAATCATTCTTGAGCTATTACAAAACCAATATAGACCTATAGCAAAAATACCTGAACCAAGGACGTCAGCGAGCAATCAGCAGCCTCAGGAGTTCCTTCCTTCGGAGCCCAGGTCCCGAGAGCCTTCTGCGCTATCAGTTCGCTGTTCCTTGCAGATAGCTGGTCTATTGTTCCTTGCATGGCCTTAACTCGCCTTCGTAGAGACTCCACTTCTCCAGTTAAGATAGCGTTTTCTTGTACGACGTCGCTCCAACCTTCTTCACCGTTCTCTGATATTATGCGTTTGCCCTGTTTGATAATTAATTGTTATGGTTGTATTAGGTCTGAGCTTCCGTCATCCATAAGAACAAATAAAACATTAAGTAGAGTGACTCTATAGTACTTTTTCTTTTTAATTACATGCAGCTAAAATTACCATTTTTCTGAGACAACTTTTTCCTAGCAGGAATTTTGACGCGATGATACAAAGTATACGAATTACTTGCGCTAACCGGTACGAAATATCACTGAGCTGCTACTAGTGCCTAGGCTGCTACTTTAATAGCTATAAACGTAAACCTAAGCGCGTTCGGTCGGAGAACAGTCGACTAAACCGAGCCCTAAAATTTTAAATTTCTTTCGGCATTTTAGCCATAACTTGGAAATCTCACTTATTTTAAGAGAATGACACAAGCTACACATAGGATATATGTTTATAATAATGAAAGATTTCCTTAGAGCAAGGTTCTTCTTTAAAAGAAACAGTATTCTATATGATAATGTGAATTTATAACTCTACTTCCGCAATCGAATATTCAATAACAGGCCTAAGAATGGAATTGAATGAAAAAAAAAATATCTTGCATTGCAAAAGCGTGAGCAGTGACCTACAAAGCTTCTGAACAGTCCAGAAATCTCAAGAGAGGCACCAAGTAGCATCAGACACCTCCTAGATTTCTAGACAGAGGTAAATGGTATGAGAAAACTATAATAGGGAATTTGATAACCTAAGTACAATGGCCCAACTGCTTCATTATCATACATTTATTTCGTTGAGGTGATAGTAGTAGAAACTAACAAAAACTCACACTAGGCTCTCTAACTTTTACGTGTGAGTCTTGATAAAATACGTGTAGTTTAGTTGCACGTTACACGTTACGTTGTAAGTCACCTGTTTGTACTCTGCGATTTCGAGTTGCAGCCTGGCCACCTCCTGTCGTAGCTGGTGGATGGTCCGCGAGGTGAGGTCTTGATTGACCACACAACGGTTCTTGATATTTCGCGCTCGGTTCGCGTATTTCAAAGTGTTCAGCGTCTCCATAAAGTCACGGTCACTCGGTGACACACAAGCTATCATAACGGTGTTACTGTTACCTAGAAATAAAGGTTAATAATACAAGAGTTGCTGGATGGAATGTTTTATTTTCCCTTCCGATTTTTTTCTGATAATTCTTGATTAAAATACAAGATAAGGCGGCAAATTTTAAAGAAATAACTAGTCCGTCGGTACATTGCTGACAGCAAAGAAACTCGGGTTGCGAATGAGCCCAAGCCCCAAGGTCCATTCTAACAAATTTTATTTCACATGATAGAATTATAACCTTAATTGCTAAACCACAGATGCTCGTGTGGTAGCGATGTTGATCAGCTTGGATTCCATGGACTTTCATGTCAAAAAAGTGTCGGCAGATTCTCCCGTCACGGCTTACTTAATGATGTGATCAAAAGGGCCCTTGCCACTATTAACGTACCCTCCGGTCTAGAACCTGTAGTTGTAGTGCATGATGATGGTAAAAGGCCCGATGGTATGACACTCGTTCCCTAGGAGCGTGGCCGAGCTTTATTGTAGGACGCCACTTGTGTCGATACCACGGCACGATCTGATCTTAGAAAACCCGCGGTGCAGAAAATGCAGAGCGCAACAAGCGGCTCAAATATAATAAATTACGTTCGGATTACATATTTGTGCTGTTTGCGGTGGAGTGAGAAACCGCGCTTAAAAGCTGCTTCTGGCGACAAGAGGGCTGGCTCATTTCTCGCTCAGAGAATAAGATTTCGATACAGAGGGGGAATGCAGCCAGCGTTCTTGGAACTTTACCACGCTGGCACACACTTTTTGATATTTAGCTTTTAATTTTCTAAGTAGGTATATTTTTACTTACTATTATTAATTACATTATTAATTGTTTTTCTAACTTTTTTTATATATATCGTCTCTATTTTTGTAACATACTGCAGTATATTCATTCATTAAATATTAATACCTGTATAGAATTTAATACAATGCATTTTGTATCAAAAAAAAATCTGGATCGGTTTTTAGTATCCCAAATTTTTGCCGTGTTGTCAAAATCGTATTTTGTCTTGATTTTAATGTTAGTTACCTAATATTGGGGTTTTAACAAACCACAGGGAAAAAAGAATTGGCAATAAAAAATAAAAGGAATTTCAAACAATTATTGTAACCATCGGATCCAGGATTTGTTTTAAGAGGGTTTTTCGGTAAATTTTGTCGTAGTTATTCATTAATCATGATGTTTTTGGTTATCAAATAAATGAATGTTAGAGGTACCTCCAAGCGAGTCCTGTAGTAGCCTGGTAAGTTTGGAGTCTCTGTACGGGACATGCAACACCTTCCGGGACTTGTCCCCGAGCGCAGATATTACGTTGCCCAGCGCTAGCAGTCCGCAGTTGATAGATATACCTTCACGTGCTCGGTCCCCCGTTGCACCTGCCATTGAAAAAAGGATGAGATCATTATGGTTTCCGTTAGCGTTACGCCTAATTTAGCGTATTTATACATTTTTATTAATTTCTTTAGTTTGTAGTTTCTTTTCATTTAATATTACAACAAATATCAAAATACTTGATTATGTAATTAATTACTTCCGAGGTGGCGCAGTCAGTGCATTATACTATCGTATTAAAAGGTTCGGGTTCAATTCTCGCTATGGGCCACAACATGTTAAAAAAAATGTATTCTGAAAAGTCTGGCATTTGCCCGATAAATAGCGTTATGCTCTTTCTTAATATAACTTTTGAGATGGATTTTTTTTTTTTTTTTTTTTTTTTTTTTTTTATACCACTAAGGTGGCAAACAAGCTTACGGCCCGCCTGATGGTAAGCGGTCACCGTAGCCTATGGACGCTTGCAACACCAGGGGTATCACTTGCGCGTTGCCGACCCTTCAGAAATCTAATAACTTCTTTCTTGAAGAACTCCATACTGTAGGCCTTGCAGAAAACCTTGGCAGGGAGCTCATTCCACAACTTAAGCGTTCGCGGGAGGAAGTTTCTCTGAAACCGCACTGTACGCGACCATTTAGGTTCTAAAGTGTGAGAATGAATTCCCTGCCGATGGCGAGCGGTGCGATGGTAGAAAGTAGCCGTGGGCATCATTTCGAACAATTCCTCAGAACACAACCCATTGTACAAGCGGTAGAACACACACAGTGAGGCAAAGTCTCTCCTCAGACTTAAGGGCTCGATACCGCAAGTGAGTTTGGGATCGTCGACAATTCTCACAGCCCGTCGTTGAACCGAGTCAAAAGGGTCAAGCTGGTATCCGGGTGCACCTGCCCAGAGATGGCAGCAGTACTCCATATGGGGCCTAACTTGCGACTTGTAAAGTAACAACCTTTGCCCCGACGTGAAGTACTGCTTCGCTCTGTTGAGTACACCAAGTTTTTTGGACGCCAGCTTTACCTTATCTTGTAAATGATCTCGGAACTGAACATCGCTGGAGATGTCGACACCAAGGATCCCAATGCTCTTGGAGATGGAGAGGGGAGTGTTCTAGAATTGTGGGACCACAGTGAATGGAGTTTTCTTAGCGGTGAACGCGCACATCATTGTAATACGATGTATATTGCGTTGCGGCCAGACAGTTGACGTTCACAATTTCTCTGACATATTTCTTTGGGGATAAGGTTCGAGATTATTACTTTAACTATTATCTTTTTGTCGTTAAACGTGCAGCTATGTCTAAGGTACAAAATATAAAATCGCAATCCGTAAATGCCGTTAAGGCTGCATGGGCACACCTAATTTTAAAACGTTTGTTATTAAATCCTATGACTTTTAATAAACTAAAATTACCTGTTCGTTTAAGTCGTTCTGAACCTGCTAAATCCACGAAGTGAAACTTAGCAGTCAGGGTTTCGTATTGCTCAGGAGTCTCAGTCTCGTTTTCCTTGTCCACTCCGTCCATATCTGCAGCTAGCCGTCTCTGTCTTAACAATAATGAGAAAACTGCGTGCGAGCGAGACGACGACGAGTTCATATTGGTTGCTGCAGTAGTACGTGCTAAGGCACCAGCTCTTAGGGCTCCTAGGGCTTCTCTTGCGGTCCTGATCGCCCGCATAGATGCACCCACTATGCGTACTCCTCCACAGCCATCTTCAGTTATTCTTAAGCTTCCCTAATTGAAAATAAATGAAACAAAGTGAGTGATTTTGGTTTTTCAAACCGGATGTGCATAAAAAACTGTTGAACGTTGTTTAACCAGGGTAAATTTTGTCATTCTGACTAAAGAAACTATTTATTTATTATTATATAAAACTGTTATAACACAAAATATTGAAACCCCGTTGGAATTCAAATAGCGTATATTCTCTTGGTAAACAAATTTTCAGCCAGTGATGATGACAGTCGTTAAACCCAATTTTTTATCAGACCACCCTCATAGTAAATCTCATTTTTTAAATAAAATTGAAATTGAAATTATTATGCATCTAAGAACGTAATAGTCCGTGAGCCAGCAACATTTTTTCCTGACCAATTTTCTCTCAAGCGATAACTCCTGAAATGCTTCAGAGAGTTGTATTATGCAACATGGTGAACGTCAGCTGCCGCTCCGTAGGTGGGTGTGGCAGCGGCAACCTCTTAATCGCGTAAAAAAAATGTTTTTAATCATTTTCTCCCGACTGAAAGTTTGTTAAATGATAGTTAACGCAATTATTCGAAGATAAAAGAAAGTCAGCTGGCCGAACCGTAGTGGATAATACATGGTCACACGAACATGCAAAAAAAAAAAATTTGATGTCCTCTCACTTGTAAATGTGTCACATGATACTTTAGCTGCTATTTTGAATAAATAAAAACGTCAGCTGGCTCTATGTTGGTGGAAAGGTCGTCAGCTGATGCAATGAAAGGTGGAGCATGGGAGCCAGGCGTGAGCGCCGATCGTTTATTTAAATACGTTTAAATAAGCGATCGGCCGCTGTCCTCGCACCCACGGAGCGGCAGCTGACGTTCACCATGCTGCATAATACAACTCTCTGAAGCATTTCACGAGTTATCGCTTGAGAGGAAATGACTGACAAAATATACTATCTGGCTCACGGACTATAAGATATAGCAGTTGGTTATGTTAGAAACGTAAATCATACATCTGTCGGTGTTCTAGTTAACATACTTGTAGACAGCACGCTCTATCGACCACAACTGCAAGTTGTACATACCGTGGACGTTGTACAACATCCACATTACTTAAATATACATAAATACAAGATGTAACTAGGTCTTAGTCTCGGCGCATACATCAAGTTTTCAGATTCAGTTACCCGATTGAATGAGCCCCACACATATGGTTCGGAGTTTATGACACAGTTGCGCTAACTGATTGAAAAAAAAATAACTTGCGCAGTCTAGCAATGCACGGCCTGGCCCGTCTTTCGATGGGCTCACTCATGTTCAGGATCATGTAGTCATGTTGGAACTAACTACAAGATAAGTTCAGTAAGTAAGTAAGATAGGTCTGGTTTTTCCTGTGGGTTATGAAGGGTATATGGTCTCTTTGCCTCGTTAAAAAAATACGTATGTCGATCCTTAAAGTTGACCAAAATTTTGTTACCTTGGCGTAGGCTTCCCTGGTTGGATCGAGTAGGTCGACAATATCTTCGTTATACAGCTCTATGAATTGTGCTTGGACAGAAAATTCTGGCGGCAGTAGGCCCTGAGCTCTCGCGGTCTCCGCTCGTATCTCAGCACCCGCGAAGAGGTCTCGGATAGCGCGGGGGATGATGCCCCGCTTCTCTTCGTCCACCTCACCCTCGCCTTCCCACCCGCTGCCCATTGTATAAGTCTTGCCAGATCCGGTCTAGACGAAGACAGGAATAAATAACTCAGTATTTTAGACAAATTGTGAGAGCAAATAGATAAATAGTGAGTAAGTACCCACTTTATAAGTTTTTAAATTTACGCGTTCCATTACTAATTTAAAGATAATAAAACGGGATTAAACGCGTCATTTGGCAAAATACCTTTTTCCCGACGTTTCGGCTGGGTTACACCAGCCTTGGTCACGGGTGTAACCCAACCGAAACGTCGGGAAAAAGGTATTTTGCCAAATGACGCGTTTAATGCCGTTTTATTATTTTTAAAGTACCCACTTTATTAATATACACACCGGCACAATTAGCGGAACACAAAAAAAGGATTTGAACGAATGGCAGCAGGTTCTCTTTACTGATGAGTGCAGAGTTCTTTTAAAACAGATCGATGGGAGACAGCGAATATGGAGACGCAAAGGAGAACGCCACATACAGTCTAATTTTGAAACACACAGTGGCTTATGGTGGCGGCTCGATTATGGTTTGGGGAGGGATATGTTTGGGAGCTCGCACGGAGTTAGTGATAGTCACAGGAGGGACCATGACAGCAGATCGATACATCAGAGACATTTTAGAAGAACATGTTGTACCATTTGCCCCATTTATTGGTGATGACTTTATTCTAATGCAAGATAATGCTCGTGCTCATAGTGCACAATCGGTACAGGCATATCTGAGCCACGTAGGTATACCGGTGATGCAGTGGCCAGCAAATTCCCCCGATATGAATCCGATAGAGCATGTCTGGGACTTGCTAAAAAGAAGGGTTAAATCCAGAATGCTACCCCCCAACAATCTGAATGAACTTGGAAACGCATTACTTGAGGAGTGGGAGCGGTTGCCTCAAGAAATCATCGATAACATAATCTGTAGCATGCCCAGACGAATGAAAACCGTAATCAGAGCAAGAGGGGGAAACACTCGTTATTAATTTTGCTTTAATTTTATTGTTAAATCATTTAATGCTTACTTTTTTTTATTTTTTGTGATGGTTCATAATCATCTAAAAATTTCACTTATTTCAAATTTCTTTATTTTTTAATAAAAATTTTGTGTCTAATTACATTTTCGTCAAATATATGCGTTATTATCTCATAGTCTCACTTTTTTTTCTGTTCCGCTAATTGTGCCGGTGTGTATATAATGGCCTAGAAGCTGCGGCTTCAAAACTATGTGGTGACTCGAAATAAACAGAATCTTTTTTAAAGTTGATACCTATGTTATGAGCTTGTATATATTGGGGAGTTTCTTATGTGTAAAAGGGGTATCCAGTGAATACAAACACACCCTTATCATAATGTGGGAGTCAGTCTAATTTCGCCAAACATCTACATAATCACGAATAGACTGCGGCGACCGCTTGCCATCAGGCGGACCGCAAGCTTGTTATCAATGGAATAAATAAAAAAGTCTTAATCAGAAATAACAATATATTGGTATTGAACCAAAAATATTTTGAGTAATTTGACATACCTATATCACGATAAAAAATAATTAGTTGAGCCAAGAGAATATCGTTTCATATATGCACCAACGAATATTTGCTTCATCCAAGATATTATTTCTCTTAAATATTTAAAATAATAAGTATGAAGTTTACACAAGATCAAATTCCTTTGTGTCAGTGAATAAAACTGTATCAGTTTGAGACAATATTTAATTCATTGAAGAAAAATATGCTTCTTTATTTGAAACACTTAGTTTTCTTGGGCTTAGTGTGTTATTGCACGGAAGAAATTTGTAGTTTACACAAGAGAATAGTGCTCTTAACTTGACTACGGCAGCTCTTAAATTATTCATTATATTTTGTTTAAAACAAAAAATGTTTTGGTTCAAAATTACATAGTTATCCGTCAAGATTAAATAATGTTTTTTATTAACCATTGTAAGAGTCCTACTGCATGGGGCACAGGCCTCTTTCTGGAGGCTAAGGCCATGGAGAGTCAGTCTACCGTACTGACTCAGTGTAACTTGGCGGACGTTTGTCGAGCTAGTGCCATACTGCAGGGGCCCAGGCCTCTTTCTGGAGGCTTGGGCTATTTAGAGTCAGTCTACCGCACTGCCTTTGTATGAATTGGCGGACGTTTGTCGAGCAAGTAGCTTCGCTTTAAGCTGATTATACAGTGTTATGTTTAATTATAATTGTTACGACTATTTAACGAGCATAACGGAAGAAAGAAAAGTGTGCCGCTAAGCGGTCACCCATCCAAGTACTGACCACGCTCGACGTTCCTTATCTTCGCTTTAGGTTTCAGCTTTTAAATTCTCATATAATAATTAACTGTAGGTTTCTTGCATAAACTGATACTAATTTGACGCACAAAACCCAAAATTTTCTCTAATTCAAAACAAAATTATCTTAACTGAGCTGTACTGTTGTTGATAAAATTATTTTAAGCGAAAGAAATAGTATTTAGTTAGTGACGTCGCAGATTTTAGAAAACCATGATTTTGGCACAAAAAAAAATTTATATCAAATCATTTTTTTGTTTTCAAACAAAGAAAATTAAAATGTTGTATATACAAATGCACTTATTCTATACGAAACCATTAACTTTCTTAGGGTATTTAATTTAAGTTGGGTTGATCTAAAACTTGACATTTATTTGGTTAAAAAAAATTTGTTCATACGAAAAAAAGAAAAAAGTTTGTCAATTATCAATTTCGATTGAAAAAAAAGATCTAGAAAAATAATATTGCCTTCTGTGAACAAAATATGTCCAAAATAGTTGGATTTCTTGACTGAATGCAAATTATTTTGGTGGAATAGAACTTGGTAACTCTTTTTTTTTTCCGTAAGAAATAGTAGACCTTACATCAAATCAAAAAGGTTAGTAACTAACAAGTTTTGGAATAAAATAACAACGTTTTTGTTTGTAGCCACACAGCGTGACCTGTGTTTACGGTGCAAATAATATATAATATGTATGTGGAGGCGTGTGTTATGCTTACGCGCTAACAAATTCACTTTCTAAGGAAGATCACATATCTCTGATGCAATTCCTATGAGTTTAGTCTTATTGCCTCAGCCGTTGTGTGTTCTTACTACACTCTTAGGCCTCTTCTTAAACATATGACTCCAGGCTCGGCCGTTTAACGTCCGAAGCATGAAGAAGCGCAAATATTCTACTAAGTGGTCACACATCCAATCACCAGACAACAATTAATGGGTTACCTTATGATTTTTTGGTACCTACTTACAGACATAGTAACTTACAATAGTTACAACATTATAAGTTTTCCATTACTAATTTAAAAATAATAATCCTTAATAATAATAATTATTTTTGAGTTAGTACATTAATTTATTAACAGTAAACCATTTATCTATTTCATCACATTACCATACATAACCCTTTTTACCGCGATGTCTTTAACAGTAGTATAATTCATACATACATATATCTGTTACTGGAAAATCTACACCTACATTTGCTTCAATAAACATGAATAGCTTTTTTATTATTTATGTGTTGACATTGATATAAAAAGACAAAATGTGATTACATAACGTGTTTGGTACGATTAAGAAGAGTTTATGTGTAAATGACATTTTTTGTCAAGTATTTCGGTTTGGATTGTACATGGTTCACCTATTTTGGTTTCTTTCGCCCCAAGATTCGAAAGACAGCTAGCTATAAGACCACCCCTTTGTACTCTCAGTGTTATTTTTGCCTGTATCTAACATACTGATATAATATCTCATAATATCTCATATTGTTCAAGGTTAATATTGTTTTCCAAACTAGGCTATTTCCCGTTTTTTTTTTTATCAAAGTGAACAAATATTTGAGCCTCGCCCTTGTTCCATCGCCGCCGTCACTCAGTCTCTACCATAGCTATAACACCTCAGAGCGCGAAAAGCGGAATACATTATTAAGATTAGTTTTTAGCAAACGAAAAAGAAACCTAGGAAATACATCTTGTCACTCATTGTTTCAAATCGCTCTTAAAACGAAAGCGCATGTTGTGTCAGTATAGTGGTTTTTTTATATATTGCATCACCTACCTTATACTGCTTATTTTTAAGATCAAAGTTTCCTCTACCCAAAGGCTGCCTGGCAGAGATCGCTCTTAAGCATCAAGGCCGCCTTATTGTGTGCTTTCCAAAAAAATGTAATAGTTTTAAGTAAATTTTTGGTGTGCAATAAAGAATACATCTATCTATAGTATCTGTATAAATAAATGTATTGCTTTTTTCCTTGTACATTTTGTTTGTCGAGAACGATATACGAAGTTAAGAAACCTCGGACGTGAAATCTTATGTATGGTCAGTAATTGGATGAGCGACTACTCTAGTGGGATATTATTTTGGGCAGCTGTTGCCATGTAAGAGTAAAGCCAAGTTAGAGGCCCTATTACAGGTTTGAAAACTCTTGTCAGTCGAGTCACCACTACGAGAAGCTCGACAACGACCATCAATCCGCACTGGGTCCGTGAGGTAGACTATGGCATAAGCTTCTATTCTTTAAGCAGCATGTGCCCGTGCAGTAGGGAGGTACAACAGCTGAGGCAACAATAACAACTTTTCTCTAGGTTTTGTGTCGCGCTGATGTTGTGGCACAGCACAAGAGAGAAGCGGAAAGCGTGAAGCGACGAGTTTGTGAGGCCACAGTCTTAAAGTTACGTAAGTGGGTGCGCACGTCTGTTTACTCTGATCTCATCTATGCGAATTGATAGCACGCCTCACTTAATACCATCGTCAGGTAAACGTTAAGTATTATTTAGATTTTACCGTGACCTAGGCATATTGATATATGGGAGAACATCTTTTCAACTACAAAGTTAAGTTTGTCCTTTAATCTCTTCATACAAGTTTGTACGGAGCCCTCAGTGCACGAGTAAGACTAAAACTTGGAAGGTTTTTAGCTTATTTCGCCAGCCTTCATACGTCCCCACTGTTGGGGCACGGCCTACCCTCACAAGCGTGGGTGATTTAGGCCATAGTCCACACGCGGGCTCAGTGCGGATTGTGGACTTCACATACGTCTTCTTTTTTCTTGACGTATGCAGGTTTCCTCACGAAGTTTTCCTTCACCGAAAAGCCAGTGGTGTAAATAAATAAATCAGTGTACATGACAAATTAAGAAAATATCATTGGTACACGCCGACTCAAGGGTTCGAACCTCCGCCGCTTGGGACGTGAAGTAAAATTTAGACCCCTCGGCCACCACCGACTTAGCTTTTAGCTTATAACAAATGTTTATTTGGTTTAGGCGTGTAAGTTGTAACGAATGGGTAAATCTTATTAGCGCGCCTATAGCAATTCATTTGCCTTACTTGTGGTCGGCAATTAATTTAGGAAAGTCGATAAGAGGTTGTTTATCGGTTTGGTACCAGCCCCTAAACGTCTGAGAGCCCTTTGAAAAGTTAAGATCAATTTTTGGTTTATTTATACAAGTATCTTTCTTTAATTAATTGGGTACTTTATTTTTTAATTACTGCTTACGTAATTTACAAAACGTCTTAACTTATTATGAAATGAAATAATAAGACAAGTCTTTTGTTAATATGATAATGTTTGACTTCACATATTACGTTGGTCAAAACTTTATTTTCTTGCAACAATTGTCAGATCAATAAGAAACAAGAATATTATAAAAAAACTAAAAATTTCCTAAGAACCTTTTAACGTTATACCGTTTCATTTCTCATAATGACCTCACAGTCACCTGCTAAAGAATAATTTCACTAATCGAAATTAAAAGCACGAAACAAGACAATATTCGGGGCGTGAGATAGTTTCTTTTTATTAAGTACTATGACTATGTCTTTTGGAACTATGATTTATAACACTGAACTGGGTTCGACAATGTTAAAAAAAATGAGGCTACAATTTCAATTTAGAATATTTTCGGATCGATGTTTAATTAATTGTACTTAGAGGTAAAAACTTGGGAATAATTCCAAAACTGTAGAGTTCCAGGACAAGAAGCAGTGTTGGAAATTTTAAAATAACATTACTTAGAAAACAGCAATTGAAGATATTTTTAACTTAACTATATTCCAATTCGATAGAATTTGAAAACACAGCAAGGACAGTCACGATACTAGGGCATAGATTACAAGAACCGTGGAAGTGCGAGTTTGACTGGATCACTGAAGGTTCCGTACCAACTCACGATTGCGCCAACCTAACTCGCACTTTTATTCGGTAGAGCAAAAACAAAACAGCTATCTGGTATAGAATTAACCCCCCTCTTAAATTTGTACTTTTTGTTTTTTTATTATTTGTTAGAAATCCGCCATAATGAAACATATTCTCTAAAAATTTTAGCTTCGTAGTCAGGGCCGCAGAGAGAAAATCAGAGCTCGGAGGTATCCATGTGCACGACTTTATTTCGGCGCACGCAGCTCCACAAACCAATAGCGTGTTCTCATTGGTCGTTGCTATTCAGGCGCGAAAATTTGAAAGGATTGATTCTATGCAAACAGTCAAAATCGTCATTAAAGTCATGGTTATTCGGAAAATCGCGGGCCCTTCTTAAAACTGCGGGCCCGGGGGAAACCCACCCGTCACCCCCCCTCTCTCGGTGGTCCTGCTCGTAGTTATTACGGTTTAGAAGATAGAGGCCCTTGAAAGTTGGACAAACAGAAAGACAGAATCGGCTTGGTAATAGGGTTCCGATTTATAATAAAACTTACGTGCCGATTATTCACAAAGCAACAAAATTGCCAGACAAATTAACAGATTCTCCTACTAGAGCTCGAACTAGACCTTCGTTAACAGTACAGTAAATTACCACTTGCGTCACTCAGGGCAGTCAAACAGTCAGGAACAGTTTTAAAAAATTCTAAATGATTTAACAACATACGAGTATGAATCACCTGTTTCATTACCTAGATAACAGGCGCCTAAGTAAGATAAGAGGCGCTCTCTTATATCACAGATAAGGTTGTACAAACATCTGATAACTCGGTACTGCTCTGCACTGACCACTGTGACATTTATTTGCTTGTTGCGACTCTATCATCTTATCTAATCTCTAGAGTCTACTCTGCATGGTGAGAGGAAATGTTAATTATTATGTAAATTTACTGACTTATTTTTCAAGATTTTAATCAATTTCAATCATTGGTTTGCCGAAAAACGAGCGAATGAGGCTACGGCCTTCTAAAAATTGATATGCAAAGTAAAGCGAGCGTAGTCATTTATTGGACGGGTGACGCCTGCTACAATTTTCTGAGGTCTTCAGTCGTTCTGAATAGCCCGTTATACCGTCGGTCACTCCTGGCTGTTGCTTTTGTCTTATGGCAGCAGTCTTCAGGCCAAGTCAGACTGTCAAAAGGGCTTATGTGCGGCTGGAAAATACTGTTAGTCGAGAGACCATGAGCTCAACAACGTCTGCTAATTCGCACTGGTCTAATAGTGCGGTAAACTATTGTCTAAGCCTTCATTCTCTAAGTCGAGGCCTATGCCACTGTAGCGGGTGTAAAATCATGTCTTAGTCAACAATATCGAGCTAGCTAATAAATCGACTAATTAACCAATATCTTCTTTCTACCATATTTATGCAGGCGAGAGGCTGCAGAAGAGCTGGATAAGACTCTTAAAGCTGATTGCAGTGATTATCATGGTCTTGAAAAAGTTAGTAAACGTAAGCAATCTCAAAATTAATGCATCTGATTTATATTTGCCCTACGCAAATTTGATCTTATTTCCAAGTTCCGATTAAAGCACAAGTGGCCAGTATCAAATATATTGTCTTCGCAGGAATACACATATTTTATTCTTCTGTTCTACATTATTTCAAACAAAAATTTCAAATCCAAGGTTCTCTAACAACTAGATTCGTCTAATTCATTATGAAGAGAGGCGACACAACATTGGCACGCATACAGCATCTCTTTTGTTGTGAAAGCAGACTGTGGAACTCTTTTATCAATGCAATTCCACTAGTTCAATCATTGAGTATTTTCAAAACAAAAAAAGCTACATTTGCATACTTATTTACTTGTATAAATTTTATAAATCATATATGTTTATGTTCCTATATAGTTGTATATATTTATTTCTAAAATATAATAATTTATAATTTTTAAAGTCTCGTCCTTGGAATGACAAAATATATGCACATCTTACTCAATTTTTTTCCCATATAGTTTCTCTATCCGAAGATTGTCTGGTAGAAATAGCTTACTTGGCGACCGTCTTATTGTACTTACTATTTTATACATCAAAATGTATATATCTCAATTACTATGCAATAAAGAATATATTATTATTATTACAGTTGTAAATTTTTAATGTTTCCGTTCTATTGCGTCCTAAAGCGACATTAGCGTTGCTACTACCGACGCTTTCTGTCACGCGTGTCGGCCAGATAACTTATTTCTTTATCGCGATAACCTACAGACACCATATTTCCATTTATAACGTAAAATGGAAACTAAATGTATTTCTGACTTTTGTACATTTTAACATACATGCAAATGACAGTATTGTTTGTGTTACTTAGGCGGGAAGTCTGAATGTCTGTCATTGAAAACGACAGTCAACAAAATAAAATTACCTAAATTTTTTATTGGTTAAACGCAAAAGTCAAAGTTCTTATCTTTCTAGCAGGCGTATTAGTTGCGACTTCTTAGGCAATTGTGTACCAGCCTAAATTTTATCTTATTATATTATCAAATCACATGTGGTCTCCAGTAAACATTAACTATTAATTTATCTCTGATTACCTCGTATCCTGTACTTAAACATTATATCGAAGAGCAATTAATTATAATACTCAAACTAGTTTCGAAGTAATGTTACAATTAATTGCAATTAATATCAATTTATGTTTGTAATTTTATTAGTAATATCCATGTGCGGTTCCGGTGTTTCCGGCTCTCATTTCACTCGTTTTGATTTGAATTAAAGTATTTTTACGTAACATATGATTTCTTATGCTAGAATAGAACATCAATTCGAACTAAACAGTAGCTATCAATTGAAAGACCGATAATGTGAGACATTATATCACATCAAGATTTAATATCATAACGGTCTTTGCAAACTAGAGATAAGGATCATGGATAAGGCAGAAATTGCATATCTAAAAAACAAAACATCGTGACCCTAACATATTTTTCTTATGACACCTAAAATGGAATGGTTTTTTGTTTTGTATTTTTAAGAAAAAACAATTCTTTAAGCCTACTTCTTAACATCGTTTGCCGGGGTAGCCCTCCCCGTTTGCTAGATTCTAGTGGTAAAGGAACAATACATACTTATAAATCTTGGAGTTATCCGATGTGAAATTGAAATTGTTGATCACAGGTAATTTAGCATTAGCGGTGTTTTGTTCATCGACACACTCGAAATGTTCATTATGCGTTTAATTCAATAATCCTATACTAGTAAAAATCAGTAAGGATTCGTTATTGAGTCATACAGATTTTCTTTTCTGATCAATTTCATACACACTGCACATTTTCTCGTGGTAACCAGTAAACGCCACAGACGCTTAAGAGGGTAGGGGCATGGTCTATCCTCACTGAGGGTGATTTGGGCCATAGTCCACAAGCGGGCCCAGTGCGGATTGTGGACATACCAATTTACGTCTTTTAAACTTAGCTGAATTATTACATTATACGCATTGAAACTGCAAACAAAACACGCCTATTATTGTAAATTGCTATTTACAGACAAGACTTATAAGAAAAAAAAAAATAACAAATTTAAGACACAAAACGAATTTATAATATACACAAAGTTGTGGTAACTATCAAAAGTAAAGCATAACTAACTAAGTTTGACATTTTTCTTTGAATTCCAGTCAAAAATAATTTACATTGAAAGATATTGAGAATTAAAATTCATAATTTACAGTAGGTTTTTAAATAGGTACCTATAACCTAAGTAAGCTTATACTTTTCACACGTCTACCGACATTTATACGAAAGTATTTATATTAATTAATCCATACTAATATTTTAAATGCGGAATACCAGCTCCCAAAAAGAATAAAAGAAAGAAAAGAAAATCCATGTTTGGATGTTTGGTTGTGTTATACTTATTCATGCTTCAACCATTGTATGAATAGGGAATCACTGAACCGATTTAGATGAAAATTCGTATGGACATAGTTTGAGCCCCAAAGAAGGACATAGAATATTTTCCCGCAGGAATAACCATAACGTTTGTTACTCAATCCTACCGCAATGAAGCTACCAATTGAGCATCCAATTGAGCTAAAATTTTGCACACAGATGGTTGAAGACATGGAGAAGGTCCTAAGAAGTAACTATAACCGAATTCCGCGAACGAACCATAGCTGCAACTATAGCTTGCTATAACAAACTTTTTTAGTATAATCAAGGAGTTGCCGTAAGAATCCCACGTTGATAACCAAATTTAGGGCGGGCGCAGCCGCTGGCAAAAACTAGTATTAAATAAATCGGATATTTATCTGGTTCGTTATAAATGATCCAGCCGTGCTGCCGTGTCAACGGTCTTGGATTCAAAATTTCGGTAACAGATTTCTGTAGAAAAGGTACGATTTATATATTTTAAAAGTTGTATCAAGTTTGATTTGTATTCGATGTATTTTGGTCGGAATAGCACCGGCGAAACGCTGACGACACAAGAGCATTATTACTAGACTACCCCTGTAAGGACAAGTTACGTGATGGTATTTTTTTTACTAATGTAAAACTAAACTTTTTAAGTAAGTAAAGAAAATGACATCCCGCTCTAGTATCAAAATGTCCGCCTAACTCATAATTTCAGATTTCTGCTTGGCAACTTTGTCTTCTCAGATTGCGTATTCGACAATCCTTCACATGTAAGGGACCACACAGGGTGTGATGATAATTTGTAGCGACACACAGGATCCGGTGATCGGCGTTAGTAGTTAGTATGTAGGAAGCGGCGAGGTATGCGCGGGCTGGGCGCACCGATATAGATCATAGAGCGTACCGCACCGCCTTTTACGGCCCTGGGTGCGACGCGACAGGCGCTAACGGCGACGCGACCTTACTGCCAAACACTGCACTAACACTAGTTTTCTTTGTCTTATTATTCGGTTAAATAATACTAGCTGATGCCTGCGACTTCGTTTGCCTGGGAGAACTTTAACCGCATATCTCCCTATAAGTCGAGTAGTATAAGTTAGTAATATGATCAGAAATTATGGAAAGGTTGGCCGTTAGGGCAGATGTGTTCTTGATTAAGCGCTGGTCGACCCGATGGACCTGAAGAAGTGGCTGGATGTGAAAGTAAAGTTGTAATAACAGAATATTTTTGCTTTATTTAAAAAAAAAAATTAGCTATTTTACAAAAGTTGTACTTATTAAAAATACAAATTTAAATATAACTTATGCAACCAATTACTTACAGAGCAAGTAAAGTAGCTAACTAAATCATAAGTTTTTATATATTGTAATGCCAATAGACAAATACACACTGTCATATTTTGCACCTACGCTAAATGTTACTTTGAACATCTGATTCACGAAATTTATTAAAGCAAATATCCGATTTTGTGCCGCGTGGGCTTCGGATGTTATTCTCCAAATCTTTATCTTTATTTCATTTCCTTGAAATAATTTATGTCTCTATATTAAAAAATTATAATATCTAATATACACACATATATTAGCTGTTTAAAGTTATAATTATTAATGTTTATTTGATATTAAACTAGTCATTATAAAAACTGTTAGGTTGTTGAAGCCGGATTGCCGGAAATATGAGATTGTAATCATAGAGTTAAGGCAACTTAAATGGTATAAATAACTTGATTGTTAATTTTAAATTATTTTTTACTATAGACATGAAACTGGTTATGTGGGATAAAATAATATTATTGGCCTTTTGAAGACGTATTAGGAATTTATTATAAGACAACGGAACCTTCGGTGCGCGAGTCCAACTCGCACATGACTGTTTTTATAAAAGCTACATAAAAGCATAATAACGTAAGATTCTTATACGTATGATAGGAGGAGATGGGAGGCTCACCACTTGTCACGCAGGACTAAAGTGGTTGGTAAAGCAAGGATGTCCTCCACATTGTGATGTGGGTGTGTGTCCAGCTACTGCTGTAACTGTAATGCATGTAATGTGAGCACTACCGGCTTTCGTCAGTAATAAACTTGCTACGTACTAAGACTCTTGTTTCATCCCATTTCCTTTCGGGAAACAAAAACCGTGACGCTATATATTTTTAAGACCAAAGATTTCTTATTGGTTTTCCTGTAATTTATTTAACCTCTAGAAGTGACCTCCATATATAATTTAATTTTATTAATAATTTATTTAGGTACATATCCGTGTCACAGAAATTTATATGTGTACCAAATTTTAACTTAATCGGCAGAGTAGATTCGAAGAAAATTAGCTGAGACAGACGAAGAGACAGACGTACAAGTGATCCCATATAATTTACATCCTATTTTACGAACAATATTAAGTAAAATGATAAAATCGATTCGTAGACAAAACTGTGGGTGTATTGACCATCGACTAGCACCAATAACTATGTCGCAGGTACGGCGTGCTACATAAATTATGACGGAGCGAGGACAAGGCCGAATGTATCATCAAATATGCGTTTACACATGTTTTAGCTTAATTAACATAGATCCTAACAAGGGAGAACGAAACTATAGGCGTAACAAACAGTACACACAAAGTACAGTTCCGAAAACATCAATGGCGATTTTTCCTAAATTGCTTTAGAAAATGTAATTGAAAAAAGATTTAAAGATAAGAAGACCTCATAGAGATGCTTCTTAAAATTTAACTCTAGGTTACTTGTGGTGTCCTATTTTAAAACATATGTGTATCGTCGAAGTTTAAAAAAATATTCTTCTTTCTTTCTTGGAAATTAAAACTAGAGTAATAAAATCTATATTTTATTCAATAAAATAGTTCTGTCAATGTCAAAGAAAATTATGTGAACTATGTCTGTACCTTCATAAAAATGTGATATGAGTGGTGGGTTACCGAGGTGTTTATTTAATCTTTGTCTTTTTATGCGAGCATCACGCAAAAGCTATCGAATTGATTTTAATCCAGCACCTGCTTATAGGTGCAATAATTGTCTGTTTAACTGTTACGCGGGTAAACCGGCGGTAAAAAAAAAATGTGTGTGAAATAAAAAACATAATTATATTAAGATTGACTGTTCAGTGGCTAGTTTACTGAACCGAGCGATATCATCTGCACAGGACAAAAAATTCAGTGAAGAACAAACCTATCCGAGTGGAATGATCAAGGTCCGTCAATTAAACGTTAGCAGTTCACCAAGTTCGTTATCCCCTGAGGATAGATAACCGCCTGCGCTGGACCATATCTCGGTACCTGACGCAGCGCTAGGTCAACGGGTTCACCGAATATGGACTGGGTACCGGCCACCCAGTAATTAACGGTATTTTTTATCATTAGCCGAGAAATAGCTATATAATTTATGTGAATCTTAGCGATTTGATCCGTAAAGGTAGTATACCTAAGTAGCACAACGTTACACCTGATTTCAAAGTGCCGTATTAATAGGATCTAACCGGAGCTATCTCCGGGAACTATTTCCACTAACTACGAGCATCAAGCCATAATAAAATAAATCTCAACTCAACTGAAACACCGCGCATAATTTTTTTCTGCTAATATACCTATTATTTCAAAAATCCCTTAGGAACCCCTCATCAGGATAAAGAGTATCTAGTAGTAAAAATTATCATATGTCTTTTCGGTTCGGTTAAAACGGTCTATCTAACGGTTCCATAGACCGTAATAGGTTAGACTCTAACCTATTAAGGCTAGGGTATAGGTCAGACCGCGAAAATACGCCGTTTTTGTGCAAATTTTGTGGCTAAACTATAGCTTCTAAAGTATTGAAAAAAATATATGTTATAAAACTTGCTTTTGTCTAATGCATTACCTAAGTGAATGATTTTCATTTATTGATAAATTTCATACAAAACATTAAAAGTTTCAAGGCGTCATTACAGTATAAATTATTTAAGAAGTATATAACATATATATCTCATAGTAATGTATATGACATTATCTAGTGATTTATAGTACATTTACATACACAACTTTAGAATTACAGAAATTAGCTTTCTGGCCTATATCGCCCTCTTAAAACAATAGAGTCATTTTCTAAACTAACAAACAAATACGGTTAGCTATTTTCGGGTAGAATAAAGATATAGCTATTCTTCTATTAGGACACTTGTCTTGTTAAACACGTCGATATTGTTAACTTGTTAACCTACGACGCTTCATTGTTACATTTGTTATGTTGTACACGTTTTGTTAATGGCGGGTGACAGTGACAGGTGAGAAAATTGATATGTCGATTCACTTTCAACGACAATACGATCGATCAACCGAAGTACCTACTTACATCGACTACTATTGAATGCCGACTTGTTTTGCGAGATAACATCACCTTTGTGAATGATGTAAGAACCAATTGGCTAGAAGTTCAACTGAATTTTGGAATAAAATAAAAACATTTTTTATGAATAATACGGGTAAGTGTGGGCGTGTACTCATCAACAGCAATTGCAAGTTTTTTTTATATGTAAATAGCTTTTGAATTTGCAATTTTAATTTCCCTGTAAAATTTAGACTTTTTTAGGGTTCCGTACCTCAAAAGAAAAAAGGAAACCTTATAGGATCACTTTGTTGTCCGTTTGTCTGTCTGTCTGTCTGACAAAACCCTTTTACTCAAGAACGGTATTAAGTTGAAATTAATATCAAATACTAAAATCTACGGTTTTACGGTTTTTACGGTACGGTTTTAAAAATCAATCTTCTAAGTCATAAAAAAATATGCTCAAAATACGGTTATTTTTGTAGCATATTGTGACACAAATAAATCAAAACCTTCCCGTTAGCTAAGAATCATGCAAATTTGGCAAGAAGCAATACCATATAGCACACATGAAGGAATAAATCTGAAAACCGTAAATTTGTTGTTACAGCACAAAAAAAAATATTTGCAATTATAAACTTATTTGCTGTTGGTTAACTAACCGCGACCTTCGGAACCCTAAAATGCTAGCTAGCTTGCTATTAACCGCAGTTAATTTTTCTAATGTGAATCTTAACTCTTGATTATGTAAATATGCTTTCGCAACTTTGCGGTATCTAAAATAACCATTTCCCCTAGACATGTCAGATAGTTAAATTATTACAAGGTGTTGTCTGCGTGGGCGCAAGGACCATTCAACTTTTATTGTCGCGGGCCCCCACGTCATCTGAGCTGTAATCTGAGCTGTCATTCACTGGCAGTAATTAGCCAGCTTTACTTCGACGTGTAGGTAGACTGCGATTTCGACTAACACATTCCAAACCTACAGAAAAATCCTTAAAAGATTTAAGTATAAGAATATTTTTGAATTACGATTTTTACATACCACCTACATGGCAAACAAGTTTACAGCCAGCCTGATGACCACCGTAGCCTATGGGTGCTTGCAACACCAAGGGTTATGTATTTAGGTATAATACACTCACCCCTCAAAAAATCTAATCACTCCTTTCTTATAACTTTCTTATAAGAACCCCATATTTTAGTCGATGGAGAAAACCTCGTCAGGGAATTCATTCCACTATCTAAGCGTTCCATAGGTTCTAAGGTGTGGGGGTGAATTCCCTGCCGATGGCGAGCGGTGCGACGGTAGAAAGTAGCCGTTGGCATTATTTCGAACAATTCCTCAAAACACATCCCATTATACAAGCGGTAGAAGACACACAGGGAGACTAAGTCTCCCATTAGACTTAAGGCAAAAGGGCAAAGCTGGTATCCGGGTGCACCCGCCCTGAGACGTCAGTCGTACTCCATTCCAAAACCAAAGCGTTCGCGAGAGGAAGCAAGGTAAGCACCTTTGAACCCGCACAGTACGTGAGTAATTTATGAAGTACAGAAGGTAATGCTGGTAGTTTATCGTTGTAGTCTCAGCTGTCGCTTGGTCCAATGGTATAGAGAAAGGGGGAAAGGTCACAGATAAAGCTAGCTAACATTCGAATCCTTCATGGAAATCAAGACATGGCGGAAATAATATTAAATCATTATTGTAGTATAACGAATAACTTTCAGCTAAAGTTTCCCTGAAGTCTCTAAAATAGATCTGATCGTAGTGGTGAGTGTGGTGACTGCTAGTGACCCGTAACGCCCCAAATAACACAAGTGTCCGAAAGCGAGTGCATGATTCAACTCATTACACGTCATATATTCTATTTAATGAACTCTACAGCAGAAATTAAAAAATACACATTTATTTATTTATAAACAAATACCTAACATTTTACATTTGAATAACTTTACACTTTCTCCTACTAACGCTAAACATAACACTTTAAAAGTAATAGAAACGGCATAAATCAGACGATATAGCATCTAATTTACTAAATACTAGCATTCTGACGCGGCTTCGTCTAGTGTTATAAGACACTCTTAACTTTTTACTATTAAATATAGCCTTTGTCTATCTGAAGAGCCTAATGTAGCTATCAAATAATGAAATAATTATAAAAAAGGTCCAGTAGTTGAGGATATTATCCCACTGTTTACACGTAGGTAGGTATATAGTTACAGACAAACTTAAAAACAGTGTTATTGGTTTGTACGTATGTATGTATTTATTTACTTTCACTTTTCCATAGACTTGCATCAGCACGTGACTGCATTTGTATCAAAATGATTGATACTGCTATAATAATTAACATAAGAAAAAATTTATTGACAGTGTACAAATACTTAGGTAGTAGACAGATATTAGGTTTAAGGTGATGGCAAACCCAATCGAGTTAAGTTTGCAAGAATTTGATTAATTTTGTTACAGTCCTGAGTACACTTTTTAAGTAAAAATAATATATGTTATAGTTCAAACCTCAATTAAGTAAATTTGTTAAAATTATAATAATTTGTCTATTAAAACAGTTAAAAACAAAAAAAAAATCTGACTCTAGTTTTGGGCGTAATTGTATTGTTTGGAAAACTAAAAGTGAAATTCTCTTCATTTTTATTTCATAAAATATATATTTATATGACCAAGTAAATTTGCTAGTTTCTTATTTCTAAATAAACCTTTGAATTTCGTACCAAAAAAAAATGCTAGGGTATACCGTAGTCTTAAGTTTGGAGATCAGAAACACAAAATACTCAACACAATCATTCGTTACTTATTATATACAGTATTTCCAGGGTTATCCCCCCCAAATGAATAAAATCAATATGACACTAACTATGGTATTCTACTCATAAAATACGTCACACGTCTAAGGTAGAAAGGACGGATGTGAGGTGAGGTGGAAATTATTAACAGACATACATTTTAAAATACACGACGAATCTCAAGCCCGGACCAGAATAAATTTGTTTTTATTCAATTTTTAGTGGCCGGACACCGTTTACAAAATAGTTACCTATACAGATAATGTATTTTCTATTTTTAAGAAATTTCGCGATTACATTACAGTCTGGCGTTAACAAATTTATTATTATAATGGTTTCGAATAGACAGTAAATAGGCAAAAGGATTGACATGACAAATACGGTAAGGTGCTCAATTATAAATGTTAATAGTACAACACTATTCCAAAAATTTCTTTATTGTCTAAAATAAGATATGTGTATCTTAAAAAGTGTTTTAATAGAGATTGCAGAATTGGACTAAAACAATATTGGCCACCAGATATGGCTTTGTGTTAGCAGATGTCTGAATACCAGGCTAAAGTTCATTAAACTATAAAAGAAATAAGTCGAATTGTGTGATGCGCGCAACAAGGCATGCAATGTAAAATAAGCTTAGGTAATGTTTGAAATTAACATTTGCTTAAATTTGGGCCTCTTTATGTTTTTTTATTAGATAAGTTCAAGGGCCATGATTTTGTCTTGGGGAGAGATTCTCTTCAGTTTTTTCGATGAAGAAACATATATTCTTTTTCCGGCATGGAATTTTTTTATGAGTTTAATGCAGACCTTCAAAAGAAAGAACATGTCCTAACTGGCTCATCAACTCTGATCCGAAACTACCGATGGTAGAAACATAAATTTTTTAACAAATCCTACATAATTATGTTCCTTTTATGACGTAGAAAATGAATTCTAGGACTTAGGGGCGGCTAGGGGGAAGTATGTATGTGCCGTATTTTGTTTTAAATGGTTTTTGATCTTATTGTAGAAAATTAAGAATGACGTGTTTCAGTGTTTTTAGACCATCACCACGCCCTCCGTAAAATAGATATAGAACTTTGTATGGGACTCCATTTATTTTTGTAAATAAAACCTTGGTAGGTATATAGATTTTCAGTTGCAAACTAAGCATGATATGTTTCACCATACTTAAAGAATCCTTGCCTAAAGAGGTAAAATAGGTGGTATCACGCGGAAAACAACGCGGGAAACCAGCTGGTTCGTCATATAAACAACTGCATGCAATATGTCTGTCCGTGAACAAGAGATCTCAGGTACACTAGGCTCGACCCTATATAGGGTTACGACAACAATTTATAAAAGAACACCGTGAAGGCCGGCGGGTAATATCTGTTTGTCTTAGCGTGTAATTCTACTGGAAAATAGCATGTTGCGTCACTGTTTCAACAATGGATATCTATGTCAAACACAGTTGTAGTATTTAGAAAAATGATGGAGACAAGACAGGGCAATCCGCCTCGTTCATGGGCGCCACGTTTATTGTGCCACACACATGTTGATAGAACATCAGCCGGGTTTATGAGCCCCTGTGACAAAAATCCTTTGACGCACGAGGCAAATTTATCGTATGATGATTTGTGAGAAGAACAATTTTAATCATTATTAATCAAAGGGTCATCCAAGGGGTGCTATTAAAAATTTTATCAGGAAATATGATATATCGGTTACATACTGTAGCCGGTTTAGTATTAGGCAACTAAATAATAAAAACTTAAATATTTTTTATAGAAAGACGACTTCGTTTGACGTATTCCTTAGTAGACGTTTGAAGTAGGTGTCATAAGTAGATATAGTAACACGTTTTAATACCAAACCAAAAACCCACACAAAAGTTAGGATGTGAAATGATATCATAGTGATTACGCAGTGTCAGTAATTTCGGTGTGTTAATATCAGTCAGGCCTACCAGTGCACTTATTGTGCATGAGTGCATGGGGGAATAACGAGTTAGGAGATTGTCTCTCCAATGGAGACTGTTGTTCAGTCCATTGGCCACGCGCGTAGAATTTTCGTACCAACTATTCAATACCTACGCGCTTCGGTAATCGAATTTTCAACGATTATCATTGGAGTTAGAATATCACCCCGCAGGACGCTAGCACACGAGTGAATATTTCGAACATATCGCTAGCACTCAAAAGAGTCACACAACCTTTTCAACTTTGAGAGCTAATAAATATCTCGCAAGTGAAGACAACATCTTAAAAAAATTAGAACCCTTTCGTTTTTTTTATGAATGTCTTACAAAACTGTATGATGATTCACATCCTTCCACAAAACTTCCTTTTAAATTTCATTGAAGCTGATGCACAGGCTTTAATCATAAAAATTATACGACTTGTGACATACGGACGGTCGGGTGGGCATGACGAAGTTCCATTTTGCCATAACTAGCGACTTATCACACAACCTGGCAACACACAACACTGCACCGGGCCAAGACAAGAGAATGTCTTTGTGATGAGGTGGGGTGCTGCGTCTAATGCCGGCTGCTAGGGGCCCTGGGTCTAGATTGACAGTCAGTAATAAGTAAGGCTAGGAAAACAGATAATAATATTTATTTTGACTCTGTTAGAGATCCTTTCCTCTGTCAAGCTTGATTAACCGATCTCTGCCTGGCTTAATTTTAGTAACACTGCCTGCATAGCCAAATATCTTAGTTCGGTTCTGATAAGACTTATTATTTGTATCACCAAACACCATTTGACACCATCAAGGGTGATGTTTGATAAATTAAATAAATTGTTATTGTTTGTAAAAGAATAGTTATTGTTTGCACGAGAATTATGTAATGTCCAACCAAATGTCAAAACTTTGAAAGCATGATAAAACAATTATAAAGATGTATCTGAAGATCATTTTTATTTAATAGTTATCTAAATTTTTTGACTTACTTAAATTAATAAGTAAAAGTCAAGTAAATAATCTGACTACCAAGGTAAGATAAGCAAAACCATAGAAAAAACAAGAGAGCGGTAACAGCGAAGAGCCCACTTCGTCTCAAGCAGTAGGTACTCCACAAAACAACTCCTATTCATTCGCTTATTTTAGCATAAGAAAGACTCACTCTAGAAAGATCGAAATAGACACATAACAGGTCTATGACTGTTCATACGTAAATGCAAAAATACGTAAACGGATATTTCAATACGCATGTAGGAACAAAATTAAAATTAAAAAAACATCTGTTTCGTATTTGTTATTCCTTCACATATGTAGAAACGGAACAGCACGGTATAAACCTATTTTTTCAAAAAGAATTGCTAGAAGGGAAAAAAAATTCCCGCAGTCGAAACCTCAAAACACAACGGGTCAACTGTGTGACCTGATTTTTTATAAGTATGCTGGAGAGACGTAGATTTCCTTTCCTTTTCTGGAGCCTATAGAACAGGCTACACTGAATAAGACATTAAGGCTGATGACTGGTGATACATGTGTAGTTCTTATTTCTATTTTTGACTGAGTTAGATTAGAGTTGACTCTTGTTCTAAGAGTGTTTTGACCTAGTTTTGTCAGAGGAAGACAGAGGTAGAGATAACGTGATGGTATGATGGCAAGTATAATAAAATATATATATATGTATAGATATATAGGTATAGAGCCTAACACTAAAATAGTAAAAGGTTGACGATGATGATGGTTAGCTTATCATCAAAAGTCTAGCTGTGATCGCCTCTTTACGCCAGTGTTACCTTGTGCTTACTATGTAAAAAAGAAAGAATAAAAGATTAACTGCTGAGTTTATTGCCGGTTCTTCTCGGTAGTAAAGCATTACGAACCTTCCAATCTTCTCCTCTTATATTTTGTTCCTTTACTACACACATTGTAACTAGAACAATCGAAATTTTATTGGAGTTGCTTGAGTGTGTCATGCTCTCTCAAAGTGTCTCTGCGGTGGTGGCATGTGTGTCGGGTCGTTACGTTCCCTAAAACATGGTTGAGCGAAGCGATGGCTGATTCATGTGTCATACTCGTGAACGGGTGCCGCCTGTGGAGGCTGGTCTGCTCTTGCAAACTTCTTTGTATTCTTAGTATTTAGTCTTACTTTTTTGTTTTGTTTATTAATACTGTAAGACATTGATTATTTCTTAGTGATGAATACACAAACAACTGTTTTTATATTAGATACTTTTTTATGTTGTGCTTGTGCTTTATATTTCATGTTTTTTATGTTTGTAATGGAAAGTGTCCTTTTATGATAGGGAGGGCATTTTCCAATATTTTAATTGGACGCTGTAAGAGAAAGGGAGAAAAGAAATGCCCTTGCTGAGTTTCTTGCCGGTTCTTCTCAGTACAAGGTGTCCCGCCCTATAGACTTACGAACCCATGGCGTAGTGACATTCATAAGTGCTCAATTATTGTAGCCTAAACTGAATAAATTATGTTGAATTTAAATTTGAATATGATTTATTGATTGTTGGAAGATTTAGCGATATAAACTGGTTTCAAGAGTAAGTACACAGGTGTGTACTGATGACTGTTAATACTCCAATAAATAAAACGAAAAACACAAGGCCATGAGTTGAAGACTGATCCATAAATAAATATTTTTGGACATTACACACAGCGCCACCGTCTGGTCCCAAAGTAAGCAAAGCTTGTGTTATGAATACCTGATAACTGATACAAATTCATTATGTTACTACCAATCTCAAGAAACACAAATAATAAATGATTGTCTTGTGCCGGAATCGAACCCTCGCCCCTTGGGCAGTCGGGTCATTACCCACTGTGCCGCGGAGCCGATGATGACGCAGAGGCAACAAACAAGTAGCAATTTGTCCCTTTCACTTGTGGTCTAATGTACCGCTCAATATAACGTGGATGTGGATGGAATCACATCCATATCCATAATGCGAAAGTATGTTTCTTTGTTTGTATGTCTATCCCTCCTTCACGTCGCAACGAAGCAATCAATTGAGCTCAAATTTAGCACAGAAATAGATAAAGAACATGGCGTTACTTTTTATCCCGAAAAATCTATATGTTCTTGCAGGAATAACTAAAACTTTGCTATAGTAATTTTTCTTACTATAATTAAGAAGTTGCTATTGAAATCCACGCTGGTAAGCAAATTTACCGCGGGCGGAGCCGCTGACAGAACCTAGTTTCCAATAAAGTTTAAGTAGAAAAGGTTTACTAACCTGTCCATAGGCAAGGACCGTTGCATTATATCCATCTAGTGCGGATTCAACGAGCTTCTTGACGCAGGTGTCGTAGACCTCCTGCTGCATGGTACAGGGCTCGAACGCATAGTCAAAGGTGAAGGCACGCTCGGAACCAAGCGCGACACCGCCATCGCCAGCAGCACCCCCTGCTCGCGCACACACTCCGCAGCCTTCCACCACCTCACTAGGGGTCTGCGGACGGATCCTGTAATGATAAAGTTATTCAAATACGAAAAGCAGAGCAGAAACAAGTGAAAAGGAAAGTGGTGTTTGTTAGGTGGTTAAGGTTTTCTCTAAGGACTACTTTATGGAGTTCTTCAAGAAAGAAGTGATTAGATTTTTAGAGTCGGCAACGCGCGAGTAATGCCGCAGGTGTTGCAAGCTTCCAAAGGCTGCGTTGACCGCTTACCATCAGACGGACCGTTAGATTATTTGCCACCTTAGTGGTATAAAAGTGGAAGGTTTAGGAAAGTAGTAGCCTGGGTAAGCACGGGCCTTATTTATTTTCGCTACAGTAGCAGACTTTGATATCGCACCTGGCCTAAAAGTCAAGGCAGTCAATAAACATGAGGTGTTTTATGCCACAGGTGTACAAAGAATTAGTAAGGTATTCATAGATACGGTGTCTGTTACAACTTAATGCTATATATGCCATAAACATAGTATTTGTATCTCTCATGTTCATGAATATATTTATCGATCTAATGTTGTTGGTAATCATAAAAACCAAATGATGACAGTCATCACCCACGTCATATTACAGACAAAGAGTAAACTGTCTTCCAAGCAGTATATAATAAAACAATTCTTAAAGGTATTGGAGGCAAATCAGGTCTATTTAATTGAATAAAACCTGTTACCCTTTCTTACATTTTTGAAGTTTTTTCATGACCTAGTCAAAGAAAAATATTTTTACATGTTAATCTAGCATTTTAAAATTAATAAAATACTCAGGCAACTTACTGCGGAAAATATGATATTAGGTGTGTACAAAGCAATAACAGAATCACTTAATTAAATTCCATTTGATCGTGTAACGACTTGTGTAATTACCTACGTTTAGTCATTTAAAACGAACGGAGCAGCCACTAAAAAAGGGTAATATACAAATTTAATGATTTTGTTATAGATTGATCAAAAGATAATATCGAGGTTAAGATAACATACGTTGCTTAATAATGCCGTAGATATGTTCGATTTGATATTTAGTGTATAAGGCTAAATATCAATGCAACAGAAGAAATCATCTCCCACCAACATCAAAAGAACCTAGACACCACCTTGGTCTATAGTAGTTTTCAAGACAAATCGAACGAGCCCAACCACGAAGAAACTAGCTTGTTTAGTTAAATAGTTTCTATGGCCACTATCTTGGACTATAGAACTTGTTTATATGTTTGCCTTGTCTAGGATTACCTTGTTTCGTTCAAGTTTCTATGCCTATCCAGTAGGATTATCAGATCTGGACATCAACCAGGGCTTACAGTACTTGTCAAGCAGTCTTCTTTGCCCCTTTTTTATTCATTGGTTTCGTCAATTCATCGACACACACTGTATGGTATGGATATTTTTATGATCTACTTTTGCAATTAACTTCCTAAAGTATTTTCATCAGGATTAGTTATTAATTGCATTTAGATAACCAGCAAGACCTGAGAGCTGGGCGCATAGAGCTTACCAGACCGTACCAAATTCGCAAATCTATTTTGGATCAAACACGCCGCCCGTTGTTGGTACCGTTATGTTGTTAATCAATTTTACAGTCGAGACCTGAAAGACGTGCAGTTCTTGTGATGCTGAGTTAGATACTAGATTAACAAACTACTTCCTGTGTTATTTCTAGCTGCTTTTGGTGACATTCGATTAATATTTAAACCCTTTACGTACGATAAAGATTCTCTAAAAAGATTTAAGAATACTCCGGAGAATTAAACACACTACTATCGAGTTGAGGGAAAGGTTTATATGGTTTTATGAGATTCGTTGAAAATTATATAATAAAACCTAAAGCAATAAAAACCTGCATGATTACTAAAAAATGTTAGAATTGATATCTTGTAAATGTAACGTTAATTTATTATGCTTTAGAATGCTCGGGCTTAGACTTTAACAGAAATACAAGTATTTACTATGGTAGTAGTTACATACGACAAAACAACTGTTTTGCAACCGCGTTGTTAGATATACAGGTTGAATTTTTCAAGTGGGCGTGGATGGGATAATCAGAAAGTTTTAGGAATAGCGTAAAATACTCAAAGGAGACTCGGGCACGAATTTAATGAAAAAACAATGAATACTCCGAGGAATCAAACTCCAACCCGTTAATTTTAAAAAAAAAAAAGATTCTATATTACGGATAGTGTTGCTAAAGAATCAAATTCTGGAAAGTAACGACATATAGCAAACTAAGGAAAAAAGCTCATGTTTAGCAAAATACTATTGTCTTTTTCTAACGTTACCTAGGGCTTTCGTTAAAATCGGCCCGGAGTCCGAATCCCCTTTAAGTATTTTTCGCTATTCTTTATGCTTTCGGATTAGCCCATTATGCCCACTTAAATACTCAACCTGTATATTTTTTGACCGCATGTAGTGTGTATCTGTGACGGATTTATCAATTTGCTGGTCAACACGAATTCTCACAATGCGCAGTGACAGCTTTTAGCTCCGGCTGAAAGATTGAATAAGAACTTAAAAAATATTCTATTGCGTTTTTTTAAGAAAATATTATTAGGATTTGAAATGCATACATTTTAAAATTAAAAAAATTGGCCAAGTGCGAGTCGGACTCGCGCACGAAGGGTTCCGTACCATTATCTATAAAAACGGCAAAAAAAAACACACGTTTGTTGTATGGGTGCCCCCCTGAAATATTTGTTTTATTTTAATTTAAATATTTATTTTTAAAGTGGCTATATAACTAAATTTTCTGTGAATATTTTAAGCGTCTACCTTTTGCCGCTATCAATATCGAGCAAAACCGAGCAAACAAATCACGTTTGTTGTATGGGATTATAAATTAATTAATAAATAAATATTTTATTAAATAAATATTTCATTCTGTTTTTCAGTATTTGTTGTTATAGCGGCAACAGAAATACATCTTTTGTGAAATTTTCAACTGTCTTACTATCATGGTTCATAAGATACAGCCTGGTGACAGACGGACGGACGGACAGTGAAGTCTTAGTAATAGGGTTCCGCTAATAACCCTTTGGGTACGGAACGGAAGGTCTGTGACGAGTGAAAAACGCAGACGAGCCGCATAGCTTGCATTGTTTTTTCGTCGAATGTGGTAATAAGGTCTATTGACGTATCTATACTATGGTGGTCTTACAGAACCTTTACATAAATCTCTACATATGTTTTTAACAATTGAAACCTAATCACACATCAAAAAAATAGTACCTATAAGCTTTGTACCTGACCACGTTCACTATAGCCCTGGCGATGTTTGACAAGCGTCTATTATAAATGTGTATGTGCTATTGTGTGCGAATGCAGTCAAGTTACACAATGGCCGACAACACATTTATTGGGTACACAGTTCGTACTCGTAGCACACGCGAGAGCTCCGGTAAAGTGCTTTGACTTAGTTTGCACGCTACTATAAGAAGGGAAAGATATGGATTAATCATTGTGTATTCCTTATTTATTACACGTTATCTTCGATTATGGATATAGGAAACAATAGTTATTGCTTTGAACGCGTTCAATCAAAATCGATTGAGGAGGTGGTTATTATAGATCTATGTTGTCATCTAATATACCTTGTGCATCAACGCCACCATTTCAGTCTATTGCAAATAGCTACTCAATATAACTCTAAATGATGGCCACTACGTACGCTACCGAGACGTCTCGCATTTAACTACTTTATTATCTTTGACCAAAGCCCCCCAATTTTGAATCGAGAAAAAATAATATTATCTACATTGCTCGTTTGATTAGTATTTTAGGTCATTATCATCTTAGAAACAGATGATTTTCACAGACTTTAATTACCTCATCGTCCAAAAAGAAGTCCACTGCTAAGCATAGGTCTCTTCACAGTAGCTGGACTTAAGCCAGCAGCATCCAGGGGCTCCTAAGGCCAGGTCCGTAGGTAATCGCGATTTAATGACCTTCCTTTCTTAACAGTTATCGGTTCTTACAAGCTTCATGCAAGCTTCCTCCGGCGGGTCACCTTTTGGAAGATTTTCTCACTTACGTTTAATATAAGTGCACATGCTCATTAGATTTACAACACAAAAGCTGCGTTCCCTGTAACCTAAGTGATAGAAGATTTTAGCAGCATTTATTGCTTCAATTAAGAGCCAGTTTGATAATGCTAATGTTAAGGCGCTGGCAGTTCACAGATAAATAACATAATTCTTGTTTTTAAAACTCATCTAGAACAGTCCGTCTGTACGAGTACTTTTTGACTTAAACATGAAATTGTTTTATTAACGAGTCTAAGTTTTTATAGAAAATTATGATCTAAGAAATATTAAAACACATTTATATTAGCCTATAGACAAAACCTTACTACTATATAAAAGCGAAAGTCTGCCTTTTTTTTTTATTCCATCACTTCATAACAACGCATCGGCGTAACCTGATTTCGAGACGCACAATAACTATTATCCCAATAGATCAAAAAGTTCCTGTAGGAATCCTATGGCAAGTATCAAATTTCAAGCGGGCAAAGCGGCAGAAAATAGTTGTAATCTATAACAATACAAAATAAAAATACCTACATACTAACACAACTACTTTCGTCTGCCAAATAGTTTAACACGCACTTCAAATTTTTCAGGCTACAAATTCCACATTTCCTTATAAGGAGACATATATTATTTGACATAGAACACCTGCCGGGTACGTGTGAAGTCATAAAATTTATACAACAAAATCTAACGGAACGTGATCGTAGCAAAAAAGCTAAAAAAATTAAATGCCGTAGATGGAACAGCCTAAAAATAAGTAGACTTCACCGTAAAGCAAGCCTGCTAATATGCACTTACGTATGTAACTTAAGTCGTCAGTTAAGTTGTTCAGACACTAAAAACAAACAATAGGAGACAATGCAATGGGTAACCGTAACCAAGTGAAACTCCTGACTCATACCCAGCTACCATTATATTAGACTTACAGACTGTCTGTCTATAAAGCTCCGGATATTGCTATAATTGGGCCGAGGCAGTTTTGAAAGCTGAGCAATTTTTATTGTAAAGCATTTGAATAGAATTATTGATACTAAAGAACAATTTGATTGTTATCAACTGTTTAGTATCGGGGCTGAGGTTTGTGTGAGTCTATTACTGAGCTTTCATATTTGAAATTGAAAATAAATGGTGTAAGTGTTACAAAGGAAAGTATTAAACCGGATGTAGCTGTTTCAAAATGTGGTTATGATTGTACAAAATAGAATACTCGCGTTTTTGCGTGGCTGCATTCGCGTTAAATAAGTTTCTGATTTTACAGAACATTTGTTACCAATTTAAATTACTTCAAAGGTATACCAAAAATTCCAAATACATTCCAATTACGATTATATTACGGATATTTTATCAGAGTTCGTCCCCCCCCCCCCTAGTACCTCGTTTCCCACGGTAACCTAATAGGGATACATAATCGTATATGTTGTAACCTCATCTTTACAGATGAGTATCTGTGACAGTGGAAGCACAAAATAAAAGAAAGTTTCAAGATCCGTCTAGTAGATATTTGAAGCAAAACAAGCTAAGGGCACTAGTATCAGGTATAGACACTAGGTAGCTTATGTTTTAACCGATCGGCCCTAAAGCTATATACCTACCCAGCAGAAAATATCACATTTAAAATAGTCTAAATAATGCGACCAAATTCTAAAATCTGTTCTCTTGCCTTTTAAATAATACTAACTCCCCTGTCAGTGTTTCGTCTGTCTGTCTGCTTGTCTATGGAATATATGTATGACGCAAAACGCGCTTCTGCACATTGCGTTATTTGTAATTAGGAGCACAGAATTCTAGCGCTGCAACGATGAACAATGCTTTATATACACAACACTCACACACACACACACAAAACTTTTTAAACTTGGATAATTATCAGCATCAGTAGTGAATTCATTAGTCAATACTGCAGTGATGAATTCTGTAGTAAACACCTTCACTTAGCCAGTTCCTTTAAAAACTTGAATAGCTTTCTAAATGTGCTATCAAAGCCACTAATCTTTAAATTAATAACAGAAAGTATGAAAAACATGAAACATGTGTAGGTACTGTACTGTCTACTCAGCTGCAAACATATAATTTATTAATTATAGCAAATAGCAAAACAAAACTTTCTCTATGTACCGTGACTGCTCTTGGACTATCGAGCAATGAACTCTAGTTATATTGTACTGAAATATGCAGTAGAAATTCTTTACACATTTATTTGTAGAAGGGATTAAATGCTTACATGATGAACGGAGACCATTCTTACACTATGAACGTTCTTAGACAATATTGCAATGATTTTTTAAACACTTTTTTTTTGAGTTAACAAATAAGATAAATAACTGTTTTAAATTAATCACAAATGATTCAAAGATAATCTACAAAGCATGTCTTTATTTTAGTTTCACGTCCTACCACAACTCAATGCAGTCAAAAAGACCTACTAAAATAGAGACTGAAAGAAAAAGACATGATAAGACTATCCACTACCTCCTTCCTTCCTTGCCTCTTCAATATGGAGACTAGATTTCGAATTATTGCATATTATTCTACAGAGTCATGTGTTAATATAGTCCTGTATGTGGCTAGACACCATTCTAAAGTCTTGTATCTAACTTAAGCGACATGCCATTATCAAGTCCCGTGGGTACCTTACATCACCTTTCAAGATATCTTCGTTTTACTCACACAGTTTTACTACAGTCAACTAAAGAACAAATATCAAAACTTTTTCATAAAGCTGTAAGAAACGCGTGTTTGTATCCTCCTGGCGGCATGGGCGGATCCCCCTAAGGACGGCCGAAGAAGAAATTATTTGTAACATTTTTTTAAATATATAACTTTTATTATGTATAAGTTACATATAAAAAATACTTGGGGTTACTCTTCGATTGGGTAACTTACGTTTGCAGATTATAAGTTAAAAAAATACCTTCAGATCTTATGATCGCCCCCATCCCCCAATATTTGTTCTGGATCCGCCCTTGCCTGGCGGTGACTCACCATCGGGTTCGAGGCTCACGCCGGTCGAAGGGACGCTCCCGAGAGCGACCACCCCAAGTCGAGACTCCCCTATATTTATGGCTATATGGGCTGCGGCTCCTTCTGAGTCTCGCCCCAAAAAGCCCGGTGAAGCAGTAATGGCTGCAACAGCCAACTGCATAGTCCAGTCAGAAAAAAAAAGTGTCTGTACATTGTAGATAGTTTCAATTGACAGTTGGAATTAGGATACAGCCCGGTGAAGCAGTAATGGCTGCAACAGCCAACTGCAGAGTCAGTCAGAAAAAAAAAGTATCTGTACATTGTAGATAGTTTCAATTGACAGTTGGAATTAGGATACAATTATTTATTAATTTTTAACAGTTTGTTCCTTATTTATTAATTACCAGTTGTAAGACATTGCACAAAAACTAAGACTTTGATTTTGATGATACAGTTACTCTGATAGACATGTGGCATTTTCGGAGAATAAGGATTAAACATTAATAAAATACGCCATATGCATTCTATGTGAAAGATAAATCAGGTCAATAAAACTTTTATTTCACACCACTCATTTATTACCGTTATATAGTATTACATTTAGGTCAAATGTAGGCCTGTTGTGTGTAAAAAATATCATTATTAATAGCATCACCATGGATAGGACGCAGCCTTAAAGGACATTGCAATAGCAGAGCCTGCAAAAGGTGATCTGGAACGCGCGTAGGTCGATCCGAACACAGTTTGTGCGCCCACCATGCAAACTGATAAAATCCGTGTAGGCAGCTGTTTATAGAAAAAATTATAACTGAATTTTAAGTACTCTGGCTTTTGTAATAACACCCGGAAATATATGGTTACATATTTAAGAAAAGCGTGGGTTTCAGCTTAGAGTAATTTATGCTTTGAGTGTTTTGAAGGGGACGTCAAGCATACACTTTCGTTCAATGTATAAAAGATAGTACCTACTTCATTTTATACAAAAATACATATTTAAAAAAGGAAATTATAATAGAAGTACAAATTGGCTTATTGCTATCTTAAAAACTCCACCAGAGCTAAGTTAAACAATTGAAGTGACAGACTGAGTTAAACAGCATTATGTGTGTTTAATGTATCTCGGACTATCGGGTAATCTACCTCCGCCTACATTTCATCGCTATTTTCCCATTATTCATCGTGAAAAATAGTCAGAAAATATTTTTTTATGGTGGAATTTCGGACGAGTACACAAGTACGTTTTTATTAATAATAATAAATGCCGAAAGCCACGCCTTAACATTAACTAAGGCAGTATTGCGTAAATGTTCACACGAACAATTCAATCGGCAGACCGCGTGGGCGACTCACCGACATATTCGACTACAATGTCACACTATGCACATTGAATGCATAATGCAGAGTCGATCAGATAAAGTTGAATTCAATTTAAAACTTTATCTAAACGTGATATGGATCAAACTTGATGCTAACTAGTATGTAGTTAAAGGATGCAAGCGCCGGCAAAATATGAAAGATTTGTTGTTGAAATTCGTAAGTGTACAATCAACGGACATAACTTTTATGGAATTGTTTACAAAATGAATGTGGTACTTACGTTATAAGACATTTACATGAATAACTGAGAATAATCAATGCTAATAGAAAATAACTTGCGTCTAGCATTGCAGATAATGTTTAATAGTATGGTTATGGTATTTTATTAGCCCTGCATACTTCATAGAATTATAAATTTAATTGGGTGCATCTAATCAATGAAATCCGGTTAAGCACTGAGCTAATTTTTTAGATGAAGTTGAATAGACATTGATGAACAAACGACAAGCTAAATTGACCCGTATTTAAATACAGATATTTACTTATGATGAACAATGTTTAAGGCGGTGAATTGAATAACAAATTTCTACAAAAACTTTGACATTGTTTGTTTATAACGGAATTAAGCTCTACTGTATTCACAAATATAGGTAAATAACCAACTGAGCTAAAATTTGTAGAGATAAATACTCAAATCTTTGTTAAAAAAAAAATGGGGCCCATTGCATAACAAATTACAAAATATTGTGATACATACTAAAATTAAGAATTGAATTCGTAAAAATACTTTGTAAACTCTTCATAGTTTAGTTAGACGGACATACTTGTAACATTTTATATTATTATGTGCGGATATTGAGTCAATGTCAAGACGGTAAAAACGTGCAGGGCAATAAAATACGAAAGATTAACAGGATGTTTTATTCTAACGTTAATTGCTTATCACATTAAATGATCAATACATTGAAGCATCTAAACGTCCTTTCCAGGATTTTAAAAGTTTGGAGACTTTGTGCCCGGTATGACGATAAACTACTTCTTATCCTCCGAAGGCTCCCTCGCAGCCTAGTTGGTAGTGTGGCCGGCTGCTATGCCGAGGGTGTGGGTTCGATTTCCACACTGGACAAACATTTATGTGATAAATTTCTGTTTGCCTTAAGTCTGGGTGTAATTACGAGGGAGCGTTTTTAAGTTCGCGGAATGAGAGGGTTGGAGGGGGGTGATTTGACTCATTATGATCCTTACATGTTCAGTGACTCATAATTAGTATAAATACGCGGTTTCATTGTTATTACTTAATTCGTATTTGAGCTATCGCCAACCAAGCAACATAATTGGGAGTGAAAAGTGAAATATGGAAAAAATCGAATATCGTGCCGGTATAAAGTTCCTAACCAAGCGAGGAAAATCAGTTGCGACCATAATGAATGAGATGTCATTCGTTTATGGCGACTCTTGTCCAGAAAAAACCATGGTGTACAAGTGGCACAGTTTATTCAAACAAAAAAGGGAATCCCTTGAAGACGACCCGGGGCGGGGAAACTCATGGCAACGGTCTTTTGGGACTCAAAACGAATATTATTGATTGGTTATAAAGATAAAAGTGTTTCTATAACCGGAGAATACTACGCTTTAATATAAGAGCGACTTAAAGAAGCCATTAAAGAGAAAAGACAGGGAAAATTTACAAAAGGTGTGCTGCTTTTGCACGACAACGCGCCCTTCCACAAGAGCCGCGTGGCGTTGGCTGTCCTGCATAAGGTGGGCTTCAATATTTTGAATCACGCACCCTACAGCCCAGTCCTGGCCCCGAGTGATTATTACCTGTTTCCAAAAAATTAAAAAAAGAGCTACGGGGTAAAAAAATTACCACCGATGATGAAGTCAATGTGGCAGTTTCGGCGTACTTTGAAGATAAAGACAAAAGATTTTTAATGAGGGTATAAATAAATTAATAAAAAGACCAGAAAATGTCTTTCAGGTAAATATTTTGAAAACGAAATCTAATTTGGTTTCTTTATTTCCACTCCTTATCCCCCCATTCCGCGAACATAAAAACGCTGCCCCATATGTATGTATTTAAAGAAAAATATATATATCCGTATCCGTAATAAGGAAAATATATATCCGTTGTGTGGTATCCATAATACAAGCTTTACTTACTTTGGGGCCAGACGGCCAAAGGGTAATGACCAAAATTATTTATTATTATTTATTACTTTTGTGGGACGGAATACCGAGAAACTTGGAAGTTACAAGCATACGTTCATTCTAACCACGCCTTCAGGAATAATTAGTGTCAGGATGGTATTATTATATTATATCTATAAGTTAATAAACAAATCATTTATGGATTGAATGTAACCCAAAATATTGGCGTAAAGGACACCAATATAGATACTCGTAATAACGTGTAAAGGACATTCTCACGTATTTGTCCAGTGCTAAAGCACAATGTCGACAACATCAACACGATCTAATAACGAGGAGCAAAGCGCTGAATTATGCAGACACCCCTCGAGGGCGGAGCGAGATTGCGAGATGAGTTTGCTCATTGAATCCGACAGCGACATTACGTCGAGTAACTGAACTATTTGTATATCAGACTAGAAAATAGCATTGTTGATTAGATATTCTTTGATCAAACTCATTTAGGTACTTCTTTCACCCAAAGCAACTCTTGCAACGAAACACGCGAGAAAAATCTCTTTATAACATTCCTATACATCCATACTAATATATTAAATGCGAAAGTTACTGTTTCTGTCTGTCTGCTACCTCTTCGCGTTTGAACCACTGTACGGATTAAGATAGAATTTGGCATGGAGAGTCTAAGTCCCTTAGGGAAAGGACATAGACTGCTTGAAAACGTCAAGTGTGAGTCGATTATTTTAATATTATATAATATTTAATTATTTTTTTTTATATTTTATAATATTTAATTAATATTTTTCTATTGAAATTGAAATCCTACACCGAATTTAGGGTGGGTAAAACCGCGGGTAACAGCTAGTATAAAATATTACAATACATTCAGCAGTTGTCATCTTTTAAGTAAATAGATTATATAGAATAATAATAAGAATATATGTACGTGAATTTGTTTAACAAACAAGCTTTTCCATCAGACCCTGGTTATCGTTTAAGTACCAGTTCGAAAAATCAAACAAGACCATACTCGATCGTTTTTATACATAAGTCCTATGGCCACTTTTCGGTTCCATCATCAGACCAGCTCAATGATATCCTAATATTGGATTGTCCTCAGATTTACGTGTGTATGCAAAATTTCAACTCAATCAAACACCGGGAAGTGGGTCAAATTTAACTTTTATAGGATTCGATAACACACTAAGGACAGGTGAAACTAATCAAAAGCTTGTAAAAATAGTATGGAAACAGCATTTAGATATTTCTTCTTTTTCTTACAAGTTACTTACATTTTCCATAATCTAAACCATTGTTGTATTGGTTGGTTAAGTACATTTGTTCAGCAACATAGACATTGGTTTACAACATTTTTAAAAATGCAATATGCTAGGTATTTTCAAGGTCAAATAACGACGTTAATTAAAGGTGTTTAATATAGTATGTAATGTTTAGTACAGCGGTACTTACATCTTTTTTTACTTAGTATCTATCTACCACATAGTAACTTGCCAAATTTGGAATCCATAAATACAAGGAACAGTGCGACAAGCCTGTATCAAGATTACACTTCTAACCTTGTAAAATTTAACAGAAGAAATACCACTGTGAGTGAAATAGTTGAGGTAGTGGTGGTACTAGGTACTAACCCAGAAGGTTCAAGACAAGTATACGAGGTAGGTTCATACCTGTGGGTGGGAATGAATTAAGCAATACTGGGTAAAACAGCATATGTATTAAGAAATGAACGACTACGAATACAAAATATATAAAATGGAAAAATTAGATTTAACCTTAAAATTTCTTTTATTAAGGGAGTTCTGTGTTGATATTATTAGTAAATAAATAAAAAAGAAATGTAACTTGTATCTACAGCAGCGCCTTAAATTGAACTTACCACCTAATATCGGTCCGCATTCCGTAAGGATCGACATAATATCGGTTCGCAAGAATCGACAGATACCCGTCTAGGCTTTATTCCTAGCTTAATTACGTTCCTAAGAACTGAGTAGGAAATGTAAAAGAGAATATTGCTAGTACATACAAAAACAAGCAGTATAATTATTTAAAAAACTTAGGTATACCGATATGAGTGAATGTTCAAAGTGATGTGCGAATAAGTTTCCTACAGCTAACAAAAGTGTCAAAAAAGTCCCATCTGAGTGCATGTACTTTCATACCTCATAGCTTCACACACGCTTTCGACCATTGTGTCTAACTTTATAACCGGGTCAAGTTATCTTTTAACTATTAAGGCCAACAACACTTGACCTGTGTCAAAGAATAAGTAGTAACGTCAAAAAATTGTCTACCGAAGAATTAGACACACCGCAACAGTTCACGGCTATCAGCCACTGCTGCTCTCACCAATCACTGCTGAAACACCTGTCACTTACAATGCCATCGAAGTTTAAACCTTGTTCAAAGCCTGTACAATTTATAATACCTTCCTTCCTTGTTGCAAGGCAATAACGTGCCGTACCGAGAGACACTAGTAGGTAAGTAATCAACGTAATAAAACACTCGATTTATCTATAAATCATTAGAACAGGATGGGAACCGGTAATCTAAATAGTATTTTATAAACATCAAAGACAAATAACTACATAATATATCGTATATATGTGTCACCGTAAAATTGCAAATACCGTTAGATTACAATCTATCTAGTAAGACTGTATACTATGGAACAAAAAATATTATAAAGTGTATCTTTTAGATTATATGAAACTTGATTCGATCGCTCGATCACAAGAGAAACTGAACCTAACCCACCCAAAAAGACTTATACAGTGCGATTTTTGTCTCTTTTTGTTTCATAGTATACAATCTCACTAGATAGATTATAGTCTAACGTCATTTACAATTTTACGGTGATATTAGCATCATATAAATTTATAGAATACTAGCGGTCCCGGCCACAAGTCTTATAATGTTCTGTGGGTCCCGGCGAACGTTATTCCGCTAAGTTCCTCTCTGACCCCGCAAACGCTGTTTCTACAGGCGCACCACTGCGATGTTATTTTAAAACCGTGATATCTCCTAAGATATTCATTGAAATCGAATTATGTAAAAGGCAATTTTGTTTGAAATTAAATACTTGTGATGAATAACGTATTTATTTAGATAATGATTTATATTATGTTTATAAAAACACCTTCACAAATAATGCATTATTTTAGAACAAATTTGGTTAGCATAAAAAAGGGTATAGTGAGCCAACCTTAGACATATATACTGTTGCGGACTTTTTTTTAGAACTTTTAAAGGGGCATAATTCTGTTATACATGGTTTTTGCGAAACTTTAACCGATTACGCAGCGCACGCAGCGGAAGCTCTCAAAAGGAAAAAAAACCCCGTTTTTGAAACATTCTTCATTGGTGCTCAGCTCCTATTGGTTTTAGCGTAATGATATATAGCCTATAGCCTTCCTCGATAGATGGGCTATCTAACACTGAATGAATTTTTAAATCTGACCAGTAGTTCCTGAGATTAGCGCGTTCAAACAAACTCTTCAGCTTTATAATATTAAAGTATTTAATTTGTTGTTATTTTATAAGTTTAGGTTATAGGGAAAGAACGTATGACAGGTAAGCTAGTAATTATGCTGAAGTATTACTTTAATTTCTTTATGTTAATTGCAGAATAATAAGACAGAATTTTTTTGCGCAGTATGTATAGAGCTTTATATCACTCACTATCAATGATTGTATCTACCATATATTTAGTTCCAGTTTCAGATTTCAATCCCCAGGATAAGAGTAGGTAACTATTGTCTGGACAGACAACTACCAACATCATAATGTAAAGGGGACCCCGTTAGTCTTGCGTGGCTGGTGGTGAGCCCATGCATCGACGCAACAGCTTTCTGAGCAGTATATCATTATTATATATATTGTAGATCTGCTAGTAGGTATTGTGGTGTAAAATTGCCATTACAGAAATCATTTCAGTGTTATAGCACAGCCTAAACAATAATTTCGTTCAGTCGGCCGGTGAAGATGCCTAGACAGAGCAATCGTGTGGTAAGGTAGTAAAGGTAAGTAACTTTAGAGCTCATACTATAGTCACTGCAAGTTTAAAACTTGTATGTCTTATACTGTTTAATTGGAAACCGGCAGGGAATTCATGCAACGTCGTGCTTTGCCAGTGATTGGATGGGTGACCACTTTGCGCTACACTTCTTGTTTTTGTTTGCGTGCGTAAATTATGAAAATAATGGTACTGAACCCATAGTGCGCGAGTCCGACTCGCACTTTACCGATTTTAATAACACGCATGTTTGTTCGTTTCAGCCGGAAGACGTCCACTGCAGAACGTATGCCTCCCCCATACGGTCCTGAGCCGCCCGCGCCCATCCGCTTCCTGCGCCTCTGACCAGATCATCCGTCCACCTGGTAGGAGAGGAGATTATGTGGAGCCACTCGAGAACCTTTCTTCCCCATCGATTATAAGTTCGACGAGCGATGTGGCCTGCCCTTTGCCACTTCAGCTTGCTAGCTGTTTAAGCTATGTCGGTAACCTTAGTTCGGCGCATTTCCTCGTTTCGGATTCAATCGCGCAAAGAAACATAGCTCTTTCCATAGCTCGCTGAGCGACTCTGAGCTAATTTTAAGAGGCTAACAGTCAGAGACGACGTTTCTCCACCGTCATAAGTCATCACTGGCAACACACATTGATAACAGAATTTCGTCTTCAGGCACTGAGGTAGTTTTGGACGAAAAGATTTTGCGTAGTTTCCCGACGCATGTAAAATTACGTAATTTATGTATACACAAAAAAAAACAAAAAATGTGAAGCTAAGCTCATCAAATCATTGAACAAGCACGATTCTATTATTTGTTGGATTAATCAGCTATTATAGCACATACCTATTCTGCGAAAATTTCTACCTGTTTCGGTCTAAAGTTAGAGCACTTTAAAAGTCGGACAGACAGACAGCGTAGTTACTTACGTTAGTAATAGGGCTCCGTTCGCACCCTTTGGATATGGAACCCGCAAAAGCATAGTTACTGCATATATTACTTAGCTTATATGTTTCAATCAATAACGAGCGTGTATTTCGACGTCACGCAAAGTGGACCTAAACTGCAGGTTCGCGTGTTTGCACCTCCCCTTAGCAACAGCAATATTCGTAAGCAGATTTATTAACACCCCCCCGCTATCCAATTATGACTTATCTCTATAGTTAATGTTAATGTCATGATGAACCTATGAAGTGTAAAATCATTTTTGCAATGACTGGCAAAGAAGGTTGGGTTATTATTCTGTGCCGGGTAGAAACCTTAGCTTAAGCGCAAGAAGCAGTTGTACTACGTGACAGTAAAAACAAGGATGAGGATGACACTGAGATTTTTGAAATACATGAAATAAATTAATTAATTATACATATATTTGTTATAAAAAGATGCTTTTTCTCAGAGTCTAAAGCACTATCACAGCTATGCTTTAGCAAAGTTGTAAACCAATTAGCTTAATTAAGATCTACTAACACTTGGAAGATTTCTATGCCAAAGAAAACAGTGAAAAAGGGTCAATTTAGGTTTTTTTACTATGGAACATAAGTTTATTAATCGTGTTTTCACGTTTTTAGGGTATGAACCATATCCCGAAGAACACAGTAATTAAATTTTAGTCAGATCTGCTCAGCGGATACGGAGAAACATTTGCCTAAAAAAAAAATTAGGTAGTAAAGCCTAAAGTCAGCTTAGTCCAGACCAAACAACTATCAGCGGGTAACACGTGCTTGTTTGCTATATAAAAAAAACACAAAGACTTTCAATATAACTTAACTTTTGCAGTGCGTCTTCTGATCTGACTTTCCCCAGCTGATAATGCCTGGGCGTTTAAAAAATCGGAATTGACTCTCTTTCATCGTCATTACTTAGGGCCTCTTTTTGGGTGTTATTCACATCTTCAATAAGATCTTCGATTGTAAGCGAGATAAACACGTGTTGCACTGATGCATAGATGGCGTATTAAACAGGATGACGATCGTTTTGAGCGTGATAAAAATGTATGAAAAAATGCCTCAAGTTGCACTGTAATACAAAATGGCGTAGGCGTATTATGCGAGAAATCGTATTAAGTTAGTTTTACTGTATTTATTATTGCCTTTCATACGAAATATTTAAGGATCTTCGTACGATTGAAATTGGGATTGTCGGCGAGAGTCAGCCCCAAGCAGCACTGCGGCGATTGACTCACCACCTTTCACGCTGGACTAAAGTTGTTGGTGAAAAGAGTCTGTTCTCACATTATGATGTGGATGTGTGTGTATTCAGTGAAACCTTCGGGGTAAGTACATACTATTTTGACCATTAACTTAGATACGTATTAGAATATACAGAAAAACATAATTAGTTTTTCCCGCAGAAGATTGTTGAAGCGTTACTTGGTTAATTAGATTTTTTGTCTAAATTTACCCGCAGCACTTTGTATATTTCCCCGACATCATAAATTAACAGAATTCGTAATTTAAGTTTCACAGTAGTAGCGATTGCTTATTGACACAGAAACTTTATGCGTATTGACATACAGTGAAAGTAACATTTTGTGTAATGTATACTTGTGTGGTTAGAATCTACTATTTTACAATAGTATTTGATAAAAAAATTCGAAACAAGTGCGAATAGAACTCGAGGGTTCCATACACAAATGTCATATAATTATGTAATCACACTAATATTATATAGGCGAATGTTTGTGAGTGTGTTTGTATGTTTGTTACTTCTTCACGCTCAAACGGCTGGGCCAATTTTAATGAAATTTGATGGAGGTAGCTGACACCTTGGATTAACACATAGGCTACTTTTTATTCCAAAAAATTCGAAAGTTCCTGCGGGAATAACTATAACCGAGCTTCAACGACTTATAGCTACAGTTAACTTCATTAGTATCAAACTCCATTAGTATAATGAAGGAGTTTATTAAGTTCTACGCCAATAACCGAGTTTAGGGCAGGCGGAGCCGTTGGCAAAATCTAGTGTCATATATAGAAATCATAATACTAATATTGGTTTGTAAAAGCAACAGGATTTTCTTATTGCTTAAAGTCGCAGAAGGGAATCCAATTAAGCTGGAATTTGTCATAGGAATAGTTGAGGAGACGCAAGGTCATAGCCTTCTTTTTATCCCGTAAAAATTCCCGCAGGAATAACTATAACCGACTTATTATGTTATATTTATTTCAAGTTGATAAAAAACAAGTATGGTGCTCGGTACACTTTAAGTTACTCTGCGGAATAAAATTGTTTTGGCTACCATATCATAATCCAAAATAACTTTTTCTAGTACTTTTTTGACGTCACTGCATAATGTCATCACCATCAGCTTCTCATAATCGATAAAACCGTGCCGTTGTAAAAAAAACATACGAGTTTTTATAGTGACATGTCGCACGAAGTTGAAGCAAAAACCCAGCTTACATCATACAGCCAACCCCACCTATAACCTTGTTCAATCAATCCTGAGCTCGTTCGACAGTAACACCTAATTTGCATTTAAAAAATATTATTTTAATTAAAGTATATTAATGTAGATAAAACAATAAGGAACCAACTTGCGCGATATTTTTTTTCATGCAAAATACCTACTTGTGCGGAAGAAATAAACCTTATTACGGGATATTCTTTTCATCCGCACTTAATAATAAAGACTAGCTTGCAGTTAACCGAGCGGGTTCAGAGGGATGTAATCCTGACCAAATTAATGGACAAGGAAAATGTTTTGTAATGTAGAACACACTTCCTTTCAACATAATTTATAGAGTTTGCTGCCCAACCCTTATTTAATACCTATAGTTTGTCAAAAAATACCCATGGGGCCACCCTTGTCCAGATAAGCACTATGAGACACAGTGTAGTTGCGATTAAAAGGTTAAGAGACTGTCCCCCAACTTATGATATGGGCGTGTATCCCAGGCACTCTAGGCACTGGTATCGCCTATTGGAGATAGAATCCGTAAAGATATAGAATCCGAAACGATATAGATACATACATTAAATTGTACCGAAGTATGTATAACAGATACTTTGCGTTTATAAATGTATGAATGATATAAATAAAAATAAGTAACGCGCACATAAAGGTAGATTTTGCGCTATCCATGATTTGGCCTCTTAACTTCGGACATATTTGTTATTATTATTTTCCTTTAGATATAGATATAGGTACCCTGTTCTATGTCGAGCAAATAATTAAAGTCATGTTTAAAAAAAAAAATTAAATGTTTTGTGGAATGCAAAATAATTTCAACTATAAATACAAATAACAAGATAGGTAAATAATTCTTTATGTAATTTTTTTTACTGGTCACCTCAAAAGTAACAAAAACGTTCGCAGCACATTAGGATTGCAAAATAAACACAGTAACCGATTCAAATAGACAACATTGCCTATTCAAGTATTCTATGTATTTACACGCGTCGCAGATTAGGCAAATACTTAGAGGTAGTGGAGGAGGTTTAAGTTTTGGTTACTTCATACCGCACCCGCAACAATTTTAGGTCTTTAGGTCAAACTGTTAGCATAAAGAAGATTTACGTCATTCACTATTTACTTGATGCTAATTTTACAAAGCTACGTATCTACTTGTATGTGCGGATTCTATTAAGTACTTTTTATTAACTTTACTGTTGGCTTAGAACTTATTATTATAAGTTATAAGTTATACAAATAAGTTAGATAGAAGAAGTTAGAATATCATATCTACCAGCCTCAGTTATTTGTTATTTTACGATAAATCTTCCTTACACTTATACAATAATTTTAAGCTCTTTCAGCTTTTAGGTATGTATTACTGTTTTTACGATAGAACAAAAACAAAAAATATAAATTGTATGAAATTAAATATTAATTTCTTTTTATAATTTGTCGGAAAATCTGCCATAACAACACATATTCTGTAAATTTTTTTGGTCTTATTGCTACTTAAGTCTAAAAAATAGAGCTCTTAAAAGGTCGGGTAGACCGTCAAACTGTCTTGTAAATTATTGTTAACTAGCTTTTGCCAGCGGCTCCACCCGCCCCTAATTAGTTTATCGGCGTGGGATTCTTAAGTCAACTCCTTAATTATACTAATGGAGCTATAAGTATATATATAAGAAGTTCGGTTGTAGTTATTCCGGCAGGAATGTTGAATTTTTTGGGATAAAAAAAAAAAATTAGAATTTAAAAAAAACCCCAACTGGCCTGTGTATGTATAACGACTGCAGCGAGAAATACGATTTTTTTAAATTGTTTTGTATGTCTGAAACTTTACAAGAATCATTACAATATCGTTAAATGGACTAATAGCCGTACAAGATAATTCAAGAAACAGAAAACAATTTAACCTCAAATATTTTTTTTACTATATATAAAAACAATATAATAATATATTGTTAGTCATTACAATTATATAAAATTTAAATTCTAAATTAAACTAATTTAAATTCAATCAATTTAAATATGATAAATGAATCAATTTAAATTTTAAGGGACACTTTTACAGCGTAGGGTTAGTAATAGGGCTCCTTTGGCACATTTTGAGTATGGAACCCTAGAAAGTAAGTATACCTTTCAAAAAAACAATGAAGTGCTTAAGTCATAATTAAGTCCTGCCTCACACACTGTCGGTTGATAGCAATTTAAACAACAGTGATGAATGGCTTGTTTAGATTTAGCTTCTATAGATCTAGCCAGATCTTTCAAACAGAAACAAATTCTTCCATAGTCAGACAATAGTCCAGATTTTGTTCTTTGTAATGAATCATGGTGTCAGTGGTGGCTTGGTGGTTTCAATTTCATCTTAAGTCCTGAAGGGCAGAGTTTCGAGCCCCGCAAGTACTAGTGAGTCTTTTTCTGACTTTCTCAGGTACATTGATTATTACACCACTGTCTTGTCAGTGAAGGAAAAGATCGTAAGGGAAACCTGCATAAGCTAAATAAAAAGACGTATGTAAAGTTCACTATCCACACTGGCAGTATGGCCAAAATCCCCCTCAGTGAGGGTAGGCCTTGCACCAACAGTGGAGACGTATGAGGCTGATAAGAAAGGAAGAAGGAATTAATCGTGATTATGCATGATTGTGTTGTAATGTTACTGACTTACCTAGTTTTCTTTTATACCATTAAGGTGGCAAACAAGCTTACGGCCCACCTATTTACCCGTCAGTTATAGCTTTGATTGAGTGATGTTTATTTAAAAAAAAGCCACATAGGATCCTAGATCTCCATTGACAGATTGTAAATTATATATGGGTATTGTAAAAATCTATTTAGATCTTAAAGTATAGGAGATCAATATGTATATATTAGTGTATTAATAAGATTTATATTAGGTTATACTATTACCTGACTGCAACACGAACACTGGACTCCTCGTTAGCCATTGTTTCTTGGCTTTACCTGCAAAAGCACCACATATTTTAATAAGGTGATGGCATACCCAAAAGAGTTAAGTTTGCAAGAATTGGATTAATTTTGTAACAGACCTGAGTACACTTTTTGACGTGAAAAAATATATGTTATATTTAAGTTAAACCTTAATTGAGTGGTTTTGCTAATTTTATAATAATTTAGCTATTAAAACTGTTTGATTTTTGTTAATCCTGACACTATTATTAAGCTTTAATTCAAACTGTTTGGAAAACTAAAATTAATATTATCTTGATTCTTATTTCATAAAATATAAATTAATATGACCAAGTGATTTTGCTAATTTCATAGTTCTTAAAAAAATATTTCAATTATATACCATCAAAAAACCGAGAAAATAGAGATTTTCAACGTGCAGTCACATGCTAACGCCTGTCGTACGTGGAACTGTATGTCTTCGTGTGCTTCAATAGTGTAATATTTCTTTGTAAACTGGCCGAAACGACACGCTTTTGCTAGGGTATGCCATAGCCTTAAACATGACTTCACATGTTCATGAAGTATTTTTATGTTCTTTCAAATACTAGTTGTTTCCTGTGTTTTCCCCTACATAGAATTCCTCTGACTTCTAATATTGATTTCCATTGAAAGGTAATGAATTCTTCCTCAAGATGACAGCTTTGTTCCAGTCAAATTCCATGATCATGTGCGAAGTTGGCTGACTTAGTCACTCTACCAATCACAAATATCAGTATGGATTATTTAACATTTACCATCCCATTTTAAGATACAATACATTTTTGGCATTTAGCTGTATAGAAACATTTACTTTTTGGAATTTACAAAGATAACTATTATTTTACCTGAAGAATGATGGCCTTAAAAAAAACGTGCTTTGTGAAAAATCGCATCCTAAAAAATACCTTGCAAAACATGATCTTGATCGGGTGAGGTACTAGAAATTATCTGTCTTTGTTAAGACTCCCATAATGTAGGTTCTATTGAAGAAAAACATAGCATTTCTTAGGAAAAACTAGAAACTAAAAATTTGAACACAAGCCAGGACTTGAACATGCAAACCTTAGATTCCATCTAGGACTAACCCAAATGTTACTGAAACTTTCATGGCATTGGATTTCCTTGATTTTTTGGTATGGTATTTTGAGTCAATATCTTGAGTTTGCTATCCTTTCTATTCTTGTTCGAGCTGCTGAAGATAAGTTGCCCCAGGTATATGTATGCGTATACATATTCCATAGGTTCAGCTTCTAACTGTATAATAGTCTTTGATCTATTGGTCATTATTTTTTTTTTTTCTCTATTCATAACAAGTCCTACTTTTCTGCTTTTTCAGGATAGTTCTGTGATCATGGTTTGTAAAGTTTCCGCAGTCAGTGATCAGCACTATGTCCTCAGTGAATCTAAGGTGGTTGAGCTTTGCTCTCTTGATATTTATTCTCTGCACTGCTGTAAAGAGTTTCGGTGAAAGTGGGTCCCCTTGTCTCACTCCTTTTTGGATTGGGAAGCTGTCTCCTTGTTTTTCCAATTTCACTTGTGCTGAGCTGTTTTAGTAAATGTTCTTTATTAATCTTATATATTTACAGGGTACCCCCTGTAATTTAACATCCAGGTCTGAAGCCTGCTTGTTCACATGGTTGTTGTAGTTCCAGAGTTCTTTTGATGCGATTCATGATGATTTTATCTCCCTTCTTATGTATTAGGATTTTGGTACTATTGGTCCACTGGCTAGGGATTTATTCTGAATCCAGTACCTTATAGAAGAGTTCTGTTAGTGTGTGTACTTTTTGTGGCAGGGTCATTTTCAATGTCCGGTTTGTTATATTGTCTGGGCCAGGTGATTGTTATTTTTCTAGGTATGTATAGCGAAGATCACTTCTTCTTCAGATATCATTGGTACGGACTCCTCATTTTCTTGTGTGTCTAGTCTAATGGTTTCGTCTTGTGGATTTGAGAGGCATATAAATTTCTGTAAAAGTCTGTGGCTACTTTTAGGATTGTCATTCTTTCAGTTATTAGTATTTGTTTTAAAGATTTGTTATCCATGGTTTACACTCTGTTAGTTCTTTTAGGGCCCTTTTAATACTCCCTGTTTTGTTTATATAATCATTGATACTTTCTTTTTGTCTTTTTAATCGGTCTTTTTTATATTTTGTGTTATTTCCTTACTTATTTTTGCTATTTTTTGGCCACAAGTTTATCCTTTTTATTCTTAACCCGTGAGAAGGCGCGCTATGAGCATTTAGCTCAAGGAATTTTTTTTTGCGGTTAATTTCGTCTTTAGCGACGCTCTAGCCCTACGAGCTACACAGTACCTTCCTAACTTTACATCCCCTCCCCCCTGACGAGACTCACATGCCGCTCAGTGCCGCTGCGATCACGTAGTTAAGTGTTTGTGCGCAGCACATCGTGTAGCGCGGCATTTTGCTCGTCGCGCGACTACTCGTGTAAGTATTTTTTTTTCATACATTAAATTTGTTTTATTGTTTATTCTTATTTGTCGTGTATAAATATTATATAACTGAGTGAATTTATTGTTTCAATTTTAAATTTTGGTAAGAAATTTTTTTTTGTTTCTTTTTTTTTAAGATTAGCCAAAAGTTGAGGCCAAAGTCTATAAAATTTTTAGTTTATTCATAAGTTTGCATTTTTGTTATATAATTCTAATAAAACATTTTATTTTACAAATATAAGACTTATAATTTATAAAAATATCAAAAGTTATAGTATAATTCCTTTTTTTTTTTTTCACAATTAAAGTCATTTAAGGGACAGTGAGCATTTTGCTCACGTGCGCCTACTCGTGTAATTTTTTTAGGGCGCGCCTACTCACGGGTTAAACATCTCTTTCCTAGGTAGTAAGATAAGATACCGTCAAACAAAATTTGGCTTACACATCTTTTTTCTTCAGAATAGTTTAATTGCTTATAAAATAACAGTGGTATGGTCACACAACATACTATTGGGTTCAATATCGACGGCATTTACGACACATAAAATTGGTTTTTTTTTTACAAATAATGCAACAACCATGTGTGAGACAAGGTCATTGCTTTTGATTTCTTCGGTAACTATGTCTCCAGAAATCCTATCCACTTCATGATAAGTCAGGGATTGTTTTCTTCAGGATCAATTTTGTCAAGCATTGTGAGTTGCCAAAACAAAGTTGTAAACAAAGGCACAACAATAAAAAAACCATTATTTTCACGGATAGAAGTTCTGTATAATAAAATATTTTTATCCGACCTGTCTCCTCTGTCCATGTTTTCATTATAGGTTTTTATGACAGCAGTTTGATCAAAATGCATATATTTTTTTCAATTGCTGAAAAATTTGTTTGACTTTGTGATGCGGTTCAATTGTTTCTGAATTGGATGCCACATTTACTATACTATTGTCCTTTAATTTGCAAACTTATATCTGCTTGAGTTGGCTAGACTTGTAACCCTGATGCAGAATCTGCAAATAGATTCGTGTAAACAAAAATGACCTTGACCCGCGTCTTTCGCTTTGTAGTCTATGCAATAGCCATGGGCTAAGTAACTGCGGACAAAGATTGGATATGTTACATATCATTCCGATTAAAGATATGTATCCGCTTCGCATATCTATAACCGCTTAATATATCCCTCGTTTGTTATAGATAGATACTTTTTGATATCTATATTATATTTTTCTAACAGATATTCACGTGCCCGTCACAAAGCAGAAGTGAAACTACATGTTTATTTCATGCAAAGTGAAGAAGTTGTAACATATCCGACCTCGGATATATATCCAAAGATATAGTTATGTCCAGAGTTACCTAAGGCTACTATGCAACCCAACAATGTACTCTGTGATGCAACATATATGTTACATTAATTTGGAATTTTGTTAAATTTAGGTTTAATCCGTGTCGTGATTTGAAAACCAGTCAAAGAATGTGACAATTAAGGTAATCATGTAAGTATTTTAATGATTTATGATTAAATTACCAGAAAAAGTGAATATAAAGTAAAGTTAGGTTATGTTTACACGAATTGCAAATAGATTCTGAGTCAGGTTTAGGCATTTGTTTACAAGTCTAGACTTTGGCTCTTGCTTTCTTTTTGAAGTGAACATTAACAAATAGCACGTCCCTGTGACTCTTAATGTTCTATCACTCAGTTCGTGACATAGAAGAATAGAAGAAAAAATAATCATAAAACAAATGAAATTGAGTGTTTGCTTGGGTCAATGAGTATAGATATAAGGAGTGCATTTTACTTCTACGTGTTATAACGCCACTTTTTTTTATACACAAAAATGCTTATGAAATGTGTGAAATTTGAACACATTGTAAATGTTTACATATATTTTAATATCAATACTTTACAATATGATTAGTTTTAGTAGTAACTACAAAACTGTTACACTCAAAAACTTACCATTTTATAGTCATGTCTCAAAAAAATTACACTGTCAATATACATATAAGGATGTCTAAACTTGGAAATCTTTCTTGCACTGTGACAAACAGTCAGCAAAATTGTTTAGTAACTGTTGTATATAAACACATTGTATAGAATGGAATTGGATCTTTTAAATCTCTACTCAACTCAAGCAACTTAAAATATGGAAATGAAATTAAGATACCTATATAATGTTTAATGATATTGTAAATTTGTTTGAAAATGTTACCACTGAATAGGTGTTATTCAAATATTTGAATTTTAAATATAATATGTTTTTTAAAGTTTTTAGTGATGAGTATGAGAGCTCTTTGAGGATTCGCTGCGCGGACAGCGGAGGACCGGCGGTGCTTGTTGCTGTCATACTCGGCATAGACGCGCCGTGCTGGTTCGGCGGTCAGGGAGACCTGATGAAACGGCTGACCGCTGGCCGCCCGCAGGTTGAACGGGATCCCGAACCCAGGGATCACTTAATCTCCGCCCTGGGAGGCTGATTCGCCAGCCTGTGTAAAGTATCTGAAGTGGTAGTCGTGCCGGAGAAGGAGACCGGAGTGGACCCGGCTACTACAACAGAGGGGGATCAGGGGCCCTTCCGCCCGCCGTGCCAGCAACCGTATCATCTGTGGCGAGCTTCGGCAGTCTTAGAACCGCACCCTTTGTCCTCTATGCTGTCTGTGAATCCTCATCCTTAGTCTTAGTAACTTTTTTTTATATATATTATGGCCAGAAGACAGAAAAAGAAAAGAGTTTGCACAGCGGCTACTCCATCCACATATAATGTGGATTTTTGCAACATCAGGGGTATTCACGCAAATCTTAACGCAGTCCACCACCATCTCGAAACTGCGCAGCCGACCATTCTTTTTCTAACGGAGACGCAGATATCCTGCCCGGCCGACACATCATACCTTCATTATCCCGGCTACAAACTCGAACACAATTTTATGAGTCGTGCCGGTGTATGTATGTTCGTCCGGGAGGATATCTGCTGTCGCCGCCTTCATAGCCTTGAAGACAGGGACCTGTCGATATTGTTGTCGTAGATTGCCTCACTCGTATCTATGCGTGCCTATACAGGTCTCATAGCGGTGACACGGACGTAACTCGACTCTTCACGCACCTGAGTTTGACGACTGACAAAGTTCTAGAGCAATATCCCACAGCAGAACTAGTTATTTTGGGAGACTTTAACGCCCACCATCGCGAGTGGCTCAGTTCTCGAACCAATAACTATGCTGGGATATCTGCTCATGAATTTGCTCTGACCTATGGATTCTCTCAGCTGGTACTTTCTCCAACGAGAATACCAGATATAGAGGAACATACGAGCTCCTTACTGGACCTTCTGCTGACTACTCGTCCGGACGGGTACTCCGTCTCAGTGGATGCGCCTCTTGGCTCCTCGGACCACTGTCTCGTTCGGACTCAAGTGTCATGCACACAACCTGATCCTTCTGGGCCAACTAACTGGCGTCGTGTGTGGCACTATAAGTCGGCAGACTGGGATGGATTGCGTGAATTTTACGCATCGTACCCGTGGAGGCAGATCTGCTTTAACTCAGAAGATCCTGACGTCTGCGCAGCCGCAGTCACTGAGACAATCCTTGCTGGTATGGAATGCTATATTCCTAACCCGCGAGTAGCTGCCGGCGTCAAAAAACGACCGTGGTTTAATAGGTCTTGCAGAAAAGCTAAAATTCTTAAGCAAAATGCATATGAGGCTTGGACCACGGCTCGTTATAATAAGGATCCGAATATTTCTGAGTTAAAACGCAAATTAAATGCTGCCTCGAGGTTCAGTAAGAAAGCAACTGCCAGTGCAAAATTCCAATTCATCGGCAAAATAGGTGGGCGACTTGCGAGCTATCCTTCTGGGAGTCGTGCTTTCTGGTCGCTTGCCAAAGCTGCCGAAGGGAACTTCTGCCAGTCGTCGTTACCACCACTGCGAAAGACCGATGGTGACTTGGCCCATAGTGCTAAAGAGAAAGCCGATCTACTGGGCAGTCTCTTTGCCTCGAACTCGAATATGAACGATGAAGGCGCTGTACCACCTACTATACCGTGGTGCGGTAAGTCCATGCCGGAAATCTCCATAACGCAGCGGGAGGTCAGGCGGGCGTTGCTTTCTCTAGACGTTCATAAGTCGAGTGGGCCAGACGGTATACCAGCTGTGGTGCTTAAGCAGTGTGCTCCTGAGTTATGTCCTGTACTCACGCGCCTCTTCGTCTACATGGAAGACTGCGAATGTGCACCCGGTGCCCAAAAAGGGCGATAGATCAGATCCATCGAATTACAGGCCTATCGCTATTACCTCTCTCCTCTCTAAGGTGATGGAGCGTGTGATCAACACACAGCTTCTAAGATACCTAGAAGTACACGATCTGGTCAGTGACCGTCAATATGGCTTTCGCCACGGTCGCTCGACTGGTGACCTTCTAGTGTATCTCACACACCGATGGGCACTAGCCATTGAGAGTCAGGGGGAGGCATTGGCATGTAGCCTGGACATAGCGAAGGCGTTCGATCGGGTCTGGCACCGCGGTCTTCTATCGAAGTTGCCATCTTACGGAGTGCCCGAGGGTTTGTGCAAATGGGTGGCTAGCTTTTTGTCCGGCAGACGCATACGAACTGTAGTTGACGGTAGTTGCTCTGATAGCATGGACATTAATGCTGGTGTCCCGCAAGGCTCTGTGCTGTCTCCTACGCTGTTTCTACTGCATATCAATGACATGTTGGACATCAACAACATACATTGCTATGCAGATGACAGTACTGGAGACGCTTTTTACACGGGTCGTGCAAACATCCCTCGTTCCGTTGTGGAGGAAAACCGCGGAGAACTTGTGTCTCAAATCGAGACCACACTGTCCCAGGTCTCTGACTGGGGACGGGTAAACTTGGTCCGATTCAACCCTACAAAGACACAAGTGTGCGCGTTCACCGCTAAGAAAACTCCATTCACTGTGGTCCCACAATTCCAGAACACTCCCCTCTCCATCTCCAAGAGCATTGGGATCCTTGGTGTCGACATCTCCAGCGATGTTCAGTTCCGAGATCATTTACAAGATAAGGTAAAGCTGGCGTCCAAAAAACTTGGTGTACTCAACAGAGCGAAGCAGTACTTCACGTCGGGGCAAAGGTTGTTACTTTACAAGTCGCAAGTTCGGCCCCATATGGAGTACTGCTGCCATCTCTGGGCAGGTGCACCCGGATACCAGCTTGACCCTTTTGACTCGGTTCAACGACGGGCTGTGAGAATTGTCGACGATCCCAAACTCACTTGCGGTATCGAGCCCTTAAGTCTGAGGAGAGACTTTGCCTCACTGTGTGTGTTCTACCGCTTGTACAATGGGTTGTGTTCTGAGGAATTGTTCGAAATGATGCCCACGGCTACTTTCTACCATCGCACCGCTCGCCATCGGCAGGGAATTCATTCTCACACTTTAGAACCTAAATGGTCGCGTACAGTGCGGTTTCAGAGAAACTTCCTCCCGCGAACGCTTAAGTTGTGGAATGAGCTCCCTGCCAAGGTTTTCTGCAAGGACTACAGTATGGAGTTCTTCAAGAAAGAAGTTATTAGATTTCTGAAGGGTCGGCAACGCGCAAGTGATACCCCTGGTGTTGCAAGCGTCCATAGGCTACGGTGACCGCTTACCATCAGGCGGGCCGTAAGCTTGTTTGCCACCTTAGTGGTATATAAAAAAAAAAAAAAAAAAAAAAAATATGAGAAATTTAATGATTATATTAAAAAATACTCTAAATTATTTAAAGTAATCTGTCGTATAGCAAAATCACGTTTTTTAAGTAAAAAAATTAAAAATAGTAATGATAGAATAAAAACTACTTAGAGTATTATTAATGATGAGACTGGAAAATCAAAATCTCATAAAACTGATTATTGTCTAGAAGTTGATGGGACTATTTTTAACTCGCAAACAGATATTGCATCATTGTTCAATAAATTTTTCCTGGATATTCCATTCTCAACTCATAAATACAGCTGACCTTTGGGGCCATTCAGTTACCTTAGTAAAAGCCATAACTTCTGTGATAGCTCCCCAACTAGCTGTAATAGTTTATAAATCTATTGATGTGGTGTATTTCCTGATTTAATGAAATACAGTAAAATTATACCTATTTTTAAATCAGGTAGTACTACTGACCTCTCTAACTTTAGACCTATCTCTATACTACCTGTTTTCAGTAAAATCTTTGAAAAACTGATCTTAAATCAAATGAGTAGTTATTTTACTTCACAACTCACTTGCAAACAGTTTGGGTTCACAAAAGGTCAGTCAACAACCGACACTGGCGTTGAGCTTATTCAGCACATATTTGATGCTTGGGAGGATTCAATGGATGCCTTGGGTGTTTTTTGTGATCTATCCAAGGCATTTGATTGCGTTCAACATGAAACCCTAATTAGGAAATTGCTACACTATGGTATTACACTGCTATTAAACTCATTAGCTCGTATTTGGACAATAGGATTCAGACAGTTGATATAAATGGGAAGCGAGCCCCTGAATCTAAAATTAAAATGGGCGTTCCACAGGGCTCCATCCTGGGGCCATTCCTATTTCTTATATACATTAATGATCTGCCAGAGATTGTTAAAAACAATCATGAGATAGTGTTGTTGCAGATGACACATCACTATTGTTTAGAGTTAAAAGACGCGAAACAGTTCAAGATAATGTAAACAACTGTCTGTCTAAAGTTGTTTACTGGTTTGATATGAATAATTTGCTTTTAAACAGTAAGAAAACCAAATGTATTAAATTCTTAACGCCAAATGTTAGTCAAGTAAGAACCAATGTACTTATAAATGGGGAGCAAGTAGATGTTGTAGATAGCGCTGTATTCTTAGGCATTATTTTAGATGCCAAACTTTTATGGGGCCAATTGGTGAATAGACTTAGTTCTGCAGCTTTTGCAGTTAAAAAGATTCGTCAACTTACAGACGAAGCCACAGCCCAGCTAGTATATTTTAGTTACTTTCATAGCGTGATGTCCTATGGTATCTTATTATGGGGACATGCAGCTGATATACAGACAATATTTGCACTGCAGAAGAGGTATATTCGAGCAATATACAATTTATCTAACAGACACTCTTTAAGGGATAAATTTAAAGAGATCAATATACTACCTTTACCTGGTCAATATATATTTGATAATTTAATGTATGTCCATAAGAATATTAATCTTTTTAAAAAAAATAGTGATGTTCATAATCAAAATACAAGAAATAGACACAAACTGGCTCTGATCCATACAAGGCTTGAAAAAATTGGTAATCATTTAAGGGACAATGTGTCCGTCCGTCAAAAATCCCAGCAGACCCCTGTATGTAAACTGAATTTAAAAAAGTATAAAAATTTTGTTAAACAGAAACTTGTCAAAAAAGCTTATTATTCAATTAAAGACTATCTCATAGATAAAAACGCATGGGAATAATGAAAATGTTGTTACTATTAACTTATATTTGGAAATGTACCAATCGTTATGTGTATAATTAAAATTGAAAAGAGCGACAGCTGGGGAGTTTCTTTCACTGTTTCTTCTCCCCAGAACACTATCTTGATTCCGAAACGGTAGTAATTTATAAATTCCTTGCATATTATACTGACGTCAAAAAAGTGATATTGTATCCTATTTTTGAGAAATTAACTATTTGAATTTGAATTTGAAAAAAAGGAAAAATTGTTTTGTATTGTTGTATTTTTCTTTAACTTTTATCATAAGCAGCTATGTAGCTAACATGTAAGCTTTGATCAACTTCTAACTGAGCAATAACTAGGTAATTTTTAAACTACAATACAAACAAATTTTAAAAAGTGAATACCTCCATTTTGTTGAAAGAACTAAAAAAGGTGCAAGAAGGTCAAGAAGTTTCAACATCTAGAAGGAATAGAGTAATGCAATTTAGACTGTATTCTAGAACACAATGATATAATTGGAAATGTGATTTTAGAACACCTCAATTTGGGGAAGTTAAATTATTTACACTGCTATAGATATGGTTAAATTTTATTTTGTCAATGTAATAAATACCTACCTTTCTAACACTCATTCCAAAACAATTGAAATACTCTCCCGGGCGAATATTACACAACATAGGGTAAAAGTGAATTGGAACATTACCTTATTGTAGCCAGGGATAATGACAGGATTAAATACTGTACCAACTTAATTTTTAAATGTAGAGACAATAAGCTACGGACTGTTATAAAGCAAAATAACCAAAATATTTGACAGGGCACTTCTCATTAAACTACTTAAAAATCGACGTTTAAAGCATTGTTACTTAGTTGACTTTTAGATACATAAGAAAAATACTTACGCTGGCAGTAAAAATGTTAAATCTCAGTACACAGACTCACATTTCAAGTACTAACACAGTAGAGTTTATAAAACAAAAACTATCGCGAATAATAAAATTCATTTTCGTTTCTCATATGAAACAATTTAACAACAAAAAATCCCCGAAAAAACTAAAATAAGATTATATTATTTCTGGGTATTCTTGCGGTGTGTAAAACGTTCAATAATATTTTAGTTTACGATAAACTTCGCCAGTTTCATTGTAAAACCGACCGTCAAAACACAACCTCAAACCACAAACTGACATTTTGTTTTGTTTGAAGTTTGACACTGACAGATACATTTGTTGCCAACCTTTTTTTTAGCTATTGTGATAAGGGAGCGTTCTGGGATAAATAATTATTTTGCTTATTTCGTCACCTGTCATCCGTTGGATTATTAGCATTGGTGTCTCGGTATTATTATTCTTTATTTTGTGGTCTGGACTAGAAATGCTAAGGCTAGGATCAAAGATCACTTCTACTTTTTAGGTATATCAGGTAGGTTGCAAGTGAGCGAAAAGCATATACTTCGAGTTCTGTAATTTGTCCTATGGAATGTGCGATAGCCGCACAAAATTGATCATGTAATAGAAATAGTCAAAATGAACCTGCAGTCCAAAGAGTAGAATAATATTCTGCAGTCTCTTTTGTCTTTCGGTCTAAGTCCGCCACTTTGTTTGTTTATGTTTATTAAAACAAATGAGAGACAAGAGGCAAGAGACCTCAGATTGGCTTCATCTCTGTCACTCCTCTGTGACCCTTTTTTTACATCAGGCTAGGAAATGCGATGACAAGTTTTCTATGCCTATGGCGGAAAGCTAGTTCTTTTTAACCTATTTCAAAAAAAGAAGGAGGTAGTACTCTAGTATTTTTAAGAGTATTTTGTTACCTTGGAACTCCGTGATTTATAAACTTATTTGAGAGATCATGCTCCCAGACTTCCCTCTACCAAGTTATTTTTGGGTTAAAAAGGTAAAAAAAAAATTAATTGATAAAATAAAATAAAAAAGTTGGCGATCGGAATAGTTTTTAAAAAAAATGTTTTATTTAAAAAAGTCTAAGTCTATACTGAAATACTAGTGATAGTTTGGTTAGGTTTGGCTATGTTTTTACCCCATAGTACGGTTAGTACATAAGTAGGTAATAAGCAAAATTTTATTCAAAAATCCATATAATAAAAAATTTTTTGGCCACCGATTTCTGCATTCCATTTGGGTATAAGGGGATGCATCTTCATCCATTAAAATATTTTTTAAGCAAAAATGACGTGGTGCAGAGAAGTTAAAAATTACTAAATTCAATTCTGATGATGGAATTCACGAATCACGTGTATTATCTATTCTTTGCCGCTTAATTTTGCAAAAAGGTATTCAGGCCTATTAAATTCAAAAACTTCAAATATCAGCGTAGATAAGTGTAATTCTCTACGAAGTGACATTTTCAAAATATTTGGTAGTACAGGGGAGAAAGGGTATAAATGAACTTTGCACACGCATTTTGTACCCTTTGCACTGTAAGTTCGGTTTTTACCAGCAGTTTGGGACCATATAAAACTTCAGCATAGCTCAGCTTTGATAGAATGTGTGAGTCACACAGCAGTGTGCCTACGCACTATGCCTCACTCAAATAATCACGTACTCGGTAAACAATTTTGAGCCTATAAAAGCAGTTTCGTGCGATCTCGAGGATGTGGCCCTCAAAACGATCCCGTCATCCATCAGCATGCTCAGATTATGGACCTCGGTTACACGCTCGCTGAATAATTAAATATTTTATGGTGTAATCATGGTGTTAGTTTTAGGTACCTATAGTAAGTCTTGTGAGTGTTTTCAACTAAATGTTTTTGACTCAGACCTATAAATATGAGGAAGTGAATGAATTATTCGGTAAAAGTTATTTTGTTTTTCTTTTTGTGTGTCGGCTAGTATTACAGTTTGGGAGGTATGTATGAAATGATCAATTTTAATATTTAAATTTACACTGGATACAGCACGGAAGGGAGGCATTAACATCTGTAACACAGGTTTACCTAGCACGGCTGTTAATGATCTTGTCTACTGACGATGGTTTGTTGTAGCATTCTAGATATACATACTTTTGTTACTCAACAACTAACCTAACTACGAGTAAAATTTATATTTAGACTAAGTTGCATGGAAATTGTTAAACCTATTGGATTATTAAAAATAAAGATAAAGATATTGTAGGACGGTGCTTGCTAAAAACTTTGCTAATTCTATTTTATACTTTACCAATTCGACAAACGCAAATAAAAAGGTTCTAGGTAAAAAAAAAAATTGTACTCAGTGTTGCCAATTTAGCTCTTTTGGCTCTACCATTGGTACCATGGCAAGTTAGGAAAACTAAGGACCAAGCACAAGTGGATGACAATTAGTGAATTTGACATCCCATTTTGATAGTTTTGACGAGAATTAACCGTGTTTTTGAAGTGAAAACTTCTTTAGCGGCGTTGTGCACTTTTTTTGGTATGGGTAAAAAATGAGAAACTCGCGTCAGGTCACGTGCCCTAATCGTGGAAATTCGTAAGACGGAAACCGTAATGCCACGCCTATTATAATTTTTATTCTTAGTATTCGCGATTATGAGTAGTACAGGGAGGTTGGATATGGAATTTTAATTCTATGACAGATTGCGATGTCAAATATACTACGTCAAAAAAGTAAATAAACAAACATTATTATTTCTTGACAATGTCAAAGACATGTCTTGTGACATATTTGAGTGTTAAGCGCGAATCGTGTGTAAAGGTTTTCACTTCTGCCGGCACTCCCGGAGTGCAACTCGTTTTTTTTTAAATATCTCTCTTATTAATTTAACAAGATATAAATTGTAGCTCTTTTTTTTCCAAAAATTTAGCTCTTCATTCAATCTCGATTTTCGAAGGTGAACTACCTCTTTTTAAAAAAATGAGTTGGCAATACTGTATGTATTCCTATATCACTGACTAATATAGGTCAGTGATTCCTATCTTCGAATTATCAGAAAACTCAAAAATATATATTGTAGTCTTTGAAACAACCTACTGCAACATCGCCTAGAGAATATGGCTTTGGCACGTCGTTTCAAAGACTATTATATATACCTAAGTTCGTTTATTCTCTTTCGATTGTTATCTGTCCTTGATCCAAAATTAACAATTAAAATGAAAACACTTTTTTTACGGTATTTACCAGTACATTGGCTAAACATGCGAAAACATGCTCAAGTGTCATGCACACAACCTGATCCTTCTGGGCCAACTAATTGGCGTCGTGTGTGGCACTATAAGTCGGCAGACTGGGATGGATTGCGAGAATTTTACGCATCGTACCCGTGGAGGCAGATCTGCTTTAACTCAGAAGATCCTGACGTCTGCGCAGCCGCAGTCACTGAGACAATCCTTGCTGGTATGGAATGCTATATTCCTAACCCGCGAGTAGCTGCCGGCGTCAAAAAACGACCGTGGTTTAATAGGTCTTGCAGAAAAGCTAAAATTCTTAAGCAAAATGCATATGATGCTTGGACCACGGCTCGTTATAATAAGGATCCGAATATTTCTGAGTTAAAACGCAAATTAAATGCTGCCTCGAGGTTCAGTAAGAAAGCAACTGCCAGAGCAAAATTCCAATTCATCGGCAAAATAGGTGGGCGACTTGCGAGCTATCCTTCTGGGAGTCGTGCTTTCTGGTCGCTTGCCAAAGCTGCCGAAGGGAACTTCTGCCAGTCGTCGTTACCACCACTGCGAAAGACCGATGGTGACTTGGCCCATAGTGCTAAAGAGAAAGCCGATCTACTGGGCAGTCTCTTTGCCTCGAACTCGAATATGAACGATGAAGGCGCTGTACCACCTACTATACCGTGGTGCGGTAAGACCATGCCGGAAATCTCCATAACGCAGCGGGAGGTCAGGCGGGCGTTACTTTCTCTAGACGTTCATAAGTCGAGTGGGCCAGACGGTATACCAGCAGTGGTGCTTAAGCAGTGTGCTCCTGAGTTATGTCCTGTACTCACGCGCCTCTTCGCGCTTTCCTACCACACACGGCAATTTCCGTCTTCATGGAAGACTGCGAATGTGCACCCGGTGCCCAAAAAGGGCGATAGATCAGATCCATCGAATTACAGGCCTATCGCTATTACCTCTCTCCTCTCTAAGGTGATGGAGCGCGTGATCAACACACAGCTTCTAAGATACCTAGAAGTACACGATCTGGTCAGTGACCGTCAATATGGCTTTCGCCACGGTCGCTCGACTGGTGACCTTCTAGTGTATCTCACACACCGATGGGCACTAGCCATTGAGAGTCAGGGGGAGGCATTGGCATGTAGCCTGGACATAGCGAAGGCGTTCGATCGGGTCTGGCACCGGGGTCTTCTATCGAAGTTGCCATCTTACGGAGTGCCCGAGGGTTTGTGCAAATGGGTGGCTAGCTATTTGTCCGGCAGACGCATACGAGCCGTAGTTGACGGTAGTTGCTCTGATAGCATGGACATTAATGCTGGTGTCCCGCAAGGCTCTGTGCTGTCTCCTACGCTGTTTCTACTGCATATCAATGACATGTTGGACATGAACAACATACATTGCTATGCAGATGACAGTACTGGAGACGCTTTTTACACGGGTCGTGCAAACATCCCTCGTTCCGTTGTGGAGGAAAACCGCGGAGAACTTGTGTCTCAAATCGAGACCACACTGTCCCAGGTCTCTGACTGGGGACGGGTAAACTTGGTCCGATTCAACCCTACAAAGACACATGTATGCGCGTTCACCGCTAAGAAAACTCCATTCACTGTGGTCCACAATTCCAGAACACTCCCCTCTCCATCTCCAAGAGCATTGGGATCCTTGGTGTCGACATCTCCAGCGATGTTCAGTTCCGAGATCATTTATCAGATAAGGTGAAGCTTGCGTCCAAAAAACTTGGTGTACTCAACAGAGCGAAGCAGTACTTCACGTCGGGGCAAAGGTTGTTACTTTACAAGTCGCAAGTTCGGCCCCATATGGAGTACTGCTGCCATCTCTGGGCAGGTGCACCCGGATACCAGCTTGGCCCTTTTGACTTGGTTCAACGACGGGCTGTGAGAATTGTCGACGATTCCAAACTCACTTGCGGTATCGAGCCCTTAAGTCTGAGGAGAGACTTTGCCTCACTGTGTGTGTTCTACCGCTTGTACAATGGGTTGTGTTCTGAGGAATTGTTCGAAATGATGCCCACGGCTACTTTCTACCATCGCACCGCTCGCCATCGGCAGGGAATCCATTCTCACACTTTAGAAACTAAATGGTCGCGTACAGTGCGGTTTCAGAGAAACTTCCTCCCGCGAACGCTTAAGTTGTGGAATGAGCTCCCTGCCAAGGTATTCTGCAAGGACTATAGTATGGAGTTCTTCAAGAAAGAATTTATTAGATTTCTGAAGGGTCGGCAACGCGCAAGTGATACCCCTGGTGTTGCAAGCGTCCATAGGCTACGGTGACCGCTTACCATCAGGCGGGCCGTAAGCTTGTTTGCCACCTTAGTGGTATAAAAAAAAAAAAAAAACAAAGAAAAACAAAAAGTTGGTATTAATGAAATTAAAATTATTAAATTTTTACTAACTGTATCGGATTGTGTCTAATAAACTTTGCATGATCAAAATTGCCCTGAGGCCTGAGGAAAGCTACCTAGGGCACGTGTTTTTTCCCAATATGGATTTTTTTATAGAAAAAGTTAAGCTCTATCCATGTTTGTGGGATATGAATCATATTTCATATAGAGACATTGCTAGGAAGAATTTAGTTTGGGAACGCTTAGCTAGGGAATGTTCACTGGTAAATGGTGAGTTAATGTTATTAAACATATGTAAAAAACTTAAAACTTAAACTAGGTACTTAAGTTTGGGCACAAGCTCAAACTTTTTAGTCAGTTTATAAATCCGAACTAATATCACGGTTAGAGTTACTAAAAGGGGGCGCAAGGGGAAAAATGACCTTTTCTAAGTCTTTTTTTCTGAGCGCCCCCTTTTGTACACCCCAACCAATATCAAAGTGGACTAGTATCTCTTAGGGATTACCATGATTATTGTGGCATCGCTTGGATTGTCATTTATGTTCATTTGGTAATTCTTCACTTATCGGGAACAAGCTACCTTAAGAAATTAATAGACAAAGAAAGCATTGTTAAACACACATAAAATGCAAAAATCGGATTGATTTCTGATGATGATGTTTCATTTATCCTTGCGGAAATTTAGATAAAGGTGTGGAAGCTTCTCAGTCCTTTGGTAGCGTACTATTTGTGACCTAGAAATTTATTATTTATAATAAAATCACAACTCTAATGTTATTTTGATATTTTTCTGTACCTATTTATATAAGTGACATGACATTATCCATAGATAATGACAAACTTGAATTGAGGTGCTGGTAGAGCCTTATAAGACTCTAATTCTTTGCTTGGCTTATATGTTAGGACATTGCCTTGTTGTTGTAAACCCTTCAGAAATGTAATAACTATTTTCTTCTTGAGCACTCTACTGTAGTCCTTGAAGAAACCTTTGGTAGGGAGCTCATTCCAGAACTCAAGCGTTCGTGGGAGGAAGTTTCTCTTAAACCGCACTGTATGCAACCATTTCGGTTCTAAAGTTTTTGAATGAATTCCCTGCCGATGGTGAGTGGTGCAATGGTAGAAAGTAGCCATGAGATGATGCCCACTTTTCAAATAATTCCTCAGAACACATCTCATTGTACAAGCAGTAGAATACACACAGGGAGGTAAAGGCATGTGAGTTTGGGATTGTCGACAATTCTCATAGCCTGTCATTGAACTGATTCTCAGACAATTCCCAAATCATTAAGTAGGTTCTTTAAGTGTAATGCTTCGTAGCTTTGGTGAGGGCTATCATATATTCAGTTTCTGCGGTGGGTAGTAATGGCAACTATTTTTTTTCTTGGCCTATCAACACTACTTGTATGTTTAAAACTTGTTTTAATATTCGAGTAGATAAGCGACAGCAAACAAAATGCCCAGCCTTGTAGCAATAGCTAAATGCATAAGTGAACTAATCAAATTCTGGTATGGTAAGAGCTCTTCGGTATAGTCCAGCAGCCACCGCCTTTTTTTCAGTGATTAATAACAGGCTGATTAGTGGTAGTAGGTTCGGTACAGACAAGATGGCCAATTTTTCTTCTGTAAAAATTCTCAGAAGTGGAATTTAATATAGTACATGGGCCAGCTGCTAACAGCTAGGTCTGAGTGTTGTGCGCCCCACTGAAAAAACTCCCTGACTTGTTTAAAGGGGGTATGCCATTTGTTAACCATAGTTTTACTTGGACAAGAGTCCCCGTAAACGAATGACATCTCACAGATCAGATCTGACACATCTCCATAGATTTGGAACTTAAAAGTCTACAAGTTGAAATGCCCCATTCTAATTTAAAGATGCATTTTGCTATAGGTAGTATGTTTATTGAGAATTGTGCGCCAAAACTTGTATAAAACACTGTATCGTCGCAAAGTCTCTTATAAGTATTAGTAGTTAAGCATATATATGATAATTGTTTAGATAAGTATTTAATTTATCTTTTACAGGTAAAGAAGCCAAAACACAGTGGAAGAAATTACGGGATAGCCATAGAGAAGCTTTGCGCCGTCGTAAAACTTCTACAGGCCAGGCAGTGCCAAATATTAAACCTTGGAAATATGAGGCTCTGATGGACTTCTTACTGCCACAGACTGAAAATAAAGCAGTATCTTCAAATTACTCAAATGATTTTCAAGTCTGTATTTATAACACTAGTAATACTTCAGATACTAATACTGATAATAATGTTCTGGAAGTTTCTCCTTCCCAACTTCTTGACTCCGCTTCTCAACCTTTATCTACAGAATCTGACAGAAGAGAGCAAAAGAAAATTTTACAGCAAAGAGAGATGAGAAGAGAGCAACGAGAATTGCAAAGAGATGATCTAAAAAGAAAAGCGACTGGTGTTGATTGTAGTGTTACACAAGATGCACTATCAAACTTATTCACAAGCTTCTGTCAAAAGACACGGGAACTTCCGAAGTACCTACAACTGCGAGTGCAAAGAGAGATTTTTGATTCAGTTACTCGTGCTGAAGAGGAAGCTATGTCCTATGAATCAATGAATACTTGCTTTAGCCCTACTTTATCTTCTACATCCTCTTATGAATATACTAGAGCAACTCGAGACAGTCCCTTACGTGATGCCCTTACGGTTACCCAATCTTCGCCAACATACGCAAGTAGCCCTTTACCTGATTTTTCTGAGGCTGTCAAGGAGGAAGCAGTATTATGGATAGAACCCAAGGCATCGCCAGGATAAATTTGTAAGCTAAAAAATAAAAAAAAAACCGCGCAAGTGCGAGTCGAACTCGCGAACGAAGGGTTCCGTACCATTATCTATAAAAACTGCAAAAAATTACGTTTGTTGTATGGGAGCCCCCTTTAATATTAGTTTTATTTTAATTTCATTATTTATTTTTGAGATGAATTTATAACTAAATATTCTGTGAATATTTCTAGCGTCTACCTGTTGCCGTTATTAATATCTAGCAAAAACGAGCAAAAAATCATGTTTGTTAAATGGGTGCACCCTTAAATATTTATTTTATTCTGTTTTTTAGTATATGTTGTTATAGCGGCATCAGAAATATAACATCTGTGAAAATTTCAACTGCCTAACTATCACGGTTCATGAGATACAGCCTGGTGACAGACGGACGGACAGCAAAGTCTTAGTAATAGAGTCCGGGTCTGTACCCTTCGGGTACGGAACCTTAGAAAATTATCTCGCAAAGCCGGAGGAAAAAGTTACTTAGAAATCTTAAATTAATTTTTTAGGATATAATAATTTACTCATATTTTTTGGCTATGACGTACGCACGGACACGGACTGATGGATATGACAAAACTATGTAGGGTTCTGTTAATTTATTTGGCTACGGAAGCCAAAAAAAGGCTTTTGGCTTGGAATTCAGGTGTTAGTCGATCGTGTAGTGGACTGGTTTAAAGATTGATAGAGTTTGTTCCAGTTTGGACAAAAGTTCAGTGTTGGATCGTGTTGTAGTTCTATGATACTCTAGTACTGAGGAGTTAACTGGTGGTATTGCTACCTGGTATGATCTGAAGTCACTAGAACTAATATCATAATTTCGGTATATTAGGGTAAAGGCCCAACCATTGGACCTCTTAACTTCAAACGTCAACATCTTGAATAAATAAAGTTAAAATATAAAACTCATTATGTAGGTACTTTATCTTGTTTTACTTAAAATTTATCATACGTCAGTTGACTAGTTGTATCTAATAAATCCGTGTAAAAATTTATTATAAATATTAGGAACCTTTATTGGACTGCTGTCACTTTCTTTCGACCACTCAAATACTATTATGGATCTCGGTCGAATGAAAGTATTTTCGAATCATAATGAGAAATGTATCTGTTCATCGACTTATACTATTTGATCCTCCACTAGTTTAATCTTGAAGGTACCTTCTCATACCACAAACTTTGATAAATATTTGTTGACTATCCTTGCAATTAAGCTTTCCCCTAGTTATTAGCCGTGCATAAACAATTGAAGCAGTTCGATCCTGAAATGAAAATTTATAATTTTTTAAGAGGGCAAAAAATCTGCACATTTTCTATAATATCTATAAACCTTTATAATGTAACTACATAGTAAGAAATAAAATTTAACAAGGTGTGAAATGATATATTAAAAAAATAGTAGATTTTTTTAAAAACTTTTTGGGCCCTTATTTCACTAAATCATCATTTTCAGCAATTTAATTTATTAATCAAGTCTCCCTTAAGGTTTTTATATTACAGGTTACTACACAATTGACTGATTTTTGTGTTTATAAAAAGAATACAAAAGTTTAGGTACTTAAATCACACATCATACCTATTTTGATAGGTATAGAAACCCATTATGGTGTTGGATCCTCTTAAAGGAGATATGAGAATTGTTTTTAAGCATGTTATGCAAAATAAAATTATTCCATTAATTTAAGGTTTGATAAGCCTCTCTTTTTGTCCTGAAATTTGATTTTTTTGTATATTTAAGCCAGTATTGCGCCAGATTATATGTAGTTAAGAGTCCAAAGAGGGTGTTTTTATCAGCCAGGATAATCTGAAATGGAATATACAATTATCTAATGAATTTTAACTACAAAAAAATTAGTGTCGGACAACCGTCCGGAATCGTGACAACTTGTGCCTTTCACTTTTTATGTCTGTCTCTCTCGCTCTTAGGCGGGCTAACCATGCCGCGTGCCTCTCACTCGCTCTCATTGTGAGCGCATAACGTGAGCGGAGCGTAACGCAGTTTCTTGAAGTGTCACCCGGCAAACCAATTTATAAGACGTTGTCACGTCAAAAGATTAACTCAGACTACTGTTTTTATATAGATTATAAGAAAATGGTAGACTATTGAAGAACCTGTTATGAATGGATTCAAACTGATCAAAATTTCAATAACCACAATAAAAGCGTTGCAGCAGATGTCGGCCGAGACGTTATTTCTTACAAGGGATTCAATAAATGCAGTGTAGTCAAATTCTAGGACAAGAAAACCAAAATGCTTAGATCGATCAAAGCACTAATTATGTAGATTATGCAAAGATCCTACCAACGAACGCCAGCAAATGACATTCCACTGTCGCCAGCAAACTGAAAAACCGGCACGATAATATATAGGTGGGGACCTTTTCCCACAAACTCCTGTTATGAATGCCGTATTGGAGCATTTATATCTCTTACATATTAGGACTATCTTATATTTCACAATATAATGTTCCTTGGTATAGACTATCAATTTAAAAAAAACACATTTTGTGTATAGGTATAGATTGGGAACTTCAAGACACAGCTTCTTCTTAAAAAAGTTACAAATCATTTGTAGGTACTAATATTTTTATTTTTCATACTGGATGGTTTTTGTTTAGGCGTGGTTTTTGTATATATTTCCTATTTTATGTTTATTTGTACCTATGTATGTTTATGTATGTATCTTATCTGTATTATTTTCATATGTTATTCAGTATTATTAAGATGTATGTACATAGAACATAATTAAATATAATACTTTATGTTATGTCATTTATTAATGTAATCTTTTTCACTTTATTACACCACCTACTCTTTATCGCTCTTTACTATTCTCTACCTTACATCACCAACTTTTTAACTATCTTTACTTTGTCTTCGTCTAATATTTAAAGGCAGGGGTAGAGATTGCTCTTTAGCAATAAGGCCGCCAATTGTACTTTTTTGTTGTTGTATTTTATGGTCTTTATTTGGTGTACAGTAAATAATATTCATTCATTGATAGTCTTGATATTTTTAGATGAAAATAAATAGTTGTTAATAAAATAGTTGTCCATAATGATTTATTACTTTCAAATGTTTATTCTCTAAATAATAAATATTTATAAAAAAAATTTAAGACTGAGTAAAAATGTAAGTTGTAATTATATAGTGGTGTTGATATTTTTTTTTATTAAAATGTGTAAGAATGTTGTGGTATTTTGTTATTTATAGACAACCAGATAGTGCATTCCCTAGCCAGCTGTAAAAGGAAATGTTATCAAAAGTGAGACAAAGACGAACTTTTTTTATTTATTCGGATAATCTTCAAAAACAATATTTATTTCTAATTCAGAATGACATACACATACCCGAATGATGACTTAATCAAATTATTAGAGCTCAAAAAAAAACTTGTTTAGTAACGCAATAGACATTATTTTTGAGGGGTCATGGCCTCATAAGGACTAATAACGCAATGGTAATTTGGGTACCAAATGAGCCTTTTGTAAACCTAGAAGGGTGGGGAAAGGCTCCGTTGAGAACTAACGTAAAGCTTCTAGGAAAATATTTCGAGACATTTTCAATTTTGTAAAAGTGTTTGTAAATTTTCATTTCTACTTTAGGCACTAAAAATAATTTTGGCCCTTTTACCTATCTATATAAACATGGGTCAAAAAAGTTATTGCACTTTTTCTCTGTAATAAATATGAAGCGTGTAAATGATTAGATACACATTAAGGTATTTTACTAGTACCTATAGTATTGTATAATCTGTGGTGGTGTTATAATTATGAAGGGACTGACACCCAAAATGAATCGTATTTTATTATGATAGTCTTCAGCTTTTGATCTTTGCATGTTTTCTACTTTGGCACGTCCGTAAAACAGGAACGAACGTCCTTCGTATAAGAAAAATCAAAAAGTCTGTTAAGAAAAACGACTTTTGCACGGCCTACGTCGCTTTTTGACGTAATTTTTGAGGTGATCGCGCCGGGATTGTAGCAAGTGGAAGTCGTTGGTCTTTGCCTAGTACTTAGGAAACAGGATATGTTCATTCTCTTAAGTTCCTTCTAATATGGTTATAGCAAAATTATAAAATGGCTAAGAATTGCTTGACAGATAATACCAGTAACGAAAAGATTTATAGCGTACCACTGAACATTGTTGACTCGTTAATTTTTAACTCTAACTAACAATAGCCATTTGCTTGAAACCTACTGAAACCTGAAAAATAGCTTCTAGGATAATACGGCCAATTTCCAATTTTTCAAAATTATTTGATAATAATTAGTAGTAAGTACCTAGTATATAATATACAGTATTTAATGTCAAACCAAAAATGTTGATATTAAAAATCTATTGCCTCATGTATAAAATAATACTGTGAGAACGGCTGATTTGGTTGATTCTACTTTTTGTTGTCGGAAGACATTCATTATAAAAGAACTAGATTTTGCACGCGGCACCACCCGTCCCAAAATCGGTCATCGGCATTCCTACGGCAACTTCTCGATTATACTAAAGTTTGTTGTAGCTCTAGTTCGTTCAAGAGGAATTCGGTTATAGTTATTCCCACGGGAACTTGTTATGCGATATTATACGAGTTTCCATGTAATATAAAGTTGGGGAGACCGAGGGGATTTGAAACAAAGGTTATTTGAAACAGTACCAATTTCTCGGAACTTAAAACTGTTAGCGAGTTGGTAATGTCGCTTTGTAACCACGTACGACGTGTCAGTTCGCGTCGGTGGCATATGGTTGTGGAGTTCTGCGTGCCATGTTACAAAAATCGTGAATAGTAAGTTTTTAACGTTTTTTTACGATGCTTATATTTTAATAATGGTTTTGTATTTTGGTTTAACTTATAGATATTTCGAAAGCTCAATTATTAAAGATTTATTATATATATTTGATACAATTGATTTCTGTGTATTTGCTTCTTAATTGCGGATTAAATAAAAATTGGAAAGTTTTTTCTTACTGAGGAGATTTGAAACAGCCTGTTTCAACTCTCCTCGTTTTCAATTTTATATCAGAAAGAACTCAATAAATTCTTCGAATTACAACCTGAACCATACCTCCCTCGACAGGTATATTAAAAAAAAACGGCTTATGAAGCTAACGAAACAGCGACTGCTCCAACGTTTGGATATCCCGAAAAGACTGTTTTTACAGCTTCAGAGGAAAAGGTACTCTGACTATCTTTTAAACTGCGCTGCTGCTAACTTTAGCCTAAGAACTAAGGAAGTCAGAACTGTTGCCTACAGGTTGGTTGTAGAATATAATATAAAAAAACCTTCTTTACTGACCATGAAAAGGCTGGAGAGGTTCGATTTCGATTCAGTTCTTTCTCTGAGACTACCTAAACCGACAAGTATCGCTCGAGCTACAAGTTTTAATACAACAAACTAGCAACTATTTTTTTCAAAATTGTACATAAATATTTGAAGAAATATTGATCAAGACTGATTGTGGTACTTAAGAAACGACTGTAAGTTAATATTTATTTTATGTCTTATATTTAGAATATGTTAAACAATTTTGTTTATCTGACTGTTATTTTAATTAATGTTACAAATAGGACGTTATGGTACTTTTAACTACTTAAGGAGTTGATTATTTGTATTCGATCTGTAGTTACCTACTTAACTGATATATCAGTTCAAATTATTGAAAAAAGGCTTGTCTGGTACTTGAAAAGTTTTATTTTAATAAATACCTTTAAATTATACCGTCATTTTTTATACTTATATCCTAAATACTTCTCAAAAACCATATGTTTCAACTCTCCTCGACCCTCTGTTTCATCTTACCTCGGCATGAGGGGAGTTGAAACAAGTTGACTTGTTACGGTTAAACCGATTTTTCACCAATATATTTAACGCTTACAATTTCTTTAGCAATCTCAATATCAATCTCATTCGCAAGTGTAAGGAAAGTACCTATCGATAGGTACTAATATCATACGTTTTTTGTGTATGAAACAAAATTTCAAAATTGTTTCAACTTCCCTCGGTCGGGGAGACCCAACCATGTTACAGCACCACAGTAAGGCTCTCCCGCAAACCCGATACAAAATATTGCTATACACGAATGCAAATTTCACAACGATTATTTGAATAAATTTTAAAAATTAATATGAACAGACTGGAGTAAGCTTATCTTAAATTTATCCGCTAAACTTGGGATATTCGTATTTTTTGAAACTTTTCACAGTATAATAACAAGCCAAGTGCGAGTCTGGCTCGCGCACCGAGGGTTCCGTACAAACGTATTACACGTCAATAGCTCTTCCATCATATAATCAAGTCACCTAGGTTAACGGGAAGTACCCCATAGGTTTTGATTTATTAGTGAAAACTGTATACCTAAGTAAATATGCGTCAAAAAATGGCCGTATTTTTTATTGCGTTGACATTGAAGATTGATTTTTTTACAGCTTTAAGGGACCGTAGACCTTTGTATTTGATATTAATTTCAACTTGAAAACTCCACGCGTTCTTAAGGGTCTTATTTTATTTTTTAAGCACCCTCATTTGTACACCCTAACTTATCTGACAAAATATCTTTTTAGCTTTATGGAATTTTTTAAGGTATGGATTCATTGATGTTTTAGTAAACATGATTCTTGACTTAAAAAAGTAGCATTATTGTCACATACTTGCCTTTTGATATTTGTCACAGCAATTTAAAAGCAAAGAAAAATCAAGTTTGTTGCAAATTCACAGGCTATCTGGGTGGGGCTCCTCACGAAAGAAGTTATTCCATTGTTAAAGGGTCAGCAACACGCGAGTAACGTTCCTAGTGTTGTAATCAGGGGGACAGTTACATTGTTTGCCATATTAGTGGTATAAAAAAATAAATAAAAAGAAAATTGTTAAAGCAAGGAAAACTTCATTTAAGTAACTTAACTAAGTCCTAATTAGTGTTTTGCGTTTTATGTTTTTCGTGAATAAAAAAATAAATAAATAAGTTTTCTTTTGAACAATAGTAACTTTAGTGTTTTTGGCGCCATGTAACGTCGACATTTAAACCGAGAAGTAATAGATCGTGCGTAAACATGTTTGGAGGTAGTGCTTTTCAAAAGGAATGGTGGGGATAGCCATGGCACTAGAATAAGCGTAATATTCTGCTTGTGGTCTTGCTATCGGCTAACAGGCGAGTTAGCTATCGAGTCACCACCTTCAGGCAAGACCGTTTTTTACAATCTATGATGAGAAGACAACCCGATTCAAGGGCGTTGCAATTAGTTTTTAGGCTGCGGTTAGGGTTACCATGTCTCAGGATTTGTCCTGAGATCTCGGGATTTTAACAGTTTTATCAGGATTACTGCCGGAATTTAGAAATGTCAGGATTTTTAGAATTTTCAATAAAATAGAGTAGACTTTTTAAATATTTTTATTTAACAACTACAAAAATAAAAAATAATCTTATACATACACTTCTTATTAAAAAATCAGCTTTTCTTTGGTCATTTTATTTGCAAAAATAAAATCAACACTTAATCAGTGTTATCATATTTATTTTGCGATGATACATTTGTTAAGAAAGCTTCTTTGCTTTAGTTATAGATTTATAAACTGCTTGAGCAGTGCACGATTATAGTTTATGAAACCATTGCATAATAACGGTTTTAAACACGATTTAAGGCGACTTTTGTAGTAGTATCACACGAGTATTTTAATACCTAGTTATGTGCAGTTTCATACACTACTTATCTACTCTCATACATTGGGCTTCAAACAAATGATCAAAAAGTAAGAAAAAGTTTACGAAAACGATGAAGAATTTTTTGCATATTCCATGCCATAAAGTCGTGATAGAATTTATCATATTTTTTTTCGACTTTCCTAGTAATAGTTTAGGAATCATTTCCGTCGCCACATTTAAAATATCGGGCGTAGTCAAATTTTCTACACATTCACACAATGGGAAAATTTTTAGCAAAAATAATAAAAAAAACTTTTTTGTTTTGTATCGTACTGATTGTATTATAACACTATTTTGTTAGAGAAATAGTGTTCTAATATGATTCTATCGTGTGTGTAAAGTTTGTCAATATAAACTTGTTTTGAAGTTTACAATTCGAATTTTACGATCTGCAATTACAATAAACTCTAAGGAATTTTAGAAGGAAATCAGGCTTTTTCTCCGGACTTTTCAATTTTTCTACTGGTAACCATAGCCGCGGTAGGAACACGGTTTAACAAGAAGCGACATAAATTGCATGAAGTCGGCATTTACTACGCAGATACCACCGTTACGCCGGGACAATTAATGTGGAGGACTTCATTCCGCCAGGGAACATTTGGATTGGGATGATCGCCAATGGTCCACAGTGATGTTTACTAATGAATCCCGATTCGGATTCCATCCGGACTCACACAGGTTACGCAACTGTGTTTGGCGAAGATCTGGACGACAGAATCGCGTTAGAGACCCTCAAGAAGTCTACCCATACTAAGGTGGAACAATCATGGTATGAGCAGGATTACGCCTTCGAAAGAGAATTGACCTAATTAAGATACAGGGCACTCTAACTGCAGGAAAATATCGTGATAATGTGCTGAGACCTGTAATCTTACTACACCGATTGCAAATAGGGTAAGATTTGCGAACAGGTAGTATCATCAATAATAATATTCTTAATGCAATCTTGTCCCTACCTTTTATGTCCTATCTCAGTTTAAGCTGTAATTTAGGGCTCCTTTAGGTGCCCTTAGGAGACATAAGACAGACAGACGTGGTCCATATAGGTACATTAATAGAAGAATTGAGGTAAGTCGCCTTATATTTTAATTTGGGTTAGCTTGTACCTGTCATTATTGACGAAACAGGCTACGTGAAGACGTCAAGCAAGTTGAGGAGTTGACGTTGAAATCCTACACTGATAACCGATTAGGGCGGGTTTCGCGGGCACAAGATATTATATATAATTCCATCCAATCTCACTTATATTATAAATGTGAAGGTTTCCATATTTCTTACTCAATCACGCTTTAACCACTGGACGGATCGCACCACTCATACTTATAGGTTAGGTCCTAGAATAGGCTATTTTTCATCCCTGCCGCAACTGAGTATCCAATAGAGCTGAATTGCACAGAAGAATTTAGTTGAAGAAAATTTTGAAGAGACGTAGTTGTTTAGCCCGGAAAATTCAGAAGTTTACAGAACTGTATCTGTAGCTATAGCTGCTATAGCAAACTTCTTCAGTACAATAAAGAAGTTACCGTAAGAATCCCACGCCGATAACCAAATATAAGACGCGCGGATAAATACTACGTGAGAAGAGACTGAATTCCCGTACTGGGGACGTTTTCCCGTAACGTTTTATACAGTGTGAGCCTCTAAAGTGCCAAAATAAGCGTAGCAATTTTTAATCATAACCATTTCTAGATTATACACTTAATTCATAATTTTATTATTATTAAAAAACTCTGATTTAGTATGGCAGTTTTATTTAAAACTAAGTAGGTAACTAGTAATTTTATTTGAATATCTGGTAGTGTCATTTATTGTAAACAGCACAACCAGTAATGCGGCTGGTACAATAAAGGTTTTTAAGTAAAATATTTTGATATTTATGTAAGTAGGTATAAATTATAATTTTTAGGGTTCCCTACCTCAAAAGGAAAAACGGAACCCTTTTAGGATGACTTTGTTCGTCTGTCTGTCCGATTGTCAAGACCCTTTTTCGCAGGAACGCGTGGAGGTATCAAGCTAAAATTTATATTAAATACTTAGGTCTACTGTCCGTTGGAGCTGTCAAAAAATCAAATTTCTAAGCCAACGCAATCAAAAGATACAGCCGTTTATGCCACAAATTTCCGCAAATTTTCGAAACTCGCAAGGCATTCAAAACCTACAGGGTACTTCCCCTGAACTCAGAATCTTGAAATATGGTACGAAGCAAAATCTTATAGTACAGATAAAGGAAAAATTGCGAAAACCGTAAATTTTTAATTACAATGCAAAAATATTTTTAATAACATACAACAACATATAATAAGTTTGCACGGAACCGTCGGGGCGCGAGCCACACTCGCACTAAGCCGGTTTTTTTAAATAACACAAAATTTTCACTGCGAACAACTTAAACCCATGCACGACACCTGAATCAGAAAACGACAAAATATTAAGATTTTTTTAGTTCAATTATAATCAAAATAAGTCCTCTAATTAAGACACTGTAGGGTAGTTTACAATCATTCATGTAATGGGCTATGTTATGTTACGCCTTTTCAGAATATGGATAGGTACCTACTCAATTTTATTGTGTTATTTTACAGCTGAAGACATGCATTTTGTTTTGAGGTTTCTCGATTTTTTCCTGAACCTAGTACTAGTGTATACTGTATTGTATAAACAATGGTAAAATATTTTATTCCGACTTTGTACTAACACAAACTTATTGGCTTACTGATAATAAATTTAAACACAGACCATAAATTTACCTTTGTAAATGAATGTCAGTCGAACCTTTCAGCCCGTCCGCTTTGTGATTGATCACTTTTCAGCCGAAAATGCAAATCTTTTCACCGCTGAAACAATAACTAGATTTATGACGATCAGTATAATACACATTTCGATTTGCTTACGACTAAAATGTGAACTAGAGCTTTGCTAATGTATTTTGATGTACATTTTCTTTGTTACGTAGAAGGTAGCGCTAACAGGGTTTTTGGAGGATACTTGTCGTAGTTTACGCAGAGTTAATGACCAGAAACGTCGATGGTGGATTAATTAGATTACGTCATCGGCGCAATAAATTGAGGAAGATCGAACCGCATGACAAGAGCGCTGATTCATTTCCATTATTCATCAAATTTCATCAAATACCTACACTTTGAGCACCCTACTCCCAAACCTGTCATATACAGGTTATTCAATTAGTACCGTGTACGTAAGTAGTTCTTGTCTTTTACTGAAAAGGCGTTTACTAGGAAATGACTAACTTTCTCCCGCCCTAAATTGGTTATCGGTGTAGGATTGCAATGGCAACTTCTCAATTATAGAAAAAGAACCGACTCACGATTGACGTTGTCACTTTTCCAGGACTCAAACTATTTCCAATCTCCAAGCGAAATTTCATCTTAATCGCTACAGCGGTTTGAGCGTAAAGAGGCAACAGACAGACAGACGGAGTTACTTTCGCATTTATAATATTAGTAAGGATTATATGGGTTCTCTGTGTTACCAGGAGCAAAAAGCCTGTTCCCGCGGTAACTTCAAATCGTAATATGAAGTATTTCTTATATTACAATTATTTTAAATCCCTCCACCTATCCCTACGCTAAAAATCAGGTCATGCACCTTGTTACTTCGTAAAAGTGTCTTTTGTTTTGGACGATTATATTTAAAAAAATAATTGTTATTTTTAATTCTATTTAAATATTTTAATCCAAACTATGCTACTCGGATAGTGTTGAACCTTCTGTTAGTAAAAGAATTTTCGGAATCAACTCAGTGAGATCTGAAGAGATAACGGCAGTACGCCCTACATACAAATAAACATTTTATCTTTTTATTATATTAAGTAAGTACCTATAGAAGTGTATGTAGTAGTTTTAACTTGATGCGTGGTCATACTGTTACCTAAACAATATAAAGTTCTATTATACTGGCGATTTGTTGACCTATATTATGTTAACACACATTATGCGCTTAATGCCCATGTGCATATGTCAATAATACAACCAAAAAGAAAGAGCCAAGATTTGTACAGTGTCCTGTCATACAGGATTTATGTATTTTTTACCTGGCTAGATTATGACATTAAAGTCATTGAATCAGTGATCAGAGAACGCATCTTATATGTACAAATACCTATTCACTTTAAGTCAAGGTGTAAGTATCTAAGTACATAATGTAAGCTGCCGTGCACGCCTTCCTATAACACCTCCACAAAAACAAAATTGTTAATTTGGTATACTAAACTGCAATTCATGTTCAGGGCTTGAAATCTGATACATCCAACAGTAAGTTTATAATGTCTGTAAAGTTTCTTGTAGTTGTAAAGTTTAGAGAGAAGGCTAACCATGGTAAATGTAGCCAGGGTGACAGGTCACGAAGGCGTGCAAAATACATGGAATCTATTGTAGAATATAATGAAACCAAAAATATTTAAATAATGAAATGGTATTTATTTAAGTAATTTTTAAAGAAAATTATGAGCTGTGTGCAATAAATAGAATTTGTGAAATGTGAGTATGTTTAATTGTACCTTTGAGTGCGTGTAGGCGGTGTGGGTATATTGAAGGTAAATAAATAACATAAATATAGTTAAAGTGCTGAGCAGTGTCAGTAAAACGTAATTATCTAGGATTTAAAGAGAAATAACTTAAGAACAGTAGGGTGCAGTGCAATGTTTACTCTTGAGAATTCTGAGGATACGTTCCAAAACAATTTTACTGTCAAGGTTTGTAATTTTTTCGGGTATGTAAGTACTTAGGAGTTCTTAGGAAGAGTAGTCTTAAAATAAGATATATGAGGATTTCTTACTTTCGCCCGATATAGTCCAGAAAGCTAATTTCTGTAATACTGACGTTGTATATGTAAATGCACTAAAATAATTAGAAGATGTCAACTACATTACTACGAGAAATATTTGTTATAATAATATACTCCATAAGTAATTTATACTATAATGACGCCTTGAAACTTTTAATTTTTGTATGGAATTTAACGTTATTACCGTTTTATAGTCACATTTTCTGACTTTTTGCTACAACTTAGAGAAATGCACTTCATAAAGAGCTATTCAAATTATTTAACCAACTTTCAATGCAAAACACGCTTTAAAAATTTGCACAAGTCTTGAAACAATGGTCACTCTCAGATTTTTTATTGCATTAAATACTTTTTTATTGCACTAGACAAAAGCAAGTTTTATAACATATTTTTTCAATCATTTTTATAGGCTATAGCAAAACTTCATCTTAGGACTATAGTTTAGCCACAAAATTTGCACAAACGGCGTAGGTATTTTTGCGGCTAGCCGCCTATATCGCAGTCTCAACGAGATCTTACGTTAAAATTTTTGTTTGTCTGTCTGTCTGTCATCCAATTGAGCTTAAATTGGGCACAGGGATAGATAAAGACACGGAGGAAATAGCTTTTTTATCCCAGAAAATTCGAAAGTGTTATAGAAAAACTATACCCGAATTCCACATATATATAACAACTATAGCTACTTCTATAGCTTGCCATAGCAAACTTCCTTACAATAATCACAGTTGTTATATAAGGTCCAGTGCACAAGTATTTCGGTTATCCATAATTAATTCTCATAGTACGGCACCCTGATTAAGAGTGTCTAAGGCACGCCGTTGGTTTGTTTTTAGAATTTCTGAATTCGCGTATGTTCAAAGATCAAAAGCACTTATAAAAACAAAGAATAAGCACCTTAACCCCGTGAAGGATTTTCCGCGTGGGTAACACTATCATGTAACTGCTTAAGTGTGTTTGTTGGTTTGTTCATCTTGAACTCGACAACAGAGCTACGAAAACAGGTGTTTTTTTGCTTAGAGGTAATTTATAGGCCCGTCAGTAGGCTATTTTTCAATTCAATACAGATTTTCAAAGGGATTTTTGTTAAGCATAGCACTATTTATTTACGCTGCAAGAGAGCATCTATTTTACAAATTTTTCTCAGTTAAGAGTTTCAAGGGCGTAGCCAGGTACGGGTAGGGGGGCAGCTGCCCCCCCTAGCCGGGCATGGGTTAGCATATTTTCGGGATAAATTAGTCATTTCAAAATGTACCTATTCGGATCGCCCGCATTTTTTACAGCTACTACACTGCAACGTCTTCCAACAGTCGTCCTTTCAACCTTCCACATGTAAAGGCAGTTCGTAAGTGTTTTAATGTTAAGTCGTGTTGGCGCGCCGTTGCTTCAGTAGCGATTGTGCGCGAACGCACTTAAATCAACGGCGCGCACGCTACGTGCATTCGCAAGGCGCGCGTTGGTTCCCGCCTATTGTCGGTTTTTCGACGAACGCTTTGAGTGCGAGCAGTGTAATCTGGACGGCTAATTCGCGCTGGACCTGCCCGCGATATTTGAATTGTCGATTGTAAAAATGGACAGAGATGACGACTGGACTTTTTTATACACTGGTGTAATCTAATACCTTTAAAAGAGCAATTCTTGTATATACGTATATATATATATATATATATATATATAGTAGTATTTTAACAAAAACAGTATTTTTAAACCACTAATAGATATCTCACTTTTTACTTTATTATAATATTACTTTTTTTCTTCCTTTAAGTAAATAAAATAATAGTAGATTATATAACGTAACAGATATAATTCGAGGGACTAAGTTGGATTTCGAGAGCAGCGAGGGATTCTAAAGTAGAATAAAAGTAGGAGTAAAATGTATTCTTTAACAGAGCTAAAAGTGAATAAAAAATATTGAAATGTCCGGGGTCAAGGCTCCAAAATCCGGGTTTTTACCCTTTCGGTCCTGGGCGGCAAATTTTAGAGATGGCAGCCCTAACTACAACTCACTTGTATTATTTAGAAACTATATAAAACTTTTTAAAAAAAGCTTGTGACTAGTTTTATACTTGCAACATTTGGATTTTAGAAATTCGTTTTCTACGGCGCTAGTGGGCTGTAAGAGAGCCCTTAACATTCAACTGTTCACCCAACATTTCACGAGTAGAGAAGTAGTTCCTCAGTATTTGATGATGTAAGGTCGTGTTGACACGCGATCGCTTCATTTATTATCTAGATACTAGCTTTGCCTGCGGTTCCGCCCGCCCGAAATTCGGTTATCGGTGTAGGATTTCAACGGCATCTTCTCAATTATAGCAAGAATCCGACTCACGCTTGACGTTTTCAAGTAACCTATGGCCTTCCCACGGACTCAAACTATCTTCATGTTAAATTTTCCCTCGGTTTTACCTGCCCTAAATCCAATTATCGGTGTAGGATCACAACGGCAACTCCTAAATTATAGAAAACAAAACGACTTACACTTGACGTTTTCAAGTAGCCTATGTCAGAGAAATAGACAGACAGACAGAGTTACTTTCGCATTTATGATATTAGTATGTACAACTTGTCCCGGAAAGAGCAGGTAAGAGCACTGCAGTATGGATGACGTAAAGACGTGACGAAGCTTCCTAAATCCTGCCCAACCATAATGGACCCTCCTTATCGGCTTCTTTTTTGAAATGATTGATACCCAACTGCACTATAATATCATCGTCAGAAAATTGTAGGTGTGAGATTTACTCACTGTTTACATTTACTTATGCCTTGTCCTTTCTAGTTATCAAGACTTAAAAACATTAGTGCGATTGTAAACAGTTTCGAGGACATGATATCCCCCCTTTCACTCTTTTTTGTAGCTGGATAAGTCATGTTTGACTATTTTGTAGTTTGTCGTATCACACAGACATCTCAAACACCTCGACTTATTGCCAGTTAACTTTCTCATAGTTCACAGAAGCTTGACACATGGGCTGATGTCCGAGGACGTCTTCTCTATATTCTGCCTCACTGTTTGGAATGCTATGGTGTCGTAACCCTCCTATTCAGGTGGTTGAAAATCGTCCAAGAAAGGCAAGAAGATTGCCAATCTATTTGTGATAATGACCCCGAAATAGCTTATAAACGTGGCCAGATCTGTCAATATTTTTTTTAGATGAGTATTATCTCCCGTATTGAAAAATAGGTTCAAAATGTCATGTATCAAAATCAAGATCAGAAGTAGCTCCACGCCTATGGAGTTTTACCATATGAATAATAAGTAAAGAAGTAATGTGCCTACAATACCATTTTTGCCGTATTGTAAACATTTTGTACCACTTCTGCCCCCCCCCTCACTAGCCCGAAAGCTGGCTACGCCCTTGAAGAGTTCCCATGGATATAGATTTCTTTGTGAGTAATGCCGTTTACAGTGCAACAGACTTTTCTGACCTTCTGACCTTCAGTGTTTGGTCGCTAGTTTCGTTGTAAGTTCTCACCGTTTTAATACTGGCTGTTGTTTTGATTTTTAACCACCGGGTCAGAAAAGTTTGTTCTATACGTGGCAATATAACAATGGGATGACTTAATTTTTGGTATATAGGTAGATTAATATTGAAAGAAAAAATGGTAAATTGCATACCACATACACAACCGACAAACGCCCTTGAGCCCCTTTTTCAGGGTTCCGTACCTCAAAAGGAAAAAGGAACCCAGTAATTTTTGTCGCATATTGTAACACAAATAAATCAAATACTATAACCTATATACTTCCCTTTGAACTAGAATCATGAAATTTGGCAAAAAGCAAAATGTTACATCACAAATATAGGATAAAAACCGAAAATTGATCATAAACCTTTGAGACTTGATCTCAAGATGGAAGAACTATCTTCATATAATAAGTTTGTACGGAATCTTCGATGCGCGAGCCAGACTCGCACCTGGCCGGTTTTTTACTATATTGAGTAAATAATCAGTTAGTTATGGAACACATCCTAAGTTAATTCGCGGAGCAAAGTCACTCGGCTCGTTTCTAATGATGTGTGTAATTGGACGCCTCAACTAATTATCATTAAATCGTAGAATAGCCCATCAAGTTTGATGCTTCGGGGCGCAGTCGGGGGCGAATAAGCCGTTTCCATGTAATTAGCATATGAATAGCATTACACGAAGAACATCATTTATATATCTTACTGTAAAATGACTTAATACATACTTCGGTACTAAGGATATTCGTCGAAATAAACTTTTTATGATTTTATCATGAAAATCATGACACATAAGATCGTTTTCGTCTTTCATTGCTGGACATAGGAATTTAGTTTTCCTGAAAGAATGGCTGAGCGACTGTCTCAGGTATGTATATATACCAGTTAATACCTTCGTGTATTGGTACTGCTAATGGATAAATTACCATTGGAGTTCTCTGTGAATTTTGGTCAATTTTTAGTCGCATCACAAAAGTTTCGAGTGGTCGCAATTATGAAAGCACATCATGTTTAAATTTGGTTCTTGGGTATTATAGGTATTATGTATAGGTACGTATCGTTTATGCACATATAACTTACTCATATGAACGATACATAATAATTTACCATCTTAAAGTAGCTCGTCTTTCAATACTTGGCTTTTTGGCATCAATTAGCTGAAACGATTCTCTATGGAAAATTATGAGCAATAAAAAAAGTAATAGTATTTTTGTGTGCGCGTAGGGTATGGTGGTGGTGGTGGTGTGATGGCGGTGCACTGGTGCATGAACTCACAGGGCCACAGGCAACAGCGTCACCGTGTGTGGCAGCCCGAGGGGAACGGCCTCTCGCGGAAACAATACCACGTAATATTATTTCATTTCTCAGTGCTCTTACCTGCAACACAAGCCCAGTAACCCCACTTTTTTTTAATTGGATGTCTGTCCTTCTGTAACAAGTAAATTTTGGTCGAGCTATCGTAATCGGATCGGGCTGCAATTATACATAGGTTCACGTGACAATGCAATATTACAAGAAATAGTTTGTTGTAGTCTGCCTACTCAATTCTGACCATCTTCTTGTTATTGGATTTTAACTTCTCTTGAGAAGTTATTGGAATAGGTCCGAAAATAGAAATCGAAAATTTTGTGTTTTCTTTACGTTTCAAGACTTGGAGAATCATTTGCAATAATTTTTAGAGTGATGTGTGTGTGTGTGTGTTTGTGAGTACGTATGTATGTATGTATGTAGACATAGTTTGGCTTTCGATTCCTCAATAACTACTGGACTGAATCGCTCTGATGACATATCAATCGATACGCCACGTCATGACTTAGATCTGAAAGGAGTCTGAAATAAATCGGTCCGGCGGTTCGTTTTTTATCCGTAAAAACTGACTTTTTATGCACGTAACATAAATTTCATGTATAATTTCATGTATCGAGGGGCAGTAAAGGGTTTTCGAGGGTGCTGATTTCGAATTTTTTATCAGTTTTATAAAATTCAAAATGCCGGATCCAATATGACGTAATTATTTTTTTGTAAAAGATTTTTTCTCAAGAGAAGTTGCATGTACGGTATTTGCTGCCGAACCAATTTTTTACCGCTGTTTACCCAATTTTTCGGAGATCGAGCAGGAAGCCGAATATGTGATGATGACACTAAATTAACTCGGTCTTTAGTTCTGCATAGTTGCCAAGTAATAACTTTTGTCGGTTTCAATTGTAAGCGTGCACATACTACGCATACAATGTCTTTTATTTGGAATCTGAAATCTCTGATGTGTGTAGTGCGTATTTGCATTTCAAATCAAACGATATTTATTCAAATAGGTTTCTGAGAACACTTTTCAATCGTCGATACAATGTAAACAATGTTAATTTCTGTAAAAAAGAGCTGGCAAGAAGTTTAATTTAAAGTAATAATACAATACTTTGAAAATCAATTAACACGTTTACAATATGTACTGAAACACTTAGTAGGTAATATAAATAATTTAGTAAAGCTACTAAAAACAAAGTCAAACACATGTAAAAATTTTTTTCTTTTTATGTAGCATAGCGGCACCGTGTGAAGCGGTCACCGTAGCCTATGGACGCTTGCACCACCAGGGGATCACTCGCGCGTTGCCAACCCTTCAGAAATCTAATAACTTCTTTCTTGAAGAACTCTATACTGCAGTCATCGGAGAAAACCTTAGCAGGGAGCTCATTCCACAACTTAAGCGTTCGCGGTTTCGGTTCTAAAGTGTGTGAAGGAATTCAGATATTTAAGAGTATTCCGATATTTAATACTACTAGTGGCATTAGCGCCATCATAATTATATTCTTCCACAATCATATATATGCGTATACTTACTTACATATACTTAGAACTATCCATACTATCCATGAATATAATATAATAATAAATATTATAAACGGGAAAGTAGCTCTGTTCGCCTGTCTGTTCTGCTGTGTTACGTTGTACCGATCTTTACAAGATGAAATTTGGCATGGAGATAGTCTACTTGAAAACGTCAAGTATTAACCGCTTTTTTGGAGTTGCCGTTGAAATCCTGCAACCATGGTGGAACCGCGGGCAAAAGCTAGTATATTATAATGTATTATAATTGCGATATACTATACTATATTATATATATACTATATTATATACTATAGTTCTGAGTTATGCGCGTACAGTACATACATTACGGCGATTCATTTTTTTTAATTATATGTATATAGGCATAATACGTTCGTATTACTACCTAATCAATCTTTCTATCTATATTAATATCATAAAGAGGAAAGATTTGATTGTATGTTTTTTTTATAATTTAGGAGTTGCCGTAAGAATCCTTTGCCGATTACCAAATTTAGGACGGGCGGAGCCGCTGGCAGAATATAGTAAACATACTATTAATAACCCGCTGCAATCCACCATCGGTTGCCCGGCGTCAGAGAGGTTCCAAATACGAGAGGGCGCATCACACATACCCATATGCATACACATACTCACAGACCTTGTATATCATGAAGTAGCCCAGCTCCCACACGACATTCCGGCAACAAATGCACGTCATTTAACGTACTGTCACTTCAGAAACAAGCCTAAGGGAAGAAGAAGAGAAGAAACTTTCCGGGTGTACACCTGTTACCATCAACCACGCAGAAACCAGGCTACCAAATTCACAAAATCTATGCAAATAAGTGTAAACACGCATACCACGTCTATGCGACTGATGCAGACACTCGTATTTAACATTGATGGTTTGATTTCGTATTAATAAATTGGAAGGATTTCTCTGATGGAATAATAGTAGTAAATGTAAATTAAGTAAAAAGAATATCATGCTACAAAAATAGAACAACAAAATACTTAGGTATGTAATTGCTTTAGAGTCCGTCCGAAAGGCAAATGCTCAAAGTATGTGGACCTTAGTCCAAGAAATTTAAAGTCTGTCCCCGGGTTGATATAGAGCGTTGAGTACTTTCATAATATCTTTTTTTTTGTATGGGAACATAAAAATCTATCCTACAGGAAATGAAATATTTTCCTGTACCTTAAGGCTATGGAAGCCAAAAAATAGTAAAAGGTTAAAATGGATAAGGTATGTTATATAAATAATCAAGAAAAGCTTGCTGGATGAGAGATGGTGTCACCAAAAAAAAGCAAACTCGCGTGTAAGCTTATCGACATAAATCATTAATGAATATTTTTAATGAAAGGGGCCAAAAACTATGCTATGCTATATGTGTTTCATTAAAGATGTTAATTAGATATAAACGCCTGATTAAATACAATACCGAAAACTGAAGAGTTTTCTGTTATGTAATACTCCCCTCTGCTAAGATTGCATTGTACTTAAATATGTCAATTAAACAAATTAGAAAAATTAAAATTACAAAACAAAAGGAATTAAACACGGTAAGGTAAAGAAAGAAATCACCACTAAGTACTTAGCTTTATTCTCGCTATTGAAGCTGTGTCCCCGGAGATTACCTGAGTTCAGGGAACTCTAGGTAAAGTTGTGATCCTAGGTGTTGGGGATTTACTTTAGTTCTTGGAAACTCGAGATAAAATTATAATTTAACGGTAGTCTTTTCACTTTGTTCAATTAACGTACACTTCCGCACTTCTTATGATAATAAACACTTCCTACCACTAATTTTCATTTCCTACATATGTGTAATGGGAGATGTGTGTGTGTAAAATTATATCTATAAAATATATAAATATAGTATATGTATTTATATATATAGAATAAAATATATAAAAAAAATTACAGTCTTCATCATTCCTGTCAATTTAGAATACTTAAACAACCTTCTATAGATTTCCTGAAATATTTTCAGATTTATTGATTATTATTGTTTGTTTTTCTGAGTTTGAACAGCAGTAAATTATACTACGGCGTTAAATCCTTATCATTTATTAAAACTATGTAGTTCCTTTTACTGTTTAATATAGGACTTACTAGGCATTGCACATAATTTTGAGAGCTGTGAAAATAAAAATCAAAATACAAAATTTAAGCCGAGTTTTGGAACGACACCTAGTATGTACTGTCAGTAGGGTGCCCTCGGTCCCGCCCAGACAATTTCATTCATTTAAGAGACAATCGTCTCGTTTGTAGTGTGTATGGGTTCTAATATTTGGGGCCGGGTAGGACTCTAAATCTCTTCGGATTTAACGTCGCATAATGTTATTATGGTGATTTGAAGTTAAGTGGGAACAGCGTAAGTCTTTAGTGTTTCTCTCGTACACAAAAGGCAAAGATCGTAGGGGTAAACGAACTGTTTGCATTAACAAACCAGTGAAATGGCATGAATCTACTACTAAGTACGACTGCATTTGTCTGGTTACTTGGTAAATTCACTGACTTCCAAAAAGATAGAATTACGTACCCATTCCATTTAGATCAAATTGGGCAGTAGGTGTAGGGGTGTTTCTGTATACAAATAAAGACAATTTAATGTCTGTAAGATCACTTCAAAAACCTGATAAGTTATAGGTGTATAACAGAGAGGCGTGCGTTTGATGCCCGCTTATGTCAAACATTTATGTGGTGAACATTTGTGTTTGTCTCGATTCTGGATGTTTTCAATGTATAGTATGTATGTATTTACCAAGTAAGTAGGTACATAAAATATCTATTTGTATCCATTGTCTAGTATAGGGGTTTCAAAAGTGCAGCGGGTGGTCTCGCCCCGCAATTGTAAAATACAATAATGGTAAAAGTTCAAATATATTATTATAATTATTCTAAAATGTTTTATTAAAAAAAATGTTATCACACACTTGTTAAAAGTGTCAATGTGACGGAGCATCTTTTTGACATTATTTCCAATTCTAGTTTAATAAAAGAAAGTGCACGCGCCCCCTTCTGTAAGTCGTCACGTCTCCCAAGAGAGCTCGCCCCGACTTTGAAAATGGACTAGACTAGATAGCGCTTTGTGATTTGTCCAAAAAATTTATTAACAACTAACAAGCTTACGAAACGTTCGCTATGCGCAGCAGATTCTCGATCAACATCATGAGCGTCATCCAGCGCATTTTAATTTGTCAAATTTATACGATCGCAACATTGTTGCAATAAAAAGTCGGCAAAGTTAAAAAGCTGAAGTATTTTTCTACATTTTGTTTGATAATATAAGATAATGAGTATAGTTATACCATTGTTAAGATGATGTTTATCAGATTTGCTATTTTGTTGTGTTTTTTTTTTTTTATTAACGAGCTGGGGTTGGGGGACTGTTCTCTTCTAACCCGTTTTATGTTATTTGAGTGTGACGAGTACGGAGACGTTAAACCATTGAACCTGTGAGTTCACACCGCTGCTGCTCCAACATGTGCAGTGTACCTACCTACTTATATTATGTAATGCAATTGTGCATACCTACTGACTGCGGTTTCTATTACCCGCATATATGCTAGCCTGCAGTTCGAACTAAACTCTTTGGCTACGGTACAATATATTTAATATATGGTAGGAACTTTGTGTCTTTGTCCAATTTTGCAAAAGAATTTAATCAAAAATCCAGTTTGGCTGGACAGCGTTTGGGGGCACTGGACTGTAACAAGTGCTTTAAAGTTTTTTCGCAAACGCAGTCAAAAAAGCCGAATATAAGGTTTCCTCTAAGGACTACAGTATAGGGTTCTTCAAGAAAGAAATTATTGAATTTTTGAAGGGTCGGCAACGCGCGAGTGATACCTCTGGTGTTATAAGCGTCCATAGGCCACGGTGATTGCTTACCATCAGGCGGACCGTGTACTTGTTTGCCCTTTATGGCCCTATCATGAGGCTAATTGCGGAAAACATAAGTCCAACTAACTAAGAATTCGGCCAGCGAGTGACCTCTCTCCCACGCCGCGCTGCGTGTTTGGACATGTTTAGTTTCGTGCTCATAGTAAATACAAACATTTTCGAGCTCTTTTTGTTTTGATTTATGTACTTAAAAATTGTGTAAGCCTCAAGAGAATAGTAACCAATTATGCCCTATAAGAAGAAGTCGCCTATAGTACGGAAGTTGATTTTTTTGGACGCTTGCAATACCTAGGGCATAATTCGCGCGTTGCCGAACCTTCAAAAATATAATAACTTCTTTCTTGAAGAACCCCATACTGTAGTCCTTAGAGAAAACCTTGAGCTCCTTGCTCATTCCACAACCTAAGCGTTCGCGGCAGGAGGTTTCTCTGAAACCGCACTGTAAGTGACCATTTAGGTTCTAAGGTACGGGGATGAATTCCGTGCCGATGGCGAGCGGTGCGATATGGTAGAAAATGCATGATTATTTTATTGATTACAAGAAAATTAATTATTATAAACAAAACAATCTTTTTATTTTGCCAATCATATTCGGCAGAAAAGGATAAAAGTAGCCGAATACTCGTTCAAGCCAAGCCTTATGTATACTCCGCGGACAGAGAGACAGACGAACGGACATCCGGGACATGGCGAAACTATAGGAGTTCCTTGTTGACTACGGATCCCTAAAATCTAAAGATATGTAAATTATTATTGGTTTTGTTGAAAATTTGCTAAGATCTTAAATATTTGTAGTTGTGATGGTTTAAAACCAGATTGTAGAGTAGAGTGTACTACAAAATTGTTACAATAATACTTTAAAATATATAATAATTATTCTACACTTATGTTTATTAATTTATCTCAACGCACACACTATCCTGAACTTTTAACGTTTTTTTAAATTCCTTCACCCAAAGGTTATCTGGGTGAGATCGCTCCATAGCGATAAGATCGCCATTTGTACCTAAAATTCAAATTCATATAGTTTATTTCTCAAAAATAGGATACAATATCACTTTTTTGACGTCAGCATAATATGCAAGGAATTCATACACTACTACCGTTTTGGAATCAAGATGGCGTTCTGGGAAATTTTTAAAACAACAAATGCTTAGGGGACCTTGACAGCTCTACCTACATTCGTATCTACTAATTGTTTCAGCCGAAAGACGTCCACTGCAGAACGTAGGCCTCCCCCATATGTCTCCACAACGGCCGCCCCGCGCCTATTTGCTTCCTGCGGCTCTGACCTGCACCTGCACCTGGTAGGAGGCCTACCCACGCTATGTCCCAATAACACCGCTGCGCTGATGATAGAAGTGGTACGTGCCCTCGTGCCTTCCTCTTTGAATCAGCCCTTGTGCCTCTCTATTACCGAAGGCTGGCCGTTTCGTATCCTCTGCGAATTTACCTCCTTCACAGATAAAAAGGATTTCACTTTACAAGACGGAGTACTTTCACAAAATATTTAGTTATTCCAAAAACATATTTTTGCTCAGATTAAAAATATATTTTTGTTATAAAATTACCACCTGTCTGTTTCTGATACTATTTAATTCTTAGATTTTTGTAATTTTAACTTTAAAATCAAGAATTTAATCCTTTCTAAGATAAATCTAAATAATGGTAACTGTACAACACATGGTGTTGTACAGTTATTGACACTAAGCTAGAACGCGCTATTTAGAATTATTATGATTTAATGCATACTTTCATAATTAAATCGTTGATGAATCAATGCGAACAAAATACAATAGTCACAGATACTTATTAAGAACGGAGTTAGATCTCTAAGTATGGTGTTTTTGAATTGTCGGTACTCTGTATAAGTACCTTTATTTGTCATTGCATATTTTCAAACGCAAATATTTATTACCTACTCTGAAGAATCATATAATCAAATCTAATTGCTAGAAAAAAGAATAATATTTCTTATTCTAACAAAAAATTTCCTCATTGGAAATCGAAACATCTTTCACTTAAAGAATAACTTATCTTTGACTCGATTCATTTGTTTAATTGCATTGAATAGTTTTTGTCTTGGTACGAATAAATATTTTCAAGATTTATTTTACTTTTACAAAGTAAATTTTCTCTTACGTCTATAGGGAGAGGATCATTTTCTTGGAGTTAATGAATTTGCTTTGATACAAAGCAATTTGCATTTTTCAAGTAATCTGTTTTTACCGTGTTTGAACTGGCATCTTCAATCTATAACCTGATATTTTACAGCCATGACTTCTTTTGCAGTCCAGTCTTTTGCCTATCATCAAATATTTGTCGTGCTCGTGACGGTTGTGACTAACTTCATATATCTATAAGCTATTCAACCTTTCGCATTTTAATGGTCTCAGTCTGCATCAATATTCGCATCTTACTAATGCGTAAGAGTACTTTATTATTGCTGACCTACTCTGACCAGCTTATATTACTTACCTACTACACGCAATCTATTAATTCTACTGAACCCAAGTTACCTACAAGTTTAGCGCTCTTCCCGCCTATCGCACTAAGCTCCCCCTACCGGCGAACTTTTGAATTTATTGGAAAACGATAAGGCCAATCTGCATTCGAAAGCGCCAGGGATTATACACGTTTGTGACATTTTAATTAAAAAAGAGGAATAAAATATAACGTATATTTAATCATGTTTTATTAGGGTTCCGTAGATACTTTCAAAGATTTGGTATTGAATTCAAATTGGACACAGTCAAAAGGTATTTGTTAAACTTCAAATCGTTTGCAATGAGAGATGAAATCCATTAAAATAAATTACAAGATCCAGTGTATTATTTTATCGACTGGAACTAGAACAATTTTGATGAGGTTTTTGTTTTTTAGACATTTTTAGCCATTATTTTTCTGAAGGACTTTAATTATAAGATAGTTTGAAGTTATTTTTGGTTGAGAAATAACTAGGAACTATTTCAGTTAACGTTGACGCACAGACTTGAAGTTTTTAGCAAGCTGGAGCATAAAGAGTAGGTAAGTTTGATGACGAAGAATAGCATTACTTTACTTATTACACCTTAGAGTTGTTTAAAGCCAGGTTAAAGCAAATAACCTTGAGATTAGGTCAGAACTTTCATTTCCCTGAAATCTATTTCATATCTGGAAGTAAGCCCAGAATAAACATCCATATCAAATCGGGGCAGTAACTTGCATGCCAGAAAACGGCATGCGCCAGTTGATGACACATTGAAAATATATATAGAAGCAGAAGTGGCATGCAATTGGTTAATTGGTATAAACAAACGTGCCAGTACGCCACATTCACATTGTACGTTTTTCACAACGCGCATATTATGGGCAGGTTTCGAAGTGAGTTGAAAAGTGTGATAATGTTGTATTGATACTTTTTACAAAATATTAAGTAGCTATAAAACTTATTTCTAATAAGTTATAAAGTTGATGCGTGCGTCCACACTTGCCATGCATGGCAATATGGCTTGCAGCACCTTGCGCCTGATTCACTTTGCATGCCTACCAAAAAATGAAATGTTGTGCAATCCACTTGCTTGCCAGGTACAAGCATGGGACATGGAATATAACGTCAGTTGGCATGCCATTGAGCATGCCATTGAGCATGCTACTGGTATGTGTATTCTGTGCTTAATGTCGACCGATTGATGATGGCCTATAGATGGCAGAAATAGAAATTTTCACCGTAACTAATACTCTGTAAAAAGCACTTTGGGAATGATGCGTGTTGTTAAAGATCTTTTTGTGCTGGCAATGATATTTAAGTAAAGATACGGTACCTTCAAATTGTTCGAAATTTAAATTTAATCGGCTGTTATCTACACGAACTAATCTTAGACGAATGAAATAGATACGGAACTTGTGATACAGAAATAGATAGCTATATTTAGAAATGACATGTGACTGAATCAAATTACGACAATTGTTTTAATTTCGCCGCCTAAGTTTTTGCGTGCTAGTATGATATTCTACCTCTTTTAATATATACACTACTATTGTGTGCAGGTAACAAATAAACTTTCATCATAATTCTTACAGAATTAATTGTATGAAACTTAATAAAAAAACGATTAGGTGCGAGTCCAGATACTGCACTTAAGGTTCCGTACCACCACATAATATAAACACTAATTATTTGGTAAATGAGGAGATGCCCAGTATGTAGCAACACAACTTTAAAAAAGATAATATTTGTGTTTATTATTTGCCACGATGAAAAGTAAAACGTATTCCAAATAATAATTTAAGAGGATACGATTCGCGGCGTCTCGTAGCGGGCTTGTTACAGAAGAATTTCTCATTTATTTTTGACATTTACTGATCAATACCATGTCTGTGGTTTTCCAAAATCTTGGAATATGATTTTATTTACTAGATTATTTTTTTTGAAACTATTTGTATGAAAAACTAGAATCCAGTATAACTTTTGAACTATAAAATTTAATAGAAAACTGGCACACTGCAGACTATAGATAGATACTTATTACTAGAACATGTCCTCAAACTTTCGTCGTGTTTGATCTGGAAGTGTCAAAAATAAGTGAGATTTTTTAGGTATAAAATTGCTGTATGTAATATGTAATATTATGCGATGAAGCTAATTTGATGATGGAACCCAAAGAAACTTCGTATTTAAGTACACAACGTTACATGACGTTACCATGTCATGTTTCAGCTCGCTAGATTTGTCTTGACAAACACTATATGATGTCTAGGGTCTGTTGAAGTCTCATCTAAACATGTAGCGAGTGAAGTATTTTATTTTGTATATGTAGTGTGTAATTAGCTTTAAATTACCCTTTTGCGTGTTATGTCAAAATCATTGTAAAATTCTATATCCATAAAGGCATGGAATGCCATGCTCATTTACGTCAACAGTCTTTTAAATCTGATTTTTAAAAAGATGACAGATGGAAAATTATTCAAAGGAGTCTTTTGGAGATTTTCTCAAGGATAGATGTTTAAAACCAAAATTTGCAATTTTTACCTAAAATAAATAGGAGTTAATCTTTTTGAAGTGCATCAAGTTCTTCGAGAAACAGGAACTAAGGAGATGTAAATTACAAGAGGAACTTACTACACGATTTTAATAAGAGAAGGTTTGAATTTCTCGATAAACTATCTCAAGGTTGTGGGTTCTACCATAAACCCTCCCATCAGGTACCTAAGTGCATTTATTTGGTTAGGTGATTATTGCTATATCGATTCTGCGGATTGGCTTTTTTTCGCCATATTGATTTTTTTAATTTCTCAATCTGAAAAGAATGATAAAAGCATAGATTGCTGAAAATTTGGTGAAAATTACATCATATTACGATTAATTGATATTTTCGACAATACAGTCGACCCGAAGGAAAAATTACGATACCATCGTCTAGATAGGAAAAAGACGGCAAAACAGATAAATTCGGAAACTGAATTTATTATGGAATTATAGACTTTCAAATTGTTTATTTGTGAATTAGTGATTGTATATAAAACTAAAAATAAATTGTATTAACGAACCTATCTTTTCATTTATCTTCCCCTGGGGAATTGAGTCTTAACAAGCGGCGCCCAACAGGATAAAAAATACAATTTTTTATAGTTCTGTATACGATCACCTCACGCAAAAGGTTTTTTTTTAAAAAAAAAATAGACATATTTTATATTTTTTTTTCAAAATTCAAAAAAAAATGCAACTATCTGCGTTACATTCATGTTTTACATGAGATTTTCGGACTCGTTTGGCTTATAATTTTTTTTTTTCTTTCGTCTCTAGTTTTAACAATTAAAAGGTTGTATTGTAAGAAAACCTTATTTATTTACTAATCGTTAGATTAGTAACGAATTGCTAACATTAATAGTGTTAATATTCATATAGGTCCACCAGGAAAAAATACTTTACATCGTTTTTTTTTTTGGACAAATGGAGACAGTGAAAAGCTGTGTCGTTTAATTATTTATATTTGTCTCAAGTGACGGGGTTCTTTTACTACGTTATAAAACTACGTTATTTAACTAATAAATTTATTCCACAAGTACAAATGGCTATTAATTCGTCTTGTAATCATACGACTGGCTATTCACCAGCATTTTTAGTTTTCGGCCGTGAATTAGTGACCGATGGTAATATTTTCGCGAAGTACGAAGACTTCGACAATTTCGTATTTATGCCCAGGGATATTTATGCTGAGCATACCGGGTTTCTTGCTAATATATTTAACAAGGTTGAATTAGCTTTATATAAGGCACATCAGAAGAACGCAGAACATTATAATCTGCGTCGTACTTTTAAAGAGTTTAATGTTAATGATTATGTATGGAGACGCAATCACGTTTTAAGTGATGCCGGTACTTATTTCAGCACTAAGCTAGCTCCGAAATTCGTAAAATGTCGCGTTTTACGTAAAGTTTCGCCGTTAGTATACGAACTGGTGGACTTAAATGATAAAAATGTGGGTATTTACCATATTAAAGATTTTAAATGTTGAAGATACCTCTTAAATTGAGGGCACATATTGTGCAATTTAATTATAATTAACTACATATGTAATGGACCAAAGAAATTGGTTTTTAAAGCATTTGCTATATATATTATTGTTTATGAAGCTAATATATGCTTTCCTTATTGTTTTGCAACTAACTTAAAAGTTAGTGATGTGTTTTTTAAATTACTTATCACGATATGTTGTCTTTAACCTTCTTCAAAATTCAAAAAGTCATTTGAACGACACCGTCGTTATTATAAAAATAACATTTTGACCTAATTTAATTTATATTCCTCTTTAACCATCTTCAAAATTCAAAAAGTCATTTGAACGACACCGTCGTTATTATAAAGATAACATTTAGACCTAATTTAATTTATATTCCTCTTTAACCTTTTTCAAAATGCAAAAAGTCATTTTAACGACACCGTAGTTTATATAAAAATAACGTTTAGGCCTTTATTAATATTTTGTTTTTTTTTTTATCTTTTATTTCCTTTAGAGGAAAAATAATTTTATTTTCTTTCGATTGGCATGCAAGAGATGCTTTGATTTGTATTTATATTTAACTACGAATAATAATTTTCAATAAAGTCGATTGGACGCATTCTTTATTTAAATATTTTAACTGATTCTCAAAAAAGCTATTTGTCAAGAGACGTAATTTCTATATTGTATATTTTTTTGTCTATTTGACACGTAATTGAAACGTAATTTACCGTTATTTTATATTTTTTTCTCAATATTACTATAACAACGACAAATTTCGTTGTTGATGTCTGCGACATTATTTATTGTAATTTTCTTTACATAGTTTCTTTAGTAGTACTCCTTCCTTGGGTCGGTTATACGACTTTTGCGTTATTAAATGGAGACCAAAGAGCACGACATCTTTGGCTCATTATTAATTCTAAAAGCTATTGTAGCTTATATAAAAATACTTAATTTATTTTAACTAATTTTCTTTATTAATTATCTAATTTCTTACTCGTTTTACTTTCGAGCTACTTTCAAACTTGCAATTTTAGACAGTCTCTTTAATATTTATCTCATAATTAAAGGATTTTAATACAGCGGGGTTTTAGCTTGAGCAGTATGACAACTCATTAAATAAGCTTATGTCCAAAATATGGAGCGGATTGACAACTCCTTAAAAAAGCCCTTGTCGAGGAATTTGAGCGGTGGGATAACTCATTAAATAAGCCTTATATCGTATTCCTAGTTGTAATAAGGCATTTGGCCAAGATACAACAATTAACATCAAGTCCCTTACAGATCGGTCATGGGGTTCCTTAGCGGTTATGCCCTTTGTGTGTGGATGAATGTATAGGAATTATATGAGGTAAGCGTGTTAGGTTGGGTTAGTATGAGTGATGAGGTTAGAGTATTAGATGCGTACGTGATGTAAGTTTTTAGGGATCGGTTCTGTCTTTTAAATTATTAAACTAACAGCCCGGAAAATTCGTCTAACCGAATTTTCACGAGGAAGGGAGGATAATGTAGCGAGTGAAGTATTTTATTTTGTATATGTAGTGTGTAATTAGCTTTAAATTACCCTTTTGCGTGTTATGTCAAAATCATTGTAAAATTCTATATCCATAAAGGCATGGAATGCCATGCTCATTTACGTCAACAGTCTTTTAAATCTGATTTTTAAAAAGATGACAGATGGAAAATTATTCAAAGGAGTCTTTTGGAGATTTTCTCAAGGATAGATGTTTAAAACCAAAATTTGCAATTTTTACCTAAAATAAATAGGAGTTAATCTTTTTGAAGTGCATCAAGTTCTTCGAGAAACAGGAACTAAGGAGATGTAAATTACAAGAGGAACTTACTACACGATTTTAATAAGAGAAGGTTTGAATTTCTCGATAAACTATCTCAAGGTTGTGGGTTCTACCATAAACCCTCCCATCAGGTACCTAAGTGCATTTATTTGGTTAGGTGATTATTGCTATATCGATTCTGCGGATTGGCTTTTTTTCGCCATATTGATTTTTTTAATTTCTCAATCTGAAAAGAATGATAAAAGCATAGATTGCTGAAAATTTGGTGAAAATTACATCATATTACGATTAATTGATATTTTCGACAATACAGTCGACCCGAAGGAAAAATTACGATACCATCGTCTAGATAGGAAAAAGACGGCAAAACAGATAAATTCGGAAACTGAATTTATTATGGAATTATAGACTTTCAAATTGTTTATTTGTGAATTAGTGATTGTATATAAAACTAAAAATAAATTGTATTAACGAACCTATCTTTTCATTTATCTTCCCCTGGGGAATTGAGTCTTAACAAACAGCATAGCATTATATAATTTGCTTAAGTTGTAGTAATTAAGAATAATATTATGTTTTTTATATAATCTAGCTGCCCAGCAGGCTTGTTCTGCTGTTAAATTAGTTTAATATAGGCGGCAACAGAAATACATCTTCTGTGAAAATTTCAACTGTCCAACTATCACGGTTCATGAGATACAGCCGGGTGACAGACGGACGGACGGACAGACAGCGGAGTCTTAGTAATAGGGTTCCGCTAATTACCTTTTGGAAACGGAACCGTAAAAACAAACGTACACGAATTGAGGCCTCATTCTTATTTTGGCTGGATAAAAAATACAAATTACGAAATTGGGACACTTTCTTTTAAAATTTGCTAAGATTTTAGTCCTTTCACATTTATGCTTTACTACAACATACACATGCTTATATATACAATAAATGAGTGCGGAATTAAATCACAAGATTAATAAATAACGGATTATTTATGTACTGAATGCTAAATTTATGACTAAATGCTAATTTTCCCCAGAAACTTACTAAAATTAAGGTGTCATTGAAATAGCTATAAAAGAGGCATAAAATCTTTAGGTAAAAATAACTATAAATTAGAGATACACTAGAATTAAGATTTTTCGGTCTTTTTTTGCTGTTGCAATGTTGTTTAAGTAGAAGGTGATAAAAAAAATATACTATTTAATAAATTTAATAAACATACTATTCTTACATACATACGAGATACGCAGACGGTTTAATTGACTGATTATCAGACAGACACATTTTATTTTTTCTTGAAAATATACTATATATATATATATATTTACCTATATAATACAACTTCTAATTTAAAAAGCTGCTTTGGTATCGGTACGTATTTGGTAGCCATAACTGTCCGTGGTCGTCAGTGGCCAGGCAACGTATCAAGTTTGGTATCAAGGTACATGTAGTTATAGTAGGCCAATTAAGGACATATTTCGGCTCCAGCCAGTTTCGGTCGCTTCCACTGTCGCCGAATAAAGAACAAAAAAGTCCTCAGCGAAAATTGCATCGAGGTCTCGAATCAACTTTTTGTTTTGCCTTGTCGTTATTTACCGTATATTTTATATGAAGAGGGTAACAAACCCATTCTGTTAATGATTATTTTTCGGACGTTCACATAAGTTGTCGTGCCCATCTTTATATGGTTTCAAATATATTTACATATAAATATTGTGAAATATGTAGGTAAACTTATAATAGTTGTTTTAACAAAAGCTATTGAATTATCCATCGTTAAACTTTATTTATTGCTATTTCGGCTCGTGGAACCGAAAATGTGTGCATAATGACACTATAAAACTGCGTATTTATTAACACACAAATTATTAAAATACAAACTTGGATAATTTAATCGCTCTCTTATTTAATTTCAATATACAAAACATAATCGATTATCGTTATTCGATAAAGTGTTTAATTTTAAAGAAATTATTAGCCAATGTAACACAGAAGATATTTTTAATACGTTAGTTATTTTTGTATTTATGATTTTCCTTTTGCTGAATATAAAAGGAAATTATCAGGAAACTTAAGTTATGTCAACGGAACTTTAAAGCAACTTATGTTTAAATTGCCGGGAGGTACAATGTGTTCTTCATCAGTGTACAATAAAAAGTATTCTAGCTTATAAATAGAATAACTTAACAACTTAACTTTACAAATCGGTCAATCATAAATCCAGTCGTGTTGAGATACATTCTTTTAAGAAAAAATTCATGCTATTTGTCCAGAATCAACCAGAAGCTTGTACTACAAGAGTTTATAATTTTTTGGTTGTAACACAATATCTGATTGAAAGGTTACTTACAGTTTTAGCAAATTTTTTATGTCTCTTTCTAAAGACTCTAAACTCTAGAAAGTCCCTAAGTAAGAAAAGAAAGAAACCAGAGTAGAAAGGTTTAGGTGATAGTTGGGCATAGGTAGAAATATCTATTGATCCATTTGACATGCATTATATCATATCATTGCCCTTTAAACTAAAAGACCTATTTTAAATATATTTAAAAGTGACATAAATTGGAATATTTAAAAAATGATCAAATTCTTAAATATTTCTCTATTAATGAACTTTGATATTTTGGTACGCCTGGTTATAGTTATAGCACGTTTGTAAGAAAATTAATAAAGTAGTTCAAAATATTTTTGTAAGTTTGAGGCTGTTATCACTTAGTCAATATTCGTCAAATTAGCATTTAATGCAGCAGTCATCGACCCGCGTTTGCCACCACCGACCGACCTGCACCTGGGAACGCAGAGTGCCGCTTTTTGCGACGGCTACCCGACTCCATGCAGTTGCTGTGACTGCCTTTGCGCACCCGAATTGCTGCCAAGAACTTTATTTGGGTTGAGTACACAACAGGCTCTTGATAAATCCGATCTCAAAAACCTGTTTATATCCACGAAGTACATGTATAATTTTTATTATCATTATAAATGGATGATCTAGCGTTACTTCGTATATAGCGATGTTTTATACATCCTAGTTGTTAGGCCGCCGGCCTATCCTTAGTTTAGACAAGGGCAGTTGGACTAGTCCATGACGCGGGCTCAGTGCGCATTGTTTGGATCCCACATTCGTTTTTTAGACGTAAGCAGGTTTTCCTAACAAAAATTAAGCCAGAGGTTAGTTAGGTAAGATTAATACCCATTGGTACACGCCAATGGGCCAATGGGCCCGAATAACTACTTACCTACCCGGCGACCGATGACATGGTAAAAGTGTAAAGGTTTCATTTTTGCATTTTGACTTGATTCAACATATAAAAAGGACTGATTTTAATTATAAAGAAATTTTACTGCGAACTGCCAGCTGAATGGCTGTTCTTGGGTGTGTGAACAAAGTCATGGGAGTAGCATATATATCGCAATTAAAGGGGAAAACCCAAAATCATACGGCGCAGTTGGGTGATAAAAAAAAAAATTACAATATAACGATATTCAAAGTTAAGCAACGTTCGGCTTGGTCAGTAATTGAATGGGTGACCGCTTAGCGGCACACTTTTTGATTTTGTTTGTGTTTGCAAATTACGTAATGGTAGGTACGGAACCCTCGGTGCGTGAGTCCGAGATGCACTAGGCCGATTTTTTACATATATGGAAAGGGCTCCTCCAGAGTGTTATCATTCAAATTTTGTGTCCAAAACTGAGCTATTATATTTTTATGTTTGTCTGTCCGGTTTTATGGTTCAGTATCCAATGGTAAAAAATCAATACTTATTGTTTCATCCAGCCATTTGACGATATGTAGAGTTCCACAGCCGTATGGTGAAAACTAAACCATTATAGTATAGTTATATCCATTAGTTTGTAAATTTTACGGTTTGAACCAAATGCCTAAGTTTTGTTCTGTTTGTCCGTCCAGCCGTTTTACAGTTTTTAGCAGCTTTGTTAAAACAGGGACATCAATCTTTTATGTAGCAACGGAGTAACGGGATGACGAAAATAGAGGGAAGAAAGTAGGTGAGAAAAAAGTATTTAATAACTTTTACTTGACTTCTGACGATTTCACGGAACTATAGCACCTATACAATTAGGTAGCTGTAACAACGCAGAAAAAGAAAAGAGTGGAATTTATAGTATATTTCAATGAAGCGGAAACAAATAACAAATACCTCCATGTTGCCTTGGTGGAAAATGGAGTGGACTTAATGAGTTGAACACCTTTTAGAGGGCGCTTGAAAGAAGCCATCTTTATAAATCAGTGGATGCCCTTTTGGATCCAGCGGAGGAAGTATGGCAACCGCAGGGCCTTTATGTGATTTCAAGAGTTATTAACATAATTTATTACACACTAAAAGTGCTGATAAAGGAATCTATTGGGTAATTTTGCGATCTAATGTCAGAGAGATATTATATTATTTAATAGCTTCTTCCTCGACTTTACCTATTACCCTCTTAAGTTTAAATCGGCATTTAATGTAGCTATACTCTGCCCTAAATTCTTAGAGTTCCGTAGCTAATGGCAATAATGGAACCGTTTTAGTTTTGTCACTTTCATCCGTCTGTATACAGTTTCATTGTTTTTTTGCATTGATTTTGATAAATCTTTACAGGAATGTCACCGAGCTTTGCTCTTGAATTAACGCTATCTCACTATCTTAATATCGAAACAACGACCGCACTTTGCTCGTAAATTCACGGTAGATACGAATATCTTTCGTCGCTGTTTTTGTAAAATTCCCAAGGTTTTCAACCTTCAATAACATTAATAGAACATTCAGTTTGAGGCCCCTGCTCGGAAAAGTTGTTGAAAATACTTCTAGTTGTTGAAAAATCTTGTTAAAAATATGGGTGCAAACTTAAAAAGTCTTGTATTCCTGTAAATCCAGACTTACTTCCTGTACGTCGTCAGGAACTGGCAATAATATACATTCTATCCCTGGTTTACGACGTATGGGTCATATATATTAAGAGCTACCGTAGTCTAGATATATATCATTAGTAGCAGTGTTGCAGCGATGGGACAATCATTTGTCACGCAGAACTAAAGTGGTTGGTGAAACGAGGATGTCCACCACATTGTGATGTGGATGTGTATCCAAGCCTCTGGTTACCCCCTAACGATAGGAAACGTGATGATATACATACATACATCTACTTCTAATTGAAACTACTCAACCAGCCCCCTTATTCAACTCGTTATAACTATATACTATATGAATTTATAGCAAATGGTATTCAAGAAGACAAGGATTCTAGATCATTTTATACATCGTTGTAGGATCCGACAGTAAAAAGATATCGATCAGATGACCGTAATCATATAGCGATTAAGGGTTTTGAATTGCCCTCTAGGAATGTTTATTTTTCCGTCTTGGCACTTCGTTTGATCAAAAACTGTAGTTGGCTATGTAACTTATTTTATTTACAAAAGCGTTTAAAAATCGAAACAGCTTTTGGCAAAAAATTAATTACATTCGCACATTTGTCCAACGCTGGTGTTAGCTTTATTATTTCATTAGCATCGTTATTTGCTTGTAGCTTGCAGCTTGGATCCCACGATGTGTCTGGTTGCGCTTTCTCATAAAACCTGTCGCATGCAACTGGAACTGCACCGCGGTAACTTTCTATACCTAATAAGGATAGGAGAACACATTTGTCATATAGTTAATGCATTTACTTACTTACTGACTGCGTATAACCCTTATATTCGTACATACATACATACATACATACATTTTATTCGTAATCATTGAACTAGGTAAACTGTAATGGAATTCGCTGTACACGGTGTACCTTTCACTACACTTTTTCTTTTGATTTTGTCAAATGTCCTGATTTTTCCGGGAAGTCCCGCTTTTGGAGAAAGCTTTTACGCCTTTGGCCAGTTGTCCCAGAAATTATATGAATTGAAAATGATCATTAGCTAGTTTTATCTGCACGGCGAAAATTTGTCAGTAATTTCACCAAAGAATTGATAGAGCATTTATGAGAGCTGGAACACTTTTGATTTGACGTAAGCAAAACCGACCATTTGCGAGTCTGGCTCGCGCACCGAGAACGGTAAAAAAGAATTAGTTGAGCCAAGATAATATCGTTTCATATATGCACCAACGAATATTTGCTTCATCCAAGATATTATTTCTCTTAAATATTTAAAATAATATGAAGTTAACATAAGATCAAATTTCTTTGAACCAGTAAATAAAACTTTATCAGTTAGAAACAATATTTAATTCATTGAAGAAAAAAATGCTGCTTTATTTGAAACACTTAGTTTTCTTGGGCGTAGAACTTCGTGTGTTATTGCACGGAAGAATTTTGTAGTTTACACAAGAAAATAGTGCTCTTAACTTGACTACGGCAGATTTTTAATTAATAACATTATATTTTAGTTAAAAACAAAAAAATGTTTCAGTCCAAAATTCCATAGTTATCCGTCAAGATTAAATAAAGTTCCTTAAGGAGCCCTACGCCTCTTTTCTGGAGGCTTGGGCCATATAAAGTCAGTCTACCGCACTGACTTAGTGTGTCTTGGCAGACGTTTGTCGAGATAGCCCTACTGCAGAGGCACCGGCCTCTTTTCTGGAGGCTTGGGCCATATAGAGTCAGTCTACCGCACTGCCTTTTTATGACTTGGCGGAACGTTTGTCGAGCTTAGTAGCTATTCTCGCCTTTAGCTAATTATACATTGCTATGTTTAATTATAAATTGTTACGACTATTTATCGATCCTTCTTAAACATGGAAGAAAGAAAAGTGTTCCGCTAAGTGGTCACCCATCAAAGTACTGACCACGGTCTACGTTGCTTAACTTAGCTTATCGTTTCAGATAGACGAATGCGACTGGGCCACGAGCTTTTCGATTCTCATATAATAATTTACTGTAGGTTTCTTGCATAAACTAATACTAATTTGACGCAAAAAACCCTACCATAAACAATTATTTACAATTACCTATAATCCAACACGAAATTCTATGAAGGACAGTGATGAGGTTCATTTAGTTTTAAAAATGCAGGTATTTACTTAAACGAAAAGAAAATTCGTTCAAAGCGATACTAGCTGATTAATTCCAATGAAAATGCTTAATATCTTAAAGCAGGTATTTTATTTGTTTTAGACTAAAACAAGAGTTTCAGCTTAAAATATCATATTTTGAGTCAAAAATCTAACAAATTCTGTTAAAATTATTATTTTTTCTAATTCAAAACAATATTATCTTAACTGAACATTTCAATGGCTTTGATTTAAGATACAATTATTTTAATTGAAAGATACAGTTTTTAATAAGTGACGTCGCAGATTTAAGAAAACCATGATTTTGGCGCAAAATAAATTATATCAAAGCAAAATATTTTTTTGTTTCAAACGAAGAAAAATAAAATTTTGCATATAAAAATGTATTTATTTTATACAAGAACATTAACTGTCTTAGGGTAATTAATTTAAGTTTGGTTGATCTAAAACGTACATTTATTTGGTTAAAAAAAAATTTCTTCATACGAAAAGAAGTTTATCAATTTAGATTGATAAAATGAAATTCTTTCCAGGAATTAATATTGCCTTCTGTGAACAAAATATGTCCAAAATAGTAGGATTTCTTGACTGAATGCAAATTATTTTGGTGGAATAGAACTTGGAAACTCTTTTTTTTCCGTGAGGGTACAAACTTATTAAATGTAGGTAGTTATTCCATCATGAGATCAAGTCTCTTCTTCTTATCAGTTTTTGGGTTTGTTCCTATGTTTGTGATGTAATATCTTGCTTCTTGCCAAATTCATTATTCTAGGTTAACGGAAAGCAACCCATAGGTTTTGATTTATTTGTGTTACAATATGCGACAAACATTACAGACAGTTTTTAATATGTATTAAATATGTAGATTCAAAGTGTTGTTTGGTCTCACTCAAGTTTTAAATTTTGCTAACATGTGTTCAGATCAAGGTTGAGATTGTACTTGTTACCTACTATCTCCTATTATTAATGTGAAGGTAAGTACGTAGACTTAAAGTCTTCTAGATAGATGTGTCTAAGTAAGTTACTAATATATTGACTATAACATATGTATTATTTATTAAGGTCTGTAATTTTTCTGAAAATAAACTTCTTCTTATATATTCTTATTCTTATTTTAGGTCCATTTTTATTGCATTGACTTCAAAACTTGATTTATTTACAACTTTAAGTGATCTTGATATTTAAACTTGATACCTCCACGCGGTCTTGAGTAAAAGGTTTCACGCTTCTCCTCCACAAAAGAACGAGGGATGTTTGCAAGACCCATGACCGTCTCTTGTACTGTCATCTGCATATCAATGTATGTTGTTGATGACCAAAATGTCATTGATATGCAGTAGAAACAGCGTAGGAGACAGTATAGAGCTTTGTGGGACACCAGCATTAATGCTATCAGAGCAACTACCGTCAACTACGGCTCGTATGATGGCTATGTATATCGTATGATAAGATGGTAACTTCGATAGAAGACCCTGGTGCCAGACCCGATCCAACGCCATCACTATGTCCAGGCTACATGCCAATGCTTCCCCCTGACTCTCAATGGCTAGTGCCCATCGGTGTTGTGGGATACACTCAAAGGTCACCAGTCGAGCGACCGTGGCGCAACCCATATTGACGGTCGCTGACGAGGTCGTGTTTTTCTAGGTATTTTAGAAGCTAAGTGTTGATCACACGCTCCATCACCTTGGAGAGGAGCGAGGTAATAGCGATAGGCCTGTAATTCGATGGATCTGATCTATCGCCCTTTTTGGGCACCTGGTGCACATTAGCAGTCTTCCATGAAGACGGAAATTGCCTAGTATGGGAGGAAAGCGCGAAGTGGCGCGTGAGTACAGGACATAACTCAGGAGCACATTGCTTAAGCACCACTGCTAGTATACCGTCTGGCCAACTCAACTTAACGTCTAGAGAAACAACGCCCGCTGTGTTATGGTGATTTTCGGCATGGTCTTACCACCTTTACACCGCGGTATAGTAGGTTAATACAGCGCCTTCGTCGTTCATATTCGAGTTTGATGCAAACAGACTGCCCAGAAGATTGGCTTTCTTTTTAGCACTATGGGCTAAGTCCCCATAGACCATCGGTCTTTCGCAGTGTTGGTAACGATGACTGGCAAAAGTTCCGTTCGGCGGCTTTAGCAAACGACCTGAAACGAGGACTCCCAGAGGGATAGCTCGCAAGTCGCCCACCTATTTTCGCGATAAATTAGAATTTTGCTCTTATTATTGAACCTCGAGGCAGCATTTAATTTGCGTTTTAACCCAGAAATATTAACTTATTATTACAAGCCGTGGTCCAACACAGTTTGCTTAAGAATTTTAGCTTCTCTGCAAGACCTATTAAACCACTGACGTTTTTTTACACCGGCAGCTACTCGCGGGTTAGGAATAAAACATTCCATACCAGCTAGTAAAGTCTCAGTGACTGCGGCTGCGCAGACGTCAGGATCTTCTAAGCTAAAGCAGAGCTGCCTCCACGGGTACGGTGTATAAAATTCTTGCAATCCATCTTAGTTTGCCGACTTATAATGCCACACACGACGCAAATTCGTTCGATGGATCGGGTTGCGTGCATGACACTTGAGTCCGAACGAGACAGTGGTCCGAAGAGCCATGAGGCGAATGGATGATGGAAGCTTTCTACTTATAATAAGTTTTGTACGGAACCCTCGGTGCGCGAGCCAGACTCGCACGTGGCCGAATGTTTTAGTTTCAATCAATGACGTAATTGTAAATTTAACTATTTAAAAACTCTTAAACAAGATATTATTTAATTTTAGATCTAGAGCTTTACTTTTGTGGTATTCTTTATATATAGTTTAACACACATAATAAAAAAATATAAAGGACATATTGGATGCTCTATCTATTTTTGTCATCTATTTTTTTATTGCAAAACTAAACAGTTTTGATAAGACACATAACTTAAATATAAACTATGGCAAGATGGCACTAATTTAAAACAGAGACATACGGATATAACAAGTGTATTGTTGGAATTATATGGTTCTACAAGAACTATAGTAGTAAGTAAGGTCCTATTTTCAAGACAGTGCGAAAATATCGAGAAATAATTGTTTAAAAATTAATAGCAAAAGTGTTCATAAATATCTCTTCTTCCCGACCTCGACTGATGACGTCTAGATTATGTTTTTCAATAATAATTTGAAGCTTATATATAATTAAGGTTTTGAGTGAAACTGCTGAATTACCTTTATAGAGCACTTTCCCAAAAAATATTTTTACTCGACTACGGCGATGCCTAAAGATGGGGGATTTAAGCGGTCTATGTATTTATGTTATTATTTTCCTATTGAGCCGATTTTAATGAATGAGGAGTTAGTCGATTCGTTATTATGGTCCAGGTGACATAGGCTATGTGACGTCATATTGAATTCAATATGGCAGATATAACATTTATAATACCCTGCGCACAATCTCAGGTATATCGTGTGTGGTACCGAATGAAAGCCCTTGTCGAGAACATTCCCATTACCTAAATAAATATTTTACAAGTTAATTTCACCATTCTAAAAAAAATTAACATTGTATCGTCTTTCATATTAAATGGGGTCAGGCTTTGGATTTTAAACTTCCACGTTATGTTGTGTTTATTGCAGGCAAATGGGTGGCTAGCTTTTTGTCCGGCAGACGCATACGAACTGTAGTTGACGGTAGTTGAACTGATAGCATGGATATTAATGCTGGTGTCCCGCAAGGCTCTGTGCTGTCTCCTACGCTGTTTCTACTGCATATCAATGACATCTTGGACATCAACAACATACATTGCTATGCAGATGACAGTACTGGAGACGCTTATTACACGGGTCTTTATTAACTTGTGTCTCAAATTGAAACCACACTGTCCAAGGTCTTTGACTGGGGACGGGTAAACTTGGTCCGATTCAACCCTACAAAGACACAAGTGTGCGCGTTCACCGTTAAGAAAACCCCATTCACTGTACTCCCACAATTCCAGAACACTCCCCTCCCCATCTCCAAGAGCATTGGGATCCTTGGTGTTGACATCTCCAGAGATGTTCAGTTCCGAGATCATTTACAAGATAAGGTGAAGCTGGCGTCCAAAAAACTTGGTGTACTCAACAGAGCGAAGCAGTAGTACTTCACGTCGGACTTTACAAGTCGCAAGTTCGGCCCCATATGGAGTACTGCTGCCATCTCTGGGCGGGTGCACCCGGATACCAGCTTTAGCCCTACCCGGATACCAGCTTTAGCCCTTTTGACTTGGTTCAACGACGGGATGTGACAATTTCAAACTCACTTGCGGTATCAAGCCCTTAAGTCTGAGAAGAGACTTTGCCTCCCTGTGTGTGTTCTACCGCTTGTAAAATGGGTTGTGTTCTGAAAAATAACCGCTCGCCATCGGCAGGGAATACATTCTCACACCTTAGAACCTAAATGGTCGCGTACAGTGCGGTTTCAGACAAACTTCCTCCCGCGAACGCTTAAGTTGTGGAATGAGCTCCCTGCCAAGGTTTTCTTCAACAAAGAAGTTATTAGATTTCTGAAGGGTCGACAACGCGCGACCGATACCCCTGGTGTTGCAAGCGTCCATAGGCTACGGTGACCGCTTACCATCAGGCGCACCGTAAGCTTGTTTGCCACCTTAGCGGTATAAAAAAAAAACGTCCTACCGTTTAAGAAAAACCCCTGCAGAAAAAACATACCTAAATGCCCTCTTAAAAAGTATTCCGTTTTTTTAATTTTCCAGGAGGATACTAAAAACGTTTCTCGTATTATACAGTCTAACACAGTCTTAGAGTATTTCCAGCAGTTTTCTTTACCTACTCGACTTAGACTTTTCCCTTGATCACATGAAATGGCGATCCATACGAGCGTATATCAGCCTAAAACGACCGGCCCGCTTGGACCTAGATTATGTGTGTCCCAGTTAAGTAACTCTATTTATGGCTAGGACATATCCGCCTATCCTCAAGAAAATAATTTTGTGTGTAGCTAATCAGACTAATTAAATGATCCGAACCGTCTAAAAGAAGCAAAGAAGTCACTCTGATTGAAGTAAAGTATCTACTTGATCTACTTTACTTTATATTTGTACAAAGGACTGTATTAGTTAGTTACTTGGCTTAAAGTTTTCTGGTACCTAATTTATCGAATGATGAAATAAATGCTCTTAAACAAAAGGCTAAATGTTAATTAATTTAATTACTTATTTCTGTCAATTTCGGACAAGTTTTTGATACTTTTAAATTAGTTCCGAAAATCCGAAACTCTAACTGTATTAGAAATTAGGATAATTTTTTTTAATTGTCATTAAAAAAATACATACTCTCGTTTAGATTGAATCATTTTGTCAGTTATCACACAAATGTTAGATATTGTATGTATTACATAACGTCAACTGTAGAAAGCAGATCAATAAGAGATATGCACGTTAAAATAAACAGGAAATTCAGTTATAATGGTTTAAAAGTGTCTTCACTAGTAGGGTTTCCACACAACCGAATTTTGTGCGGATGGTCCGGATTTCGTAACCACGTGCTACGTCCGTAGTTTTGTTCGGACTCGCAATTAGGTCCGGATTTTTCAATTTTTTTTTTTTTTAAAAAGTCTATGTGTCGCTAAAGTACGTGGTGGTGTTCAGAATCAGAAATACATATCCAAACGAAGGCGTAAAAAATTAAGTTGGGTTTGTAGAAGGACAAAATAAATAATCATTGTAGGTACGTTTTTTGTTTTGCAAATAAATAAACTTGTTGATTAGTAATTTTTTTTTTATTTCTTCTAATATTCACATACTCAGAGGGACTTTTGGCCCTGAAACATTTGTCTAACGGATGGGTCGATATGCGAAGTTAAGCAACGTCGAGTGTGGTCAGTGTCTGGATGGATGACAGCCTGTGGCGCATTTTTCTGAGGTCCTCTGTATTTCGAAGGGTACTTTGAACCGTTGGTGTTGTCATTTGTCATCATAACAAGTCAGAGGCCTTAAGGCAGCTTGAAAACTAGGCCATGATTGACTATAGCCTGTACCTCCCTCTCCGAGAAAAGGCCTGTGTCCCTGCAGTGGAGCGTATACTGGCTTAGGTGATTTACACATCCATCTCTCTTCTACTTCTGGAAAAAATGTTCAGGCGTCCGGACTTAACTTTTAATAATTATGGCAACCCAGGTAGGGTAGGCACTCTGAACATACATAATTCTGGTATAGGTAATACTTAATTCCCCTTCACCGTGGTCGAGTTCGACCAGCCCAATCTAGGAAGCTCTGGGAATAATAAAAAAATCCTATCAAACTGTCGTTACCTAATTTATTTTCGAACATACAGTTAAAAGCTACTTTTTTTTGTCTCAAAAGTTTGCGGACTCAATGAGTAAAAAGCTATAAATCAATATATAAATACCATGGCACAGTAAGACAAACACCATCAAAGTAAAACTACCTAACACCTACCCAATGACATTTTTATGCAAAAAAATGGGAGGCAAACAAAAAAATAAGTAGACTTTTGTCTGCAGGCACCTAGGTATTTTAGACAAGAAGATTGTCACGTAGTTTACCTAACGCTGCCCAGTTGATTTGGATTCTTCATTGACCTCTTTCTCGAAGTTGGATCAGGGCTGTAGCTAGAGTTGAATCTAAGGTAGGGCAGCGGTGGTTTCATGCACGGGTACGGCGCAAGTAATTTTTCTATCTTTCATTATTTTACCTGCTTGTGAGCGCGAGTAATTAAGCTAGAAGGTAATTGGGTGGGATCGCGGGAAAACAAGAGCAAAATGGTATTAATTAATAGTACGGGAAAACAATTTATATATATTATACCTTAGTTTATGGTACTTTAAGGTAGGGCATTAGTATTTCAAGGTAGGGCATTGCCCCACAATGCCCCCCCTTAGCTACGGCCCTGAGTTGGATTTATCTAACTGCACTACTTACCATAGTTAGTTTTTTTTTGTCAACAACTTCGAGAGTATTATCCTCAACAACAGCAGGTAGAGTTGGGGTCTAAAATTTAATTTGAACCCTTGTGTTTTAACTTGAAACTGTTGTGATTTGAACGGCAAATTTGTCAAATATGCGAAAGTGAGTCTGTTCGTTTATCCTGCTTCACGTCGCAACGGAGCATCCAATCAAGCTTTTTATGGCTATAACTTAATTCTACTGGTACGAACTATATAGAGCTACAGCTACAGCTTGCTATAGAAAACCTTCTTACCAGTTTACTCAAGGGTTTGCCGCATATGGTAATCCCACGCTGAAAACCAAATTTAGCGCGAGTGGAGCAGCTGTCAAAAGCTAGTAAAATAAAATCTTTGCACATCTATAAATATTTTATCAGGAAGAGTAAAAAACGACGACACTACAGGAATTATCAAACGTTGCGCTGTATAAATACGATATTAAAAGCTTGCTAGAGTTCGTACTTAGTTCTCTCTGAACTCGTAAACCTGCAAAAATTGGAGTTTGTATACTTAGTTCTCTGTGAACTCATAAACCTGTTAAAATTGGCTTTAATGTGGTATAAATATAGTGTCCACTAATTCTTACAATTAACTTGTAGGGTCGTTTAAGCTACTAAGTTAGCTACTATTAGGGCAGTAGCTTTTTCTGTAGAGTTTATCCCAGAAGTCGACCACACACGAGCGAGGAGTCGAGATGTTCATAATGAGGCGCACAACACAGGAGAGAGCCGGGGCGACGCGCGACGGCCGGCGGGACTTTACAAAAAAACGTGAAGTAGTATTAGAAACAGCTCGGTGTGTATTTACGTTGCGCGGGCGCAGGTTTGCTGAGTAAACAGTGCTGGCTGCCAAGCCTTGTCGCGCCCTGCCGCCGACGCCGCGCTGCCGAGACACGTTCCAAAACTAACACCTATCTCGGTGTAGCGTGTAGCGATACTAGCTCTCGTTTTAATCTTAAGACTATTTGTTACTTAAACTCCGGTAGCGCTGAGCTGTTTTAAAAATTTACTAAAACCGATTTTAACCGAAAGAAGTAGGCCCAACTAGGAGCGTAGCAAAGGCTGTATTATTTACCTTATCGAATTTAAATTTTGATGAAAAGTAACACAATGGTATAAAGTAGATGGAGCAGTTCATACGAGGATATGCTGTGAAATTATGAAACGAGGCAAAACGAGGAAGAAATGAAGATTGTCAGATGGCGACTAGACACTGGAAATGATGGTTTATGATTCATACATTCATATACGTATGAAGCACTCTCTCTCGTCGAACGAAAACCTCTGTCTCCGATGTTGTTCTCAGATGCTTTTGGCATATATTGCTCATAAATTAACGTTTGATATATATGATGATCGGTGGCTTGAATAAGCAAAAGTGTCGCTATCTGCAAGGCACAGGTTTGGACTATTTTAAAGCCAATTTAAAATTGCAAGTGCTGCTTTATAAACCATCCGGATTCTGGATAATCTTCGGTGGAGTGTAGGGACACGAAACGAGAAGACTGTTCCTGAACGCAGCCATGAGGGCCATATACTCTTACATTGTTCGTATATGGAATAACTAAATATTAATCTGGGCACCACAGAGATTGTGGGAATTCTGGAGCTTAAATTCAATTACATACATACGTACGTTGGATTCAGAAATCTTTCAGTATATTTGAATTTACTTACTTAGGTACATTTCAATATTATGCCATGTTTATAGCGTTGTTTTAGTGCTATCAAATAAACAATAGATTAATTACTGACAGACTATCAACTATTTAAGTTCTGCCTTAATCAAAATGTCTATGGGCAACAACCACTGACGAAATAAACGCATAAATCATAATCAATCAGTTTGTTTTGCGACATTGCTTGTTTTTAACCAAGACTAAGTACTGCAATGTACGTTACACACGTGTCAGAACCAGGTGATTTATATCGACCTGTATAACCCCCCAGTTTCTCGGTTTCTGACTTGAATTAATTAACTGTTAGCTTATCACATATTTGCATAAAAAATCAATTGACAAATGCAAAGTACTAAAAAGCAGTCTCGATTCCCATCTGTATTAGATACCGATCTACTAAAAAGGATTTGACAATAAGCCTAAAATAAAAGCACGTCGTGCTAATACGCTTTATAAAGAGAACATATGATATATTTTCTTGGACCTAGATTTAGTTTAGCAATGCTAGTGCCTATCAGTGCTAGATGTATTAGTGCTCAAGCTAAAAGCGGTCCAAGCCACATCTGTGGCACGTACGGCGATCCCTAGGGATGCTGAGTGGTTTATCGTCGTAAGACCATTCGTGGTCCACAAATATTGAAAGTGAGCTCGCGATGCTTTAGAAATATAAGAGCGAATGGTCGACAGAAATATTGTGCATTTATTCAGTTCTTGCTTTGTTGTTCGCCAGACAAGCAAACAGACAGGCAGACAGTCGGGCGACTGGCAACCGGGTTATTAGGGTTTCGTTGTTTACTTTTAAGTTGCGACCCCTAAAATTATGAAGTCTGACTACTGTACAAGGTAGAAGTGAATAAATTTTACTTAATTTAATCATTTAATGGTAGATTTAGCGTTCCAAAATTAAATGAAACTTTGTAATTTTCCTTTTTAGGCCAAGGAAGTAGGAGCATGGAAATGGAATTTATGTAGTTATCATTATGGAGCCTATGTAAAACACACACACAGCCATTACTCTAAAAATGATAGCAAAAGATTCTCCGGTCTGAAACGGTACAATAACGCAAATTTAACGATTTCGATTGTCGGACCTATTATAATAACTTCCCTCAAGTGAATGTGTTATGAAGTGTGAATAAAGTAAAATAATTTAGAGGTATTTTATAAAATGTCTCATTACATTTTTTAGCCCTGAAACACCGATTTATTAAATTTTGTATAACTAACACTATTTTTAAGTGATTAGTACATACATAATTAAGCTCTACCGCTTGTATAATGGGTTTTGTTCTGCACAATAATGTCACGGCTACTTTTTACCATAGCACCGCTCACCATCGGCAGGAAATTCATCTTCACACCTCAGAACCTAAATGGTCACGTACTGTGTACGAGCGTTTTTGGAAGTAGGTTCTGAGTTTTACCTACCTATGCTTACAGAATTTTTTTTGGTGAAACATGCTGCGTTTTCCCTGTAAAACATGCAGTAAAAACATCGGTTCCAGTTAACGAAAGGAAAATTTAATTTCGGGTTTGCACGTTGTAGTTACTTCTAAAAGTGATAAAAACGGATACTTGTGTGTGGATTTTTAAACTTTCTCGGCTGTTATCAATATGTTTACATGTTTCGGGTTAACCACGACTAGATTTCTTGAGTTTTTGATATTACAGCACAGTTGCATGCGGGGTGTGTGTGTGGGTCAGTATTTTCTCAGTACCCTCTTTCGTGTACAACGACTGCGTCCCGTTGCATAGTCTTCTTCGGGCGGTTCACTTGTATTGTCCAAACTCTGTAACTCCTCACGAACTCGGCACACTACGCTAAAGGTGACACTAGGTGCACTCATTTTAGGCTGTAAACAGTGTTTGCACAATCTAACGATTGGATTTAGCAATGACGCATAGTGCCGAAACATTGAGAGCTAAAGAAATCTAATTATGGTACCCGAAACATATAACATATTAATAATAAATCAATATTGAAAGACCCATCGTTAAGAAGTTATTTAGCACTGTTCTGTCCCCATTGCGATAATAAAGTGCATGAGAGTTATATAATGATAGGGAAAGAGCGTAGACAAAAGAGAACACACATAATCTCTATGAACAGTAGGTATTTTAACAAACATGCCTTTTGGACACATTATCTATCTTCATTATTCATATCATAGCAATATATATATACAATAAATAATGTTTATATCAAGAAAACTGAAAAGATGTATTGTATAGATATGAATATTGCATAAAATTCATATCTAAATACATCTTTTCAGTTTTCTGCATTTAGTGATTAAAGCACAAATTTTGACCTTTAAAATGCTACAAATATTTATAGCAAATTTAATATTCAGCAAAAAACTATATTTTGGACAAACTTTAACAATGTTCACTTAGAAATGATAAAATATAAAGGGACCAATTAAATGCAATCAAAGACTTCTTGTAAAACGTTTTAATATAAGCGCTTAAAATGTCATTGTAAGAAAATGAAACAATAAGAAAGACTCTAATTTCTGTAATTTTTCCTATGACACAGTTCTGTCAACGTCTGCATTTCGTTTTGTGTTTGCTTATGTTTATTAAAACAAGTTGGAAAGAGACAGAGACTGCAGGTTTGCTTCATCTTTGTCAAACTTTTGTGACCAAGCTCTCTATGCCTATGAAGAAGATTTCGTTCAATAAGTTTCTTTTTTGTCTTTCTAATGAATATTATAAGTGTATGCTAAACCATGGTTTCAATCTAAACCCAAAAATTTAATGGATTTTTTTTATAAAAAATAGGAATTCTGTCAGGAAATTTCAATTTCCTAACTGCTTGTAACTGATACAATAAACGTAACGGAAAAATATTCAAACTCTTTAAATATGCTTAAGTAAGATTTGCTTACGTTTGATAAAAAATACTTGCAAAAGTAAGATGGTGGATTCAGTGACCCGAGTAATGGGTAAAATGTCTTGCAAAAGCTACAAAAGCTTGCGTTGATGCAAACGGATATAGCTTCGTCGCAGCGGATATTAAATTTTTTTATTATCCGATTAGCTTTTCTGGAAAGAAGAACTTATGTTTTTAAAAGTTGTGTTGGGTGAATCAACCTAAGGTTTTTTAAACAATCGCTATTTTGAATAACATTATAAGACTTCTATTAAAATGTCTATTAAATTAACTGTGATATAACTCTTATTAACTATAAACTTACAACCTGCACACTATCGGTTACAGGCGCAACACAACCTAGAAAACCTTAAAAATTAGAATAGAGTTAGGTTCAGAGCATGTTCGCTCATGCCTAGTGTCGTAACTCTAAGTCAACCGTCACTAGAATGGTATATACCCTTTAATATATGCGGTGAGCCCTTTGTCTTTGTTGTCTGTTTGTAACTCTTTTCATTTTTGTGATGACAGACAGTTTAAGAGTATCATTATATGTAAAAAATAGCGCAAAAACTAAAACCCGACTTCGGAAAAAAACGCGCTTTATGTAGATAACTATCTAGAGAATAGCCTTAGTCACATGCTACATTGCCCTAAAATTCAATAAATTTTTCACTATATTTCGTCATATCAGCTCATATTGGTCCACTGCTGGACATAAGCATCCTCTATGGCGCGCCATTTCTCCCAGTCCTCTGCCTTCCGCATCCAGCCACCACCAGCCTCTTTTTTAAGGTCGTAGGTCCACCGGGCTGGAGGGCGTCCCACGCTTCGCCTTCCCATACGCGGTCTCCACTCTAGGACACGTCTGCTCCATCGCTTATCGGTCCTTCGACAGACGTGGCCAGCCCACTGCCGGTTCATCTGGCTAATTCTGCGAGCTATGTCGGTAACTTTGGTTCTCTTCCGGATGTCCTCATTTCGGATTCGATCCCTAAGAGATACTCCCAGCATAGCTCGCAACATTGCGCGCTGAGCGAACTTGAACTCGTGGACCAGCCCTGCTTTAAGTTTCCACGTTTCTGCAGTGTAAGTCAGGACTGGTAGGACGCATTGGTCAAACACTTCACTACGATTAAGGTAGGTTATTGCAATAATTCATACTAATCTATACTAATATAATAAATGCGAAAGTAACTTAGTTTGTTTGTTGCCTCTTCACGCTTAAACCGCAGTACTGATTAAGATGAAATTTGGCATGGAGATAGTTTGAGTCCCGAGGACGGACATAGGCTTGAAAACGTCAAGAGTGAGTCGGTTTTTATTTTCTATAATTAAGAAGTCGTCGTTAAAATCCTATATCGATAACCGAATTTAGGCAAAAGCTAGAAATATACATATTTATTATAGTTATTTTAGGGAGAGCCTTAAAGTCGTTAATGTCAAAAGGTAACATTGGCATTCTACGGATAAGCTCTAATTGGTAGGTAAGAATTTTGGATAAGAATATTTTATTAATAATATTTTGTTGTTTCGTCCTTTGAGTGCCCGATTTTTCTCGCATTTTTATATAGTTTTTGAACATTTTTTTTTAATTATTTTAAGATTCTATTTTCGTAAAGTGAAGATGTCAACTGCGAGGACCCCAATATTCTTGTAGATGGTAAGAGGTGTGTTCTAGAATTGTGGTGGGACCTTAGGAAATAGGGATTTCTCAATGATTCATATCGAAACGAGGGTTGTTAGCACAGCCTGTGTAATAAAGGTCTCCAGTAATGTCTTTTGTCAAATGACCACATATAAGACACCAGCATTATATTAATGCTATCAGAGATTATACCGTCAACTACACTCGTATGCGTCGGACAGAAAGCTGGCCACCCATTTGAACACCCCCTCGGGTAGTGCGTAAGATGGCAACTTCAAACTACCTTTTTTTAGGGAATCTGCAATAATAACAAAAAATCAATCAAAATCAAAATCTTTTTATTCAAATGGGTTACTAAGAACACTTTCGAATCGTCAAGTAAATTAACCACAACTAGCTTTACAAACTAATTACAATACTGTTTTATTGCCTGCGTCCAATAGGTAATCTTTGTAAAATCACAAACGAAACATAAAATTATAGTGTTTCAACTAATAAATACATGTTTTGTATTGAAACACTAAATAAAAAAAATTTACAACGTAAATAGTTTAATTTACAAAAAAAAACAATCAATATGTAGGTAATATTTCAATTGCCTATTGTTTTTCAGATTGCATAAGGGGGGGGCACCATTTGATACGTTAAAAGTCTTCAATTATTCAAACACACTTTATGGGACAGGCTTTTAACTACTTAGATCCAAAATATGGAGCCCATTTAAGGTCGTACAGAAAGACAGCGTAGACTTAGTAATAGGGCCAGTCTTTGGGTACAGAACCCTCAAAAACTGGAAAGCGCACCGCCCACTTATATTTAGAAATATGTATAAATACACATAACTCGTAATATCCACTAAAGGGGTGTTGCTTTAGCACATATGTATAGTCAGATATATAACACAATGTAGTGTATCGACTATATATATTTCTTTTGTTTGCTAAGTATGGAGATTTCTTTATCATAAATCTCGAATATTTGAAAAGTTTTATGGTTACACACCATTTCATGCAGTCACATAAGGGGGGGGCACCATTTGATACGTTAAAAGTCTTCAATTATTCAAACACACTTTATGGGACAGGCTTTTAACTACTTAGATCCAAAATATGGAGCCCATTTAAGGTCGTACAGAAAGACAGCGTAGACTTAGTAATAGGGCCAGTCTTTGGGTACAGAACCCTCAAAAACTGGAAAGCGCACCGCCCACTTATATTTAGAAATATGTATAAATACACATAACTCGTAATATCCACTAAAGGGGTGTTGCTTTAGCACATATGTATAGTCAGATATATAACACAATGTAGTGTATCGACTATATATATTTCTTTTGTTTGCTAAGTATGGAGATTTCTTTATCATAAATCTCGAATATTTGAAAAGTTTTATGGTTACACACCATTTCATGCAGTCACATAAATCCCTTTGTGTCCTTAAATATTCGTTGTTTTTATAATGGGTGGTGGCGGTGTGGCGGTGGCAAAACATACTGTAAGTAGGGTACCTAATACTTAGTGTAAAGTAGTGTAAAAAAAAATATACTTTGCAAATTACAAAATTTTTAGTTGTAAGTAGAAGAATAAATATACATATATTCGAGGGGCGAATTTTGGCGGACAGCTGAATTTTGTCTGTATGCAAGTTGGTCTTAACTCTCGAGATCCTAAATACCTACTTCATACATTTATCTCTTGAATTCCAGTCTCGAGTACTCGAGACTGATCCCAATAAGCTCCCTTGTTTCACCGCTACGGATACGCATTTATTCTCAGAATTTTCAAAATTCATTCCTTCTTTTTTTGAAATCTAATGAAATGCACAGTTTATTGACTCCTGAATAAAACCTCTTGCCTTTCCCTTGTTTTTCTGGGATCAAGTGTACACGTCGCAATTTTCCTTCTCAATTTTCTCTTAGGGCTGTAGTGTACAATAAATTTACAGCTTTGTGACGTCATCAGGGTTGACACAGCCTATTTCGCTCCTGTCTTTGTAAATCATTAATCAAAGTAATTATATAATGTCACCGTTACCGTCTCTTGTGAGTTTAGCGTTAAAATAAATATGATATATGGTGACAAAGTAACCCAATTCTAAATTAACTAAATATATTATTATTATTTATATTATATATAAGTATTAATTCTTTTAGTATTCTATTTTTAGACAGTAACTATTTCAAGTTATAGAATTCAAATTTAGTTTTCAATGTACAGGTTCTTTTTTTCGTTATTTATTATTTGTAGTTATATCAACTAGTAATAACTTCCAAATATACAATATATATTTAGGTCTTGGTAAAAAAAAAAACTTAGCAACCTTGAATGCATTTTAGCACCTACTAAACTAACTGCCTCACAATGATCTTCGTATAATAGTTATTTGTTCAACAAGTGGGCAAAGTTGTTTTTTGTGAAGAGTGTCAACTTTATCTCCCGAGCTAGCGAAGTATTATAGAATTGAAACACGAGCGTAGCGAGTGATTCTAATTAAGACTACTGAGCACAGCGATGGATTTTAAGGCAGGAGACCTAAAATAATTGGCTCTCGTGTGAAACAAACAACTTTTCACCTCTTTTAGCGCGAAAAATAGGTCTTAGGCAAAGAACACACTGAAGGCCATATGAAGCAAAAAGTTTATTCTAATTTACAAATACTACCTACTCTGCACCATTTAATAACTAAACAATAGATAGGTACTGACTGTTATTTTTAACATACGAACCTTTTGAAAGTCGCTAATTCGTAGGCTAGACATTTTTCATATGAATTCTCTGGAAAAAACTTAGTTCAGAATTAGACACCTGTTGTTTTTTTAGTATCGCAAAATTCCAAATAGTAATATTCGAACGTAGCAATACTTTCTCACGCTGCTCGCAGCAAAAAACGATTTTGCCCACTGTTTTCGAACAGCTGGTTTGGTGCTGGAGAAGTGAAAAAATATGTCATCTGTTTAATACTAATAATGAACCTTAATTTTTTGTTTCTTAATTTTATTATAGAACTCTATGGTGGTCACTAATTCTTTAATCTGTCCTGTGGACTGCGCAATAGCCTCACAATTTTTTTTGAGACCTTTTTTTTTCACATCTGGCTAGAAAATGCACTCCAGGGACCTTATTGGGAACAGTCCCGAGCTATTCACACTCTGGAATTCGAGACAAAAATGTATGGAAGTCTGACTTACCTCTAGAAAGCCGTGAATACGTAAAGGTATCGGCTAGTGTAAAACACTTTTAGGCACACTCACTGCGTGTCTCTTAAAATGAGAATAAGTCAGTTCAAAGTAGGTAAGTTCGGTCTTAATCTTAATTGTTAACCCAATTTTATAATTAAATAAATATTTTGACTTCCAACCCCTTAGGCGATAAATTTTGCGAAATCCTTTCTTAGTACTTGCTTACGTTGTCACAGAAATCTCTGTCTCTCAGCCCAGTTGTTTTGGCTGTGAGTTAAAAGATATGAACAAGGTATAAACTAAACAGTCAGTCAGTTTTTTATGAATTATTGTTTTATTATTACTGACTTTTATCAGTTTTTAATAAAAAAAAATTATTTTGTTTTTTTTTTACTGTTGACATTTAAATTGTATATACCTAATATGACAATCTCTTATGTGACAGAAATTAATAATATTGAATTGTAATTTATGAGAACATAATGATAAATTAAGAAACCTAAACCTAAACCTTTCCCATTAATATTATAAATGCAAAAGTTAATGTTTGGTTGTTTGTTACTCAATCACGCTTATGTCACGCTTCAACCACCGGTTGGATCGGGATGAAACATGGCATACTTATAGGTTAGCTCCTGGAATAGGACATAGGCTATTTTTAATGCCGGGAAATTCAGAAGTTCCCATAGAAGTAACTATAACCGAATTTCACGAACGAACCATAGCTGCAGCTTTAGCTTGATATAGCAAATTTATTTAGTATAATCAAGGAGTTGCCGTAAGAATCCCACGCCGATAACCGGATTTAGCGCGGGCAGCGTCGCGGGAAAAAATTAGTTCAAAATGAATTTTAGAATTGACTCAGTAGTTGCAGAGCTTATGCTGCCATACAAACAAACAATATGCAGAAAATATAAGTACAGATGATGCGCATTATAATATGACGGCCTAGTGGCTCAGTTGCTGTATCGAGAGTGCGAATTCAATTCCCATGTCTGTGGGCCGTCCGCATATGTGATGGTAGGATTTCTTGTTTTTCTTAAGTCTAGATGTTTTTTTGTGTTTAATATAGCACATTACCCGTGGAATAAATATTTAATTACTATTATATTATAAATATTTCATATAATATCAAATTTCATACGAACAGAAATATAATTTTTGTAATTTTGTGGAATATTCCTTGAGGGATAGTGATTCTTCTCAGTTCGCAAATAGTTCGTTGAACTCAGTAAAGACCATTTATACCATTTCTAAAATGTATATTTTTTGATATTTATGTATATGTAATAAAGTGACATATAAAATACATCTTGGTAGCCTTTTCTGTGCTAAAGCTAGTATGGAATAAAATCACTTATTTACCCCAACTTTTTTACTCAGTTTCCTCTTTGAAAATAAACATCAAATGCATAGTGAACCAAGTCACTTATACTTTATAGTGGTTTTAATTTTTTTCAAAATGTGATAAGTGATAAGTCAAGTGGGGTGACCGTATACTTTTAAAACATTTACTGCAGAGAAATAGTAACTATATTCATGTTAAATATCATGTTATATTTAAATATGGTGTCACTGTTTTTTTGTAAAAAAGCTTTTATTTTCTTAATTAAGATGTATTAATTATTTTTAGTAATTAAAAAAAAAAACTATCTATAATCATCACTTTTTACGGTTAAAATGAAATACAGCAGGCCTTTATGAGTTCCAATTTTTACTTTTCGAAAACGACCGTATTTCAGGCATATTTTTTTACTGCATTGACTTAGAATCTTGATTTATTTACAATTTTAAGTGACCGTAGACTTTAGTATTTGATATTTATTTCAACACAACCTTCGCGTTCTTGAGCAAAATGGTTTTAAGAGACAGACGGACAAACTTTTTTATTAATGTTTTATAACTACAAATTCACAAATTTTGGATTTTATCTTATATTTGTGATATAAGACCTTCCTTGGTGTCAAATTTCATGATTCTAAGACAACGGAAAGTACCCCATAAAAGTAGGTTTTTATTTAATGGCGAATGCCAAAATAAACGTCAAAAGTGCCGTATTTCAGCCGTATTTTATTTTGCTTTGACATAGAACCTTGATTTTTTTAAAGCTTCAAGGTACCGTATACTTTAGTATTTGATAAAAATTTCAACTTGATAACTTTTCACGTTCCTAAGAAAAAGGGGCTTGACAGACAGACGGAAAACAAAGTGATAGTAGGTTTCCTTTTTTCCTAATGAGGAACCCTTAAAATAACTAGATTCATACGTTTTTGTTTCAATTTAATAATTTCTTATACTATCCTAACTAATTAGTTAGTTAGGAGAAATATAAATGCTAAAATGCGTTTGTTTTTAGAACTTCGTGCCCGAAGGGTGCCAACGAAGTTCTATTACTGAGTCTACGCTGTTTTTCTGCTTATAACTATTTCCTAGGAAATAATAAAAAAAAAACAAAAATTAAAATTTTCAGGGAGTTAGGAAACAACAAAAAGGTTGTTGTTTTTGCTCTACCGTAAGAACGGTATACATCAAGAACTTACAACTTAGAAGATAATAGTATAAGGTCAACACAACATGTAATAAAAACCCCCCCGTGCATCCTGTGGTGCGAAACCATTGGTACATATTATGTCCGACTCGCACTTGGCCGGGTTTTATATTGTAACGAAGAAACGTAGGTTAAAGTAAGTCCTAAATTACGTCTTGATTATAGTGACTCAACTAATTTCCTGAAGAACCCCATACTGTAGACCTCAGAGAAAACCTATCTCGTCTAACAGTTTGTAAAACACACTTCACTTGCACCTGGAGTTGGTAATTTTGATCTGATTTTTTTAAACAATTATTTTTACCGTTTTACTGCATCTTTTTGAAGTCGGTTCTTGTTTTTGTTAAAAAAGTTTTTTCTATAGTTGGTACGGAACCCTAAAAATGAATCAATAAAAAATTTAAGAATCTATAAAATGAACCTAACACTGGTCCAAATTATATCTGTAACCTTTCGACTTATTTTATCTGTTGTATATTCAAATTTTTCAAATTCAAATTCAATATAATTTATTTAGTTTAGGCTACAATAATTGAGCACTTATGAATGTCACTACGCCATCGGTTCGTAAGTGTACAGGGCGGGAAACCTTGTACTGAGAAGAACCGGCAAGAAACTCAGCAAGGGCATTTCTTTTCTCCCTTTCTCTTACAGCGTCCAATTAAAATATTGGAAAATGCCCTCCCTATCATAAAAGGACACTTTCCATTACAAACATAAAAAAAACATGAAATATAAAGCACAAGCACAACATAAAAAAGTACCTAATATAAACAAAAGACAGTTTATGTATTCATCACTAAGAAATAATCAATGTCTTACAGTATTAATAAACAAAACAAAAAAGTATCTGACAGAACCCTCAAAATTGACCGAAGTCATCAATCTTCACGTGTGTAGTGTGTTACAGAATAATTCGAGTGCAAACACCGAAGTTAAATTAATTACCATTTAATCACGCGCGGTATGTACTCGTCACTGGCACAGGCATTCCCGCAAAGCGAAGTAATTGCCAATTTTCCCGCGCGAGTGTTCCCCGTTTCACAACAAAACAGCTGTGTCACTAATAACTCGCCAAGATCTTATTATTTTTTTCTTATATCCGAGTATTGTACGAACCGGAATGAGTTTTGTAATGGACGTTTAATGTAGAGAATATTATTTCTCTATTGTGAGAGAATTAGGTTAGGATTTGTTTACGTACTGTGGGAATTAAATGTTGGAAAGAGAACATTGGTTGACCCTTCAATTCTAATTAATTTTATTCCTTTCATCTTCTCTTTCCAACATTTAATTCCCACAGTACGTAAACAAATCCTATCCTAATTCTCTCACAATAAAGAAATAATATTCTCTACATTACACGTCCATTACAAAACTCATGCCGGTTTTCATACATAGAAAGCTAGGGAAATAGCCAGTTTATCGCTATAATTACATTGCCACATGTTTTTCGCCAAAAGATGCTGCTCTCGCGCGTTGATGTAGCCCAAAGGGGCATTCTATTTTACTAATATTATTAATGAAAACGTTTGGATGTTTGTTACTTAATAACGCTCTAACCACCCGATTTTATCCCGAAACATTCAAAATTTCTAGCGGGAAAAACTATAACCGACGTTAAACGAACTATATCTTGCTTTAGCAAACTTTATTAGCATAATTAAGGAGTAAACGTAGAAATTTCATGCCGATAACAGAATTTAAGGCGGGCTGAGACGCTGCAAAAATCGAATTATATAATTGTAAAGTCGCCGTGTGATTGATTTAAAATTTTAAATGAACCTCACGTACAGTGACAATTTCAATAATTATAGTAATTAACAAAACAACATTTATAGCAATTGCTATTTTATTTTATAAACTACTAGTGTAGGGTAAATCCTACTAATATTATATATGTGAAAGTATGTCTGGATGGATGTTTGTTACTCAACCATGCTTTAACCACTGGATTGATCTGGATAAAATTTGACACACATATAGGTTAGGTCCTGGAATAGGACATATTTTATCCAAAAAATTTAAAAGTTCCCGCAGGAATAATTATATCCGAGCTTAAACGAACTATAGCCACAGTAACAGCTTGCTATAGAAAACTTCATTAGAATAATTTAGGAGTTCCACACTGGTAACCGAATTGAAGACGGGCAGAGCCGCAGGCAAAATCTAGTATATTATAAAACCGAAACCCCCAATATCACTTTTTTCGTCAAATATCCTTATTTCACTAAGCTTTTTCGAAAAAAAATAAAAAATAATAAGTTTTGAAAAAGATAAAATATTCTTTTATTTATAAAATATAATTTTAATATTTAATATTAAATTTTATGCGATTTTTACCATTTGCACGACAAATTTTTAAATGGGCTAATAATATATTTCAAGGCCGGTTAAAAATAGAAAATATTACAATTACAAAATTTAAAGACCCTTAAAATTTGTTATTTTCCGGCCGCTTTACCACGCTTGTTTTACTAGATGAGTATAGCTTTACCGACTAGACTAAAAGAAACAAACAAACAGACAAATCTTTAGTCTTTATATTATGTGCACCTTTGGAGTAGCATACTTTGCGTTAGGGTTCGTTTGATGCTCCTCCAAAAGTGCACTTCTTTTTGTACGGTGGTAATGGTATATTATTCTGTATGTGGTCTTTTATTTTACCGCTTATCATTATAAAGCTAGTATTTATGAATTATAAAACCACTTTAGTCCAGTTACACAGCTATCAGTAGCTGTGTTGTGGCGATGGGCTCGCCCTCTGTTACACAGGAACAAAGTGGTTGGTAAACAGAGGCTGTTATGATATGAGCGTGTTTCCAGCCACTGGTTAACGTTAACGTTACGTAATAATTTTATCCATTTATTTCATGACCTCAGGTCAATACAGATAGCTGTACTGGTCATTGATCCTACCGAGTTTTCACTTGGCATAACCATAGAGCAACTCGACATCCTGAGGGGGCAATGGTGCTCTGTGGGCATAACTTATGTTAGTCCGACACGCACTCACGTATTAAAACGGTGATGGTTTCCTTTTTAGGGTTCCATAGCCAAATGGCAAAAAATGGAACCCTTATAGATTCGTCATGTCTGTCTGCCCGTCCGTATGTCACAGCCACTTTTTTCCGAAACTATAAGAACCATACTGTTAAAACTTGGTAAGTAGATGTATTTTGTGAACCGCATTAAGATTTTAACACAAAAATAGACAAAAAAAACACTAAGTTTTTGGGGTTCCCCATACTTAGAAATGTAACTCAAAATTTTTTTTTTCATGGAACCCATATGTGTGGGGTATCTATGGATAGGTCTTCAAAAATGATATTGAGGTTTCTCATATAACTTTTTTCTAAACTGAACAGTTTGCGCTAGAGACACTTTCAAAGTGGTAAAATGTGTGTGTCCCCCCTGTAACATCTAAAATAAGAGAATGATAAAACTAAAAAAATTACAACAACACATACATACAAACTTCTACCAAAAATTGGTTTGAACGAGATCTAGTCGGTTGTTTTTTTTTAATACCTTTCATTCAATCAACTCAAAAAAATATTTTTGTTTGTGTTTGTAGAATATATAAATGGTGGAAGGTACGGAACCCTCGGTGCGCGAGTCCAACTCGCACTTGGCCGGTTTTTGATTTCATTTCAACAGCAAAAATAAGTATTAAAAGCAAGGCTTGTGCTTACTTACTTAATCAATTACTAAAAAATTCCTACTTATGTACTTCATAGTAGTTGGGCTATACTGTCTAGCGACAGACATGGCGACATCAAAGGTCTGTACGCTCTACTGTGAACTAACTCGAAGCAAACCCACTACCTCATTCTAGAAGTCGGTAAGAAATAATTTAACGAGCTTGGTTTATTTACGCCCTCGTCTAACTTAGTTGAACTCATACAAGTAGCACTTTGTAACTTTACAACTTTGCCCGCTAAGCTCAGTTTACAACATGAATGAGTTTAACTTAACCCGACCTGTTTACGTAATTAGGTAGTTAAGAAATATACTGTTTAAGTTTTATGTAATTAATTTCACTGTTTTGAATTTATAACACCGTGCTTTAGGCTGAAGATTTGTATGTGTGGTTGTTTCTTTTAGTCTAAAGATATACCTAGTAAAACATGAAAAAGCGGCCGAAAAATAACAAATATTAAGGTGCTTGAAATTTCGTAAATGTAATATTTTTTATTTTCAACTGGTCTTGAATTAAAGTATCTAAGTAACCATTTACACTTTTGTCAAAACTATTTTTTAAGGGCGTGCAAATAGTAAAAATCGCATGAAATTTAATATGATATATTAATTATGTTATTTTATGTTCCAATTTGGCTACAGAATCATAAAAATGCGATCAAGTTTTTTTATTTAATGCTGTGGGCATTATTTTAAGAAATTACTTAGAACACAACTCGCAAAAGGGGGCAAAACCTCTCTTAAATCTTAAAGTTTAAATTTCATTTACGCTTGTGAGTTTGCGATCATGCGATCGTGTGAGTTTTTGAGCGATCGGATTATCAGCTTGTCTTTGAACCGATTCAAAAGTTGTTGTCTAGGTGCTCGGGCCAAAAGATTTAGTGTTCCGTGTGGGACTGTAACTGCGACTTACAAAGTAGCAAATTATGCCCCGAGGTGAAGTACCTACTGTTCCGCTCTTTTTATTACACCAAGTTTCTTGGACGCCAACTTTACCTTTTTGTCTTAATATTCTCAAGTTAGATGTACCTGAAGATGTCAACACTAGGGATCTCAGTGTTCTTGGTAATGGCAAAAGGTGTGTTCTGGAATTGTCAAACTACAGTAAATGGGGCTTTCTTGTGTTCTGACTTGTGATTTGGTTGGGTTAGATCGGACCAAGTTTTTCCGTCCCCAGTCAAGGACCTTGAATAGAATGGTCCCGAATTTCGACACGAGTTCCATATAGCTTTGCAAAACAAAACAAGGGGTGGTTTGCGCGGCCCGCGTGGTAGGCGCTGCCACTTCTAATGTAAGTCGTCGATAGATATCATAATTTTTAAAATTAACGGTTTTTACTAATAAAAAAAAAACTTTTGAGTATCCTGTTAAGTGCGGCGCCCACGGCGCAAAAAACTCGCTCTTGTCCAAACTAGGTTTTATTAATTAATTCGTTACTCAATTCAGTTAATTACTTTCTCATTGGCAGGAATCGAAGTAATTTAAGAAGAGTTATAGTTGTATTATGTCAATGACACGTTGTACTAATGCAATTAAGTTCATAAGCGCCAAAAAAATTAAGTGTGAATTTTTAATTGCCCAATGGAGCCGCCCGGATATTTAGTAATTACTTCCTGTTAAAAGTTGTAAATAAAATCGAGTCAATATTTAATCAAAATTTATTACATATAGTTTTGTGTACTGTTTAACAGCAGTTTATTTTAAAATAAATATAAATTTTGGGTAAAGAAAAACATATTTTTTGACTAAATAGATATTTACTAGCTTTTGTACGCGGTAGATTCGAATATCGGTGTAAAATTATGCGGCAACTCCTAAATTTCTAAAAAAAAACCGTCTCATACTTGACGTTTTCAAGTAGTCTATGTCATTCCCCGTGACTCAAACTATCACCATGCCTAATTTCAGTTTAATCAGTACAGCGGTTTAAGCGTGAAGAGGTTACAGACAGACAGACAGAATTTCTTTCGCATTATAATATTTATATATCGAATCTATAAATATAATCTATCTAATATTCATATATAGAATGTATGGAACTAGTTTTAATATCCTATTCAACAGCGTGAGAGGACGATTCTCTTTCTGTTAATGTAGTTTTTTTTATATATACTGTATTTATCAAATACACATACATAGCCCACGCGCTGTAAATGCAAAAAGCTTTTAGCCTTCACTTATTGTTAAAGTTCCGTAGCCAAATGGCAAAAACGGAACCCTTATAGTATCGTTATGTCCGTCCGTCCCTATGTCACAGCACAACAGGGGTCATAATTTGAACATTGTAATAGGTAGGTATTAGTAAAGTACTTACATCTTTTAAATCGAGACCATGAAATTTTAAAACGAATTCATTGAAGTCAAAATTCTAAAGACAAAAAAAACCATGTACCAATACTACAATGTTAGGTATTTATATCAATGCAAAGCTATCTTAATCGATGAAAACAATGTCCTTCTAAATAGAAATGGAAAATCGACCAAGTATGAGTCGGACTCGTGCACGAAGGGTTCCGTACCATTATCTACAAAACAATCACGTAAGTTGTATGAGAGCCCCCTAAAATATTTGTTTTATTTTTATTTAATAATTTATTTTCAAAGATATACCTAATTAAGTAACAAAACTAAAACGATCTTAACTAAAATTCAAAAAAAAAAAGAACGGGTTGCACTCCGGGAGTGCCGGCAGAAGTGAAAACCTTTACACACGATTCGCGCTTAACACTCAAATATGTCACAAGACATGTCTTTGACATTGTCAAGAAATAATAATGTTTGTTTATTTACTTTTTTGACGTAGTATATTTGACATCGCAATCTGTCATAGAATTAAAATTCTATATCCAACCTCCCTGTACTACTCATAATCGCGAATACTAAAAATAAAAATTATAATAGGCGTGGCATTACGGTTTCCGTATTTTACAAAGACAAAGATGCACTTTGTTCAATTTCCATATTTTAAACACTTTATATACACGAATTTTACGAATACACAGCAGTATAGCCACTACACAGACGGTCGAGCCATCAGCTGTCACCATCCATGGATGCGCGTAGCACGCTGTAACATAAACACACACGACCATTCGCGCAAGCGCCCTGCGCCACCTAAACGAAACAGCAGGCGCAGGCATACATTTTCGCCGCGCCGTAGAAAGAGAGGGGGATACTCCTTCTTCTACGCCGCGCCAACTGTCTACTCTCCATCCGTCTTACGAATTTTCACGATCAGGACACGTGACCTGACGCGAGTTTATCATTTTTTACCCATACCAAAAAAAGTGCACAACGTCGCTAAAGAAGTTTTCACTTCAATAAATAAATAAAACATAATTTAAATTTAAAAACCCCAGACTCACAAAAAGAATATTTCATCCAAAGTAAACCCCTGTGGTATAGTACCATTGACACTGGGGGCATTACCTCTCTGCGCAGCCAAACTTAGCATTTGACAGAGGTAGCATCCAGCCCTTAAATCACCCGACGAAGAATAAGTCTTTTAGATAAGTCCTTAACATAAGACTTCGTATCCGATGACCAAGGACTAAGTGTCTCAAATGCAAGTGCAAGATTAATTAATGATGAATGTTTGCGGCGCTAACGTAGTTTTGCTTACTCAGCGGCCGCACCAGGTGTAGTAGACGTACTCTGAACGTAGGACGGAGCAAGTGTATCGACACAAGTTGCGTCCCACACTAGAGTACGACCAAGACTCCATGGCACTAAAGTCACCCCATGAGATCTCTTTCCATCGTCTTTAAAAAGTCCATAAGGTTCTAAGATTGATGGAACAGACGCAGTAGAAAGAGCTCTCTTAATGAGGTCAATAATAGCATCATGGCGGTATATGCGGCCTGCAGTTTTTAGGCAAAAGAGGCCATGGACACCTCGCTCGTCAACACTGTGTCCACATGGGCAAACATGTACTTTACAAATATTCAGAAATTTTATTTTTATAAGACAGAAATCCGTTAAGTATCCCGGTGCAAAAGTGTGCCTAATTTCGATGAGGGTAACGCGTGCAGCCAGTGACCAGACTCTCTTTCTGAAACCGCCAAACTACGAGTACGATCCGTTATATCCGCACATTGTTGAACAATATTAACATGGGATTGTTTAACCGATGGCAAGGCCCATAGAGTTTGTTTACGAACATCTACAGGAATATTTTCTTCTTAAAAAGTTAAACTCCAAGCACTTCTAGCTTCACTCAGACCCACTATCTCATCATAAGCAAATTGAGTATTTTACTTATAAGAGGCCGTGTGCCGTGAGTAGAGGCCAGAACAGAGCAGGAAGAGCTAAGCTCGAAATCGTCCTAATACCCAGCCCACCAAACTTGTAAGGAAGAGTCGCTTGGCTCCAAGATAGATCACTACAAGAATGCCGTTACCAATGTCGAGCTAAAACATCAGGTTTGTTGTATGGGAGCCCCCTTAAATATTTATTTTATTCTATTTTTTAGTATTTGTTATAGCGGCATCAGAATCAGAAATACATTTTCTGTGGAAATTTCAATTGTCTAACTATCACGGTTCGTGAGATACAGCCTGTTGACAGACGGATAGACAGCGGAGTCTTAGTAATAGGGTCCCGTTTTTTACCCTTTGCGTATGGAACCCAAAAAATGCACAAATTACCAGCGAGTTCCACTCAGTCATTAATGCGTAGGTAGACATTAATACGCATAATTTGTTTTGTCTAGTTCGAGTTGATTCAGACTAAAATTATTCTGGGAACTGCCAAACTGCTCTGATACTTATCTTTGTCATGATATAAGTATACCTAGCATACTCAGATTAATAAGGAATGCTAAGATTTAGCTAGGAGATAGCTTGGAAACTAGTTTAAACTGATTGTTAATAAGATTAGAACCTATCTGACATTTGCGTCTGCCATCTCTTCGAATTCCCCTATTTTTGTTTTCTGTTTTGCATATTCGTCTATTTGATCACAAATTTTCGAATTATTTGGATCAATATCTATAACCTAATATCTGGCCATATTAGCTTGATAGGTATTTTGTGTAATTTTACAAAAAAATAAGGTTGCTTTCTAAAAATGAGTATAGGCAGATCAGTAAGATAGGTATATTATATTCCTGTTAAATGTTTAATTTGTATAAGACAATTGTTAATAAGTAATTTTATACTTTTGTGAATTTGCTAAACTTTGCCAGCGGCTCCGGCCGCCCTAAATTCGGTTATCGGCGTGGAAAACCTTAATTAACTCTTTAATTATACTAATAAAGTTTGATGTAGCAAGCTATAGCTGAAGCTATGGTTCTATAGCTCGATTATAGTTACTCTCGCGGGAACTTTTGAATTGTTTGGGATAAAAAGTAGCCTTTGTCCTATTCCAGGACCTACCTGGACCTAAGGTCCTTAACTTACTTATACGTCTTAGTTATAGAGATTAAATGTTTAAGGAAAAAGTATCTGGATGTAATAACTTTTGATAAACCTAATAAAATAAATAAATAATAATGTCTGCCAAGTTTCATCTCGATCAAACAAACATCCATCCAGACATACTTTCAAATTTATAATATTAGTACGATTAAGGTATCTATATAATGATAATAAAATCGTAACACATGGACCAGCTAGGTGGACACTGAATACGCTGTATTCTTATTGCCCTTGAGGTGCCACCCTTACTGTCTTCGCCATCTCTATAACCTAGATTCGGTCCTTCGCTTTTTCATCTACCCGTTTCCCTTCATTTTATGTTATTCATTTATTATTAGTCATCAAGTGAAATATCTTACTTGTTTACTAATCAGTCGACTAACAGTGTGACCACAGTTAACAAGGGTATTGGGATTTTAGCAGGATTCGACATTTATATTTCCTCTTGTCCGTTTTGTCGCAGGCTTGTTAGATCTATACATATATACATAGAAAACATTTTCGTCGTTTGTGATTTCTTGAAAGTTTTTTTTAAAAGAAAACATATAATTAATACCATATCATCCATTTCAATAATTGTTTTCATAGAAAAGATGCAGTCAAAAGATTAACCGAGAGCCAGTAGGTACTCGAACCTGCAACAATCCTTACAGTCCGTATAAATGCTCTACCCATTGAGCTGTCGAGGCACAAGTCTGCCCAATTAAATAACGAACTACATCTTCACTCCAGAAATACGCGCGAAATATAATATCCAAAAAAAATTTACGTAACTATAATCATTCCTTGTTGAACTACAGACCCCTAAAAAAACCGTAAGTTTTTATAAGTAAAGTGGTTCACTCACACCGGATGATCATAAATACTAGTGTATCTATCTTCTACTTAAATAAATTATCAACGTTTATGCATCAAATTTACCGTTTTACTAAAAAGCAGGGTAATAAATTACCAATGATGGTCACATTAGGTAACCTAGAAATAGAAAACTTTTCTGATCCGGTGGTCAAAAATGAAAACTTCAGTCGCCATATTAAAATGCTGTTAACTTACGACAGTATCGACCATACACCGGTTTTCACATTATTGCTCTGTATATAGAAACTTTCACTAGGCAACCGTTTGTAGTTAGGTTAATCCTTGTATGGACGTTACCGGATTTTTGTGAATAGCTGGTATGCAGATTTATTACAAGACGTGTTTTTTGCTTCGTCCTTTATAAACATTGTTCTTTGATTAATGTTATGAACGTAACGATACCAATATTGTCGTCGTCTTATGAGGACGACTTTTGCTGTTGGACGTAGTAATTTAGACGTAATTTTTACCGGCTTTTTAATTAGTTTTACAAAGTCGTTTGTTATCAATCAATTGACGTTTGTTAGTATCACAAAAACTCGACATCGGCTGGACCGATTTAGGAAAAATCTTGCAAACCGAAATTTTGGTAAGATGTTGTGCACACGTCGGAAAGGTTCCTGAGAAAAAAAAACTGATCAATTGCGAGTCAGACTCGCGTATTAAGGATAAACCGATTGTAATGAAATTTTCGTAAATTGTTGTGCTCACGTCGGTGAAGGTTTCTGAATTAGTTGTTGTACACATGCTGGGGAAGGTTTCTGAATTAGTACAACCCTTTCATAATAGGTGGCGCGCCAGAAACAATGTTCGCCAAGCGTTCAGCTTGTGGTGTATAAAAAAATCCTTCAAATGCAAATACAAATAATTATTCTGCAGCATACATAGATGCGTCAAAAACGTACTATCCAAACATTCAGCAACTCATACATCGAATCCGTGCATATTTTATACCGGAATATTTATTCACTTAGTAGTCGTCTCAGTCGAAAGACTTCTGCTGATTTGTACGCCCCATATAATAAGGTATGAGTTCACACGTATTTTTTATAGGCTGAATGAATTTCTAAAGTGTGAAGTGTGTGCTGAAAAATATCTCTTTAGCAATAATCTCACCTTTGAGATTTAATGTTGATGATCTATACATTTAATAAAATGGTAGGAAAGTCAAAACTGTACATTGAATATTTTTTAAAAGAATACTTGGGGTGTGATCTACAATCGATACCGAAGCCAAAAATATAGTTTTTAAATTTTTGTCTGTTTATCTGTATGTATGTTTGGGATAAACTCAAAAAGTACTGCATGGATTTACTTCAAATTTGGCACGAATATTATTAAGAAGTCGGGTCAACATATAGGCTACATATTATCACACCTACGGGGTACGAGCAGTGAACCTTTATTTCTTCAACGCATTCTGTAACAACGTGTAATCTAACGACGCATATTTGACTTGCTTCTTAATTATTAATTATTCTACTCACACATAGCCATTTATTTTATGATAAAAAATTGTATAAAGTCATAACTTAGATGTGTTATAATTTTTCACCATATAAAAATGTTTCCTATTTGCTAACTAGATGGCGTTGGCGTCGAATTAGATCGCGCTATGGTTTCGTTCACAAAAAGTGATGTTATAGTATAGAGTTCACGCAGACGACGTCGCGGGCAGCAGCTAGTTGTGAATAAAATCCGTTGAATGCAAATACAAATAATGTTTCTGAAGTATACTTAACAGATTCGTCAAAAAGAATTATCCATACATTCTGTTGCACATGCTCGTATTATTAAAGAAAATAAAACGAATCCGCGTGCATATTTTGTAAGAATATTTCTTCACCTAGAGATCTACTTTATATTCAAGCTTGAACATAAAGTACCCAGTTTTGAATAAATTTTAATACGTAACGGCGGAAACTTCTCAGTAGCGAGAAATACACAGTAAAATAATACACAGTAAAATAATCACTAAGTAATACAATTATATGGTTCCTACGCAATTGTTTAACTTGGCTATGTCATAGAATGAGGAATAAATAACCTATATTATACCTATACTATGCTGACGGCCTTTAGAGAGAAGGTACTCCGACAGAAACGATTTACTCGCTCGATAATTTATATTTGTGATGCATTTTGACCATATGCGATATAAAGATATTTTGTTCTTAGAACTTCTTAGTTCAGTTTGTATTAGGATGCATATAATCATACATAAGGTTAGGATGTATTATCACATGCTGTAGCAAATTAGAGCCTGTCTAAAGGAGTCTTGACAGTTTTAACGACTAAATAAACTATTATTAAGATATCATTATAATTTTTCAGTCAACTTGCGGGTCGCGAAACTTTTTACTAAATTTTTTTTCGTATTTGTGGGTCGCAATATATAAAAGGTTTAGATACGATGGGTTACGGTGGTCGTTAATCATCAGGCGGACCGTAAGCTTGTTTGCCACTTTAGTTGTTTTAAAGAAAAAGGATCGTTTTTAACTATCTGTTGGTTTTTGGTTGGCAGTGTCTGAATCCTGATTCTCGTGCTTATAGAGATAATCTCGAATTCGAGATATGTTTAATTGATTTACTCATGGCTTGTTAATCGTGGTAACTGTTTTAGTCGATGGATCGACTAGTTTTTACTAGATATGTCGAAAAACATGGTGAATATTGTTTGCAAATAATTTTTCGTATTCTTAGAACCTATCTTTAGGCATATGTAGTACGCTAGCGGTCGACATGCATCGAGTGGTCGGTAGCAGTAGAGATGAGATGTCGCACGGAAAGTGGAATGAAAAAGAGTCAGAATTAGTGATATTAGTTGACGGCTAAATAGTTTTGAATTTTGGAATGAGTGTTTTTAATTCCCCTTTTTTCTTTAAAGAAAAATACAGTCACAAAAAATGTCGGTACACACATCGCTGGTTCCCACCGGCTCATTCCACAAGCCAAGCGTTCGCGCGAGGAAGTTTCTCTGAAACAGCACTGTATACGTGACCATTTCAGTTCTGAAGTGTAAAAATGAATTCCCTGCCGATGGCGAGCAGTGCGATAGTAGACAGTAACCATGGACATCATTTTAAACAATTTCTTAGAACACATTCCATTGTACAAGCGGTAGACCACATACAGGCAGGCAAAGTGTCTCCTCAGACTCAAGGTATCGATACGGCAAGTGAGTTTGGGATCGTCGATAATTATCACAGCCCGTCGTTGAACCTAGTAAAACGGTCCAAGCTGGTACCAGAATGCATCGGCTCATCAGAGAGGGCAGCAGTACCCCATATGGGGACAAACTTGCGACTTGTAAAACACCAACCTCTGCCCCGGAGTGAAGTACTGCTTCGCTCTGTTGAGTACATCAAGTATTTTGTGCGCCAGCTTAATCTTGTCTTGCAAATGATCTCGGAACTGAACATCGCTGGAGATTTTAACACCAAGGATACCAATGCTCTTGGCGATGGAGAGGGTAGCGCTCCGGAATTTTGGGAAAGGGGTTTTCATGACCTTGGATATAGTGGTCTCGATTTGAGATACGAGTTCTCCACACTTTTGATCCACAACGGAACGAGGGATGTTTGCACATGTTATAAGTACTGTCATCTGCATAGCAATGTATGTTGTTGATGTCCAAAATGTCATAGATATACAGTAGAAAAAGTGTAGGAGACAGCACAGAGGCTTGCGGGACACCAGCAGCAATGTCCTATATAATAGAAGATTTGTACTGTGAATGTGTATTCGTATAGATGTATGTATAATTTGTATTGGTATATGTGTATGTTTATGTATGTGTATGTATGTTTGTATGAATTTATGTAGTTAAGGATATAATGTAAATAGTACGCAGGTATATATGTAAATATCTTTTTTCTTTGCACCTACCGACACTTTTTGTTGAACATTTGTAGGTTGACTGGTAGAAAGTGCTGTTAGCATTAAGTCCACCTTTTGTACACTTTTGGTGTTCGACAAGGAATATAATAATAGTAATGAAATTAAGTCCACAATTTACTCAACAGAACCTGGTAACTGTAATATATCACGGCATCCTAGACTCTTTTTTCTTTATCTACCTCTATATATACTAAATGTGTCTCTATATAAGTGTTTCTACCAAAGAGAATATAATATATGGTTTCTACATTTTGAGTTATAAGATAGCAATGTGACACATCAGAAATTCCACACTAACCATAAATGCTTTACTGTTTACTTACTGTCAACATTCATTTTACTGTGGCATTGGATACATTTGCTATTTTCGCCAGTCACTGTGACAAAAATATCTAAGAGACGTTTTAATTCCATAAATTAAATCTGAAAACTTTTTGACAATTCTGAAGAGAAATTCAGGATTCTAAAGGAACGCTTTCTAAGTCCTCACTCAGAGAGGTATAGGTCATAGCGAGTATTCGCTCAAATAAGCCGCCCGAACCATTAAAGCGGGGCATAGCGAGAACTTGCTCAATAAGCATCCTAAACTGGGGTAATACCTCCACCCACCTTACAGAAAATCGCGGCCATAATAACGCTAACATTAAGTTGTTTTATGTTACTGGCGGAGAGTGAGGTTGCCGGAGTTCCTGAGTATTCGCAGCGCGGACAGCGGAGGACCTGCGTTGCTCGTATGCTCTCATTGCTCGGCGTAGACGCGGCGTGCTGGTACGGCGGTCAGGGAGTCCTAATGAAACAGCTGACCGCTGGTCGCCCGCCGATTGAACGGGTTACCGAACACAGGGATCATTTACTCTCCGCCCTGGGAGGCTGAACCGCTATCATGTGCCGTAGAAGGAGACCGGGGTGGTCCCGGCTACTAAAACACAGCTTTTGAGATACCTAGAAAAACATGACCTGATCAGCGACCGTCAATATGGCTTTCGCCACGGTCGCTCCACTGGTGACCTTCTAGTGTATCTCACACACCGATGGGCACTAGCCATTGAGAGTCAGGGGGAGGCATTGGCATGTAGCCTAGACATAGCGAAGGCGTTCGATCGGGTCTGGCACCGGGGTCTTCTATAGAAGTTGCCATCTTACGGAGTGCCCGAGGGTTTGTGCAAATGGGTGGCTAGCTTTTTGTCCGGCAGACGCATACGAGCCGTTGTTGACGGCAGTTGCTCTGATAGCATGGACATTAATGCTGGTGTCCCGCAAGGCTCTTTGCTGTCTCCTACGCTGTTTCTACTGCACATCAATGATATGTTGGAGATCAACAACATACATTGCTATGCAGATGACAGTACTGGAGACGCTTATTACACGGGCCGTGCAAGCCACCCCTTGTTCTGTTGTGGAGGAAAAACGTGAAGAACTTGTGTCTCAAATCGAGATCGGTCTGTCCAAGGTCTCTGACTGGGGACGGGAAAACTTGGTCCGATTCAACCCTTCAAAGACACAAGTCTGCGCGTTCACCGCTAAGAAAACCCCATTCACTGTAGTCCCACAATTCCAGAACACTCCCCTCTCCATCTCCAAGAGCATTGGGATCCTTGGTGTTCACATCTCCAGCGATGTTCAGTTCCGAGATCACTTGCTAGACAAGGTAAAGCTGGCATCCAAAAAACTTGGTGTACTCAACAGAGCGAAGCAGTACTTCACGTCGAAGCAGAGTTTGCTGCTTTACAAGTCGCAAGTCCGGCCCCATATGGAGTACTGCTGCCATCTCGGGGCGGGTGCACCCGGATACCAGCTTGGCCCTTTCACTCGGTTCAACGACGGGCTGTGAGAATTGTCGACGATCCCAAACTCACTTGCGGTATCGAGCCCCTAAGCCTGAGGTGAGACTTTGCTTCCCTGTGTGTGTTCTACCGCTTGTACAATGGGTTGTGTTCTGAGGAATTGTTCGAAATTATGCCCACGGCTACTTTCTACCATCGCACCGCTCGCCATCGGCAGGGAATTCATTCTCACACTTTAGAACCGAAATGGTCGCGTAAGGTGCGGTTTCAGAGAAACTTCCTCCCGCGAACGCTTAAGTTGTGGAATGAGCCCCCTGCCAAGGTTGTCTCTAAGGACTACAGTATGGGGGTCTTCAAAAAAAAGTTATTAGATTTCTGAAGGGTCGGCAACGCGCGAGTGATGCCCTTGGTGTTGCAAGCGACCATAGGCTACGGTGACCGCTTACCATCAGGCGGACCGTAGGCTTGTTTGCCACCTTAGTGGTATAAAAAAAAAAAAAAACAGAGGGAGATCAGCGGCCCTTGCGCCCGCCGTGCCCTCAACCGTATTATTTGTGCTGAGTTTCAACAGGTCTAGTTCCGCACTTTTTGTCCTGTAAGCTGTCTGTGCAGTGAATTCTCATATTAAGCCACTCTCACTCTCATAGTAACTTTTTTCCAAAAGAAAAAAAATGGCCAGGAATTATAGTTTTCACAGTGGCTACTCCTTCCACAGATAATGAGGATTTTTGCAACATCAGGGGTATTCATGCCAATCTTAACGCAGTCCACTACCATCTCGAGACGGCGCAGCAACCACTATTTTTCAAACGGAGACGCAGATATCCTTTCCAGCCAAAACATTTCAACGAGAATACCAATTATAAAGAACTATACGAGCTCCTTACTGGACCACCTGCTGACTACAGGTCCGGACGGATTTTCCGTCTCAGTAAGGAGTTATTACCTATACTCACGCGCCTCTTTATGCTTTCCTTCCACACAAGGCAATTTCCGTTTTCACTGCAATGGTCACCCGGTGCTCAAAAAGGGTGATAGATCAGATCCATCGAATTACAGGCCTATCGCTATTACCTCCCTCCTCTTCAAGGTAATGGAGCGTGTGATTAACACACAGCTTTTAAGATACCTAGAAAAACACGACCTGGTCAGTGACCGTCAATATGGCTATCGCTATGGTTGCTCGACTGGTGACCTTCTTGTGTATCTCATACACCGATGGGCACTAGCCATTGATAATCAGGGGGAAGCATTGACATGTAGCCTGGTCATAGCAAACGCGTTTGATCGGGTCTGGCACAGGGGTCTTCTATCGAAGTTGCCATCTTACGAAGTGCCCGAGGGCTTGTGCAAATAGGTCGCTAGCTTTTTGTCCGGCAGACGCATACGAGCTGTAGTTGACGGTAGTTGCTCTGATAGCATGGATGGTGGTGGATGCACTCGGATACTAGCTTGAACCGTTTGACTCGGTTCAACAACGGGCTGTGAGAACTGTCGCCGATCCCAAACTCACTTGCCGTATCGAGCCCCTAAGTCTGAGGAGAGACTTTGATTCCCTATGTGTGTTCTATCGCTTGTTCAATGGGAAGTAATATGTTCTATCGTAAAAAAAGCAATACATAAAGCTTCAGACTTACAGAGAAAAATAGTGTAAGCTTTAAAGTATAACAACAAATTAGAAATACCGGCCAATACCATTCCAGCAAATTACTGTATTTGTAGTTTACTAGCGCCGCCATTAGATATCCTCAATTTTCTCTTCGGAGAAAATAAATTTCTAAAATCCAACTGTCACAAATATAAAGCTAGTCATAAGCTATTTTTAGAAGGTTTTATATAGTTTCTTAATAATATTTGTGAGTTGTATTTGGCATTTCTGCTAAAAGTTTTTAGCAGAAATGGCGCTAGTGGACTGTAAGAGGGGCCTTAATGTGTCTTGAGAAGGTAACATCGTTACTGAACTGAATGCGTGCAACTTGCGAGACGCCCCGTAGACAGCGTGGGACGTCGCTATGTGAAGGACAGTTTTTTAAAGAGTTTTTGTTGTATGGCATGGCCAGTCCTGTTTTCAACAAACTTATTTACTAAAACGTATTCATAGAGAAGAACCCTGTTTGCACCAGCGCTGATATTTAGGATCCATTGAGCTTGGGCAGAATTTTGGAGTAGTAGGTGAAATTTATAAGGAAGTAAGATATCTGTATGCCAGTATATTATTTATTCTGTAGCTAAAAATGACACTTTGTTCCTAGATAAAATGTAAAGGAATGTAAAATGTTTTTCTTACATCAAACGATACAACTAATGGAAAGTAAAGGGTGACGTAACTAACTAACTAGAATAGTTTTCCGGCACTTGCAATAGTTTTGCACTGAGATAGTATATAAATTACTAGTAATAGCACTAACTCTTACTTAATGCACGTTGTCGGTTAAAAATGAAATAACACTAAGTGACGAATATAAAATCTACGAGATAACTTGCAATTAATTTAGGGTATTATTTTAACATGTACTTAAGTATTAAAAAAAAAATGTTCAACAATAGCCAATTGTCTCTTTTATTCTTTGTTATGTGTTTTTATGTTATTTAATTATTCAATTAAGAATATTCATTTATTTATTAATTCATTGAATGGATAAATAAAATAAGTAATGTCATATAAATTTGTCATGTCCGTCCGTTCGGCCGTATGTCACAGTCTTATGATTCCGTCATCTTTGCATAGATTCTAATAAAACTTTACATAAAGATGTCTTTTAGGACCGTTGTTTTTATTATAACATAAAAATTAGGTAGTACCGGAAGGAATCGTTTTAACTTCACATAAATACCTACTTATTTTAGGACAGTGTGACAATAGAATCATTAAGTTACCTACCTTACCTAAATTAGCAAAAAATAAATAACTGTACCTACCTACGTAAATATTATAATCTGAAATCACTAAATTACGAGTTGGCGGCACGGTATGTCAGCTCCTCGAAAAAAAAGACGGTTAAGTACTTACACGCCTACCCGTTTATCTTAAACGGAATACTAAAAAGATAATGGCGAATTCGATGAAAACAATTTTCATCTTTTTCGTCCCCGCACTTGTCTCGCCGCCATCACGTCAATCAATCATAATGTAAAGGCTTTTTGCAGTCACCTGAATCCTGCGTGCACGCAGGGGGCGACGGGAGGCAGAGGGGGTGTCACTGTGCAAATGCACTCGTAAACCTGGCGCGAGGTCAACGCACCCCCCGGCCCGCACGCCCGCGACAACCCGCTTCTATAAAACGTTTACCGCTACGATATATTTATTTTATGACGGGAGCGGCAGGTAGCCCTTCTCCGTAGTGCACGCTGGAACTTGTCTCAACTTGTGGTGCCGACAGTTGGCAGGTATATAGTATTCGGGCTGGTCACAGAATAATTCAATATTTTTTTTTCAACCGACTAAGATTAATTACTCAAATAAAAGCAAGTTTTTGAAGTGAAAACTTCTTTAGCGGCGTTGTGCACTTTTTTTGGTATGGGTAAAAAATGATAAACTCGCGTCAGGTCACGTGTCCTAATCGTGGAAATTCGTAAGACGGAAACCGTAATGCCACGCCTATTATAATTTTTATTTTTAGTATTCGCGATTATGAGTAGTACAGGGAGGTTGGATATGGAATTTTAATTCTATGACAGATTGCGATGTCAAATATACTACGTCAAAAAAGTAAATAAACAAACATTATTATTTCTTGACAATGTCAAAGACATGTCTTGTGACATATTTGAGTGTTAAGCGCGAATCGTGTGTAAAGGTTTTCACTTCTGCCGGCACTCCCGGAGTGCAACTCTTTTTTTTTAACATATCTTTTTTAATCCTTCAGATTTCTGCTACAAAATTTGCACAAAAGATGCGCATTTACACGGTCTAGTCTATCTGAGCCTTTAATAAGTTTAATGACGTCTTTGAGGAAAATTCAAATTTATACTTATCCTTAGCGGTTTTAACCCCCGAAAACTAACTGAGGGTTGTTACAAGTTTAAAGTGTATATCTATCTAAATAAAACAGTACCTAATGAATTTAAAGTAAGTAAGTGAGTCAGTGATTTCTTTGGAGACCGATTTGAACTTCGAATTTTTTTTAATTTTCCTCTGTGGATTAATTGCTAACAAAATACTAAATTTTAAGTTTCTCTGCTTGTAATACCCTAGAGTTTTGATGGACGGGAATCCCGCGGGACTGATATGCGGGATTACTCAATCCCGCGCGGGATCCCGCATCTTTGAAATTATGTTATAAAATCAAATTTAAACGACAGATTTTCGTGTAAAAATCAACTCTTATTAAACATTTCTCACATTAAGCAACAGAAATTATTTATTTTCTATCAATTTAGTATAATTAATTAGTAATCTGTTTTCTTAGATTCTTCTTTAAATGTTTGGCATTGTTAATTAGTTTTGTTTAATTTTACCCTTACTCCTAACAACAGTTTTATATTTTTAATGTGTCTTATTCATATAATGACTAATAATCAAATCACAACTTTCTCTTAGATGCTATTACTATGATGACCCTAGTCAGTGCGTCAGTGACAAAAAAGGGCACTTTGAATAGAGATATATCGTAAGTTTCATTGGATACAAACTTGTGTTTTGAGGTAGCAGTAGGTTCAGTGTACTACCGGTAACTGAAATAATAGATTCACCAACAACGAAGATACACGGGGTCGTAGGTTGCTTCTGAAAAAGATGTTACAACCGTGCCCGTGTTGTTTGCGCACCTTTTCCTCTATTTGGCTGGGCAGCACTGCCATGTCCCCATTGCAGATCTCTATTTTATGCAATCATTGAATATGTATACCTAATGAAACAATAAAAGTCAAGTGGATAGCGTTGGTATCCAGGTAAACCCATTCAGAGATTGTAGCGTACCTACTTCTACGTCATACCGGACTACTCGTAAAGTACCTGGCAACATTTGCATCGAAGTCAAAAATAAGTTTCACTCTGTTGAGTTTCCCAATTTGTCCTCTTTACCAAAATGCTCAATAAATATGTACTATTACTACTATGTACTATTTTTTACTACCCAAGTTAAATTTTTAGATATGTTAAGAAAATTTTTTATTGTCATCTGGTATGTACAGTCGGGGTCTCCGTCGCTTCATCAGTTATGCGAGCTTTACACGGTAAAAATTGATCGTCTAAATGGCAATTCGGCTAGGCCACAGGTTACTAAAATCGCAAGTTCCGAAGTAAACTAGCAGCCGACTTTTGACCGTGCGGCGACCGGCCGCATGCGGCTGGTGACTAAAATCGACCGTGCAAATGCTCAGTTGCAGGCGGCTGCTCCACTGGCGTACCCAGAATTTCCGCTTCTTTCTTCTATTTTTCTTGAATTTACTGCCTGTAAGTAATCCTTAAATGATGGTTTGTCGAACAATTTCAATGCCAGTATGCAGCGCGTCTGCTCTGGTTTTTTGATGACATTTGATGCAAAATGAACAAGTTACTTGCGATTTTTATCGACCCGTGTAAATGAGGTGGCGATTCGATTTTTACAAGCGATTCCCCCCTTTTATATATCATTGCACGTGTCGGCGGCGGAAGGTGGACCCACAGACGTTGGATTTACAACTACCTTTTATAAATTGATTCAAAAACCCGGCGTGTGTAAAAAAACTATTAATCCTCATCAAGTGTGTCTATAACTTACTTACTATGGGTATGCTTTAGCTTTAGTTACCAGTAGGTACTTTCCTCGATTACTTAAACAATAAACGGCTTTACGAACACTGTGATAGACAGAAAGACGAGCTAAACGGTCACGGAGGACGGACTGGCACTTAAGTAGGTACACTAACTAAAAGGGCATGTCTAAAAGAATAATTTAAAATTATCGGTATATTTAAAAGCCATAAGTATGTATATGTATTTTCACGCTTTAATTGCCCAGAAGGTAACCAGTGGCTGTAGAAACACTAAGGTGGAAATATCGCGGGAAGCGTCTGTTATCGACCATATTACTACCAGCGTGACAGGTGTATCTGAACTATAATGTTTTATGCAGGTTGGAAAAGGAAGGTCGTTGTTGCAGGGAAAGTACCATAAATATTGATAATAGCAAATTTTACTAAAAGAAAACATTCCTTTATCTTTTTAAATAAGTAGGTAAAATTGCATTTAAATTTTTTTAAAATAAATCACCTGTTAGAGTCAGGAATCGAACCTGTTTTATATGAAATTAAACCAACTGTATTTTATGCCATCAGTCGGAAGCGTCATTCATAAGGATAATTTTTTTTCTAATTTTAGTTAAAATAGAAAGAGAGACCATGAAAGTTAAAATATGCTTTATTATTGTACTGTTATAAATGAATTAACCAAGTAGTAACTAAACAAACACAATACACTACAAGAGGTCGTAAACATTTATTTATATTTCTTGGTTATTTTGTAATTTATGTTATTTAGGAAAAAAATGATCCTTATGAATGACCCTTCCGGCTGATGTCATAAAAAAATGTTGTTGTTCTCATATTTCACAGGTTCGGTTTCCGGTTCCAAAAATCTTAGAATGTATTTACTTATTTTAGAAAATAAAGGTGTATTTCCTTTTAGTAAAATTTGCCATCATCAATAATCAGCATCTTAATTATACTAATGACGTTTGCTATAGCAAGCTATAGTCGCAGCTATAGTTCGTTTTATCCCGTGGGAACTTTTGAACTTTTCGATATAAAAACTATCCTATGTCCTTCCCTGGGACTCAAACTAATGCCATACCAAATTTCATTAAAATAGGTTCAGCAGTCAAAGCGTAAAGACGTAACAGACAGACAGAGTTACTTTCGCATTTATTAGTATGGATAAGCAGTAAGTCAGGATCTATACATACATATATGTGAGTAGGTGAGTGCTCAAAATAAACTTTCATTTAAAGTTTCATACTCAAAAGCTTTGACCAACTTTAGTAAGCACCCATAACAATTCCTCCATAATGTCTAGCTAACTGTCAAAAACACTTTCAAGTATTTTTTATGACGAGCCAGAGCATATGTTCACTTTTATGAACCCAGTGAAAGTGAAACCCTTAACGACCATCGCTCCGTGACGTCAGAATGGACGAACTCATTATAGGGACGCCTCCATAACTTTCAAATCTCCTCTTCCTCTGACAAAATCCCGGAATTTACTCAACCCTACTAACCCGAGATGGACTATAAACCCTGGATTTTCAGAATTGATATAAACATATTTTTTTGAAAAACAGTTGTCTAATTTCCTTTTAGATTGATTTTTGTTTTTCTTATTGGTTCGTGAAATCACGGATTTGTGTTAAACATATTGTTTTTCGATGCTGCAAGTGTTGGAAAAGCCATTGTTTTCTTGCAGGTGACCTTTTATTTCAAATTACTTTTTGCTATCTGATTTAAATCGTTGTTAAGGCAACGTCACATATAAAATACGTTTTTACTAAAGATTTTTACGGCGTATTTTGGAAACCCACCAGCACGTTACCGGATGCGAAGAGTATAAAAATAAATTACCTACTTATTCTTATATTTTTTTATTGCCTGTGCTCAAGAACTTTCACTAGTTCAACTTCAGCTGTTGTTCGTTCGTTCCTCTGCAACCTTTTTTGCTTGCTCACTGCAACAAACCATATTAAAACTGAATTCAAGACTCGAACGATTCAAGACTGTGATTTTTGTATATTTAAATTATTTTTTAAGTTATTTTAATTAAGGCTAATTTATTTTACAGGCTAATTTATTTTGTATTTTTTATTTTAATTATTGAACCTGTTCCAAGTTGTAGCTCAGCTATAATGAACAGCAACGATGGGTGTTTGGACCAGGCGAACATGTTTAAATGTGACTAATGCTCACAGCCAACGTATTTCAAAAGCAACCGAGGTCTGAAAGTTTATAAGGGTAAAGTTCATAAATAATCAAGTAGAACTAATTTATTAATTCCTGATTAATTTATTTTTTCTTCTTTGTCTAATTCTATAATAACCAATGAACGTTTTTGGAAACAAATAAGTCAACTTAAAAATTCCGTACCAGTAATAAAGAGAATTCCCTGTCTACCGGCGCGCGTTCATCTGTAGCTCAAAAGTTGTCACAAGAAATAAATTAAGCGGTTACTGAAAACTCAAAACGTGCTTGGGTACACTTACTGACTTTTTCATATAGAGTCTTGCGTGTTGAGAAAGAAAATTCTGATAAATCTTCTCTTGCTAACAAATAAAAAAAAACTGTTATACATTTCAGCTTATTTCAGGTACCTCTAATTTTTGTTTATTTGGCAAGAAAAATATATCTTGTTCTATTGAATCGAAACTCGTTGGATGTTTTATAAGCTGTTTATTCATTCCAAAGCAGGTGGTATAGATGGGCTAACTCCACAACACCTTAACACTTTACTGAGTGTGTGTTTTGGGAATACAGGTCTGTCGCTCTTGGATGAACTAACTTCTCTAGTAAATTTAATGTTAGATAAATATACAAGATAAGATATTTAAGTTACTAACAACTAACTAACCGTAAAAAACATAAGTATTTTCTGTAGTCTATTAATAGGCATTATTATTATCTGTTAATATAGGCAGGCAAGTATTATACTATTAAATCCTAAGCCTACGTTGATATGTTATTGTTTTGGATTAACCAACGTTAACAGAAACTGCATAATAAGCGTACCTATAAAATTTTAATGAAATACTTATATACAGGTACTTACAGAATCATATATGTCCAATGCCTAAGAGTAATATTATATTTATATTACTTTAAGGTTTTACAATTTTTTTTAGGTTAGGCCTCGTCGACGAAATATCTATGAAACAATTAAATAATGTTGATGTGAAATACAAGTTACGCTTACAATAAAGGTTACCATTACTTGCTTATCTTTTATTTACTATAAAGGAATGATGAATTTGTGTTGCTACCGACAAATGTTACATTGACTGGGTACCTGCCCCTATCCAGTCGATAATGTATAGTATACGTGCAATTTGTAGATATTTAAAGTTATTATGCGATCTGCGTATGTAAATTTACTGTTTGATCCATTTGGTTTGGTTAGTTAGTATGTAAATTTTATACTATATAATTGGTATTGTGTTTTATATAGCGGAATATTGCTGAGAAATGATTTGCAATGCAAGTAAATGGGTGTAGGTATTTGTGTGTTTTTGAGCGCGTTATTATATCTTCTTGATTGCATGGGTGGAGATGAATGTGTATGGATGTGTAGGTGGGGATGTAAATAATAATTTAAATTTAAATTTACAATATAAGTCACGTTTTCTAGAATTTAACTTTGCATTCTCATTATGAACTACGTAAGTTATATCTCACAATGCCAAAGAGAAATGTTTACTGAAAACTGTAAATAAGTTCCACAGAAAACATAATCACATCACACATCATAAGGAAGTCCTTAACACCGAAATCTCAAGATTAAAAAATGTTCCGGGATTATATTCTCTGCTTGCGCGTGAGAGCCGGCTTTCAGTATGTAACAGACGGACAGACTGCGGCGCAGGCTTACAGTAATACAGTTTAGTAATAATATAACACGTTCGATGGTAACGATAGGATAGTTGACAAGGCATTTTAGTTTATTTATGTTATTACGGTATGCAGTATATATTAACATAAACATGTCTAGTTAAAAATTTGCTCAAAAGAGAATATTGTCAATATTTTATTTACGAAAATAAATATCATAATTTTTCTGAAATACTTGTTTTTTTATGTTTGTTATAGCAGCAACATACATAGTTAATACAATTTTTAAGTAGATTATTTCAATATTTTTCAATGTGCCGTAAAAAATTTCTACAAGTATTTACCTACAGTGTTACTGACGTAACTAACGTTATTCGGTTTGGTATAAAGTGTTTTCACTTAAAAATGTAGCATACAGTAGTTATCGGAGGAAAATTTTATTTCTGCTGATGTTTATAATTTACAGTCGCTTCAGCTGTTAAACACCCCACTGCAGGGGTAGAGACATCTACTTGAAGGAGGACAAGGCCATAGTACACCACGCTTGCTAATGTGGGTTGATGGATGTTGTCGAACTAGTGGCCACTCGACTGCCATAGTTTTTCAAGCTTTGAAGAATGCTGTTATATTACAAAACAGCCAATTAAGGCTGCGCCCTACTTGAATAAGCAGTTTTCTGCTCGTTTTTAAAATCGATTCCACTGTCCTATTGCAAGTAGCAGAATGGAAAAAATAACATGGCTTTCTACGTTCTTTAACTAGCAAATTACTGTATTTGTTTTACAATATCTGTTAAAAAATAACGGCTGAACCTTTCGTTTTTCAATTATTAATTCATAATAACTCATTATCAACTAGTAGCGCGAACATAATTTATTTCATAAAATGTCAAGTAACTATAAAGCTAAAAAAGTACTGTAATAGAATTTTTATATCTTATGTGATATTACTGTAATTAATTAATTTCCACTTTTACGCTAAGCTGTACTCCTATCTATAATATATTTTTGCCAGTGAAAAATGAGTTCTATTAAAGTTAGAACATTGTCGATTTCAGCTTAACGCCCATAAAGCAAATGTATATGCGCGTTGGGGGCCCAGTTAATAATGAAATTACATTATTACAAATTTTAAAAAAATGAGGCAACTAGCCTGGTTTCTTCTATCCCCTTTCTTTTTGCGCATTGCATTTTGAGTGACAAAATACGGGTCCAAATCTTTCCAAGTCTCTCCCGCACTATTAATTTCTCCTATCTTGATATTCTTTATCAAGTAAGCAAATTAAAGTTGTTGAAATTAAAGGAAAGGTACACACAAGGAATTAGACAAATGATTCCCATTATGAGAAAATTCCCGCCAGAACAATTTCAGTGATGAATTCTGGTCTTACTGTCTTAAAGTTTAGGGGGTCCTTCGGGAAATCTACGGAGAAGAATTTAATTTATTAGGAAAAGGCTAAAGAAATTAATATCGGGGTTGGTTTGAATTAAGAATAGCATTGAGAAAACAAGTGATGATCGCCTTCAGACGGAGTTAATGGCCAGTATTAGAGGAGAAATTTCTCGTCGTTACGTTGGCAACACTTCGGAGGGCGGGAATGGTCGCAGTTGTAAAGGTTGTTAACTTTTATTATAGCTGTTATATTTGGCGTTCGTTTCGGAATAATTTGATTTGTAACTTACCCGTCTGAATATAATCTATCTCCGAGTATTGACTTGCTAGTCCTTTTCGTGTTAATGTTCTCAATTATAATATTTACCATTAACTGTTACAATACAAGATAAGAATAAGGCTTTTAATGCGATTATTATTAAGACAACTTTCTTTGAGTAAAGTCGACCTTTGCTTATCAGTTATAGCTATCATCAATTTCCTTAAATCCTTTATTGACCAGTTTTGTTTAAAAATAGTCAGGTGCAAAAAGATTTTTGGAAAAATATCATCTTGTAATGTGATCATTATTTTGACAACATTCTTTGAGCAAATTCGACCTTCTAATGTGGTTTTATTTAAATAACTCGCATTTTTTTAAGTAAAACACTATACGAGTACAAACATTGGTATGCAATGACAGCGCTGCTAGCCACGCTATGATGGCCCAAGCTCAGTTTAGCTAAGCTCTTGACTTTTAAGCTTGGTCTTCATTGCAGTCCTTGCTGTCCATGCTATAAAGGCGTTGACCTTCTGTCTCTGTGGAACGGAAAATATTTATTGTGCATATTCACGGAACCCTTGGTGCGTGAAACCGATTCGCACTTGCCCGGCTTTTAAGTTTATGGTGTCATATAAAAATGTTTGATTCGATTTTTTTTTTCAGATTTTATTAAACAGTTATTTAAACACAGCTTATAAGCTTCACCTGTAACACTGTAAATAACTTACTATCGCCTCAGCCGTTGTACGTCCCACTGCAGGGGCAAAGGCCTCTCCTTGAAAAAGTTTTCAAGCCGCCCGTTACCCTTATGGCCTCCGACTTTGCGTAACGACTGGTGTAAAATGACGACAAACAACCACGATTTTAAGTTTACAAAAAAAGAAAGAGCTTAGAAAAATGTGCCACTAGGCGGTCTCCCATCCAATTAGTGACCACTTGCTTAATTTCGCATACCGCTTCAGATAGTGTCTGAGAGTCACTGTTCAAAGTGTCACTGAGCCACGAGGTCTCTACCTATATATATATGTTAACAAATCTTGCAATTAGTATTTAAGCAAACTCTAAGTCGTATTGATATGAAACTTTTAATGACTTTTAGTAAACCCCTCTTGTTGGGGCTCATTTCGAATACATCACGCTTAGCGACGAAAGCGTACTTTTTTAAATCAATATTATTTGAACAAAAGCACGAACATTAAAAATGTAAGTATCCAAGAGACCTTTGTAATGAATAGTAAACGTATGCACTGGCTACCTTACCTTCAGTTTGGAAACCCAGCAGACATAATTAGGGCAGTGTTTACCCAAGTGGTTCTCTCACTAGGAGCTGATAGACACCAATTTTATAAATACCGAGCGAGCAATGTTTGTATATTATATACCTACTTATCTGTGAAATTGCACCTTACCATTTACTTTTAAACCCAATTGCATTGACTCAGCATATAACAAGTGCAATTAGTACTTTTGGCACCCTTATTACCTGGTTGTGTGAACTTATGACACCATTGTTAAATGTCACTTTTTTAATGCTGATTCAATCAATGAAGGTATAAACTGCTAATTACGATAACATTTTCAATAAAATGCAGGGATTTCGGAGGCCACTAAATCCATCTGCCAAACAGAGTTCTCGGTTTTGTGTTGCAATGAACGTAACTTACCATAACTGTTATGATTCTGTTGGTGTCCAAGTTAAGAAAGCATCTGAGCACACAGTGTAAAATCATTATAAACTAGCTATTCACTTCACCAAGGACACTCCAAACCGATGAATATTTTAAAAACTTTTGACGTGACAACGTCTTATAAATTGGTTTGCCGGGTGACACTTCAAGAAACTGCGTTACGCTCCGCTCACGTTATGCGCTCACAATGAGAGCGAGTGAGAGGCACGCGCCCGCCTAAGAGCGAGAGAGACAGACATAAAATCATTGTCACGTAAAACTTTCGCCCGTATACCGACTTTACAGGCAACCAGTTTTAGTTGTACTCAAAGCTTCTGTACTAACGTGAATCTGTTGGATAAAGGTCACTTTCTTTCAAAGGACAAAGGTTCTTATGCTATACTTTATCCTACCACTTCTCGAGCCACGCTATACTTTATCCTACCACTTCTCGAGCCACGCTATACTTTATCCTACCACTTCTCGAGCCACGCTACATCATGCTGTTTCAGATTTTATATATATGTAAGTACAGACAAAAGTCATTAATCGACTTCAAAAAAGAGGAGGTTCTCAATTTATATACTTGTATTTTTTTGTGTGTATTTGGCGTATATATACAATATAGGGCAGATTAGCTAGGGTGCGAAAGATCTAGTAGGAAATTATTATTTTATGTGGCAAAAGACCATACAGGTAAAATCCTCGAGGTAATAGGCACTTTGGGCAGTATTTTTCCTTTCCTAGCTGCTAGTTAGTTGTGGGTCCGAGCTTTATTATTCTAGATCTAGAGGATAAACTGTAGGTAATAAAACACATTTTCTCTTATACTATAGAAACTATACTTAAGTAAATAACAAAGTGTTAGTGTGTTAGGCGTTGCGTTGCATCCGCCAGGGCCGGCGTTGCGTCGGCGTGAGATCACTGTTGGTGCTGGGACACTGGCGAGGCGAGCCGCAAGGCCGACAGCAAAATGTCGCGCTTTTCCTGAATGGAATACAATATTATATTGAAGCTAATAAACGAAGAAGTATTTTAAAATACATCTTCTGTCATTACAACAATTATATGACAATTCCTCTAAGGGTAAACAATCTTATCTTAATATATATAAATCTCGTGTCACAATGTTTGTCCTCAATGGACTCCTAAACTACTGAACCGATTTTGATCAAACTTCGTAAATATCTGTTATTTGATCCAACTTAAAAGATAGGATAGTTTTTATCTCGATATGTCAAGTGCGAGCCGGACTCGGGCACTATAGGTAAAAACCAACTTTCGCCGGGTACAGAGGGACGGCAGCGAAACAACGTTCGCCGGGACAGCTAGTGTCTTATATATATCCTGTGGTGGTAGTTCTCTACATCATTTTAACCCCCGAAAGAAGCAGCATAAGTTTGATCGTAGCGCCCAAACGGATCAACCGATTTTTATATGTTATGTTTTAAATGTGACTTGATCGAGAGTGTGTGTGTGTGTGGGATAGAGATAGAGATGATTTAAGAAAATCTGTTCAGGCGTTTAATGATCATCCATTATTTTCTTGTTTAGAAAGGGTTATGAGCAACTACCACAGGTCCGATCGATTCAATTCCTGTTACTTTAATGATATTGCTAGAACCTTGATCTGGTGTTGCAGCATCATCTGGAGTCCACAGAATGGATACTCAACTCCATATCAACTTAAAGCGTTTGGGCTCGTTGCAATGTTCTTAATAAATAGGTCATAGAAAGATAAAAGTATATCAAGGATGTTTAGGTGACTTTGCATAAAGTTAGAATTTTGCTCTTTCTGAACAGCTAGACCATCCATGGATTTGCAGAAGTATCAATAACCTTGGGAAAGCGCAGTTCTCGGGCGGCTAGCCTAGAAGCTCTCAGCTCTCGCTCGGCTCGTGCCAGCTCGGCTCGCAACACGCCGCCGGCGGGCGCGTCGCGCTCGCGAGCCGCCCACTCGCGCGCCATCTGTTCGCGCATCGCGTCATCCAGTGCGCGCGCCGAGTAATGCGCGACAACTTCCTGCCGAGAGCATTGTCTCTCTCGCATCGCGCGCAAGGATCCGTTCCAGTGCAGAAGCTGGAACACTGTCATCAGTTCTTGGAACTCTAGCATCGTGCGACCCTTGTTAGCTTCCAGCATGAATCTGTTACCATAAAACATCACTCATTAAATACAATACTGAATAAACACGGTCAGTAATCTGGAAAACGCTAACTTTCCACTGAGTGGACTGATGACTAAAAGAGAACAGTCTTGAGCACTGATGACTAAAAGATAACAGTCTTGAGCATTCATGACTCTGGGATTTAATAGGAAAAATATAAAAAATATACAAACAAGTAGGTCTTACCTCTCGAGACCCGCAAAAGTAGGTACTTGCAAACATTTTACTTTCGAATACACGAGTCTGGCGAACTCAAGTCTTTTCACAATAAGCACCAACTAAATGCCACTAAATTTTAGTTCAGTTAATTTCAGAAATCGATGATAGTGATGATGGGATAATCAAAAGCATTTTAGAATTTAGGCATTTTTATAGTAGGAGTTTCAGCCAGAGCATCATCAGGTGTAGGCGAACAGTAGAAGTTGATAAAGTGGTTTCATTATACAAAAATGTGTGTTTTACGGTCTACTATTCCATATTTGATTGCATTCTCATCAATTTTATTGTTTAAACTTAAATTCTCCAGGAAATGCCATATAAGGAAGATAGCTCGTATTTCCTTACCTGAAAGCGGCAATGCCAGCGCTAGAGTCCTGGTTGTGGGTGCCCTCGTCGGCGGCGAAGGATGATCGCGCTTCCGTCACCGCCTTTTCGATGAACTGGTCTGAGATGCGCCGGGACTCGTGCTCGTTGAAGACACTGTTCATCAGTGCAATTTTCGCCGCACTGCGCGTGGCCTCCACCTTTGTTGGACAGTTCTGCACAAAGAATATACACAATAGCCCATAAACCTGAGAACACACTATTAATTATGTACCTGCACTAGGTCTAATCGAAAAAAGTAAAAAAAAAACAGGAAACGCATTTCGGACTACGTTTACGACTAGATACAATTTGGTATGTAAGGCGCTGGTGACAATCAACTTACAATATGATAGCCCCTTTAGTGCATACCTACCTCACACCAGATACTGACAAGAAATGCTACGAAAATAAAATTTACTTGTGCTAGTTTTGAACTTTTGCCTGAAAACAACATTTTCTAATTGGTCAAAAATTTTGGATTTGAGAAATTTGTCCTTGGTATAAAAGGACACGCAATTTCACATACTGCATTCAGTAAAAGTTCCAGTTGTAAATAGTGAAGAAACCGGTTGAAGAAAGAACAAGTCATAAATGAAAACCAAGAAAGAAGTAATATTTTTATTGCTCAAGAAAATTCGTAAAAGCTATAGTTTTAGAAAGTCAGTAGAAATCAATGAAGTTTTGCTATATCAAATTTTTAAGTAATGTGTAAATTATAAATTTGAAGTGTTTGTGAATTATAATTTCGAAAACCATTTGTAAATTTTTGTTAAAGTGTTAATAAAATGGATTGCATTAATGGGCAATTAAAAAGGATCTATTGCGACTAGTAAATTTTTTCTTGTACAACTAAGAAGGCGAACAAGCTTACGGTCCGCCTAATGATAAGCGGTCACCGTAGCCTAGGGACGCTAGAGCACCAGGGGTATCACTCGTGCGTTGCCAACCCTTTAAAAATCTAATAACTTCTTTCTTGAAGAACCCCATATCATAGTCCTTAGAGCAAACCTTTAGCAGGCAGGTCATTGCATAACCTAAGCCTTCGTGGCAGGTAGTTCCTCTGAAATCATACTGTACTGTTTCTTGTCTTTTAGAAGACTACTTCCTTTTAATTTGACGCCGGCACTTTTGAGAGCCAAATCTATCCATAACTGCAGTCCACTACGCTTTATTCATAACAAGGCTGAAGTTACAGCCATAAGGGACCTGAACTCGCACGTATTGGTTTTGTATTGGTACGGTTCCTGAATTCCAATAAGAAATTACCTGAAAGCTGCCGAAACAGGCACCACCAGGAAGTGTAACGTAGCAGACATAGGGGGCGTGTGCTGAGGGTACTGACTCATAGATGACGAGGGCACCGCCACCGCCACCCACACCGCCGCCCCTGGCTGCCTTTACTTGCCAAAATTCCTGGAGGGCTTCCACTACGTTTACCGTCGATCTTGATAGCACTCCGTCTGCTGTAAAAACAAACAAAACTGACTCAGGTGAGCTGTGTTGAAAAAAAAAACCGACCAAGTGCGTATCGGTCTTCGCACTTTTGGGGTTCCATACTAAATGTAGAATATAAGCCGCCCGAAGAGCAGAATTAATCAGTTTGTAAGTGAATTCCTTTTGTGCATTTAACCGCAAAATCAAGTTTGATGTAATAGGAAAAACGAGGGAATTACAAAGGAAAAAATCTGATTTATCAATTTATTGGCATTTATTAGTAAAATATACGTAATAATAAACATTATCACCAAATTTGAAGTTCATAGGTCCACGAAAAGTTAAAAAATTCTTCAGTTCAAAATTTTTTACAAAAAGCTGATTCGGGCGGCTTATTACTTTGTTTTTCAATATTTTATGAAACAAAGGTAAAGTATTTATCTACTCAACAAGCTCGAAACAACGATACCTACCTCACTCGATAGGGAAGGTTAAATTTTTTTTGCGCCCCCTTAAACTGTATCGGAGCCCTCTTTAAAAATATTTTAAAATAGTTTTTGACAATCTTTATGGCTTAAGGTCAAAAAGATGCTTAAATACTGCGAAAATGTAAAGACTGTAGCTTCAACCGTTTAGCTATATAACCTGTCTGACAGACGACGGACAGACAGATGGACACGTGAGTGACGGCAATAGGGCTCCGATGGATACTTCGGGTACGGTAGCTTAAAAAACAAATCAGCCTAAAGCGGTCAAAACTATTTTAAACTCATATATTTTTGATAGTTTTCCTTATTCTAAATAATAAATACTTTCTCTTTAAGCCTACATGATTTATTACTTAAATGCCTATATTTTGTACTTTATTTAATTTAAACAAGTTGCTTAAAAAAAATGAACAACAAAACAGTGATATCCCTGTAAAAATTACCTGGATATCCGAACATTTCCCATGACATTTATAATTCCTTGAAAACAATTTTTATTTTCACTTTATAACTATGTAGGTATATAAACACAGTATAGGTAATAACAAGGTTTTTGCGTTCCCGAACCTTTTAAGTCCCCGGGAATCGGATTTTTTTATTATTCATTCCCGAGATTTTTCGGGTACCCGGGATAAGTCCCCGGGAATCGGATTTTTTTATTATTCATTCCCGAGATTTTTCGGATACCCGGGATATTATATATCATATCATAGACTTGGAAAGAGGTTTCTTACAAGCTTTTAAACATAAAACTATTATTTGGTAACTCAACAAAACTTAAATATTTATTACATACCACCTAAAAATAAAATTAACTTGTAACAAATTATTAACAAAGTCACGTCAAGTCACTGAAGTCACTATTACGCACATATCGTCAGGTTATTTATTACTAGCTTATTTCGAGACTTTGTACGCGCGGAGTTTAAAAAAAAAATAGTATATGTGAGTTAAATTTCATCAAATAAAACCAATTGAAGTTGTCTCGCAAGTAACATATAAATCAATCTAAGTGAAATCATAATACTTACGAAAATTTCTTATTTTTGTAATTAAGTTGTTGTTGCTAATATGTTGATAATAAATGCTAATACCAAGAGATAAGTAACAAGAACATTACATAACAAGAACAAAACATTTTCTAAGCTGTATTTTCAGTTACGCAAGCTTTCATATAGACCATTGTATTTATAGAACTTGAGGCATCCTATTCTTTGCTTTGGTAACTAAATTCGGTATTAAAAACCCGTTAGCAATCAGTAAACACTCGTTCTATCACATCAAAGATATATATTTGATATAATTCCCGGGAAGACCGAGAATTATACCAAATCATTCCCGGGTTGAATGAGGGTGTTTCCGGGATTATCCCGCCCCGCACAACACTGACGATGAACTGCTCGAAAGAGCAAAGAGAGTCGAAATTAATAACAAAACTCTTGAGCTATTTTTAAGTAGGTTCATTGTTTACTTTTTATAGTTCATCGTTAACCTACTTTGTCGATGTAATAAAATATCCAATCTCAGTTTTGCAATCTTATCATTTTTCCAATAATTACTGTCCCACGCCAAGTTTTCTCATGAATGTGAAAACTTTTCTTACAGTTTTGTTTGTGTCACAGTTTGTACTCTTCGTACACATCCGACTCTTCGTGTCAATATAGATAAAATGAAAGTTACAAACTCAATGCATTTTCTACAAAGTAAAACTAGTATTAGATATATCTTCTATTCAAAATACATTAACTACTTGAATAAATTTATGCACGAATTAGAAATGACAGAGTACAAGAAGAAAGACAATAGAAGCAGGTACATTAGTAGAAACATAATATTATTTAGACATTTAGTTATTATGTAGATCACATTCTAAGGTACATATTTTGAATTAATAAACAGTTTAAGAAATAATATCTATCACAATTACATTTAATGTATCTAAACATGTATTAATATTATGTTTCAATACCCATATGCTTACATATTGTCCATATATAACTGTATTATTTCTGGATTTAAAATAAAATCGTGTTACCTTATTTTTATTGTTGAGTAAAATAATATGTAATCTACCAGGTTTCCAGTTTTTATCCAGATTTCGAACCATAAATTCCAAATAAATTAAAATCTAAGTGATCGTTATGCAGTTATCTTTCAGTTTTCTTGCAAGATATTTTACTGTCTCACAGAGTTTTTGCAACTTGTTTGTTAAGCAAAGTATCGACAGCTTTAATTCCAAGAATATTAAACTTAATATGCACGTGCACGTAAAAAATGAAAACGACAAACACGGCAGGCTACGGTTGACGTTTAACACCCACATACAAATTTATTATTTTTTGCTGTTTGGGAGTAAACCGGACGCCTGAGTCCGGTCCTGGAGACCTCGTCAAGTGTACATAGCGGCGATAGTGATCATAGGATCGTTAAGTGCCAGTGTTACCTAAATTTCAATTTTTTTAGCTAAGATTTCTTACCTGCTCTGAAGATTCGACTGAACTTTAATAATCGCGTCTTAAGGATAATTCAAACCCTGACAAACGTGAAAAAATAATTCATGTACTTTTGTTTAATAATAAATCCTACTATGACCCCATTTTAGCCGATCAATCTTCAAAGTTCTAGGTGGTATTATTTTACAACTTTGGTAAATCGTGATTGCGATTAGTTAAATCGTAAACCCATTGCCAGAAGTATTTTTTGATAGCAATGAAGTATAATGAACTATAAATACTATATTTCTTGTATTTGATTGAAAACATCAATTACTTGAGATGCAGCTACACTTACACTTACGTACGCTATTCGTCTTTCTTGTTTTCACTCAAGGTTACAACCAAGTAACACTGGCTGTTAATAACCCGTTAAACAAACTTTATCTTCAGGGTCATAATATCTTCTTTTTCGTTTGCGAAACAACAACTATATCAACTATATGACCGTATAGGATTCAGTATTGTTAAAGGATATCTATATCGAATTGCAGAGTCCGAATAGCTCGTGACTGTTCCCAATAAGGCCCCCGATCAACAAATAGGTCTCATATTTCTACTTCAACATTTATTTGACCAAATATTTGATATTGCAAATTCAGGTCAACTCTTATTTGACTTGTCTTTAAATTTCAATTCTACAGGTTTACTTGTACCTACTATAGTAGATATGTATATTGTGCGGTAATTGAAACATATAGATATATTATCAAATTGCTATTAGAGGCCGGTCTACATTTTAGCGTTATGAAGAAAAGATAACTATGTATTATATGTATCTATCTATATATTGTCGATTTCATATATTTAAAACGTAAACTGATTTTGTCTTTTTTTATGATGCCAAAAATATACAGAAGAAAAAAAGACCATACCATAGACATCTCACATAATGATATGGAGGTGCGCGAAATAAGTTGTATGTATAAATTTATTTTTTAAAAAACTTTATTTATCTATGTATAACTGTTCTTCAATAATTCTATTAGTATCGATCGATGAATAAATACAAAGATGGCGAAGTTAAAATGTTGTGATATACTGAAAAAAAAAGAATTCCGTTTTTGTCATATATATTGCTAATCTTTTAAACCTACAACACAACACCAATTTTATCCTTTTCTGAATTTCGCAAAATACTTTCTTAAATTGCCAATGACTTGTCATAAAAGGAACCTAATATTTTCAATTTTGAAGTTCCTTATTTAAAAACGAAATTTGCCATAGGTATAGGAGACTAAAAAACTAACACAAAGTTTGCCATGCCATAGATATAGGAGACTAAATATGCTTTTAGCCTTAAGAGGATTCGAGGAAGCGAGCTTCATACAAACGAATTCCTTGTTTGTTTGAGACATTTACTGATCAATCACTATGAAATTTCCTAGTCATAATCCTAAGCCAAATACCTATGTCTAAACATATAAATGTTTTTATCAACTAAAAATCTTTTTGAAACCATTTGTACGAAAAGCTGGAATCCTCTATAACATTTGAACTATAAAATTTTATAGAAAAATAGCACACTGTATACCTAGATATATTTATTACTAGAACATGTCTTTAAAATTTCGTGGTGTTTGATCAGCAAGTGCCAAAAATAACACGAAGGCGCTCTGAATCGTATTCTCTTAAGCAACCTCTTAAGGGTATATTGCAGTAACGACACTACAATTTTATTGCCCTATATTGGCTTGTACCGTAGGTCGAGCTATTTAGACCATTTACCGTGGATACGAATTCCTTACAAAAAAAAGAGCATTTAGGACAAAGAAAATTAGAATAAAAGACCACATTCAATCTTACGACAACCTAATCGTTTGTGAGAAATTATTAAGCATTGATATTTATAACCGAATAGAGTCATTGTTTAACTTTAATTTCTTGTTTAAACTTATTTATTACGAAAACGAGTCTCATAAATATCTCGGCCTGATGAACATTCAGCAGACATAATGGCAATCGTACGAATAGCCATTATTATTAGGTTTTAGCTGTTTTGTAATTTCTATTTATATACACATAGTTAATGGCTACTCATGAATTATTTAGTTAAACACTATTATTTTGATATACACAGTAGTTTGCATGATAATTTGATAAGAATGTGTGTAAAGCGGTGTTCACTTTTATATAGAAATGTAGGTAACATTTTGTTTCTTGTTTAGGGTTCCGTATCAAATGGGATAGTTGGAATAATAATAGTAATATTAGTCCTTATTTCATAGCGTTAGAATTCTATTTTTGTTTTTGCCAAACATGTTTCTTGTATTGCAACCCCCTTAATTATCTTCGTTTCTCTTTTTTAGGTTTCCGTAGCCAAATGGTAAAAAACAGAACCCTTATGAATTCGTCATGTTCGTGCGTCCGTATATGTCACAGCCATATTCCGATGTCTGCATCGGTTGAAATAATATTTTAATAAAGGGGTCTTTTGTAAACCTCCATACTGTTTGGTTTAAATTACAAACAGGTTTTTTTTTTTAAGGTAAGCTCATCCAACATTAAAACGAGAGTTGATTTTTTTTTTGCGCACCCAATCATGCAAGGTGTCGTTGAATAGGACTTTGAAAATACATTTAAGACTCTTTCTTTTTTCTAAGAGGTAGTTCTGCAAGTAATTGCTTTCCAAGGTTGAAAATTTCCTGTACCCCTCTTACTTTTAAATCGCGTGTTCTAAAAATCTGAATAAAATAACGGTCATAGAATTTTATAAATTCTTTCAATGACAAATACTTTGAAAAAATTCGGTTTACATTTTTTTGGCTATTAGCAATATTTAGCATTAACTGTTTAAATTTCGTGTCCCCTTCTAACTTTCAAACCACGTGTTCTAAAGATATGAAAAAAAAAAAAAAAAAACGATAATAGAACTATAAATACTTCCAATGTTTGATGAACTCTGACACCGTTTGTCCAATGCCCATGAAAATTGGAAAATCTAAGTGTTTTTTCATCGAGAAGGTTTCTATGCTGTCTACTTTGTTATAACTTTTACAGCGTATCAACTTCTATAAAAGTACAGAAATGACAGAACAACGTCTTCCGGGCCATATAGAAGAGACTATAAGATTTCTAATGCCAAATTCCAGGGAAGAAACACGGAAATAGGTTTGTAAGAAAAAACAACGCCCTATTTCCTTTTAATATTAAAACCGGAGTTGAACCCTTTTCTAATAAAATATTACTTGCTTCAAAATTATATTTAGACTTAAGCTCAATACCCAAAACAAACTTTATGCTATCGCTAAAATTAATTAAAAGAAAATGGTTCATTTAAGCCGCCATGTTCTACGTAAACTTTTTAGCTATATTAAAAAGTGCTTACTTGAATCTCTTGTCGAAAGAGGTCTAACTTTTAAGTGAAGAGCTTAAAAGATGAACATTACTTTTTTGCTGTGACAAATTTCAGAAAAGTGAACTTGGCAACTTGTTGGACGTAAATTGTTAAAAGTTAGCAATAAGCAAGGACAAGCTTAGGCGTAACATATGTAGAGGCTGGCGATACAGCTTATATGTGTGGTGTATCGTCTTACTTACAACCCTAAGTCATCGCGGGGACTGTCTGAGACGAAGGACGAGGGCTGGTCACCGAATTTACGAAATACGTGCAAAAGCTAAAACTGAAATTGAGTGTAGCCTTACGATTGTTAAACAACATCAAATCCATAATAAAACAGTAGGTAATTAGATTTTGAAAGGATTTTAAAACTCTCATGGAAGAATCTATACTGTAGTTTCCAAGGGAAAACCTTGACAGGGAGCTCATTCTACTAAATGTTCGTTGGAGGAAGTATTTTTTTTAATTTATAATATATTAGGAAACAGTAATTTACAATAAAAAGAGCAACATATTTTCTAAATAAAAGTATATGTTGAAAAATGGTACACAAATTAGAAACCAAACAAGAATGAATCGGACTTGCGCAACGACAGTAACATGGAATCCGTACTGAATAGAAATATTTTTTTTTTTCTTATTTTACGGTGTGTGTGAGCCCGCCTATTCATTTATAAAATTAACACCAAAACTATATGACATATTTTTCTTTTCCGTTTCGAAATTAACTCATAAAATATATATCTACATTTTGCTCGTGTTTGTAGAGTTATCATTTACCTAGTTAGCTAGTAAGGTTGGAAGTGTGCCTCAATATTAAAGATTTATCTTTTATGTTTTTTTTTCGAGTTACCTATTTCATTTTTAAATTTGCCATAATAGATTTACCATAACAGTATGACTTGCAGATTTTTTTAAGATTAAACGAATAACACCCATCGATATGAAAAGACTCATTTCGATAATGATAACACCCTATTTGTCAAAATGCGATGCGTAGTCGGGTAATCAAGAGCGATGGTAAGATTAGTTAGCTTATGGAGGGTGACATGGCCTATTTACCCCCCCGTACTTCAGTGTAAGCGACTACATATAAAACCAGATATTTCATTTGCTGTTATGGCTGTGTTTATGGACTGGTGAATGAATAATACAAGAGCTTTACAATCTCGTAAGTAATTGGATATTAATTACTCAACATACCTTATGTGTAAATTAAAACCTTCGTCTGTAACTTAATAAGTAAAGGAAAATAGATGGAGTTAGTAGTCCAAACGGAGGCCGTAAATATTTGAAAATTCTGAAAAGACGAAGTTTTAAGAAAAGCTTGCAGTTCACCGTGACAATAGGTGATCAAAACTTAAAAGAAGAGTTGTCATGGCAAATGAGGTATTGTATGAACGGGCTTCGTTTGCGAAATAAGATAGTTTTTACTAATTTCTAAATATGTCTCAAAAATCACCGACTCCATTATCTACGAAGTTTGAGAGCTGAATAATTAAAAATGTATCACTCTGATAGAAAATTATGTATCTTATACTTTTTAATAACTAATGACTAATGAAATAAAATAAGAACACGATAATCGTATATTTTCCGTTTAATCGACAAAGAAATGCATAAAATGTTCCGTAAAGGTCACCGCTGTGACAATTATAAGATGATCACATTATTTTATTTTATAGAGTACATTTTTTTGACTGAATTAAATGGCTAAAGTATATTACGACTAAAAAGTGCGTATAAGATACTATTACGTTATTCCTTGAAATTTAAGATACTTATAGAATATGTCTAGATAACCAAGTGTTATTTAGTGTCAATATTGTAGGACAACTTGTTACTTGGACGTATTACTTCATGCAATACTACGAAAATCAATTGATACCGAAATAGGGTTTAGATAAATTATAAAAAGTACATGGAAGGCCGAGCTCTGCTTGTTTTTTTTTGAACAACGCCATCTATTGTCAAGTAGCTTCAGTGTTGCTGTGTCGGTAAAAATAATAGTATTACTACTTGCCAATAGATGTCAGGAAGAGTATTTTTCAGTTAATCACTGCCTAAAAACACGGATAAAACGACGTTTTCTAAAAATTAAACCTAGCTAGATCGATTTATAGCCCCTGGAAATTTTATGAAAATCATTGGAGCCGTTTCCAAGATTCAGATTATAAATTAATATATAAACATTAGCAAGAAGAATAAGAATTGCTCGTTTGAAGGTATTTATTAAAAATATTAAGTATGTACATTTTTTATAGATGACTCACAGGTTCCCGTTGGCAATAAGTACCGGTACTGATATAACCTAGTACGATATAAATCTCAAATTCGTTCATATCTTAAAAAAAATAACTGCAATACTTTTTTACGGTCTGCTCTGGATTACTTACTTAGAATATCAGCCACCTGCCGACTCACCTGCTTTCATAAAATCTAAGATAAAGTTAATGAAATTTTCAGGTGTAACACAAAATTCAGAAGAAATGCATTAATATTCATAATATGAAACTTCACTTCTATTTTCATTATTAATTCTTATGCTTAAAACATTTTACAAAATACTTTTTTTTAACAACAGAGGCCTTAGCATAAATTTATTATCATTTACGTATCGTTAGCTATAATAAGTAAGGTGAAGCAAGATTGTCTATGGAAAAGATTTTGTAAAGAAGAGGTTTTAGTAAAGCCCCTTATTATGGCTCTTTTGATACAAAAATATAGTTCTACTTTACTTCTCATACGGTTTTGTCAATGTTCTCTTACGACATTGTTTGCTTTGCGTCGATTACGATACGTAAACGATAGTAAACTCGTTCGGTTATCGTTTCTGATCATGTATGTACAGTTATAATAATACGCAGACCTTTGTACAGGTTGATGTAAGACTATAATTTAGGTCATAATAAAGCTTATGTCCGCTTTGTTAAGTAGAAACTGCAGGTGGCAAGTGCGAGTTTTAAGTTAAGTTAAATCAATGTATAAACAGGCACGCTGATAAGTGCAATTTCAAACTTGCAGTTTAACTTTATGAGGGCAGTGAAGCTGGGTACGTTTCCAAACAAAATCTGTTAATTTTCCTTAAAAATGAAACGTATGGATTACAACATTAGAACGCACCCGTCCCACAAAAGTCAGTCAAAAAACTAGGTGATATTTATAGGCCCAACTGTCGAACCTAAAAAAAGGACGTGTGATGGACGATGGTACGCTAAATTTGTCACATTATTACTATTTGGCGTGTCTTTTTAGGGTTCCGTACCCTGAGAGTGCCAACGGAGCCCTGTTACTAAGACTACGCTATCTTTTAGGCTGAAATAGGTAGAAGCCTGAATTTTTCACAGCATATGCGTTACAATAGGGAATATTTAACAAATAATAAAAAGTTAAAATTTAAGGGGGTTCCACATATAAGAAACATATTTTTGTTTGTTTTTGCTCCATCATTAAAACAGAAAAATATACACACCTCAAACTTCCATTGAAAAATAGTGTCAACTCTAAAGTATAACAACTAATATTAAAAATCGGCCAAGTGTGAGACGAGTCCAAGCAATAACTATTTTCAATTACCGGTACAGCGCCATCTAGCTTATCATAAAGAGAAACATTTTTTGTTGGAAACGATATTCCAAGTTAAGCAACGTCGAGCTTGGTCAGTACGTGGATGGGTGACCGGTTAGCGGCACACTTTTTTTTGTTTGTGTAAATTACGTCAATGATAGGTACGGAAACTTCGATGCGCTAGTCCAACACGCACTTGGCCGGTTTTTTAATTGGTTTTCCTACTCATCACATTACTCCTAAACTTATTACCTACACTTGCTACTTATAATTTTCGAAATAAAGAAGTTTATATGAGACTATTGACTGGAACCCGCTTAGGACAATGAATTATCTAAGTTCGATTTAGCAACGCAGATAATTTATCATTAATGGTAATGGTACCTAAACATAAATTTTTCCATTAAAATAGATATTCGAATTCAAGTATAATATTTTTGACAGAGACCGGTAACCTGGGGCCTGATTCTCGTGCGGATAGAGATAATCTCGAATTCGAGATATGTTTAATTGATTTAATCAAAGCTTGTTAATCGCGGTAACTGTTTTAGTTTATAGATCGACTATTTTGAACCAGATATGTTGAAAAAACATGGGGGATATCATTTGCAAATAGTTTTGCGTATTCTTAAAATCTCTTAATGGCCATATGTCGCACGCTAGCGCTCGACATGCATCGAGTGGTCGGTAGCAGTAGAGATGGGATGTCGCACGGAAAGTAGTATGAAAAAGAGTCGGAATTAGTAATATTGGTTGACGGCTAAATAGTTTTGATTTTGGTGGGAGTGGGGGGGGGGGGAGAGTATCAAATCCCACCCTATTTTAAAAAGAAAAATCAGTAACAAAAATTTTTTCGGTAAAAACATTGCTAGTATCGATGGACTCTATCGATCATCAAAATGGTAAGTTATAGAAAAAAACCCCTTTTCAAAATAAGTTCAAGAGGGGTTTTTTGACGACCCCTCTTATTTTAGGGGAGTCATCAAAGTCATTAAAATGGGGAATAATATGGACTCTTTTTTGAAAAAAAAGGGGTTGCAATAAGGATTTCTGTGACCCAAAAGGCATAAGAATGGGGAATCATATGAACCCCTTTTTGAAAAGGGGTTCATCCTTTTTTTTCGTCAAAAAAACCTCTCTTGCGCCCCCTTTTTTTGAAAAGGGATTCTTCTATAACTTACCATTTTGATGATCGATAAAGTCCATCGATACTAGCAATGTTTTCACCGAAAATTTTTTGTGACTGAATTTTTTTTTTAAAAAAAGGGGGTATTTGATACCCCCCCCCCACTCCCACCCAAATCAAAACTATTTAGCCGTCAACCAATATTACTAATTCCGACTCTTTTTCATACTACTTTCCGTGCGACATCCCATCTCTACTGCTACCGACCACTCGATGCATGTCGAGCGCTAGCGTGCGACATATGGCCATTAAGAGATTTTAAGAATACGCAAAACTATTTGCAAATGATAGCCCCCATGTTTTTTCAACATATCTAGTTCAAACTAGTCGATCTATAAACCTAAACAGTTACCGCGATTAACATGCTATGATTAAATCAATTAAACATATCTCGAATTGAGATATGTCCATAATATAATCCGCACGAGAATCAGGCCCCTGGCATAATTTTGAAATAAACAGTTCAATCAAATATGACGAAGCTATTCTAGGCGGAATAACGTGAGTAATTAAATTCCTTACGCGATTGGTACTGGATCATAGAGTCCTAGTGCGCCGTTATCTGACTAATGAAACATTCCTTACGTTTATTTCGTAGCGAGCATCGACAAACATATCCACTTTGATGGTCTTAGTCTAAGAGACTATTAAAACTTGTAATCACTTTGTGGAAATAGAAATTGATAATTTTTCAGAAAGTTTCTCAAAGATCGACGTAAAGTCTATGGAAGTTCTGATAAAACTTTGGTTGATTATTCGTTTATGTTTCAGTGAAATTTTTCGGGAAAATTTTTAAGACGTTCTGAAATTATATAATAAAAGATATTGCTTTATGTATGTTCACATATCATACTATAAATGTAAAAGTTTCTACAACTCGGCTCTGTAACCTATGTACTTTGTTTTTTATTTTTTCTTGGATATTTACACACAGCGTCGCTAGTTCCAAACTAAGCAACGCTTATGCTATGGACAGCAGACAAAGGACAAAATTACATATATATGACATAAACTTTTTTTGTAAATACATAGAAAATACCCAGTCTCAAGATAAACACAAATATTAATGTTTGTCTTGTGCGGGAATCGAACCCACACCCTTCAGTTCAGAAGTCGGGTCATTCATTACCCAGCCACGGATCCGACTAAAGTATTTTTGTTTGTTTTTGAGTTACCCTTTCACGTTTAAACGGAGCAATTCACATTGATGTGATTTTTTCCAGAGCTATAATTATGTACCTAAGTTCGAAAAATCCGATCTCATGGGCTATTTTTATTTCAAAAAAATGCTAATGTAAAACTCTAAAAGATTGTTGAAAAATACAAATCAACACGGATGAAGTCGCGGGTAAAAGCTAGTAGTTTAAATATATTTAAATATTTTGATGCAGTTTTTAAGGACATAAGGCACTTGCACAATAATCTCTAGGTATTACCTACTAGAACATAAAGATATTTTTTACTAATTTGACAGCTCCTATTGTCTAGATGAATGAAGGCTACGTATAATTCTGAATGATTTAGGGTTCTGTAAGATAAGTGAACGAAGTTGCGGTAAAGTACAAATAAATGGACCGTCATAATACTTCATAAGTTAAGAGAAAGCAAATGTGTTTTAACAAATAAACTGACGATCAAAAATAACTGTCACTTACTTAGACTACAATGTTTTCTCATGATAGCTCTATAAAGCTGCCAATATTCAAAAATAGGTTTTTAACTTGTGACCTAAATCATTCATATAGGTATTACGGTTACCATGAAATTAACAAAATACGTATTGGTATTCTAACCTAGTTAAGTTCACTCAACGACACGAATTAATGGAGTTTTGAATGAATCGGTAAGACAATTTTATTCATACGAGGAAACGGTTGTGGGAACAGTTTATTACATAGATAAGCAAATTTAGAAAGCGCAGCTCGCAACACTGACTTTTGCCGCCACTAGGGTTACCAGACGACTTTAATTTGCTTGACGTGTCCAGAATTTTGGTTCCTTATTAGGGATACAGGGGATTGTTGCTACAAGTTGTCAAGTTTACCTATTAAGCATTTTGTAAACAAAAGAAAAATATTAACCGGCAGAGTTAATGTAAAGTGACACACTAAGGGTATAATACTGACACCAAATGCTGGTTTTTATAGCCACTTTAGTACTTATTTTACGAAAACCTCCATGAGTCCAGGCTACAAATGCTCAAAAAAAAAAGTATGGAGGCAAAGCTTGAAATACAAGTTTTGACTTCGTAACTTTGTTTGGACTAGTTGAGAGGTGAACATTTTAAAAGTCCTCGACCGTAGCCCTTGACCCGGGGGACCCGGAAACCGGCTTACAAATCCTAAAAAAAGGACAAGGAAAGTGACAAGGAAACATTTATTTTTTGTAATAAGAGCAAAAAATGTGAGGGAAAAAATGTTTTTTTCGAAAATTACAAACTTTCAAGAGTGGATATCTCGATAACTATACAGGATATCAAAAAACTTTAATGATTACAACTTGTAGCAAATTTAATCAGCTTTTATTTTGTAAAGAATGATTATGTCGCTAGGACCCATAATTTACGAGATAGAAGCGAAAAACTAAAACATGGGGCCCCCCCCCCCCTCCCCCGGCTCAAGGGTTACAGGGGAATTTTGTTATATTCGTCTCCTCACTAGTCTTAACAAAGTTACGAAGTCAAAAATTGTGTTCCAAACATTTCCCTTTATACCTTTTCGTTGCCTGGACTACAGTGTCTCTTTAATGAATTGAATGTGGTAACCCTAGCTGCGACCTACTACAACCACCATTAATATGCAGATACTAAGGCAATACAATTAAAATCTAGATAAAGTATACCTTATCTAAATGCTTGCTTTCCGGTTCTTGTTTAAACTTGGAATTTGCACGAATGTTTAAATGGTGTTTCGTGGAAATCGCAACTGCTTTTTTATTTTAGTGCAAAAAAACAAAAAACCGGCCAAGTGCGAGTTGGACTCACGCACCGAGGGTTCCGTACCTACCACGATTTACGTACTTTACAAACACAAACAAAAAAAATATGTTTTTTTTATTATTTTTATATTTGAGTTGATTGAATGAAAAGTAAATTGCGGTTCACAATTTATGACGTATTGAAAAAAACTACTTACTAGATCTCGTTCAAACAAATTTTCGGTGGAAGTTTGCATGGTAATGTACATCATATATTTTTTTTTAGTTTTATCATTCTCTTATTCTAGAAGTTACGGGGGGGGGACACAAATTTTACCACTTTGGAAGTGTCTCTCGCGCAAACTATTCAGTTTAGAAAAAAATGATATAAGAAACCTCAAAAAAAAAAAACCGCTTGCTCATTCCACTAACTTTTACAACTAATCTTTTACTATTCAAGCCATCAAACTTTGGAATTCTCTGCCTTTATTAATTAAAAAAGCCCAATCTCCTAATACTTTTAAACGCCTTGTAAAATCACATTTTACTGACAGCTGATCACTGTAAGTATCAAAGCATATAAAATTATATTTATTGTATTATAGATATTTTATATGACTTATAAATATTAATTTTATGTATATATGTATTGATATTGTATGTAAATATTATTTAAAAACATATTTAAGTGTAGTTTAAGATATTTCTTTACTCGTAAATATTACATATTAATTTTGGTTCACCTACCTCTAATTAATTTTGTTTTTATCCTCTACCCCTACCCTAAGGCTGTCTGGTAGGCTTTTAAGCGATAAGACCGCCTAATTGTATACTTATGTCTACTTTTATTCTCTTAATGTAAATGAAAACATGTTGGCGTTCAATAAAGTACTTATTTATCTATCTATCTATCTATCTATCATTTTTGAAGACCTATCATCTATAGATACCCCACACGTATGGGTTAGACGAAAAAAAATTTATAAAGTTCTAAGTTTGGGGAATTCCGAAAGTTTATTGTTTTTTTCTATTTTTGTGTAAAAATCTTAATGCGGTTCACAGAATATATCTACTTACCAAGTTTCAACAGTATAGTAATAGTTTCGGAAAAAAAGTGGCTGTGACATACGGACGGACAGACAGACAGACATGACGAATCTATAAGGGTTCCGTTTTTTGCCATTTGGCTACGGAACCCTAAAAACGGAACGTTTAATACTGGACCATGAGCTGGTTTGTTACCTTAGTGGTATAAAGAAAAAAAAAATATTGTAGAATTACCACGGCATATCTGTGAAAACATCATTAAGCAATTTTATATGTTTACACTTGAGGAGATCCTATAAATAAACGTGTCACAGATTTTGTAAATAACTGTTTTATTACACAAATAACAGCCAGTGACTAAGTAACGTGCGGCCCATACGATTGTGTGGAGATCAGAAAACCTGAAACTGGTAGCTGGAAGTAGCTGAACTGAACTGAACATGAAACTCTGCAAATCAGCACTCTATATTCTTCAATAATAATACACAAAGTGAAGGAAGTCGTTAAAAACTTTCGATTATTATTTATGTCTTCAGAAAATTTTTGGAACAAAATACTGATTGAAGAGTGGGATCTGGAGTGGTGAGAGTTTGCAAAGGGTTTCTTGTAATAGGCAACAACTGTAGTGTCGTATTTTTTGCAACACCTGGGGCATCACTCGCGCATTCAAAATTCTAATAAAGTATTTAGCAGTTAATTAATAAACAGAAACAAAGTTTAAATGATTTAGCAGGCCACTGCATAACTTGGTTACCTACACATAAATTGCTAGGTAGGTTTGTAAAGTAGTTTGAATATGTTGTTTTTCTATACATATTTGTCCGAAAAAAATGTAACTATTGTGTTTAAAGCATCAAGAGGATCTTCTTGTGAATCACATTACAAACTGGAATATGTTTATGAGATATAACGAGACCAGTTACAACTGGTTCGAAAATTGACCTGTTTTTTGCTAAGCACTAGTTGAGAAAAGAATAAGATGATAAAACAAATTGTATCAGCCATAGTTATAATATGGTATGAAGATACCAAAATACATATATGTGATGTTCTTACACCTGCTGTTTATGAAACAAAATACGTACGTTGTTATAGATGTAACCAACAGCTCCCGAGCCAAACTTGTACTTGTAAGTACTTTGTACAGACTTGTACTTATATAACTTTGTACAGACTTGTAGTACTTTGAGCCAATATATAGTTCTCTATCTACCAACACGGTGTCAATAAGTTATTAGAATGAGAAATTTCCAACATTTTCTAAAATTAATTTAAAGTTGGATTAAATTACATATAAATTAGATACCGACCTGTCTACTATTAAATTAAATTTAATTTGTTCTATGATTATGTTCCTTCTATTTGGAATTAAAAAGTTAAAGTTAAGCCCGAGATATAGGGCGAAACGAAAAATATATTTTTTATATTTCGATTTGGAATAGTTATGAAAAGTTGTCAAACACCAGTAATCATAATAAAAAATATTAAAGTATTGTAAGAGCCCCCGCCATGGCATGGCAACATCTGAATTGAGGACCTCCTCCTTTTTTTGAAGTCGGTTTAAAATATACAAATTTACTGCGTACAAAATGGTAATTATAAGTCTATTTCACTATTAAATGTACACAAATATGCTTGATTTAATATGAGCGATCACTTACTTTTAAATTATTTACTAAAATAGCTATTGCCCTCGGCTCCGTCTGCTCTAAATTCTGCTGACGGCCTGGGATTTCTACGGCAAGTCCCAGGATTGTATGGCGAAAGTTTGATACAGCAAGTATAATTTTTTTTCTTTAGATGTAGTTATAGTTTGTCGAAATAAAATGAAATTAATAGTTATTCCTGCGGAAACTAAGAATTTTCCGGGTTAATAAGTAGCCTCCGTTCTTTGAACAATCTGTGTAACAAAAATCAACAAAATTGGTTGATCTGCTGCGACGCTAAGCAATAACTAACAAACAGACAGACTTTCACTAATTTATATTTATTACGTTTTGTGGTAAAGTGTGAAAGAAAAGAATGGTTTATAAAGCTTAGTCAGCATCATGAAAGGTCATCAAATTATAGATAAAAAGATTTTTGTGGCAAAAAATGACGTTTTCCATCCTGTTTTGTGCTTTCTTAATTTTTTATTAGAGTTAAAGTTAAAGATTTATAAAGCTAAGTAAGCTAAGCATAATGAAAGGTCATGTCAAAATTTGAGATTAAAAGATTTTTGTGTTAAATAATCACGGTTTACATACTGTTTTGTGCTTTCTTAATTTTTTTTTGAGTTATAGTTAAGGAATACTACGTTATTTTTGTTTATGTAAGGTAACTTTTCATTGCTAATCCAATCAAAAATTCCATTTTCTTTTTTCCATACAAAAGTTTCCCACCCTACCGAGAAAGCTTATTCAAGCTTATTCAAGGGGGTCTTTGACGTGTCAGTCAGATATTGATGCAGGTGATGAACGATTGTATTTAGTATATAGTTTAGATATATGATTAGCAAGTTTGTGGCAAGTTAAAGTTTTTGTAAATATTATACAAAATCCAATGTTATCATATATAATTATGTATTTGTGTGTATGTAGGTATTTATCTTGTCTAATGTCTGATTACATTTATGGAGAAAAGTTCCTATTGCTTTTGTGACATTATAATTAAAAATACTTTTGCTTAAAAAAATAAATTTTATGTTTATTTATTTTTAAAATTTTAAGTTACTATTTCAATCCCTCGGCGGCTTTTCATTACCAAGCGATTAATTCGTTTTAAAAGAGCAGTAAAATCTTAACTTATAAATGTTATTATTATCTCAAAAGTAGATATTAAAGTCAAATATTACTTTTGATTAAATTTATTTATTTAATTCAGAGATATCGTAAATAATGATGTTTAATAAACAGTTAGTTACCCTATTGTGAGTTCCGTATATAAGTTCATAAGTACAAAGCAAAAAGCTTTGCTGGGAGTTTTTTTTTCTGCTTCATCATAAAGTTTATTAAACCTAAAATCGTTAATTTTATATAACTACCATAAAATCATAAAAAAATAGTATTAATATTAGAAAGAAAGTTAATACTTACTTAAGTTGTTGAAATAGTTTATAACAAACATGGCATATGGCATTATAAATCAATCAATCAATTAATTATTATTAAGTATTTTTTTTACTAAGCTATAAAGTGAGAAATTATTAAATGAGAAAATAGCTGTACAATTGGCGCTATCAAAAGCAATTAGTTAATTTAGAATGCGAAAAGTGTTAATTCTATCTACTCACACCAGCTCAGAAAAGTTGTCTCAGAAAAGAGGTATTTTGGCGGAATTTAAGTGTCACTTTAAACACGTTTTATTAATTGGGTAGTAAAGGAAGTAAATTTTCTATATATGTAGAATTGCCAACCTTTTTTTTTGAAGTAGGTAAGGTAATAATTATGCTTAGCGAGCAAAGTGTAAACGCCACAAAGCTTCAGATTTACTCAAGTACAAGTATATTAGGTTTGGCCCGGACAATGGTCGCCGCCATCTTATAATTTTGAAGTTCTATTGGCCGTGAAATCGTTTAGATTGTCAGACGTTTCACAGAGCCTTCCGTTCTGCTCCAAAAAATAGCATTTTTACTTAATTTTTTACATTTAGATTGTATTCATAATTTATGTGAGAAGTTTATCTTCCTCTTATATCTCAGATTTTAAAATTAAAGTATCCTTTTTAAATATTATAATTGAATAATCCGGACCTTGTAGTGCTTGTGGAATGCAGAAGAACGTTCTAGAACCGCAACTTTTACTCGAAGAGTTTAGATTTCGGTATCTACCTATCTACTACCTATCTATCTATTACCTACCTATCTATATACTTACCTATTCTACTAGGCAAACTAACAGATAAAAAACCTTTGATTTTTTGTCTTAGTTTGTAACCTTTATATGTTCCCATTTTGGCTTCTGGTAAGTTCAGGGCTGGGAGCTACCTTGCTCAAAGACTAGGTTTTGCCATGCAAAGAGGGAACGCCACCGATACTGTCTTTGGCAATATGCCACAGGGTACTTCTTTGGCAGAGGGGTTCTTCTTGTGATAATATAGTTTTCTTATTTAGTTTATTAACAATAATTGTTCTTATTAGTTGGTAGTACCTATTTTTATTCTTAAGAAACTTGTTTGTAATTATGTTTAGTTAATAAATTTCTATTTGTTAATCTATCGGACTTTTTAATTTCTTTCTTTAAACACTTATGTGGAGTAGTACAAACATTTAAAAAAAAAACAAGGCAAATCGGCCCAGCCGTTCTCATAGTGCAACAAACTTTTCTGACCAGACGTAGTCAAAAATTAAAACTACAGTTGCCATATTGAAATGGTGTGAACTTACAACGACACTAGCGACCAAACACCTAAAGTCAGAAGGTCAAATTTTTGTGGACAATATAATCATAATACAGGACAGGACAGGACAGAGACCAAAGATTGCCACTTGCTACGATACTGGCATACATCTCTTGCCTCATCTATACGTATCAATGCTTTCATACACTTCCTACGGTTCCGAGTACTCCTGACCTGACCTTTTCTGAGAACGAACTCAATTTGATCTACATACGTTTGCCGAGCTCTACATAGTTACTGTAATCTTTTAATTATAATTACGTTCCACATTTTTTATTACTTCGAGAACCTCAAAAGCACTTCAAGTACTGAAGATTCTATTACTAGTCAGAATTCGACCACATTTTATGAATCGGTTTTCTGTAGGTATGTATTAGTCTGTTAGTTATATATTCGACAAAAAGCTGATTAAGTATAGAAGATGCTTCCTATCCTTTCCGGCATTTCGATAATTTCATCAGTAGCTGGATTGACCCACAGTAAATCAAAATGTTTAATAAAACGAACCTTCTGTCCACATCTTCCACATGTAGGTACATTCCGGTAAGGGTCTACTGGCTTACGAATTTTCACAAATATTGTCACGTTGTGAGTGAAATTCTTGGCGCATTAGGCGTAGGCCTCACTATGCGTTTCCATCGGTCGGTGCGATAATAACTAGAGATCGAAATTACGTAGTGTGATTTATGTACTGGCAACTAAAGTGTTAATGTCAACATGGACACTCTCGAAATTTTTTGAATCCCTTTATTCAGAAAATTTCGCCTCGATTTCTTGCTAATTGTATATTTACTATCTGTCAGTACCGTGATGGTTTTGAGGGTTGTATTGGTATCTCAGATAAACAAAACCAAATTATTCAATAAGAACTAAAATCTTGGGATTTGCGGCATATCCATATTATTCTTTAAATCACATTACATTACATCACATTAACTGGAATGCCGCGCCGCGCGATGCATTGCTGCGGTTTCATAGTTCTGACTCGTAGTGTCTCATTTTAACAGCGTATGAGCGCCGAAAAAAAATTGTAAAATTGGACGTTTAGCCGATGACTGGCATGTAAATCTATGACATCTAAGGACTTTAAAAGCGTTATATTACACGCTTATACAAATATAAAAAATTAAAAATGGATGATGATATATCTATTGTGACCACGCATTCGTTTTTCTACTACCCAACTACGTACAGCCAATGCGTTCAATGCACACCTTAATAGCCGGTGTAGTGTAGCACATTTAATTCGTGGAAATCCTTAAATAAAATATTTAATATTTCACCAATAAAAAATTACGTGCTGCGATATATGTTAATTATGTATTCAGTCACTAAGGAACAAAAACGTAATTTAAACGTATTCTGACACTTCTTCGTCTGCCCACTGCACTGCGGCAGACGACGGGCAGACAGCTCTAGCTAATGTTCTTATTTGATAATTTATGACTGAAGCTGGTGAAAACGCGTTGTGTGACGGAACCCTTATGTAGGAAATAAAATGAGGTCGTTTATGAGGCTAAAGCTAGCACCAGATGCCTGTTATGAGGCTTTAGTATTTCAATTTCCGAATAAAGGAAATAAACTCAAATAAACCTGAGTTTGTATTAGGTTTTTATACTTTGGATTAGCACTTTTGTCGCATATAAAACCCGCAAGTGCAAGAAGAATCCGAGCGACAGGGGTCACTTCTCTGCCTAGGACGTTCCACATAATGCTGTTGAACAAAACTATCTAACATGTATTTAATATACCTATATTGTATTTAATATACCTATATTCTGTTATACTGATTTTAATATTAAGCAATTTTAGCTGTAGCCGCCGCACGACATATTTTATGTGTTAATCGAGGGCATAGTTAATTTATTTGCGGATTTTCATACAAATCTGTTAAGCTATTTGCGATACAAATATTCAAATTTCAGGTTTATAATATTAGTTGGATAAATATAAATAACTTATTTTTCTGAATGTAAATGTCTGAGAATTTGTTTAAATCTTTATGTAGTTAATGCAACAGGTACTTATGCGTATTATTGGCTCAGTAAAACGATATGGCGAAGACACGTGTTCCTTTAATGTGTATACTTTTAAAATGGAGCGGAACAGTAGTTCTTGTCTATTTGAATATGAAATAATGTGGAAGAACGTATGTACTACGGGGCTGTAGAAAAAAAAGGCCAAGTCTGTGTCGGACCATGCGTTGTGAGGATCCGTTATTATTTATTTACCTTTTATAATTAAAAAAACAATCGTGGCTGCTAATGCGACTGCTCTGGCATGATGTGAATTATGTTTTGTGAGGTGTAAGTACCTATGCTGACTCTGTATAAGAAGCTTAAAGCATTCTCTACACATTAAAATTCTATATGAGGTCCTAATCAAATTCTTCTCTATCACTAACAATATTTTTTATAAGGACGAAAACCTTACAAAGTTGCAAAACTTTATCCGATTTTTAGTGTCGGATTCAATATAATAGGAAGGTGTGGAATACTCAACAGAATTATGAAGCCATAGTACTACCACTCAAGGCAAAGGTGTGTTTTGGGAAATTGTTTGATAAAGCCCACGGCTACGTCCTACCATTACACTGCTCGCCATCGGCAGGGAATTCATCCTCACACCTTAGAAACTAAAAGACCACGCACGGTGCAGTTTCAGTGGACCTCCCTCCGCGTTAGTTAGCTTGTTTGTCACCTTAGTCATATAAAAGGCAGTAAGTAGTAGAAGTAAAAAAACTTACTTAAATATTTTGAAATCTGTCCTTATATTATAACCTCATTGTGTTACCCTAGTTCCTCAATTAGTTCTAGTTACTTTAGTTTTAAATTATAATGTTTCATTTCCGCGTAGCAAAAAAAAGATTGTAAATCTAATCGTCTAAAACTTTTTTTCCAAGATTAGCATATTTTTTGCATTGATTTGAAATTAATGAGATCGTTGAACTGTTGTTCATGTATTTGCAATAGATAATAGATAATGTTGCAATAGATATACATAAGTACCTAGATATCACATGTCACAAACATAAGAATACCGGTAACAATATATTGAAAGATATATTTAATACGCTATAAACCTTTGCTGCGTGACCGGACTTGGCAGCGCAGTCTCTCAAACTGTCACAGCGGCTTTGGATAATAATCATCATACCCTATCATACAAAGTAAGTATAAACAGCTTCCTCATCATTAACATATCAGCCTTCAGGCGTCCACTGCTTGACATAGGACTCATCTAACTTTCCCCACGGCGCTCTGTGTCGCCTAAATCAACGGCTCCCCGTTGTGTGACCTTCACAAGGTCATCCAAACCTTGGGATATTGAATGTCTTTGTAGGACACGCACTTGGCCATTTTTTGTAGTATTGTAATTCGAATACTTTTTCAGACGCGTACAAATTTATTCCCAATTGCAATTGTATTTTCACAAAAAATTTCTCCTCTTTAAATATTTATAAAGTAACCGAATCATCAGTTACCTATCAATATTTTTTTTAGAAAACATTACACTGCCTGTCCTCATATGGCAATGGTGGTATCTCAAAAAAATTACTTTTGAGTTATTTATACCATCGTGTAGTTTAGAAAATTCTGCAACAGATAAACTAAAAAAATACCAGTATTTTACCTAAAACATGATCAAAAACGTTTTTTTACATTTTCTCAATTTAATCAAAATGTCTAAAAATGAGATACCACCAGTCATATGATGGCAGATGGTAAAAAAGTTAGTGTTGTTGTTTAATAACACAAGACTGGCTAATCTGATAAATTTCACACTTTCTTTAACACGCAAATTATAGTAAGGTTTACCTTCCAGATTTCAATGGAATATTATGCCGCGGGAAATTTAGGGGAACATATCTACCTGACTACCTTACCTTAATTCACCCTATTATGGCTATTGTTACCATCTCTTTAAGATATGAGGCTTTAAAAGGAAAAATTAAGTAAAAAATAAAACTGTTCCACAACAGTAGCGCACAACAACGCCTTAAACGTTCAAAGCCGAGACATTATTTGACAAATATAATACTTTTTATGCGTAATGTCCCGGCTCCAACTTATCCAACTCTTGTGTCGCTCCGAATGCTAATGAGCAGTTCTTTATTTAAAAATCCTTTGTTCTTTGGTCGTCCTGTCGTTGGAGGTTGTCGAGGACGATTTGATTTTTCCCACAAAAGGAGCTTTAATAAGTAGGAGGACGACACTGTTTTTCATGAATCTACAGGAACTATAGAAGAAGAAATTCTTTTATAACATTTTTTAATGGATTGGAAGTTCTTTTTCATTATTGCAAAGCTATATACTATAGCTTAGGTCAACGTAAATTAAAACCACTGTGGAAGTAAATTTTCTTCCGGAGACTACTTTTTGGGATAGGTAATGTTTTAAGGGATGCGCTTAATACCTTTTTTACATCGAGCAAAAACGCCTCATACTAAACGTCCAAGGTTAGTTAGTGACGTAAAGTACACTGTACTTGTAGAAAATTTCTACGACGCGTTAAAGAATATTGCAATTATTCCTTAAATAAAGCGTTTACGTATCTGCCATAACACAATGGATGAATTAAAAAAAGGGACGTTCAAAATAATATGGTAGCATGGAGCTGATGTGATGATGGATTTGTCGGGACTTGTATGATAATAAGCAGGAAAGTAGTAATTGGAGCTATTTAACTTAACAAGATAGTCTTGTGGAGTTAGCGGCTAGTTTTGTCTTGACGTGTACTATTTAGTACTCAGGGTCTAATGATGGATCCGGGAAGTGTGCAGAGGAACTCCTCAACTAAACAGGATAGCCCTGTTGTTTTTGGGCGTTTTGAATGGTTCACGACAAGTACTATAGCACTAAGTGGTGTCCAGGGTCTGATAATGAAGCCAGAATGAGGCCATAGGGACTCCTCAAATTAACAAGATAGTCCTGTTATGTTTGGCGTTTGATTAATGACGAAAGATAGGGTTCCCGGTAGCTTTACTATTTTACTTTATACACTAAGTACAAAATATGTAGTTACAGCTTTACTTTTTAGTTTAAAAATAAATCCTGGTTTTTAAAAGGTTTTTTTATAGAATTATTTATACTGAGATGGTATGTGATTGGAATTTCTGGATACTGACTGCAGCGTTTTATTGTGGTCACTGGCTTTTAGGATAAGTTGGATCATCAGTTTTTCTCGCATCTAATTTGCAACCGCCAAGTTCAACCTGAAATAGCGCAACACCAAAGTATAAATGATACTCTAACACCTGGATTGAGTTTGTAATTAGGTGGCCTATCATTACTTGCATATAAGCTTTTTCCCGCGGCTCCGCTTACGGTAAATTTGGTTAACAGCGTACAAACAACTATAGTAAAAAAATGTTTCTATATCAAGCTATGGTTGTAGCTATTGTTCTTCTTCGTGGAATTTAGTTATTTTTATTCCTAAAAACTTTTGAATTTTCCGAGATGAAAAGTAGCCTTTATCCTTTTCCTCCTATTCAACTATCCCTGTTCAACTGATTAGTGAATTGTATTATTCCTAACTATTATAAACTCGGCATGTATTTTTTAACTCTCATTATGACTCTACTTACATATACAGCTTTGAAAGCTCTGAGGCTCAGTTGGTAGTGCTCCTGCCTGCTGAACCTGGAGGCGTGGGTACAATTTCTGCACCAGACAAACATTAGTGTTCTATATCAGTTGTCTGGTTTTCATAGCTAACTTTGCTTAGTTTGGGATCAGATGGCGCTGTCTGATTTGTCGAAAAATATTATAATTATACACTCACACATGCTTGACACAGACCGCAAGCAAACACTAGTCGGATAGGAGCAAAAGAACTGTCAGTCTAATTGCGTTGAAACTGTACTAAACAGAATTGGCATTCCCTCTAGAGCCACAATCTAGGTATAGTAATGCGTAGTGGCTGGCGGGCGAACGTATCACACTTCACAAGTATACTCCTAAATGATAATCCAAACTACGCAACTCTAACATATCATGAAAAAATACCTAATCATATTAGTAGTTGGTATGGGACCACATTGCATATGATAAATCTTCCAGCAATTGGATTCTTTTCTAACAATCGATGTGTTCGTTACACGGGGTGGATGCACTCCAAACATACAATGCCGCGATTTGGGTGTAACATTGCAGTAGGTACATACAATAGAAAAATCCAAACATCTCAGATACCGACATCAGCGCATGTTTCGGGGAGATGGATCTCGAGCCACGTTACGCCATTTAATGCGCAGAATAAGAACTTGAGATACACTCTCGCATTTATTTAGATGGTGCCATAATGAAAAGATTAATTTATTATTTGCTCTCTAAGTAAATTCACTTTTGGTTGCTGGCGGTACTGGGACCATATTCGCCCACCATCCTTTCAGCTCAATTGGATTCTCCGTTGGACGTGAAGCAAGGACTAACAAACAAACTCACATTCGCATTTATAATATTAGTATGGATGTACAGTACATATATATATGTAGTCTTGTTTTAACCGCCTACCATAAAAAGAAGAGGTTCGTAAATAGTTTTTTTGGCATTAATATGTATAGACAACGAAACCTAGCTCATATATCGGGTGTTGAACCGATTTGGGTGATTCTTATAAATAATCACATTGGTAACATAAACAACAGCTTAGCTAAAATTGTAGCAATAACTATTAAAAATTTATCAGACATGAGCTTTGCATTGTGTAAATAAATACTTTCATATATTTTTAAGTTTGTTTTTTACTTTCACTACTAAGTAAGAAGACATGTTTAAATACTGTCCTGTGACAGACACTATTTCAAATTTGAAACAGAAGCTTACTGAATTACTTTTAAGATCTGCAAGGCTCGCTGTTTGTAAGGTTTGTGTTTGCTCGACAATGTATGAAGAGGTCGCAAACAGGTATAGAAAGGATTCACTTGGCAGGGATGTAGACTAGATCCATCTAACCTGCAAGCAAATCACTGTTATAAATCTTCTACAACGTATGTGATATAACTAATTGTACTTAATTAATTAATTTCTTATTTACCCTTAGGTGTCCTCCAGTTTGAAAGATATTTTTGCCACGGAAAACTGAACTTTATATGTAGCTTTTGTTAGCGTTGGAAAGTGTGTGTAACTTTCGACTAGCGACCTACCAGCGTATAAGTACCTACGTTACATGAAGTTAATGGACAGTGTCCATACAAGCTCAGTTACTTTGTAGCGAGTGAAGTATTTTAATTTATAATATGTAGTGTGTAAGTAGCTTTATATTACCCTTTTGCGTGTTTATGTCAAAATTATTGTAAAATTCGATATCCATACTGGCATGTAATGCCATACTTATTTACGTCAACAGACATTTAAATCTGATTTGAAAAAGAATGACAGATTGAAAACTTTTGAATTCAGTCTTTTGGAGATTTGCTCAGAGAAAAGATGATATAACCGTAATTTGTATTTTTACGAAAAATGATTAAAAAGTAATTGTTTTTACTGTGCGTCATATTCGGCGAGTATCAGGAACTACTACATGAGACTGCGGAATTTACTACAACAACTTTTACAACACACCAATTGTGATTTATTTATCTTCCGACGTATAGAAATAACTAATGGAATAAACATTCCTGCTGATCAAATCACACACAGCGCCATTTGGTCCCTAATTAAGAAAGGCTTAGAAGGCTTGGACTATGGGTACTAGACATGTGATACAAATACATATATCTTTATTTGTTTTTATGAGTAGATACATATTACACATTGAAAACACCCATACTCTAGACAAACACAAAAGTTCATCACATTCTCTTTTATACCACTAAGGTGGCAAACAAGCTTGCGGTCCGCGGCTTATGGTCGCTTGAAACACCTTGGGGCATCACTTGCGCGTTGCCGACTCTTTAAAAATTTAATAACTTTTTTCTTGTAGAACCCATACTGTAGTCCTTAAAGAAAACCTTGTCAGGGTTAAATGTTTGTACTGTGCAATGATCGAACCTGCGCCCCGCCGTTTAACAAGCAGTCACTACTACCAACTAAAACACTAAGGCATCGCTTAAAAATCTTTATGGATCTCTCTTTCGATAACACACGCTACACGATGGAGAGATGGTAGTTGTTCCATCTGAGCCTATGACATACAAACGGACGGACGAGCAGCCAGACGAAATTATGAAAATTCCGTTACGGAACCTCAAAACGAGATCAACAGACTTTGTCAAAAAATACTAAGTCATGTAAATAAACGATTAATAATTGAATCAAGCATCAAAATAATTATCAACAAGCAGCCGAGACCCGAGACTGAGAAAAAAAATAACTTAGTATTGAAAAAAAAACTACCTACAAGATTTTTGACAGATTCTCAAAGTAAAAACTTTAACAGAAAGCAAAGCCTGAAGTTACTGAAGAAAATACCTACATCCGCATTAAGAGGAAATATCAGGATGCTTTTCCCAATACAAACGTTTTCCTACTAAACTACCTGGTTTTTGGCATTAGACCTATCATTTTTTTTGTATGATAGATATAAATAGTCACTATGTCTGTACCTTTCGCTTTTTGAAGTGAAAACTTCTTTAACGGCGTTGTGCACTTTTTTTCGAATCTTCTGATCGAAAATTCGTAAGATGGGTAAAAAAATTTAAACTAATCAAGAAACGTGACCTGATCGAAAATTCGTAAGACGTTTCCCCCTCTCTTTTTACCGTGCGGCAAAATGTATGCCTGTGCTTGCTGTTTTGCCTTTTTAGTATATGGCGATTATGAGTATTACAGGAAGGTTGGATATTGGATTTTAATTCTATGCCAGATTGAGATGTCAAATATACTACGTCAAAAAAGTAAATCAACAAACATTATTGTTTATAATAAATAAATATGCATGAAATGAAACCTCCTACATGTGGAATAATAGTTCTTACAAAAAAACTGTTTGAGCCTGAAGATAAGGCTATAAAATCGCAAAGTAGACCGGTACGTTAATTTTAATTGTAGTTTTATTTGTTCTTTATGCTGTTATTTTTCTGATTTTTCCTCACTTACTCTCTCTTCCTCTTTCTATTTCTCTTTCTCACACTCATCTGTACAAAATTAGATTGTTTACCGGTGCCTAACAGAAAGTTAAAAATGAATTTGCAAGCTTTATAAGTACTTAATAAAAGTCATTGACCTTACATCCATTCATCGTCTAACCGACTGTTGATATTGATTAACGACGTTAATTAATTAATGAGAATTAATTATCGATGATGACAACACGATAATGAAGATGCTATCATTAACATTAACATTCATACATTATAAATGCGAAAGTAACTCTACCTGTCTGTCTGTCTGTTACCTCTTCATGCTTAAACCGCGGAACCGATTTAGATAAAATTTGGTACGGAGATAGTTTGAGTCCCGGGGAAGGACATAAGATAGGTTTTATTCCGAAAAATTCAAAAGTTCCTGCGGGATTAACTATAACCGAGGTTAAACGAGCTATAGCTTGCTATAGCAAACTTCATTAGTATAATTAAGGCGTTGACGTAAGGATCCTAATGATATACTATAGAGCTGATATTTTACACAGAGATAGTTGAAGATGCGCAGAAGGACCAATGCTACGTTTTATGCCAGAAAATTTAAAAGTTCCCGCGGGAGTAACTATAACAAACTTCTTTAGTATAATCAAGGAGTTGCCGAAAGAAACCCACGTTGATAATCAAATTTAAAACAAGCGGAGCCGCCGGAAAATGCTAGTTAAACATAAATCCGCCGAAACGGACGATATGGTCATCACTCGGCGGAAATAATATGTATACTTCTCAGATATGAAGATAAAATTCAGTGCAGCTACGTTTTTTTAGGGTTCTATATAGCCATATGATAAAAACGAAACCCTTTTTTTGTGGATGAAGATTCATGAAGATTTCCGTGAAGATGGCAAACAAGCTTACAGTCTGTCTGATATAAAGCGGTCGCCGCAGCTTATGGACTTACACCACCGCCCGGGTTTACTTTATCACATTTTTCTTGAAGAACTTGACCTTATAATTTTGTCATGTCCTTATTTTTGGTGTATTATGTTAAACGCTATATAGTTTTGTAATAAAAAAAAATTGTACACCTCCATAAATTGAACTGAGTTATGATTTTTTTTTTGTTGACTACAATGTTTGGGGTATCCTCAAATATGGTTATATTTTGCGAGCTTTATTTATGAGCTTCCAACTTAATAAAAAATAGAATTAGCTTTATAAACAAACAACAACTGTTTTAAACAAAATCAGTTCACTGGTTTTCAGACATCCGCTATGATTTTTATTTCACGGAACCCTTACTTAATGCGTGTAAGACACGCACTTAGCCGGTTTATATTTATGTCGATAGAAGCTTGCCCTCTTTGTCTAAAAAAATAAATGTGTATTATATTTAAATGTATTAAGTATTATATATTTTCTATAAATTAAACAAGTTTTTAAATGGAACGTGCATTTTTTTTGTACTATTGGTTCGTGTGGTTTAAAAAGAACGAATACCTAATTACTTATAATAAATTGTATAACTTGAAGTTGAGATTTTAATTTTTATTGCGAAAAAAGTTGAATTTCTGGTTTGAATTCTGTGTGTTTATTGCATTTCAGCAACATAAATGTCTGTTTTTTTAGTTAAGCATTTTGTTAAAATCAATTCCACGATTATGGAAATTTTATTGCATAGAAAACAAATTTAGAATTATTTATTGCAAAGATACATTAAATAGGTAGATTCTTTATTCTATACTTTAAACGGGTTGTAGTTATCTATAGCGTTTTTAGTTTCCAAGTTGATGTAGGTAGATATGCTGATGTATTATGCCTGAAACAACATATAGATATTATTTGATGTATGTATATGTGTATAAAAAAATAATGTATTTAACAAGCTTTTTTATTGTTATCAAATTTAATAATAAACTTATTTGGATTACAAACAAGCTATTCCCTACATTTTAAACTTTGACCGACATTAAATTTAGTTTTTTTTTGTCAAACTCATTGTATTAAGAGAATAAAAGAACTTAACGTTTTTTAATGTTGTTTTAAAACACCATTTTATTAAAATAAATCATCCCCAATTCTCTCAAAAACCTTAAAACATAGAATTAATAAAATAAACAGGCTGGGACGGATGGACTTAAATTAGAAAAGTGCTCCTTATAGGACTAAAAATCCCTAAAAAAAGCTAAAAAGTTATTATATAAGTTACAATTACCACAATTGTGTTTTTGGTCCATATTAAATTTTAACGTGACTTAAATTAATGTTTTCACAACAAGATACAGTACGAACAAAAACATCTAAATTTTAAACAAATATAAGTATCTCTCGAATTAGATTCTACCATACTTTTTGCATACAAAAAAATATCATTGGATACTATATGGGGTGAATGACTATTAAATAAAAAACGAGTATGAACGGAGCGAAATAACATAATTATTATTGTCTAGCCTGTAACGTCTACATCGCGGCCGCGGTAGGCTGGCCTGAGTCACAGGCCACAGGCACCCATGCGCTGAGGTCAAGTTAAAAATAGCAACCGCACGCTAACCTGGTTTAATATAAAACGGCTTTCAAGTTTTAATTAAGTATGTGCATTCAAAACGAGAAAAGTTAACTTTATTTTTAATGATCATTTTACGTGTAAGTACACAAATTCTAAGTAACTTATGCGCTCCTGGTACTTACATTTCTACGGTTTTTCATAGAATGAAGGAAGATATAACAGATATACATACATAGAAATAATCTCTATCTTCTTTTGAGGCTCTTTGAAGAAAAGATATCTTTGACTAAATCATCAATATAAACAAATATTTTTATTTTCATTGCAGAGTCACAGTGAAAAGTTTTAAAATTAAACCAGGATTTGAACCTGCAACCTTAAGATTCCGTATTAGTGTTCTGCCAAATTGAGGCAGAACTGAGGGTAAAACCCCTTTTCTTTTCGCGGTATCTATTGTGTAGGTATAAATAGGTTTTAAAAAGGGCAAAGTTACTTTTTCTCTTAGGTAAATATTTATAACGAAATCATATGTCAAATAGTAACAACAAGTATGACAATCGTTTTAATTACATAATACGATAAGTATAATAAGTTAGGATCCGAGGTTCGCGAGTGCTCCTAAATTCATGAATTCTATGTCTGAGTGGGGCCTTCTGCTTTTGAACCATGAATACGTTTTGAAATTCTATAGGAAATAACAAAAAAAAAGCTATACAAATTTTTTGTACAATTTTAAAATAAAACAATATCTGTTCTTGTGATTTTTAAATATCTCACCAACTAAAAGTTAAATAAATATGTAATAAAAAAATATAAATAATAAATAAGTGTGTGAGATATACCTACGCGAAGTCTAGATTATAATTTTTATGACATCAAAGTCGAAAATCCGGTGTAAAATTCGGTTATTCAGAATAATGAATATTGAATATGATACTGAATATTTCAGAATAATTCTACATCTGACAAAACAGAAGTGTGAGTTTCTTATCAAGCAATTTGTTAAAATAGATTCTACAATTTTTTACTCCACATATAATTATTTATGAGATCGATTTTTTTTAGCAGATAACTAAATAAAAAGTTTGAATATATTAGGCAGATTTTAGATATAATACCTATTTAAGTCTTAAAAATGTCTTTCAACCTAAATTCAACAAAAATAAGTTTTTCCACGAATATTTTAACACTAGGTGGTAAAGGTGTTATTATTTTACTATTACTTTGTGTGTCTTTGATCTCAAGTTAGTGAATTCACCTAGGTATGGGACATACATGCATATATAAACCCATCTAAGTCCAGAGACACTGCGTATGAGAAGCCAATGTTGTGGCAATGGGTTGACTATCTGTGACGCAGAACTAAAGTGGTTGGTGAAAATAGGATTCCTTAATTCTTATGTTGGTTGGTTGGAGGAGCAAAGTGCAACGTTGCCGACATTCAGGCAAATTTTATAGCGTACTTGAAATAACTGGTGGCTTGCTGCCCGCCCCTAGTCTTCGCCGCCCGGGGCAAGTGCCTCTTGTCGCACCCCCCTAGATTCGGGGCTGCCACTGGTTTCCCCGTTTGGGTAAAGAAAAACTTTTTATTATACATACATACAATACAGGTAAATTATTGCCATGTATTCATTTCTTAAATATTTAAAGTGGTTCTGTCCTCTTAAACTTTACTAACGTAGTTAGTAACTATGTTACTTATTATTTGTGAAATATCTTTTCACCTAACTAAATGAACGATTTCCTTATTGACCTTTATTGTATTGTTAAGACCTACAAACTTATTAAGGACATAAACAATTTGATTTGAGATCTACATAATTATTTTCTAAATTGATACGTTATTTTAAAATTATTTGTTGATTTGAGTAATCATAATTGTTGACTTCACTTTTGCTTTTAAAGCTATTTATTTACGAAATGTACAAATAAACAGGGTGCAAAAAGACTTAACGGAGACCAGGTGGAAGTACCTACTCATTTACCTATATTTACAACCTTTACGTTCAAATAGGTAATTTTGTAAATTCTGCCTACTTTTGACTTTTCAATTCAACTCGACTAACAACAAAGCTTTTCGAAGTTGCCAGTCACCGTCCTTTTTATTTCCCAGTTACTTATCATTAGGAAGAAATGTAGGAATCGCCTTTCATCAGAAACTGCCGTCAATTGCGAGGACTGTAAGTTCTGTACCTATGTATGAGTAGTCGAGTACATACCTTTGAAAAAATGTAATTCAATGCATCTAGGTATGAAATGAACCAAAGATTTAAGGTCGGATAAAAAGAATGGTAATTTTAGAATTATCCCATTTAAACCTGAAACCATTTTATTCTAAAAATGTTATTGATTATATGAATAGAAATCTTCAAGTGTGAAAAAAAAATATCAATTATTGGGGGACCACGAATTAGCCGTTTCATAGGTAGGCTAACACGGGTACTAAAACGAATTATCGAGTAAAAAAACCTTAATTCTTACGGACTCTTTCTTTTTTGGTTTAACATCGTCAAAACTTGAATTCGTTGTTATCGAAGATGCTCTTCTTGGGCCAGGTTTAGTACACAGTTTGTTGGATTCTGTAACTTCCTCTGATATGCAGTTGGTCTCAAAATTTATCACACTATACGTGACCAAAATGGTCACATTCATGATACTTTCTTTTTGACAAACCCCATATATTGTGCTCCAACTGAAAACTTTAGCAATAAACTCATTGAACTTTCGCGGGAGCAAGTTCCTCTTAAATCGCAGGTGAGGTGTGAGGATAGTGCAGGTAGTTGCAGACATAGTTCTATTAGGGTTTTGTAGTCTATCAAGCTGACCTTATAATATAAATACAAAAGTAACTCTGTCTGTCTGTCTGTTAACTCTTCACGCTTAACTGCGGTACCTATTAAGATGAAGTTTGACATGGACATAGTTTAAGTCCCGGGAAGAGACATAGGCTACTTGAAGACGTCAAGTGTAATTCGATTATTTTATACCGATAACCGAATTTTGCGTAAGTGAAACCGAGGGCAAAAGCTAGGTTTTGGTTAAGTATAGTCATTGAATAATAACAGCTATTTGGCCACACGCATAAATAATAAATACATAGTTTATACCTCAGTCTTCCATCTTGGACTGTGAAACTATTAAAAACAAATACCAATAAATGCTGTAAAGTTGTATTGTTATAAGACAAAAGATCTATTTGCTTGAAAACCTCTTTAGCTAATGATTTCTTGTTTAGATTTTCGAATACTTAGCACTGAAAATAATAATAAAGTGACTTGATAAATTTATTCTCTCTTTTTAATTTTGCTTGGTTGGTTACCCCTTATCGGGGTTGCGTAGCTAAATAGCTCAGGCTACACAGTTGAATTTTGGCACACGTACGCAAGCACACTAGCTACAGAAATATGTATAAACACTTAGTAAAATATTATTGGAGTGTCTCTTCTATATGTAAAATGGAACATGAAAATGAAACAGCCACCCCGTCGCGTGGGATATCGTTTAATAGAGAATTTATAGTACATTATGTATTAAGGCTGGTAATTAATTAAATTAGTAACGAGAGGCTATTTAGAAGCCGAAGGCCGAAGGTCGAAGGCCTTAATGACTCAATCTTGTAATTTCCGTACCACCCGTGATACACACAATGTTTTCCATCCCATTTGCGAGTTTGCGGTTTGTGCCAAATAAAAATATAAGGTGAATTAATAAATAAACTTACCAAACCACAATTAAAATGGTGGAAATAGAAGTTGAGAAAACAACGCATCCGCCATATCAAGAGAATTTATGAATTTAAAAGTTTTGTTTGAAGTTAAAATAACAACAATTTTTTACAACGATACAGCTTTTATACAAACTTGATAGAATAAGCGCGTCATTACCGCCCGTTCTATGAACGAGCGCTTTACATTGAGAAAATTAAAATTTACAAAGAAAGGTCAATTTTTTTCCTGCACGTAATGAAACCGTAAGAAACCCAGTTTGACACTAGGCAATCAATCATGTGCCTTGCAACCCTTGTCAACACCAAATAAAGAGCAGAGTCAAGCTAGTATTGTGCGTACCAGTATAACTCCTGTACATCCCTCTCAACTTCAGGGAAGTGTTTTTGTGGATCAAGTCTCACCTCAGTGTTACAATGAAGCTGAAAAAACTATAATATTCTCCGATAGAGTTGGTATAGGGTTAGGTCATATTTTGAATGATAAATTGAACCATACTGTTCTTAACATATGTACCCCTGATACTACATACAGGCGAATTGTGAACTCAATAGCTAGCAGAAAATATGATAAAAACTGTACTATTTTATTATTTGTAGGCAATAGTTTTGGAGTTACGAAGCGGGACTTGATTATATCTAATGATTTACTCTCAAATTTAGGAGTCAAAAAAACTGTTATTTGTACTTTTCCTTTTTCAAAAAGACTGTCATATAAACAAAACCAACATATTCATAAATTAAATAATGTCTTGTACAATTTGACATGTAAAAATAATAATTTTTATTTGTTTGACATAAATAAGTTTATGTCTTGTTTTAAATTGACTAAAGGTACATTATATCTATCTAAGTAGCCCTGGCTACTTTGTTAGCATATAATATTTTTAACTCTTCTGTAGATATCTACTTGGACAACACTGATACTGTTAGTAGTGTTACTAATACTGAGGTGGCTCTTAATGCTTTAAACTGACTTCAGTGACAAAGAGGAAGCATAATGTACTTAAATTATTTCATCAAAATATTCCTTGGCAAAGATTTAGAAATTGAATTATTTATTGAAAAAATCAATATAGACATCTTATGTATAACAGAACACTGGTTAAAATCACATGAGATGTTGTTAAATATTAAAAATGTTCAAGTTTTAAGTTGTTACAACAGACAAAACCATATTCGAGGAGGTTCATTAATTCTGGTAAATAGGAAATTCAAGTAAAAAGAACATAGAGATGTTGTTGCACTTTCAGTAGAAAAATTAATTGAATTGTCTAGTGTAGAACTTGAAAAATATATATTTGTCTGTGTCTATAGGCCACCTTCTACAAATTACCCTGAGTTTGAAAAAGTAATGGAGAATGTTCTAAAGCTAGTCACTAGAAGCAAAAAAAAAGGTTATAATATGTGGGGATTTTAACGTAGATTTATTTACAAACTCCTCATTAAGTACTCGCTTAATTAGTCTATTTAAGTCATTTAACTTGCAAAATCTCTTTCTAGAGCCTACAAGAATAACTGTCACAACTGCAACATGTTTAAATAACATATTCTGTCACTGTGAATATTTAGAAAAAAACATTATAAGTTTTCTGAAATCGGATCATTGTGGTCAAAGTGCTAGCTCTGCCATAACTTGTTCCGAATTAGACAAGGAGATTATATGTAGGCCGATCACTGTTCCTCGGATAAATAGTTTTTTAGAAAAATTAAAAACTATCTTGCCCGCTCTTGAGCACAAAAAAGATGTTAACTATTTATATAAAAACTTTTTCCAGTCAGTGAATAAAACTTTCAATAACATTTTAAAACTAAAATAATTAGATGCAGTAACAGGCCTAAATTTAACAATTGGGCTACAAAAGGAATTTAAATAAACAGAGATAGACTTTATGAATTATATTCACTAAAATCGTTAATGCGCGATCCAAGCCTTAATGAACATGTCAAAAAGTATTCAAAATTTTTTAAATTAGTCTGTCATGTTGGTAAGTCTAATCACATAAGCAGAAAAATTAAATCATCTGATAATGTGATTAAAACTGTTTGGAATGTGATCAATAATGAAACTGGTAGATCAAAGGCCCGTGAACAGAACTTTAATATCAAAACAGACCCTGGATTAATTGATAATGACGAAAAAGTTGCCCAAATATTTTGAAATTTCTTTGGTGAAATACCATCAAAAATAACTGAATCCTTAACTGCATCTTGCCAAGCTGCTGAATCTATTCTAAAGGACTGTGTTACTGAGTGTAATGTTAACTTTAAATTTAAACACGTGGATCCCCAAATAATTATCAAAACATTTAAAACACTAATTCTGAAAAATACTGAAGATTTGTGGGGGATGTCTGTTAAGTTAATTAGCTCAATCATTACAGTTGTTGCTCCCTATCTTGCTAATATATTTAATGTATGCATTGATAATGGTGTATTTCCAGACCTTATGAAATGCAGCAAATTAATACCTCTTTTTAAATCTGGTGACAAAGAAGATCCCTCAAATTGTAGACCAATATCTGTTCTACCTGTCTTTAGTAAGATATTTGAAAAAATCTTACTAAATCAATTGCTTTCACATTTTTGTATACAGGGACTTTTACATGATCGACAATTCGGTTTTACCAGGGGACGCTCAACTACTGATGCTGGAGCCTTACTTATGAAGCACATTCTCGCGGCATGGGAGAGTTCCCAAGATGTAGTTGGCTTTTTTTGCGACTTATCGAAGGCGTTTGATTGTGTCGATCATCATACGTTGTTAGCTAAACTAAAATATTATGGTGTTAGAAATAAATCTCTTGAACTTGTAGAATCATACTTAAGCAATAGAATTCATAAAGTGGTTATAAATGGTGCTAAATCTCAGGGATCTCTAGTGAAACTAGGTGTACCACAAGGGTCAAATACTAGGGCCTTTCTTGTTTTTAATATATATAAATGACTTACCCTTTATGGTGAAAAAGTTTACAGAGATAGTATTATTTGCGGATGACACTTCATTATTGTTTAAAGTGAACAGTAAAAAACGACATGTGGCCGGCGAATGTTTCTGAGAAAGAAAAAAAAGATTCAAGTGCGAATCGGACAGGGTCAAGTGCGAGTCGTACTCGCGCAATAAGGGTAAACCGATTGTAATGAAATTTTGGTAAGTTGTTACGTACACGCCGGGGAAAGTTTCTGAATTAGTACAACCCTTTCACAATAGGCTGGTGAGGCAGTTGTTTAAAAAAAAGAAACAACGTTCAACGGGTCAGCTAGTATCTAATAATTGAAAAAAAGTGGTTAAACAAATTTTGACAACATTAAGATGAAAATCAGTGTCACTATGTAAGCGCTAGGAAGGCTTTGACAAGGGTTGCAAACAAAACATTCTTTGAGGTTTTAACATCGTGTAGGTTTTTGCATCTAGATAATATTTTTTTAACCTAAATTAAAGCGATTAAAAGTTAATAACGAAAAAGAAATGGATCTTAGCTCTGTTTTTTTTTCAACAACAAGTTTTTACATTATATTCTTCTTTCTTATAAAAAAGGGTTATTTTTTTTAGTTTAAAACATGTTTTTCTTACTTTATGATTTTGAAATCTTAGCACAGATGTAGTGCCATTTTCGTGTTCATTCAAATTTTAATTCGAAAGAAGCTTGCACGAAAGTATTTCGTTCTTATTTATGTCGTAGGTCGTTGAAGTAATGTTAGAACAACGAAAATGTATTCTCAAACCTACGCAGGTAAAACTGCAGGCAAACCCAAGCAAAATGTAACCCATAGAACTGCAGATAACGGGTGAAACACACACTAAGCCTGTCTATCCAGTTAGAACACATCATTAGCTAACTGAATCAGGTAGATAGCTATAATAGGCACCGCTTTCATACCAGACGGCTGAGCTTGCTGCGGGTATGTTCGGTGACTCATAGTGCAATTCTCAGAGAATGTGTCTAGTCCCCACGTAACTGTGTTATAAGCACGTTGACAACTGTACCTACATTTATCTGTCTATCTACACTATTATCAAACTGTTTCAGAGGATTGTACAAAAACCGGCGTAGAATTTGACAGACCTCCAATGTTACTCTTCATTCCGTTAATGTCAAAATGGCAAAAGGCGTCGTATCCCTTCAATTTTTTTTTTTTTTTTTTTTTTTAATTCGACTAAGGTGGCAAACAAGCTTACGGTCCGCCTGATGGTGAGCGGTCACCGTAGCCTATGGACGCTTGCAACACGAGGGGCATCACTCGCGCGTTTTGACCCTTCAAAAACCTAATTACTTCTTTCATGAAGACTGTAGTCCTTAGAGAAAATCTTGGCAGGGAGCTCATTCCACAACCCAAGCGGTCGCGGGAGGAAGTTTCTCTGAAATCGCACTGTGCTGATTTAAGTGCCTAATTCACAATGGATTTAATAGCCAAAATTGCCCACCAAAATTTCCTTTCAAGAGAAGGAATTCTGTAGATTTCTCGATGACCTCAGAATTTTGTAATTAATTGTGTTTATAATTGTGAATAATTGTGGTTGGTTAAAATGGTTTGAAAGTCTTTAAACAGCAGTAGCTTTAGCAGCTTTAACGATATTGATGATATGTTTTAAAAAAAAAACCTTCGCTTAGATCTGTTTCAAGCACTAGAGACAAGATAAGGTACCTATAATTCCCACACATCCTTTTCCTTAACTTTTTATACAATAAAACTAACTCTTAAATGATCCGTAAACAACATAAAATAGTTTGTTATGATCAACTCAATTACAGCGGTTCAAAGGCTTTCATTAATGTCGTTAAGCTTTTGAAGGTTTTGTGTTCAATATGGAAAGTTTATAGCCAATCGTAAAGGAGATGCTGTAAAAGAACCATTGCAATTTCCTCAAGATAGTTCAATTTGCAAGGTATAATTGAGCTTGCAAGAGGACACTTTATTTCCTGATCTCTAAGTGTAATAAAAAAACTGTTCTTAAGTGTATTAAATGTAATGGAACAAAAATTGAGACAATATACATAATACATTGAGGGCATAAAATGAACTTATGTCAGAGATAAAATGCTAGTTACTATGTTACGTGCCATACTTATACCAGCCAGTATCTACTTATACCAGCCAGCATCTATATGAACTGCGGCGTATTCACCGCAGTTGTTTTTGACATCAGTGTTTTTTTTTAATATTATAATGGGCTCGCACGGTCTTAGCAGACCATTTATGCATTTGCCAGAGCCAAGTTAATTATATTATATCGTATCGTGGCGCGGGCGTTACCGCGCTTCCTCGTTTTCAAGTCCCAAGATTGGGCGGGAGATTTGGTGTGGATCCTCAGACATTGCGCGTCATGTCCTGCTTATTTCTTCATAATTCAATATCCATGAGCCTACGCTGCACAATTCTTAACACGCTTTCGTAAAACATTGCTAAAATATATACATCGAAAGTCAATAAATGAATTTAGAAAAATTAAACAGAAAAAAACACTACTCCTTCTTAAGATTCGCGCCAAAACTCAACATCAGTGTTAAGTCTGGTGTTAGAAGGGACACTATGATCATAAATCGTGTCACAGATATAATAATAGTTACTATGTCTACGTCACATTTCATACTTCTACCAGCCAGTATCTATATATACTAGCCAGTATCTATATTAACGGCGGCGCATTCATCGCAGTTATTTGTGACAGCGGCGCGGTATCTCCTCTAGTAACGTAAGTACATAATAGCTATTGAACTATTTATGGTTGTTTGTTACGTTATAGACAGGGGAGAATATAAAGATATTAAAATTATTTCTGTTTTATCTAGCTGGTTATATGAAAATACTAGTTTAAAATATAGAATACTTTTTATCCCACACGAGTTCCCACGGGTATCTATACATTTTTCTGCGGGTGAAGCCGCGGAACATAACTAGTTTTAAATAAACAGACACACGTCTGATGCAACTTTATGAAAACAAAAATAGATAGGAAGTCACACAGTCAAAGTTGGGTTCAAAAACTAGTATTCAATAAAATAACCATTCGAATGATTGAATAATATCGTCGAAGTAAAGTACCTCTAGAAAATATTCGTTCTAAGTAAAAGTAGTTGTGCTACAGGTAAAGTCGATACGAGCTAATGGCGGATGCGATTTCCGGGATCATAAATGTTTTATGTTCAAATAAAGCAATATTATTGGAAATTCTAATACTATGAATTTACTCTTTATGTTGCCTTTGGCCATACATTTTTTTTTTTTTTAAATTAATAAAAATCAGAGAAGCTGTCAATGCAACCTATTGTGTGGGGTACCATTGTATAGGTCTTTTAAGTACATTGGGAGTTTTTAAGTAACTGTTAACTTACATTAATTTTATTAAGAGTTATTAGCTTCCAGAGTAAAAAAAAGTGTGAGCCCCACTGTAACTCTTAAACCGCGTGCTCTAAATATATAAAAATTATGATAATAAAACGTTCTAAATTATTTGAGAAAAAATTATTGAGAGAAAAATTGGTATAATAAGTTTTTAAGATATTGGTAATGATTGTCACTATACGGTACCGTAACTTAATGCGTACCTATATGTATACGGCACGTATTTGCCCGGTTTTTTCCTAAAGCTAACGTACACAAAGTTGCAGAAATAAACAACTAAGTATTTTGATATTGGTAACAAACAAAAAACGTAATTGTATAGTAGGGTACACTATTTTAAAATAGAAATTATTTCATGTCACGACCTACATAAAAAATTTAGTAGCCATCTACAAATAAACAAATCTGTAAATGGATTTTGCATTCATATCCTTTTCCTTAAATAAAAAGAGTTTTAATTTCTACAATTTTAAGGATGTCAAATTTCTTTTTTAATTTCCTTAATTAGAAGTTTCAGACAACGAAATAATAAAAACTTTTGAACTAAATATTACAGAATACAAAGTAGGTACTCAACAGATTAAGCTAAAAGTAAAACTCTTACTTCCAACTTTACACAGGTGAACAAAGGTACAATAACTTTGAATGGATTTCTGTTGTCGTACAAAGCTAAGCTTCGGCCTAACTCTGCCTAAATTAAAGAGCTTAGGCCTAACTTTACCTAAATTGAAGAATAGAAACATCTACGCATTTATATAGTGAGGCATAGAAAGCTCGTTACGTTACCCACGTAAAGCTTTTAGCTCTTAAGCGTTAATTACTAGTAAGCCCCAAATGGGAAGCAATTTTCAAGGCAATTTGTCGAATTATACCCGCGAATAAAGTTATTATAGCATTTGTTATAGTTTAACAAGATTACTTGCGGATCTTAGCTTTTTAATGAGTTGAAAACTCGATTATAAGATGTTTTAAAGTTTAGAAACTACTTATTAGTAATTATTAAAATATGTGAGTATGTGTAAACTAATCTGCAGGCCAAGTATACGCATCGAAAGTATAAATTAAAGATTATAATTTGATAAATATTATAATTTCTGTGCAAACACTCCTGTAACCAAGTAGCTTTCGTTTATCGGGAACATTACGCAAAGTTAAGCAACATCGGACGTGGTCAGTTATTGGATGGGTGACCGCATAGTTACTACTTTTTTGTCAAGTAGGTTATTTTTCTTAGCTATTATGTAGCTTCCGAGGTCACGTTAAGCCGTCAGTCGGCCATGGCTGTTGTATGACAGCATTCTTCAAACCAAAGTAAAAAGCCTTCTGGGCAGCTTAATAATTCTGACAGTATACAAGCCACATATCTTGACAACGCTTGCTGATTAAAACTGGGCTAGTGCGGTGGCATATGGCCTAAGCCTCCTTTATCTAGGCAGAGGCCTGTGCCCCTGTGCTTAAATATTATGTATTTGCAGCAAAATTTTAACCGTTTGCTGTGTTATATACACACATTAGCTGAATTCACTGAAAAAAAAAATTAGCTATCAATAACATAAATTTTATCTACTGGTTACATAACTGGGTGACTGCTTCACTAAATTGTTAATAGTTGACTAGATATAAGTCATGTGCAGTTGTTTAGTTATATCAAAATGGTTATTATACTAAGTAAATTTAAAATAGCTAAACCAGTTTTGTTATCTTTTTTTTCAGTATTTCCATCTAATGATTTATTTATTATTTTTTAACACACTTGCTCATAAAGCAGCCTTTACTGCCCCATTTTCGACTTATTAATAGCGTTTATTACGCACTTATGCGGTTATGAAAATGACACAATAACTGCACAAGTGCCTTTTTCTTTGCGTTTTTTTTTTACTTTTAGCAAGAAGAAAGCCTATGAATTAAGTTCTTATTTTATGAAAAATAAATCCAACGTGTTTATTAATAACATATCAAAACTATTAGATTCCATTATAAATATCATCTTTTTACAAAATTTTAAGTAATTATTGTAGATATAAGTATTTAGGGTACTTCAAGTGTGTTGAACACAATCGTATGACACTCGTGAGCCCTGCTCAATACACACTCGGTTGAATTACTAGTACGCAACTATAACCCACAACCTCGTCTGTAATGACCAGCTTAACTCACTTGTATCATAAATCAATCCACACTAATATTATAAATGCGAAAGTTGCTCTGTCTGTCTGTTACCTCTTCACGCTTAAACCGATGAACCGATTTCAATGAAATTTGGTATGAAGATAGTATCAGTAGAAGGACATAGGATTATCCCCATAAAAATCAAAAGTTTCCGCGGGAATTACTATAACCGAACTCCAACAAACTATAGCTTGCTAGAGCAAAATTCATCAGGATGATTAAGGAATTCCACGCCGATAACCAAAGTTAGTGCGGGCGGAGCCGCTGACAAAGTATAGTATACAAGATCTCTATTAGTACCTTGAGTCATCTACATTCTTCCGAGTTTTGTAGACTTTTCTCAAGAATCATTTTTTATAACTTTGAAATATAGGCAGGTACCGGTGCATAAACAATACAATTCAATATACCTATTTTATTTTAGTTAAATATCCATATATATGTTAGTATGTAGTATGTAGTAACATGGCCTATATCAAAATCTGGTAGTTTAAATGAAAAACGTTATCTACATAGATTTGTACCTACATATATGGTATTATATAGTTCAGAAACCGTTTTTTCCATTATTTTCATGCTACTGGTTTCACCACAAACGGTCATGGCAAAAAATAAAACTTAAAAGGTTTCTGATTTATTATGTGTATAATTAGTTGTATTTAAAATAAATAACTTTATAAATTAACAATAGCGTGGCAGATACCTACTTCGTTACTAATAAATTAAAATAAATTATTCAAAAACGAATAAAATTTTCAAACAAGAACTTTGGTAAGCTATGTAGCCAGGTTAAACCATTATATTAGATAAAGAAATCCATACTTATATCACAGTTTAAAATAATCATTTTATGTAGTCGTCTAATAATTAGTCTATACAGAGCAATTGTGAGGTAAGGTGCGCGGCGACTACCCTATGTCGTCACTAGTGTTGCCAGTTCCAATTTCGAGACAGAGGGTGGAAAAAAATCGGGACATATATTAATGTGTGTCGGGTTTATTACGATTGGATTTATTGTTGGTATATTGGTAAGCCCAAAACATATAAAAGCGAGTATATTAATAACAAGCGCGAAAATTTAATAAGTTAAAATTAAGACAGCTGCAAGATTTTTATTTATAAAATTTGGTAGAGTTGAATCGGACCAAGTTTACCCGTCCCTCGTCAGAGACCTTGGACATACGGTCTCGATTTTAGAGAGTCTCCAGTACTGTCATCTGCATAGTAATGTATAATGTTGATGGACAATGCAGTAGAAACAGCGTGGGTGACAGCACAGTGGCTTGCGGGACACAAGCATTAATGTCCATGCTATCAGAGCCGTCTGCCGGACTAAAACCTAGCCACCCATTAACACAAACCCTCGGGCACTCCGTAAGAGTTTGGTTTTTATAATTTTTTTCAAAAAAAACATAGACTGGCGATAATTGTCAACCGCATTGTCAAAAATTCGTTTAAAATACAGAAACAAATATTAAAAATCATGTAAAATTATTCTTACAAAGTATCTAGTCAATTTAGTTTTCTTGACCTTTTATAAATCCCTTAATCAACAAATCTGGGTTCCACAGGAAGTAGAGTTTATATTCAATATCCTGGATGCTGGACGAATTCGCTAGGGTTCATTGGTACAACGTTATAGCGATCTTATTTCAACTTCAAATAAATGAATTCAGTGTACGTCAAACAATGAACAATGAATATATATGGTACTTCGCAGTTTGACAGATTTAAGCCAAAATCCCACCTCTTAGTTCAGTTTCATTTCAAAAAATATGTTAAGTAGAAGGCAGTAGTTTGGTAATTGTAATTACCGCACAAGTGCGTAATGCACGCTATTAAAATTCTGCAAACGGTGCTTTTTGAGCAAATGCATTGAAAAGATCTTCAAATGTATCTTTAGAATTTTAGTACGGGTTTTTTTATTTTTAGTTGTATACCATATTGTTTCTGGTAGATAGATTTATATTTGATGATTATAAGTTCATTTATGAGTTTTTCAATTAAAATAAAGTCGTCTAATTTTTATGTCAATTCAATTTTAAATAGTTTATATATATCATAAAATTGTAATTATTTTTATTAATAGCCCCAGTTACAAAACCACAAGCTTGCGTCATGTTCATGTTGTAAATACCCTTATTAAAATTTAAATATATATATATAAGTCAATGTTAAAAAAAACGTATTATAAATTAAAAAAAAAAACCGAAAATGTAACAAATAAACAGAAAGGTATTCGTATCGCAGTTAGTTTAACTGTTTAAATTATAATTGCTATAACTCGTAGAATTATAAAAGTGTAAGTCACATATTTTAATAAGATATTAATTCATTTTAATTTAACAAGTGCGTTTAATTTGTAATTACCAAAACTGTATCCTTATGAAACTGAATAAAAAAAAAATCAAAGTTTCTTCTGCTACAACTTCGTCATTTGTGACTTATTACACCAAGTGAATTGAGAGTCATTCACCTATGGCATATGCTATAGATCAGGCGAATAGCAAGGTTTTATAAGCACTAAATGACTAATCACGTTAGGTAGATACATTATACAGTAGGTAGGTTTGTGTAGGAAGGTATATTAGCGTCCAAACTAGCTCGACCTCGAAATAAACCCGTAGGGATATAATTATGAATTTAATCTTATTAATTCCTAGGGTCTCAGACTTCACCTTCCTTGTTAAAACATTGTAGGTCATGGGCGGAGCCTAAGTTTAGGCTAAGGTCAACGTCTGCCCCAGACGTGGTAAAAAAATGTTATTTTCCTATAGCAGAAATTTACTTTATAGGCAAAATCCTGGAGTTTGGGCAGACTAGGTTGGGGCAACGGCTATGTATGCTTATACTGTACATAGGTAATAATATTTAAAAATAAAACTTTTTCTTCAATAAGGTAGGAACCTTCATCAGATTGTATCTTTATAATTGCATTTTTTAAGCATTTAGGCTTTTGACAGCTGTGCAAATAACTTAAATTATTTAATTAGGAGAGTGCTACTTATTGGCCTAATTTGAAATTAAAATGAACTTCTAATAGTACGAGCCTCTTCAGTGCAAATAATTTATTTTTATGCGAATGCTTGTAAATTATCAACTTAACATTTATTTTGCTTGTATATATTAATGTAGATCTCAACTTTTCCTTTTGTTAACTTAAACAAGCAGGTGTTCTAAAGGTAACTTAAAAGTAATATATGTATGTATAAAATATGAGACTTGCTTTTAAGCACAAAGACAAAGAAAAATGCACTTTGTTTCGTGATCAACAAGATTCTAATTTGAAAAGGCCATATCGACTAAAATTCAATATTTAGATAAATAAGTAACCTTTTAATAGTTAACCTTAAAAATCTCTTAATAATTATAACTTAAAAGCTAAGTAAAATTAAGTTTTAAAGTTAAAAAAGCTTTTGTTTACAGTTGCCTTCTGCAAATGCAATAAGTCAGAGCTTTAAAGCGATATTACAACAAAGGATTTTGCATTTTGCAAAGTGCACTTGCAAAATATCAGCTGACCTCTATAGACGTCATCGTAGAGGGGTGCCAGCGCAGGGTCGGCCGCGCCCCAACGGGACGGCTCGGGGTAAACCATTGCACATTAGGGGCGCCTAGCGCCACATCGCACCACTAGCGCGCGCGTGCGTTTGCGCCGCCGAGTGCGCACGAACTGCGGCCCTCACAAAACCAAACCTCTCCTCAGTAGAGGTGACCAAGTACACACGTCACCACATATTAACATCTCGCCGCTGCAGTGGTATTTGTTGACAAATAAGAGTTACCAACTGAATAAACACTGGCTTGGAATACTTTGGACAGTATTTGAACTGTTCCAAACTAGATTTTTGTAGCATTTCCGAGTGGATTCAACTATAGAACGATTCCTGCGTAACTTTTGTACAGTAACAAAGTAAATACGCGTAACGAAACTGCGTAACAGCGTACGCGTTTCTCACCTCTATTGGACTGGTCCTCCGCCTGCCCCTTGTCCTCCTTTCCCCGCTTCACTTTCGCACGGTTCGCGAACCCCATCGTCGCGACACTGCCTTAATTGCAGCCGCGGCGTTGCTGCACCGACCAGATTTATTGTCTCCCGCCGCCGATATCACCTCGACTGGTTTTTTTATGGCACAAGGAGCCAATCAGGCTGATGACCCTGCTAATGCTAAATAGTCTATTGCTGCGAGGTTATACACCCTGCAGATTTTATGCAGTTTACCATTTTTGTACACATACGTATGTGGTGAATATACTTATATATTAATATGTATGTGTGTCGATTTTTTTTTAAATTCAAAATTTTTTATTCATCATTGACAGGTATAACTTAGTGGGACGGAACCCTAATTTAAGTTTATAAACTTGTGTGTGAGGGTATTCGCTCTTCCTTTTACAAATTTGGTTACAATAATTAGGTATATTTGAATATTATATTTGATTAATATTAAATATAAAGTTGTAAAAGTAAAAAAGTTTGAAGGTCGTGTTATATCTGTGTAGATTATATTATTCACGTAGGTGGCGATTGATTCGCCAATAAAATAATAAACTAAACTTAAACTTTTAAAACTTATTTACAGCAATTATTTATTTTCCAAGGGTAGGTCTCTAGGTGTAAAATTTTATAGATTATTGTATAAAATTAGAATTAAATACGCACAATATAACTATTTCTTATTTATACACAAAAATACAAAATATTTTTTGCCTGTAAATTCAAGATTATCACGAATATAAAAGATAGCAAGCAATAATTATCTCTGTATGTCTGTTTGCCTGGATATTTTGTCTGTATATGATCAAAATTCGCTTAATATCACATATAAAACATTTTGGAGTTTACATATAAAATTGCCGTTATTTTTAAAAAAGAAAGACTTTATGCAGGTTGTAAAAACTATAACATTCAAAATTTTTCATCAAGATTTTTTTAACAAAACTTGTCTAGATGTACAAAGTTAAAAATAACTTCATTTTAGTTTTAGTCGCATAAATAGCTATATTTCAATAACAATCTTCTATTTATTCAGATAATTTTTACGAAAGTTGTTTTAGACAAAATATGCTCACAAGTATTTAGATATCTGCAATAATTATTATCTTACGGAATCCTAACTTAATGCGTATACAATATGCCGGGTTTTCTATAATAATATATGGTCTCTATAATATTAAATGGTCTGTGGTGTAGGTTACTACTGATTCTTTATTACAGACATCCTCCGCCTCCTTGTGACTTCTATGTTAATAATATTATCTATTTTTTTTTATTATTAGACTAGTGCGAATCAAAATCGCGCAAGGGAGGTTCTGTGTCACCACAGAATACACGAGCCCGATTCGCACTTGACCGGTTTTTATTACTGGTTGTCATACTACAGAGCTCACACTATTATCACTAAGAGTTTAAAAAAAGCTTGTATGTATTACCGTTTTTATGATAAGGCAAAAACCATAAAACATGCTTTTTGTAAAAATTTTAATTTTTGCATTATTTATTATTCATTAGTAAATCCAACATAAAAAAAAAACACATCTTCTATAAAAGAATTTCAGATTTCTACCTAATTCAGTCTAAAAGTTAAAAACCATTAAAAGTTCGGAAGGACAGATAGAAAGACAGAATAAGTTTAGCAATAATAGTGCTCAGTTGGTACACTTTGGCTACGGAACCCTAAAAAGCGACATTAAAAAGCTTACAATTAAGATAAAATCGATAACCAACATAAACCAAACGATGCCTTCATATGATTTTCAACAAAGAGCTTTCTTCTTTAGATTCTTATGGTTATTAAACACGAGTAGCGGATTTTATTAAGCCGTAGCAAAAGTTTTGTAAAAAGCTATTATTTTTTATATATGTTTATGTAAGTATAATGCATTGGAATAAATCACCCGTGGCACGACCGCGGCACCAGCTTCACACTTAACTACTTTTTTATTCAAATTAATATCAAATTTTTCATTAGCTATTTTAGTGATGCTTGTATGTTATTTATTACATATTTACACGCGCGATTTGTACACATATACAATCATGAACACACCTACGGATAATACGTACACACTTACGACAAACTCTAAGTAGCACACTAACATTAACCTATTTTTTTTGTTCTTTTATGTATTTTCTTATTGCGTGGGACGCCCTACAGCCCGGTGGATCAACGACCTTAAAAGGGTGGCCGGTAGTGGTTGGATGCGGAAGGCAGAGGAGCGGGAGAAATGGCGCGTGGTAGAGAAGGCTTATGTCTAGCAGTGAGTGGACCAATATGAGCTGATATGATGAAAAATTGTTTCCTGGCAACTTTTTTTTTAAAAAAAAATCTTGACAGCGCCGCGCACAAGCAAACAGCGCGTTGTATAAGGCAGAGCGAGATTGTATTTCGGCGCCCTTTAGTCGACGTTTTCACGTCCCGTAAATTGTGCTTCGATTTAATGTTAAATAAATAATAATTCTCAAATTTTCCAACTTCAAATTTTGTTGCACATATTTAGCACCAGCGCTTAGCGTTATATTTATGTCTATTCTTTATCTTTTTTTTCCCATTTGGCTTTTTGGCGCCCTTTGCCACCTGGCGCCTAAAGTGACCGCTCCTCTCGGTCTACCCCAGGGCCGCCGGCGCTGACTGTTGACATGTTAAAATTATTATAATGTTGGCAACATGGTCTAAGGCCTTAGTCTGCCCTTAAGGACGAATGAAAACTAAAAAAAACGTCTATAATGTTTACATATTATGTAATGTTTTGTTCAACTAATGACGCTTTAAATCATGATAAAACAAACTACTTCGTTTATTTTCGATTTCTTGTAATATATTCCTTTATAAAAATCCTATGAATTCCTCAAATGAAAATATAAAAATCCGTGATTTGTAAACTTATTTATGAGAAAAATACAGCTATTATGTTGTTTTTTGAACCGAGCGCAAATTAGCTCTCTAAAAATATCGTCTGTATTGGAATTGCCATATTTTTTCACTAAAGTACCTATAATCTATAACACGGCACAAATTTTGTCTTAATTTCATTTCAAATTGTTAAACAAGTTTTGAGATGGTTTTTGATAATATAAATTCTTACAACATTTTCACTTAGCAAAATGTATACCAATATTTAATATGTTTTAATGCATAGACATTCTGGAATGTCGTGCGTGACACAATACATTATGCAGTGCAAGCAATATCATTTCGATACTTCACAGAATCATTTAGAGCTTAGTAAATAAATGTAATTAATTATAATAATATTTGTTGTTTACTCGCATTTTTTCGCGGCTTCGGCTGCGCTCAATTCAGTTATCGGTGTGGGATATATACACAAGTTTGTTATGGCAACCTATAAGTATAAGGATTCGATAGTTGTTAATACAGTTTTTTTCCAAAATATTAAGGCTATGACTTAATTCAGGGTATAAGTTATTTAATAGTTCCAGATTGGTTTGCAGTTGGTGTGGCGTGAAGGAGTTTACTATGGATACTTTAATATGGATGTTTAAAAAATAGGAACTTAGTCGCCTATTCTATTAATAAGTCACTTATTTTATGCGTTTAGTGGACGATTCCCGCGGTTTTACATGCGGAAAAATTTATTCCTGTGGGAATTCTCGACCGGGATAAATATTCTTAGTTTTTCTTGATCCCTTCAGCTATCTTTGGTAGTTTAGCACGGATCGGTTTCCACCATTACCTTCAATTCATCGTTACTTACCTTAGAGGTTGATCTTCCTCGTGGTTCATTCTTCAGGTCGAAGTTCGAAAGCGGTTAAACCTATTACGCACGGTGCGTTCGTTAGCCGTATCCTCTCCGAATATGTAAATTAAACCCCTATTATTTTACACGAGATTACTGCCTTTTATTTAGGTCTCAAATACACAGATGGCTGCAGTTATTTATCATGTCACGTCACGCAGGTTTTTTTTTATATTTTACGTGTGAAATAGACACTTTAGTTTTGGACCAGTAAATTGGTTTTCTACAAGAAATTTAAGAGAATACGATTCGGATCGGCTCTCAGCGTGCTTTATACAAACGATTTTTTCACTAATTTTTGACAGTTCCACATAAAACACCACGAAATTTAGAAGATATGTTTTAGTAATAAATATTTAGGTCTTCAATGCGTGAGTTTTCTGTTAAAAATTTTTAGTTTAAAAGTAATACAGGATTATAGTTTTTCATACAAATGGCTTGAAAAAAGATGCCTAGTTAAAAAAACATTTTACAAGATTTTGTAAAAGCACAGACAGCGGTTTGTGATTATGAATAAATAATTTCACAGTGATTGATCAGTAAATGTCAAAAACAAATGAGAAATTCGTTTGTATGAAGCCCGCCGCGAATCGTATCCTCTTAAAGTCATTACAATACTTAGTAAGTGCAACAACACTTTTTATAATTCTTTATAAATATGGCAAATTCATGATGAAATTATCACAGACAAAGGTAAAGTTTATATAAGCACAAAATGCAGTTGGAATGAATTATTTAAACTTACAGACTTTGGGAAACTATATATATAGCAGAACAACCCTTCATGGTTTCAGCAATTCTAAAGACCACCAGCAATGGATGTGGAGAGTGATAAGCAGGGAGCTTTTTCAAAGGATGCAGTCCAGGGTGTCCTTCGGAAGGCTGGCAACAAGGATCGGTTCGTTCTCGAAAGCTCCAGGCCCGAATAGGATTTGAGTATTAGGTGATAACGGAGTGCTGAAAGATTAAAAAGTGCGTAAATAAAGTGCAAGAATTAAAAAATTCTTCATGGTAATATTAATCATATTATTGAATATCTTTTGTTTCACCTAAACAATAACCTAGGAATAAAATATCCCTCCATATTGTGCAACTTCCCTTTCGCCGGACTTTAGGTAAATCTTTCTCTTGCTCGGTATATTGTATACAAGTCCTCGCGCCAAATAATAACTTTAGAGGCTTGCATAAGAAAAAAATATAATTAGATTTCCGTACCTCATAAGGAACAAAGGAACCCTTATAGGATCACTTTGTTGTCTGTCGGTCTGTCTATCTATCTGTATGTCAGTGTTTCGAAACGCTTTTTCTCAGAAACGGGTGAAGGTATCAAGTTGATATTAAAATCAAATATTAAGGTCTGCGGTTTCTTGAAGCTGTAAAAAGACTGGGGTACTTCGCGTTGTCCTAGAATCATGAAATTTCACACAAAGCAAGGTTTTACACAAGGTCACAAATATAGGATTAAATCCGAAATTCGTTAATTTGTAGTAACAAAACATTAAAAAAAGGTGGTCTGCCTGTTTGTCGAGACCCTTTTATTAATGAACGCGTGAAGGTATCAAGTTAAAATTATTATTAATATCAAATACTAATGTCTACGGTCACTTAAAGTTGTAAATAAATCAAGCTTCTAGGTCCATGTAATGAAAAAAAATATGCCCAAAATACGGTCATTTTTGTCGCATATTGTGACACAAATAAATCAAAACCTATGAGGTTCTTCCCGCTGACCTAGAATCATGAAATTTGGCAAGAACTAATGCCACGTAGCACAAGTAACGGATTTTTTTTTTGTTTTTTTGCGATTTTAAACTTATTTCGAACTCGCACTTTTTTATTCAAATAGACTTTTGAACAGCACTTTTGAATCGTAAGTTTAATTATTAATTTAAAAAAAATAGTAAAAAGTTACCACATGTTCGGAATGATTTACTACCAAAAAGAACCGGCAAGTAACTCAGCATCTTATATATATTTTTTCAAATTAAAATATATTACAAATGCACCAATACCAATACAAATCAGCATTTTTATCATTTAAGTATTCATCAACTTGGTAATAGCTTTTGTTCATTAAACTATCTTTGAAATTTATTTTGTAAAAATATACTTTGTATTGCGAAAGAGCTATATACATTCTGAAGAAATTTTGGAACTACCAATTTATCTTAATTCCTTGTATTAACACTGTGTTAACACTATGTTTAGCAATGAAGTGAAAATTTTTGCGTACATACATTATACAAGCGAAGATATATCAGCAATCAATTTCCCTAAATAGTCTCCAGAGAAAAATTCAATGTTCTAATTTATTGACTGACCGTACCGCTCTCTTTCAATATCATATCAACATCAGCTGCGTTACCTCAAAGAAAAATGCCATACGACACGACGGAATGGAAATAGCTAAAGTAGACAAAGTAAGCAGTGTCAACATTTGTAAGCTGCCTAACTTTTCTAACTGCATAAGAAGCTAAACTAAGTTTATCTGCAAGAACTGAGATGTAAGTTCCACTGCAGCTTATTGTCTATGTTATACCTAAAAACACTTATATTTCTTTTCCGTTTATGAATAAATATGCAGTTGGATAACTAACCGCGACCTATGTCGATGTTTTGGGACAATAGTTGTTCAACGGCAAAGTTAAGTTAGTCTATCAATACAGTTTACCTTTTACGGAACCCTTGGTGCGCGAATCCAACTTTTACGTCTGTGTAACAGCAATGCAATTAATTACTTCCTCCCTAACATAGTAAACGTGGGCTTCTTTTGACTCCGACACATAAAACATTGCCGTAAAAAATTATAACGTTATAAAAAGAAGAAAGAAGAACGTGTCGTAGACGCATTAGGTTAGGGTTCCGTAGAATAGGAATTAATACGTATCAAAAAAATTGTAATCTACTTCCTCCCTAACATAGTAAACGTGGGCTTCTTTTGACTCCGACACATAAAACATTGCCGTAAAAAATTATAACGTTATAAAAAGAAGAAAGAAGAACGTGTCGTAGACGCATTAGGTTAGGGTTCCGTAGAATAGGAATTAATACGTATCAAAAAAATTGTAATCTACTTCCTCCCTAACATAGTAAACGTGGGCTTCTTTTGACTCCGACACATAAAACATTGCCGTACAAAATTATAACGTTATAAAAAGAAGAAAGAAGAACGTGTCGTAGACGCATTAGGTTAGGGTTCCGTAGAATAGGAATTAATACGTCTCAAAAAAATTGTAATCCGATTTTTTCCGAAACAATTTTGGTTGAAAATACTTATAAAGCCTTACTATCTTTTATTTTTATCAGATCTTTGGAACACGCGGTTTTAAAATTTGGACAAGTGTGACACAAAACATAATCTTAGTTTAATATATATTTTTTTATTTGTTTAAATTTAAATATTATTGATACTTTTGGTCAAAACCATTTTTCTTAAAAGGGGGTTCAAAATTATCGACTTTGGTAGTCAATAACTCGCAAAATATACATCTTAAAGAAAATGCTACTTAAAAGACCCTCAAATGCGTTTTTGGACCCCTATCCAACGACACCACGCTCGATGGGGTGCGCGGAAATTGTCAGTTTTCATAACAAATCTGTATGGTGGTTCACGAAAGCCACCTTTATGAAAAATATCATTTAAATCACTGCAAAGACGATGAAATCACAAGAATATGACACACGGACGGACGAACATGTTAAATTAATAAGGGTGCCGTTTTTGCCATTTGGCTACCGAACCCTAAAAAGACACACACACTTAAATTATATTAAGTATCTTTTGTTTTTAACAAAAGTTTTGGTATTATTTATTTATGCGACGGGCATATAATACCAAAACTGTGCTTTTGCCCGCGGCTCCACCCACGCTAAATTGTGTTATCGGTGTGGGTCGGACTACGGCAACTCCTCAATTATTCTACGAAAGTTTAGTAGGTATAACTCGTCTCCTATGCGGCGTATCAAGATAAAACATGTTCTAGATTTTATATTAGATCTCTAGCAATACAACTTTGAAAACCGCGTCCAATTTCGCAAACAATTTTTTGTGTGTTGACAGGCATAGAAACAAAAGTTTAAAGGATAATTGTTTTATCTTCTATTGTCCTTATACAGAACCCACATATAATTTGTTTTTATAAATATAGCCTACATATGTTTAGGCATCGGTCATTTACAATTTTGAATATTAAACAATAACTATGTTTGAAAAAAAAAAATTTATAATGCATTCTACTTTTTGATTAGGATGACGCTTTTGTAAAAAAAACGAAATGTATATTGAAAAATAAATATTTTACATTACATTGTTTAATATTTAGAGGTATCTTACACATGTCAGAGTTGTGTTTGTGTGTTGTCTGTAAATGTGTATGTGTGTGTGTGTGTGTGTGTATTTAAATTTTTCAAAATACGATGACTACTTATATGGTCTTATATTGACGCTGGCATTAATCAAAAAAAAAACTTGTTTCTAATTCCTTAGAGCTTAAATTGCAAATAAGTTTGGAGTATTGTACTTACATATAGGTATTTTGCCCGAAATTACGCGAGATCCGAGTATTACAGCACTTTCCGTAATATTTCGTATCAAGCTCGCAGCCTTTCAGTGTTCATAAGGACTAAAGGCCTTACTTTATGCTTCAGGCATTTACTTTATGGTATGTGTTAACATGAAAAAGTATTTAATGCAAAAATAAAACCATTTGGCTAATGTGCCTACTTTAAATGGCGACTCAGTAACACGTTTTATCGCATTTTAATTACACAAAAACCGGCTGAGTGCAGGACCGACCTACGGTATTAGTATTCAGTTCGTGTTGTCACACCACACACCACACGCCACTTCGCAACTAATTTTCGTTGAGTACGTTCATTCGGCAAGTTTTTTGCCGTATTCGAGTTTATTTGCCTTCAAAAGATAAATCTTTGTTTAACCGAAACTACTATTATTATTATTTTCATCATATTATATAAGAATGTACCTATTGTTTTTAATCCGCGTTATTAACACAACGCGTTACTTGTTTGCCACAAATTTCGATTTAACTGCTTGTTGTTTGTTAAATTTAGATACAAAAGATATCAACGCGCACTAATATAATACTTTTAAACTAAATATTGTTAGGTTTGAAGACAATGTATATATAAACTTATGTATATAACGTGGAAGCATAGAATAAAACATAGTGCCTAAATTAAAATGGGAGAGATTATCAAGAATATAGATTATGATAACGAATGTATTTTTTGTCTTTATCGTAATAATTTTTTTCATACACAAAAATTATAATTAAAAACTTATGTAAAATGATCCCGCTAAGCCACCAAGTCGCGTTAAGTTACTTCTTTAAGCCTTGTAGTACTTTAGTAGTAGGTATAAATATCAATGAGCTCACCACGTCAATGTCAAAAGCTACCACCCTCAGGCGCCATGCTGTCAAAAGATTAAGGATAATATCTATGTCATTTGACCTTATAAATGTCACTTGATTTGTTATTAAATAAATTGTGGAAACAAACAAAAAGTGCGCGAAAACAATGCCCAAATCTAATGACGGAAGCCAATACCTAGTAATAGTTTTAACGTGATGGTAAAGCCAGCAGGTAAGGCTTAAAGGCTGGCAGCAGGAAATCTATGTATGTTTATTTTGCATGCCAAGACGATATCAAAAACAAAGTTGCTTAAATCTGTAGCCTGCAGTAGATGCAAGTAGACCACAGTATGTCCAACTTTGATAAATTAGTTATTGTTTAATAAAGTTGTATGTGTTCCAACTGTCGCTTTAGATTAAACGACAGTAAAAGGAATAGTTATAAGCAAGGTAGGCTATAAGGTAGGTAATCAGCTGACTCTGAGTAATACCTCACACGCCATCTTAATTCATTCGTAAACGAGTAAAGAGTATTTAATCATAGTGCAATGACTACAGTAGTATCAAGTCACAGTAAAAAGACAAAGCAGTAGGTTTTTTAATTGGTTAATTAATTCATTACTTTTTAAATTAATATTCTTGATACTTCCTCCCATTGTAATTTAGGCTCTATTTTTCCTTCCACAGTATATATGGCATTCACAACTGTTGAGAAAAGATACGAGTTTCTTTATTCCTATGCTAATAATCACCAAAGCATTAAAACTCCGTATAGAAACGACAAATTGTTGATCTCTTTGTATGTTAGTTATGAGTTTAATATTTTCACACAGGTAACTGAAACTCTTAATCTTTAATCATTCGAACTATAAACCACAATTTTTGACATATAACTCAAAAAATATATTTTTTTTCGAAAAAAAATCGTTTCATTCGCGTTTTTCGTGGGATTTTTAAAACTAAAGACTACTTCGCAATTATTTTTAAAATGATTAATAGGCAATAACAATATCTTAAACCAATAAAAAAAATATTTAAAGTTACTATCGTAGGTTTTAAGAAACGACGTTTTACAGATTTACGCGTTGGCTGTCGCTGTCACACAAGGCAGAAATTATATAGCGCTGTCTCTTTGCTTACGTCACGGTATAGGCACACTCTTAAGACTTCGTAAAACGTTGCACAAAAAATATTAACTGGCGCTTATTAAATGCCTTTAAGAGGGCGATAGGCCAGAAAGCTAATTTTTGTAATTCTAACGTTGTGTATGTTAATGTACTAAAAATCGTATCACAATGTCATATACATTACTATAAGATATATATATTATATACTTCTTAAATCAGTCTTAAACTTATTATGATGTATGAAAACAATCTACACTAATATTATAAATAGGTAAAATTTGTGTGTTTGTATGTAGAGGGTAATCTCTTTAACTGCTGAAACTATTTTTAACAAAAAGCTACACTATTCATGAGTAACAGAGGCTACATTTTAGTTTTTCTAAAATCAATTTATAGTTCGAAATACCAATATTTGTAAGTAAAGTAGGAAGAAAAACAGCCCTATTCATACACATTCCAACGAAAAATCGGGGTGGTGTGGAGTAACAGAAAGATTGGTATATATAATATCCTTTTATCGCGATCAAGAGTTCTCAGGGGAAAAAATATATTTTGTGGGGCTATTTATTTCTCACGTAGTAACGACTCAATGTTTGGAGCTGAGGTAGATGTAGTATCAGAGTAGGGCTAAGAATAATTTTAGCCCGAACAAGAGTTCCCACGGGAATACATGTAATTCATTGCAGGTGATCCCGCAACACACCAATCTACTACGTGACAAAGGAGCAACAGGATCATTGGGATATAGAACATAGGACATAGGACTTTTCGTCTTGTTGTCCAACGGAGATGGATTTTTCACGCCAGAACCATGCTACGGATGATTTGATATTTTGCACAAGATTCTTACCCAAAAACTGACTGACTGACTAATTAATAAGCCGCGGGAAAAAGCAGCGTGTGTTGAAATTAAAAGAAGCAAGTATTTATAATATAAATATAGCAAATACGAATGTTAAAGAAACCCGGATAATACAGTCACTGAATACTATGTCAACGCTTGCGCGTGAGTTGTGTTCTACTTCCATACAAAAGACATCAACGTGCGCTTTTTTTTTATTAGAAATAGTTTAACTTAATATTGTAAGGTTATACTGAGAGGTTTTTATTAAATTAAACATATATACAATGAAAGCAACCACGAATTATTTAAAAAGGTAGGTAATTGTCAGCAAAGCATTTAGACGATGTTAAAACTTGCGCTTGAGTTTTGTTCCATTTTCTATACAAAAGACATCAACGCGCGCGTATTAAAATACTTTTAAATGTAATAATTTTAGGTTTTATTTTGGCAATGTCTTATGAAATATGAAGAAAAGGCTATATATAAATATGCAGATATAGTAACAGCGAATTATGACCAAAGTATTAGGACATTAAAACGATGTTAAACCTTGCGCGTGAGTTTTCATCCATTTAAAAGACATCAACGCGCGCTATTATTAGTATATTTCGTATCGATACCTGAAAGTCCAATATAGGTAGTATTTAAAAAATAAATAGATGGAAAAGATTGACATGTTCTCCCGCCAAAATTTAGGTATGTCTTTTATTAGAATGAATGACCATGAGACGCGGCGCGGCACGAAGCCGCCAGCATCACTCTCGCCTGTCTATCGGCCGCCCGCTGGCGACGTCACATTTTTCTTTACACATCGAGTACGTAATTCAATTTCATACGATTTTTCAAACTGAACTGGGTCTTATTTCGCACTGGGGTCTCAAAAAGTTCGATTTTCAAAACTGAGTATGTATGGAACTTTGAAACTTGTTATTGCAGGTAGTACAAGATAGTAGATTATACACTGAAAAAAAAGGGAATTTAATTCGAGGGACTATGTTGAATCCTGAGAGCAGCGAAGGATTCTACAGTAGAATCCTGAGCGGAGCGAGGGTTGCAAAGGACCGAGATTGATAATTTTTTTCACGTGTTGTGTTCTCTAATTTTTACCATTGACTGCGAGAAAATGAAAAGTACTATATTTTACTTACTTTTCAGTTATTATATTAATATTTAACGCATTTCAGTATATATTCGGTAATTATTACCGGGTGATAGGAGAACAATGACATAAAACAACCACAATAACAATTATAACCTTTACAATTAGTTAGGTTCAATAGAAAAAAAATAACTAGAATTGGCGGAGTACGTTTTTTTTTAATTGTAGATGGAATACCTCCATTTAGCCAGCCAGTAAGTACTTTTAACACGTTTTGTTTTATTTTTTGTACATAATTCGTACAATTCGTGCTTGTTTCAAATTTAAAAAGTTTCTATTCACTCAGTGAGTAAAAGTGAGTTTTATTCACAGTTATCGCTAAATAAGATGCCCTTTTTGATTAGTGGCAATGGTAAAAATTCATTAAAATCCAAATTATGAACTTATAAATATTCTTTAATTAAATTTATATAATAAATGTATATAGATATAGACAAAGAAGCTTTTGGACTTACCCAAAGTCAAAATTCCACGCAAATCGCGTCTAGTCTAGTCTAGTCTAGATTCTAGAATAAGTATGATATATTTTTTTGGTAAATCGGAGCATATCGTCTTAAGCAACACCCTGCTCCTTTGAATGGAAAAATAAAACACCAACGCTGGCGAACTCGGCGTCTGGTTGGTTTTTACCATATCTGCAATAAGCCTAGAGAAAACGATATAGCAAGTTTGTGTTTCATACACTTTGCCTTTTTACTTAATTATAAAAATTTTCAAGACCCTCGCGCTGGGTATTAAAATAAAGGGCTTTAAAGGCGGAAATGCTAAGTGATATCACTCGATTATTTCTGAACCATACACAATATCAAAATACTGATTATTGATCCTGAAAGTGCTTCACAAGCTTTATGCAATAGTACCAATAGTGGTTTATAAAGTAAATGATATCAATCTAAAAATTTGATGTTTTCAGCTTCCATACATTTAGTACCACGACATGAAGTGAGATTTTTTTATTTAACAATTAGGTATGTACCTAGTACTTACAAAAAAAATATTATGCACTTATTAATAATATCTGTATCAATAATCTTAGATAGTAGAAACACGTGTCTCCACTCCAAGTGTTTACACTCTAATTCGCTGTGATAAAAGTATCTAAATTAGCTGAACTGGCTATATGAATTCAACTCTTTTGCCTCGCATGAATTGAAAAAATCTTAGAGATATAACGCCAAAAAAATAACTTCCTATTTTGTTGGTACAAAAAAGTTTTGCGTTGTTAATTTAAAAATGACGGCGTATTCTAATGCTGAAAAAAGAGACATGTTAAAACTGTATTATCAAAATTATTTAGGTATCATGCGATGAGTGCCATGTTGCCATACAAAATGTATGGACGCTGAACACATCAAATTTTCAAACAGATCCAGTTTATTTTATAATCTAGTCTGTCTATTACCAGGCTGTATCTCATGAACCGTGATAGACAGTTGAAATTATTACAGATAATGTATTTCTGTTGCCGCTTTAAAACAAATACTAAAAAACAAAATAAAATAAATATTTAAGAAGCTCCCATACAACAAATGTGATTTTTTTGCCGTTTTCATAGATAATGGTACGGAACCCTTCGTGCGCGAGTCCGACTCGCACTTGGCCGATTTTTTATGTATGATATGTATGTATTTACTAGATTTTGCCAGCCCTATATTCGGTTATCGTCGTGAAATTCGTAATTGTGCTAATGAAGTTTGCTATAGCTGTAACTATAGTTCGTTTTCGAGATAGAAATTAGCCTGTTTCCTATTCCAGAACCTAGACCTAACCTATATGTGTGCCAAGTTTCATCCAGATCCGTCTAGTGGTTGAAGCGTGATTAAGTAACAAACATCCAAACTTTCACATTTTTAATATTAGTAGGATAAAAAAGTAAAAATGTACTTACAGTACATATATATTGTATTAATGATCAGGTACCTGGTAACTCGAAATTGTGCGTATCTAGATTTTGAACAGAACTTGTTCTAGGTATAGGTTACACCGCGTAAATACGCCTTTTTTGTGCAAATTTTGTGGCTGAACTATAGCACCTAAATGATTGAAAAAAATATATGTTATAAAACTTGCTTTTATCTAGTCCATTACGTAAATGAGGGATTTTCATTTATTGTATTTAATGCAATAAAAAATCTTGAAGTGACCATTGTTTCAACACTTGTGCAAATTTTTAAAGCGTGTATTGCATTTTATTGTAATGAAAGTTGATATTAATAAAGGTTGATTGTTATCAAGTGCATTGACTCTAAGTTGTAGCAAAAACTCAAAAAATGTGACTACAAAACGGTAAAAACGTTAAATCCCATACAAAAAAAATTAAGTTTCAAGGCGTCTTTATTGAATAATTTACTAAGGAAGTATATAACAAATATATCTAATAGTAATGTATATGACATTGTGTAATGACTTTTAGTACATTTACATACACGTTATAGTTATAGATATAGTTAGTACCTATTACAAAAATTAGCTTTCTGGCCTATATCGCCCTCTTAAGGCCATGGCATACCCTAGCAAAAGCGTGCCGTTTCAACCAGTGTACAAAGACATATTACACTATTGAAGCACACAAAGATACTTAGTTTCTCGTACGATAGGCGCAAGCACGTCACCGCACGTTGAAAAATCTCGAATTTCTCGGTTTGTACCGACAGGTACAAAATTCAAATATTTGCAGTCGGGTTTTTTATTTATTTATTTGGTTATCGGCGTGGGATTCTTACGGCAACTCCTTGTATTATATTGATTATAAGTACTAAAAAAGTTTTTTATAGCAAGCGATAGCTGCAGCTATGCTTTGTACGTGGAATTCGATTATATTCACGCCAATAACATTAGGCAGCATGACTCCATCAGTTTAACCTCTATTGGGCCGGTGATATAGAATAGATGTAAGCGGCCGACCGCGCGACAGTTTCAGGGTTGAAGTCAAGTTATCAGTCTGTTCGTTCGTACATCACAGCCTCATGATTCGGTCATCTTTCCATCAATTCTTAACCATCAAATTCTGTAACGACGACTTTATGATAGGAATAATTTCAGTATATCTCTTTAACATAACTGAAGATTTAAGATTTTTTAATCATAAAAGGTCACAATACTTAAACTAAATTTTAAGGTGATGCTATACCCAAACGAGTTAGGTTTGCAAGAATTTGATTAATTTTGTTACAGTCCTGAGTACACTTTTTGACGTGAAAAAATATATGTTATAGTTCAAACTTAAATTAATTTGCTAATAGAATAGAAATAATTCTAACCTACCCTATAATTGGGCTTTAATTCAAATTGTTTGGAAAACTAAGAGTGATATTCGCTTGATTCTTATTTCATAAAATATGATCTAGTAAATTTGCTAATTTCATAGTTCCAAATTATATTTGAATTTTGTACCTGTCGGTACAAACCGAGAAATTCGAGGTTTTTCAACGTGCGGTGACGTGCTAGCGCCTATCGTACGAGAAACTAAGTATCTTTGTGTGCTTCAATAGTGTAATATGTCTTTGTACACTGGTTGAAACGGCACGCTTTTGCTAGGGTATGCCATGGCCTTAAGAGGGCGATATAGGCCAGAAAGCTAATTTTTGTAATAGGTACTAACTATATCTATAACTATAACGTGTATGTAAATGTACTAAAAGTCATTACACAATGTCATATACATTACTATTAGATATATTTGTTATATACTTCCTTAGTAAATTATTCAATAAAGACGCCTTGAAACTTAATTTTTTTTGTATGGGATTAAACGTTTTTACCGTTTTGTAGTCACATTTTTTGAGTTTTTGCTACAACTTAGAGTCAATGCACTTGATAACAATCAACCTTTATTAATATCAACTTTCATTACAATAAAATGCAATACACGCTTTAAAAATTTGCACAAGTGTTGAAACAATGGTCACTTCAAGATTTTTTATTGCATTAAATACAATAAATGAAAATCCCTCATTTACGTAATGGACTAGATAAAAGCAAGTTTTATAACATATATTTTTTTCAATCATTTAGGTGCTATAGTTCAGCCACAAAATTTGCACAAAAAAGGCGTATTTACGCGGTGTAACCTATACCTAGAACAAGTTCTGTTCAAAATCTAGATACGCACAATTTCGAGTTACCAGGTACCTGATCATTAATACAATATATATGTACTGTAAGTACATTTTTACTTTTTTATCCTACTAATATTAAAAATGTGAAAGTTTGGATGTTTGTTACTTAATCACGCTTCAACCACTAGACGGATCTGGATGAAACTTGGCACACATATAGGTTAGGTCTAGGTTCTGGAATAGGAAACAGGCTAATTTCTATCTCGAAAACGAACTATAGTTACAGCTATAGCAAACTTCATTAGCACAATTACGAATTTCACGACGATAACCGAATATAGGGCTAGCAAAATCTAGTAAATACATACATATCATACATAAAAAATCGGCCAAGTGCGAGTCGGACTCGCGCACGAAGGGTTCCGTACCATTATCTATGAAAACGGCAAAAAAATCACATTTGTTGTATGGGAGCTTCTTAAATATTTATTTTATTTTGTTTTTTAGTATTTGTTTTAAAGCGGCAACAGAAATACATTATCTGTAATAATTTCAACTGTCTATCACGGTTCATGAGATACAGCCTGGTAATAGACAGACTAGATTATAAAATAAACTGGATCTGTTTGAAAATTTGATGTGTTCAGCGTCCATACATTTTGTATGGCAACATGGCACTCATCGCATGATACCTAAATAATTTTGATAATACAGTTTTAACATGTCTCTTTTTTCAGCATTAGAATACGCCGTCATTTTTAAATTAACAACGCAAAACTTTTTTGTACCAACAAAATAGGAAGTTATTTTTTTTGGCGTTATATCTCTAAGATTTTTTCAATTCATGCGAGGCAAAAGAGTTGAATTCATATAGCCAGTTCAGCTAATTTAGATACTTTTATCACAGCGAATTAGAGTGTAAACACTTGGAGTGGAGACACGTGTTTCTACTATCTAAGATTATTGATACAGATATTATTAATAAGTGCATAATATTTTTTTTGTAAGTACTAGGTACATACCTAATTGTTAAATAAAAAAATCTCACTTCATGTCGTGGTACTAAATGTATGGAAGCTGAAAACATCAAATTTTTAGATTGATATCATTTACTTTATAAACCACTATTGGTACTATTGCATAAAGCTTGTGAAGCACTTTCAGGATCAATAATCAGTATTTTGATATTGTGTATGGTTCAGAAATAATCGAGTGAAATATCACTTAACATCTCTTACGGTAATAATAGATATAGATCTCAATGATAGCAACAGTTTGCATCAAACAATAATATTCAGTAACTACATAAAATTAAAAATAAAATTTTATAGCATATATTTTATTTACAAAAGAAATATTAACAATTTTATTTACATATTATTATTTATATGAAATTGAGTATTTAAACTTATATTAAAATTCTTCTCAATTCCATCGGGGTTTATAGTCAGAAATCATCTGATGTGTTGAGAGGTCAAGCAGTCTCACTGAAAAAAAAAAGTTAAAACATAATAATGATAGTTACATAATTTCATTTTTACAAAAGGCTAGTATTTATTTTGTGCTGGTAGTTAGGGCTCAATTTTAGCACTTGAGGCCCAATAAAATTTATGTAACTTGGAATTGAATCATAATTTGACATTATATACCTAAATTGTGTAATTTAAACGTAACAAAATTTAAGTTAAGTATATTATATTTTCAAACGATTAATACCATCTTTTAAATTTAAGAATTCTACAATAAGTGTTAAAAAGCTTGCATGAGAAATTATTTCCGAAAGTACCAATGTAGTTTACATTTGCAGTCTATGGAAGCATTAGTTTTGTTTTGCATTCGCTCCAATTTTGTATTTGTAAAATAATAATCTTTGTATTCAATTACCAAAAGACCTTTTAATCAAAGCATGTTCATTACACAAAGTTTTCGATAGTGATTCGTGCTTACACTACTGGTCCCAAACTAAGCAAAGCTTGTGGTATGGAAACCAGACAATGGATACAAATACATATTTTTTGTTAATACATACATATTATACATAAACAACACCCAGTCTCAAAACAAACACAAGTAATAAATGTTTGTCTTGTGCAGGAATCAAACCCACACCCCTCAATTTAGTATTTTGCTTATCACCCACTTAACCACTAAAACTATTGAAAACTGTAGGGCAAGGTCAGTCATTGGATGGATGACCATTCTAGTGGCACATTTTCTGAGCTCCTATGTGCTTTGGAGGGCACATTAAGCTGACGGTCCTGGTTGTTGTCATACGATGGGAGTTGTTAAGCTTACTTAGAGGCCTTATGAACAGCTTCTCAAACTCAGACACTGGAGTGGCCAGTAGCTTGACAACATCCACTAATCAGCATTCAGCCTATTATATATTCAAAATGTATATGAGTAGAATAATTCTTCATTTTAGAATCATACTTAAAAAATAAAGGGCAAATATGTTTCTGTTGAAGGTGACTTTCTATGAGCACAAGGAGAAAAAATGTTAATAGCCATACTCCTTAAATTATGATTTTGGTGTGGTGGGAACAGAAATTTTTATACAAGTGCTAACTTTTAGCCAAAAAAACTGACTCTTATGATAAAATTGCAGTACTAATTTGCCTGAAATTATCTAGGTAAATAACATTATTTTAAAATGTTGGGCTCTACAATCTTTAAGGTATGATACATAAAATTAGATTTAGATATAGATTTTTCTTTGAGCGGGACTGTCCCGCTTTCAGGCTGACTATCCCATTGTCCTCAGCGTGGTCAAAAACATCCTGCTTTTGCAAACCGTAATTTAAATTAGGAATGTAGCTACCTATTCCTTGAATTTAGAATAGAGCTTTCATTAAGTAAAGAAAAATTATTCCAAAGAAAAATTGTTTTGAAAAATATCGGTTCGCAAGTATCCATTTCAGACATTTACAATAAATTAATTTCTACAAAAGTCTAGTGTGTACAAAATGTCTAATGAAAATTAGAAGGTATAAACAAAAAAATCTCAATTTTGAAATATGGTCACGTAAGTTAAAGACTATAGTCCTATCAGCAATTAATGCAGCCTATTATTTTTTCCTCCCTTTTAGTTACCTACTCTGGCCAAACCTTATTTTCCCTTGCACATCCGTTTAGTTACTCTGACCCATTTCTACTTCACAACCTACTTTAGGCACTGCCGGAACAGGCGCTTTAGGAGCTGCTGCCGCACGTTGCTGTGCTGCAGACAGTTGTGGCGTATCTGTCGCTCGGCTACGTAGCTGCTTCTCTGCTGCAGCATTAACCATTTTAGTTACGGTAGCCTTCATTTTATTTCGATCTTGAGCACCCTTGCTACGTGCTGGAGCATTATTTCTTTTCGTCACAGCTTTACCTTTTTTTGTTTTTTTCACCTTTGCGCCTGACGGCAATTTAGCCTTCACTTTTAATTTGCCTTGAGCCATTAAATCTTGATACAAAATATTCAATATTTACCTAAATTATTTTTAAAAACGCTGTGATAACGTAAGTAAAACACTTTTAGGTTAGAAAATGTTTTTATTAATTTTTTTTGGACCGAGACTAGCAGTGCAGCTCAAGAGCTACTAGACAAGTGTGCACGTCATCGGCGACAGTTACAAAGTAGTAGTTATCAGACCAAATACAGACCCACCAACTTATTTGAGATCTACCAGTTTGGAAAACGAATTATTTTGAGATTATTTATATTTAGAACTAAGGTCACAAACTTGTGCCATGTTAAAGGGCTGTTAGGCTATAAAAACCAAGTGTGGTTTTACGATACTAAGGGTATGTTCCAAATCACGCCGAGTAATTATCGCACGGTAAAGTTGAAAAATGAACCCGTTCTGGAACGAGTGTTTGACAGTTAATTTTACACTGACAGTAGTGAATTTCAATTTTTTCTATGGCAGTGTAAGGAATTCAACTTGACAGTTGGAAAATTACTCTACCCGGGATTCCCAAAACCACTTTTTTAACTTCCTCGTTGCGATTTGGAACGCACCCTAAGTAGTTTGGAAACTCTTATGTTATGACATAACAATGAAAGGTTTTCTAAGACGAATTAAAAAAAAATAGTTCTAAAATATAGACTAGATAGCGTTGACTCGACAAGGCGCATTTTTTTTAAACATGTGGTATGTTTATGCTATGTGAAACGTTGTGATTCTTTTCGTTGCTTGGGTACTCTTTGATATAAAGTTTACCTCTGTGCTGGGAACCCGTCATTATGTTGTTACTTTGTTATTTGATGATTAGTAAGAATTACGGATCATGGTCTGAGCAGATCTGAAATAAGAGCTCCGGAAGCGCAGCGCGTAAGTTACAGGGAAAAAATTTCTAGAGGTATGAACTTTTTTACTTCAAATGCGGGAAAATACCATATGATAAAGCCACATCATTATTTATGATGTATAGGCCCTTTTTTGGTTTAAATTTGGAACACTGCCAAGTCACTAAGTTTTAGAAAAAAAAATGCTCCTTGTTGGGTGAACGCCATCTATCTAAACGTTTTAAACTATTTTTTTTAATTTCAGCCATTGGAAAATCCCCCATTATAACAACCATACCACATGCTTACGTCAAGTAGGGCTATAATATTCGACGTTATTGTAACAGGGAACTCCCCTCCTGGTGCTGACTCACCTTAGGTAGGTACCTTACGTGAAGGTTCAACCGCAAGAGCGACAACCCTAGCCGAGGCTCACCCCGCGGGGAGCCCTTGAGCGTTGGACGCTTTATGAGCTGAGACTCCTTCAGAGTCAAAAAACAAATATGTCAAAGTGAGAGGCCTAATACCAACAACTTGTCGTTATTATATTCCTAGATTGTATATAACTATATGATGGTGTTCGAAAATAAAAATCAATAAACAAGTAAAATTTGCGCACTGCGTTCGGTAGCTTCGTTTTCGAACGCATTTATTTATTTTTTTAATCAACATTTTCGTAACCACTTAAGTCTCAAGTGAATTGGTGGGTCTGTTACCTGTAAAGTAGAGTAATAACTTTTCTATAACCCCCCACGCCGTAATGTACATTTGTATACATGAGAACCAACGCTTGTAAGTTTGCATGGTTTGTATTTATAGGTATTATACAGTGCAACAAACTTTTCTCAAGGTCTATGGTCGCTAGTGTTATGAAAGTTCACACCATTTATTATGGCGACTATTTTGACTTATTTTTATTCAATTGACATTGTACATTTTGAAAGCTTTGCCTAAGCGGCAGAAAAAGTTGATTCTGACGTTTCAATTATTAGAATTACGTAGTCAACGGCACTTACGGATTCCGTTATGTCCATCAGTGCTTCCATTTTATATTTTAGAGTAAAAACGGTAGGTAGTCATTATTCATTACACAGTTTTGTTATATCTGTCCATCTGTCCTTAAGCGGTAGGTACATATATACCTACGTAGGTACGTATTGTAAAAAGTAATTTAAATGTTTATGGTTTCGTTTGTTTTTAGTATTCCGTAGATATGTAGTAAAAACCCAACCCTTGTAGTTTCGTATCCTTTCTTATCCATTTTGTCCGATGGACTAATTTAGGGTTTCGAAGTAAAATGTTAGAAAGTTCTGATTCTTATTTATTAAATGACTATGAATATTGAAGACCAACTAAGTCAACTAAAAATTTGAAAATAAACTATATTTTTTTCAAAAGAAAAACATTAGTCCGACTTCGAATTCACTAATAAGTAAAATAAAAAAAACTAAATAGAGCAGACTTATTGACAGAACATCCAGCTACATGTTTTATTTGGGATGGAGGTGGGTGTGTCGCTTAGACATATATATTTATGTATATAGGTATGTATTTACACATATTTGTATAGATTTTGTGTATTTGGCATTGAGATTATATTCTCTAAAAACTTGGGCAAATTCCCTTTGATTCGTGCACCAAAACAGACACTCGACTCATCGTCGGTGAGCGTTGGTCGCAAACGCTAAATATATATATAAGTATTTATATATATATATAAATGGGCTATATGAATGGGTCAAGTATACGTTGGGCGAGCGCGTTGGGCCAACCGTCGAGTGTTTGTTTTTGGTGCACGAGTCAAGGGGAATTTGCCACAAGCCATAAACACGTTGGCTGAGCGTTCAGTACGTATCTAACCTACTATGTAAATCTGCACCTGGCAACCGGCACCTTACCATACGCGAGGTGTGTACGCTGGTGTGTAGCTACCAGATACGTTTACAGTAAACGAGGAGAAAACCTACCCTAACACCTACTCCTACTACCTATCTCTAGTTCCCTAATTGTTTGTGCATATAATTTGGACCCCTTGTGCATGTATCCTAGGTTAGTGGTTGTATGTAAGTGTGTGTACCTAGCTAATTGTGTACCTACTGGGTCTACCCTACCTATCGTGTCCCTAACGCCCTAGCCCAGGAGACCAAGGGTGACAGACGGAACGTGGGTAGGAAGGGGTGTGTGAACGTCACATAGGATGGATTTTGTCACTCCTGGTAAAGCGGACTCATATGACCAATGGACTGACGGCTAAAGGTTTCCTGGCCGCAGTGAGAGGATGCTGGAAGCATATAATGTCAGCTCGTCCAGCGGTTGCTGGGTACTATAGGCAGCTCGTCGAGCTGGTGCTGGGAACATCTGGCCAGGGCGGATCCTCCAGCGGTTGCTGGGTACTTCTGGGCTACTCATCCAGCGGTAGCTGGGAACTTCTTGGGAGGAGGAGTAAAACTCGACTCTTTCTTGATTCCAATTGATTTATTTTACAAAATATCTACATTATATTCATTTAATTAATGATGACTTGACAACTATTACATATATTAGTATGCTGTTGGTGTGCATACATTGATGTTACCGGTCTATTGTCTTAATATTACTCATTTTTAGGGTTTCGTACCCGAAGGGTAATTAGCGGAACCCTATTACAAGGGCTCCGCTGTCCGTCCGTCTGTCACTAGGCTGTATCCCATGAACCGTGATAGTTAGACAGTTGAAATTTTCACAAAAGATGTATTTCCCGTTTGCCGCTATAACAACAAATAATAAAAAAACAGAATAAAATAAATATTTATGGGGGCTCCCATACAACAAACGTGATTTTTTTTGCTCGATATTGATAACGGCAACAGGAAGACGCTTAAAATATTCACAGAATATTTAGTTATAGAGTCACTTTAAAAATAAATAATTAAATTAAAATAAAATAAATATTTAAGGGGGGCTCCCATACAACAAACGTGATTTTTTTGCCATTTTTATAGATAGTGGTACGGAACCTTTCGTGCGCGAGTCCGACTCGCACTTGGCCGATTTTTACTTTCCACAATAATAATATATACTAATTACAATTAAATCTATTTATTCTACTTATTTTTTTATTATTGTTCAATGAGTTGCACATTCTGGCATATCTCCAAAACAGGACTGCAATTGGTACAGTTCTATGGCATCATCTTCTCGTTATGTTGTGTCAATTCTCGTGATCATCTGGCAGGTTTCTTGGGTGCTATCTGGCTGTATATTGGTTCAGTAGGTCGTGGTTGGTGTGTTTCTTCGTTGATCTGGGTGGCTGGGTCGCCAGCTGTTGCTCTGTTGTTGTGACTAGGTCGTCGCTGCATCAGTGACCTCATGCCCTTTACGATCTGGGGAGTACAAAAATATGTTACTAAATTTATGATTTAGTAGTTGTGTAAGTGTGTGATGTATTTTGGTCCAGATAGTATTGTCTAATTCTGTTTGTTGTTTTTTTTTGGAATCTACAGAATATACAGCAACAAAGACCGAGCCAAACCTATTTTACAGCCGTGTAACCTCGAAGAGGCAGACCACAGAGACACACCTGTATATTAATAAGATCGGTCGACACTGATGTGTTGGTTTTGGCAGTATCCTGTGTGTCTAAACATCCTCAGCTGGAAAAGCTTTATGTACATATTGGAACTGGAAATAAACATCGGTTTCTCTCTTGCCACGCGATTGCATCCGCATTAGGTTATTTGTTTCAAATATAGTATGTTTACAGCCTCATAGTTCCGAGACTAGTGCTCTTCAAGTGTTGAAGTCGTCTGGAATTATAAATGACGATACCCCGTCTATTATACAGAAGTATGTGGTGCCTGTATACGACGGGCAAGATTCTTTGTAATCTTATCTATTTCCAAACTACGAGTAATTAACACTCGTGTCTACATAAATATGTAATTACAAGTGCCCACAACTTTGATTTTAGGTCCACCAGATTTAAAACTGTAAACGAATGTAGGAAACATTTGTTTACGAAAAATGATCGTCAGTTAGAGCACATACCACCTACCAAAAATGCTCTCCATCAATACTTGAAAAGGGTTGTATATCAAGGAGTGTTTTTGTGGGGTCAAACGGCAGCTCAACAAAATTTACCCAATCCCGTTGACTGGGGATGGATGAAAATCGATAATGTCTAGGTGCCGCACCGGACAACTGCACCTGTTAGTGCCCATGCTTGTTTAGAGCTAGTACGATGCAAGTGCAAAAAAAAATGCAGTAACAGGTGCAGTTATATAAAACATGGGTTGAGCTGCACTGATATATGTGTATGCAGCGGAAAACATTAAATAAATTAAAGATTTTCAAATATTTAGATATCTGTTATTTAATTTGCAGTCGAGTCTTGTCTTTATATCTATTAAAAATATATTAAGTATTAGAACTAAATTTACTATATCAAAGTAATGTAAATTTCTTACATGATTTTTTTAATTTTACCACTCACCTTCTAGTCTATCGCGTCTCTTGACCTCGACGTTGCGTAGCGTTCCGGTTTGATTTTGAGCATAATGTATGTAATAAGTAAACATGTTATATATTTTTAAAATCTAGAATAGCAATGTACGTCCCCGGTTTATTTTTATTTTTATGATAATTAACTAATTTCAAAGTGCCACGTAACCAAACCAAAAAATAATACTTTTACTTTTAGTTTTCCTAAAAATATATATTTTTAAAATAAAGGTATTAAAATTTTTCCTTAATCTCAATGCCGCATCCTTTATTTATACGACAATGACACCAAAGACGGACTTTGGAAAAATCACGACGCGTTAACGATGACTCATTGACTTAAGGCGCTCGCTGCCGTTCGTAGCAAAACGAAAACGCAAGGTGTTTTCATAATTTTTATTTGGCAGTTTTGTAGAATAAGTATATATAAAATATATATTTTCATAAAGTAAAACATACGCTATCTAGTTATATTTTTTTTTATCCTATAAAGTAAGTATTTTTTACGTAACATCCGCTGAAAGAGAAAATTGTTTGCAGTTATTTTCAGTTTTTAACTAAAATTTCCATTTTTTTGTAGGGAAAGGTATTATAAAATTGTCAAATATGAATACCTCATCCTTCATTTATTCGAAAATGACACCAAAGACGGCCCCTGGTGCAATCTCGGATCAGACGATTTTTTTGTTTGCGGAGCGGCGTGAGCGTATTTCAGCCATTTTTTTATATTTCAATAGTTTGGAATAGTTGGTCCCGTGTTTTCTCAGGAAAAGCTATTACATACATCATTATGTATTTTGTTGTATTTTGTATCGGGTAGTAGGCGTAGACTTGTATGCAAGTTCCGTTTTTCGCCACACAGTTTCTAACAGCTGTTGTTGTACTATTTTTGAGTTACTTGGTAGCTTTTTATTTGCTGTCGATATTAGATTCATTCATAGTATACTTCTAGTAATCCAGTGTAGTGTTCTATTATCTCATTTAAGTAGCTATTGGCTAATTGATAGGTTTCTATTATTTGTATTTTTTACACTGTTTTTGTGTATTCCTTCGTACCAGTAGTCTTTCTCGTACCTAAATTGTATAACTTGGTCTAGTTTTGTTTGGGATTTTTTTTTTTTTCTTTTTGGTTATTCCTCGTTATGAATTTTGTTTGGTGATGGCAGCTTAAATTAGTTTTTGTTAGTTTCTACTCGGCGAATCTATGTCTCTTAAGCCGCGTCGTTTACGCCAAAGACAGATATTAACATTTGTCCTCATAATCGTCTCTTCTTTCTGGTTTGGTTTGCTTCTGTTAGTTACTCTTTTGTTCGTTCGTACTTTGTTTCGTAAAATTGTTCACAATGTGTCATTTTTAGGGCCAAATGGCAAAAAACGGAACCCTTATAGATTCGTCATGTCTGTCGGTCTGTCCGTCCGTCCGTATGTCACAACCACTTTTTTTCGAAACTGTAAGAACTATACTGTTGTAACTTGGTAAGTAAATGTCTTCTGTGAACCGCATTAAGATTTTCACACAAAAATAGGAAAAAAAAAATTTTTTGGGGTTCCCCATACTTAATACTCAAAAATGTTTTTTTTCATCAAACGCATACGTGTGGGTTATCTATGGGGATAGGGTTTTAAAAATGATATTGAGGTTAATATATTTTTTCTCTAAACTGAATAGTTTGCGCGAGAGACACTTCCTAATATTTTTTGAGTTTTGATCAAGTAGTTTCCTATCGAAATTAGTCTCTAATATAAAGACTCCTCTGTCTATACTTGCAGTTCCGATTTGCTCGACATATAATCCCGGTTTCATGTTTTTCAATGCGTAAGTTGATGTTTTATTAGAATTATTTGTAGGAACTTTAGTAGGAACAAGAACCATTTCCAACTCTTGTTGGATTTCCGGATTCTATTGTGTCGTTTATTTGCTGTTTGGATTATATTTGAATGAACTGTAGTATACGTAACACTCGGTTCAATGTTGCTGTCTTTTGCTTGAATTGGTAATGGAATAAGTTTATGTATCGCACGTTTTTGCGTTGTACCTGATGCCTTTTGTAAGGTTACTACTCTGGTTAGATCATCGTTGCCTTCACGTTTTTCTTTGACTTTAGCTAGTGGCCATTTACTATGTGACCTATGTTTTCATCTTTCACTAGCAGTAATGTTCCTATTGCTTAGTTTTCGTTTTTTGTCTTTCACTTGTACCTCTGTTACAAGTTAGGTGCAGATAGTCTTTGATTATGATTTGATGATTTTCGGTGAGTTCGCATCTTCAACTCTCATTTTCTTTGTTGTCGAAAACGAAAATAACAACAAAGCTCGAATTATAATTTGAAGGACCGTATGTAAATCTGCACCTGGCAACCGGTGTAGCAACTACGCGAGGTGTGTAGCTACCAGATACATTTATAGTAAAGGAGGGGAAAACCTACCCTAACACTTACTGTGCATATAATCTGGACCCCTTTCGCATGTATCCTACGTTAGTGATTGTATGTAAGTGTGTGTACCTAGCTAATTGTGTACCCACTGGCCTTACCTATCGTGCCCCTAACGCCCTTGCCCTAACCATAGGGTTCGACGTATATATAAATATTTACAGAAAAGAAAGAGAGAGTGTGGGTAGGAGGGGGTGTGTGTACGTCGTGCAATGTGCACAGGATGGATTTTCTCACTGCTGGTCAAGCGGCCTCACAAGACCAATCAACTGAAGGCTAAAGGTATTCTGGCCGTAGTGAGAGGATGCTAGAAAGCATATAATGTCAGCTCGTCCAGCGGGTGCTGGGTACATCTAGCCAGGATGGCTCTTTCAGCGGTTGCTGGGTACTTCAGGCAGCTCGTTTAGGGGATGCTGGGAATATCTATTGGTTTAACCGTTTAGGGCCCGTGACACCACCACCGGCTCAAACCAATGGCGGTGTCAAGGGGATTTTTAAGTCCCCATGACACCACCAACAGAAAGTTTTGTCACTTACTCCATCGATGAATATCTGTCACACTAGTTCCATTGAACAAAATACAAGTGTTTTGTTCGGGTTTACTTACTTAAATAAAAATTTAAGTTTGTAAAAATAAAAAAAAAAGTTCATAAGCTTCATTTATCTGCGTAGTTCGATTGGTAGTAAGCAAGGGCAATGATTTTTGTCCCTGGTTCTTCCAGTAGGACTTTAACAAGAAAATTGATGGTGAAATCTATGACTTCTGAAAAGAAACTTCTAGTCTCCGATCAAAAGTTTCGTAGATAAAGACATTTCTAGTTCGATAGCTGTCATACGAAATGAAGATCTTGATGAGATCTATCACTTCTGTAAAGAAACTACTAGTCTACGATCAAAATTTACGGAGATAAAGCCGTTTATAATTTGACACCTGTCATACGAAATGGAGATCTTGATGAGAACTATCACTTCTGTAAAGAAACTACTAGTCTACGATCAAAAGTTTCAGAGACAAAGCCGTTTCTAGTTTGACAGCTGTCATCCGAAATTAAGGTCTTGATGAAATCTATCACTTCTGTAAAATAAAATTTACAAAAAAAAGCCCGTTGGAGTAATGACACTGTTTACGAGCAAGTGTGATAAAAAACTATCAATTTTCTTGTTACAGCCCTACTGGTAAAACCAGGGACAAAAATCTTTGCCCTTGGTTACTACCAGTCGAACTACGCAGTTGGACTACGCGCAAAGCAAATTTTGTTAATGAGCTTCTCATTAACCTTTTTTTGAATTTTACAAGCATAAATTTTCATTTGAGTAAGTAAACCCGAACAAAACACTTGTGTTTTGTTCAATGGAACTAGTGTGACAGATATATATCGATGGAGTAAGTAACAACACTATGGTGGTGTCATGGGGACTAAGAAATCCTATTAACACCACCATTGGTGTGAGCCGGTGGTGTCACGGGCCCTAAACTTCTTTTTCTAATTACTCGACTTTGGGAGGCATGTAAATAAAAATGAACAGCGCTATACAATTAAACTGCAGAAGCCGTGAATGCCGCCACGTCTATCTTCACGGCCAACGAAACACAAAATGAAACACGCCAACGTGTGAACACCGTCATCAAAATTTGTCAAACGGGCTCAGCCAACGTGTACTGAAGCTTTAAGACGAATCGATTGACGTGAGAATCATCAAAATCGGTCCATGCATTTGGTCTGTAAAGGAACAGACATACATACATAGGCTGATAACCCTTCCTTTGCATCGCGCAGTCGGGTAAAAAAACGCTGATCAATCCCCTTATCGACTAAGAACTCGCTAGCTGCCATCGCTCGTTCTATTTATTACCGGGGTTATTGATAACGGCTTTGATTATTCAACTGGTTAATATTCAAAGGATAACGGGTTATAAATAAAGAGATAGTAACGTTTTTATAGAATTTACTCATAAATCGACTGTTGCAGTATATGAATTCAAGTTTCAAGTTTAAGAAATATACATAATATATAATATCTAAATATATTTTATGTACAGACAAATAGAAAAGTAGTCGAATATAATCATCGGCTATCGATAGATTCGAGCGGCGAGAGTGCAGGCGGCCGGCGAAAGCGGTGTGGACGAGGCCCCCCCCGCCGTAAAACGTTTAGAAAAATAGATAAATCGCTCAAAAACGTTAGAGTCAGTCGAAGAGATAGAAGAGAGAGCGGGCGGTTTCGAAGGCCAAGTCCGCGAGTCACGCGTACTCCGTGTCGGTAGAGAGCGAGCGCTCGGGCGAGCGGCGCGGTCCAGCCCCTGCTACCGGTGCTTCTCCCGCCTGCGCCTGAGCGTACGCCAGACTCTTCTGGTAGCTGAACAGCTGCCGCTCCAGGGAGTAGTTTTCAGCCTGCAGCACCGCAATTTCACGCCTGCAACGCAAAATTCAGTTTTAAAAATAACATCAATCACCCTTAATCTTTCAAGCATCGAAGTTAAAGCATATGTACCTCATCTGATACGCGTGTAGCCGACAGAGATCATCATATATATGATAAGTTGCCTGAAAGAGCAGGTACGTATCGCCCCACTCGAGGCGAACACGAAGATCGCCTCCCGGATGCAGGAAAGGGCAACCAGCCCGAGAGACTTCATCGACCCGCAGAGCTGTCTCCATCATAAGTCCTTCGTCAGCGTTGTCTTGAGCATAGTAGTGAGCAAAGGGGGCTCCCGGCAACTCATCGGCTTCAGGCTCGTCGGGTCCCGGTGCCGCGCGAACCAGCCGTGCTGACCAGCTCACGTACCGCAAGTGGTTACGCGGCACGTGGTGAACGTCGCGGTATAGCATATGTAATCGTACAGTGTCCGAGTGCGTGTCGCAGCGGAGCGCCCATGCTTGCTTGTCCCTATCGTAGCATGTGGCTGGACGACCAGCTACCGGTACAGCCAACTCCGTCAGCGCTCTAGCCCACAGCAGCTCCACGGTCAACCGCATACCCTTGTGGGGAAGACGAGCAGGTGGTCGCGGTGACCAAGGAGGAGTACGGCCTTCTGCATCACATACGCATTCTAGAGGTCCTGAGTGTAAGCGGCGGTCACCTTCGCCGAGGGCGAGTGCATATCGAACACGACAGCTCTGTCCTTCTCCTGATAGCCGAACTAACCGCAACGACAGGGGCTCTTTATTGCCGCCGGTCGCTGATACGGACCAGTCGAATCCAGCAAACGCTATAGGTGGCGTATCTACGCGAGGTGCTCGAAGTTCACACGAGTAAAGAGTGCGCACTTTGGACATGCTAAGCTCTAGTTGGAATTCTCCTCGCGAATCAGCAAACTTGGCGTTGAGCTCAGCAAGTGAGACGCAGCGCCCGCGGCCCTGCGCCGCGCATCCAGTGCTAAACCGGACCTGCTTCCCCGAGAAGCTCTCATTTGCGGTGAAGTGGTCGCGACTCAGCAACGTGAACGTGAAGTCGACGTAGACACGCATACCCTCGCATGCGCCTCGCCACACCAGGTACACTCCTGTTGACAATTGAAACTAACTGGTAATTATATGGAGCCGATTCTTTATCAAATGACAAAATATAAGCTTTTTCGCGGTTTTGCTACAATCGCATTTAATCAGCTTTAGCTATACATTTTAGTGACGTCACAGGTGAATGTTAGGTTGTAAAAAGCATGAAAGACATGTGAGTGATAGGTTTTAGAATCTTCAATAGTGATATCTAGCAGTTAATGGAAAATTTTATTTAGTTGCCTCCATCCATACGTCGACTTCACACTAAGGCATAGGGCTATCCTTCAAAAAAGAGGTGTAGGCTATAGTCCATTGTGCTGGCCCAATGTATGTTTGTGGCTGTTATCTAGCTAGTGGACACTCAACTTTCAGGGTTTTTATTATTCAGTATAAGTACTTAAAGAAGCTTTTTTTTTGTTTACTTAGATATGTAAATAAACTAGAAATTATACTATAGAGTAATTTGTGCTGATAAGTGTAAGTACTAAAGAAAGATATTGTTAACCTAGCGAGGCATCGGTCCGGCTGAAGGCGACTGCCCATCGCTGATGCGCGCAGCAGAAGTCCTTGGAGGTGACGTCGCGGTCGGGCTCGCGGGTGGCGGAGCGTGTCACCACGAACGTGAACACGTGCGTGTCGGCGCGGTCCTTGAGCCGCGTCGCGCGGTACAGCAGAGCCATGCGCTCGCCGCTCGCCCGCCCCGCGCCGCGCACGCCCGCACCCTGGACACACACATACACAACACTTAGCTTGTTCTGATACTAATATTTCCATGTAATAAAGTAAACAAAGAATATGTATTTTGTGACTGTAATTCGTAAAAAAGAAGAAGAAGAGAACGAAAGTCACCGACATAGGTCACAGTATCAGCAAGTTGAAGTGACAGTGGAGTGGCGGACAGCCGTTTTGGAGCAGAAGTGTCCTAGAGTAGGGATCGCGTATCGGAAAACGAAGTGTAGGACGCCCTCCAGATCGATAGACTGATGACCTGAAGAAGGACTGCAAGAAGTGACGCGGCATGGAGGTGGCTTATGTTTAGCAAAATAAGCTGATATGAAGATGATGATGATAATGAATACATAAAAAATGTTTCGTTGCGATTACCAGCTGTAGCATCCACCGTTAATGCAGTAGACCGATGTATAGATTTTTACCACAGCAAAATCAAATTTGTCCTTCAATAAATCCTATCAACTAAATTTATTCCAAACATACACTCAATTACTGAATAATTAACAAATTCACAAGAGCTTTGATTTTCTGGTAGCGTTACAAAAGGGTACAGTTAGTTTCTATTTGCGTTCTCAGGTACGAGTTGGTAGCCCACATATATTGGGCCAGGTAAATGTCAACCTAGCAAGTAAATAAATCATGCCGATAATACCTTCCAACAGAAATTCGGAGCGACAGCAGGGAATAATGTTAAGAATAGCGCATTATAAAATATGTATTTATATACATGAGAAGGTATGATGTAAACATAATGTTCCAACCCGACAAACGCCCCTACATTTAAGCCAGACTTTAAATTTTATGTGTGGTCCTAGACAAAAGTTTTGGGTACGTACACTTATCCCTGTTTAATTTTTTTAAAAAAGGTTTCTTATTATAATAAAAACCCGGTCAAAAGCATGTTATAATAATTTGATGATAGTCGTAAACAATAAAAGTGAGTAACTACCATAAATTGTTATTTTATCTCCTTTATTCGTCGTAGACTAAAAATCTTTTAATAAAAATTGATATGTTAGACATAGATAGATAGATTGATATTCCTTTATTTCACATTACACATGATGTTTACAATCACAATTTTACCAAAAATATAAAAACAAGAATTCTACAAATTACATATATGGTTTTTGTATACTGGGTGCTGTAGTGCAATGTGAAAAATGGACACCGCTCAGCATGTGCTACAGCTAGTACTACAGCGCTGATTTTCAGCCGAGCCCAGTAGAAAGGCTTAACTCGCGCCGCAGTTGACGAAATTTGCAAATTTGCTTATAATATAAATGCAAAGGGTTTTATTATTCATATCATTAGTTCGAATCATAGATAAATCATAAATTATTTTTATTTTAGATGAAAATTAAATTATAATAATTGTTCTTTTTGCTTATTATTAATTGTTCACATAATCCAAAATATGCAACAGGTCCAACAGGTATGTTGGAATAACTCTGCCGCCAGTTGGTAGATGCTTTTGGTAATTAAGTAAAAAAAAATATATTTAAATTTAAAATATAAATGAACAACATCCTGTTCAGTATTTATTTAAGTAGATGTCCGCAATATTTCTATGTATGGGACACTTGGCCGGGTTTTAGGGTTCCGTACGCCCGAATGAAAAAAGAGAAGAATCGTTCGTGTCTCGTGTCTTTCTGTCCGTCTATCACATCACAGCCGATTTGCTCCGAATCTACTGGCCGAATTAAGTAGAAATGTGGTACAAATTTAAATTTATGCAGTCCAAACACGGACGTGTAACGTAAATTAATTGATTTTGAATATAAGGGGTCACTTTTAGGGGACAAATTAGAATCTGTACTTGTATGGCATATCAAATAGCTTGTTGTGAGTGTATTATTTTTTTTTATTTTTTTTAAATGAATAATTTTTAGTTATTTGAGAAAATAGATGAAAATTAACCCCTTCCTCCCCTATCGCCAAAACAAAAACCATAATTTTTAAAAAAACTAAAAAATGGTCTTAAATAACACTATATATCACTTAATATTGTGCGTTGTGCGGTACAAACATACAAAATTTTTTTTTAGGATTTTAATTAAGAACGGAACCCTTGGTGCGTAGTGTCCAACTCGCACTTGCCGGTTTTTTATTTTATTCTCACTTTATTTATATTTCATCATCCTTGGTAAAATCTATAACATTCACTCAATAAATCATTGATAAAATTTGTGACCAAAGTAGTACAGAAAGTCACCTGTGTTAAAATATCAATTCGTCATTTACTTAAGTACTTTACGTCTCAAGTTAACTTACCTTTTTAAAGCATCGTGAAGGTGACTTCGAATGTTGAGGTTGAGCGGGGACGAACAAATATAACTATAACTCCCTCAGACATTAATGTCTGTCTCGAGACATTGTTATGGCCTCATTAGAGTGAACTTGCCATTAAATATTAAGGGATAAAGATCAATATGTCGACTTATTAGATACAAGAAATAAGATGTCTGGAGAGTTATAGCTATTGACAATATTGAAGGGGTCGACCTGTCTTTATGTATGTTTGTATGTTAGATTGACAATCACTGATTGCCGTTGATTGGAACTCAATGAAATGTGAGCACTGATGTAGAGAGTATGAAATCTGAAACAATATGCAGGGTACTGTAGATGCCTAGACCCTTGCACGTGTAACTGGGAAATGGAATCGCAAAGGCTAAATACCTCACCACGTTGTGTCACGAGCCGTGAAAAGCGCATATTAAAAATCCGGGAGTGCCGGCAGAAGTGAGAACATACTAGCTAGCTACTTCCCATCACTCCGTATATATATTTATTTATAATATCCCATATCCAACTCCCCTGTACTTCTAATAATCAAAATATACTAAAAATAAAATCTAACCTAATGTAAATAAATCTGACACGAGTTCTGTATTACGAATTTTCTATGAACTGTCCTTTTTCGAAGTTTTCACTTTAAAAACATACAACCTGAATATAACATTTTAACATGTGTAATCCACACTTTCATCAACACAATTTCCTAATACTTTTTATTTATCCTATAGAGTTTAACATTTTTCACCCATCACAAAACAGTGCACAACACCGCTAAAGACGTTATCACTTCAAAATTATAATAGGCGTAGCATAATGGTTTCCGTCTTGCGAATTTTTATGGCGTGGCATTATGGTTTCCGTCTGACGATCAGTCTGACGCGAGTTTATAATTTTTTACCCATCACAAAAACTAACCTAATGTAAATAAATTTAACGCGAGTTTAACATTTTTAACTATTATCGCGGATCGAATAAACCCAATTACGAGCTATTCACCAGAAGTAAAATAGAAACTATTTGCCTAAATGATGTTTAAATTCAGTCAAAAGTAACCCTGAAAGATGGGAATTTTACTCTTATTGTGAAAGTACTTTATCTTAAATATGAAATGAATGAGCTACCTGACTTCTTACCTACCTAGGCCCTTCGTCCCAGAAAGGTATGTAAGTATTTATAGATACTAACATACCGTAGATATTTTAATGCAAAATATCAATAAATAGAAGATCATATTTATAAACCCCGTATTTATAATTCCCGTACATTTACTACCCGCAGTAGCCACTTATTTTATCACTAGGCCACAATAATATGGTCACGGGTTAGTAGATACTTATTTTGTCACTAGGCCACAATAACATGGTCACGGAGTAATAGATACTTATTTGGTCACCAGGCCACAATTATATAGTCACGGGGTAGAAGATACCTGTTTTGTCACTAGGCCTCAATAACATAGTCACGGGCTAGTAAATAGTAGGGTGCTTATTCCAAAACTTAATTGTTTGCGGGAGGAATTTTCTTTCAAACCGCACTGTACGTGGCCATTTTGGTTCTAAGGTGTAAGGATGAAATCTCTGCCGATGGCAAGCAGTACGGTAGGAAGTAGCCGTGGGCATCATTTCGAATAATTCCTTAGAACACATCCAATTATACAAGCGGGAGATAAGCTCCTACCTTTGAGTTATGGGTTTTAAATAAATAAATAGTAAGAGTGGATTTGGCTAGGTTTAGTTCATTAAACGTTAAGTTATTCATTGTACAACTTGTTTAATTTACCTATACTTTACTTTAGAACTTGATGTGGAATTAACCAGAGAGTGTTTTATACAAATGTAAAAAACAAATTTAAATTATATGTTAAACAGGTACAACGTGCAACCCGCAATCCCCTGAGGCGCACTCGTGTCGAGTGGAGGGTGGAGAAGGTAAGAGATGCCAAAGTGGAAGTCTCGTTTACCGGGAGTAACGTTATTTTTTAACGTTCAGATTTTAATGAATTTTATTACTTAATAACACCGTTTTAACTAAACTATGAAGTTTAAAGGTAAACAAATAATACTTTTGTTGTTGGCTAAAATTCTGTACTAATACTTTAAGAGTTCAAATTATTTTTTATGTACGAGGCGATATTTTCTGAACCTACCAAAACCGATTTTAAAAAATCTTTCACTATTATAAAGCTACGCTGATCCTGAGTAAAGAAGGATATATTTTGTTACGAAACAAGTATTCAAATTGAAATATTAATATTTGTATATTAAATTGGAAGAACAAAGTAAATATTTCTTTACGCTGCAACGAAGTAACCAGTTGACCTCAATTTCGGCTCTGGGATTTGTAGGGACTGGAAAGGATAAAAAATATTATTGCTATTGTAAAAATAATTTAATTGTAAATGTAATAAATTGTAATTGTTTGTCCGTACAGATCCCTGAGCCAAGATTCAGATCAACCCCTTGATTCGTTGCTGTATAACGGAATAGATACTCTTCTTCCAATGAAAATGTTATTACGTCGAGTATAATTACACTGCATCACCGCTACGTTAACATTGAGTAAGTCACGAACTCACTTTTTTATACGAGAAAAAAAAGTGTCAGTCGAGATTAATGTACTAAAGAAAATATATAAGATCAGTACAAATGACAACACCCTATTTAATGTAGTTGTTGGAGGAGGTATTAGAATTAATATTAATATTAATTAACTCTTGAGGAACAGCCTATCGACATAATATCATCATATCGTCCAGGCAAATGGCACATTTTCAGCCCTACGTAATTATGTCAGTCAAGTCAACTTATCACGTGTAGAGTGAAACTACATATATATTAAACATTTAACATTTTAACATTGCTTGTAAAGTCTGTACTAATGTATGGCTAGGAGATCTAGAGAAATACGAATAAACTAACACACACACTACAAGTTTTCATCAACCATTACTTGCGTCAGATCCTAAGTATCTACTGGCCGAACACTAAATGAAGACTGTGTCACGTACAAGGATTCCTAGAGTAGACTACAAGCAGAAACCAGGTGGACTACATGCAGAAACGAGGTGGACGAAGACAAACCTGATGCCGGTCTGTCGCAGAGGAAGCTATAATAATGTTGATCTTTTAGAGATGGCCCCAACAAAAGATAGATTTGTTAAGTTATTTACAAGTTTTGCCCTTAATTATTTGTTTCTGGAACCAACTAGAGTTACATCGACTTCAGCTACATGTTTAGATAATATTTTCTGTAACGTTGAAGTGAAGGATAAATCTATTACTAAAAATTTGCCATCCGATCACTGTCGTCAAATAATAAAAATCTACACAACTATAAAATAAAAAACGGGTTGCACTCCGGGAGTGCCGGCAGAAGTGAAAACATACTCGCTATTTACTTCCCATCACTTCTTATCCATATTTATTTATTAAAAATAATAACTTTTGTTTATTTACTTTTTTGACGTTGTATATTTGACAGCCCAATCTGTCACAGAATTAAAATCCTATATCCAACCTCCCTGTACTACTCATAATCGCCATATACTAAAAATAAAAACTAACCTAATGTAAATAAAGGTCACGTGTCCTAACGCAAGTGACATCTTACGAATTTTCGATCAGGACACGTGACCTGACGCGAGTTTAACAGTTTTACCCATCACAAAAAAAGTGCACAGCGCCGCTAAAGAAGTTTTCACTTCAAAATCTCAACAAATAAGTTGTAGACCTGTGACCACTGCTTGATTAGACAATTTTATAGCAAATACTGAAAAGAAAACTCCATATTTACATTTCATGCATATTATCATGCATGCTAATAATCTTAATAATTATATTTTTGATTTCTTAAGTAATGAGTTCGAGCAAGTGTTTAAAAAATCTTTTAGGCCTAATGATAAAATGAAATTCAAGGACTGGGCTACTGAGGAATACACCGAAATCAAACTAGGCTGTATGAGTTGTATGAAATAAAAAAAACCACAGTCCCACGTTCACTGACTATGTAAACATGTATTAAAAAATATTAAATAAAGTGTGCAGGGATGCAAATCAATACATTTAAGTAATGAAATGAAAAAATCTGATAATAAAATGGGCTACATGGAATGTAATGAATAGTGAAACAGGAAAAATTAAACCGCGTGATGAATGATTGATTCACTTACTGTAAATTCAAAAATAATTGATTCAGATCTTGCTTGAGCGACCTAACTCTTTTGCGAAACATTTTACTATAATGCCTACAATTACAACTTATGCATTAAATTCCTCTCCATTAAAATCAAAGTTACTTTTCAAATGTAATGTAAATAAATACAAGGCTATATTTAAATTTGAGCATGTTACCTCTGAAGACATTAGAAAGACATTTTAATTACTGACTCAGAAAAATACTGATGACCTATGGGGTATATCAGTTAAAGTCCTTAGCGGAATTATTGATATTATAGCACCAATTTTAGCCACAATATTTAATAAGTTTGTTGACGAAGGGATATTCTCAGACTTAATGAAATATAGTAAAATAATACCACTTTTTAAAAGTGGAAGTAAAGATGATCTATTAAATAAGCGGTAGAACACACACACGAAAGCAAACTCTCATAGAGTGAAAGGTTTAGATAACGCTAGTTAGTTTGAGATCGTCGATCATTTTTAAAGCTCGTCCTTAAACCGATTCAAAAGGGTCAAGCTGGTATCCAGGTGCACCCACCCAGAGGACGAAGCAGTATATCTAGTGCGGATGGACTTGTAACTTACAAAGTATAGCAAATTTGCCCCGAGGTGGTAAATTACTGCTTCGCCTCCTTGACCTTAACTCGGAGAATAAAAGAAGTAGAATTGTATACCACATATTCATATTTTTTTATTTCGTACACAAAATTTTACATAACAAATACGAGAAACTAGTTCCAAGACTTTGAAAAGACTATGACAGTGTAATTTTTACAAGTAGAATTTTATGAATCACGTTATAGTTTAAAACAGTATAGGCAGACTTTTGATTCAAATCGATTTTTGAAAAAAAAGAAACTGATAATTTTTTATCAAGAATTGTGTCTGCTTTGGTACTTCTTTGTAACCTTTTTAATAATAAATTCTTCAAGACACCTATTTAAGCTTGTATAAGATTGCGTGCTTACTTCATTTCTTTTTAATTTTCTTGTTTTTTTTTTCCTAATTTTTCTTTTATCTTTTCGTTCACCTTCAATATAAAAATATACTTCGTGCTCAAAGAGAAAATATAAATAATTTTTCTTTTGTAGCTTGGGTTTTATTTCAATTAAATGTAAAAGTAGTTGTAGAGGTCCATATCAAAATGTAATATTTTATTTATGTAGATTTTTTCAGTAAAACCGCAAAGCATTTTTAACTGAAGCTAAGAAAATGCGTAAAATGTTACGTTATGGTGCAAACTTAGTCTATCTAAACACTCCAATAATTTATGATGTTTTAGTGTTATTATAAAAAGTTATTCCCTTTGGGCCATTATGTAGACTTCACATACGTCTGTTTGACGTGCGCAGGTTCCCTTACTTTTTAACCGACTTTAAAAAAGTAGAAGGTTCTATGTTCGACGTGTATATATTTTTTTTATGTATGTCCACCGATTTCTCCGTTAATTGTCAACTTTTTTTTATTCGAATGAGTAAACTCCTGATTAATGAGGTGGATTTTAAACTTAAACTTTTGGAAAAAAACATTAATTGATTTTAATTTGGAACAGGTGAAACACGCCTTTTATGTTAATAATTGCATAAAATTTTGTTACAAGTATGGATGTTATTAGTGTACGAGAAAACAAGAAGAAAAAACAATTCGTCACTCGAAAGCAAAAACTAAAATTAAAAAAAAATGCACTAAAAAGGTAAAAATAATTACTTATTGCCAAAAATCTGATCTGAAGTACCGAAGTTGGTGTCATGCTAGTGCAGTGTTATTTGGTACATAGACACCAAGTTTAAACTGTAATTCAGATCAGATGAAGTAATTATTTTTACCTTTTTAGTGCATTTTTCTTTAAGCCAGTTGTTTTGTTTTTGTTTAAAATTTTTTTATTCTTGAGAATTTTGAAAAGACGCCTTAGAAAAATATGTAACTTTTTAGACTATTTATAAAAAAAATCTACTTTCAAGGCTAGTCTGTATTTATTTGCTTGTTATTTGTTAATGAATTTAATATGAATCGCGCCATTTTTAAACCTTGAAATTTTTTTTTTTTATTTGACTATTTTTTGCTGATTTTTTTTTGACTCGTTTGAGGCATACTTTACAATTGTACATAAACGCGAGGCAGAGGTCAAGACTATCTTTACCACCTCCGACTTATGACGGGAACTATATTTAAATTCTAAAAAAACATAACTAAACCCTTTACAGAACATATCTATCGGCTTAGGTGATGAAGATTGGAATGGGGGAGTCTAAGCTTAAATGCGTATCCGATGCGCGTTTTTAAGGTTCCGTAACTAAATAGCAAAAACCGAACTCTAATAGTATTGTCATCTCCTTTCTGCGTTACTAACCTTTTGTCTACTATTTATTTTTCAAAATCTTTGTTGCACACATGAAGTAGAAAAATTAACATACAATAAATAGACAACGGGCTAGATTATCTTTTTAACGATTTTGATGATTTTTAGGCCGTTGTCTAATTTAAGCCGCCGCCATATAGTTTGATAATAGAAATTTAGATAGAGTATATGATTAAATGAAATGTTTAAAACTATTAATACATACACATGTGGGATAATTGTTTCCTGCACCCCATTACCTGCATTATTTTACAGTGCCTTGTTAATACTGCGAGTAAGTTATTAAGGCTACTTATTGCCCAGTAAAGTTGATATTCCACCCGTTTTGGTTAGACAGTTCATTTCCACACTGACGGGATCTCCAACCGTATCTATGGAAGTGTAAATAATTCAAATTGATAGGTCTCATAGGCGGGAGTTCCGACACCACTTTTTTACCTTCCACGTTGCGTTTTGGATCCTCACAAAGTCCTCGAATCTTACTATCTGAAGAGCAGCGGTACGCCCCCAGTACCTCTTCAGCAATCAATCCGCCAGCAAGTCACGACATGGTAGCTACAGTACTAATATGATATAGGTATTATCTAGTCGGTGGCGTAGACACATAAATTCAATTTTACTTATTATAATAAATAGTAGATTATACAATAAGTGAAAAATAAGGAAATTTAATTCGAGGGACTAAGTTGTATCCTGAGGGCAGCGAAGGATTCTAGAGTAAAATCCTGAGCGGAGCGAGGGTTACAAAGAACCGAGATGTTTTTTTTACGTGTTGTATACTCTAATTTTTACCATTGACTACGAGAAAATAGAAAATACTATTATCTTATTTTGGTATATATTCCTTAATTATTCTCGGGTTATTAGAGAACAATGACATAAAATAACCACAATAACAATTCTAACAATTTAACAATTGTTCACTGTTATTGATGACAAACATTTTGTGAGCTCTAAAAAGAACAGCCTTCTAACAATACTTTTACTGTAAAAATGCGAGCTTTTTTAACTTAAAGCTAAAAGCAATTCTATGAAATATGAATTCTGTTTCTAAAAGACTTTTCTGAGGGTTCCAAAGGAATAAGCTAGAAAAGAAAAACACAACGGAAACTTTGGTCTATCAGTGCTATATAGCTTCTTTTGTTTATAGTTTAACTAGCATTTTCCTGCGACTTCGTCCGCGTGCACTTAAAAGAAAAGAAAGCTTTTGCCTACAATAATATCTATTCTCATACCTATCTCCTTTTTTGCCCATAAAGAAAGATTCAAAACGGTGAAAATTTTTAAGCTATGCATTAAGCTTTAAAATTTACGGATCTTCATACAAACTCCCAACCTCTATTTTAGTCATTTAGGGGATGAATTTTGTAAGAATCCTTCCTTAGTGGAGCCGTACGCTATGCAAGGAACCACATACTAAATTATAGGTTGCTAGACCCAGTGGTTGGGCTGAGTATTGATTTTTCTTTTATATTTACACAATGTTTGTATCTAATCACTATTAAAATCCCTGTGGACACGTCGTCCGACTGCTTTGTCCGATGGATCGGACTATGAGGACTTTTTGTTCCTGTTGGTTCGATTAATCGGACTACATACCTACTCAATGTAAATGTTACTTTTTAAGGTTTCTCCTTCATGTTCTCGCTTTGTCGATTCACTTTTATATTTTAAACTTCGAACAGTTCGAAGTGCCTTATTAGATACTATAGCTTTTGGCCCCGGTTCCACCCGCCCTAAACTCGGGTATGGATGTAGGATTTCAACGGCAATTTCTTCAATTATAGAAAAAAAATTAACTCAAACTTGATGTTTTCAAGTAGCCTATGTTCTTTGTCGAAACGCAAATTATCTCCATGCCAAATTTTATCTTAATCGGCACAGCGGTTTCATCGCGAAGAGGTAACAGTACTCAGACAGACAGACAGACAGAGTTACTTTCGCATTTGTTATATTGGTAAAGAAAATGATAAGATAAACGTGATAAATATACTATGGTTTATAAGATTTGACGCCAAAAGCAAAACTAACTATAGTTTTTACGGAACTTATAACTATTAAGTTATACGAAGTTATAAAGCCAGTTTCAAGGTTAGATACGTAACCTCATAAAAGGCTCTATACAAAAGATATTAATAATTATAATAAAGTATGAAATGATCCCAAGTAACAGCTAAAATACTTAATCGTAGCTTCAGGTAAGCCGATGGAATTTGTAAACAATAAATGTTTTATGTTCTACAACTTAGCAAGGATGGTCCTGTGAGTAAAATATTTTCTCATCGTTCATTATTCGTAATATTCGTCTAATGGAAAAGCGCCGTAAATATTAATGTAAGGCTTTAAATATGTCAAGATATAAATTAGAAGCACATTTGATGTTGAACAGGGTTTATAATAGGTATTTTGTAATGCGAGGAGCTTGTGGTCTATATAGTCACTCTTTTCAATCGGAAAGGATAAGCGAAGTTAAGCAACGTCAGGCGTGACCAGTACCTGGATGGGTGACAGCCTAGTTGCACATTTTTATAAGCTCCATTGTGCTTTGGAGGGTACGTTAAACCGTCGGTTCTGGGAATTATCATAAGTCAGATACCTTAAGAGCGACTTAAAATTTTGACAGTCAAGTGGCCTAAGCCACCTCTCTCGCTATAGCGCTATAGTAAAAGTTTAAAATAAAATTCTCATACTTATACTTACAGTTAACCTCGTCACTCACGAATGATTTTAAATTGGGTGTATGAAGCAGGTACCTACTTTAAAATCTGTGGAAATAAAAACGTCTTGAACGTCTCCTAGAGGAGCAGCAGCCTGCAGTAGACTCTTATAGAAGAGCAGCAGCCTGCAGGAGAGTCTTATAGCGGAGCAGCACCCAGAGTCAGTCTAGAGCTACCAAAAGAACTTTTTTGACGTGACAACGTCTTATAAATTGGTTTGCCGGGTGACACTTCAAGAAACTGCGTTACGCTCCGCTCACGTTATGCGCTCACAATGAGAGCGAGTGAGAGGCACGCGCCCGCCTAAGAGCGAGAGAGACAGACATAAAATCATTGTCACGTAAAACTTTCGCCCGTATACCGACTTTACAGGCAACCAGTTTTTTCTTTAAGTATTTTGTATGTGAACTATATACATTTTTCATATGTTCAGCTGATGCGCTCTTTTAGAATAAAAGCTGGGAATTTAGTCACTTTAACCAAAAAACCTTGGATGTTGGCAAAATACAAAACTTACAGAAACATTTAATTCTTTTCCTACCTAAAAATACAATATTTAAAATAAAAAGGTCAAGAGCTTAACGGGTAATTACCCAAACGAGTTAGGTTTGCAAGAGTTTGATTAATTTTGTTACAGTCCTAAGTACACTATTTGACGTGAAATAAAAATGTATGTTATAGTTTAAACCTTAATTAAGTGAATTTGCTAATATTGTAATAATATGCCTATCAAAACATTTAGAAAAAAAACTAATTCAGACTGCCTATTTTGAGGGCTTTAATTGAAATTGAAATAATTCTTATTTCATAGAATATATATTAATTTGACTAATGCTAATTTAATAGTTCTAAATAAATATTTGAATTTTATACCGACAAAAAAGTGGCGCTAATTATTGCGTTAATAACTTTGTGTTAGTAAAAATTTTGAACTATAATTTATTTTAAATATGCTAGTATTATAGTTTATGCCGATACTACATTGTCTGAGTCGCAGAATAAACTTAACATAATCAGCGGTATCTTAAAAACTATTTTCTCTAGCAAGTCGAGTAAATTTAAATAGTAGTTTTAAGTTTATGCTTTATTATTTATACTATTTTCTTTTATTTTATCGTAAATCTACGTCATATAACAACATAAACAAAAAAATCGGCCAAGTGTGAGTCGGAATCGCGCACGAAGGGTTCCGTACCTTTATCTATAAAAACGCCAATAAAATCACGTCTGTTATATGGGAGTCCCCTTAATTATTTGTTATATTTATTTTAATTATTTACTTTTGAAGTGAATATATAACTTAATATTCTGTAAATATTTCAAGCGTCTAGCTGTTGCCGTTATCAATATCGAGAAACAACGAGCCAAAAAAATCATGTTTGTTGTATGGGAGCCCCCTTAAATATTTATTTTGTTCTGTTTTTTAGTATTTGTTGTTATAGCGGCAACAGAAATGCATCTGAGAAAATTTCAACTATCCAACTATCACGGTTCATGACAGACAGACGGACGGGCAGCAGAGTCTTAGTAATAGGATCCCGTGTTTTACCCTTTGGGTACGGAACTCTAAAAACATCAAATTAACTTACAATTTTTGTTAAAATTTTAACATAAAAAAATTAAGTCTAGACAAGGTCATATACATGGACGGTTATTCTTTTATACGACATAATATTCCGCCTGTAATCTTAAACAATTTCCATACATGCGGAGAAGTGTAAGTAGACGCCACATAAATTCTCATGAGCAAGAGACAAAACAATTTACTTCAGCTTCCGTTAGTAAAAACATTTCTAAATAAAACCATTTCAGCCGCCCCGTGCCATCATAACCCACATTGTCAGGGCATTTTTTCGGTTAAGTGAGTACATGGCACGCGAAGACAAAATAAACATGGTTTATAAAACCTCTTCACAACTATCTGTGTACGGCGACCATTCCCTTTCACATAGCATGGTGGGTGGCATTTTGTAAGTTTTTTTCTGAAAATAGAATAAAATTGTATTATTTATATAACATGAATCATTCATTATAAAGATATAATTTATATCTTTAAATCTAAACTTAACTGAGGGCTGCAATTAAGTAAACAATAAATAATTAAATAAATAAAAAACCCGACTGCAAAAACATTAAGAATTAAAAAGTAATAAAAAAGTGCACCTAAAACGTATCAAATATTTAACTATAAGCAGACGGCACTAATTTTAAGGTAACTACTATAGTTTGAGCAATCTGTACTACGTAGGTACGCTTTTTAATTGCTTTTTAGTTCTTAATATTATTACAGTCGGGTTTTTTATTTCTTTAATTATTTGTTTTTTTCAGCTTTTTAGTTTGAGTTTTTTTTACTTAATTTTAGACTAGCGCTTGGCTTTTTACATTTCATTTGAGACCTCATTCATCAAAATTGGTCCAGCCGTTTAGGCTACAGCAAGTCACAATGGAACGGACATACATAGGTCGATTTCTGTCACGTTGTACGCGAGAAATGACCGTGTCCCACGAGTTATGACTTGTGCATCACCTAGCATTGCTTAAAAACCATATATTTACTTATATCGATAAATTAACTATACACTTAATCATGTTTACAACTGTTAAATCAAATTTAGTTGAAAAATATATGTAAACAAAAATAAAAACCTGATATATTTCGAAAATAAATCCAGATTTTTGCTGTCTTTAAAATACGTTCGAGCGTAAATCCGCAACACGTCATGGCGTTTTTGTCGAGTTTAAAAGACAAATGTAGATTTTGTTTATGGTCATAATTAGTTTCTATTATGGTAAATGTCAACATTATTACTCCAAAGCAGCCGCCATATTATTTTTTTTGACAGCATTCTAGCAAGAAAACTGATCTAAAGTGATGGTTACGTCACGCGTCATAAATTTTCATTCCACTACAAACATGCGTTTTTATTGACAATTTTTACTGTTTCACTTTAAGCTTTAGTATTACAATGTGCACTAAAGAGTATTTATTGTAGTAGTTTTTTTATAATTTCATTGATACACGTGTAATTTTATACGTGTGATTCATGACCGGAAGACATATGTCACATCCATTACGTAACGTATTGTACAAGGCATCGCAAAACGTGAATTTCTTAAGCAGTGTGTTCAATGTTTCACATTTTCATCTACGTTGGAATTTCATTTTTTATGTTAAACTGTTATTTATTCGTCTGTCACCCTGTTCCCTGAATCCTCTTATAAATCTGACAGAAGTCTTGTAGGTATGATTTGTTGACATTTAACTGTACTCTAAAAAATATTGGTAAATAAAAGGCTGTAGCTCAGTGGCAAATGGGTTAGCCTCACAATTGTGGAGCCGCTCGTTCGGGCACCGGTCGGGGCATGAGCATGTGCCAATGAATTAATTTATGATTATTAAATATTGTTTATAGTTCAAGCAACACGCTTAAGGCTGCGCTCTCCTCACACTACCGCTGTCTTTTTTTTTTGGAGTCTAGAATTTAAAATACAAAGTAAATTGAAAAATAAGCTTTTAGAAATGTGCAGTCGTGATTATTTGAGATGGTTAAATAAGTCAGTCGATTTAAAAATAACCGTTGGTTTAATAGGATTTTTTTTAGATAGCCGCTTTTAACAATAATTAATACCTAAAATTACTATTAAAAACAAAAAAGTTATATGTGCAGAGGCAGTTAAAAGTGTATTAGGAAAAAGCAGTTTTAATTGTAGAAAAGCGTTTTTTGCTTTCCATTTATAATACGATGTGTATACGATGCTGTATAGTTCCTATACGTCACGTCACTTTCCATTGCCTTCACGTGTCCTACTTTGGCTGTGCTATTTGAAATTGAATAATTCTAATAAATGTTATGTATATGTATTTTAAACTACCTAAATAAAGATGAATTATTATGTAAGAATTTATCATTACGTATGGTATGAACGACAATTAAACTATAAAAACTATAAACCACAAGATCATACCAAGAAGTGAGGTAATCCTGTATTTTGGACCGCGTTGCGAGTGTGTGGATACAAAATAAATATTTGATACTTTAAATAAGATTGGCTGTGATAAAGGTTTAATTAATAAATACTGTTTTTAATATTACAGGCTAGTTTAGTTTAGTTTTTTAACCTTAATTTCGTGACGTAGGGGAAGTCGTCACTGACTAACTACAACTTTGACTTCAATTCATGGAAAAGCTAATAATTACTAAGGGTAACAATATACATTTTCTTATAGTATAATTAATAATTCAGCAATTAAAATACACTTGAAGTAGCAATAAATACATTTTTTATTGCGGAATTACATTACGTAACGTACAGCGTCCTAGAAAACCTCCCAAATACGCGCTTAAATCTCCTTCTGTGTCAGTTGGGGTAAAAATTCGTTCCCGAACCTACGTCTACCCCTAAAGTATGGTTGGGGTTGGGATATACTTTTTCTACGACCTGCAATAAAAAGTTCCAAAGATCCATACATACTCAGTCTCGGAAATCGAACTTTTTGAGACCCCAGTGCGAAATCACTCTCAGATCAGTTCAAAAAACAGTATAAAATTGTTTTTCGTACTCGATGTGATTATATTTTTAACGCGGCCGTAGAAGAAAAAAATTTGACTTCGCCGCGGGCGATCGATAGATGATGCTGGCGGCTTCGTGCCGCGCCGCGTCGCTTGGTCATTCATTCTAATAAACTGTAGTTTTTAATTTTATTTCTATTAATTATGTTATGTTACTTATGTTTTTAATACTGTATTGGACTTTCAGGTAGTAGAAAAATTAACGTTCGTACCGAGTACAAAATGGCTTTTCTTACACTCGGAATAAAAGCTTTCGACATACGCCTTCAGCTCAGTAGCTTCTCCCCTTTGGGTAAGAAAAAGCGTCATTTTGAACTCGGTACGAAATATACTATTACGAAAATATATTAACTCAAAGTTTTCTTATTTTGTCACTGACTCACTCATTCATCATAATTAGCTATAGAAACTTGAAATTTAAGATTTAGTTAGCAAGAAAACTATCGAATACAAGAAGGTGGGCGTCGGTTTAGATTTCGTCACGTGTCCTGTAGTACCTCCGTTCTGTAGAACTTTTCGGTAAAGGAAAACGACAACCCGCGAAATATACATCCTTAGGATAAAGTCTTTTTGAAAACCTCAATTACATTTTTGTTATAAAACCCGAACGATGTGTAACAATATAATAAATTCCTTATTGCACAATTTTTTGCTAAAATTTTTACCGACGCGGCAGACGAGGTGTGGCAGGTGGACATGAGTCGACCCAAACGGACCTGCTTCACATTCGCGCTCGCCAGCGCTAGCCTCCACTCGGCGATAAGGGTTTCGTTTTTACCATTTGCCTACGGAACTCTTAAAAAGCATTTAGCTCCCAGACTTGCCAAAGATTGTTACACTAAATCTGCTGAGAAAACCAACAGTGATAGGAAGATAGGGAGCTATGATAGGAGGGAAGATATGATAGGTCTTCAAGAGCTGAAATGCAAGAAACAATAACAGAAAAGAGACAAAGGAGATCTTAGAAGAACAAACAACCTAACGATGTGTTAAGGTGCTGTACAATTGCCCAGTCACAGTAATTTTATTGATAGATAGATAAACAAAATGATATTCTAACGATAGATTAGATTAGAAAATGTAAATAATTTGTAGAAAGAAAATTACAGACTAGTATAAATACGGTGTCAAGATTTGAATGCGAGGCTTGGCATATAATTTTCTACATTTTATGTTTTAAATAAGATTTTCACTTACATCAAACCATTCCAAGGTCTTTTAATATAGTAATAATAAAAAATGTTCGTAATACTACTGAAGTAATTTAAAAATCAAACATCACCTTAGGCTAAACGGCTCTACATTTATCAGATAGGAGGTTCGTCAACAGACAGATCGGAGTTGCCGAACCCCTATAAGACATTCAAAATTTTCCTCTTTATTTTAAGTACAAACTTTTAAAATTTTAACTAGATATTAAATTACATTATAAATTGTTTAAAGTTGTAGTAACTTTAAACAATGTAAAAAAACTAGAGTTGAAATTAATGTTATAGACTGCAATGTATGTAAATATATAACATAGACTGTACTGTAGTAAATAGATACCTTAATCACGAAAGTTTCGAAGCCTGATAAATATTGCTTAGAAGCGCTTTTTAAAATATGTCTCGACATGTACACGACATAAACATATCGGTCCCAAAATTTCGCTGTCGTAACGTTCTATTTCATGAGCGGTCCTGCGCAAATGATAAATGCTTTGCTTTGTTATCTGTACATGATATAAGGCAGCAACCGTAAGGAAAATATATTTTATATCCTTTTTACCTCACTACGGCAAAGCCATAAGGAAGTTAATGTTTTTAACGCGGATGGGCATGTTGTATGTGGAAATCTAACGCCTGAAAGCTTTAACCGATGTAGCCACACGACGTGATTGATTCGTTTTAACCCAGGAAGTGTTTAGGTTATAGCCATTGGTGTACCTACGTCAAGGCTGAAATTGGCATGCTCCTCCACCTCCTAAATACGATAGGTAGGTCCCTAAATAAAAATATATAGGTAACTTATAAAGAAAAAAAAATTCTTCAAAGTCAGAGGGGCTTTGAAGGCATTTATCGTTATACCCTCAATAAAGTTAAAGTAGTTTCGCTCATTGTCATACATACAAGGGTCTGCTTATAATTTTTTAAACTGTTCTCTGGGACTAACGAACTAAATCTTTCTAGTAACAAAACTAGTTTTTGCTATTTATGTTAAGTAGATAACAATAAACTATTTAAGCTTACAAATTAAGTTTAATGTTTTGTTATTATCAAGAAAATAAACAGTAAAACACAGTCAAATATTTTTGTTAAAATTAAATCTATCAGATTTATGAATTTGTGGCATTTATTAATAAAAAAAATATTTAACATGTAACTTTATTGTTGATTAGTTTTTTCACAAACTGTATTTAGGAAAATTATTTATTAACTGGTTACTTCAATCGAGGTAACCAGGTTCAATAATGTTTAGGTATAAAAAACCTTACAAACAAAGCTTTCTATTTATTTTTCTGCATTTGCATTTATTTAAAGTCTCATAGCGCGATGTACGACGCGTGACGTGAGATTTACTTGTAGCGGAACGATATGCTACACTACAAACTAACTACAAAACTTTTTTCAAGAAAGTTAAATTATGAATAAATGCTTGTCTAACCCGTACAAAACTTTGTACCTATTTGATATGTAATTGAAAGAAACAGTAATTACACTGTTTTGTAACAAATAATCTAAGAGGTAAGTAACAAATAGCGATATAGTTTACATGTCACTATAAAACAGTTTGTTTACTGCAGCCATACTGGTTTACATTATTTCAGTAGTAACAAATAATGAGTTTGCTGCTTACCAAACCACCAAAGTTATTTTCGTAACATTTCGTCTAATTTTTTTTTCATTGGGAGGAATCCCAATGTTTTCTTGCCTGTAACAACTGCCTAAAAACAGAAATTATAATAACGTTCACGTCAAAACCATAAAAACTCACAATATTTTTGCACTGTGCACTTTCAAATCCGACTTTAGTGAAATCGACGATAGTAGAGGCAATATTATTTATGTGTTTGTTCCGTTATGAGCTTTTAACAACGAGTTATAAAATATTTACGGCTTCAATTATGTTCGTCTAACGGCGACAAATATTAGAAGACTCACTGAACTTTTACATAAAATGTTAAACAAATATGTGATTCTAACATCAAAATTATAATAAAATTGTTTATTTACATTTTGACCGATTTAAAAAAAAAAACTCAGCTCGTCTGTATGTTTTTGGGGTTGCGTACGGCCAAATGAAGAAACGGCTGGATCCTTATAAGATAACTATTGTGTTCTTCTGTTCATTTGTCACAGACAGTTTGATAAAATTGAAATTAAAATGAATTTTGAATATGAAGGTCACTGCGAAGGAAAATGCGATTTTGCGATATAACCAGGCTCATGAAAAATCACCGTATTTAATAAAAGCTATAAATATCGGTTAAGGGGTAGCACATTGTAATAATGCAGGTAAAGTTAGAAATAGAAATGTTTATTTTTGCAAGAATATTTAATTTTGCAACTTCTTTAAATGAGATTTTGTCGTGAACTATGGAATATGCAAAAAAATACAAATCTCTTTTAAGAAATCAAAAAAAGCTTTTTTTTCGTTTTAAATAAATAATAAATAAATAAAATAACTAAAATATTTTTAATATCTTTATAGATCAAAGATTTATTAGCGAAATAAGGCTTTATTCACCGAAGAAGTGATTTTTGTGATTTTATGATGTATAGCCCCCTTACACTAATTGTTTATACAGAACAAATCCTGTTACAGGTTTTTCACAAAATTACCAAAATAATTAAACTTTGACATTTGCGGAACACAAATGTTCTTTAACGCCTAATATTAGGCCGTTTGTTGATATTTTTCCCTCCAATATATTTTATGGCAATACACCCTTACAACAAAGTCTCGAAACAGCTATTAATGTCTGGAGGGAGTTGTATAGTTTGTCCTTCGTCACGATATCTCCGAGAGACGACATAATGTTTGTATCGTCTACATATCTGGGGGCTGATTGGCTGACGCTTGCAAAGATCCCATTTACAATCTTATGTAAATCTTGATTTATCTATACATATAAATATATAATAGAGTGAACTGACTTATTGATAGATTAGCGCCCAAAATGTTAGGTCTAGCGACTCGAAATTTAGCTCAGAGGTTGGCTGTAATAACATCACTCATGCAGGTGGGCAATAAGAAAGGATTTTGCTAAATTTATCCTCTAAGAAAGTAAAAGTCTGTATGGATTGTCATTTTTGAAGCCAAATGCATAAAAAATAGTATTAAATTAAGATTAACGTGTATCACTGTTTTAGGAAAATCATTCCCTAGAGGGAAAAATAGGGGATGAAAATTAGTATGAGAATTATTTTTTTCAGTAGTCTTGGGACTAATCTGGTATAATATAAAAGAACGTATAATATAAAATTTTCCACATAAGTTCATTATATGGCGTAGGGCTCTAGGGTTAAGTCGCGATTTAAAAAAAAAACCAAAAAGAGTTGGTAGTTTGGAGAAAAGACCGTCATTTCTTAAATTCAATTCATGAATATTGTTATTTGGTCTTTCGGTTAAAAATTAAGCATGACATTTTACACTGTTTAGAAATAAAAATAACCTGGGGGATAAACCTTTGTATGGTCACCTGGTTATTCTTATAAATAAAACCATGGAAAGTAGTACATAGACTTTCAGTTGCAAATAGAAATTGACGTGTTTAAGTATTTTCGGAAAACCCAACCCTAAGAGGATTAAATAGGAAACGATAACAGGTAACGGCTCATCTCTTATTCAACCTTTGTGATCTTGAATAGAGATTTTGTGGAACTAAAAGTATATGAGCAAAAAGTTTATTCGATGGAAAATTAACAGCGAGATTAAAATCGAATGTCGAGAGTTATCCCGCTGTTTTGTAATATCGGTGGAGTTATTTATGAAAGAAATTCTTTGGGCAATAGAGTAAAAAAAAACCGGCCAAGTGCGAGTCGGACTCGCGCACCGAGGGTTCCGTACCTACTAACATTTATGTCATTTACAAATACACATAAAAACAAAAAGTGTGCAACAAACAAATATGTTACTGTTTCGCTTAATACTATCTTGATGATGCTGTAACTGTGATTTAAGATGGTAAATGGCTCGAGCCCCTCTCACACTTGACCGGTTTCTATTATTTGTTGTCATACTTTAGAGCTTACACACACTATGATCACTGCAATATTATATGTGTGTTAGAGCAACTAGATTATAAATTTGTTTTCAAGCTGCTTTTAATGCCTTTCGCTTCGCTTGACGACTGCTGTCATATAAAAAACAGCCAGGATCGACACGGTTTTACATGCCCTTCAGAACACAGAGAAGCTCAGTAAAATGTGCCACTAGGCGATCAACCATCCAAGTAGTGACGACGCCCGATCTAGCATTGTTTCTGATAGTCGTGTGCTACTAAACCACGGGTTCCGCTAGAAATGGTTCTTCAACAAATAAGGCCAAATACCAAAGTAAGCCATGTCGCATTAATCATTTTAATTAAATTGATTCATAATATATATTATTTAAAGAAAGAAAGAAAAACGAAAGTAAAATGCGTATAGGTACTAGATATTGATACTGAAAAGTTATTTCCTATTATCTCATTGGTCCCTGAAAATAAATTCCTGGGTACAGTTCTGCCTTAGTTTTTGTCTGAGAGGCTATAGAAGCTAGAAATAAAATAACAACAATGAGCATTGTTGGCAAAGGCAAAATTAGGTGAACATAGTTCTTTGTTAGAATACTATGACCTAGGTTTCATCAAATGGCAAAATAATTTACATTCATAAAGCAAAAAGGTTCGCTGAGTAATAGAAAATCATAAAAGCAGTGGTTAATGATTCTATTGTACGACCAAAGGTCAGTTTAAAGCCAAGGCCATAGCCAGAGCTGAGTGTCATATGCATGTAAAAATCCTACAATATTGACTAAAAAGTACTTACAATAATAGAACATTGTGTATTAAGGGTGGTAAGGACAATATTACTAAAGAGGGGCTATTCAAAAGCCGAAGGCTTTAATGACCCGAGTTTTTAATTTCCGTACCGTCCGTGTTACGTTACAAGGTTTTTCATCACATTTGCGATCAAATATATAAAATGTAAGGTGGATTAATAAATAAACTCACCAAAACAAAATTAAAATGGCGGTAATAGAAGCAGAGAAAACTACGCCACCGCCAGATGATCTAGATATCTAAAGAATTTATAAATAAAAAAGTTTAACTCGAGTCAAATTTTTTTAAAGCTCGCTTGTAGTGTGCTACGCGCACACTTGCTCATGTTTTTAAAAGGCAGCTTTTAAGTATAATTCATAGAATTATTACCGCCCTTCAGTTCTATGAACGCGCGCTTTCGTTAAAAAAAAAGTAAAACTTACAAACAAAAAGCCCATGGGAATAATTTTTTAGCACCCGCTTTGCCTGCATGTAATGACACTGGTTATGAATAAGTGTGATGAAAAAATCTTTAACACATTAAATATTAAATGCACTTCTATTTAAGCAAGAACTAATTTACATTCTTTAAAGTTAATCACTAGGTTCGAATTGCAATTTTGGAAAAATTATAAATGTTCTACAAAATACTCGTACCTACGTTTGTTATGTAGGTACTATGTTTTGATTTCAGACATCGCAATTGAAATCCCTTGGCCGAATCAGAATCTACGGCCTAAAGAAGCCGAAGCCGAATCTTAGGTCGTACTCTATTGATCAGGCCACGGCCGTAATAAAATTAAAAATCATATTATGCCTTATGTAAATATCGTGAAAATCCGAAATTTTATTACCTAGATTTATACATTTTGTTTATTTGTGTAATGAAAAGTTAAGCCTGTTCTTGTGCCTTTCTTATTATTTACTGAAGAAACAGCTAACTTACTGTAAAAGTTTCCACTGTGTTACAGCTAAATAATGAACTCGTCATATTATGCAAGTTGTTGTGCTACAATACGTAAATAACAATACAATTTAAAATAACATTTTAAATTTACAACAGCACGATACAATTTTTATGGATCAGCATTACACATGATAACCAAATTTCAGATAAGTAAATCGTTTCGTAATCACATACAATTCGTTAATACAGACAGATAGACAAAAATAACCATCTGTTGTGCCCTTTGTGTACGGAGTCCTAAACAGTCCTAAAAACAATGTAAAAGACCATTGCATCTTCACTAACCTGCTACAACTAATTTGTAAATTCGATCCAAAACTCAAACAAAATTATTTTATTTCATGTGTTATCCAACATTTGTGTAGGTCACATATTGACTATCTCAGCTTCAAGCTAGCTAAATGCCATGTCATGAAATCCAGCTTATATTCACATTACCTACATGCAAGGCCGCCCTAAAGTGAGGTAGGGCATACATATTTAATAGGATCTACTAGTGAATAGTCTACGATTCTTACACTTACTATTTATGAAATTATAGAGCTTATAGTTATAGCCTTATACATAAACTAAAGGAGGGTTGCTAAGTACGTGGGTTTCTTAAGTTAGATAGGAAATTTGAAGAAAGGCTAAATAAATAATAAGTTCTGTCGTGACCTCCTTCAAGTTACTCAAATATCAAAGTAATAAAAAATTACATTTTCTTTTTACTTTTACTCTATCTATTGGCTACAAATATTGTGTGACTGAAAAAGATTAAAAGTTAATTGAATGACGTCAATATAAAAGTTTAGACATTTGTAAAGGGCAGCAAAGAAAATTATAAAACACACATTGTGTCGCATTTTGACTTTCCGTCACATATTATAAATGCGAAAATAACTCTATCTGTCTGTAACCTCTTCACGCTAAAACCGCTGTACCGATAAGGATTAAATTTGGCATGATAGATAGTTTGAGTCCCGGGGAAGGACATAAGCTACATGAAAAAGTAAAGTGTGAGTAAGTTTTTTGTTGTTTCTATATATATATATATATATATAAGATTTGCCGTTAAAATCCTACACCAATAACCGATTTTGGGGCGGGTAGAACCGCGGATAGGCAGTACTATTAATTATTCTGTGCCGCGGTCAAAAGCTAGTACTACATACATCATTTAACATAACGTTATGTATCAAATTTCGACAATGATTCAATTATGTATGTCTGCCACAAAACTCAATTTTAAAACTAGTACAGCCAGTACCTTAATAAAACGTTAAAACTTTACCATACTTACAACTACTCATATAAGTGTAAGACTTAAGTATGTCGTCTACAATAGGGACTTATTATCTACCCAATTAATGTATTAATTAAAAGTTAATGTAAACGTGAGATAGTTTTTGGACACAACATTTGCGTAATATCAATGTGTAGTTCATAAAATATTCAAAGTAAAAAATTAATAAATACAACCTTAAAAAACACGACTGCCACTACAAAAGGTGAACTGAAAATTTCTTAACAAATTATACATTTTACATGTTGTAGTTGTGCTTTTAGTATGTACAAAATATTAAAGAAATACTTCACTTTCCGTAGTCAACATTGATGCATTATTGATATACAGTATTTTTTGTTGATATGTTGTTTTTCTCCGTGTCCAATTCCGACTAACTTTAATTATAATAGTTTTTCTATAACTGGCCAATACACAGGAGCGCAAAGAAAGCGGGTCGGTAACAAAAACCTTAATAACTTCCAAAATATTAGGCAAAGGCAAGTATATTATACATATATGCGATTACGTCACAACGGAGCATCCAATTGAGCTTAAACTTCGCTTAGGGATAATTGAAGAGACGGAGAAGGACGTAGGCTAGACATTTATTCCGTAAAAATAAAAGTTTATGCAGGAATGACCAAATTCCACGTGCATAAACTATAGCCACAGGTAGAGCTTGCTATTGCAACTTTCTTACTATAATTCAGGAGTGGTCGTAAAAATCCTACGCTAATCTAGCGCGGGCGGAGCCTTTGGCAACAACTAGTACAAATATAAATATATACATAAAGACACACATAAATATACATAAAACACAAACAGTGTATCAAAAATTAATACTACTAGAAAATGTATACACATATAAACTTACATGGGTACCAGTATTATATAATAACCCGCTGCAGTCCACTATCGGCTGCCCGTCGCCAGAGAGGCTCCAAATGCGAGAGGGCGCATCACACAAACGTGCATACTTACCCATATGCATACACCTACTCACAGACGAAGTAGCCCAGCTCCCACACGACAGTCCGGCAACAAATGCACACCATTTAACTTATTGTTACTTCGGAAACTAGCCTAAGGAAAAAAAAAGTGACAAGAAAGTTCCCGGACACCTGTTACCAACAATCACACAGGAACTAAGCCACCAAATATTCAAAATCTATGAAAATATGTGTAAACACACATAAATGCACACGTCTATGCGCTATACAACAAGCATATCCCATCAAATCGCAAAAACCTACCTCCGCCAATGTACCTATTAAGCAATGTTGAAACATTAAATTTTTTTTATAAACCATAAAATTTAATCGGGTTATAATTTTTCAGTTGTTTATTCGAAAAATTAACAAGAGTTCAGCAGTTTGACAGTTTTGTCACAAAAGACCTGAGAGATATAAGCGGATCTCGACTTCTGACACGATTCATGAACCCAGCTCAATTTGGAAACAATAGGAAAACAATAGTTTCGAACTTTGACATTCTTACGCGCCCTACATAGGTTTAGAAAAGATTTGACGTGGGTCACTGAATTGAAGTCGACATTTTTATCGACTAGCGAAGTTGTTGTACCCTTCAATTGTTCGAAATAGAAAATACGGTACGAGTAAGACTAGACTTAGAAACTTATACCTACAGTACCCATAAGTTATTATTAAAGATTTCGAGTAATCTGTCCTATTGAATGCGCAATAATTGCACAAAATTGACCACTATTTAGAATGAGACCAAACTAATTCGCTGAAACTACTTGTCTCTTTTCCGTAAAAAAGGTAATGTCAGAACGCTAATCCCTGTCGTATGGTGCAGCAATTTTTCTGACCTTCTGATCATGAATGTTTGGTCGCTAGTGTCGATCTAAGTTCACACTATTTTAATATGGCGACTATAATTTTGATTTTTTACCGCCGGTTAAGAAAAGTTTGTTGCACTGTAAGTTAATAATCCGAACGGCCCTCCAGTAAATTGTATATTTTTCTCAACCTTTTGTTTTCTCCGGCCCGACTATTTTTGTTGAGTTGGTGAGGCGTCGTCAGTGTTTATGTAAGTATTTATATTTATTACAAGTTGAGATACAAAATATACGTTTAAATTAACAAAATTATAATAAAGATAATTGTAAATTAATATACAACAAACGATCTTATCGCCAGATGGCGATTTCTACCAGATAATCTAGATCATTTTTAAAATCGATAGGATGTGCAAATATGACGCATGAAAATAGGTAAATATTACATAAGAAAAAATAATAACTAAATATATATCGCTATATACATAATAAATAAATATTAAGACATTTACATACTTAAATATATCGATATACAATAAACTATTAAAAGTACAATAACTAGACATGGATAAAAATAATATAGGTAAGAAAATAATCAAGTGTCTAAATTGAACAGTAAATGAACAAAGGAAAAGGAATATTTAATAGAATATGTACTTAAAATTTAATGCCAAGAAATTAAGACGTGTATCTTTGTGCGTTTCTATACAATGTGATGCAGCAATTTCGAAAAAGTCTATAATTTTCCAGATTTGTAGAAGTAGGATTTCTTGTATATTTAGAATATTTAGAAAGTCTAAATATACAATAAATCCTACTTCTGCAAATCTGCATTATTTTTCTTTGGCACAAGTGCTTTAATTTCATCGGTTAACCATGGTGCAGGGAAATGTCGTACTCTGGCTGGTCGAATAGGCCAAAACAATAGGCCAAAAGTTTAGTTAACAGAGAATTGAATAGTGAAATTTTTTCATCAACTATAGCAGCATTGTCAATGACCGTCTCGTTGATCTTTTTAGCATCTTCCTGTAGAAGCTTTATATCCATGGCACTAAAATTGTGTTGCAAAAGTATCATCGACTTCGCTTTGGGGGGGCGTAACTTGTAGGACAGATATAACAAATTATGAAACGAAAAGGCAAGCTAACCTAACTAACCATGTTTAGCAACATTTCGAAAATTAGATATCAAAGTGAAGGGGTGCAGTTACGAAAGAAGTAAGTGTCTTGTAATTATAAAATATCCATATTTCAAGATATTTTAGATGTTGAGCAAGGGTATCGTTTTAATTAATGCAAGTGTTGAAGTCACCAATGATTGTAGAATGGTTAAAGGAAGATGTAAAGTCTTCCCGGAGCTTTTCAAATGTAGTAAAGTAGTTAACTTGTAAGGATTATTTCTTGTTTTTTTCACATACCTAGATAAATTGGTACTGAAGGACTGACATCACTTAGATTGGTATCAGGGTAACGCGAGCATTAGCAATTTTTCAAATTAAATAAAATTAATAGTTATCTTGCCTAAAAATTGCAAAAGAAGCTTTCTTTCGTTATATTTAGACTTATAGATATTTTGATAGTGTTTCCACTGTACCAAATTGAAAAGGTTTTTGGAAGAACAACCCTGGTCAATATTATAAAATTTTACTCAAGAAAAAATCGTTTGTCTAATGTAGTACTAACCAGCAGTCTCTATATTACTAATACTAATATATATATACAACCAAACAAACTTACATGTTAAGTATTTTTCAAGTAGGTACATAAATATACCTTCACCCACGGGCATTCCTAGAGAGTAGTAGAGAGCTCAATGAAGTTATAGCGTTGCAAGTGCTGCGAACGTGACTGCCCTAGGACGATGTACGTTGAATCTAAATAAGGAAGCCCCCCCCCCCCTGCCACTAAGTCAATAACCGAATTTGTTTTAGTATACGTCTAAATATATTCATAAATATTATTTACCTAGATTACTCAATACCCATCTCAAACCAAGCTTTACAGCAAAGCAAAGTAGATCTGCATAGATTAACCCATTTATGGCTGTGTCCAGTGTACACGCCTCACAGCCAATCCAATCATAAATGTTCACAGATTAAGTTATTATATAGTCATGTCCACGTTTTACAGCCAATCCGCTTAAAGATTTAATTTCTTTATGGCCATGCCTAGGGTTTTTAACAAGTCTATTCATAGACCAACATTTGTGTCGATGTATATGTAAATGCTTCTCATCAGCAAATCCATGCATAGATTCACATAGATTAAATTACTTTATTTATGTCCATGTCCAGGCTTTTAATTAGTCCATTCCATAGATTAAATTACTTTATGACTATTATTTTACAAAAACTAACTCCAAAACTAGACTTAAGTTTTACCCGATACGATCATTCAACTTGAGCCCAGCAGTTTGACAGTTTCATTACAATAACCTCCGATATGAGCGGTCCACTGGAGCTGACATGGTTCACTAAATTTGCTAACATAGTATTATCTAAACTAGAAACAATAGTTACAAACTTCGGAACGTTGTGATGCGCCCTACGTCTTGTGTCTTGCTTACAAAGATTTCGATACAGTGTCTGCGTATATAGCACAGTACAAAATCTCAGATAAATTAAAGGTCAGTAACAATTGACCTTCTTAGTAGTAAGGAATGTGTTATATACTATATAGGTATATTGGATTGCTAAAAAGTACAGAAGTGAGAAGTAAAGTAGATAGATTAAAATACTTTATTTCACTTATAACATTTGTTTAAAGGTTAACTAACTGCTTTTGAGCTTTTGCTGCTTAACTGAGAAATTTTGTATGTCCTGAATGTGCCCTGCTTAATCCCGACATACAAAATCTTATGGGCTCATGGGCTGGGCCTCATTAAGGGTTAACAGACTTAGACGCAACTAACTTATAATCTTCATGATCACGGGTTCTGTATTGATCGTTGGTACCCTTAGGGTTTAGTACGGTAACAGTTATCACGAATTTGCTGCACGTGAGAGTTTCTATCGGAAAAACTAATAACTTTGCCTGTAAGTAACACTAACTTGAAATTCGCCTAACACTTGTCAGTTTTTGTCATTGGTAAGTTATACGTAAGTTCATTGCCGTTTGGGACACATTAAAAGTACAAACCAAATGCCAACGATGACAAACAAAGGGAAGTATGTAACATATGTAACTGTGCAGTGAGATAAAGAGGCGTTTACTTGTTTTCGGGCATTCTAATTAAGTTGCCTAAATTAACAATTCACAAAGCTAGCCGCAAAAGCTCATTCGTGTACTAAATGCTTAATTTAAATGTAAATCAGGTGACATTATTATACATTTCTTATACCTTTACACCGTATGTGTAATACACGTTTACACGTATCTTCATATTATATATCTAATATACGTATAACTATGTCCTGCAGTTTTACTTGAGCGATATGGATTCTGCTACCTATCGGGTCTAGATTTAGTGATTTCGCACTATTCAACGTAGGTAATGTAATATATCCTATAAATAATATATAAAGTTTGTTTGTCTGCCTGTTTGTTACTTCATAAGTCATTCATCATCATACATCATTGCTCCGGGAATAACTATAACCGAGCTAAAGTTCTCTTTATCAAACTTCATTAGTATAATTAAGGAGTGATTATTATAATTAAGGAGTTGACGTAAGAATCATTAATTAAATCATTAATCATTATTAATTACCAGCTATGCCATTAATATTATAAATACGAAAGTTTGGATGTTTGGTTGTTTGTTATTCAATCATGCTTCAAGCATGGATCTTCAACTGGATGGATCGGGATGAAACTTGGCACACATATAAGTTAAGTCCTAGAATATGACAAAGGCTATTTTTTATCCCGGATAATTCAAAAGTTCTCACAGGAGTAACTATAACTAAATTCCGCGAACAAACCATAGCTGCAGCTATAGCTTGCTATAACAAACTTCTTTAGTATAATCAAGGACCTGCCGTAAGAATCTCACGCCGATAATTAAATTATGGACGGGTTGAGCTGCGGGCAAAAGCTAGTTGTAAATTGATTGATTTTAATAAAGCGCTCTATTAACCATTCCATACATGCAAATCAAAAACCTATATTTTGTAAATAACTCTTAGTGACTTACCAAGTCCTAGTACATTCATCTTACAAATACACAAATCTTCAAAGAATTAAGAATAACACTATAAATATACATACATAGTCAGACATAATCTTTTTTCGTTTGAGACTCTCTGAAGAAAATTCATCATAAATACCCTATCTAATAAAATTTTATAAATCAGTCTGTAATTATAAGATTTCAATTGGTTGAGACACCAAGAGAAATCAAACGCACCAACGATTATACAATTGTATAAAGACAACCTGACCCGGCGAACGTTGTTTCTTTTTTTAAAACAACTGCCGCACCAACTTATTGTGAAAGGGTTGTACTAATTCAGAAACCTTCCCCGGCGTGTTCATAACAACATACAAAAATTTCATTATAATCAGTTAGCCCTTATTGCGCGAGTCCGACTCGCACTTGACCCTGTCTCACTCGCACTTTGACCTTTTTTTTCTTTTCCAGAAACATTCCCCTGCGTGTTTAAATTCAAATTCAAATAGTTTAGTTTACGTCAGTATAATATGCAAGGAATTTATAAACTACTACCTTTTCGGAATCAAGATGGCGTTCTGGGAAGAAGAAACGGCGAAAGAAACTCTCCAGCTGTCGCTCTTTTCAATTTTTATTATAATGATTGGTACATTTCCAAATATAAGTATTATGATAACATCATTTTAGTTATTCCCATGCGTTTTTATCTATAAGATAGTCTTTAGTTGAATAGTATGCTTTTTTGACAAGTTTCTGTTTAACAAAATTTTTAAACTTTTTTAAATTCAGTTTATATACTTCTGCAGGGATTTTGTTGTAAAAACGAAAACATTGTCCTATAAATGATTAATCAATTTTTTCAAGCCTTGTGTGGGTCAGAGCCAGTTTGTGTCTATTTCTTGTATTTAGATTATGAACATCACTATTTTTTTAATATCATTCATATATATCAAACTTACATTAAATTATCAAATAATTATTATTATTATTTTATATAATATTATTATTATATTATTGTAAGATAACTTGCCAAAATTTCATTTCAATCGGTTTAACCTTATTGCGCGAGTCCGACTCGCACTTAACCCTTTCGGAAACTCCATTCTTATCCGATGCCTAAGTCATACAAAGAACAAACCCTCAAACTTTTAGGTCTAGGTCACGCAGATTAAATATAATAATGATATGTATAAATCTCTATGTATGTTACTAGTAACCTATTCAATAATAGCTCAAAATAATGCTATGCTATATATTTTTTTGCAAGTGGAAATTCACCGAAAAACTGAAGTCACCGAAATACCTCAAATATATTGCCAGTGAGAGTGGCAAATAATTGGCAGGCCAAATTGCTCGTCAAATCAAAAAGCGATGTAGCAGACAAGCTTTCGGGTAGCACCACTGACGGAACTATGCACCGTGGGATGATGCCCTATAAGCTTTCGGGTAGCACCACAGACGGAACTATGGACCGTGGGATGATGCCCTATAAGGCAAATGACGACCAAATTTCAGTAAAAGCACAAAAAGAACATAAAGTATGTAAGTACCTAAACCATAAAGTAAATACGAATTTCCTGTCATTAGGTACCTACCTAATATTAAAGTTCCTAGGATGGATGCAAATGATATAATAATACTTCAGAAAAACGTAGTGAGCCGTCTGAAATAACTAATTACTATAAGAAAAATCGTCCAGCACTGCATAATATACCTAAATATAAATCTTACGCAATAATTAGATAAACTGCCTGCCAAATAATCTTTGTTCTTTATTGCAGTTCAACCCATAAAGTCTTTCACATTAAAATTTTATATTTATTTATAGACAAGTTTTTTAAAATAATACTTTAATTATTTATGACTTGACTTTGCCAGCGGCTCTGCCCGCCCTAAATTCGGTTATCGGCTCCTTAATTACCTACAATCAATTAATTGAATTTTGAATTATTAGGTATAAAAGTAGCCTATATGCTATTCCAGGACCTAACCTATATGTATGCCAAGTTTTATCCTGATCCGTCCAGTGGTTGAAGCGTGATTGAGTAACAAACATCCATCCAGACAAACAAACTTTTACATTTATAATATTAGTTGGATTTTATTTGAGAGTTTATTCTCTATGGACTCCAAGTTTTGCCGAACATTTGCACAAGAAAACAAAAAACTTTAAAAACACCTGTAAATGTTTACTTTTTGTATGTTATTTTTTTATTTGTAACGATATACGCCATAATAACTCATATTCTGCGAAAAAAAAACGCGAAAAATAAACAAATAAATACTAACCATATTGTTTAGGTCTCTTAATATGGCCTTTCCAGTTAGCGTACTTTCAAGTGGCTAGAGCGTTAAAATCCGACGTAGTCAGTATCATACCGCCTTTAGTCAATTTACGACGAAAAGGCCGAATGTCTACCGAAATCGCTTGAGGGTCGGTGTTCGCACAGCGACCAAACGCACGTCGACAAAGTGGATAGGGAAATAGAGATGCGAGCGTCCCTAGCCCCACTAGATGCACTTTCGTCCGTAACAGTCTCTGAGGTCCAAAAGATCATCAAAGACTTAAAACCCAAAAGGGCCCTGGGTGTCGATGGGATCTCGAATAGGCTCTTCAAAATCCTCCTCGCTCAGCTCCTCCTTCTATTCTCAATGCGGCCAGGGCAAACTGCCTCTTTCCCGATGCTTGGAAAGATTCTGACGTTAGAGGCATCCCTAAGCCGGGAAAACCAAGTAACGCAGCCTCGTCTTATATACCCATTAGCTTTTTAAAGACCTTGGGAAAGCTATATGAGCGCCTCCTTGTTTCACGCCTAAAAGACTACGTCTCAAGGCATTCTTATTGACGAACAGTTCGGTTTTCGAGTTAATCACTCGTGTGTTAATCAAGTGCGGGGAACATCCTACAAGGTCTTAATGGGTCCCCTAAGCCATGCAGCGCAGGAGCCCTCTTCTTCGATGTAACGAAGTCTTTCGATAAAGTCTGGCATAACGGTTTGATTTACAAGCTGTTCAATCTCGGTTTTCCAGACCGTCTCCTACGCGACTTCCTTAGATCGTAATTTCGATACCGCGTAGAAGGAAGTCTTTCGTCTGCCGACCCTATTAGTGCAGGTGCCCCAGGGCTCCTTGCTTTCCCCTCTGCTCTACTCATTGTTTACCAATGACATACCTAGTCCCTCCAAGGTCAATGTGTCTCTCTTCGCGGACGATGCAGCGCTTTACTATTCGCACCGATTCATCGTCGAATAAGCCTGGCCCTCCAGCCTGCAGCTAACTCATAAGGCGATTAGATTCCGGAAGTGGAGAATCGAGGTTTACCCCAAAAAAAGGCTACAAGGCAACTCACCCCAGTTCAACTTTTCAGCCAACCCATTCACTAGGTAACAAAGGTCAAATATCTAGGAGTCCCTTTGGGCTCTAGTCTTAATTTTACAGCCCACATTAAAAAACTAGAAGAGTAAGAGACCAAGCGGCCTTCGTACTCGGTCGCCTTAAGCCGATGTTTAACAAGAAAAGCAAAATGCCTCTTAGAAATAAGGTGACAAAAAGGTTTACAAAACTTGTATACGGCCTATTATCACACAAAAACTACTCCCTTACAAGTTTTACAAAATCGCTTTATACAAGACGCAGTAGATTTAGTACTACATGCGAAATATCGATCGAAATAGCGATTTCGAGCCACCGACCATCAAAGCCTTCATCAAAGGCGCGTTAAAACGCTACTTTGAGAAGGCATCCCAATCCCCTTGTTAGGCACGCTTGCAATAAAGCCCCCAATAGGGGGGCCTTAGGACCCTTTAGAGACCCTAGGCACGTTGCAATCGAATAAGACAATACCACTAGGCTCACAGCTTATGCACCTTCTGCGCCCGCGTAAGCTATACACAAATAAATACAGAATACGTCGCCGTCGGCGGCAACAATGCTTTAGACGGATCACTCAAGCGCGATATACCAGCTATACTAGATTCACTAATATACCTGTGCTCTTTGGCAAGTTAGATTTAATCATTATAATAGACGAGGGCTGAAGAGTTTCTTGCCGTTTCTTCTCTTCAGAACACCTTTGCTTTTCAGAAACGGCGGTAAACATAGTCAAATTTAGTTTTTAAGACAATTGCCCAAGGCGAGGTTCGTGTCCAGGACATTCTTGTGCAAACCGCCAAAAGTTTTCGCAGCAGAGTGCAAGCAGCACCGCACCAATAGTTAGTCCGCGTGTAGTTGTCAAGGCTATCTGCGGCCAAAACCAGTAGACTGTAGTTAGAAAGAAAAAGCTGCGAATTGATCTCAGGTTTATGTCTCCCAATCGTAGTGTTGGTCTAGCTCTATGATTCTCCACACTATGTTGGATTCGTGGGGAACCCAAATAACTGGGAAGGAACATGGGAGTCCGGTGTCAAAATGATCAAACCTCGACGCAAGCGATTCATGGGTAATACTTCTCTAACTTATGAACATCTGAACACTGTAGTAACACAAAAGAAGCGGTTTTTTAGATTCTTTTTTTTTTCAAGCTACTGGCTACTGTTGTTGGCCATAGATGGCCTTGACAACTACACGCGGACTAACTATTGGTGCGGTGCTGCTTGCCCTCTGCTGCGAAAAGTTGGGGTTTATAAATTCTCGCCCTTTATTTTCCTCAAATAACGATGCTGTGGATCCAGAACTGTTTCAATGAAAAGCCAACAAAATCCAAGCAGTAAAGGTGCGGTTAAAGAATAAAATTTATTCTAGTTTAAAACATGAATTGTACCTTTACCTAATCATTAGTTTTAATTTGATTAAGATTTTTCAAACCACCACTGACGTTTTACTTAGGTAATTCGAAGCCAGAAAGGCTCGATTGATAGATTGTCCAATTTTATTTACATATTGAATTGGAGCTGTCGCGTTTGTATCATATGTTTGCTGGATACCAAAATTACTGCTGTATTATTTAATCTATCACAAAACCTACTACTTGTGTACAGTAAACCCCCAAGGTCAAAAAACCTATTCTATTTGCTTTTCTTGACTCAACAACATAAAATAGTTAAATGCGCTATGAAAATGTCACAAAATAAGATTATTATTTAAATACTTGTTACTTACTGTCAAGTGGGAAATAGTCGTTAGCTGGCAGAGTACGAATATGAACAGTTCCGGGATTCGAAATACATCCGGGATAAGAATATTTGGGGAATCGTTCCGGAATCCGATGCTCATTAACTGTCTCTTAACGACCGGCTCCTAATTCAGAAAGAATCACCACAGACCTAACCGTAATTATTGTACAATTAGAGCTTACAAGTTATATAACGTAAAATTTATGGACGCAAATACAATAACTACCAACAACACAGGATACAATGGACAAAATACTCTTCTTAACATCACCCTCATTGAATTGACTAAAAGAAAAAGGGGGTTAGTCAGGAGTTGGGATCGCTGAAAGATGATAAAGCATATACGCCTTTTTGTTGCTATCCATTGCAACAGCGTTAAAATTATCAACAGAAGTTTGTTCTTAAGTTTTACCAACTCCTAATAACGAAAAAAAGTAACATTTGTTTCTTGGACGGATTGATTATGGATGTGGCATCATTGTAAGCACTGTATTGCAGCGATTTCTTAAAAATTTATGTTTTATTTATAAATAATACAATTTATGTTTAGCCTTGGCACATTCGCGTCTTTTTTGCAACGTACGAATTACATAAGCCAAGGTGCAGGTCTCTGTGTCACATGCGCATCGCGTAATGGTCTAAGACAAGTATTTAAAACACATAAGTACTATAGTATCAACCATGTTTGCATTTAATATAGAATTTCAGTCTATATTTAAAGCAGTTTCATGAAATCGCTGATTGTCCATCCCAGCAAAGTTGCGCTGCACAAGTATTCTTAGGAGGGCGAATTTTGTAATATAGGTACAGTAAGACATGGATCTCACCACCTCCATAATCAGAGCAGCCATTACGAATTAGTGCAACGAATAAGATGTGGAAGGAAGGCAAGGTTTCAGTCAAGATGAGTATGGCATGAATATGAGAGATAAATGTGTGTTACAAAACGTACTTTAACTTGTTATGTTATTTGTTGACAGTAGTAATATATTTGTTTCAATTGTTAGTTTTAAAGCTAAAAACATCTAAAAAAAATATTAAATAACACCTTTGACTCTAAAATACCTGTGTCTAAAAATACGACGGGTACTAAAAAACGAGGTATAAAATGTAAGCGTTCTTAATAGACTCAAAGACGTACAACGTGCTATAGTCACATTGACATGACAGCATTATGTGATTAAGGTTATACCTCCATAATCAGAGCAGCCATTACGAATTAGTGCAACGAATAAGATGTGGAAGGAAGGCAAGGTTTCAGTCAAGATGAGTATGGCATGAATATGAGAGATAAATGTGTGTTACAAAACGTACTTTAACTTGTTATGTTATTTGTTGACAGTAGTAATATATTTGTTTCAATTGTTAGTTTTAAAGCTAAAAACATCTAAAAAAAATATTAAATAACACCTTTGGCTCTAAAATACCTGTGTCTAAAAATACGACGGGTACTAAAAAACGAGGAATAAAATGTAAGCGTTCTTAATAGACTCAAAGACGTACAACGTGCTATAGTCACATTGACAGGACAGCATTATGTGATTAAGGTTATACTAGCTGTTTTTTTCGCACACATCAAAGATGGCAGGCTACATCGGTGATCGAACTAATAACCAATGAGAAAGAAGTTAAAGTCAAACCACCGTAGGAATCCAGTACTAAGTGGTGGTTAATACTATTACTCATTTTGGGACTATAATCAAAATCGCAAATTTTTTGTTATGATTAGGTATCACAACAAAACTTTCTTTTCATAAAACAAAAAACAAACACAAAAGATATGCATGCTTTATGAAGTCGTTGTTTTTATTCAAACGATACATAACTTCCCTCTCTTGCTGCGAGGGTCGTTCATTACGTATTCTTCCCATAATCTCCGGGTCTCGTAAATACACATTTCAATGTTTCATCTTAAACGCAATCCCTTAAATTTTAAGAAAACAAAAATATTGAAATTTTAGCCACACTACAAAAACTATAGTGATGCAAATGAAGTAAATATTTTCTTCTCGTGCCACAGCAACTGTCGTCAATCGGAAACGATATAAAGCAAAATGTCCATCTCATTCTAAGGCATAGGCATCTCAAGCAGTGTTTAGTTTGGAAATCATTTGCAAGACAGGGTGAATCTGGCGTCCAAAAAGCTTGTTTTACTCAACAGAACTTCACGTCGGGGCAGAGGTTGTTGCTTTACAAGTCGCAAGTCCACCCCCATATGGAGTACTGCTGCAATTTCACGATGCAACCGGATACCAGCTTAGCCCTTTTGACTCAGTTCAACGACGGGCTGTAAGAATTGTCGACGATCCCAAACTCACTTTCATTATCGAGCCCTTTAGTCTGAAGAGAGACTTTGCCTCCCTGTGTGTGGCTTGTACAATGGGATGTGTTCTAAGGAATTGTTCAAAATGATGCCGCTCGGCATCGGCAGGGAATTCATTTCCCACACTTTAGAAACGAAATGGTCGCGTACAACTCAGTACGGTTTTAGAGAAACTTAATCCCGCGAACGCTTGGGTTGCGGAACGAGCTCCCTGCCAAGGATATCTCTAAGGACTTCAGTATGGGGTTCTTCAAGAAAGAAATTATCCCTGGTGTTGCAAGCGTCCATAGGCTACGGTGACCGCTTACCATCAGGCTGACCGTAAGCTTGTTTGCCACCAAAAAACATGGCGTATCGATTGATATGTCATCAGAGCGATTCGGTCCAGTAGTTATTAAGGAATCGAAAGCCAAAATATGTCTACATACATACGTACGTACACACACACACACACACAGAAATCACTCTAAAAATGATTGCAAATGATTCTCCAAGTCTTGAAACGTAAAGAAAACACATAATTTTGGATTTCGATTTTCGGACCAATTCCAATAACTTCTCAAGAGAAGTTAAAAACAATTAAGTGTGTTGATTGATGGGAATATGTTGTTTTCCTACTTACCCATCACATGTTAAAAAATGGTTTGTGTAATAAAAAAGTGTGTCAATTATTAATAAGTTTGGCAGCACTAAGAAACAATAATACGAGTTTTGCCGGCCTTTTCTTGTAGTTTTAATATGTCAATCTTAATTTTGTACCTAAAAGCCAAATACCTCAGGCCAAATACCGACGTGTATGGTAATAGATATTATAATGACTGCGGATAAAAAAATATAGGGACTTGTTCATGTGCTTCTAGTGCTTTTTAGGGATCCGTACCCAAAGGGTAAAAAGCGGGACCCTATTACTAAGACTCCGCTGTCCGTCCGCCTGTCACCTTAAATATTTAAGGGGGCTCCCATACAGCAAACGTGATTTTTGTTGCTCGTCTTTGCTCGATATTGATAATGGCAACAGGTAGCCGCTTGAAATATTCACAGAATATTGAGTTATATATTCAGTTTAAAAACGAATAATTAAATTAAAATAAAACAAATATTTAAGGGGTGGGCGATCACACAACAAACGTAATTTTTGCCTTTTTTTTAGATAATGGTACGGAACCCTTCGACGACGATAAAAAATAAATCGCAGAGAAAAAAGGGAATATTCCGTATAAAAATAAATATTTCATCAGATTGATTTAGGCAGTTGCAATGCTATTGTGGCGTGCTTTTTGCAACGCGAAATTCTATGTAAACAACCTAATCTAAATTATACTTCGTATCTCTCCCGAAGACGATTACAGTTTACATGCAGCAGTACGCGAGATGATGCTGTCCTAATCACACCTTAAAAGCTATAAATATAGTGGGTAGTTTTGACTACCTACAGATATGCACCTTTCTATATATTACCTGCTTCTGGTTCTAACTGCCATTACGTGTTTTTGTGCTTTACGTCGCACACGTCAATTTGTTCGTCTTCAAACATAATTTTAAAATAAGACTTAAATAGTGACAATGTAAAAAGTTTAAAAATTTGCGATAAAACGAAGGAGAATTTTGTCATCTATGCACACGTTGTTCTGCTGTGGATCTAAATAATTACATAAGTTAATGTTAATTATATCTAGAACTTCAAGGTTCATAGAGATGTGATAACTAAAAAACTCAATCAAATGGTCAATTAGTTCACATCCACCATCTTGAGTAACTTTTTTTTTTATACATCGAATATTATTTAAGCAAATGTAACTAAGACATTATTACAATGTTGCAAGAAAACAAAGCATAATTTATTGATCAATGTGTGACAGATGTGCACATTTGAATTACATTATCCCGGCATAAATCACGTGTGGATACCTACTTACAATTTGGCATAAAATAAAAGCTTTGTAATATCTCAACTAATACTACCTGTATCGAGTGTGTATCACTACATTTTTTCATAAAATAAATGCAGTGCTTACAATATCCCGACGTATATCGTGTGTGTATACCTACATTTTGTCATAAAAAAAGAAACCATCACTTCAATATCCAGATTTATATTTCGTAGATACCTACAGTTTTTCATAAAATAAATACCATTATTAAAATATCTTGATATTTATCGTATGTAGATGTTTATGATGACTCAAAAACGCCAGACCAACATTATTGTATGTGTGGAAATTAATTTTTGTACGAATACCAGATTACCTATAAATTAGTGCCGTTATTACAAATGAGATACCCAGTAGGTTACCATATCGTTACAACCCATGGAAACAGTTAAGTAAAACCTGACACAATACATGTTGCAGCTATCGGGGCCTAACGCCCTAAAGACCTAACGCAAAACAAAATGTTTTCACACCATGTTATTCTATTAACGGTTTGCATATCTAAAGTTGAGTTTATCTTAAACAGGACTTATTTACAAAAACTCAAATTTGTACGTTTCTACACAAGCGCCTTTATTAAATCTTGAGATTAAATTAGCTCACGCTAAATCAATATTACAAAACATTAATGAATAGAAGCACATTTAAATGTACAACTGTGTCTAGACAATTGGAAAATTATTATTTATTATTATGATCTCGACGTCGTCAATTCGTCGAACTTTGAACTAACGGGGAAAGAAACCAGGAATAACAGCAGCCGAGTCACGGGGATACCCCGGTCGGTGTCTGCCGCCACCTGTGTGACATGCTGCCGATGGCGCCGCGCTCATCAAAGTACCAACAGGTACGAAACCTATAAGCTTTGCAATATTATTAAGTATTATTTCAAAGAATGGCTACCGTTATAATAAATACCGTTATGCTGTGAAGCATGACATTAAGTAACAGCTTAAACCGATGGAAAAGTTACTGAATTTTTAGAATCAGGTTTTTACTCTCCTTGGATCCCTTGCTTGTGAAAATTAGCATTATTACCTATTTTTACACTATCTACCTAAGCCTACTGGAACGTGTTTATTTATCTCTAGGTAAAAAATTGCAATAATTTAATTTACTTACTAGAAAAAAATGGCAATAATTTTATTTACTTACTAGCTTTGCTATGTCTCACTTGCGAAACGCCTGTTCCCGTGGGAACTTGGAGAAAAAAGCACTCTCATATACAAATACAACATTGTGTATAAATTTTAAGTCACTACATCGACTAATTTTCGAGTTCTGCGGACTCAAACATATGGAAGATGATTTTTTATCTATAAAAATATCGAACATTTAAAGAAATGTTGTGGCTTATTCTTAAAATTGATAGCTAAACACAGATATATATAAACATATATATAACGTTATTTATAGTTATAGACATGTAGAAGACCGCCTTTTTTGTGTCAATTGCTTAAAGCGAAAAGACCTCGCAATTAAAAAACAATCAACTTTTGAATTTAGTAATACGGACTTTCTTTATTCTGTGGTAATAGGTTATACCACCCTATGATTTTATGAAAACTCCTACTATAAAAAGTTTCATCTAAACTTAAAAGTTGATTTATAGATATTTATTTTATACGTCGCCATTTAATTTGAAATTTATCTAAATTACGTAAAACCAAAAGATTAGTAATACATATTACCTATATGTACTGACTAAGTTAAAAGTCAAATGTACCAAAAGACTTCTTCTCGGTGCGTATGACTCGGTGGAACCTCTAACGAGCTTTAAAGAGATAAGCCAAAAGAAAAATCAAATAAAATTAATGACGACAAGTTACATATTAAAAAATACAAAAAATGCCCAACCAGGCAATTTGCCTGATTTGTAGTTAGCTGACGTCAGTGTGTCCCTCTATTAAATACAGTTCTATCAGTGTCATTTTTTTTGACAGTTCTCAGGAACTTCAAGGGTGGTTGGGGAACGTAATCATCTTTGATCAAGACACTCGTAAAATTAGATATCAAACTTCACAAGGTAAGTTCGTTTGATTCTATGCTTATATTTTATAAGAGTACAAAATTATATAAAAAACCTAGAACCTGATTGCAGCGCCATCTACAGGGTCCAAAAAACATACATCAAAATGGGTCCAGCCGTTTAGGAGTTCTTTTTATATTTTCCCAAAATAAGCAAAGCTTGTTCTATGCATACCAAACAACGCAAACCAACACATATATATATAAGTTTTTTGTAAATAAACACATATTATACATATAAAACACCTAGTCTCTTGAGAGACAAACACAAATAATAAATGTCGGTCTTAAAATGTCGGTGCGGAAATCGAACCCACGCCCCTCGATTCAGCAGTCGGGCTATTACCAACTGAGCCACGGAGCCGACAAAACAGTAACATACACACGCACAGAAGAATAGAGAGAGTTTTAGTAACATGACTGAATCTAATTCCTTTTTTTACCGTGAAAATGGTTCGAATCAAATTTTGATTCAATTATCACAAAGAATATAAACAAAGTTATCCCATCATACGATAAAAATTGTCTTACAATATAACTTTTACTCTTTACAACATAATACTGTTCTTTTGTTATTTCAATATTATTTCCAAAATTTATTACAAATGAGAACAGGGTAGACAAAGGGCTGTAGGTAGAGGCTTTACGGGAAAGAGGCTGGGCGACCGCCTGGAGCGCCAAAATTAGGGGTCGTTGACACACAGATACACGTGGGCGATAAGGAAAATGGTGTTATCGAATATGATACTAATAATAGTATCAAACATTTATCAAAAGGGAAGCTTATAACTGTTATCAATGTTCAAAAACGATATACGAAGCTGAGCTGAGACGTGATTAGTAATTAGACGGGTGACCGTCTAGTCGAAGTCTTCCAATGCGCACTGCGCCAGCACGGTGGAATATGGACTAAGTCTCCTTTTCCTAAGGAGAAACCTGTACCTGTGCAGTGAGGACAAATTAGGGCTGAGCTGACAAACTGATAATACCTACATATTTTTCTTGAAGTTGTTTACTTATTCCAAAATATTTTTCTTGAAGTTGTTTACTTATTCAAATTTCGTAAAGATATTAAGATGTTCATTACCTACTCTATTACACTTATCTTATAGGTGCAGCTAAATTATTAAGGAGGCAAACAAGCCAACGGTCCGCCTAATGGTAAGCGGTTACCGCGGCCTATGGACGCTTGCAATGTAACACTCGCACGTTGCCGACCCTTCAAAAATCTAATAACTTCTCTCTTAAAGAACCCCATGTTGTAGTCCTAAAGAAGATCTTAGCAGGGAGCTCATTCTGCAATCTTAGCGTTCGCGGGAGGAAGTTCCTCTCAAACTACACTGTACGTGACCATTTACCACGACCAAGATGACTTGAGTCTTAAATCGACACCACTCTGTCCAAGGTCTGATAATGGACAAGGGCCTACTCGGAGCCTAGCCGACCGGTGCTGCATGTAATCATATTTTTCTGCAAAACGTAACTTCTCATTATAATTACGTCTGGAAACAATTAAAATTGGCGGCAGAACCTAAAACTTATTAAACCTTGTTGGGAATAAGCCAAAACTTCAGAAAAGAGTGCTTAGACATTTATGAGGTGGACATGAAGAGGTTTTCTTTGCGTTTAAGCCGCTCAAAAGGCCGTAAGCTGAACTGCCCTTACCGGCGAGCGGTGTAATGATACAAAGTAGCCGTAGGCATCATTTCAAATTTCGAATTTGGCACTCAGAGTATTTGGGATTCATACACATACTTTGAATCCTGATCAAGAGTTTCCACGAGCTTGGAGACGAAGCTACGGGACACAGAAAGTATTATGATGTTTAATTTAAAACCTACGTGTAAGAACTAAAAGCTAAAGCTGAACTTTTTTGTGAGCTTTTACGCGTGTCGAGTGAATTAAACTGCTTTGTAAACATTTCAGCTGAAATTTATTGTGTCAAAGCGTCACCCTCGACGTACCGTTTTATAATGCAAATGAAAAGCTTCTTAAAATTGAAAAATAATGCTCAAGCAATATTTATAGCCCAGTCTTTTTATTTAGTTTTTGAACTGAATTTTCATGGTTTCATGGTTCTGCAAACGAGAACTTCGTAGTTTAATCGTTTCATTTAACGTTTTTTTATTGTCGTTACAATAAAAAATGAAATTTTCACGTTCCATTTCTGATTTAAAAATAAAACGCGATTAAACGCGTCGTAAAATGGTAAAATATATTAACTTCTCTTGGAAAGTTATTGTAATAGGTCCGAAAATCGAAATCAATATTTTTGTGTTTTCTTTACGTTTCATGACTCGGAGAATCATTTGCAATCATTTTTAGAGTGATGTCTGTGTGTGTGTGTGTGTATGTATGTGTACCTTTTTTCTGCTCGGTTTTCTCAAAAACTACTGGACCGAATTTTTTGTGGTCCATATCAATCGATCTATGACGTGGCGTCATGACTTAGATGTGAAAAGAGTCTGAAAAAAATCGGTCCAGCGGTTCATTTTTTATCGGAACATTAAAAAAAAATCCTGTACGGTACTTGCTGCCGAACTGTTTTTTTTCCCGTCGTTTCGGTTGGGTTACACCTAAGTTACACCAGCCTTGATCACGGTTAGACTGGCGGTGAGCGGGGTCTTCGGCTTCCAGTGAAGGCATCTTGATAAACTACCTTCACTTCGTCTTTATACTGGCCATAATCACTACTCACAAAACTAACGGTGTCCTCTCGAAAATTGGTAAAAAACAAAATTCTAGTTACGGATACTATATTTTTATATGTATTTCTTTTTTATTTTCACATGAACTTCACAGGTGTAACCTAGGTAGGGACCACAAGTTATATAAGTATAGAGAGAACACCAAAGGGCTAAAACGACTCATTATATACGAGATTCTTAGCTTCCCGAGCAAGAACGAGGGATGCTATAGAAGGTTGAAGACAAATTGTTGACCCAAAGTAAATAGTGCTCTTTACTTCGAGTGTGTGAAAATAAAATAATTAAGCGGTATATTTTATAAAAAATTAAAAATAAGTGAGTACTTGTAGTTGGAACATTTTCAAATATTCAACAAAATGTTTATCTTTGGTAAATTGACCCGTGTTGTTTGTATTTGTGAAGTCAAGGACTAAAGTTCTTTAGTCCCTAGAGACTTATGATACACTTTAGTTCGCATACATTGAGCTATAATGAAACTTTTTTAAACATGAGAAATAAAAAAAACCATTTTTGTAGTATTTTCTTTTTGTAACCATAGTGTGCCAACGATTACAAACAATTTTTCCCTATTTGTGCTGTAAATCTTTGGTTTTTTTTGCAATTGCAATTAAAAATTCATCATTTCGGATTAAGGCAGTATACTCCACTAGAGGGTGACTTTGGTTGCTCATTACATAAAATATATATATAAAATAATGTATTTTGTCTGTAACAGATGTTCGTTAAAAAATTTGCAAAATTATGTCATTTTATGTCTAAATAAAGTAGCAAAGTTCGCTATTTTCGTTGATCGCACCCTGTTTGGTTGGCTATAACGACAATAACACGGTATTATTTACATTAAAGTTGATAAAAATCATGTAACCAAATAGAATACTAATGATGTTCGTTAACTATTTTTCTATAAAGCGATCAAGATTTCTAAATTATTTTTTTAAATCAGCGAAATTTCGCCAGTTTTTCCCATACAAATTAATATGGTGGAACATTAAAATCCGAACACGGCCGGGCAGATATGTGTCGTCGCACATTGAAGAAGTCGATTTTGTCTAAATTATTTCGATTACCTATAAAAAAATATACCTTGAAACTTATGATTGACCTGCTATACCAAACAAGCATGGTGATGACGTCATCAGTGGAGTTAACTGCCTAAAGCACCTACTTCTTTATTCCAAGTAATCAGTAGAATAGTCACTTGACTACAAAAAAATACAGTTCCATATTTCAGTATCATAACATAATATACTGTGTACGTAGAATCTTAGTGGTCCCTTGTCTCGTCTGAAACCACCAAAGAACAGTGAAACAACTTTGTGTTGAGGTGAGCTTAGAACAAAATTTCCGAACCTTACGCCGTTTAGTAACAATTTCATGACTTGCTGGGTTCAAATAGCTTTCGCAGGCACGTTAGAACTTTTGAAAACCCACAAAGCCAAAGGCCCAGAGAAACAAATTGGCTAATTAGGTTCAGCCAATTAGTCTTTTTTTAATACATTTGCTCGAAAAATGATTCATTAGGAAGATGTTTTGCGTGTCGGATATTCACGATTACGCACTAGTGTTTTTAACTTCACCTAATAAAAAAATGTGGTTAAAATTTTTATATCAGTACTCTTTACAAAAAGTGGTATATTACGTAGATGTCTTGCGTGCGGAAATTGAACCGTATTAAAAACAGTCGTTCAATACACTTTTTTATAGCACTAAGGTGGCAAACAAGCTTGCGGTCCACCTGATGGTAAGCGGTCACCGCAGCCTTTCGCCGCTTGCAACACCTGAGGAATCACTCGTGCGTTGCCGACCCTTCAAAAATCTACTACTGTATTCCATAAAAAAAAAAAGCAGAGAGCTCATTCCACAACCTAAGCGTTCGTGGCAGTAAGTTTCTCTAAAACCGCAATGCACGTGACCATTTTGGTTCTAAGATGTGAGGATGAATTGCCAGTCGATGGCGAGCGGTGCTGATGGTAGAAAGTAGCCGTGGGCATCATTTCAGGCAATTCCTCAAAACACATCCCATAATACAAGCGGTAGAACATTCACAGGCAGGCAAAGTCTGTCCTCAGTCTTAAGGGTTCTATACGGCTTGTGAGTTTGGGATCGTCGACGATTCTTACAGCCCGTCATTAAACTGATTCAAAAGGGCCAAACTGGTATCCGGGTGCACCCCCCCCCCCCCAGAGATGGCAGTACTTCAGATGGGGCCGGACTTGTAAAGCAGCAACCTTTGCCCCGAGGTAAAGTACTGCTTCGCTCTGTTGAGTACTCCAAGTTTTTTGGACGACAGCTTCACCTTGTCCTGCAAATTATCTCGGAATTGAACATCACTGGAGTTGTTAACACCAAGGATCCCAATGCTCTTGGGGTGAGGGGAGTGTTCCGGAATTGAGGGGCCTGAGAGAAAAGGGTTTTCTTAGCCGTGAACGCGCAGACGTGTGTCATCGTAGGGTTGAATCGGACTGAGTTTTCCCATCCCCAGTCAGAGACCTTGGACAGAGTAGTTTCGATTTGAGCCACAAGTGCTCCGCGCTTTTCTTCCACAACGGAACGAGGAATGTTTGCATCCGTGTTATAAGTGTCTCTATGCTGTCATCTGTATAGCAATGTATGTTGTTGATGAACAACATGTCACTGATATGCTGCAGAAACAGCGTAGGAGACAGTACAGAGCCAGACCAGCACTGTCAACTATGGCTCGTATGCGTCTTTCGAAAAAAAGCTAGCCACCCATTTGCAAAAACCCTTTGGCATTCCGTAAGATGAAAACTTCGATAGAAAACACCGGTGCCAGACCCGATCGAACGCCTTAACAATAAATATAATCGGTCCAATAGTTTTACGAGACAGAAGTATGTTACATACTGGCGATCCACTAGACCTAACACAGTTTAAAAGTCTGTTTACTAGTGTAGGTGAGAGTAAATTAATAGTTCACAACTTTAGGGTGTTGTTATGTAGAAAGGTTGTTAAGAAACAATTTAAATCGTTTCACTTGTTAGACAGAAATCTGTGAATTACGGTAGGGAGGGAAAGTGAAAGTGAAAATTTAATTTAGATATATACAATCTATACTAAAATTATAAAGGGTTTGTTTGTACGTTTGATCTCTGAAACTGTCAGTAAAATTTTAAAAAAAATTGCATTTGTTAACCCAACTCTCGAGGAAGGTTATGGGCTGTTTAACATCACGCTTTGACACTTAGGAGCTTAGCAAAAAGTAAAAGTCAGAAAGAACTCTAAGCGATAAATATGTAAGAAGAAATATGTAATAGCGCGGGTGACCGATCCGACGGTGGATGGCAGTGGAAACACAAACACAAATGCACATTAGACTTATGTGAAAATCAACATATTTGGTGGTAATAGAAATAACCCCATACTTCTAACCCGTTTGTATACACGAAATGTGCTTTTGCTAAATTTCGTTAATCTTGCAAGGTCTCGATCGTTTTATGAACGAGAATAATTACCCAACTAGCAAACCTGTATATCGGTTATAGGAACGTTTCCGTGATGCAATATCGTGTCCATGATTGGTCATATTAGAATATTAGAAACGTTTCTACAACGCGGTAGGGCCCCTGATTTAGAACGTTTAAGTGCTATAGTTATTGTATTGCAGCTCCGCTTGGGGCTAATTAGATACAAATTTGTCATATATGCGTTGTTCTTTGTGACTTTTCGGTAATATATTAGGGAATTTTAAACACTGGTATCACTATAAAGTAATAAAACGGCCACGCGAACACTGATATACAACCATTGAGTGTTATTGTAGTGATTGCTATTTCTTCTTGTTACATATTCAATTACTGTTGTGTCGACCATCTATGAATTTCGAAGTTTGGTGACAAAAATAATTGATAAGTTATTATTTGTTTAATGTTAATGCTTCTGTATTCTGTAACGAGCGATAGTGTTGTAATAAATACTTCAATATAACTTGCGCTTGTATTTTTATTTATATTCTAGTAGTATCTTTATGGTGTTTTTGCATGCCCCTCGTTAATTCATTAATATATAGGCAAATAAATATTAATTAATTAGCAAATATTTTTAAGACTTTGATATATAACTGAATAGAGTTGCGGTTCCTCATATACAACCGATTTACAACATCTTGCAGCCATAATAAATTTTAGGTCCTGTAAGGATATCACAGTGAAGCGATATGTTACTTATTAGTGATAAATAGGAAATAACAAAGTTGTTATGTAACTAGTGATATCTAAGCCTTGTAAATACGTTTTTACAACTTTTGAGTGTTAATTAAAATCCAATTAGGAAGATTTTAGATCAGTTGTTAACGGGAGCAGCTATAACGCAAATTTGTTGTAAATTCATTATAGCGCGAGTTGCTGTATCATGGTTTAGCAGTGATAGTGACTATTTAAACACCAGTGTTATATTAGTTATTTAGGAGCCATTAAAGTAGTACGGCTTCGCTTCATAACGGTACCATGAAAGCCTTATATAACACATAGCTCGATAACGACTGTTGTGATTGCCTATTTACAACAGTGCTATAGGCGTTATACAAAGTGGCAGAGTAAACGTTTATATGATAGGTAAATAAATGTCACAATTTTAATGTAAAGCCTTATACAGCTAAAACGCTTTAAGAAATACATATATATGACCAGCAGTCACAAGCGTTACTTCTGTATGACTTTGATATCACTCTTTTGTGTTATAAGATTTTCTTTTATCGCATTTTTGCTAGTTGGGTAATTTAATGAAAATTACTAAAAATCTATATACCATTAGAAAGTATGTATGAAAATTTTTAACTGTTTTAATTGTCTAGTTGTGTCTGTAGATGGTTTTTTTAACTTACAATGTGGAAGAGCCTTAGGTAACCTTCTTCCAAAAATACAACAGAATTCTTCAATTTGATGAGACATTATTTAAAGCATTAATGTCTATCATAAAGAACTGCATGCAAGGGAATATCAGTTATGAATGTCATCGAGTGAAAAATTTCGTTAAAAAAATTACTAACTAAAAAAAATATGTTTCGGGTGTTAAAAGTACCAAGGACGATGCCTATTTCTTCTGCGGCTTGTGAGAGGAGATTTTCAGCAATGAGGAGGATCAAAATATACACAAGAATGATGGAGAATGCAGAAAGGTTCAGTCAATTATTGGTTTTATATAAGAAAAAGGACTGAAAAAAAAAAATATCTAATGATTTTTTTAAAAAAAATCAGAAAAAAACAAGAAAAATAGTTTTGATTTAAAAAATTACATACTATATATTTTTAAATAAAAAAAACATGTGTTGATTTGATAGTGGAATCTAGTTTTTTTGTTTCTTTTTATTCGTTTTAAAATTGCAAGCCCCCCAGTTTTCAGAGGCTAAGGCCGCCTACGAATACTTACCGCGTGAAATAAAGATTTTTTTCAATTTTTAAAACTTGCACCGTACACCATTTAGTATATTCTCTGCCAGTTGACCACTGGCTTAAAAGAAAAGGGTAGGTAAAGGGCTTTCATAATGTATGAATTGTTATTGTATAAAATATGTTATAATTACTTATGACTACTTGATTTTTCCAACATCAAATACTTATTAAGGAGGTTCGATTTTAGTGTTCGGATGTTGTGTGTTGTGTTCCTTTAGCCAATAATTCCACCATTTTGTTTATCGTTTTTAGGGTTACGTACCCCGAAGGGTAATTAGCGGAACCCTATTCCTAAGGCTCCGCTGTCCGTCCGTCCGTCCGTCCGTCTGTCACCAGGCTGTATCTCATGAACCGTGAAAGCTAGACAGTTGAAATTTTCACAGAAGATGTATTTCTGTTGCCGCTATAACAACAAATAATAAAAAAACAGAATAAAATAAATATTTAAGGGGGCTCTCCCACAACGAACGTGATTTTTTTGCTCGATTTTGCTCGATATTGATAACGGCAACAGGTAGACGCTTAAAATATGCCCAGAATACTTAGTTATAAAGTCACTTTAAAAATTAATAATTGAATTAAAATAAAACAAATATTTAACGTGGGCTCCCATGAAACAAACGTGAATTTTTGCCATTTTTATAGATAATGGTACGGAACCCTTCGTGCGCGAGTCCAACTCGCACTTGGCCGATTTTTGTATATAATGTGCAACAAAGTAGAAATAAAAAAATTAAACAGTAGAAAACACCCAAATTCAAGCCAAAGACAACGTTTTTTGCCAGAAGCCACGTGTGACGGGGTGACGGGGGAAAGGTTAATTGAGAACTATTCACTTCATGACAAAAGCTTCTTTAAAAGTATCAAGAGGACAACATTTCTAACATTTTTTGTATCTATATTTGTTTTTGTATGTCTTATAGATAAAAAGTTACAAGCAACATAAACAGAGACATATGTACAAATTTGCAACTCTAAGTACTAATTATTTTTAAGCATTTTCAGGTTCCAGGTAAATATAGACCACTTTATTACAACTGGTATTTTTATACCACAACGGGGAGGCCTCAAGTTTAAATACTTCAATTTTGCAAAACTATTTTTTGTCTTCACTCTTTATAGAGCAAAACCCTAAATAAGTTTGAACTTATATGTTTTGAAACACTTTTCACCCTCCTAAAAAAAATAATTATTTACTTCATTTTAGCACCAGGTCAGAAAATTGATTTGTAACAAACTAGAAAACAACAACAAACTTAAATAATCTCTAATGAACATGACTGCATTAATTTGTAGATCAACTTACAATTGTACTATTTAAATTGAATTATTAACTTTAAAATGCAAATAACTTGTGTCAAATTAATAAATCTAAGGTTTTTTTCTACTTGAGAATTGTGAAGAACCTTAATGCAAGAGTAGTTATTTTTTCATAAAAGCACAGACATTAATGCTCCAGTATTTATTTCTGTTCGCAAATGTTGCAGTTATTAATAAGCCTGAAGGATGACATCAACTGCTTATTAAGATAATTATACAAAATATAAAAAAAAACCCTTATTAACTAACAAAGACAACGTTTTTTGCCAGAAGATGACGAACATGTACATATGTAATACTTAATGTAAGTAAATGTTTAATAACAGAAAGTATGAACATAGAACGAATAGCAATGTTTCAATAGACACTTGTGTCTGTCGGAACTCCTAAGAAGTAGTACGTACTAAGTATTGTTACATCTTTGTCACAATTCTCGTTATCCCCTACAAAAGTAATAAACTAACTTCTTCGGACGATACAATGTCTGTAGTCGGTACTCTTACTGTCGTAATATCGATTTATTGTTGCTGAGGATACAATTACTCAGTTCAGAAATATTGACACTTAACATGTGTCATATTTTAAGTCTCTTTTAAAACCTAGTCAAGGTAGAAAAGCTAAATTGAATAGCAGCACTATACTTGTCAAAAATTTTATTTAGAAAATTCTATATACATATACATATGAAAACATTAAGTATTTAAAAACTTGACGATTTTAAAACATATTTTTTTTGTCTGTAATATGTAAATATTTCAGATTTTGACTTCTTGTTTCAGATCCAGTTTTTTTTAGTATTTTTTTATCATTTTAGGACGAAACCCTAAAAGAAGATGATCCGACCTAATTGTTTTCAGGAGCGCAGGAAAGCCAAAAGACAAAGCAAAATATTTTGTAATTATATTGCCTATATATTACAAAATAAATTATAACAGTTTTATTTAAACACAAATTTAGAGTCATGACCAAAAAATATTTCGAATAGACTTCGGTCCTCGTTAATTTGTCCTGTTCTCGAAGTCCAAGTGTCTCCAAGTATGTACTCTGACTGTTCTCAGTCACAGTAATTTTGTGTTTAATGACTTCTCGACGAGACTACCATGGAAACCTTTCGCATATGGTCCGGAGGTAGAACGTAATAAAATACACGAGCTTTTAGAACTAATTAAGGGTATTAACGTATATTTTATTTGCACGATACTATTATATGTATTATATATATTATTTAATATATTTATTATTAATATAAATTTTTAAATTTTACATTGCTTGAAAAAAAAACTCATCGATTAAGAGGGCGATATTGGCCAGAAAGCTAAATTATTTAATACTGACGATGTGCAAGTTATTGTAATAAAAACCATTATACAATGTCATAAACATGAGACACTATGAGATATATTTGTTATATAGTTCTTAAGTAATTTATACCACAATGACGCCTTAAAACTTTTATTGTTTGTATGGAATTTAACGTATTTACCGTTTTGTGCTGACATTTTAAGAACTTTTGCTACAACTTAAGTCAATGCACTAGATAACAACCTAATTACTATTATTTAATTTGACTTTAATAACAATAAATGCAAAACGCTTTTAATATTTCCATAAGTGTTAAAACAATGGTCACTTCCGCATTTTTTTTAGCATTAAATACAATAAATAAAAATTACTCAGAAAAGGTAATGCACTAGTAAAAACAAGTTTTATAACGTATACTTTTTTCAATTCTTTAAATGCTATAGTTTTCCCAGAAAATTTGCACAAAAACGCTCTACCCAAAAAACCCTGAGTTATATATTGCTTAGCTTTGTGATTGTACACACCTCTGTGCCAAAAATATAGTCACTCTGTTTCAACGTTCTACGTGAAGGAATCTCGCTCCTCGGTTTCGTGCTTAGACCCCTACTCTTAACCTTTAAGAGTACTAAACAATCGAGAAACGCATGTTTGCTTATTTCTTTAAGGGAATCCACATATCATTTTTTTTGGCATTTACTGTTTTTGTAATATTTAATATTAGTTTTTTCCCGCGTTTACAACCGTCCTAAATTCGGTTTAGGATTTCAACGGCAACTCCTTAATTATTATAAAAAAAATCGACTCACACTTGACGCTTTAAAGTAGATTCTGTCCTTCCCCGGGACTTAAACTATCGTTACGCCAATATGACCCGCGGTTCCACCCGCCATAAATTCGGTTATTGGTGTAGAATTTCAACACCTCCTCAATTTTAGAAAAAAACCGACTCTCACTTAACGCTTTACCTGGACTCAAACTATCTCCATTTCAAATTTTATCATAATTGGAACAGCGGTTTAAGCGTAAAGGGGTAAAAGACAGACAGAGTTACTGTCACATTTATAATATGAGTATGGATATTTTGCTGACTTTGACTGTGCATCCAGCCCCTATATCAAAGTTCAGTCAATATAACTATTACCAATAGAATCCTTAGACATAATGTTTGGAGGCCTAACGACGCAATCGCTTAGCTCAGCGATCCATGTGAGCGCTGCCTCGTCATATAGATTTACCTTTAGATGGTTGCTTTCCTAACTTCGAGAACATTAGACCAAAAACAATAACTATTGACACACTTATTTTAAATCCACCGGAGCATTATGGCCCCGAGTGGAATCTCTGTCGGGTTCTGAAGTTTTTTTGCTCTTCTCTGTCCTTCCAACTATCTATGTCATCTCATAATAAAACATATCATAAATAAAAAAAATGTGTTGGTCTACATCAAAAAGTGTGTTCTATTACATTCCACGCTCTGTTATTTTTACATAAAATCTCACAAATATCATTTATGAAATGCGTGAAGCACTAGCTGCATTGCAGCACATGCTGATGGGCGTCCATTTTCCAATTGTAATACGACACCCATTATACAAAAACTTAAAATACTTGTGCTCTGTAAATTAATTTTTTATTGTTTTATGCATTTTTGTAAATATATTGTTTGTGTGATATGAAATAAAGAAATGTCTATATATATAACTTTCACAAGAAACTCTTACTAATAAAAGTTAAATAGAATAAGGATATAAGACTAACTTAAATAAATCTTTAACGCTTTTGCTATCCTCATCTTCGGATACCACTCGTACTTTGCAAGTTTAATTTGCGATAATAAAAAAAACATTTAGGAGTAAAACGATAAATTACCTTAATGTACCCAAGGATCTGAAAATACGTAAACGCTCAGATTTATGGAATCCCTAACTCATATCTATAGAAAAAGAGCTAAATATTCCTTGTATCTCGCGAACAGCATGGCAATTTAAAATGTCACTCCCTTTTCACGTAAATAAAAGCGAGGCAAAGTCGATAGAGGTATTTTTTTTGACTGGTATTGCTTGAAAATTAACGTATTTCGTTTTTTCTTAGTTATTATTTCCTCACTTGTGTAATCTCTAGTCACCCGGACCCTTGAATTTAAAATAAATTTACTGACATAAACAAATTTACATACATATAATATTCATAAACAAATATGCAGACATCGTGTTTTAGAAAATAACAAACTTTATCCACTAGATATATTAATATCCTTGTGTCCCTTAAGGGAAAACAAGCATCTCAACTTTGTGGAAAATATGTTGAGAAAAAGAATTGAGAATAGACGATCTCGTCTCCTATTTATATCGTTTTTGCTAAGCTAAATATTTAATTCTTTTGGAATATTGAATTTTTTAAAGCGACAAGTATCTACCAAAAAGAAATTCGGTATTTATAAGTTAACAATCGAAATAAATGATATATTTGGTTTTTTTTCTGTCAAGTTTGAACTTATATATGTATCAACGCAGCGTAGGTAAATTCATGAGACAAAAATTATTAGACACAGATATTTTTAGGGTTCCGTAGTCAACTCGGAATCTTCGTAATGTCCATACGTCTGTCCGCGGCTTAGCTCCGAGACTCGTAGTACTTAAAGGCATTTTTGGCATAGCTATACATATTAATCACGCAGACACAGTAAAATAAAATTTTGAAAAAAAAATTTTAGGGACCACACACGAAAAAAATCCACACGTAAAGTGGAGATGATTTTTTTCTCGTCTATCCCATGCGCCTGACGGACGTGTGAAAACAATTCATAAAATTAATATTCAATTGCACGGAAAAAAAGAAGCCAAATTTAATACAGTCTTAGCGTGTAATGAGTTAAAATTGTAGTAATTATTGTCTTTGCGTAGCTTTTATAGTAAGAAAGCAATATTTAATCAGTAGGTACAAACAGTTGTAGTCACGGTGACGATAATGTAATGTCATATGTTGTAATTCCAACTTTTCTATATGTCGACAGTAAATTATATTGTAAATAAACTGAGTTGCAAGCTAAGAAGGTAATTTTTTCTTGCATTTATGGTCACTTCTACACTTCTCAATGCTGGTAGTAAATCACATAGTATATTGTAAATACTCTCGGGGGGGTTAATCATAACATCTTACAAGTTCAATAGTATTATTTAAAGTTGCCTATACAAACCATGCAATCACAACAACATTTAACATCCGAGTGGAGGAAAATTTTAACATCTAAGAAGTTAAATAGTACTATTTCAATGTTTCAAAACTAGCTTGTAGTGTAAAATTGGTAAATCAATAAATAGCTTGACAATTTGCTAAAAAAATCGTGACTTTACCCCGACGCTTTCGTTAACTAAAATAAAAATTTGTTTAATTACCCTGCACCATACAACAACGATTATAATCTGTACCTATTTCAACAAGTGATAATCAATACCTGTCACTTTCCAGATTGTAACTATTACAATCCTCTTCCACTAGTGCAGTGACAGTGTGTACACGTGTTTTGTGTTTCTTATTTAATTTTATAACATTGTAATAAAATTTAACGTACCTAACTTCTACCCCGCGAGTTTTTTTGGTGAGAATTAGTTGGGGTCGGTTGTTTTAAAGCCGAACAATGCAACGCACTCCGCCAACCACTCTCACAGGTGAGTCAAATGCGTCAGACTTTGATATATCCTCAAAAAGCGACTCAATTAATGTTGGTGTTGCCGCCGGTCAGGTAGTATAACCAATACTTGTAAAACTAAATACTGTAATCCGTAAAGAAGAGCTTCCAAAAAATACAATAAGGATCACTCTAGCCAACTTAAAACCACACAACTAAAATTAGGTTTGCCAGCTGCTCCAATTTATGTCTCTGAACACATGACATCTAAACCGAGAAGACTTTTTTTTCTTACAAGAGACTTATCGAAGGATTACAAGTTTTTTTGGTGCTCCCATGGACGAATATTTCTGCGGAAAAAGAGGGTGCTACTCCACTGCTTAGCAAAGAGGATAAGCAACTGGATGATCTTAAGAGACAGAAAGATCGGACCACCGGTAGCTTCCAGTGATCCACTACCAGCCCTATGGATTAACCTCAGATCAACTCCTATCTTCGGGTTTTGCATTGCATGCATAATAATTATACTCACGTTACTGTCACACACTTACTCAAACTTTTATCAACTTTTTACAACAAACCTCTCACATAAAATAACACTTCTTAATTTCATTTACTTCTTAGCTCTCATAGTGCATTTCAATGCTAGTGACTATTTATACTTCCATGTACTGATCCGGTACGGTTTCTTTTAATGGTTCGATATATCTACTACAAATTGTTGTAAGGAAAATAGTTAATGTTTCGTTTTTTTTTATAATAAAAATGGTTATAGAAACTCTTACAGACGAAATGGATCAAATCGAGATTTCTAAATCTTATAAGTGCCAGATTAATGAAGAATTTTGCTAAACAAACTAAAAATCGACGTATATATTTTTTTTTTAACTTGGTTAGGTAATTACTATATTATTCATAATTTATTGCAATGTGTACAATTTTAGGCTAAAATTATAATTGTAATTTATTGAATAAAAAATTTAAAATTGAAATTGAAATCTAATTTTTGAATTCAAAATAAAACAGAGTTTCAATAATATTCAGAAACTGGAATTGACTATTATTCTATTTCTCAACATCAAACCAAGTCCATTTTGAATAGAGGTTCCAAATTCGTATAGAAATTATCGATAAAGCAAAGGCCGTATTATTTATCCAATTATTCATATTTTATTTTTATTTTATACGAAACTGTTATAAGTCTTGCAGGCATAGTTCGGTTTAACTTCGGCTAAAGGGTAGGGGTTCTATCAGTGGTCTGTATTTTCGTTTATTTTCCCAAATTGATTTCGTCAATAGCTCGATAAATAATAAACTTATCTTTTTTCCATACTCCAAGCTATAACAGTTTCCTATAGGTTTTGCGAATATATCAACGATAATAAAAACAAGAATATCATCTATTTCATTGTCGCTTGATAGCTTATGATTAAGTGCAGGGCGCAAGTGTGTTTTAATTGTCTTTTCTCTTAGACATGAATAAATGAAACTAAAACGAAAAACAACTTCCAATTATATGGCAAAAGCATTACGAGCTGCATTTCTTGCATCTCGGGTTTTGTAGCTTTCGTTCTTTGTATTCCACTCGTAACTCCTATATAGTTTAACGAACTTCATATTATAACCATTCCCAATTTGATTTTTATGTCATTTTACGAACCAATTAGATGAAGAATTTTCCAAAAAATTTCAAGATCATAGTGTTTAATACTATGAAAAAAAAAGCCCCCTTTTAGTCCGCATATTGTGACGGGTAACTTAACTTCACGTCAGTTATTTTATCTTTTCAGTGGGTATGCTAATAACAAAGTAAAGTATTCAAATATTCATCGGGAGTAATTAAACTAGAAATTATTAAATGATTTTTAAAATCGGTCGCCATGTGCCAAGGATTATTTCATCCCTCCCTACAAACATCAAACTCACACCCCCTCTTTATAATCTATACAGTTTAGTTAAACTCATGAAGTTAATCATTTGGTTAAGAAATTACGTTTGTGTTTAATCCATCCAGGAGGTATTGCAGAGTATAAAAATGTCTATTGATATTCTCAGATGTTTGTTTATAAATGGTTCAGCGTTTTATGTAAAGATTAAAAACATTAGTAATTAAAATTCAACGTGGACAAACTCGCGGGAAAGAGCTAGTATTTTTTAAAATTTAATACGTTAGCAGACATTTATTTTATTTAAATGCACGTTACGGAGCTAACACAATAAAAGAGAAATTGCAAACTGTACAAAGTCCCTAAATGCGAATATCAAGGGATACGAATTGCCGGAATACCTACTCTGCATATTTATGGCGTCCTGAAGTCATATCTTATTAGTGAGGGACCTTTATATTTATTATTTTCCTGTGGTTACAATTAACGCAGTCAATTTTTGCGGTTATTTCAAGATACGCTTTTAGTGGTTTGTTTGTTTTTAATTTTGTTCCGTGCCTTCGTCTTCAGCAGGTTAGTTTAGTACGCTTGTAAGATACATTGTCATGTTAGGTTACTTTACCACCGTTTGAAATGATTTTGTGTAGTCTAATAAAACATAAAATTTGTAACACAAATCTGGATCTGATTTCTTATCCATAAGTTTATCTTAATCAACTAACCACTTTTAACAAAATTTCTTTTAATTTTTCATAACAATGTCTTAGTAAGCGCTCGTCTAATGACTAACCACACCCAACGTTCCTTAAATTCACATGTTATTATCTTTTGGGGCCACAAGCTCTCTCTCTCTCTTTATACAGTTTTTTAATAAAAACTTATTTAATTGTATATTACACCAATGGTTTTCTTCTACAAAAACAATTATTGTGGAATATAGAAGACTCTAGACTCTCCTCATTAACTTCGCCAGCCCTCTACATCTCGGTCCTCAGATACTTGAGAACCGCAGTAAGTTTGTTTTTAATGACCTCTTAACGTGGCTCCTAGAAGCCATCTGTTCATGGTTGGACAACTCGATGTTATAAAGCAAGCCATTTAAGCTTTGAAGACTAATTATGGACTAAAAAATATTTTAATTTGTTTTGTTTTAATAACTATTTATTTTATGTAGTTTTTACTACCCGCAACGACTGAGTATTTACCTAATCTTTAAACAAACTAAACTTGTATAATTAACTTTAATTAACTTAACGAAGCCAGCGACTCCTGGGTAAAACTGCAGCCGTGTTCCAGTGTTGCTGCATTAAAAGACAAAGTAAGTACGAAAATAGTTTTAAAATGGAATATTGACTTTTTGTATGTGACAATAAACAAAACCTGGGTGGTCATAAGTGTGCGTAAGCACTTGTGGTTTGTTTACCTTTTTTCCACCATACCATTTTCCATTTAATGCTATTCATTTTGTAGTATCGTATGGGTTAAAATTGGTCTAATGCTTCTTACATACTTGCGTCTATCGCTTCGACGCTTCGTCCATGGTCCCAATAATCGTAAGTGTGGGAAGGCGTTATCGTTATTCGTGACGATAGAAGCAACAACGTGGAAATTTTAATAGAAATCAAAAGAGATTAGTTTAGTTGACATAAAAATCAAAGTTCATCCTACATGTAGATGTGGAAGCGTTAAAACTTAGCTATAATTTTATAGGTTAAGTTTTGCGTCACAAGTAATCTAAGCTTCGTCAAGCTGGTATGAAAGAGGAATACTAACTCATTTTTTTAGTTAGATCACAAAAACGCAGTTTTATGGACATAACGCTTTACACTAATGAATGACATACTTCCAAATAGTGTCTACTGACTATCAGTAGTAGGTAGATATGTAATCATTACCTATAGGGACCTACTTTTTGATAGATAGTCCGATTTGTGTGATGCCCAAAATAAATCTTTAATCTTTTCTAACTTATCGACGATAGATCTTTGAATAAATAACATTACGCAGCATTATGTGGGTAATACTCGTTGAGTCGTTGACTCGTCTAATGGAAGCGCGCAGTTAATATTAACACATATCTCCGTCGGCGCGTCGAGTAAATTGTACGTGCTTTGAATTATGTTAAGGCATAATCCGCCCTCAACGTTTCCAGTAGGTTTTTGGGATAAGTAGTCTGGTTTTTATTTCATCTGTGAGGGGATATGTAGTACCTACTCGTAGTATAAATGTATAGTATACATATTCACCCACTAATTAACATGCTTGCTTTAAAGAAGGAAAAAATGTATGAAATTATCCAATTTTAGTTATTTTATTTATTGGTATTAAACTAATCTAAATTTAAAAAATCTTACACCAATATCATTGTATTGTATTAATGCGGTTCAAAGATTTACGTATTCCATCACGCTCGCGAGTTCCCACATGCGTCAACCTAATCCAAAGGCGCCGCCCGCCCGTGTGTATACGCAACGCAGCAAAAGTTACCGATGTATAAAAAGAAAATGTACCTATTAAATGTATGAAAATGCGCAGTAAACCTGCATTCGTGATGAAATATGCTATATTAAGCCCTTAGTACAAATCTGACGTCACAGATAACACAAAGATTAGGTAGTATGCATGTATTTTTTTTCAAATGCCACAAATTTGAAAAACAAATCGCTAAGGAAAATAGCAACATTTGGTATACAAATAAACATTTAAAAATATCAAACTGATTAAGGCAACTTGAACCATTGTGGCGCGGTTTTTTGGCGTGAAAGTTTTCGCAGCAATATAGCATTTTTTGGTTTTTTACTTCTAATTTCGAAATTGTAACTAAATTAAAGACCAAAAACTACTGTATACGTACTGTATTGTAACTATAATGTAAGAATTACTTTAAGAAGTGTACATGTGTTGGTTATCGCATACTTTGACGTCACATTTAAACTGATTGTTTTGCTTTTATGGATTTCGCTCATATTTTTTGTGCTTTACAATGAAAAATCATAATTATTAACGGATTAAACAGAAAAATATTGTTATAGGTATAATTTCAAAGCAAAAAAATTGTATAAAAAACTATTCTACAAAAGACTTTCGCACAGACCACTGTCACAGAATAAGTTATAGTAGTATCTACAAAGGGTCATTAAAGATGCGCGGATTTAGGTACAGAACATTAAAATGTCCGGAATCCGGTATTTGAGCATTCAGGCAACCGTTCCGGATTCCGGAACTCGTTAACGTACACGCCCGCGCTCTGGCGTCGTCGTCAACTCGCTCCGCTTTGCGTGTAACTAGCTCCTCGTATAATTAAGTTTTAAAGACTAAGTTAATGAAGTTATTTACATCACTTTTCAAGTCAAAGGCTTCTTTTAAAATATTTATCTACAAGTATAAATAAATAAATATTCTTTTTGGATATTACACACAGCGCGGTCTGGTCCCAAACTTAGCAAAGCTTAGTGCTATGGAAACCATACAACGGATACAAATACATTATCATCATCATATCAGCCCATTGACGTCCACTGCTGGACATAGGCCTCACTTGACTTTCTCCACAGCGTGCGCCTTTGTGCCGCCTGCAACCAACGGCTCCCCGCTACCTTTACGAGGTCATCTGTTCATCTAGCGGGAGGCCGTCCCACGCTGCGCTTTCCGGTTCGTGGTCGCCACTCGAGAACCTTCTTACCCCATCGGCCATCGGTTCTTCGAGCTGTGTGCCCTGCCCATTGCCACTACAGCTTTGCGATTCGGTGAGCTATGTCGGCGACTTTAGTTCTCCTACGGATTTCCTCATTCCTGATTCGATCACGTAGGGAAACTCCGAGCATAGCTCTTTCCATCGGCCGCTGAGCAACCTTGAGCTTTCGTATAAGGCCCATAGTTAGTGGCCAAACAAATACCTATATATCCTTTTTTCATGTAAATAAATACATTTTATAATTAGTTTATAAGTAGTTTTTTTTATACCACTAAGGTGGCAAACAAGCTTACGGTCCGCCTGATGGTAAGCGGTCACCGTAGCCTATGGACGCTTGCAACACCAGGGATATCACTTGTTATCACCCAGTTTCAAGATAAACACAAATAATAAATGTTTGTCTTTTGCAGTAATCGAATCCACGCCCCTCGATTCAGCAGTCGAGTCATTACCCACTGAGCCACGGAGCTGAAAAAGCACACATACTTAGTTAAAATTAAGACATATGATCATGTGATAGACGTAACAAGGTTTTTTTTTAGTTTTATCACTCTGATCTCAGTCAAGCTGCTAACTTGTTTGCCACCTAGGTAGTATAAAAAAAAACCAAATTCTAAGTATGTACAATATTTTTGTGTCCATAAAAGATATCTGACGAAAATTTAGAAACTAAAATTTACTTACGTCGCGTGATAAACAAATAACAGTCTTAATTTAAGTCTGCCTTAGGCCATTGCTTCGGTCAAATACCGATACAATAATAGATATTGTTACAGATTTGAACAAGGCCCTATTAAAAGTTTTACTTTGTTCTAGAAAAGTTGAAGGCCTATTATTTTTGCGGCTCGAAAGTAGGTAGGTACAAACACGTACAATTTAATCATTTTGGGTAAATTATTTACTTACCGTCAAATAGAAATTAATTTTCACGCCACTAATTTAGTGAAAACTTTGTTCCACTGGTTTGTTTTGCATGACTAGTGTTTTAATAATTTGTAACCTAACGTGTTTCAAGCAAATTAGTTAGTATACCTAAAAAAATTCAATATTTAATTTTCGTTTCGCACACGAACTACTGATATTACCATATGCATGCATACAGTATATAATATATTATTTATAACACACCTCGTAGACCCTTTATGTTTATAAAAAGCATGCTTTCATGTAGATTATCATACTATTACTAGTGTGGTAATGTTACTTTTTTTAAATTACAGCAAGATATAGGCTACTGGCGGCTTTGCTGGTCAGTGCATTTTCTTTGAATAATTGACGGCCAGTGCACTTCTAAAATATTACTGGTAAGTATGCTATGAAAATAAGCTCATTTTCTTACTGGTAACTGGTAAGACTGGATAATCTTGTACAGAACCACCCTTATACCTAAACATTAACACAACCACTACAACTTACATTAACGCCAAACCATTGGTAGTCCGTAGCCATACAAAAATTTGACCTAATGGTCTTTCACCCCAAAAAGGTTAAGTACCACAAAACTACAGTTCTTGTTAAATAAAAAAAACGGGTAAGTTGCGAGTCGGACACGCGAACCGTGGATTCTGTACCAATTTCGTAATAAAAAAAAAAAAGAAAAGTTTCCGCTAAGCTAAGGTTAAAAGATCGTGCAAGAAATTTCAGGAATTCCCCGTGCATGGAGTTTTTATTACTAGGGGGCTTAGACTTCTAACTTTTCTTTCGTTTGTAATTAAATATTAAATATTTTCTACTATTTAGAACAACCTAGACTTAAAAGATGAAAACATTTATATTCAATACAATAAATATCTATATTCATTATTTTAAAACCAACCATGAGTAAGTTGAATGTAAATAAAAGTAATAATGAAACACCAATACATAGTATAAATAAATAAAAGCGATGTTCGATAATTGGCACAGATACTCGTAATGTAGTTTTCCAGCCGACGAATAAGTCTACCACGATCGTTTTAAAAACGCTTTGTCTATAGCGATACTTTTCACGATTTTTCGATTGTGACTTTCTAAACCTGGGGCAGGTTTCACTTAGTTTCTCTGTATATTGAATATTATATTACATATAACTGTAAATCGTGAGAAAGGGAAGCTAAATCGGGATATCGGGAGACAATAGCCAAAATCAGTAGATCTCCCGAAAAATCGGGAACTTTTGCAACACTGCTGAGCGGACCAGCCGCCGCGGAACGCACTGTGATTGGCTGGCGCTTGCCGCCCGTGCCGCTTTTCCGCGCCTTCCGTTTGTGTGGGAACCTGCCATAACTCTACGTTAATACTAAATGAATAAAAACGAATAAGCACATACTTACTGTTGGTGCATAAAAATACATTTCGTCTTCTAACACAACACACAAAAGCGACATGCCCATACGGCATCGATATCGCAGCGGGAAGTTTATAAACTAACCCTCAATGGCCGCGAACAGCGCTTCGAGAATTAAATAATATCTGAAAATTCAAAATTCTACAGAGGATTTGAATTTGTTACTTTCGACCCGCCGTTAATTTTGCACCCGGTCCGCCCTAAGTAAGAAAAAAGTTAAATAACACGAGTATCAATCTTATTGTTATAAAAAACTTGGCATTATTTAGATATATCATAAATTAAATAAATAACAAGTATTATTCATGTAATATTTGCTACACCCTAGCAGGGTAATCATGTGATACTAACAATACTATAAAACACTGTAACTAACCATGAAGTACATATAAATTATTGAGTATTGAGATATATATCAATTCAAGATGGCATGGATTGCAGATGGCCTTGAAATATTTTAAGTAATTGATATAGTTAGATGCCTATTATAAATTTTAGTAGCTCGAAAGTAAACTTCAATATTTATTTCGGCTCTTAAGGAATAGAAAACTATTTTGCACGCCACTATCTATCTGTATTTGTAAATGAAAGGATAATTGGAAAAAATAATAGTTATAAAAAAAATATTTAATTTATAAAACTATATTATTTTGTTAATCGAACCCAAAACCCCAAAAAACCGATTAGACATGAAAGAAAACTTACTCTGTTAGAATTGCACTATCGTACGAAGCCAGGGCGATTAACTTGTATACTTTAAAACAATTCCCATATTTTTCATATTGTAAATATTTCAAAGAAACAACATTACATTATTGTTATACCCCTTGTCGTATACAAATAAAATATTCCTACAAAAAAATTTGATGTTTCTTAATAAAAGTCATATATAAGAATTTGTTTAATTACATTTCAGCACGAGGAATACCGGAATGGTGCGTGTATATTTATGGCACACTAAATTTTATTTCATTATTATAAACAGCGCTTTATATTCATTGTTTTCCGGAAGCCGGGATTACGCGCGGCGTTTTCAGTGCGAATACGGTAATTTGAAAAGTCACGTTGTTTTTAAATAATATACCGTATAATATTCATGAGCAGATTTTCCATTTGCAGCTTTAAATAAAAGTGGAATTTTGGGGTACCGTAATCATAAGATTTTGGAAGAATAAAAGATTTTTTCCAATCACGCAGGTTTCCTCAAAATTGAAGTAATCTGGTATTTCAAAGAGTTTTTTTAATCTAGCAGAATATTATCAGAATTTTCGGCTACCTAAGTTAAAGTTACGGCGTCCCTTATAATTACTGTATTATGGTAATGGGATTCTTTCTATGTGGTCTGCCAACAGAATGAGCCGCTTAACCATAATTTTAAGCTAAGCTTAACGTTATTTATTACCGTAAAATACTATCTATATGTGATGGTAACATTTGTAAGTAACCAATCACCTACAGTATCACAAGATCTTCAGTTATTTAAATTTGTTAGACTAAGAACTCACGGATCGATTAGCACCCGCGCCCGCCACGGTAGCAGCATAGCCGTTTTTTTTTTTTGTAATTACGTGGATTTCCTTAAAATTGAAGAAACTTTGCATTACAAAGTAACATTTTGAACGTTTAAAAAGTACTTTGAAATTTTCGGCTTCTTATGACGGCATCCCTTATAATTACTTTATTATGATAAGAGGTTGTTTTGTGAAATTGTTATGTGGTCTGCCAAGGTAATCCGTCTAGGTCCATAATTGTCAGCTTGACTATAACATTGTTTATTATCTTGAAATTTCACATGTGCTATTTTGGGTATTGCTCGAACCTTATTATAGGTATCTGTTATTTCCCTGCTTTTGGGGATCTTCCTAAACAGCCCACGGTAACCATGTTCTTAGATTACCTCATCTTAGTGCTGTGGACTAACTTCCTACGGCCTACGAGCATGATGACACTTCATGCAGTCTGTTCTTACCAGTTTTTTTTTTATACTACTAAGGTGGCAAACAAGCTTACGGTCTACCTGATGGTAAGCGGTCACCGAAGCCTATGCACGCTTGTAACACCAGGGATATCACTCGCGACATGGGCGTAGCCAGCTTTTGGATTAGGGGGATTGGGGGGCAGGCTTGGCTAGAGGGGGCAGACCTGATAGAAAATGTCATTTTAATATAGTAAACATGTTCATTTTGAGCCAATTCCTTCAGGTAATGGGCACCTAGGGGGGGGGCGACTAACCCCCCCCCCCTGCCTGTACCTCGCTACGCCCATGACTCGCGACCTTCGGTTGCGGACCTTTCAAAAATCTAATCTAATCGAAGGAGTATCCTTCCAACAGTTGGGACACTGATGTATACTTGGGAGTGACTACAGTCCGTTTACAAGTTAGCGAACGGTAGATGTTAAAAAAAAAGTGTTCTCTTTGTGTTGGCAACTCTGTTACATAAGTTATATGTATGTTTTGGACGGTCATAACGAGCATATCTTGTACCTCGATTGTCAACTGGCAGAATACTTAGGCAGTATCTAAGAGTTGCAGGTAGTTTGTCTATTAATATAAAACTATTTGTTTTTTTGTTTTATCGAAGATACTTAGATTATTTCTATTATATGTTTGTACAGAATTATATTCTCTTGATTCTATAAAGAGTACGTTCTTTTTTTAAGATTTATGCACTTGCCGAGAATATTTGTGTCTTTATAATATTACTAGCTTATGCCCGCGGCTCTGCTCGCGCTAAATTCGGTTATCGGCGAAAGATACCTACCGCAACTTTTTTTCTATATTTTCTGAAATTTAATTCAGCCTATGTGTTAACACAGAGTGTATAAGCTATTTTTATTTAAAACTTTAGCCAAATTGATTCAGCTGTTGAGGCGTGAAAGAGAAGCGATAATACACACACATACACACACGCACACGCAATTACAAACCCAAAAATTTCGCATTTGTGAAGTAGTTAGGATTGTTTTAAGTTTTTCAACCTGAGTTTTGTTAACCCTCTCTTTGCTAATCCGACTCCCACTAGACGATTCTTCCGATTTACAATTGCTAGCTATCTCATCGCCAAATTTCATCGAGATCATTTCAAGTCGTCAGAAGTTTACAAACACATAAACAAGGAGACAGAAAGAGATACTTTCGTATTGTATTAATGATATAGTATGAAATTCAATTTATTTATTTAAATTCTTTCCACATTTTAATTTTCCCGACCGTTTACTAAAGTAACCACTTAAATATTGTTTTAAACGAACGGATACGGACCGAGAACGCACAATTTAATTAAAATTTATGAAACCACAATTTTCTCTGAATTTCATAAAAATCTATTTTATAAAAGCTAGCGCTGAAAAGAGCATAGTAAAATAATTGTATAGAAGTCGAGGTTTTAATTTACTATTTTATTTTCATGCATATTAAAATTTTTTAATCACATTATTACTAATCCTGTAAAAGATAAGTATACTATTATCTTACCTATCGTGTATATACCTTAGACAACAAGGAACCCTCATAGTTTCGCCATTTCCGTCCGTTTGTCTGTCAGCTCAGAGACTAGGTATTGGTAAACATACACACCAAGCCCAGCAATGTGGTAAAACAGAATCTTAAAAATAATTTTCCCTACACGTAAAGTGAGATGTTTTTTTATTCTTGGTTATCCCATAGTATGGGGCATCGTTGCATAGCTCGTTTAAGAACCATTTTTCGATTCAGAAAACCTTATGCGAAATAACTATGCTTTAAAGTGCTAATTTTTGTTAGAGTCAAGTATAGTATATATGAGTTTTTCAAATATCCGCAATAAGTATAATTCTTCGGAACCCTAACTTAATCCGTATACGACACGCACTTAGTCGGTTAATAAATTAAGTTTTTGATTAAGACAAATGCTGCATGGGATTGTTTTCTAACTTATTCAAAAATATGTATAACATACAAAAATTATTAGTATTCGGATACTTTAGTTTCATTTTCAATTGATTGTCAATGGGTAAGTATTATATACATACAAGAAATGTCCCGTTCGTCCCTTAATAGAAAATTGCTTAGAAAGATATTAATGACCACTACTAAGCGTTATTTATAGGTTCATCGTCAGGGCACTCGTGCTCAAGTGACATAATTATAGAGTAGCCCCCAACAAGGGGTTTTATTCCCTCTCAAACCTCGTGTAGCGGACAAAACTTGACATACAATGAAGTACACGTACTTCGTGTTAGACATTTATAAAACTAAATTAATCATCTACCTATATATAAACAGTTGATATAAATATCATGGAATGTAAAAGTTTTGTCATTTTAATAACAAACATTTAAACAAAAAACATTTCCAAAAAAAAATACTTAGTTTATAGGCATAATTTCTTCTTACTTAAAATAACAAAAAAACAGTAAAAGGCACAAGCGTACAGATTATATGTACCTAGTAACTTATATAGACGACAATATTTCCTAAATAACTAACGATACCTCTATGAAGTTAAAGGAACACTGAAGCGTATTTAGTCACTTATTTATGCATAAAATAAATCATATTAATATACTTTTTGTTTCATGAAACTATCTGTACTAGTTTATGAAATATCGTGGTTTATGTAAGTGACTATGTAGTTTTTTTTTTATATACCACTAGAAGGTTTAGGTGTTTTTAGGTGGTTTGTGTATAATGATTGGACTTAATACTGTAGATGAAAGAAGTAAACAGTTTAATGTTAACTTATTCGAAACGCAAACGTAAGTTGTTTGCTTACATAATTCGCATTTGTATTTTCCATTTACGAACTGTAATATAATGACTTAGGTCGTCAAAAGAATATCTCTCTGTGTTTGTAAATTGTTAACGTAAATAGAATATATGCCGGTAACAAGTTAAACGATAAGCGGTGTTTTGCATTTTTGATGTCTTTCTTTGTCGCTCGTTAGACAATTTACCGCAATAATGACTTATTTTATAGATTGAAGGGTTCTTTTAGGGTTTATTCTTGTTTGCATTATTCATTAAATACCTAGTAGCTTTAAGTGCTTTCCGTTAGGAGCTTTAATTGAATCTTCTCGTAAGTTTAAGTGCGGCCACAACCTAGCTTGACGCTATTAAAAATGCATTCAATAAAAAAAATATTAAAAACAACGCTTATATAAAACTAAAAAGGAGAAAATAAGCCTTCATACATCACGCAGCAAAAAAGAGTAAGCACTATTCAACTGTTATACAGCCAAAAGCACACAGATGAAAAGTGCCCGCGCTTTTTTGCTGCGTGATGTATGGGAGGTTTTTATACTTTTTAGTTAATTTTTTTAATAGCGTAGTTTTTAAAGATTTTTTTTTATATTTTTAATTCTATACTTTTAGTCTTTGTTAGAATTACAATTTTGTAAACTAAATTTTTAAACAAAATGAAAAGTTTCAAAATGGCGGTCAATTTGATGTTCGCAATTGAAATATTTTATTATATTTTCTGTTAACCAATGGTTGACTGGTAGAGAATACCTTTAGGCATTAAGTCCTCCATTTGTACATAGTATTTTTATATAGTGTGCAATAAAGAATAAATATATAAATATAAATATTGTATTGTCACCGAGTTTTGAGCTTCCCTGAAAATTTTAGTGTCCTAGCTAGTCGGGAAGGGATCGTAATAACGATTGCAAGCTTTGTTAAGTATTGTAAAGTGCTAGCCAACTATTCTACAAAGCTTAATGGCGGGTCACATAAAACACCAAATATGAGTATTATACAAAAAAAATTCGTAAATTTTTATCACTAACAGAGATTGATATAAGAAAAAAAAATTTTGAATATTTGGAACTTACCAAGTGACACACAGGTTTTTAAAAAATATTTAAAGAACAAGACAATAGCAATGACAATTGAGACAATAACAATCCATTTATATTTTTATATCAAATTAAATTAAACTTACAAAGTTACAATAATTTAATAAAATCTTATACGCATCTCCAATTATCTTAAGGAATCATATTTCATGCGGAATTTACGGTAAAATTGTTACCTAAACCACGGGTTTCCATTATAAAACAGCTTCACATTATTGGTGTTTCCGAGCTCAGGATTACAGCGCGGCATTTTACCCCGAATACGGTAATGGAAAGTCATGGCGTTTTTTTAAATATTACGAGAGAGTTTATTACCGTTGCGTGGTCATCACAGGTATAAATTTACTGACCGTAATTATTTTTAAATGAACGTTGTATATTGATTACGTCAGGTTTGGTCGCAAAGTTATTTTTAATTTGTGGATTTCTTTTAAAAAAAATCTTTTTATTCTAAAACAACACAGTAAAGGGCAACAATAAAGGGCGAAATCAGCTAGGCGTGCAACACTAGGGGCATTACTCTCGCGTTGTTGACACTTTAAAATATATTCACTCACTTCTTATAGAAACTCATTCTGTAGTCCCTAGAGAAAACCTTAGCAAGGATCTCATTTCACAACTTAAACACTCGCGGGAGAAAGTTCCTCTGAAACCGCACTGTTAAGATGAATTCTCTGCCGATTGCGAGCAGTGCGATGGTAGAATGTAGCCGTGTGCCACATTTCAAACAATTTTTATAATAACTTTACAGTAAAAGCGGCAAATCTTTTTCTTTATGTGACTTTTTTCTTTGTAGTAAAATTTTATTTGTTCTAAAGTCATTACATTTGTGTAACTCTAAGAGCTTTATAAGCACTTTTAACGGAAAAACAAAATGCTTTTACAGGTTTTTCAGATAAATATTCACAATAATTATTATACTACGAAATTGAGCTATCAAGGCACAAGTCTAGCCGATGAAAATCCCAAGTACATACATCCCTGCTCTGAAAATACACTCGGTTCGAACGTCACATACAACTCCTAATGACTTATAAAGTCCTAGTACATCAATGTTGCCAACCAACACACAAAATCTTCATAGAAGTAAGAAATACAATATAATGAATATATAGATATAATCCTTCTTCGTTTATGACTCCCTGAAGGTTAGAATCTTAGAAGAAAATAAATTGTACATGTCTTATCTCTATACCATCAATATAAATTGATATTTTCATAGCAGAGATGCAGTCAAAAGATTAACGATGGAGCCAGGACTTGAACTTGCAACTGCTTAAATTCCGTGTAAGTGCTCTACCAATTCGTCTATCTTATTATTATTATCATAGTTTTTGATGAGCTTGGTTCAAATATTTGTTTTAGTCTTCGCAGCTATTCCTTGATGGATTTCTTTTTATACCCATTTGATGGAGAATCGATCAATTCAATTGTTTACAAATACATTTTAGAATTTTAAACATAAATAGGTATATATATTAAGTAGGTATAAATTGTTTGTGTCCTACCTGGCAAGGTGGCATGGGACCACGGGTATCGTCTAGTAGGCAAGAATTTCAGACTAGAATATTTTTTTGTTTTGTACTTTTCAGAGCACATTTTTTCCGAAATCAGGTTTTAATTTTTTTACTTTTATTTTTATTATCTTGGGATTCTATTTTCGTGTGCAGTGGTGCATTACCGCTGCACACAACAAATTTAGCAAGCAACAACTAGTAATATGTTCATGTTTGAAATGTGCTAATTGAGCCCTTTTATTTGATATCCCACACGGCATATTCCAAAGATATTTTTACCCGACTGCGCCAGAAGGAGGGTTGTGTTTTTCAAGTGTATGTATGTATGTATATTTCTTTGGGACGCTCAGAAGCCTAAACGGCTATATGGATTTTAGCTTAAGAGGCATCTTGAGATTTGTCTCAATTGTGAAAGTGAGAATAAATAAAATTCTTAAAATGACAGAATAGTGGTTTCTATGTGCTTTAATGTGCAAGCTTAAAAAAATTTTTTTCAATACCCTCCAGTTCGGTATAAGAAAGAGCTTAAAAAGGCGAGTATGAAAATATATTACACTTGTAATGAAATAGTCAAGCGCAAGTTAAAAAAAATCGGAAAAAATTACGCTAAAAAGCTATGAATAAAATTAAATATTTAAATAAATAAAAAAACCCGACTACAAAAACAAATATTTAACTAAGTATAAGCAGACGGGACTTATTTTAATGCAAGTGCAAATAGTGTACAGATTTGCTCACACTATAGTAGTTACCTAAAAATGAGTTTCGCCAGCTTATAGTTTAATATTTGGTATTTTTTAATTTTTGTTTACTTCCTAATGTTTTTTAATACAGGACTTTTTAGTCCTCCAGAGAGCACCATATTGAACTTAATGTGACATTACATATCCTATAATCAGCGGACCCTCAAGACACTTCTGAAGATGCCTCTTCTAATGATAGGTAAATTTTTACATACACACTTACATTTAAACATACATACACCTGTAAACTTCGGCACATCTGTTTCGAATTCCACATAGAGTAACATTTATGTAAATATTGTGCAATTCTAACAATATGGGTCGAATCGATCACCTCCTTTTTAAAGAAACACAAAAAGAAAACAACCGACATTCACACTGAAGACGCGACTCTGCTAATAGAAAAAGTTAATTCATCGTTTTTTTTATATCGATGGGAAAAATACGAAACAAAAGTTTGTTTGGGAATCTTGTTTTTTTTTGTAGTTTTAAACAAAAAAAAATGTTTGTGTAGACTTTTGGTTAGAAATCAAAAATGACATGTTTTGACTTTTTTAAAAATCATCCCTTTCTGTGAAGTTGCAGAAAAAAACACCAGTTTACTACATTAACGACGCCTTAGTGTGGCTCCACTACCTATAAGTCTAATTAGCTGGCTAATTGCTAAGGCACAGCCGAAGTCGTTGGGTCTAGGAACTTGATATTTGGCAAGTACCTAGCCTACCTGCTATGTAGCTTTCAAATACAACACGACACAGACATATTCCTCGAACAATAGAAAACGCTGAAAAGATATTTAATGAATAGTTAGTATTTTACATTTTTTTACCTTTTTAAAATACGCTTTGTACGAAGAAGAAATAAATCATTTATAGTGCCGGCGCTAGTGTGCAGTATACGGGGCCTTAATTTACTAAAGTGTATAAATACACAACAGCCGATAGGAAATATGGCTGCGTAATAATAACGTCGCCATCCACATAGCGTGTCCTGCTTTTACAGTAAACGTTGTATTTTACCCTTCTGGTTTCGAAACGATTTTGCATTTTTAATGTTTTCCTTTGTCGCCTCGCCTGCTTGACAATTTGCCGCAATGGCTTATTTTATGGAGGGTTTCTTAGTTTAATTTTGCTAACGTTATTTATCACACTAGCGTGTACAGTTCACAGCAGAAAAATAACTAACTTTTTATTTTGTCTCTAACACTTATGTCTTGCGAAACACATGTTTCAGAATTGAAATAATACATTCTAAACAGCTCTATTAGTAAATCATAGGTGCTTTCCTAGTCCCTATATTAATGTCGCACGCAAAGTGTCATGCAGTAAATAATAAATATTTGACGTCAATTTGATAAAATGTCTTTAAACTGCAAACGGGGGGTATTTTCTTAATAAAAACCGCTCAGGTGCGAGTTGGGCTCGTGTATTATCTGAAGGTACACAATCCTCGGATTCACATATCTTTAAAGTTAAGCAGCCGTGGCTAGACCATGCCCATTTTTTTTATCTATAGTGAACTAACTTATACATTTATACTTATATGACTTTACTAGATACAAAGTATTTTTTTTTTATACCACTAAGGTGACAAACAAGCCAACAGTCCGCCTGATGGTAAGCGGTCACCGTAGCTTGCAACACTAGGCGTATCACTCGCACGTTGCCAGCCCTTCAAAAATCTTATAACTTCTTTCTTGAAGAACGCCATACTGTACTCCTTAGAGAAAACCTTGCTAGGGAGCTCATTCCACAACCCAAGCGTTCACGAGAGGAACTTTCTCTAAAACCGCACTGTAGCGACCATTTCGGTTCAAATGTGTGACAATGAATTCCCTGCTGACGGCGAGCGGTGCAATGGTAGAAAGTAGCCGTGGGCATTATTTAGATTCTAAATTTTAGAACAATTCCTCAGAACACATCCTATTGTACAAGCGGTAGAACACTCACAGGGAGACAAAGTCTCTCCTCAGACTTAAGGGTTCGATACGGCAAGTGAGTTTGGTATCGTCGACAATTCTCACAGCCCGTCGTTGAACCGAGTCAAAAGGGCCATATAATGTCATCTAGATCATTATACAAATAAATCTAATAAAAATTACTTTTATGAAAAAATAAAACCGTATGCCTACATACCGATATTTGAATTAATTTCCGTTACCTACTATCTGCAAAGTTAGCTGTATATTTAGCTTTAAGCACCAAGAAACACTCCAATCCCAATCTACCCATGACAGAGAATCGGGAAGACAGATATTAATGACTCCTACTGAGTACTGAACGTTATATATGGGTCCCTCGTCACTGCACTGGTGCTCAAATGACGTGTAGTGTAGTGTCGAACAAGGGATCCATCTGACCCTCAACCCTCTTACGTAAATCACAACTTAACGGAAACATACGTGTAGGTAGTACAATACATATCGCACCACATCAGGGCACCGATCTTTTCTTGTTGATGGACGCTTAGGATATAGTCCACTGGGCTCACCTAATGCGAATTGACAGATGTTGTCGAGCTTAGAGTCAATCCATTGTCAGAATTTTAAAACCACCCATAGCTTCTCTTACTTCGCTTAATGACTCATATGACAATACCGGAACAGTACCGAAAGTTTAACGTGCCCTCTGAAGCACACAGAAGCTTAGAATAAATAACCCACTATGGATGTCGCACTCATCCAATGAATGAGCCCGGTCGACATTGCTTACCTGCATATCGTTTTAAAGTAGCAAAAAAACTGTATGAACACCGGTAATAATATACGTAACAAATGTTTTACATAACTCTATACCCTGCCGTGTTTCAATTTACTTTTACTTTGTCTTCTCTTATCAGCCTCATACGTCCCCACTGTTGGGGCACGGCCTACCCTCAGCGAGAGTGATTTGGGCCATAGTCCACACGCGGGCCCAAGAGGCCTACAACTGCGGCTCGATTCCGTAAAATGACAGCTTACAATTCTCGTTTGAAATCCATAGAAATAAGATATACATTGCGGTTTCGGGCAAAAGGTTAGCAATCTTTTACGGAATCGACCCGCTGATATCAGTTTCAAGCCAATTTCATGGTAAGCTTAAACTCGATTTATATCGGTACTCCTAAACCAAATTGCGATTGGATTGAAATTGAGATTGCACGCATTTCGGAATCACAAACCACAAAATATAAAAATAATACTGAAACTAATAAAAATTAATGTGAAAGTTAAATCTAGCGCTAGTTTTGTTTTGTTTATTTAGAATTTTGATATTTCAGATCATCGTACCTAATTTCACTATCGATCCGATGGCTCAAAGAGTACCGATTCTTAATATGTATTTGTATAGGATTTTAGTTCCGAAATTGGCCACCAAATTCCGTTCTCGATTGGGCGCTACAACAACGTTCAAGAGTACCAATTTAGTAGATTTCTCGACCGCCGTAGGATTTTACGATTAAAACTGATATCAGTTGTAGGCCTCCAGTGCGGATTGTGGACCTCACATATGTCTGTTTTCTAACGATGTTTTCCACCGTTAAGCTAGTTTTGTGAATAGTTAATGTACTTAATAAATTAAGAAAAAGACTCATTGGTACACGCGGGGCTTGAACCTCCACCACTCAACACGCAAGGGAAAATCGAAACCCTTAGACCACCACCTACCACTTTGTACAATTCAATAATATACCATTTACATAAATGTGTTCATGAGTTGTATCTAAAATCGCCTTTTCACGTGTTCACATAGAGGGGGCTATAAAGTAGGGTGTATCACTCAGTCACAAAATTCAGACACACAAAATTCACAATTGCGCCCTTTTCATGAAAATATTTTGCTCCCTTGTAAAACAATCTACTATTGCTAACTGTAGACCTTTTTTAAAATCTATCGCTGCATATACATACATTAACATTTGATACAAAAAAATCGTAATGACAATTTTTTCAAAAAATTACAAATGTAATTTTATAAATTTCTCTAACCTTACGTGAAACTCAGTTGACTTAGTTGTTACAAGATAAGTCGGTTATGTATTTTAAATCCCATAGCGATTAAAAGCTTAAAAGCTCCTTACGTAATATGTTTTTATCTCGTAATAAAGCTTAAAATGCTTAAATGATACATAACTACCACGATAACAGAGCTTTGATAAGACAATTTAATGCTTATACTAGCTCAGAGCGGTGTCTCTGCTCGCATAATCTTTTGAAATGAAGATTCTTTTCCACCACACAATTTTGCAACTGATGTAATTAGTGGCTAACATTCTGCATAGACCATACATATCGCAAAAAGTTGTATCTAATTTCTTTAACATGATAGCGAAATAATTGATTGAGTATGAGCGAGCAGGGCTAGCATCCTAAGTGAAATAATATAAATCACAATCACTTATTGGACTCGTATGATGGATACTTGAGAGATACTCCAAGTCATCTACGACTGGCACTCGTAGACCACGAGAAGCAGTGAAATACTAAATAAAACTTTTACATGGAGCTTATTGCAAAATGACTCGAGCACTCTTGACTTGGGTATTCGAGAAAAGAATGTATGCAAGTTGATCTTACTTCTCTAGACCCGTAAAAGTACGTACTTCGCTCCCAAATTCTGTCTGGCATACTCGGGACTGTTTCCAATAACCTCCCTGATCAGTTTTTACGCTAAAAGTTGATCAAATCAAGCGAAAGATAACGTTTCTTCCATTATCCATTACGGAGTTCGTAGTGTGGTACGAGCACCACTCCTGACTGCTGCACCAGATCACAAAGTCGATATACGTATAATCAAGGTGTCACTACAAATTGAATTACACTGTGTGTATCAATACGATAATGTAACAAGTACAAATGCGATATACCTACTGAGAAACACACACTAAGCACAACTTTAATTAAATATTTTTTTATGAATTACCTAACTTCATATAGGCTCACAAAAACCGACATAATAGTTTTGTAGTCTTCACTTTCCTGTGTTACTTCCACCAAAATAAAAGCTCCGCAAGCTTTCTGAAAATGTGCTTTAGTAAATTGAAGTGATTGATCGCTCTTCTCCGCTAAAATTGTATTTAACCTGTTACAGAGATGCTTTTTAGTTTATTAAACCTGTAATATTTTTAGGGGTTGATTTATACGTAATAGCGCCCAGAAATTGTGTACGTTCTCAGAAAAGGCCAGGTCAGGAGTACTCGGAACCGTAGGAAATGTATGAAAGCATTGATGCGTATAGATGAGGCAAGAGAGGTATGCCAGGATCGTAGCAAGTGGCAGTCTTTGGTCTCTGCCTACCCCTCTGGGAAACATTTTCGAACGTAACTCAACTGTTAAGAAATATAAGATATAATAAAATGGTGTATTTATCTTCTTCCATTAAAAAAATCATGTAAATCCGTTTTGTCATTAATAATTTATTACTGCCTAATTTCTGAGCCTCTTACGAAAGCCGAGACCTTTAATTCCCCGTTGGCCATTGTCCTAAGCCGAGCTATTAATATAACAAAGGGTTCAAATATAAACAAGAATAATTATACACACAAAAATGTTTCATAAAATATTATTTTAAAATATCTACGCACCTATTTTCTTACTCCATTTATCGACGCTGCTGACGTAAATGTTTATTTTATTCAAATTTTACACACAACACAGTACCATTTTAAAATAGGTATATAATTAACTAAAAAAGTCTAACACAAAGCATTTTATAGAAAACAACACTACTTAAGTCACTAACTAAGAGAAGAGAGATTGTACTGATTTACTTAGAGAAGATAGACTGAAAGAGAGCGAGTTACGGGACATAAACATTGTGATGCAACGCGCAACAGGGTGGAGCGACGTACCTGAGGACGGTGCGGGTACGGGTTGGCTACGGGTTTACGGGTACGGTACGGATTAAACGGTGCTAGCCGCCGCGTCGCTCCACGCGGACTAACGTTCTTGCAACAACTCGTAACATCACAACCCTCGGTCGCCGCGCGCCGCTTTCAGTGTGACCACATTCATTTAATTTATTTATCCATCCTTTAAGGTGAACTCGGTCATTGCCAAGTTTTGAAAGAGGAAATTTGCGTTTTAATACCCGATTAAATGACAAATATGTTTGATTATGACAAGCTTAAAATTTTGAGGAATGTAGATGGATTTTTTTTCTCACTTTTTAAGTCCAAATAATACAAAACTCTATTCTGTTTTACATTTCTACATTGTAAGTAAGTATTTTATGTACTAGCATAGCCCTAAGTAATTTAACTAACAAGATTTGATAAAAATGTCTAATTGAATGAATTTAAATATTTAAAAAAGCGTAGTTACAAATTTTTGAGATGCATTCTTTAAAGTCATATAAATAAACATAGTTCGCCTCAGCCGTTAAACACCTCGAAGGTGCACAAACGTCTCCTTCGAGAAGAAGGCTTAGGCCTTGGTCCACCGTGCTGGCCCAGTGGGAATTAGCGGACGTTTGTTGAGCTAGTGAACACTCGACTGTAAGAGTTGTCAAACTGTCCATAGGGGCCTCTGACTTGGCTTAAAGACTGCTGGCAGAACCAGGACTGGCGGTCGGTACCAACCGAGGAGCTCCGAAAAATGCGCTACTAGGCAATTAACCATCCAGGTACCGACCACGCCCGAAGTTGCTTACCTTTGCTCACAGTTTCTACTAGATAAATGCGACTAGGCCCCGAACTCCTCAACATACAAACAAGATATACTAAGATTTTTTCACTGAATATTCAAATTTTTATTTAAAACAAAAACCCATTCTGGAAAACATTCTGATGTATATCGATTTTGTGTTCAAAAACCCGTAATATTTGCATTGACGCTTGCAACCCAGTTTTCCCGCTCCACACCCCGTCGGCCCAGGCAGCTTCCGAATAATGAATCTGGGGGGAAATGTCAGAGGGGGGGAAATGCGGAAAGGCCGGAAGTTACGGGCCGAAGCTTCTATGCCAGGAACACGAGACACAGGAACCCGGCTCAAGCGTGTACCTGTTAATGCATCCCCACATGCGCTTTGTTGCGAATGCTTTGAGTACTAATGCTAACCCTCGCGGGAAAATGGAGATTGACTTTTCATTAATGTTTTAACCGTTGGTTGTGGCTTTTAGAAATTGAGTGTGTAATTTTAAAGTTACTCTATTTTAGTTGGCTTGTTTTAGGGTTTGTGTGCTCTGTAGGTCTGTAAGTGTAGCACTTTTAGAAATTTGAAATTTGGTCAGTTGCGAGTTAGAATTTATTTTTAGATATTAATTTTCAATTAGGTACTTATTTTAGTGTTTGTTGACTGAGACCAGAATATAAGTGATATTAACTACTCGTATAATACGAGTTTCGTATATGATTTTGTTTTTTTTTTTTAATTTTATTTTTTACTGCAAAACGCAGAAGTACAGTAATAGTCTTTCCAGTATTTTAAAGTCTTTTATAGAAAAATGTCTTTCATTGCATGCGCAGCGGAAACTATTGATGAAAGAACAAACATTTTTTTACAATTTAAAAAAAAATATCAATATCTATAAAAAACTTCGCGATACCATACATCCAACTATTGTAGTTATGTCACTATAACTACTTTTTTACATTCAAAAAATTGATAGAAATGCCGACCAAAATCAGACCATGTTATGCATAGTTTTGTATTATTCCTTATACAAATAAATCATTTCGTATTCAAAACTGTTTCAATACCTGTAGATTACTTTTTAAATTATTCAAATCGAACAATCCATTCAAAAGATATTACGAATTTAACAATGTCAATATAAACAAAATACTTATAGAAAACTGCTTTTTGTTGGTAGGTTTTTTATATGTAATTATTTTATATAGTCTGTATTTTTATATTTCTATTTTGTATATTTCTCTGATGACAGTCCTGCGCCCCTTATAGATAACATTCCTTCTTTTCTTTTAAGTCTTACCTAATATTTACTTAATTTTTGTCATGTGTAATTCTCAAATCACTTTTAAAAAAAAGAGAGTTGAGCTTCTGACCTCTATTATGGGGTAGTTTTAATCTTCTGTAGATGCTTCACTAATATAAAACATCACAAGTAACATTTTAGCGTTAGGAAAAGCTGTAGTGGACCTTATTTTCGGTTCTGCTTTATTTATAAATATTAAATAAGTGCTACTGTTTATCTACGAACATTGCAACATTTTCATCACGAAATGTAAGTATTGTTGATTAACAGTGTTCTTGAAGTGTAATATTAATTATTAGTGCGCTTGCAAGTTTAATGTGATTGTGTATGATACACGATTTTTCGATTCAACTTTGACGCGCCCTAAAAAAATATGATTTTAAGGAAAAAAAAGTAAAACAACTAAAAGTACTAATAACCTAAAATAGTTTTTAGACATTCAATTTCAAATGTTGGTCAGTTTTAGTGACTGTATACATAAACTTTTTAAAATAATTCGGAAAATTTAGGTACCACGTTATTTAAAAGTGATTTCGTATAAATAAATATTTACTTTTTTTTTGACATAAAGTGATTGAAGATGGCGATATTTATCTTAAAGATGCAGACTTTTCTTAAATCTATTACGACACTCGAAGGACTACAACGCCGGTAGTCAAGAGTATTATGTGACCTTTGGTTGGCATAAGAGAGGAACTACGCACTTAGCGAAGACATCTACCTGCAGCGGAGAGTAAAATACCGGCTTTAGCTTTACCTATATACCTTAAGATTAGGGTTCTTAACGAAGTAGTGAAATCCCAAATTTTAGCTCAGTTCGATAAATGTTTTCATAATGTAAGGTTACACTAACTGGAAAAAATATTTAACTTCTTTTTTACAGTTCTTATACAACCTGTAGAGCTAAACCTATTTCATAAGTGAACTGTATCACTTTTAGTGACAACCGAATCCATTATCAATCAATAGCAAACTCTAAGCTTCAAAATTACCTGTAACCGCTAAATTATTTGATGGCATTTACACGAAAAACGTTAAACACAAAGTAAACGTACGAGTCTATCAAAAACTTAGGTCAACTTTAAGAAAACTCGCAAAGACTAACCCATTTCTTTTATCTACAGATAGAGATGCCCAGAAATTTTAGTTAATGAAAAAAATGGTGCATCATCAAATACATCAATAATTTTCTGAGTCGTTAGCGACCAATTTGTACATCAGAAAACTTGACAAAGACGTACCACGACGCAACAATCCATCATGGACATCGCATGACTAGCGACAATCAATCATACAAGACGTATTGATTCAGGTCGAACTTAATATATCATGTATCTACACATGGTAATGGGAAACGTTTTAAATCAATTTTAAATACAAATTTGTAATAATGAAGCCACACTAATTATCGCATTTTGAAGCACTAAGTCACAACTTAGCATCCTAATTTTATAATGACATATGTCGCTTGCCCCTTACGACATGCGCATTGAGTCGGGGCTATTAAGACTTAGAGAGCCCCAAAGCCTAACTATAAAGACTTAGTGTTGCCCCAGAGCCCATCTATAAAGACTTATTGTAGCCCCAGAGCCCAACTATAAAATTGTAAAAGTATTAGCACCTGGCCATAGAATGCTGACGAAAAAAGAAATCTAACCAAATGTTTTATCTATTATTTTTCAATTATATTGTATATATTCATAGATTGTCCTTCTATTTATTTAACGGTTCCTAATAATGAAAGGTATTCACGATTTAATATTTGTAAATCAAACCAAAAAGATTTTCTTCGGTAGCAAGTACCACACGAGCAACTTCTCTTGTGATTTTTTTTTTATATTGGAGAATTTATACGATAAGATTATTATCGCGTCTTTAAAGAAATCAGTTTCTTAGCGATAAAAAACAAACCGCTGGACCAATTTTGCTCATACTCTTAAAATCTAAGTCATGACGTGGCGTATCGATTTATATGGACAAATATAAATACCGCAAACCTTCCTCAACACTTAACCAAAATAAACAAATGACAAGTGACATCGCAATACACTTCGGAGGATATTACTTTACGGTACTTGAAACAGTCATGTTATTTTGCCGTAAATACCGTGCATTTACTTTACGGCTAAAGTTGGTAGCGCCGCTATTATGCCTCAAAACTCATGGTTCTTTAATCGAAAGCAATACAGTGGCGCTAGCGGCTTCTATATTTTTATCCCAGTCGAGAGTTCTCACGAGAATAGGTTTTACTGCGGGTAAAACCACAGGAAACGTCTAGTTTTATATATAAACAACAAAGATTGCCCTAAACGTGAAAGCCGCTTTTAATAAAAATAGAAAATGGATTGGTTTAGAGCCCATCTACAGGATCATTAAAACGAAGACATAAATCCACAAAGTGATACCTAGACATAATAGATTGCTAATTTACGTTCAATTTGACGCAGTGTTTAAATAACTCCTACTTACCGCCGATGCCTACGCATATTTATTTTAATAATTTGTGAGAGATCGCCTACGGAGCGGAGTCGAGCAGAGTAGCAGTAAAGTTAACTTTTTTTCCATATAATGAGCAGAAACTTTTAGATTGTGATAACTTCGAGTAGTTATTGTTAAAATGAAATTAATAAAATTTATGAAAATCTAGAAATACACATTCACATCCCAACAATGAGCCTGTTTTCTCGGAAGATTTAAATAAAACCGCCAGACGCAGCACTAGTCAGGGGGTACACTTGTTTTGATTCGCCTATTGACAATAACGTACTAAACGCATGTCTTATCATTGAAATAGATAAATTAATGAAGTTAATTAAAAATATTAAAAAATATATTATCATGCCTATCAAATATTGTGCATTCGCGAAATACACTTTAGATAGTCGATACAAACAAGAAGGTATAACATTTGTACCATTTATTAAACCTCAAGCTTCGGTTATCGGCGTGGAACTCCTTAATTAACTCCAATAAATTAATTTATTAGTAATACCAATGAATTGCTATAGCATGCTTTAGGTTCAACAATAGTTCGTTAAACTCTGTTATAATTATTCCCGCAGGAACTTTTGAACTTTTAGGTATAAAAAGTAGCCTATATGCTATTTCAGGACCTAACCTTTATTTATTCCAAATTTTATCCTGATCCGTCCAGTGGTTGAAGCGTGACTGAGTAACAAACATCCATCCAGACATACAAACTTTCACATTTATAATATTAGTAGGATATTAAACACTTTTTTTAGTTAATTTTTTTATAAAATAAAACACTTAAAGTTGTACCTAATAAAAACTGTATCAGTTGAGTGTAAGTACCAGAACACTGGGTGCTCGTATCTCGTAGCAAGTTCTACGTGGTCGGACGGCGTAGACCTTTAGTACTACTCACAGTCGCAAGCAATCGCAGCCCTTTGTTTATTTTTTTAAAGGAATTTTTAAATAAAAATCACGCGTTGGATATACAGGAAAGTAGCTTGATTAAAACAAAAAAACCGTTTAATTGCTTTGGCGTAGTATTTTATTTATATACAGTGAGGTTATTTTATTCATTTAATTTAGCTTTTAATTGCTTACTACGCTGCTACGTTTTTCGTCGTATTTGCAACATCTAATCAGTCTATGCCTGGGATATTCTATTTCGTTCTTCCATCTCGATTGTGGTCTGCCTCTAAGTCAACGTCCGTGAGGGCCTTTCCACGGTGTCATTTCGAACGTCTGGCGAAAGATAGAGCTTCAATAACTTTTTTAGTTATTATTATGTTGTGCCGTACTCTGTCCTTCAGTTTGATGTTTAGTGAGCTACATTCTAGTGCTCTTTGGCAAGACGTAGATTTTCTGCTAGCTGTAGAGTCAAATATCCAAGTTTGGCAGCCGTACGTTAAACAGGGTAAGAGGCACGAGTCCATGATTTTTTTTTCCATTTCAAGTTCATGTCCGATTTAATTACGTCTTCGTAAGCCTCATATTTCCAAATGATTACAATACGCCTCTCTATCTCTTCACTATTGTTCCCTTTACGAAAGCTTTCTTTTTCCCTAAGTAAATATATTCATCTACGTAATCTACGGCCGTGTTAATTGCATAAATTGTTTTTTTCGAGTGGTTAGACATCAACTTTGTTTTTGTTGTGTTTATCTCAACGCCAATACTTGTACTAACTTCATTAGGGTTTTTCAGCATGGATTGAATTTCTACGGGGTCTTTCGAGAACAGCACGATGTCGTCTGCAAACCAAAGATGATAAAGACCTGTTGTGCCTATTTTTAAGACTTTTTTGGTCCAGGGCAGATGTTTCATTATGTCTTGGAGCACTGAAATGATCAGCCTATGCAGTTTTTTATTGTTTGGCCTGAGCTTTCCAGTTTGACTTTACTTGTGCAACTTTCATAGATATTCTTTACAATGTTAATGTATTTCTTGTAGCTTTCCAGATACTTCTATGGAATATGGAACCGAATGCTTTTTTTTAATCAACAAAAGCCAAGGACTTCGAAATTCGTACTATTTTTCAATTATTTGTTCAAGAACAAGTACGTGGTCGGTAGTACTGAACGATTTTCTAAAGCCAGTCTGTTCCTTTAGTTAATTAGCCGGCTATTTAGCATCAAATATTTAAATCTGATTCTTAGACAAAATATTTGACAAAATGGGTTTTCTCCAAAAATATTTCCATTTATTTAATTAGTAGTCCTTACTTAGTAACCTTTCTCATAATTTTGAAAATTGTCATGAAGTAATGCAGTGCACAAAAGCTTTTATTATTACTTAATTAAATTGAGCAGATACACACTGTCAGGTTCCCACAGTAGAACATGCGGAATTCCGCAAATACGTGGATCTTGCTTCCAGGATCACAAAAATCTGCGGGATTGGATGCCCTACGTACTACTATCCTCACTATTAGGTGCTGGTGCAGCTGACGTTCAGATTTCCCAACAATTGAACAAGAACTACCTTCGGTATTAATATAATCAGGTATAATATGGCTTTCCCATTTGCACCCCCGCCTCCCATACGATTTAAGATATAAGATTCTGTACCACCACCACATAATCCTTTTCAAAAAACTTTGATATTGTATCAATTTAATATTAAAGTGGCCTTAAAAATAATAGTCATAATCATGGCACAATTCAAGTATAAATCAACGATTGGAATCTTTTGAACAGATAGACATAACCAAAAGAGATGTTTAGATCGCCTCTAAAGTTTCAAAGTCATAATTCAGTAAAATAAAAGAGACATAAAGTACACATGTCATTACGCAGATATTTTAATTTTTACATATGTCTAAAACTGAATCATTAACAAAAAAATCATGATATACCTACTTACATTTTGCTGTAGAACAAAATATAACTAAAATAATAATGATTCCAATTTTTTTGTGTGTATTCTTAGTACACACAAAAAAACTACACCTTTTGTCATACCATATGAATAATAAATATAACCGCTGAGCAAGGGATACAGTAACATTTTTAAGGACCCCTTTCTTTTCAAAATTTTGTAATATGTTTTCTTTTCAAGATTGGATGATCGCCAAGAAAGTTATCTGCGGAATATGTTTTGAAATATTGCTGAGTATTATTTAGCATTATAAGCATCATAAACTTTACTACTACATTATTGCTAGTGCATAGTAGTATTGCTTTATCCACTGCTTGGCTTAGCATTCGTTCGTTTCAGCCGAAAGACGTCCATGGTTAAGCGTTAATATTAGTTTTTTAATCCTGTTGGTTATTTAGTAATTTTTAAAGCAAAATTTTATAAAAAAATTTGCTTTAGTGACAAAATAGTTTTACTTCTCTTAAGTGTTTTATGAAAGTGTGGTTTTAGATATTCTAAAGTGGCCTTTGATGAAAATAAAAATTCTTTGTCGTTTCCGGTAAGAAAAATCAGTCAAGTGAATTTAGGACAAGAATAGGGAATAGGATATGGTTGGTAGCTATTCCATACCAGTCACGAATCTTCTCCATGAAAACCATTTCAATGCGCCAAGTTCCGTGGTGATCGGTCAAAAGTAATGGAGTTCATCTATCTAAGACTAAAAGATATATATTAAATATGTATAAATAGATGTAAGTATATATAATACGACGTTGCTTAACTTCGCTTATCGTTTCCGATAGACGAATACGACTGGGCCACGCCTTCCTCCTAAATAGGTGGGAACTAACTTGAACTACTACTTTACACTTAGAAAGGTCAGTCGAAGGTATGAATAACAATTTTAAGTCTTGATCCTAATAACCCAAAATTTATTCTTTACCAATTTTAGTCGCCCTCACTATTGACCTTAATGGTCTACTTTGTTGGCACACTGGCCTAGCCATACCTTGAACGAGGGAACCTTTGGGCGAGGTCCATCACACCGGCCCTGTGCCAAAGAAAAAAAAATAGTCACTGCGGATTGTTGTGGAGTTCACATACGCCTACACGCCTAGGGTTAAACGTCAGTCCTCAGAATGGTAGGCAACCACGACGTTTATTGCAGATAGAACTACCAGCCGCACTACTGGTAGTGCTGTTTACAAATGCTAGCACCACCATGGCACCGTTCAAATGTTTTATAGTACAATCGAGGAAAAAAATACAAAAAGAAACCGGCCAAGTGCGAGAAGGATACGATAAGGTACGATCTAAGAAGATTGACACAACTAGTGCGGTCGGTGGGATATGTCGAGCGTTTATAGTCGTTTTAGTTTTTTATTTTCAATATTATTGCAAATGATAGGTGTCAAATTAGAAAAATGATCGATCTCATCAAGATCTTCATTTTAGATGACAGCTGTCAAACTAGAAAAGGCTTCATCTCTGTAACTAATCATCTTAGACTGGCAGTTTCTTTACAGAAATAATAGATCTCAAGATCTTTACTTTTGATGACAGCTGTCAAACTATAAAGAGCTATATCTCTCTAACTATTGATCTTAGACTAGCAGTTTCCTTGCAGAAATGATAGATCTCATCAAGATCTTTATTTCAGATGACAGCTGTCAAAATATAAAGATTTGGTGTACTCAACAGAGCGATGCAGTACTTCACGTCGGGGCAAAGGTTGTTACTTTACAAGTCGCAAGTTCGGCCCCATATGGAGTACTGCTGCCATCTCTGGGGAGGTGCACCCGGATACCAGCTTGGCCCTTTTGACTCGGTTCAACGACGGGCTGTGAGAATTGTCGACGATTCCAAACTCACTTGCGGTATCGAGCCCTTGTGTGTGTTCTACTGCTTGTACAATGGGTTGTGTTCTGAGGAATTGTTCAAAATGATGCCCACGGCTACTTTTTACCATCGCACCGCTCGCCATCGGCAGGGAATTCATTCTCACACTTTAGAACCTAAATGGTCGCGTACAGTGCGGTTTCAGAGAAACGTACTCCTGCGAACGCTTAAGTTGTGGAATGAGCTCCCTGCCAAGATTTTCTGCAAGGACTACAGTATGGAGTTCTTCAAGAAAGAAGTTATTAGATTTCTGAAGGGTCGGCAACGCGCAAGTGATAACCCTAACCCTAACTATTGACCTTTGACTAGCAGTTTCCTTATAGAAATGATATCAAGATCTTCATTTTAGATGACAGCTGTCAAACTAGAAAATAAAGACCTTGATGAGATCTATCATTTCTGCAAGGAAACTGCTAGTCTAAGATCAATAGTTAGGGAGATATAGCTCTTCCTAATTTGACAGCTGTCATCAAAAATAAAGATCTTGATGAGATCTATCATTTCTGCAAGGAAACTACCAGTCTAAAATCAATATTTAGGGAGATATAGCTCTTTCTAGTTTGACAGCTGTCATCAAAAATAAAGATCTTGATGAGATCTATCATTTCTGCAAGGAAACTACCAGTTTAAGATCAATAGTTAGGGAGATATAGCTCTTTCTAGTTTGACAACTGTCATCAAAAATAAAGATCTTGATGAGATCTATCATTTCGGCAATGAAACTGCTAGTCTAAGATAAATAGTAAGGGAGATAGAGCTCTTTCTAGTTTGACAGCTGTCATCGAAAATAAAGACCTTGATGAGATCCATCATTTCTGCAAGGAAACTGCTAGTCTAAGATCAATAGTTAGGGAGGTATAGCCCTTTCAAGTTTGACAGCTGTCATCAGAAATAAATAATGATTAAAAATTTAGCTAAAAAAATAATAAGAAATGAAAAAAAAATCTAGTGATTAACAAATCAACCCTGGCATAATGAGTATAATAAGTAATTTTCTTCACGACTGTACTTTTAAATATTTGAATGTCTGGTAGTGCTGTTTTTTGTAAACTGCACTACCACTAGTGCGGCTGGTAGTGCTATCTGCAATAAACGAACCACGAGACCAGTAGGCCACTAGCACCACTAACTAATTTATATATAAAATTTTAATACCTAAATGGATTTAATACTTATTCGATTTTGTGGACATGTATCAAGTATTATAAAAAGGACCGTAATAATCTCAGTTACTCGTATAAGTTATTACTTTTTTTAGTTATTATTATTATTATTTATTAATAATAAATATAAAGTAAGCAAAATTAAGCAAAGCTTGTGTTATAGATACAAGAAATCTGATAAAAATACATATATATTACTTTTTTTGTAAATACATAGATAATATATATAGAAAACACCCACGTCTCAAGAAAAACACAAATAACAAATGTTTGTTTTGTACGGGAATTGAACCCACGCCAAGCAGTCGGGTCATTACCCACTGAGCCAGGGTGCCGAAAACAAGTAAAAAAACCGGCCAAGTGCGAGTACACTCGTACATCTCGTTCAAACCAATTTTCGGTGGAATTTTGCATGGTAATGTACATCATATATTTTTTAGTTTTATCATTCTCTTATTTTAGAAGTTTCAGGGGGGGGGGGGGGACACACATTTTACCACTTTGGAAGTGTCTCTTGCGCAAACTATTCAGTTTAGAAAAAAATTATATAAGAAACCTCTATACTATTTTTGAAGACCTCCAAAAGGGAGCTCCAAATAATCTCTAGAATTTTCGATCCAAATGCTCATAACTTAAGTATACATTTTAGTATGATTACAAGAAAATCCAGTGTCTAAGTAATTACCCAATTCAGAAGTTGTCAGCTTCAGAGGCAGATGTCGAAAAGCCTACATTTGGTTATAATTATTCGGTCCATTTGCCGCTCACTGAACCGATCCGAATTGGCAATAAGGGCCCGTTCTCTCTCCTTGCCAATTAAAAGTGAATTATGTAATATCTTATTTTTATATTTTATTCTTCTATCAAATGTCACAAGGTTATTTGAAACTTCGATATCTTTGAAAAGATGAGTACTTACATTAGTTACATTACATTACGTAAACAATTTTTAAACAAAAAAATTTCCGCTTTAAATCCACTAAACAGTAAAAAATAAGCCCCTATAAAAGTATCATATAGCAGAACATTCAGCTAAATGTTTTATTCGCCGGTCGAAGTCGGTTACCAAAATAAAGACAAGTAAATACAGGTAAATAAGTTTTGTTGGCAGCAAAGAAGCAGTCAGTATGTCTGCTTACATGTTGACTTTAAAGTGAGATATCTAATTTAATTGAATCATTAGGACCTTATTACTGTCTTAAATTTAGTAGAATTATCTGAATTATTAGCTTGAGGTTGGGTGCCAAAGTGGACCTTATAAATATACAAACACAAGGCTGTCAGTCAGTCATCCAACTCGTAGAATAGAGCTCTTGCGTTGTTTTTTCTATTCGCATTTCTATAGCAGTAAACATAAAAGACAATGGTAATATTCTGTTGCGCGTTTTAATGTACAAAAAACCGACAAAGTACGTGTCGTTTTACGCGTAGTGTAGAGTTCCGTAGTAACTGCAATTTAAATAAAAAAAGGGTCAGTACCTATATTGAATTTAATTTAGTTAAATTTTTGATACTATTGCATTAAAGATAATGGTTTGTTTAATGTTATTTAATAGATAATTTATTGTAGTTTGTTACATTCTTAAATACAAGAATAAATAAGTGTTAAGTATAACTTTTGTTCTATAAATTGAAAAAATGGCATAGGTAGTGCAAATTCGGAACGCACCTTAAAAAAAGAAAAGAAACATTTATGTATTTGGAATTACGTAGTACATCATTTTGGTTGTTTTTACTATAAATCTTTTACCTATTTTTACTGAATAAACTTAAAGTTAATAAATAAAAAACATTAGTAACTCCACCACTGACGTAAAATACCTAAGTTTACCCTCGAAAAATAGGTAAGTACCTCTGAGCGTGCGATTTGTTGACTACATGTTATCAAAACCTTATTAAACTATTTAAAATAAGTAGGGGGAAGACCCGTCACGCCGGACGGCACCTACCGCCGGACACTCGTACTATCTAAGCAAGTATAAACCAGTTCGATTCAAACTACAAGTGAAAGGGACGCAGGGGGTACACAGGTACAGGTTTACGCGCCGTGGCTCGCAAGTGACAGGTTCACGCGCCGCGGCTCGCAAGTGACGCGCAAGGCCACGGCGGGAGCACGCAATTGCTGTTTTTGGAGGGAAAGTACGGCATCACGTAAAATCGATGAAAGTGATTCTAGCACATTTATGCATTTACATTTTAATGGTAGTCGATAATAAAAATAGTATATGATTGTTATTCGTGAACTGTTAGAAATTTGTTAGAATTTTTAAACAATTTCGGTAGGTACGATATTTTTTGTCCCTTAGAACCGGATACTAAGTTATCCCCTAGCACCGGACAGTAAACAGATTGATATTTCTTGTAACCATTTACGTTATTTATTCTAATTATTTAATTTTGCTTAAGATTATAGACGAACGAAGAGAAACTAAATGGAAGAGAAGAAAAATAAAGGATCGTGGGAGCCACAGAGCTTACAAACTGCTATTGATAAGGTTTCGTCCAAGGAACAGAGTGTCAAACAAGCTACAATGCTTTACAATATTCCTAAAAGCAATTTACGTGACAAGATGAAGGCGCTAAATCGTCGAGAAGAAGTGTCGTAATCGCCATACAAAAAAGTAATAGGAGAAAAGAAAAGTGAAAATATCATGAAAAAAAAAAGAAGGAAGGAAACCAATGGAAAGAGCGTAGACAAGGGAAAACAAGCTTAAGGAGTGAAGTCTAAAGAAAAAAAATTTAGATAAAACTTAGAAAGTAGAACCATTAACTGTAACATCTAATACAGACACAAAATTTTGCTTAGAATCGTTTTTTGCTTAGAAAACAATATCAAAGACTGGATCCAGTGCTCATCCTGTCTTGGGTGGGCACATGAAGTATGTGCAGACGTTCCAGAGTGTGCTGATGGCTACATATGTGATCAATGCAGGCTGTTCTGAAATATACGCTGCCCCTATAATGCCCCTGCATACCCCACGTATGGCACAAATATCCGTCCGGTACTAGATGCCACTTTTATAAATTACTTTTTTTGTTACCAAGTTTGATTAATGGTATTAATTTTTTTTAAGCAGAGGTTGTGTTTTTTTAATTCAATTTGATTTCTAAGTTTGTGATATAATTTAAGTCATAAGTAAATAAACCTTTATTAAAATGTTTTTTATTTTATTTATAAAAAACCGAAGGTATCCGCCACTAAGGGACTTCCCCCTATACTTGTTCCGTTCATAATTAATTAAACACTAATAATTGTTTTCTTGTATCTTTTATGTATATATTTTCCTCGCTTTTGTGAAATAAAAAAATGTGTGTTTCGCACGGCTGGATTTTTTTTTTGGGTTTCGTGCCTAAGTATCCCTCGCTTTGCTCAGGATTCAATTTTTCAGGGTTCAATATTTGGATCCTTCGCTTGCTCGGTATTCGATATAGGCACTCATGCCAAAAAGCAACTTTCCAGCCTTGCATAACAAATTACTATTTCTATAATGTTACATGGTTCATAAACTTTTATTTAATACCTGTTTTACACAAGTAGCAATTTCATCTTAATACCTTTTAATGGAATTTGTTCGAATTTTTTACCCTTTCGACTACATTTTTTAAGTTGGTCGACTATTACTCATTAAGTTGTAAAGCCTACTTAATTTCGTTATATATGCTACTCCTATGATTTTGAGGGACTTTAAAAATAAATAATTAAATTTAAATAAAACAAATATTTTAGGGGGCTCCCATACAACAAAGTCCGACTTGCACTTGGCCGGGTTTTTTTCACACATCCAAGAACAGCTATTTAGCTGGTAGTGAGGGGGGACACTGGGCTCTAACAAGATTTGCACTTAAAAGCTTAATATTTTGCAAACGCATCCCTGAATCGAAAACTGGCCGAACGTTTTCTTTGGGTGCGTTCGTTGGTGAAACTCGACTTTCAACGATAGACTTCCATGCAGGCGACAGTTTGTATCGATCCTCACGATTGAAGTTCTTATGTTTTTTTATTTCAAACAATCTACGGTAATATTGGCGATCGGTGGACAAAACCGTGGAGCTTAATCCAGTGGTTATAATTTAAGGTTACCAGGTGTTCTGCTATAGCTGATTTTGTCGTCTGGCAATTTTTTACAGCAGTGTTAATGGAGAATTTATTCAAAAGCGATCCAATTTTATCCGTTACTCCTTTGACATTGGGCATGAACGCTGGCTGTCTGTTAACATCTGGATGCTTCGTACGTGTGTTACGGCGAACTGAACTTCTTCCACACGTTTTGTACCGATTTCTCTTGAATGCCTCCTGAACGTGTGCCAGCTCAGTATCAAAATGTTCAGGGTCACAAAGTTCATGACGTTACTGTCAAAATCATTTTTTACCCGACTGTCAAGGAAGGGTTATGTTTTCGCCCGTATCTTGTATCTATGTATATTTCTTTGGCACGCTCTGTAGCCTACACGACTAAATGGATTTTAGCTTGAGAGGCGGAGTTAGATATATTAGTCTCAAGTGTGACACTGGGTACATAAAATTCTGAAAAATCAAAATGGCGGATTTGATGCACTTTAATGTGCAGGCTAAAAAAATGTTTTCAAAGACCCTGGAGTTGGGTATCAAAACAAAGGGCTTTAAAAGGCAGATATGAAATAATAATGGAATATTTATTTTTGTGAATGAAATGTTTTGCAAAACATTTTTTTTTAGCCTGCACATTAAGGCACATCAAATCCGCCATTTTGATTTTTTAAGAATTTTATGTAGCGCGAGTGAAATAAATAAAAAACCCAACTGCAAAAACATTAAGAACTAGGTACTTCAACAGAAATTAAAACATACCAAAATATCGATGATACCATATTCAAGACTCAATTTAATGCAAGTGCAAATAGTGTACAGATTGTTCACACTACAGTAGTTACCTTAAAATGAGTTTCACCTGCTAGTTAAATATTTGGTATGTTTTGATTTCTGTTTAGTTCTTAATGTTTTTGCAGTCGGCATTTTTTATTTATTTATTTTTATTCACGCAATATTTTTCCTAAGCATATGTGTATAGGTACTTCAGTAGATCAACTATGTGGCCATACAGCTATATGTATACAAATGATAGAATTAAGAATATTTTCTAGCCTAACTCTCGTTTTCCTGGTATGGTATCCATTCCATATATGTAAAACTGGTTTACAATCAACGAAGTTATGCGGTAACATACAGATAAAAAAGTGACGAATTGAGTACCTCCTCCTTTTTTAAAGTCGGTTAAAAATAGATTACGTCAGGAACGGATTAAGAGGGCAAAATATGACTGAAAGTTTATGTTAATGTTGTATGCTTTTGATATTAAGAACATAAAAATTGGTAAGAATTAAAAACAGCTATAAAATTTGAAAGCCTATTTTATAGGTTGGTGAAACTCGTTTTAAAACAAAACAAGTTATACAAAGTTCTACTGTGACTTACCTATCAAAATAATCATAGGTAGCAAAATGTCAAAAAACATTGTGAAAAACAATGTGTAGAATATTTTAAAAAATTTGGAAAATCCAAAAGTGCACGCCTCATAGTCAGTGGTCATTCACATTAAAAAAAAAAATCTAAAACAAAAACTCAAGTTTTTTAAAATAAAATAACAAATAAGGTGAGGAAAAAATATACTATAAAATAAAAATAAAAAATATATATATAGATATACAGTATACAGTGGTATATTAGTTTTTTATAAATTATAATTAAACGACAGTACTTAGAACGCTAATATTTACTAGGAATCAGCACAGTGTAATACTTTATATATTAAAAACAAAGTATTCCGGTAAGATGAATTTTTCGACCAATTTCTCTGCCACATACATGGTCACATAAACACAGACTCACGGACGTCCAAGAATGATTAGTTTTAATGTTATTATTTATTATATTAAACAAATCTATTGTTTATAAAATGTACCATGTGCTGGACAGATTATTTAACTTCATATTAGTGCACTCATATTATCCTGTAAGTGTTATATTAAAAAAAAAAAACGTCATTTAAGTTTCGAAAGACTGGGTTTTTTGACATGTCGAGAGTAGAGCACTACCTCACCGCTCCGCTTATGAGGCGTGCAAAAGGGAGTGAGAATCGTTAATAAAAAAATTTAATAAGAGTTATTGGTCTAATGTCTGCTGTGGCGGTAGTAAGTACTTCATTATGGCACTGTAACCGACACCTCCCGGTGATTCTTATTTAGGGATCGTACCACAGATATGGAGGGATTTTCACAATAGATATAATATTCTAATTTCTGTTTTTAAGTATTTAGACACTACGAATATAATGGATTGGGCTAACCACTAATAACATCTTAAACTGCGATAAAGGCACTCTTCAGGGTGGTGAGCGTCTCTGAGGATTTCCGAACAATATCCTCATCCGGATTTACAATGTAGTTGTTGATATCCATTATTACAAAGGAGAGAATCATACAGCTTTGGCTGTAAACTAGTTCACTCCTCGCGAATCTACTCAGTTTATTGGTGATACGTCTCAGCGCTCGTTGATACGAGAACTTTGATTGGAGGAGTTTCAGACGTGACTCCTTACATCCACATAGGGATATTCTAAAGTTCATTAGTGGTCCCACCGATGCCTTCCTTTTGGAACGGAACATCTAACCTCAACATCCACAAGTGGATATTCTAATTCAATATAGGTGAATACACTTTTTGATTGTTGATGCTTTATAGGTATCTTTATATTAAAAAAATTGGAAAATGACTATCTGCAGGTCAAGCATCAGTCAATCAAATTCTGACTAAAAAACTGTGAACAAAAAGCATCACCTTGGCCGTTTGTCGTATCGATCATCTTAATCAAAAATTATCTTAATTCAAAAAACCTAACGGTTTTCTCATTGTCGATTTTTGTTACGATCCTTATTTACCTACTATATCTACCTAAACAAGGTAATTGACCTTATTAATTTGTGAACCGTGTGTGTGGCAGTGACTCATTACATAATTGATAGCAGTGCCTGGAAACTTCATAGATACAAACATTTGTACGGATGTGTAACCTTTGTTCGACCAATACTACTACCCTACTAAGTACGGAATGTACTACATTCGAGAACAACTTATCTGTTTTAGCATTGTTTTTTATTTAGACGGATTATAAGTTATGTTTCTTATGTTGCCACCACTGCATCTCAGTCAAATTTCTTTTATTGTTTAGAGTCCTACAATGTTAAATAATTTCATTTTAAATGCAAAACTTACAAATCTTATATAAAGTTTTCGAGAAGAAAGTAAAGAATTAATTTTGAACAGAAACAAACCTTTTGATAAATCAACGAACCGTTCCAAAAATTATAAAAGGCGGACTCGACGTAACCGAAACGAAAAATTACAAAAAACTCTAAAGAACGCAGGAACGGGAAATTCGCTTGGACAAATGTTCGGATACCAGTTCTACGACGGTGATTTCAAAAGTTATCACTTCTATTGTAGATTTATTTGCACTATACTTTAAAGGGAGGAAAAATAGAACTTTAAAAATTATAAAGAAGGGTGGTAAATACTACAGGACAACTGTGAATATCCGTAGAAGAGTAAGCTATTTACTTAAATTACTCACACAATGGATCAGTCAAAGAAATACAAGCCACGATCAAACAGTTCCTAATGATGGAAATTCAAATTTAAATTCAATTACATTAATTCAATTTAGGCTACAATAATTGAGCACTTATGAATGTCACTACGCCATCGGTTCGTAAGTCTATAGGGCGGATGACCTTCTACTGAGAAGAACCGGCAAGAAAATCAGCAAGGGCAATTCTTTTCTCCCTTTCTCTTACAGCGTCCACTTAAAATGTTGAAAAATGCCCTCCCTATCATAGAAGGACACTTTCCATTACAAACATAAAAAACATGAAATGCACAAGCACAACATAAAAATATCTAATTATAAAATATAAAAAAGACAGTTTATGTATTCAACACTAATTATCAATGTCTTACAGTATTAATAAACAAAACAAAAAGTAAGACTAAATACAAGGATACAAAGAAGTTTGCAAGAGCAGACCAGCCTCCACAGACGGCACCCGTTCACGAGTAAGACACATGAATCAGCCATCGCTTCGCTCAACCATGTTTCAAAGCATTTCCCATCATTATTTAAGGCCATCGGTTGTGATGGAAGTAACGTAAACACTAAAAAGTTTAGTGGTATTTATAAGAATGCTAGAAAAAACGCTGCATAGACCACTTTAATGGACAAACTTTTTACTGCGAACTGCCTATGAGGTACTTGTTCCTTTATTAATTGGTGTACTACGGGGCCTCAATATTATACCGGACCACTAGGAAAGGCACTTGAAACCTGAGAGCAGTTACCTGTAAAACAATTTCAACTCATCAAATTTGAGCTGCGGCCAGAAAGGGCTGAATATTTGAGTTCTGATCAAAAAAAATTACACATGATTGTCTCGGCCATAATATCAGGTGATTTTTCAGTAGAGCTGGTTAATAAATCTCCAGGTAAATAATAATTATCACGCGGGCTAATCAAATACTTCGTTTGTATGCAGCAAGTTAGCAACAGAGACACCATCTACAAATTTAATAACTTTTTTGTAGTAAAAGTTTACACCCCGTCTTGGTTCTGTATTAAGGACGAGCTATACGTTGATTTTATTAACTGGCAAGAAATATTAACTGAGCCACATCATGATGAAATTATCAGATGATGAAATTAACTTCATTGTTCTATAGGGAGGAGAAAGTCATCCTATGTTTTTAAGGCTACCATGTCATACACAAGGTGTAGAACGGGCTGCAAAGTTAACAACAGAAGCTGCTTTGTGGCAGTGCACAAAAAAGGAAGATAAGGGGCCGTAAAAGGTAAATAACAGTTACGAAATATCTTGTCAAAATTTGAAACGAAGACAGATATTCGAGCTAAATGAACATATTTTTTATATGTTTTTATTATTATTTCATTGTTTTTTTAGTTGAATAAACGCATTGACTTCTTATTACCTATTATTTATCATCGTAAACATAGTTAATTATGTTCAACAATATGCCTTAAAGACTCATGAGAATTTCGGTAAAATCTAAAATTTTAAGTGCTTTGCGGAAGCAGATGATGTGATCCTAACTAACTATAAATTGATTTACTTTACTAAAAGGCACTAATCCATAGACATCAAGTTCTGTAATCGGCCCTTTGGACTGCGCAATAGGCTCACGAAATTGGCCACACTTTAGAAAGAAACAAAGTAAACCTGTGGTATCTTTCCTCATACACAACACACGTTTGCTTCGTCTCACACTTTTACGAACTTTTTTTCACAGCTGGTAAAGAAACCTGCTGTCCAGTTCATCAGATAAATAAATAAGAAGTTAAAACTCAAGCACCTACTTGTATTTTAAATAATTTAAATGTAAATAATGTAACCTCACATGTATAAAAAACATGACATCAAAAATACCTACTATCAAATTATTTCGTAACTTCTTACTTATATTCAAGGAATTTTAACATTTTCATGTTCGGCTGGGAAAATTACAAGATTTTGTAATTGTCCTGTATGGAATTAATAATTATTAAGTAGTAATATAAACGTCTCTATGAATATTCACACACCAATGCTAGGCAACTTATATGCTGTTAGTACCTAAATCTTACAAACACAGAGTTCTTTATTTCTGTTTATTAATGTATAACGTACCTTTCTACTTAAAAGGTCATTGCTTAAACGCTGTGTTGCCAGGTTTGCTAGAATAAAACCGTATATTTTTTTTTTATACCACTAAGGTGGCAAACAAGCTTACGCCTAATGGTAAGCGGTTACCGTAGCCTTTGGACGCTTGCAACACCAGGGGTATCACTTGCGCGTTGCCGACCCTTCAGAAATCTAATAACTTCTTTCTTGAAGAACTCCATACTGTAATCCTTGCAAAAAACCTTGGCAGGGGGCTCATTCCACAACTTAAGCGTTCGCGGGAGGAAGTTTCTCTGAAACCGCACTGTACGCGACCATTTAGGTTCTAAAGTGTGAGAATGAATTCCCTGCCGATGGCGAGCGGTGCGATGGTAGAAAGCAGCCGTGGGCATCATTTCGAACAATTCCTCAGAACACAACCCATTTTACAAGCGGTAGAACACACACAGTGAGGCAAAGTCTCTCCTCAGACTTAAGAGCTCGATACCGCAAGTGAGTTTGGAATCGTCGACAATTCTCACAGCCCGTCGTTGAACCGAGTCAAAAGGGGCCAAGCTGGTAGCCGGGTGCACCTGCACAGAGATGGCAGCAGTACTCCATATGGGGCCGAACTTGCGACTTGTAAAGTAACAACCTATCTTAACTATCTTCTCTCTACCATCTATATGCAGACGATCTCCAGATTTATGCACATGGTCCAATAGAAAATATCGTAACATCAATTCAATCAATTAACTCTGACCATGATAAAATAGTTGAATGGTGTGGATATTATGGACTTCGACTTAATCCTCTCAAGTCGCAGACCATAATTATAGGTAGCCCAAAACTAATATCGAAGATTAATTGGACTGATTTACCCCCAATAAAACTCGATGGTATCATTATCCCTTTTAGTGACACAATAAAAAGTCTTGGTATTTATATTGACCGCACGTTATCATGGACTCCACAAATCAAGGCAATTAGCCGAAAAATCTTTGCTTCGGCCGGAACCCTGAGACGATTACGGAATCTTTTACCTGTGTCAACTAAAATTGTGCTTGCTCAGTCTTTACTTTTACCTTTACTTGATTATGCTGACATTTGCTGTACTAATCTGACACAGGAACAACTTAATAAACTGGAGCGTCTACAAAATCTTTGCATTCGCTTCATTTTTGGACTTCGAAAATATGACCATGTCTCAGAATTTCGTTCACAACTCAATTGGCTTCCAATCCGACTTCGCCGGAATGTACATATTCTTTCACTCCTCTATAACGTGCTATTCAATCCATCTACACCATGTTATCTAAAAGAGCGGTTTAATTTTATCAGATCGCCTTGTCTAACTCTTCGCTCGTCTACTAGTCTTCTTCTTAAAACACCTGGACACAGTACTAATTTTTACAATCATTCTTTTACTGTAAAAGCCATTTGCAACTCTTTGCCGATAAATATAAGGCAAATCCAGTCGCTGCCTGTTTTCAAGAATTCGTTAAAATCTTATTACTTACGTACTACTTCCTAATTTTCTATAATTTTGACCAACCTCTGGTTATTCAAACATATCTATCTTTATTACTTTATTTATTGTATGTATGTTTATGTATTCATATTATATAACCATTTATTTTATGTATTTGTTTAAGTAATTATATTAAGTATGTATATGTATTTTATCTATATAGTAAGTACAAAGGTAATTATGAGTGTTGTTATATTCTTTATTCTTCCTTATAATTTTAGTTATGATGTTTTATGTATCACCTACCTCTTCCTGTCAACATTACTCTACCCAAAGGTTGCCTGGTAGAGATCGCTTTTAAGCGATAAGGCCGCCTTATTGTGCTATTTCCTCTATTGTAATTGTTTTTGTGTATTTTAAATTGTGCAATAAAGAATATTGTATTGTAACCTTTGCCCCGACGTGAAGTACTGCTTCGCTCTGTTGAGTACACCAAGTTTTTTGGACGCCAGCTTCCTTATCTTGTAAATGATCTCGGAACTGAACATCGCTGGTGATGTCGACACCAAGGATCCCAATGCTCTTGGAGATGGAGAGGGGAGTGTTCTGGAATTATGGGACTACAGTGAATGGAGTTTTCTTAGCGGTGAACGCGCACACTTGTGTCTTTGTAGGGTTGAATCGGACCAAGTTTACCCGTCCCCAGTCAGAGACCTGGGACAGTGTGGTCTCGATTTGAGACACAAGTTCTCCGCGGTTTTCCTCCACAACGGAACGAGGGATGTTTGCACGACCCGTGTCAAAAGCGTCTCCAGTACTGTCATCTGCATAGCAATGTATGTTGTTGATGTCCAACATGTCATTGATATGCAGAAGAAACAGCGTAGGAGACAGCACAGATCCTTGCGAGACACCAGCATTAATGTCCATGCTATCAGAGCAACTACCGTCAACTACGGTTCGTATGCGTCTGCCGGACAAGAAGCTAGCCACCCATTTGCACAAACCCTCGGGCACTCCGTAAGATGGCAACTTCGATAGAAGACCCCGGTGCCAGACCCGATCGAACGCCTTCGCTATGTCCAGGCTGCCAATGCCTCCCCCTGACTCTCAATGGCTAGTGCCCATCGGTGTGTGAGATACACTAGAAGGTCACCAGTCGAGCGACCGTGGCGAAAGCCATATTGACGGTCACTGACCAGATCGTGTACTTCTAGGTATCTTAGAAGCTGTGTATTGATCACACGCTCCATCACCTTAGAGAGGAGTGAGGTAATAGCGATAGGCCTGTTATTCGATGGATCTGATCCATCGCCCTTTTTGGGCACCGGGTGCACATTCGCAGTCTTCCATGAAGACGGAAATTGCCTAGTGTGGTAGGAAAGCGCGAAGAGGCGCGTGAGTACAGGACATAACTCAGGAGCACACTGCTTAAGCACCACTGCTGGTATACCGTCTGGCCCACTCGACTTATGAACGTCTAGAGAAAGCAACGCCCGCCTGACCTCCCGCTGCGTTATGGAGATTTCCGGCATGGTCTTACCGCACCACGGTATAGTAGGTGGTACAGCGCCTTCATCGTTCATATTCGAGTTCGAGGCAAAGAGACTGCCCAGTATATCAGCTTTCTCTTTAGCACTATGGGCCAAGTCACCATCGGTCTTTCGAAGTGGTGTTAACGGCGACTGGCAAAAGTTCCCTTCGGCAGCTTTGGCAAGCGACCAGAAAGCACGACTCCCAGAAGGAAAGCTCGCAAGTCGCCCACCTATTTTGCCGATGAATTGGAATTTTGCTCCGGCAGTTGCTTTCTTACTTAACCTCGAGGCAGCATTTAATTTGCGTTTTAAAACAGAAATATTCGGATCCTTATTATAACGAGCCGTGGTCCAAGCCTCATATGCATTTTGCTTAAGAATTTTAGCTTTTCTGTAAGACCTATTAAACCACGGTCGTTTTTTGACGCCGGCAGCTACTCGCGGGTTAGGAATATAGCATTCCATACCAGCAAGGATTGTCTCAGTGACTGCGGCTACGCAGACGTCAGGATCTTCTGAGTTAAAGCAAATCTGCCTCCACGGGTACGATGCGTAAAATTGTCGCAATCCATCCCAGTCTGCCGACTTATAGTGCCATACACAACGCCAATTAGTTGGCCTAGAAGGATCGGGTTGTGTGCATGACACTTGAGTCAGAACGAGACAGTGGTCCGAGGAGCCAAGAGGCGCATCCACTGAGACGGAGTATCCGTCCGGACGAGTAGTCAGCAGAAGATCCAGTAAGGAGCTCGTATGTTCCTCTATATCTGGTATTCTCGTTGGAGAAAGTACCAGCTGAGAGAATCCATAGGTCATAGCAAATTCATGAGCAGATATCCCAGCATAGTTATTGGTTCGAGAACTGAGCCACTCGCGATGGTGGGCGTTAAAGTCTCCCAAAATAACTAGTTCTGCTGTGGGATATTGATCTAGAACTTTGTCAGTCGTCAAACTCAGGTGCGTGAAGAGTCGAGTTACGTCCGTGTCACTGCTATGAGACCTGTATAGGCACTGCACTGTATAGATACGAAACTAGCTTTCGCCCGCTGCTCCACTCGTGCTAAATTCCGTTATCGGCGTTGGGTTATCCCTTTATTATAGTAAGAAAGTATTCTATAGCAAGCTATATTTGGAGCTATAGTTCGTCCAAATTCATTTTTTACATTTTATATACATTAAAGAAGGTACCGTAATTAGTTTAATAACAATTCCGACTTTTAATCAAGACCAAGACAAGCTAGCAGCTATAATTCGCGCAAGCTATTAGAGAAAGAGTTCAGATTTTGCTGCATGTAAGGTATGCCATGTACCTATTGCACTAGGTGCATGTTTTTGTTATTTTACAAGTATTTTTTGTAATTCACCGTACTTCACTGTAAAAATAACGTGAAAACTTAAGGAAATACTCGCATACAACTCCTTAAGCCGCAGTACCTACCTAACTAGCGCCGTCAACACATCTTCTTTATTTCCTCAAAATATATTGCAAAAATGTTACAAAACGATTATTTAGAACTAGTTCTAAGCTATTTTTAGAACTTTATGTGTTGTATCTGGAATCTATCAGTGATTTGTAAATAGCGTTACTTCTAAAAACGGCCACTTTTAGCAGAAACGCTATCTGGAATTACAGATACATTCCAGATACAACACATTAAGTTCTAAACATAGCTTATAACTAAGTTGTTTTAAATAATTAATTTGTAAAATTTGTTTTGTAAAGAATATGCCCGCCACTCTCCGATCAGCCAGTTTTTACGTGTCCGGGTTTGTATATCCGTAATATTGTGTAATTCAAGAAGTGCAAATATTTTTGTAATTTTCTTAGCATCCGTATCTAGCTGTATACAAAAACCTAGGCCTCAGTTGAGTCGTTTTCTGGCTAAGTTAATTTATTGAAACCCTGTTTTCTAATTACCGTGATGTAAAAACCTATCTTTTTCTTATTCCCGTTTACTTATTCCCGTGTATGGTCTAATTACCGTTGTATGCATACCCAGAATTTTTAACAATTATTTATGTGATATCCTGGAACATCGTCATTTTAGATGCTTCTTAAAAGACCAAGGAGGAAAAAAGAAAAGAGAAGTTGCGGCACGACAACGTCGAAAAGAATAAAAAATGATCCTGTGTTGTACCAACAGTCAAAAGAAAAAGAGAGAGAAAGGTATAATAAAAGGAAAAGAGATAAGAAATTATTACTTGTATGCGACATGCGCCGAAAAATAGAAAGAAAACAAAAAAGAAATAGGGAAAATTTTAGAGCATAAGAAAAAGAGAAATTGGAGACAATTGAGGAAGAATTGTCGTAGATCAAGACAAACTTGATATTAGAGATCCTCTTGAAACTCTTTCATCACCACCCCCTTTCAATGATTCGGTATACTCTCTGCGCTCAAGAAATTACATTAAAAGAGTATCTTCAGAAAAATCTTCTGAGCTTAAAACAGAAAACGCTGTTTGTCAGCAGTCTACTTCTTTTCAAAAAGTGGAAGTGCCCTTAATTAAGGAACGAAATTCCACGGCTCGCTTGATCACATCGATTCCACGTCCATCTAGTGCCCAATCGTCTTCTTCTGTTGATACAATGTTATAATTAGAAGATAATTAACAATTGACAGACAATATAGATACAAGTGTTTTTACGGAACAAGCATCTTCATTTTGCTCAACACTAACATCACAATCTATTATCTCGGAAAAGACAATTAAGAAATCCAAACGTAATATAAACTCACCGTTCTTAATATTAAGAAGACACATATATAACACAAATAAGGAAAACTCATGAGAAAAAAAATTGAGGAGTTAAAGAGGGAAAAAGAAAAATACAGAAAGCAGGCATTTAGAATGAAATATAAGAATACATCAAAACTAAACCCAGTTCACGATAAGGAAAACATACAAAAGAGTACACAAAGTGATCTACCAAAAAACTCCATAAAGAAAATCAAAAAGATGTCGAAAAATTTATAGAACAAAATGAGAATAGTCGAATTTGCCCCGGTAAGAGGGAATTCATTACAAGATAAAAAATAAAAAAGCAAAAATGATTTTTGACAGACACTTTGTTAATTTATCCACGTTTAATTTCTTTAGTTACACACATACAAAATCAGCTACTCGACATTTTGCAAGATGAGACCGTTTAGGGTAGTAATTCCTGATTTACGAGCAAGAGAGACTTGTATGTGTAAGACCCACGCTAATATGGACTTGATTATAATATCGCGCAAAAGATTTGACGTTATCGAAGAAAGCCCCGCCCACAAAGTTCTATCGTCACTATGCTGTAATTCAGGAAATGTCGAATATCTTGCAAGAAGATGTATAAATTGCACGAACAGGACTATTCATTATAAAGAATTTGATAATAAAAACAGATTTTCTATTGGCACTGGATAAATAAACGGTTAGCCCACACTAAGCATGGTGAAGAGAAAACTTCAAATCAAACGCTCAAGGAGAAAATTACAGCCTAAAGATGTCATCGAAAAGTTCAATCAGTTATTGCTGCCATACATGAACCATTGTGCTAATAAAGTTGCTCAAAATAGTTACATTCAACATTTAAAAGAAAATTTGTCTGAAAATGACTGTGCGATTCATGTTGATTTTAGTGAAAAGTATAATACAAAATACACAGATGAAATCCAATCATTTCACTTTGGTGGCAGCCGAAAACAAATCACACTGCATACATCTGTAATTCGGTTTGGAGTCATCTCATTCCTATCTTAAATTTCATTGAAAATGAAGCCCCTCAGGTAAATGTTATCCAGTTTATATCAGATTCTCCGACAGGACAATACCGTAATAAAAAAATGTTTTATGTCATCTCGAAACTTCATCAGCTGGAATTATACAGAGAGTGGCCACGGCAAAAGCTCCGCTGATGGCGTAGGAGCGACGGTAAAGAGGATTGCAGATAGAATCGTGGGTCAAGGTTGCGATATTGTCGATATCGAAACTCTTTCAGAAAAATTGAGAGCCAACGTCAAAGGTGTCATTACAGAAATAGTTAATGAAACAGATATCTTCCAAAAAGATTTGTTAATCCCTAAAGAACTACGTGAGTTTAAAGGCTAGAATCATCAGAAGAGAATGAATCTGGCCCAGGTACCAGATTCATATTATCTGCACCTTTAAAAAATAAAAACGCTCAGATTACATCACGGTCAATTTTCAGTACCATGAAATCCTTAGACACACCTAAAATTTTATCTAATCTGGTGGTGAAACCCGCTAATGTATTTCCCAGTTCTTCGGAGACTATACCTAAACAAGATACTGTTAAGAGATTTAATCATTTCGAAAAGACAGAAAGTAGCTTAAATTTATCTAACACAGACAGTTTTTATGTGCCTCTCTCTCCTGTTAATTTTAGTATCACAATGCCATCCTTTACAAAAATGACTAATGTTCCGAGTAGTAGTAATAAGGATAAAATAAATTTTCTTTTTTTGATTCTGATGACTCCGATAATGATATTTTCTAAATAATTTGTTAATATAAAATGTAATAATACTAAAAAAAGACTGAATTAACCTTAAATGCACAATGATGTTCATTTAGGCAAACACTGTCTATATACACTAGTCTATATAATAAGTTCCTTCCTCTTTAAAAAGTCTAGGTTAATTTATTTCATTATATAAAATAAGTACACATTGATACTAATATAAGCACATCTTTAAAGATAGGTAGCTTTTATATGAAGATTTACGACACTATTCCCTATAATAAATTTCGTTTTTGAGTAAAAAAATAAATTTGTTTTTAATTATGATTTTTTTAAAGCTGATTTAAACTAAAAGTGTTTTTTTTAATAAATGATAGCAATGATAAAATGTTTATTTTATAATGGGTTGTTTACAGCATTATTTTTTATGCCAGAAACACAATTATTCATAATAGTTATCAGTACGTATCTTATGTTTTACATATATTTATTGGTCTATTCTAATTACCATTACACTAAGTATTAAAATTATCTAATTACCGTTCTCAAAAAAAAAAATCCCAATTACTCAATAACCGCTTTTATTAGTCTAAAGCCTTATTTAATAGTGATTCGTATCTTTATTGTGTTTCATATTTTAGTGATTTTAAGTCAAAATAGCAAAAAATTTAAAAGGCTACGGTAATTAGGCGAATAATGCCTAATATCGAGAATGACCGATCTCTTCGCGGCGCTAGTTAGGTAGGTACTGCTCCTTAAGACCGCTTTTTATTATTTTGTTTTTCTTAATATATTATTATTTTTATAACTCTTATGTAAATTTTTTTCATCAGGACTGAATAAAAAAAACCAAACATTTTAAACCGTGAATTGTTTGTTACTTTTTGTGTTCAACAAACATTATCACACCAATAAACAAAAATAAAATTAATTACATAACAAAACACTAAACAAACCTAATCAATTCGATAAAATACTGATTTATTTAGCTGGCAACATACTTTAGTTGTAGACAGCAATGCAAGTCGGGGAGTAACCGGCTTTTTCGCGCCTACGCATCGTCATTACCCATCCATAACTCAAGACAACTGATAAATAAAACAAACACTTCCAATGTGTACGCTATTGCACATATTATAAAGTACAAAATACAGCACTCAAATGTACGTTTTGCAGATATTAATAGCAACTGTCGATGCAAGCAAACTCAACAGTCAACGTGTCTGTTTAAGCGTGCGTGTGGCTTGCTCAAAGAGTATTATAATTATACCAAAAGGGGCTTGCTTAAGTTCTTCAGTGAAGATTTGCGAATCAGTTCGTCAACCAAAATTATAAAAGAATTGATTTAATTTACTGTGTTCATTTAAAATATGTAAGTAAACATATGTATTTAATACTCTTAAGTATATTGTATATCTTGTTATTTATTATTTCTTACTACTTGGTTCCCCGCAGTGTTATTCGCGCGTACCTACTAATTTATTTATTTAAAAAATGCTAAATTGATGTCAACACAAATCATCAACGCAGATTTGTTTTGTAATCAAATATTTTGTCTTCATTTTTAGGGTTCAGTACCCATAAGATGCTACCGAAGTCCTATTATTGAGATTACACTCTCTGATTATCTTTCCGATCTTAAATGGGCTCTATCTTTGATTATTAACCTTTAATAATTAATCAAAGGGTTCTACCTTCTAGACTGTTGATTGTTGTCACAAAATTAAGATTAAGAAGGTCTTATACCAAAGATGACTGATACGGTCTATACATATAGTATAGATAAGATATTTATGTTTTTGTTGTGGATCTACTATAAGTAACAGTACCCACTTAGTGCATGCAAGCTTCAAACTTGAAGTGATTATAACTAAAACAACATACCTATAATAAAAATCGCTGTGGTTTATTATAGCTGTGTTAAAATACGAAAGGTGGTGCTGCAGTTAAGGGTAGTATTCCATTCGTCGGTAATTTTTTACTTTGTCGACGGATCGTATTTTTACGTAAAAAAAATTTTAATCGATAGAAAGGCATCCCCTTATGCACAGATGAAACGCAAAAATCGGCGGAAACGACTATTTTTTCGTAAAAAAAATGTTGAAAAAAAAATTGTTTTTTACTAATTTATACGCTACAAAATTAATAATTACAATAAACTTACATAGTATTACGTCTGCGGAGGATAGAGAATCCCAGCTGCAGTCCAGAATTGGTGAAAACGTTCACCAGCCACTTTAAAAGTTTGTCGGAATCGCGCTTCAGCTAAATATCCCACGAAAAAGGCCTCACGGCGGCCATATTGTGGAACATTCGCACGCAAATCCCGCCAAAGTCTTTCTATATTTTGCGTGTGTGCACCTGTTACGGGATCAACAAAATGCACGCTGTGATTCACACACAAGTGCTGGAAGCCTTCTTCCGTCAAAGTTTCATAGGCTTTCCAGCAGTCACTATATATAATCGACCCCGGCTTAATATAGTCTTTCACTAATTGAATAAGAGTGTCCTTATCACGTTTTTGGACAGGCACAAAAAACTGTTTTGACTTGTCTAGTCTTTCTACTCCGCCAAAAACCCACTGTCCTTGCACAATACGCCCGCGATTATACTTCCGGCGACCGAATTTAGCTTCGTCAATTTCAACGATAACGCCTTCACCACCAATTTTTTGCGAATGACGAACACTCCAATCGACAGCTACTTCGCGCACAAAACTTGCCCAGTCCGTATAAGTTCTGGTGGAAATGTCCAAATCACTAATTATATACGAACTGCGACTACGCGGTATGCTTAAATAAAGATGAACAAATTCAAACACTTTCCACACCGGCAAGCTCGAGTTTTCAAAAAAAGTGCCTTTGAACAAAGACGATTTAAATGTACAAGGAACCGCTTTGCGTTTAGTTTTCTTGGCTAACTCCAAGTTGGCCTTGTCACACCTAAATAAATTTGTGACTGCACTAAAATTGCACTCTTTGCCGCACTTTCCACAATTCCTATTAAACAATAGGACACCGTGTTTTTTTAAAAAATCAAATAGAAGTTGAGAGTCTCCTGCAGAACCAACAAAACTAATATGTCCTATTTCTCTACACTTCAAATTACAGCCGTTGCAACTGAAAGTTTCGCGCGAGGTTGAAGCCATAACGGAAACTAAAAACTTCACTCACAAATCTCACAACCAACAACCAACCGGAAATAGCTCTACAATGTTGCTACCCTAAACGAATTTCACTCTTAATGTTTTTTAGTTGAAAAGATTTTTTTAGGGTTGTAACGAATTCTGTTTTTAGTTTGTTGGGGTGCCCTAACAAGATTACTGGGTAGAAATAAAAAAAATAACCACGAAGGCTAAGGCAGGAGCTTGCTTCGCTTCGCTCCTGCCTTAACCTTCTAACCTAACCCGGCCGCGTTGGGGTGCCCTAACAAGATTACTGGGTAGAAATAAAAAAAATAACCACGAAGGCTAAGGCAGGAGCTTGCTTCGCTTCGCTCCTGCCTTAACCTTCTAACCTAACCCGGCCGCGTTGGGGTGCCCTAACAAGATTACTGGGTAGAAATAAAAAAAATAACCACGAAGGCTAAGGCAGGAGCTTGCTTCGCTTCGCTCCTGCCTTAACCTTCTAACCTAACCCGGCCGTGTTGGGGTGCCCTGACAAGATGACTGGGTAGAACAATATAACCCGGTCTATTCGTTTTGTAAAGTTGGGGTAACGAATTTGATTTTTTTATCATATTTTACTCCGCTAACTTGATTTCTGGCGCAACTAGTTTTTTTAGACGTTTTTTTCACAACTTTTTTTAAAGCTAGCAACATTGTTATTAAAAAAAAAACTACATTTGTGATCTGTTATTTACAAGTCTCGTAAATATCAATTTAACGTTTTTTTAATCTTTATCATTGTTATTTAAGTTTCCGCCGCAAAATTTTTATTGGAATACGTTTCTAAAATTATAAGACAAATTTAGAACTTATTTTCAGCTCAAAAAGTTATCCGTCGCCAAAGTAAATATTTACCCATTCGTCAAATATCTGTCTAATTGATTTGATCAAATCTCAGGGTTGCTAGTATATGTTACTTGCTAGTATGATGAAGTTATCCAATTTCTTTGATCAAATGGACATTCGACAAAGCAGCGCCGGCCCCAGTCCTTGATGAGGGTAGAGCGAGATTGGTAAAAATATACAATATCCCCCGCGTATTTAAGGGTTGAAAGTGATGGGGGGAGGGGGGGGGAGGTACCCCAGAAAAGGAGGGGGCCCGGAACCCCCCCTTTTTATATAAATTTTTAAAAATTTAACCTCAAAATGTAGGAACCAACTTCTATCAGGGTATCCAATTTTCCCTGCGTAATTTAGGGTTGATAGTGAGGGGGGAAGAGGTAGGTACCCCCGAAAACTAGAGGGCCCGGAACCCCCCCTTTTTTATATATTTTTTTTTAAATTTAACCTCAAAATGTAGAAACCAACTTTCTTTAGACTATTGAATGGTTAATTAATATACAATTTCCCCTGCATATTTAAGGGTTGACAAAATTAGCCCCCTCTCCTCCGCAAACTCAATGCATTGAGCTTCTGTGCCCAACTGAGAGAAAATCATTCTCCAGTTCCACATAGATCTGAAACAGCAAAAAGTAAGTTATTAGTTTTAAACTAAGATGAACTATGACAAATGACTGCTTTTGTGGTTCAGTTGGTAGTGCTCCTGCCTACTGAACCGAGGTGTGTGGGTTTTCCAGCCCAAACAAACACGGGTAGAAATAAAAAACAAATAACCACAAACGTTAAGGAAGGAGCTTGCTTCGCTGCACTCCTGCGTCAACCTTCTAACCTAACTTGACTGTCGTTGGGGTGCCCTAACAAGATTTCTGGGTAGAAATAAAAAAAAATAACCACGAACGTTAAGGCAGGAGCTTGCTTCGCTACGCTCCTGCCTTAACCTTCTAACCTAACTCGACTGTCGTTGGGGTGCCCTAACAAGATTTCTGGGTAGAAATAAAAAAATAACCACGAACGTTAAGGCAGGAGCTTGCTTCGCTACGCTCCTGCCTTAACCTTCTAACCTAACTCGACTGTCGTTGGGGTGCCCTAACAAGATTTCTGGGTAGAAATAAAAAAAAAACCACGAACGTTAAGGCAGGAGCTTGCTTCGCTACGCTCCTGCCTCAACCTTCTAACCTAGCTTGACTGTCGTTGGGGTGCCCTAACAAGATTTCTGGGTAGAAATTAACCAAAGTGACTAGCCCAAAAGTTTAAAAAAGTAACTTACCTCAATTCATCCACATATAGATTGGTACGTCTCCCAGATGAGCCCAAAGTCTTCCCCTGATTTTCTTCTACCAAGAAAGAAGGCATAAATGTGTTAGCCATGCAACTAGGACCAGCTCTCCAGCTAGGACCAGCTCCTACACTAGGACGAGCACTAGAATCAGCCGCTGGGGCAGAAGACGAGGATTCGAGCTCAAGTGGCTCATTAGAGTCCAACACTTGCACTCGCGAAACGTTAGTCACAAGCGGCTCACTCGAGTCTATCACTTGCACACTACACGTAAGCACTGAAGAGGAGACCGTAACAAGCGGCTCAATTGAGTCCAACACTTGCACTACACTCAACTCTTCAGGCGATGCTGCAGAACTCGACGCCATGGTAGTCACACAATTTGTTTTCGACAGGAGTACGTAAAAACGATCTCAACTAAAAATGGCGGCGTTTTGAGTATTGTTTTACCAAACGCGCGCTATGTTTACTGGTCAATGCGTTTAATGCGGTAATTGCGTAAAAAAACGCGACTAAAAACTAGCATCGCATCACTTATAAAAAACAAAAGCAAAAATTTTACTGTAGTAAAATACCTATATAATTTCAATATGCATTTTTCAACAAAAATTAAACCTTATTTTGCCCTATAAGCAAAAAAAAAAAGCCGTAGGGATTTCATACTTCCGACTGATGTAGTCAGACCAAAAAAAAATTTGCAATTTTGCAATTAATTATCAATTTTCATAATTTTATTTCTGAAAAACTACATAATTCCGGGCTCTGAAACTTCGCACAGTTAATATTGAAAACTAGATCTATTAGCCAAAAAATTACGAACACCCAACTCGACGGGGGATATTGTATATTTTATCCGCGAGATTGTCTTTCGGCACCTTTTGGTCAACGCTTTCACTTTTTGCAAATTTTTTTTTTTTTTTTATGCCACTAAGGTGGCATACAAGCTTACGGTCCGCCTGATGGTAAGCGGTCACTGTAGCCTATGGACGCTTGTAACACCAGGGGTATCACTTGCGCGTTGCCGACCCTTCAAAAATCTAATAACTTCTTTCTTGAAAAACTCCATACTGTAGTCCTTGCAGAAAACCTTGGCAGGGAGCTCATTCCACAACTTCAGCGCGGGAGGAAGTTTCTCTAAAACCGCACTGTACGCGACCATTTAGGTTCTATTCTCTGTCGATGGTGAGTGGTGCGATGGAAGAAAGTAGCCGTGGCATCATTTCGAACAATTCCTCAGAACCTAACCCATTGTACAAGCGGTAGAACACACACAGTGAGGCAAAGTCTCTCCTCAGACTTAAGGGCTCGATACCGCAAGTGAGTTTGGAATCGTCGACAATTCTCACAGCCCGTCGTTGAACCGAGTGAAAAGGGCCAAGCTGGTATCCGGGTGCACCTGCCCAAAGATGGCAGTTTTGTATTGTACTTTGGTTTTATTTTTAATAAATATTTGTTTCCAAATTTTCAAAATCAACTATTATTGCAAATATCAACACTTATAGAATCAAAAAAATTAAATGAATAAAAAACCCCTGTATGCCAGAACTAAAAAGAAGTAAACAAGTATAACATTATAGCGGGACTCATTATAGTTAGTCCAATCTGTACTACTATTTGAACATAAATTCTGCCTGCTTATTGTTAAATATTTGGTATGTTTTAGGGTCACTTGTTTACTTCTTTTTAGTTCTGGTATACAGGGGTTTTCATTTATTTGATTTTATATTTTTATTTACAGTTTTTTATTGTTATTTTTTTTACTCGCACTTGACTATTTTAGTCATTTATTTTCGTACTTACCTTTTAAAGCACTTTAATTTTATACCCGACGCAAGGGTCTTGAAAAAACAAAGAAATAGACAAACACATGTTCATACATACATACACTTAAAAACATTACCCTCCTTTCTTCGGCAGTCGGGTAAAAACTGCCTGAACATGGCTTGCTTGCTATTAGCGGGTATACTTTTTTCAATTTGCATTGTTGATGAATAATCTAAACAAAAATACAAAAAAAAATTTGCCAAAAATAAAAAAATCAAAAACCCAGGTCCAATTATGAATCTAAGCCATACAAGGACCCACTTAACACACACAAAAAATCAAAATGTGTCAGAAAATTATTCCTATAACCCGATTGCAGCGCCACCTACCACATGCAATCAAACATCTAAGTTATTTAAATCAAAAAATTTCATCAATATCCATCAAAGAAAAAGGTCCTAGAACCCATATGCAGCGCCACCTACTAAGTCCACCCACTCAAACAAACGGCCAAGTTTGAGTTTGTTTCAAAATTGTAAAAAAAAAATACATACAAAGTAAGATTTCAGATGGTAAAGTCGTCACTAGTTGGCGCCAGTAAACTGGTTGCTGACTAGCAATAGTTGGTCATAGTTTGTAATTGTATTTACTGTGCCGATTTTTGTGTCATACTAAAGGATTGAAAATCGTTATCGGACAATTGACAAGGATATAGAATAGGGATCAACGGTAGCTATTTCCAGTTTTGTGAATCAAATCAGTGACTCCAGTAGTGAGAGCTACTCATTTGCAATGTATTGAACAAGTATAACAGATAATAAATAAACTAATATAAGGATCCTTTTGAACTTGTCAAACTACACTTGATAATTTGACCATATTTTAAGGCCAACAATTCAAATGGAGTCGGGTCGTGGCATGCAGGTGGTGAAGATTAACAAAGATCACACGTACGAGTTGGACGAGGAGGCGTTGCGTGGTATCTTACTGCGAGACGAGTTCAAAGACTGCCCCGTGGTGGTGGTGAGCGTGGCCGGCGCCTACCGTGGTGGCAAGTCCTTCTTGCTGGACTTTTTTCTGCGGTACCTCTATTTTATGGTAAATAATTACTTTAAAAACATGTTTCTGTCCTAAAATATGGTTAAATCTTACATAATAATAAGTCATGCGAACTCCACAAAGCAGCAAATTATATTTTTTTAATAAATAAAACACAATCAAGCACAATACTAAGGTATGTACACTAAAATAACGCATTTAGAAAAATCTTATGTGAGATTTTAGGGGGGAAAGGTCAAGCCAAATCTCTATTCCAGTAAAAGATTTTCTGCAGCATCTTTTAGAAAACATTTAGATACATTTTAAACTGCAAATGTTTCTTAAGATTTCGAAGTTAATTAAGTTTTTACAGGCTGGTTGTAGTTGGTCAAAGTTTGTGACCGTATATATTTTGTGCTGGTCAAATGGGGAAGGGAACAAACTAGATAACGATGAAAAAAACTAAAATCCTATAAATTGTATGTGTCTCTGCATTTCTTCAGTATGCAAATGGTGCAGTAAACGTTCAAGATGTAGAGTGGCTGGGTGATGAAGAAGAACCTTTGCGAGGATTCAGCTGGCGCGGAGGATCAGAGAGAGACACCACAGGGCTGCTACTCTGGTCTCAACCTATACTTGCTACACTATCCAACGGGGAGAAGGTAAAAAAACCTACGGAATAAAAAAAATATCTTAAAAATATCTTAAAAATATTTTTAGATACTATAAGTATTTGTAGTAACAAACATTGGACTGTAAACAGGCTTCATTACATTATTAATCAATGAACTCCATGATCAGATAAACATAGGCATACTGAATTACTATCCATTACGGGTATAAATAACACACTTTTATAAAAAACAAAAAAATTAAAACGATTATGATCTACTGCTGCTGGAGATTTGAGTAACTTGACAAAAAATAATAAATACAAGAAGCTGTAGGGTTTTCTAGCTTTATTTGAAAAAAAAAACCCAATCTAGATTTATTTCTAAGATAAGATTAGTGACTGTCTTCGCCGGGCCCATATGAATAGATAAGAACAGAGGAAAAGCACATTCCAAAACAAAGCAAGTAAAAAAAGAAAAGACAGATGCAGCATCAGGGCCGTAGCTCTGGGGGGGGCATTGTGGGGCAATGCCCTACCTTAAAAGTACCATAAACTAAGGTATGATATATTTAAATTGTTTTTCTATTCTATAAATTAATACCATTTTGCTATTGTTTTCCCGTGATCCCACCCAATTACCTTCTACGTTAATTACTCACTCACAAGCAGGTAAAATAATGAAAGATAGAAAAATTACTGCCCCATACCAGTGCATGAAACCACCGTTGCCCTACCTTAGATTCAACTCTAGCTATAGCCCTGTGCAGCATCGCTACCAACAAAGCCACCTTTGTAAATATAACACATATTTACAAAGGTGACTGCCTGACTAAGCCAACTAACTGTATATAAAGCTGTATATTTTGCCGTGAACTATACCGTGTGATCACCTTACTATTAATGTATAATATTGTGTAGTTTTGGCATATACGTACAAATGAGTTATCTATTTTCTAACAGGTGGCAATATTGGTGATGGACACGCAGGGCACTTTCGACAGCGGCAGTACAGTTCGTGACTGCTCCACTATATTTGCTCTCTCCACGTTACTGTCCTCTGTGCAGATCTACAACCTGACACAAAATATTAAGGAGGACAATCTTCAGCATTTACAGGTAAGAAAATTATGTTTTACAAAATAATAATGTAAGTTGTTTAATGAAGGAATAAAGTGTCTGGTAGCATTCAACACATTCAGAATATTTGGTAATTGTAATTTGTGATCCAGTTTATTTTTTACTTTTTAGTAAGTAAAACTTCCTTGTAACGTTTTTGTTAAACAAATCGGACACAATAAAAACTTTTTAACAAGAAAAACAAACAGCTTCAAAAAGATCCACTAAAAAGGTAAAAATTATTACTTATTTTCAAAAATCTGATCTGAACTACAGATTGGTGACATAAAAGTGAAGTGTGTTATAAACTCATAGTAAATTTTTACTTTTGAGTGACAAATTGCTTTTTTTTCTCGTACACTAAAAACATCGATACTCCTAACGGATTTTTATACAATCATCAACATAAAAGGCGTTTCACTAGTTCCAAATTAACACTAATTACTTTTTTGAACAAAAATTTAAGTTTTAAATTTACTACATTAAAGAATTTGATAAATTTTGTAACAGTCCTGAGAACACATTTAAACCTGAAAAAAATGTATGGTATACATAATTCAAACCTTAATTAAGTGGATTTGCTAATATTATAATAATTAAAATAGTTAGAATAAATTTTTATTCTGACACTATTTTTGGGCTTTCTCTAGATTCTAATTTCATAAAATATATGTTAATATAACCAAGTAAATTTGCTAATTTCCTGGTTTGAAATAAATGTTTGAATTTTATACCGACAAAAAACGGTATCTCTGATCTATATCTAGATTTTTACCGTGCGGTCACGTGCTGGCACCTTTTGCACGTGGAACTGTGTCTCTTTGTATGCTTCAATAGTCTAATATGTCTTTGTACACTGGTCGAAACGGCACGATTTTGCTAGGGTATGCCATAGCCTTTATATGGGACCACCTCGGAAGTATACCCATTTAAATAAAAAAAGCATTTTGAAAATCTGTCTTTATCTGACGGAGTTACGGAACATACCTACATAAAAAAAAGTACAAACATCCGAATTGAGAACCTCCTCCTTTTTTGAAGTCGGTTAAAAAGGACGTTTCTTAGGCCGGTGAGAGAAAATGCGACGGAATCAAATCGACTATTTAACTTTATCAACGCTATCTATCATACAATAAGTCAAAGTCAATTTTTTGATTTAATAAATACTATTTTACATTCCACCCACCGCTCAATATTTCACTTGAGCAAGTTAGAACACGTCGCGTATAATAAGTAACACATTATTTATTTCCTTTATACATAAGTTTTGTTTTATGTAATAAAATCTTCATACATATATATGATTTAATTCCTTGGTCTAAACAGCTTTTTGCGGAGTACGGCAGACTAGTGTCGACTGGCGACCAGAAGCCGTTCCAGAACTTAAAATTCCTGATCAGAGACTGGAACTATTATTACGAACATCCGTTTGGCGCCAAGGGTGGGATGCAGTTACTCCAAAAAAGATTAGAGGTATGTGCAATATCTTGAAGTTCATACTTGTTCCTGGATTTAGTGAGACTGATCCTTCGTGATCGCAGGTACAAAACAATTTTTTTGTGAAACTGGTGAAGCCAGGTTTAGCCTAACGAGAGACAAACACATATTTTTGCCGTAACTATGATGAGAAGGCCACAGTTTCTGTCACCAATAGCTTAAAAGCACTAATAAATTCAGACAAGCCCTTTGATCGCGAGATGATAAGATGTAACGCTGCTCACTTGATCAACACTCTTTTAACAACCAAGTTAAACCGCATTTACGATTAAAGCAGACGAAACGATCAAATAAAATTTGGCAGATTATCGTTTGGTTTTCCACATTGAGCGTCATAATCAATTGGGCCAAAGCTAAGGATAATTTATTCAAATTAAGTATTTTTTTATTGAGGGTCAAAATTATTATATGACTTTCGGTCAGCTACTCATGTAAGAGGTTAAAAGGTCGAGAGCTTTTCCCCTAATACCAAAGTGATGTAGTTTTCAGCCTCAGATAAAGCACAAAACACTCCCAAGCATCATGCGAATCTTTCCAGGGTTCACGGCTTTAAATATGTAAGCTTCAGTAATGTTCAGTTATTTTGAGTAGAACATTGCTATTTTACGTAGATAACCAATACAACATTCATAAGAGTTGAATCTATGTATTTGTTAGACATCTTGGGAGAAGAAGATAATCGCGAAAATCAAAGGGTTCTATTGACAGTTGTAGTCGGCACATACAACAAAGTCAGCTCTGTTACCTAAAACACTTAAGAACAACATGCGATTATTATAAAATTCAGCCGCTGCATCATATCGATACGATGACATCCCAGATGTTGACACGGATAAGAATAGCAAGATATTAGTTAAACACAGTATTACACAGCCGACCTTTTCAGAACTTAATCAGCCTCATTTATTTACTATTTACCATGATTATACAATCGGTCTTCCTCGTAAGTTTACGACTTTTGAATTCTCTTGCAGGGTTATACATTACGTAAGACTATATTCATGTATTACAGTCTATAAACGAGCTATGTAGAATCGAAAATTTACAATCCAAAAATTCGCCAAAAAATCAATGTCACCGGCACAGCTGGAATAGTTATCAAGATGAAATAGTAATGCCAAGTCGCTCGTCAAACCGATAAACGATGGGGAAAAAAGGTTCTCTAGTGGCGACCACGGTCTGGAAGAGACAGCGTTGGACGGACTGTTACAGGTCTAGATAATGATACAGGAGTCAGAGGATTAGAGTCATCATCTGTGTCTCGCATAATGTGTACCAAAGGAGGTCTTCAAAGGCATAATTTAAAAAGTGTAAATTTTCAGATTTATGAGTGATTTCAGATAAAAGATGATCAAGATCCGGAGTTGAGAGAGATTAGACAACGTATCCTGACGTGCTTTGAAGATGTAAGCTGTTTTCTCATGCCATTCCCTGGTCTCACAGTCGCCTCTGATCCCAACTTCAACGGGAAACTCACAGGTTAACTTACCCTTACATACACATACTTCAAAAAGACTTTTCTGTGAGTAAATAAATATAATTCAATAATATTAATAAACATAATTTCAGACATACGAGCAGAATTCAAACAGTCGCTGAAGGAATTAATTTCCTTAATATTCCAGCCACAAAATTTGATTGCGAAAAAAATCAATGGACGCAAGATAAAAGCTGGGGAACTTTTTTATTATTTTAAGACCTATTTGTCTGAATTCAACAGTGATAAGTTGCCGACACCAGTTACAATTACAAGAGTGAGTATTAACGCTTGTAACTTACACTAAAACACAAACTCTAGTTAACTTATGCACTCATGACATCTTGTAAACATACATCCCTTCATACGATAGAAATAATCTTATCTTTGCTTAAACTCCTTGAAGATAGACGTTTTCGATAAAATTCTTATCATACAGTCATATCTTTGGCTAAATCTATGTATATATATACAACTAGCGGTCCCGGCGAACGTTGTTCCGCTGCCGTCCCTCTGTAACCCGGCGAAAGTTGGTTTTTACCTATAGTTAAACTGACCATTTATTTTTTAACTCAAAACGGGACATCGGTTTATTTATGTCAGTTAGTAAGTTTACAATAAAAAAAACAACTTTTTAATGTTCGTTATTTGTGTTGACAATTTGTTATAATTAAGGGGATGATAGACGCCGGATGAGTCAAGTCAAGTATAAAGTATAAAAAAGCTGAAATCCATCTTAAGTCTGCTTTTATATAAGGTTGAACTTTTATGGAGCTTATGCACAGAGCACGTACGTTTTTGGCTAGTTTTTTCATGTTTTTAATTAATAAAAAAAATTCCAGCCGATTTTTATTTTAATATGAAACAATACCTAATTAATAAATTGAAAAAAAAATTGAGTTCTAAGACTAGTAAACTTAATTTACAGCACTTTTTTGTGATTATTTAAGAATTGTTTTCCTAATTTATGAACATTTTTTAAAATTTCTGTTCAATTTTTCTTTTAAATAAGTTATTTCCGCTGTATTTTACTTTGATTTGTAGTATGTACCACTTCTTCAATCTAGAACAAGTAGATGTTTCTGTTTTGGGATATTAGGGTGTGGAGGGTCTCTCGCGTGTGGCGGCGAGCTCCATACTTTCTGGAAAACGGGACTTTTATGCGTCCCGGGGCTTTGTTTTGGGACAACGGGACAGGTAACCGAGAAAAGGGACAGTCCCGTTCAAAACGGGACGTATGGTCAGTTTACCTATAGTCTCAAAATCCGGCTCGCACTTAACAGATCGAGATAAAAACTATCCTATCTTTTAACTTAGATCAAATAACAGATAGTTACGAAGTTTGATCAAAATCGGTTCAGTAGTTGAGGAGTCCATCGCGGACAAACAACGTGACACGTGATTTTTATATATACAATAGATTATTATATACTACTAGCTGTCCCGGCGAACGTTGTTCCGCTGCCGTCCCTCTGTACCCGGCGAAAGTTGGTTTTTACCTATAGTGCCCGAGTCCGGCTCACACTTGACATATCGAGATAAAAACTATCCTATCTTTTAAGTTGGATCAAATAACAGATATTTACGAAGTTTGATCAAAATCGGTTCAGTAGTTTAGGAGTCCATTGAGGACAAACATTGTGACACGAGATTTATATATATTATAAGATTAAGATTATAATAAAGCTGAACAGTTTGTTTTTTGTTTGAACGCGCTAATATCTGGAACTACCAGTCGGATTTGAAAAAATCTTTTTGTATTTAATAGCCCAATCCTTAGGAAAGGTTATAGACTTTTAACATAACAAATAGGCTAAGACCCTAAGTGCTCTACCAATTGGCCTATCAAGGTACAATTCTGGCTAGAGAAAATCCCGACTTTCATTTTGTTCCGTTAATACGCTTGTTACGAACGTCAGATACACACAAAACCTAGGCAACTTATGCGCTAATAGTACATTCTACTGTGTTCAAAAATTTTATCCCACATAAACAAAAGAAGCGCTGGAGACTTTCTTTAGTTCAGATGTGGAAGTAACACTGCGCAATCATGATTTTTTAACCCGCCCGCAAAAAGATTCACTGGGTGGCTAGCCACCGAGTGAAGACGTGTAGTGAGTGGTCGTCGGATTTCAGTTCATTTTAAATTTCAAAGTCATATTGACAGTTTTCTTTGACTCCTGTGGTCAGGTTCATCTTGAGTACGCTCAAATCATCACAAAAGAGTACTACTAGGAGGACCTTCGTTGCTTTTGTGCGTGATACTGTGCAGTAAAAACAACTGGATGGGACTGTGTGTTGGCAGCCTAGCATGATAACGCATCCGCCTTTTCTGCGAATTAGATATAGCTTTTCATCGCCAAACAACATTTCTGTCGTTCGTCAGCCTCCCTACTCACCCAACATGGCTCTGAGTAGCTTTTGGCTATTTCCTCATCTAAAAGAGATCAGCATTAACACAAGAGAAGACATCATGCGTAGTGTACCAGCATAGTTGCTTACCTTCCGATAAACTGTGTTCCAGTTGTTTTAATAATGCCGAAATATGTGCATTACCAATTAAGAATTCGAAGGTTTTAGTGTTTGAGACTATATAAATATATATATATATATATAGATAAATGTATCAACCGTGACTTAAGGTTCGATACTTTTTGAACAATCTACCTGCATCTCATAAACACACACCTCTACATAAAATTGAGAAAGATACAATACATATACTTCATCATCATCATATCAGCGTATATTGGTCAACTACTGGGCATAAGGCTCCTCAAGGCGCGCTATTTCTCCCGGTGCTAATTGCGAACTCTTTAAACAATGCGCGCTTTGCGATTCTGAACTTGTAAACCAGCCCCGCTGTAAGTATCCACGTATTGGCAGCTAAAGTTATTACAGATAGGACGCACTGGTCAAAGACTTTCGTCTTCAAACTCTTCGGTATAAGCGACGTGAAGACTTGACAAGCTTACCAAATGCTGCCCACTGGATCTTCCTATCGGCTTCCCCCTCAAAGTTGTTGCGGCGGACTTTCTTTTTTTTTTGTACATTAAAGTTGTGGTCTACGGTACTACAGCTTTTCCGAAACTCGGCCTGTTCTGGCGGCTGGAACTCGTCGATCTTACACCGAAACTATTTTTGACTAGGTATACTCTAAGCTTAGGGTTAGATCACACCGAGATTTGACGCGACGCGACGTAGCATTTTAAAAGATAACAATACTATGTGTAACTTCTTTACTACACATAGAGGTACAAATTTTAGTGAAAGCACAAAAGCGAGAGGTTACGTGTTGAAATTCACCAAGAACACAAAAGAACCTGGATTAGCACCTGGTCCAATGACACATTTCTGCAGTTGGCCGAGGGTGTTGTCCATAGGCTTTGCTCGAGGTTAACATTAAGTTTTATTTTTATATATACAGGCTATGACAAGGGCTGGTACGTTATCTGCCATGGAGCAAGCGAGATCTAACTATCTAAAGGAAATGGAAAGTGTATGTGGCGATGCACGACCAAGCGTAACACCGGCTACTCTACAAGAAGCTCATGAGACAATCGGACACCAATCTCTTCAACTGTTCAAAACAGCTATTCAAAATGTAATAGGTCAACAAAATATTGAAAATTCGCAATTTAATCAATTAAAACAGGTTTGTTTACTATATATTTTTTTTATACCAATAAGGTGGCAAACAAGCCTACGGTCCGCCTGATGGTAAGCGGTCACCGTAGTTTATGGAGGCTTGCAACACCAAGGGCATCACTCGCGCGTTGCCGACCCTTCAGAAATCTACAAATACTGTAGTCCTTAGAGAAAATCTGCTCTATATTTAATTGTAAAATTTATAAAATACTTATTCTTGCAGGAATTTGACCGTAAACTATTAAACTATAAAAACCTTAACTCTGCGAAAATCATTACTGGAACAGCCAAAAGTAAAGCAAAATATGAGGAGTCAATACGAAGCATTGACAGGGAGGCGCAGATATGTCTCCATCCACAAGACTTGAAAGAAATCCATGACAAAGCGTTAAAATCAGCTATGAAAATATTTGACTCCAGTAGGATCATACCACCAAAAGTTGAAGATGGAGACCGAAAAACTTTGCTAAATGTAAGTTGCGACTGTGAATTTAATAATTGAAACTTTACTTTTCTGTTACATTTAAAGACAAATTTGATCTTCAAAATCTTGGGTACCCTATTTGGACCACTTTACGTGTCACAATATCATCGATGATTATAATGACCAATAAATAAAGCTCTCTTACCTAGATAGGTACTTACTTTATACATCTATTTGAATTAATTTACGTCTTTTTCTCTTTTAAGTACTTCGCTGAGCGCCTTAATCAGTTACAATTCATAAATGAGACCAACAACAAGACAGCTGTGATAGAGACCCGCGAAGACTACTACATCTTCATGGAGACCTGTTGCGGTGCTCAGCCTTGTCTCAATCGACGTTATCTAGAGTTGAAGCACGAGGAGGGCCTCGCCAAGGCCCTGGATGTCTTCCACAATAAACGAAGCAGGGATAAAAGACACCAAAATGATTTATACGTGTCGGAACTACGGAAGGTCAGTATATCTTAAGAAGTAGACATTGTGTAAAAAGTGACATGTAGGTCAACATACGTTTTCAGCAACTTAGCATCTATTCCGTTCTAATGTACTGATCCCTCTTCTCACGAAGCGTCGTGCTCTTGACCGGTTAGTTTCACGCTGCCAAGTCCGGCCGCGCCGCGCTCGTTTAGTGATGCATTATCAACGGCTCGCGGAGCCCACGAAAAAGCATGTCGAATCTAATGAAGTTATTAGTAAGTGAATAAGTGATCTTATTTCATTTGATTTGCTGAAATCCCGGATCAATTTGAACTAATTCAACGTCGCAGCTCCTGTGATTTAAATCTTTACGGCTAATACCGTGATATTTTTTTATTTCCTTACCTTTGTTTTTTATTGTATTATCTTTTTTGTTTTTTATTGTAATATTTATTAATTTCCTTTGTAAATTTAGCGTAGGGCTTGAGCATAGGGGACTAGACAAACAAAAAAGAGCCTTGTTTGTGTCCTCACTCAACGGTATACCTATAGAAGTTACGATCTCCCAAGTACTATTTTGATTGTTTTCGTGTGAAAAATAGCATATTATAAGACTAGTATTCATTAATTTATATTGTTATAAAACAATGACTTTCTAAAAGAAGAACAGAAATTTACATCACACTAGTAAAGTTAGTTAATTCTCAAATATCATAAAAGCCGGTTTTGAACAAATGGTTTTTGCAAAACTTTTGTGAATACAGGCTTTATGAATAAACACACATGGATATTATCATAGGATATAGATGAGCGTTTTGGAAGACTTCAGACAATGAATGAAGAAAACAACAAAGCGGCGCTGCAAGCAGCAATGTCTTGCTACAATACTTTCATGGGAACTCTGGTCCATCCGCAAATGCCGTGCCTGCATCCCGAAGATTTCAGCCAGGAACACGCTGATGCTAAAGACACAGCTCTCAACGAGTTCCACTCCAGAATGACGCAGGGACACACTGTTGATGATGACGATGAATACCTACAGGAACTTACTCGGGTATTGGTGATTTATAAAAACTAAATTTAACCTTTATTGTAAAACCAGGGGTATCACTCAATACCCCTGGTGTTACAAGCGACCATAGGCTACGTGACTGCTTACCATCAGGCGGACCGTAAGCTTGTTTTCCAGCTTTTGGGCAGTAGTAAAATCTCAAGTAATCACAACTATAAAAAAACGGCCAATTGCAAGTCGGAATCGCGCGTCGAGGGTTCCGTACGTACGTATACGTATATTACAAACACACACCAAGACAAAAAATGTGCTGCTATACGCGGTCACCCATCCAGTTACTTTGCCGACGTTGCTTAAGTTTAAATATCGTTTCCAACAAACAAATCTGTTATTGTTTCGCTTGATAACAGCTAGATGGCGCTGTAACGGTGATTTAAAATTGTAAATGGCTCGGGCCCGTCTCACACTTGTCCGGTTTTTTTACACACACTATGTTCACTGCAAGATTCAAAATTGTATGTGTTACTATTTTTTAGCGCCACTAGATTATTAAGTTTGTAGGTACCCTGTACCGCCAAGCGTTGCGCCCGAATTCGAACATTAATATTGTTATTAATATAGTTAGTATTAGTATTCAGAATGTTATAATTCAATTTATTTATAATGTTACATGGTTCATAATGGTAATAGTCGGTGGTGGCCGAGAGGTTTAAGTTACACTTCACGTCCCAAGTGGCGGAGGTTCGAACCCCAGGGTCGGCGTGTACCAATGAATCTTTTCTTAATTTGTCATGTACACTGATTTATTTATTCACACCACTGGCTTTTCGGTGAAGGGAAACATCGTGAGGTAACCTGCATACGTCAAGAAAAAAAACAGACGTATGTGAAAAAATCATAATAAATAAAATAAAGCATTTTATAAAGAGAATATAATGTATGTCTTTTTTAACTACACACTATTTTCACTTTAAAAGAACAGGTAAATACGTACGCATGTGTACGTGATAAGTTTTGAGGTTACACTGTACTGTAGTGGAGTACGCGGCGACGGAGCGCATAGGAGTAGAGGGGCGAGGGAGGCGCGGGCGGAAGGTGCCGGATTATTGGACGTATCGTATATGCTGCTCCCATGTTTTTTTTTACACACCCAAGAACAGCCATTTAGCTGGCATGGGGGGAACACAGGGCTCTAACAAAAATTTGCACTTATTTTGCAAACGCATCGCTGGTAGTTTTCTATAAAAATTCTGATTTGGCCAGTAGTAGACTTTAATAACATAAAATTACTTAGTTCAATATAGTCTCTAGTGTCTCCGCAACAGCCGGGCCCAACGGCTTCGTCTGCGATCGTCTGTAGAGACATATGGGGGCGGCCGACATTCAGCAAGACGTCTTCCAGCTATCTGAGCCGACGACGACTTTAATTAACTTGTATTATCTAGTTCTTGGACGCTCGATACGAGGAATTGTTCAACATGAACGAGAGGAACAATGCAAGCGCAGTAGAGGCTGCAGTGGTGGCGTACGACGCAGCTATGACCTCGCTCTGTGGCCCCGGGCGTCAGCGACTCTCCGCTGAGCAGTTCACTGCAGGTCACACCTTCGCCCTCAACAATGGAGCATTGCGAGTCCTCTACGACAAGCGCCGACCCGGCCCAGAACACAATACTGATCGCTATCGGGAAAACCTGATGCAGGTACGAGTATGTCTTGGTTTCTTTGTTCCAGACAAAACAAATCGATTCTCCAAAGAGAAATTCTCTTTGCAACAATCGGGGCTTTTTTACGTCACTGCAGATATAAATGCCTTTCCGTACCTTTTATATCCATAGATAGGTGCGGCCATAGTACACCACGAAGATTCAAAGGAGATTGGTGAACCACACATTTTGATTTAGATGTTCTCTTTCAAATTGATCCGAATTTGCAAAATATTTCTTTCTTTTATCCTAAACTTACAGGCTTGTAATTAGAGACTTTGTGCCCTTCTCCCTATCCTCCTTAGATACCTGTGTGTGTTTTACATATCTGATATTATATGAATAAAATCGGATGTTACAATGTGGATTTTTTTAAATTAATGCCCACGACTTCTTTTTGCCATCGCTCCGCTCGCCATCGCGGGGAATTCATTCTTACAGCTTACAACCTAAATAGTGACTATTAGTGACGTAAAATGCTTCCTCCCGCGATCGCTTAGATTTTTCACTATAGCAACTACAGGCGAAATGCTTTTTTTCCACCGGTTAATAAAACCATTCGAAAGTACGTTGTAACTATCGTCACTTTTTTCTATTTCAGATAGTCGATGAGCACTTTACCCATCATTGTCAAATAAACGACAACAATCCAGAACCACAGCCAGCGCAGCAAGGAGAAGAGGCTAATGAACTTAGTTTTATGGAGTCAGCGTTAATAGTGGCGGGATCGGCGGCGGCGGCTGCAGGTGTGGTAGCCGTGGTGGTGTCGACCGGGGGGCTGGCTGCGGTTGCGAGCGCTGGCGCTGCCGCAGCGGGTACCGGCGTCGCTGTGGAAGGTGTCGCCGTTGCCGCTTCCACAGCCGCCACCCTCGCCGGCACCGTCACCGCCGCAGCTTTAAAAGTATATAATCTAGTGCGCAGACGACGTACTTGACTCGTACAAAGAACAACAGCATGTAGTTGCTAATAATAATAATGTGCTTCAAAGCAATACTGACGAATATCATTACGTTAATAGTTATCAATCATCATTTTGGAATTTTATACTGTTTATAAATAATACAATTAAATTAGTTTTTAATAAATAGTGTATTTTAATGTTTGTACTTATATATGTACTACCTGACCCGGCGAACGTTGTTTCTTTTTTTAAAACAACTGCCGCACCAACCTATTGTGAAAGGGTTGCTTCAGAATTCAGAAAGCTTCCCCAGCGTGTGCATAACAACTTACCAAAATTTCATTACAATCGGTTTACCCTTATTGCGCGAGTCCGACTCGCACTTGACCCTTTCGGAAAATCTTTTTTTATCGGATGCCTACGTCATACAAAGAACAAGTTTAAAGTCTCTACGATCAGCGGTTTAGGCTGTGCGTTAATCCGTCAGCCAGTCATTCAGGACAAAGCATTTATATGTATATAGATAGAAACAGAAAATCTATACATACATCTATACTATAATCGTATATAAATAAAATATTTAAAATAAGTAAGTCATGGTAACTGGTCGGGATTTCGGCCTGGGGATCTTGGCACCATTTTTCCTACGACTATGCTTGTTTGCTCAGGATATACTGACGGTTTACGTGCCCTCCAAAATACTAAGGAACTTGTATAAAAGAGCTGAAACGTCAGTGGTCGTTATCGTTGCCAGCAGCAGGTTGGAGTTAATAATAATCTCTGGACAACTAAATATTGTTGTATAATTAGTAAAGTTACAAAAGCTTATGTGTAACTTACATGATAAAAGCTTATCTTAATTAGGAGTTGCCAGTATTAAAGCATAGACAATTGGAGATGCTACATGGCTGAGTGGTAAGGCATCTAAGAAGCAACTAAATAATAAATTTACTTTATCTTAAATACATTGCTAATAGTACACGCGATTCTCTCACTACGTGCCTATATCTGTCTGTAATGCAGTAGTGAAGGTTTAAGTCAGGCCTTGTAATATTGCTTATTATTTTATTTCTTGATTAACATACCTATTTTTTAACATTTACAACACTCTAAAGAGCTACAAGGCGGTCACCTATTCAATAACTGGCCACGCCCGACGTTGCTTAACTCTGCATATCGTTTCCTATAGACATAGAGGAATGTTACGAGGTCATGACCTATGTTCATATTACAGCAATGCAGAGTATTATGACCGAAGCCTCCTTTCTCTTTGAAGAGAAAATTTATACCTATCTTTCTCTTGCGAGCCTTCATACGTCCCCACTGATGGGGCACGGCCTACCCTCATAAGCGAGGATGATTTATGCCAAAGTCCACACGCAGGCCCAGTACGGATTGCGGACTTCACATACGTCTTTTTTTTTTGACGTATGCAGGTTTTCTTACGTTTTTTCTCACACCGAAAAGCCCGTGGTGTGAATTAATAAATCAGTGTAGATACTTTAGAAATTAAGAATAGACTCATTGGTACACGCTGACCCCGGGGTTCAAACCTCCGCCACTTGCGACGTGAAGTGAAATTTAAACCTCTCGGCCACCATCAAACAAAATTTCGGGCATTTGTATCTTCACTGCAAAATTAAACTTAAAATTAAGTTCCCTAGTTGTTTATCGGATAACTCATTTCCGATAAACAACTTAAAACTTAAAATTACTTAGCGGGCTTGGAAATGAGCTCCGAGGATAGCTCATTTCCAAGCCCGCTAAGTAATTTTAAGCTTATCCCCACTGGCAGTGTCCACGTCTTGGCACCATATGTCATCACGAGTAGGACGCAGTAACTGAAAACTTTTTAAGCTTTTTGTGGATGGACGACGTGAAGACATTACGAAACTTTCTAAACCCTGCCCAACCTAAATGGGTTTCCTTCTCAAAGTTGTTTTTATCCAACTATACAAAATTGTCTGCGAGGTCAGTAAATTCTTAAATAACTTTAAAAAGTGTGCCATCGACGAAAATAATAGGCCCCGAGAAAGGTGGTCATTTATTATGACTTCCGGCTTATCTACCTTCGTCCGGAGGCTAAAACGAGAAAACAATTACGGTGTTAAGCATTGCTTGCAACTCTTGCAGCTATTCCGCCAAGACGACAATATCGTCAAAGTACTAGATGTGACTGTGAGATGTACTCTCCGTTTTTATTTATTTATGCCTTGTTTTAAAAAGATTATTACAAGAATAAAAAATATCAGTTGCGGGGTTTACCATCACCCTGTCTCATTCCTGTCTGTAACTGGTTAGGTCTTGTTTGACTTTTCTGAACCTACTTAATGACATCGTTGCCAAGTTTATAATAACCGTGTATAACGACGTTTTAACACCTCGACGTATCGCTAATCAACTGGCAGCGCTGTTTCGAAGGATTCAAAGACTTTCATGGTCCACATAGAGGCATCTCGGGCTTCTGTATTATCTGTTAGGCACACAGTGAACCTCCAAACGATGTTTTGTTTGGTTCCGGTGGTCAGGGGCTTGCCCTTAATATCCAGATATAGGTATTCGTAATTCCCCCTAAAAACAGCTTATAGAGTTGGCTCCGGAACAAGAGCAGGTGATTGTTTTTCGGTTCGGTGTTAGCTATCTCTTATATCCCTTAAAAAAATAGTATCACGATGCTTCTGCTCCACACCTCGGAGTTTCATCATTGCATGAATAATGCATGAAGTGATTATAATGCCATTTTCCGTATTTAAATGGTAAAATTATATCTTTGTAATGTCCGTCCGGAAAAACATATTACAGGAAGATGTATTTTGTAAACCGTCATACAGATTTGTAAATCTATTTTAAGAAAGAATAGCCCTCCATACATTAAACTGAGGGATATTTTTCTTTCGCGCACCCCATCGTTTCATCGGGTCAGTGGGGTGTCGTTGAATGGATCTTCAAACCATTTTTTAACCGTTACCATTTCTTTATATTTTTGCTCTAAGATTTGTATCTTGCTAGTTATTCGCTTTTAAAGTTAAAAAGTATGTTTGCCCGCCTCCTATTTTAAACCGCTTGTTCCAATAATCTAAAAAAAAACACAATTTTAGACTTTACAAATACTTCCGACAAATTTTTTTAGCTTTGGAAGCCTCGTAAAATATAACAAATTAGAAAATAACTTTTTATACTGTCCAACGATATCCCACATGATCCCCATCATAAAAATTTTTTGATGTATTTAGGAAAAGCTAATAAATAATAAGTAAGGGGTAAATTTTTTCTCAATTTTTATTACAAATGTGTACGTTTGAAAAAGATACCTTGTGTAAATATTAATAAGAATAGATGTAAACTCGCGGAATTTTAAAGTTGTGACATACGGATGGACATAAGTATTTATAAGGGTTTAAGTTTTTGCCATTTGGTTACGAAACCCTAAAAGTCAAATTTTATGAAAGGGGCTGATTAAAAAAGGTCAAAACATGGTTGAAAGTTTTTATAAAAATAGTATGTCTTTTATGTAAGGGGATGGAATTTGTATAAACTAATTATGTTAAAAGATTTTTACGACAGAGGTTAAAAAGGTATTTTCAATTTTATTTGTAAAACGAGTGATTATATTCTCCTTGTATGTAAGTAGGTAAGTTTTTGATGTTGGGATATGAAATTTCGAAATGAGTATAAAAAACTAATATAAACATGTACTATTGCAATATTTTTACGAAAGGGACAAAATTAAATTCGTGGAAAGATATTTGAAACTTTATATGAAAATTTTATGTTTATGGGCGTGTGCGTCTGTCTGTACTGTACTACGTAGATACAACTTCTCAATTATTCAAGCCTTATATGATATGATAATATGTCCTTCATTATAAACAACTAGTAGGTATAAAAATACCCACATAAAGGTTCCGTAAAAACACATTTTGTATGCTTAACGAACATTATGGTCATCGATGAAGACATACATGAAAAGGTTTGTAAGCTTATTACCATAGGTCAGTGGGAGGATTAAGGGAGGAGAGCGGGCAGGTAAGGTCGAGCAACAGGCTCTAAGCCGCGGAGCCCCTTGATCAATGAGCCACCCTCTTTTCCCCCTTCCACACATTCCATCTGCGCCTTACTTGTTGCGCGCATCGCTTAAGTTAAAACAATGGCAAATATATTCCTATATCTACTTTAAAGGAATTTCAACTTAAAAACTCTTCACAATAAAGGTTTATTAGAATGCATAAGAGATAGTTTTGACCACTTGAGAGCTACGTTTACCTGAAGCTGAAGTTTCAAAAATAGTTATCTTTATACAGAAAGATTATATCTCACTTTTTATAAGGTTAGAAGGTATAAAAGTCTTTAACTGAATACGTCTCAATGTCTTTTGTACATTAGCATTATTTATTTTTGTAGCATTATCAGTTTGCGTAGCGTTCATACACTAGGTATGAAAACGCTAGTATACCTACCTACTTACCAGACGACACCACTCACAATGGGGTACACGAAAATAAAAAAAAATCCCTTAGTAATATGTATGAAGAGCTTACATATGTAGTAGGTAAATTGCACAACAAGTGGCAATGGGGGCACTTTATGGAATATAGCACTTCATACATCCCGAGAGTAGCGAAGGAATCGATAGCCAATATTCAATCATTCTGATTGGATAAATATAAATATATATATATAAGAAATATTTTTACAAGTTATGAGTGAGTGTATAATAATGGCATAGTTTGTTGTTTACAAACACTTACTAAATGACAGTTTTGCTCGGTACATACTCACATACTTGTAGGTATACATTTTGGCTTTTTGTTGCACTCGATAATGGGACTTGTTCACAGCACAGATTATATAATACAAGCTTTTGCCCACGGTTATCGGTGAAGAATTTCAACGGCAACTCCTCAATTATAGAAAGAAAACCGACTCGCACTTGACGGTTTCACGTAGCCTTAAACTATCATCATGCCAAATTTTCCCGCGATTCCACCCGCCCTGAATCAGGCGCGGTTGCAGCCTAAGATTTTGGGGGGGGGGGGGGGGGGGGGTCGTCTAAGCTATGCATTCCATGCAGGGATGTTATGGATATGAAATTTCGGATCTGGATACGGATATGGATATAGAAATAATATATCGGTTAAGGATATGATTTTTTTTTCGTATTATCCGTTAGTTACGGTTATTGGATTTTTCATTAATTTGAAAAGTAAAACACAAATATGTAATTATTAATTTTGACTTTATTTCTAAGTTATTATTTCGTACTACAATCAGTCAGATAAGTAATTATTATTGCTACTCATCATCATTTCCAAATTACACTAGACTTAGGACGCATTTTGTTCAGTCAGATTAAACAATTTAGTAACACTTCCTTTCAGTTTATCGAACTAAGTATTTGTAAATATAAAATTGCTGATTAGTTAGTTATGATTAAATAACAGAAGGAAACAAATAATGCAAGCCAAGGACGCGCGTGGCTTCTGTCTCGGCCGATCAAATGCAACTTGTCATAAAGTGTCTCATTAAGAATTTAGACTCCGCCCCTATCCGAAATTATCCGAAACTTTTATATCGGATTCGGTTACGGTTACGAATAGATTATTATATCGGGTATTTGATAGTTTCGGTTACGGTTATAACAGCTCTATAACATCCCTGGTGCCATGGGCAAACTTCACTAGTAAAAGATACATATACAAAATTTGTTCGTGTAATTATTGAGACAACGTTTTAGTCGCAACCTAAGGTTAGACCGTTTTGGTTCTATAACAATCATGTTTACGTGTATATGAAGCGAAATAGGCGGAAGTTATAAAACTTTCATTCGTATAATAATCGAATAGACGTCATGAACTTTATAAAAAATGTAAAATATTATTGACATAACCTTTATACGATGCTTTGATGTCAAAAGAGCAATTCACCAAAAGTGAGTCGTGCACTAAAATATTTATAAATTATAATCATTATGTCAGACTAATCATGTTTTATTTGCCATGTTTGTTACTGAAATTTATTTACTATAAAAGTTAAATTCGATGTTAGTAACTCTTATTATCTACATTTCTATTGGGAAATTAATTTCTCGACAATTGTATATTTAGTTCTTCAAAATTTTTGTATGCTAATTATCTAAAAAATAATATAATTCTTTTTTATTTTAATATTTCATTAATGCGATGTAATGCAGAGATGATACCTATTATACGAATTTTTTTTGACTGTAGGTCATATTACACGACTTTAATACATTTATTGCGTGCCATTTTCAGGGTACCGTAAAAAAGCGAAAACGCATAGCACAAAAAATACATGACCTTTTTAAAAATATAAGTTATTTAATTATTATAAATCTCAATATTCGTCTTTTAAATATTGTATAAAAGTCGTGTACGCATCGTCGAAAATTCTTATACGAAACGTGCATATGACAACAGGGTGTCTACTTTCTGGAAAGTCAGGAAAGCTAAAAGTGGTCAGGGAAAGTCAGGGAAGCTTATGGTAAGGTCAGGGAAAAAAAATGTATTTACAAAAAATTTTAGGTGAAACAAAAATGCTACTATCCCAGTGATTGATTATGACGGATATTTTTATGCTCTAGCTGACCCTAATCTAGTCTATAGAAGCCCTTTTTTTCAGGCTATTGGAGGGATATATAAGGTCCAACCGTTCTAATGCCCGTCCTTTTGTAAAGTGAACGTACCGCTGTTAAGTATGAATTCTAAACAAGAAATAACTCGCTATCATTAACTTGAAAAAATATATTTAAAAAACAATTATATTCCATGTTGGTTATTTATTACATAAACTAACAAGGGTTCTGAGCTATAGCTGGTGTCACCCACTTTATAACGCCCTTTTTGCCATTGTTATTTTTCGTGCGCCGTCGGGTAGCTATGAAACGTGCGTAACAAAATTATTGGTCATGCAAAACCAAAAGTTGACGGCTCCAAATGATTTGTTTTGATATTTGATTTAATTGACTGAATTGAATTTGTTGTAGTGTAGCCGGAGTTACGCTTGGTCGTGCATCTCCACATACACACTCCATTTCCTTCAGATAGTTAGATCTTGATTGTTTCATGGCAGATAATGTACCAGCCTTTGTCATAGCCTGCATATACAGAAGAAGACTTAATATTAGAACTGTATACAAACTACTTTAATATTATATTACGCCGTCATCACCTACGTGATTTAAAGAGTCAATCAATGAGATTTAGAAACCTTCGAGATTTTTAAGCTATTGCATAGCTTTTATCGCGGGTTCTGTGCGCGGCTACCGAATCAAGAAATTCCGTAACGAAAAAAACCTAACAACGGCACGGTGTTTGTGTGCGTGTGACTAGACGTATGCGTAACCACGTTTCGACTGTACGGAAAATCAATTTTAAGGCGAAAGAAAGAAATTTTATAATTTTTTTTGATGACAATCATAAGTTTAGGAGTTTTATTAGTAGGTTATAAGAGTCGAAACACGATTGAATAAACTTGACTCGATACAGTAAAATCGCAAAATTTCCGCTAACTAAATCTTCATTTTGAGAGATAACGTCGCGTGGGCCGGCCCAAAGAGAATATAATCACTACGTTTTTGGCCGGCCATTACGCGGCTCTCGTTTTCCATCAGTCGGCCGCAGCGCCTCGCCGAGAGCACCTGCGGACAACTATGTTGCGCCCACCCCGCTGCCGCTGATAAAAAATGTTATGCAATAGCTGTACCGCGGCAGTCCCCGAGTGCCACTGTTCTTTTTTTTTTTATAATGTTACAGATCTATTTGAGGGTTCACATAATTTCATTAGAAGCGATACAAAGGCATGTGAAATACAGACGAATGGACAAGACTAAACTATAGGCTTTCTGTTTTTGCCGTTTTAAAGAGGCGAAAAAAAACGTGAAACTGGAATTTAGAACAAATGATATGAAATTTATATGTGTATGCCGAGCAGGGACAAGCGCTGCTATAACTACTGAGTTCGTTAAATCGTCCTATTCACCCACAAGTGCCCCTTTACCTGACCTACCCTCATAAGCGAGGGTGATTTGGGCCATAGTCCACACGCGGGCCCAGTGCGGATTGTGGATTTAAGATACGTCTTTTTTTTTATCGACATATATAGATTTCCTCACGATGTTTTCCTTTACCGAAAAGCTAGTTGTGTGAATAAATAAATCAGTGTACTTAAGAACCTTAGAAAAGCCTCATTGGTACACGCCGACCCTGGGGTTCGAACCCTTCGCCACTTGGGACGTGAAATGAAATTTGAACTCCTCGACCATCAACGACTAGTTTACTTACACTATTGTATTCAGACGCTTAGCAAGAGCACAGATTATATAATACGGCAAGACTGTAAACGCTACGTAAGACACAAGCAGCGTTACAATACTCACTCTTGTCATGGTAACTGTTGTCGGTAACGTATCGCTGTTGAATTCAGACAAATAGGTCGTAAAATAATAAAAAAGTTCCCCAGCTTTTATCTTACGTCCATTGATTTCCTTCGCAATTAAGTTTTGTGTCTGGAATATTGATGGTACTAATTCCGTCAGCGACTGTTTGAATTCAGCTCGGATGTCTGAAATGGCATTAAAAAGCATGTATTATCCGACTGACCTAGAAGGAGGGAAATGTTTTTCGCGTGTCCGTATGTATGTATTTTCATTCCATTATGACCTCCTGTAGCCGAAACGGCTAGATCAATTTCCATGAATGAGTCTCAAATGAAAGGTATTCATCTCCAAAGTGATATATAGGGTAAATAAAAACGTCAACGTAAAAAAATAAAACTATAAAGCTGTAAATAAAAAATAAATTAAAAACCCGACTGCAAAAACAGTAACAACGAAGCAATAATCAAGTGCATCTAAAACATACCAAATATTTAACTATGGACAGGCGGCTCTATTCAATGCAAGTTCAAATAGTAGAACGGATTGCTTAAACTATAGTTGTTACCTTAAACTGAGTTCCGTCTGCTTATAGTGAAATATTTGGTATGTTTCAGGTGCACTTGTTTTTTGCTTTTTAGTTCCTAATGTTTTTGCAGTCAGGTTTTTTTATTTATTAAATAATATATTTTTTATTATAAACCCTTTTTAACTGTTTTTTTTTACCTATTATACCTATATATACGCTTACCTGTCAGTTTCCCATTGAAGTTGGGCGACTGTGAAACCAGGGAACGGCAAGAGAAAACAGCTTACATCCTCAAAGCACGTCAGGATACGTTGTCTAATCTTCTTTAACTCCTGATCTTGTTCATCTTTTACCTGGAATCACAAATATTGAAATGGTGACTTTAAATCACTTAATAAAGGGACTCGTTACTTCCCAACGTGTTGTCTTACGCATGTTTCCACACTTGTCTAACGGTTTTCTCATTCTATATATATTTTCTCTATTTTTGGCTACAAATAATTTCTCCATCCTTCCACAATAATTATAATTAACAATTATTTGGCTGTTTTCACATGGCAGCAGTCGTTAAAGTTAGCACCTCTCACCTCATGGGTGATTTGAAAACACTGCTAGTCGTGTGCAGCGTGTTGGATTATGGCTAAAGGCTCCTTCTACAAGGAAGTTTCTTAAAAATTTTAATAAAGTAAAGGTTTTAATGGTGTACATACCTCTTATCTTTTCTGCAGCAACTGCATCCCACCTATGGCACCAATGGGTGTTCGTAATTATAATTCCAGTCCCGGATCAGGAACTTTAACTTCTGAAATGGCTTCTGGTCGCCATTCGACACCAGTCTGCCGTACTCCGCAAAAAGCTGTTTAGATCCAGGAAGCAAAAACTTGAATATAAGATAATAATACACCAAAAAGTAAACAAACGCGGTTTATTATATACATCATGTGTCTCAGCAAAATGCATATTTTCGATGTTAGTTCATTTTTGAGATATTTTTAGTTCACGAAACCTTTATGCGAGTTTGTTTTAAAGGGTAAATTGTTGTCAATGTTTTCCCAGGATAGTGTAAGTAGTTGATGCCAACAAAAAATGGACTTTAAATATACTGGCTGTAAATTTTTTTAAATGCATAATCTTAATCTTTTCTAAATAATTTTAAGGTTGTTATTTTGTAACCATAGTACAAAAAGTCAGGAGTTGAATAAATTTTCATGTGGATTTTTTTACTGCACCTTTAAATATATACATAAGTCTACAATCGTCAATAAAAAACACTGTTTGGTACTAAGCTTATGGACCGCAGTAGATATGTCATTTATTAAACATGGAAGAATATAGCAAGGGCCATGATACAAAACCTGACAAACACCCTATAATTACTCGTTTGATGTAATAAGTTTTTTTTATTTTTGTTTTGTTTTAGATAGATTTTTTATATTTGGGTTATTTATTTCCGACTTCTGCAAATACAAACTGTTCATAAATTGTCACTCTGTTTACCAAAGTATTACTGATACTGTGCTAAGTGATCCCACTTATAGATTTAGATGATCCATTTCCTATAACTACAAAGTTATTTTCATTTCTTTTTTGATTAACCTAAATAGATGTGGCTTGCCTATAGTACGTTGTAGAAATGTACCTCTCAATTCGTTACGTAGAAATAGTTGGTGAGCAAATAGCTCTGACATACTGATGGACGTTCAACTTTTACCATTATTTTACGAAAACCTAAACAAGGCTGCTAACAATTAGCACCGCCCGATTAATTGTGGTGGCCACTACCCAAATAGATGGCATTGAATGTGCTCCATAAAAATTAAACCACTCTATAAACTCTTCCGAGCTTACTAAGAATCTTATACACGAGTTCAAACTAATATGCAACGACTCTGGTTTTACTTCCAGACTGCTATTCTGCCTACATAAAGTACCTTCTGTTTTCCACCCGGGTGTGTCACCACGATCAACGCTACGCCGCCTCGCCATCAAAACACTTCATATTTTTTACCTTTTTCTTACCTGTAAATGCTGAAGATTATCCTCCTTAATATTTTTTTGTCAGGTTGTAGATCTGCACAGAGGACAGTAACGTGGAGAGAGCAAATATAGTGGAGCAGTCACGAACTGTACTGCCGCTGTCGAAAGTGCCCTGCGTATCCATTACCAATATCGCCACCTGTCGAAGACAATAGGTACTTATTACAATACAATATATTTATTTTGTTTATCAAGAAATTACGATTCGCGGCCTCTTGCATGAAACACGCTGCGTGGCGTCGCGAATCGTATCCTCTCAAGTCCTACATACCTACATATAATATAATTTCTGTGCTACCAAAGTCAAGAACCTTCAAAGTGTTCCGTACTTCCGTCTGAACAATATATATAGGATATAGAATCGCTCGTGTGTCACTCTGTCCGCCTGTCACAACCAATTTCTCCGAATCTACTCGACCCATTAAATTAAAATTTGGCAAACATATTCTTCTTGGGTTCTTGTGACCGAAACGCGGACGTGTAACATCCGTAAATGAATTTTAAATATCGTCACTTTCCCGGGGTAAATAAAAGAATTAAAAATAAAGTTTTGCAAAATGTACCATGTATCAAATAAGGGTCTTAAATATATTTTTTTATTATATGAAAACAAGTAGTTTTACAGTTATATAAGATGGATGAATATTAACCATTTTCCCTTATCCCCAAATTTTGAATACTTACTTGCCAGCCTTCATACGTCCCCACTGCTGGGGCACGGCGTACCCTCTTAAGCGAGGGTGATTGGGCCATAGTCCACACGCGGGCCCAGTGCGGATTGTGGACTTCACATACGTCATTTTTTTTTTCTTGACGTATGCAGGTTTCCTCACGATGTTTTCCTTCACCGAAAAGCCAGTGGTGTGAATAAATTAATCAGTGTACTTGAGAAATTAAGAAAAGACTCATTGGTACACGCCGACCCGGGGTTCGAACTTCCGCCTCTTGGAACGTGAAGTGAAGTTTAAACCCCTCGGCCACCACCGACTCCAAAAATTTTGAATACATTACAGAAAATGGTTCTTTACTTATGCCTACAGGATAACCTATGAATAGTCGATTGTCTTAAAATAACAAGGTAAATCTCTTAATATTGTACGTAGGTACAAACTAACAAAATTAAGTCTCCTGTTAAGAACGGACCCTCGGTGCCCGAGTCTAACTCGCACTTGACCAGGTTTTTTTAGATTAAATCTGATCGCAACTTAGATGAGGCAGGCGAGTTAGGCTAAAATGGTAAAGTGGGTTTAATGCATTTATTAAAATTTTATTCGCAGTGGATCTATATAAATTTAAATAATTCAATAATAAGTTAGCTATATGAGTTAGCTTCGGGAATTCGATATTTTAGTTTATTTAACTTAGGTATGCAAGTATGTTTACAGTCTAATTTTTGTCACTACTTACGGAATCTAAAAAAAACTCAGTCAGTTTTTTTCTATACGTTTTTTACCTTCTCCCCGTTGGATAGAGTAGCAAGTATAGGCTGAGACCAGAGCAGTAGCCTTGTGGTATCTCTCTCGGAGCCCCCTCGCCAGTTGAACCCTTGCAAGGGCTGTTCTTCATCACCAAGCCAGTCCACGTCTTGAACCTTTTCTACACCATTTGCGTACTGAAAAACTTTTAAGACACAAGTACAATTTATGAATAGAAATTAATATAAGCTCTTAACGGTCGCTATATAAAAAAGTCGGTGGTGGCCTTGTGGTTTCAGTATCTGCCTGTCGTTCTGAGGGGCAAAGGTTTAAACCCAGCGGGTTGAGACATGATACTTTTTCCTAATTTCTCAAGTTACAAGTTTTAACTTCAATCAAAACTTTTTAATTCATAAATTCTCTAGACATGGCGGATACGTTGTTTTCTCTACTTTTATTTCCGCCATTTCACTTGTATTTTGGTGAGTTTATTTATTTATTCATGTTATATTTTCAACTATCATACACACGGTACGGAAATTAGTAACTCGAATCATTAGAGACCCTAAATAGCCTCTCGTTAGTAATTTTCTTACCTTCTTTACCATCCTTAATAAACAATGTACTATCAAGGGCATATCCAGCTTTCAAGCAAGGGGGGGGGAGGGGGGGGCCACATATTGGTGTGGTGTAGCATGACAGGCAATAATAAATAAAATAATCATTCGTTTACGATACAAATCACACAAAGTATTTATTTTATTTTATTAATGAGATTAGAAAAATTATAATTTAAATTTATTAAAGAATAGAATATATAAAAATTATCATTTTTTTAATCAGCGACTCGACCTAGACCTAGCCCAGGGGTGTCATGACCCCCATGAATAGATCCGCCCTTGTGTAAGTTCTATTATTTAAGAATTTACAATAATATGGGGTAAACAGATTTATCTATTACATCGTAAGAAGGACTGGGCCAACAGCGTCTTCAAGTGAACATAATATGTACTATATAATTTGTGATTAACACCGCAAAGCATAACCAACGTTATTTCATTCAGTATGTACGCGATTTCAATATGTTTCACGTAGTTTTCAAAAGTAATAACAGATGGCGCTATTTTTTCTAGTATAAAAACTGGAACCTGTAAACATTCATTTGCCATATTGTTACTTTTTGTATCAAAAGGTAAGTAGGTGGTTATGTTAAGAATTAAAACAGCGTAATTTTAATGTAACTTTTAATTCGGAACTGCATCTTTATACCTATACTGTTGAAAGTAATGTTTGTCTTAGGCTCATTTACCTAGCACTTTGATGTAGAGGCCACCAGCTATTCTAGGGTGAATGGAACGTGCCCACAGCTACTCCTACCCGTAATTATGCAAACGCTAGATAAAAACGAAGAGAACCACAGGAATTTCGATTAAATAGGTCAGTTATCTTAAAATAGAGGTATCGTAGGAAGAAGTCCAGCAGGAAGGACTCGCCACCACGGTAGGCGCCGGCCACGCTCACCCCCACCACGGGACAATCCTTGATCTCGTCTCGCAGTAAGATACCACGCAACGCCTTCTCGTCCAACTCGTACGTGTGGTTTTTGTTAATCTTCACCACCTGCACGCCACGACCCGATTCCATTTTCATTGTCGGCCTTGAAATCAAATGTAAAAAAACTGACCAATGCGATTGTTTTAAAGATTCACGGTTAATATCACTATTAAACATAATGTTTTACGGGGTTCTTACCGTGGTTAGCCGAGGTATTAATCCAGTGTTAGGATTAATAAAAAACAGTCATAAATTAGTACGTTTCGAGAAACGCAGTGACACAGTGAGTATATACTACCGTGGTGACTTTCGAGTGAGTTCTAGTATTTCGGTAACAAAACGAAAAAGAAAGAGGGTAGATAGATATGTTTGCCCATAGACTTTGTACAAACTCGCAAGTACGCCAGTCATCTCGCGGGGCTTACAACAGAACAGAAATATCGGGACCTCACTTCCCCGGCTAATCACAGTAAGAACCCCGTAAAACATTATTTTTAATAGTGACCAATACGAGTCGTACGTATTTAGCTAGGGTTCCGTAGAATGAACATTATTTCAGACACCTAAAAAACCTGTTAAGTGACTTTATTTATAACAATTTTCTTAGAAGGTATTTTTAATTTTTACCATAGGGATTTTTATAGAACACACGCTTCTGAAGTAAGAGGGGGAGGCACTTTTTTAACTTTGGAAGCCAAAAACTTGTGAAGTTTACGTCGTACAGGATACAATAGGTAAGCAGAACAAAGCAGAGTTTGAAGACGAAAGTCGTTGACCAATACATCCTACCTTGTCATGATTTACACTGCCGAAACGTGGACACTTACAGCGGGGCTGGTCCACATGTTCAACTTCAAAGTCGCACAGCGTGCAATTGAGCGCGCCATGCTCGGAGTGTCTCTGAGGGATCGAATCCGAAATGAGGACATCCGGAAGAAAACAAAAGTCACCGACATAGCTCGCAGAATCAGCAAACGGAAGTAGAAGTAAGCTGGCCACGTCTGTCGAAGGACACATGGCCGATGGATCAGACGTATCCTAGAGGGAAAACCACATACCGGAAGTCAAAGCGTAGGGTAGGGGGGTTGGCTGGATGCGCAACCTAGAGAACCAGGAGAAATAGCGCGCCATAGATTAGAGAAAGCTTTTATTCAGCAGTGGACTAAAATAAGCTGATATGATGATTAAGTATAAAAAAGTAGTCATATATCCTAAAACTAATACAAACTGTATATATAAGTTACACAGACTGATTCCTTGTATTAATTTGTAAGAGAAGATAAGAGTGTTAATTTGATTGAAGCAAAAAAACTTAGACTTATTCCTTCCTTATACGTCGCAGCCCATGTATGCACAGTTACCCGCAACGTGGGTCAAGTGAACGCATCTTAATTCTATGTACCTCATGTCAACAGTAGACAAACTACCCGTTTTGTTTTTAACCGACTAACCCAAAAGTGGGTAATGTTTTATATTTCAATTTAGAGGCATATATTTTATCTAAGAGCCGTGGGTTTATATTCCTAATTCTTATACTTTAGGTATGTGTGGTGAGCCCTCATTTATCAAAGTGCGCACACATGACCCGAATGACTAAGTATGCGGGACTATTTCTAAACAAAATCAATGAGCTGAGCTATGGAGGAGAGGATTTATTTTGGCGATAAAACATTTAAAGTGGTCGAAAAGTTTTAACTCCGAGACACTTTAGTTCTAATGAACTAAAAGACACTCAACCAAATAATTTAAATATTAAATGCAGTCGGATTTGCCGATCAAACTGACGGCAGTTATAAAAGTAAGGTAAGTCATAAAATGTGGACATAGACGATTGCCGTTTTATTTCATTACCCGTGATCGTGAGTGATTAACAACCCTTAGCATTAGCACTTTGCTTTATCTGTTAGATGTAGCATTTTTTAAAAGTTGGTAAAATAATAATTTTTATTACATTCGTTAGACGAACTTAAATGTACATACCTACACTTACTCAGTGGTTTGTAAATCAAATAATGCTTTTGTAATTTTAATGAGGTTAATATTTGCCATCCATCGACGCTAGAATATTAGATGAGAATTCAAAGGATCATATAGTTTCTACTTCAAAGTTGAACAAGGATAAAATATTAATTTTAAAAAAAATCGAAATAAAAAATAATTCAAAGCAAATTTGTTCAACAGAAGTTTTCAAAAAAAAATTGAGAATTTGCTTAGTTTTTTTGCTAGTTTTTATAGAATCGTATCGAAATAAAGAAAAACCGTCGTAAATTATTTTTTTTGCTTTGGTATATAATAAAATAATTAAAACTTCTTTAATACCTAGGAAATTTTATAAATTCGAAACCAAGTACAGTGCGGTTTGCTTACGTGTGAGGTCGAGTCGAGCACAAATGAGCTTCAGCAAGCGCGTGTAATCATCTACACCAGTGGTGCCCATACTTTTTTTCTATGAAGATCTACCTACTAAAAATTTATGACTGGGAGATCAACGCTTGTACCTACTAAACTTTTTTATTACTAAAAAAAACTACTACACTAGGTGAAAAGCGGTTTTCTATTAGTATTTTGTTTAGATTGAAATTTTTAAATTATAATATGTAATATCTTTTGAATGGAATGTCCGTTTTGAATAATTTTACAGTTTTACACATTACTATTATTACATATTATTATTACAGTTATCTACAGGTATTGAAACAATCTTGAATACGAAATGATTTATTTGGATAAGGGTTATTACAAAGGTATGCATAACATGGTCTGGTTTTGGTCGGCTAAACTTCTTCGGATAAACTTTTTAAATTTAAAAGAGTAATAGTTGAACATATGGTATCGCAAAGTTATTTATAGATATTGCTATGTTCTTTAATAATGTGAACATCATTATTTGTTTCCGCAGCGCATGCGATGAAAGACATTTTATGGCAATTTTTTTAACCGGTGTGAAATTATAACCCTTCCAAATTACGAATACTTTGTAAAATAAGAAGTAAGAACGATTTAGCGTTTCATGATTAAGAAAGGCAAGTCATTTATGTAAATTAAAAATAGAAAAGGACCTAAAATAGAACCTTGAGGAACTCCTAATTTTACTTCAGAGCCATTGGATTTTACTTCATTGATTTGAACCTTCTGCATTCTACTACTCAAATATGAGCGGATAAGCTCAAGAGCCAAATCTGCAATACCATAATGACTCAGTTTCCGTATAAGAGTTTCATGTTGCACGCAGTCGAATGCCTTTGATAGATCACAGAAGATACCAATAGCATTTTGTGACTGTTCCCAAGCAGCAAATATATGCTGTATAAGAGCAACACCTGCGTCAGTTGTGGAACGCCCTTTTGTAAAACCAAACTGTTGAGGATGAAGTAATCCATTTAAAATTTTATTCGCAGTGGATCTATATAAATTTAAATAATTCAATAATAAGTTAGCTATATGAGTTAGCTTCGGGAATTAGATATTTTAGTTTATTTAACTTAGGTATGCAAGTATGTTTACAGTCCAATTTTTGTCACTACTTACGGAATCTAAAAAAAACTCAGTCAGTTTTTTTCTATACGTTTTTTACCTTCTCCCCGTTGGATAGAGTAGCAAGTATAGGCTGAGACCAGAGCAGTAGCCTCGTGGTGTCTCTCTCGGAGCCCCCTCGCCAGCTGAACCCTTGCAAGGGCTGTTCACCAAGCCAGTCCACGTCTTGAACCTTTTCTACACCATTTGCGTACTGAAGAATTTTTAAGACACAAGTACAATTTATGAATAGAAATTAATATAAGCTCTTAACGGTCGCTATATAAAAAAGTCGGCGGTGGCCTTGTGGTTTCGGTATCTGCCTGTCGTTCTGAGGGGCAAAGGTTTAAACCCAGCGGGTTGAGACATGATACTAATTCCTAATTTCTTAACTAAATTTGACTTACTTAAATATTTTACTGAAATGCTTACAATTACAACAAATGCATTAAATTCGTCTCCATTAGAATCAGAGTTACTTTTAAAATGTAATGTAAATAAATGCAAGGCTATATTTAAATTTGAGCATGTTACCTCTGAAGACATCATAAAGTCATTTAAATTACTAACTCAGAAAAAAACTTGTGACCTATGGGGTATATCAGTCAAAGTCCTTAGCGGAATTATTGATATTATAGCACCAATCTTAGCCATAATATTTAATAAGTGTGTTGACGAAGGGATATTCCCAGACTTAATGAAATATAGTAAAATAATACCACTTTTTAAAAGTGGAAGTAAAGATGATCCTAATAATTTTAGACCTATCTCTATACTGCCTGCCTTAAGCAAAATTTTTGAAAAAAATATGTTCAATCAGATGCTTAAATACAAAAGGTTCCTAATTGATATGTCTAATTTTTGTTCGATATATACTCACAAGAAAATTTTGAAAAAAGAAAGTGAGTAATAATTAGAGATAGAAATATAATAAAAAATTCTATCCAAAAAAAATAGGTCGCATCAAATGTGATATATTAAAAGGGTTCCGTATTGATTTTTTTAAAACGGCATAATTAACTAAATTATGAAAAGAAAATTTGATTCTTCCCAATTTTTTTTATTTGATTTGAATTGTAATAACCTAGGTATAAACATAGCAAAACAATAGAAAAGACGTTTTTTATTTGATTTGAATTGTAATTACCTAGTTATAAACATAGCATAACAATAGAAAAGACGCTGTACTAATACATTAAATAAAAAATATATAAAATAGATTTCACTTACATATTTTAAACAATTACAGCGAATTACTAAATTTGAAATGCCTTCTTCTTGAGCACATACTTTTGTTGAGACAGAAGAGACACTGTTGTTTAAATGTTTAATATACCTTTTCAACGCAGTCTATTTAAATTAATAATGACTGTGTTTAATGATTTATTTATCAGCTAATGATAAGTTAATGATGCGTTTCTTGCAATGCAACCCCGTGTTATCCGATCTTATTTCTATTGATCAGATAGTATCGATACCATCGATCGTATACCTACAATCGAAAGTTTGCTATATAGTCTCCTTAAGTTCTCGTTTGAGTACTCTGTATTGTATTATGCTTGAGCTGTTGTACGCCTTACTGCATGGGCCCAGACACAGGCCTCACCTTGGATATGGAGGCTTAGGCCATAGCCCAGTGCAAATTGACCCATGGCTTAACGTGCCCTCCGTAGCACGGAGGCGGAGCACAAGCAGATGTTCCATGTACTGTATTGTATTAACTATATATTACCTACCAGCTTTTGCCCGCGTTGCTAATCGCGCTAAATTCAGTTATTGATGTGATATTTCTACGTCAAGTCGTTCATTCACGTGGAATTCGTTCATAGTTTTTTTTTGTAGAAACTTTTGCATTTTCCGGGATTAAAAGTAGCCTATGTCTTTCTCCGTCCCTTCAACAGTCTTTGGGTATAAAAAACCCAATTGGTTGCTCCGTAGCAAACAAACAAACAAACTTTTACAATATATATTAGTTTAAATTATATAAATCAATGACTTTTCACAGAATCAGTTAATTGTAGAATTAAATATTGAACACAAGCTTATGCCCGCGGTTTCACCTGCCCTAAATTCTGATTATTGATGTAGGTTTTCAACAGCAACTCCTCAATTATAGAAAAAAAACCGACCCGACCGACCGACCAACTTAATTGGTACAGCGGTTTAAGCGTGAAGAGGTAACAGGCAGACAGACTTTCCCATTTATTATTTTAGTATATTATAATCTTTATATGTATATATAATTCTACAGTACGTGTGTATGTCACTGTACTCCTCCTAAACGGCTAGACAGATTTAAATGATTTTTTTTGTATGCGTTTGGGTGGCGCCCAACGCGTTGGATGGTTTAGATTCACAAATCTGCCCGGCAGATGGCGCTGCAGTCGGTATAATGCAGGACATCGTCTGCCCTGTCAGCTAGGTATTAATAATATTAGACGTTGTCCTGGCCGGAAAAACAGCGACACATTAAATATGATATTTTAAATTTACATTTACTTTTTTTAATTTTGCGATTCCATAATTACTTTAATAAATCTACGGTTGATTCATCATTATTGGATATCTTAATGTTTACTTTGCCTCTATGTCTAAATAATTTAATTCTTCATTTTCTTCCAAATAGAAGATTTGGTTTTATTTTTTATTTAAATCCTTTTGATTTTAAGCTAGCCCTTTCAATGCGTTTTTTTACGTTCTGTGCAATGTGTAGTTTCCAAGCCACAATTTTCACTATGATTGAAATTATGGTATATGACAAAAGTGGAGTCGAATTCAATGCAGCGAATGTTAAAATTATTGTCGTACGTTCAATCTTTACCGTTTAGGAGAAGATCAGTGTCACACTGACTGCAGCGCCACCTACCGGGTCCCATTGTGTTATCAAACCTTGCAGGGATCCACTCGAACGTGAACATAAAATATTATTAAACTCTTGCCTACCGTTTAGAAGAAGATCAGTGACACACGGATTGCAGCGCAGTGAATTCAAACCTTGCGGAGATCCACTCGAACGTACACAAAACATATCATAAAAATCTTCCCTGCCGTTTGGGACTTAGTGACTAACCGACTGCAGCGCCGGCACCGACCGAATCGTACACACAAAACATCATTAAAATCGTCCCTGCTGTTAAGAAGAAGATCAGTGAAACAACGATTGCAGCGCCATCTACCGGGTCCAATTGTAAGTTTAAACCTTTCAGGGACCTACTCGAATGTACACAAAAATATCGATAAAATCGTCCCTGCTGTTTAGAAGAAGATCAGTGACACACGGACTGCAGCGCCACCTACCAGGTCTAATTGTGTTTTTTTAAATCCATTTAGAAACCGATTGTAATATTCAGACAAATCGTTCCAGCCGGTTAGGAAGAATTAATTGACAAACACACGTACAGAAGAATTATAAGTAGAAAAAAAAAACGACTCACACTTGACGTTTTCAAGTAGCCTTTATCCTGTCCCGGGACTCAGACTATCTCCATGCCTTTCATCTCAATCCGTACAGTGGTTTAAGCGTGAAGAGGTAACAGACAAACAGAGTTACTATTGCATTTATAATATTAGTATGGATTACGGTGTAGCTACACCCTTAAATTAACCTTAAATTGTGAAACACTTTCTGTGTTTCGAATTATTTATTGTTATCTAGGTATGTAGGTTTAATATAATAAAGCCTTTTAATAATAAATGTTTTTTTTTGTTTGAACGCGCTAATCTCTGGAACTACCACTCGGATTTGAAAAATTCTGGCATTTGATAGCCCAATTATTGAGGAAGGATATTACAAACTATCATCACGCTACGGCCCTTATATATGAGCCGAGCAAAGAGAAAAAAAGAATAAAAAAAACCCTAAAAGTAAACGAATTTAAGAAATAGCGCGGGACAGCGATGGTACGGGGGATGGCAGCAACGGAAAGGTGGAACAACATCTGCCAGGTCAGCTAGTTTTAGATAAAAAAATAATTTTTTAGGCTGGCCACACAGCATATAGCCACCTTAAGTCTGTGCTGTAGCAAAACAAGTCGGGGGAGTAACCGTCTTTTTCGTGATTCGTTATCAGGTTTTAAACTCGATGAGAATTATCTACTATTATCTTAAAAGGCGTCGTAAAGAATTTGCCAATGCATTAATCAAGAAGCATGAATAGAGTAATTAGTACATGAGACACAGACATTTTTAGTTTTAAAATTCTAATTTACAAATTAGCCTTGGGCTAACACGTTACTGGGGCCGACCATTCGATTGCGAAGCTGCGATGCTTGAAAACCGACCGAAATATAAGACAACGATTCTAAATAATTAAGTAGGTAAAAGTGGTATTAGTATAACAATAAAAAAATTGGTTCGGCAGCAAGTACCGTACATGCAACTACTCTTGAGAAAAATTCTTTTACAAAAAAAAAAATATGTCATATTGGATCCGCCATTTTGAATTTTGAAAAAACTGATAAAAATTCGAAATCAGCACCCTCGAAAACCCTTTACTACCCCTCGATACATGAAATTTATGTTGCGTGCATAAAAAAGTCAGTTTTTTACGGATAAAAAACGAACCGCTGGACTAATTTATTTCAGACTCCTTTCAGATCTAAGTCATGACGTGGCGTATCGATTGATATGTTATCAGAGCGATTTGGTCCAGTAGTTATTGAGGAATCGAAAGCCAAAATATGTCTACATACATACGTTCACACATACACACAGACATTACTCTAAAAATGATTGCAAATGATTCTCCAAGTCTTGAAACGTAATGAAAACACAAAATTTTCGATTTCGATTTTCGGTCCTACCTATTTCAATAACTTTTCAAGAGAAGTTAAAAATATTTATACTAATTACAATTTAGCTTATTAAAAAATATATAATATTAAAAAATCTGTTTTAGGTTATCTTCAATAAATAAAATAGATAGGCTATAACAATATGAAATTATACATTAACAAAACAAAATAAAAAATTAATAATTTTTTGTTAAATTTTACATAAACATAAAGAAATAATATTTCGAAATAATGAAACCGAGTGCCAGTTGTACACGCATTAAATTAGGGTTCCGTAGAACCAATTTTCGTTAAGCGGTTTAAAACTTAGGTTAGGTTGTGAAATACCAAGGTTTTATCTAAGGACAGTATAAACAGTATATACCTATGTATAAACCGATTTTAATATAATTTTGGTAAGTTGTTATGCACACGCCGGGGAAGGTTTCTAAAAAGAAAAAAGGGTCAAGTGCGAGTCGGAATCGCGCTATAAGGGTTAACCGATTGTAATGAAATTTTGGTAAGTTGTTCTGCACACGCCGGGGAAGGTTTCTGAGAAAGAAAAAGGGTCAAGTGCGAGTAAGACAGGGTCAAGTGCGAATCAGACAGGGTTTGTAAACACAAATTTTGTAAAGTCGAAAAAATAAAGTCGATTTTTATTAACTTTTGATATTATTTTTGATCATTTTTTTAATGTCCACACTCGTTCGATCGTTCTTTTCAGCCGAAAGACGTCCAATACTAAACGTAGGCCTCCCCCATATGTGTAAACAACGGCCGGTAAGGAGCCGCTCGCGCCTATCCGCTTCCTGCGGCTCTGCACAGGTCGCCTGTCCACCTGGTAGGAGGCCGTCCCTCCCAAGCTGCGTCTCCCGATCCGTGGTCGCCCCTCGAGAACCTTTCTTCCCCATCGGTTATCAATTTGACGAGCCATGTGGCCTGCCCATTGCCACTTCAGCTTGCTAACTGTTTAAGCTATTTTGGTAACGTTGGTTCCTAGGCGAAGAGAGAGGCGGAGAGACTGTAATACTGCTCAGGTCTCGATAGAATCGAAGGCTTTTTCATACTCCACGAACGCAACGCAAAGGGGCCGATTATGTTCCTCTGCCTTCTGTATAATCTGGCGTAGCGTATGTATATGGTCCATGGTACATGGTAGCCTTTTTACGAAACCGGCTTTTTCGGAGGCCAGATTCGTCAAACTTGCGTTCGAGACGATTCGTTACGGTCCATATATCTGTCTGGGTACTTGTATGTATCGGTGCGATCTTACAGACGTTTCACGTCAAAAAATAGGCAAATACAAGATTTTATTTATGATAACATCTGTATTAAGGTAAACAACACTTTAGTCTTTTGGCAAATTTAGCCGGAACAGTGGAATAGGACTCTACTTTTTGACACACTGGTAGTGAAATGGGTTTGAAATAGTGTTTTTTTTTATACAACTTTTATTAACTGAAGAGTTGATGAATTTTGGTTTAGGTGCTCAATTGACTGCAATGTGTTGGTAAACACATCCAGACCTACAAAACGTAATTTAAAGTTTATAAGACATATTTGTCAATTTTGTAATAAAAGTTAAATTATATATGAAAGGTAATATCATCTTTTGTAATTTAGACGTTCCATCTCTTACAATGAAATACCAATCAGTTTTACATTATTGAAGGATAAACTCACAGTTGCGCAACTACATTTAATTTAGTCAAAAATCCGATCTGCTGTCAGTTGCGAAATTTGCTAAATTTGCGAGGAATAGCAAGCTACAAAAACAGGCCCATAATGCACATTATGCGCTTAATGTCAATAATTCAACTAAAGTGAATGAGCCAAGATTTGTAGTGTGCCACACAGAATTTATGTCTCCTTAACTTGGCTGGATTATGACATTAAACTCATTAAAGCAGTGAACAAAACGCACCTATTATTTATCATTATGCTTGCTAGGCTCAAGTACTTGTATCCATACGTTATCAAGAATTAAAAAATATATGAAATGAAATGGACGTCAATTTCTAAAATTTGTGTTTTCAATGTTATGTATATGGACTATTAAGAATATTCAAGCCTTTTGATTAAACAGTAACAGTAATTTACACACACAGTTTACAACACAAGATTGATATTTAAATAAATAATACGTAAGGAACAGATTACGGTACCTCTTTACCAGTTAACCTTGAAGGTGCATAGTTGAAAGTGTCCAATATGAACAATATCGTTGGGAAAAGTTGGCGAGATTCTGCCACTTTAATTGTTCTAAATAAACAAATTCGTGATTTACGTCACAAAAATCAAAAGGTTTCTAATTATGATGTGCTTTTGCAGACTCGGACAAATCGTGGTACATATCAGAATACTGCGGTGTTTCCTGGTGGTGTCATTGAACCTGCAGACGGCAGCGACCAGTGGAAAGAATTATTTAAGCTATTTGGTTTTAAGCAACGTAACTTCGATTCGTTCCATCGCGCAGACTTACCAGTCCCACCGATTTTCCAAAATGACCCAATACAGAGGTTTGTAAAGCAAACATAACCTAATTGTTGCTATCTAAGGTTGTTTTACATTTCTTTTTGGCCATAATCTCCTAGTCAATGAAATTATGAAATTAAACAAGAGATAAATGTGGTAAATATTTACTTAACCACAACCTGGCTTTTTTGTGTAAAAGTAATTTTATCCACTCACTCTCAGATGGCAAGAAGAATTTGGTGAAAAGCATATTTTTATTTTTTGTGTGTTTTGGTGACATTATGCTAATTCTATGTATTTTTTCAAGATAGCTTTGGGTTTTATGACACATTTGTTGTGGCCTTCAGCTCTTGTCTCCGTAATGTTAAATCTTTATAATAGTCAAATAAGGTAACTACAGCTTTAACTGCAGGAGTGTGGGTTCGGCCACGTGGGTTGCTGCTCAGTCGGCCTTACATAGGGTTTTTATTGATTTTTATAGGGTTAAGTGATGTATGTAAAATAAAAAACCACACTAAATTTTGCATACATTATTATTTGCAAAATCATCCAGTTCAATAACATATTTACGACAGCCCAATTTGCATATTGATCAGCATTTGAAACCATGTGTGCAAATCTAAAACCCTGTTAGCTATGTATATACATGGTAGTTGTATAGTTGTAAGGTGTGTTAACTTCTGCAAGTCATAAATGCTACCTGGTACCATTTCTACTTTAACTGTCAACAGTTTCTTAATAGAATATTTTGAGAAAAGTTGATTTTTCTTTGCCCTCTCACTTAACTATCTACATTGTTTTTACTTTTATATTATTCACCTCAGAGATCAGCAGATCAATTGCATACAGCTATTTGTCTATCTGCAAACGAAATAAAAATAGTGTGGTGACTTTTTTTTTATGGTTACTTTGTAGTTTGACCACCAGGTCAGAACAGTTTAATGCATCATAAATTGTGATGAAATCTTACAGCTACACAGCAGCTATACAGCTTTTACTTGTTGATTTTAGTTATTTATTAACAAATGATATAAAATATTGATATATTGTCTTGTTGCCAAAAGTGTGAACTTTAATATAGTATTAAACTAAACTTTAATATAATAAGTAAAACAATCATTAAATCCTTTATTAAATACAAATTTTGTAAAGTAAAAAGTGCACAGGCAAATAAAATTTGAAAATTATATTTATAGTTAATTTTCAAATTTTATTTGTCTGTGCACTTTTTATTTTTGCATATTATGGTCAGGGAAAATCTTGAAAAAACGCCTGGAAAACCAGGAAAAATTAGGGAAATTTGATTGTAGTTGATAGTGCCCAGGGCTGGGCAGTATTTGAATTACTTTAATTGAAATACGTATTTTGTATTTCAATTACTCTAGAAAAATGTAATGTGTAATTGGTATTTTAAATACCTTAGGGTAATGTATTTTGTAGTTAGTATTTCAAATACTTATCGTTTGAAAATACATTTCAAAATATGTTTAGCTATTATATGAAAAATAAGATAACGTTTTATCTTTTTTTTTAACTTTATGATGCTTAAAATAGTATGTGTCTATCGTTCCCAACTTTCTGCTGAACCTGAGTCCTAATTTCTTTTGTAATGTTGTCACCTTGAAGAATTAGGATTGATTAACAAATAAAATTTAGTTTTGTGATAATGCAAGTGCAAATGATTTTGGATAGAAATTAAGACATAAATAAATCCCATAATGGCATCTGTTTTTTAGTTTGGGCTTTAGTGGTAACAAAATATTGTTATCAATTTATGTTTGTCTATTTGAATTCACTTGTGTGTCCTACAAATGACTCTTTTGCATTTCATACCAAAGTTTGCTGTCATTTTTCCTTCCTTTTTTAGTTTGGATTCACAAATTTTGCAGTAATTTGATTCTTAGATAGTTTTTGCTTTAGGAACAGGCCATAATCAGCAAAAAAATCTATTAATCTAACCAACTAAATTAAACAGACTGTGTGTGCTTTAGGAAATTTATTTTGCTTGTCTTAAGTGCATTGAGCTGTGAATTATGCTTTTGAAGGCTTTGGAGTAGTCGTCAATTAATTTGAAGACAGTGTAATTGTTCAGTCGATTGTAGGCTGCTACATAAAATGTTTTTCCATTAAAATCAAAAAAACATTTAAAATCACTAATAAAACTTACATATTCTAATGTTTTGTATTTCTTTCAATTCAAGTCCTATCTCATTTTTTTACTTTATTCTTTATTATTCTGAAGTATTATTTAATCTAATGTTGGTTATTGAATTTGATAGCCTGAAATAGGCATGTGTCTTTATAGATTTTGGCCACCTTTTACTTGTCCGTGAAGCTTGATTTGCATAGGATTAAATTCCTCCAAAAGGACATTATACTAATTTTATTACTTAAGTTTTTTGAGATCATTAAAAAATATTTAAATGTATGTACACAGCAGTGCCACATTGAATATTGGTACATTAAAGTGCTGAACTGTTTGTATAACGCCACAATGTCTGACTGACTGCAAGACCAGAACATGAAACCAATCCATCTGCAGAAATATGTGAGACGGGGAGACATTATTTCTCTAAAACTGTTCACAACTATGTTGGAAGATGTGTTTAAGTAACCGCTATACAAATTTGTAATAAATTGGAAAAAAAAAAATTAAAGGTTAGCTCTCCAGTCTCCTGACATTGAACTTAGGGATGAAATATAGTTCTTTCGTGCACCCCATTGCGTAGAGTGTCGTTGGATATGTGGTCAAATAGGCGGTTAAGGTTTCTAAGTAACTTTTTCTCTATAGCGATTAATAGTAGGTACGAACCGCGTATTTAAACGGAATCGATTATTATTGCGTTAAAGCGTTATCAATCTTTGATTGGATGTCTGCCCACGTGCTTAATTTGCCTATTACCAATTACAAAACTTTAGAACGTGATTTTTTTGAATTTTTAGAACACACAAGGTTTACTAGTCAGAGTCCCAAATTTTTCAACTTTGGAAGCCAATAAATATATTTCGCGAGTTATTATATAATAATCGATTCCGTTTAAATACGCGGTTCGTACCTACCAACGACGCACCACTTACCAAGAACCGTGTCGCTTACAAACTTATATGGTCGGAGAGCTCTTAATCTAGTGGGGTGACGCGTTAAGGCGCGTGATGGAAAACTTTTTTGAACTTGTGCCAAACATCAAAACCTGTGTGCTAGGTCATATGCCACAGCCCAATGGTTTTTGTTCCTCTAAAATAAGACCAAGGGTCGAAAAATATATTTACTGCTGAGAGACAGAGCCCTAACAATACTGTTGACATGACACATACATACTATAGTATGCCGATACGTCCCCCTGTTGTCTAAGACCTCGCTAGTTCAATTAAAAAGTTGTAAATGGTATTGTATTCACAGGAATATAGCTTTTAGAATAGCAGCAATCCGAGAAACATTTGAGGAACTGGGATTCCTAATCTGCAGCCGAGAACATAGTGATAACAATACTAGTGATTCTGCAACTGTTATTGATATTGATGCTAAATATTGGAGGAATAAGGTGAGAATTTACCATCTGCATCTTCCCATATACAATACATTTCAATAAGTTTATTATTGGTGACAGGCTGGCTTGTTGTTAGGCATCGTCATCTTCATCAAAATTTTTACATTATCTTGATAATATGAATTATAGAACTTTAAACTGTTGTGACTAATACTTCGCTGTCCATAAGGCATCGGCGTAGGGGTGTGCGTTAGCGGCCATCTTGGAAAACGCGTTTCGTCGTATATGTCCTTAAACGGTTTCTCAGACGCGAAAAACAAGATATCTTTTTTTCGATAGTCGAATGTTTTTCACTATGTCTAAATATTTTTTCTGTAAAATCAACTTTATACTACACCAACATATCTACCCCTAACAGAAGAAAAAAAACGCTATACTGTAGCCTCATTTTTTTGTAGGCCATTTTTTTCCTACCGACTGAACTATCAATAAAATAATTAATTGAAAATGGATTTTGACACTATTTGAAATGTTGATGCTATTTTAGGTAGTTTCCATTAATTAGTGTCATAATGCTAAATACAAACCAACGAAATCTGTTACTACCAACGTGAAGCAGCTATGACGCCATTTAAAGATGATAAGAAATTTAAATACGGTTATCTTTAAAGCAAACATGCATAAAAGCAGTCGACAGTTAATTATAATGCTGCTATAAATAGGAGCATTGGAAGTTATTGGTCACAAATAATGGTAGACTCCTTTGCCGTTACGTGTAATATGTATCATATTCTACATAATATTGATGCAGACGTTCGTTTTTCGTTTTATGAAAAAATTATCATTTCCATTTTATGGTCGATCCAATATAAGCAATTTTTTTCTATACTAGAAAAAACTATGTTTAATTACTTTCAATAAGTGCATGAAAACGTGCATACATTCTCTTCGTATCAAGATATAGAATCATCATGACCACGACTTGTTTCAGTGCCAATTTTTGCTCCAAAATGCAACATCCACTCCATCACGCTGTATGCCCGGTCCTTTTCCTTTATTTTTCTTTACAAACTTCATTGTTTAGGTAATAATCTTTTACTATGCGGGCCTCATGGGGATTTTTAAAGTTCACAATCCCCATTTCTTGCTTTCACTTCTTTTCATGCAGATTTTTTCACGATTTTCCTTAACCAAAAGGAACGCCAGTGATTGAACAATTCATTTAATTAAAAAATAAGAACTCAATGGTACTTACTGGGCTTGAACCTCTGCTCCTCAGAACGCGAGAAACACAGAAAGCACTAGGCCATCAATTTCCATTTAATTTCAATATCAAAAGTATAAGTTTCTCAAAAATGGTACCAAGTGTCCTTTTTTGTTGAATTATGAAGTGTACTTAGATATATTCACATTTCACAGTTGGATTTTCTGCCCAGGGCACACATAGTCAGACGACGTATACTGGCATTGGCACAACGTGTTGATTAGACACGACTTGTCTTTGTTAGAGGGTTCATAGACATTTTGCTTAGTTCTTCCAGTAATTGTTGTCCTCGGTACGGAAGCCTTCAGGCTTCCAACCAGACGATTCTTGACGACTCTAAAGAACAGCTTATGTACACGTGGCTTATAAGCGATATCGACCGGTAGTTCTTACATTGCTTTTTATTTACCTGTTTTAATAATAATACCACCACGCTTTCTCGCCACGCCTCCGGTGTAGTTCACTTATACGACATTAAAGAGGTTTGCTAACTTTTTAAGGACTGGAGTTCTGCAGACCTTTGGCTCAGTCGTAATGCCTTCATCGCCTGGAGCTTTGTTGTTTCTTAACTGTTACTAATCTCACTTAGGTCAAATTCCGGTATATCCTCGGTTAAGTGGCGCGTCAGTTTGGCTCTTCGACCTTCAGTTATGGGTTTGGGATCTGAGCCTACTTGCATGTGTCTTATGGTGTGGTGTAGAAAACAATTCAGCCTCTATCGAATTCTTTGTTTATAGGTGATTATATTACCTTCTGCAGTTTTATTCTCTTCAGATGGCTCTTTGAGAGCTGACGCGCAAAGACTATCAACCTTTTATTTTGCTAAACTGCAAGCTCAGTGCAGCATGTACTGGAGCGTCGAAGGTAACGTCAAGCTATCTTACGTATCAGCCCCAGATGGTATCTCGCGTCTTTTCCTAGCTCCAGAGTCACAGGCGAAAGTTTAGACTTCCTAGTTTTGTACTGCGGTGGGTAATATTCGTTTCCCATTTCCTTCGTGTTCAATTGGTTGGTCATCATGTCAACGTCGTCTGTGGTGTCCGCTAGTCAAATCTATTTTTCTCCTCCAGATGGAGCTTGTCGGACATTATCACACGATTTATTTCGGCCTTGTCATTGATATTTTGAGTACCTCGAACAAGACTGTTCCTCTTCACACTTACAACTTTTAAAAAACATATTTCAAACATCCTTACTAGCGGTGGACACACCCACAAGAGCTTGGACTGCAAATAGAAAAACCGATGCAGGTAGTTAATGCACTGTGGCAATGCCAATAATATTATCTTGATTTAAATTCTTATCCTAATTAGAACTCACGATTGCAACTATAGTTTGTTTCACAAACGATGTAATTTTCACTCTTGCGACATTGTAATAGGACATACCTTAGGGTACATTAGTCGTATATGAAACGAACTATATGTAAAGTCTATTTGAATCTAAATATGTATTTACTGATAATTTTTTAAATATAATTTTGAAAATAACAATGTAAAGTCAACCCACTGCAAGAACTAAGTCTCTTTGTAAAAGGGGATGATGGTCCAATGAGGATTGAAGTACTTCATACATGTTTTTCTTTCAGTCCAGTTGGTGGCAAAATGTGAACTTTAGAAAATTTAAGGTCTACCTAGATTGTCCTACTTACTTTAATTTATTGTATCTTAGACGTTCTTCGTCCTCGCTACAGAGACACAGGCGTCTCCCTCTAGAAAGGAGGCATAGGCCATAGTTCACCGCGCTGACTCAATGTGGATTGGCGGACGCTATCGAGATTGTATACACTCGACAGTCAGAGTTTTCGAACCGCCTATAAGGTTTACATTACTTTACTTACCGACTGTCATATGACAGGAGCCGAGACGACGGTTTGACGTGCCCTCCGAAGCCGAAGGTGGAGCTCAAAAAAATATTCCGCACGGCGGTTACCCAACTAATTGCTGACCACGCCCCACGTTGCTTAACTTACTGGGCTCGCACCTATCGAAACAGAGTTTAATAAGTCTATTTCTTCATTACAGGTAAGTGAAGATCCTAAACAGTTATTAAACCTTTGTAAAGAGCATCAGTGCTACCCTGACATCTGGCGTCTACATTACTGGAGCAACTGGTTGACCCCACTGTCTCTGCCGAAACGATTTAATACTGCGTTCTTTGTAACCGCCTTAGAGAGTAAACCTGAAAATATTGAGGGCAACACAGAAGTGTCTGATGTGCAGGTAAACGATTATATAAAATTGTACACTTAGAAGTACAACTGTGCAGTGACGTAAGCAAGAAAGACGGTGCTATATAATTGCTGTCTAGTGTGACGGCGATAGCCAACGCGTGAATGTAACGAAAAATTAGGGACGTTGTACCTATTATGAAAAACTACTATATGACTGTTATGAGAGAATTGAGATAATATTTGCCTATCAATCATTATTAAAAACATTGTATGAATCGTAATCATTTTCATTATCCATCGTGTATTGTGTAGCATTCAATACACGTATGCGCGCGCGACGGCGATGGTGTTGGATAGGAACACGATTACAATTACCATTGAAGTTAAAAAACTCCCCGCGAGGCGTAATCCTAAGAGTTTTTGATGGCGTAATTGTAAGAAGCTAACTGGCAGGAAGTAATAAATTGTGGATTAAACCACTCAGCTTTTACACTTCCGTCATATAATTGTGCATTTTGTTATTTATTTCGAAATGGAAATGACCTAACTTGTTTTTACCTCCAATACTCTTAATACCTAATTTCTATTGTAATTAGATGTCTCGTCGAATATAAAAAGCATAGCTTAATGCCGAGAATTTGCACTCCATACAAACTCAGTTCTACAACAGCTTTGCAACTTTTTACTATTTTTTTTTTTTTGCATTTTTTGTGTTGCTATTCCCTCAGCAATGGCACCAACCGTCCCCACTGCTGGGACATAGGCTGCCCTTTAGGGAATGAATTGGCGAATGTTATCCTGTTGCCTCCTGACTGTCAAAGTTTTTTTAGCTTCTACCGTGTCCGAACGGAGGAACGGAGGAAAATGTGTCACAAAAGTGTTCACCTATCCAATTACAGACCACGCCCGGTATTGCTTACAGCTAATCTAAATAGGATTTTTCCTATACAATCTTTGGTGCATTTACATTTTACTGCTTCAAATGCGTTTTTAAAATGCATATTCATTCATGAAATGACAGTGATTTTGAAAGACCTAAAGTTGCTGCTTATTTATTATTTCATTCAATAAAAACTTTTTTGTATTCACTGCCATTTTATCGATAAATATGGGTTTTGCGACTATGATAAAAAGCGTTTATGATAATAACACATTTTGAGTAGATGAACTGTTTGTATGACTAAAACTTGTTTGGATACACCTTAACATTGAATATCGTTTCCAAATGTCAACCCATTAGGATTGGGTTTTAATAAGAATACATAACTTCCAACCAATATTTGTTTTGATCACGTAAGTTAAAAAAAAAAGCAAATGCACGTATTAAATTTTTATTGTATGGTTGCAATCGTTACTGCGACTCGGCAGTCCCAACGTCAATAATAATTTAAGATAAGAAATGCCATTTTTGTTAAATATTTCATTTATTTTCAGTGGTGCGATCCTGTAGAGACGTTAGAGAGGAGCGCGAAAAAGGAAGTGAAGTTACCTCCACCTCAGGCGTATGAACTCAACCGCATTACCCAGTTCAAAGACGTAGAGGATATTCTAAATTTTGCTAAGGCAGGGAATACTATTAGTGATGAGCTTCTTTACCCCGTATTTGTGCGAGCTAAAGATGGTGTACTGCATTTATTACCAGGTATTACTTCTTAATGTTGTTCTTTACTTGAGCTGCTAAACATATGAACCGACACGATCGGTTTCGTAACCCAAGTCAATAAAAATCATCCCATCTGGTTCCTTAATACACATGTATAATTAATATAATTAACATTTTATATATTATTTCAATATATGTAAAATAATCTGAATTTTAAATGTTATTAATATGAATAAAAAAAGATATATTGTAGATAATACAGTCTTCTTAGGTACTACCCCAGACACAAAGCTTCAGTGGGGCCCCCATATAGCTAGATTAGTTCTGCAGCATTCGCAGTTAAAAAGATTTGTCAACTTACGGACGAAGCTACTGCCCGGATAGTATACTTCAGGTACTTTCATAGCGTGATGTCCTACGGTATTTTACTATGGGGACATGCAACTGATATTCAAACAATCTTTGTGCTGCAGAAGAGGTCTGTTCGAGCAATTTACAATTTATCCCATAGACACTCTTTAAGAGATAAATTTAAGGAAATCAAGGTTAAAATATATTGAATGCTTTAAACAGAACAGCGATATTCATAATCGTAATACTCGAAATAGACACAAAATTGCTCAGATCATTCTCATCAGTTTCTTTCGCCGTTTCTTCTCACCAGAACGACATTTTGACTTCGATGCGGTAGTAACTAGTAACTAATAGTTTATTGACTTCAAAAAAGTGATATGATATACTATTTTGAATATGAAACAAATTCATACTAACATTATAGCGAGTATTTGTCCGTTCTTCACGTCCAAACGAAACATCCTATTAAGCCGAAATGTAGGATAGGGTTAGTTGAAAAGACGGACAAGGACTACCTTTAACTTATTTTTATCCCGAAAAATTCTTAAGCAGGAATAACGATACCTGAATTTTACACAGTCGAATTATAAATACTGCTAAAGCAAACCAAGTTAAGTTACTATAATTAAGTTAAGTTACCGCAGAAATCCCAAATTTAGCGCGGGTGTAGTCTAGTTACTAGCTTTTCCAGCGACTCCGTCCGACCTAAATGTGATTATCGGTGTGAGATTTCTACGAAAACTCTTTGATTAGACTAAAAAAGTATAAGCTGTAGTTTTGCTTCGTTCAAGTGAAATTAAGATTACTTTTTCATTAAATTTCGCCTTTTTTACAAATGTAACATTAATTGATTTCAGGTGATGACTTATATCCATCGAAATTAAACTACCTCAAAGACACAATACATCTTAAAGATAAGACTGTAGCAGAGCTAAGAGAGAGCAGTCACATTATACACCGCAGTGAGGGCGTAGAATCTAGAACAGAGTTCATTATAAAGAACTACAAACCTAAAAACAACCATATCAACATGGGAGAAAAAACAATACTGTTTTACAATAATTGAATCATAGTACTTGCCTTAGTATTTGGCCTTATTAGAAGTAGTCATTAATTAAGGATAATATTGATAGTATTTACGAAGAAAAATGGCGGGATCGAGTCATAGTTGGCCTAACAGTCAAGATGAGTATGAATTATTGGAGGTAATTGGAGTTGGTGCAACTGCTGTTGTTCATGCTGCATATTGCAGACAGCGCGGCGAGAAATGCGCCATCAAGAGGATCAACTTGGAGAAGTGGAATACCTCTATGGACGAATTGCTAAAAGAAATACAGGCCATGTCCAGCTGTAACCATGAAAATGTAGTAACCTATTACACTAGCTTTGTTGTCAAAGAGGAATTGTGGCTGGTGCTGCGGCTTTTAGAAGGGGGCAGCCTATTGGATATAATTAAACATAAAATGAGGATATCCAATTGCAAACATGGTGTGTTTGATGAAGCGACCATAGCAACCGTGTTGAAAGAAGTTCTGAAGGGTCTTGAGTACTTTCATCAAAATGGACAGATTCATAGAGATATCAAGGCGGGGAATATTCTACTTGGAGATGATGGGACTGTTCAGATTGCAGACTTTGGGGTTTCAGCTTGGCTGGCCACTGGACGAGATCTCTCACGGCAAAAAGTCCGTCATACTTTCGTCGGAACTCCTTGTTGGATGGCCCCAGAAGTCATGGAGCAAAACCACGGTTACGATTTTAAGGCGGATATTTGGTCATTCGGAATAACTGCCATTGAGATGGCGACTGGCACTGCTCCCTACCATAAATACCCACCAATGAAAGTATTGATGCTTACCCTTCAGAACGACCCTCCAACCTTGGACACGGGTGCTGAAGAGAAGGATCAGTATAAAGCCTATGGAAAAACCTTTAGGAAGATGATATCGGAGTGTCTGCAAAAGGATCCAACTAAGAGGCCTTCAGCACCAGAGTTGTTAAAACACTCCTTTTTTAAAAAGGCAAAGGACCGAAAATATCTAGTTCAGACTTTAGTAACAATAGGACCGAGTATGGAAACTCGGGTGCATAAAGCGAGCAAACGGCAACCGGGAACATCTGGACGATTGCACAGGATGGAGACCGGAGAGTGGGTTTGGGAAAGTGAAGAGGAAGATGATGACGACGAAGAAGTAGGAAGTCGAGACCGGCCAATGAACCAACTGCTTCGGGCGGATTCTTCCGAGAGTGAAAGCGAAGAAAGTGAAAATCGTCCTGGCTTTACTATTGGTTCCTTAGGTACCGAAGAAGCTCCTCAAATAAACTTGGTGCTTCGCATGCGTAATTCTCGAAAAGAACTTAATGATATTCGTTTTGAATTTGCGCCAGGTAAAGACTCTGCTGATGGGATAGCGACGGAGCTTGTTGGGGCGGAGTTGATATCAAGTCGGGATGCTGGACCAGTAGCCATAGAGCTGCAGAGACTTGTAGATGCACACTTGTTTCCGCCTGCGGGTGGGACTTCGCCCCGTTCCGTTACCTTTCGCCTAGAGTCGGCTGATCCTGCCGAATCACTTGATGAGAAAGGCCTTATTGGCTACGCGCAAATATCTATCGTAGACTGATAGGCCTTGCCTCGCTTTGCGCTTGTATGGACAATAATGTACTCGAAAAGTTGCCACAACTGACTTTGTCAGTATACGATCATGGTTATATATTCAGTTTGAAATAAGTTTACTGTTATTATCTTCATGCAGCTATTATTTTTACTGAGAGTGGAAAAGGTAGATGTAAAGGCTTTAAGATTGACTACTGTAAACATAACTGAATATATTGTGTAAAAATATATAACTTTGCCACTTGTATAGTGCAGCAAACTTTCCTGACCCTCCGACTTTTTAAGTGTTTGGTCGCTAGTGTCGTAAGTTCAAACTATTTCAATATGGCGACTGTAGTTTAAATTTTTGACCACCGGATACATACACATATTCGAATTTTTTACAAGTAAAGACCTTTCATGGAATTATTAAATTGTTAAACGTCAAAATTATTTAGGGTTCATGAAAACAATAGTACCATAACTACCATTTCCCTTACTAAATTAAGTTGAGGGCATGAGTAGTGAAAAAAAACTTTTACATTTGATAAGAATTTTGTCAGTAAAAACCCTAACTTTGTGTCGATCCACACGCTGCACATAAACGTGTGGGACTGCAGTTACCATGATAGTATGGGGACTAGCTCTCCTTGGCACTTGGCATCCTCTAAGCCTCGCTGTTTTAGAATGTAAATTAGTTAGGTAATCATATTCAGTTATGCTAAGTGCATATTTTATAGGTGGATATGGTTTTTTTTTTATTTCATTGTTTATGGTATAGCTCAAAATGTTGTAAAATTTTATTAAGGTGAATCTTCGATTTTTTGTACGTAATTATCGATATAGTATTTAGTTGGCTGCATACATGGCAACACTGAATGTAAATTGATAGGAACACATCTACAAATTGATTTTGTTAATATTATTTTAATAAACAAAAAATAATAATATCGTAGCTAAGGTTATACAGTCGACAGCAAATCATCTATAGCCATCTGTTGGTTTTTTTTTTTTCAAATTTCCAAGTTAAGAGTGTTTTGATTTTTTATGTACAAAAAAAGGTATAAAATTATTTTGACGTCAAAACACAATTTTGGATCAATTGATTTTTACTAAAAGAAACCAAATTAAAAAATTGTAAACCATTTTAGCGCTTAATTAGAAATTAAATGTAAAAGGCTCTTTTCTTTTCACATTGAACCTAAAATATGATGGTACATTACTAAATACAATTTGATGTAATTATAAACGTATTCGCATACGAATTTCTAGATGTACACATATAAAATTGCTTTGATGTATCCCATATAAAACATCCAAGTGCCATATTTAAAATGTTCCGACATGCACTTATCTAGGGTGCGTTCAGAAACGTCGCTATACGTCTTGTTTGCTGGTCTGTGTTTATCGCACGCACGACACTGAAATAAAAATATAAATAGTAGCATTTCAAACTCCTATGAGCTCATTGGATTTTGCACGACGTTTTTTAACTCACTTTAGTAGTGCTATTAATGTCTATAAAATGAATGTATATAGCCATTGCGAATGTTCTTTTTAAGTTGTTATTTTGTTTGTTGGCTTATTTTGGACATATTTTGAAAAATAAAAAAAACTAATTTAGACAGTATTTTATTCTAAATTTTTATTTAAAATACATTTACTCGTAAATTGTTAAGGTGATAAAAATCTGAAATTATTTAGACTGATATACATATATGAGAGGCATTTCGTACGGTGAAGTGCAATTACCATTTCGCCTTCTACTATCTTACTTTTACTGCTACTAAGGTTGCGCCCCTTCACTGTTTGTTCTTCATGAGTCTGTTTTAGGGTCGGCTCATACCGAGACGCGGCGCGACGTGAAAGAGGCGTCGCGCGGTGCATCCCAACGTCGCGCGCAGCCGAGTAGCGCATCCCAACGTCGCGCGGCGTCTCATGTCACTACGAGCAAGAGACGCGGCGCGACGCGATGCGACATGAAACGGCTTGAAGATTCGCCGCGCGGCGCATCCCAATTTTGCGTGACCCCTCTTCAAGCCTCTTGACATCGCGTCGCGTCTCGGTGTGAGTGAGCCGACCCTTAGTCTGAATAAACGTTTTTTTTTTCGTGATAGTAGAAAAATGTAAAATTACGTATAAAAATGAATTCATAATAGAAACTAGTCCAAGAAAAATCTCACCCACTGGTGATAATTTTGTATCTAAAATCTTGAAATTTAGCAGAAGTTTCTGCTATGACGTTGGCAAAGAATAAAAAAGGATTTTGCGAAATTCATTCCCTAAAGGGGTAAATAGGAACCTGTTTTTATTTTCAAAAGTACACGTGGGCGTAGACGTGGGCAGAAGCTAGTTATTAATAAAAAAGGAACCACTAGTTATTTTTTTCTTAAAAACTACCTTATCAGTCCGATTCCGGGTAAAGGGAAATCAATTGCGATGAATCAAATCAGTCTATTGGTTTAAGATATCGTATCCTAAAAAAGATCCACACACAGGCAGCACACAAAAATAGTCGCAATTGATTACTCTGGTCCCAAAAACGTAAAAAAAAACACGAATGCAGCAATTTCTATTTTCAGAATCATTGCAGTAACTACTCATCTCAAAGAGAAGTTAAAAAATCACAAAGCTAAAGTCAACAGGTAAATTTTTGTTAATTTAAAAACATGGATAAAAGTTAAAATTAACGCAATATTGTCTCCCGTTATCGGTTATAAGTTGTAGCTTTTTATCAGCGAGAACTACTTACCACGTTAGTAAAAATAAAATAAATACAAAACGGAATGTAAACAAAGGTCAGTTTTATTATTACACAAGTAGCTGGTTGCTGCAAGAAAGCATTAGGCATTTTATTTTAAAAGTTTACGTACTTTCAGTTATCTGCAAATTTAATATCTGTTTTCGGCTTATTAACTCATTGTCGGCGCGCAAAGAACAAAAGAATTATGCAGTGGGACCACAAGAAATAGGTCTCTCTCGTGGTCCCATTAATAGGACAAAATAACGGGTCCACGAGAAAACACCGGAAAGTTGTTATGCATAGCCAAATATATTTTTTTACCCAAGATCACTTTTTCTTACAACTCTCCAAGGTGTGGGTATAGTTTTTTTTTTTTTTTTTTTTTTTAATACCACTAAGGTGGCAAACAAGCACACGGTCCGCCTGATGGTGTGGCCTATGGACGCTTGCAATATCAGAAGTATCACTCGCGCGTTGCCGACCCTTAAAAAATCCAATAACTTCTTTTTTGAAAAACCCCATACTTTAGGCCTAAGAGAAAACCTTGGCAGGGAGCTCATTCCACAACCCAAGCGTTCGCGGGAGGAAGTTTCTCTGAAACCGCATTGTACGAATTGTGAATGAATTCCCTGCCGATGGCGAGCGGTGCGATGGTAAAAAGCAGCCGTGGGCATCAATTTCGAACAATTCCTCAGAACATATGCCACTGTACAAGCGGTAAAACACACACAGGGAGGTAAACTCTCCTCGACAAGTGAGTTTGGGATCGTCGACAATTCTTACAGCCCGTCGTTGAACCGAGTCAAAAGGTCCAAGCTGGTATCCGGGTGCACCCGCCCTGAGATGGCAGCAGTACTCCATATGGGGCCGAACTTTCGACTTGTAAAGCACTGTACAAGTACTGCCTCGCTCTGTTGAGTACACCTAGTTTTTTGGACGTAAAGGGATAGAGGTATAATAATTAACGAACAACTAAATGTTTCCGATTCACCTTTGCTACGTATTTTTTCAAATAATAATAACCGATCAGGTGATTAGGACGGTTGTGGAGTATTAGGGGTTGTTAATATAAGGGCAACAACAGCTGTTTTACGTCATTTGGTGAAGGTATAGCGCACGACCAACTTACGTCTCCTGAAGATGCCTCGTGTTGAGGCGAAACACTTGTCGAGTTTTTTTAGCAATTTGGTGGTGTAACGTTGTGGTGAAGTTTGCATCGTCCACATAGGGAGGGTGGTGCACTTCTGCACGTGAGTGCTACTGAATTGTTTTTGCGGTTTTGGAAGGTAATAATATTTTATCATAATAATGAATTTCCGCAAAGTAACGCCTGATTCTATCAATAATCGCTGGAGATGTCAACACCAAGGATCCCAATGCTCTTGAAGATGGAGAGGGAATGTTCTGGAATTGCGGGACTTCAGTGGATTTCTTTGCGGTGAAAATCGGACCAAGTTTACCCGTCCCCAATCAGAGACCTTGGAAAGTGTGTTCTCGATTTGAGACACAAGTTTTCCGCGGTTTTCCTCCACAACGGAACGAGGGATATTTGTACGACCCGTGTAATAAGCGTCTCCAGTACTGTCATCTGCATACAATGCATGTTGTTAATGTCCAACTTTTAACTAAAATACATACATATTATACATAGACAACGCCAACACTTTGCAGATATTAGAATCGAACGCACGCCCCTTGGTTCAGCAGGCAGGCTCACTCAAAGCTGAGCTACCAAGCAGCCATAATGAAGTACCTACACTTCCTTTTTGGAGCAATCCTAATGAATTATTGGCTGAAGTAACTAGTAAATTTAATTTTTGTGTCAAGTATATTCAGTACTAGCTTTTGCCAGCGGCTCCGCCTGCCCTAAATTTGGTTATCGGCATGGGATTCTCACAACTCCTTGATTATACTTAAAAAGTTTGTTATAGCAAGCTATGGTTCGTTAGCAGAATTCAGTTATAGTTAATCCCGCGGAAACTTTTTAATTTTCCGGGATAAAAAGTAGCCAATGTCCTCTTCTGTATCTTTAACTATCTCTATGCAAAATTTTAGTTCAATTGGATGCTCCATTGCGGCAGGATTGAGTAACAAAGGATTTTTTATTCTCGCGGGAGCTTTTGAATTTTTCGGGCTAAAAATATCCTATTCGAGGACCTAACCTATATGTGTGCCAAGTTTCATCCCGATCCATCCAGTGGTTGAAGCCTGATTGAGTGACAAACAACCAAACATCTTTTGAATATATAATATTAATGAAATAGCTGGTATTGGTAATTAATGAATTTTGCCAACTGCTCCACCCGCCTTAAATCTCGTTATCGGCATAGAACTCTTTAATTATACAAATGAAGTTTGCTATAGCAAGCTATACTTCGTTTCAGCTCAGTAATAGATTTTACCGCGGGAACTTTTGGATCGGGATATAAACTATCCTATGTTCTTCCCCAGGACTCAAACTATCTCCATACCAAATTTCATGTAAATCGTGAAAAGGTAACAGACAGACAGACAGAGTTACTTACGCATTTATAATATTAGTATGGATTGGGCTACGTCACGACATACTCTATATTATTGTTTTTTTTACACCATAGTACATTGTGTATTTAAGGGTGGTAAGTAGAAAAATACAAGAATATTTTAGAAGCCAAAAGCCGATCCGTACCCAACCGTAAACCATAAATATAAGGTGAATAAATAAATGAACTCGCCAAAATACAATTAAAATACCAAAAATAGAAATAGAGAAAACAACGCCTCGAAATTAAAAAGTTTTCCTTATCAGCCTCATATACATACGTCCCCACTGTCAGAGCACGGCCTACCCTCACCGAGGGCGATTTGGGCCATAGTCCACTCGCGGTCCCAGTGCGGATTGTTGACAAAAAGTTTTAGCATAAGTTAAAACTTATAATTGCATGCTTGAAGTGTGCGCGTAGATCATATTTTAAACAGGCAGCCCTAAAGTATACTTGATAGTGTAGGTGCGTCATTACTGTCAGTGAGTTCACTATGAAAAGTGAAATTTACAAATCAAAAGTCCGTGGGAGTAATTAAGGTCTTAGCACCCGCATTTCCTGCCTGAATGACACTGTTTACGAGTACATGTGATTAAAATATGTTTAATAGTTAGGGTGCTCTCTCTGTGCTAAAAAGAACAGATGTGTTGCATAATAGTCCTGTCTAACTTGCCCAAAATCCAAGTTTCTTTCCGATCTTCCAGATCCCCTGCTTTATGAACGTCAAGGTTTTTTTTTTAAGAAAAGGTGTGCGACACACGGAATTTGTAAAAGCAAACAAGATTTTTATTTCGTGCAAGAAAGTAGTCCTTTCTTAAAATCGAATTTATTACAAGATTGTGTGTTTCCAATACATAGGTTTTTTCATATTAGTCTTGATTTATGAGGTAACAATGAAAAATATACAAACACCATGTATTAGCATCGTTCGCGTGTATTACTTAGCATTAATATTGCTTATATAGCATGATTAACTTTGTACATACTAACTGTTAATATTTATGTCAAAGTTAAAATAAAAATATTCAGATAGGTTGTTAGAAACATTTTTAAAACTTAAAAAATACAACTAAAACTCTACTAACAATTTTATTCCTATCGAGAAATGCCGACAAGAAACTCGGTGGCTAAAAAAGAATTTTACAGTATTTTGCAAATTTACGAATAAAACATACAATTTGTATTATTGGTTTAAAACATTAAATAACATTACAATAATGTACAAATATAATTTGCTTGAATAATGTGTCAATCCCTAGTAGCTCACAACCTATACTTTTTGTAAAATCTGAAATCCTAACGTTAAAATAATATAGGGCGTAAGTGGCTAATTAACTGTCCGCCGTCTTAAAAATGCCTTGATTATGCGGGTACTATCCAAACTTTCCAAAATCGGTAAAAACAAACTTAAAAAATGTATCTTGATTGAATATCCTAAAACGTCTACAACCGAGGATAATTATGCTCATAGTCGACGCTGGTATCGACATTGATCAAAAATATCTTAGAGAATTGTAGAAGATTTCACCAAATTACATTAAGGGTATATTTTAATAAATTCAATGTTTTCCTTTTTTTTTACAACCGGGCCCGCAAAACCGTGACATCTTCGAGATGGCTGATTGTACAATATTATCTTGAATATATACTGAATGTATTCCAGGGCTCCCATCTATACAAAATGCACGATGCCCTTTCAAAAAACTAAATAAACATATAGAAAAAAAACATAATATTATCGAAACCAATTATGTTATTCCGTGTGTGATAAAAATTAAGTATCTACATGATAGAGAGACAAAACTATGAATAAAAACAACTTATTTTAGTATATTAATTAAATAATAATAAATATACGACCTAAAATAGTAAACAGTACAAAAATTGTAACAAGCAAAGTGCGTTAGTCAGATCTATTAACAAATTACAATAATTTTAACATTTAATGACTAGGTATATTATAAAATTTGTAACATAAGTATGGCACAATAAAACAAGGATTAAAAATATTTGTGCATTAAGTATTTTAGTTACTAACAAATTTAATGTAATTCATTGAGCTATAATGTTTACTCTTGAGGTCTGTTCGTTTTGGAATGAAGAATCATTATTTTCGTTTATTTTGTCTCCTGTCATCTGTGAAATTTTAGTATTGTCAAGCGTTCGTTTACGATATTTTATATATATAGTCTGTGTAGGGCAACTGTTCGTTTTGGCGACCAATAATATTGTTAGTAACGTTTCAAAGCTTCAGGAACAATAGATGTCGGTAGCAAAACTCGCGTTATCTAAAGTGTGAAAAGTATCAAAGGTGCAAACTTTTATGACGTTATGAACAAACATCACATTACAAAGACGCGGGAACACCTGTTCCGGCTAGTGACCAAATAAACTGCATGCAGCCCATACATACGTAGGTAGTATATAACAGCTCAATGATATAATTTTATTTACGTATTGTTAAGCGTTAAAAGTAAACAACACAAGAGGGAACGTTTCTAATTAATCACCTAATGCCTAATTTAGATTACGGAAGTTTCACGAGTCTATTTTTTTACGTGTTACTAATTACACAATTAATGCAATTTCAAAAAACCAAGTAACTTCGTGTTGTGCGCGAATTCTTTGGTAAAAATAATGTCGTGCACCTAATTTCATTTAAGACGTAAAACTAGTGTCGGGAAAGCAGACACGGCAACTCTACACCTTTATTTACGTTGAAATGGCGGATCAACATTGGAACGACGAAAAAAAAATCAAATCATAAATTAATCTTTCAATTTTTTTTTTAATGGCATCTGTAGGACAACATTATGCATTGCACAATAAAGCTCAGATGGTGACGGGGCCATGATATCGGCGATATTGTAGATTTTACAATCGATCAATAGCATTAAAAGTGATTTCGTGAAATTCTTTATAATTTAATTTCCTATTTAAGTATCCATATTTCCGACAATATATCTTATCGGGCATAGTTATCTTTACGGGCACTAAAATTTTAGCGCTGTTTGCTGTAGTTTTAAAGTGTCTAAATAAAATGGCCGACATACGGACAGATTGCAGACAGACATAAAGGACACGCAACCCTAAAAGCATCTGGTCACAAGATGTTCATGACCCGTTACTTTTGTACGGTTAATGACCAAACTATCTTTCATGCACTTTTCGTTTGTTCGTTCGGCCAAAATACGTCCACTGCTGAACGGTCCTGAGTCATGGGCTTTACCGTCTCTGTAATCTGTTAAGGTCTAATAGTACGTAGTTTTGCCTAACATACATTGTAACATTATATAGAAATAGTACCGGAGGCGTTAAGAAGCACCGCTCAAGGAACACAGGAATTCATTTCGAACTGTGGCCTAGTTTTTAGATAACAAGCAACCACTATACCATTATATCATACCATATATCTTCTATTATTATTTTGTACAAGTTAAGATTTAATCTAAAAAGCTAAACGTTTTAATGCTGTTAGGTCATTGTTATTAATTTGTACAAAAGGTGCAATGCTAAAAAATAAAACAAATTACAAATTTAATATACAAATTTCCTAAGTAATATAAAACAAAGTCGTTTTTTCCACACAATAATTGTTAAAGAGCAAAAATTCTTAGTAAAAAATAAGTAAGTACCTTTCTTAACATTTCTTACAATTACGTCTACTCGATGATAAGTAAAACCAAAATTAGATTAGAAAAACATTAATAATATTACTATCATTACATTTTCTTAAGAACCAATATGGTAGGTATGTCATATTATTTTCTATATTATTATAATATGATATTATATACGTTCTTAAGAACATATAATATATGTCATATTATTTTCTCAAGAATAAATATGATATTTTATACGTTCTCAAGAACAAATAATATTTCATTTGCGAAATAATTTTAACTGTTTTAATGAAATTTAGGTGGAAGCGTTAAATATTTTTGCATATCCCATATTTAAATCACACATTTTCTTTATTATCCTCTCTCTCTTTCGCTCTATCTCTCCGTGTGTGTGTCTCTTACTAAGTAAAAAATAAATTAATGTTAGAAGAAACAAAAAATATAGAATAATTTTAACTTGACAAAGACAAGGCTGTGATCTAAGAGTCAAATAGATCAGATTCAATTAGAAATCAAAACTGACTCCGATCGAGTCGACCCTGATCAAAGTTCTACAGTCTACAAATTAATAGCGTATCACATAATATTATATATTTAGACCTAAATTACAACTTAAACCCATAATTAAAATTAAGGGCCTTACCATTGCTAGCAAGCGCCACCAATAGATATTCTAAGTCCCTTTATACCCACCTACGTTAAAGCCAAAAGGAAGGTTGTACAAAGCGAATTTCAGAAATATACTTTTAAATAAATATAAAACTAAACAACATGTTATTTCTAGAACGCTTTGTATTGTTTCAGTAATATATCTGCTAGTTGTAGATAGCTTAAAGAATGTCCACTGGCGGCGTTAGTTATATTTGCATGAGTTTAGTAAACGATATAGACGATGGATACAAGTTATCCACTTCAATACAAAATTGGCTGACTCGCAACCATCATAGTGCTTATTTTTATTAGAGATACTAAATCTTGTAGTAATTGTGTACTCATAAGCGTATAGTGGTGACCAAATATAAAAGAGAAACTATATTTTAATAAAAATATATTACTTATTGGAATAGGTATTTTTAAAAATATGCCCAAAAATTTGACACTTTGGAATCTTCAATCCGGAATGTTCATGTTCAAAATCAGGTAAATTAAAGTTGCAAATAAAAAATAATAATAAATTCGTTGGGGTATCGTTGGACCCGTTTTTGACATATTTGGCATATTGGCTTTAAAATGACCGTTTTCGTTTTTTGGTGTTTGTTAAGATCGAAAGCACTATTGGCAAAATCTGAAAAATCCAATGTAATAAGTTGTTAAATAGGTATCGAGATGGGGCTGACCACGTGTGGCTTACTTTAAGACTCAAGTGATGTAGTAATGGCTCCAGAACCCTTGGCCCGACATGTTTTTGACCGAATATTTATTCAATGGGTGTAACATTCTATTTAGCTCATTAATTGTGTTATCGATAAACGCACCGCCCCCCATACTACCGATCGCCATGTGTGAATGTCCGCGACTTACCGACTTTGATAATACTTTTTATAATTACTGTTTTTTGTTTACAAGAAATGAATAGTGATAAATTTAAATTATTTATAGTTTTTATTGCTGTATTTCGTTAAATTTTTGTGCATTAATATTTTTTTAATTATTGTTATAATTAAAAAAAAAATGATTACATTAGTAATCTAACCTAAAGTTTTTGTTTTTTGCCGATAACACCCATAAGCAAAATAACCTTAGGTATGGCATGGAAATTTCACCTTCATTTAATTACTACCTGCCATTGATAATTGATAAAAATCTTTACAAGCACATACGCCTTAAGTTTACTCATAGACAACAAACTACAGTGAGAACCACGGTTCTAGGGATTTCAAGGTCATATGATGCGCATGTACACTGAGACACATAAGTGTTTCAAATATAGCTTATATCTATATTATTTTTTTATGAAGTGTTTCAAATATAGCTTATATCTATATTCATTTTATTTATCATTACAATTTTTTTTTTTTTTCTGAAGTGTACTTAAGACATTTGCCAACCAGCCAATCCCGGATCCCGCGTCAAATGAAAGCCAATCGGTGAATGAGAGCTACGCATACGTGGCAAGGTACCAATAGGTAAATACGAAACTGCGATCTATGCAGCTGGTGTTGAAACAATAAGATCGGATTGGATCGGGTCGGATCGGTACTTCAACCCTGCAGGACGAATATCTTGAAAATGCTCATGATAATTACATATCATGATTAAATATTTCTATTTCTTGCTATGTTTACAATATTAAATCGTAGTTAAAATATGAAATAAAAAAAAAACAGTAACTACGTAGTTAAACTATAAGTAACAATAATTTATAATTTACAATTAACTATAATGTATAGACATAATATGATTCGTGGTCAGTTTAATAATTAAGTATAATTAAATATGTCAAAACAAAATCTATAATAATTTATCTTCTTTAGTTCATTAGAAACTATTAAAGAGAGCATATTATTTTGGCTAAAAGACGGATTATTAATTTGTTCTTACCTAATGGCTAATAAGAATTTACTTATTTTGTTTTTTTACTATTGTATTGATTAAATTGCTACAAAGCGCCTTAAAGTTTATTTGTAGTATTTAGCAGTTGGTATCTCTAAATATTGCTTTCTTTTTTAATAATATTGCCTCAATGCGTCACGTTTACAGCGTTTACACTTCGAACCACGGATCTGGGGTTTGAAGGTCATTTTCGCTGATTTCATTCTGGTATTCAACTATTGGTCCCCAATCGCGCAAGCGTTTGCTCGCGGTCACCGATTGCTTTTTTTTGACCAGGAACCGGTATTGGCTTATTGGCGAATTTCTAATTACACTTGACTACAAAAAATAACAATAAAATCAATTAATATATATGTGATCTATATTTTAAACATTTATGTGGCTCAGTGTACATGCGTATCTATAACCTTGAAACCCCAAGATCCGCGGTTCGAACTGTACATGTGTCTGATGAAAAAGACCGAAATATGACGAAAGTAATTATATAACTTATACTTTACGTAAATTTCAAGCAACCTAAAATTATTTGTTAATTGACTTTTATATTGTCTACCCTAAATAAAAATGTTATCGCTAAGCTACTGACTAAAAACTATTAAACTTAAGCATTTACCATATACATGTAAGTAACAGAATCTTTAAAATATGAGAATAGCTAAAAATAAGGGGCCGTTTGAATATATGCACCAGCGACCAGTGTTGACATTTCGACAATGGTCCGATCGGAAATAACCCCAAAAAAGCTTAGTTTTCGAGGGTAATCATACACTTGCATTTTGCTATCTTTAACACTATTTCAGCACAAGATAAATTCTATCTTTATTTTTATCTTAATTTATCTACATTTAATGTATGTTTTTAATTAGTGTAACAAACAAAGCGAGGCCAGTAAGGCTCGTAGCAAGTTTAAAATAAATTCGCATAAACTAACTTACTTTGTAATAAAAAAATACATAACAATTTCAATAAATCACTTTTGAATTATAAAATAATAATTAAGAGTCAAAAAAGGCATGATAGTAAAAGTTAAAGAAGGCAACGAATAATAAAAAACGATAGAGTAACAATTTTTTAACAAAAATTTAAACAAAAAAAGACGAAGTAAATATACCCTCTGTATTTACAAAAACAAGACTTAACTCTACGTCTGACTAGACGATGCCAGTACCAAAATGTAAATAAAGTGACTCCATTCTCCTGATACTAAACCTCGATGCAAACTTTGTGGTGGTTGGTTGGAAAGTTAACACGTCTGCTACACATCACTTTCCCAGTACTGATTGAATCTAATCGGGTTCTAAAGTGTATGACCACCCACCATAAAGTTTGCATCGAGGTTGGATCTGTAACTTTTAAGTTCCCACAAACAAACTATTATCTCTTTCTCACACCAACAAGTCAATATTTAAAAGATGACAAAACTTTTTGACAAACTGATTGACAAAGCTATTACGGAAAACATAAAACAGATTTTGAAGTAATTAACAAGCTATTAAGCGCATCTATACAATACACTGTAAATAAAAAAAATGATTTGTGGTATTAAGAATAGAAATAAAGCATACATCAATAAAAAAAGGACAAATATGCATGAATGAGATTCATCGCTTAAAATCACAAAAAGTACTAATTTTGTTAGTAAATATTTATTTATAATTTTCGTGGCAACTCTAAATCGGTTGTATCCTATGTGCTATGCAATATACATACATTTACATGGCACAATTCGCCATTTAACAACGGTAACTAAATAATATGCTTGGCGATCTTATATTCAACATGTTCGTAATAACTTGCTAATACTCTATCAGAGCACCAGATCCTTCACAACATGTTAGAGAATGACTTCACAATAATACACTCTGCTACTACATATTAGACAATAATCAAAATAATTCCACAACCTTTCGTTTCAGATACTCCTTTAGGGGAACATAATAATGATGGCGCAAAGAAATTATTTCTGGTTTCCTTTTTAGATGACGCAAAGGAGGCCAATCCGTTTCGAACAATAATAAAGCCGTAAGGACTAAGGAAACCCAAACGAAAATAAATGAGGGTACAAAAGCACGGATTAGGCTGAAAGGTCTAGGTGGGGTATGGTAGGAAGGAGGAGGAGGCGCGACTACTACTCCTTCCCCCCTGTTTACCCCCCATTCCTCCCCGATGTGCGTGCTTTGCGTGGTGTGGGTAACGGCAGACTCTGATGATGAGTGCTCGAAGGAATCCCGTATACTGTACTCGGGAACTGACGCTGTTGACAAAACATATAAAATTATTGACCAAAAACCCTCTAACCGAATTAGGACAAAATCAAAAGAGTATGAAAAATGTTTATCATCGAACTACACGTATTGGATATTTTAGATTTACTCTTTCAAAACTCGTCTATCATGTTAAAGTATAAGAAATCCTACTTCAAGGATGGTAATTTACGACTTATCCACTTGCTGTCGCGTTTATTAATTACTTTGTAATAACAACTGAAATTCCCGGCCCGAGCGCCACTTGACGAGTTTTATATGACTCAAGTGAGCAATAAATGTTTGAACATAGACTATCCAATGGATATAAAGTTAAATGATGAACGAAGCTGACGATTGGTTTGGTACTTGTTTAATTGTTTTTTTTTAAATCTGAAGCGACGACACGCAGTTTTTGTTTAATGTAAAATTCAAGAATTTTTTACTACTTTTGTAGAGATACAAATAAGATGCAATCGTATCAATTTTAAATTATGAATTTTCAAACATTGACGTTGTTCCACCGAGGTTGAAGGTTGAACTTGCAAAGATCTCTATAGGTAAAATATTTTTTGATTTATATATTTTATTTGTATTCAGATCAGAGGCATATACGCCACTTTTCAACTCAACTTTCTCTATACTAAAACATACGCCAAATAACTTTAATATATTTTTTAAATAAAAGTTGATAAATACCAAAAAACTACTACTTCCACTAACAGTATTGAAACATTTTTTTTTGTGAATAATTTTTTTTTATTAATAGTATTGGGTACTATTTTTATTTCTGTGACTAAAAATATTTATATATAAGTAAATATACATCTATAATAAACTAACAAACACTTACATCTTATCAATACATTTTTGGCGTTTGTTTATCTGAACAGAAACAATAAAAAGAATAACTCCAAACTTCAATAAATACAAACTATTTGGATTATAATTGCCTTAAACATTTCAACGTATTTTTTTTGTTGTTATGCTAAGAGCATATGTTAGAAAAAACATAACGACAGCAAAAACTTTCCCCAGCTTAATAATGTTTACCTGATGGTGTTCGCTTCGCAGTCACACACCTGCATGCCATCTTTCTAAAGTATTCCTGATAACCTTATACATAGAATTAAATGGTTTCGACATTTTATTACATATTTTTTTTTTTAATTGAATAGTAATTGGTGTGTAAATAATTTACGCTATATCGAATCCTTTTTTATACCAAAGTGGCAGTCAAGCATACGGTCCGTCTGCTGTGAAGCGGTCACCACAGCCTATAGACTGTTGTATTATTATGAAAAAAAACTATACGAAAATATGATTTGAAAACTCGAATAAGGTGAATTTCGGAGAATATTACAGTGAAATTGATCAATTCGTATGACTGCAAATAATTACTGTACTGCTGTACTTGTCTGTACTATACTGACTGTATCTATTATAGATGGAGTTATAAGGAAAAAAAGAGACTGATATATTTACAGATAAATTTATTTTAAGAAGGATATATGGCTTCTAATTATGTCCTAGTAACATAAATTAATAAACTTGTTATATACAAGATTAGGTCTGAGTGTGGGCATGAGTAAAGGCTGAATTAAATATAAATCACAGTCAACATTGATTTGATTAGTAGTTAGACTGTTTGGGTTTTTCCCCTATTGTACAAAACATAGTAATCACATTTATAAGCAGAAACATGACCCATTATGCACTATTCGAGTTTTGTGTTAGGATACTTAGACGTAAAGAAGTGATTGAACAGTTTTCGCAAAAAAGAACTCTCGTGCTACAGCTATATACCTAGAAAAAATATATGAACCTAGTACCTACAAGAAAGGCATTTTGTGTGTTCATACTATATATGAGCAAACGGTTAGATTATTTACGTTTATAAGATTTCGGTTCAGAGATAAATTCGTTATATCCCTTATTTATCTTCTTCTCTATCTTTATTGTTTGCAAAAAATAATTAAGTACAATTACAAATATCCCGATCTATTATATACGTACTCTGTATGAACTGTATGCAAGAAAATAATAAAATATTGTCCTGTATCAAGAAATACAGGGTGTATATCGCTCGACGTAAGGGCGTAGGTACTCCCGCAACGAGAGACGGAAGACTGTTTTTAGTGAAGATGAATAGTTCACAAATAGGAAGGTACTCTATACTGGTGCGATAATTAAAAAACTTTTTTTTTTCTTTTTACTTTTCTATCGTTCAACATAAAAAGTTGTAAAATGCAGATTTTAGAGTAAATTAAAGAGCCGATTTTGTTATGAAAGGAACTATCTAAACCCAAAAGGTTCATACAAAACTATTGGGATTCTATATATAAAAAATCAGAATTTTTGGCTGCCAAAGTACAGAGACAATTAGGGCGTTCCATCTGACTACTTTCTAGCAGAAATTGCTAACGGTTTGCGTTTCATGCTTTTGGTATTAAAATCATAGCAATATCTAATGTTGACTTTTAGCTTTCGTCTGAGCGGTTTTAAAATACTCAAACATATACATACACGGAACTGTCAAAAAATGACGCGAAACGCAATTCGTTTGGACAATAATAGTGCGCTCAGACGGAATGGGTAGTTGGTTTGTTTTACTATTCAATTTCGACGCGGCTCGGAAGGAACGCCCTAAATATTTATCAAATTGCTTGAAATTGTTGTTTCAGCAACTATTAAACCCTTAAGGTAAAGAATTTTTATTTCTTGCATACCTGGAGGTTTTTGTTCCTCATAATTGTTTCGTAAATGGTCGCAGTAAGTCAAGGCGATGTCGACGGTAGGACCGCTCAAAAGGCACCCCCCGTTGCATTCACTGGATCCAATCATACTTGCGCCCGTGCCCCCTAAGCCCCCACTCTCTTCGAGGGGGGCGCTATACGTAGACCGAGGAAGACTACTATACCCTGTAACGAACCATTTGTAAGAGATGAGGCTAAGTCTCATTAGAGGCGATGATTCATGCATGCCATAACATTTAAAATTGACACCGAAAATTACAACCACAAAACACTAAGACAAAAGCGCTACCTACCTATAACCATACTTAACCATATCATAAGAATAAAGGTGCGTTCTTTTGATGGCATTGAGAGCTATGATATCGCATAAGCATTGAAATCGTTCTGTTCACCAAATGTAAACAAACAATATAGCCGTTCACTATTTGACAGCGCATCCTCTACCCTACATCCCGAGCATGTGCAGCTATTGCGTTGAATTAGGTCCGGAAGTGACGTCATAGCGCATTCATTTTTGGTCAACAGAGCGATCAAATAGTCAGCATTGAGCGCATTCAATGTGTATAATGCTTGTCAACAAAACGCCCCTTAAGTAAAACAAGGTAGAAGTGACACTCGTGTAATTTCCTTTGCTGAAATGCTACCAAAATGTATACCCCTTTATGAAGTCAACTTTTTACAGCTGGCGGTAGAAACTGGTACTAACGCTTTTCATATAAAGAGTTAAATAATAGCGTATTAAACTAGCGCTACTAATCTACACGGAATCTCTAGCAAGACCTTCAGCGCGTTCGGTCCTAAAGAGTCGCAAAGTATATTAAAAAAAACTAGTAGATAGGCTTCTAAGTAAAGTTAAAAACTACTGTCTTGTTTTCAAGATCACTTACTATATAGCTTTATCAATTTTACTTTATTTCTGATTGATATAAGTTCTGTTTTATTCCGTAAAATACCGCAACAAATTCGCATCGTAACGTGCGCGTTATTAAAAAAAAACATTAACTTTCACTTATTCAGTTCTGACTAAAATGAAGTGATTAAAAAGGATCAAAAATTAGAGTATCTATGTATATATACGATAAAATAAATCGCGTAAAACACCGCTTTTGAATTCAGGTATCTACTGCCTACAATCGTTCGAAATAACTCTTTGTAAAATACTATTGAATTTATCAATAGATGTTCGTCGCAAACATTGGGAAAGTAGTATGGTTGCCAGATGGGGTAAATAAAATTCCTGTACTTCATTTCAACCTAAAAATAAGTCATTAAGGCCTCCGCCATGTCTAATGTAATTTAAAATAATAATGATATTATTTATATTTCTTTTCTTCGAAATCTTTTTTTTTTTCAATTATTAAATTGTGACCAAAATTCACAATTTGAATGCGTTTAAAAAAAACCACTTTTGTTTATTTTCTTAAAAAAAACTGTAACCTTGTATTTATAATGCTCCGAACCCTTAGACCAAGAAGTGACTAAGTTACCATATCGCATATCCTAGCCAAAGGTCGCAAAGTGTGACACAGAGGAAGCAAAACTGTGGTGTCTTGTTCATGAGAAAAGATATCCCAGGTTAATTTTTCTAAAGTGTGGCCAATTTTGTAAGGCTATTGTGTAGTCCATAGGACAGAAAATAGAACTCGAAATCTATGGTTATAACACTGTCGCAGACCAATTTGACAAAATATATAGAAGACACCCTGACCACGAAATTTTATAAAAATTTCATTTAAAAAAATTCTACGTCTATTCTAAAAACGCTAAAGCAGTGGAATGAGCTTCCTGCCAAGGGTTTTTTCAAGAGACTACAATATACTATCCACTTCACATCAAGCGGACCGTAAGCTTGTTTGCCACCTTAATGGTATAATAAAAAAAAAACCATTGTATTTGATATTCAGTTATCCCTAATCAATATTGAGGTTTTCTGTTTACTTCTACTACTCTCCTCCATGCAGACCTTTTCTACAGATTTCTATAGGATAAAGTCCCGAACAACCTTTCGCCGATTGTCGGTCCATTTGCAAAACAACAATTAGTACTTACATATATTATAAGATAATTATAAACACATGCTCAAAGCAATTTAATAGTAAATATGTATACAAGACGACAACAATAGGTTTAAACATACCAAACTCACTAGTCATTGGCGTGGACGGCGTCGCGGGCACGCTTGAAGCCTTCCGTTTACCTTTTACAGCATCATCCTGTAACGATATTCATTATTTTCTTCATTCGGAAATCTGTTAAAGTAATGTTAAATTATTATTTACCACTAGCTGACCGGGCAGACGTTGTCCTGCATGCACCATCTGCCGGGCTGATTTGTGAATCTAAACCATCCAGGGCGCCACCCAAACGCATACAAAAAAAAAACATTCAAATCGGTCCAGCCGTTTAGGAGTACAGTGACATACACGTACACTAAAATTATATATATACAAGTTTTTATTTATCGATAACTTAGTTTTTGTTATTGCTAAAAGTGGTCGTTTTGAGCAGCTTATGCTGTCTACAACAATAAAAAAAACACCCTAAAGATTTTTTATAACTAGTTTCTGTAAAAGTACATTTCTGAAATTAGCTTTAGCTTTCTTCAGATTGGAAATTAAAAACTAGTACCGCCAATTTAGTTAGCAGACGTAACACCCTTAAGAGCCGTCACAAAATATTTTTAATTTAATCATTGAGCACAGCAATTTTAAAAACGTACTTAAACGGAAAATAAAACTAGTTATTAGCTATTTTTAAAACGTTTAGAATTATTAATAGTTTCGATAATAGTAGTAGTTTTTAGCAGGAATGCTATTGAAAAATTACAGATATGTAGACGTGCAATGTTGGCACCGAACTTGCGATTCGAAACGTATTTTGACTAGTAATGTAATTCCATATGTAATGTAAGTTTGACCTGCACTGTGTCCCTCGGCGCGAGGAGCCCGTCCCTCTCGAGTATCTCTCGCTCAGTCCGTCCGCAGTACTTGAACTTGGTGCCCCACGAGAACAGCCCCCCGCCGGAGTACACGCAGGCGTCGGAAGACGACGGTAACCTTTAAAATAAAAATATAGAACACGTTGACATTGGTGAAATCTGACGGACTTTGACGGAACATAAAAAAATTATAACAAAATAAATATTCCTAGACATTAAAAATAACGATATCTTGCAAACAATATATTTATACCACTAAGGTGGCAAACAAGGTAACAGTCTGTCTAATGGTAAGCGGCTGCCTCAGCCCATGGACGCTTGCAACACTACTCGCGCGTTGCTGCTCCTTCAAAACTCTAGTCACTTCTTTCTTAAAGAACCCCTATGAAGCTTGTACTATAGATAACAAATAACTAATACAAATACTATTTCTAAATATACATATATAATAGACATACAAAACGTCACATAAATATTTCTCCTCTGCGGGGATCAAACACACATCCACATGTACTAACAGAGTCACTAGTACTAACAGAGCCACGGAAAAAGCAGCGGGTGAGATTTTTAAAAGTTCTACGCCCAATAAAGCACAAGATAGTTAAAATGAGACAACTTACGTAAAAAACAGCATTTGCTCGATAGCACAGCGCCACACGTGACGGCAAGCTGCGCCGTTCGGACACTTGAACCCCACAGTGTGCTTCTTCTGAAACAATACCTGATTATAGACAAAACATTCATGGGAAATAAGGTACCTAAAATATGCCTTAAATACAGAAAGACTGAATACGGTAAGATTTGTATTCCGTATTTTTTAATCAGCGTATACTGAAAACACGAATAATAAAACCGTGAATAAGCAACCCCGACCGTATATCATCTCGTCAACCACGTCCCTAAACCTCGGTCCTATATAATCTATATAGTCCTATATATTCGTCGTCTCAATGCCTTTGCCTCGTGATCATCCGCCTGCACCCATCGGCTTCCAGCAACTCTTGCCAGATCGTCTCTAGGTAGGAGGGACGTTGCCACTTCAGCTTGGCTAACTACTTTGGTTATGTCGGCTACTTTAGTTCCTTGGCGTTTTTTGCAATCCGAATTTTATTTGGGAAAGAAACAAACAGCAAAGAAAAAAAAATATGTGGGTAGGTGTGCAAATTGTTAGCAATAATTTAATTTACAAAATTCCTATGCCGACTACAGCTACTCCACCAACTGATCCTGCTATGAAGACTTACAAAATAGTAGACGACTATACGCGATCCTAGAAAACAAATAAGCACAAGTAACCTAAGTCTAAAAATATGTACGTTTCTTTACTATTAATTATTTAAATTTTAACCTTTGAAAAATTTATTAAAAACATAATTTACTTGGATTAACGTCATATGTCACAACAAACAAGATATCTGTATTTTTTGTTTCCATTCGCCGCTAATCACAGGCTGAGGTCTTAGACCACACTGCCTCGTCATCAAAGATAAATTTCCTTTTTTTTTGTTTATGTTTTAAGTAAGTTATGGTACCTTAATTATAATTGCACTGTTACACATTAATGGCAAGTGGATTTAAGAGTTTATAACCTATTTTCTTTTTAGTGTTTAATTATTTTTATATAGGTATATTTATAGTATATTATATCATGTTATATTGATTTACGTGTTTACATGGACACTATAATGAACAGTAATGATAGCATTAATGTATATGAATTCCTATTTTCCTTCGTTAAACGATTCAATATTGTACATATTAATGCTAGGAGCATGCCGGCTTATTTCTCTGATATGCTGGCTACATTCGAAGGTAATAATATTATTCATGCAATCCTTGTATTGGAATCCTGGTTTAAACCTTGTCTGCCTTCCTCATATTATTCCTTACCAGTTTCAGCTTATCCGAAAGATCGCACTACTCGAACTGGACCACCAGTGGCAATTTATCTTCGCTCACATATCCCATTTACTGTAATAAGTTCATCTGACCAATCCCCTCTGTCCAATACACCAGAATACCTTTTGATTGAAATTTTAATACACCACAGTAAAGTACTTCATGAAGTTTTCTATAGTCCATCTTTACAAGTCAACTATTTGCTACACTTGAGAAGCTCTTGGAAGGCTTTACACCATCATATAACCACTCTATAATAATGGGTGACTTCATCACGTGTATTATTAAAAATGATTTTTGTGAACAACGACTTAAATCTATTGCAGAAGCAAGCAATATGAACATTCTACCTCTTCAAGCCACTCACTTAATTTTCGTTTCTTCCATCGACCATGTTGCTAAACATGTTCAGTGTTCTGCTGATGCATTCTCATTTGACGATGTCTGACGAGAGACTTTGCCTCCCTGTGTGTGTACTACCGCTTGTACAATGGGATGTGTTCTGAGGAATTATGCGAAATGATGCCCACGGCTACTTTCTACCATCGCACCACTCGCTATCGGCAGGGAATTTCTCACACTTTAGAACCGAAATGGTCGCGTACAGTGCGGTTTCAGAAAACTTCCTCCCGCAAACGCTTGGATTGTGGAATGAGCTCCCTGCCAAGGTTTTCTCTAAGGACAGTATGGGGTTCTTCAAAAAAGAATTTATTGGTCGGCAACGCGTGAGTGATACTTCTGATGTTGCAAGCGCCCATAGGCAACGGTGACCGCTTACCATCAGGCGGACCGTACGCTTGTTAGCAACCTTAGTGGTATTAAAAAAAAAACCTGTCTTATAAAATTCCTCATCCTCGAGTTGTTGCGTTCTCTTAATATATCTCCAACGATGGTTGAATGGTTTCATAGTTACTTGTGTGGGCGTAGGCAACGAAAAATCAATATAAAGAGTAATGTTAAAACTTTTTTTGGGATGATGCTGATTTTTGAGAAACTGAACCTAATTTTTCATTGTTTAGCTGAATGTAGGAAGCTCATGTCAAGTTACTTGACTTTGAATATCTTTTAAAAAAAAGGGTGCGTATATAATAGTATTTTAAGGTAAATCTCTTACCTCAGGATAATTGAGGTGTATTATAAACATGCGTCCTTCAAAATTAATCTTGTGCACTTCTGACCATTTGAAGTGGTGGGTCTTCCGACCACCCTGGAATGTGAGGATGCCGCCGTGGTTGACGCCGAGGTATAATTGGTTACCTCTATGATCCTGGAAACAAAAGTCTTATGAAAATAAATCGTAAAGGAAACAGCAATATTTGGTATACAAACAAATATTAAAAATATCAAGGTTTGAACAACGAGGCCATTTGTAGCACGCTTTTTGTGACGTCAAAGTCTATGTGGAAATATTTTTTTTTTTAAGGATTATACTTCTAGTATATAATTGTAACGAAAAACCTACATTCATAACATTACGCCTGTTTCCCAAAAGGGTAGGCAGAGACAAAAGACTGCTACTTGCTATGAACCTGGTACACTTCTTTTGTTTTATCTACACGTATCAATGATAACTATAATAACGTTTGATGGTTAAAAGTACTCTTGACGTCGCTTTTTTATACCACTAAGGTGGCAAACAAGCACACGGCCCGCCTGATTTTAAGCAGTCACCGTGACCTATGGACGCTTGTTACACCAGGGGTATCACTCGCGCGTTGCCAACCCTTCAAAAATCCAAAAACTTCTTTCTTGAAGAACCCCATACTGTATTCCTTACAGAAAACCTTGTCAAGGAGCTAATGCGACAACCAAAGCGTAACAAAATAAACCATGGTAAAAGACCAGAAGCCACTGTATAAGTACTGTATTGTAATTAAGTCAAGAATACTTTAAGAAATGCATCTGATAATGTGTTGGTGGTAGAATTGACCGTTTCCTTTTTTTTATAACTTTGACGATTCAAAAGTGATTGTAAAATCCTTATTTGAATAAACCATTTTGACTTTGACTTTGACTTTGAATATTTTTTTGTGTTTTTTAAAAATTTTAAAATTTATAGTTCTAAAAATTAAATAAAAAGTGTGCCATTATGCTAGTAGCACTGCACTACCACTGGCTTTACGGTGTATGAAAACATCGTAAGGAAACCTGCATACGTCAAGAAAAAAAAAAAGACGTGTGTGAAATCCACAATCCGCACTGGGCCCGCGTGTGGAATATGACCCAAATCACACTAGCTTATGAGGGAAAGCCTCAACAGTGGGGATGTATGAAGGCTGGCCAAACTGCACTAAGCGGGTCAAATCGATCGATTGTTGGTTAATACATTCTTAAATTTTTTAAGGACAAATAAAGGTCAGTTAGTTACAGTAAAATTTTACACATAATACATCAATAATGATCATCAAACCAAACGGTTTTAATATATTGTTATATGTCTTTGGTTCTATAGTTCCTAAGCTGAGTATAAGTATTATTCGTGGTCTTATTAAAGAATTTTTATGTACCAAGTACCAATGAGAAAATCAAGATGGTTTTATCGACATTTTATGATGATTTTAGAAGATGAGATAAATGTACCGAAAATCAAACCTAAATTGTCAATTTTAAGGAAAGAGGTAACGGAAAATCGTTTTTATGGTATAAAAATAAAATATTAATTTTCAACAAAAACAATCACCATATTAAAAAATGTAGGACTGTTTATCTGTTATAATTTATTGTTCCATTTTATTTAGTTTATTTTAGTCACAAAATTTACCGAGAAACACCTAATTTTTAACAAAAACCAAAGGCTCAAACTAATTCTACTAAACAATCTATAACATTTGCGCACACACGTCATTGGTTTAGTTAGTTAATTTTAGTTTAGTGCTTAAATCCTTTTAGTTAAATTTAATAAGTTACAATTAATAGTTTTAACTAAGGGGGCTATGTATTTGTATTTTGACGCAATGTTAGGATCATGTTTGAATTACTTAACAAACAACAAATATTGCATTAGTATGCATACCACTAAATAAAATGTCACTAATTACTAAATACATGCTGCTTTGATAATAATAATAATCGTAAACATCTCAAACAGCGCCATCTGGTCCCAACCTAAGTAAAGCTTGTACTATGAATACCATACAACAGATACAAATATTTGTATATATATTTTTATATAGATACATAAAAAACAGCCAGATTCAAGCCAAAGACAAATAACCATCACATAAATATTTGTCCTTTGTGGAAATTGAACCCACGCCCTCTGCACAGCAGCAGTGTCTCTACCAGCAGCGCCACGAATAATTTACTTACCTTCACAGGATGCGGGTCGACGCCGTATGTGTCCAGCTGACAAGCGATCTTGAGAAAGGTGCGCTCAGCATCCTGAGTAGTCATGCCCTTAACGCCACCGGGACTACCTGGCGACCCTTCCACCGGCTCTCGGTGTAACTCCTGTAAAAAAATTGTTTTAAGGAAATGTTTTACTCTCTACAATCGGCAGGGAATTTATCCTCACACCGTAGAACCTAAAAACCGTCACTTACTGTGCGGATTCAAAGGTGCTTCCTACTCAGTGCCGTAAATAAATAGGGCGATGCCAGCGGTGCCCAGGCACAGGGCGCAGGCCAGAGGGGGGCGCAAAAATGACCAGGACTAAATTTATGGTCATGCGTACATACATTTATTTTATCACATATACGGTTTTGGACTCGCCACAATTATACAGAGTGTAACGGAAATGCCCCAAATCCCTAAAGGGGGCAAAAGTGCACCTACTCAGCAATCACTATACAAAGTTTCTCGCTGAAAATCGGCACTTCAGTTTTTCATACTAATTTCATAAAATAATTTTACGTTCTGACTTGACCACAAAGTTTAATGAATTTTACAATATGCCACCCGCTAATTTATGAGAATGTAGTACTATTGAATTCGTACGACCCCAGTTACACAATAATTACCTACAACGTGTACGACGTCCTGTCGTTTATGTGTTCCTGGTACTTTTTTCGGCGTTGAAATGCGAATTTGTGCGACGTTACACAAAAATAAAAACAGGTTGGCTAAAAGCTACCTACTCAACATAAAAAGCTTCAGCAGCAGCTTACTTCTTTAATTCACTAAACTTTTTCACTAAGCACTGCATTAAAAAAAAACAGTTTTAACAAAAATGGTTCAATCACTAACACTGTACTTATCTTCTTTTTCAAACATTAACTACCTATGTAGGTACCTATCTTCAAAAAAATCAAAAAAAAATGGTTCAAAGTAACCTTCATTTACTAGAACACTGAATTAAAACCATTTTTAACTTTCCATTTTAAAAATTAGCTAGGTAGGTACGCACGTACGTTTTCACAAAAGTGGTTCAAAGTGAACTGAACACTAAACAAAAAAAAACTGAGTATTTCAACTTCTAAGTATTTCAAACATTTGCTGGGGAAGTAGGTACGTAACATTTACAAAAATGATTCAAAGTTGCCTCCATTGTTGTTAAAAAAGAGACGCGCCGCAACACGTAATGATAGGTGCATTTCCACTGTTATGAAGTTGAACGCGACTGTTATCCTCTCCTAGCTTCTCCAGCATCGACCCCCCTTTTTCACACCGTAAAAGTAGCATGTGCCAGCCACAGCACAGCCGCAATGACACGCTTCTGCAGGCATCATATGACGGAAACCTTTGTTGCTTGCGATAGTCTCCCGTTGATAAAACGCTCTACATACATTTCTTGCTCTCAACTCAAATCGTTATTTCCAAATGCTCCTACACACCGAATCATCTTGTTGTATTTGCTAATGATATTCACCCATTTTATTAAAAAAACAACTTAATTAACGAATTTCACTCATATTTTATGCAAACACAACAATGGCGTTGCGTCAAGTCGCGTGCCGTCGACTTTTGACTGAAGATTTTGATCGATAGATAAAGTGAATGTAGTATGTAGGTACAGGACAGGACCTACTGTGCAGATGTTCTATTACGTTTTAAACTAAAAAGTGTTACCATACCGAGTTTTTTTTGTACCATCTGCAGATAAGACATTGCGATAGAATTAGTATCATCCTGATGTGCTTCAGTACAGATTGTATACCTACTTGTTAGTTGAATAACAAAGTATTGTATAATTACTTTTAATAATTAAGACTCCTGCCGGCTCTTTTCGGCACAAATTCACGATGTTAATCGTTTCGTATCCACGATTCTAAATTTAGGCCCAATAACATATCTAGGGATCAAATCAAATAATATTTATTTGATTTGATCCCTAGATATGTTATTAATAGTAGTTATGATTTTTTTTGTGGCGCGGTTAGGAGGTAGGTATTCTGTTATCTGTGCCGACTCTACACAGGTAACAAAATCCTAACCTAGGTACTCCGAGGGGTTTAAGTTTGTTTTCTTTATCTTCATCTGTTCATTTTTACAATTCATGGTTACGATCGACAGGCAAAAAATTATTTAATAAGATTTACCTGAAAATGAATGTCTGAATATAAGCGTAAACGGGAACGTGACTTTATTGTTGTTTCATTTTTTGTAATACGACTTCTAAAAACTAAGAAGTAGCTATAACTTATTTAGCAAAAATAACAAAGTGAAATTCTTGTGATTACTAATAGTGATAATAATTCCCAATTTTATGGTAATTTTTGCCAAGAATTTCGAAATAACCCAGACCCAAGGTGGGCGTTTACCATATGTTGACCAATCGACGTTTAGCAAATTATTAGCGCGAATACTTCATTCCGAAAATTGGGGTACCGTTTTTTTCTTTTATCAACTTTGTCCGAAATGCTAAAAGTGTTCTATGAAATCCTGGTACATGGAATTTAGAAGCTCACACTGCTATGACAATTTTAATAAACTCAATTGCTCTAATAGCTTAGGTGTAATGGGTACAAAATTATGAGATATGATTTAGTAGAAATTATTTTATTATTTCACTCAAAACGACGAATCGCAGTAGCAACATCGACTAAGTTTTTATTGTAATTACATTTTATTAATACACAATCTTAACATGTTGGATGTCACGTGGCTAGTTACCACTAGAGCGGTCTGCACTAATATTCTAAATTGAACATGCATATTAATAAATTAAAATAACGAAACATGTATCTTTATTAGCGATAAAGAACATTTTACGATGTATAAATTATTTGTAGATAATTTTCTTGTCATTTCATTCATAATTTAAAAATAAACAGTTAAAGGAACAAGCAAAAGGTCTTAAACTATTTTTTTTTTTATTAAATTAGCCTCACAGAGAAATCCCTGTAGGTAAAAATAGAAAAAAAAATTCAGATATTGCATCACAATTTTTGACAAAATGACCGGTTATATGAATATATAATGAGAAGTTCTTTTCAAGCTTTCACCAAACTTCTGAAAGCTGCGGATGTTTCAGGTTAATGATTCCACCTTTGGGTCCATTACTAAATGCTTTTGTACCAGACACCCTTTAACCCCTATAAAGGATTTGGGGGTATTCCGTTACACATTGTATATGACGATCTTTAAAACCACAACACGCTGTAGGTACCGTTAGACTAGGTTTCTGAGTTTCGTATTCAACTTAAGTGACTCCAAATTCGACTTCGCAGGAATACTCACATTCTTACCCTTCTGTATATCATTTGGTGCAAAATAAACTTTTCTGTGGAACAGCCTACCCTCTAATATTTGTTTGTTTTGACCCTATTACTAAGACTCCGCTGTCCGTCCGTCCGTCTGTCACCAGGCTGTATCTCATAAACCGTGATAGTTAAACAGTTAAAATATTTTAACAAAAGATGTATTTCTGTTGCTGCTAAATACTAAAGAACAGAATAAAATAAATTTTTAAGGGGGCTCTCATACAACAAACGTGATTTTTGCCCTTTTTATAGATAATGGTACAAAACCCTTCGTGCGCGAGCCCGACTCGCACTTGGCTGATTTTTTTGATGCCGTCACATAATGATAGGAAAACAATAGATAATAAAAATATGATTAAATTTGAAAATAATTAGTAGATTTAGTCAAAGAATATGTTTTGTTTGCTAGTTTAATGAAGAATTACTATTTTATTTCTTGCTGGCGATAAACCAGCATTGTAATTAAGTTATTTATAAAGCAAATCATAGGTAACTTTATGACGATTTAACTGTTTTTAAAAACCCAGTTGAAAAAAAATTTTGGCCGCTTAGCATCACGCAGGCCGTATGCTTGTTTACCAGCTTAGTAGTATATAAAAGAAATTTGCGCAGTAGTAATGCGCCTGCCCGCATTTCAGGTACTAAAAGATCCTTCCCAGTAATTTATTACAGCTGTAAGTAAGCATTCAGATTTTTGTTAAAAAATGTCTTAGGTAGTCTGAAACTTAATAAGTTTAATGTTACTGTAACTAACCTGGATCTTAGCTTCAATAGTGTCCGTTTGTCTCAACAATAGCCTCATCTCAGAAACATAATTTCCAACATGAATGTTCGGATCATAGTCGCCAAGCTCAACTGAAAATTAATATTTACAAAATTAATGTCGACGCCTCAGCTGTTATACGCCCCACTGCAGGCGAACACCACGTCCACCACGCTGACCTAGTACGGGATGTCCGCCACGTTGTCGACCCAATGGCCACATGACTGTCAGAGTTTTTAAGTACCCTCCGAAGCACGGAGGAGGTTAGATAATTATGCCACCGTCTGAAGTGTAACGTGCCGCACGCCGCGTTTACACGATCAGAGTACACTCTGACAGAATTCCCTTGTACGAGTCAGCTTCATAAGATTGCAATCATTTAGATTGGCACACTTCAGTCTTCTCACGTTTCATGCTTATTTCAAGACTGTAATTCAGGATTACAAAAACTGACATTTTATTGCTAGGTATGATGTTGTTACAGACGTGCTAGTTAGTTGAAAAACCAACCAGTTGAATAAAGCGTATAAAAGTACACAAATCTAACAATTTCATCACACTCAGTCCACATTCGTTTTAACCCTAAAGCCCATTCTATGTGTCGTTTTGACGTAAATTCCGATGAATAAGTATTTGCTTGCATGCTTAGACCGTCATGATGTTTTAGACAATATCAGTATAGATGCCGACAGTCGTAATTTTTTTCAAGTTTGGGCTTTGTGTAACTTTTGCACTATTTGCTATGTCTTTTTTATAGTGGTAAATATAGGTTTTGTAAATTCCAATATCATTCATCGTCATAGCAATTAGCCAAACAAGAAAAATCAATGGCATACAAAGAATAAATGAAAGTATTTAGCGCAGAGTTAAGCACCCCGTGAATAAAAACTGGACTGAAAGTCCCTACTTTGAAGCAGTCATTACGTGAAAGTATCAGAAATATACAGCAAGCTAAACCACAGACGTCAGCCGGGACATTCACTTATGAGATAAAACCAAGGTTGCGTCAATATTGTGCATATTGTCCTTGTAAAATGTATTTACGACGTATGATTGGGCTTCTAGGGTGAAACCAGACATTCTTGTATTCTAAGAAGCAATAGCAGAATTTCTACTGCTATACGAGCCAGCTTTGATGAATAGTGCGCAGTCCGACTCAACTCCGATCATACGCTGTCGACCGAGTGTGCTCAGTTTTCCCGGTGTACCACAACGCGAGTGGCGTTCAAGTAGTTATCTGAGTGCGCCGAGCATACCCTGATTGTGTCAAAGACCTATCTCTGATAAGACCGTGCCATAGAGAACTGGACGTATCCTAGCCAGATGTGACAAAAAAATGTCACAAAATTTACGAAACTGTGGTGTCTTGTCTAGAGATACCATAGAGACTTTGTCCTTTTATTAAGTGTTGCCAATTTTGTCGGGCTATTGCGCAGTCCATAAGACAGTTTACATAATTGGAAGACTATGTGATAAAAAGAGTGCGGTCCTAGCCAACTCTAATTAAAAAGCCTACATCCGAGTAAACTATCAAGAGTGGTTGCCACGAACAAAACGAATAGCGTCGGAGTGTACTCTGAACTTCGTTTCAAAAAAACTGAAATAATTAAAAAAAAATCTTACTCTGAATTATGAGAGCGCCTAACATGGCGGCCTCGTTGGGCGTGCAGTACAGTCGGCCATGAAGCAAGTCCCGTTTTAACTGTAGGTACACTTGGAAACGTGTCGCGTCCTCCTTCAGCAGCAAAGGGTTCGGCGGGTAGAACTTCACTCGGAAACTAAACAATATTGGCGATGCGTCTGAAATTTCACATATTTTTGATTAATGTTTAAAAGTTTCGTAACTACTAAGAAACCGAGTGGCTGAAGATATTAGTTGCATGCAACCAGTATCGCTTACTTACTGACCGAAAAACTTATTTCTTTTTAATGCCTTACATAATTTCAAAAGATCACAAAAGGATTTGAAACACTAAATGTGTTGGCACCTTCTGTGAGCCCAGGTTACGTTAAGTTTTAACGAATATAACTCGTAATAGTCGAATGTTGCACAGACCAAGTAAAGAAAAGGGCGTGGTTGGATTTTAATAAAAGGAAATGCTTTATTTTCTAAAAATAAGAAAAAATGGCCAAAGTGCGATAAGAATGATGATCTCAAAAGCTATATGTGAAGACATTCAAATAGGACAATCAGCCATACCCACTGCATTCTTGGTATGTTGACATCAGAAAGTCATATAAATGTTGTGTTAAAGCTCAGGAAAGCCTTATATGGGTTTAACAGAATCACCTAAATGCTGAAATAAGACTCTTGATAAATTTGCAAAAATAGCTTCACTACTTCTGAGTATGACTACTGTCTATATTCCAAATTGATTGTTGGATTTGATTCAAACATGTCGATAACATCATTTTGATAGGAAGTACAGAAAAAAAAAACTAAAACAACAATTCAATGCCAAAGGCTTAGGTATAATAAAATGCATTTCTAGGTATGGGTATAGACAAAACTGAAGACCAATTTGATAATAAGACAAACTAAAGGAAGAAAGGCAATTTGCGGACACCAAAGAGAGAAAAAATGCGTCCTGTAGATAATCAAATGGAAGTCCGTGACCTTACACCCTTTAAATCATTATGTCTTCAAACCCCTATGAGGCGACCTGCTTGGAAGCGCTGGCCACTACCGTTGACGCGTCGAGAATACAATGCAAACAAGCATATTATTAGTCAAATATCTATTCTATTGGTATTACAAAAATATATTACCTTTAACCTGCTTCAAGATAACTTTAGCAAGATGTAGCCAATGCTGAAAAAGAGATTTAAATATAGGTCAATATATTTTAGAAAAAAACCATATATCATTATTGTTTTAAAGATTCACGGTTAATATCACTATTAAACATAATGTTTTACGGGGTTCTTACCGTGATTAGCCGAGGAAATGAGCTCCAGATATTTCAATGCTGTTGCAAGTACCATGATCGCGGGATGATGGGAAAAACCCCGTCAAACATAATGTTTAACATAGTGCATATTTTATAATGGATATAAAATGTTATATTGGGGAAAAAATATTTTATTAAAAAAAAATAGCCGTCAAAGGAGTGGCCTGTGCCCCTGCAGTGGGCATATAATGACTGTGGCAAGCCAAAGTTGTCCATGCTACATACAGAGTATTCTACACAGAGAGCTAGATAAAAAACGATAGAATTGGTAAATAAATTCCAGTTAGCTCAGTTGGGAGTGATACTGCTTGCTGAACTGGGTTCAATCCCCTCACAGGAAAAACATTTATGTGATGAATGATGCTTGTGATTGTCTTAAGTCTTGGTATTTTTTATCCTAACTAATATATATATGTAAAAGTCTGTTCGTTTGTAAGTTCATTATTGTTTTGCTTCGCTATGGAGCAAGCAATTGATCTAATTTGACACTGTGATTGCTGGGGACGCAGACGGTACTACGCTACTGTTTATTGCTACAAATTTGGTGTCGAAACGGTTTAAAGAACTTGGGAATTTAGTCTTTTGCAAACTTACAGGAAAAAGTAATGGATAAATCTGATACCAGTTCGAACGACTTAAGTACAGTCAAAGAAGTAAGCTATAACACTGTCTTATTAAAATTCTTATTTTTTTTTTCTGAGCTGACTATGCAGTTGGCTGTTGCAGCTATTACTGCTTCACCGGACTTTTGGGGCCAGACTCTGAAGGAGCCTCAGCCCATATAGCGCCCAACGCTCAAGGGCTCCCCGCGGGGGAAGCCTCGGCTTGGGTTGTCGCTCTCGGGGGCGTCCCTTCGACCGGCGATACAAACATAGAAAAAAATATGCAAAATCGCGTGACATCTCTCTCCAGCATCAAGCTATTTGAAACTGCCACGCATTGAAATATACGGTAAATTGAAAAACTACAGATCATTCCATGACTTATTCGATGCGTTTATTTATCAATACGCATCCATCATTTGTAAAATCCAGCTGGCATTTTGTCACGCGGCGGAGATCCTAAAGATATTAAGGAAAACAGCTTATGGTGGCATGTGCCTGAATTTTTTAAAGACAATTGTTATAATTTCCAAATGTTAGATATAGAGTCTCCCTTCATAATGGTGGAACAAGTAACTCAAAATTCTAATAATTTTTTCTATGATGATAGTATAATGCCATTTTTTTAAAAGTTTTCTAATATCAATTAAATGCAGCGAATTATGTCGTATGGTCTAAGATTTATCAACAAAATCAAGAACCTTCCGACAAATAAAGGTTATATTACAGTATTAGAATTGCACTATTAATACGTTATGTTCAAAATCATTACTTTTCAAAGGAAATGAAATGCATCAAGAACGGCATCGATTATAAAACTAACAATAATTGCTAGCTGAAAGTTTTCCTGACGATAAGAACTTTGTAAGAGTCAATGGGAGATTGCATAATGCTGATATTTCGTTTACAAAGAAAATTCCAATTAATTGACTTAATTACACTTAATGAACATTTGCTTTTATTACATAGTGGACTTAAATTGTGTCCAATAACCGTTTACAATGTTTTTACATTTTAAATTCGATCAAAGCAATAAAGTCGGTTATTTATAAATGTGATGTAAATGTGCATGTAGCACAAGATTTAAGGCTGAGTCGGCCAAACACATGATGGACTGCTGACAAACAGTTAGCAAAATTGTACTGCTTACATGATAGTGTCACTTTTAACGAACAATTACTGACTATGCTTCTACTATTAGCGTCCAATTTCATTTTATTCTTGTTTACATCCTTCACCAAGGTGGCTTGTGGGAAGCAGCTGTAAATTTTTTTAAGTTTCATCTAAAGCACTCTTTAGGTGCAAAATTACTTACATTTGAGCAGTTTGTTACATTAACTACCAAAGTTGAAGCGATATTAAATTCCCAAATGACCCGTCAAATTTTAGCATCCTGACCCCCGTCACTTTCTGATCCATTGATTTCGCATCCACAGCCAACTTTATCAAATGTTCCAAATAACCGCTTAAGGTTTTGGAGATCCGTTGTACAATTCGAGCAGCATTTTTGGCAGACATGGTCAAAATGGAAAAAGTCAGCCGAACATTGAGCTGGGAGGATTAGTGTTACTAAAGGATGATATGGTTCATCCGCAGTTTTGGGCATTAGGTCGCGTAGTTAGAATACTTCTGGGCAAACATTCTAAAGTAGAAGTAGTTGAAGTCATGACATCAGATAAAAAACTGCACTCTAGAGCATTTTCAGAGATATCATTTTGCCAACTGTTGTATAGTTTTATTACTTTGTTTGAAACTAATACTCATACTGATACTCATTGAAATGAATTGTACGTGTTATATTAAGTATATTGAGTGTTATATTAAATATATTGATTGTTTGTATTTTAATTATCAATTAACTATAACCTTCCGTCATTCTTAATAAAACCTACTTACTTTATTTTTGTTGTCTCGCTTGTTGAGATACTTTTTTGTATTTTATAGTTAGTTATAGTATTTATTTTTTGTTTTGGTTCATACGTGGGCGCAATTATGTCTAAGACATAGAAACTTTGTGGTGTAAGTATTTTTAATTTAACACGTTTTGTTTTACTTGTCACTCTCCCATAATTTTCTATATTATATATATTTCACTACATTCATGATACAAAGAGCGAAGATGTGTGAGGTAAATGGGTGTTTTGGGGTCAAAAAGCATTGAGTAAAGTAGACAGTATTCTAAGATTTCTGCAATATCTTATAGGAAGCCATTTTAACTGACGTCGAAATCTCGTGACATGGTCGTATTTGCGGAGTCCCTGAATAAATTTAATGCCTACATGTCTATAATACGGTCAAGCTTAGACACTTGTTCCTCAGTGAGATCCAGACAACACAACACAACGCAACCAGACAATATAATCAAAAATGGGTAAAAGAAGAGGTTTAAGTAAATGTACAAAATTAAGATTGACATGTTTCACCATTTTTTTCCCCAATTATCCCCAACAGAGCAAAACAGGGGATGAATAGGTATTTGTATAAGAGTTTTGATATTTTACAGATAAAACCATAAACATTTAAAACCTTTTTTCTTTCAAAAGTCTTCAGTGACAGGTCACAGGTATAAATTAATGCTGTAGTATATAAATTTATGTTAAATACATACTAATATTATTAATGCGAAAGTAACTCTGCCTGTCTGTCTGTCTGTTACATCTTCACGCTTAAATTATTTTGCCCGCCAAGTGTGTGCGAATACCTAAACGCTAAGTTGTGTGTAAAGTGGATGTCTCTGAAAAGTGTCGGAGTATCGTAGGAGAATTGCAGACGGTGCAGTAGCGGTGGATGTATCGGGATTGTCGGCGGTAACGTCCTCTTTTTATATATGGATAGCTTCGGTAAATAAGCCCATATGGTGCTAAAACACAAGAAAAATGAAAACAGCGGTTTACGTAGCGGTATTTAATGTTCGGAAGTCAGCGGAGCACTGAAGTTTACAATTGTCTATAGTATAACACGCGCGGTGTCGCGGTGCGCAGATACGGATACGGATGCTGCCTATATGCGTCGGGACGTGTAATGTTATTAAATTCAACGGCACTGCTCGCCATCGTACATGTACCTACATAAGTACACCGGAAGTTACATCACAATTGAATGTACGGGAAACTTCTAGAACAACAGCGGCGGAGTGTATGAAACTAAGACGTGTGGACCAATCAAATTCTCCACAAGCGAAATTTTGAAATTCCCAGAAATCTTGAAGAACGGCTTGACCAATCGACGAGCTCGAAATTGCAAATACGCAGCGATTGGGCAACCGAATACGCGTCGCTTAACGGAAGTAGTGACTGACACACACATAGAAGCGAGCCCTCATATAAAAATCATTGCAGGCTAAGCGTCAGCGCAGTATTTCTGGAATCGTCGACCTGGAAAATTGAAAAAGAAGAAAGTGGCCTCACTCTGCCCAAATGAAAAATAAAAATAAGAGGTCAACAACATTTGAAGCAGCATCAGCTGGCTTGAGAGGACAGTGACCCCATACTTCATACCTAAGCAATACCAGCTGGTGGTGAAGGACAGCGACCCCTAGTTCCAGGCGCAACCTGATCAGCTGGCTATGATAGCCATGACGATGGGCTCAAACAGCTACGTTGCCTTGATGGCAATTCTCCAATTTATCCGAACGTGATATCAGTCTAACCTAGGCTGATCTAAAGTTCCAATATACAGTGAGTGTTACAGTGCCAGTAGGTATACCGTGAATCTAAAAAGATTAATAAACTATTGTAAAGTGTTAACTTAATCTAGGTCTTATAATAGAATTATCTTTTAGATAAATTTGTTAGTAGGTAAACATAAAATAAATATTATTTTACCTAAAGAATTGTTTTATAAAGTGTCATTTCCAAAATATTAGCAACTTGAATATAGGCGAGAATCGAACCCACTATTATCTTATTCCTATATTCAAATTTGACAGCCATGGGGTTGAGTCAAGCTGACTATGGGATAGCTAGCCGAGGCTTGGGTTCGAATCCCAAACTGAACCGTTACAGACGGCTGACGGCGGACGAGGCGCTCTCTTCGGTGAGCTCGGTAAGACTGGTCAGTGTATGCAGCGGGCAGCATGTCGGGGCTGAGCAGCCTTAGAAATCCTTTCCATTGAAGGTGTCTTCGGTAGGGTCACGTAGTCATATGCATTAAGTTCCGTATAATTATGTACGGTTGGTAGTCGGGTGTAGGGAATTTATAAAGAAAATATATGTGAGGAAATTCGAGGGGCGAATTTTAGCGAACACTGGATAGGCTAGGCCGTGTAGAAATGGGTTTGTGCAAAAAATATTTCAATAAACAAATGTTAGTACAAAATAATGTAATTTCTTGCTTGGATAAGGTAATTAACATTAAAACACGCCCAACAAAGTCTCATTAGGTCAACCTACAGCGTAACAAACTTTTCTGCTCCGGTGTGTTCAAAAAAGAAAACAACACTCACACATATTAAAATGGTATAAACTACTAATGCAACACTAGCGAAAAAAAAATGGTTAAGAAGTTTGTGTCACTAAATAGTCGGTGATAAGAACATGAAACTTGGCACTGATGTTCATTAGGTAAAACTAAGTTGATTTAGCCTGGTTACCCTCGGCTCTCCCCTAAAAATATCTACAAGATCCAAGCAAGCTACAATGACAATATTGGTATAGTTTTTGTGTAAAAAAATAACAAGGTATAGTATTTAGCTTATAGCTTTTTATAGGAGAAATTAATAAAAATGTGAAAAAAACATATATCTTTTTCACGTTCAAAGAGCTCAAGGTAAAAACCGGGTATATATTTACGAATAAAAAAATACTAATAGAAAGCCTCATTTATCTTGTTTTAAAATATGTATATTATTTTACAAATTAAACTGAAAAAAAAAACGTGGGATGTGCCGGCGGCCCGCGCCACAATGGTGCACGATTTACCTAATCGCATTTGCCGTCGCACAAATAAATTACGTGCATTTTAAATTTTCTTTTTGCATTCGCACCTATTCATGCATTTTTTTTTTGTATTTGCACATTATAAGCTCGAAGAAAGCTTATGATGCTATGGGTATGGTAGACCAAGTTGGCACCCAAGGGTTATTATTTTTCGTCCATCCGCATCCCTGAGAAATATCTTTCCACATTATATTATGCTGAAACTTCTTCTGTTGGCGAATTTTTTTCGAGTTCCCCAAATTTTTAGGGTTTCATACTACAAAAGTAAAAAAAGGAACTCTTATAGGATCACTTTGTTGTTTCTCCCAAGACCCTTTTTCTCAGGAACCCGTAAAATTATCACGTTGAAATTAATATCAATTACTAAGGTTTCTTAAAGCTGCAAAAAAATCAAGCTTCTAAGTCAACGCAATAAAAAAATACATATATTTTCGCATTCACAAATAAATCAAAACCTATAGGGTACTTCCCAGTGTCCTAAAATCATGAAATTTAACATGAACCAAGGTTTTTGACATCACAAATATAGGAAAAAATCCGTAATTAATTAATTTACATAACATATGAAAAAAAAGTTGTCAGTCTGTCTGTCAAGATCCTTTTACTTAAGAACGAATTCAAGTATAAAGTTGAAATTGATATCAAATACTAAAGTCTACAGTCACTTAAAGTTGTAAAAATATCATGCAATAAATAACAATCATAATAACATGCCCAAAATCAGTCATGTGGTTGTATATTAGATAGTAAATATTTATTTCATTTTACTTTTTCAGGCACCTGTCGTACATAGTTACAACAAACTTTTTAATAATTGGAAAAGCCTGGATCAGAGGCGGCTCGTGATAATTTTTAATGGGTGTTCACTAAAAACAAAAGAGGAATTTGAATGCTTAGCTATTATTTTTCTATTTATAATTAACAATAATTTGCCTATTTAGATATACAAACACGCGTCGCACTTGTATGCTTTCGTGTTACATTTTTGTGACCCTCTGTCTTTATTTCAAACTGTTATTAAAATCTTTTAGCACTGTTTAATCACATCACAATAATCACATTTTATTTTGCTATAGTTACTTATTAGACAATATACTGTGTATGTATATGTAGATATGAACTTATTTAATTTGTTAATAAAAACTCGCGCGCACGAACTAAAACATATGTCGTGATAAGAGCGGCAAAAGCGCGCCGGCGCGGCGCCGTCGAACCGAAGGGAGTCTAGCCCAGGAGCGAGGCTCAACATTTTGCTAATATTACATACAAGATCTTCTGTTTCACGTGTGAGACTGTGTCGAACTTTCTCTTTCACACTTGTGGATTTTAGCTCTAAGTCTCTAATTTCAGTAAAATTTGTTTCATAGAATCGCAATGGCTAGCACTCCACTAAGTGACACAGTCTTCTCAGTGCAATTCCATAGTAAATCTTAAGTTAACTGTGTGTGTACAGAATGTTTTTAGTGGAATGCTATTTTAGAATAAAGAGTAATAGAATCCTGATAATTATTAATTTAAAAAAAATATAAAACATATTGTTTCTTAAGTAGATAATTATTTATGGGAGTGCACTTCTCCAGCGCTCCTTAGAATGAGCCACCTCTGGTTAGGATATGCATTACATGCTTCACATGCAGTTTTTTTTTTCCTTTCCCGGTAAAGCCTGACAGGGTATCAAAGCATGGAATACAGGTAACACCATTTTCCCTATTCCCAAATGAGTAGGCACCTATTTTATTATTTGTTTTTACAAAATGAAATTTTGCACAATGAATATAATATGTTAAGAATAGTTCGACATTTTATTTCAGGGTAAAATAAACGAGGCTTTTCATATCATTGAAAAGTTTGTTGTAATTATATATGGCAGGTGAGTGATATAATAAAAACAAGATAAATATCTTTAAATAACTAATGAGTATATTAAAATAATAAGTAGTAAGTAAAATGATTATGTATTTTAGATCCAGGGACATCACCAATGCAAACGAGTGTTAGAAAGAATTATTCACAAAAAAAGGCAGCTCGAAAATATTCCGCCAACAGAAGACGCCCTGTATTAGTATATGTTACGTGCAATGTATCAGGGTGTAGATATATTGTGCTAATTGACCACATAAGTCAGTGGTGGCCGAGGGGTTTAAATTTCACTTCACATCCCAAGTGGCGGAGGTTCGAGCCCCTGGGTCGGCGTGTACCAATGAGTCTTGTCTTTATTCACACCACTGGCTTTTCGGTGAAGGAAAACATTGTGAGGAAACCTGAATATGTCAAGAAAAAAAAAAGGCATATGACAATCCGCAATGGGCCGGTATGAAGGTTGGCGAGAATTAACCACACCCATATAAAAATAAATATAATTCTGGCTTCTACCAATTTTGGTGTAAAATATAGAGCTTTAAAGATAGTCTGAGTAATACGGCTCTATTGACACCCTCTGGGTACAGAACCCTAAAAATTACCAAGCAGGTGTTTAATAATTTTTAATTTTTTGTAAAGGCTAGTTGGTCAGGGCACTGAAATTTCATTATTTTCTTAGTTAATATTCTTGATACTACCTCCCATTTTATTTGGACACATAATAGCCTTACACCTTATTTATGTTCTAACATATACAATATACAATGAGTGAAATAATTCATGCTAATATAAACAGTGTGTGTTTGTATATACAGCATCTCCCAAAATCCAAGGTCAAAGGGATAGTAAAAACATTGTGAGTTGCAGGTTCCGCCCCACATGAAGTCCTGCTACCATCTCTTGGCAGATGCATCTGGATACCAGCTTGGCCTTTTGAATCAGTTGAATACATTTTTATTTAGAAGTGGCCAGTATGTTTAAACATCAATTCCATACTTAAACCCTTGTTGGATAAGGTTCAAATTATTGAAAAACATACTTCAGATTTTTGACAAGGTTGTGATGAAAGAGATATTTGCGAAAACTTTTACTATAAATTTTTAAACAATTATTTTTGGATATTATCACAATACCTTGAAAGTAGGAAATATACTTGTCTCTTTCTAGTGCAATTCTGTATTAATGCTTCGTCAGTCATGCATGAACATACTCCGTGAGGTTTCGTTAGATACAGTTCCACCTCCTTTATATAAAGGAGGTGCGACTACCAAAGCTTATCAATAACCTTATTTAATTTTAAGTTAATCTAACTTAAAGAACCTAGCTTACCCTTTGTCCGGTTGCATCTACATATCGAATTCCAAAATAATCAGTTTCTGTAAGATTTAACTGCTGACACACATACTCCAGCAGATATTTGCCCTTATAACTTGGCTGAAAAAAAAATTACAAATTACAAATGCTGTTAGCATAACGAGATTCTATTCAAATTCTATTCAAACACTCACATGAAATTCGCATTCTAATATTTCAGTATCTTCTAGGAGTCTCACTGTGCACTTATAAACAATATTACTGTCGCCTCTACTCTTGAACATGCTGATATAAACTTCTTTATTTACAAATAAATCAGGCCATATTTTGTAACAAATCCAAATATTCAAAATTGAAATACTTTTGGTATGTATTACAAAACTATAAAAATCTCTAGTAATTGTTTCCTCTATGATCTCTTATTTGTTGTTTGTTTTTAATTCTCGTACTAAACAAAAAAAAAATTAATTGATTGATTGATTGTTTTATTTAATGGCACTCGTTTAGGAACACATAGCCACCACCAGTGTTACGTCAAGATTAAATTTAAAAATTACGGAGTACTAAATCTTAAGCTGCTGTTGGATTACCTGAAAATAAGGAAAAATATTTTGTTTTATGATCTACACTATACTACTACTATTTTTATGAATCATACATAGTCAATTTTAAATATCAAAAATATACCTATAGTTTTATGTTGTTACTGATGATAAATAATGACAGTATGTTAATAGTAACTGGATTTAGATGATGCAACATAAACTCAATTGACAATGGTAGTGGGATCTTATTATCTACTAGTGATTTATATAAATTGTCATGATTATACTTTGGACATGAGAATACAATGTGGTTTAAATTACCCTCATCAAGGCAACATTCACATAAGGATGAATCACATATTCTTAACTTTTTTAAATGTACAGGAATACCAAGTGGCCAAATCTCATCCTACTGATGATAGTACAAACTTTTTTATTTGTTTTGTATTTGTAGAACCACGGTTTTTCAGGAATGATTGGCTGTAGTTTCCTGTAATGATCACCTATATTTTTGCAGTTACGTATCCATCTACAGGACCATCTACGTCTCAGATTTTGATTTGGGATTAACAATAAATCTTGAGGATAGTTTTTGAAAGGAACCTTGTCACCACAAATAATGGCTTCCTTAGCTATTTTGTCGGCTCTTTCATTTCCACAGATACCACTATGAACTGGGATCCAAACTAGTGCAACCTTTACAGGTTTACAGGTTCCTAACTGAGTACACCTAAGTAAGAGTTCTTTACACTCAAATATTATCTGACTCTTAGCATTTGCTTTAAATGGGTAACACTGTAAAGATTAAAGGGCACTCAGGGAATCTGAACATATTACTGTGTGTGAGAGTTTAAACAGTAAGACATACTTGGCTGCTTCTAAAATACCCCTGCATTCACCAGTGTACACTGTAGTTTCTGGGGGACACTTGATTTTTTGAACTATGTTATAATTTTCATGATATACACCCACACCGACACAACCTTCAGAGCAATTCTTTGAAGCATCAGTAAAGATTGCATGCCAATTTGGCCATTTTTGATCCCTTATTCTGGCAAAGTGTTTTGATGCATAAGGGTCATTTTTAAATAAATCTAAATTTAAACACATAAATGGTTGGAATAACAGTACATCATAATCAAACAAAAATACAGGAAGTTTTTAACTAGGATAGAGTATATTCAGTAAGTAACTGTAATTTTGGTAAGATGGGGTGGTTTTCATATTGGAGTGTTCGAAATAAAAACTTATCTGCTAAAAATTGTCTTCTCAGATCTAATGGGGGGTCATTTCATTCAACTTGTAACGCATTAATTAGAGTCGATTTCATGGCACCAATGACTATTCTCTTTCCACGAGACTGTATCATATCCAATTTTTAAGGCTAATTTTACTAGCTGGGTCAATAAGAAATGATGCATAATCCAATATAATACTCCTAATTATCGCATTATAAAATAGCTTTAAATAATAAGGATGTGCTCCCCGCCATATGCCAGCTAGACATCGAAGTATATTTATGTTCTTTTCACACTTTATAATTGTATAATTTATGTGTGAATTAAAGGTTAATTTAGAATCAAGAATTGGTCCTAAAAATTTAAATTCATTAACAACGGGAATTCTATTATTATGTATAAATATATCTATCCTGGGTTTGTCTTTTTCGCGTAAAAATTAAAATTGAGCTTTTTTGAGCACTAAGTTGTAGGCCACGAGCACCAAGCCATCCTTGCAATGAGCTTACTCCACGAGCCACCATATCAGCGGCTGACTGTAAAAGCGCACTGCATGTATAGAGGACCAAATCGTCAGCATATTGTAAAATTCTACAGTAAGGTATGACAGTTTTGTAAAGGTCATACGTATAGGTTATATGTACTAAACAAAAAAAAATTTAAGCCTAGCAACTTAAGGACTAGTCGTAGAGCCTGTTTTTCAGCTTGCAAAAGAGCAAATAGATCTTTCAACAAAACAGTAAGAGACAGCACGAAAGCTAATGCAATCATAATAGCTAAAAAATCCTGCCCATATAGGGCGTTCCTTCTAAGCTGTATTGAAATTTAATAGTAAAACCTCATTTTAGCACCAACTACCTTCCAACTAATTTCCGCGGCGCTATTATTGTCCAAACGAAACGTGTTTCGCGTCATTTTTTGACAGTTCCGTGTGTGTATATGTTTGAGTATTTTATTTTGATTTTTTCGTAGATAATAACAAAGATATATAGTTCATAATGTAAAAATAAACTTTTCTCTAAAAACAACAACGTTATAAGTGTTTTTCTCAAAGGATGCACCTTCACATTTGACAGCTGTCAAAAAGTAGCGTATAATACCCACCTCCCGACATGGGTTTTTGGTAGCAGCATTTCGTAGCAAAACCGGGCAGACGGAACGCTAAAAGTCAATTAGATTTTGCTACCATGAAACGCAAACCGCTAACAATTTCTGCTAAAAAGTAGCCAGATGGAACACCCATATAAAAGGCGCCTGAGGAGCGCTTAAAACGCTGCGTTTCGGGCGCTCAATCAAATTTTATGAATTTCTATGAAACAAATTACATCAAGCGCTGCCGTCCGTAAGGTTTTACGCATGTACGACGACTACAATATATATACCTGAAAAGCGGGTTTTATGATCGGATGCAGCCGGCGACGCACGTCCGATGCGTGCACGTTGCCGGCTGCGACCGCGACATTAGTTCGGGATTGTACGGGCGCGAGTTTAATAAGACGTCGCGCGCAACTGGCGCACGCGTCGGTCGGTGTCATTTTGAACGATAGCGATGGCGCACGCCGTGGCGTCTCATACAAAGAGGATTTTTTTTAAAAATAGAAAGTGATTAATTTTAATACAATTAGTTACGTGTAACTTAAATGATGTGATGAAGTGATGAACAAACATTGCGGTATTAGAACAGTGCGTCATATTTTTTTCTGGTAGGTAGGTAAAAGAATAATCCTCAACATTATCTTACATTAGCAAAACTGATGTAATCTTTAATTCATTTTTGTTTATTTGTGAAAACATGTCATAAAATTATCCTAGCGTTTCTTAAGCAGTGCCCGCTGCTCGTTGCTCTTGACCAATGAGAGAGAGAACCCACACTGCCGCTGCTAGGGTTGCCAGGTCTTAAAACTAAAAAGCCGGACAAACCAGTCAGTTTAGCCGGAAATTTAGGTAAAAAGGCCGGACACCTATAACTTTTTAGTCTTAGTGCAACACGTCAATTTTTGATTTTTTATTATTTAGCACAAACTCTTCAATTCTAATGAAACAACAATAAAATTAATTGAATCAATCTTGTTTATCATTATATAATCATTCAATGTTCAGGCGTGCGGAGCGGAAACCAATACATGACAAATACAAAAAAAGATAAAAAAAATTATCCTAACAGAAACCTGACTGGCCGGACACCGTCTAATTTGGCCGAACACGCAACTAAAAAGCCTGACTGCGTCCGGCTTTATCCGGTCGCCTAGCAACCCTAGCCGACGCCGACGACGGGCGGCGTCCACCGGCACGCGTCTGCGCACGTCGTCGGCCGCTGGCGGCGCGTCACATAGAAACCACAAACCTTAGCACGCTTGCGACACTCAAGCGAAAGTTCATACAGGCCAGTACACCGAAACATATGAAGCGACTAGTACGCGCATTTATTGCGACTAACCATGACCATGTTCCACACTGAAAAACTTTGAATAATTTCTTAATCTCTAATAATAGGTATTAAATTGGCTATATAAATTATCTTAGCGTTAAATGGATGAACACATTATCTTCGAAGTCGTTTTCTCTATCAATGATATGGTTAAAATAATAACAGTTGAGTTGATGTTGATGGTTCAAAAGTACAACGTATAGTGTGGTCATCTATCGCGTTTGATGACCTAATGATCGGGCGTGCGCCCGAAACGCAGCGTGCCTCGGGCGCCTTCTATGACTTACTTTTAGAATTCTTTTTTTGATACATGTTTCATTTTATTGGTGTTAATTTTTTGAAAAGAAAGAAATGCTTTCGGGTGTCGAAGTATTTCACAAATTATATAGATTATAAGTATTTTTCAGTGGTCAATATATTGAATCCCTTAATATATGCTAGCAACTTAACTTTTATTTTTGAATCTGTGGCCTGTGGCGTATGCCTAACGTTGAATTTTTTGAAATGTCATCAAATCTTTATTTTGGACAACAGCTGCCAATCTAGAAATAGCTATACCTCTGAAACTATTGATTGCAGACTAGTGGTTTCTTATCACAAGTTTTAGATCTCATCAAGATCTTCATTTCGGATGACAGCTGTCAATCTAGAAATGGCTATATCTCCGAAACTATTGATTGCAGGCTAGTGGTTACTTAACACAAGATTTAGATTCCATCAAAATCTTTATTTAGGATGCCTGTTGGCAAACTAGAAATGGCTTTATCTCTGTAACTATCGCAGATTGTAGTTTCTTTACAAAAGTATTAGATTTTATCGCGATCTTCATGACGCATGAGAGCTGTCTAACTAAAGACTACACATTAATTTTATTAATACTTAAAACAATAATTTCGCTCGCTGATCGACTCTAAGTGTATTTAAGTGGCCACCAGCTTAAAGGTCACGTTTATGTACCGTTGGTTATCAATGGCAACATATATTGGTTTTTAAAAGCACTAGGGGAATTGTGCTTTTTTATTTTTTTTCTGAACTGTCAATGCAGTTGGCTGTTGCAGCCATTACTGCTTCACCGGGCTTTTTGGGGCGAGACTCTGAAGGAGCCTCAGCCCAACGGTCAAGGGCTTCCCACCGGGGGGTGCCTCGGCTTAGGTTGTCGCTCTCGGGGGCGTTCGTTCGACCGGCGTGAGTCTCGAACCCGAAGGTGAGTCAGCGCCAGGAGGGGAGTTCCCCGTTTCACGGGTGCGGTTGCGATTGAGTGGGGGCGAGAAGGGCCCCAGCACTCTTTGATACCTCGTGTATCCTTGCGGGTGCCGACGAACCTGGGGACATCGGCGTCGTGTTAGGGGGTAGGCCCTATTAGGGGAGGTCGTTGAGACAAATCTCGCTATCCGGATAGCAAGATCGTCATCAGGGGCCGTTAGTACGTGCCGAGGCTTCCTAACGAAAGTATTACGACCATTATGAGGTCGGTCGGGGGGATGATACGTTGTGGATTGCACAGTTGATCTGTGATCGATCAATTCGGATTCGGGTGATTTTGTGTACGCTCGAAAAAGTGAACTGCCAGTCTTTGAAATATTGGGAAATCGTGGGGAGCTCAAAGTCCCTGTGCAGGTCCTAATTGCGGACGTACCAGGAGGCTCCGGAGGCCGCTTTGAGAAAGCTGTTTTTGGAGGGTCTGGAGTTTGTGGAGATTGCGTTTAGACAACGCATAAACGACGCTAGCATATGCTAGAATGGGGCGGATGCAAGTGGTGTAAAGAGTCAGCTTATTTCTAAGCGACATCTTACTGTACTTGCCTATCATTGGATATAGACGGTCAAGGACAGAGCGGCTCGTGTGTGTGTGTGCGGGCTACGTGATTCGACTCACTTGCCTATCGGTGGTATAAAAAGCGGTATCGTCCGCGAAGAAGGCTAATTGGGTACGTATCGTTTTAGGGATGTCGTTTGGGAACAGAAGGTACAAGATTGGGGCGAGCACGGAACCTTGCGGGACTCCTGCTTCTATGAGACGGAGGGGAGAGAGAGTGCCTTCGACTTCATTTACCTAATACAAATTGGAAGCCAGTGAGAACATGTTCCGTGAAACGGAGGACTTGGTGGACGCATGAGTGTTTGGTTTGGAAACCGAACTGCTCGTCGATTAAGATGCTTCTGGAGACTAAAGCGTTCCGTAGGCGAGCGAGGAGGAGGCGTTCGTAGAGTTTACCAAGGGCCTTTAGTAAACTTATAGGGCGGTAAGAGGCCGGCGCGGTACAAGTTTCCATTGAGAAGGAAAGGTGAAATTTTCGATAGCAGCGTTGAAAATCGCTACTAGAAGGCAGAGAAGGGGAAGAGTAAGCGCTTTAGGATATCGTTAGAGATGCCGTCTGCGCTGGGGGCTTTACGGAGGTGTAGGTATTTCATGACCCGTTTGATTTCGTAGACAGTCCCATGTAACACAAACTTTGTATAATAGAAAAACAAAAAACCAGTAAATGTCTCCAAGTCTAACAAAAGAAACATAACGGGTTCTGGAAAGGATATATTCTGTTAAAAAGAATTAAACAAACTTAATAATTCTTAAAGTTATTCTGCAATACCTATAGCCTTATATACGAAATTGTTACAGCAGCAATCCTTTGAAAAGCTTTGCAAAATTCTCTTATAAAACTCTCCAATATATAAGAACATTTTAAAGAGTTATCTTAATATATATAAATCTCGTGTCACAATGTTTGTCCTCAATGGACTCCTAAACTACTGAACCGATTTTGATCAAACTTCGTAAATATCTGTTATTTGATCCAACTTAAAAGATAGGATAGTTTTTATCTCGATATGTCAAGTGCGAGTCGGACTCGGGCACTATAGGTAAAAACCAACTTTCGCCGGGTACAGAGGGACGGCAGCGGAACAACGTTCGCCGGGACAGCTAGTAACTATATAGGTAAAGTTACTGCTCTTTTGATATCAGCTGTACGTAAGCATTGATAAAATAATTAGTAAAGCCTTTCCTCCTTATTCTTCATAACAGGACCCTTAGTAAGGCCTTTAGTTATATTGTAAAGTACAGAGAGCTATTTGAACATGCCAATAGTTGTAATAAGAACTTATTTTAAGCTAATAACTATGTTACTTAATTAGCCCTACCGTTTATTAGTTTCTTAAATTATCTTTGCGAACTGTGCAAATGTATCGTAAATCTTGGAGAAAACTTAAAAGTTTTAAACGGAAAGTGCAAAATAAATATAGAAATATCACCAGTAATGTAAATAGTCAAGTTATACTTGCGAGACCCTAATAAGCTGTATAATAGCTCGTGTTTTATCGCTCATGTTGCTTTTAGCATTACTATATACTCTCTTAACGCTGCGATGCAGCCTATCCCCTTAAGGAAGTTATTTATAAGGCAACAAACTGCCAACTTTTTTCAAGTTTTATCAAACTGATAGCACTTCAACGTATGTTTAAAATGTCTAAAGCTGGTGAGTAAACTGCCACCATTTGCTATTATTTCTATAATATTACGATTTAATTTTTATATTTCCAGAATGCTAAAAATAACACTAAGTCTTTTTTACGTGATGCGCTCCTTCATTTTTACCGAAATTGTTTACTAAAAATAAGAATATCCTTGAGAAAATACAGAAATATGTTTTGGTTTTATCGTATTTTAATATATTCACACATTAAATAGCTCTTATATCGTGGGCGCGTGAAATATCAATAAAAATATGTATACACTTTCACAATAAACTGATATGCGCAACCATATTTCACAATTATCGAATGAAAGAGAAGCACAAAGTTCATTCCCTATTGTAATTTTTCCTGCACGTCGACAACCATTACACAAACTTTTGACTTACTACTGAATAACTTCAGTTGGTAATTAAAACAGCGTAAATAATACAAAACACATTTGCAGATGCTAATATTTAACGCTTATAAATAAATCAGACTGGGTAAACGCTATACAAAAGACATATTTTAGGTCAAAAGCAGATTTGTCAGCTTTAATCAAGCACTTTCAATTCAATTATACAACAGCTATAATGCTAAAAAACAGTCACTTTAAAACCAAAGTCTGTATAATTTGCCAAATTGCACTAATAAGAGCATGCTAAGCGCTTATACAGACTTCTTACAGCCTTTTTATACAGGCTTGGAATGGAGCAAATTCTGTTGTACATCTATTTAACAGCTTCATTGTGTTACTTGGGTGAAGGGAGGCAGGGGAGCCTGTGGGGGCAGAGAAGTGGGCCACTTCACCGTCTACCTCACGCACGTGATCGGGATTGAAAGGCTGTGTGCTTAAGGCACATTGGGCTTGGAGGCTAGATGCAATGCTTTTTCGTCGTCATCGAACGCGGGAACGTTGTAGGGACGAGTTAACGGAGGGAGAGAGTTGGCGGTGTCTGATTTCAAAGCTCTGGCTAGGTGCCAATAAGCTTGATGAGAAGGCGAAATGTTCTATATGTTGGGCGCGAAGCTCAGTCAGTCGTTGAAGCGAGCTTTGTTTTCGGTAGTGGGAGCGCGATCACATCTGCGGCGGACCACGTTGCGCTCAGTCATTAGCGAACTGATGTGCTGAGGCTGGATGAGAAGTTAAGAAGTTTAAGTATACGCACCACAAGTGCCTAAACGTCGTTTACACACTGGCTTACAGATCGCGGCACCGCTCAAAACTGCAGTAAACGCCCACTCGCGTTTTTTGTCAGGCCGTGCGCATTTTTCTGATTTTGTTACTCGAAAATATTATTTTGTTAAAAGTATTTGTGCCGAAAAATATCTATCAGGCAAGTTTTTTTAGATATTTGATATGAGCCGTAGTTAAATACGGTATGAACACAGAAGAATAATAAAAGTAATGTTAAAATTTTAAGGCTCAAAAGGCGGGAAATATTTTGTACCTCTAAGGAAAAGATGACATAGCAACCGTTGGTTTAAGAAGACATAGTATGTCATCTTTCCGTGTAGTTATATCGTAAATCGAAGTCAGGAGGGCGTTAGGTATGTTGCCAATGAGAAAAAAAAATATTTCTAAAATATAGAATACATGGCTTTGACCCGAAAAGGCGCATTTTTCTTAAGCATTTGGTATTTCTATCCGTGAAACGTTGTGATTCTTTTTTTTGATGGGTACTGCAGCGTGCGGGGGCGTAAAGCAGCTGCTTCTACCTATTTCTTATTAGGTATCGGGATCTCTGCTAATAAAAAGACGACATCGGGAGTTCTTTTATGTATTCAGATGTTCTTTTCAATCGCCACAAGAGTATACATCCTTTAGACTCATCTACTACCTAGGAGATTTATTATACAATTTTAAACTTATCTGCAGTACGTCTTCTTTCATTAGGCCATCCTTCAATAGGCCTCGGGTCGTCGTGTCGGTACATTGGGTAATATCTACAATTAATCGCAATGGTGCGATGCTTAGTGCATTTTAGATTCTGGAGTATCTTATCCTAAATCTACTGGCAATATTAGGCCATTCTACAAATTCTAGGGCTCCCTGATAGAGACAGGAATCGACCCTCCAAATTTATATAGACTTGTCCGATCTATTATTTTCACTGGAATGTCAATCAATGTAAAAATACTGACAAACTCAAAATTCCAATTGTTTTTATTTAAAAAGGCACTGACACTACGAAGTATTTGCTGCGTGAAAAACGTTCGCTAACATATTTACTTCCGTTACACTTAACAAGAGGTCGTAACTTCTACAGTACTCTTTGATATCTGAACTCTTATTCGTTATTTTGTTGTTAATTTGTTATTTGATGATGAGTAAGAATTACGGATTATGGTCTGTAGCAGACCTGAAACAAGTTTGTGAAACAACTTGTTTAGGTATGTACTTTTTTACTTAAAGTGCGAGAAAATACCATGACAAAGCCACATAATTATACTTTACAGGCCCTAGTTTGAATTAAGATTAAAGCCAAGTCACTAAGTTTCAGAAAAAAAAAATTGTTCCTTGTTGATTCAACACCATCTATCTAAACTTTTTAAACTATTTTTTTTTAGTTTCAGCCGTCGGAAAATCCCTCATTATGCAAGCTTTGGTGCTACACTCTATTTGCTGGCGATGCACTAAGAACTACGACGTTCGACTATGAATTGTGCACCGATAATTTGGTATGACAACTTCAGACTAATGTGTGCCATCTTACCTCAAAATAAATTTAAAATATATGTCAAAGAAAGCTTACTGAAAAAAAAGCTTTTACAAAGTTGATGAATACATAAATGATTAAAATGCTTTGAAGAATTAGAACTTATTTGATTTGTATTGTTATTGGTGCATTTGTTTTTTTTTTAAAATTAAAACATTGTATTTAATGTTATTACCTAGTGTAAAGCTATATTGTATTTTAATATGAAGTTGAAAAAATATTAAAGATTAACTGCTAAGCTTCTTGCTAGTTCTTCTCGGTAGTAGATTTATTCCGAACCGGTGGTTATTGATTAAAATTAATAATGAAACTGACGATTCAAAAGTGCTATTTAAAAGTCTAATTGAATAAAAAAGTTTGAGTTTGAGTTACCCAAGTTGGTGTTTTTTATTTTATTACAATTATTTACTTTCCTGTATAAGAAGTCATGGATTCATTTTTGTGCTTTGTTATTTATTTTTAAATATTAGCCTTAAACTAAAAAGTATGTCATCTTGACCACAATTCCCCTGCGGTAATTTTTACGAAATATATTGGGCGCATTCATTATCGGATTAAGAGTTCCCACGAATGATACTTTTCACACTTTTGAAAACGCGAGTTTTGCTGCCGACACCTACCGTTCGTTTAGCTTATAAACGTTACTAAGAAAAATTTTTGGTTACAAAACTTGCAAAACGAATGGTTGACGTACACACACTACGATAAAACACACTCACACTACCATAAACAATGTATATGTATAGGCAGTCTGTCAGATTAACACAAAAAGACACTCCAGACATCTAAAGTTTCAACTTTCGGTGGTTTGGTTGGTTTTTTAACTCAATTTTTCCAAAGTTAGCTCTAATATAATTAAATTATTGACAAGTTGCATATTAATGCTTATTATGTAGTCTTCTGTTTTAATATATCGTTTTATTCGTTAGTTTGCTTGAAGTTTCTACCGTCGCCTCGCTTTTTACTGTTTCTAACAGACGCATGAATGAGCGTTACTGCACTTCTTTCTACTGGAAATCATATTAATTTTTGAATGCCACGAGAAGATTATTTGTCCTGTGACTATCATCCGTAATAAAAAACTTGATGAGATCTAAAACTTTTGTGAAGAAACCACTAGTCTGCAATCAATAATTAGAGAGATATTTTCAAGTTCGACAGCTGTCTTTCGAAATGAAGATCATGATGAGATCTATAACTTCTATAAAGAAACTACTAGTCTAGGATCAATAGTTATGGAGATATAGCTGTTTATATTTTGACAACTGAAGTAGGTAGTTTTAACAAGTGAAAACTGTTGTAAGCAATTTTGAAAGAATTAAAATGTCTACTACTGTCTTAAGAATGTTAGATTTAAATTTTAACACGAGAATATTTTTTTAATGTGATTAGTTTTTAATTTAAGCACGAGTTTTTTTTTTTTTTAATGTGATTTAGATTATAATTTTACCAAGACCTGTCTTTGTAAGTTATGTAAAAAAAGAAGTAAGAATAACAGATTTACATTTTAAGAAGAATTAACTGTTTAAATTGTAAGTATACTTTACAGTCTTTCTGAAATCTGTAGTTTTAATTTAGATTATTGGATTATATTATAGAATATGAATATTTTATTTTTACTAGAAAAAAAATATTTGTTAGTTTAATACGGGTAAAAAACGTGCCTAGTAGTACCACGGGTAAGAAGCGACCTATACCTATTGTATAGATTAAAAGATGATAGTGTGAATGTAAAGAAATAAATTCTCGCGTGTCACACTAATGTGACTATGAAGAAAAAAATGGCTTGTGTTCCACACTGGTGTGACAAAATGGTGTGACGGTGAGTCTGCCTTCGGGAACAAACGGCTCTGTGTATAATGTCCAAAAATATTTACTTATTTAATATTAGTAGGTACATTACTATCTCTATGCCAAATTTCAGCTCAATCGAATACTCCGTTGCGGAATAATTGAGTGACAAACAAGCAATCCCAATAACATTTACATTTATAATCATTTGTAGAATAGAAATAATAGTGCCAGTAACAATAACGTGTCGTCATTCATTCTGTTGTGCGTGCGTACAAAGACAGAGACATGTGTCGGACCAGTATGCGGGGTAGAACCGGCGTGTGCGAACATTTTTATATCGGATATTTCTCGCAATTTGTGGCTGGACTTAAAACGTTTTTATTTTTATGTTCTGTAAATACCAAAACGAACGCACTCTTAGTTGCAGTGGACTTTAGTGAAGAGAATGTGTTATTTTGAACGCGTCCAATACGAACGCGTTCTTTACAACCGGTAGTGACGTAGTGACGAAGATTATAATGTGACCAGACTAAAAGAGTGCCTACAAACCTTGCAAAATAAAAAAAGATTACGTACCTATCACTTTCAAGATTGATAGTGTTTGTAATATTGCGAAATATCGGCAGATCAAAACCTCTGACTAATCAAGCTAAGAACTCTTAAAACGTTGTAGGTTTTGCAGTGATTTTGATTATTTTATCATAGCTTCGTAAACGGATACAATAAAGTTTAAGGCGTTGTCCTAATGGAACGCAACCACGCGATCATCGCTCCGTCGCGCTGCGTCAATATTTGGGTGTCCTAATAGGATGGGAACAGTATCGTGCGAACATCGTTTCTTTTGCATACACTATAAAAGAGGTGGCGGACGTAGAAAAAAAATTAATGTTATAAAGAACTGCGGGGTCTCAAATTACGTTAGGTCCATTCAACATTTTTAGACACCCTTGTTAACAAATTGGTTGACCTGAAGTGCATGGTCATTATATGGCATAAGGGGCTCATGGATTAAGGCCATAGTCCACCACGCTGGTCAAGTTCGAGCTGGCTGACGTTTTCTATCTAGTGGCCACTCAACTTTCAGCCAGGACTGGCGGTTTAACGTGATTTACGCACGGAAGAGCTCAGAAAAATGTACTTCAAAGCGGTTACCAATCCTCCCCCCTCCGACATTGCTTATCTTCGCATATTAATTCCGATACACGAATGTAACTGGGCCACGACCTTCTTAATTATAATCACTTTAGGAATTCAGTTTTTGGTAAGTTACAAGATAATTTTTGAGATGAATTTTGAAATTAAAAAAAATGACGATGGAATTGACTTTATGTGAAAATCTGATTCATAACTAATAAAGGTAGTAAACATTGGATGTAAAAAAAACGGTTGTTTTTGATTATTTAGAGACGATTTTTGCAGTCATCTTTACGTTTACCCCAGAGAGTTGACCGAGCACAGTTTGATTATATTTTGTTCTTTAAATATCATTACGCAAAATAAAATTCAATAAACTACTAATCACATCACAAATTGGCGAAGTGATAGGGGCGAGTGGAATCTTTGCTTTGTCTTTCACCGCTTGTGACATAAAGCGTGACCAAACGTTCACGCGAATGAAATCAACGTTTGATTGATTTTATTCGCGCGAACGTCTGTTAGGACACTCCTTCACAATTAGTATGTTTGATTTTGCGGTTGTACAACCAAAAGTCGCGCGAATTTACGATGGTCGCGTAGTCGCGTTATCTTAGAACAGCGCCTAACAAGGGTGTAGTATTTCATTGAGATTATTGGTAAACTTAAAACTTAACATAGCCACACTAAAAAGTCTGAACGGAAGTGCGTTTGCAATCCATTCGCCAAAATTACAATTTCTCGTTCATTCTGTTGGAGTCGTTCTCGGAAATTACACGTTGTCTGTAATCCGTGGTGAGTGTCTGATGAATAAAGTGAAGTGCTATTTCAGTGTTTTTAATATTTTCAGTTTTAGATATTAATTTATGTTAGTATTATCAAAGGAATCGTTATATCTTAATTTTTCACTTTAACGAAATCTTAAATTGCAAATTACTTTGTCATTGTGGTGTAATCTGAGATGTCTCTTGTTTTGTCTAGTTAACTTCAAAAGTTATTTAATATCCTTAGTCTGACCTATTATTATTTTGATCCTTTGTTTCTTTCTCAATCATTATGTCCTGATTAAAATTCGCATGGTGCTTACGCGTCACACTCACCGGCATATTACAACACGTGGTTTTCTTCGTCACCTGTGGTTTTTATTTAATTGTGCAATTTTCTCTTTTCTTAATACAGAAGTGAAATTAATACTATTTTAAAATCATTATTTGTTATTTCCAACATCTTTGATTGCCGCATTTCGTTGTGGGATGTCTAGATAGGGCGAGGCGACCATGTGGCCGCCATATTGCCGGCCGCGTACCAGTTCGACCTTTTGTTACCGGTTGAAGAAAGCATTTCTTAATCGGTTCTAAAACTATTTTATCTGAGCTATAATTTTAATTTCAATTTTTTTTTGTTCTAGACTGCCAAAAATGGGTAAGGAAAAGATTCACATTAACATTGTCGTGATTGGACACGTCGACTCCGGAAAGTCCACCACCACTGGTCACTTGATTTACAAATGCGGTGGTATCGACAAACGTACCATTGAGAAGTTCGAAAAGGAGGCCCAGGAAATGGGTAAAGGTTCCTTCAAATATGCCTGGGTATTAGACAAACTAAAGGCCGAGCGTGAACGTGGTATCACAATCGACATTGCTTTGTGGAAGTTTGAAACTGCTAAATACTACGTAACCATCATTGACGCTCCCGGACACAGAGATTTCATTAAGAACATGATCACAGGAACTTCTCAGGCTGACTGCGCTGTCCTTATTGTTGCTGCCGGTACTGGTGAATTTGAGGCTGGTATCTCAAAGAATGGCCAGACTCGTGAACATGCCCTGTTAGCTTTCACTCTTGGTGTCAAACAACTTATTGTAGGAGTTAACAAAATGGATTCTACTGAGCCTCCATACAGTGAGTCTCGATTTGAAGAAATTAAAAAAGAAGTCTCCTCTTACATCAAAAAGATTGGTTACAATCCAGCTGCTGTTGCTTTCGTTCCTATTTCTGGCTGGCACGGAGACAACATGTTGGAGCCATCTACTAAAATGCCCTGGTTCAAGGGATGGCAAGTTGAGCGTAAAGAAGGCAAGGCTGACGGCAAATGCCTCATTGAAGCTCTGGATGCTATCCTGCCACCTGCACGCCCCACAGACAAGGCTCTGCGACTTCCCCTTCAGGATGTCTACAAAATCGGAGGTATTGGTACGGTGCCCGTAGGCAGAGTTGAAACTGGTATCCTGAAGCCTGGTACTATTGTTGTCTTTGCACCTGCAAACATCACTACTGAAGTTAAGTCTGTGGAGATGCACCACGAAGCGCTTTCAGAAGCTGTACCCGGTGACAATGTAGGTTTCAACGTGAAGAACGTCTCTGTAAAGGAGTTACGTCGTGGATATGTAGCTGGTGATTCCAAGAACAACCCACCCAAAGGCGCTGCTGACTTCACTGCACAGGTCATTGTACTCAACCACCCTGGACAAATTTCAAATGGCTACACACCTGTATTGGATTGCCACACAGCGCACATTGCTTGCAAATTTGCAGAAATCAAGGAAAAGGTTGACCGTCGTACTGGTAAATCAACTGAAGATAATCCTAAATCAATTAAATCAGGTGATGCTGCCATCGTTAACCTTGTTCCATCCAAACCTCTTTGTGTTGAGTCCTTCCAGGAGTTCCCACCTCTTGGTCGGTTTGCCGTACGTGACATGAGGCAAACTGTTGCTGTTGGTGTCATCAAGTCTGTGAACTTCAAGGAAGCATCTGGTGGTAAAGTGACCAAGGCTGCCGAGAAGGCTTCCAAGGGCAAGTAGCTAGCGCTGATTTCAGCACAAATCTTCATTAAAGTGCGATACTTCATACACCGCAAGGTGGTCAGAAGGAAAGAAGGGCTACAAACTCATTCCTTTTCTATATTTTTTACTAGATGTATACTGTAACATTATTTTATAATTTATATAAGGTTATTATACATATATCTGAAATATTTTGTTATGACTGCAACTAAAGTGTAAAAAAATTCACAGAATAAAGGTAGCCTCCAGCAGCATTTCGTTTTTGTATATTTTCCCTAATTGTAACTTAACTTATATTAAAATTCTTGGCTTTGTTATTTATTGTTTCTTTATCATTCACTATTTTGCTAGTTTTACTAATTTTATGAGCCAAGCTTCTCTAGATATAATTTTGGTTGGGGTGTAACTAATGGGGCACTGAGGAAGATTATTGGGGAGGGGGTGTAGCCTTGGTATGAATACACTGAATCAGCATTGTAGAAGTGAAGTTTAACTTATTTGTAAACCTCATGACAAAGCAATAAGGTTACCAAATGTACCACTTTGCCGACACTGATTCAATGCAATCAAAACATTCATTTAAAGGTATGAGGCCAGCCATCGTGAAATTTTCACAGAACTCAAAAATTTTATTTACAGATGGCAAAACTTTATTTTGTATGTAGTGGGGGGGTAAGAATGTGCCATACAGGCAAGATACTCTTACTTTGGGCAGTCTAGGGAGGGGGATAGGCTGAATGTTCTGGCTTTATATCTAATGACTGGCATATTTATCAATAAATTGAAAGTTTCATAGATGACAGCTTTTTAAAGATTTTTTTATACCCAAATACTAAACGTTCTTACTCTAAGGTAAGTTTGTACCATACAGGCAAGATATTCTTTGGGCAGTCTAGGGAGGGGGAGAGGCTACATGTTTCTGGCTTTATATCTAATGACTGACATATCTGTCAATAAATTGAGTTATATAGATGACAAGCTTTTTAAAGAATTTTTTATAATACTAAACTACTTACTCTAAATCTACAATTTTCTTTCCTAAATACTAATAGTCTTACTCCCTCAACTTACTTCATAGTTTGCATTTAGTTTGTTATAAATACCGTATTCCCCTAAAATCTAATTTTGACACGAGGCCATATTGGCTAACGAAATTATATGACTGGCATAGAGGAAACAAATACTACGGTGCCAGGTTGGTAGCCAAAAAAATATTAAAAAAGCGGCCCAGTGAGAGCCGTACACGCAACGCCTTGGGTTCCATGATAGGATGATTAAGTGTACAGAAGCGGACGAGGCGCAATACAGTGCATTTTAAACGTCTTTTATTACGTAATAAAGAAAAATAAGCGTCTTGTAGGGCAAATTTCCTTAATATCGGCCGCCTTTTATCATAATGTCGGCCAGTAAATGATGTTCTAAATCATAAACAAGGCATTATATCAATAGACATATTACTTTGTGTCAAAACTTACCATGCATATCTTTAACTCTTTATAATACCTATTAAATATGAATGATATTAGGTAATATAGGTATTTTCGTTATTCGTTTTATGTATATTTAAAAAGTGAAATTGATTAATCCATACAAATATAAGTGCAAAAGAAACTTATTCTTTCTGGTACATCTTCACACTGAAACCGCTAAAGCGATTTAGATGAAATTTGGTATTTAGAAAGGAAATAGGATAGTTTTTATCCCGATTAAAAATTCAAAAGTTCCCGCGGGAATAACCAAAACCGAGCTTAAACGAACTAAAGCTTGCTATAGAAAACTTCATTAGTATAATTTATTTATTTATTTGGATTTATAAACAGTTACATCATAACATCTTATATAGTCTACATTAACAGTATAAATTATCAATGTAACCAGCACCATAAACCCCAAATGATTACAAGTAGTTGATAGTTTAGACGGACAGAATTTAATAAGTAACAAATTTAGTGTTAATTGAAAAAAGTTCTGTTTAAAATGTATAATATAACATATGCATATAAACACATAAAATATATTTAAAAAAAGGAAAAAAAAGACATACACATACATATACATAGGTACACATATATATACACATACACACATATACATACACATATATACGTGTACAGACAAAAGTCATTCGTTTAATTATCCCACTAAATTTTTAAAACTTAATGCTTCTTTTGTAAGCTTTCTAAAGGTTCTTTCCGGTGAATAGAATATATCAATGTGATTGAAATTCTTATTATAATTTTGTACCATATGACGCAAGGGGGCGCGCTCACCGGCATTGGTACGACAACGTCCGACAGCGAAGATTCGGTGAGGACGCGCCTCACGTTGAGGACATGTTCGAGAGGGTACACTGTAACATCGGTTATTACACAACGCAATACAGTCGACTTTGTTACTACATATTTTATACAGTGTTAGTGATTCTAAGTATTCACGTCCAACAGATGAAACTTTTGTAGCAAATGCGAGTAGGACAAAACATTACCGAAACACTTGTAATGTGAAGTACGTAAAAATTTCTTTTGAACTTGTTCTATTGCATTAATATATTTTTTATACATAGGATTCCATATAGGTACGGCGTACTCTAATTGTGGTCGAACTAATGATTTAAATAGATGAATGAAAGTTTTTGATTGCCTAAATTCTTTCGTAGATCGCATAACAAACCCGTACATTTTGCATGATTTATTTACTATTTTAGAAATGTGCTTGTCGAAATGCAACTTTGTGTCCAACAACAGACCGAGATCATTAATAGTTTCTACTTTTTCAAGCTTTGAGTCACACAAATTGTAATGGATTTTTTTATGGTTGACTTTTTTTGTGAATGTTATTGATTTACATTTTGAAATACTTAAATTTAGTCTATTACTCACACAATATTCACTTAGTCTATCTAAATCATGTTGCAATTCGACAGAGTCTTCTTAAGTGTCAATAATATGATATACCTTAAGATCATCGGCGTATAAAAGAAATTTTGAATATTTAAAACACGTATGAATATCATTTATAAATAGCACAAAAAACAAAGGTCTTAAAATTGATCCTTGTGGGACTCCTGACGTGGTCATTATTGACTGGGACTCAAAACCATTGATTACGACTTTTTGTGTATGGTTTGTTATATAGGACTTAAACCATCTCCAGAGGTTACCGCGTATGCCGTTGTAAGCAATTTTTTTCAAAAGCAGTTTGTGATCCACCCTGTCAAAAGCTTTTTCTAAATCTGTGTATATACAGTCGGTTTGTCTATTATTATAAATATTTGTAAATAAGTCGGTCGTGTATATTAACAATTAGAAATGGTTGATCTGTTTTTGACGAAACCGTGTTGTTGGGCAATAATATTATTGTGTAAGCTTGGATATGTGATCGTGTACTATACGTTCAAAAAGCTTTGACAGGTTGGAGGTCAAAGATATTGGCCAGTACTGCTCCACATTATTTAACGGTCCATTTTTATAAATTGGCACAATATTAGCCGCTTTCCAAATGCTTCGAAACACTCCTTCTTCGAGACTCCTTCTTAGATTTCAAGGTATATAAATATGATAATACGAGTAATGTAAGTAGGTAATTTGATAATAGGATATATAAATCAAAGTCTGAAGTAAATATCACAACTTTTATGAGATATAAAGTATCTACTTATTAAATCCAAGTTTCGAGTAGAAACACAATAAGCCTTTAAGTATCTAAGATTCGTAAGCTATTCACAAACTGCAACAAGAACAAATTGTAAGTATTTTAGGACCTTATTCTCTGGTCCAGCCAAATGCCACAAAGAGCTAAAACTCTTTGCTAGGTATTACTACGTATTGTACATTTAACATTTATATTATAACAATTATACATAATTAAAAACACACAATAAAATATAATCTTCTACAAACAAGTAACACAATCAATTGTACTTAACTGAAATGTTTTTCAATACTGAAAATTTTAAGAGAGGTAGGGCACTGCAAGTACTCGCTCGAATAAGCTGCCCGAACAAATAAAGCGGGGCATAGCAAGTACTTGCTCGAATGAGCGGCCCGAACTGGGGAAGTACCTCCACCTTACAGAAAACCGCGGCCACAATAACACGTTGGTCATATTAAAGAAAAGGTTATAAATAACACCGATAACTCAGTTATCTTATATTGTTACAAAAACATTGAGTAGTGTTGTGTTCCTGGCGGTGAGTAAGGTTGCCAGAGCTCTCTCTTTGAGGATTCGCTGCGCGGACAGCGGAGGACCGACGGTGCTTGTTGCTGTCATTGCTCGGCGTAGACGCGGCGTGCTGGTTCGGCGGTCAGGGAGACCTGATGAAACGGCTGACCGCTGGCCGCCCGCAGGTTGAACGGGTTCCCGAACCCAGGGATCACTTAATCTCCGCCCTGGGAGGCTGATCCGCCAACCTGTGTAAAGTCTCTGAAGTAGTAGTCGTGCCGGAGAAGGAGACCGGAGTGGACCCGGCTACTACAACAGAGGGGGATCAGGGACCCTTCCGCCCGCCGTGCCAGCAACCGTATCATCTGTGTTGAGCTTCGGCAGTCTTAGTACCGCAACTTTTTGTCTTCTAAGCTGTCTGTGCAGTGAATCCTCATCCTTAGTCTAAGTAACTTCAAACAAAATGAACAGAAAAAAGAAAAGAGTTTTGACAGCGGCTACTCCATCCACATATAATGTGGATTTTTGCAACATAAGGGGTATTCACGCAAATCTTAACGCAGTCCATCACCATCTCGAGACTGCGCAGCCAACCATTCTTTTTCTAACGGAGACGCAGATATCCTGCCCGGCCGACACATCATACCTTCGTTATCCCGGCTACAAACTCGAGCACAATTTTTTGAGTCGTGCCGGTGTATGTATGTTCGTCGGGGAGGATATCTGCTGTCGCCGACTTCATAGCCTTGAAGACAGGGACCTGTCGATATTGTGGATGCGCGTAGATCATGGGGGCCACACTCGTATCTATGCGTGCCTATACAGGTCTCATAGCGGTGACACAGACGTAACTCGACTCTTCACGCACCTGAGTTTGACGACTGACAAAGTTCTAGAGCAATATCCTACAGCAGAATTAGTTATTTTGGGAGACTTTAACGCCCACCATACCGCGAACCAATAACTGTGCAGGGATATCTGCTCATGAATTTGCTGTGACCTATGGATTCTCTCAGCTGGTACTTTCTCCAACGAGAATACCAGATATAGAGGACCATACAAGCTCCTTATTGGACCTTCTGCTGACTACACGTCCGGATGGATACTCCGTCTCAGTGGATGCGCCTCTTGGCTCCTCGGACCACTGTCTTGTCCGGACTCAAATGTCATGCACACAACCTGATCTATCTGGGCCAACTAATTGGCGTCATGTGTGGCATTATAAGTCGGCAGACTGGGATGGATTGCGAGAATTTTATGCATCGTACCCGTGGAGGCAGATCTGCTATAGCTCAGAAGATCCTGACGTCTGCGCAGCCGCAGTCACTGAGACAATCCTCGCTGGTATGGAAGGTTTTATTACTAACCTGCGAGTAGCTGCCGGCGTCAAAAAACGACCGTGGTTTAATAGGTCTTGCAGAGAAGCTAAAATACTTAAGCAAACTGCGTATGAGGCTTGGACCACGGCTCGTAATAATAAGGATCCGAATATTTCTGAGTTAAAACGCAAATTAAATGCTGCCTCGAGGTTCAGTAAGAAAGCAAGTGCCAGAGCAAAATTCCAATTCATCGGCAAAATAGGTGGGCGACTTGCGAGCTATCCTTCTGGTAGTCGTGCTTTCTGGTCGCTTGCTAAAGCTGCCGAGGGGAACTTCTGCCATTCGTCATTACCACCACTGCGAAAGACCGATTGTGACTTGGACCACAGTGCAAAAGAGAAAGTCGATCTATTGGGCAGTCTCTTTGCCTCTAACTCGAATGTGAACGACGAAGGCGCTGTACCACCTACTTTACCGTGGTGCGGTAAGACCATGCCGGAAATCTCTATAACACAGCGCGAGGTCCGGCGGGCGTTGCTTTCCCTAGACGTTCATAAGTCGAGTGGGCCAGACGGCATACCAGCAGTGGTGCTTAAGCAGTGTGCTCCTGAGTTATGTCCTGTTATCACGCGCCTCTTCGCGCTTTCCTACCACACCAGGCAATTTCCTTCTTCATGGAAGACTGCGAATGTGCACCCGGTGCCCAAAAAGGGCGATAGATCAGATCCATCGAATTACAGGCCTATCGCTATAACCTCTCTCCTCTCCAAGGTGATGGAGCGTGTGATCAACACACAGCTTTTGAGATACCTAGAAAAACACGACTTGATCAGTGACCGACAATATGTCTTTCGCCACGGTCGCTCAACTGGTGACCTTCTAGTGTATCTCACACACCGATGGGCACTAGCCATTGAGAGTCGTGGGGAGGCATTGGCATGTAGCCTAGACATAGCGAAGGCGTTCGATCGGGTCTGGCACCGGGGTCTTCTATCGAAGTTGCCTTCTTACGGAGTGCCCGAGGGTTTGTGCAAATGGGTGGCTAGCTTTTTGTCCGGCAGAAGCATACGAGCCGTAGTTGACGGTAGTTGCTCTGATAGCATGGACATTAATGCCGGTGTCCCGCAAGGCTCTGTGCCGTCTCCTACGCTGTTTCTACTGCACATCAATGATATGTTGGACATCAACAACATACATTGCTATGCAGATGACAGTACTGGAGACGCTTATTACACGGGCCGTGCAAGCATCCCACGTTCCGTTGTGGAGGAAAAGCGTGAAGAACTTGTGTCTCAAATCGAGATCGGTCTGTCCAAGGTCTCTGACTGGGGGCGGGAAAACTTGGTCCGATTCAACCCTTCAAAGACACAAGTCTGCGCGTTCACCGCTAAGAAAACCCCATTCACTGTAGTCCCACAATTCCAGAACACTCCCCTCTCCATCTCCAAGAGCATTGGGATCCTTGGCGTTGACATCTCCAGCGATGTTCAATTCCGAGATCATTTGCTAGACAAGGTAAAGCTGGCGTCCAAAAAACTTGGTGTACTCAACAGAGCGAAGCAGTACTTCACGTCGGGGCAAAGGTTGCTACTTTACAAGTCGCAAGTCCGGCCCCATATGGAGTACTGCTGCCATCTCTGGGCGGGTGCACCCGGATACCAGCTTGGCCCTTTTGACTCGGTTCAACGACGGGCTATGAGAATTGTCGACGATCCCAAACTCACTTGCGGTATCGAGCCCTTAAGTCTGAGGAGAGACTTTGCCTCCCTGTGTGTGTTCTACCGCTTGTACAATGGATTGTGTTCTGAGGAATTGTTCGAAATGATGCCCACGGCTACTTTCTACCATCGCACCGCTCGCCATCGACAGGGAATTCATTCTCAAACTTTGGAACCAAAATGTTCGCGTACAGTGCGGTTTCAGAGCAACTTCCTCCCGCGAACCCTTGAATGAGCTCCCTGCCAAGGTTTTCTCTAAGGACTACAGTATGGGGTTCTTCAAAAAAGAAGTTATTAGATTTCTGAAGGGTCGGCAACGCGCGAGTGATGCCACTAGTGTTGCAAGCGTCCATAGGCTACGGTGACCGCTTACCATCAGGCGGACCGTATGCTTGTTTGCCACCTTAGTGGTATAAAAAAAAAAAAATTTAGTTTCGGCAGTACAACCAGTGCAGAGGACTGAACAAGAATGCCGCTGGAGGGATAGACAGTGCCTTATATAGGTGACTTATCTGTCCATCCCACCTGTCACTAGCAACGCGGGTGTCGTTTCAGTCCTTCTTTACTTGACAAAAACACCATGTGCTAACGAAGCCGCATGTCTGAACTATTTTAAATCAGTGACTTTTATTATTTACTTATTAACAAAAATTTTACAGTTGATAACTATATCTAATCTAACACGTGCATTATATGGTGCCACCAGTTATAATTTTTTGTAGTAGCCGGATCTCTGCCTTCTTTCCTTTCTTTTTCTGAGAATGCTGTTGCTGCTCACCATCTGGTATAGGTCCCTTAGGTAAATCATATGACAACTACGGAATGATTTGTGATTCTGCCCTACCGCCACTGCACAGCTGCTGTAAAAGAGCTTTTAGTGCTGGATATAATACAACAGATATACAAGACGACACTGGGACTCGAACCATCTTCATGAAGCATTCATTATTTTGAATAATTAGATTGGAAGTGTAACAATATTTTAAAATTAAAAGATCACAAAATTAACTAAAAGTTTAATTAATCATCATCATCACTTGTAATTTTAACATAAACTTGTACATATTTATCCAATTTTTATTAACTATTATTAGGTAAGAGATGATCCAACATCAGACCCAGAAAACCAATAAGGTTTAGGGAACATGTGATCTAAAATGTGGATAATGTGGCTACCAAACCAGTTTTGGTCTAAAAACTTGATGTTATTTATAAACTAAATAAAAAAAATTGGAAGTACAAGTTTAGTATTTACATGCCCCGACCTCTGCAAATGTTGTGTATACTGCACACTGCCACTTGCTGCAATTTTTAGCCACACAGCAAAGTGGTTTCACCTTAGGAATGAGCTGTGAGATATATCTGGCAAATCGCACGCAATTGTAATTTGTATAGAGATTTTAGGTGAAAAATAAATTTTTGCTAAGTGCAGACAAATAAAATTTGAAAAATTAGTATTTTTAATAGAGGATTCATGATTGTTTCACTTTCACTCTCAGATTTCATTAAGTGAATGAAAATTATGTCTTCAATAGTTTCATAAAATTAATCTTAATTCCTTGCCATATGGGTCATATTGTCCAATGGACTTATTTATGGTAGGAAATTACGTCACAGGTCTTCAATGTTATGACATGCAATAGATCAAGTCAGGGCTAAAGGGCTTGGCTTTTTCTGGGATCTGATTGATGTATATTATATACTACAGGTACAGCATAGTGGACAGAACTCTCAAATCCAAAATCCAGTATAAAAATTTGTTCACACAATTAATGATTAGGTACATTACCCATATATTTTTAAGTATTTGTTTAATCATGCATCTTTTTTTCCTTACCCCTTATTAAATTTCCATGTCAATTTCCTGACTTTTCCCAGTTTACCAGGAAGTGGCCACCCTGTTCCTATCGCCAACCTTTAAGGTCTCAATAAATTACCTGATACCTTTAAAAAGTAACAACTAATTTGTTAAGTGTGGTGTATTACAAGTTATTGGACTCTCTCACCCATTACAAGTCCAGAAGTAAAATATCGTATCAAGAGTTTAAATACTTATATTTCAACTAAATACTAAAATTGATGTACAACTTATTATCTATTTTATATTGCTACCTAGTTCAGTTTCTGCCATTTCTTCTTGTTCTATTATTGCATTGGCCCATTCCTCTGCCTGCCGATATCTTCTCCGTTTAACGTAAGGTCCGTAAAACATTCTGTAACATACTACTGCCATAGACGTCATAGAAACTGCTGTTAATGTTTTAACTAATGGACTAGAGTTTCTAAACCACTTTCTCAGAACCTCCATCGCTTACTTCATTTACTTCAGATCCTTGAGAGTCAGTTTCGATATTGGTTCGTTTTCTTTTCCTTGGGTAATGTTCTTCGAATAAGGGTTTCCAGATGTAGATACCACCAAATATTCCTAAAATAGTTACCAAGGCTATCTGGCCGTTACTTAGGCCTCGAGGTTTGTAAATTCGCATTATACGACAACGACCATAATCATAGTTTCTTAATGCTGAATATAATTGTCCCCTAGCCACAGAAATAAAATAAGTCCTAAATTAGTCAGGTTAGAATAATGTCAGTGTTTTTTTTTTATATAGTTGTTGTTTTCATTTGCCAATGTGGCAGTCAAAGAACTTAGTCCATACAGCCTTGACTGATGTATTTTCTTCTTATAAGTTATACCATGTAAAGTTATTGTTTCTTATGTCGAATCCAGATAAAAAAATGCTTAAGCCAAGTCATTTGTTTTGTAATTGTCTAATCCTAGAATAGACCGGCGTATGCCATGTCGTATGTATTTTAAATATTTAATGTCCTTTCCAGTTTATCCAATCCGAATTGTTTAGTTTTCATTTTCAAGTTCAATTCCTGTCATTACTATAAACTTGTATAATATTGGATAAGTATCAGGGTTTCGAAGTATTTCCTGGATGGAGCTTGGGATATCTCCACTGTTTGTTTAAACATTCAAAAAGTCGTCAATCATAATTATCACATATAAATCGCGGTTTCAAAGTTTCTTCGTCAGTTCAGAATATATAGACAACCGAAGCGCAAGTTAAGCAGCGCGCTGTCCGCCCCCTACGATCGCGAACTATCGCACCGTCCGTAATGATAGAACTGCCGCCCTTCAGGGAGCCACTTTCATCTATTACAGACGCTCCCTGCATTGATCCCTATCGATCCTCCTCCACTTACAAATCATTCATCCGCCGCCGATCATCATTGAATCGGTTTATGTCTCTCCCTCAAAAGACTTGCAAAAGAGCGACCTTTGGTCGCTCTTAAATTTAGGCGACGCCGTCATTTTTGCCGGCGACCTAAATTGCAAGCATCGTCGCTGGAACTCTTCAGTAACTTCACGGATAGGCAGACTCCTCGACGATTTAGTTGACAGACTAAACTTTGACATCATCGCTCCCATGACGCCCACTTACTTTCCACACAATACTCGGAACAACCCTGATGGAGAACATTTCTCTTCCTCACTAAGCTTATTGGCACCTAGCCAGAGCTTTAAAATTCGACACCGCCGACTCTCTTCCTCCGTTAACTCGTCCCAACAACGTTCCCGCGTTCGATGACGACGAAAAAGCGGATTGCCTGGCGTCTAGCCTTCAAGCGCAATGCTGCAACAGCCAACTGATTAGTTAGTTCACAAAAAAAAAGTGGACCGCGGCGAACCCCAGGCATAACACCTCGCCTAGCTGGAGATCTCCTCTTTGCCGCCGCTCCACAAGTACATTCTTAAAAAACATATGTTTGATCTTCAGTATTGCAAAAATTACAAATAGGTGACGAAATAATTGTCATTCTGGCTAATATTGCATAAATTTTACAATCACCAAGCCTTAGTCTTGATATATGTAGTTGTATGAAACTTTCGTCCCATGTTTTAACAAACCAAGGAGTGAAAGACATTGTATCGTTCAAAATAGAAGAATGCCATAAACCTTTTCCACTGTTTATTATTTGAGTTTTGTGATGTATCTAATCTTCTTTCATTTTTATCACACTGCTGTTACCAGTAAAGTAAAGAGTAATCGTCGCTTTCATGTACTGTGTGATCATAATTGATAATGGCTGTAGCTAAATAATCTGCTCGTTCATTTCCGAGTACTCCAATGTGTGAAGGAGTCCACATAAATATAATATCAATATTTTGTTTGTAAAAAATTGTCTATATTCTATTTATTTCATATACCATATAGCTAACCTTAGTGCTCAGTTTACAATTTCTTATCGACAACAGGATACTCATAGAGTCTGATATAATCAACCAATGCAAAGAGACTATAATATACTAAACCAATGTGAATAATTATCTTTATGCTGCTGAATATACTGAAGTGCAAAAAAATTTTTAAGTTGTCAGTCTTTTTTTAGGCTGTTGGAAATTCGATCCATATGGCTAGCTTTTTTTTTCTGACAGACTACTGTTGTTGGCTGATGCAGCCATTATTGCTCCACCGGACTTTTAGGGCGAGACTGAAGGAGTATCATCGGTTTAAGTTGTCGCTCTTGGGGTCGTTTTTTTCGACCAGCGTTAGCCTCGAACCCGAAATTGAGTAAGCGCTGGAGAGGGTGGTCGGGGATTGGGTGTACGCTCGAAAAAGCGGACTGCCAGGTCTTTGAAGTATTGCGGAATCGTAGGGATCTCGAAGTCCCTGTGTAGGTCCGCATTCCGGACAAATCCAGGGGGTTTTGGAGGCCTCTCTGAGGAAGCGGTTTTGGAGGGTCAAGGGTCTATGGAGGTTGCGTTTAGACAACGCATAGACGACGCTAGCGTATGCTTGTATGGGGCGGACACAAGTGGTTTAAAGAGTCAGCTTATTTCTAAGCGACATCTGTACTAGCCTATCATGGGATATAGACGACGGAGGATAAAAGCGGCTCGGTCTCTAACTATTTTGGTGTGATCGCGGAAGTTCAGTCGCCTATCCAGGGTACAACCGAGATGTTTGGCCTTTGTTTTGCCAAGGAATGCCACGGCCGAAGAGTCAGAGTGAAGATGGTCGCGGAGGGCGGCCAACGGCGAAGAGAACGGCATAGCTTTTGTCGGCAATCATTTTGGCGTTGTAAATAGCTGTATCGTCCGTGAAGAGGGCTAGTTGGGTTCCTAACGTTTTAGGGATATCGTTGGTGTACAGAAGGTACAAGATAGGGGAGAGCAAGGACCCTTGCAGGACTTCTGCTTGTATAGGACGAGGGGAAGAGAGGGTGCCTCAGAATCTACAGCGAAAGTTGCGATTCGACAGATAGTCTCGTATGATGAGTACGAGACGGTCTGGCAACTGATATTTGTACAGTTTATAAATTAAAACTTTGTCGAAAGCTTTTGCTACATTGAACTCGAATCATTCAATTTCCGTCTTCATGGAAGACTGCGAATGTGCACCCGGTGCTCAAAAAGGGCGATGGATCAGATCCATCGAATAACAGGCCTATCGCTATAACCTCACTCCTCTCTAAGGTGATGGAGCGTGTGATCAACACACAGCTTCTAAGATACCTAGAAGTACACGATCTGGTCAGTGACCGTCAATATGGCTTTCGCCACGGTCGCTCGACTGGTGACCTTCTAGTGTATCTCACACACCGATGGGCACTAGCCATTGAGAGTCAGGGGGAGGCATTGGCATGTAGCCTGGACATAGCGAAGGCGTTCGATCGGGTCTGGCACCGCGGTCTTCTATCGAAGTTGCCATCTTACGAAGTGCCTGAGGGTTTGTGCAAATGGGTGGCTAGCTTCTTGTCTGTCAGACGCATACGAGTCGTAGTTGACGGTAGTTGCTCTGAGAGCATGGTCATTAATGCTGGTGTCCTGCAAGGCTCTGTGCTATCTCCTACGCTCTTTCTACTGCATATCAATGATGTGTTGGACATCAACAACATACATTGCTATGCAGATAACCCTTACTAGAGACGCTTACTACACAGCGTCCCCTGACTGGGGACGGGAAAACTTGGTCTAATTCAACCCTAAAAAGACACAAGTCTGCGCGTTCACCGCTAAGAAAACCCCATTCACTGTGGTCCCACAATTCCAGAACACTCCCCTCTCTATCGCCAAGAGCATTGGGATCCTTGGTGTTGATATCTCCAGCGATGTTCAGTTCCGAGATCATCTGCAGAACAAGGTGAAGCTTTCGTCCAAAAAACTTGGTGTACTCAACAGAGCGAAGCAGTACTTTACGTCGGGGCACAGTTTGCTGCTCCACAAGTCGCAAGTCCGGCCCCATATGGAGTACTGCTGCCATCTCTGGGCGGGTGCACCCGGATACCAGCTTGGCACTATTTACTTGATTCAACGACGGGCTGTGAGAATTGTCGACGATTCCAAACTCACTTGCGGTATCGAGCCCTTAAGTCTGAGGAGACACTTTGCCTCCCTGTGTTTGTTCTACCACTTGTAAAATGGGTTGTATTCTGAGGAATGGGTCGAGATAATGCCTACGTCTACTTTCTACCATCGCACCGCTCACCATGGGCAGGGAATTCATTCTCACACTTTAGAACCGGAATGGTCGCGTAAACTGCGATTTCAGAGAAACTTCCTCCCGCGAACGCTTGCGTTGTGGATTGAGGTCTCTGCCAAGGTTTTTTTCAAGGACTACAGTATGGTTTCTTCAAGAAATAAGTTATTAGATATCTGAAGGGTCGGCAACGCGCGAGTGATGCTCTTGGTGTTGCAGGCGTCCATAGGCTACAGTAACCGCTTCCCATCAGGCGGACCGTAAGCTTTTTTGCCACCTTAGTAGTATAAAAAATAAATATAAGACAGCGCCCGTGTGATGGGGCTTACCTAATACTGGTTAGAAGCCAGTTTGTGTTCCGTGGTACGGAGGACTTGGTGGACGTACGAGTGTTGGGTGCGGAAGCCGAACCGCTCGTCGATTAAGATGCCTTTGGATTGGATAGCGTTCCGTACGCGAGCGATGAAGAGGCGTTCGAAAAGTTTACTAAGGGACTTTAGTAAGCTTATAGGGCAGTAGGAGAAAGGCTCGGCACGAGCTTTCCCTGGCATGTGAATGCCTATAACAATTTCATCTTTCCATTGAGAAGAAAAATGCAATTTTCTGTAGCAGCGTTGAAGATGGCTGCTAGAAAACTGAGAAGGGAAACAGTAAGGCGCTTTAGGATATCGTTAGAGATACCGTCCGCGCCGGCAGCTTTGCGGGGGTGTAGGTCTTTGATGACCTGTTTGAGCTCGTCGACCGTAACGGGGGGCAGAGATGCTCTGCGCTCCACTTCACCGTCTACCTCTCGCCCGTGATCGGGATCGAATAGTTGTTTGCTTTAGGCACATTTGGCTTGGAGGCAAGATGCAAGGCAATCCGCTTTTTCGTTGTCATCACGCACATAGTAAAAACATGTATTTCGGAACTGTAACTTACCCGGACAAACTAAAATTAGAAAGATAAGACCCATTTATATAAATGGCAGTCTTAGAGACATAAATATCTACAGATAGAATTAAATAATTGAGGGGTATTTCGGTAACGGTGGTATTCTGTGGTTTTCTAAGACACAGCTCCATCACCTTGGAGAGAAAGGAGGTAGTAGCGATAGGACTATAATTCGATATTTTAGAAAAAAATCATAATTTACAAATAAGATTATTAAAAGCTATAGTACTTACCTATTTGAATACTGCAAAGTAATAAATGTCTATGATAAAACAAAAACGATTTTACTTTAAAAAAAAAGGATCAAGGCATGATCACTTACAAAAACTAAGCTACCTTTAAATTTATGTTTTAACAAAAAAAAGGAATTTTGTCTCAGAGCAAAGCGATCTCGACGCCCTGCGAGGTTTCAACGGAAGGCAATAAATTTGTAAATGTAATTTAACTGTTGTATTGAATAAGTAAATAACAAAAATGCCGTATGCAAGTATGTTGAAATACATCAATCAAGTACACTAATTATTTAAATCATTGACGTGAAAAAAAAAACATCTTGAGGGAACCTGCATATATAAAAAAAAACAAGACGTACACAGTCCACAATCCGCACTGGGCCCGCATGTGTACTATGTCCCAAATACCCTCGGCGAGAGTAGGACGTGCCCAAAAAGTGGGGACGTATGAGGCTGATAAGGTGCACATCAACTAATGCGAACAAAAAAAAACTGTGTTTTTAATCATCATTCAAAAGACTAGCACTTAAGACTAACATTTAGTCTACGAGGTTGAATCTAATATTGCTTTAATTTTATTTTCATACTAGCGGTCTCGGCGAACGTTGTTCCGCTAAGTTCCTCTCTGACCCCGCAAATGCTGTTTCTACATTTATTTTAAAACTGCGATACCTCCTAAGATATTCATTGAAATCGAATGATGTAAAAGGCTATTTTTATAACGTATTTCTTTAGATAAGTATTTATATCATGTTTATAAAAACTACTTCGCAAATAATGCATTATTTTAGAACAAATTTGGTTAGCATAAAAAAGGTTATAGTGAGCCAAACTTAAAAGATAGACATATACTATTTTTTTTAGAACTTTTAAAGGGGCATAATTCTGTCATACATAGTTTTTGCCAAACTTTAACCGATTACGCAGCGTAAGTTCTTAAAAGGAAAAAAAAACACTTGTTTTTGAAACATTATTCATTGGTGCTCAGCTCCTATTGGTCTTAGCGTAATAATATATAGCCTATAGTCTTCCTCGAAAATCTGAACAGTAGTTCTTGAGATTGGCGCATTCAAACAAACAAACTCTTCAGCTTTATAATATTAGTATAGATTTAGCAGCTAGCTAAACGACCGTGTCAAATGTGTTTCTTTATATATTTAAATACGACATAAAGTAATACAATACATTGTTATTTTGAGTAATTATTGTGTACATTTTAATTTGTTCATTATTTTCTTAATATCTATTATCAAATATTTACGCAATAAGGATACGTCAAATCTTCATATATATAAATATACTGGATGTGTGTATGTCACTGTACTTCTCCTTAACGGCTGGACCGATTTGAATGATTTTTTTGTATGCGTTTGGGTGGCGCCCTGGATGGTTTAGATTCACAAATCAGCCCGGCAGATGGTGCTGCAGTCGGTAGACAACGTCTGCCGGGTCAGCTAGTATTAATATATATTTTGTGATGAGACTGTTATAAAACTACAGTTTTCTATTTATAAATAATAAAAAATAAAAAAATGCTCATTAAAAGGCCCAATATTATACGAGCAATTTTTTGAGCAATGATTAGTAATAAAATTGGTACTTAAATGTTCTTCACATTAAACTTGAAATTTCCAAAGACAAAATGTTTTTTTTTCGAATGATTTTAATAGTTTGCTCCCTTCTCTGTGACAGACGGACGTACAGACATGAGAGTGATATCAGAAAAGTTCTGGTTTTCCTTTTGTGGTACAGAACCCTAATAATATAGAAAAACCATGTACCTACTAAATTTTTAAAAAAACATGAAAAAATATCTCTTTCGTAATTTCTCAATCAATACACACAAAGCGATTTCAAGGTCAAAAAATGAGCCTCAAAAAATATTCATACTGCGCTCTCCAGTGACATCCATATATAAGCTTCTTGAGTTAGTAGCATCATCATAGATGTAGAAACATTGTATAGTCAAATTAGGGACCAAAAATAAAGTAAAAATGTAGATGGATTTATCATGATCCCCAAGAAGCTTATATATGATCCATATATAAGCTTGTTGATAATCATACTAACTATACACATATGTCCTTTGCAACATCGAATAAAATATGAGAAGACAGAAAAAGACAAAAACAGTCACTCTAGTGGGTCGAAACGATTAGATAGAAAGTATGTATTATTAAGTGATTATTACACTGTCTTATTTGCTAATTTTAAAATATTGCCGGCACCATAGATATAGAAAGACTACCTATTCTATATTAAGACTAACATTTTTTGGTAGATATCCATCCCTCACTAATGCAAGAATCTGCAATGCTTACGGTCTGTCTGATGGTAAGCGGTCACCGCAGCCTATGGACGCTTGCAACACCTGGGGCATCTCTTGCTTACGCGTTGCCGACCCTTCAAAAATCTAATAACTTATTTCTTGAAGGACCCCATAGTGTATTCTTAGAGAAAACCTTGGCAGGGAGCTTATTCCACAACCTTAGCTTTCGCGGGAGGAAGTTCCGAAACCGCGCTGTACATCACCATTTAGGTTCTAAGATGTGAGTATGAGGCAAGCGGTGCGCTGGTAGAATTTAGCCCCGTGGGCATCATTTCGAACAATTCCTCAGAACACATTTCATTATACAAGCGGAAGAACACACATAGGAAAGCAATGTCTCTCCTGAGACATAAGGGTTCAATATAGCTTGTAAGTGGGATTGTAGGCAATTCCCTAGCGTCTTTCTTGCCAGCCTTCATACGTCCTCACTGTTGGGGCACGGCCAACCCCCGTAAGCGAAGGCGATTTGGGCCATAGTCCACGGGCGGGCTCAGTGCGTATTGTGGACTTCACATACTCCTTTTTTTTTTGACGTATGCAGGTTTCCTCAAGATGTTTTCTTTCACCGAAAAACCAGTGGTGTCAAGCGTTTTTGAACCGAGTCAAAAGGGCCAAACTAAAAAGTACTCCAAGCATCGCCACATTTTAGATCCATGCTTATTTATATCAAGGAGAAGATCACTGAAAATCTATTAACAATCCATAAATAATAAAAATAAATAACGGCATGACTTTGGCAAAATGTTAAAAATACCAATTATTACCAGTTTTATTTAGCTATGTTCCAAATCACGCCGAGTAATTATCGCCCGGTAAAGTTGAAAAATTAACCCGTTCTGGAACGAGCGTTTGACAGTTAATTTTCACACTGACAGGAGTGATTTTCAACCTTTTCTATGGCAGTGTAAAGAATTCAACTTGACAGTTGGAAAATTACTCTACCCCGGGCGTCCCAAAACCACTTTTTTAACTTCCTCGTTGCGATTTGGAACGCACCCTTATTGAACAGCGAAATTAACGTGCATGACGTTCCAAAACGCAACTGAATGTTGAATTGAAATTGAAATGCCCGAATCTATATAATTTGTAAATATGCTCGGTTCAGGGTAACTTTCCAATTGTAAATTTTGCACTCTTATAGAAACGGTGGGAAATCACTCCTGTCAGTTTTGAAAATTAACAGTCAAACTGTTCCAAATCGGTGGAGTGCCAATCACTCGGCAGTAAATTGGAACGTAGTGAAAATCATGTATACATACAGTTAAATATAATAGAACACATCATTTACAATTTGATTTCATATCACAATTATAAAATATATTCTTAGTTTTGTGCCGTAGAGTAAAAGTTTTGTGCCGCATATCATACCTATAATTTTGACCTCTGTTTCGGAAGGGTTAGACAGTTAATTTTCACACGGACAGGACTGATAGTCACCCGTATTTGTGAAAGTACAAATAATTCAACTTGACTGTTGGAAAATTATCCTAAGCCTGGTGCGCAACTTCCACGTTGCGTTTTGGAACGTAAATCTTTCTTTTGTAGGTTATGTTATGTTTGGTGTATGGTTTTTGTTATGATTACTGCAATTCAAATGGATAGTAAACCTAGAATGTTACCAAATATATTAATAACTGGTTGGTACCTTATCTTTGGTGTTTGGGTTTTGCGTTTCAGTGTATCACAGAATTTGCATGAGACACGACAGGGCCTGTGGTCAAAGTAACTAAATGGGTACGCAAGGGAAATAAAACCAGACTTAGAATATTTGGGAGGTTACTTATATAAGTTCATGTAGGAAGGGGGGTAGGAACTTTGGAGGGTTTAGGAACCCCCTGCGGGCGGTTTGGGAAAAAATTAAAATTGTATGAAAATAAACCCCTTTACACCCTTACCTAAATGGAATGCAAAATTTATATTCCAAATTAGCTGGTATGTATTAAGCACAACCTTCTGTGGGCTGCTCTTGCTCCAATTGGGATAAAAAAACGTAACCTAACCTAACACTAGTACTTATTTCAATACTTTTTTATTTTGAATATTTTTTTTCTTTCAAAAACTATTCTTTTCTGCCTACTTTATTTTATTTGTGTACACGGGAGTGCGACTCTATTGAAAAAAAAAGTGGTCAATCTAAGCTAGCTCCAATATTAAAAAAGACTGGTCTTATATGGTGTTTTTTTCAATACATTTACAGGGTGTCCACTCAAATTCCCAAAAAAAATCCCTGACTTTTCCCTGAGTTTCCATGACCATTTCTTCAAAATTCCCTGACCAAAAATATAATATTTATGAAATCTTTCAATGAAATCTTTTAAGCATTTGCGGGAGGAAGTTATATAAATGTGATATTTTGTTGATTCATTAACAAATAAACATAGAAAAAAATATATCCATATCTCTTATAACTTTATTATTATTATAGCAGACTGTAGTAGTCTAAATAATTATTAGTTACCAGTTTACTTCAATTATATTTAGAAGGAGAAAATCAACTCAAAATGTCTTTTGCAATAATCAAATTACTAACGCTTTAATGCTTTAATCACAATATTATTATTATTAATTTGGCCAAATAGTTCAACTGAGAAAAAATCTCAATATAAGGTAGATAGTGGGCATTATGAATCAACTGAAGACGTAAATGCCAGATGTCACAATTATTTATGTCATGTTGAAGCATTTTATGTCAAATCTTTGACATAAAAGAATATACTCTTCTTTCATGAATATATTTTCCAGCTTAAACAAAAAAAAAACTAAGTAGTAAGTTTGAAAGTTGGTACCTACTGGAACTCCGTTTTAGAAAACTTAAGGCTGGGTCGCACTAACTGACTTTGACGTAAACCAGACGCCAAAAGTGAGAAATTGTATGGAAATTCCATAATCACCTATTTTTAACGCTAACCGACCCGTCAAAGTTCGGCAAACCACCAACTGCTGTAACACAGGCCCTAGCCTAAGTTTTGTGATGAATTTTAAAAACTACAGAAACTTTTACTAAAATGGAGAAATCTAATTATGTCACAAAGAAACATAAATATATCCCTCCAATAGCCTGAAAATAAAAAAAATCGGCCAAATGCGAGTCGGACTCGCGCACGAAGGGTTTCATACCATTATCTACAAAAACGAGCAAAAAAATCACGTATGTTGTATGGGAGCCCCCTTAAGTATTTATAATTTCTGTTTTTTAGTATTTGTTGTTATAGCGGCATCAGAAATACATCTACTGTGAAAATTTCAACTGTATAACTATAACAGTTCTTGAGATACAGCCTGGTGACAGACGGACGGACGGACAGACAGCGAAGCCTTAGTAATAGTGTTCCTATTTACCTTTTAGGTACGGAACCCTAAAAATGCTTCTATAGACTAGATTAGGGTCAGCTAGAGCATAAAAATATCCCGCATATTGTAAATACCTTTTTTTTTCCTGACCTTACCATAAGCTTCCCTGACTTTCCAGAAAGTGGACACCCTGATTTACATCAATAATTCTACAATTAATATCTCTGAAACTCATCTTCTATGGTTGAAATTTGACAAATCTTTTTTTTATATTAATAAGAACATTTAATAAAAATTCTAACATCCTAGGTTAATGTACCGGTTAAGTGACTAGCCAGCTTTAACATAAAGTAATTCGAGATAATGTTCTTAAGGATAATAAGGAGATTGTCAGTTCAATATTGTTTATTACTGTTACAAAATATAATTTTTACTGGACTTAGGTAGATAATTCATTCAAATTCTAAACTACTATCAGTTTTTTTTCTGTGTTTTTTTAAGCATAATTCTACCTACCTAAACTACCCTAAGTGTTGATATTTGTGTTTTTATACCATTCAATGTTTTAGGAACACCTGGTGTTGGCAAATCTACCATTTGTGGGGTTCTACAAGAGAGAACCAAATTTTCTTGGAGAGAAGTGTCCAAGTTAGCTGAAGAACATAATTGTCTAGATGAATATGATGCTGATTATCAATGCCCATTTCTGAATGAAGACAAGGTAAGAACATAAACTTTTTCTTTTAAAAGGTTTTATTTAGCATGCCTTGTCCTTCGCCTAATTGTAAAAATAAAGGACATCATTCATTTCAGACCAAAAATTAAAAGTGTCAGCCAGAAAAAAAAACATGAATTATTTTAATAGAATACATAATTTCTATATTATATATATTACTATGACATCAAACCTGTGCGCACCATGGTTGTTGTTACATGCTATTAATACTCAGTAAAATGTTGAATATGATGATGTTGTTTTCATAGATATGATCACATATTTTGAAATATTTTGTATTAGGGTGAAATAGTATTAGAATAGAAAGTTTGCTTAGCCGAAAGTTGCATTTAAAAATAGCTTCAGAGCTTTTACAACACAGAAAAAGAATTATGGGAGTTGAGTTTTCATATACCTAAGTTGTTTTTAAGAAATTGATACTAGGGATTGCAATCCTGCGAAACGGGATTACGCATTACTGCAGGATCCTGCTGCTTTTATTTATCTGCTCGATCCCGCACCTTCAAAGCGCGGATCCGCGGATCCCGCAAATAAAGAATTTGGCGCTAAAACATTCGCGTAAATCACGAGTAGCACGAGTGCGACGTTTCAGTTGTTCATAAATGGCAATGAGCTGCGCCTGCGCACGTCTTTCTGTAGGTGACGAAAGTTTAGTTTTCGTATTCACTGCCCGGCAATACAATAAATGCCATTTGCTTCTTAAGAGCGTATTTAGTAGATAGCAGATACTATAGAACATAGTAGATGCTATATCTAAGAGAAAGTTGTGATTTGATTTTATTATTCATTATTATGAATAAGACTGAAATAAAAATATCAAACTGTTGTTAGGAGTAAGGATAAAATTTAACAAAACTAATGAACTATGCCAAACATTTTAAGATTAATCTAAGAAAACAGATTACTAATTACTTATACTCAATTAATAGAAAAGTAATAATTTCTGTTAATGTAAGAAATGTTTAATAAAAGTTGAATTTTACACAAAAATCTGTAGTTTCCATTTGATTTTATAACATAATTTCAAAGGTGCGAATCCCGCATGATCACGCGCGGGATTGTGTAACACAGTTTCAACCTTTGGCAAATTATAATGATTATATAGTGGATTATAAAAGGATAAATACAATCCTGACACATCCACGCCAAAAATTAGACAGCAAATGGTCGTCGAGCATTAGCTCATTATTATTGTAATGCAATATCGGCAAGAGGACTATTGGATGCTGCTTTAATACCATGACTATCTGGTACATGGGTTATGTCTAGCATGACCCTTACTGAACCCCACCTGCAATAGGATTAGAGGATGTGTTTGTAAGATTAAGACAGGTATAATTATGTCCTTTAGTTTTTGAATTAACATTTGTTATGTATTAGTTAGTTACAATGGAATGTTTCATTTTGTTTTGAATGAAATACTGAAACTAAGTGGTGCATTGTTGATATTTAAAAAAGTTAATAGCACATATAACAAGTTACTATTAGGCTTATGAGATTGGGGTCAGACTTTGATGACACTACCTACCTCAGTTCCGTGCGCCCGCGCGCCATCATATTTTTAAAATCAGGTTAGGACTTGTGAACTGAAACGCCATCGTCTGTGCGCATATTAGTAATGACAATTTTTTTAATACAAAATTATTCAATATATACATGATCAAATGTATTAAAATAACATCATCATAATAAATTTTTCATTATATATTAATTTTTATGTTTAATCTAACAACAAAACCATGCACGGGTTTGGTTTAGTTGTAAAAACGATAAAAATTGTATGTTTTATTGGAATACAATTCTGGCTGACTTTCAGATTTGGCCCAAAAGTGTATGAAACGTGAATAATGTCCTTATGTTCTTGATATTATCAGATTGTGCTGCAACTTTGCATGTATTTTAATTTCACATGACAATGCACCATCAAAATTTTTTGGCATAGGTAGCCCCAAATCGTCATTTTTTTTTCGAAATTGTGTCGTACAATCAAACTTGTATATTTAAATTGGGGATAAATGTACAGACAAACAATATATAGCAAATGCCCTAAAGTGTCACATTAAGGCCCTGCGGTTCACTTGCCCCGCCATTGGATATACTTTATTTACTGTTCATAGGAAGCATATGACAAAAAATTTGATTGAACAAAATATGAAAGTAGTTATAAGCTATTTGTAGAATGTTTTGTATTGTTTTTATTTGTTTGTATAGCTTATAATTAGTGTTTTTTTTTTATTATACCACTTAGGTGACAAACAAGCTTACGGTCCATCTGATGGTAAGCGGTCACCATAGCCTATGGACGCTTGCAACACCTGGGGCATCACTCACGCGTTGCCGACCCTTCATAAATCTAATAACTTCTTTCTTGAACAATCCCATACTGTAGTCCTTAGAAAAACTATAGCATCCACAACCCAAGCGTTCGCAACAAAGTTTTTGTGAAACCGAACTGTATTATTCGTTCAATCAAGTAACTAAAATACCCTTTCTACGAACATTAAATAAAAAATATCCAATAATAAGCATTGACAAAGTAGTACTTATTTAAAAGCTTTAATCGGAAAAATTGTGTGAACGTTATGTACAATTATTTTATAAGATCATGCAAAATGACTGACAAGATAATAAAAATATAATAAAGTGAAAAAATAAAATAAGTAGCAGAGACATTTGATAAAAGGAAGCACTAGAAAAGCGTCAGTTTTCACACCCTACGATGCAAAACAAGTCCTGCTATTAACTGCCTTCAATAAAGTCAACCTTCTATTCTACAAATTAAAGTTTCATTTTTAGTACTTAATTTAAAACATTTTTCCAAATCTAATCTGCTCATCTGCACTGATATTTTTTTTTAATTTCATACAGAATTAATTGTAATTCTTAGCTCTTGGATATCATGGAGGGTATGATGGCTAAAGGTGGTAATATTGTGGACTATCATGGATGCGATTTCTTCCCAGAGAGGTGGTTCGATGGTGTATTTGTGATCAGAGCTAATAACACTACTCTGTTTGACAGATTGTCAGCAAGGTTTGTACTCTTCACTTTTCTATTTTAAAGGAACTTTATGGCAATCTAGTTTGGTCGCTTCTTGGTTGCGACGTTTCCCACGTTTTCCGTTTTAATAACTGGGCTACAGCACTGCCCATCGGGTCAATTGTAACAGAATCAAAAACGTAATTTGGTACCATTGAAGCCATCACACTGGCGACAGTCGAGTGGTGTCGATTGGAACTAATTTTTTTAACATTATTTTGTTACATGGTTTTGTGGTGCGGTTTTTACTGATCTTTTTGTCTTCAACTTTTAGAGTATCAAGAACTACTTATTATTAATATTTATTTTGGTGCATAAATATATAATTTAGCTTGATTTCAGCCTATCGTATCCTAGAAAATGTATATTGTGCAAATATGACCGAAATCGGTCGTCACACCATAACTTAAACTTTTTACTAAGGTTCACACACACAAGGACATCACTAACAGACCTTCCGATTATCTATATATACCAAAGAGTAAACTGACTGACTGATATATGAACACACAGCCCAAGCTACTGGGCCTAGAGACTTTTTTCAAATAGGTTTATGTTGTAACATTGGCAAGCACTAAGAGTTTTTAAAAAATTATCCCCTAATGGGGAGAAAATGGGGGTTAAAAGTTTGTGTGAAAACTTAATGCATAAAAAGCGTCACTTACACGGGACACTTACAGCAGGGCTGGTCCACAAGTTCAAGGTCAATGGAGCGACCTAGCTCAGAGTGTCCTAAGTAATCAAATCCCAAATGAGGACATCCGGAAGAGAACCAAAGTTACCGTAATCGCTCGCAGAAGTGGGAGTGGGCTGGTCACGTGTGTCGGATGGCCGATGGAGCAGACGTGTCCTAGAGTGGAGACCTCGTATACGAAGCCGAAGCGTGGGAGGCCCTCCAGCTAGGTGCACCAACGACCTTAAATAGGTGGCTGGATGTGGAAGGCAGAGGACCAGGACAAATGGCGCGCCATAGAGGCTTATGTCCAGCAGTGGACCAATTTGAGCTGAAATGATGAATGCTAATGGTATTTAGCTTTTAGGTTCAAAACTACGATATAGGCTAGATCGCGTTAATACGCCGTTCTTGTGCAAATTTTGTGGCTAAACTATAGCATCTCTCCCTTTAGATAGACAAAAATATATAGTATAAAAATTATTTTTGTGTGTGCAAGTGCATTACCTTGATTTTCGTTTATTGTATTTATTGCAAAAAAAATCTGGAAGTGACCATTGTTTCAGGACGTATGTAAATTTTTAAAGCATATATGTATTGCATTTGCTTGCAATGAAAGTCGGTTAAAAAATAAAATTGGTTGTTATATAGTGCATTGACTCTAAGTTGTAGCAAAAAGTAAAAAAAAATGTAACCACTAAACGGTAAAAGTATCGAATTCCATGCACATTAGTTAAGTTTCAAGGCGTTGTGGTAAACAAATACATATCATAGTAATCTATATGATGTAGTAATTTTGTTTAATACATTTACATGCACATCGTTAGTGTTACATCTTAAGTTTTTCACCGTTTATGGATTGATTAATAAATTCTAATACTTTAATAGTAAAAGCCATCAAAACTCCAGGCACGTATTTTACTGTTTTTGTAAAATCATACTTTAGTAGGCAAAAGAAGAGATGAAAATTTATATGAAAATTCCGAAAACTTTGTGTCAATAGACTTAAAATTTTGCAGACGTTATTGTTATAACATACATCTTCTAACGGGTAAAATGGGGGTTGGAAGTATGTATGGCAGTCCATTAATTTTTAGCTAAGTGCAAAAACTACTACTAAAAATGATATTTGGCCTTCAAATTTCACCGTTTTTGGAAAATTATGCTCTAATTTACCGCAATATAGGTAAATAGCCAGATAAACCCGTTAACAGTCAAAGGCTGTGTTTGTTTTTCAAAAGTCCACGCGGACGAAGCTAGTTTATTAAATATTTAATTATATATTATATTATTAATGTTAGCCCAAAATAATGAGTTAAAAAATTATTATTTTGATTGGTTTTCAGAGGATACACTGGCAAAAAATTAGAAGATAATGTACAATGTGAAATATTTGAAGTTCTGTTAGAAGAAGCACAATCTTCATACAAACCAGAGATAATTACCGAACTTCAGAACAACACGCAAGAAGAACTACAGCAAAATGTCAACGGTATAGTTGAGTGGATAGAACGGTGGAAAGAAAATAATATATAATGTTAATTACTTTAAAACAATGTTTATTTATTGATATTCCAATCTTCTAGATTTGTCTAAAAACACAAGTGATTTAAGTGGAAAAGGGGAGACCTATAGTAGTCATATAAAAATCGTTTCAAAATAGTTTAAAACCGGATCTTTAGTACATCTTTAAAAAATAAGAAGGGGGTTCAATATCGTATGGATGCATACTTTAGAGAAAAGGCCACGAAACCTTAAATGCATTTTCGAAGACCTTTTCAGTGACACACTACAATGTGGAATGGGGAGAAAAAAATGAAAATTTTATGTGTGTAACAGCTTGTATTTATGATAGAAAGAAGTGACTGAAGTGAAAACACAGTTTGCCGCCACATGGCATAGTGTTTTCGATGCCGTTATGAACAGTGGTCTGTGATAAAAAAAATCTATAGTTTTCAACCATTTTAAACTACCAGCCGGTAAAGTTTTTAAACAAAAAAAAAATATTCTAAACTGACCGGTTGAAAGGTTTTTCGAGTGGCACGGAATGGGAGACCCAGCAAGGAACGGCCTCCTACCAGGTGGACAGATGATCTGGTTCGAGCCGCAGGAAGCAGTTTAAAACAGATGAAGATTTAGGAGAGGCCTACGTCCAACAGTGGACGTCGTCCGACTGAGGGACAGGAATAGCTGAAGGGACAAGCAAGGATGTAGTATACTTCCGATCCAGAGTTTCTACAGGAATAGAATTGATCGCAGGACACAAAGACAGAGGTCAGAGAATGCTATTCTTTCTTGACGTGACAGAGTTGCGAAGATTTGTTTATTGACAGACTCCAGGCACATGAGGAGGGACTAAGACTAATAAAGGAAACTTATTAAGATCAAGAGTTGACACGGGAATATATGTTAATGGCAGGTGAAACCATGGAGCACCTAAGGCGCAGATACTGCTATTTTTAGAGCCTTTTGCATTAGATTCAAAGACTATCTGAAATTGAACCTACTTATAACTAGTTTTTCATTAATTGGCTAACATTTTTTAAATATGTTTTGTACAAAGAGAAAATTTAAAATTGCTTTACCCTGTTTTTTCTTACTTGTCTTATTTTATAAACTTAAATATCAAGAAATCTATGATTTTGGCTCAGAATATGAAAAAGGCGAAATGCATAATCACAAGAAACAGAGAGATTAAACTATCTAAATACCTCGTGGCTATTCTCGTTTGTGCATAAATCATATTCATGATATTAAGTTTATAAAATAAGACAAGTAAGATAAAACAGGGTATACGGGGTGACCTGATTTTTCTAAAGCTAACTAGGATCAGAGAATAGCTAGTAATACTTTTAACCAAGCTTTTTGCAAGAATCCCATGGTGAATCAAATATTCTGCGCGAACAAAGCCGCGTGCGTAAACTACTAATTATGTAGCTTAACAAAATATTGGTGAAACTCGTAACCTTAACCGTAAAAGATCCTTATCTGGAGGACATTCTTAATGAAGTAAAAGAGTTACAAATTAGAATCTCTGTTCCCGATTAATTTTTATATTTAGAATCATGATAAAATAATATGCGCTTCTTTTCTTCTATACCTTGCTCAAAATCAACTGAATTCAAAAAAAAATAATTTCATTGCAATGCATTTTTTATTAAATGAATTATGTATATATTCTATCTAAGTCTGTTAAGCAGGTATATCTGCAAATTACGCTAAATCTACCGCACAGTTACCAAACGATTTGTAAATGTTTGGTTTAGTAATCCAAAAATGGTATGTCGTTATTTCCAAATCACTTGGTTTTTTTTTTATTTCAAATCAGTCCCAAATATAGTTTTAGATATATTGTAACTACTACTGTAGAGAAGATTTATGAAACAAAATACATAGATCAAATAAATTAATTATCACAGTGATTTATTTTTATTGGCCTGTTTTAGCTTAGCAATAACTGGGTGATGAAGAATGCTAAAGGCCTATTGTTAAATGACGCCGGTCAAGCGTGTCGCGTGTACTGAGTCGCCTGGCAGCGTTCATAACTGCACGCGCGGCCAGTAGGGCAGTTTTGACACTACGGACCCGTAAGAACTAGGACAACAGTATGAGTTTCTTCAAAAAGGGTGCTGCAAATGCCCATTGGTTACGGTGACAACTTTAAGCATTGGTGGGTCGTAGGATTGTTTAACGCTTTAGTGGTATAAAACAAATTCGGTATTGAATTCACACACTTGCCACAAGAAAGTATTTATGACACCTTGAGGTACGTATTCCTTCACGTCATTACCATAGTAATTAATGGGGTGACCTTATCTTTGACACAGGGATAGAGAATAGCCAGTACCTTTCTATACCGGCTCATAAAGTAGTTCCCGCAGAAATCCCACAGCGATGAACGAAATTCACACGGACGAAAGCTATTCCAGTTTGGCAACAATTTTTGTTGTCGCAGACTGATTGCGAGCGCGTCGATTATATCACGAGTTGTTGCTCAAGGGTAGGTTTTGGCAGTGCGTTATTATTTTCATTTGGGTACTGTTAAATGGCATACGCCATCTTCACTGACTGGGTCAACAGCGTAAAGAACTAGATGCGGCCGTAATTTTACGGAGCCGTAGGTCACCTATGTCAATTCAGTCTTAGAAATGGCGACAAAACTAAATAAAACTCAAAAAAATATTATAAATACAACCTAATTTTATTTTCCACCGACTTATATAAGAAATGCATCCAAATTACTGTATTTATGATATCTAAAAATATAACTGACCCGCCAAAACTTCCATATGCTTATGTTAGACTTAACACGAACTTACAAGTTAACGTGAGCCAGTGGCGCTCTATTAATAAGCACTCATACACCAGTCGTACAACTCTCATACAATTCATACACACAGATCTTTCATGGAAAGTTTGAAATCACAACACTATAAGTGTTCTACAATTCTTCCTTCGCCGCCTCCTTGGCGTTACCCTTTCTGTCCCAGCCCTTGAGTTCGCTGGAAGCGTTTTCTGATACGTATTTCAGGAAGTCTTCTAGAGTACGGCCTCCCTGTAATCAGTATTCAAATTTGTTAGATAGTTAAAGAATTTGTTCTCAAAACACGTAATATACCTTTTATTTCTACAATTATAGAAAATAAGGCAATACAATATTTTTTGTAATAGGAACAAGGGAAAGTCAAAAATATTTTAAACTAAATAGTGTTAAAAAGTCTACATACAATTACTGACCACGACCGGCGTTGCTTAACTTCGCATAGTTTCCGAAAGGCAATCTTACATGGCCACGAACTCATTATAGGGCCATGAGCTCCTCATTACAGAGCCAGGGGTCATCATAACAAAGCCACATGCTCCTTATTACAGGGCCACTAGCTCCTCGTTATAGGGACATGAGCTACGCATCTACTATGAGTATGAGTACTACTACCATACTCTACGCACCACGGGCTCGTCATTACAAAGCTTGGGGCTTGTGCCCCAATTTAGGGCGACAATTTCCTCATGACAGAGCCGATAGCTCCTTGTTACAGAGTCATGAGCCACTCATTACAGGGCCATAAGCTCCTCATAAGAGAGCCATAAGCTCCTTAAATATCATATGTATTGAAATTACAAAAAAAAAACTCACGTTATATCTAGTAGGTTTAGAGGACGAGTCCTTGGGTTTCCAGTAGATGGTCGGGAACCCACTGACGTCGTATAGAGACTTGGGCCAATCATTAGCCGTTGCGTCGATTTTGATCACATCCACTTCTTCGTTCTTCAACTGTAACAAGCAAAAATATTTTAAGTCCTCATTACCTTTTTAGGGTTCTATAGTCAAATAAGTAACCCTTGTAGTTTCGCCTTGTCTATATGTCTCACCGTCTTTATATGTCATTTTATTAAGAGACAATTATTAATGTATTGCTAGTAAGCTTGTTTTTTTTACTCTAACCCACCACTGAGGTGGCAAACAAGCTTACGGCCCGCCTGATGGAAAGCAGTCACTGTAGCCTATGGACGCTTGCAACACCTGGGGCATCACTCGCGCGTAGCCTTCGCCTTCAAATATGTAATAACTTATAATAATAATAGTTAGAAATATACGACACAAAGACATATAATATCATTTTTTGGTGAATTCACATAGCGCTGAGTTTTTAAAACAAGCAAAAACCATAAATCTAGTACTAACACTTGTATACTTTTTTATTTGTAAATACATACATATTATAAATAGAAAACTGTTTATTACCAAAACGTTTGCATGTTAGTGAATCAAACCCAGGCCTTCAGTTCAGCCAACAAGGTTACACCCTACTAAACCACTGAGTCACCAAATGTGGTATTACTGTGCTTACAAAGGCAAGATTAATCGAAATTATGCTTATGCCATTAAATGCCTTCATACATGTTCATATTATGGTCCACCTACCTTTTCACCAAGCTCTTCCCAAATTGGCACCAACTTTTGACAGTGTCCACACCAAGGGGCATAGAACTCAACCAGAGCGTCCTTGCCACTCTCAGTCACTAGTTCCTTGAAGTTCTTGCCGACTGCGACCTTCACAGGTCCATCGTTGTTTTCAGGAATTGCTTCCGATTTGATGAAGGGTTCTAGTTTGCCACCGAGCAAGTCTTTGGCGAATGCTTGGAGATTTTCAATGCTGATGGTAAGAGAATAAATTGAATTAATTATCTTCACTACACTAGCCTACAAAACAAGTGCGAAAAACACTAGTTTAACCTACACCTAACCTACAGGCTGTTCACAAACAAACACCGAGATACTCCAATAAGAATTAAAGAGATTGATATAACTGTTCGCGGCTTTATTACACCAAAAGGAAAATACTTAGAGCGCGCCTCGCCCTGTAAGTATATCATCTTACATACTGGCGACTTTTTATGATAGTAGGGCTGTGGAATATTCAAAATAACTGTCAAAATGTTTTTTTGCAAGAATCTTTTCTAACCTTCTGACCTTGGATGTTTGGTGGCTAGTATGGTTGTAAGTTTACACCATTTCAATATACTGTATTCTTGATTTTTGACCACCGGGTCAGAAAAAGTTTGTTGCACTGTACATAGACAATATATACATATATTATGTCATATCAAGCATTGTCAGATTCCCTCGTCTACGTCACAGTATGAGAGGGAGAGTCTCCTACTACACCTTGTCCCCTGTGTTTCGGAAAGATGACTTAACGTATTTCCGAAAGTAAATTTGGAACACTAACATTGTTTTCTTGTGATCCATACAACTCTTTTCACGCATGTACTTAAGTATGATTCGTTCTTTATGTAATGTTTTTAATTACCATAGATTTAAAAAAAAAAAATTAGGATTCATACAGATCTAGGATCTTGATTGGTGGGTTCTATTTATATGGCAGTTGTATACTTCACTGCAGGGGCACTAAATTTTCAAGCCCATAACTCTGACTTGACTTGATGACTGCTGACATATGACATCAGGACCCAACGTTTAACGTACACTCCGAAGCACGGAGCTCAGAAAAATAAGCAGCCAGGCGGTTACCCATCCACGTACTGACCATGCCCCTTGAACGTTGCTGATCGTTTCCAACAGACAATTGCGACTCACTTACGAGATTCTCCTTATATTAATTATCTAATTTTGTTAAAAAAATGTTTTAAATCCTAAATAAATTAGTTTTATAAAAACAATAGGACAACAACAGTGGCCAAAGTCAAAAGTCATCTTTACTCTCAGGATTCAGTTAGAAACTTAGAAGATTATGTGTTACTATTATGGAGATAGCAAAACGCGATCTAGTCCTTGTTAAGTGCTGTAAACTAAAATCCTAAAAACTTAAAAAAACCCTAAAAACCTGTAAAACTCACGTCTGACCGAAAGTCTAAGAAAAAGGCCATGGCCTTACCTACGCTTTATACAACGTGGTTTCCCTTTACTATAAAACATAAACTAATTAGAAAACCAATCGTAGGTGTTAGTAATCCATATTCATTCATAACTTTGAAATCCCAACACCAGTTAGTAATAACAGTTTTAAACTATTGTTAGTGTTAGCGGAAATGTTTATCGCATACGTTTGTGAGCCGCGATAACAAACCTTCGACCGTTGTCACGATGGAAATTAAGTGAAGCGTAAACGCGAACCGAATTGATAAGCGACCAACATAAAATTTCATTTATTGCCTTTCTAAAACTGTTGCTGGGTTATTAATGTAGTAGTATACAGTAAAAATTAAGTTTAACAATATTATAGTTACTACTTTCGTCTGTTTAAGTCTTCGCCTCGCGTTCTGCGGGGCAGAAGTTCGAGCCCAGCGTGTACCAATTTTTTATTTTTATTTCTCAAGTACATTGATTATTTACTCCATTGTCTTTTCGGTAAAGAAAAATATCGTGAGGCAACCTTCGAAGTCATAAAAAAGGCGTATGTGAAATCTGTGGCCAAAATCGCCCTCGTTGCCCCAACAGTGGAGACGTATAAGGATTCGTACTCACTGAATTCGGCGTAGTAGACCTACGCTTTAGCCACTAGGTTATTGATGTGGTATTTGTGGCGAAAATACTGTGTGTGATGTACTTGTTTGTGCGTATAACAAATCTTCCCAGAAATGAGACTTAGCTAGATCGATATTTCACCCTTGTTTAATCTAGGACTATAAATGCCATTGAAATCGTTAGAGGCGTATTCGAGAACGACTTTACAAATATATTAATATTGCTTCTATAATAGTACTACAGGAAATTTGTGAGCCGTAGAATGTTGTACACTTAGTTTTTATATTTACAATATTTTTAAAAACCGTGAAATTCGGACTAGGTTTAATGGGAGAAAAAAATTACATTTTGTACAAAAATTCTCAGCTTTACAGTTCTCTCGATAAGCACAATTGAATCGACCAACTGACCTGAACTCAGCACTCATGATGAATTTGTTTCCATCGGCATCCTTTCCAGCGACGACTGGTTTCTCACCCTTGGCGAAGTCAATGCCATACTCGTTCAGTTCATGAGTGAAGTCATCTTTGTCGCTTATAGCGAATGTAATGTCCTTGATTTCCTTCGCAACCTGTTACAAACAACATATGACACATTAGACAATAAAGGTACCTATTGCTAAGTATAAAAAGCCATAAAAAAGTTAATAAAATTTTTTAAAAAAAATGACTAAGAGCAAAAACTAGTTAGATTTTTTTTTTGGTAAATAGCGATATATGACAATAACTTGTTTTGAATAGGGAAATATTTAGATAGAAAGAAAGTTTAGGCCGATATTTAATGTAATTCATTTTTATAGAAATATTTGTGTAGGCATAATTTTTAGGCAATATTTACCTTAAGTACACGGTTTCTCCAGTAGTTAGTGCCCTTGGTGTTTTTGACGTAGTCAACGTCGTAGTAGGCGACGATCAGAGGATTGTTGAAGTCACGCACGCTGTCCTTCTGGCGCACACCAACCAGACCGTGGCTGAAATGGGACACAGGGTTTCATTATGGGTATAAAAAGTGGAATAAGGGACTCTAAATGCAAACAAGGAGTTTAAAAGTTTTTACCCCTCAGATTTACAGAATAAGCACAAAACTATTAACCATCCTTCCAAAAATGTATCGAATACCAGCCTGTAAAAAAACAAAACATGAAATCTTTTTACATTCTTTTCTAGTACTGGCCGTGCTTCGAAGAGAAATATTTAGGTGTTTCTGATGTTGGTTGTATTTTGATATTTGGAGAAGAATTTAAGAGAACCTATAGGGTTCGAAAAGTTAAGTTATTTATTAATTTCCTTGCTAAATAATATTATTTTGAAACTTACCCAACATTTTAGTTATTAAAAGGCTACTGAATAAATACATTTTCAGTTGTACATATATGTATACAGTAGTTACTTATAACTTGATGACTTACTATTTGTCCTTGATAAATGCCTTCAACGAGTACTGCTCAAAATCTCCGTCGTACACCACAGATGAATCTTCGAACTTGTTGTTCAGACGCTTGGGACGATAGAGGACTACATTATTCCTGTAAACAAAATATTACATATTTACAAAAAAAAATAACCAAAATGCCAATTGTTGTAATTGTAATGAGATTGATCTATCACATGTTGAAAATGCCAATTGTTGTAATTGTAATGAGATTGATCTATCACATGTTGCGCTATGCCAGTCGTGCTTAAGCTAGCAGCCACAAAACTTTCGACCCGCCCACAAGACCTCTGACTTGGCTTAACGGTTGCTGTCATATGGCAAAATCCAAGACGGAAGGTCATTCTCTGCAAGTTACTGTGTCTATTACTACTGAACTCATATCCTCGCTCGGATTGAGCACGCCCGTTATTCGACTACCTCTCTAGTGTGTCATCTGCTCAGCTCCATGATTGCTCGGCACTCGGAATGTTTTTGTTATTAGCCTACATTTTTTTAATACCACTAATGGGGCAAACAAGCTTGCGGCCCACCTGATGGCTTACGGACGCTTGCAACACCTGGGGCATCACACGCGCGTTGCCGACCCTTCAAATATCTAATGACTTCTTTCTTGAAGAATCCCACACTGTAATCCTTAGAGAAAACCTTGGCAGGTAGCTCATTTCACAAGCTTAGCATTGTTAGTACTACCTGAGAGTTACTACTAACTCGTGTAGTAACTAACTGTGAGTAGTTAAGACACAGTAAATAATAAACACAGTAAACACGATGGCGTTGTTTGTGAAAGCAAACAAAAATTTTTGATTTGGCGCTGCTGTAATGTTTAATACATATTATAGTGTGATATATACTATATAGTGCCTCACCGACCGACTTCACGCTTGACAACAACTGCACGCCTCGTACCACGAAACTGAGTGCGCACAGCGATAACCATCGGTTTCATAGAGTCAACTTCACTTTAATTATTAATAATTACCATCTTTTATTGTACCTACGCTGGCGTATTAATAGTGACGAAGATACAAACATAATTACACATCACTAGGGGCAATCCTTTAGCTCCAGTAAAGTGAATATCGGTTACAAATTATTATTATATTAGATATATTAATAAATTATACTTGAGTATGTTTGATTAAAAGATATGGGGTGCTAAAGGTTTTTGTTTCGGAAATTTTAATATTTGCAGAAGTTTAACAAAGTCTTATATCTAAGCTGTCGTCTATGGCTTCAAGATGCATAATATATTATGTAAAACTCGCTCGTCAATCGCTTATGTACCTACTTTAATAAAACATATCACTCATACGTCGATGTAATAAAAAAAAACTGGTTGCCTGTAAAGTCGGTATACGGGCGAAAGTTTTACGTGACAATGATTTTATGTCTGTCTCTCTCGCTCTTAGGCGGGCGCGTGCCTCTCACTCGCTCTCATTGTGAGCGCATAACGTGAGCGGAGCGTAACGCAGTTTCTTGAAGTGTCACCCGGCAAACCAATTTATAAGACGTTGTCACGTCAAAAGTAAAGTATGAATTAATAATAAAATCTCTATTGATTTGTATCCGACGGATTATTTACGCATATTATCCAATAGTTAAAAAAAATTACAATATGTATATATTCATACAACTATAGGAACGCGACACGTCATCAATTGCTGCGCGCCTAACCTACAGCATGAACTCAGACAAATGACCTTGATCTTGGCTCTTTGGAAGTCAAAGCCACTACACACGCTGCCAGCTTATCTTGGCCCAGTAATGAAATGTTACTACATTTTAGTTTAATAAATCTCAACAAAATTTTGATTTTAAATATACTGTTGCGCCACTAACACATGAGTTCATAAGTTTGTTGGATTGTGATAAGTGCTTACAAATAATCGCATTTTGAAGTTTAGCACTTCTAAATAATTTAATGACATATTGTTTTAAAATAGTTGTGAATTTAGAAAAATAAAAATTTAAAAAAAAATTACCGCTTAACTATCAATTGAGGGCATTTTGTCCTCAACTTTCATTTTATGAGAATGATTTAAATTGAGCTCTCGTGTATTTTTTATAAACACATATAAACAACTTCTTAAAAAAGTAATAATAGCTAGTCCGGAGGGCCTTAGTGTCATAGTTGATAGGACCCGTTGTGATTGAGTAATAAATGTGCCATTTTTACCATTTAATAGCTAAAAAGATGTAGATTATCTTAAAGTAATAATAAAGATACATAAAGGCGTTTGCAATAACTTGAAAAATAGATAAAAAAAAAAAACAGTTGTCGATCAAAAGTACCTTAATAATTAATAAAGAGCTACTTTTTTTCCCGTAATTGTCATTTTATAGAAAATCTCTGTTATTTCCAATTACTAATAAGTTTCTTTAATCGTGATTTTTTTTTTACAAGGAGGTCACCGTAGCGAGCAAGATCTTTAAACACTGTATGAAATTAAAGATTTCTTTTTTATTATTTTTCCGTCAATAAAATTAAGCAAAGTATCCCCAGTATCCCCAGCTACACGTGTACTTTTTTTAATACAGTGTGAGTCTTCATATGTGCACTTTATGAAGACTCACACTGTATTAAAAAAAGTACACGTGTAGCTGAAGTTGAAAATAAAGAAAAAACGGTCAAGTGAGAGTCGAACTCGCGCGTAATGGGTTCCGTACCACCATTTACTTAAATTACGAACACCAATAAAAACAATGCGTGTGCCACCAAGCGGTCACCCATTCAAAGACCGAGTAATTTAAAATGGTAATGGTTCGAGTCCGTCTCACACTTAGCCGATTTTTATTATTAGTTGTTATATTTTAGTAATCGCACTATATTCACTGTAAGTTGCAAGTTTGTACGTATTACTGTTTTTACTATAGAGCAAAAACAACAATTTTTTTTTGTATGGGGAATTATTTTAACGCCATTATAACACATTTAATGAGAAAATTTTAGGCTTCTACCTTCTGCGGTCTAAAAGATAAAGTTATTGGCCGTACAGACAGCGTAGGCTTGGTAATAGGGCTGTGTTAGCAGTCTTTCACTGTTATCAAAATGAACTTAGCTTGGGTAGTTAATGTTAATGTAAATACCACTTAGGCACCTATTTCTAATATTGGAACCATTTTCAAAGCGTTATCAAAGCTATTACGGTCAAAGTATTCAAATGCAGTTTTAATAGAGTTCTTATCCATTAAGTAGCGGTAAGTTTACTGCTGCATAATTTTTATTGCAATCATGTTATGCCCGTTAAATGTTTTGTTCTCCTTGTTTTTGTTTCGGGCACCCGCGTCGATAATATTAACAATAAACAATATGTAGCACCGTAAATACCACTTATTATAAACAAGCTTTTGCCAGTGGCTCCACCTATCTTAAATTCGGTTTGGTCAGCATGGGATTTCTACGGCAACTCCTGAATTATAGTAAAGCAATAGCTTCATGTCTTTTCTTAAGGCGCAAGCTATCAACTTACTAAATTTCATCGAAAAAGGTCCATCAGTTCGACTGTGAAAAGGTAACAGACAGAAAGAGAAACTTTTAAAATATTAGTATGGATGTTAAAGGTTGGTTGGTGTTTTAATGTTTATCAGTCAATCACGGTGAAAAATCTGATCAGATTTGAATGATATTTATTTAGAACACATATTTATAGAACATGTCCAGGATTAACACATAAAGACTTCAACGATAGCATGGGAATAGAAGAATGCGAAGCTATGCTACGTTGGGTGTCAGTCAGTCATTGGATGGGTAACTACCTACGCAGAAGTATATTTTCTAAGCTCCCTTACCGTGCTTCGAAGAGCATGTATTCATTTATGACAGCACGTCGTTAAGCAAATTACAGGCTTTTCTCGAATGAGCGGGAGCGGCAGGGATGCCGAGGTTTTCTCTAGTGACTACAGTATAGGGTTCTTCAAAAGGAAAATTATTAGATTTTTTATAGTTGGGAACGCCCAAATGATTCCTCTGGTGTTATAAGTAACCATAGGCTACGGTAACTGCTTCACGCAGCTTGCAAAAAAACAAGAGTAGGGACCTAATGTCATATATTTGGTTTATTTGACGCACAAATACTTTTGTTAGAAATATAATTCATCATGAAGCTATAATCCAAAGCTTATTTTAATCTGAAGTGCAATTATTAGTTTTTACAGTGCCTGGGCTCTTATTTTACAAAAACCACGTTTAACAAAAAATACAACTATATAAATAGGTAGGTAAACTTAAAAATTTCATCTAAATCGTTAGAGCCGTTTTCGCGATACGCAAAATTACATCAATATATAAGTAAGAGAATTGCCTTTTTTAAATGTATAAAATATTTTTACGTGTCTCTTTTCAGATTTAACGGACAAATTACGATGTTCATAAAATAACTTAAAAATGTTTTAGTGAAACGGCGTGAAATCGGGTAATTAGCGATAAGTATCGAACGAGGCATGTCCGTAGCACAAGGCGTAGCCGACGATTTTGTAATCATAACAAATACCGCGAATACGCAATAGTTTTACTTGACGTTTAAGGCTGAGAACTAAAAAGTTTGTTTCCTAAGCTACGTTTTAATTAACTTTTACTCTCTGCCGAGTGATTATCGCCCGGTAAAGTTGATGTTCAACAGGAGTTTGACAGTTAATTTCAAACTGATAGATGTGTTTTCCAACCGCATTTATGGAAGTGTAAATTATTCAACTTGACAGGTGGCAAAATTACTCTAAGCCAAAGCATTCCAAATCCACTTCTTCAACGTCCACGTCGCGTTTTCGAACGTAGCCTTAGGCTACGTTCACACGGCGACTATTCGATACGATATTTTCTCGTATACGGTTTTACCGTATACGAGACGGCCGTTCACACGGTGCGAGGTCCATTCGGTTTTTTCACGTATGCGGCCTTCGCCAAAGACATCACAAACACAACTGCCTGCTGCCTGTCCCCGCGTGAGTCTCGTATACGAGAAACCAGTTTGTCCGTGTGAACGAATCAACGTAAACATAAGCCCCACTAAGCATCGCATTCGATAAAATCGTTGCGAGAATCTCGCGTTCCCAGTGGCAAAACCATACGGTATACGGGAAAATAATATTTCTCGAATACGAGATTTTCTCACATAGATGCCGTGTGAACGATTTTCAGAGTTGCCATACAATTTTTTTTGTCACTACGATATTCGATAAAATCTCGTGTACGGTATACGAGAAAAATTGCGCCGTGTGAACGTAGCCTTAGGGTCAGCTCACACAGAGACGCGACGCGACGTGAAGCGTCTTGGTGTGAGCTGACCATTAGTGATAGCCGCGGGCTAATATTATCACTGAAATGCAATATGTAAGACAGACTTGGAGTGCAACAAATAAATCGCATGCGAATCCAATACTGTTCCTTTTGCGGCGCAACCCTAAAATCATGAGATAAAAAAACGAATCACCGTGCGCGCTAAGTCTTATGGCTAAAATATTGCTAAGTATGCCCATTATATGTACATATGTATTTTGTTGTTTTTAAGGTTGTTCTGGTTCCACAGATGATGTAGTAGAGGTTAAATATGGAAAAAGAAATAAAAAAAATTTAAACTATTTATAACATTATGTAAGTAACTAAATATGTTTAAAAAAACAGACCTTGAAAAAGAATAATCACAAAGAATTCGATCAGAACACCTATATAATACGACTACAATGAATTTTATTAAGTTATTGACTGAGATCAGAAACTTGTACAAACACCACGACATGTAAATTGAATCTTATCACATTCTCATGGTGCTAATGGCAGAGTTCTTCAAATTCAAAATTTATTTGTTAAACATAAGTATAAAAAAAGATGGTACAATTTGTTTGTGTTCTTATGTTCTGAAATACACATGTCATACAAATATTTATCATACAATATTACATATCATATAATTATTCAACATCATTAATTAGTCATAAGATCATTTACGAGAAGGTAGCGATTAACGGAGTAATAAAAAATTATTAACATTTTAGAACAATGAGAAAATTCAAAATATATGGTTGCGACAATAAGTGCAGTGAGTATGATAACTCCTTAAGAGGCTAACACAAGCTAAATATAGTAGTGTTACCTCATAGTTTTTTAAATACACAGATATAAAATTAAGGTTGTACAGAAATGTAAATTTGAATATTCTTTATTTCTTACTCTTTTCAAGAACGCGTAAAGTCTTACTTAAATTTTAGATGCAGAAAAACAAATGTAGTAGTAATATTTTGGTGTTTCTCTAAGTTAAGTAAATTTTGCCGAATGACGCTGAGATAACTTTTAGAATATTTGTTTGTCTGTACGCTCCTCAAACAAAAAGTACTGCACAATCATCAAAATATCAGAGAAATAATATGACCAGGGTGGATAGGGGGTCAAATATTACAGAAATTTGCTTGCAAAAGAGCATTTAAGAGTAAAAAAGGTAAGAAAATGTAAGTTATAAAAATTACAATTGGATTTTCATATAATAGCTAATATCAAAATACATACTTGTATCCAGCTTTCTCCAACACATCCTTGGAAGAGGAGTGACCAAAAGTAATTTCTTCACGCATTTTGTCTGCTGTCTTAAGGAACTCTCCTTTAAGGTCACTCTCCTTTTCAAAGTAGCCAATGACAACCACATCATCTTTGGCAATAAATGCTTCATAGTCCGCAACAGTAAGAAGTTCCTTGGAGCTTGGACCAACTTGTGCTCGCATAAATTTTACAATGCCATCTAAAAAAGAGTACATATAAAAAACTGGTTAGACCCAAGTGAGTTGAGAGGGTTATACATAGTGAATTTGTGTCAATAATAACTAAAAAAATTAAATATAGGCAAAATAATAGTTAAGTACAACACATTTTTTTAATTGAACATACTTGAAAAAATATCCAAACAGTTGAAAATACTAAGATGACTAATTATTTCTCGTTGTAAGAGCAATCACTCATATTGATCAATTAATGTAAGGGGAGTAATCAACACACCTAGTATAAATAGTATAGGAGGTTGAAGGGGAGGGGAGTTACCCCCATCAATAACCCCCGCTGGAGGTGCTTTGTTTTTTTTATGTTAAATGGTAAAGTTTAAAATTTTTATTGGTTAAATCTTTAAAAGCCTTAATAACTTAGGATGTGGGTATATAATATTTCTTCAATAAATTTTACTTCCGCCTTATCTTCGGCGCTGCGTGATTAGCTGCCCCTCCGCCTTTGCTTATCAAAGACTAAGGCCCTAACAGTCCCCTTCGCAGCTTCGGCGGCGACTAGCCTCAGCCGCTCCGAGTCGTGTGTGCGTGCCCCTTTGTTACAGCGGGTAGGGGCTGCTCTCCCTCCGGCTTCATAAAAATCATTTTAGGGGTAGGGAGACCAAGACCACGGCGTGTTGGGGTTGACATGGTCTTTTCTGACTTCAAGTTTTTTATAATAAATCTAGAATTCTATCTCCAAAGGGGTATCAAAGTTGTCGAAAACGGCCCGATAATATCCAAAGGTAGCACATTCACGTTAAATCAGGAGTAATGGAATGATTCAAAAACGTTTTTTTTTTTTCATATTAAAAAAGGCTTTGGCAACGAGGCTATTAGCCTAGCTATATTTATTATTTTCGCTTTGTGGCCTTTATTGTACTTTAAAGGCACAGTATTTTGCCAATGTCAACATGGTGAGCGAATTACTGTATATAATTGAATGGTTTCTTAAATTATCTTAAACCAGAATTGTTTCTTTTAAATTGAGGTTCCATATTGATTGCTATCACCTAAAACAAAGGATCCACGTCACCCATACACACACAACAACACAAAGTAATTGGAAAAGGGCATATATTAGGGGAAAGACAAATATATATTCATAAGCAACTAACTACTACAGTTCAGTGTTACATGTTTTGATATATTTTGTTAAGAGATGTATAAATGGCGTTTTTACACGGGATAAAAAGAATTGCATATTTACAGGACGTGGGATTTTGGTTGGAAGGATATCATACAAAGAAACTAGGAATTTAGGGAAGCTAAATAATATATGGTTAGGGGAACCTTCATTCAAACCACATTCACAAAGAGAGGAGTCTTTAAGAAGTTTTGTTAAGAAAACTGGGGTACAAACATGGCCCAACCTCGGACAACATATGGTAGAGGTGACAGATTTATCACTGTTTCCTGAGTGGAAAAGCCATGGTTTTGATGGAATAGATGTTTGAATTTGACCATAATATTTTCCTTTTGTTGCTCTCCACTGTCTCCATAAAGTGTTCCAGTCTGTTGCAAGTTGTTGTTTTGCAAGGCATTGCAAGTCTAGGGAGAAGATTTTGTAGTGGGTTGAAAGTCCTGTTTGAGCAGCATCCTTAGCCCATTGATCAGCCATCTCATTACCTTCTTCACCACTGTGACCAGGAACCCAGGCAAGAACCACCTCAATACCTTGGATTTGACATGCATATAATACTTTTTTATCTCAAGAATGATGGGGGATAATAGTTTGACTTTAAAAAGGTTGCATAGTAGAGCTTGGAAAAAGCTTTTTGAATCAGATAGAACTATTGATTTATTTAGTTGCTGAGATTCTATTTATAACATGGCTTCTAAAAGAGCAATAGCCTCCCCTGTAAAGACAGACCTCTTAGGGGGACTCTTGAAGCTGGGTATAATTATAAATTAAGGAATCCAAACAGCTGAACCAACATAGCTGTTTTCAGAAAGGCATCCGTAAACAAGGTTAACCAGTTTTAATATTATTTATTAAGGAATGAAGTTAATAAGTTGTTTGCTGCTGGATGGCCCTTAGTGACATCAAGATCTAATACTACTTGTGGATGATATAATAATACTTCAAACTCTGTGGCATAGAGGGGCTGTTTAGGGAACTGAGCAATTGGGTGAGGTTGGGTTAGTTTTTTTATGGCTTTCCATGAGTCTAGGGGGTTCCTTGTGGTTCCAGTTAGAACTAGATTGTAACTTATCAGAGAGAAATTGGAGGAGAATAGAGAGAGGGTGAAAGGAAAATTGGGCAATTTAAAAAAAAAAAAAATATCTGTCGGATAAAAATTATCTTTGCAATCCCAGTGATGGATCCACACATTCAAGCTGTAAGGCATTCAATGGGGAGGACTTCATAGCACAGGTGATGATACGTAGAAACTTTGACTGAATTTTATTACTTTGACGGAATAGTCAAGATGGCTATGACAATGGCATTATATAATAACTTTTGGCTGATGGGATGAGAACCCCAACACACATCGCACAGGGATCTTAAAATGTTAACTCCTTACTCGCATTTGTCAGTCACAGATTTAAAGTGTGGAGAACCTGTAAGTTTTAAGTCTAGTATGAGGCCTAGAAATTTTACTAGCTCAACTACTGGTACCAGCTCATCATTAACCTTAATATTTTTTTTCCTTCGCCCACCATAAATTTGGATAACGGGGATTGTTAGTGAGTGGGATTCTTACCGCAACTCCTTGATTATACTTAAGAATAGTTATTAAGTATCTCCTAGTCCAGGACCAAGCCCATATGTGTGCCAAGTTCCATCCCAATCCATCCAGTAGTTGAATCGTGATTGAGTATCAAACAACCAAATATCCAAACTTGCACATTTATAATATTAATGGGATTCTTGGCGATTAATGAATTTTGCCAGCCGCTCCACCTGCCCTGAATTTGGTTATAGGTGTGGGATTCTTAAGACAACTCTTTCTATACTAATGAATTTTTTTATATCAATCAATCAATCAATATCATTTATTTAGGCTACAATAATTGAGCACTTATGAATGTCTCTATCTATGCTATTGGTTTGACAGTCTATAGTGTGGAAGACCTTGTACTGAGAAGAACCAGCAAGAAACTCAGCAAGGGCATTTCTTTTCTCCTTTTCTCTTACAGCATCCAATCAAAATATTGGAAAATGCCCTCCCTATCAAAGAAGGACACTTTCCATTACAAACATAAAAAACATGAAATATAAAGCACAAGCACTACATAAAAATACTATCTAATTGCAAAATATATAAAAAGACAGTTTATGTATTCATCTCTTAGAAATAATCAATGTCTTACAGTATTGATAAACAAAACAAAAAAGTAAGACTAAATAATAAAAAAAACAAAGGAGTTTGCAAGAGCAGACCAGCCTCCACAGACGGCACCCATTCACGAGTATGATTAACTATAACTATGAACAATAGCATAGTTATAGCTATAGTTAGTTTAAGCTTGGTTATAGTTGTTATTGCCGGAAAAAATCTATACAGAAATACTAGTGCTAGGTTGGGTTTGATTATGTTTTTCATATGCGAGCGGAGTGCAGAGGAGCGAGGGCAGCCCAGAGACGGGTGTGTTTTGAACATATCAAGCAAATTTTTTTGAAAAATTCACACAAAAACGTTGTGTTTTTTAAAAATCCATACAAATAAAAAAAAATTGCTGCCGATTTCTACAGTCCATTTGGGTATAAAGGGATGCATCTTCATCCATTAAAATCATTTTTACCCAAAAATGCTGTGGTGCAGAAAAGTAAAAAATTACCAATAGTAGAAAGGGAAAATAATGATATGTTAAGTACAAACTCAATATAAGAAAGGGTAATAAAAAAAAATTATAAACACAAGTGCTTGTATGAATTGATCTGAACTTCAACACATGGTTGTTTGAGCTGCAAAGCAATGTTGTGAATATTTGTACCTTATGATCTTTACTTACTAGATTCTCTAGGTCCATTGTACTCCTGAGATAGTTCTCCTTTTCTGAATATCTTTAATGTAGGGTAGCCAGACACCGAATACTGCTCGCAAGTACTTTTACCACCTTCTGTACAGTCTACTTTAGCCAATGCCACCGGGTTCTCATCGTGTTTTAACTCGCCGGCCGCTACTGCATACTCAGGCTTTAGTCTTTTACAATGACCGCACCTATTAAATGTATAAGCAGTTTAATCTGTAGCTTCATTACGTCCTTATTCATACCATTTAAATTACGGAAGCGTAACTTACCATGGGGCGTAAAACATAACTAAGGCTGTATCATGTTGAGCTATGACAGAGGAAAAGTCAGAATCTGTAAGATCAAGTACATCTTCTTCGGCAGCTCTACATAAGTAAATTATTCCTAATAGGAAAATAGTTTTCAGTGAAACTAACATTTCGGAAATTTTACCGGCACTACACAAAAAAACAGGCGTAATTCCACACCGACTACCCACAGCTGAAAGACAATACAAGAGAAGGTGCAAAGACCGGAAAAAATAACACGTATGATAAAGCGGATGACATTTGCCGGTACAGTGTTGGCTGTTTCTGATTGGTTAGTAATGAATGCGTTCTATTTTATTTAAAATGTCGCATTCGGATTGTTGCGATCACTATGGGACTGTTATTTTAACGAGCAAAATTAGCAAATTTGGCGATCATGTTTTACATTTCGATCACGATCATTTTAGCACCAACTACCCGTTCCGTTAAGGTGCTTCTGATAATTTCAGCGGCGCTATTATAGTTTAAACGAAACGCTGTTTGCGTAATTCTTTGACAGTTCCGTGTGTGTATATTTTTGAGTATTTTATTTTAATTTTTGGTAGATAATGATAAAGAAATAGTGTTCATAATGCGAAATAAACTTTTCTTTTAAAAAAAAAACAACGTTATAACTATTTCTCTATTTTAAGTTCAAGTTCAACTTCTGCTTTTCAGTGGCTTCTATTGTGGACTAAGCCACAAAACTTTGAAAATGACTGTGGAGAGGGAGGCACGTATATATTTGTTTGGCCGGTTCACATAAGATGTTTAAGTCATTTTGAAAATCTTGTAAGTGAGAGTTTCTGGGATAGGGACCACTACCTGAAACAATATACCACCACTACATCAGACAACACCCAACATAGGTGCTCACTTCTCACAAGCCTAGGTGGGACTTTGTTTTTCCAATATGGGCATGATGTCATTATTTTAGCCAGGGAGCGTAGGCATTCAAGAAGAGGGTGAGAAGAAACTTGGGCTGTTTTAAACAAAAATCTGTTCCACAAAAACTCTCTGTGTAAGGGAGCAAGCTCCTAAGGGGGAACAGCACATTCTACCTGAAGGGCATTTGTAGGAGAGTATTTCATAGCTTCAATAATAATCCATATGCATTTACTCTGTATTTTGTTTAGCTTATCTAAGGCAGCTCTACTACAGATTCCATGAGGAAGGAACCATAGTCCAAGTGACAACGGACAAGAGCGTTGTATATGAGCTTTTGGCAATATGGATGGGAGCCCCACCAAGCGCCCGCAAGAGCTCTAATTATGTTGGCTCCTTCTTACATTTATTAGCAACATAGTTAAAATGGGGGGATCCAGTAAATTTCGAACTAAGGATTATACCTAGAAATTTTAACTTATCATCTTCTGGGACTATTTGGTCATCACATCTGATAACTATATTAGGAGTGAATCTTTAATATTGCAAAACCCTTGTAGTAAGCCTTTCCATACAAAACTAGCAGGAAGTTTATCTAGGGAGCGAATTTTAATGCATCTAGCCATTAATATGTTAGAGATAAAATATACCAGCCTCACAGGGTTGCTCAGCTATTTTCTTAAAGGATTCACTACATATTAATTAATAAATAATAAAAAACTTTGATACTGAGTTTTCTTTGAGGTGATGTCAAGGTATAAAATATATGTTAGGCATTTTAAAAGATAAGAGTTTCGAGCGGAATGACCGGCGTAATACAACGTAGTGTCCGTACATTTTTTTTCATACCACTAAGGTGGCAAACAAGCTTCCGGTTCACCTGATGATAAGGGGGCTCAGTGTCAACCCTTCAAAAGTCTAATAACTTCTTTCTTGAAGAACCCCATACTGTAGTCCTTAGAGAGAAAAAGGAAGTTTCTCTAAAAATGCGCTGTACATGACCATTTAGTTTCTAAGGTGTGAGGATGAATTCCCTGCCGATGGCGAGCGGTACGATGGTAAAAAGTAGCCGTGGGCATAATTTCGAACAATGCCTCAGAACACATCTCATTATACAAGCGGTTGTTCTACCACTTGTTTAGGGATCTGTTACTGACTTTATAGTTTAGGGCCTGACAACCCTAAGTGGCAGAATGATTACATATCTAATGTCACAGTCATAATAGAAATTTCAATACAGCTGTTTTTTTTAGTAATTAATTATCCATCATTTATAAATTCATGGGTAAAATATTTTCAACTTACTTAATGTATTTTTAACACAGTATATTAATAAAACACAAATATCAATCAATTTGCATATAATTTGGCGAAACAAGCCGTTTTCAATGCAATTATAATATAAAATATTAAATAAAATGTATATACAACTTATTCAGAACAATAATAATGAAATTGACAGTAGTAAGGTACGTGTTTTGACAATTATGTTTTGATGACGGTGTTATGAAGAAAGGAAAGTAAAAGTAGAAAACATTTCTTGTTAGAGAATAAAATTACTATAAAAACATTGAATTGTAATGGCATATGTTGAAACCAGGGTGGTAAAATGCTCCACATAATACATTATTATTACACGTGTGTTACATTTTTACGTTATGTAGATATGATAATGTAGGTAAGTATTACTTCTTATAGGATAAGATATATAAATAAAAGTCTTAAGTAAGTTTTAAAAATGAATATGAAATGCCTATAAACTGCTACCGTTTCGGATTCTAAGTGGCGTTCTAGTGAAAAGAAACGGTGAAAGGTTAAGTTTGTCAAATTAAAAGCACGTGTTAAAAGCAATTTTCGCCCAGTAAAGTTGGAAAATCAACCAATTTTGGAACGGACGTTTAATAGTTAATGTTCACACTGACAGGAGTGAATTTCAACCGTTTCTATGGCAGTGTAAAGAATTCAACTTGACACGTGGAAAATTGCTCTACTCACTTCGTAGCCGTTCATCATCCTTGTTTGAGGATGAAGCTGACTTCGTGGACATTACGGCGTCTGGAGGAGTAATTATGTAATGTAATAATTATAATTAAATATATTACATATACAGGAGCGAAGAATCTGGAAATAAAGTTTTGTATTTAATTTATAATAGAAATGCAATATTGTCAACTACGTAACGCCCCGAATTCTGTATGATTCGCCTCCTAACAAACATCATCGAATATTACTATAATAAGATTAATGGAACGCCCCGTGTACCTCTTAGCAGCAAAGTCAATATCACGACGAAGGCGAGTGTGGTAACAACCAAAGAGTTTTGGTTGAAGAGAACACGCGGAACTGGGTTTCTTACAAACTGACGCAATTGACACTTAAAAAACGCGAGAATGCGTGAAATAGCGATCCGTCGAAGCGGAAATACTACACCAGCGATAAACTTCACGCAGTGGGGCGAGTTAAAAGCTCGAAACAGTTTACCCACAGTGGGCCGAGGAGCGATGTCCCAGCCAAGAACACACAACTGAGCAGCGTTTAACACTCAGGCAGAGTTTCCGAGTACCGCGGGCAATAATCCAAGCAACGATACTCAGTAGTTGGTACTGAGGCAAAATGTTGAGATAGTAAAAAGGTTAATTGTATTTTAAATTGTCTATGATATGTCAGTTGATTTAAAAGTAAAAAAGTAGTATAAAGAAAACATATATGTCATGTATATATATTTACATTGACAATTGATAAATAAATATCTTAAAATATCCACTGCGTATCGCCTTATTTATCACCCCTCATAATAGGTCATGGGCCTGCATTTTAAAATAAAAATAGAGTAAATAATATTTACGTAAAATTAAATAAAGTATTTAAATAGTAAAAATGGCAAAATGGGGTAAATCATCAGAGGAAAATTCCTACATGACCAGGTTAGTGGATGCCGCATCATATAATGTATGGAAATTTGAAATAAAAACTCATATTTAAATCAAAAGGATTTTACGAAATAATATCGAATGTATCGAGTAATGACTAAATTAAGAAAAGTGATTGGCAAAGAAAAGATGCTCAAGCACAAGCACTTCTAATTACGTCAATAGATAAAAAACACGTGCATCATTTATTAAATTGCGAAAATGCAAAAGATATGTTCGACAATCTGTGTAGTTTGTATGATGGGTCGGAAGAACGTCACAAATGTCAGATTTTACAATAATTTTTCAATTACAAATATCAGAGTAACCAAAAAATTAATGATTCCCTGTCTGAAATAGAAAATCTTTCATTTAGACTAAAAAAACTCGGCCAAATTTTAGATTATGAAGTAATTGTTTCAAAAATGCTTAGTTCACTACCGGAACAATATTCATATTTTACGACTGCATTGGAATCTACACCATCTGACCAAAAGACACTTAAAAACTTAAAAAGTCGCCTTTTTACAGAAGAAAATAGGCTAAATAAAACTGAAAGTACTGAAATAGCTTTCAAGTTGCAGAAAGTTATGAAATTCAAGAACTGCAATCGCATGGGTGTAAAACAAAACCGTGTTCAATTTGTAAGAAGACAAACCATACTGAAGCGAATTGTTTCTTTAGAAATAATAAACAACATAAAAACAATTACAATAAAGATAAAAAAAAACCAATGACTACATATAACTATAATAATAAGTAACATACATAGTTTTTGTCTAAAAATTGCACAGAAAAAAATAGTAGCATGCGATTTATAGTTGACTCGGGTTGCTCAATTCACATGACAAATAATGAAGAGATTTTAGATGAATTTCGAGAATTTTATTCAGAAATTAGTGTCTCGAAGCATGATGAAGTCATGTTGGCACAAGGCCAAGGAAAAATAATTGGTCAAGATGCAAAAAATTCATGCATTGCAAAAAGCATTATTTGTGCCTAGCTTAACACAAAACCTAATGTGTGTAAATCAAAGAATGGTGGAGAAGTTCTATTTACGAACCAGTCTGTAGTTATTACCAAAGACTCTGAAATAATTTTAAAAGGTAAAAAGACATCAGAAGGTATCTATGCCATAGACATAGAAAAGCGGGTAGCTGATACAGATGTGTCACTCTACACAAAATGAAAAGATGACATAAATATGTGGCATATTAAAATGGGACATCCGTCAAATGAATGTTTATTAAAATTGTTAAAAGTTGCGGACGGAATTGATTTTGATGATGAAAAGTCAATATTTTAAAATGTGAAATTTGTATTATGGTGAAACAAACTAGAAAGCCATTTTATACTAGAACTAAAGCAACTAGAAAATTGGAAATAATTTACTCAGACGTGTGTAGTATTGAAGAAGTAAACGTGGGATGGTATGAAATATTTTGTAACCATACTTGATGATTATACACACTTTATAAAAATTGACTTAATAAGAAATAAACATGAAGTTTCAGAAATTTTAAAAGAATGTATAAATGAATTTGAACGAGAAAATGAAAACAACAAAGTTTAAAAGAACCAGAGTATATAGAACAGAATCAAGATAATACTGATTTGGATATGATTGAAGAGTCAAACACTCCAACCGATTCAACTGAGACTGAGCAAAACGAAATGCTAGGTTGAGGAAAAAGAAATAAACTACCGAAAAAACATCTTGATTTTGTATACTTAACATATAAAGAAGCTACAGCTGGACCAGATAAAATAAAATGGGAAAAAGCAATACAGGAAGAGATACAATCATTAAAAAAAATGAAACATGTTATTTAATAGATAAAAAACAATCTAAAAACAAAAATATTCTAACAGCAAAATGGGTTTTAACTATAAAAGATAGTGGTCGCTATAAAGCAAGATTGGTTGCTAGAGGTTGTCAGCAAATAAATACCAACACCTTAAGAACAATGTTTGCTATCGCAGCATACAAACATTATGATATTTTACAATTTGATATTGAAACTGCATTTTTGTATGGAGATTTATCGGAAGACATTTACATGAAGTTACCAGAAGGTTTTGACGAAGGATATGTAAAATTGAATAAATCTTTATATGGATTAAAGCAAGCGCCTTTGAAATGGAATAACAGGTTTACAAATTTCTTAAAGGAAAAGATATTAATGCCAGTAAAAACTGATCAATGTCTTTTTAAAAATGATTCATTAATATTATGTATTTATGTTGATGATGGATTACTTATGGGAAGTGACAAAATTGAAATGGAAAAGCTGATCAGTGAACTAAAAGAAGAACTTGAATGGCTATAGATACTGAGCCAAGCTTATTTTTGGGGATAAAGCTTACACAAGAGAAATATATAAAAAGATTAATCGAAAAATTTCGAATGGAAGAAGCTAAAAGTACTCAAGTGCCTATTAGCGTTGGAATAAAAAGTACTGTAAAAGAAAATGAAGAAGAAGACTTCAATAATAATATATATTTTCCTTACAGAGAACTTTTAGGTTCACTTTTATATGTTGCAAACAAGACACGCCCGGATATTGCATTTGCTGTAATTTTTTGTAGCAGACGAGTTGAAAAACCAAATAAGCAAGATGTAAACAATGCCAAAAGGATTTTGAGGTACTTGATGGGCACTTCAGATTCAGGTTTTCAATTTCATATTAATAACTTGCATTTAGAAGCTTACTTTGATGCGGCCTACGCTAATGATCCAGATACAAGACGCAGCACATCGGGCTATATTATATTTTTGTGAAGGACCAATTGCATGGTCTTCAAGACAGCAGCCTATAGTAGCCATGTCTTCTACTGAGGCTGAATATATTGCGGCGGCAGAATGTTGTCGTGAGTTAATTTTTCTTAAGAATCTAATTACTGAAGTGACAAACACAGAAGTTAATGCAACTTTGTATGTAGATAATCAAAGTGCAATTCATTTAATTAATAATGGTGTAGTGAATAAGAGATCGAAGCACATAGATGTGCGATATCATTACATACACGGATAAGTCAGTGAAGGATCTGTGACTGTAAAATATTGCCCATCTGAGCATCAAATTGCTGATATCCTCACAAAACCCTTAGGGACTATAAAATTTTCTTATTTTAAAAAGTCTTTTGCTGTTACTTAAATGGTTTATTTTATTTCTAATAAAAAAAATATTTAAAATTAAGGGGGCAGCAGTAAATGGTAATTTTAATTTATTTTAACTGTTTACATTCAAGGGGGCAATATGTGTTCTAATTTTGATTTTTAATAATTTAATTAAAAAGATGATTCATAAAAGAAACAACATGCGATCTATGTTATTTATTTTGAGTTAGTTACTTAGTTGTAACTTGAGTGTTACCTATATAAAACTTTTATTTATTATTGCTGATTATATTTGGGTAACATATAAGTGTATTAATTTAAATACAATTAAGGGGGCATGTTGAGATAGTAAAAAGGTTAATTGTATTTTAAACTGTCTATGATATGTCAGATGATTTAAAAGTAAGAAAGTAGTATAAAGAAAACATATATGTCATGTACATATATTTACATTGATAATTGATAAATAAATATCTTAAAATATCCACTGCGTATCGCCTTATTAATCACCCCGCATAACACAAAACACCAACACAGAACTACGCACTTGATGAGTCAACACACCACGAAGCATAGTGAGAGCACTTGACGCTCAAGAACATAACCTCACAGCACGAGAGTCGAATCGGGAACCGATGGTAATACCATAGCATTATGCTACGGGGCATGATTTTTAAGCTTTTGTGATTGCATTTGCTTTCGTGCTGTCTCTTACTGTTTTGTTGAGAAGTCTATTTGCTGTCCTGCTGTCAGTGTCACACGTTTGCTAAATTTACGAGCCATTGCACTTTAAAAAAAACGGACCCATGGTAGTACTATATTTAAACATTAATTTGATCGAGGTTCACATCAACAAATCGATTTTAAACTTTAAACATATTATGGCAACACTTCTGTTTGGCGCTCGTTGCTTCTGTCAAATAAAATCTGTCAATCGGAAAATGGCAGCGACGAGTGTTGTCGTACTCGACAGAGGTAACAATACGACTTGTACCGTAAATCTTTTCGGTTAGTACCATCAAGTAAATAATTATAAACTCAATATATTTTGTGTTTCTTTATGGCATTCTTTAAATTAAGTTTTTGTGACCTTTCGAGTTTCTAAATCACTTTTTCGACGCGCGGAAGTTTTGAAATATTTTGAAGCATACTTTAACTTTCTATAATTTGTGTTTTTTTACTAGTAACTTATTTTAAAGCTTAAGTGACCTATGCATGTTCATTATTGTACTTAGCAACAAGTTTTTTTACATCCTTGAATGGAGTAAGTCTGCTGTCTGCGGTGAGCCTGACCTTGGTTATTGAATTGTAGGAAGTAAGCAAGTTGTAGTTACTTGCTTTTAAATTGTAGGTTGGTATCTGATGTACTCACAAAAAATATTCATAAGCCAAAATCTAGACCAGATTTATTTGCCTTATGCACATTTTTTTTACTTTTACACCAATCATTTCTTCTTATAAAGAGATCATATGTTATTATTGGATACCAGTGTTAATCACCCTAAGTATTCAGTTCAGAAAGAAAGTCAGCAACAGAAAAAAAAATTGTTAAATGCTTACAGCTTCAACTAATAAAGCGGTCAGTCGAAAACTTTAAAAAATATTTGTTATTCTAAAAAGTCAGTTATTGTTTGTGGTGACTTTAATGTTGATCTTTTAAAGAGTTCCCCAACAAGAGATACATTTATTAACTTATTTACAAGTTTCGACTTAAATTATTTGGAGTTGGATTTTTATAAAGGATAAGCAGCCATCAGTTTTTGTTCAATTTGACTTTAATATAAACATTTTAGAAAATAGCTTATTAAGCACCAGATTGCTTGCCTTATTTCGGTCTTTTAATTTAAATAATATGTTTGTGAACCGACTAGAATTGCTGTATGCTGTATGTGCCACTTGCAACGACAATATATTTACTGACATAAAACCAATTCAAAATCAATAATAAGCAGTTAAGAGTCAGATCATTGCGGACAGTTAGTGGTTTTAGAAAGAAAAAATAGTATTACTAAAAAGGAAATCAAATTTATACCAATAACAGCTAAACGGGTTGAATCATTTAAATCTAACTTATTGCATAAACATCTGGATTTACTTTATAATGGCAACCCAAATGATATGTTCAATACTGTTCTTGGCATATTACTACAGAGTTTAACAAAATATTTACTAAAATTTATTTCCAGTTGCTTTAGTTTTGGTGAATGGGCTACCCCAGGTTTTTATAGAAGTAGGCGTAACTGTATGAATTATATAAAGAAAGAATATATAATAATAGCCAAATATTTAGGGAATATGTAAAAATACTCAAAAACCTTTTAAAAAGTCTGTCTTTCTGCAAAATCAATTCACCTCAGGCATAAACTAAAAAATTCAACAAATAAAATAAAAACTACATAGAAATGGTAAAGCCAGGAATTCTTGTCAGGACCTTGAGTTGATTGTAGATGATACAAGTTTAAAAACAAATTCATAGATTTAAAAATCATGCTTTGTCAAATGTAAGCCATTTCTGTATTAATAACCTACTGTGTAGTAAACAGTTTGGCTTTATGAAAAGCAGTTCTACAACTGATGCAGGAGTGGCACTATTAATAATTATATTTAACGCCTGGGAGGATTTGCATGATGCAAACACTCCAATAGTGTTTTTCGATTAACTAGCACATTTTACTGTGTCCAACATGAAAATCTCATCAGAAAGCTACATCACTATGGTATTAAAGGCAAAGCTCTCGACCTTTTGACATCCTACATGAGTAGCAGAGTACAGGAAATACATATCAACAGTGAAAGATCTCCGAAATCAACAACATTGTGAACCGGAGGGTGGGTTTAAGGTTCCAAAAAAAAAATTTCATAACTTTCAATAGTGTTTGTAAAATCCTAATTTGAATGAAACAATATGTCTTTGCCATTTTGCCATTGGATCACTGTAATCAAATAATAAAAAATTTGCACAACAATAAAACATCTCAACTAGTAACTTGTAGACTTGTTGCCATTGCTTGATAAGACAATTTTAAAGCAAATAATGAAAATTCCATGCATGAAAATGCTAATAATCTTTATAATATTTTTTATTATTTCTTAATTAATGAGTTGAGCAATTGTTTAAAGTAAAAACCTTTAGGCCAAATGATAAAATAAAATTCAAGGACTGGGCTACTGTCAGAATACACCAAAGTTGAACTAGGTTTCACAAGTTATATGAAATGAAACATGAAAACCTCAGTTCCACATTTAATATGACTATGTCAAAATGTATTCAAAGATATTTAACAAAGTGTGCAGGGTTGCAAATTGAATACATTTTAGTAATAAAATTAAAAATTCTGATTATTAAATCAAGGTTACATGGAATGTAATAAATAGTTACACAGGAAAAATTAAATCTCGTGACAATCATTATTGCCTTACTTTAGATTAAAAAATAATTGATTTAGATCTTGTTATCGCTAACTCTTTTAAGAAAAATTTTGCTGCAATGCCTATGATTAAAATTAATGCATTTAATTCCTCTCCGTTAAAATCAGAGTTACTTTTAAAATGTAATGTAAATAAATGCAAGGCCATATTTAAATTTGAGCATGTTACCTCTGAAGACATTATAGATATTTAAATCGCTAACTCAGGAAAAAACTGGTGACCTATGTTTGGCTACCATATGTTAGGCAGGGCAATATACTGGTGTTAAAAACTGTTTTTTTTAAACTAAGGCCATATTTGCTTTTTTAATTCTTAAAATATCTTCTGTCTATTTCTTGATCCTGTTTGCTAGTATCCAGTGATATCTGTTTTCCTAATTATGTGTATTCATCTACATATTCCAACGTGGTACTGTGGTTTTTAATTTTTATTATATTATAGTATAAAAAATAAATCTAATAGTAAAACTTTTTAAAAGTGAAAGTAAAAATGACCCTAATAATTTTAGACCCTCTGTTAAACATTTTGACTTAAATGGTTAACTTCATCCTCAACAGTTTGGTTTTACAAAAGGGTGTTCCACAAGTTATGCAGGTGTTGCCCTTATACAACATATATTTGATGCTTGAACAGTCAAACAATGCCATTGGTATCTTCTGTTATCTATTGAAGGCATTCAACTGCGTGCAATATGAAACTCTTATATAAAAACTTAGTCATTATGGTATTGCAGATTTGGCTCTTGAGCTTATTGAGAAGGTTCAAATCAATAAAGTAAAATCCAAATTGCTCAGAAGTAAAATTAGGAGTTCCTCAAGGTTCTCTTTTAGATCCTTTTCTTTTTTTGATGTACATGACTAGCTTTTCTTTGTGTTTCTAAGTGTTTAAAATCTATGATGCCAAATGTCAGAAAAATAGTACAAAATTATCCTTAAACGGAGAAGAAATAGAATTATTAGACTCAACAGTGTTTCTAGGTATTAAATTAGACAATAGGCTGCAGTGGAACCCTCACATCTCAGTTTTTGCAGGGAACTTAGTTCAGCTGCTTATGCAGTTACAAAAGTTAGGCAGATTACAAATGTTGATACTGCTTGCTCGGTCTACTTTAGCTATTTCCATTCTGTTATAGCATTATGCTTTAGGGTAAGGCAGCTGATATTAGTCTTTATTTTGCAAAAGAGGGCAGTACGGTCAATTTAGGAAAATTGATATTTTAACTGTTCCTTGCAAATATATCTTTGCTTGTATAATAAGAATTCAATTATTTGCTAAAAATAGTCACCTACATAGTGTTAAAAAAAAAGAAAAAGGATTAATTGTTAGTTCCTAAATGTCGTCTTCAGAAAGTATTCTTTCGCATTACAAAGTATATACTTCTACAATGCTCATCCCCGACCGACCTCGGCACGGTCATAAAACTATTGTTAGGCGGCCTCGGCACGTACTAACGGCCCCAGATGACGATCTCGCTGTCCGGATAGCGAGATTAGTCTCTACGACCTTCCCTAATAGGGCCTCCCCCCTAACACGACGCCGACGTCCCCGGGTTCGTCGGCGCCCGCAAAGATACACGAGGTATCAAAGAGTGCCGGGGCGCTTCTCGCCCCCACTCAATCGCAACCGCACCCGCGTAACTGGGAACTCCTCTCCTGGCGCTGACTCACCTTCGGGTTCGAGACTCACGCCGGTCGAAGGGACGCCCCAGAGAGCGACAACCCAAGCCGAGGCTCCTCCCGCGGGGTGCCCTGAAGCGTTTGGCGCTATATGAGCTGAGGTTCTTTCAGAGTCTCGCCCCAAAAGGCCGGTGAAGCAGTAATGGCTGCAACAACCAACTGCATAGTCATTTCAGAAAAAAAAAAACAATAAAATTTCATTTTTAAACAGAACATGTGGTTAGTTTACATCTAAATAAATTTAAAATATACGTCTAACATACTCGTAGTTTAATAAAAAAAACCTATAACAAAGTTAATATATACCTATTATACATAAATGATAAAAAAGAGTAAATAGTATAGGAAAAAATAAAAAGTTAATATTCAAGTTTACACTTCTGCCGGCACTCCCGGAGTGCAACCCGTTTTTTTTTATTTAAAAAATAAAGAAATAATTGAAGAAATGTCGAAGTTGTAAGTTTTTGTTACGGGGGCTACAGCAAAAACTAAACTCGTTGGAACATGAAATTTCCGTATATTACCTATATGTAGTTAGAACCTGGGCGGCCGTGTTTCTTGTTTTTCCAAAATCTTGTTTTGACAATAAACACAAATGTATGGGTAAACCTTAACTAAAAGCAAAAGTGCAAAACCCTATCTAAATACAAATTTCATCCAATACGTTAGGGCCATTTTCGAGATACATATGTATATACACAGGGTTAAAGGTTAAGTCGACCTATAATCCTTTAAGAGGATGTAGTTTCCATCATTTCTGACTGATTTTACTATGAAATACCGTATTCTAAACTTAACCATACTTAAGTTATATTACTTTAAAGAACTTTTAAAAAATTTGCTGTTTCTTTGTCTATTGTCCCCTTTTTTTGTGTTTTGTGTCTCTATTAAGTTTTGCTATTTTTGTGTAGTAGATTAATTGATTAATTATGCTGAACACTAAAATTGCAAGTACTTGTCAACTGAGTCGTACTAGACGAGGAACAGTAAAAAAAAGAACGAGTTGCACTCCGGTAGTGCCGGCAGAAGTGAAAACCTTTACACACGATTCGCGCTTAACACTCAAATATGTCACAAGACATGTCTTTGACATTGTCAAGAAATAATAATGTTTGTTTATTTACTTTTTTGACGTAGTATATTTGACATCGCAATCTGTCATAGAATTAAAATTCCATATCCAACCTCCCTGTGCTACTCATAATCGCGAATACTAAAAATAAAAATTATAATAGGCGTGGCATAACGGTTTACGTATTTTACAAAGACAAAGATGCACTTTGTTCAATTTCCATATTTTAAACACTTTATATACACGAATTTTACGAATACACAGCATTATGGCCACTACACAGACGGTCGAGCCATCAGCTGTCACCATCCATGGATGCGCGTAGCACGCTGTAACATGTGTAGGTATGTAACACACGACCATTCGCGCAAGCGCCCTGCGCCGCCTAAACGAAACAGCAGGCGCAGGCATAAATTTTCGCCGCGCCGTAGAAAGAGAGGGGGATACTCCCTCTCCTTCGCCGCGCCAGCTCCCTACTCTCCATCCGTCTTACGCATTTTCACGATTAGGACACGTGACCTGACGCGAGTTTATAATTTTTTACCCATACCAAAAAAAGTGCACAACGGCGCTAAAGAAGTTTTCACTTCAAAAAAGAAATAAATTGGGAAAAATTGTTATTTCTTTCTTCAATATTAGAAAATAAGTCTATGACAGTCGTGCTGCAGATGTTCGTAAAAATATCTACAGTTCCTTAGCCTTCTAACAAGGTACAACAAGCTAGGGTATTATCAGGATTCTCAGAAAAAACTTTGATGAAACGCTACTAAGTAGTATTAAAAAATAATGGTAATAGAGCGTTAAATTTATAACTTGGGTCAGAAAACGTAATAAAACAATCAAATAGATATCAAATCATGTTGAATAATCTTTTTAACTTATAGTCTACAATACATGTTCCACATGTCCGCCTCTGTTTCGTACACAAACTCGCATTCTGTGTCTAAAGCCACTTTTTACTACGCCAGCTGTTAAACCTTTTCTTATTTCGTTTGCGGCACCAATTATTTTCTGTCGCAATACATCAACATATGATATTGGATTTGGTTCATCATACACCAAACTTTTCATGTTCTCATGTTTTCATAAACCATGGGGGTCAAGTCTGGACTCCTAGCTAGCCACGGTGTTGGTCCTCTTCTTCCAATTCACTGATTCGCATAATTAGTGTCTAGTCTCTTTTTCTGTAGTGCGCAGGGCACCCGTCATGCTGAAACTACATGTCTCGAAGGAGGTTTAGTGTTATGTCATCATAATAAGTAAATCATCTGCCTATGCACCCTTGTCCAGTGCTCCATAAAAACACAGTCTGTGGCCATCCTACGTGCAATCAATTGCAAGTACATATTAGGGCTGCCCCGCAATAAAATAAGATTAAAATAAGATGTCTTTTTAAAATTTTAAAAGTCAGCCAAGTTTAATATAAATTTTAAACTTTAGGTATTTTTTTAAAAGAAAGCCAAGTTTAATGAAAGTTTAAAACTATAGGTAGGTATATATTTCACTCGTTAAACTCGAGTACCTACCAAACCAGCTGTAATCTGCACTATGATAAAATTATGCCCTGTCATAAACAGTAGTATTTCCTGTTAATATGTACATGCCTGCTTTAAGTTAATAAAAAATATGTTATGTTGTAAAATATGTTATAAAATTAAAAGTACTTATATTTTTTTTCTATTTCAGGAGCAACGGTTGTATCATGGCGGGTGAACAATCAAGAACAGTTATTCGTAAGGTGAGTATAATATTTTTAATTCAGTAAAAAATATTTAATAGCTTAAAAATAATTAATGTTGGTTTTAACAATCATTAATTGCTTCTGGAACATTTGACTAGTGATTGGGAATAATGATCAATTAAGAACGCCAACTTGTAATTTACCATTGTTTTATTTTACTCGGTAGCTTATATAGGATGTTTTTGTTTTACCTTATTTGGAATATAAACAGTTTGTTTAGTATTTGATAATTCGCTAAACAACTGGTCAAGTGAATGCACTGAGAAAAATGTACCCTGCGTTTTAGAAGGGATTCTCAACAAATCATCAGGAATACCTCACAAAAAACGACTCGGCGTCCAAACATATATGTTAACAGGAAACTGATATACTGTCATGTAAAGTAAATGATGAAACTTAAGTACTGTACGGATACCGCTAAAGCATTTTGCATGTAATTGTATCATGCATGAACTGAAGAATTATCAGGAAATAATGTTTTTATAGTAGAGGCATACCTAAAATTATTGTGTTGTATTATAGATTAAAAACCTTCAGTTCTTTTTGATGATTCATGTGGGAATCGATCGCAGGACCTCTGGTGTTATACATACCATATTTAACCGCTGAGCCAGTTGCCGAAAATTAAGGTATAGATTAAAAATAATATGAACACTTCATCACAACTGTTCCTGATAATTCTTAAGGACAGGATATATAAAATGTAGGGTTGTCTAACGTAATTCTTAAGAACGTACAACATTACGACACGGCACCATATCTTTTAAGGAATTCATTAAAATTATATGGGATAAGTTGAAATATAAGTACGTAATAGCGAATTGTCAAGACGTCATCATAAAAGTTTACCCATAATTTAACGTGACGCGGTATAATTATTTAAACTTTAAAGGCATCAAAACTACATACATACAAACGAGATAATATACAAGAATATGATAAACTATTACTATTACTGAAAAATCCGCTGTGAGACCTATAATTTATTACGATACCGATGCAATTGAACATCTTAACGACATTTTTGCATGAATCGAAATTGCCATTTTTCTCACATATTCAGGCACACTCTGACCTCTTCATACAAAGACCCCGTGATTATTGGATACTGTCACTACAAAAATTAACGACGTACATAGGTGTGCGTGATCTATACAAGCCCTGTGTTATGGTCCTGTTACCGCTCGAGCCGGTACCTCATCATAACAGAGGGGCTGTGGTCGGCGGCGCACATAGGTAGATTTGAATTATTTAGGGGGTCAAAATTTTTTTTTTGATTTGACGGCTTCTAAATGGGTTACAAATCAAGGGAGAAATATTCAAAAAAATCCCATTTCGAAATTCTATATTTTATTCAAGAAAAATAAGATAAAAAATACCTTAACATAAAAAGAAATAAAGGAATTCAAATTTCGACACTAAAAAACCAGCAAATTACTTTGTAAATACATTCTAGTTTACCCATCGTAATTTTACACACATTTATTTACAAAATCTTTAAAAAATACAATATAACATTGAAAATATAAAACTAACTTTATTTTTAGCTAGCTTTATTTATATAATAATTCGTTATATATCTGTTTTTATCATATATTTTAGACTAAATTTTGTAAAGTCAACATATATCTAAGGCTGTGTCACATTAACTATCCAAAAAATTATGATTCCTCTAGGGTCTCAGGATCAGGATTGTGCTCTGATTCATTTGGTTCAGCAGGAATTAGTAAGCCGATTGTTTCTTTTGAGAATGATTGGAGCCCGTGGTGGTAAATTTGATATAGAACTCTTGAAGCACTTCTTTTTCCATCTGTTTGTAAAATCAGTTGCGCAGCATTAAACATGGCCTCAGGGTCGACAGATCTACGAAGTTCCTCGATTTTCCTTCGCTTACTTCAGTAACTCGAGTCGGAAAATGATTTTATTAGACGACCCGGGCGTGAAGTCGTTTCAATTGGAATCTCGAAAGTGCCTGCTAACCATGGCTCATTCTTGGTAAGGAAACTATTCCTATTTTTGCCAGCTAGTAACCATCTTCTTTTCATCTCTGATTTTATAAGTGAAAATTTTTGTTTTAATTATTAATTAATAACTTTGTTTAAAATTCGGTGTCCACATAACAAACTAGAAGATAATTTTCAAAAAACTCGAATTTTTCGTCTATAGTCGATAAATTTTGGCGTTGCATTAACTCAAATAGAGATTTTTGCGTAACTACTTTAACGCCAGATGCACTAGATGGACCTAAAACAAAGAAAACTACAGTCAAACTCTGAACAACGTAGAAAAAGAATAAATACATTATTTTTCGAATTTTCCCCAAAGACCTTTGAATAAAGCTTGTACGATCATTTGCGGGTCTTAGCGGCATATTGAGACTATGGAGAATTAATTAAAATAAAGAACATGACCGGGAAGGACCCGGAAGTATATTAAAAAACCTTTTAAAATCTTCGATTTGACAAAATAATGCATAAAAAACACGTTCGAATTATTAGAAAATATGAAAAACTATATCGAAATACGAATTACTATATCACAATTAAAAGATACATACCTGAATCCATCACTGTCTCTTTGATAATAGACTCGGAAATAAAAAATATTCACTTTGCAAGGAACGTCACACAGAAAGCGCTGAGAACAGATACGTACACCGGGAGCGACGACCAAACTTCAACTACCTGTCAGTCAGGGTAAGAGGACCCTGTAGGATTAAGAAGGGTGGGGTAGTATTTCTAGAAATGTCTACTACCTGAGACAGTCATTGTTTATTAACTAGCTTGATTTTGATTTTTTCAATTTTGGCCCGCTAAATCGGCTAAATCTACCTATGTGCGGCGGTAACGCTTTTAGAGTACGTTGTCTAGAGTGGCTATACTGTATGAAGTGTTGTTGTACTGTGGCTTAGGGTGAAATTACAATCTAAAATCATAATTTATTTTGCTTAATGTGGGTTCAGTGTGCCCAGTGTGAGTTTTTACGTGAGTGTAACTCTACTATTGCGTTCGCGTATTCATTAAAAGTCCTATGCGAAAAACCGTCTCAAAACGCGTCCGCTAGAGGCGCTGCTTCATTGCCATACATGTATTTCGTTGACGCGAACGCGATAGTAGCGTTTAAAACTCACACTAGGCAAGCTGTACAGGACTATTTCCCTATATTTTTCCCTAGCAAAACTTTGAAATATATATAAAGAGAATCAATATCATCATTATATCAGCCTATTTTGGTCAAACGCTGCACATAGGCCGTCTTCATGTTGAGTACCTACCACCATTTAAGTAATTTACAAACAAACAAATAAAAACAAAAAATCGGCCAAGTGCGAGTGGGACTCGCGCACGAAGGGTTTTGTACCATTAGCTATTAAAACGGCAAAAAAATTACGTTTGTTGTATAGGAGCCACCCTTAAATATTTGGTTTATTTTAATTTCATTGTTTATTTTTAAAGTGACTATAAAACTAAATATTCACAGAATATTTTTAAATGTTATTTTGTTAAACTACCTGTTGCCGTTATCAATATCGAGCAAAATCAAGCCAAAAAATCACATTTGTTGTATGGGAGCCTCCTTAAATATTTTTATTTGATTCTATTTTTTATTATTTGTTGTTATAGCGGCAACAGAAATACATCTTCTGTGAAAATTTCAATTGTCTAACTATCACGGTTCATGAGATACAGCCTGGTGACAGACGGACGAACAGCGAAGTCTTAGTCATAGGGTTCCGCTAATTACCCATTGGGTACGGAATCCTAAAAATGTGCCGCTAAGCGGTCATCCAACCAATGACTGACCACGGCCGACGTTGCTATCTATATAACTTACAATATCGTTTCCAAAAAACAAATGTGTTACTGTTTCGCTTAATAATAGGTAGATGACGCTGTAACGGTGATTTAAGATGGTAAACGGCTGACACTGGGCTTTAACAATTTGCACTATAAATTTTTATCCCCACTTTACGTGTATGGGAGGTACCAGACATTTTAATTACAGGTAGGAATATAATTCTCACGGATGTAAAGAGACGTTTGTTGTCTCCATAAGTGTCAGACGAGTATTCTTCATTTACTTTGAGGGTTTAGAAAATAATAAATAAACAAGAATACGAAAGTCACGTTATTTTCGTTTTTTGTTTCTATCTCTGTGCCGAAAACCAGGTCCCCCGTTGTTCCGTTGCTACTTGAAAGAAAGATGAGGCATTACCTGCAGAAAAATATATTCCTAATTCTTATGTAATCCTTCTTATCACCCTCATACGTGTTGCGGCACGGCCTACCCTCAACGATTTAGGCCACAATCCACACGTGGACCCAGTGCGGATTGTGGGCTTGACATACGTCTTATTTTTACGCATGCAGGTTTCCGCACTTTGTTTTGTCTTCACCGAAAATCCAGTGGTGTAAATAGACTCATGTTAACACGACGGGCTTGAACCTCCTCCACTTGGCCACCACTGACTTATGTAATCCTAATCAAGTCAATTGGATGCTTCGTTATAGTGTTAAGGAATAGTATAATAAGATACCTAATCAATATATTTAACTATATAATACACCACTGTTGGTAGCCTTACTCTTATATTGAGGTTGACATGGGTATGTGTTTGAATTGATAGCACGGCATCTCGCCCAACTGTGATTACAACTACAACCAACAAAGTCATTGAAAATGCGATGACGAAAATAAAATATTTAAGAAATTGTAATTTTGTCAGGCAACCGTTGCTAACTGATTATCTCGACTTTGTAATTAATTCGCCTTTGACGCTACCTAGTTAAGGCCGCCTGCTTGTAATCAAATCTACATTAATTTCTCGAACCATTTCTATTTGCATACATTTGTGAGGGCAAAGGGCTGTTGAGTGCAGGATGGTGCAAGAAATTTGCACTTTAAATCTATGTCTATTATGTAGCTATAGTTATTATATAAAGCCAATGAGTAAGTATGTTTGTATGCGCTAATCTAAGTAAAAATAATTGAATTTGCGCTGGAAAGCTCGTTTAATTAGAAAGATTCTATGTTATAAAACTTCATGTTACGACCCTATGGTGCTTAGCAGTAACTTAACGCGGTTGAAATAGCTAATCCTATAAAAAAACTAAAGTATTTAAGTTTAGTCGGACTCGGGGAGTCACAATTTTACAAAATGTTACAAAAAAAATATCTGTAAATCAACATAAATTTTTAATAAGTATGGACTTATGAATCGAATCAAGAGCCCCATCTTTTTTAAGCCTGTTAAATTAAAACACAATCTTCGTGGCTTCTGTCTGTCTGAGCTCAATTTTCAACTATGATAACGTCTCCTCGAATCTGTTTGAGCTACACTCGAGTAATTCACACCTATTACAGTGTCTCCTCGAATCTGTCTGAGCTTCACTCGAGTAACTGATACCTATTACAGTGTCTCGTATCTGTCTGAGCTCCACTCGAGTAATTCACACCTATTACAGTGTCTTCTTGAATCTGTGTGAGCTCCACTCGAGTAATTCACACCTATTACAGTGTCTTCTTGAATCTGTATGGGCTTCACTCGAGTAATTCACACCTATTGCAGCGTCTCCTTGAATCAGTACGGGGTCCACTCGAGTAATTCATACCTATTACAGGGCCTCCTTGAATCTGTCTGAGGTCCACTCAAGTAATTCCTACTACCTATTACAGTCTCTTCTCAAATCTGTCTGAGGTCTACTCGAGTATTTCATACCTATTACAGTGTCTTCTAAAAACTGTCTGAGGTCCACTCGAGTAATTCGTAATTATCACTGTGTCTCCTCGAATCTGTCTGAGATTAACTCGAGTAATTTACTGCACCTATGACATCTCTCCTCGTAATAATAACGCAAAATATCTACAATACAGCATTGTAAGTACTTCCAACAAAATTTGTTTTGAACGGAATCAGTTCTTAGTATTTTTATTTAAGGCGTTTGAAATATAATATATTACTAGCTATTAGAACGAATGTGTGATTTTCTTAAACTTGCTTTTTTCTTGTTTCACTTTTCCACTAGCTAGACGTCTCATCGCAAACGGAATTATATGACGTTGAAAACCGTGACCTTTAGGTTGAGAATGTAAAACCATCTATCATTTTATTCATATTACGTAAATCGGTGACGATGATGAACACGTTGTTGGTGGTGTATAATTGATCATTCGTTCGCAAGTTAGTGTAAAATAATAAAAACTTTTCAACAAAAAAAAAAACAACCGGCTTTAAAAAGATGCTCTTAAAAGGTTAAAATAATAACTTATTTCCAAAAATTTTAAGTTGGTGTCGGTGTAGGTACCTAACAGTTTATATGATGATTTGATTTCAAGCCAGGACTTGAACCTGGCAACCCTTAGATTCCGTCCAAAGTGTCATGAAAATGTTCTCGTACTTACATAAAGTAAATCTAGTGAGATACAATAATGATGTCATCTGATTATTATCAGATTTTTACAAACATTACTACTTGTAGATTTATTTTAAAGAAGTAAAAAGCGCTACATTATACACTGGTTATTATTGTTCAGGATATTCTAGGATTAGTGTAGCTTAGACCGTGGTTTTATAACACGAAGATATCGAAAACCACCGTAAATTGTAGCCATCAGTCTGTAATGGTACAGATAGTACAATATACCTATATACATGCGTACACTACAGGAAATTATGGTTGCTAGTACGAATAAAATCATCTTATTACTTAAGAAAGAAAGTAAATAGAGTTAATGGAGTCACTTTCATGACTACAGATTATATTATAGCCATTATAGGAGAGCTTTTATGACTAACTAATGAATAAGTTTATAAAAACGTAAATTGTAATCGTGGATGCATTAGGAATTACACTTTGCTTTACTCAGTTCACTTTATGGTTTTGGTTTTGTCATTTTAGGTTTCCGTTCCCAAAGGGTAAAAAACGGGACCCTTTTACTAAGACTCGGCTGTCCGTCCGTCTGTCACCAGGCTGTATCTTATGAACCGTGATAGTTAGGCAGTTGAAATTTTCACAGATGATGAATCTCTGTTGCCGCTTTAACAAAAAATACTATAATAATAATAATAAATATTTAAGGGGGCTCCCATAGAGAAAACGTGATTTTTTTGCTTGTTTTTATAGATAATGGTACGAAAATCTTCGTGCGCGAGTTCGACTCACACTTGACAGTTTTTTTTTTTACTAACTCAAAACTTTTTAGAATTTACTTTCCTTGTCGACAATAGTTGTTGTTTTAGCATGTGAGCAAATTTGTTTTTGTTATAAGTGCCGACTTTAATTAAATCCCGAGCTAGCGAAGTAGTCTAGAGCGAGTGATTCTAATAGTAATTACTGAGCACAGTGAGCATAGGGATTGAAAGGCACGAGTTCTAAAAACTGCTATCGCATATATTAGACAAACTACTTTTCACCTCTACCAGCGTGAAAATTTTTCACCCTAAATACAATATTGAACCATAAGTTTATTATAATTTAACAAATATTGTATACTAGACTTTGCCAGCGGCTCCGCCCGCCCTAAATTCGGGTATCGGCGTGGAACTCCTTAATAAACTCTAATTAATTAATTAGTTATACCAATAAATTACTATAGCATGCTTTAGGTGCAGCAATATTTCGTTTAACTCTGTTATAGTAATACCAGCAGAAATTTTTGATTTTTTAGGGATATAAAGTAGCCTATATATGCTATTCCAGGACCAAACCTATATGTTTGCCAAGTTTTATCCCGATGCGTCCAGTGGTTAAAGCGTGATTGAGTGACGAACATCCATCCAGACATACAAACTTTCACATTTATAATATTAGTAGGATAAAAATAAATATAAAATAAATACTAATTTGAAGTTAAAAGTAAAGTTGCTGCAATTCTGCACGTTAACTGTCATCAGTTTTGAATATGTGTGCCTTAGTATGTCAAGTTTCGTTTCAATAACAGATTTTAGCACAAAATAATTATTGCCTGGGTACTGGGTTCCATAAAATATGATAACAGCACAGCCTCCTTTTGAAAGTCGCCAATTGTATCACGTTACGTCCAATATGTTCAACTTTCTGTTCCGTTTTCTATTGAACATATTGGACAATTTTCGTCCATTTTTTTTGTATTATACGCTTTGATGGTTTTACCCGAATTTTCTGGTAAAAAGATAAGTGCGGCATTCTTGTCTTACCAAGTTTTTTTTTCAGCGTCGCTTAATTATCAAAACAGTTTTTTTTTTTAAAAAAAAAGTTGATTTTCGAACTGTCAATGTCTTCGTACTCGCATTGCATGTGTCAAAAGTACATAATAGATAAATTAGTTATAGTGCAACAAACTTTTCTGACTTTGGGTGTTTCGTCGCTAGTGTCGTTGTAAATCATCATTTCATCGCATCATTTCAATATAGTGACTGGCAGTTATGATTTTTGACCATCGGGTCAGAAAAGTTTGTTGCACTAAACCTTTCATTTTAACATAAGATGAATTTGATTCAACTCGTGATTGCGCACGTACACACAAAGCGATTACAACTTGGCGTTTTGCAAAAAAAAAAAACACTCCGCAAATGGCCAACTAGCGAGGGCTGCTAATGACTTATCGTGCAGTTGTCCTCAATCCAATATTATACTCTAAAAACTAGAAAAATATATCCGTCACATTATCTTGTTTAACTTATCACAATAAATGTATAAAAATTACAATAAAATATACTTTATTAAAGTATTTTTAAATATAAAATTTATTTTATACTTTAAAGATGAGAAGAAGTAAGTTCTAAAACTGCCAAATTTGTGCCCCCTCTTTCTTAACTACTCAAACATGTATCCTTAATAATAACTAAATGATACAGTTTATGAATAAAATCTTTTGATAACAATTTTAGGAGAAATCAAAAACAATTTTAGGAGAAATCAAAAACAATTTACATGTATAAGAACCCTTTCTGAATGCGTACATACTTACTTGCCCATCTCATCTATCAGAGTCTCGCCCCAAAAAGCCCGGTGAAGCAGTAATGGCTGCAACAGCCAACTGCATTTTCAGTTCAGAAAAAAAAAAATCTCATCTATTTCTTATTTTTAATGTAGGGAAAAATATTTATAACGATAGTTTTTTCTTGAATCTTACACATAAGTATTGCTTATTAATAAGTTACTACATAATAATCACAGTCGTGTTAATATTTTTTCTCGATACCTTTTGTATCTAGATATTACATCTTAATGTCCGAAACCTAGGATTAGATTGCTATCTTTAACACTGCATGACAGACTTATTTTTCTAAATAAATAAGAAATATGTTATGCAATAGCATTTCGAATTGGTTTTGAATTGAATTCAATTTATTATTTCACAGTCACACTTTTGAAAATCCTGCAAATTTATAGGTACCTTTTTATGTTTTTTTTTCATATAAAAAACCTATTTGAGTACATCTTACAAAAATACAACCTATTTGCTGTACATCTATTTGAATCGAATTGTTCTACATATTTTAATAAATTGTTGCCAGGCAGAAGGGTACTTTTCGCATAGTAATAAAAACTGGTCGACACGCGCGGCGTGATTTAATATCCAATATGGTATACATATAAATAGTTGGTAATCTTGTAGTTTTTGCCCCTTTGTCGCCAGGCTGACGTAGAATCATAGCTTGACCCTTTTACGACAGGCGGTTTTGAAGCTACCAGTAGGGAAATTCTGTTTTGGTGTTATTTCGATATTTTTATTTATATTTTGATGTTCAGTGGTTTTATGTTGAAATAAATGTGTGTGTAGGTATGTTTGTATTGTATTGTATCTGTCACATAAGTTGAATCGTAATACCCGCTGCGCTCTAGCTTACTGATAAAGCAAACTTATATTTTAGACAAAATAGTTAGTGAAATTCTCTTGCTCCGTAATTTCACTATTTTGCAGTGCATTTTAAGGAGGGGGAGGGAGGGTATTTAGTATCTGCTGCGCATTCCAGGCATTATTTAAGCTTAGTTACAGGATCTATTTGGAATGAAATAATAGAGGTTTTTTTACATCTAGATCTGTCAGCGTCTCATCTTCATCAGGAATTTTTTCATTCAATTTTAGTCGTTTTTATATTTTTCCGCAACCGACGACAATGTGGCCAGTTTTTTTATATTATCCGTGTAAGATCCAGAAACAAATTTAAACTGAGAAACGAATACAAATTAATTTTTATTCGTATGTTAACTAGATTAATAAAGATATTTGATGTTAAAATCTGTGTTAAAGTATAGTTAGTAATTAAAGTTCGTTTAACAAAATAATGTCGAATGTTACTTTAAATGTTAAATCTAGACTTGCTTGAGGTCCAACGTTGATGACTAATTTTCAAGTTAAGCTTGCATATCAATTAGTAAATGACTAATTTTTATCAGTTCAATAAATTAACTCAAATAAACAATTAGTGATCAACTGCGAGTGAAGCTAAAGCCTTGCGGGTGGAGCGTGTAGCGGTTGACGGTAACTCTAAGCCCGCCCCTGTTCTCCGCGTCTTGTTTTTGTGCCCGTGTCTGCGGCCGCCCCAGTCTACTTTCTTTCCCTCCCTTCTCCCCCCTCTGATGACAAATGGTCCTTACCACCCCGCTCGACCGGCCGGACCGCTAATGCCCAGATAATTTTATGCCGCTCCTGATGCACGCAGCGAAATGACCGCTGAATGGACACATCATCGATCGATGTATGCGAATGTAAACGATTATGACACGCTTACCTATAATGTGATGTTAAATAATATAAGAATAAGTTTTAATATTCATCAAAATCAAGAATTAATGCTTGATCGATGTGTAAGCACAGATAACAATATATTCCCGCGTCTACACTATGAAATTACAACTTAGAAAAAACATGCAACAACGAAATACTTACATCTAGTTAGCTAGTTATGCTTGTTAAAAAATACATTTTAATAACACTTAAAAATGCCGTTTTTTTTTAAATATGCCAAAAACGTTGCCGGTAAATATATATTTTAGGGTAAACGTTATTTAGAAATGCACATCAAATGCACTTTCAATAATGCTAATTTCTAAACTCCACACAATGTGGTGCGCGAAATAGAAATTTTTCATCCCTTAGTTTATTTTAAATTTAGCCAATTTTTAACCGACTCGAAAAAAGGAGGTGGTTCTATGTTCGACGGGTATATTATTTTTATGTATGTCCACCGATTTCTCCGTCAATTGTGAACTGATATCAAAAAAAAATTCTTAAATTCGAATGATTATGCTCCTGAGGTGGTCCCATATTAATGAAGTGGATTTAAAACTCAAGTCTTGGAGAAAAAAAATAATTGATGTTAATTTGGAATTATTTTGGATTTGGAATAATTTGGTGGTGAAACACGCCTTTTATGTTGATGATTGTATAAAATGTTGTTACAAGTATGGATGTATTTAGTGTACAAGAAAAAAAAGCAATTCGTCGCTCATAAGCAAAGAATAAAAACTATTTAACAAAGAAAAACAGCCGGCTTCAAAAAGATGCACTAAAAAGGAAACAATGTTGGTGTTTATGTACCCGTTTAAAACACACTTCACTTGCATGACACCAATTTCAATCGATAATCAGATTTTTCAGACAGAAGATCAGATTTTTGGCAATAAGTAATTATTTTTACCTTTTTAGTGCATCTTTTTGAAGTCTGTTGTTTTTTTTTTAATTGTAGAAATCATACAAAATTTTCCGAAATCTTGGATCCGCCACTGCTTATTGTAGTTTAATTAAAAATACTTATTTATAGAAAAGATAAGATAGGTCGAAATTCCATGCGAGATCTCCTTTGAAACTATTGCCAACGTGGTGTCACGTAAGATGCAATTTTACGTGAGGCACTACCTTTACAGTCATGGAAAAGAAAAATCTCCCATAACCCTTCTGGAAAAAAACGGGCATATGGAAATTTGTTTTTTCACAACTAGACTATAGGTAAGTAACCTATAGGTTGTCCTGTCAGCTGGTAGTATTATAAAGATCTATTTTTAAAGTTTCGGGTGCAGAAGTTTCGGAAATAAGTAGAGGATTTACTTTCTAAAATAATTTTCAAAATAATTAACTAGGTATTTTATAATTATAAAATTGGCTGACAGACGGAAAGGCAAACAGACATACGGTTGATCCTATGGGGTTCATTGGTTTCGCACACAGGCGCTGCTAAGCGCAAGGGGCGGCATCACCCTGGAAAAACGTTATGTAATTTGTTTGAATACGTGCAGCTTTCCCTCTTCTTAAGAAGTGTGCCTTCTCAACTTGATAATAGCAATTCACTTGGCTTTTTTCAGAAAGACAATCGAGGACACAGGGGTTCCATTTTTACCTTTTTGGTCCGGAACCCCTAAAAGTAGCGATTTTGTGTAGAGCCTTTGATTCTTTGATTATATCTATTGGTAAGTATTCATAACCTTTACCGTCTTTCGCTGGCAATCCCCGTATCAAGTTAACAATTACACACCAATCAGCATAAGATACTCCTTTTCAAAGCGGCCTTGGACATTACAACGAACGCTTTTCAAACCAGCCGCACGCAATCTATCAAATCCCTTGTATCGATCGAATCAAAACAGATATTGTATCTTATTGTTTTTTTTTTAATACGGTAGCTGGCCGTTAAAATGGTGTTACATTATAGAGAACAAAAAGGGAACAAGACATGGGTAAAGAATGCCGTCACCCAGTCGCGCGACCTCTGCCGTCGGTCACACTCCATTGCCTCCGCTGAATAGCCTCGGTATCTCCCGCCTTCTATCATACATCTCGGCTTGGACTGGGATGCTGGTAACACGGACATTAACTCGACTGGTCCATATTTAAAATCCAATAACTTTGACACATTTCTTGTTAAATGCTTACAACATTCACGATTGAAATCTCTCGTTAATCGTCATGGTTATTATTATTTGAATATTATATTATAAGTAAGGCAAGATGATGAAAATATTACAATCCTCGACTTTGGAAGTTTGTTGATAATACAATGTTCCTGCTCAATGACAGATGGTTACGGATTACAATAAGGAAAATAACTGCATTTCAGGAATTACAGATTCGTGTTATATACTAATTTGCTAGACTCTTACTGTTTTTATCCTGTATTTTACCTGTTGGTGTTTATTTATGTCTATTATAAAATTGCAAAAAAAGGAAGTCGTTTATATTTGGATGAAATTGGGTAGTAATAAATAACGTAAAACTAGATTTTAACAATTTTTACAGAAGTCATAAAACAAAATAAATTACGGTAAAAGTGAACAACAGGGTCGGTCAATATATGGTCGAGAATGACCGCGTCCGTTTTCAGGAAGCGAAGAATAGCCAAGTAATCGATAGTTAAGTCTTTCAAAAATTGTTATTATTTGTATGTCTATTAATAAAAGTACTTGCAACAATTACATAAAGTCTTCAGATTGGTTATTCAGTCAGTCCCTTCCAATCAACTAAACTGTGACCACTAAACACGTGCTTGCCCCATTACTGCGACAGCGAAACCCAACACATGTCACATTATTGTTTTTTCTTTTTTTTTTTTTTTGCTTCAGTCACACTTTTTTTACGCGTCATTCAGCCAGCATCAAGTTGCCATGAAATATTAGCGAACGGCACGGCACCGCCCGTACCCCGTCAGGCGTAGATTAAACGAACCCATTTGTAATTTACTAATCCAAGCAACACCCACTTAGAATATTTATTGTCTGATTGCCTAGCCGTGATTTAGTGCAATTATCCTGTAGGTTCGCTAACTTGCCAGTGATTTATTCCCTAGATCTAAGATCTGTTTAGTGCTTATATTAGGCTTTGGGTTAGGTATGATTTGTTGTTTAAATTTATCACAATACCTATCGCAACCTTGACTTGGATGTTTATCAGATTTATCTATTCTGTGCTTTATCAAATGTGAGTTTCAGGGATTTGCGATTCAAGTCTTATATAGGTCCTTAAAATGCATAAAACCTTTTCGTTTCAGGTGCATATTTTGCAAGAAATTACCTTTATAACTTCCAATGTTAAAATTTTGAGTTTTGTATTTTAACTGTTAGTTCTAAAATCTTAAAATATTTACAACTAGCTTTTGCCCGCGGCTCCGCCCGCCCTAAATTCGGTTATCGGCGTGGAACTCCTTAATTATACTAATGAAGTTTGCTTCAGCAAGCTATGTATATAGGTGCAGCTAACGTTAGTTTAACTCTGTTATAGCTATTCCTGCGGCAACTTTTTTTCGTTGTTCGTTCTACGGAACCCTAACTTATGTAAGAGGTCGTTTATGCAAGAAATCCTTTTTTTATTTTTATATACTTGTCCCTTATTTTTGTATTAATTACCGTTACTCGTTCTATGGTGAGATTCACACTAAATTTTCAAGGAACCACCCTAAAATGTCAAAAAAAAAAAACTAAAAAAATCTCAAATAACCCTTTTAAAAATGTTAAGTAATGGATGTTGTAGGTTAAAGAATAGGTAATTATGTATTGTTATCACAACTTTATTTTTGTACTGTGTCTCGCTTTTTTTTTTTACTTTTAAATGTTAGTAATACTGATTTGATCTGGCACCGTTTTGTCATGTTATACGACTGCACAAATAGTACAGTACTAGATCCAAATTTGATATTCAAATGATTAATAGAAACCGTATATAATATCAAGCATTAAATTTGTAATAGTTGCATAAATTTGCAGAGCTATTATCATCCCACTCACATCACCACTCAGTGATTACAGATTACAAATTTTCGTCATTTCATCGCTAAGACTGTGTACTTATGTGTAATTATTCGTCTACGTACCGGATAGCACGCGATCCGGCACTAATAGTCCATATGACATCACCGGGGTGTCTACGGCCTTACATGGTAACATCAGCAACGCGTATGATCTATCGGTAGATCAGCTGACTGCTATTTATGGTCGTACTGGGTCTCCGCATGCTCACTCATTGTGGTCCATTTGAGTGTGCATACTCATGCAGGTCCATTTGTGTTTGTATACTCATTGATATCCATTTTAGGACTATTGGGTTCTGTATAATTCAAAGAAATTTAAAAATTAAATGGTACTAGTAAATTGCTTTAGTATGTGAAATTTTTAGAAAGTCACTCTAGTTTCTTATTGGGTTTTGGTTTTTACTTTTATTTTTGACATTTGTCTTCACTTATCAAATATGGATGATATAACTGTATATTATTTTACATATAGGTTATTGCATTGCAAATAAAAAACAATTAGGTATTTTATTACATTTTATAGCATAGTAATGTGGAGAGTTTTTAAAAATTTGCGAAGAAAACGTACCTAAAATCAGCGTCCAGATTTTGCCCTGAAATCTATTATCCCCGATTTCTTGTCTAAGTGGATATACCTATCGATATGACTTGAGTGAGTGACTACTGTGAATGTGACCTATTAAAATAAAGATAGGTTAACCCGAACGCAATAGCTGCCGCTGCCATAAACTCGTCGTCCGCCATGTTTGCCTATCCGGAACATACAGCACTCTTGCCAAGCATGGGGTGTTTGTGGTCGGTGTTTGGCATTCAGGTGTTTGCGGCAAACAACTAGCATGTCGATGGGGCTTTAGATTGAATTGTGCGTTGACAGTTTATCGTTACCCACCCTTATCCAGATCATCTTAAGTAGGTGCTAGCAGCTAGAAAGAATATACTATACTATAATTTCCCCGCGTCCTTGTCCGCGTGGACTTATGAAAAAAAGGAAGCTGTTAACTATTTTCACCAGTCAAAACTATCGGAATTGTCATACAAATTTTCATCCCATACTTTACCTCTTGGTGTATGATCTTTCAACAACGGTGAAACACGTTAATACTCATTTTTTGAGACAATATATCAAGGGAATGAATTTTGCGAAATCCTTTCTTTAATATTATAGCTCTAGGTCAAGAAAGGACATGCCAAATTTCTAGTTCTTAGTTTGGGCTGTGCGTGAATAAGTAAGTCAGTTTCTTCTTTTATATAAACAGATGTGTCTTAATTTGAAAACCCTAAGTATATGGCTTTGTATCTAATAAAGAAGGTAATTGAATAAAGCTGTTTGATTTTAAATATTTTTCGGTTTTATTCGTTAATATATTGACTCTATGACGGTCTAATAAAATATTATACGTATCTCATATCTAACTTTTATTGTTCTTACTAGGGGTTCGTTAGTAAAATCTTGACTTTTCATTATAGGTATAAATGCACACTATTGTTAGTGTTATGTTTTAAAATGAATTATTGAGTAAATTTAAGATGTTAGCCACAGTAGGTATCTATCTAATAAAGTACCTACCTATACATGTATCTTGTTACTATATTCAACCGCAATCACTTCTATAAATCCTTCCGACGCATTAAGACCAACACGCAAAAGTTTGTCCTTTTATATACGTATATAGACGCTTTTGATACCATTCGCATTTGGACCACTTTGCATTTGGACCAACACGCATTTGGACCATTTCGCAAAAGGACCAATATGTTTGATAACCTACTCTGTTAGGACAGAGTGGTGCAGGGGTCAACAAATCATTCGATTTGTCACCAGTAGGTCATTATTACGTAGGTACTAATATTGCGTTATAAAATTTCATTGTCTTACTTCGTGTATTCGACTCCAGAATGGTATATAAATTCCAAAATTAAAACCTTCTGTTGTATCACTTGGAAATCAAAACAACCTAACAGTTTAAGATGGGTTCGTAATCGGCTTATCCTTAGCCGCATGTTCCGGGTGGCTTGTCGTAGTTAGCAAGCGTCGGCCGCAAAGTCGCCTCGGGCTCCGGGGGCGGAGCCCCAGTCTTATTAATCGGCTGTCGGGAGCATCTGCGGACCATCGCTGACCCTCTAGTTTAACCGAGGCTGTTCGTTGTACCACTTTGTCTAGCTAGCTGTGTTGTTGCTTTAAATTTGTTTTGTTCTTTATTTTGTAGCTACATGCAAGGAGAATGTAAATAATGGATGTAGTAAATGGTACTATTGAGTAAGTTCATCTTGAATTTTTTGACGAATAGAAAAAGATAATTTGTATCATTGTTTTGTATCAGGTAATATAAAAAAATAAATTGCTCTAAGAATTAAAAGATTGTACAAACTCGTAAATTTTTGTGTCAAATCGTAAAGACAAAAGCGCGCCTTGCCCGTGGTACAGTTGTGATAGTTCGGTTAACCGGACCATCGTTGAAATTTTATACGGTAGTACAGTTGACCGGATAGTCGTTAATTTTTACTAACTGTGATACAGTCGACTAAATTGATACAATCGTACCACTACATTTTTTGAGTACAGTTGACCGGACCATTTAAAATTTGAATATTATCACTCCTTAGCCGCCGTACCTATTGACACCTAAACATATTTAGTTTATGACCATAAAATTATTTAATGATGATTCAATACATAATAATATGTTGACTATGTGATTTTATTTTCTTATAATGAGAGCTGTAGAGAGGCTGACGTCACGCGTCCTACATCGCGCTATCGAAGTTTCAGTTGCAGTTCAGTATTGCTATTTTCCGAAACGGCGGTAAAATTTAGTTTGATACAAATTTTAGTTTCTAAGAGCGGTTGCCCAAGCCGAGGTTCGTGTCTAGGACACCCTTGCGCAAACCGCCCCAACTTTTCGCTGAAGAGTGCAAGCAGCACCGCAGCAAAAGTTAGTCCGCGTGTAGTTGTAAAGGCCATGTGCGGCCAACAACAGTAGACAGTAGCTAGTCTACTGATAAAAAAAAAAAAAAAGTTAGTGGACCACGGCGGTCCCCAGGCATAACACCTCGCCTGGCAGGAGATCTCCTCTTTGCCGCCGCCCCACATTTAGTGACCCCGAGCTGAACATTGACGCACCTTCCGCAGCAGCAGCCTACTTCTTCCTACCAGGTACACGGACCGGTTTTCAACCGTACGCTTCGCATCTCAGAGCCTTCATCAGGACCTATCGCAGCACTTCAGCGCTTCCTAGTTCCTGCAGCTCCTCTCCGGCGACGCATCTGCACAGCATTCCACCACAACCTGTTGAGGATTCACACTCCAGCGTGGCATTATCTACTCGTCGCTTCTGCCGCTAACTCAGGCCAGTGTCTCGATTCAAAGGGACACACAGCCTACCATTGAAAGAGACCAAAGAGACCGAAGCGCAAGTTAGTGGACCACGGCGCTCCCCAGGCATAACATAACACCTGGCCTGGCAGGAGATCTCCTCTTTGCCGCCGCCCCACAGAGCGATGAAAACGTACAGTTATGATAATTTGGTTGACAAGAATAGTGTTCCTTAAAAACACATAAATTATTAAACTAAATAGGACTAAAACAATAAGACGCTTGAAGGAAAAAATATTTAATTTTAATTGAGTTTACAAAGATAGGTACCACAAACAAGGAAAATATAATCGTACATTTAAATAAGTAGTTTTTCAAGAGCATGCCCAACTGATATCTTTTCATCTATAATTTCTAATTGAACGTGCCGTATTGCGTCATCTCTTAATGCGTATTCACGCCTGCGTTTGTTAGGAATTTTTTAGACTTTGAATTTCAAAAGTCTAATCTGTGTTTCTTTATTGATTTTTTGTAAGACATGGAGGAGTCTTAATATATTAACAGTATTCTTATTTAAATAACGATTAATTTTCGAATTCCAGCTTTCTTCTATGTTATTTGACCGATGCCGTTCGCCAGATACGAAAATATCGGCGAAATTTACTTTGTATCCAATTTTTTATTTACTTGAAAAGAAAAAAAAAATTAATAATAAATTTTGAAAAATAAAACTTGTCATATTTACATGCTTTCTACAGCGGCCAGTACCAGACCAGTTGTCAGTGTGTAAAAAAATTTTCTTTTTCCGTGGTACAGTCAACTGGACTAAAGAAAACTTATTATATTCCCTGGTACAGTTAACTGGACAAAAGAAAATTTATTTATTCTATGGTACAGTTAACTGTACCAGGTATATATAATTTTTTCAGTTGTCCGGTCAACTGTACTACCGCATAAAATTTCAACGACGGTCCGGTTAACCGAACTATCACAATTGTACAACGGGCAAGGCGCGGACAAAAGTTAGAAAGTTTCATAAGCACATTCGTATGAGTTCCTTGCCTTCCCAACAAACAAAGTAGCGATAAAGGCAGCGGGTGCCGTATGTAACACAGTTGCGTTTTTTATACAACGCCATATAGTATCACTATTGTATAGCCATTAAAGAACCTTAGGCGATTTAGACCAGCATCAGGGATCATTCCAGGATTATCAGTGTTAAGTCAAAATCAGTAAGTAGCACTACAGGTTTTGCATTAAAGCTCTTATGGAGTTTTTCTGTGCCCTAAAATGTTTTTTGGATTGTTCTCGATTTTTAGGGTACCGTTCTCTTAAGGGTGTAAACGGAGCCCTATTTAGTAGGCTTACGCTATCTACCTGTCCGACCTTTAATGGGCTTTATCTTTGAGAGTGATCTAGGCAGAATATGGCAAATATTCTAACGATTAATGAAAAAACAAAAAAAATAAGCAGGTCTCCATATCTACAAGAAACTTGTTTTGGCTCTATCGTAATTAGCCAATTACTAGTCGAGCTCGGGTATTCTGCGGTGGTACGGAACCGTCAGTACGGTAGTTCTACTTGCACTTGGCCGGTTTTTGTTATAGATTTGCCTTACCGTATGTACGAGCCCCGCTTATGAGGGTACTCCGTCCGTGCCCCAACAGTGGGGACGTATGAAGGCTGCCAAGATAATGTACAAGCATGCGTAGATGTATTGTTTAAAATTCGTTGTAACTAATTGATTAGATTAAGATCAACGGAAGATGTCGATTAGTTTGTATACTTTAGCCTTGTAATTCATGGCCTTGTCTAAAAGTTTGACTCCTAATGAATGCAGAACTAATTATATTTTGCTGCCACTAGTGGCCAGTACAGGTTGTGCAGCCACTTTATGCATGAAAGATGTAATTTAAGTAAACCCTGTCAAGTGCGTCAAGATTTAAATCATGGTTTAGTATGCGCAAAGCTTTATGAGTTTTTTCACAAAACATTGTGCTAGTTGAGAAGGGTTTCGTATATCCGAATGTAAAAACAGAATTCTTATATAGTCATTCGTGTGTCTGTCACAGTCAATTTGCTCCGAGTCTACTAGACTGATTTAGTTCACAGAACATTAGGTAGTCTTATAAAGTTCTATGGATTTTGTTAATGTGTAAACATATGAATTTCTCCAACCCAAATAAGTACATGACGTTTTTTAAACGGGCTCAGGACGCGAGTTTTGCAGTTTGTATCGATGCAAACGCAAATAAAACGCGCTTCAAACGCGCGTTTGTATCGATACAAATGTGCGCTTTAAACGCACGTAAGATCGATAAAAACGCTCGGTAACAGCAAAGGACACAACGCTGAGCGTCTTCATCGCGTTCAACGCGCGTCGTCACCGCAATAAACCCGTGAGAAAAGGCTCCCAAATGTAAGTCACTTTTAAAGGAAAATTAGGAAATTAAAAAAAAAAATTGTTTACCGTGTGATCACATTAAATAAAAGACCATTTGAGGGTCTCGAAAATGTCCTCTTATCTTCGAAAATTCTGAAAAAAATACAAAAAATGAATTGTTACCTTTCTTACTTACGATCTTTACAGCGTAATTACACGGTAACAGTTTCGTGATTGAGGATTTAACTTTATTGCTCGCATGTTTTTCCTAGTAAATTGAATAGTGTAACTTTATTGTTCACGGTGTTTGTCCTAGTAAACTGAGGATTTAACTTTATTGATAACGTGTTCTTCCTAGTTAAATGAAGATTGTCAAGTTATTGCTCACGGTGTTCTTCCTAGTCAAATGAAGAGTGTAAATTTATTGCTCACAGGGTTCTTCCTAGTAAAATGAAAACAGTAACTTTATTGCTCACGGTGTTCTTCCTAGTAAAATAAAGAGTGTAACTTTATTGCTCACGGTGTTCTTCCTAGTAAAATGAAGAGTGTAACTTTATTGCTCACGGTGTTCTTCCTAGTAAAATAAAGAGTGTAACTTTATTGCTCATGGTGTTCTTCCTAGTAAAATGAAGAGTGTAACTTTATTGCTCACGGTGTTCTTCCTAGTAAAATGAATAGTGTAACTTTATTGCTCATGGTGTTCTTCCTAGTGAAATGAATAGTGTAACTTTATTGCTCACGGTGTTCTTCCTAGTGAAATGAATAGTGTAACTTTATTGCTCACGGTGTTCTTCCTAGTGAAATGAATAGTGTAACTTTATTGCTCACGGTGTTCTTCCTAGTGAAATGAATAGTGTAACTTTATTGCTCATGGTGTTCTTCCTGATAAAGTATATAGATAATATGTAGATAGGTATTTTGCGTAAATATTTGAATCAAATAGTTACTGTTATGGTATACTTATGTGAACTAGTTTATTTACGCGACTTCGTCCGCGTTGACTTTTGAAAAAAAAGGACTTAACTGCTCATGGTTTTACCTACCAAAATATCGAAATTCTTATACATATGACATTATGTAGGATATATTTAAATAAAAAGCAGTAAATTGAAATATTTCGACTATATTTTATAGTCGTCATAATATAATAGAAATATATCAATCAAATTACTGTTTTTTTTTTTATTTAAATACCTATACTTAACCTTATATAATATCATAAGCGTAATAATTAAACAGAGAAAAACTGGATTATAATAATATGATATAAAAAGGAAGTATTATACAAATTTTAATATTTTATCTTGCCCACTAGCGAATAATTGTCCAAAAACGGTAAAACACGTCTTTTTAAATTAGTTTTCCACTTTAAGGCCAAACACCAATTCTTATGCATTGCATGCAGCCTTAAAAATTATAGATTTCCATTCAAAACCCTGTGGGGGGGGGGAGAGAATTTTTCAAAAACTCTTTTTCGTGCTTGCCTACCTTATAAACAGAAAACCTATGTGCAAAATTTCAAGCCTCTAGACTCTGTAGTTTAAGCTTTGTGTCGGTATATATCATTATTCTTTTATATACAGGGTGGAAAAGAAAGTCCATGGTTGGACCGAAAGTAAGTACCTACCCTAAATATTGATCTAAGCAAATTTTACTAAAAGGAAACGTCCCTTTATTTTCTCAATTATGTTAAACTGCATTCAATGATTTTTGGATGAATCTCTTTGAGCCAGGAATCGAACCGGTGTAATAAAAAAAAAATCTATTTTTATTTTATTGGTTTTTATGATATCGATTAATTAAAAGTTATCATAATAATCAATTTCTTTTTATTCTTCTATTATATTATTGAAATTATATCTCTAAAAATAAAAAATAAAACAGTCAAGTGTCTTCCACGCATTATGTTAGGGTTCTGTATATTAGCATTAGCTAAGTGAATTTGATTTTCTTATATATAAATTACTTAAATATATAAGCATAGCAACTAGACAAAGGCGCTATAACGTGCTAACAAAGTTGAACGGAAAATTAAATTCACTTAGCTATTGCACGGTTAATTGATTTATTTAAGTATTTAACGGTGCATGATTAGTCCACTTTTTCTGATTAATGTTATAACAAGGTTATACTTAATTCTTTATTATAATTTGAATTGAGTTTAGTTGCATTAACAAATTATACATTGCCTCAATACAATAAATCTAAAGAGTGTTACGTAATATTTAAGTAGGTATTTTTATGTGATTCATGTGTGTGTGTATGTGTGTATATGAATCAGGAAGTGGATAGAAGTACATGAGTCAGTCACGGACAGGTCGATCATCTGTTAGAAGAGGAAGGTAAATAATTTTCGGCATGTAATTTGTATTTTTAATCTTCCGTTGAAAATAACACTATATATTTATGTTAGAACTAAATGAAATACCTATACTAAGTGCACTGCGTTTTTTTTTGTTAAGGTCGGTAATAGACAAATTGCTCGTGACCCAGTTATATGGGAAACTATATGCATAGCTAAGCAACGTAGGGCGTGGCCGGTCATTGGATGGGTGATCGCTTGGTAACACTTTCCTGAGCTCAGTGCTTCGTGAAAACGTTGGTCCTGGCTGTTTCATATGACGGCATTCAAGTCAGAGTTCTTATGGGGTGCACAAACTTGACAGTCTCGTTTAGTTAAGAATGAGACTGATTTTTTTTTTCTGTAAAAACTAAGCCCTTATCTAGCTTACAGACAAGGAATTGGTAAATAAAATGGATGCGGCCGAAAACTGAAAGCTTAGTTTACAAAAAGACGGACAATGACTGTGTTACAACACCAAAAATTGCAAGAATGCCAAAAAATTTAATCTTGCAAAATGGATGTTATAAAAGGATCATCATAATTTATTTATTTATTTATAATGAATCTGATTGTTAACAGGTTAACCTTAATAATAATCAATAATTGATAATATGTTTTTACTTTTTGGGCGGTTTTTTTTACGCAGTCGGGTATGAAGATTTTTCAGTTATCGCCTGTTTTAATCCAATTTTATTGTATTCCTTAGCCTCTTTGGCTGTGATCGATTTCTTAAGTCTCTGCATGTGTACCTTTCTATCAGCACGAGCATTGTGCACCGATAAGTATCACGAAATGCCTAATGCAGTCTATGAGTCGAGTAGCCACCTACGTTGGTTCCGGTAGAACCCTTTCATTGACGGCGGCCCCGCTGGTCTCCACGTTGAAGGTTATCGCAACCTCTAAGCTGCATGCAACCGAACGCCTTCCGCATCGTGCTGGTACCTACTTAGCTCATTCACGTATCAATTTTAGTAGAGATGGCCGTAGATCTGCTTACATGTATCATTTGTATGATTAATGACGTAATATCCCAAAGAGTAGGTAATGCTCCGAAAAAAGTATCAAGGAATAAATGAAACGCATGTTTTTTTTTTGTTTGAAACCCTTAAATTTAGTAGATTTAAAAAAACTAATTGGATAATAGAGTAAATAACATAAAAATTGGTCGTTTTTGTTATTGCGGCCAATAATTTATGGTTGCGGCGCGGCAAAAGTTTTAGGCGTGACATCGTTTAAAAAAAATTTAGTTATGGCATTTAGCAAAATAGTAGGTTTAAAAAAACCTAATTGGATTATAGAATAAATAAAATTAAAATTGGTCGTTTTTGTCATTGCGGCCAATGATTTATAGCTGCGGCGAATAGTCGTTTAAAAAAATATAGTTATGGCATTTAGCAAAATAGTATGAAAATCCAGTTCATTTTAACACTTATCTTCAGTTTGCAGAAAACTAAAAAAAAAAAATGTTTCGTAAAATAAACCTATCAAACACAAAAACTGCAAGCAAGAATGACTCTTGGTCATTTCAATTTCATTGCACATACTGTCCGATCATTTAAATTTTATTTTTGTTATTAATAACTTGATGATACACAAGTATTAATGTCATACAGCTTTTTCTGCAGCTACTTATAGCGCTTAATGATACCCGTACGTACAGGTGTATATTAAAATATCTAATTTTGCCATTAACTGGTCGTCCTTTAATGTGCCAAGTGCCAGTACCCAGTAGCAGATAAATATGTAAGTATATCTTCGGCAGGTTTCGTAAAACTTGTTTGTGTCTTCGATGTCGAACCAATAATGATCGATCCATTGTGGTGGGCTGTGGCCAAATTTTTGGTTTTTAGAATCAAAGTAACAATTTATTTTTAATAAGTTTTTAAGATAAACCTCTGCTTTAAAAATACCTCTAGCTTGAAAATAAATTTCTGGCATAAAAATTGATAAAAGTAACATTTTCAAAACTATACAATATATTTTATACAAGCGGCAATGCAATAATATGTGCGAATGTGAGTACTATATTATTGTTTAACGTTTCATTGACAAAACTAGAAAATAAGGAACACTTATTGGTTCAATTTGATCTAATCGGAAATGGTATTATCAAAATAAAAAATAAAAAACTTGGTCATGTTATGGGTCATCAAACGAAAGTATATGATGATAGGGAGTAGGTGTAAAAAAACATCATTTTCCGTATTATCTGAGGAATTAATCCTTCATAAATATTTTTATAAATGTAAATATAATTAAAATAAAAAAAAACTTTCTTCATTAAATACAATGTTATAAAAAATAATAATGTTAAAATGTTTTATTTTTTTAGATTAAACACTAAACTAACAAAATAGAAAACGTGTATGCTTACACTGCTGAGTATCTTGCCGACTCTTCTCAGTAAACATTGTGAACTGGAAGCAGAACAATAACAATATTTGACGATAACTTTATTTAAATAGGCCCATTTAAATTTTTTTTTTTTGTATATTTTATTATCAGTGCAAATGCCAATGGTACGAGACCAAAACTAGACGGACCACGTTCGTCTTCTTGCAGTCAAGCAGCACCATTTTTTGCATTATTATTGGTTTAATGCAATTAGTAGGTGCGAGGGGAGCTTATCAGTAAAATGTCTATAGTAATTTCCTCGACTTAAATTGTAAGTTAATAGTGTGATTTTTATTCATTATGCATACGGAGTAGATTAAAGTTACCCGATTATGTTATTTTTTCTTTGTTTTTGTAATATCTTGGCAACACGGCGTGGAGTGCGCACTTTAATTAATTTCCATTCATGGACATAACGGGTTACTCGTCCGGTTATAAATTAAATTACTGCCTTAAGGTGATGTCTTATTAAAGTTTTCGTTATTTTATGAACACTTTTATTAGTATAAGAAAAAAGCGGTGAAAAGGAAGTCGGACTCGCGAGGGTTCCGTTTGTATACAAACATGCAATCTATACATTGTCTCAAAAATTTAATAAAATTGGAATAAATAAAAATAAGTTTTGTCGTCGTATTCAAAGGGGTTTTTCTCCATTAAAGATCCTATTTAAAGGGCTTTTTCTCCATTTTCTAATAACTTAATTTTTTTTACGTATTTGCAGGCAAGGAAGTTCTAAACCTTTTAAGTCGAAATGTTAGTTTCCGAGAAAGACATCCGTGACATACATACAGACACCGAGATGTCTCATTGTAAGGGTTTCTTTTACCATTTTGGTACGTAACCTTAGAAAGCTCTAAATAAATGTAGGTTAGCAAATACGGCAAGTAAGTGAGTTGCCTATTCATCCTTACGAACCTTAAAAAAAAAAAATCCAAAAGATTTTTACTATTGTTTTATCCATACTTATATTATAAATGCGAAAGGTGTCTGTCTGTCTGTTACCAATTCCTGCTTAAACCGATGTACTGATTTAGATCAAATTTGGCATAGGGATAGTTTGACTACGGGAGAAGGACATAGGCTTCTTGAAAATGTCAAGTGTGAGTCGGTTTTTTTTCTATAATTGAGGAATTGCCGTTGAAATCCTACACCGATAACCGAATTTAGGGCAGGGCAAATTGGGCATGCAGATAGTTTGAGTCCCGGGAAAGAACATAGACTACTTGAAAACGTCAAGAGTGAGTCTTTTTTTTTTTCTATAACTGAGGATTTGCTGTTGAAATCCTTCTTTGATAACCGAATTTAGGGCCGGGCAAAAGTTAGTTTTAAATAAATACTAACAGTTTCCCGTTGTTCCACCTGCTGCCCAGGTGCTTCTAATCTGCTGATAGTTTAAGGCAAATCAAGCCCATAGGTACAGATAAAAACTTATCTTTCAGCACTCAATAAAGGCTGTGTGGTGCATCTACCCAGGGATTCTTCATTCAAATAATGTAATGTTATAAAATAAAATAAATAAGCCATTCTTTTTGCCCCAAGAGTAAAGAATGAAAAAAAAAATCGGCCATGTGCGAGTTAGACCCGCGAAACGTGGACTCCGCACCACCATTTACGCAATTTACGAACACAAACAAAAACCAAAAAGTGTGCCGCCAAGCGGTCACCAATCCAATGACTTACCAAGCCCGACGTTGCTTAACTTTGAATATCGTTGTATGTGGGGCGGTTTTTCTTAATAAACTAGACTATTTTTGCTAGCTGGCCCTAATTGGGAATTTAAGATGGTAACGGGCACGTCTCGCACATGACCGGTTTTTATTATTTGTTGTTATATTTTAGAGTTTAGACTGTAGTCACTGCAAGTTTGAAGGTGGTATGTATTACTGTCTTAACGATAGAGCAAAAACAACGAAAACGTGTTTCTTTTATATGGGGACCCCCCTTAAATTTTTACTTTTTTTTAAATAACATTTTATTATTTGTTAGGTAATTAAAATATAATAAATTAATTAAATTAAGATAATTATTACACAAGTTCTGTGAACAGGGTTCTTCCTACTTCGACCTAAAATATAGAGCCCTTAAATGGTCGGACAGACAGTGTAGCTTTGTAATAGGGCTCCGTTGGCACCCTTTCAAATCAAAATCTAATAGCTCCTTAATCAAGTAGATTTTTTAAAAACACTTTTGAATCATCAAATTTCCTAATTAATTATGGCTTTACCACCGGTTCGGAAGGTTGTATCTACTGAGAGAACCAGCTAGAAACTCAGCAGTTACTCTTTTCAAAATATTAAGTATAACTAAAACCCTCAGACGTCAGACTACTATAATATAGGGATTTCATCATCTTTCTGATTTAATTATATTACAATTATATGAAGCAGCCTGCAAAGTTACTGAGGGGAACCCAAGGATCTCTATCCTCCATATATTTGGTACGGAACCCTAAAAAGCAGTCCTCCTAATGTTTAATTTATGTTTTATTATGCTTGGAGGTGTGATATATGACTAGGTCATTATTAGTTTTTTCCCTATCGATAGCTTATTCATGTATTTGCAAATCATTTAAGCTTTAAATGTTACTTTGAGTCTATATTTTATATAAAATTCGTTATCAGATAAATTTTATCTGATATCGATTTAAATTGGGAAAATCCATTATTTACGAGGACAGAAATTAATTGCGGTGTTTTTAATAGATTGATTTATACTGATTCTTAAAAGTTGATTGCAAATTTTAAATTCAAATAAATTCTTATTCTAATAAAATAATATTCACTGCCGCCTTAAGCCACGTTCACATGCAGCGACGGCAAACCGAAAGATTTTCGATCAGGGCGAGTCAAGTATGAGATAGTTTGAAAGAAACATTGTATATTAAGTATTTAAGGCCTTCATACAAATTTTTAAGGTAATTTTATGATTATGGCTATGTTCTCATATGGCAGCAGTCTTTAGGCCAAGTCACAGGCCTGATGGAGCCTAAACCTAAGGCTAAGCTTTCAAACTCTTACGGTTGAGTTGCCATTTCTTGAAAACGTCTGCCAATCCACACTGAAACAGAATGTTGGACTATAGCTCTTAAGCCCCGCCCTTTGTGTTAACACGTACAACGGCTCAGCCAACTATAGTCGCCGTCGAGAACTTGCATTCTTTACATATACTACGTGACCTTAATATTATAAGTGGTCGTTTAAAAATAATATGAAATGGTCAAGTTCAATATTATTGCCAGCTCTTCTGGGGATGCGCCTACTGTTCTCTCGAAAGCGGTTCTCGTCGACAACAATGTTGAGAAAGATGACGGCCGTCATATTCGATCAATAATTTATGAAAGTGGGAACAATAGCCTGAGAGTGCACCGAGAAACTGTCGCGGCGCGCGGCAGTTTTTGCGCAATACCGTGATTCAGACGAGTTGGCGCGCTGCGCCTGCCTGCGCTGGTACCTACATAACGGATTAGTGGTTGCATTAGGCCGCAGCTTGTTACTGGCTATTGTTCACTATGGCTTACTTCACAGCTCTGTTGGATTCTTACCATCATCACCTGTATTAGGCTTGAAACACACTGTTTGCGGGATGGAAGCTTGAAGTATGCGATGTGACATTTTTATTGTTAAATTGCGGGCTCAAGTCGCAGTTTCCGTACAAACGTAGTTGATCAATAATTTTGGATTGGACCCGATATTCTTAATCCTATTTTTTATTCACAATTTACTATTAACTAAGTAAATTGGTATATTAGAATTTCTATGTCTGTCTTTTTTTAAAAAAATATCGAAATTAAAATTATGACGAATATACAGCTATACGTCCTATAGACCTATAGTCGGTGGTGGCCTAGAGGTTTCGATTTCACGTCCCGAGGGGCGGAGATTTGATTTGAGCCCGGTGTGTACCAATGAGTCTTTTTCTTAATTTCTTAAGTACAGTCACAGACCATGAGCCAATAACACAAATGCAACCGATATCATTGTTATCGTGTCGGTGTCGTTCTCGCCTAATTCGAAACCAGCAATTCACTTATGCAACCAATTGTACATTGATTATTCAATTAGTTAGCTTTTCAGTGAAAAAAACATCGTGAGAAAATCTGCATATGTCAAAAAAAAAAGTGTCTTAGGTATCTGAGGTCGGCAATCCCCACTAGGCCCGGGCGTGGACTATTGCCTAAATCGCCCTCGGTGTGGGTAGGCTGTGCCCTAACTGTAAGGAAGTATAAGTATGAAGCTGGTAAGGATAATACGCCTATAACGATCAGTTTTTATCCTCTTCCTTCAGACAAATAAGACAATAATTGTTTTTTATTTACATCAAAAATATGTGTATTTTTATATTTATGTGTGTATTTATATATGTAAATAACAAACCAATGTCAATCAGGCTATTTTATTTTTCAGCCCTTTGCACCTGTTCTGGCCGCATTGTGTTCCAAGCCTTAACACCCGTGAAACTGCCTGCGCGTAACCGCTTCTTTGTTTTCGAAAAAGTAAAAAATAAAATAATCTTTACATTTAAATAGAACTTACTAGATAGAAAATCTACGAAATGACGAACACAAACTGTACATAGTACCTAAGTATTTAGTATATTGATAATGAAATGAAGTATTAAGATTATTTTATACAGAGGAATTGAAAAGATGCTCTACCGAGTACTACGCGAGTCCGAATGGCATTCAACCGGTAATGTACGCAAACGTAGTCACGGGCGTCAGCTAGCGCTTTTATCTGTGGCTAGTAGTTTAAAAAAAATATTTAGCATCCCTAACCGGAACTGGTTTCTGAAATCACCTGTACAGCAAAAAGTAGTTTCGATCGTCAATAGTTGTCCGGTGAACGTTTATTTCGGAATTTATCAGGAATTTCTAATTAAAACTTATCTTGTTTCACAGTTTCGATTCAATAGCGGAACTTCGTAAATTGGTCCGAAATTAATACCAACGATTAAATACTAAACGAAAATAAATTAAATGTAAAATATCGGCATGGGCAACTTAAATATAATATTTTTTGTACTTTTACATACAGCGCCATAATCCAAAGCTAAGCAAAGCTTGTACTATGGATACCTGACAACGGATACAAATACTCAGATTCTCGACAAACACAAATAAAAATGTGTGTCCTGTGCGGAAATCGAACACACGTCTCTAGTTCAGCAGGCATGTCATTAAACACTGAGCCACAGACTCTTTTAGTATATATTGGTAAGGTGATGTGGCGCAACTTTTTCGGAAGTGAGTAGTAGGCTAGTTTTGTCGTTGTCAGTAATTGTAAAAATTTGAAGGTTAATTGGTGTGACATAATTACTCTATATCTATAAAAGAGTAAACTGACTATATATCAACGCACAGCCCAAACTACTGGATCTAGAGACTTAAAATTTTGATTACGTAGGTAGGTGAGTATTAAGAAAGGATATTGCAAAAATCATCCCCTAAAGCTGTAGAATAGGTGTTGAAAGTCTGTATGGAAATCAGTAATTTTTGAAGCGAAATGCATAAAACTGTTATTTGGTGTGGTGGTCTCTAGAGGCTTTAAATTTAGTACAAAGTTTTCTGCAATGACATAGGAGAAGATAAGTCTGGAATCCTAAGACACTGTATCAAAAGAAGTGTTGCGGTGATGGGCTCACCACTTGTTACGCAGGACTAAAGTGGTTGGTTAACCAAGGCTGTCCCCCACAATATGATGTTGATGTGTAACGAGGCAACTGGTTACCCCCTTTTGGGGACTACGACCGTGTAGAACTGTAAATAGAAAAGTGAAGTCCTTGTGTTCCAAAATAAATTATTACAGTTACCGAACTGACTTTACCTGCAGGATAGGATCAAAGAATTTATAGTGAGATAATATGTTTGAACTGAATTTTAGATAGAGCTTAGCTGTTATTGTATTTCAAAAAAAACTTTTATTTTTTATTGATATTCAAGTTCCGATTTTAATTGTGTATTTTAGGGTTCCACAGCTAAGTGGTAAGAATGGAACCATTATAGTTTTGGTGTATAAGCAGCAAACTGTATTATAATTACATTGTATATCTCTATAATGATATATGATTCAATTGTTGCTTCATAGTATTTATATCCTATCTTAATGATCTATTTATTTTAATCCCGATCGATCAATTGTACAATCCACAACCTGGACGGATGATACCCCTTCGCTGACCTCGGCACGGTCGAAAAACTATTGTTAGGCGTATACCTCGCCCCAGACGACGATCTCGCTGTCCGAATAGCGAGACTTGTCTCAACGACCTCCCCTAATAGAGCCTCCCCCCTAATACGACGCCGACGTTCCCGGTTTCGTCGGCGAACTCACGGATACACGAGGTATCAAAGAGTGCCGGGGCGCCTCTCGCCGCCACTCACTCGTAATCGCAACCGCGTAACGGGGAACGTGTGACTCACCTTCGGGTTCCAGGCTCACGCTGGTCGAAGGGACGACCACAAGAGCGACAACCCAACGTGGGGGGCTCTTTGTGCTGAGCCTCCCCCAAGGTCTCGCCCCAAAAGCCCGGTGGAGCAGTAATGCTACTGCATCAGCCAACTGCATAGTCAGTCAGAAAAAAAAAAAAAAACATTTTAATACATACAAAATTCTATCGGTCTGATAACGAAGTTGGCTAAAACTTAAAGCATAAGCCACTTGGTTGCTAGCTTCATTTTTTTCTTAAACAAATTTCCGTTTCTATTTCAATCAATCCTATTTTCAGAAGGATGATTTTTGAATGAGAATGTAGCAAAATTTAAGCAAGATAATTGTAACATTATAAATGAGGTGAATATGTTTGTACTTCCTTCACGTCACAACGGAGTATGTATACAATATTTTTTGCACATTGCACATTTTTTGAAGGGCATACGTTTTTTATAACTTAATCATCGAAAGTCTCATATCCCAATACATAATTTTTATGTCACTAAATTCCTTAACGGCTGAATAGTTTAGATTCACAATTGGTCCATATGCCGGGTAGCGCTGCTATCGGGTTCTATATATATAAATGTATATTTTTTTAACAAAGAAGAACGAAGAGGGGAAAACTACGGCTTAAAATAAATAACGTAACGTAACAAAAGCTACTGCACTTTATATAAATTAGGTAAGTAGTTTAAAGAAGAGCAAAACTATGTGACTTTAACTACCATGTTGTCCGTGTTTGACAGTTAAAGTCTGGGCTATTATTGCATAATAAGTCAAAATAATAAAATATGATGCAGTAAAAACAGTATATTATAATATCGATGAAAGAATTGTATCTGAAAACTGTGTAACATGAGGGTTTACCTTGGCCACATTGTTACACACGATTCACCATTACTCATTACACATCCAACTCACGTCGAAAGAAGATCAATTTTAGCGGTCGCATTCCAATGCGAACGGGACCCGATGCAAAAAGAACCCTTATATTATAAATGCATCAGTGGACAGGTCGCAACGACAAAAACTCAACGCAAGCAAGCCACGTATAAATAAATTATTTATACCATTTTTAGCGTTTCGTGGCTGGTGACGCGGCTGGACGACCGACACGACGTAGTCAGTGGGCTTTAAGCTGCTGCATAGGTAGGGTTGCCAACCATACTGTTAAAAACAATATTATACTTTATTTGACTGTTACGTTTCATTGTTTAATGTTTTAAAAAGTATCCAAAATTCTGTTTACGACAAAGTTTTAATTATAAACACATTTAGCCTCTTTCTGATGAAATAGCTTGATTTCAGGAATCGATATTTTAAAAGCTTTACTAAAAAATAGCTTTTCAATACTCTTCATATACATATTGAAATTTTGATTTGCATTATTCCTAGGTTTAACTTAATAAAAGGTAATTAAATATTGAATATTCCGTAAATACTGTTGAAATCCTTCCTCTGACCTTATTATACAATATTTTTTGTAAAAATAGGCAACCCTATGCATAGGACACTTTAATGTTCTAAGGTTAATGCACTTGAAAAAAACATGGTGTCTACATTGACTGCACTATTTTTTAGTTTTTCTTATGAGGAAAATAAATCTTTCAATCATTTGAGGTTCTAAGTTAAGAGTTAAGTTCCAGTTTTTGTTAAAATATTGTAGATTTAAGCCCTTATTGTATTATAAAAGAATCATTTTAGAATTTTACTCTGTAGCTATCCTGATTTTTTAAACTTATACATGTCTGAACAATTAATGTGTCTAAGTACTGATCTACGTACCAACGGTTTTAATTGATATGGTCAAATATGGAAAGCAATATTTGAATGTCAAGATAATAATTAGATAACACGTCTATGTCAACCTGCTACCCTTTACGATGTCTATAAATGGAGACACCCTTGGCATACCATGCTCCATTGAAGATATTGTCTATGGCCAATTATCTTTTTTTGAAGTTAATGTAATTTATTCTACTTAGAAACTGTCCAAGTGCCAGTGGGACTTGTGCATAAAGGGTTCCGTTGGTCATTGCTTCAGCCGGAAGACGACCACTGTTGAACGTAGGCCTCCCCCATATGTCTACGCAACGGCCGTTTAACATGTCATTTGTACACCTGGTAGTAGGCTGTCCCACGTTGCGTCTACCGATCTTTGGACGCCATTCTTGAACCCTTGTTCCCTATCTTGCCTGCCCATTGCCACCAAAGCTTGCTAACTGTTTAAGTTATGTCTGTGTTTTTAGTTATTTGGTGAAATTCTGAGCAACTCTGAGCTTATTTAAGAGGCCAACAGTTAGAGACCATGTTACCATCACTGGCAACACACATAGGTATACTTTTACTTTTGTCTTAAGGCCCTGAGGTAATTTGGACTAAAAGATGTTGCTTAACTTCCATAGGTCCCAGCCTACCACCAGCGCTAAGAACTTCAGTGATTAATTTTTAGAAGGGTCAGCAACGCGCAAGTAATACTATGGTGTTGCAAGCATATATAAGCTGCGGCGGCCGCTTACCATCAGGCAGACCGTAAGCTTGTCTGCCACCTAAGTGGTATAAAAGACCTCAAAACGTTCGGAATTCAGTATGCAGGCAGCCCTTCGCCGGAGCGTAGACTTTAGAGTCCTACAAATTCGAGGTTAACATTCAGCGAGCCTCTTACCTACTAATTGGTGATCGCTGTCATTTGTCAACCTACTGATCACAGAGACATCGCTGAATATTCGCGTACCTAAAGCTTACAAAAAATCGTTGTATTTTAAAAACTAATGAGGAATTTTTAATTTAAGCCTTTAATTTTTTTTTAAAACGTTTTAATTTTCTAACAAAAATCGAGACCGTAACAAGGTGTTTCTGAAAAAAAAATATGATTTTAAATTTTAAAAATGTATTCCAAATATCAAACTTCTACTAAGAGCAAAATAATATAAATCAGCAACGCAGGTCTTTTCCTAATTCATCAGTTTTGCCTGTTGAATAAACTTGAATGCTAATATAATTATTTCTTTATTTTCAGTAAACAAGCAGTATTCGATGGCAAAAGGGCAATTCGAGGAGGAATACCGTTTGTGTTCCGTAAGTATCTATGTATATGTTAAGAGTAAAGTCGGAATAAAAATATTATAATTAATGAGGCGAACGTCTTAAGTCTGCATTTTTGTAATCGTAATATTTAGCTCAAAGCGAATTTATCACATGCAATGCAAGGTCTAAAACTAAGCAAGACAACGGATATATACTTTTTTTTTGTAAAACCATATATACATGTTTATATTACAATGATAACACGCAAGTCTCAAGACAAACACAATTGTTTTAGGACAAACAATCGGGAATTGAACCTACGCCCTACAGTTCAGAAGGCAGGTCATTACTGACTGAGATACGGAGCTTATGCTACAGCTTTGGCTTGCTATAGCAAACTTTACAATAATTAAGAAGTACCGTGGGAATCCCACGCCGAATTAAGGGCGGGTGGAGTCGCGGACAAAATTCAGTCATTCATAATTATTCTAGTACAAGCTTGTTAAGTTTGGCACCAGAGTGCGCTGTGTGTAATATCCTGAAACTTTAAATTTATTATTATTTCTTATTTTAATAAAATCGACCGACTGTTTGCAATTTGTGTTGACAGCTCAGTTTGGACAATGGGCGTTTGGACCACAGCACGGATTCGCGCGAGTGGCGCGCTGGATGGTGGAGAAGATGCCGGAGCGAATGCCCAGTGGCGACGTCGAAGCGGTCTTTAGCCTAATGGACGATGATTTCACAAGATCCATGTGGCATTTCCAGTACGTACTTTTATATATGTATTTCACTATGCAACGCTAGTAATTGGGTCACATGTGTAGTCAAGTGTGCACATTAGCGATAGTGATCGTAGAAAGACCGTTACTTAATAAAAAAAGAGATATTTTTTATGTAACCTTCATTACCAAACCTTACCAAAGATATTGTTAACGCAATTAGGAACTCAAGCGTAATAACGTTATGGTTATATTATACACAAATCAACGTGTCGCGTAAAACCACATACAAAGAACAGTGTCGCTCAAAAAACCTTCGGCTGGAGAGTGCTTGTAGTCTGGTTACGGTCTTATCAAGCTAGCGTGTGTTGGCAAACTTTTTGACCTTGCGGCAAACATCAATTTTACTCGCCATATTAAAATGATGTAAACTTATGCGACAATAGCGACAGTCATAGGCCACAGCCCAGTGGTTTCCCACCTCTAAGAATGAGTCTTTACCGGGGGTTCAAAAATGTATGTAACTACCGCTGAGTAATAGAGACCTGGTACTAACGTACATAAGTCTCACTCCCGTCAGCTCCCGTACAAAACACGTAAATAATTACAGAAATGTATCTAAATTCTAAGTCATTCAGTGCAAGCCAATTTGTCCCCTAACCCCCCTTCATAATTGCTATAACAATGACACATGTCATTCATGTAATGCCATCAGTGACATAACGCGGCAGGCTAGTACGCGAGCTGATGACGATGGCGCATCATTCATCGTTGTCCTAAGCCTTGTCCCGCTCTAGGCGGGGTCGGCTCTCCATGTCCTCTTTCTCCATTGAGCACGGTTTTGCGCTGTTTCGGCGTCTACTTTCGCCTCCTTCAGGTCCTTTTGGACCGTCGTTAACCAAGTTGCGGGGGGTCTTCCGCGCCCTTGCTTCGTCGTGGGAATGTTTATGGCTGTTTTTACGATATGATCTTTGGGACGTCTCAGTATATGTCCATACCGGCGTAGGCGCTTTTCTTTAAGCTTCTCGGCTATGGGAGCGATTTTAAAACTTCCCCGGATGTATTCGTTTCTATCCTAACCTTATCCAACGTGGTAACTCCCGCTGACCAGCGTAGCATGCGCATTTCTGTTGTGTGCAGTTTATTAAGATGGTGTTTATTGGTTGCCCAACATCATTCCGCACCGCTGGTCTTACTGCTGTCTTGTAGAGTTTGCCTTTCACTTTGAGTGTCATTTTCTGACCACAGATCACATTACGCCTGTGAGCTATCATCCATCCGATGGTTGTTCTATGTGTTACATCGGGGTCGATTTTACCATCCTTGGTTATTACGGATCCTAGATATTTAAACTGATCAACTGTGGGAACTAGTGTTTATGTAAAATTTAATGCTGCTTGGGTCTTTCGATCCATCAAACAGGTACGACATGTGTTCAGTTTTCTTCCAACTAATCCGAAGACCATTTTCTGTCAGTTCTTTAATCCGCAAGTTGAAGTTGTTCTGTAAGTCATTTGCATTGTCAGACATAATGACCACGTCGTCCGCGTACAGGATGTTCCAGGGGACTGGCTGTTGACATTCTGTTGTCAAGTAATCAAGTGTGGTGTTGAACAATAGTGGGCTAAGTGACGAACCCTGGACGCCTACATTTAGTTTGAACCGATCACTTGTTCCTGCTAGGCTTACAGTCTGGGTGGTTATGTTGTCATACATATCCTGAATCAGTGAGATGTAATGTTCAGGTACCAGTTGTTTCCTAAGCGCTTCCCAGATCAGGTCACGGGGCACATGATCGAATGCCTTTTCTAAATCTATGAATATCATGTGTAGATTGCTGTTGTTAGTCTTGGCCTTTTCCAGCAGTATTCGGACAGTTTGGATCGCATCCGAGGTGCCTTTCTCCGCAAAAAAGCCACACTGATTGGGGGTAACATTTATGATAGCGTTGAGTCTTGTTCAGGATCCTTTCCCATATTTTGAATGTGTTGGACATGAGTTTAATTGCTCTGTAGTTATTGCAATCTCTTACATCTCCTTAACCCTTATAAAACGGTATCAGGTAGCTGTTTCGCCACGAGTCTGGGATTGGTTGGCACATTACTAGTTTATTGAAGAGTTCATAAAGCCACTGTACTCCTGTACCGTCCAACTTTTTCCTGATTTCTACAGGTATTTCGTCTGGTCCTGTCGCCTTATTATTCTTCATTTGCTGTATGGCCTCTTGGATCTCATCGGGTGCAACGGATAGTAGTGGGCCATGCACTGGTTCTGGTCGGGCACCATCCTCTCTGCGTGGGTGGGAAACGTTTAACAGGTGTTGGTAGTACTCAGCCCATCGATTTCGGATTTCTAAATCTTTAGTTAAAAGTTTATTGTTCGCGCCTGTTATATATTTTACAGATGTAAAGTCTTTTGCATTGTTATTTCTAGTTCTAGCAATTTTGTATATATCTGTTTCTGAATCGGCATTTTCCAGCTTGTCCTATATTTACGTTTGCTTTCGCTTTTTCAATTAAATTCAATCTAACATCTCGTTGCTGTTTAGGACACAGGAATCGTCTGTCAGGGTCATGTGTTCCGTGATTTCCTGTACAAGGTTGTGCCTAGCCTGATGACGATGGCGCGCGCGGCCTTAGCAAGGAATTACGGTGTCATCCGACCAGGGGCAAGGTCTTACGTACGCATTTATATCTAAACTTTGGAGAACGTTACGTTATAGCAGTAGCTAAGCTAAGTTAGAGGCGTGTGGCCTGCAGCCAAATATTCGTCTATTTAGACTGTATTGACACAATCAATTGTTTGTCTGTGTAGGTTCAGATTGACGTACAGGCTAATCCTGCGAGAGAAGGAGCTACACTTTAACATTGGAGTGTACAACCCGAGTAAAGAACTCACATTCAGCTGCCAACTGCTACTGCACACATACTTCAAGGTGCCGGACGTCAGACGGTGCCAGATCACCGGCATGCATGGGTGCATGTTCATTGACAAGGTATGAAGCTATGTAAAGTCACACACTGGACAATTCGTACCTTAGTCCCAACTACTAATACTACAAAAAGAAATGATGCGTGCATACGTGCAAATGTGTGCGTGTTCTACGGGACAGCCGTAACAGGATCTTCATTGAAGTGAGGTACGATGACACTTAGGCTATAGAAATATATTATTATAGATGGTAGAGTTAATGCGAAACCGATTTTTTTTTCATACAAAGTTTTTTTTTACATTATATATGTTTTTTTTTTAAATATTTCGATACTGAAAACGCGTTAAAAATATGTAATATAATATAGCTACTCCACCCCGAGCACTCTTACGTATGAAAGCGAGAGAAAGCATCTACAGATGCGAGCGCCAAAAGAATTAAATATTTTATTAACTAATGACAGAAACTAAAAGTTTAACTACGGGAACTTTTAAATACTCATTGTCACTACTCAGTGGTGAAGCTATCGGAGGGCTAGACGGTGCCATGCACCTGGGTTCTCAATCTTAGGGGGCTCCTTATTTTTGAAGTTCTTTGCTTTGTAATAAAAATGCATAAACTAAAAATCAACCGCACTGGAAATATCAAATTCTTAGAGCTGATATTTAAATCAACATACGTTTGAAGTTTGCAGTAATAAATAAATGAGAAGGCGTTTGCGAATTCGAGACTTTAACAAAAATTTGAGAAAATGCGGAATCGAACCGTCCACGCACAGCCACCTGAAGCACTCATTTTACAATAAAAATAATGAATTAGGTAAATTAACAGTTCATTTAGCACGATAAAAAGTTGATGATGCAGGAGTAAAGCTACTTTAGCTTAACACCTTTAAGGTATATATAATTATATATTAAAACCTTTATTTGATAAAACCTATGTAGACAGGGCCCTAATTCTTTAACCCCTTAGCCTTTGGTTACCTAGCTATGCCACTGCCTCTACTACTCGTGAAGTATTTGTTGTTTTGCAATGCCAACAAAAAATGTGAATAATTTAATATCCAAGGCGGTGCTAGTTCACAGTAGTCCTATGAAACGTACGACGCGGTCGGCCATTGGATGGGTTGTTGATTGTATATTTCATCTTGTTAGACACACACTTCAAGTTAAAAAAGATATTACTTGCTAATAAAAATATTCAATTTTTTTTTTGTTTTTAATTCACCTAAAGGTTATAAGAGATCGCTTCCTAGCGATAAAATCACCATGTTTGTTAATATTTTTTTGTGTTTTGTTATGTACAATAAAGTTTATTTTTATTAGTATAATAAAAAAATAAAATATTTTGATATTTGCAGTCCCCAATCCCCAACAACCCTATCCAAAAAATCTACTAACTCAAAAATTAATATAAATGAAAACGAAAAACTTAGTTCTACGCAATGTGACTGGTGTGAGTTTTTATAAGTTTCAAACTCCACTATCGCGGACGCTTCAATGAAACAAATGTATGGAAATAAAACAGCGCGGACGCGTGTTGAAACAAATGCCATAGAACTGTTATGAATACTGAACACGTGCTGGCTATAGTAAAGTTGGAAACCTACACTTATACTGTTAAACTCTAACCATATAATTACTCCCAATACAGTTACAACTCCCAAGTACAGTTAGCTTTTGAGCCGATTCTTTTACTTCAACTACAGTACCATAATACTCTCACATGTTTTTTTTTTGTTCCCTTTGTCTTACAAGAAATTCCGACACTTCTCTAGTTAATTTATTTTTCGTCCCATATATTCGAAGAGGCGAAGGTTCCCTCGATAAGTGCGAGCAAAGTGTAGTTCTATTAAGTTAATTTTACCAACAAGCCAGCATGCACGACAGTTATTTTCTACGCGCGCTTTTTATGCTAGCTAGGTAGATAGGCAAGTAATAGTTCTACCTAACACAAGGCTCGCGTTCGACGCTCCGCTTCTCTGTCCCGGGTTACTTAGGCAAATTGCGAGAAATGTCCGATAGAAAAATAACGCGCTAAACCCCGCACTCCGGTCCGGTCGGCGAATCGGCGGCGTGGCTGACAGTTGTCTGGATTTTGGCTTTTATAGACATATAATCTATAATTGTTGAGTGACGACTTTAATGCTTAAATTTGCTTTAGGAGACTAATTACATACCCAAAAATATCAAAACTAAGGAATACTACCGCAAACGACGCTCTCAGATTTATTTATTTTTGGAAAAAATTGTATGGAGCTGGTACGATAAAAATTTATATCTCCGCTGTCGCACAATTGGCCGTTATTCTTTTGCACAGGGTTGATATGTGAATTATTTGGAATTTTTTGATAAACTCCACGAAACGGCCGGAGGTGCGATATTAAAAAAAAATGCCTGACTCTCGTCTCTGTCTTTCAACGCACGTACAACAGTATAGGTGAAGACACGTTATTGTTACTGGCACTTTTGTTTTTATTCTACTGATGATTATAAATGTAAAAGTTATTAGAATTGTTTGTTTGTCACATCGCGAAGGAGAATTTGATTGAGCTGAATTTTTGAACATCATACACACCGTTGTCTGGTCCTTAAGTAAGCAAAGCTTGTGTTGTGGATACCAAACAACGGATAAACATACATATAAATATACTTTGATTTTTTTAAATACATATACATAGAAAACACTCAATCTCAAGACAAACACAAGTAATAAATATTGGTCTTGTGCGGGAATCTAACCTATGCCCCTCAATTCAGCAGTCGGGTCATTCTGAGCTACGGAGCTGACCAAAATATTATAAATAAAAAAGATTGTTTGGTTGTTCGTTACTCAATCACGCCGCAAGTGAGCTGAAAGGCACAAAGATAGTTGAAGAGACGAAGCTCTTCGACGAAGAAGAGCATTTGCACTTTGTTCTGATAATTCTCATGATTGAGATTCCAAATGCATGGTTTTTTTTTCTATTTGGACTATTAGGTCTTGTATGTCGCTCATCTTGCAACACGAAATATGTGTACAGCGTACGGCGACGTTCCGAAGCGGGCTAGAATTTTTTTATCAGAAATTTTTCGTAATATGCGCCCGGCCTTAATGTTCTACTTTTTAGTAATATTTTTTCCTTAAGCAGGCCTTTAAATTTAAGCTTACTACTAACTACCTGTTTATTATTAGGGTTCCGTACCCTAAAACAGCAACGGAGCTTACGGAGCCCTATATTACTAAGCCTACGCTGCCTGATTGTCTGTCCGTTCTACCATTAAAGGTGGGACCGAAGTAGGTAAAAGCCTGGAGTGTCACAGAATATGTTTTATGATATAGACCTAACAACAACAAATAATAATAATAAATCTTTATTCTCAGACATTGTAAGTCCATTAGTAACAAACCTAAACCTAAACAGTGTTAGTATTTCTTAAAAACTATGTTAGTATACAGACAATTATTTATTTCTATTAGAATTTAAATTTTTTACAATCAAATTAAATAAAGACAATAAAATATAAATAAATACAGAATTTCAATATTACATTATTTAAATTTATACTGCCCATGTCTTTGCCCGACTGAGGCACTGTTGATTTTCAAATGCATCGGTATGCAGTGTTTCAGCCAGAGACAGTCCGGTTTGTCAGCAATAACCTTGAGTATGTTGTTGGCGCTGCACCGCACGCGTTGCATCAGGGAGGCTACTTTTTTTCTATTGACGGCGTGGAAGCCATCCACACGGGCCTTGGCGAACATTCCTGAAGCGCTGCAGTGGCGGGGTAACCCCAACAGCATACGAAAACCATTGTTGTATGCATAGAGCGTTGTAAGATTTTTGTGTATAGTTGACCCACAGGCTGCTCGTGTAGAGAGACTGACAGTAAGCTTAAAATAATGTTATTTTCACCTGTTCAGTGCATCGTGCAAACCTGCGGGCCAACATGTTACACGTCACGGCCAACGCCCTCCGCTGTCTTTCTATATCAGTATTGTCACTAAGATCTTCCGTGACCCAATAGCCCAGGTATTTAAAGTCTGAGACCCTTTGCAAGGGAGTTCCACTTAGTACTACTTGTGGTAGCTCAGTGTAGTTTCTATACGGTGATTTAATAACCAACAGCTCACTCATTTTACAGTTGTACCGAAGTCCACGTGACGACCCATAGACTTTGCAAATATTAATAAGCCTCCTCAAGGCTCTGATTGAAGGGCTCAGCATAACTAATATTATTAACACATGTTCCGTCAACGAAACAACCAACGCCTGCGCTGCTGAGCTCCTCAATTTGAGGATTTATGTACAGATTGAAAAGCTTTGGGGAGGTCAGACCACCCTGTCTTACTCCGCAATTCAATCTGTACATATCACAATGAGAATTTGTCTACCTCACTACGTTTTCCTGATTTTGGTACCAATAATCAAAAACAGCCACTAATTCTTCCGGAAAGCCTATGTCTCTAAGTTTTTTCCATAGAATCTTATAAGAAACCAAGTCGAATGCCTTAGACAGGTCCAAAAAACATACAAAAACAGGCGTCTTTCTATTTGTGTAGTACTGGACCGTGTGCTTGAGACTAAGTATGGCAGCTTCAGTAGATAGCCCGGGTCGAAACCCGAACTGTGCCCGATGAAGATCAAGATGCTGAGTCAAATTTTAAACTTTATTGAGGTGTGTAAGGAAGTCAGAATATCCATTTTTATTTGTTCGGAATTTTTCTGGCACCATTTTAGCTTGGCTTTAAATTTTTTCCTGGATTCATTCATTACGTTATAAGCATTTCCTCCAGGAGGTTTTCCCAAAAGCACCCAATTCCTAAAATTAAGCCTTGCCTCACCATGAGCTTTCTGAACATATTTGTTCCAGCCTATTACTGTCTTTATCTTAGCGTTCTTGAGAGTATAACTAGTTACGGCAGACTCACTTAGCACTGTCACAATGTTTTTATATAAATTTTTAATAAAAGACTTATGTTCTAAGTTTTGACAAAGTTTTCCTGCACAAAGTGTAAACTTTTCAGGAAAATCAATCAGTTTAGGCTTACGATTACATAGCGTAGTATATTTATCTATTTGCTCAGGTTTCCTTTTACCCCAAACTACTTTATTTATACCTGTATTATTAGGAACAAGCTCTGGCTTTCAGATTTTAAAGTTGCATGTAAGTTCTAGTGGGAAATGATCTGACCACCTGACGTCATGGAGCACCTTCACGTCCAGAACTGACTGCATGTCGGCTTCTGTTACTACACAATGGTCAAGACAGCTACTGGTACCAAGCGCATCACTTATGAACGTGAAAGTTCCCAGACGTTGTGCCTAGTAATTGTATATCAGCACAGATCCATTTTTGCTCAGCACAAAAGTTGTTAATTTCGGTACCAAATAAACTGTTAGGATTGGCATAAAGTCCGCTAATATATAAACGGACCCGCTGTTAGAAGTTTCAACAATTGCACAAATTTCACTCAAACACGGAGTAAATTCAATAAGATTTTCCTGACAGTCGGTTGGCATATACACTGAGAAAATCAATATGGCCCTATCACATATATTTATTTTTATCGCCGTAAGACGAACATTTTCACATGGTATTACCGTTACACAGGAAAAAATACGTTTATTCCATAAAAGTGCCTGCCGCGGTCAACAGCTGATTTACCTGTGTAGCCGAAATCTTGATTGATAGTCCCCAATAATAGTATGTCATGCGGCATAAGCCATGTCTCTTGCAGCGCTATGACGTCCACTGAGTTTGTCAGTGTTTTTATACATTCATAAGATCTCTTGAGAGATTTACAATTATAACTGACTAATTTGCATGTCTTATTAAGCATTTCCTGCATTTCAGTTTATATTTTCGCTCGCTGCATCTGAGGTCTTACGAGTATCAGTACCACTACGCCGATTTCTATTAAAATCTATAAACCGCTTAAAGGCAATTCCTTCAGGCCATAAATCTTCATTTAAAAACATATGTATCTAATGTTTAGGCATAAACATTTTGTATGAACTATATTCTTTGTTTCTTTTCATTTTAACCTTCTCCAGAGTAATGTTGGTTAGCGTTTTTCTATAGATATAAGACGCAATGTCCGTAGTTAATTATTAATAATAAAAATTAATAATAAAAGTTCAAAAAAAAAAACGATGGGAAGTACCTAAACTTTACAGTTAAATAATTACCCTAAGCTGGTCGTTCCAAACTTACATGTTGCGTTTTGGAACACGTCCATAATAATATTTATTGTTTTAGACCCGAGAGGGCGCCGTGTACCAAGAGACGCGCGAGGTGGTGACGATCAACGAGTGGACGGACCGCATCTACCAGAACACAATGCAAGAACACATCATCACAAACGTCGTCAGCGGTAGAAAGATGAGGATACAGAAATACAACTTTCCTGATACAGGTCAGTTGACCCATCATAAAGTCTAAACATTAAAAAAAAAACCATCTTACTTAGGTAGCGGTCCGTATGAACGACCACAGGACACCACGGATTAAGTTGGTGTAAGGTGGTTTTTTTCTATATTTAAATCAAATGGATCAGTAGTTAATATTTGCCATTGACAGCCGATTTACAAAAAAAAAACTTGCTGTTTAGGAAAGAATGAACCATCTAGTTGGTATTCGGATCGGTCGAGCTAGTTCATTCTTAGCTTACTCTGTGCGCGTACGCGCGCCAGTCACTCATGTAATCTTTGGTTAAAAGGTCGCGGCCGTTGTTTTTAGAACTAATTCTATATTTTATAGTTATAGTGAACAGAGAAACACAATACAGACATTCACATACACACTACATACAATCTTACTCAAAAAACGTTATTCGCACAGTGTAGCTAATTACCCACTTTTTTTTTGTTGCGGTTAAAATAGATTGGAATAAATAGGTTTTAAATATTGTTGTTTTATGAGGGATATCGTATTTATTTAGTCGGGGTTTTTGTACATTGTAGTTGGGTTTTTTTGGGGTTTATACTTTTACGGTATCAAATTGGTTGCTGTAACAAAGGAGACGTTTCAGGAATGTATGGAGGCCCGGTCTGGACATTGTACACTACTAATTTAGAAACCTCAGTATACTATAAGTGACTTTTAATTATCAATTTGTCGTATTTCGGTGTAGTTTTCTTGCACAATAGCATTTATATAAACATATTTAGCAACACCTAACTTTAAAAAAATAGCGTCAGTCAATTACATATTACCACAGACTAAGTACGTACGTAGTTATACTATATCTATGCATATTACATAATTGACGTTTTACCTAGCAATGTCATTCATTTGACAACCGGTTTGGCCGAGTGGTTAGTGCACCTGACTACGGAGCCAAGGGTCGCGGGTTCAAATCCCGCTAGGGGCAGATATGTTTGTGACATTTGTTACCGAGTCATGTTATTTGTATCGTTGTTGTTCCTGGTCACCATATAACAAGTTTATTACTAAGCCTGGGGCCAGAACTATCTCCGATCTGTTGAAGTATGAAATTAGTAAATATATATATATATATATATATATATAGGATAGGAAGGAATATCGGGCTTGTGAAATAAAAAAAAACAGCTTACATACATTTTGGAATATTTAATTTAATTAATTTTTAAGGCATCAATATAATCACAGAATCGCTGAATCGAAGACTTCAGTAGAGTTTCCCAACACGTGGGTCTTAAAATGAAAATAATGTTCAGTGTCCTTGTCGCATCTAAGATGTAGGACTACAATAACATATTTTGTTAATCACCTCAAATCCGAGATTGAGTTCTAGTGCAGAAGTTATTTCTGGGGCAATATTATCAGTCATGTAATATTCAGCATCTTCAATAATTGCAGAGGAACATAGCAAACAATGCGCCATATTTGCTAGTCTGAAAATGATAAATACAACTATTTAGACAAATAATGGTGGGCAGCGTACCAATTGCTCAGATTACAGATATCCATTTGCAAGCATAGGCATACAAAACTTAGAATGTGCTCAGACAATATTATTAAGGTAAGCAAGCACAGCTGTTTAAAAAAGCATAAGTACAAAAGACCGTGTGGCCGTGTGGATTCTAGAGTAGTAGAAAGAATTTGCCCCTACCTGGAGTGACCTGCTCTCATCGTGGATGTCAAATAAGGCGACTAAGGAAATACCTGTATTTAATTCTCCTCAACCCATATGGCCTGCATTGGGAGTGTAGGCCAAGTCCTCCGTCTGTCTCCGACAGGGTTGTGCTCCTGCAATGCAGACTTAAAATGACATGATTATGAAGTACAAGAGACATTTGTAAGTATGTCTACAGTTATATGCAGGGCCCGCAGTTTTGAGAAGGGCCCGCGATTTTCCGATAAACCTTCACTGTAATGACGATTTTGACTGTTTGCATAGAATCAATCAATCCTTTCAAATTTTCGCGCCCGAAGAGCAACGACCAAGGAGAACGCGCTATAGGTTTGTGGAGCTGCATGCGCCGAAATAAAGTCGTGCACATGGATACCCCCGGGCCCTGATTTTCTCTCTGCGGCCCTGGCTATATGGTACCATTACATTTATTTATTCATGAAAGAAACGGTTTGTGTGTCTCATACATACCTGATCCCACAGAAAATATAGATCTATTTTAAAAGACGAAATTCGAATCACTGTAGAAAAATCAGGTACAATTAACACAGCCAAATCCAATATAAAACGCGAAGCAGAAAGGTCCAAATAACAAAGCAGGGGTCGTTCGTAAGTCACTGATAAATCTAAAAAGCACTTTGTTTACGGTAAACAGAAGCTTATGGTAAACACAGAATGACATATTATAATATGTAAATAGTTTGACGTTTAATAGTACCTACGTTTAGAAATCACACGTCGGGATGGTCGATGGTCAGGAGCCACAAAATGTATCTTCGATTGATATGAAAAAATTAAACAAAAAGCTTATTTTTATTAATAATTACGTAAAGGTATCTTTTTCGCATAAAAAATAGACTATATTTTTTTATAATTACAGTAGAGCGTCGATTATCCGAACTAATTGGGGGACATGGGTGTTCGGAAAACCGGTATTTTCGGATAAACGAACTACCTATATGTATATTGATTAAGCCATACAAATTTACGTACAGGTAAATGAAAACTATATTTACATTTACATGGGACACTCAGAAAGTTTTGAGGAACTAAAATACTAACTTCTATGGATAAAATATTTTAATTAAATCTTTTCAAAGTACTCTCCACCAGCCTGTATTCAAAGTTTCATGCGTCTGAATCAACTTTTTAAACTTTTTTTCTAGTCCACCGCAGGCGCCTCTTTAACGGCCTTCTCGATTGCTGCTAGCGCGTCTTCCGGCGATGACAACTTACAGCTAAATTATCATTTTATGGAATAAAAAGAAGTCCCACGGTGCCAGATCAGGACTGTAAGGAGGCTTAGCCAAGACTCTAACCGGTATGGTGTCCCGGAAGTCCCTCGTTTTGAGCGCCGACTGCGCGGGCGCGTTGCCATGGTGAAGCAGTACCATAGCCCTGTGTTCGGTCGCTTGTTGCTCATTGCAGACAAAAATTCTGGCAGGCATTGTGTGGTATACCATTCGGCGTTGATGCTACATACGAGTAGAATTAACAAGACAACAAGTCGCGACACGTGCGCAAGCACTGTAGCGCGGAAAGCGGGAAAGAGGCACGCGCGGGTCAGGCTGGCGTAGTAGTTCGGATAAGCGGTCGTTCGGTTAAGCGACGTTCGGATAATCGACGCTCCACTGTATTACGAACATTTTGAAATATAGTTATATATTTTTAGAATAATTCGTATTAGGTTTCAGAATGAACTCATAATGGCGTACCTAATTGTTACCTGTTTAGCAATGTGGTATAATAAAATATTGTTTTGTACAAAAAAAATAATGCATTTATCTTAATTTAAGTATTTTTTTAATAACCTCTAGATTTTTCCTCGATTTTCTAAAATGTGTACAAGGTGCAGACCGGGTATGAAACGTCTCCTTTATATATAAACAGAATCGTTTGTTTGTGTGTCTGGTTTAGTCTTTGGATTTTTTTTGTGTTAATTTAGTTATATAATATGACGCCATCGGTCAAGGAGTTCAGGGCTATTTTAGCGAATTTAGTGAGATGGTTCTTGTGTTGTGGAGGATTGGTAAGACGGGAAGATAGGATGTTTGCATTAAAGCAAAGAGCAACACAGTTTCCGACAAGAGTCATTGAGCTGGGACAGGCATACCAGGGTATCTTTATAGTCAACGGATGATGACACTATTCTGAAGGCGGCAAATTCTGAGTATGATTTTTGTATGTCAGTAGTGGACGAGGTTAACGAGGCTGTGTTGAAATTAGAGACTAGCCCGCAGCCGGCAAGTAGGAAGGAGGTTTCGGAACAAAAATGCAACGAGCGGTTGCCAAATTTGGATATTCCTCATTTTAGCGGATCATTGGATGAGTGGACTAATTTTATCACATAGACAGCATTGTGCACAGACGGACTGACTTATCTGACTCACAAAAATTAAGTTACCTTTTAACGTCTATCAGGGGTAAGCTCTGTTTAGTAAAACATTTGGACATCCCGGCGTCACGGACTCGACCAGTCGACGACGAGTGCGAGTCGTATTTTCTCGCCAATACGGGTCGTCTAAATTCTGGTCGGTTTTTCACTCGCCTTTCTTATCCCCTCGTCCGTGCCTGGGTGACTCCTGGAAAAAAGCCGAATTATTAATATAATTAATAACCGAAAAAGGTTATTATCCATGGAGCGCCGGATGCGTCGTGATAAAGAATTCCGCACAAAATACGTGGATTTTATGCGCGAATACGAATCTCTCGGTCACATGTCGGTTTCGCAGTTCGAGTTGGAAGGCAACGAACATTATTTTGTTCCTCATCACGCCGTCGTTAAAAATGGTAAGACACGGGTGGTGTTTGATGGGTCGGCGCCTACGTCTTCGGGTGTATCCGGCCCGCTCGATGTTTCGCTAAGGTTGGGTTGGATTACGCGGGTCCGTTTTTGGTGAAGACGTCAAGTGTTCGCAATGCCAGACAGGTTAAGGCCTATTTATGCGTCTTCGTCTGTTTGTTTCCAAAGCTGTGCATCTGGAGCTCGTTTCAGCCTTGCCTTTGTCTCATGACTGTCACGCTTTGTCAGTCGGCGTGGTCTCCCTCATTTAATTCGCTCGGACTGTGGCACAAATTTCAAGGTTGCCGATCGCTATCTGAAGGAAGTCCTTCAGTTTTTGTCGGACAATCACACGTATATTGATTCGGAGTTGTCTAAATGCGGCGTGACTTGGATTTTTGATCTTCCCGGCTATCCTTCGTGGGGCGGTATTTTCGAAGCAGCTGTCAAGGTCGCCAAAACTCACCTCCGCCGTGTGATTGGAGAAACGGTCCACACGTTTGAGGAATTACAAACTGTATTTTGCAACGTCGAAGCAGTATTGAACTCACGACCGCTTTGTCCGATCTCGTCGGATCCTAATGACCTGGAAGCTCTAACTCCAGGCCATTTCTTGATCGGTAATCCTTTAAACTCCTTGCCTGAATACCTCTTCACCGATGTGTCAGTTAATAGGTTATCGGGTTTTCAGTTGCAAAACAAATCATGCAATTGTTCCACCGTCGGTGGTCTTCGGAATATTTACATTTGTTACAGCAACGGGTTCGGTGAACGGATAAAACCAATCCCCCGCGCGTCGGAGACCTTGTCCTCTTAAAGGACTCAAATTTACCGCCCTTGCAATGGCGTTTAGGTCGCATCGTGCAATTATTCCTCGCTTCGGACGGTATCCCGCGGGTCGCAGAGGTCTTGGTAGGGGATTCAGTACAAAGCGTGCCGTCGCGACGCTTTCCCGATTGCCAGTTGATTGATGGCTCTGGCTCGGTTTATCCTCATTCAGACACAGTCTGGCTGGGGCAGGGGTTTGAGGAAATAATGAACCATCTAGTTGGTATTTGGATCGGTCGAGCTAGTTCATTCTTAGCTTACTCTGTGCGCGTACGCGCGCCAGTCACTCATATAATTCTATATTTTATAGTTATAGTGAACAGAGAAACATAATACAGACATTCACATACACACTATATACAATCTTACTCAAAAAACGTTATAACAAAAAACATCTGACGCCAAAAGGGGTGAGTTCTTGTAAATTTAACTTGTGACCCAAAATTTCTTAGCATTTTCGGCTACACTTGCTCTGAACTGTGGTTATTTGTACTATGTTGGTTGAAGTTGGATCATTTTAGATTGAAGTTTACGGACCGTGGTTATGACGTCATTTGGTCATTTGTGTTCAAAATATTCATTTGTATATTTTAGGTTGTGACAAATGGACCCCTCTCAGTGATTAATCAACGCAGAGCCTAAACCATTAAAGTTTGTTTATTATTTATTAACTAAATTTCTTTGTTTGACTACGGAACTCTTGTAGTTTCTCCGTGTTTGTACGTCCTTTAGGCCATATATTACAGTATTTTTTATTAGATAAGTATGATGGCTATAATAATTAGCAAGGGGGCAGCAAAATTGTTATAGTTTTGTATGTCTATCCATGTATCATAGTTATTTTATTTAGAAACTATTAAGACTACAGTACTAATATTTGGTATTCGTAGAGTTTTGTTTGTTTGACTACGGAACCCTAAATTGGGGTGCCCGGAAATAAGACCTCATATTAGTGTAGGTTATCAATATTAAGAGGAAATATCCCGCTGTTTTTCTCCATACAAAACGAATTCCCATGTTTCCTCCCTGGATTCTGGCAGTGGAGCTGTAATTTTTTTATGTATGACACATTTACAGCCCGAGGCGCGGTTGTCCCAATCGCACAATCGTCTCTTGGACCGGGTCCTAGCGTGACAGCAAGTGTTTTTCAAATACCTATTTCTACATTCGCTAGGTTGTGATGTTTCCTCTTAAGTACTGCCTCTAATGATTGTCTTTCATATATTTTTGCAGTGATATGGAATCCGTGGTCAGATTTCGCAAAAGAAATCCCCGATTTCGGCGATGACGAGTTCCCGAACATGGTATGCGTGGAGGCGGGACGTGTGGCCGCGCCCATCGTACTTCTGCCCGGGACAGCTTTTGAAGCGAGCCAGATATTGCAGGTAAATAGTTAGGTTAGACCTGTATTCATGACCAAAAGGACTAAATATAAATCTGTTGTGCAAGTTTTAATCTCTAGGAGGGGTGGGGAGGAGAATGCGAGTAATGCCCCTGGTGTTGCAAGCGTGACCGCTATCAGGCAGACCGTTAGTTTGTGTGCCACCTTATGGTACAAAAATAAAAAAGTCACTAGGTTCAGAATATAGCTTTCTCAATTCTTGTTGATAATGAGTACATCAGACCTGGGTAAGGAGTGTTATGGTCATCATCAAGAATCTTGATGTGGATTCAGTCAGGAATGTCGGCCTTAATGTGGATTAGTTAAAGTATAAAATAACCTGTTACATAATATGAAAAGATTCGGAGAACCAATAACCTTTACAGTTAATTTCAATCATGATGGCTCCGTGGCTCAGAGAGTATTCATAAAAAAAAATTAGCTTGTAGTGTCTTTCCATCTGCCCTCGAATCTTTAATTAATTTTGACTAACTTTAGGGTCCGTCTGTCTGTGCCAAATAAAGTCGATTTGATCAAATATAATGCCTTTTGTAACTTGTTGATTTAAATGTTCCAGGTGATGTAAATAGATTCCACGAGGAAACGACCGCCGTCCAAACGATCGACGCCCAAAAGTCTGTTTATAGAAGAAAATTTTAATTGGGGCTCACACAAATGACAATTTCATAAAGGTAATCGGGTTCTCTTCATTTCTCTTACATGTTCAAGCATTTTTATTTTAAAAAGTGTTTTTTTTTTACTTTTGTTCAACGTAATATTTTTAGTTTAGTAAAGTTATATAAAAATAATTAAAAATATTATAATTGGCTAATATAAATAAGAAATTTGACAATGATGTAATATGCGAGTTCATTTAAACCATATAATATTTAATTAGATAAAAATAATGATATCGTTTTGACCAATAAAATACTAGTTTTGATATTAAATAATATCATAAGTACCTAAGCATTAAAACATGCATATCAAGTGAAGTCCATAAACGTGTAGCGGTATTTAAAAGCAAATATTTTAATAATAACTGTCGACGACAAAATTTATTAAATTGTTGAATTATTAAAAAAATAGTTTAAAGTGTAGCCCTCTCTATTCACTGAACACTGTGGGCCCCGTTAATGAAGCAATATCATTCCAAGTGTACGTACAAGTTATGTAGTTTATAGGTAATAATTTAGGAGTACAAATATAAGACATGGCAACTTCGTTTTGATTGCCTTTTTTTTAAAAAAAATAGCACAGTGCATTTCTATGACTAATATACAGACAGCAAAAGTAAAACTAGGTTTATAAATGAACTTATTTGTGAAATTTGAAAGGTACAATTGAACAGGAACAAATTGATTGAAAAGGTCAAAATCCTTGTAACATTGAAATTGTGCGTCGAGTTACCCCGCACCCCGCTGCTGCCTCTTGGAGACATTAAATCAGTTGACAAATAGCAGCGAAGTATTTTAGTGCAGCAACTACGGACAATCTTGATTGGTCAATTATTTTTGCGCTGCGCTTGTAAGCTCCATAAATTAAGTAACGCAAAAGCTATTCTCTAAACCCCTTCTTCCTTTTTTAATTTTGATTTTGTCTTCTCCAATTATCTATAATCCTACTTTAGTAGCGTTATTGTTTTAAGAGAACTTTAAGTATACATATTTTGACTTTAAATTTATTTGTACAAAGACAATTTAATGTACTTGCAACGTTTACGTATCGCATGGCGAAAAAATATAATGTAATGAGACGTAACGTAATTTAGGGTCGCCCCATATCATCCCAGTTACGTCTATAAACCATATAAACTTGGTATTAATAACACAGTAATTACTTTTATCATTAAATTGTCTATGCCTTTTATATATGTAATGGTTCTTTTAGCTACCTTTTATATGCTCATATACAATTCACATTACAATTTTATTTGTCATTTTGAATTTATGAACTAAAACAAAATGTTTGAGGTCCGTACAGTTTGTTTATTTCTAATATAATGTGAAAGTTGAGAGTACACTACCGAGTTACATTGTTAAGGTGAAACCGATTGTTAGATTTTCCCATACAAACCTCATTGCACTAAATATCTTTAGTTTGCCAGTCAAGATGCGGTGTTATCATAAATAGCTATTTGCCATAGTCGAATAAGCACATATATTCACAAAATGAATTATCAAATAACCAGGGTTTTTTTGTTGATTTTATAAATATAACTTGATAATAAAGACTTTAATTATTTACTGGCATTTTATGGATATGGTTTTGGCGACTATCTTTAAAATAGCAATATATAATAACTAAGCGTTTTGTGTAGTTTAATGTTTTAAGTTAAAGATATATTGTGTAAAGCAGTTTGTATGAAAAACTTCACGTTGGATTCACCTTAAGTAAAATATTTGATAGTTTAGGAATACGTCAACGAATATTGATTTGTTATGTTAGTTCGAGCCGACATTATTGCCTGGTTAGTGACATTTGGTTGTAATAATAAGTATTTTTTTTGTACGTAAAGTATACCCGAAATAATAATTAAAATGTTGAAGTACACAATTTTAGTTTATTTAATATTTTAGAAAAAAATGCTTGTATCCAACAGTACAAGAAGTACTAGTGCCCTATAAGCTGATTAAATTAGAATGTCTAATGGTTTGTATGTAGTTGTTATAGACGTCCTAGTCCATTTTGATTTATTCGGCTTATTAAGGTGAATCAAAGACTTTATATTTCATACAAACTTTACATTTAATATAAACATTTTGCTACTCAACATGCTTTATTATTATATATGAGTATCACAGGCGCAAAAGGCATATCCTTTTAGAAATTCCAGTTAATTACTTTTAATAACCATGGTTTTTATTAGCTATATGTATGAAATCAGTGAAACTAGTTTTTATTAATTCATTACTATTCCTTGTATACAAATTTGCTTTTTTCCCCTGTGGTAAATAGTGATATATTTTAATAACGGTTTTTGAGTAGCGAAATATTTGTAGTTATTTAATGTAAAGAAGTTTAGAAAAATCAAAGGGCTTAACTGAAATTTTTTTTAAATTTCAAAAATTTTAACGGTTTCAATGGATGTGTTGTGGTTTTAATGTAAGCAATTTGTATGAATTGGAACGCTGTTTTTAATTTTTTTTGTGTTGCATTCCATATTAAATAGATGTTAGTGTCAAAAACTTTGGACATATTCATTGCCAATTTTGTACAAATTGAAGTAATTTTTTACGTTTGTTTTGTTACAATTTTTTTATTTGGAATATTTTTCGAGGCTTTTGAAGTATACGACGGTAAATGTAAGAAAATGTACTTAGTTATGTGTAGTTATGAACGTTAAAATTGTAATATTTTTAAGTCAGGTTGAAGAATTTTATGCATAATATTCCTTAAAACATAAAATTAAAAAAATATGAAAAGAATAAATTCTTTTCCTACATTTTTGAATGTAATTGACAAAACGGTTATTAGACGTAGAATTTATTTAAACTTGCCTAAAAAATATTTAGGAATAATACGAATACTCTTGATGAGGAAATGTCTTTAGCACAAAATACGTATAAAAAACCCTAATGTTAGCAATATTACAGTTATGTAATACAGAACTAATTACCTTTTTCACTTTTTCTCTTCGGAAACTTTAGTTTAGTCATATCATATCAGTCGGTACGTATGTCACAATCTTATAATTCCGCAGTCTACATAAATTCGATTATTTTTATAGGAAAGGGTCTCATGGAAACCGTATTTTGTAATTTATGTGTAGCTTTACACCGTACATAGAACTGAGGGAGAAAAATTTTGTTTTCTTTAGTTCTTGTACAAGTTATTTTCTTTTTGGTCTTTCAACACAAATGCAGTTTTTAATTTTTAATGTTTCAAAAAGAAACAGTAAATAAAGAAAATTATTGTAACATATAAACGAGTATCTACCTTATTTTAAACCATGTGAATTGTAACAGAAAAGTCTACATGTGATCTTAAGTATTCCTTATTAGGTTTTTGTTAACGATATTGGATAAACATCGAAATTAGACAACGAAGTGTACTTCCATCGGTGCAATAAAGTGAAGTAATTAGTGACATTCTATTTGTTTTATTTGAACGTTCCCTAAAGAATATATAATTATCTACCCTTAAAATGGACTTTGATCATAAAAGTGTGCAACAATCTCGATTCGCGGTCTTTTCAAAAAATATATTTATTTATTTATTTAGAAAACCATCAGCCATACAAAAAAAAAAGCTTAAACAGATAATTATCAAAACAGCCAATAACAGGTTTTCCTAAATTATTTCTAAATATGTGGGTGAGTATTATCTCGTCCCTATTTGTATTTAAATAATATAATACCTACATTATATTATTTGGTGGCCCAGTAAAATTCGTCTATCGGAAACGCTATGCAAAGTAACCTTAGTAAGTGAGGTTGGGTGCACATTATTATTAGCTTTTCCGTACTTCGGAGTGCACATTAAACCTGGCTGTAGTCATATGCCTTTAGAGGCATGAAATCGGTATTGAGGGTACATATATTATATTAATTATTAATAAATAAATATACTTTCATAAGATTCTCACAAAAAGACAAATTAAGGATGCGAAATGGTTTTACATTTATATATCTAAGAAAACTGAGCAAAGCTATAGCTAAGTATAAAACATCAATAGTAAATAAGATTTCTAATACAAATCTAACTATTTAATTTGAGGAACCACATTTAGTCCAAACAGTGTATCTGGATTTAAAAGAAATAAAGTCAGTGTTATATGTGAGGTAGGATACGTACCTTAAGATAAAGCACTTTCTATTAAACAGGGGAGGTGAAAGACATAATATACATATTCATATGTCTGTATTCTTGTTTAAAGTAGATTTTTAAAGGAAAACACAATTATTTCCTACAAATTTATTAACTGCCTAATACTAAATATATTTTACATGGAAGCTTCACTTTGATCTCTTTTCTCACTCTCCCAAGCTCCGACCTCAGTTAAAATGTCTTTTTTACTTTCGAAGTACTCTTTATACCACATAATGTGGTCTTTCTTTTCTTGTGCGGTATAGAAAGCGTTTTTGGACAATCCAACGCAAACCAGCTCCATAAAATGTCTGATAGGGCCCTTTCTAGGGCACCAGCCTTCCAGATGCGCTTCTAGAAATATGTGCTCGGAAAAGTGCACCTTCTGTTCTTCTTCCATACCTGTAAAAAATTTGAATTTATGTAAAACAGTGTAACAGGTTTTTTATTCTCTGAAACTTGCTTTATTTGGCTTGTTAAACAATAAGAGAGGCTCACAAGATGCTTCTGTTTTACATCGCTAAATATGTAGTTGCTGCTAACGCTTAATAAATCAGACAAATTAAAATGATATTGATTTGTATATGTCGCAGCCATCTGGTTAAACTAGCCAGTTAATTGGGCGCCTAGGAAGAGCGTTAAGTATGGAAAAGAAATTATCATATTACTGAACAGATAATTAAAAGTAACTTAGCTGGAACGCTTCGCTCGCTTCGCATCTACGTTTACAAAAGAGAAACTGAACCTAACCCAACGTACATGACTTATACAGTGCGATTTATGTTCCTTTCTTTTACATACTTGACGATCTGCTTAGACGTCTAATCAACTGGCTAATTTGACCAGATGGCTGCGACATATGCATGGTCATCGTTTTCATAAGCTATTATTTTGAAAATGACTTATGGACATTGAATTTTCACCATCTTGGATGAACAAGTAATATTTCTAGGTGACTTTCACCAGTTGCATTTTGTGCTCCAAGTGTTTAACCGGATTTGATTGTTAAGTTATAACGTAGAATGTGATGACAAATAGCCCTGTGAAAACATCGCTTCACACAAGAGTTGCGGTGATGTAGGCATTTGGATTATTTTAAGATATTTAATGTTGGTTCACAGAATGCACCTTATGTACTACTGGGCAGGTTGTCACAAAATATCCAAATTTTTTTTTAATGTTTAGATTTATACGAAAGGAGCTCATGGCTTGGTAGTATTCGTCAATTAAAAGCAATTTCAGCTGTTTTTAACCCGAATAGTCGGGCTTGGCCCCTGAATAGATGGTTTATGATAGGCGTGTGCCCTCAAAATTGACAAAAAACCATTGCTATTAATCGTAATATTATTAACATTGTAACGTGACAACTTGTGCCTTTCACTTTTTATGTCTGTCTCTCTCGCTCTTAGGCGGGCTAACCATGCCGCGTGCCTCTCACTCGCTCTCATTGTGAGCGCATAACGTGAGCGGAGCGTAACGCAGTTTCTTGAAGTGTCACCCGGCAAACCAATTTATAAGACGTTGTCACGTCAAAATAAAAAGGTTTTTCCTGGTATTAAAATTACCTTGTTCATTATTAATAGGGAACTTCCAAATTTTTCCCTGATTCGTCCATAGAATCATCTTCTCAAAGTAGTTAGCCGGCGGCTGAGCCGTGGCCAGTGTTAGTTCTCTCTGTTTCAAGCTCTCCCACATGTCAAGTTTAGTGCCAGAGTTGACATCTCTTGCCTTGAATATGCCAAGTGGTTCCCCACCAAATAAATTGACTGTAGTTGCTTGTGGTAGACTGAAAGGGCAATGAATTTTTATTTATGGCATTGCTAGAGTGGTGTTTTTGGATAGCAGAAGGCTTAGCACGAGCTCATATCGTATCTAATAATTATCGTAAACTGACTTAAAGCAACATTTTTTTATGAAAAAGATAGGTCTATTTACGCCCACAGATGGGCACTGAAAAATGATTTGCTTTACTTTATATAGCTATTCAAATATAATTGTATCGTAATATGAACGATTTTATATTTTATTTTACCACTAAGGTAGAAAACAAGCTATCGATCTGCCAGATGGTAAGCGGTTAACGTAGACTATGGACGCAAGCAACACCAGAGGCTTCGCTTGCGCGTTGCCAACTCTTTAAGGCTCTAATAACTTCTTTCTTGAAGATAGAATATATTGTAGTTCTTTGATAAAAACTTTGACAGGGAGCTCATTCCATAACCTAAACGTTCACGGGAGTAGAAAGTAGCCGTGGTCGTCATTTCGACCTATTCATCAGAACACATCTCATTATACAAGCGGTAGAACACACACAGGGGGACTAACTCTCTCCTCAGACATAAGGGTTCGATAGGGCTTGTAAGTTTGGGATCGTCGACGATTCACTTAGTCCGCCGCTAAACCGAGTCATAAGGGGCCACTCTGAACTGAACATCGCTGCAGATGTCAACATCAAGGATTTCAATGCTCTTGGAGGAGGTAAGGGGTGGGTTCTGGAATTATGGGACCTCAGTGAAAATGTTTTTCTTAATGGTGAAGCACAGACTTGTGTATTTGTAGGGTTGAATCCTACTATGTTTTCCCATCCACAGAGCGATCTTGAATTTAGATAAGTTCTCTGCGGATTTGGTACACAACTGAACGTGAAATGTTTCCACAGCCTGCAAGCATCTCCAGTAGTAATCTGCATATCAATGAAATGTTGTCGATGGTTGTCATTGATATGAAGTAGAAACAACGTAGAAGACAGCACAGTGACTTGCATTGGGACACCAGCATTAATGTCATGCTATCGGAGCAACTACCGTCAACTATGGCTCGTCTGTGTCTGCCGGACACAAATTAGCTACCTTCTTGCACAAACCCTCGGGCAGTCCGTTAGATACTCTCCGATAGAAGACCCAGGTACCAGACTACAAGGCCTTTGTTGTGACTCAGCTACGTGCCAATGCGACTTAATGGCAGTGCCCATCGGTGTGTGATATACATTAGAACTTAGAAGGTCAGCGGTCCAGAGGCAGAAGCCGTATTAGCGGTCGCTAACCAGAACACACTTCGACCACACATATGTTATACATAGGGCCACACCGAAAGTTCTGCGCTCCTAGCCGCTCATAAATATTTGAATTGAGAATGTTATATTTTTTAAATAAAAGAAACTCAATGGCGATAAATCGCGTATTAAAAGGTTTTTTATCACAAAATATATAAATATACAAATGGAATTAACGCGGAAAGATTCTAGGGCCATAATTTTTTATAATTTTAAAAGTTCACTAACTCCGCAAGACTGCACTGCTTGTCTTCAAAATGCTTTTGGGAGAAAAGTACCTCATTTGAGAACCTTTAAGCGGGCTCTCCATGATGAAATTCGTAAAGGTCCGGTCTCAACTGTGATCACTGAGGAAAATGTGGCTACTGTCAGGCAACTAATTGAAGAAAACTGGGATATCATTATTCTCATGCTTTCAAAAAAGTTTGACGTAATGAAAAAGTCTTTAAAATGTAATGGATAAAACTTGGAAAATATATTACTATACATGTAAATTGATTTATTTATGAGTTACGCAAAACTTTCAGTGTACTCCACGTATTATGTTATCAATTTTTCTATACTTTAAGTAATAATGTAATAAAGGATTTATTTTATACTTTGGCGAGGTATAAAATAAATCCTTAACGTAAACAAAACATTAAGCTCGAAAGTAACTCTCTGTCTGTTACCTGTTTACGCTTAAACTGCTGTACCGATTAAGATTAAATTTGGCATGCAGATAGTTTGAGTGCCAAAAAAGGTCATAGGTAGCTTGAAAACGTCAAGTAAGAGTCGGTTTTTTTTCTATGATTGAGGAGTTGCAGTTAAAATCCTACACCGATACCGGACTTCAGGGCGGGTGGAACCGCGGGCAAATTTGGCATGGAGATAATTTGCGTCTCGGGGAAGGACAGGCTACTTAAAAATGTTAAGTTTGGGTCGATTTTTTGCTATAACTGAAGAGGTGCCGTTGAAATCCTACATCGATAACCGAATTTAGAGCGGGCGAAACCGCGGGTAAAAGCTAGTACTAAATAAAATTAAGGAAACTTCAAGGATGACAAAATTAGTTTTAAATGATAAATCTTTATGGCATTTGGCCTTAAGTACTAACCTTTGCCTTTCTCTTTTCTGAGGTTGAGTTTTTCTCTGTATATACCTTACATTCTGTGTCTCCACTCTTGACTTTTCTACAAGTCGTTTCACTTGTTGTCCTCTGGTTTCTTTCTTCACTAAGTCATCTGTTTCTTTAGTGCGGTCTACTTTCATGCCAATTAATAAGTCACTAGAGAAAAATAAACAAGTAGAATTAAGTGCTTTTCACTTCTATACATAAAAACTAAGTCATTCAAGGAATTCTTTAATAATTCCAGAAAGTAAGCAATCTTAACACAATTAAAATGGGAAGGACATGTGGATACCTAGTAATACATAAAATAAGGCTAAAGAGTTTGTTGTTTGTTTTTTGTTTGAAATAGCTTATCACTAGATCTCAGTTGGATTTCAAAAAATCTTTTTGTATTTGATGGCCCAATTCTTGAGCCAGGTCATAGGCTATTTAACATCACGGTACGACACTTAGGAGCCGAGTACAAAGTAAAAAAGGCAGTAAGAATCGTAAACGAAAAGGAGTAACAAATGGCGCGGGCTAGCAATGTGATGCGGGATGTCATCAGTAGAAAGAGCAGTACATCGTTTGCCAGGTCAGCTAGTATTTTTACATGAGACTTTATACATACTAACATATATTTGTACAAGTTTGTTTGTTTTTGCTTAGTGTCGCATTGGAGCAACCAATCAATAGAGCTGATTGTTGGTACAGAGATTGTTGAAGGACAGGCATTTTTATCCTAAAAAAATTAATTTTTTTTTCAGGAATGACTATTACAGAATCCCATATATATGAACTGTAGCTACAACTATAGCAAATTTTTTCTCAATAACCAAGGAGTTGCCACAGAAATCCCACGCCGATTAACGGAATTTAGCGCAAGCAGTGCTGCAAACAAAAGCTTAATACTGCATAAACAAAACCATTACAAAATACCTGATTTTTATGGAGATTTTTTATAATGAAAACATGAATGGCTGTACTAGGTATACAAAATAATATTGAGTACCTGAGACTAGTTGAGGTCTGATTAATTTTCCCGAGCACCTTTGATAGCAACTCAGCCTCATTCTGTTTCACATCTCCACCAATTGCCTGGGCTACTTCTTTAGCAGCTTTAGTAATGCTTTCTTCTGTAATTTAATAATGTAAGTAAAAGTTTAAAAGTTTAAAAGTTTAAACAAAATCCGTTCACTTTTTGTGCATTTGTTTGTTTTAATAGTTGATTACTATTTAACTACTGCAACAAGTTAACAGTTCATATTCAAACTAATGTAATACTAAACTTTACATCTATATACATAAATTTAATGTTTAGTCTTTATTGAGATGGTAACACATTTTTGAAAATTGATAAATAAATATTAGAAATAATACATATTAACTCTTCTTTTTGCCATAAAATCATAGAATTAAATTCTTACAAAAATGGATTTCTTGTTTATCATAGGTTATAAAGAAAAAACTAAAAAGGCCACAATTATCTTCATGAATAACTCTAGACAGTAACCATAACAAAAATTTTGGAACTAGTTACAAAAAAACAATAAACCAATTTTCTTATTTAAATGTGTCATTGCCATAGAAGCTTTAGACCGCAATGCATTTTCAGGGAGAGAGGTCACGCTGCGCATCGCCTTCGTCACACTACCCGATGGGCTGATAGCCCTATACTTACACCTGTAAGGGCAGTTCAGCTTACCCTGGCCATTTGAGCGGCTTGAACGCAGAAAATCTATTCATGTCATGCTTAAAAATGTTTAGGCCTATTTACTTTCCCAATAAGGTTTAGATTAACATAAATTTTGCATGTTCTGCAGCTTTTTTTTTTTTCTATATGTAACAAAATTATAATAGGAAGTTGCGTTTTGCATAAAAATATGATGATATGCAGCGCTGGCCTTTCCTGTTGTCAGGCTTCAGGCAGCAGATCTTTGCCCCCTTGGCCACTGTGCAAAGTATGTGAATTCAAAAAAGTCTTGAAGTCAATTCATCAAAAATTCAGTTTAGCAGACAGGCGGTTTCTTCCTGTCATATAATTTTGTTTCAATGCTTAAAAGGCCTTTAAACAGGTGGCATGGTCATTCAGTGAACTAGTTTGACACCTTTGTTTTTCAACAATTGATCTAGATAATGTCACATGTCTTTTTAGAACATTGCTCACTACCCAAAGTATTGAAACACACTTACCAATTTTCTCTGTCTTAACTTCGACATCAGACTTTTGTTTCCGTCTCCTTGAAGTCTCTGGTGCAGTTACAAACCTTTGTTTGTATTCACTTTCTGTTATTTTTGGCTCAGCAGTCATACCCTTCAGTATTTCTTGAATTTTTTGTAAATTTGAATCCAAAACTTTCTTTTTATGATCTTGCAAAAGTGTTTCATCTTTAGCGTTACCGTCTGAGGGTTTATCGGCTAAACATCTTGCAAAGACTTTGTATTGACAATTATATGTATATCTGTAATGATTTAAAGCTTAAATGTTTACATCAAATTACAAGTTTATCAATAATTGGTCAGAGTATCTAAAAGGGGGCGCAAGGGAAATTATTTATGAATGCAGGAAGGTACATAATTAATATTTGGTCCTTTTGTGAACTTACCTTATTAAAGACTTTTTCAGCATTATAGATATAAAATAATTACTGAATTGTTACGATCAAAAATATTCAAATGTTTGTAGTAAATTAAGATTTTAAGGTTATTTTTTTTTTTTTTTGTGGCTTTAATGAAGTCAGAAGACTCAACTATTTGCCAATGTCAGTTAACACGAAAAAAATAAAATGCTGGTGAACGGTTTCTATTGATGTAAATATTGAGCTTACTCAGTCTATGAACACTACAAAAACAATTTAAGGTTATCACAAATCGGATCGGGCTCGGGTCCGAACTGACAGCAGGATAGCAACTGCATATTTCTACAGTACAGAAAGAGATAACCGAACTCATAGACTTCGAGTTCTGTAATCTGTATCATAGCGTACTATGGGCTGCGCAATAGCCTCACAAAATTGGCCACACTTTAGAAAGAGACAAAGTTAACATGTGGTATGTTTTCTCTGATACAAGACACCACAGTATTTATTTCCTCTATGGACGCCACAATTTTGCTTCGGCAACCATTTTTTTTTCATATGCGGCTAGGAAATGCACTGTCCAGTTCTCTATGTACATGCCCAAACTCCAGACTCCAGGGTTTTGAAAACAAGTAAATTATTTTATTTAGGGCTGCGTTCTAATGCACTGCCGAGTAAATTTCCATCCGTTTTGGAACGAAAGATTGACAGTTAATTTTCATACTGGCAGGAGTGATTTCCAACCGTATCTATAGGAGTGTAAATAATTCAACTTTACAGTTGGAAAATCACCAAGAGCCGGGCGTCCCAAAACGAGTCAAGGTCGGTTGGAGAAAGCTATAACCGCAGCCGAATTGTCTAGGTCGTGCCGAGATTTTAGGAAAAAGTGGTTGATATTTGATAAATTATACTTCTTGATGTTCCATTTGAAAAAATAGGTCTCCCCGACCACAAGAAACCGCGGCTTAAGAGTTAAAACACTCAATACACAAAACTGCGAATTCGCAACGCAGAAAACTTGTGTATCCATACCATCGACAATCGTCAACCGTACTGAAGGTATTTTTTAGTCGGCATGGATCGTAAAAAGCTTTGCGCACTGCTTTTATTGATAAGAAGATACGGAAAAAAAACATAGGAAATTTTGGGTTCATCCATTTATGACCACCATGATAGCTGATGGGAACTATTTTTATCGAAAATATAAAGCTTTGAAAACAGACAAAAAAATGTATTCTGATGATCTGATCTAATAAGCTTTTAAGTTTATTAACACCATATCTACAGAAACTATCTTGCAACACACTATCTCCCACTTGATTTAAAATAGTGTCAACAAGTGTGACGTAACATCGCGAGAATGCGCGATGCGAATCAATCCGCAAGTTCTTGCAATGCGTTCGTGCGAGGTCGCGTATTTCTGCGTAGCAGTTTTGTGTTGTGTTGTGACCCTAGGTTGGTTTAAGTTTGTTTTTACCGGATTAAATCAAGTGGACGGGTAGGCAAACATTGTCAGCTGACGTGCACACAAACTACAAAAAAAAAACAAAATACCTTGCTATGACCTGTGGTTGTTTGTAGTCAGTTGGTTTATTGTAGATTGAAGTTCATGGACCATGGTTGTGACGTAATTTGGTCATTTGTAGTCACAATTAAGCTCTCTAAGGGCACGTTCGTTTTGGGATAAAAAGTTCCCACGTTTGATACTTATCACACTTTCGTTCGTGTAGCTTTGAAACGTTACTAACAAAAATTTTGGTTCCGAAACGAACGGCTGACGTACACACACTACGATAATTACATACACACTACCATAAACAATGGATAAGTAAGTATAGGCAGTTTGACAGATTAACACCAAAACCCCACCACCAGTCATGGGTCCAAAGTTTTTTCTGTAGCAAAAGTTACAAAAATAACAAAATATATCGTAAACGACCGCTTGACAGATTGTTAGAAATGATACAAAAATTTTGATAATTTGTCACCAATGCTAAACGAACGGATGACAGGTGGCAAAAGTAACGAAAATAATGATTGTTTATTCCAAAACAAACGCGCTCTAATTATGACTAAAATCGACCTAATGACCCACCTTAACAGTTACTCTGGCGCTATTCTGAAAATTACGATTTACTACTAAACCAGGCAATATAATAGCTAGATGGCGCTGTAACGGTAATTTAAGATGGTAAATGTCTCGGACCTGACTCACACTTACAAAATTTACATGATATACTAGTAACACATACCCCTATAATTGAGATGTTGCACGCTTTGCCCTTGTCCTTTCGCATCCTTGTGCGCAAGCATTGTCACCGAAATGCAAAATAAGATTTTATTTTATATCTCACTTAACGAGATAAAAAACCGTCCAAGTGCGAGTCGGACTCGCGCACGAAGGGTTCCGTACCATTATCTTTAAAAACGGCAACAAAATCACGTTTGTTGTGTGGGAGTAAACATATAACTAAATGTTCTGTGAATATCTCAAGCTTCTACCTGTAGCCGTTATCAATATTGAGCAAAAAAATCACGTCTGTTGTAATAGCGGCAACAGAAATACATCATCTGTGAAAATTTCAACTGTCTGACTACCACGGTTCATCTACATACAGTTTGATCTACATTTACATAGTTTGAACTCACACCAAATTACATTAGTACAAATATCTACCAAGAGCTTTATACTTTACAATCTCGATTAGTTTAAGATACTTATATTTTTAATGCATTTTGTGTTGACAAAAGTGGTTTTAAGTAGTTCATCTTACAATTTTACGCTGTAAGTTAAATCGAGTGTCGATAGTTACTCTGCAATATATTACCATACGTTATGTTGCATGAGACATAAACGAAGTATTTAAGATTTTGGTTAAACGTTTATAAAATGAATTACTGAAATCAAAACCAAAATAAATCAAGAGAAACGATTATTTATTGATACATATTCGAATACTTAACATCACTCTCAGTGTAACAAGTACATATCAAAACAAACTTTCTTTTTTTCAAATGGACTCTTAAACATATCTATCACATAAATGTAATTATAATGAGTAGTTAGCACATATTAATAAAAATACAGAAAATAAGGCACGTCGTCACTTAAATCTAATTCATGAAAGCTTTTTACTTAATTCTAAGTACTTTAATAATAAGTACATACTTATAACACTTTGTAAAAAATGTTTACAAATTAAATAATAAATGCTTTTGAGCAAACTACAGTAATTTTCTATTTAAGTAGTTGGAAATGGTATTTTTAATACAAAATACACAAAAAAGTACCTTTAAACATAAATTTTATAAAAAATAAGCCTAACTTAATAATTGTTAAAGTCAAAACATTTCCGGCGGTCGTATACCAGAGACTTTAAAACAGTAAGAAGGCTTTCTGACGTCTACTAGTGCCGCCGCCAATAGATATTTTGGATTCCCTATTTGTACAAAGCTAATTTCAAAAATGTTTTTCGTCAGAAACAATAGATAACGTTCTACAATTAGCTTTTAACTACAAGACTACTTGCTCATTTTTTAATTAGGTTTGTACAAAGAGGAGATTAAGAATATACATTGAGAGCGCTCTAGTGAGCAGAGGTGAGGTTCTAAACACAAATTCGTGGCAGCATATCAGGGTCGCTAATGTTAACAATTCACGAATGCTGTTCGGGCGGCGCGTAGATTAGGCGTACCCTGCTGTTCTAAAAAAACATAAGTTCGCTTGTTTGGTGAAATATGGATTTTTGAATGGGATGGTAAAGTATATATTTAGGAAGAATGAGTAGTCTATGGTATGCGCCCGACCTTAGAGATCACGTTCTTGAACTGGAGACCATAAATATAAAATACATTTCAATATTTGACATTAAATAATTAACATCATTATATCTAGAATTTGCCAAAGATATAATAAAGTTAAAAGAATTAAGCATAAGTTAGAATGGGGTTAAAAAGATTACTTATTTATTATGTATCAATCGTTAGCGGCGCCAATTTAGTATACAGAAAAACTCTAGTTGACGAGAAAAGGATTGTCAACACGATCCGCTAGGGTCTTTTACCAACTTATTTGGCGCTACTTACGATTGGTACCTAATTAACGGTCTGAGGATTTTTAGCCCCAATAGAAATTAACACCAGTTTTTCTTTATTTTGAGTTTCGGTTACATTTTTAGAAGGAAAAATGTCATACTTATTATCTAATTTTTAATTATAACAGGGCATTTTAGAACTATGTTTTTATAAGGTCATTTTAGGCAGTGATCCTGCTGGACTAATAAAGGACGCGTTAAATAACCTTGCGTTAAGAAACTATAGATTACGCATGTGACACCATTATGTAGTTTATGAAATTAACTAGACCACAAACATCTTTTTAAACACCTCTTTCTACAACGTCTAAGCGGACTGTACCAATCATTTCTTTTAAAAAGTAAAAGATTTTTTGTACATTGTTAAGTAACTATGACAATTAAGGTAACTCTCATAAAGATTACTAAATAATATTACTATCGCTTTTCGTTACCCTACTACTGGCAGTAGAAGCAAAATTGACTAACTACTTATATTAATTCTTTCATGTATTCACAATATTTTTAGATACATCCCTTTTGTACAACAACCAAGTTTTATAAAAAGCGTTTTAAAGGTATTTTAAAAATAGTAAATACATCAAAGAATAGCGCAACTCAAATAATATAGGTGCACCTGACCTAAAACATTTTACTGCCAGATTGCAGCTCAAATTGCTACACACACGGAGCATAACAAGGTAATGTTTTTCGCATATACACATTAGTGATAGATTTGAATACACCATGAAATATAGATACCTATAAAAGAGTAGGTATATAAATGTGACGTGCGTATGAAAATCATCAACACTACCCATAATAATCTATACTAAATCCATTTATGTACAAATTATGGCACTAAATTACTTATGAATTGAATAATTCCTAAATTACGTCATACGAAACCTCACAAAACAAAATGTGATAAGTAGCACCATACAATTGACTCATTTCAATGGTTTGTAATAAGCAAAACCAAAACAATGCTTAAGGCCCCGCACAAATGATTTATAATAGTCGAAAATAAATTGTAAAACAAAATGAACGACGTAGTCACCAATGTTGTTAAATCCCTTTTTTTTGGTACGACATACACAACAGGAAAAGATAATATGAATTTTAAATGCAAATAATGTTTATGCACAGATACACAATATAATTTAAGTTACTTAACACTACATTGATGGTTAAACTGAAAATCTATCTTAAGGTGAATCCGAATCAGATTTTTCCCATACAAACTTCAATGGACTGAATATCTCTAACTTTTAACATTTATTGGATTATTATCGAGTAGCTTTATTAACCAGAAATCATTATTCACTGTCATTAACGTAACCAATACATTAATGACAGTGAATAATAAAGTTAATTTGATAAATCTATGGTTATTAAATATTTCACTGGTATTTTATGGATGTTTATGCTTATTGCAGCAAAGGTTAATAACGATAAATAATAATTAAGTTGCACAAGAAAAAAAATTAGTCAGATTATCTTAAAGCTCCAAAGATCTTAAAAGAATGCGGGGCCAAACCCGGCAATTTCCACCTAACCCTAACCCTACCTTCACAGCCATTTTAGGAACTAAGTTTTATAAATCCTATGTAAGAATAGGCAGGTCTTAGCCATACTGTCCTGTTAGGTTCCCTCTGTGCAATGTTCACATTTTCTCCTTTGTACAGCCTAACTACGTTTTGAACTGAGCAGGATATTTGAGACCTTTCCAGTGACCTATTGCTAGAATCGTCTCCCGTTGAACAAGTGGCCAGATGTCGAGGGATTTTTTCTTCAGGTTTCCTTGCCCAAATAAAGTAGCAGTTTGGCTTTTTAGTGAGATATACCATCTGTAAAGTAATAAAATAAATAAAAGTATATTAAACACAGGGCCTAATAACATTCGTCTATAGGAAACGATACACGAATTCAAGCAACGTCGGTGATTCATGTTTGGATGGGTGACCGCTCTAGAAGCAAATTTTTTGAGCTTCTTCGTGCTCCGGAAGGCAGACTGTCGGTCATGACTGTTGTCATAGACAGCACTCGATATGCTAAATCAGAAGCTTGAAGGCAGATTGTCGGTCATGACTGTTGTCTTAGACAGCAGTCGATATGCTAAATCAAAAGCTTGAAAATTCTAACAGTTTACTAGCCATTAGCTCATCAACCAGTTGCCGCTGGGCCAGCAACATGTACTACACCGCCTAAGCCTCCTTCCTCTTAAGAAAGGCCCCTGTAGTATCACCGCACCGCACCGTCGCGATAGACACACAGCTTTGAGATAAGTCACATATATTCGGTGACAACTGAGGGCTTAGGACGACTTTACTTTCGAATTTAAATAGTTACATAAAGTGACTTAAAGCAAACAATTTTGTTCGAAAACGATTGTCAGGGCGTTAAGGTTATGGCATGACCGAGCAAAAGGGTGCCGTTTCGGCCAGTGTACGAAGACATATGTTTTCGACTATTGAAGCATACAAAGAGACACAGTTCTACGTAAAATGTTCTCGTTTCTTTGTAGGTATAAAATTCAAATATTTATTTAGTAAATCTATGATATTATCAAATTCACTTGGTCATATATATACTTTATGAAATAAGAATTAAGAAAATATTACTCTTAGTTTTCCAAACAATTTTATTAATTAAAGCCCAAAAATATAGTGTCAGAATTATTTTTTTCCAAATATTGTAATAGCCAAATTAATATAATATTAGCAAATCCATTTAATTAAGGTTTGAACTATAAGATATATTATTTTCACGTCAAAAAGTGTACTTAGGGCTGTAACAAAATGAATCAAATTCTTGCAAACTAACTCGTTTGGGTATGCCATCACCTTAACTATTCGATCAGAAAACGATGTAGTACAGTCTTTTTGGTTTGGTTAGGTTTGTAGTAGTCCATCCAAAATAAAACCACTTATGTAATAAAATCTTTTAGTGGGTCAACTTGACCGATCAACAATAAAGTGCGGCCAAGAAAATAAGCGAAAGCTAATAAAATTAGCGTATGCCTCCAGTTGGAGAGAGAAAAATTTTTTTTTTCTACTTAACACAAACTAGAGTTAGAAATAATAGAAACTTAATTTTGAAGTCGGTTAAGAAACTCTCAAAAAATGTACCTGAGCGTATACTATGTAGAGGCCGTTTTCGTGGACAGTAAAGTAGTTAGAAGAAGTATGTAGCGCTATTTTATTCTCGCTGTTCTCGGTGGAGACTGTGGTGTCCCGCACCCACGGCCCAACCGTACCTGGAACAAGTTTACATATTTAGTTAATTAAACTGTCATAAAGAGGAAAGGAATGTTAGTTTTGCACACAAAAACTCTTAAAACAGTATAATTAGGGATTGAAATCCAGCTGGATTTACGACATGAATTCATATTAACTTTTTTCCTTGGGGAATGATTTTTTTTTAAAATGCTAAATCACGTCATTCTTTATCTATGAAAAATATTTACTATATCTTAACATTTATGGTTTTATTTACAAAAATAACCGGATTTCCATTCAAAGTTTCATCCATTATTTTTAATAGCGCTGCCTAGATAGATGGGTTTTTGCTGATACGATACCGATTTTTATAAAAAGGATCGACGATGACGATACACTTACTAATAAAACAATGTAGGTACGTTACGTAGTTGTTTTTTAGGACAGACATTTTTAGCTATTACTAATTACGCTGAAAAAATCAACTACTATCAGTATGTAGATGGGCCGGGCGAACTGCCGAACGAAATAAAAATTGGGTATTCCCCGAGTATAAATAAGTTAGGGTGCGTTTAGACCGATCAGTCACTTGCCCGCGCGTTTATAAGTGGATTTTTAATGCGCGAAATTTATAAATATATCGACATCTCAGCAAATTAAGGCCATATAGAAATTTTCATAAATTTAACCTATTTCACCTCTTTACGATAAATGTCGCAAGATCTTTGGTCTCCACAAAGTCATAAAAGGAACCGATTCAAAATTACACATTTTTATTTCATTAGGTAGTTTTGGATTGGACCATGTTCTTTTATGTATAGTAATAGTATAAATCATTTTATCGAAATTGTTTTGTAAAACATCTGTTCAAGCACAAACAAACAATTACAAGACTAAAATCATATTGATAAAGTTTCGTCAACTACAGTTTCCTGTAACTGTATATTATGTTTCAGGTTCAAGAATTTAAGCGCCATGCAAAATGAGTTAAACAAAGTCGTTAATACAATAAAGTTACACATTCCATTATGAAACAATAGCCTTTCAATTGATTTACGAATAAACGTTAAGGTGAACGAGGTCAGTTATGTCCTGAAATTAAATCCCCAACAATTAAACCGTACTGCAAACACCACAGTTGAGTAATTTGCGTGCACGCGATAAAATTTACGTATCTGAACGAAAACAATGCCTTGTTTGGCTAACAATGACTAAAATGGGGAATAAAATATAAAGTGACTAAAATGGGTAAATACGATCGTAGTAAAAGTGGGGGTATAAAAAAACCTAATTAGTCGAATTTTATGCATCACCATGAGTGGAAAACTGGCTAAATTAGGTACATTAAGGCTTTTGAAGTGCTTTTGAGTAATGAATTACCTATCGCATATTTATTGTTATTAGAATAACGATACAAGCAAACATAGCATTTCAGAGCAATTCGAAGTCTATCGGAAACGACATGCGAATGCGAAACGTTGGCTATAACGGAAATAACTACACTGGCTCGTGTCATATGACTTTGCCAGCTTTGAGCCTTGATATTAATCGCGGATGGGTGCTAAATGACATCTCAAAAAGTGCTCGATTGCTACAGATTACGAAAAATAGGTAATAAAAAATATAAAATCATGTAGGTAAGTAAAATTTGGTATGGTTGAAAAAATAGCTTTAATTAGTTAAAAACGATTAAAAACCGGTTATTGTGGCGTTCTTTTTGTTTCTCATGATATGGATTTCCACTTTCTCATATCTTATATCCATACTAATATTATAAATGCGAAAGTATTTGTCTGTCTGTTACTTCTTCAAGATTAAACCACTGTACCAATTGTGATGAAATTTGGCATGGAGATAGTTTGATTTCCGAAAAAGGTACTACAAGTGTAAGTCGGGTTTTTTTCTATAATTGAGGAGTTGCCGTTAAAATCTTATACCGATAACCGAATTAAGGGTGGGTAGAACCGCGGGCTATTTTGGCATGGCCATAGTTTGAGTACCAGGGACGGACATATGCTACTTGAAAACGTCAAGTGTGAGTCAGTTTTTTTGGGGTTCCGTACCCAAAGGGTACAAAACGGGACCCTATTACTAAGACTTCGCTGTCTGTCCGTCTGTCACCAGGCTGTATCTCATGAACCGTGATTGTTAGACAGTTGAAATTTTCATAGCTGATGTATTTGTGTTGCCTCTATAACAACAATTACTAAAACACAGAATAAAATAAATATTCAAGGGGGCTCCCAAACATGATTTTTTTGCTTGTTTTTGCTTGATATGATAACGGCAACAGGTAGACGCTTGAAATATATTCACAGAATATTTTGTTGTATATTCACTTTAAAAATAAATAATAAAATTAAAATAAAACAAATATTTAAGGGGGGCACCCATACAACAATCGTGATTTTCTTGCCGTTTTTATAGATAATGGTACGGAACCCTTCGTGCGCGAGCCCGACTTGCACTTGGCCGGTTTTTTTTCTATAATTGAGGAGTTGCTGTTGAAATCCTACATCGACAACCAAAAAAAAAACACTACGTGGAAGTTATCAACCGTATTATGAAGTATACTAGTGGGCCTTCGGTTTCACCCACGAATAAACACTATTCCTATGGGAACACTTAATTTGGTATTCTAAATATGTGTTATCCAGGATACATTCTATCTGTGTGTTGAGCTGTTTATGGGTCATTGAGTCACAAATATACATTCAATCCGAATATTTTGGAAATAACTATTCTTTCTAAAATTTAAATCAATAAGGTTTCCTACTAATATTATATACCTAACAAAATGAGGGCCATTTGTTTATTTTGACATTCGTACCGATCTAATAATGTCAAAGCGTTCTTAAGTGGCTAACACTTTTGTGTGGTATTACTTTAAATGGCACTTCGCAGCGCCTCACAGCGGGCTTCATACAAACGAATATCTCATTTGTTTTTGACATTTTCTGATCAATCACTGTGAAATTTCTTAGTCATAATCCCAATCCCAAGCAACCTATGTCTGTGGTTTTCCAAAATCTTGTAACATGTTTTTATTAACTAGAAATCTTTTCTAAAACCATTTGTATGAAAAACTAGAATTCTGTATAACTCTTGAACTATAAAATTTAATAGAAAACTGGCGCATTGCAGACCTAGATATTTATTACTAGAACAAGTCTTCAAAATTTTGTGGGGTTTGATCAGCAAGTGCCAAAAAAAGTCCTACAATATGGGTATCAAATGAAAAAGCTTGCTGAGAAGAGTACGAAAAATAAAGTGACGCCACTAAATGCAATATGGTGGATTAAGTTAGTTAGGCATTCCTACAATATGGGTGTCAAATAAAACGGCATGCTGTAAATAATACGAATACTAATTGCTGTAAATAAAATGACGATCAAAAACTTAGTTGCTCCAATCTGTTCATTATTTTAGTGTACGGGAGTTTTTGGAGGCACCGATTATGATTTTAGGGTAGAATTTGAGTCTTTAGCATCTAAATAAAAGTATGCAATGGTTAGCTTCGTATTATGACTTAAGTAATTTTGCGAGATAGACGTGGGTTTGGAAGGAAACTCCATAATCGAACCCGAAATTGTGTTTCGTTAGGCACAGCGATTAAAAAGGCCCTGCGAATTTATCCCACTAAACAACAAGTAAACAATCCCAACATAATTATTCTCGAACATTTCCATATTCGTAGTGTAACTTTTAACAAAATAATAGCTCTAGATAGTCTTATAGAGTGAACCCGAAAATATGACAACATAGATATAAATAATGTCATATCATTCGACATAAACAAGACAGGACGGCTGCCTAAAGAGTTAGAAATATTCGTTGAGGCCAAGGTGACATTGCGTTACAACGTAGATGTGTCCAAAGGTCTGGTGATGGTACCATTGGACATATTACAAAAATCATATAGCCCTGCTTCCGGAGAGCACAAATGTACGATACTGACATACCATCCGTCCGTATAGACTTTGGTAAAGATGCTGTTCATCTTATTCAACCCAAAACTGTGCAATTTCCGGCAAAAAATAATCAAAGTACTGCAGAACGAAGGATGCTGCGAATTATATTATCAGCATAATATAATACACATTATGCTCATAGGCTTGCACAGTACACAAAATGCAAGGTCTACTTAGATCCAAAGCTCTTCGCTTGCTGCTTAAGCATATGTGGCCCTAACCAATTATATCATTAAACGTGTTTAATGTAATAAATTGATGAGTTTGGTTTAAATAAAAGTTTATTATCTTTTTAGAACATTTAAATAAAAGCTTGTTTCTAAATATATTTTTACTTTTAATTTTTTTATTTGAAATTATAATTTTAATGTTTTTATGTTAAAAATAAATCAATTTAGTTAATTGTAATCATTTATGAACTATCAAACCTAATATATTTATTAGAATACTAAAGAAAATTGGCGGCCTTTATTTTGTTTTGACTTTTTTTTCTAAGGTGGCAAACAAGTTAACGGTCCGCCTTATTAATATAAGTGCGAGGTTTGAGTTTAACCCACCACAATAAAGATAGCATATGCTCTGAATTAACATGGTATATTCTATATTTCCTTACTGGGTATAATATATTCAAAATTATCAAAAGCTCTCATAACCGAATTCAGTGCGGGCGAAGACGCGGCTAAAAGCTAGTTCCTAAATAAATAATAATCAAAGAATTAAACAATCCCTTTTTACCAGCTTCTCGAAACTGGTTTGGGTCATCCTAAATTAGATGCCCAAGCCCCAAGCCCATAGCTAAGATAAAACTGCCAAGGTTACAAGTTTTACGGGGACGCCGTATTATTATAGTAGACTACAGATAGAGCTTTGTAGTAAACTAGCTGTTGCCCGCGGTTTCACCCGCCCTAAATTCGGTTTTCGGTGTAGGATTTCAATTTCAATAGGGAAAATATTAATTAATTATGGAAAAAAAATGACTAACACTTGACCCTTTCCAGTTGCCTATGTCCTTCCTGGGACTCGAACTATCTTCATGCCAAATTTTCCCGCGATTTCACCCCCCTATTTTCTATTATCGGTGTAGGATTTCAACGGCAACTCCTCAATTAATGAAAAAGAACGGTTCACGCTTGACGGTATCAATTAGCTTATGTCCATGCCAAATTTCATCTTTATCCGTACAGTGGTTTAAGCGTGAAGAGATAACAGACAGACAGACAGAGACAGAGTTACTTTTGCATTTATAATATTAGTATTAACAGGAGTTCAAATTGTTAAAAAAAATGATGGCATTTGCTTCAATGGCGAGACGCCACATATTACGAACTGTTTATAAATAAAGGAACCATTGAACATCTGGGCCTTAATTGATTACGAGACCAAGTTAATTGCAGAAATACCTACTTCCATATCTATTCATTTACTATGTCATACTTAGGGTTGCCAACCATAAAAACAGCATTCTACTTTATTTGCTTGTTTTATAACCATGCAGTGAAAGTACGTTTTAATCAATCCATACTAATATTATAAATGCGAAAGTTTGTGCCTGCTTGTCTGTTACCTTTTCACGGATAACTGATTTCGATGAAATAAGGGGAAAGGCATAGGCTAAAAAAGGAAATTTTGAGTCGTTGCTGTAGAAATCCTTCGCTGATAACCGAATTTAGGGCGGGCGGAGCCGCTGGCACAAGCTAGTTTCTTTAATAAAATTGTATGATATCTATAAGCTTTTTTAGGCAGTTCACTCTATGAGTATTTATTTTCCTTTGATGATTGCAAAGGGACAGCTTCTGTGGCTCAGTAGGTGTGACCTGCTTGCTGAACCAAGAGGCGTGCGTGGGTTTGTCTGTTTCTGTCTGGGTGTTTTCTAAGTATAATATGTACGTTTTTACAAATAGTATCAGTATGTATATGAGTTGTCATCCATATTACAAGCCCTACTTTTTGGGATTAGACGGCGCTCTGTGATTTGACCAAAATTATTATTTAAAAAAGTGGTAAGGCAACAGATATTTTATCATTAAAAATATATTCTTATTATTTTGATTCGCAATATGGCGACTTAATAAGTTGAACGAAAAGCTCTAAAAATATGCAATTATTATAATTTATTGTTTTCATACGGTTCAGTTTCTCTTAATTATCCGCCCAACATTGTCTGTAAATAAAAATTGGCAACCCTAGTCATACCCAGACGTAACGTATGTTAGATACTTAGCTACGGGCGCAGGAATTCCAACCTTATCTCATTGGTTTAAAGTTTAAAATGTGTAATCATTATAAACAAACCATGCAAATAAGTTGGCTTCCAGTCATGCATCCTGTGTTTGTGGAACACACATATATACAAATAAATTATAATAAATTAATCCCATATTCGCATTACATTCCTTGTGAGTCTAATTACATCATTGGAATGTAAGCCTTAAGGCATTATGATTAAGTCTGTTCCACATCATATTATGAAAAGTTGTAGAATTACTCACAGAGCAACTGATTTCCAAGAGTACTTACTGTAAACAGTATAATAATACGCTGCTATAATACTACTGTAAAGTAAATCCCTGACAAACAATGACTTACTATTTATAACTTGCTTTTGCCTGTGACATCGGCGCATGATATAGTACACAGGAAGATCCATGGGCAAAAAGTAGTATGTAGCTACATATGTATGTTACTATTTCAAGCTTTAATTTAACTAGGCAAAATTTGACCTGCTTTCTGGTGTCCAATTGAGTGACAATGCAAATCTTTGATGATAGGTGTCTAGGGTCTAAAGAAGAAACTAATGGTTGCCATAGGGCTTGTGTGATTTGTTGTGAAAAGTAAAAAATACTTTTTTTTTGAAAAACAAGCTTATAAATTGGTAAAGAAAATTAAAAAGCTAAAGAAACTTATTTTAATTAGAAACAAGCCATTTTCTTCTGTACTCTATACTTTAGCAATTTAAATCTTTGACCGAAATTGAAGTTTCTTCTTTTTTGTCAAACTAATTCTATTAGTAGAATCAAAGACTTATGACACTCTTTTTCTCCTGCTCGCAATGCAACAAAAAAGTGTTATTCTGGAAGTAGAATGATATTACATTAGAAAGTTAATAATTTTTTTATTATGTGTCATAAATAAATTTTATGATTGGTAATTGGTTGTATGTTGTTATTTTATGTTTTATTTTTGACAGATTTTAAGGCATTTTATGTACAAATTTATGTTATTGTAAGATTTCCTGATAAAATTCTAGTTCTTACTCCTACTCAGTTGTTTATGAGTTGATGCTATAATAAAGTGCAGGTTATTGTGTGTTTATCTTTGGTAAGCATTGAGAGCATTCAATGTATATAATGCTTGTCAAAAAAACGCCCCTACCAGATTATCGCTGCAAAAATTACTACTTACTACAAAAAACTACTTAGTTTAGAATTTGATATAGAAACCGTTGTAACTGATTGGGTTGTGGTTCACCTCTATTCTAAAAATTAATGTATTCCGCCATTTTTAATTTTGCTTACCAATCATAGACTATATTTAAAACACCTTTATCAATTGACTTGATTACACATGACAGGCTATGACAAACCCTATAAATGCTTTTCTGTACCTCAGTAATGAAAATTTTTGTTGAACAAAAGTTACAATTAGATTTATTAATATTAAATATTCTATAAAAAGAAAAGGTTGTTAATTTTTTATATTTAATATTTTCTGACTTACCTTTTAATCCCAGATTTGTTTCTTTTAAATCCCCATTGAAATGAACAACCAGAAGTTCTGTAATCAAAAACTGTTTCTACATGAACTAGGTATATAGAAAAAAATAGTTCAGTAATGAATGTAATAAAATAGTGACCTTTTGAGCTTTGTGGCGATTTGGAATATGGTGCACTTGTATCTATATTTTTTTTCTTGGAGTCTACTAGCAACATGTCATCACCAAGATCTTCTACAAAGTATGTCCTGCCATTTGATACAATGCTTGTAGTCCGGGCCTCCATTCTCGGTTGCCGGCTGTCTATGACCTTAATATGGGGTTTATCTACGGCTACTAATGGGCTTTGCACTGGCTTATCTTGATTCCTAATATTTTGAATTAACACCTGTTCTTTTATTGTGTCTATTTGTCTCCTCATTGATATCATCTCATTCCAGCAGTAGAATGCAACTACAGAACTTATTACCATACAAATAATGCATAATAAAAAGTTCAAAATGAACAGAAGCTTGACCTTCTTGGAAGACGCTATTGAGAGAGTAGTGTTTATATGGACGCCGACGTCCGCGCTCCTTTCTACAAAATAAAAACGAATCATTTATCATTAAATAAGCGAAAAAAATTATACATTTCCTACGAAGGTAATAATTTAGAATCACCTGTAGTATTCAAATGTATAACAGCTCCGTCAGAGGAATTTTTATTGGACTTTTTGCCCAAAAATATGTTTGTCGCACCTGAGTTTAGAGGAACACCTTCAGTTATGTTAACTTTTCTTTCTGCATCCATATTTACTATCAGAGAAGTAGTAGTATGGGTCATGGGATATTGTTACTATTGTTTATTTACGAATACTCGAGCGTGGGCGTCGGTCTTCTTTCCTAAATAAAACAAAGGAAGTTAAGCTTGTAAAAAGTTCGCACACAGAGACCAGTTGATAAGAGGATAACGACAAGTTCATGACATAAATACAACACATATTACGCACCACTAGGCTAGCTGATAAACACATTTGTTCACTTTATAGTTTGTAGATTACATTTTATTAAAATAATTCTAGTCCAGTTTACAACATAAATAAAACAAAATTACACAAACGACATACGAGAATGCACAAACAAATAAAAAAAAAACTTTTTCGTTCGTTCACCGAACAAAGCGCGGGCGCGCGGTGAAGGCCGAGACGAGACCGCCAAACCCTTAGCCCGCCAATTTCAAACTGCAAAATTTGCAGAGCGTAAAATCCACTGTTGAATGCGGTGGCTGACCGACTACGTGTTAGTTTGCAAGCGAAATGCGAATAGAATAGAACAAAGAATGCAACAACTTTTACGAGGATAGTTTACTTAAACTTCAAAACATGCTATGTTTTCTTGTACTAATGTTTTGAGTCATAATACTTCATACAAAGTTTCTATTTATTGTTTCATTCATTAAGAGGATCGTTCCTGTCCGACATGTTACATATTTTTTCGTATTACGCGAAAAAAAATACCAGATCTTCATTTTTTGATTTTCCTAATACTTTACTAATAATTAACCTAAGTAGCTACTTACTTACTAAATCTGTATAGGTGCTAAAAATACCTACTTCAGTTTTATTTATTACAATTAATAAATTTATGGGTATTGATTTATTAATTACAATTAATAAGTGTCCATTAACCTAGGTACTACATTATTTATAGATTTTGATTGGGGTCGCTCCCGGCACGCGCCTAGTGCAGACGCCTTCTGTCGGACCTCCGTATTTAATCCTATACTCTGTGGCTGTACGTTTTGATGTTGAATACAATATTTGCAGTTAAATTTTTCGGTAAAGTAATTTTCCAACTGTCAAGTTTAATTCTTTACACTGCCATAGAAAAGGTTAAAATTCACTCCTGTCAGTGTGAAAATTAACTGTTAAACTCCCGTTCTAAAACGGGTTGATTTTTAAATTTGACCGGGCGGTAATTACTCGGCGGGTTTTAGGACATAGCCTTAAATATATATCTCTCATGTCGTACACTCGTCTAGTGTGCACTGTGCAGAAGCCGGCGAGTTCAGCACGGCGCAATTCTATCTAATATTTGGCAGAAAACGACAATGAAGACCACCAATTGGGAATAAGTTTTTGTGACCATAAGCTTGCAATAGTTTTTTTTTCTACAACTCTAGTTTTCCAAAACAACTACAACGCTTTAAAAAAAATTTGAAAATCGGATTTTGGTGATTAAATTACATTTACTGTTAAAAAGTAATGGATATAGCTGCTTTTTGGTCAAACTGGTGTTCTGAAGCAAATGCAAATGCAATCTAAATCAAAGATCAGCCCCCTTATTCAAGTCAGTAAAAATCATCTGGTTCCGAGATGAATGTGACATGCATTGTACATTTCCTTTACGCTTTATTGAAAAAAAATATAGAATAACGATAGGCATAATTAGCAATGTCATAGGTCATAACCATCAACTTATTCTACACATTTTTTCATTCAAACGTAAGAAACGGACAATGCATTATACAGTCATTTCGGAACCAGATGGTTTTACTGATTTGAATAAGGGGGGGAAATCTATTTAGGTATATATTAAATATAGTTATTACATAGAAATAGAGAACTGAGCAGCGCATTTTCTAGGCAGCAGTAAAAAAAATGGTCTCAAAAAAAGTGTGAGAGAGACGAAGCAAACCTGTGTGGTCTATTGTCTTTTTGTAACTTGTTTAAAAACATTTAACAAAGAAAATGGTGGACTTCGACAGAAAGAGAAAAAGAGACTACAGGTTTGCTTTGTATCTTTCTAAAGTGTAGCCAAATTTGTGAGGCTATTGTACACTGCATAGTCCATAGGACAGAGTACAGAACTCGAAGTCTGTGGTGCAAAGAAAAAGAATGGTTTCTTCAATGTAAGAAACATCTCAATTTTTAAGTTTCAAAATCCCAATTCTTCATAGCCATTTCCTCATAAATTATAAAATTAATGTGTTATGTAGGCATAAGTGTGAGATACACTTCAAAAACGCTTTCATTTAAAGTAGCTGTGTATGTATTCTAGGTATATGTACCTATGTACCTATATTTGTCATAATGGAAGTAAACTAAGTACTCAACCTTATCTCGACCCAGTTCTTTTGAGTTCCTCGTTGAACTATCTATCGATTTCTTTCGATACCTGGACAAAATAGGCGAGGCGAGATAAGAATTTTACGAAACCACTAACAATGAGGTCTTTGCTGGGCTTAGTCAGGTAGCCAACCTTTGGCCCAACCGATTACGTTACTCGAATGGAATTTTATGGAAATTGGTTGAAATCGATTACAACTCCATTAACTATTCAACCATTGGGTTTTAAACATCTTGAAAAATCAGAGTAAAGCACAGATTATATATATGTAAAGTTACTACGTCATAATAGAACGTCATAAATACTTCTAAAGAAAATTATTGTATACTCAATTGAAGAAATCCTATGTCTATGACTAAATCTCTTCACAAGTTTTTAAGATAGTTACTGACCTATCGCAAATTTTCAGTTCTTAATACTACAATCTAATGTTTATAAGTAAACTTTTAAGGCGGGGTTATCTTGAATGAGGAGATTAGCACTATTACCGCCAAATTACGTGGTTATAACGCCAAATGGCGGACGACAGTCATAGAACTTCCGTGACCCCCGAGAGAACCTGGCCGAACGCCACAGATATTATTAAAAATTTTGCATTTTTTTGATTGCTATGGAAAATATAGGAACAAAATTAACTATCCGTCTTTGTCAATTCCTTATGAATTAAAATTTCGTTAGTATATTTGTTTTATCCTTAAGATATATAAACATTTTATAATGACTGTTTTAAATCCGAAGTTAGTGTCAACTTTGGCATTTTTTTCTATCGAACAAAATCATTCTAATCGTGTTTTTTTTTACTGTTTTAATAGCCAAATTATTATAATATTAGCAAATCCACTTAATTGAGGTTTGATCTATAACAATACTTAGGACTGTATAAATTTTTTTTGCAAATTCTTGCAAACTTAACTTGTTTGGGTATGCCATCGCCTTAAGCAAGATATAGAATTATAGTTATCTATGCAGAAATCAAAAAATCTATGTATACCTACGACGGCTACGACACATATTTAGTCAGTTGTAATTATGTCTACTTACTATAGATTGAGAAACATTTGGTTTCAGTGGTATGCGTAACAGCTGACAGACGGGGCGGCGAGCTGGGTATTTTAGATGTTTCACGGAGGACGAATTTAGCACAGCCGGTGGTTTTAAGATGGCATGCAACAGCCAAATGAATAGGTACACATGTTAACGGATAGTCATAGCCACTTCGGCATAGAATATATACTTATTTGGTATCAGCAACGATATGAGGCTAGCAAAACTGTAGGTTAAATTTTAATTTATGTCTTTGGTACCAATCAAAATAAAGATTCGCCCTCATTCTTAGGCTTTCATATGTACCACACACAATTGTGATATGAGTGATAAAGGAAAATGATTTTGTAGTATGTTAAATGAGGTCTAAACACAGAATAAGCATCTACTAGTATCTATGTATCTGAAATAAAGGATCCAAATTTGAAAGTGGGTTACTACTGAAGTGCGTGACAATTAAACGGGGGCTTGTTTGCATATTTCAAGCACTTAAGTATTTTTTAGGTTCCGTACCAAGAGCGTGCCAACGGAACCCTATTACTAAGCCTACGCTATCTGTTTGTCCGCCCAATAAAAGGCTCTATCTTTTAGACCGAAATAGGTAGCATATGTGTTATATTGGGGGACTATCTATCAAATAATAAAAAGTAAAATTTAAGGGTTTAAGTTCCTCATACAAGCAATAAATTTTCGTTGTTTTAGCTCTATCGTCAAAACAGTAATACATACAAACTTCAAATTTGCAGTGAAAAATAATGTGAACTCTAAAGTGTAACAACAAATAATAAAAATGGGCCAAGTGTGAGACGGGCTAAAGTCATTACCATTTTAAATTACCGGTAGGTACAACGCTATCTAGCAATAGTATTCAGCGAAACAGTAACACTTTTGTTTGGGGAGTCCTCATTCAAGAAACTCTTTTTTGTTTTTGTTCTATCGTAAAAATAGTAATACATACAATCTTTAAACTTGCAGTGAAAAATAGTGTAAACTCTAGCGCTTAGCAGCACACTTTTTTTGTTTGTTTTTGAAAAACTACGTAAATGGTGGTAAGTACGGAACCCTCGGTGCGCGAGTCGAATTCACACTTGGCCGGTTTTTTTTTTGAAATTTGATTTTAAATTACATAGTTTTTGACTGATGTCCTTAATTATGGATCAATGTCAATTACCTAAAACGTATGTTCTTGCTCCGTTTTCTCTGAAGTTGGCGATCCAAAAAAATGAAATTAATCCAGACTGATAGAGAAATATCTATCAATATTTAAAAATTGTTTTAAAAAATTGATGTACTTGAGTGTACTTTTGATGCAATTGATCCCCTGCCTGATTATGTCTTACTTCTTATAGTTCGATTTATTGCAGATATTGTTCGATTTCTCCAGGGACATGTGGTAATATTTTCCTGTATGTATACGTATATCTATTGGCAATATCGTCAGTTCGTTTTGTCTTTGTCTCTTTAGCGAACATTTTTAGGGTCTTGGCGCAAAGACATACTTTGTCAAAAAATATTTTTATGTGTTTTTAAGGTTTTGCTCCCATACAGTTACAGGAAAACAAAGGAATTAGAAGCCACCATAGTCAGTATTGTTTTACAAAATTTGGATCCGAAGAATTTTTTAACTTCCTATTGACCTATGAACTTGAAATCCGGTGATAATGTACATTACGTATATTTTACTAACAAATACCTACCAATATATTGATATTTCTGATTTTTACTTTCAAATTCTCTCATGTTACCTATTACAACCAACTTGATTTTGCGGTCAAATGCGTAGCACAGAAGGGATTCGCTCACCTACTGCTTATAAATTATTCTGCCATTCGGACGACTTATATTCTACATTTGGTACGGAACCCTAAATGTGCGAAGTACGACACGCACTTGGTCGGATTTTTAAGCCAATTTTAACTATCGTGATTCCCTATCATAGACATAGAAACTGGCACATTTTCTAGTCAGATGTGAAAATAATGTCCGCACAAGTGTGGCAGCGACGAAGTGAAACTGAGGTCTCTTGATTTGTTTGAAAAAAAAAACAAACAAAATGGCGGACATTGATAAAAAGAGAAGAAATACTGCAGTTTCGCTATGTTTCTTTTGAGAGGATGGTCAATTTTGTGAGGCTATTCCGCAGTCGATATGATAGATGAAAGAACTCAAAGTCTAAGTTCCCTAGCTTCTGATTATGTCAAAGTACCAACTAAAAGTTAAAAACCGACCAGCCAACCAACCATCCAACCAGGGTCGGCCACACGCGAGTGATGCCCCAAGTGTTGCAAGCGTCCATAGGCTGCGGTGAGCGCTAAACATTAGGAGGACCGCAAGCTTGTTTGCCACCGTAGTGGTAAAAAAAATAATTAAGATGGCGATATAAGCCAGAAAGCTAATTTCTGTAATACTAACGATGTGCATGTAAATGTAATGAAAATCTTTACACAATATCATATTTGTTGCATACAGCCTAAGTAATTTAATACCATAACTAGCTTTTAGGGTTCCGTACCTAAAGGGTAAAAAAAGGCACCCTATTACTAAGACTCCGCTCTCCGTCCGTCCGTCTGTCACCAGACTGTATCTCATGAACAGTGATAGTTAGACAGTTGAAATTTTCACAGAAGATGTATTTCTGTTGTCGCTATAACAACAAATACTAAAAAACAGACTAAAGTAAATATTTAAGGGGGATCCCATACCACAAACGTGATTTTTTTCTCGATATTGATAACGGCCACAGTTAGACGCTTGAAATATTTACAGAATATCTAGTTATATATACACTTTGAAAATAAATAGTAAAATTAAAATAAAACAAATATTTAGGGGGGGCTCCAACAAACGTGATTTTTTTGCCATTTTTGTAGATAATAGTAGGGAATCCTTCGTGCGCGAGTCCGAATCGCACTTAGACGATTTTCAAAACAACTGCCGCACCAACCTATTAGGAAAGGTTTGCAGAAATTTAGAAACCTTCCCTGGCGTGTGGATAACAACTTACCAAAATTTTATTGGAAGTTAAATTTTTTATTAAAAGTTATGGTCAATGCCAGTGCATTATTATTTAGTAATAATAATAACAAAATCTACTGATCTACCTAAATAACGCTTATAACAGCTAACTGCAACACACGCTTTAAGGATTTGTACAATAGTCACTCACAGATTTTTGTAGCATTTATTTTATAAAAAATGAAATTTACTAAATAAGGTTAGGCTACTACACTAGGCAAGTTTTGTAACATATATTTTTCAATATAGTTTCATAATTATATAGTTTTGCTACAGAATTCGTACAAAAGCTGCGTGTTAACGCGATCTTCGTTTTCTACTTCTTGAAGTCGGATTTAATTTTTAGATTATTTTCTCATTTTAGTGGGGTTTTGAAGGCAGGGTATATTTTTCAATAAATATTTATCCAATTAGATTTTTTACTTCTTATTAGGATTTCGAAGGCGGTGTTATACTTTTTTAACCAACTTCAAAATAGGAGAAGATCAACTCCGTCATATATAGACGTATTCAAAAAATCTTTTTTTCATTTATACTTCAGGTATGCATACAGGTATACTTCCACAGTAAAACTTAAATATTTGGTCTAAAAAAATAATTGGTGTTCATTTGGAACTAGTGAAACGCCTTTTATGTTGATGATTCTATAAAATTTTGTTACGAGTATCTTTGTTTTAGTGTACGAGAAAAAAAGCAATTCGTCACTCAAAAGTAAAAAATAAAAAAAAAACAACCGGTTGCAAAAAGATGCACTAAAAAGTTCAAAATTATTACTTATTTCCAAAAATCGGTGCTAAATTTCAGTTTGAAGTTGGTGTTTATGTACCTAAAGTTTAAAACACACATCACTTTCATGACACCAACTTTAAACAGTAATTCAGATCAGATTTTTGGAAACAAGTAATAATTTTTGCCTTTTTAGTGCATCTTTTTGAAGCTGGTTGGTTTTTTTATTTTTTACTTTTTAGTGACGAATTGCTTTTTTCTCTCAAAGCATCAAAAAATTTAGTTTGAAGTTGGTGTTTATGTACCTTAAGTTTATAACACACTTCAATTTTATGACACCAACTTTAAACTCTAATTCAGATCAGATTTTTGGAAATAAGTAATTTTTTTGCCCTTTTTATTGCATCTTTTTAAAGCTGTTTGTTTTCTTTTGTTAAATTTTATTTATTATTTTTGCCTACTTCACTGAGTTACTGGACTGGGTAACCATAGATAAATAGATAGACCATAAAACTACAGACTTTCTGTCTTACTGTTTCGTAATCATTATCATCATATCAGCTCATATTGGTCCACTGCTGGGCATCCTCTACGTCGCGCCATTTCTCGGTCCTCTTTGTTTTGTAATAGATTATTAGCTTAATTTAGCTATGTGCGTACATTCATTTGTGCTATTATCACCTTTGTGTTGCTATTTTACTTTAAAAAAAAATCGGCCAAGTGCGAGCCGGACTCGCGCACGGAGGGTTCCGTACCGTTATCTATAAAAATTAAATGTTTTTTTTTATTTTTATATTTGAGTTGATTGAATGAAGGGTAAATTGCGGTTTACGATTTAAGACGTATTAAAATAAAACTAATTACTATATCTCGTTCAAACCAATTTTCGGTGGAAGTTTGCATGGTAATGTACATCATATATTTTTTCACTTATTTTAGAAGTTATACTGGAAGTGTCTCTCGCGCAAGCTATTCAGTTTAGAAAAATTTTAAAAAATTATTGTTTTTTTTCTATTTTTATGTGTGTTTGGAAAAAAGTGGCTGTGACAGACAGACATGACGAATCCATAAGGGTTCCGTTTATGCTATTTGGCTACGAAACCCTAAAAAGTAACTATTAATATAAGGTGCGTTCTATTGACCGCATTGAAAGCTATGACATGCATTGGTATTAAAATCGTTCTGTTCACCAAATGTAAACAAACAATATGGCCGTTCACTAATTTGACAGCGCATCCACTGCTCTACCTCCCGACCAATGCGTTAAATGCGGTCCGGATGTGACGTCATAGCGCTTTCTTTTTTGTCAACAGAACGATCTCATGTGCGCATAGACAGCATTGAGCGCATTCAATACGTATAATGCTTGTCAACAAAACGCGCCTATAATGACATTTCGGTTGTCTAGTTTTTACACTTTGAGCAGATAACATAATGCGACAGAAGTATTTGTTAAAAGTCTACTGTTCACTTCAGCACAGATATCATTCTGTTACTCGGGTATTTTCTTTCAACAAGAGTTAAAAGCCTTCACAGTGTTTCTTTGTAATATAATATTTGTGAATATTTATAATTATTATTATTTTCATCTCAAAGATCATAATAAAGACAAATGTATTTGTTATAAGGCTAGTTTTTTTTTCACTTTAAGCACATATATCATAAAACAGACAGAAGTATTTTGATTAAATGCACTTCTAATACTTTCCGGCAATAATAATCTTGAGCACTTCCTAAATAATCCTACATAGTAAATACTCAGTTAACAGATCTTAATGAGCAAGGCCGTTGAGTCATCATGAATGACACCTTCGACCTGATGACCTGGTTTCAGACGCGGAACGGTATTGCCATTGGCCCACATTACCGTTATGGATATGTTTCCAATTAACAGTCCATTTTAAAAGTTGTGTAGGTTTTTTCGGCGTTTAGATTCGTCGGTGTTCCTACAATACAATGCGGTGTCAGAGGAACTTCCTCCGAACTGCGAACGCTTAGGTTGTGGAATGAACTCCTTGCCAAGGGTTTTTTCTAAGGACTGCAATATGGGGTGAACAACCGTTAGAAGATAGAAGTTATTATCTGATTTTTAAAGGGTTGGCAATGCGCGATTGATAACCCTGGTGTTGCATTATTGATATGAACATCTAAGCGTCCATATGCTGCGGTGACCGTTTACCATCAGGCGGGCCGTTAGCTTTTTTGCCACCATAGTGGTATAAAAAAACCTTTTTATCATGAGAGACCAGTAAACACACTCGTACGAACCACACACTTCCAAATTGCTCTCACGATAACCGTTTAGCCAGATGTTAAGTTCAAATAGAGAAACGCACGAACATGAACTCTGGAAACATTCCTTTTTTTTTTTTTGTGGGCAGTCTTGTAAGCTATAGGTTGAGTTGGGATTTAAATTCAGATCTTCAAAACATTGTGACTGACCTATTTGAAAAATGCTTAAGAGAAGACAAAACAGTCAAAATTCGAAGGACATTGGTACTGTTTGTTGTTAAAGTTTCTTTTTTAATTATTTAAATACTTTTAATCTCCGTCACCAAACGAGTTCGACGGTACCAATAATAGTGATCGTCTTGAAGTCCGTCACTAGTAATATTGCTTCGCGCGTTAAAACCCAACACTTTGTCGAAACTAACATTTCCTTCCAATTACTTAATAGGTAATTTAGTTAAAGGCGATTTTTTTTTAATACCACCTAGGACAAACAAGCACACGGTCCTAACTTCTTTTTTGAAGTACCCCATACTGTAGTCTTTGTAGAAAACCCGACTGAATATTGAGAAGTTTAGATAGGAAAGTGACCTTATCTATTATTTAGTAGATAGCCAAGTTTTGAGAGCTTAAGGTAGTGACACCCCTTTTTAGGTATATGTGTTCTGTGGCAATAATGTGCTACTGAGGAGGAATAAATTGTACTAATTTAATGATATTTGCAAGTTTTTCATGGGTTATATTAGAACTTTCTAACTAATTACATAATAGAACTTTATGGGTATTCGCAAAAAAAATAATGGTGTAGGAACTGGAACCTAAATAAAATAAAATTTGGTAGGGAAACTAATTTGTTTCATCGATCGTAACGGAACAGTGAGCTAACATAAATCTCAGTAGTCATCAGTAGTCATGTTTTTATCTGGGTGTGAGTTTTTACACTACTATCGCGTTTGCGTCAACGAAATACATGTATGGAAATGAAGAAGCGCCTCTAGCGGACGCGTTTCAAAACTTTTTTTTTATAGGACTTTTATTGAATATGCGAACGCGATAGCAGCGTTACATATACGCAAAAACTCACATTCGGCACACAGAATTCATTTATAAAGCAAGAGTTGAGAGGGATTAGGGACCTTATTGGTAACAGTTTCGAGCTATTCGAACTGGGGAATTCGAGCGCAAAATACTTCCATATATTTTTGTCTGGAATTCCAGAATCTGAATAACTCGAGACTGTTCCCAATAAGGTCCCAGGTAGTTTAAAAAAAGACTTGATACGATTTCGAAACTATCAAACTCCAATTTAAAAAAAAAAAAAATCCAATATAAAGATGGACACAAATAAATGAAATACAAAACCTGCGACATATTTTTGCAGAAAAATAAATTAATTGATCTATACTGTGCCTTGACACTAAAAGCTGAGTATGTATTTGTATCGGAAACGATATGAAGAAGGCGGAATGCCATGTTCATTTCGCTAGTCAGTTGTAAAAGTGAGTCAATGGTACCGTTGGGTTCAATGGACCTCCAAATCGTAGTTTTTAGAATTTGAGTCATGTAGGCCGAGGCAGTGTAGTATTTTATACTCTTGGGTTGTTTGGTGTTTGTCTGCTGACCTGGCCTCCTTTACTTTGTGGGTTTTGCTTAGCGGATAAGATTCTTGTTTGTTGTCAAAACTTTAGTTTACAATTTCTTAATAATATACAGGTGAGACAGGAGAACTTTTATTTTTTAAACATTTTGGTATAAACGTAAAATTAATGTGATTTTATGCATGACATTAGTAGATATTTGAAGTGAAAACTACTTTAGCGGCGTTGCGCACTTTTTTTGTGACAGGTAAAAAATGATAAACTTCCGCAGGCTGATCGAAATTCGTAAGACGGAAATCACAATGCCACGCCATAAAAATTCGCAAGATAGAAACCTTAATGCCACGCCATAATAGGATTATTGGCAAAAGATTGATTTTGAAGTGAAAACTTCTTTAGCGGCGTTGTGCACTTTTTTGTGATGGGTAAAAATGTTTACACTCTGTAGGACGAATAAAAAGTAAGGAAGGAAAGATGAAAGTGTGGATTACACATGTTAAAATGTTATATGTCGTATTTTTTTTTTAAGTATATGGCGATTATGAGTATTACAGGGAGGTTGGATATGGGATTTTAATTCTATGACAGATTGAGATGTCAAATATAGGTACTACGTCAAAAAATTAAATAAACAAACATTATTATTTATAATAAATAAATATGTATACGAAGTGATGGGAAGTAAATAGCTAGTATAGGAAAAATAAATAGTTTTTATTCAAGTTTACACTTCTGCCGGCACTCCCGGAGTGCAACCCGTTTTTTTTTTCAAATTACAATTTATATTTTTATACATAAACCTATTTTTATTCTCAAAGTTTTTATCCCTTGAAAAAAGTCAAAATTTTCACTGTCGGTTGCGTCAGCTGCGTTGAGAGGGAGCAGGGAGCCGACCGCGCGTCGCGGTTTTCTATTAGTATTTTGTTTAGAATACATTTTTAAATTAGTAATGTCTTTTAAAATGGAATGTCCGATTTGAATAGTTCAAAAAGTAATCTACAGGTATTGAAAAAGTCTTGCATCACGTAGATGAAGATTAATACAAAGGTATGCATAACATGGTCTGACTTTGGTCGGCATTTCTATCAACTTTTTAAATGCAAAAAAGGAGTTATATTATATAACTACAATAGTTGGACATATGGTATCGCGAAGCTTTTAATAGATATTTATAGTTGCGCATGCGATGAAAGACATTTTAATGGCAAACTTTACACCTTGGATTACATTATTAAAGTTTTAGTAGGGATCCCTACTTTTTCCTATTAAAAAATATATCCTTTGTTACTCAGGGATAATGTAGCATTCTAATGGTTAGAGAATTTTTGAAATAGGTCCAGTCGTTTTTGAGTTTATTCGTTACAAACATACAAAAAAACAAATCTTTCCTCTTTATAATATTATATTGTGAATAGTGATAATATAGTGAAGATGTAGTTACGAGCTACTTGTATTACTCACCACGGGCGTAGCCAAGTTTTAATGGAGAGAATCAAGAAAATAACATAACAAAAATATAAATATAAAATATAAATATTGTTTGGACATTACACACCCAAAGTAAGCAGAGCTTGTGTTATAGGTGTCAGACAACGGATACAGATATATATATTTTACTTTTTTTTTTGTAAATACATACATATTATACATAAATACACCCAGACTCAAGACAACACAAATGTTATTTATCACATAAATGTTTGTCTAATGCGGGAATCGAACCCACACCCTCTGCGCAGCAGTCGGCAACACTGCCAACTAGGCTGCGAGGGGGTCAAATATGCATAAAATTACACTTACATTTACTAACTAACATTAATTTAACTTTTTAACACTTTTTTGTTGACTAACTTCAGAAAATCTGATCTTAATTACAGTTTAAGGTCGGTGTCTATCTTTCAAACAGTTTATAACATTACTTCACTTGCACGACACCAATTTTAAACTGTAATTTGGTACAAAATTTTTGAAACATTTATTTTTACCTTTTTAGTGCATTTTTTTGAAGTCGGTTTTTCTTTTAAGTAAGGTTTTTATTGCTTCAAGTGTGCCTCTAATAATTGGAAGAGTTCCCTTAATTTCTCCAGGATCCCATCATAATATGAAGGCAATGGGACCATGGGTATCCATTTGTTGTGTATGCCTAACCTTAACCTTCTCCAGAATATATCAATACTTTCTGAAAACCCATCGTTTTTCGCACATCACAAGCAGGCTTTTTTGGTGGTCAGCGGGTAAGAGCTCTTGAATTTCGGTGAGGTTTGAACCCCTAATACTTCCCCTCTGGCTTCGCCTGTGTTACTTTCATGCACCCTTGTAAGAAGTTGTTGAGTTTTATAATTAAAAGTGATTTTATTTTATTTAAAAACAGTTTTTTCGTAAATCGGAATGTAAAAACGGAACCCTTTTAGGATTACTCGTGTGTCTGTCTGTCCGTCTGTCACAGACAATTTGCTTAAAATCTACTGGACTAAGTGACCTTCTTACGGCCCGCCTAATGGTAAGCGGTCACCGTAGCCTATAGACGCTTGCAACACCAGGGGTATCACTCGCGCGTTGCTGTACCCTTCAAAATCGAATAACTTCTTTCTTTAAGAACCCCATACTCTAGTCCTTACAAAGACATTAAGAAAATAGACAAAAATTTATCATACTCCCTTTAAAACTGCTGAGCCTGAAATTTTGAAAATATACATTATGTGCCTGCTTTTGCCAGCGGCTCTCCCCGCCTTAATTTAGTTATCGACTTGGGATTCTTACGTCAACTTCCTTAGGCTTGTCGAGTCGCCAACGACCTTCAGAGTTTTTTTCTATGAGCCGCACCACTCACCACGTAAACATCGCGCTCCGTATAGAATGCTTTTTTTTATTAAGAATAAATAATAAAAACATAAATTTGAAAAAACACGAAAACTAAATTATTCCTCATTGCTCTTAAAGGTGGGCAAATATATTTTTATAGTGGTTTCATAAAAAATGTGGAAGTAATAGGGTTACTACTAGAAAAAAATAGGTGAGCTTAAAGGTTTTTCCCTTTTTTTTATGTAAGTTATAAAGGATTTTAAGTAAAAACATGTTTATCCGTATAGTTTGTAAATTACTATTTATTTATTTTCATTTCGTAATATCATATTTAATACAGGAAAAATACGGTTACAAAATTGCTCAGGTTTACGAAGTTTTAAAGGATAAGCTTTTTAAAAAAGTTTCTATAGTTCGCTTAAGCTTTTATACACGTAGGAAGGGTATAGGGAAGGTATTGTGAATATGAATTGTTTTGCTTCGTAAGTTGTGGATCACCAATTTTAAACTAATAGGTGGTGAAATTATAGACCTGGGTCAGGATAATATTTTTGTCAGTTTTTGATAAAGCAACTATATTTAAGGTAAGCGATACTTGATAATTTAATGCCGGATTAAATTTGACCGCGCTCTCTGACTACAAAATCCTATGATTGATTGATTGATTTTTAATGACGTACGCAAAAAATACGAATACGAATCGAAAACGAGTCAGTGCACAAGCGGTCATACGTTTAATATGGAGGCTATGACGGATCGTGTTTTTTTTCGAATCATTCGTTCTCCGGAAATTAATCAGTGCACAAGCGCACTCACTAAGTCCCTTTATAAGATTGAGTTTGATGATCTACTGAAATGTCACAATTAGTTCACTAAAAATTAAAAAAAAAAAAAACAGGCCAATTACGAGTCTGGATCGCGCACCGAGGGTTCCGTAAAAACCTAATTAAAAAAAAAAAATTGTCATGTAGTACTGCCTCTTAAGACTACGGTATAGGCTAGACCGCGCAAATACGCCGTTTTTGTGGTAATTTTGTGGCTGAACTAGAGCACCTAAAGGATTGATAAAATATATGTTATAAAACCTGCTTTTGTCTAGTGAATTACATTTAATGTATTGAATGCAATAAAAAATCTGGAAGTGACTATTGTTTTTAAAGCGTGTTTTGCATTTTATTGTACTGAAAGTTGGTTAAATACTTAGAATAGCTTGTTATCTAGTGCATTGACTCTTAGTTGTAGCAAAAACTAAAAACATGTGACTACAAAGCGGTACAAACGTTAAATCCCATACAAAAAAAAATGTCAAGGCGTCTTTATGGAATAATTTACTAAGGAAGTATATAACAAACATATCTAATAGTAATGTATATGACATTTTGAAATGACTTTTAGTACATTTAAATGCACATCGTTAGTATTGAGGAAATTAGCTTTCTGGCCTATATCGCCTTCTTAAGAGGATAAGATTCGCGGCGCCTCGCAGCTGGCTTCATACAAACGGATTTCTCATTTGTGTTTTAAAATTACTGATCAAACATCTCGAAATTTTGAAGATATGTTCTAGGTCAAAAATAAGTGAGAAATTCGTTTGTATGAAGCACGCTGAGAGGAGCTCGAATCGTATTCTCTTAAGTAAGAAGATAATGCATTTGTTTACTTTAAGTAGAGATGTCGTGCTATTCGGAAGCTACTGTGTCGTTTACACGTTTTCTCTTAACTCTCACTCACGTCTGAACAGTTAGATGTCCTGATAATATCAGGTCAATGCATTTTATCTCAATGGGTCAAAGTGATTCCGTTACAGACATCTTGCGCTTGAGACGAAAAAATACCGTAGTGTATTTTCCGCACAATGTATTTAAAAAAAAAAATATATTAATTTAACATATTAACATATTAACAAATAGCTTTTGCTAGCGGCTCCGCCCGCCCTAAATTTGGTTATCGGCGTGCGATTCTTACGGCAACTCCTTGATTTTATACTAAAGAAGTTTGTTATAATAAGCTGGGGAACAGCAGCTGAATGGTAGAGAGTATTTTGGCTACAAAAAAGAGCAGTCAGAATTATTTGCCAACTTAAATACGGTACAAAAGGACTCTTTAAAAATTTTAAAATGTAACCCTGCCTTTGCAGTATATTTATGATATCGCTAGAAGAGTGAGATCGAACATACACCTATATTTCCGGATCGCACCGATATCAATAAAAATCTTACTAGACAAGTCACAAACATTAATTATAGACTAACCAAGACCTCTAAAACTATGTCTGCAATTGGTCCTTAAGTATATAATTTATTACCAGAATTTATCAAAAAAAGTGAGGATAACAATACCTTTTTGACTAAACTAAAACAGTGGCTACAAAATGAGGCTTACTATGACACAAAACAGTTTTTCGAGAAACACAACATTTGAATATAAAGTATCTTAATTTGTCATGATTTTATTCCACCTTATATGACATAGGTACTAGCTTTTGCCAGCGGCTTCGCCCGCCCTAAATTTGGTTATCGGCGTAGGATTCTTCCAGCAACTCCTCAATTATTGAAAAGAACCTACTTACACTTTCTCTCCATCTCTCTCTCTCTCCCTCTCTCTCTTTCTTTAAAATAATAAATAATTAACTACTAATAACTAATAACCTAATGGATTAACCTCGCGAGCATCATACAAACCCCCGTTAAGGGGGTGAGTTTTGGAAAATCCTTTCTTAGCGCACGCCTACATTATAATAGCTATATGTGCGCTAAATCTCAGATCAGTCAGTCAGTCAGTAGTCAATAGTTACTTTGGGCTAACGCTAACTAAAACCGGCAACTTTGTTTAAGTAGAAGATGAAAATATTTTTAAATTATACGTACCGCCCTTCCCCCTCATGACTGTCCGCGGCGCTTGCACATCATAAATGCGCATGCTGTACTTGATCATTATTTTGCTGCGATGTTAATTTAAAACTGCGATATGTCCTAAGATATTCATTAAAATCGAATGATGTAAAGGGTAATTTTGTTTTAAATGAAATACTTGCGATGAATAATGTATTTATTCGGATAAGGATTAATATCATGTTTATAAAAACACCGTCGCAAATAATGCGTTATTTCAGAACAAATTTGGTTAGCATAAAAAAGGTTATAGTGAGCCAACCTTAGAAGATAGACATATGCTGTCGCGGACCTTTTTTATAGTATTTTTAATGGGAAACAATTCTGTAATACATGATTTTTGCAACACTTTAACCGTTTACTCAGCGCACTCAGCGGAAGCTCTCAGAAGGAAAAAAAACCCCGATTTTGAAACATTCTTCATTGGTGCTCCGCTCCTATTGTTCTTAGCGTAATAATTTATAGCCTATAGCCTTCCTCGATAAATAGGATATCTAACACTGAAAGATTTTTTTCAAATCGGACTAGAAGTTCCTGAGATTAGCGCGTTCAAACAAACAAACAAACAAACAAACTCTTTAGCTTTATGATATTAATATCCATATATAGTATAGAAGAAGATTTGCTTATGTTTTTGATTGCGTTTAACCTTTTTAGGGTTCCGTAGCCAAATGACAAAAAAAGGAACCCTTATAGACGTCATGTCTGTCTGTCTTTCCGTCCGTCATGTCACAGCCACTTTTTTCCAAAACTATAAGAACTATACTGGTGAAACTTGGTAAGTACATGTATTCTGTGAATCGGATTAAGATTTTCACACAAAAATAAAAAAAAAACAATAAATTTTGGGGGTTATACTATACTTAGAACCCCATACTTAGAACTGAAACTCAAAAATATGTTTTTCATCAATCCCATACGTGTGGGATATCTATTGATACGTCTTCAAAAATGATATTGAGGTTTTTAGTATGATTTTTTTCTAAACTGAAAAGTTTGCGCGAGAGACACTTCCAAAGTGGTAAAATGTGTGTGTCCCCCCCCCCCCCCCCTGTAACTTCTAAAATAAAAGGGTGATAAAACTTAAAAATTTAAAAATATATGATGTACATACCATGCAAACTTCCACCGAGAATTGGTTTTAACGAGATCTTGTAAGTAGTTTTTTTTTAATGCGTCATAAATCGTAAACCGCAATTTACTTTTCATTCAATCAACTCAAATATAAAAAAAAAAACATATTTAGTTTGTAAACTACGTAAATGGTGGTAGGTATGGAACCCTCGGTGCGTGTGTCCAACTCGCACGTGGCCGGTTTTTTTTGAATAAAAATCGAATTGAGTTGTCAAACATGTGTCAAAATAAAATGTAATTTAAATCAAAAGCACTAAGGAGTATTGATATCAACTTCGAAGCAAATGAATGCCAAATAACTTAAAATTGATGGACATTGGACCAAGAAATAACGTTTTCCCATACAAAATTTGGCCCCCCTTTTCACCCCCTTAGGGGTAGAATTCCGGAAAATCCTTTCTAATCGGATGCCTACGTCATATAAAGAACACACCCTCCAAGTTTCAGATCTCTACGATGAGCGGTTTAGGCTGTGCGTTGATCCATCAGTCATTCTGGACAAAGCATTTTATATGTATAGATTTTATTTTAACTGATTATATTTAATCAAATTCAATTTGTTGATATTGTAACGATTAATTTAATGTATTTATAACTATGAACTAAATTATTATTTGACATGTAATGCTTTAATTTATGAACTAAGGAATATGAATATAGCTGCAGCTATGGTTTGTTAATTTTGTGAAATTCGGTTATTTATATTATTAGTGGGATGGGATGGGATAATATATATAATACTAGCTTTTGCCCGCGGTTTCACCCGTCCTAAATTCGCTTATTTGTGTAGGATTTCAATTTCAATTGAAAAAATATTTATTAAATATTATAGAAAAAAAACCGACCCACACAGGACGTTTCCAAGTAGTCTATGTCCTTTTTCGGGATTCAAACTATCTCCATGGCAAATTTCATCTGAATTGGTATAGCGGTTTAAGCGTGAAGAGGTATCAGACAGTTAGACAGACAGAGCTACTTTCGCATTTATTATATAAGTATGGATATGCCAGCGGCTCCACCCATCCTAAATTTGGTTATCGGCGTAGGATTCTTACGCCAACTCCTTAAATTACTAATAAAGTTTGGTAAAGGCAAAGGTAAAAAAGGTATTTAAGACTATAAGCTGTATCTATAGTAGGTTAAGCTCGGTTATAGTTGGTCCCGCGGGAACTTTTAAGTTTTTCGGCATAAAAAATATCCTATGTCCTTGCCCAAGACTCAAACTATCTTCTACCAAATTTTATCTAAACAGTTTTAGTGGTTTTTAAGGTTGTCACATACGAGGCAAATGCTTTCAAAAATAGATCGCTCTCCACATAAATCAATGGACGTGCACACATGGGGCGGATAATATATATATTTCATCCTACAGCATCCGCGCCTGCTGAGCGATATTGACAGACTCTGTATCAGTTTTTCGCCAATAAATACAGTTTGATGCATTAATTGACGACGGGCGTGCCAATAATTACCATTTATTTATTTTCAACCAACGACAAAAAAGAAGGTGCTATGTTTTTTTGAGCACGCGGGTGTATCATTAATTTTACTATTTATTATTAATTGATTTGAAAACGAAGGTTAAGTGTTTAACTTCGAGATAACATTCGAGATCCTACATTATTAACCGCGCAGGCGTGATATTTATTATTATGTGATATTAACTATCAAAAGCCGAAGATTTCTGTGTTTTGCGTGAATGTATTTTTGCGTGTTTACGATTTTCTCGTCAACTATCAATGTTATAATCTTTGTAACATATGTAATTAGCATTTGCTTACAACATTAGTAATTTTTCACTTTTTTGTAGGTTAGGTCATAAGTTTCTTTGAATTAATCTACCTATTAATGTTTTGAATGGCAAAACATATACAAAAACGTAACACACTTTTTATACACAATACCATATCCGATAAGAGTTATATAATTAATTGAGTGTCGGATAAATAAATAAAAAAAAAAAGAACGAGTTGCACTCCGGGAGTGCCGGCAGAAGTGAAAACCTTTACACACGATTCGCGCTTAACACTCAAATATGTCACAAGACATGTCTTTGACATTGTCAAGAAATAATAATGTTTGTTTATTTACTTTTTTGACGTAGTATATTTGACATCGCAATCTGTCATAGAATTAAAATTCCATATCCAACCTCCCTGTGCTACTCATAATCGAGAATACTAAAAATAAAAATTATAATAGGCGCGGCATTACGGTTTACGTACTTTACAAAGACAAAGATGCACTTTGTTCAATTTCCATATTTTAAACACTTTATATACACGAATTTTACGAATACACAGCAGTATGGCCTCTACACAGACGGTCGAGCCATCAGCTGTCACCATCCATGGATGCGCGTAGCACGCTGTAACATGTGTAGGTATGTAACACACGACCATTCGCGCAAGCGCCCTGCGCCGCCTAAACGAAACAGCAGGCGCAGGCATAAATTTTCGCCGCGCCGTAGAAAGAGAGGGGGATACTCCCTCTCCTTCGCCGCGCCATCTGCCTACTCTCCATCCGTCTTACGCATTTTCACGATTAGGACACGTGACCTGCCGCGAGTTTATCATTTTTTACCCATACCAAAAAAAGTGCACAACGTCGCTAAAGAAGTTTTCACTTCAAAAATATGAGTAAGCTGGTACTTAGATACCAACTTTTCAGATACAAAATATTTATGAAGACTAAATGTGCAGATAAATCAAGTCGATGGATGATTGTCCAAGCGGCTAAATTATGATAACTGTTTTATATTTCATTTGACTCTAGTGGCGTTTTGTTGACCGACATTATGCAAAATATGCGTTTAATGTCAATAATCCAACCAAAGAGAATGAGCCTAAATTTGTACAGTGTGTCACACAAAATTTATGTTAAACGCTGAACAGAACGCACCTTCTATGAACGAAACTCTAGAAGGAGGTTTTGCACTTTTCCTATTACAGGAAGGTTCTATTACCCCTCTTAGACCCCATGGGGGAGCCCATTCCATTCGCAGTCCATTATATATATATCTCATATTTTTAATCATGCTGTATTAAATATTCGTCCAAAGACTAGCACATACAGGGCCGTCTACGTTTTCATATTAAGCGCCGAGGTGTGAACAAATTAATTAACTGCTTTTTTCATGTTTATAACTACTAATACTCGGTTTAATTTTTCCACGGCTCAACTACTAACAATATAAGAGATGAATTAAAAAATAAAAACTAACCGACTTAAAGGAGGAGGTTTGCGCTTCGTCTGTAACCATACTTCCATACAAATATTATAAATCGAAAGTGTCGGTTTCTGTCAGTCTATAAATCCGTAAAGTTTTACGGTTGAACCAATTGTGATGAATTTAATATACATTATATATATGTAATATACATTATATATAAGCCATAAAAGACAAGAAAAATTCAAAAAAAACGGTTGACATCTGTCAAACTAGAAAGGGTTTCTCCACAGAAATGATAGATCTCATCAAGATCTTTATTTTTGATGACAGTTGTCAAACTAGAAAGGGCTAGGTATATCTTTATAACTATAGATCGTAGACTAGTAGTTTCTTCACAGAAATGATAGATCTCATCAAGATATTTAGTTTAGATGACAGCTGTCAAATTAGAAAAGGCTATATCTGTGTAACTATTGATCGTAGACTAGTAGTTTCATCACAGAAATGATAGATCTCATCGAGATCTTTATTCTAGATGACAGATCACTATTGAAGTTACATAATTGCCAAGCAGGTCTCCTTCTCATTCAGAAGGTCATTGCATTCAGCATAAGCTGCATGCAAGCCGAACTACTACTACTTATTACTAACCCACTTTCTACCTAACCTAATTAGTCATGTACGCTTAGGATTTGGAATGAGCTCCCTGTCAAGGTTGTCTCTAAGGATGACAAATATGGGGTTCTTCAAGAAAGAAGTTATTAGATTTTTAAAGGGTCGGCAACGCACGAGTAACGCCCTTGCAAGCGTCCATAGGCTGCAGCGACCGCCTAATTACTAGTTACCTCAGCCCCTTCAAAATTAAAATAAAATTTTAAAAAACTTCATATCCGTAATTGGACCACCAGTTTCTAATGTTTGTGCCAAATTTCGACCCTCTACTTACGTGAAATTAATTTCAGAGAAAATTATCTGGTCGGTGGATAAATAACTAGGACAGTTTTAGTCCCACGTAGTACCTATGTACATGCACTCAAGCTTATACAATGTTGCGGTTTAAGTTGTTTGCTAAAGTTTTATTTAAGCCTTACTCCGAAACTACGAGGGGATAATCATCGTTTAGTTCCAGAAAAATTAACAATGGATTGCAAAGGGAGCAGAATTTTTATATGCCTACAAAATACGTATTTGCAAATTACATGCCAGAGTAGATATGGTAATGGAGTATTTAAATTGTGCTCATGGAATGATCATGTATATTTATTCCCCTCTGTCCAGTAGGATCCACCATCTCGATCCAGCAGTGGATTTAATAGCACGATAAAGTTCACTATTGCATTGGTGTGAGTAGAGCCTGTGATATATCCACAGCAGCCCGGCCCATAGGCCTCTGACAACCTTTTGACTTAGCTTAACGACTGCTATTATAATATGGCAATAGCCAGGACCGACGGCTTAACATGTCCTGTCCACCGAAGTACGGAAGAACTCAAAAAAAATTGCCACTGGACTAAAAAAGTGACAAGGCTGATATAATGTGGCTGCCAGAATATAGGATATCTATATGCGTTTGTAAGTAGGTATACCATAATATAATAATTCCACAATGTTCAGTTTTCTGAAAACTGAACATTGTAATCGTGATCAGCTTTTGTTTCAAATAATTTTCTTTAAACTTTTTATAAAGATAGGTATATTAGGTACCGACCTTGAAAGCTTCACTTTACAACAAATACAAGCTTTATACTTAAAAAAATGTAAATATGAAAACTTGCCAATTTTGAATTAGAAAGCTTAGCTGCTAACTTCATGGCAAATAACCACTAGATTGAGTATTGTAAAAGCCCAACAACTGCTAAAACAAAAACCCTACTAACCTACTCACCAGTGTTTATTTCCTGTTCCTAAAACCACCACCACCACCGAGGAAGGCTTTTGAGTCAATAATAGTCCTGCCAGAAATTTCGCAGGATCTGAGGGCAATCGCAAAAGTACTGTCAAAAGTGCTTCGAAGAGTGGATTATTAGTTCACACAAGTGCAAAGCATTAAAAAGCGAATAAATAGACGATTAAAACGACTAAAACACACTTACTTATTTCACAGAGTAATATGTTTTCTAAATCCTTGCCACACTACTCCTTGCTTGAAGATTTCATCCCAACGCAGGGATAAATAATTTTTGCATTTTGGATTAAATCGATAACCATTTCACAATCCACAAAAGTCACGAAAAGTCTTTCTTCTTCAACTTTACATTCTGTATAATGTGGTGGAACGTACGAATGTGGTCTAAGCTAAACGCTTTCGAAAATCGGCTTGCTCTAAAGGCCGGTTTGGGTTTAGGACAAAGACGAGAAAGGTTTTGGCTACGAAGAGACCGTACAAGAATAACATTTGTTATCAACAAGGCATAAAAGGTTCTGAAGCGTGGTGGGTTCCATTATTTCCTACGTTACATAGATAATACCTAGGTATAGGTTTATATCTACTTCGATGACGTACAATACCTGCCTGCGTACTTAGTACCGCTGAAATCGTTGTAATGCCGATATGGCACGCACTACGAGTATATAGAAAGAAACAAAGTCCTTGTTCCGGTAAACAAGGCACAGAAAGTATCACTACAGCATTGTGGTATTACCATATCTTTGTAAAACTAACTACGTAATTTATCTGTGTTCAAGAAGCATATTTTTGAGCAAAGTTAAAGTTTCTATTAGCACTAATAATCTTCTCAAGATATAAAATGCAACGGGAAAATATTTTGGTTTTTTTATACGGTCGGTAAGAGGGAGGAACGGAGGACTGTCTGCAATGTAACAGGAGTGAGCAATTGTTATATACTTGAACAACGTTGTAGCTACAAAACACATATGTTTTCAACCGACTTAAAAAAGGAAGTTATCAATTTGACGCGTATGTAATATTGTTAGAATTGAACAATATTCATATGTTAGTCTATGTTTTCTTCTGAACAGATGGGCCAAATTTCTAAGTGTATGTGTCCATGTACGTACATATGTTTGACCACGTCTTCTCAGAAACTAGTTATCAGATTTTATTAATTCTTTTTTTAGGGTTCCGTACTTCCGTACAAAAGGAAAAAGGAATCTAATAGGATCACTTTGTTGTGTGTCTGTCTGTATGTCAAAACCTTTTAACTTAAAGTTCAAATTTTATCAAATACTAAAATCTACGGTTACTTAAAGTTGCAATAGAAATTATGCCCAAAACAAGTTAATTTTTTCGCATATTGTGACACAATAAATTAAAACCTTTGGGATACTTCCCGTTGACCTAGAATCAAGTATACCCTGTATGTATATAGTTTAGGTATATTATAGATTTATAGGGAATAACCCCTATTTTAGTAATTCGTTATCATAATAGGCGTACGTAAATGGGTAGTTTCTAGGAACGTATATAAATATATATCTCTTCAAAATGTAAAATATATATAAATTTTAAAAGCTTGAGTCATTATAGTTTATAGAAATTTAGTGTAACGCAGTTTGTATAAGAAAATCCAAATCGGATTCGTCTTAATAAAAACCAAAATGGAATTCGTTTAGTACCTAGAGAAAATCGTGAGAGAGATAGACGCGATGGTGCGGTTCATTTAAATAATCTACATATACAATTACTTTGTTGTTCCGCTGCCGTTCCTCTGTAACCCGGCGTACTTTGGTTTTTACCTTAAGTGCCCGAGTCCGGCTCGCACTTGACAGATCGAGATAAAAACTAACCTATCTTTTAAGTTGGATCAAATAACAGATATCTGACCCGGAGAACTTTGTTTCTTTTTTTTAAAACAACTGGCGCGCCACCTATTTTGAAAGGGTTGTACTAATTTAGAAACCTCAGCGTATGCTTCACCAATTTTTATTTCTCAAAAACCTTCCCCGGCTGTGTGCACAACCATTTACCAAAATTTCGTTACAATAGGTTTACCAGTAGTGCGCGAGTCCGACTACCACTTGAGCTTTTTTTATTTCATATAAACCTTGCCCTAACAATAATAAACACAACTTAAATTATCCAATTCGGTGCAGTTGTTTAAAAATATTGAATACTTACTCAATCCAGTTAACAGATATCGCCATCTGTTAGAATCGTTTGGAGCTAACAGATGATTGTGACACGTGGTGGTTATGCTATTAAATTGTAGCTCATATGAATCGTTTGTATTTTTAACATAGCGCCATCTATTGAAGAACCGTTTGGAGTTAACAGATAATAGACAAATAATAATTAGCAATAAAATAATATTGCGACTATAAATTGAGATATAAGCTATCCTATCGTTCAAGTTGGATCAAATTGCACACGGTGTACAAATCAAATTTAAAATCGGTTCAGTAGTTTAGGAGTCCATCGCGGACAAACAACGTGACACGTAATTTTTATATATATAGATGATGCTGCGTATTGATTTGTCTGTCAGTTAAATTAAACATTACCAAGATAATTGTAGGTACATCATGAAAACGTTTACAAAATTAAAACGTTCCAATTTAGGTTATATGTCACACTCATATTTATGACATAAGTTATGAATAATACATTACCTAAATTGGAAAGTTGTAGTTTCGTGAATATTGCGATAACATGAAATTCGGGGCAGACCGCCTCGCCGCGGCCGTCCCTCTGCCCTAAAGCACATTTCGGCGAGCCGTTCATTTATCTCGTTTCTAATGGAAGAAGAAGATTCTTCTGAGTCCACTCCACTAAGATAGGGTTTTGCAAAATTGATCCCATTAGAGAGTAAAATGGGGGTTGGAAGTTCAATTGAAAATTCGTCATTTTCAAACTTAAAGTCATGAAAATTGGTATTTGGCCTTTAGGATCAATTTTTTTTTTTGGAATTAAATTCCCTTGGGGTTAAAAATAAGTAGTGTATGAAAATGTGTAAAAAAAAATTTGTATGTAAATTAAGGACCGTGATTTCTAGCGTTTTAGACAAACAAAAATTATTGTGAAAAATGAAAAGCTTTCTTTTTCAAGCACCACAAGAATGTAGCAGTATAAATAGATGAATACGCAAGCTAACTATTTCGCCTTTCTAGAATAACTAACATCCTTATACCCTTATTGTTAATTCCTATTGAAGTACTTGCTATTAAAAAATTACGGGAAATTGGTAATAGGATGTTATTTTGCCATTTCAGTTATAAACATTCAACGACAAAATGTTTTTTCAACCACGTGTGGTGCATGATCGATCTCTAGGAATTCGAAACTCGATATCTTCAGTATGAGTCAAACGTAACATCACATACTATTGTGCGTAAGCAAACTTATTTTTTTACTATGCTGTAGCAATCACTCATTTAGAGCCTTGCGTCGATTGTTATAAGGATGTCCGTTTAGTTTTTTTTTTTTTTTCATAGTTGTTTTATAGAGTGGCGTGGTATTCTGTGAACGCTATTCGATAGTGTTGTATTGCTTTCTATTGAATCATGTGTGTGGTAGATTATAGAATCCAAGTGTCAATATTGACGCAGTAAGGTAGTACTGGAGACCAGCAGTCTAGTGCGATTACTATACTTAGTGCGTCGTCGGTTGGAGTTACACACAGAAGCAAGATACGAGTTGGTGTTTTGTTTCAACAATGCGACGACCAGTGGGACCAAAGCACCCACAGATGATGAGAATGACTCGGTATTATTTTACTGTAAAAGCCCAAAGTGCGAAAAAGTACAAAATTTTGTCGATTAATTATTAAATATATTTATAATAAATTTTCGGATCTGTGGGTAATGAATGACTCGACTGGTGAATCGAGAGGCGTGGGCTATAAAAACCTATTAAAATAAAAAATGTTGACTTTGACATCGCACAAGCGTTGCTTAGTTTGGCTGGGACAGACAGGGCAAAACTAAATATATTTGGACGCTAATAAAACCTTAAATGCATTTTTGTAGTCCTATCCAAAAAACATACTACCAACAAAATAGAAGCAGAGACCGCGGAATTACCTATAAAGGCTGTGTTTTTATTGAATCTTGTTTTTGGATGTTTAATATTAAATATACAACACAGGTTAATGGTGTATATACACGAAAGTAGTAGATAAAGGTTGGTTTGTAGATGATGTAAAGAAAAAAAATTGGAAAATCCAAAAGTGCACGCCTCATAGCGGTCATTCACATTTAAAAAAAAAATCTAAAACAAAAACTCAAGTTTTTTAAAATAAAATAACAAATAAGGTGAGGAAAAAATATACTATAAAATAAAAATAAAAAATATATATATAGATATACAGTATACAGTTATATATATATTAGTTTTTTACAAATTATAATTAAACGACAGTACTTAGAACGCTAATATTAACTAGGAATCAGCACAGTGTAATACTTTATATATTAAAAACAAAAGTATTCCGGTAAGATGAATTTTTCGACCAATTTTTCTGCCACATACATGGTCACATAAACACAGACTCACGGACGTCCAAGAATGATTAGTTTTAATGTTATTATTTATTATATTAAACAAATTAATTGTTTATAAAATGTACCATATGTGCTAGACAGATTATTTAACTTCATATTAGTGCACTCATATTATCCTGTAAGTGTTATATTAAAAAAAAAACGTCATTTAAGTTTCGAAAGACTGGGTTTTTTGACATGTCGAGAGTAATATACAGAAGTCGGAAAATATTCAGATTTCCAAACAATGAGCAAAAGCCATTGCTCAGAAATGTATGGACAGGTAGGTGATGCAACTTTTTTTTTCTTTCGCCATAAATTAAATCTAGATAATACGTAGAGGACTATATAAGAACAATTAGGACTCTTACCAGTAACCATACCACAGTATGACGCGCTGAATAGTTGCTATTATTTTTTTGCAGGAAATATTTTTTATTTGCCCGTAATTTGTTCGCGTGGACTTTACTAATATACCCTTAGTCTATTCTCGGATAGTAATCTATCTCTAAGTTTCATCAAAATCTGTTCAGTGCTTTAGCTATAACAACCGGACGACAAACAGAATGGGAATTAGGAATAGAAATAGTAAGGGAGTGCTACTAGAACAGAATTGAATCCGGCTTAATCGTAACACACACGCCGGGCACCTGGCTTTCTTGATTCGCGTTCAGTCGTAGTTTTTCGCTTGCAGAGAGCTGTAGACAAACATTCATAAACTATTGCGTAATAAATCATGACCCGCAAACACAGGAATTGACTAATAAGCTAAATAAGGGTCTCTGTCGATTCCGCCATTTTTTGCAACTGTACTTAATCACTCAAAATATTGCACGCGCACCGAGCCTAAACCGCTGGCGCCGCGTGTTGTAACTGGGGTATATGTGCCCAGCTACGCCTCTTTGAGTGTGCTTAGTGTGAGTTTTTGCGTATTTGTAAATTACTATCGCGTTCGCATATTCATAAAGTCCTATGAGGAAAAACCATCTCAAAACGCGGCGCTCCTTTTTTTCCATACATGTATTGCGTTGACTCAAACGCAATTGCGTAACGGGGCACTTCCCTCCTGGCGCTGACTCACCTTCGGGTTCGAGGCTCACACTGGTCGAAGGGACGACGCCGAGAGCGACAACCAAGCCGAGTCTCCCTCAGAATCTCGCCCCAAAAGCCCGGTGGAGCAGTAATGGCTGCAACAGCCAGCTGCATAGTCAGATCAGAAAAAAAAAACGCAATAGTAGCGTTAGAAACTCACACTACTGATCTAGAACTTTAACTTCACTAGAACGTTCTGACCAGCGACGCTGGCCGGTTGCTTGCTGACCGAGTGTTCCTGCCGATTCGGGTTAGTGGGTATGTAACGAGTGGTACGTTTTGTATTGGATTCTAGCCTTCCGATTTAAATTTTTTTTGTAGGTCTGTGGCCAGCCTAAGTCCTTATTATTTTCACGAATTTAAAGCACGTGAGAGAGAGCACGTAGTAGCAGACTGATAATGAAGCGATGATACGTATATCGCGTCTTGATTGTCCCATATAACTCCCCTTTCTGACTTCTGAAGACCTGATTTGTTTTTCGCCAACCATAGGTCCTTGATATAAAGACTATGTAGAAAGTCTATAAAAACAAAAAATTAGGTCTGTATCCCAAAACCATACCAAGATGTATAGAGCAGAAAATATTTATGTTGCATTCAAAACAATGATATTAAAGCCAAGCCAAGCCTCAATAGTTACTTACGTCACACCATGTACACATAATAAATTAATATTTTTGGTCATTACACACTGCGCCATGTGGTTCCAAACTAAGCAAAACGTATAGAAATAGGTACACATATACATATTTTTTTTGAAAACACATACATATTATACCTACATGGATAATACCCAGTGTTAAGAAAAATAAAAATGTTCATCACATAAATGTTTGTCTTGTGCGGATATCGAGCACACACCTCTCGATTCAACAGTCAAGTACAGCCTGCCGTCTGCCAAGCCGACATACTTAATAAACATAAAAATAAGAATTACTTAATCTTATTATCCCTACTTCCTTGCCTGTTATCGGTTACGTTGTTACGGCTGACAAGAACGCGAAAGAAGTTAACGGGCAAAAGCTAATATTTTCAAAATAAAAATAATTTCTGTTTCAGGTTAGAGACCTATTTTGTTCTTATATAGTACTCTAATTATGTCATACATTTAATTTCTGGAGAAAAGAAAAAAAAATTATACAAAAGGGTCATAGCCCTTTCCTTTTGTACCTAAAACGGTGCAGCGACAGCCCTGAAACAGCTGATTTAATTCATAATTACTATGACGGGTGACCAGGAGGAATAATAAAAATGCAGATAGATGGTTCTAATCAGTTACCTACTATCTGGCGAACCCATGAACCGGGAAATCAATTTTGCAAATTCTTATTTTCTTTTATCGTATTTATTTTTGGTTTAAAAATGATATTTGGTTTAAAATGAATTTAGAATAATTGTCATAAAATTTAATAACAATTTAAGATTTCAACACATAATTTGTGAGTAAATACGTTAAATCTTAAAAGTCCTATTTTCGAACTATTGACTTTCGACAGTAACTGCAGTGATTACGACTACCCACAGAACACATATACCAATGTGTGCTTTTGACTCTTAGGGGTGAAAAGTACCCATAATTGTCAAAAATTGATAAACTCACAAATTTAGGCATTTAACAAATGAAAAAACGTATTAAGCTTTTGATTAATGATAGTTGTATAGTTTTAAAAAGTATTTGTGATTTTTCAATCCCTATTTCATTCCTTACACCCTTTTTACTTACATCTTAAGGGAATTGTTATAATTAGTTGTCATCCCCTAAAAACCACCCCTAATACATTAAAATACAAAAAATATCTAAAAAAACGTTTTTTTTTTAAATATGATGCTTCATTAAAATAAATTATTTGTTTCATCTTTTTCATTGATTTGTGCCAATTTTAGCAAATGTAGATTTACAAGAAAAAGATAATGTACAAAAATATGAATATTAAAAATAAAAATTGTGAAGGGGGGGAAACGCCACATATATATATATATATATACATAATAAATACACACACACACACACACACACACAAACACACAAGTTAATATTTTTATATTTCTTATTAAAATGCTTTTTGTACTCTAGCAACTTTACGTATATGGTTTATCATCTGAGTTACTTTGAAAAAAGTGATTTTTTTTTAATATAAAAATACCTAGTTCACTTTGATGATACGTTTTTTCAAAAATAAGCATTTTAAATCGGTCAAACTTTTGGATCATATGTATAATGTCAAGATAAAGTCATTTGTAACATTCAATTCCAATTAGGGTAGTAATAGATGCGTTCCATTGTTGATTTTTCTCTTAAAAAAAATATAAACCAACTTTATTTTCGTCATTACTCCGTTAGTTTTTATGCTAGAGAACTTTCAAAAAACGCACTTTAAAGGTTTTTAGGGTTTCGTACCTGAAAGGTAATTAGGAACCCTATTACTAAGGCTTAGCTGTCCGGCCGTCCGTCCGTCCGTCTGTCACCAGGCTGTATCTCATGAACCGTTATAGTTAGACAGTTGAAATTTTCACAGAAGATGTATTTCTGTTGCCGCTATAACAACAAATACTATAAAACAGAAAAAAAAAATTATAAAGGAGGCTCCCATACAACATACGTGATTTTTTGCTCGTTTTTGTAGATAATGGTACGGAACCCTTAGTGCGCGAGTCCGACTCGCACTTGGCCTGATTTTTTAATTGATGTACGTCAAAAAAGATTCTGAGCACTTTTATCGTAAAACTTACCGTTTTTTTGTAATTCAATGTTGAAATCTGTAAACTTGTCATTAAAAAATAAGTCTTACCTTCAATGAGCTATGTTTCTATGTTATTATTACTTTGTTTGTATTGGGTCTACATTAAAAAAAAAAAAATTCTTTGAATTTTTATAACCCACCATTTTGATAATTACAGATTTTTTGATTTAATCAATAGGTTACGAGTTATATGTGAAAAATCGTCATAAATCGTTTTTTCTTTAATTACTATCCCCTAGTTGGGGTGGTATTCACCCCCCGCGAAAAAGCACACCTTGGCATAGTGTAGATTTTGCTTCTTGAAATATTCCTTCCTTCCTTACTGTCAAAATTTCAGCAAAATCCATCTTTCTTTATAGAATTGCTAGCCAAAAACCGTCATTTACTGTACTAAAAGGGAAGAATGTGAAGTGCATACGATAAAGATGCAAAGAAGAGCGACACTGGCTGTCGCCTTCTAAACTTGTGGTTGCGCCGGGTGACCAACGGCGTAAAAATCTTCAAAGTCCAACGGTAAATAAAATATCGACTAGTTGTAATCGAACTCTGGTTTATTCGTCAACACAATGCCGTAGGTGTAGGTATGTAGGTAAATAATATTTTTCACAAGTTTCTAACACATTTTCTTTTCAAAAACATATCTACCATTTTTTCTTGCTACTTGTCAAACTGACTTTTTAAACTCTTCTTTTTTCTTAATCACTACGAACAAGGTTTTATATGTACAATAAATTTATATTTTAAATTATGTAGCGCCAGCTATCTATAAAACAATGAACTATAAACTACAACTAAATAATAAAGTTACATAAATAAGTAAATAAAGGCGCCACCTATACCTAAATGTAGGTACAATTTACGATGGAGGTTGGCGACATTGGCGCTCCATTGTCAGTCCATACAAACTTAACAAATGTCGGGACTTTATACTCTACTAAAATAAAATTATATTTAGTTCTTACTTCTGACTAAAGTTGACCGCTCTAATTATTATAAATTCAACTTTAAACAGAAGCAGAACTAAACTTTTTAATCTTGTCATAAAAAGGAAAAGAAAACATCAGATTTTTTTAATATTTCTGTTTTATTAAGATCCTGTTGGATGCATATTATACATTTTTCTAAAGCGTGTCATTATCTTTTAAATATAAAACACTTAGGAATAAAAATTTAAATTTACAATATAAGTAACGTTCTCTATAATTTCACTCAGCATTCTCGTTATGAACTACGTAGAAATGTTTATTGAAAACTGTACATAAATTCCACGGAAAACATAATCACATCTTTTGAAACAATTATATCACAGAATTTAGGAAAACAAGATAAAATGGTACATATTTGTTTTTTTTTTTAATATTATAATGGGCTCGCACGGTCGGACCATTTATGCATTTGCCAGAGTCAAAGTCAATTATATTATATCGTATCGTGGCGCGGGCGTTACCGCGCGTCCTCGTTTTTAAGTCCCAAGATTGGGCGGGAGATTTGGTGTGGATCCTCAGACATTGCGCGTCATGTCCTGCTTATTTCTTCATAATTCACTATTCATTAGCCTTCGCTGCACAATTCTTAACACGCTTTCGTAAAACATTGCTAAAATATATATGTACATCGAAAGTTAATGTATATATATGTAAATGAATTTAGAAAAATTAAACAGAAAAAAACACCACTCCTTCTTAAGATTCGCGCCAAAACTCTCTACATATTTGTTTTGTTTACTTTTCTACAATGTTTTTTTGTTTTTATTGTTTTCGATTATTACCAGAGGTAAAAACCAATATCAGTTTAAATCTGTGATCAAAACAATTAGATATTTTTTTTTATTTATATTTTATAAGCCTTAAACAATATAAGAAACATAAACATATAATACGAAATTTAGAAAAGCCTTTAGTTTCGAATTTATTTGATAAATTATTGGGTAAAAATTTATGCAAAAATTTTTTTGGTTGGTATCAATCCTTCTCCTTCTGATATATAGCTTTTTTTTCATTACCAGTCCAGCTGTAAGCATTTGCTTCTATGAAAGTTAACACCCCCTGCAACTACCTACCTACTATTTTTTAAATTTGAACCAATAAGAATAAGTAATTTGTAGTGTTTGAACTGTAGGCACAGATGAGATACTAAATTATTACCTTCAAATGTTCACCTCTGCGGCCCAACTCCCTCTCCACACTCGCGCGCGATTCACGGCGCAAAATTCGCGTTCCACAATCACGGAGGTCGCGCCTGGTTCACAGTGTAGTTCGTACTCTTGACAAAGTACGAACTCTCCGTGTGCCGCAACTCTCACTCACACATACACTCAACATACTCACACACAAGTTAAATTAAAAGGATTAGCAAAATGTTCTCTCTTTCTTAAATTATTCCCGATAATTAAAATTATTTTTTGTGTATTTTTTGGGACTCAAGTAATATATGTGATTTCGCGATACCAAGGTAGGTACTATCAAATTAAAAAAAATATTATTTTGATGCCTACTAGCCATTTGTTATTTTTAACTCCTTGATACCTACCTAAGTCGAAAACAAACTAATTTTATTAGTAGACATAACTATCCACGAATACTATGAAATCATGCATTTAGTAACCACTAATTACAACAGACAAACAATACAATAAAATCCTACTTTTACTTATCTTAGTGCTAAATATAATTAAAATCAGTAAAGAACTAAACTTAGGAGTATTTACGTACTAAGACTGCATTAAATTAATAAGAGCCAGTATTTTTGAATAAGGTTAAATAAGGCTGACAACGGTACACTAATTTTCGCGGAATTTACTGTGAGCACCTAAAATAGCAAAGTTTTCTCTCGTTAATAAATTATAAAGTGTTCTCGAAAAATATTTTTGTGTACTTTTTTGGTTGTGTTCGTTATTGTTAGAGCGAGGTTTTTATGTAAAAAAAACGCATTATGGGTAAACCGATTGAAATTAAATGTTGGTAAGCTGTTGTGCCCAAGACACGGCGAAGGTTTCCGTAAAAGACAAAACTAGTAAAGTGCGAGTCGGACTCCGAACCGATTGTATCAAAATTTTGGTGAATTGTTGTGCACACACCGGGGAAGGTTTATGAATTAGTACAACCCATTCAGAATAGAACACTTTGCTTCTGATGCTAGGTAATTTTTATCAATTCCAACTTATTGTTATAATAAACTGAGTCATTCATACTTCATTTAAAGCTAATACTATCGATTTTTGATTTGATTAATTTCGATTACTTTACGATTTCCAATCTATACAGTCACAGTAGGTAACATTATTTTTGGGGTTCCGCATTTAGTAATAATATCTGTAGCACGAGATTGGCCGATAATGTCCTTATCTAAACCTTTGTTTTTTACCGCTCTATAAGTTTCTTAAAGTCTCTTGGTAAACTTTACGAACGCCTCCTCCCCCCTCGCCTGCGGAACGCTTTAGCCATTAATACCCCGTCACACGGGCGCTGTCTTTTTCGATCATCACGAGACTATTTGTCCTCCGGAGCCCCCCGGTTAGTCCTACACAGGGACTTCGAGCTCCCTACGATTCCCCAATACCTTAAAGACCTGACAGTCCCCTTTTTCGAGCGTACACCCAATCACCCGAACCGATTAATTGTACAATCCACAAGCTACCATCCCCCCAGCCGAAAAACCATTTTTAAGCAGGTGGAGCAGTAATGGCTGCATCAGCCAACTGCAGTAGTTATACAGAAAAAAAAACCTTTGTTTACTATCCGTACTTAATAAGCATATTAATTTAATTTTAAATTTGTTTTGTCTTGGTAAGTTTATGATAGTACTTAAATTACTTGACTTCCCACTCACGGGATCAAAATACTGAGTACTTATAATAAAGTTAAAGGGCCAACAAACACATTATTTATTTACTTTTCAGAATTTTTATGTGACGAAAGTTTTTAAAAGTTCATAGAAAAGAAAAAGAAAGGGCTTTATATCTTGTTGGTAATTCGAAAAATCTAATTTTCTTTTGTATGTAAATCTAAACTAATAAAACTTTTATAAACCAATATACCTACACATACAAACCATAAAAACAGCGCTCACCGTTTCAGGAAACAACATAACATTGTGTCATTCACCACATGTGTGAAGGAAGCTGTTATCGTAATGCTTATATCATCCATCCATCCAACATAGTCATAGCGTTTTTATAATCTTTATCACACATATGGTCATATAACTCATTTTACTGTGCAACAGAATCCAAGACCTATAGGCACTTCAACGTTGTATCAGGATATTAATATTGCGTGAAAATAAACCTTACCAGTTACTTCACTTGAATATCCAGTTCTCTTGCTAAATTAATGCACAACATTGTTTGATGTTGTTTTTGTATCGAGTAGCACTTCGAAGATGGCAGATAGAAGGTCGAGGAATTAGTTCAAGGTTTGTTCTCATTAATATTGGATACTAGAAAGATACTATTTAGTTAGGGCATGAAATATTAGTTCATCAATTACTCATCTACTACAATGTTGCTATTTGTTATTGCAAAAGAATCCTATTATGAAATGAATAGCTTAGTGGACGCCTCCCATTCATTACGTGAGTCGATTTTGGCAATTACAATATGAGCATAACCGCGATACATATTATTATGTAAGATTTAGCTATATTTTAGTGGAGAAACAGTAACCGAACTCTAAATTAAACTACTGCTACATACATATATCGTGCTGTAGCAAACTTCCATACTGAAATATAATGTACTGTAATTTGATGTGCTATAATTAAGGAGTTACAGTAGGAATTAGGGCATGAATATCGGAATCTCGGAATATCAAAATCCCGGAATCTCGGAACGTTAAGTCCGATATTATAATTCGGATACTGAGTAGTCCAATATCGTAATATCGGAATTAGTCAAATATTCTGTTTAAATTTTAAAATAAGACGTAAACGGTGCCTGCCGGCGCTCCGTTGTCGATGTTGTCTCACTATCTTCTTATTGAGCTGCTTTATAGTTACAGAATGCTATTACAACTTTCGTACTTTCTTCCACCAAAGCCCTACAAACTGCCATACAGCACCCAGTACACTATCCACAAACAGTCCCGAGTCCCCGAAATAATAGTAAAACTATAAAATATTAGGGCTCAGCGCCGCAGACACTTAACATTTGGAGGCACAAGCACCCTTAGGCACCGTAGAGTCGGCGCTACTGCTAAAGAAGGATGAGAACAAGAAGATTGAAAGATAAATCTACACTCCGTACAACGTCGCCTCGCCTTGAACGACTTCCGAACTTTGTCAGTTATTGTCCCCGAGTCAAAGAGAGGCAGTCTCTAGATTTTTTGACTGGTGTCGCGAATAAGAGTTTATATATAGTATATAGCAGACACAATATTGAAATTCGTGTTCAGTAAACTTGAGAAGAAAAACACATTATCTTAAATCATGTATCGCTATGAATTTGCAAAGCTTAATACAAAAGATGACAATAATTAGCAGTACCTACCTTTAAAATTCTTAAATTTGCTATTGGCTTCAAAAGGCGACAATTTTTTCAAACCAATGAGTAAAAAAGTATATAATGCGTATGCATGTCCTAAACCTCTAATATAATGCAAGCCCTGTATGCACTGGAGCTATTACAGAAACAAAGACTATGTAAAGATAGTTCTATTATAGAAACTACCCAACCAATACAAGGTGTGATATAACTTTTTACCAAGAATTTGAGAAAATCTGAAAAAAAATAGGAAGGCCTTGCCTGTGAACGCCAATTTTTAACCTTTTTGAAATTATACTAGCTTATGCGTACAGAGCGTTTGTATTTTACACAAGTTTTGCCATAGTGTTGAAAGTAAGCGTGTTTTCCGTCAGCTGGATATTTTCGATTCATTGTCCGAAGTTTGCTTTTGCTGAAATGCTAGCCTTTAATTTATTGAGAATGTACTATCAAGTTTCTCTTAAAAACATTTACATGATGTTAGTAAATAAGTAGTTTCGTTCTATTTGTTACCAATTGTTTTTTTTTTGAAAGATGATGAGTTTTTTATTTAATTAGTAGCAAAAGAGTAGAGGAGTTTCTATGAACACATCACGAAGAAAAGAGGTGGTGTTCTAAAAAATTAATAAATAGTACAGAATTAGTAGTTTTATGCTCTTGTTAATTTTTTTTTTCAATTTTTGATCATTAATTTTAGTGAAGTTATTTCAGAAGGAATTTTTAATTTAGATTTTGTTCAAAGGTTGTCCTATTTTTAAATATATTTACCAAAATTGATTCCAGTTTTATGTTTTTTTTAGAGTATAATCATCACAGAAGTTTTTTTATTCTTATATTGATTACAAAAACAAATTAACTTAAAATATCTTGTATCTAATACAACTTTATGAAAAATATGTTCAATTCCGATATTAGTATCGGAATTAAAAACCTTCCGATATTACATGCCCTAGTAGGAATCCCTAGCCGATACCAAATCAGGCGCAGGCGGAGCTGCAAGTAACAGCTAGTACTTACCTATAATACTCTAATAATTCCCCCCTGTCCAATTCGGACTTCTTAATTCGTCTAAAACTAAGGGGGTACATTATTCTGTCCCTGTTCTTATAATAATGACCCACTTTAGTCAAGATACACTGCCTCAGAAGCAGTGTTGCGGCGATCGGCTAACTACTTGTTACGCAGAAATAAAGAGGTTGGTGAAAAAAGGCTGCGTCTCCCACATTATAATGTGGGTGCGTGCCTAGCCACTGCTTGGATACCCTCTTCGGGACAATGAAACCGTGACGATACACATACATTAAAATACCAAATAATACGTAGATGTAGTTCTCGGTACTAACGAACAGGCTATCTATTTCGTGCTAATGGTTACTATAATATTTGATGACATTTTTATCTTTCTTTTTGAGTCTTTCTTTCTTACTGATTTTCTTAACGTAAAATTAAGTAAGTACGTCTTTCAACGTTTTTGTAAAATCATCCTAGTGCTAGTCTTAATGAAAAACGCTACGAGTCTGTCTCGCGCGCTGAGAGTTACGTACAAGCTTATTATATGTACATAGTTACGTACAAGCTTATTATATGTACATAGTTACGTACAAGCTTATTATATGAACATAGTTACGTACAAGCTTATTATATGTACATAGTTACGTACAAGCTTATTATATGTACATAGTTACGTACAAGCTTATTATATGTACATAGTTACGTACAAGCTTATTATATGTACATAGTTACGTACAAGCTTATTATATGTACATAGTTACGTACAAGCTTATTATATGTACATAGTTCTTCCATCATGAGAACAAGTCTCACAGGTTTAAGCTTTGTCCATTATCAGTTTTTGGATTTTTTCTATATTTGTGAGGTAACATCTTGCTTCTTGCCAAATTTCATGATAGTAGGTCATTGAGAAGTACACCATAGGTTTTGATTTATTTGTGTCACAAATGTCCGTTTTTTTGGCTTATTTTTTATTGCATTGACTTGATTTTTTTAACAACTTTACGTATCCGTATAGAATTTAGGTTTTTGATATTAATTTCAACTTGATACCTCTACGCGTTATTGAGTAAAAGGGTCTTGACAGACCGACAAACTTTTTTTATTGGGTTATAATTACAAATTGACGAATGTCGGATTTTTTTCTATATTTGTAACCAGCTTTTTCTGCAGCTCCACACGTCCAAAATTTGGTTATCGGCGTGGGATTTTAACGGCATCTCCTTGATTATCCTAAATCAGTTTTTTATAGCAAGCTGTAAATGCAGCTATGGTTCGTTCATGGAATTCGGTTATAGTTAAAAAAATCGTGAGGAAACCTGTATACGTCAGAAGACTTACTCGTATGTGAAGTCCATAATCCGCACTGGGCCCGCGTGTGGACTATGACCCAAATCGCTTTATCCTCTCAGGGTAGGCCGTGCGCCCCAACAGTGGGGGTGTATGAAGGCTAGTAATCCTACTAGACATTTCAAAACACAACTGTTCAATTTTGCGCGCAAAGATCTTATAACCCAACTAGTACATTATTGATTTTTACAGTTTATCTTACGGATTTTAGTTCTAAATAGGTTGTATATCAGTGTCAAAATAATCTTTCAGTTACAAGGTGGTCTCGAAGATGCAAATGAGTAAATAAATTCACTCGCAGTTGCATATACATACATATTTAGCTTACCCTATATGTCTTGTGGTGGCATACAGTCGAAATTGCTACCATTAACTGTAAATAAGCTATATTTGCCACAGTGTGGCATATGTAGCAACAGTGGTAGCAAATAAGGTTTTAAAATCACTGATATGCAACTTTTAGAAATAAGTTAGATTAAATCCCAATATGGCACTTAAAGTTTCAAATAGTTGGTGTAAAAGATTGTCCTGCCACCTATACACTAAATGTGTAAAAAAGTGCTGAGATACGACATTATGTTATTGACACCTTACTACAACCTTGGCACTTGTAACCGATGCAATTTAACAATGTAATAAAATTTAAATAACCAAAATCACTTGTTTTGAAAACCAATAAAAATGTGAGGTTATAATCATATTTACTTTTTAATTTATTATTCTGAACACGATAGGACTTACCTAATTACACACGAGTCGCACTCAGAGTTACTTTTGGATTTTATTCTAAACTAGCTGCTGCCCGCGACGTCGTCTGCGTGAACGCTATACTATAAGATCACTTTTTGTGAACGAAACCATAGCGCGATCTAATTCGACGCCAACGCTATCTAGTTAGCAAAAAGGAAACATTTTTATATGGTGAAAAATTATAACACATCTAAGTTATGATTTTACACGATTTTTTAACGTAAAATAAATGGCTATGTATGAGTAGAATAATTAATAATTAAGAAGCAAGTCAAATATGCGTCCTTAGATTACACGTTGTTACAGAACGCGTTGAAGAAATAAAGGTTTACTGCTCGTTCCCCGTAGGTGATAGCGTGATAATATGTAGCCTATATGTTGACCCGACTTCTTAATAATATTCGTGCCAAATTTGAAGAAAATCCATGCAGTACTTTTTGAGTTTATCCCTAACATACATAAAGACAAACAGATCAAAATTCAAAAACTATATTTTTGGCTTCGGTATCGATTGTAGATCACACCCCAAGTATTATTTTAAAAAAATATTCAACTACAGTTTTGACTTTCCTACCATTTTATTATATGTATAGATAATTAAGGATTAGATTTTCCACTCGACCATTTTTTTAGCACTTCTTTATCACTTGATAAATGAAAGAAAACATTTTTCATTCAATTACTCATTCGCTACGCACAACTTACACCCACGGTTCTAATTTCCACTACAGAGTATAATTTAAACTATTAAGGAACCCATTTAGAACCGAAAATAGGCTGCAATTTTTCTTATAAGAATAATGGTATCATTTCCATAAATACATATATATATGTATTTATGGAAATGATACCTAATTGCGACAAACATAAGTAAAATTAAGACATTACATTTAAATAGCTTCCTTTCCTTACTCTGATGATTGTTTTTTTTTTATCACTAACAACTTGGAAAGTTTTTTTTATTGTTTCTTTTTATACATTTAGGTTAATTACATTATTGTTAATCATCATCGGCAATCTTGCATCAAAACCGTTATACAACATTTTTTTAGCGTAACACTTCAAATACATTATTAAGATCTTATTAGTATAAAAATTACAAATGATTTTGTAACAGAATCCAAAATAAGATCCCACTCAGTTTTATTCGTGGCCTAATATTCAGTGGGACCCTACAGTGATTTATGGAGTCGTTATTGCTACAATAGGTAATATACTACATAAGTATATGTTACGAATTTATTTTTAAAATAATATACCTAACAGATCATATGAAAAAGAAAACCACACAAATTATAGGTATCTTACTAGAAAAGATAGTAAAAAAAAAGTATACATTCATGTAAATTTTGTAGGCACGCCTTAAAAATACTCAACATATCTACTGTACCCTAGCAAAAGCGTGCCGTGTCGACTAGTGTACAAAGAGATATTACACTATTGAAGCATACAAAGAGACACAGTTCCACGTACGATAGGCGCTAGCACGTGACCGCACGTTGAAAATCACGATTTTCTCCGGTTTTTGCCGGTATACAATTCAAATATTTCTTTAGAACTATGAAATTAACGAATTCACTTGATCATATTACTATATATTTTATGAAATAAGAATCAAGAGAATATCACTCTTAGTTTTCCTAACAATTTAAAAATAGCCCAAAAATAGAGTGTCAGATTTTTTATTTATTTTAACTGTTAAAATAGCCAAATTATAATGATATTAGCAAATCCACTTAATTAAAGTTTGAACAATTACATATATCTTTTTTCACGTCAAAAAGTCTACTCAGTATTGTAACAAAATTAATCAAATTCTTGCTTACTTAACTCTTTTGGGTATGCCATCACTTTTAGGTCATATCTCTCGAGATGTGCAACGAGTTTCTAAAAACAATATTTTCGTGTTATCAAATGCAATTTTCCATTAAATTAACGATTTGCGACAGTCTTATTGCTGCATCCGCGTATTTTATCGTAAGACGGGACAAAATAGCAATACGGGACAGGGTTCTCAAATAGGGTGACAGTCCCGCATATACGGGACGTATAGCAACCCTATCTATAGAGCCAACGACAATTCGGCTTATACAATCTTCTGATTTGTAGATGAAAGCAATCTACTTACATTAGTCGTTGATTTTTAGTCATGATAATTGTAGTTGATTACTTACTACTAATGGTGTAAAGCAGCAATGTAAATAGCCAGCGCACATTACAAAATTAGTGTCGTGTTGTGATCTTAGACCATTTACACGACACTGTAAGTAGTAGTTATAATTTTTATTTATCATGTAGGCAACAGATGATTTTTACGGACTCAAATAAAGCTAATCTGCTCTCGCTAAAGAAAAAAATAATCAATTAATGTATAATACAAAATATACATGACTTTATTCTGGAACTTTTTATGACTGCAGTCAATTATAATTAAATGCCTGAATTTTTTTTTGTAGCAATATGATAAGGATTTACACATATAAAAAAATAAATAAGTAATAAATATATGTATATATAAAATTAAAATATATAATAAAAAATAAATGAATAACTCATTTTTAGGTAACAATACGATACGAGTAGTTTTAGCGATCTGTACTATTTTGGATTTGCATTGAAATTAGTCCCACCTGTTTGTGTTTAATATTTGGCATGTTTTAGGTGTAATTAATATATTTCTTAATGTTTTTGTAGTCGGGTTTTTTATTTGTTTAGTTATTTATTTTTATTTACAGCTTTTTAGTTTCCTTTCTTATATACTTTTTTATCGACTCGCACTTAACTATTTTCTCCATACAACATATATATAAATATCTTTCATTTCCAACCTCATTCATCGAAATCGGTCCAGCCGTTGGCGTTTAGGCTACAGGAGTTATTTCCTTTTTCCTCCTTGTATTTATTTTTATGGTTGAGCAATTTTTCTTTCTTCGCTCTTAAGAACACACCACAGTACAAAAAATAATGAAATTGATTTTTTACATATTTTTTTTATTATTATTATTACTAACACAGTGAGTAGTTTTCTTTTATACAATCAGAAGGTTGGGTAGAAATCCGAAGTAAGTAATTACAACTTCTTAGAAGACACCATTGCGTTAATTACTTATTTATCCATTAAAAACTTACCTGTTGACTTAAGCTTTTGACTTGAATTGACCTTTTAAAATTCATAATTTTAAATTGGTTATAATACTAACAATGCTTTAATGCAAACTAAATAATTTGTAACTGATTTCTAGATATATTTCATCGATTAACTGAAATGCCTGATGTTTTTCTTGCAGCAATAAGGAATATGCATGTATTTATTATTGCCAAGTATGATTACTAACAAACTACGCAAAATGACAGGGTTCAGAAAGGTAAATATTCACCAAATTCAGCGCAGATACTTACCCCAAAAATATGTAGCAAACCACAGAAGTCCCTATGTGACTCTTTCTCGCAGTGGGTGCACTTAGCTTGTGCCGCGCACCTTACTAATTTTGAGAAAAAACGCATGGAACAGTCTAAAGCGGAGGAAAAAGCTGATTTTGACGTTTTAATTTTCAGGGTTCCGTAGCCAAAACTAGTAGCAGTATCTCGGAGCCGAATTTTATGTAGTTGAACTATAGTTTGGTCATAATTATTTGTTTGCAAAAATATTAGGGTTCCGTAGTCAATGCTAAAAACGGATTCGTAATGTCCGTTCTTCCATTTGTTTATATCTTATCCATATCTATCCGTCTGTCCTTAAGCGGTAATCTGTCCTATGGCCTACGACTACGCAATAGCCTCACAAAATTGGCCACACTTTAGAAAGAGACAAAGTTAACCTGTGGTATAACTTTTCTTTTAGGCAAGACACCACAGTTTCGCTTCGTCTCCGTCACACTTTTGCGACCATTTTTTTCACATCTGGCTAGGAAATATACTTATATATTTACCGTTTGGCAACGTAGGTGTATACCGTGTATATGTATATACCATAGACATAGATAACAGGGATCTTATTGGAAATAGTCTCGAGTTATTCGAACTCTGGAATTCGAGACAAAAAAGTATGGAAGTCTGACTTACCTCTCGAAACCCGTGAATGTACTTGCATACATTTTTTTCTCGAATTCCAGAGTCAGAATAGCTCGAACAGTTCCTAATAAGCTCCCTGTTATCTTTGTCTCTGGTATATACATAGGTATACAAAGTAGATACCTACGTAGCCAAACGGTAAAAATTGATTTGAACGCTTATTGTTTCGTCATGTATTTTCAATTATTTAGCGTACATTACGTACATAATATTACATTTCGTTGCAGAGTTATTATCATGATGAGATATTGGAGGAATGTACGATGCGTGCCATGTTATGAACGGGTTTACAGATATAAAGAAATTATAAGGGTTATGTTAATGGCTGAAGCGACCTAAAAAAACAGCATTGTCCTAGTTTTAGGACTTTGCAGGTGGATACTGAAAACTTTTATAAGTAAACATTATTTTGTGTTTAGTAACATCAACAATTTCTTTTTTAACATGGTTAAAATAGAATTTTATAGCAAATTTTTTATACTTAATATTTTTATGTCCATAACGTTTTTATGACCAACTAGCATTTTTCCGCAACTTCGTCCGCGTACGTATACCTATACCATTTTCATATCGATGACCTATACCTATAAAAATATCAGAATTCTCATACTAATTTTCACCCCTGTTTTTCCCCCTAGGGTATTAGTTTTTTCTTTGTAGTCACACCGCAACTGTTGGTGTGACGACAAAATCTGTGTCATCTCACTGCTATTATAAGACTTGACGTCACACCAATTTCTTCGTCGAATAAATAACAAATCGATACATTTTATTTTATTTAGCCTAGTTATGTCTATGTCAGTGATTGTGTATACTTTTATGATTGTGTGTGAGGGTGTACATGTGGGTGAGTTTACAAATTTAGCGATATTTTAAAAAGTTTCTTCCTTTAAACTTTTTATGCATTCCGCTTCAAAATTGATGGATTTATACGTCAAGTAAACATAACCCACATGCCAAATTTTAAGTTTCTAGATCCAGCGGTTTGAATCATGCAGTCAGTCAGTCAGTTTCTTCTTTTATATATATCAGATTAAAAAAGAAGAGGTTCTCAATTTGACTTTATAGCTTGAAGTTCTTTGTGTGGTAGTTGCTGCCAGCTAGACAGTTTTTTTTATTTTTATTTGGATTGGGCTTTGAATTCATATGAAAGAAATTCTTTTACCTATATTTTGGTGAAGATATCTAAGTAGGAATTATGTCAGGAAATGAAATATTGATTACCGTTTGATTGGATAATGTCCCTAATGAAGCGCGGCTACATACGTTAGTTCATCTAATGTAGTCGGTTTATTAGTAGTGCATGTAATGTAGTCGGTTCAAACTAAAAAATACTAACAACTGATTTTTAAAATTAGTAAAAATATTTAACACCCACTTACTTTTATGCTAGGTGACTTCCTGAAAGTTAGTTGCAATTAATTGCAATCAAAGAAAAATAAAATGCATCCACAAGTTTTTCCTTATGTCAACAAGGTACCAATCTACTCTAATGGGAACTACTTTCTGTAAGTGCATCTCGGCGCATCCGTGCTAGAAATCAAATCGACCGATCTTCCGTCGTCGCTGTTACATCACTTTTATTTATAAATGCATAGGACAATGCGTTTACTGTTCTCATTATGTAGTGATATTCACTAACCGATTCCAAAAAAAGAGGAGGTTCTCAATTCCTCTACGTATATGTTTTTTTTTTTATTCAATTCTTAATGTCAACATCGCACCGTATAAATTACAAGTTAAGGATAAACATATGTAAATAATAATTAGTACAATTAATCTTTACACGGGCTTACTATTTTGAAATGTCCATTACTTGAAGCCAGTTCAATGTTAAAGTGGATATTTTTCATTTACTCCGGTTTCTAAGCATTTCTTGACGTACAAATGGTGGTCTAATGCGACGGACACTTTTAAGTCACTCGCAGTATATAGACAGCCAACGCATACTGACAGATATCTCCAAGCCACATCTCACCAGCATCATCCACGGCACTTGCAATCCGTAGTCTCTGTGACAAGAAAGCTAAAACCATGCTAGAACACGTAAGAGATATACTGCAGAAAAACGGTTATCATATCAAATACCTATCTGAAGCCTCCATAAAAAGGATCATTAATATTACTGACAGCAGATAGGCAATCAGCATTTTTACCCTACATCAAAGTAGTGACCGACAAAATTGGGAATATGTACATATATTGAATAAATATTCAATAAAAACTTTTTAACAAAAAGATGCAGAAAAAAGGTAAAATAATTTTTGGTGCATTTTTTTGAAGCTTATTATATGTAGATAAATTTTTCTTCTTTCTTGCAGATTTGTACTTAAGTATCAGTTTTTGATTTTTTTTCTATATTTGTGTGTAACGTCTTGCTTCGAGTAAAATTTCATTATTCTACGACTACGGGAAGTAAGTACGTAGGTTTTGATTTATTTGTAAATGCGAAAATATGCGTAAAATGGGCGTAATACTGCCGTTTTTTTTTATCTGGGGGCACGGCTGTGCCCCCTGCAAGACGAGCCGAGCGAAGCGCAACGGGCACTACCTACCTGTTCTATATTATAATTTTAATAGTGGACTTATTAAAAAAATGAAGTTTCAATTGCATAGCTCTTATACTTTAGATTTTATTGATATAGTATCTAGAAAAACACGAGTTCGTCACTTACTTGCATACTGATGATCATCAAAATTCTTAGGGTCCTCTTTAAAGTCCTAGAAAGCTGAAATTTGGTATGTAAGCTAGTGTCCACCATATAGGATATACTTTATGTTTCTGAGTTCACCCATGAAGATGGCGCATGGAACTGTGTCGAAATTTCGGTAACTCAATAATTTAAATCGTGCTAAGCTCGTTAACTTGATATGTGTTTAATTTTCTCAGTCGTATAGGTAGGTAGATACCTTCATTTCGAGACAGTTGTCAAAAGTTTTATGGTTAAGTTGACAAGGATTTCTTGGAGCAGTTTCTTTTTAACAAGTCCTAGAAGAGGTCTTCGAGAGCCAAGAGCTATATATCTATACAATAAGAACGTATCAGTTCAGATAGTCGTTATCTACCTGTTACGGACGGACAGCAACAGTAACGTTGCACCGTCGACATACGCGCAAAAAATGAACTTTCAAAAAACTACGCAACTAGTTTTATCAAAACTCAAAGTTGCTAGTTCCTGAAAATGTCACGGCTTCTGTGGAGCTACTGTCAGAACGTGACTTTTCGATTTTTTAGCAATACTGTAAAGTGAACCACATGTGTTTTTTGGTTCTCACGCATTCATTTCTAGACATAAATGTATGCCAATTAATTTTTTATACTATGCAAAACACAACTGACGTAGTAGTAAAATAAAAAATGTAAAAAGTCAAAATTTTTACTAAAAACAAATTTTGAAGCCTCATATTTATATGAAAATGAGCAGCCAATCAGAGCACAGACGAAAGTGGGAGAATGGCTCGGAACAAAAACACCATTGAAAAATATTAAATTAGAAAGTTCGAGGTAAAAATCTGGAAAATACCGGTTTGAACTGGTTATTGGGTTTCCAAAATAAAAACAACGTTCTCTGATTGGTCTAAAATAAATGATTTGAACATTTCCTCCTAGACAAAAAAGTATAAAAGGAGACGCAATTTTCATACAGTATGCAGTGAAAGTTCAACAGTTCCAGGAAAATAAGTGAAGAAACCAACTGAAGAAAGAACAAGTTATATATATATGTCAAGAAAGAACCAACATTTTTATAACTCAAGATTACTTCAAGAAAGAAGTAACATTTTTATAAATCAAGAAAATTCGTAGAAGTTAAGTAAAATCAGTGAAGCGTTAATTAAAATCACGATTTTAAAGAAAGTGTTTGTAATTTATAGATAAGTGTTTGTAAATTATAATTTTGAGATATGTTAAATGAGTTGTCAATATAAGTGTTAATTGCGTTTAAGGCAATTATAAGCTGTTGCAAGCAGAATCCAATTTGTTTCATTTTTTCAATTTCACAGTGGGCTTTTTCAGAGCCCACATTTCTATAAACCTACAGTCCACTAGCTCTGTCCGCAACAGTTTATTTGGTCCTTCGGTAGCCGGATCACAACCTGTGTAGATCCTTAGGTAATCCGTAAAGTTCCGAAGTTATAAGTAATTTAAAGTGAATTTTTATTTTTCTGAAAAAAGTGTTAATTTTAGAAAAGTGTAAAAAGTGTATGAACCGTAAGTAAAGTGAAATTATTGACACTAAGTCTTTATTTTTGAGTGCTTACCTATTGTGTCGTGTATTTTTTATAACTCTGTGTGTCGTATTTGTTGGGGTCATTTTCGGTTTCAAATAAAACGTTTTTGTAAAACGTTTAAATTCACGGGAGTCGTTGTGAAAACGTTAAAAATAAATCGTGGTGATCTACGTATATGTATTTCGGGCAATACGTGTACTAGTTATAAATTTTAAATTTTTAAATTTTTCCTGAAATTCAGTTTTTATAAATTTTCATAACTCTTCAGTTTTAAGTTTTGAAAAAGTCTTATACGCGCGTGTTATACCGTGTATTCATTTTAAATTCACGTTTGTGCACGTATTACTTATGATACGTGTACTAGTTATAATTTTTAAAATATTTTAATTTTCCTGAATTTCGAAATTTTTAAATTTTCATAACTTTTCAGTTTTTAAATTTTTAAATTTTCAGTTTTCAATTTTGAAAACGTCTTGTACATGCGTGTTATCTCGTGTACCTATTTTGAATTTACGTTCGTGCACGTATTCCTTGCGGTACGTGTACTTTTAATAATAATTTTAATTATTCGGAAAACTTGTGAAAATCCAAATCGTATTAATTTGAGCTCTTAGGCATATGGGAATTTCGTGTATATGCCTTAAATACATGGGTATACATTATTCCATGCAAAAATCGTTCTCTTTATTATTATTTGATTTTTTTTCGAAAAAAAACCTAATTTTTAAAAATTAACAATTTTTTTTTACTCCTGTGCAATCGGGAACTTCTTGTACATGTTTTATATGTATATGTGCTCGCATAATTGACGTGTACTAAAAATAGTACATTTTTGTAATTTTAAATTTTTTTAATTTTAAAAATAATAATTTTTAAAACTTATGTACCTACACACGCGCATTTCCGTGTGTACGTACTTGCGAGCGTCTATTTTAAAATTATTGTACGTATACATATGTGGTACGCCTTTGCATACTTGTTATTATTACTTAAACATTCTTTTGAGTAATAATATTCTCACATCTATGTATACAAGTACTTCCGCGTGCCTATTTTAAATTTTGTACGTATACATATGTTGTACAACTTATGTACTTTTATCTTATCACTTTAACTTTCTTTGAGGTGATAACATTTTTGAATCTATGTATACGTTTCTTGTAGGCACTTATATAAATTGATGTGCGTATACATACGTTGTGCAATTTATGTACTTCTTATCACTTCGATACTTTTTTGAGTGATAACATTTGAATTTATGTATACGTGTATTTTCGTGTAGCTATTTTCAATTAATGTGTACATAGCTACGCGTGCTTTGTGCGAGTTCACCACAAAGTTGTTCGAGTACAAAGAGTACTTCAATAGTTTTGAAGACTCAAAAATATTTTAAAATTGTATGTCTATACGCGCATTTCCGTGTGGTTATTTAATTGATGTGCGTATATGTGTTTGGTACAACTCGAGTACCTACTTACGATTGTTTTTTCAATATTCTTTGAAAAACAATATTTTTGAATTTATTGTCTACGCGTACCTATTTCCGTGTGTTTATTTTAATTGATACGCGTACGCCTATTTGTACATTCGTGTACTGACTATTATTATTTCAACGATTTGAATAATAATTTTTGAATAACTTGTACTCTGTAAAATTTCGAGTACTTGTTTTAATTTTGAATACTGTGTGCATAAGTGTATTTAGTATTTTGGTGTGGCTATTTTTGAATAAGTGTATGTGCGTATATTGTACAAGCCACGCCTTCTTAATTGAGTAAATAATTTTAAATTATTTAATCTGTGTACCTACGTACAACTAATTTTTAAATATATGTGTATACGTGACAAGCTCCGTAACACTTATTTTTAATTTTAAATATTTGGGTTCTTTCTCTTGTTCTGAAATATTTTGCTTATGTGTTAGTACTAAGGTGTAACTCCATACAACTATCTGTTCTCATATTTGATATTTGTGCTAGTTTAAATTTTACTGTGTATGTGCATTTGTGTTCGTGTTGGGATTCAATTTTGTTGTGCTTATTTAAAAAATAAAAAGTACAATGCCTAACACACGTAGCCAAAAAGCCGCGTCAAAGGCTGGCCACGATGAACGGGGGATTGACGTACCCGAGTCGGTACGTCCCACGACGGCGTCTAGCGCTGTCGGTGCTGCGTCGACGAGGACAGGATGCTCGTCGGCCAGCGTGCGTATACAGAGTGCGGAACTCGAAGCGTTGCAAAAAATTGCGGAGCTCCGTACGGAACGTTTGCAGTACGAAAGAGCGGTAGAAAAAAGACGTATAGAAATAGAAAATAAACGTATGGAAGCGGCAAAAGAAAGTATGGAAGCTCAAGAAAATATTATTAAAAAACGGCTTGAGCTTCAAATTTCTCAAATAAATGAAGACGATTCTTCACTAGGAACTATAGCTAGGTCAACTCTCACTGCATCGCGGGTTGAACTAGACACACATAACGACGCTCACGATAGCGTCGTCACGGCCAGGTCGGTGGTACGCAACGTCTCTCCCATACGGGGGGAGGGGAGCTCGAGGCGCCAAAGTAAAGCGTCGATGGAGCTCTCTACGCCAGGCGTCGCAGATAAAAGTGGTACCACCTGCCGCCTACGCCGTATTGAAGAGGAGCGTGGGGCTTATATGAGCACCCTGCGCTCACACCACACCGCCAAGCGAGGGGCGCTACTGAGCCCCCCACGCTGGCACCCTAGCAACCCACACAGGGAGGTCCAAGGCCCCCCACACCGGCGTCGCGTGGAAGTCCGCGGGGACATGGAAGGTCCTCTGCTCCCACGCACGCCACAGGCTGAAGATGACATCAGCCGCACACTTGCACGTCGCGTGGATACCGCCGAGGACATGGAACGTCCTAGGCTCCCACGCACGCCACAGGCTGAGGATGACCTCGGCATCACTTTTGCACGTCGCGTGGATGCCGGCGGGGACCTGGAATGTCCTCTGCTCCCACGTACGACACAGGCTGAGGATGACATCAGTCAACGACACCCGGAAGGGGGTGTATCGCCGAACAAGGAAGAGGGACATGCAGCGACACTGCAATCACCATATCCTTTATAGCACGCATCTGTTGGCAGAAACTACGGCAATCTTGAGCCGTACCATAATGAGATGGAGGAGGGGGAGCGACGTTACCGCTCCTCCTTTAGGACACCTGCCTATCAAAGAAGAAGAAGCCACAGTGGAGAAATGGAGGGGGGGGAGCGACATGACCGCTCCCTTCCAAGAAATGGAGAGGTGGAGCGACGTAACCGCTCCGTCTCAAGAAGAAGTGGCATAGGAGAATTAGCAGATGCGCTAAAAGACTTGGCCTCATCAAAACCGATACAACGACAAGTCTTCGAGCTTCCACCTTTCAGTGGCGCTCCTCACGAATGGCTGCCTTTCAAGGCAGCAGTCAGGGACTCTGCACGGCTTTATAAACTTTCGCCAGCAGAGAACCTAGCAAGGCTTCGTTCTTGCCTACGCGGCGCATAATGAAGACGCTTGAACAGTCATATGGAAGGCCTGAGATCTTAATCGACAGATCACTGAGCGACCTTAAGCACTTACAACGCCCAGGGTCGGCAGCAACAGATCTCAACACTTTCGCTGTCAAGCTGCAGAACATAGTCTGCGTCCTTGCCAATATGGACCAACGACGATACTTGTACAACCCTATGCTTACGAGGGAGGTCCTCGACAAATTAAGTCAATTTTTGAAGTCACGATGGTGCGACTACGCATATGAGCACCAAACAGATGACCCAGAGATCGTTGTACTCTCAGAATTTTTGATGCATGAAGCCGATCGAGCTATCCGCTTCACGCTTCCACCAGCTACTTCATCGACGTCGCCGCAGACTAAGAATGGTTGGGCACCAAGCGGCGCTCCGAGAAGAAAACCCATGAAAGAAACAGCACGAGTCTATACTGCAACTACAGAAGAAAGGAGGCCACGTCAAAATGACAAAAGACCTCCACGTGCTGCAGCTCAGCAGAACCGTAAAGGGGCTACGCCTGATGGCACAAGCAGTTCCGTCCGAAGTCGTCTCCTGTGCGCACCTGAGGGGCCTCGATGCTGCATGTTATGATGAAACGCAGCCGAAAATTTTGATCGGGGCTGACCACTGGCACTTGCTCGTATCCCAAGAGCTACGAATGGGTGCGCGCACTGAACCTGCTGCATCACGGACACCGCTTGGATGGGTGATCTATGGCTCACTTCCCCGCACCATAATGCGAGAAGGGGAACAAGTACTGCATGTCACGAATGTTGAAAATGAGTTTCGTGACCTCTCAGTTGATGAAGACCTACGTCTTGAAGAATTGGTCAAAGCCCATTATGATATCGATGCCCTAGGCGTGTCTAACATTAAAAAGATACGCCCAGAAGCGAAACGGGCTGTCGAGATTTTTAACTCTACCGCTCGCCATGAAAACCAGCGGTACGAAGTTGGGCTAACGTGGCGTCAAGATGACGTAAGGATGCCACCTAGCTATAATACAGCGCTGGAACGTCTCAGAAACTCAGAAAGAAAAATGGATCGGGATCCCGCTTACAAAATACAGTACACCGAGCAAATAGAAAACTTGCTCAAGAAAGGATACGCTGAACCAGTGATGGGCGAGATTCAAAGCGAGATCGAGTGGTACCTGCCTCACTTTGGCGTACGGAACCCGAATAAACCCGAAAAGATCCGTCTTGTGTTTGACGCAGCTGCTAAAGCTTGCGGAATCTGCCTCAATGACGAATTATTAGAAGGGCCAGACCTTCTGCAAGCACTGCCGGAAATACTTTTCCGATTCAGGGAAAAGCCGATCGCCGTAACTGCAGACATAGAAGAAATGTTTCTGCAGATAAAGATAAGGCCAGATGATCGCCCGGCTCAAATGTTCTTATGGAGGGGTGAAGATAGAAAGAACGCCCCTCAGAAATATGTCATGACGTCGTTAATATTTGGAGCGTCATGTTCACCATTTCTGGCGCACAGCGTAAGAAATAAAAACGCTATGGACTGCGCCGCAAAGTATCCCGAAGCAGCAAAAGCGATCCAAAGTAGCTTCTATATGGACCACTACCTGGACAGCTTCGACAATATTGAGAAATCAAAACAGATGGTTGCTGACGTCATAAAAGTACAACAGCAAGCAAGTTTCAATATAAGGAGTTGGAATTCAAACCGTCAAGATGTGCTAGAAAACTTACCTAAAGAGAAAAAAGCACATGTGTCGGACGTACGACTTGGAGCCCGTGAAGACCACATTGACAAGACGTTGGGTCTGCTGTGGAGCACTAACAAAGATGAATTGGGTGGCGTGGGGGGTCTCTTCTCTATCACCCTATTGGGTGTTGAGGTACGGGTGTCGGGGGAGGGGGAATTTACCTCCCACCATGACCCGGGCAGAAGCTCAGGGGTTCTAAACACCCCCGGTGAAATTGAAAGGAGGCCTACTTATCAGGCCCCTTTATGGTGGTTTAATTTTTCACACTGAGAAGTTGAAAAATGAAAATAATAAAATAGAAATGAGATGAAAATAGAAATAGAAACGTGGTAAGCGCATACAATAAAGTAAGAAAACAAAAGAATAAAAACAAAAACAAAAACGAAGCACGAGCAAAACAAAATGAAATGAAAATAAAATAAAAGCAAAATAAAAAATAAAACGAAAAAGAAAACAAAGCAAAAAGCAAAATAAAAATAAAAGCAAAAATAAAAAATAAAAATGCACTAAAAGTCGTAAAGAAAAGGAAAGAGGTGGGTGAGTGGGTGGGTGGGTGAATAAATAAAATTATTCACCTCTGGGAATGAGCTCTCGGGGGAGAGGGCGACCTTCAGGAGGGCGGGCGTGTAGTGGGGCAATGCCCCTAAGGTGTTGATGGTGGCTGTTATCAGCGCGATCAAATAGGTGTTTAGACAAACCAGTAATGAACTCTGCGAGTGATTCGGTTTTGGTGTCTCTAGCGATGGTGGAGTTACGGACGTAGCGGCCGGCGCCGGTTATTATTCTCAGCGACTTATTTTGGACAACCTGGAGCTTATGTTTGCTGGTTGAAGATAGAAGTCCGTACCAAGCAGGGGCTGCGTAGGTCAGTCTCGACCGAATGTACAGTTTGTACAGGCGAACTTTGGTTTTGAGAGGCAAGTCAGAGGAAAGTACCGGTCTAAGCGCCGTCCGTGCTGCGACCGCTCGTGCTGACACGTGGTCAAGCATTTTGCGCATGCGCAAGGGGCGGTCTATAACGCAACCAAGGTACTTTACACTGGGTTGCCACTCAATGACTTGGCCTCGAAACACAAGTTTCGGTGGGAGGAATCTTTGTAGGCCGGTCAAAATTGCAGTTGTTTTGCTGGCGTTTACGGCTATTCTCCACTTGTCGAGCCAGCCGGGCAAAGTGTCCAATAGGCGCTGCATTTTCTTGGCTGCTAATTTTGCTTTGCGGGAGGAGGACATGTAGGCGCTGTCGTCCGCATAGAGCGCTAGGTGTACGTCTTCAACACCTTCAGCTAAACCGGAATCATGAATTGATTGATTGATGAATTGGGTTTCAGTACCAAGATGGTTCGCGTACCAGAAGCAGTACGCCGAAGACATCGTACGCCGACTAAAAGAGAAGCTCTCAGCGCCGTAATGTCAATATACGACCCACTGGGACTTGTCAGTCAATTCACCATCACCGCAAAAATAATATTGCAGCAATTATGGCGACAGAAGCTCGGGTGGGACCAAACCCTGCCAGAAAAAGAAGCGAGCGACTTCGCAAGATGGATAGAATTATTGGACAGCGCGGCCGCATTAAGAATCCCGCGCTGTTATGATTTGGATGCAGGCTCTATTGTAAAACGAGAGCTGCACGTATTTTGTGACGCCAGCGAAGAGGCCTACTCAGCGGCAGCTTACTGGCGAAACATACACAAAGATGGCAGCATACGAATAAGTCTGATCGCTGCCAAAGCCAAGGTCGCGCCGTTGAAGGTACAGACAATACCCCGCCTAGAATTACAGGCGGCGGTGATTGGAGCGCGACTAGTAGAATCAATTAAAAAAGGGCACCGCATAGAAATAGCAGACGTCACATATTGGTCTGACTCTAGCACAGTGCTGCAATGGATACGAGGTGACGCAAAGAAGTACACCCCATTCGTATCACATCGACTCGGAGAGATAGCAGAACTAACACAGCCCGAGGATTGGAGATGGGTGCCTACACAACTGAATGTAGCTGATGATGCAACGCGTGCGTGCTACCAACCTATTAGCGCGCACGACCGATGGTTCTGCGGGCCAGACTTTCTTCACGAACACGAAGATTGCTGGCCGTACGACTTCTCTGAAAGAAGCGACGCAGACGATGAGCACGTCACCCATACTAGCCACAAACCCACAAATTGGCTACCGGATCTCGAGCGCTTCTCAAATTACGAGCGCCTGATCCGGACAGTAGCAAACGTACTACTATTTATCGAGAAGCTGAAGAAAAAGGAACAGCAGCTCGAACTCCGCCATATTGAAAAAGCGGAACAACTTCTCATACAACAAGCGCAGCAAGATTGTTTTGGTGAAGACATAGAGCGCCTTGAGAAAGGAGAAGCACCTCAGAGGTCCAGCAGACTATTTAAACTGGACCCTGTATATGAAGATGGGTTGCTACGTGTACGCGGCCGCATTAACGCCGCACACGTCCCGACTGACATCAAGCGACCAATCATATTGGACGGTCGCCATCAATTCACCAGACTGCTCGTGATGAAGGAGCATCGAACCGCACTCCACGCCAACAATGAACGCGTGGTGAATGAGCTGCGCCAGAGATATTGGGTGCTACAGCTGCGGCCAACGGTGCGAGCAGTTGCCAGCAAATGTATTTTGTGTCGAATCCGCAAATCACTGCCATCGACACCAACCGTGGGAGATCTGTCACTTGCACGTCTCGATGCCTATTCGGCCCAATGATAATAAAAATTGGAAGAAGAAGAGAGAAACGTTGGGGTATGTTATTCACATGCCTCAGTACACGAGCTGTACACATTGAGTTGGTTGCGAGTCTATCAACCGACTTGGCCATCATGGCCATTAGAAGAATGGCAGCCAGACGAGGATGGCTTCGGGTAATGTGGTCAGACAATGGGACCAATTTCCGTGGGTCTGACGCCGAGTTAAGAGAAGCGTACAAAGAGTGGGCCCCGCAACTAAAAGAATATGGCTTGACCCACCGATTGGATTGGCGCTTTATCCCACCCGGAGCACCCCACATGGGAGGATCTTGGGAAAGAATGGTGCGATCGATAAAAATCGCACTGACAGCAACTTTAAATGAAAAGGTGACGACAGAAGAGACTTTGCTCACCCTGCTGCATGAAGCAGAGCACTCCGTTAACAGTCGGCCACTGACCAGTGTCTCAGTTGATCCAGCTGATCCAGAGGCACTTACACCGAACCACTTCATATTCGGAACATCATCAGGCTTACCAATGACTGGCGAAACAGAAAAGGATGAACGCCGGCAATGGAGAGCAACACAAGCGCTGGCGGATGGATTTTGGAAACGCTGGTTGCAAGAGTACCTCCCGACTTTGGTGCCAAGAGGGCAATCAGATGACCATGCGCAGCCATTGAAACAGGGAGACTTGGTTGTGGTAATCGACCCGACCCTACCACGTAACGTGTGGCCAAGGGGGGTTGTAGAAGAAATACAGCCGGGCCCTGATGGTAAAGTACGTTCTGCGAATATCAGAACGAGGGGAGGTGTATTAAGACGCCGCCCCGCAAGTCGACTAGCCGTCCTGCAGTGTACCAAGGAGGCTTCGACAAGCTGCGCCGAGGGGAGTGTTACGGACGGACAGCAACAGTAACGTTGCACCGTCGACATACGCGCAAAAAATGAACTTTCAAAAAACTACGCAACTAGTTTTATCAAAACTCAAAGTTGCTAGTTCCTGAAAATGTCACGGCTTCTGTGGAGCTCGCTTGCGGGTATCTTCTCTTACACCCTACTGGGTGTTGAGGTGCGGGTGTCGGGGGAGGGGAATTTACCTCCCACCATGACCCGGGCAGAAGCTCAGGGGTGCTGAACACCCCCGGTGAAATTTGAAAAGGCGGCCTACTTATCAGGCCCCTTTGTGGCTAATATATTATCGCCGTAAGCGATAAGAAAAACAGTAGATGTTATGTAGGCGCCAGAATAAAAACAGAAAAATAAAACAAATAAAAACAAAGCAAAAGAAAAGAAAAAGAGCGAAATTAAAATAAAATAAAAACGAAGCAAAAAAACAAAACAAAAAATGAAAATAAAATAAAATAAAAGCGAAATAAAAACAGAAATAAAAGCAGAAATAAAATAGAGGCGAGATGGGCAATCAAAATGGAATGAAATGAAATGAAGTGAAGGGAGGAGGGTAAGGAGGTAGGAGGGTGAATAAGTAAACTTATTCACCCGCAGGAATAAGCTCTCGGGGGAGAGCCCTGCCTTCCGGCGGGCGGGCGTGTAGGGGTGCTATGCCCCTGAGATGTGTATGATGACTGTTGTCAGCGCGGGTGAATAATCGTTTCGACAAACCAGATATGAACTCTGCGAGTGGCTCGGTTTTGGTGTCTCTAGCAATGGTGGAGTTGCGGACGTAGCGTCCCGCGCCGGTGATAAATCTCAGCGACTTATTTTGGACTGCCTGGAGCTTAAGTTTGTTGGTAGAAGATAGAAGACCGTACCAAGCAGGGGCTGCATAGGTCAGTCTCGACCGTATGTACAATTTGTACAGGCGAATTTTGGTTCTGAGTGGCAAGTCAGAGGAAAGTACCGGTCTAAGGCACGCCCGTGACGCGACCGCGCCTGCTGACACATGGTCTAGCATTTTGCGCATGCGCAAGGGGCGGTCTATAATACAACCTAGGTACTTTACACTGGGTTGCCACTCAATAACTTGACCTCGAAACACAAGTTTCGGTGGGAGAAACTTTTGCAGGCCGGTCAGTATTGCTGCTGTCTTGCTGGCATTAACGGCTATTCTCCACTTGTCCAGCCAGCCAGGCAAAGTGTCCAATAGTCGCTGCATTTTTTTGGCTGCTAAGCTAGCTTTGCGGGAGGAGGACATATAGGCGCTGTCGTCCGCGTAAAGGGCTAGGATGACGTCTTCAACACCTTCAGCTAGACCGGAGTCACTGAGAGTGGGGATGTCGTTGGTGAATAACGCATAGAGCAGTGGCGATAGGCAGCTGCCTTGAGGTACCCCTGCTCTAATGGGTTTACATGCTGACTGTTTGTTCTCGACCGAGACATAGAAGCTTCGTTTGTCCAGAAACGAGGCTATTACTCGCCCGATCATCGGTGGGATGTCCGTCTCTAACAGCTTGTGTATTAAGCCTTCGTGCCAAACTCGATCGAAAGCCTTCTCCATATCGAGAAAGACTCCGACTGTGCATCTGCCCTTGTTTAGCTCGAAGGCCATGTGATGGAGCACTCGTACAAGCTGAAGAGTGGTACTGTGGCTGTCTCTGAAGCCAAACTGTTCAGGCCTAAGCTGGATATGCGGGGATATCCTAAGTAATAGTAGACGTTCGAACAACTTGGCTAGATTGGACAGTAGTGTAATCGGTCGGTAATGTTCTGGGCGATGACGATCTTTCCCTGGTTTCGGGAGAACAATAATTTTGCCGATCTTCAACGAAGATGGGAAATGTCCAGTACGCAGTATCCCATTAAAGATACGGGTGAGTGCCACCAGACCCTTCCTAGGCAGCATAATAATCGCTGTGTTTGGAATCTCGTCGGGACCGGGTGATTTGCGCTTGTTAAGTTTAGAGGCCTCCTTCCTAACCTCTTTAGGCGAAATAAAATAATCACCTCTAAGTGGTGGGGCTGGGGCCGCGAGAAACTGCTCTACGCGTTCTGTAACTCCTAACGTGTGGTCAGGGTCGATAATGGGGTTCGGCTTAAATTGGTCCTCAAAGTGGTCCGCAAAAAGTTCCGCGCGTTCCGCAGCGTGGTAGCGGCGAATACCAGTGGGGTCGATAAGTGGACAGATAGGGGCAGGTGTTTTTGTTATTTGACGGGCCAGGCGATAGAGAGCCGTGTCGTTCTCGCTTGCTTTAGATATTGCCTGGTCCCATGAATGTTGCCTAAAATTTGCAAGTTCAGCAGATAGTTCCGCGCTAATCTTATTGAGGTCCCTCTTTACCACTGGGCAACGGGTGTCGCACCAGAGTTTACGAAGGTCCCTCTTGGTTTTAAGTTTAGCGCGGAGATGCGCCGGTAGCAGCTGCTTACCGAAAGCTGTGGCTGAGATTTTAGTAGACTCCCTTAGAGCCTGTGCAATGGCAGTTGTGAAGGTGTCAACTGCCTCTTCGACTTCTAAGGGAGTGGAAATGCCACCAGCCGGAAGTTGGTAGCTCAGCATGGCACGGTGAAATAAAGCCCAGTCTGTGGTTCTGCGGGGATTGGGGAGCGGTTTACCAGTTACGGACACTCCAAGGACCAATAAGATTGGCAGATGCTGAGTGTCAGTGTCGTGGAGGACCTCTAACGACATTGACCAGCCGATCTTATGCGCTAAGGCGATGTCCAGTACGTCCGGTGCGTGATTGTCAGCAGAGGGATAGTGTGTTGGTGATCCTGGACCGATGACTAAATAGTTTTTGCTCTCAGCATCTGCTTTTAGTTCACGACCCGATTTGGATGAAATTCGTGAACCCCATTGTTGGTGTTTGGAATTAAGGTCACCTAAAATAAGTGTGGGGGTGGCATCGCAAAAGATATTGTCGATGTCACTTGGATCGAAGGGGGTTGATGGTGGCTTATATGCGGCGAAGACTTTAAGCTCCGCATTGCCGACCTTTAGTTTTACACCTATAGACCGAATGTATGTAAAAAGGGGAAGGGGTAGTAATTCGTGAATAAGGTCACGTCTAATTAATACAGCCGTACCCCTGAAGGCCATATTAGCGGGAGAAATTTCGTCACGCCTATAGGTGAAGAAATTTGGAATGCGGAGCTCATTCTCACCTCGGAGTTTCGTTTCGCCCAGTAACACAATGTGAACATCGTGTTCCTGGACTAACGTTCTGAGGGCGGCTGTCTTGCCAATTATGCCCCCAGGGTTCCAGTACACAATTCTCAATTTAAGGCCCCGATGAGGCCCCATTAAATTCCCACGTGAGAATTGTGGTGAGTTGTGCCAGTCCATTGAAAAGGGCAGGCAGCGGGTTTTGGCCGGCAGCTATGGCCTCTATGGCCGCGTTAAGTGCCGCTATTGCGGCTCTGGCTACATTAAGGGCACCAGCTTGCATACGAGGTGGGCCCTGAGTATGATGGATGCCACTGTGGTGGCTAGTCGCGGGCGGCTGAGACTGCTGGGCAGCGACTGCACGTGGTTGCGTTTTAATGGGTGGCTGAGATGATTTGGAGGGTTGTGGGGGGTCTGCGAAATGGGGGGGTGGCATAAAAATATTGGGTATAAAAGAGTATGTGTCCTGTGCTACCGGAACAGTAGCCGGAACGGTTGTGGTGGGTTGAGGTGCGGATTTTTTACGACGTGGCCTCCTTTTTTTCCCGAGAGCTTGGGTTCTATCTGTTGGAGGGTTGGCGGGGGGCATTAAGTTTGCGCCTGCAGTTAGTTCGTACTCCTGCCGCTGTAATTGTGGCAAAGGAGTGGGCGATGGCGGGGGTAGATTTGTTGCCCGTTGGGCTTTCTTACGAGGTAACGGGGGATTGATAGACACCCCCCTACGCCTCGCTTCACGCCTGAAAACCGGGCAGGAGCGGTTGTTGGCCGTGTGCGCCTTGCTACAGTTGGCGCATTTTAATGCGACCTTTTGTCGGTCGCATTCGGACGCCGGATGATCGCCGCCGCAGCGTACACACTTTATTGGCCGGTGGCAGTTTGTGGAGGCGTGACCGAATGCCTGGCATCTATGGCATTGCGCTGGGCCTGGGCGAGAACGCCAGGCTTCAATAGATATGCCAGGCATGCTGAGTAACTCGTTTACTGCATATAGGACTTGCAGCTCGGCATGTGTGTGCCTATGCTGCAGTTGTGCATAGTAAATACAGTTAGGTCGGCCCCTAACTGCTGGGATTTGCCGCACATGCGACACAGGAAAGCTGGCGAGAGCGAGGTCCTCTGCTAGTTCGTCAAGCGAGGTGTCCTGGGGGAGCCCCTTAATGGCGATTTTCTGTGGTCGATCGCTGTCTAAGCTGTAGCAGTACCAAGATACTGCATGGTCCAGCTTAGACAGCTCGTCTATATAGGCCACTACCGTGCGATATTCCGAGGGCGACTTTGGGAAAAATCGTACCCCTTTGCCAAACGGCCGGGCGTTGGGTGCGTGGCCTAATACAGAGTGTAGCTTTTTCAAGTGCGTCGACCACTGGGGGAGGGACTCTACAACTATCGGGGGGTGTCTTTCTTTGTCCTTGTCTTTGGCATTGTCGTTAACAATGGTGGGCTGAGCAGTTGAGACTTTAGCTGACTGGGCGCTTGTTGCCTGCGCATAAGAATGACCGCTAGGCGGCGCTGCCGCTGGAGGTGCAGAAAGCTGAGGGGGGGTAATCTCAGTAATTTCCATCCCTTCGAGAGGGGTGGGGTCATGAAGGGACTCAACGGCGGCCTTTGAAGTGGACGCTTGGCCGGCCAGCGACTTATTCCGGTCGGCAATGGCCTCGCGGGCCTCTAAGCGTGCTCGCTCGGCGGGGTCCTTAGATGGGCTGAGGGAAAAAGGTCTCGGCCTTGTATCTCTACTGCGTACCCTAGGGTCTCTCTGCGGCAATGGGATTGAGGGCGGGTTGAAGTTCCGCGGGACTGACATTGGGGGCGTTACCTTGGTTGCGCTGCCCTGTTTGGACGATGACAGGTTCGTGTCTGGCCGGGGCGGGGTGTCCTCGATTGGAGAGAGCATTGTTGGAAGGGTGGGGAGATCTTCATCCCTAAACATTTCATCGCCGGTGCCTGAGGCCGAGTAAATTGACGATTGGGATATGGCTGAGGCCATAGAAACCCTAGATGGGGGCCGAGAAGGTGGGAACGCGACCGAAAAGGGCCGGTCCGCGGCAGAAATTTCGCCGGTAAATAAATTACGCGCCACAACGGCGGCTGAGGGCTGGGAGCGTAACCATACGCCCCGTTTACGTACGCCTCCTCTACGTACCGGTGGTGGGGGTCCTGGAGGTGGCGGCATTCCGCTAAATGGCTGCTACCAGCATCCCTTAATGCGAGTCCGGTTGCAGCTGGGTCTGTAGGGGTGGCCCAAAAGGGCCGCCCTTAGAAGAGCGACAAACGACTGCGATCCGTGGCAACAATTGCCGAGAAAATAAAATGAAAATCGCTTACCGCTAAATCCTCCTCAAGACCGCTGAAAAAGCGGAAACCGTCTACCTTCAAGCGCTGCTTTTGTAGGCGCAAACACGCAGAACACAACAAACACCTAGTCTCGTCTGTGCACGCACGTCCGCCGTCTACAGGGATTGCTGTCTTGAAGCACATACACTTTTACACTTGAGATAATTTGAACTTGGAGAGTATTATACACAAGGATGATGATTATATAGTAATAATTTTTGGTGCATTTTTTTGAAGCTTATTATATGTAGATAAATTTTTCTTCTTTCTTGCAGATTTGTACTTAAGTATCAGTTTTTGATTTTTTTTCTATATTTGTGTGTAACGTCTTGCTTCGAGTAAAATTTCATTATTCTACGACTACGGGAAGTAAGTACGTAGGTTTTGATTTATTTGTAAATGCGAAAATATGCGTAAAATGGGCGTAATACTGCCGTTTTTTTTTATCTGGGGGCACGGCTGTGCCCCCTGCAAGACGAGCCGAGCGAAGCGCAACGGGCACTACCTACCTGTTCTAGAAGCGCTTCGTCGTTTTTTTGAACCATTATAATTTTAATAGTGGACTTATTAAAAATATGAAGTTTCAATTGCATAGCTCTTATACTTTAGATTTTATTGATAAGTATCTAAAAAAACACGAGTTCGTCACTTACTTGCATACTGATGATCATCAAAATTCTTAGGGTCCTTTTTAAAGTCCTAGAAAGCTGAAATTTGGTATGTAAGCTAGTATCAGTACTCAAACAACAAAAAAATTCTAAAACTTGGAACTTTTATCCTCCAACCCCAACAAAAAATGCGAAATTTCAATCAAGAAGTGGTTAGTTTGTGCACGAATAATTAACATACAGTCAGAAATGAGTGTGTCGAGTTACAATGTTTGGGAATTAGTAGTGTTGTGTACTGGCCAGAGAGGACAATGCAACCCAGCCGTCGTAAAAGCACGAGGCTAGAAAGAAATTTCTGACCATATAGGAAATACTCTATGTTTCTGAGTTCACCCATGAAGATGGCGCATGCAACTGTGACGAAATTTCGGTAACTCAATCATTTAAATCGTGCTAAGCTCGTTAACTTGATATGTGTTTAATTTTCTCAGTCGTATAGGTAGGTAGATACCTTAATTTCGTGACAGTTGCCAAAAGTTTTATGGTTAATTTGACAAAGATCTTGGAGCAGTTTCATTTTAGCAAGTCCTAAAAGAGGTCTTCGAGAGCCAAGAGCTATCATCTATCTATATAATAAGAACGTATCAGTTCAGAAAGTCGTTATCTACCTGTTATAACATCATTTTGAAATCGGTATATTTTTTATGTTTTCCTACATGAGGTTGCTATATTTACAGTTATAGGTAAGTGCAAGTTTTTGTTATAAGGAAAAGTGAACAATATTTCATTTAATATACCGTGGTATTCAAGTTTTGGATATTTATAATGTGTTGATATTTGTTTATTATGTACACATAATAGGAACGTAGGTATGCCCTGGTGAGAACAGCGAACCGACTTCTATGTTCGACGGGTATATTTTTTTTATGTATTTTTAAGGTTAGAATTTAGTGATCAAAAAAAGGTAAATAGGAAAAAAGGCTGCAAAATGATGCACTAAAAAGGTAAAAATAATTACTTATTGCCACAAATCTCAACTGAATAATCGTTTGAAGTTGGTGTAATGCAAGTAAAGTGTGTTATAAACTATTCATTCAAATTCGTTGTTTAAAACATTTTATTTTCCTATTTACCTTATTTTGTAAATTAAATTCCCTCAAAAACAGTTAAACAATGATTTAACTTCAAAATATGAGAAAGGCGGAATATACAAACTAAGAGAGAGATTGAACTATATTTTCCTAGTGGCCTTTCTTGTGTAACCCCTAACGACCCACAAATGTCTCGCCAACACAATATTGAATTTATATCCTATTCAAAGACTACAATATATGTAGGTATAGGTAGTGGATTCTATGAAGACGTATTTATTTCTATGAATAAACCTTTTATCTTATATATCTCCAATGTTTTACGGATCTAATTCATGTAACAAATAATTTCATTAAGGTGATGACATATCCAAAGGTAACTCCTAAGTTTAGAAGAAGCGTTTTTTTTTCATTATTGTAAAGTGTGAATGACACAACGAAATATACACTGACTGATAGAATCGCATGCGGGTTTCTGTAGTTTGCTACAGATTTGTTGCGGTCTGTTTCCGCATGGAATTTTTGAAAACTATGCACTATTAAATATTGTAATTGTAATATTGTCTGTTGCATTTTTCACATTAGACTAAAGAAGTCATAAGATTTTTGAAGGGTCGGCATTTGGCAACGAGCGGGTGAAATCCCTGGTGTTGCAAGCGTCCATAGACTATTTTACCCCCTAAATACAAATGACAAACACATTTCAACTTTTAATAATATTAGTAGAGGAATAATTAGGTGTACAAAATTGAAATTGAGTATAATGCACTTAGCCGTGTTTATGTCGCAGGAAAATAAATCCGCAAACTTATATGAAATCTAGGAAACTTACGCAAACGGCTTTTTGACTTACATCTTTCCTGATAGATTCAAGGAAACTTACAAGATGACCGACCCGCTTTTGTAAACTTGTAAAAGGAGATAATTTTTGACATATTTAAAATCAAGGTTTTAGAAAATTTACAAGCTTCCTAGTCGCCGCTAGTAAGTGAACACGGGTGTGACGGCAACCATAGAGTTAAGAAAACATATACATTACTGCATTAATTATTAATTCGAAACTTATTTCTACATTAAGTAATTTTTTAAAATTAAATGCCTACTACACTTTTCAGGGTTTTGTAGCCAAATGGCAAAAAAAAAACTATATGTCACAGGCCCATATCCTTATGATTCCGCCGTCTTTGCATCCATTCTAATAAAATTTTACATATTGTATATATATTTTTTTTTGCGATTTAGTCAGCATAAACTTCTCTAATAGTTGAAACACGTAATTAGTCCTTGTCGATATCCATTCAAGTCACTCACTGGTTTTTCGGTCTGTCTAATTGGTGATGCGATTTTGATTGTACCGCAGTGGTATATAAATATGAAGTAGGTGACGACGTTTACGTAAGTTTTCAACACGAAAACACCTCTTAATACAAATAAAACAGGTTTTTTACTTTTTAGTACAATTTTCGGTTAGATTGAATTTTTTATATGATTCCAATGTTTTAAGAATGGCAAGTTTTTAAAAAAAACTTTTTTACTTTTTTTTTTTGATAAAAACGACTTTGTGAATTGCAACAGAGCGGTCCAGATAGATCGCGCCATATGAGAATACCCAGCGTCGACGTTAGGTCCTGTAGGTCCCTCACTATCCAGGTTATCCTCACGTTCACAAATTTACTGACGGCGTCAAGGAAATTTGTAAGTTTTCTGAAACATCGATTTTTAAACTTGGAATTGTATGCTCCTAAAATCTATTAGGAAAGATGTAATTCACAAAGCCGTTTTACAACTTTCTGCAACCTTACAAGTTTCCTAGCTAACTTTAAGTTTACGCATGTTACAAATTTCCTCCAACATGTACAATAAGATAAGCTGCATGGTTACTACGTATGTTGGACCATTAGCACCAGTACCTACTATAAGAAATCAGATAGAATAAATATTTTATATACACAAAATTAGTTTTTAAAATTCTCATTCAGCTTCTATGTATTTAATGTTATCACATAATAATATTAGCTTGCTTAGTGACGTGCAAACTGTTGTGTTAACATCGCGATTAACATAATAGTTTTGTAACTCAAATACATAACTTAATTATTAACATCTAGTCTAAGACCATTCTAGGTCTTAGCATCTAGTAGTACGTTTTTATTAAACGTTATCTTTTACGAGGAGGACAGGGTTTGACGTTACTGTGACGGTCAACAAAGGTTAATCTTTCCAATCGTTGCATTAAAAAGATAGTGTTGTTTGAGTGCGGGACTAGGGCATGCAGAACCGGAACCGGTTTCATGATTTCTAAAACCCTGTTCCATTGAGGAACGATTCTGGGTAACCCGGGTATACCCGGTTCCATCGCTTGTTTTTAGAATACGGTTTCAATTTTGATTTAAATTAATCATAAAAAAAATATCTAAAAAACAAGCTTTTATTCAAATGAAAAAGACGAAAATAAACTTTAAATTTATATGTTTATATGATAAAAAAATTTATTGCATTTTATGAAATACTTACATTGTTTCTTAAAATAACTTGTGTCAAATCAAATTATTTTTTAATCTTGTTTATTTACACAGGTAAATCTCGCGACAACCTTTAATATTATATGAATTATGTAATAATTGATGGGTTTGATTCAATTTAGAGTTTATTTTCTTCTTTTTAGAGCATTTATATAAAAGCTTGTATTTTTAAAATATTTTTTTTATCAGTAATTTATTTTTAATTAATTTTTAGTAAAAGTTTTGCCTAGGGTATAGGTTGATATTACTTAAGACACGACCCCGCTAAGTCATACTGTTTAGTCAGGCAGTAGCACACCGTTGTGTATCGCTAGCGAGCTGGCGACGCTGCGTATGCGCACAGATAAACTGACCGGTTGTACATGCATACATATTTTATTTTTTCCATTTTTTGGAGAACCGGGGGAACCGTTTATCACTATATTCGGAATCGGTTCCATCCAATGTACTCCAGAACCGAGTATACCCAGGTAATTTAGAAACCGGGTCTACCATGGCGCATGCCCTATGCGGGACAGTATCCGGGATCCGTGTGCAGGCCACGACCGTGCGTCCGCGCAGTCGAAGCGAAGCTACAGTCATCTACAGTCAGTTCGGTCGCATACACGCGTTCTCTATTATTATAAGCTCTCACGTGTATTTGTTCAATTAAGCTATTGCCCCGGCTCGACCCGGCCTTCCACGAACTACGATAATGACTCGATAGCTAATTAGACGATTAACAGTGTGACAGATCGCGAGTGCAGTGCGGTTGTTATGGTTAAAAATTACGCACCATTACCTGAAGCTGTCACTATGTATACAAAAACTGAGGCCTTGAAAGATGTGAAGGACATGTCTAGGAATTTAGTAAGCGGTGATTTTGAGAGGGACTATAAGGGTTGTATGCGGGAAAGGAATGGACGGCGGCAGTGGTGGGTGAATGGTTTGGCGTTGGCGATGGGTGCGCTTGCAGGTTGCTTGCTGGTGTTGACGGTGATCCGGGAGCTTCAGATCGCTCGTCTTCGTCAGGAGGTGGAACAGCTATCGGCCAACATGATTGTTATGACCGCCAGAGTTGACTCTCTTGATCAAAAGCTGTCAGAACCTATACAAACGTTCAGAACTTCTGATGACACCGTGAGTACAGTCTTTTTTATTATTTTATCACTAAAAGAATAATATAAAAATGACACAACGTCAAATTGTTTACAAACACAAATAAGCTGCGCCTGGAATGCTTTTCTCGGCGTGTTGTTGAATCAGCTGTTTTTATTTGTTTTTGATGATGGCGTGAAACACAAATTCCAGTAGCATACCGATATCATCTAAAATAGATAGGGACTATAAAATATGGCTACTTTTAAATAATCTGTTAAACTTTGATGTAAAGAAGGAAGATCTAACACTTATAAAGAAAATATTAGTATTAATGATTATGTAATAGACAGGGAAGCAAAACAATTAAATCTGGAAGTCTGAACATTTCATTTATGCCACAGGTCAAGGCTTGTTAAAAGATTGTTTGTTACTTGATACTGTGCTATAAGGGCCAATTGGCTGAACAATGTTTACATTCAATCGTCTAGGTACTTATAATGCCTAATAAGCTGCCTTTATTGGATTGTAAATTGATACCATCGAGTAGGTAGATCCTTATGTTTACGATTGTTCTATGGTAGTTGAATTAAATATAGTCTTGGTATGGTGGCTTTTTGTTGACCGACATTATGCGTATAATGTCAATAATCCAACCAAAGAGAATAAGCCAAGATTTGTACAGTGTTACACACAAAATTTTTTTTTTTTTAACTTGGTTGGATTATGACATTAAACGCATTGAAGCAGTAAACAGAACGTATACCTTATATTAAATCCTGTATTCACACTATTAGCGCAGCATTTAGTTAGGGCTTTTAAGGATTTTATTTTCCTAAAATATTTGAGTCAGGAAAAAATTAAGGAATAATAAGGTGTTTTAGTTCACAAAAACTAGAAAAATCAAGAATATATGACTGCTTGTGTTTATTTATTTATGAAATATAATTTAATATCTTATCAGCGGGACAAATGACATTAATAACTAAACTTGTTAAAATTTTATTATATTTTAATTTTTAGTTGCCACTTGAACTACGTAACATATAGTCCATTGAAATGTTACAATTTAAGGACCGAGATATCGCGAAAAAAGTGTTTTCACCCCTTTTTTCAAGATGGTGGCCGGATGACAAGGGTGTAGGTAAACCAATAGGTAAAGGTAAGGCTAAGACATAAAAAAATATATTATATCGTTTTTATCCCTTTGGCGGAAAATCGTTTGTTATTTCATGGTAGGTCTATGTGACGTGCGTCGGATTGACTTTCTGAGAAACGTTTGGATTCTGATGAAAAAACTGATAGTAAGTAGTAAGTGTTTGTCTTAAAATAGACTGCTATAACATTTTAATAGACTTGCTTTTTAAAAAACTTTTTTACAAAAAATAACAACCGGGTTTCATGCAAGTAAAGTGTGTTATAAACTGTTAGGTAGGTAGGTACATACCTAGACACCAATTTCAAACTAAATCTCAGGTTTTTGGAAAACAAGTAATTATTTATACCTTTTTAGTGCATCTTTTGAAGCTTGTTTTTATTTTCGTACACTAAAAAACATCTCTACTCTTAACAAAATTTTATACAATCATCAACATAAAAGGCGTTTCACCAGTTCCAAATTAGCACCAATTATTTTTTCACTTAAAGTTTTCAAATCCGTCTATGTTTGACGGAGTAATTAATGCACGAACATAAATATAAAAAAAATATAAACATCCGAATTGAGAACCTCCTTTTTTGAAGTCGGTTAAAAAGGAAAAATAAACCACGGAAGCTAGGTAGTATTTTACTAAGCTAAATAAGTCATTGGCAATATGTAGGAATGGAATCTATAAAAATAATTTATTTGCAATAATGTTGTACCACTTTTTTGTCACTCCTCAAATTGCCTGTCTTAATATTTATAACAATGGAGTTAATATTGTGCTTTCATGAAGAAAGTACAGCAGACTTGATACTGGCCGGTGAGTATCTATTTGATGTTTAATTTTTAAAAAGAGGTTTTTGTTCATCTCATATTGTATGTTACATCGAACACGTTGTGAAACAAATTTGAGAACCACAGTTTCTAACCCAATTCTGGTTTTCATGATTAGATCCTCATCAAATACTAATGAGACAACTCTAGGAACCCTGCCATAAAAATTTACATAAGAAGTTTATTAACACCTAAGTTACCTGCGAACCTAATATGAAAAATATGTTCCTACACCTAAGTACATAAGTATAAATACAAAAATATTATAATGGCCCAGAAACTTATCGTCAAGTAAAAACGACAGTTTCTAATTTTAAAAAAAATTAACTAGTTAACAGTGATAGTTATAACTTCCTTTTCCTCTCAATATACGAATGTTACGAAAGCTTATAGCAAATATGAATACTTAACTAATTTCACTTCCTACCACTCTTGCTAGTCGTAAATTGAAAGAAACCATTACAATCATTACCATCCTAATCACCATTAAACGTTCTATCCACCATCATTAAACCTTTTTACTTTCGATTTATGCTTCTTTCGAACGTGAAAAATTTGAGATTCAGCTCATGCTCGGCTCCACTTGGTGCCATCATGATACCAGAACAGGTTTCGTTCGCAAACAAACCAGTTACAAAATATAAACACGAGGCGTCTGATACTGGACTGCGGCGGCGGCGCCACTCTTGCTGTGTTCAAATATTAACATCGTTTTTCAAAATATGAATTTATTATTATCGAATTAAACAAATTGTCTGCCTAAAGTAATGTGAGTTTACCAAGTCTAAACAAAGTTCAAGACTTTTGTTTTGATTGTGTGGGGTTACTGCCATCATAATATTATTATTGTCAACAGACAATCACTTTTAACCGGATGTCAATGCCTAATGGGAAGTGATTAAGTAGAGAATAGAAGTCTAAAATGTTTCCCACGATCACTGGGGAACATTATATTACTAAGTAAACTATGTAACCAATTAAATTACACAGCAGTTGTCTTTCTTTCTTCTAATACATTCCTTACTTAAATAATGTGGGTAACACTGGTTCAGTTCATGGTCACAAAAACGATGTTATAAGAAGTAGTTTGGAATGGTAATTTAGAATTTAAAGTGGCCATGAAAGGATCCCTAACTATTTCCAGTTGTCAAACATTTTAGTAAGTGAATTATATAGGAGTATGATACTAGGTATTCTATAAATAAATATGATCGATAATAAAAAAATAACTTTTTAGATTAATGCTTCGTGTCAAGTTACTCAATTTTCTTACGGAAATTTGTCTTTTATAACTTTTCCCGTACCTTTGGCTAATTATGTTTCTTTAAAAACTGGCAAAGGGTTAGTATTTGGTATTTTATTCTGTCGTTGGTCTTTTATATCACCGCTTATTATTGTAACTAAATCTTAAAATGGGATATATTATGAAACCACCTTTGTCCAGATACACTGATTCAGGTGCAGTGTTGTGGCGATAAGCTCACCACATCAACCACATGTCATGCAGGAGTAAAGTGGTTGATTAAGATGTGAGCGTGCATCTGTTAACCCCTTCCCAAGATTAAAACCGTAAAGATACATTTTTTCTCTTTGACAAAAAGCATAAATTATTTGGTATTTAGTAATGGCCCTTCCATTGTGGCCGAGTTCATTTGTAGAAGTTACTAGCCATCTCCCGCGGTTTTAATGCTATAAGAATCCCCATTAGACTATGTTACGCTACGCTGTATGTTGAATTACTGAACGCGCCCTGGGAACGCAATGGTTTTCCGACGGATGTTGCCGCTTCAAATCATTTAACCTTCAATTTTTTTCGCAGAGATGATAGGTGCTGTGAGATCATTAAGAATGGGGTCTACGCCAACGACCTTGCTCGTTTGAGCGAAGCTAGTAAAAATGCACCCCGCGCGACCCATCAACCTTAGACGTTGATGGGTATTTACGCAGTCGAACTTAGACTCGTCGCGTCGGCGGCGGGCAGTAAGATATTTCAAACGCAGCGTATAAGAATCTGGCCCGCATACGTTGCAAAAGTTTAGGACAAGTAAAAGTAAATGTTAAATTATGATTCAAATTAGGCAGTGTGATTTAAAGTTATTTAAGAATCCATACTATTATTATAAATAAAAAAGTGTGTGTGTACGTTCGTTGGTTTGCTCGTTCATAACAGTATGAGAGCTAGGAAATGACACTATTTTATTGCACAGATTTTTTTTCATCCTGACTGAGAGGAACATGCAGGAGCATTTTATTTTGCATTCTTACACGACTGCCCAAAAAAGAAGTGTAATGTTAGTGTTCATGTAGGTATGTATGTACGTACGTATGTTTTTACCAAGGTGGCAAACAAGCTTACGGTCCACCTGATGTTAAGCGGTCACCGTAGCCTATGGACGTTTGCAATACCAATCTAATCACTCCTTTCTTGAAAAACTGTAGTCCCTGGGGAAAACCTCGGCAGGGAGTTCATTCCATAACCTTAACATACTATGTATTAAGTCGATGGCAACTGATCTAAAAGTAGTAGACAACACATTGTTATCATCATACATTTCAATTCATTTCAACTTTCTAGCTATCACGGTTCATGAGACACAGCCTGGTGACAGACGCATGGACGGACAGCGAAGTCTTAGTAATAGGATGCCGTTTTTACCCTTATATATATTGAATTTAAAATAAAAACAATAAAATATCTTTTGGCTTTAATAAAATTAAATCAATTTATTGTTTCACAGTAATGCAATTAGCCATGTGCATTGCAAACATCTTTTTTTGAAAGTTGGGTGCAACAGTATTTTTTTCATTAATTTGTGACTAGGGCATGAATATCGGAATCTCGGAATATCGTAACTCTTGAATCTCGGGAGGCTTTGTCCGATATTATAGTTCCGATACCAGATGGTCCAATATCGTAATATCGGAATTAGTATTTTTTTCTAACTGGGAATAAATAAAGCGTAAATGTCGCTAGCCCACGCTTCTTTGTACGTGAAATGTAATTAACTCTTTATCTAGCAGTTAAAGAGCTACAATAAATAATTAATTCATCCGTTGCGTTTGGTTCATTCACAAAAACATGAATATAACTAAAAGAGTTAGTGATTTGGAAGACGTCAAATAGGCTATACAAAATTGATAGCAGGAGTTCACAGATTCAAAATATCTACTAGTATCTTGCTTTAGTAGACTACACATTTCCCAATAAATATGGAAGGAAATAGAGAAATGTTACCATTTTGATATTTTGGGATTTCGTATAAACCTATTTACGAAAAGTAAAATTAAAAAATTTAAAACCCCCCGACACAAAAATAACTTGCCAGCCTTCATACGTCCCCACTGCTGGGGCACGGCTTACCCTCTTAAGCGAGGGTGATTGGGCCATAGTCCACACGCGGGCCAAGTGCGGATTGTGGACTTCACATACGTCATTTTTTTTTCTTGACGTATGCAGGTTTCCTCACGATGTTTTCCTTCTCCTTTTCGGAGTAAATTCTTTTGTTGCAATCTGCGACTACTCCTGTTTTTCTCACATAGCGGTCCCCGACGCGACGACGCTTAGAAAAACGACGACGCTTAAAATTTCAAATCGATAGGACATATAGAAGGTAGTCAGATCCCCTCAGCAACTATTAAAGAGCTGTTGATCTTTAAACGGCTGATCAGGTCATGGTTTACCTTACCATATACTTTCAATATTATTGAAGTAAGACGGTACCAAATTTCGAATCGATCGGACATAAGGAAGTTAGTTAGATCCCCTCATCAACTAGAAAAGAGCTGATGATCTTCAAACGGCTGAACAGATTTTCATGAAACATAGCTAAGAACACTTGGAATAAAATAATATATGATACAAAAAAAAACTAAACGGAAATCGGTTCATCCGTTTGGGAGCTACGATACCACAGACAGATACACAGACAGACACGTTAAACTTATAACACCTCTCTTCACCTCAGAAAACTATGAGTCTATCGGATACAGTAATTAAAAGCTCGGCACAGTGCAGACAACACCATTTTCGAGTTCAACTCAGGGAAACGGCCTCAAGGGTTCACGGAAAGCCGAGAAATATGGTGCAGACTTAACCGCCTCAGAACTGGCTTCGGTAACTGTGCGTACCTCTGGCACAAGTGGAGGTAGAGCGAGTTGGCAGCGTGCGAATGCGGACACCTAGAGCAGACGGTACAGCACATGGTATTCGAGTGCCCCGCCACGAAATACAACGGTCCACCTGAGGATTTTAAACACCTGACAAAAGATGCGAGCATATACCTGCAGAAATGTAAATTTTGATTTTTTTTATATGTAACCAGTGTGTAACCGCCATACGATAAATAAAATAAGTAATACACGTATCTTACATCATAATTGGCTCTCAGTGTTGAAAGTGAGTGTCTTTTCTTATCTATGTGTGTGTATTTTTATGGCAGGATTTAAAGTGAACTTTAACACGAAATGGCTGAATATTTTTAACAATGAGCAGGATTCAAAGTTACCTTAGAGATAAAATGCCTCAAGATTTTTAAGAAAATACTATTAAGCGAAACGCATGCTTTCTAAAAAAATTGTTATTTTGTTTTTCATCACACTCACCTGTGTACAGTGTTATGACATGCAGACAAAGCAGATGTTAAGCCCTTAATTACTTCCATAGGCTGTTTCATTGTAAATTTTACATTCAAGGCATAACGGGCATTCATAGAACCCACGGGCGATAATGACATATAAAATCTGTCCTGTGCGCACCTGCGCGACGTTATTAAGCGTCGGTAGTTCAAGATATGAACTACGCGCCAAGCGAGCAATTACAAATTTTAACTTTTTAATTCATAAATTGTTTAGAGTTGTTTTTTATTCTTATGTTTCATCATTTTAATTCTGTTTTTTTTATTTATTTATTCGTAGATGTGATGAAAAACATTCTGTGTATCACGGGCAACCGATAAATTACAAACTCGAGTCATTTAAGAATGCCCTCAGCCTTAGCCTTCTAAATAGTCTCTCGGTAGTTTTCTTTTCCTTATCATCTTTACTTTTTCTTGATCCATTTGGTTCGAATTGTTGATTATTATACTAAGGTTGATTTTGAGTTTTTTAAATATAAGATCAGAGAAAGAGATCCTACGAACACACTTACAAAAAAAAATGTATATTAGTTGATTTATTCTCTTGTAAGTCGAGTGTAGACGTAGCGTTAAACATGGAGCAAAATAAGTGTGCCAGGATCGAAACAGGTAAAAGTTTAAACCCTCTTAGTAAACAGGCGTGATGTTATGTGTGTATTATGTAGTTAGTGATTTCTTTCTTGATTATTTAACTTAAGTTTATTTTGAGTTTTTTATATGTAGTGTGGGATAATGAGAAATTTGATAGTGCATATGGGTCGTTAACTAAGTTAATTTATGGTTATATCTTTTATTAAAATGCTTTCAGTTTAATATTGTTTTGACTGTTTAATCATCATGAGCTTTAGCCATGAGTGTATAAAATTGATAACGATTATTTAAACGCTAATTTTCGACCGAGCAAACAGTGATCTTTGATGTATAACTTGACCAAGTAAAGTGTAACTTACCTATTTGGATATTAACATTTCTATGATCATTCCGAACTACGACACACTACTAGAGGCATAAGGACGTCCGTTTGTTTTTTATATTGATTTTGAAATATATAAAAAGAAAATGCCTTGAAACATCAATCTTTTTGTAGCCAATTAAACTTTATTACAAAAACGTTCAATACCGATATTGACATCCAATATCGGAAATCAGTATCGGAATTGAAAAACGTCCGATATTACATGCCTTATTGGTGAAACGTTTTGAATAACAGCATCTGGTTTAGATCTGATATAAAAAAATAAATAAAAAATATAGCTTAAATGGTTCAAATCGACTAAAAAAAACCGATCAAGTGCGAGTCTGACTCGCGCACCGAGGTTCCATACAAGTTCCGCTTAGATCTTTATTGAATTTTAATTAATTTAATCATTTTTAAATTGAATATACCAAGAGATATATATCAAGACGCTACCTGTAGCCGTTATTAATATTAAGCAAATTGTTGTATATTTTATTCTGTTTTTAGTATTAATTGTTATAGCGGCAACAGAAATACATCATCTGTCAAAATTTCAACTGTCTAGCTATCACGGTTCATAAGAACAGCCTCGTGACAGATAGACAGACGGACAGCTGAGTCTTAGTAATAAGGTCCCGTTTTTATCCTTTAGGTACGGAACCCTAAAAAGTACAACAACATAAACATATATTTTCGTGGCAACTTTTGAAATAAAAAGGTTTTTTATATCTTATGAAATCCTTTCAGTTATCCCTGTGACTCAGTGAAAAATCAGTTCACCTCATTGCTTCGTTGCGTACATTTACATTATTGCATCACCTGAAAGACGTCCACTTCGCACGTAGATTTCCCCATATATGTCTTTACAAACCGCCGTTCTCAAGCCATCATCAACTGGCTCCCTGCAGCTATAACAAGGGTTTTCAACTTCCCACTTTGCGACTTTTCAATCTGTGATTGGAACATGCAAACTTTTCTTCACCATCGGGAATCGGTCCTATGAGCAATGTAGCTAAATTCCCATCGCCACTTCAGTTTGCGAAGTATTTCAGTTAAGTTTGCTAACTTTATTATAATTAATCCATAAACACTACGCATAGATGTTGTTTATAATTCTTTGTCAACTGTATAATTTAGCGGAGTGTATGTAGGTATGAACTTGTTAATTCAACAGTCTTTCTTGGCATTACGCTGGACTCCAAACTTCAATGGGGTCCTCATATTCATAACCTAGCCAAAAAACTTAGCTCTGCTGTGTATGCGATCAAGAAAATAAGACAATTGACCGATGTCGACACTGCAAAAATAGTATATTTTAGCTATTTCCACAGTTTAATGACAAATTGTATTCTATTGTGGGGTAGCGCTGCTGATGTAAATACAATATTTTTGTTACAAAAAAGGGCAATTCGTGCTATTTATAAATTAGGATCTAGGATATCTCTGAGGGATAGGTTTAGGGAAGTAAAAATTTTAACTTTAGTGTCGCAGTACATATATGAAAATCTTTTATATGTACATAAAAATATCAATAGTTTCAGCAAGAAAAGTGACGTTCACAAAGTAAATACTAGAAGTAAAAATAAGCTATTGGTGCATGATACACGTCTACACAAAATAAGTAACTCTTTTATGGGGCAATGTATACACTTTTACAACAAAGTTCCCAATAAAATTCAAAATCTATCAATAAGTAAATTTAAATCTTTTATCAAGCAGGTACTTTGTAAAAAGGCATGCTATAATATTTCAGACTATGTAAATGATAAAAATCCTTGGGACTGATGATGCTCAATTACAGGATGCATAGGTAAACCAAATTAAAATGGAAATAACATAAAATTGTACGACTAAAATTTTTTTATTTAAAAAATTAATTGTATTTTAGTTTATTTGTATTATTGATAGTGTTTTTAAAAGAGTAACTATCGAGTTTCTTGCCGGATTCTTCTCGGTAGATATCAACAACATTGTGAACCGGCGGGAAGGTGGGAGTGTTCAAAAAATAATATTTTATAATTTTGACGATTCAAAAGTGATTGTAAAATCTTTATTTAAATAAACCATTTTTGACTTTGACTTTTTTGACTTTGACTTTATGAGGTCCATGGTTCTAAAGCCTTACCGAAAACAGGTATATTCTGAAGGCTGAAAAACGTCACACTTTGCGTTCGGATTATATGTGCAATAACCCTGAAAAACAGCTAATAGATATGGTTAAGGTATTGGATTGAATTATTTATTATTATTATATATTATTATATTAGGTGCAGGCCTCTTCGATCTTTGTATGTAGGTTAGGGTTTTTTTGCTCCTCGATATCTCAAGCACCAATAGACCAATTTGTCTCATGACCATATCGATACGCCACGCTAGACTTAGATCTGAAAGCAAATTCACTCCAGCGGTTTGTTTTTTATCGCTAAAAATCACTTATTTCATTGACAGTGATACTGAGACAGTTGAAATTTTCACAGAAGATGTATTTTTGTTGCCGCTATAACAAAAAACAGAATAAAATAAATATTTGAGGGGGCTCCCATACAACAAACGTGTTTTTTTTTTGCTCGCTTTGCTCGATATTGATAACATTAGAGCATGAATATCGGAATCTCGGAATATCGAAATCCCGGAATCTCGGACGTTAAGTACGATATTATAATTCCGATACTAAGAAGTCCAATATCGTAATATCGGAATTAGTCAAATATTCTGATTAAATTTTAAAAATAAGACGTAAATGGTGCCAGACGACGCTCTATTATGCAGACGATTTGATGTTGTCTCACTACCTTCTTATTGTGCTGCTAAATAGTTACAGAATGCTATTACAGCTTTCGTACTTCCTTCCACCAAAGTCCTACAAACTGTCTATCAGCACCCAGTACACTATACACAAACAGGTACGTTGCTTAAAAAAATCTTAGGGGGGGGCGAGTCCCCGAAATCATAGTAAAACTATAAAATATTAGGGCTCAGCGCCGCAGATTAACATTTGGGGGCACGAGCACCCTCAAGCACCATAGAGTCGGCGCTACTGCTAACGAGAGTATTGAAAGGCAAATCTACACTTCGTTCACCATCGCCTCGCCATGAACGACTTCCGAACTTTGTCAGTTATTGTCCCCGAGTCAAAGGGAGGTGGTCTCTAGATTTTTTGACTGGTGTCGCTAATACGACTTACTACATTATATATAATACTAGCTGTCCCGGCGAACGTTGTTCCGCTGCCGTCCCTCTGTACCCGGCGAAAGTTGGTTTTTACCTATAGTGCCCGAGTCCGGCTCGCACTTGACATATCGAGATAAAAACTCCTATCTTTTATCCTATCCTATCTTTTAAGTTGAATCAAATAACAGATATTTACGAAGTTTGATCAAAATCGGTTCAGTAGTTTAGGAGTCCATTGAGGACAAACATTGTGACACGAGATTTATATATATTAAGATATAGCAGACAAAATATTGAAATTCGTGTCCAGTAAACTTGAGAAGCAAAACACATTATCTGAAATCATCGCTATGAACTTGCAAAGCTTAATACAAAAGATGACAATTAATAGCAGTAGTACCATTCCTACCTTTATAATTTTTAAAGTTTCTATTGGCTTCAAAAGGCGACAAATTTTTCAAACCAACGAGTTTAAAAGTATATAATGCGTATGCATGTCCTAAACTCAAATATAATGCAAACCCTGTATGCACTGGAGCTGTCACAGAAAAAAAGACTATGCTGAGGAATATTTATTATTACTTTATAATATTATTACTTTCCGATTACAGTAACTACCCAAGTGTAGTGGACAAGGTGTGATATGACTTTTTACCAAGAATTTGAGAAAATCAGAAAAAATATAAAGACCTGTGGACACCAATTTTTTACCTTTTTCAAATTATAATAGCTTATTAACTTGTATGCGACAAAAACGGAAGGAGGGATTAGTGTATATATAACATGCGCATCAAGCGTTTGTATTTCAAAAACCTATACATAATGTTAGTAAACAAGTAGTTTCGTTCCTTTTTTTGCCAAGTTTTGCCTTAGTGTTGAAAGTAAGCGTGTTTTTCGTCAGCTGGATGTTTTTGATGCATTGTCCGAAGTTTGCTTTTGCTGAAATGCTAGAAGCCGTTAATTTTTTGAGAATTCACTTTCAAGTTTCTCTATTAAAAACATATACATAATGTTAGTAAATAAATAGTTTCGTTCCATTGGTTTCCAATTGTATTTTTTTATAGATGATTTTGAGTTTTATTTATTTAATTAGTAGCAGAAGAGTAGCGGAGTGGAAGAGTTTCTCTGAACGCATTATGAGGAAAAGAGGTGGTTTTCTAAAAAATAAATAATTAAATTTTTCAATTTTTGATTAAGTATTTTAGTGAAGTTATTTCGGAACGTATTTTAAATTTAGATATTGTTCATAGGCTGTGCTATTTTTAAATATATTTATCAAAATTGATTTCAGTTTTATGTTTTTTTATAGTTTAATCATCACAGAAGTTGTTTTATTTATATGGTGATTACAAAAAGAAATTAATTTAAAACATTTTGTATCTAATACAACATTATGAAAAATATGTTCAATTTCGCTATTAGTATCGGAATTCCGATATTAAAATCTAATCGGCAAGCAAAATCGGAATTGAAAACCTTCCGATATTACATGCCCTAGTGCTAATCGATCCAGCTGTTTGTTTTTCATCGCTAAAAAAATGATTTTTTAAAGACGCAATAACAATCTTCATGTATAAATGTTTAAATATAAAAAAAAATATTCTCCACCCAATTTCTAATATTTATTCGAACCAATTTTTAATATTATTTAATAAACACAAACAAGATCCAAATTAAATTCCTTTTAAAATCATTAAAGTATCTAGTATATGCAAACAACGCAAATATACCTACATGTGCACATAAAATACCGCGTAAAAACGAGATGGCGGCTGCTGGTCACTGGGGAGACGGCGGGGGGTTAAAGGTTGCCAAAAGAATACGTAACGCTTTCCGAGATTAGTCTAATTTGGGTAGAAAACGTAACTGAATACATAGTCATTTATAATAAAATAAACACACTTTACTACACATAAGTTAAACTCGTCTGTAGGTTATCAGTAATAGGTTATCATTGTTTTTGTACGGATCTTTTCGGTTTATTGAAATTGCAAAACATGTAATTATAGACTAAAATACTCACCAGCGCAAAATTTTTCCGAATGAGTACGTTAATGGATACGTGTATCGTCATGACAAGATACCTACTACAAGACGTGTTTGTGTTCTGGACATAAAACACGTCTACAGGCAGATGATAAATATATAAAAACAAACGCTCGAAAAGTCCCGAGATCTCGACTATTTCGGGATCTTAATACTTAGGTACAGCGTCAGCGTGCACTTTATGAATTATCGGAGTTGATAAATTACACTTTTTTAGTTTTTAGGTTTACTCTTAGAGAATTGATTTTAATTATTAGCCAGTTATTTTATATTTAATTTAATTGATGACTTTTTTTTTATTTATAACGTTAATTGAGCTTTAATTATAGTTTTTATTCATTTTTTTTTAATGATACTGCAATCGAGTGAAACTGACACGTACATTCTTTAGGAAGATTGCAATGTGCAGGTGCTAGTATTAAATAATACTTAGCTTGGATACTTAGGATTACTAATATCTATTAAAATTGTAAAAGTATGCCTGGATAGATGGATGTTTCTTACTCAACTGGACAGATCGGGATGAAACTTGGCATACATATAGGTTAGGTCCTGGAATAGCATATCCTAAAAAAATAGAAAGTTGCCGCGAGACTAACTCTAGAGTTAAACGAACTATATAGCTTGCTATAACAAACTTTATTACTATATTATTAAGGAGTACCACGCAGATAACCGAATTTAGGGCGAGCGGAGCCGCGGGCAAAGTTCAGTTTAATTAAAAACATATCGGCTCCGTGGCTCAGTGGGTAATGAGCTGACTAGACTGCTGAATCAAGGGTCTAGGTTCGATACCAGCACAAGACAAACATTTATGTGATAAACATTTGTGTTTGTCTTAAGACTGGGTGTTTTCTATTTATAATATACTAGCTTCAGCCAGTGGCTTTGCCCGCGCTAAATTTTGTTATCGGCGTAGGTTCTTACGGCAGCTCCTCAATTATAGAAAAAAAATAAACTATCAAATATTACCTAGGCTAGAAGTGGCCGTTTTTAGCAGAAATGCTAACTGCAACTCACAGATATTATGTAGAAACTACATTAAACTTTCTAAAAATAGCTTATGACCAGCTTTATATTTGCGACATTTGGATTTTAAAAATTAATTTTCTACGAAGATTAAATTAAGAATATCAAATGGCGGCGCTAGAGGGCTGTAAGAGGGCCCTTAATGGCATAATACATTCGTGTCTGTGAAACCATCGAAATACCCAATCTGTCAAGCCGTTTAGAAGTTATGTCAAAAAGATAAGTACGGAAGGACAATTCTTACTACCCGTTGTCCTATGACCCGTTTTCCTGTTGGAATGAAGCATTTTCCCGCGGTAAAGTAGCCTATGTTTATCAGGGATAATGTCGGCTTCTAATGGTAAAAGAATTTTTCATATCGATCCAGTAGTTTCGGAGCCTATTCAATACAAACACACTTACATATAAATCTTTCCTCTTTATAATATTAGTTTCATATGTATTTACGAAAAAAAAAGTTTAAATGTTTTGCTTAGTGGGACCAGATAGCGCTGTGTGTAATGTCTAAAAATATTTATTTATTTATTATTGGATATATCCATATGTAACTACTAGCTTATGTCCATAAGACAGGTAAGTATACCGCCTAAAATAGTAATAAATGATAGTAAACGTTTTAACACATCGTGAAATATAATGGTAATTTAAAAGTTAAACAAGCGAGAGTGTCATTAAATTTTAATGGGCGTAGATAAACACGGTGTTACGAGCTGTTTACGCATACTTAAGAACATATTGAAAACAACATCAAAACGCGTGAAAGACTGAAATCTTTGTTTCAATTTAAAATTTTACTGCTTTACAATTTTACAATATTGTAATTCCAACAAGTTTAAAAAACAGAGCGGGATTTTAATTTATTTCTGTAAACCGGGTATACACTAGTAAAGATTTGGAATATATTAACGCTCAGAGTGATGAAGTGCGCGTTCGTTCTGGGATTAAGAGTTCCCACGAATGATACTTTTCACACTTTAGATAACGCCAGTTTTGCCACCGACACCTACCGTTCGTGTAGCTTTCAAACGTTACTAACAAAATTTTTGGTTACAAAACTTGCAAAACGAATGGTTAACGTACACACACTACGATAAAACACACACATACTACTATAAACAATAAATATGTATAGGCAGTTTGACAGATTAACACAAAAACCCCACCTCCAGACATGGGTCCAAAGTTTAATTTTTCGGTGGCAAAAATAACAAAAACATCGCAAACGAACGCATGACAGTTTGTCACAGATGATACTAAAATTTTGATATTTTTAATACCAATGCTAAACGAACGGATGACAGGTGACAAAAGTAATGAAAATAATGATTCTGCATCCCAGAACGGACGCGCCCAAAGTAGACCGAGTGTTTGATAAACAAAATTAGGAGCGCACTGTGCGGTATTTACACTAACACATTGAGTCATTTTTAACCCCCTTTTGCCTATATCTCCGTGGCTATGATTAATTGAGTTACATGGCTGATTCTTTGGAGGAGTTTAAATTTAATCTAATCTAATAAGAAAGTGTATCTGTTTGTTACTTTTTTACGGTCTAACCACTAAACCGATTTTGATGAAATAGCAAATAGTAAGATAGCTTGCACCTTGGGAAAGGACGTAGGCTACTTTAAAAGCATTAAATTCACATGGATAACTGAATTTTGCGCTGGTGGACCTGCATGCAAAAGCTAGTTACTTGTAAACATATATATATACGTTTAAATGCAACCGAATTGAGACCCTCGTCCTTTTTTGAAGTCGGTTAAAACTGACTGACTGACCCATTCAATGACGACATTGCACAGCCCGAACCGCTGGGTCTAGTTATATACCGGGAGACAGTGACACAAAATATTGGGTCATTTATACCAGTATGGCGGTTCTTCAGGGGTCTAACTACGTAATGACGAAAAGAAAAATGATGCCCAATCGCGTGGGCGTAATTCGAACGTGTCGGATAAATATGAGAGTCGAACGATTTGTTCCACAAAAATCCTTGTATTTTCCGATAGTCCATAAAAAAAAAGTAGGCGGTAGCGTAATGCCATACTTCTCCGGTGTGTTTTACAGCTCGCCATACCGACGCGAACACATAAATTAAAAAAAAAAAAAACAACCATTTGTACCAAGCTAACTTTTGCACAGCTAATCATCGTCGAGTAAGTGTAAGTCACGCCGGAGAAGTATGGTATTACGCTACAGCCTACTTTTTCTATGGAATATAGGAAAATACAAGAATTTTTGTGAAACAAATCGTTCGACACTCGTAATTTATCCGACACGTTCGACTAACACCCACGCGATTGGGCCGCCGGTACCAGCGCTATGACCATCATTTTTCTTTTCGTCATGACGTAGCTGGACCCCTGAAGAAACGCCATACTGGTACAAATGACCCAATATTTTGTGTCACTGCCTCCCGGTCTATTACTTGTAAATTGGTATGTGGGTTCATTACTTGACGAAGGGCTACACTAAGAAAGGGTTTTGCAAAATTCATCTCCTAAAGGAGTAAAATGGGGGTTGGAAGTCTATGAAAATCCGTCTAATTTAAAGCTAAATGCTTAAAAATTGGTATTCGAAAAAACAGGGATGCACATTTGAATAAGGATTTCGATATTTTTGTAGGTAAAACCATAATCAGTATAAAGTCGCGGGAATAAGCTAGTAAGTCATAATTAGCGGGTGATATACGACTTATTAGCCATATTGGCGAAAGGCCCAGCGCCTGTCATGCAGCACTAAAGTACCTATAGTTGTCGGAAGAGGCTGGTCCAATTGATTCGCTTAGCTGGAAATTTAACTACCATTTGCAATTTTTTCTTAATAGAACTTAAAGTTCTGGACAGATTCTTTATAGAATGCAGTATAAGGAACCCATCTATTAAATATACATCCGTACAAATAGCTTTAAACTTGAAATAGCTCGATATTTATGCGTAGTACCTACCTATCTTTAGAAAATTTATGTAATTACAACAACCACATAATGTTGTTTTCTCAATTCCTGAATTAGAGCTGATAACATCGTATAATTTAATTATTTATTATCAATTCAGTTCGGAAGTCAGATGATGGTCGGACATAAAAATTCTTCGAATAAATATAGACGAGTGTATGAAGGAAATTTGTGTGTAGGTTGGACAAACGCCAGCCGCGTGACAGAGGTGAGCAAATACCTATCAACATAGTTTCTATTTCGAATTCTAGTCTTGTGTAGGTGAACTACCTACACTGTCTACCTATAGATATCAGTATCTTTCTAAACTTTCCTTATATTTTATTTGGAGTATAAAGATGTATTTATTTGGAGCATCGTTTGAGTTCTTATCTCACAGTTGGTTTGTGTTATCAATTTTGAAAAAGCTTTTTATAGTAAATTTTGCATCATTATGTTTATGGATTTCCGGAGATCTACTGGGATAGATGGTGTGATTTTTAGACGAATCAATAAGTTGAGCTTCTTTGTGAATTTGGCTCCGACTTTGTTATAGTTAGAGCCCGTAGCCGGACGACTTACTGTATTTCATAATACCTACCGTACACGAAATGGGAACTCGTTGGTCCGAACTTGAGTTCTTATAGAGTCACATAGGTGTGAAAGGTGTTAAAATTTTATGTAAATTTATGTCATAGTATAAAGGTTGAAAGTTTAATATTATGAAATAATTTATTATTTTTATTAAAAAATACAATAACAGACAGCTAGGCCGGTTTCAAGGTCACGGTATTACATTAATTTTCTAAAGATAGGTAGGTACTACGCATAACTGTCAGCTATTTCAAGTTTAAAGTTATTTGTACGGATGTATATTTAATACATGGGTTCCTTATACTGCATTCTATGATAAATCTGTTCAGAACTTTAAGTTCTATTTAAAAAAAATTGCAAATGGTAGTTAAATTTCCAAGTAAGCGAATCAATGTCATATTCGATAAATATTTACACTCTTAAATTTAAGATTGAAAGGTTCATCAATCAATTATGTAATCTCTGGGTCTGATCAAATAAGACCATCTAAATTATTATCGGGTAAATTTTTTTGCTAAATAAATCTAAAATATATTCAACTCTGTATATCACATTTTTAACCATATATAACTAAAGAACGAAAAGTAGTCGTTCCATACGAGTGAGTGTGACAATGTCTTATTTTAAGTTCGAAGTGGTAAAGTTAGTCCGACAGTTTGATAATCAGGGAGCTCTCTTTTTATTATATAAGCTCAGCTTCATGATATTTGGTTGTCATTTTTCAAAATGTTGTAAGTTGCAACACATTTTTACTACGTCAGTGTGTAAGCAAGTCGGGTAATTCGGGTCAAGGTTATTGATAACAGAACCAGTACCCTACTGATAAAAAAAAATCGAGAGTTGCTCTCATTTTGTAGCTTATCATCATCAACATTAATTTACATAATCGAGATATCAAAAAGGGGAATAAACCCAGATGAATTCTGCATACAAAGCACGTGGAATACAATCGTAGTATAGGCGAAAAACATTTATATTTTTATTGAAAAATTAAATTATGTATTTATATTGAAAATAAAAATTAATCGAAAATTGGTGAAAGTTAGCACTGAGTTTGTGATATTTGCTTTCTATTGAGAGAATTTTATTGCATTATGTTCTTGCTAATATTAGTCATTGGAATTAGAATTAATTTTAAAATTATTGATTTGGAGTTAATTTAACCACTGAAAATTCAATTCTACTTAGGGCAATTTACCTTTATGCCCCCTCTTAACTACTATTTCTTTTTCTGTGATATTGGCTAAAAACATAATCTTGCTACTGAAAGCTCCTCTAGTAGATAGCAGCGACAGAGCCACTAATGAAAAGAGGTAACTATATGCATGCATTGGGATCCAAAGGGGAATGGATGCCAAAAGACACATATCCCGTGTCTACATGTTTGTTTGTTTTATAACCGCGGTAGTAATGAAATTTTACAAAAAAAAACAGGGAAAATATTGGCAAACATTATACTTACATATTTTTAATTTTTCATGGACCTCATTGAAATCGATAAAAAGGATGTAGACGGCGTTAAACCTGAATGTTATCAATTTCCCTATTATTTTTTTAAAAAAAACCTAAACTTAAATCAACAGTTTTGGCATCTGTAAGTTTTCAATATTGATGTTTTAACAAAATTTCTTGCAATGTTTATGTAACTATGTTATATATGTACTATGATAATTTTGCTAAATGCCACAGCAAATATTAACGTTGTCACGATCAAAACACCCGTGGCTTGCTCAACGAACGTTACAGCCAAACACTGTTTTGATCCAAAGACATTGATGTGGCAATTTACTAATATTTACCGTGTTATAACCGGCTATTACATTCTTGAATCAAAATCTAAAGTGGTCTCATTCCTGAGGAACGCGATCAAAGGCCGCGATGTCAACAAAATTGTGCCAGATGGTAGAATAATGAACGTCCACTCTAAACAGCCACAGTGCATCAAGACCAGTAAACCAAATAAACAGTAACTTACCTAATATCTTAACTAAAGCTATTATTTATAAATTACGGCTGCAATAGCCGGTACCTGCTTGTATTGACGGTAACTAAACATAAGTGTCTCAAACAAAAACCCAGCCACAAGAGTATGGACAGGTTTGGCAGGTCAGCCTGTAACGTTTATGTTGAATTCTTGCACAGTTTTGTAGTATTCACATTCCGGTCTTTCTGTACAGTTTAACTGGTGAGCCATTGCGGGTATGGCTGACCTAAGACAAAGCGTCTTAGTCATGGCACTGTTGTCACCTGCGTCGTCTGATGTATTGTTCTCGTCACCATACCCTTACAAAACCCTCGTACGGTTTTACCGTATACGAGACGGCCGTTCACACGGTGCGAGGTTCACTCGGTTTTTTCACGTATGCGAACTTCCCGTATACGTGGCCGCCGTTCCCACAGCGTCTTTTCGATACGCTTTGCCAGCCGCCATACCGCCAGTCGTTGAGAGCACGCCATTCTTTTATAGTCGTCTAATGATTTATCCCATATTATGGGTCGATATTCAACAGGCGTGATAAATAACTCGATCGTAATCGGCAATCCACTTCGCCAAAGACATCACAAACACAACTGACTGCTGCCTGTCCCCGCGCGAGTCTCGTATACGAGAAACCAGTTTTTCCGTGTGAACGAATCAACGTAAACATAAGCGCCACTGAGCATCGCAATCGATAAAATCGTTTCGAGAATCTCGCGTTCCCGGTGACAAAATCTAACGGTATACGGGAAAAAATATGTCTCGAATACAAGATTTTCTCGCATAGATTCCGTGTGATCGATATTCGATAAAATCTCGTATACGGTATACGAGAAAAATTGCGCCGTGTGAACGTAGCCGCTACCGCTAACTATACATAAATACGAGTTTATTGTTATAAACTTATATAGCAAAGTTAAGTAAGGTAATACAAAGTTTCACATTGCTGTGATATTATTTTCTTATTCTAAAAAGTGAAAACCTGTTTTCCAAAATTTGCATTTTTCCCCTTTATCTGCAATATACAAATATTTATGTACTGTGGTTGATGACGCCTCGCCACGTGCCCTACTAGTATTTTGGTTAGTAGGTTGGCAAAACATGTTGTTCATTGCGGATCTGTAGGTATCATCACATCACGCAAATGATTAATTGGGTCTTACGGAATACACATTATCGTCAAGCGCTTGCCTTTTGCCTCATGCCTCATTAAAAACAAACAGTAGCTGCGTGAATACATTTACCTAATACATACCAATATAAACTGGTTATAAGGCGATTTGGTGAGATTCTGCGTCTTCATTATCATACAAAACTGGTTATTTCCAAATGTCAAGTTCGCCATCTCATTACCAAATATTGTTTTTGCAGTATTGTAACTATGTATTACACAGTTATGGCCCAGTTACTGTTTACATTCATCTATACGTTCCATTCCATCATCTTGCTAGATCGTTTCTCTGTAAGAACTCAAGGGACGAGTCATGAACGAAAACCGGTCAATAGAGGGTTCTGCAGAGTAACTCTAAATTGCTGGTATCTCGTAAGTATTCTGGCGGTGTTTGAAGTTGGAGTGCCTTCACCTATCAAGGGAAGGCCTGTGAAGTTTCCATTGAAACGCCGTGGATAGGACGGGTAAGTGTTGGTCTTCACAGATTAGGATGTGGAGTGGAAAGGAAAGAGCCGCCGGTGCCATAACCCTTTATCCAGCAGGAAGATAAATGTTATACGTGGTGTGTTATATTAGTAAGTATACAAAATAGGAAAAGTAACTGCTTTGATTTTTGTGGCCTCATACTGTGTTCTAACGATTGCGTGTTTTGTTTCTTCATAGATAGCATTGAGTTTCATAGCTTTGGTCAATTTCCGTACAAAATTCGTGAACGTAGATGTAGCTCAAAACTTAATTTTACTAGATTGTGCCAGCGGCTTCACCCGCCCTAAATACGGTTATTGGCGTAGAATTTCTACGTCAACTCCTTAATTATACTAATAAAGTTTGGTATAGCGCGTTTCGCTTAAGCTCGGTTATAGTTATTCCCGCGGGAACTTTTGAATTTTCTAGCCTATATCCTATTCCAGGACCAAGCCTATATGTGTGCCAAGTTTTATCCCGATCCGTCCAGTGGTTCACGGAGAAAATCTTTATTAGCTAAAAGTAAATAATACTAATAACCACTAAAATATCAGTAATTCCGAGGGCAAGTAAATTACACTGACGGTTACCAATGAGTTTTACTTATTGTTTTTATTGACAGAAACTAGTCTTGTTGGAATAACAGTGTTGTTTACTAAAAACAAGTAAAAATTAATGGCATGCAAATAAAGTATAACAACGCTTATAATCAGCGTTCAACTACTCCGATAAGTCCTGATGAAGCGAAGCGTACGGTACATAATAACTGGTCAGTGTGTACCTGGTAGATAAAGCAAGGGCAGCAGCGGATAGTGCGTCAAATCTGTTAAGCTCAGGGTTACCCATTGTGAAAGCGGCAAATTTCGAAAACATTCGAAAGTGCGATGTAAGACGCGTGACGTCAACCTTAATTCGTAGCAGTACGATATGATGTTTGTTATTAGTAAACTTCACTAATTATTAGAACGGTGTTTGTAAACGTTAATAAGCCTTCATTGTAATGATAAGTAGCATTTAATCTGCCCACTTTAATTAAACTTTTTGTAATCTTTAGTAAGCTTTATATGTTGATATTAATTACCATACTCATTAAATTCGAGGGAAGATTTATAGGATTTGTAAAATTCTGTAATCCGAAGTACTATACTATACTATTACTATACATATATAAATATATATTTATTCATTTCATATACATTTATTATAACTAATCGACGAAATATTTTACATTAAATTTTATAAAAACATTATTATAATGAAAAAATATTGTCGATTTTTCTGATAATATTATCGAATTATTAACTACAATTGTTAATATTCAAAAATTATTTATAAAATAAATCATAATAACGTGGAAGAATTTATAGACATCGACAAAAAAAATAATTTTTGGTTAGGTTAGAAATTTTCTATTTTATGTGGATGCGCTCGATAATTATTAAAATGTTTAATAAATACAAATTGCACATGCTCATACATATAATACATGAATTGCAACGTACCTTGCAGCCACGTGTTTTTTAGATGTTCCGGCAATATCATCTACACCTCTTTCTGCCATAGTTATTTGAAAATACCTTCAGTTCACTTTAGCGGAACACAATGATAACGATTAAAACTTCACAATAACAATATTAATTATTGATATTTATAATAAAAACAGCAATATAAAAATGTCGACACTGATAGAAATAAACAAACCCAATAACATATAGGTATAGTCGCTTTGCAGTATACCCTATGCACATGTCCCTATACCCTACACTCACAACCAAATTAGAAAGTTGCGCGACATAGGATGCGCACCAAAAACGTAACGAGGTCATTCATCGATAGATTTTACTCCTCACATTTTTCTCATACCGGGCTCCTTATATATGCAAATCGATTCTTAAGGAGTAAACTCCAAAAAATGAAACAGTTTTTTTAATTCGAACAATATTTTTTTCTCTGTGTTCAAGTGTGATTTAGTAACGAAAATCCAAACCTTTTTCTTTCCAAAATTTTTAATGAAATGAAAACAATTATATTTCATTTATACTGGCAAAAAGTAACACATTTTGTTATAAGTTACAGTTGGTAACTACGTGAAACTGAAACATAAATACTAATATCTGCTCAAAACTAGAATCACGTGGATCGTTCCTTATTTAAGACCACCTGACTGACATTAGTGTAGGTGAAAATTACGACACGCAGAATTGAATTAAATTTCAAAGGTACTTAATCTCACATAAATTCTCTGTGCCGTTATTGAAGAATTATTCAATTAAAGAATTTGTCAGCGGTGAGCCCGTGAATCACGGTACAATGGAGTTAGCAGAAGCGGGCTTACTCAAATCTAATTAAAGTGGAGCGATGACCCGCGCCTACAGCAAACCGACTCCTGCCGACTGCCGTAAGTATACCACTAACTAGGATATTATTTGTTTTTCCTTTTTTGTCACAGATTAAAATAGCAAATGTTTAGACTATAAAAAACTGTCTGTTATTCAAATTGGGAGTGATATCCGTGCGTTTGGCGAAGACATAATTTTATTACTTTGTTTTCACCGCGCTGCTGTTCATATACCGGCAACAATATTAGAAGTTAAGCATGCGTCGTCGTGCGTGGTCACATTAGATGGGTGACCGTCCAGTGGTACATTTTTCAGAGCTCCTTTGTGCTTCGGATAGCACTTTAAACCACCGGTCCAGGCTGCTGTTGACTTAAGGCAGCAGTCGTTAAGCCAAGTCAGAAGACTAGTGGGCAGCTTAAAAATATGACAGTAAAGTGGCTATTAGCGAGACAATATCTACCAATTCGTTCTGTGCTAACGCAGTTTACTCCTGAGCCTCGTTTCTCAAAAGGAGAGATCTGTGTACCTGTAGTGGAGATAAACAAATATAAAATCAAATCAAACAATATTTATTCAAATAAGTTTCTTTGAACACTTTTGAATCGGCGATACAATGTAAACAATGTTAACTTCTGCCAAAAAGAGCTGGCAAATGTAAACAATTTTACTTCTGCCAAAAAGAGCTGGCAAATGTAAACAATGTTAACTTCTGCCAAAAAGAGCTGGCAAATGTAAACAATGTTAACTTCGGCCAAAAAGAGCTGGCAAGAAGCGGGCGATATAGGCCAGAAAGCTAATTTCTGTAATACTAACGTTGTGTATGCAAATGTACTAAAAACCTTTTTTTTTTTTTTTTTTTGTATGAGATTTAACGTTTGTACCGTTTTGTAGTCACATTTTTTTAGTTTTTGCTACAAATTAGAGTCAATGCACTAGGTAACAAGCTATTCTTATTATTTATTCAACTTTCATTACAATAAAATGCAATACACGCTTTAAAAATTTGCAAAAGTGTTGAAACAATGGTCAATTCAAATTTTTTTATTGCATTCAATACAATAAATAAAAATCACTTTAGGTGCTATCACCCACACAATTTGCTCAAAAACGGCGTATTTACGCGGTCTAGCCTATACCGCAGTCTAAAAGTAATGATACAATTTAGATTGTTAGATTATGATTGGCTGTTAGATTATGGAACGCTTTACCTTTGGAAATAAAAAAAAGCAAAATCGAAAGCAATATTTAAAAAAATTGTTATAAAATAACATCACTACCTATATTTTGTTATATATATTCACTTATACGTAATATGTATTATAATTATACATGCATATTTGTATAGGTATGTACATATATACTTACTTATATTTATATATGCATCATTCATATATATATTATTTATGTGTATTTATATTATATACATTATTGTATGATATATATACTTCTTAATAACTGTATCGACACACACCTACTATACTATGTTTAACTTTATTATTTCCTCTATACCCAAAGGTTATCTGGAAGAGATCGCTGTAAAGCGATAGGACCGCCATTTGTTTTCTATATTTATAAACTTATTTTTGTAAAATTATTTTGTTGGTGCAATAAAGTATATTATTATTATGATAATACTTCGATAATCAGTTAACAAGTATACAATATGTACCTACTGAAACACTTAGTAGGTAATATAAATAAGTTAGTAAGCTACTAAAAACAAAGTCAACTCAGCCGTAAACTGAGAAATGAATTTCAATATCCTATTTGCTTTTTCAGATCGTCAAATATAATAATTCCGAAACTTAGCAGTTTTTCTTTTCGAATAAATAACAGGTTACTAATATACATACGTGACTATTTAACAATTTTTAGTTGATAATAATTAAAAAAAAAACACATTTATAATAATAATCGATTGAGAATTATCTACACTTGCCTTTAATTTATCGACCATATAGTCTACGGGGACCACCACACCTTCGCTCATTCTGTAATCTGTAGATTAGTTTTCCGAAATGGAAGCATTAACAATCGAAACGTGCTTCGTGTTCTTTTTAACCGACTTCGAAAAACGATCTTAATTCCGTTGTATGTTTTTTGAAGTGAAAACTTCTTTGTGCACTTTTTTTGGTATGGGTAAAAAATGATAAACTCGCGTCAGGTCACTTGTCCTGATCGTGAAAATTCGTAAGACGGATGGAGAGTAGACAGCTGGCGCGGCGTAGGAGAGGGAGTATCCCCCTCTCTTTCTACGGCGCGGCGAAAATGTATGCCTGCGCCTGCTGTTTCGTTTAGGCGGCGCAGGGCGCTTGCGCGAATGGTCGTGTGTGTTTAATTTACAGCGTGCTACGCGCATCCATGGATGGTGACAGCTGATGGCTCGACCGTCTGTGTAGTGGCCATACTGCTGTGTATTCGTAAAATTCGTGTATATAAAGTGTTTAAAATATGGAAATTGAACAAAGTGCATCTTTGTCTTTGTAAAATACGGAAACCGTAATGCCACGCCTATTATAATTTTTATTTTTAGTATTCGCGATTATGAGTAGTACAGGGAGGTTGGATATGGAATTTTAATTCTATGACAGATTGCGATGTCAAATATACTACGTCAAAAAAGTAAATAAACAAACATTATTATTTCTTGACAATGTCAAAGACATGCTTGTGACATATTTGAGTGTTAAGCGCGAATCGTGTGTAAAGGTTTTCACTTCTGCCGGCACTCCCGGAGTGCAACTCGTTTTTTTTTTGTTGTAAAATTGTTCCAATTACCCGTAACTTTAGCTGTAAATATCATATCTAACGAAACACACAGATCAAAAAGCAAATAAAAATAATGTTTAAGTATAAAATGCTTAGCAAAACCATAGATAAAGAATTTTGTAATAGCACGAAAACGGCAATTTTATAGGTAAGTAAAGATCTATTGAGTCTTATTCTACGTTCATGTATAGGTACTTTTGTGTGTAGGAAAATAGGAAAAAAATAGTATTCGAAGTTTCTCTTTTTGGTCGTGGGCTGAAATATAATAATTTTATACTACAATTATTTTCACTACCCCAGCCATTATACGCCTTACTGAGGGGCACAGACCTCTCCTTTAAGCAGAAAGCTTAAGCTATAGTCCACCGCGCTGGACCACTGGCGAACCTTTGGCCGAACCTAAGCACTAAGAATTAGCAATCCCAAATCATTCAGCATAAGTATATCCAGTAGTTCCTCAATCACTATCCAACACCAAAAAAAACACCGATAGCCCGAGTGGTGATTAGTATTAGGTGTACAAAGTGAACAATAGAAAACAAATTTATATTTAGGTATCTCGTAATTTTGTAAAAATACTTCCCAAAGAAGGACCCGGATTTTTGATCTTTAAACAAAAGTTTCTATGCTAAGTGAGGCGAAAATTGAAGCAGGCATTTTCGTCCTGACATAAGAAAATAAGTTAGTGTTTTTTTCTTTTTTTTCGAGCCTGAGTCGTGTAGAAAAAAATGTATGGTTGACTTTTGTCGACGTCACAGAAAATTTCCTCGGCAATCACAAATCACCGGATTTCCATGGGAAAATTATTGGACATTATCGGATACTGGATGCGTATGACAAACTAGGATGCAATATGTCGTTAAGGATTCATTTTTTACACTCCCATTTAAGTTTCTTTCCGGATACTATGGGTTCAGTAAGTGATGAACACGGTGAAAGATTTCATTAAGAAATTGCAGAGTATGAGAAGCGTTACCAGGGTGGATGGGAGCCAGCCATGCTTGCAGACTACTGTTGGAACCTCCAGAGGGTACTGCTACTACTAACCACAAAAGGAAAACATCGTTCCAAATAAAAATTGTTTTTTATTGTAGAATAACAATTTATGTCACTATTTCATACAATTTTAAGTAAAATCAATAAATGCGTTTGTTTACTATACTTGACGTGTTATAACAGTTTCCAATATTTCAAATAGTTGTAAGGTGACGAATCATAGTTACATACTGTAAACCCAGTGAAAATAAACAGCCTTTACTTTGTTGCATTGTGTAATTTACATACCTACGTCGTGGTCGTGGGTGACACAACAGGAGGAACGGAGCCTTCCCAGGAGTAGTGATATAAGACGCATTGTTTTACTTGATTGGTAAATTGGATGTTGTTAAAGAACAGTCATGAGGCAATGTACAAAGTCTTTACCCACATGGCAGTTTTCTTTTACCTTACCTAAAAAACGGCAAGGTGGAAGTCGAACTTTCGCAATCAGTAATGCACACATACCAGGAATGTTACGGAAGTGGTTATAGGGGAACGGAGTTTTTAAATTTACTGTGTCGGAACCGGAACCGCAATCGGAATGGGAGGCGGAGTCATGAGAGAGATGTGTTAACGGCAGGTCTAATAAAATAAAATTAGACATTATTCGTCAGTTATATTCTTATTATCAGTTCAAAAAATAATACAATATGTACCTGGGTGTTGAAAAAAAAAAGTAAATTAAATGAAATTAAGTGACTCCAAAAGTAGCATATTATATTTAATAAACAAAAGCTACGCAGCTTTATCTCTGTCCAATATATTTCTCAACGGGTCATAGATGAGGCCAGGACAATTAAAAAGTTGTTCGCTTGCTACAAATCTTGGAAAAACAAATATTGGTGGAAAATCGAGTTCAGGGATTCGAATTCAGTGGCATGCACAGACTTAAAATGACTTTATAAAGAAGTAGCCTTACCTCCCTTTCGTGAATTTACACTTTGTCGTATTCCTAGAAAATTCATATAAGCAGTTCCATTCCTTGATTTCGGCTTTATTGTCCAATTTAAATGAATCTGTCACACGTCAAATACAAACGCGAATATATACAAATACTACTTAAACTAATTAAAAACTCGGATAAGTAGAATTAATAAATTAAGCGCGAATGCTCAACGTGTCAAACACGTAACAAAACAAGTGACAAAGTAATCAGAAGGCATGGGGGAAGGGAGGTTCCCCGCGCTACAAGTAAATACTTGTTTGGCCGCCACCGCCTCTGTGCATCGACCTCCGATATAACTTCCGATTAAAATTTATCGGAACCGAAATCGGAATCGAAGGTGCAAAATCATTCGGAAGTTCCGAACTTTCGGAATCGAAATCGAACCTCCGTAACATCTGTAATACATTCACTGACAAGCAAAAGTTACAAGTCGCTTACATATAAACGACGATATTTCATAAACTAGTAAAAATAGCTTTATATGACATTAAAAGCATATTAAAAACAGTTTTATTTTACACATAAATGATCAAATAAGTTATTAATTAATACTCTAGTATTATGTTTCTCGGCAACATACAGCTATCGTAAGTTGTTTTTTTGTACTAGTTACTTTTGCTCGCCTGTGTATTTATTTACCAATTTGAAAACACTATTGCACAACAGAAACAGCTCCAGGTACAAAAGCCGGACTGAATGCCTAATAGTGTTATCTACCAGTCAACCACACAAACTTTAAAATACACAAAAACACTTACACAATAGCATACCAACTTACTACTCAAGAACAATTTACTAAAAAAAGAAAAACAAAGCTATGCTAATGCTAACATAATATAAGATAATAATATGATACCTATTATAATGCAATAACGCGAAACCATACGATACAATACCATAGCGTGATATTACGCTATGACGATACTATACGTACCTACATCACCCACCGGCCCTATGTCTTAGCCAAAATTCTTTCATCTTTGTATTGAGTGTGATAAATTTATTTTACAGAAATATGTCTTATGTGATCCGATACAATTTTATAATGAAATTAAGGAAAAAATTGAGTACAATTTAATCAGAAAAAGATATTTTTTAGAATAAGACAAACTTTTTTGACCCGGTGGTCAAAAATGTAAACTACAGTCGCCATATTGAAATGATGTGAACTTATAACGAAACTAGCGAACAAACACTTTATGTCAGAAGTTCAGAAAAGTTTGTTGCACTGTTAACCTACTATTAACGGGACCAAGAACCTTAATATATTCATACCACAAAATATGTCAACAATATATATAAGCTTCTTGGACGGAACCAAGAAGCCTAGTACTCAGAAGAATAGTACTCAGAAGAATAGTACTCAGAAGAATAGTACTCAGAAGAATAGTACTCAGAAGAATAGTGGTGCCAGGTCAACTTCTACGTTTATTTTTTCTAACTACTGCCACATATGGCCTATACAACTACACGCAGACTAACTATTGCAGCGGTGCTGCTTGTACTCTGCTGCGAAAAGTCGAGGCGGTTTGCACAAGGGAGTCCTAGACACAAACTTTGGCTTAGGCAACCGGTCTTAAATCTGGCAAAAATTTACCAACGGGTCGGAAAAGCAAAGGCGTTCTGAAGAGAAGAAACAGCAATAAACTCGTCCTTCAGCCTTTTATAATTATTAAAAACTAACTAGTATAGGTATAGTATACCTGGTTATATCGCGGTTGAATGGTCTGTCTAAAGCTCGTGCTGCGAACCTGTCGTTTATAAAGGATCCTGTTTCTACGAGGGTCAACGGCAACGTAGGAAGGATCACTATCCTGACCGCTACAGATTTTTAGATTTTTTGCATTTCTATTAAACTAGCTTTTTCCACCTGCCCTAAATAAGGTTATCGGTGTAAGATTTCAACGGCAACTCCTTAATTAAAGGAAAAAAAACCGACTCAGGCTTGACGTTTTCAAGTCGCCTATGTCCTTCCCCGGGACTCAATCTATCTCCACGCCAAATTTGCCCGCGGTTCCACTCGATTATCGGTGTAGGGTTTTTAACGGCAACTCTCCTATTTAATAAGAGAAAAAAACCTATTCACACTTGACGTTTTCAAGTAGCCTATATAGGACTTAAACTATCTCCATACCAAATTTCATTTAAATCGGTACAACGACGCTTGCGACCAAACAGCGAAAGTCAGGAGGTCAGAAAAGTTTGTTTCACTGTACATACTAACTTACTCGAGACAATCTGGCAAGTTATTCGTCAAGTGTTGACCGACGTCCTCGAAATAGTTGAAGATGTCTGGTGACGACTTCTGTTGAATGAAATGTTTGCCGAACGAATAACGTTGAGTGTGAATGGCTCTTAACTTGGTTGTGGACATAATAGTGGAAAGAATATAACTATAATGGCACACAATAAACAAAACTCGTCTTTATTCCTGTGGTTATGTTAGCCAAAAAATAAATTTCCTGAAAAACAATTTGATATTTCAAGTTAATTATTTGGTTTCGGGTCAACAATCTACACAAAATATCCAAATTTCAGGTCTGTGTCTCACTGCGTATACGAGCTAGTGACCCGTGATACATGTACGGACAGACAGATGGACAGACGGATAGCAGAGTAATAGAGGTCTGTTCTGTTCTTTAGGCAAAGAACCCTTAAAATGATATACTGTATGTATAGTACCTAAGTGTAGCAAACTCGGTGCGTATAGGTACAAATCATATTTTCAGAATTCATCACAATCAATAACAACAACATATTATACATACTATTTTAGGGTTGCCATCAGAAATTTCAGAAAAATAGAACTCAAGACAAAATAAACTCGAACATAATGCAGCTTACCCCAGATATACTAAAATATTAGAACAATACCCCTATAGATTTTTTTTTCAAGTCCAAGGCGCAAAGGTATAGTGCAAAAAACTTTTCTGACACGGCGGTCAAAATCAAAAACTTCGAGTCGTCATTTTAAAATGGTGTGAACTTACAACGATACTAGGGACCGGACTTCTAACAGGAAAGTTTGTTGCACCGGTAGGTTATCGTTTTGATTTTGATTGATACACAAAGGAAAAAAATATATATATTGTCACGGTTAGGGTTGCCAGGCGTCCGGATAAAGCCGGACACAGTCAGGCTTTTTGGTTGCGCGTTCGGCCAAATTAGACGATGTCCGGCCTGTCCGGCTTTTGTTAGGCTTTTTAAATTTGATCATTTTATTAAAATAAATATTTAAATAAAATATCAATATTAAAACAAATAAAACTTAAGAAGATTAACGTTTTGTTTTAATTTTGTTTTTCATTGCAAATTGCAATAGTAGTAAGACATTCAAATTCAAATTCAGATCAAATTCATTTAATTGCTGCAGTATAGGTACAAAATAGTCTTAATGTATCGTAATTCCTTGCTATACGCTACCTTTTCAAGGCATGCAAATGTAATATATAATAGACAAGCAAGAAATTGTAATAAAAACTAAATTTATTTACATTCACAGATTTATGTACTATCGTTCAGAAATCTGAGTCTTCACCTTAAAGACGACTTTGGCTTGCAGTTGCCGATGTCCTTTTCAGCTGGGTACCATATTTTTATTGTTGTACTAATTTCCGGGACTCTACCAAAAAAAACGAAACTTGTCTCCAATTCGCGAAAAATTTATAGGCAAGGTCAATGCATTGCTAGCAAGTGAAAAATGTCTAAAAGCCGATATCCAAGTTTTGGGCTGATAGTACATATACAACCTATGTCGCACTGACTGCCTCAAACGAAAACGTCTGCTTCAGTTCATCATTGGTAACGTAACGTAATACTTAAGTTTTTGTACGTGTTATTGTCTAGGCTCGTAATACGTTTAGGTAACTTATTATATAATTTCGGATCCATACAAATATGATTTGCTTCATTAGTGTTATATGACATGGAATTACACTGAGTACGTTGTCATACGCGTATGGCAAATTGGTACGCACGAACACAGCGATTGCAAATAAATACAGACACGGTAATGTAAGTATAGAAAGACTTTGTAAGTATAGAAAGACTTTGAAAATATAATTTACAGCTATCTCTAGTTTTTAAAACACAGACGGCTCAAAGACATTTCTTTTGTGCTCTAAACACCTTCAATTTATTTGTTGAGTTTTCCCTGAAACTCAGTCCATATCGTAGTGTTGACGTCGCATAGGTACGATACGCTGTTAAGACTGTTTTTTGGCTTGCTGACTTATTGAACATGTACGGTGCGTATGAGATATGATTTAATTTTGTACACACATATTCAGTTTGTCTTGCAATTTAGAATCAATAAAGAGTTCTAAGAATTTAAGGAAGTGTTAGTAATGAATGCTAATTAAAAGAAAGAATGATTACTTAAATTTGTTATTTAATTATTAAGGAACATTTTATGGTAATAAACGTTTTGTTTAATTGTTTTTCCATTGCAAATTGCAATATTAGTTACTGCAACTACTATTTCAATAATTGAAATTAATATTGAATGATTAATAATAAAATAAGGATTGATTCGTTTAATATTATTGTTGTGTCATTAGAATTTAAGAAGATTTTATGGTAAATGACAAAAGAACGTTGTTTTACTTTAAAAATTAGTGTTATACTAAGACTAAAAAATTTATGGAGTCCGGCCTTTTTAAACCGAATGTCCGGCTAAACTGAGTGGCCTGTCCGGCTTTTCGGTTTTAAGACCTGGCAACCCTAGTCACGGTCCTAGCGACTAGACACAGATCCACATTATAACGTGGGCGACTGTCTTTTGGTCCTGCATGACAGGTTGTAAGAGTCGACGTCGCGACGTAACGGTTACAATTTTATTAACTATATTTTTGGAATAAAGAGAGCTGTAGAGACTAAGAGGAACAAAGAGATTAATCCCGATCGAAAACTGCCACAGGAATAGTTTTTCCGCGTGTGAAACCGCGGGAATCGCCTAATATTACATTTTTTTCACGTTCCGTTACTAATTTAAAAATAAAACGGGATCAAACGCGAAAAATTCAAAAGGTATCTTACCAAATATCCTGTTAATCCTGTTTTGTTTAAAAATAAGACTTATATTGTTTTAATCTACAACTTAAGCTTTTGTACTTCTGGTATCATTATGTTTGGGACGTTATTTAACAAAAAATGTCTGAATATTCCGGACGTTACTAAAATAAACCTGTGTACTTTACAAATTAGCGTAGACTGTTTGTTCTATTGTCTTTTCCAGTTAACCTATATCTAAGATTCCATCGATTAAAGTCTATTTAACTCTAATGCAACGTCTTAAAATAGCCTCACTAGAGTGAGTGAGTGAGCACCTATAAATTGCGAATGCATTGGCTTAATGATACAACTGGAATTAGAGCATTTTGCAGAACTAACTATGATTGGCGAAACGAATAACTTCTATGTACTACAAAAAGGAAACAATTAAATATATATCATGAAAATGGAATGCTAATAAAGCTTTGTTTAAGGCTTTTAATTTCGGGATTGTTTTATTTTATTATATTACTTGCTGACCTGGCAGACGTTTTCCTGCCCATTCCGTTGCTTTTGCGCTCTAGCACTATCCCCGAGTCACAAGCCACCGCGTCGCATTGCTCGCCTGCGCTATACGTCGTTTTCGGTTAGGGATCTTGCTGACCTTTTTGACCTTTTTGCTTGACCTTTGCTATCGAATGCAATTCTTCAAATATGACAGTAAAAAACCATAGTCTTAGAGCCTAGCGCGTTCAAGAAAGAGAAAACCAAAAAGAAAAATAAATTAGGGCGAGCGTCTACTGTTGTTAACATTCGTTGAGATATAGGTGAGTTGTGATATAGTCTGCCCGAAGTTTGTAACGAGACAAAAAAAAATTCAGTTTGTTATTTTTTCTGTAGTTTTATTTATTAGTAATAAGTAATTTTTTTATGAATTGTACCGGATTTAAGCTAAATTTTCAAGAATTTTCATTAGAATCTACCCAAAGACGATGGAATTATAAGGTTATGACAGATACGGACGAAGGGACATGACGAATTCATAAGAGTTCCTTTTTTTCCATTTGGCTGCGGAACCTTAAAAAATAGTTCAATGCCGCCAATTTCTGGTATAAACAAGAAATGTAAGGAAAAATTTTTTTTTAGCAAAATCATGTTTATGTTGCTTGTATTTAGGTTTCTCGTATTTGCTTTTTATTTTATATGAAATACTTGTGATTATATGCAGATCAATGTAAATAAATATTTTCAACAAGTCAAAAGTTTAACCTCTTAATATTTTGACTGCACCTTTGCTTTAAAAATATTTATATATATTAATGATGTAGGTATATAACCATAGATATGGCATGTATAAAATATTTTCTTTAGACTCTAACGAGACTCCCTGTCATAAATGAAGAAAGATTATTTCTATATATGTATCGTGACAACATCTTAAAATTGATCACTTCATGATGTGGCCGACCATTTCATGAAACGGTTGTATTTCATGATACAGCCAGCTAAAACTGACCATATCGTTTATATGTCAATCTACGTTTGGCTATATCATTAATGTACGATTTTCATAATATAAAGGGAACACAAGAAATAAAAAAGGAAAAATGTATAGTGTTCAACGTAAAACATTTCCTTTTTTTTTTTTTTATCCCACTACAGTGGTAAACAAGCTTACGGTCCGCCTGATGGTAAGCGGTCACCGTAGCCTATGGATGCTTGCAACACCAGGGGTATCACTTGCGCGTTGCTGACCCTTCAGGAATCTAATAACTTCTTGAAATTGAATATTATAAAATTGAATTGCATTTAGATAATAAGCAAATTGCAATAATGCACTGTGGATTTAATCAACATAACTGCACTAAAACTGCACTTGTATCTTCCATTAGACGATTACGGGGTCGAATATACCCGCGGAAAAACCTTTTTCTGGATAAACATATTATATCAAGTTATTTGTAAGCACCGTTACGTCGTTACGCCGGAAAAGTCTTTATCAGATAATCATCAGATTATGATCGTTTCGTTACAACGTTTCGTAAAAGTGCCAATTTTTTTTTACTTGACTTACAAATATGGATATTTTGAACTAAAAACCTATGTTATTCAAAACTAGCCCTTAGTCCATTCTAAATATTAGTGAAAAAAAAATGAAATCGGATGAGTAGTTTCGGACATTACTTCCTACATCCAAACTTACAAACTTAACCTATGTATAATGCGCACGTTAGTGTAGATTTGGACATTATTATTCGCTATTAATACAGAATAATTTGTCTGCCGCCATGATGCATCACAAAAACCAAACATATTAGCGTCCCTATACCGGTGGGTAATGTAACTATTATATTTTACGATATGATCTCAAATTTTTGACAATATCATGTAGTAGTCATTCGATAAATGCTGTGTTGATATTGATCTGGCTAGACCATGTCATGATTAAGCCAGCGGATACTATTCTATATGGCCATTTCATAAAATTGTTGGACACATCATGAAGTGGTCAATTTTAAGATTGTGCCACGACATATGCATATCTATATTGTATTTCTTAATTCTATGAAGATTTTGTGGATTTAATTAATTGATTTACCAGGACTGATTTTCAACAGGAGTTATTTTAGATTTTTCATTGCGATATGTAGGAAGCGCGTTATAGACCTCGATTGAAACCACTTGAACAAATTTATTTCACGTCTGTTTCAAATAAAGAAGTGGATGATGCAACGCTCACGTTATTTATTACTAATATATTGTTTGACGTCAAGTAAAGCGTAAAAAAATATTGGCTCTAATTTTTTTGCATTTGAATATTTAATATTATGACATTCCACACAGACATTTACGTAATATTCCGTGACGTTTTTCCTTATCGAATTATGCGAATGTATATGTATGTCTACGCTTTTTGTGTCTGTTCAAAATTTCTTATATGCCTTAATGTTTTATAAAATTGCAAAAGTAATTAAATGACTAGTTACTTTCTGGTCCTTGTTTTGTAAGATATTTTTATAAAAAAATTATTCAATACAGCACTTTATTAACCAGAACTTTATTGTTAAAATAAAATAAAATTAAAGTTAGGTAATATAATACGATTATTACAGAAATACAATTAATTAAAATAATTTATTAGTTCATTAAGATTCTTTATTAATTAGTATTAAATTTGTTGCAATAACCATTTCAATATTGTTAATAGCAATAAAGTTAAAATAATAGGTCGTTCAACAAAGTAGCTTGTTATTTAAAAAAAAAATATGTTTTAATTAGTCAAATAGGAATTAATTGTTAATGCAATATTATGATAAGCCGTTATCATAAGAAGCTTTATAAATATTAAAAAGCGGTGTTTTAAGCATCATGTTATTTATAAATTCAAAATTGTACTATAGTCTGTCAACAAAGTACTTCATTAATCTCACAGGTACTGCATTTAATGTACCTATTTAATTATGTGTTTCACATATTTCATTATTGAATTGACAAAGAAAAATATTAGCATCGTAAATGAAGTTATTTAAAATAATAATTCAATTTCATAGTTTCTATCAGTTGGCTGACGTCACGCGTTCTACATCGCAATACGAAAGTTTTTTTTGGTAAAAAGCATATATATCGTTTGGTCCGTAACATATACAAACCGAAAGTGGACCACGGCGGTCCCCAGGCATTTCACCTCTCCTGACGAAAGATCTCCCCTTTTCGCCGCTCCATAACTGGTAACACCGAATCAAACAATGACGCATCTTCTGCAACAAGCCAGCCTTCTTCTTCATCTACCAGATACACGGACCAGTAGTCAACCGTACGCTTCTCATCACATAGCGCACGCCCTCCCGACTCACTTAAGACGTAATAACAAGATTGAAGTGTGCAAGCATTATTGCTAGAAGTATCGAAAGGGAGAGTGATAAAGCGGATTTTCTTAACACATTCTTGTTAATCAGAATAAAGTAACTTTATAGTAGCAACAATATACCTCTGTTTAATCTATTCTAATATAATAAAGAGGAAAGATTTGGTTGTTTGTTTGTTTGTATTGAATAGGCTCCAAAAGACATTATCCCTGATGAACATAGAGTACTTTTTACCGCGGGAAAATGTTTCATTCCAACAGGAAAACGGGTAATAGGACAACGGGTAGTAAGAACTATCCTTCCGTACATTCCTAATTACTTATTACGTAATTACTTCCTTTTTCACATAACTTCTAAACGACGGAACTGATTGGGTTGAAATTTTGTATGTGTATTTCCATGGTTTCAGACACGAATGTATTATGCCATTAAAGAGGAAGGATTTGATTGTTTGTTTTTTTCTATAATTGAGGAGTTGCCGTAAGAACCTACGCCGATAACGAAATTTAGGGCGGGCGAAGCCGCTGGCAGAAGCTAGTATCAAATAAGCAGATTTGTATAAGCTACAATTAGCCTTTTCAGTTTTAAATAAGAGCTTGATAGAAGCAAAAATGTATCTTACTACATTCCAATAAACATCTTAATACAAACTGCAATTAGTATTTATTTTTAATTAGTATTAATGCAGCTTTTTAATTTCAAACAAGCAGCTTTATATAAATTACAATGAATCATTTGAGTTTTAAATAAGATAATTAATGGTAGTAAAAATGTTCCTTTTGATTTTAAGTAACTGGGCTTTATACAGAAAACAATATATTTTTTTAATTTCAAATAAATGACTTTAACCACGTTACAATAAGTGTTTTTAGTAAAAAATAAACAGCTAGATTGACCCATCAACAATTTTAAGTATATAACTGATGACAACATACTATAAACGCTTGTATTTAAATAAGAAAGTTGATTGCTGCTAATAAGATTTTGTTCAATTAATGGAATTGAGTATTTTTTTCAATGAGTTTAAATTAAATGGGCTATCTAAAGATTGCTATGGCGCGAGGTTTCCAAATACTAATAAATATCATCGAGAGCTGCACATCACTGCAGATTCAGTTGCTTATATCTCGATACGCGATGACCATGGACGAGTCGCACACACTTGTAGATTAATACAGCATCAGATACATTACGTGCCTTAGAATTTCATCACAATTTTAAATTATTCAACATCACCAAAACCTTTTTTTCGGTGGACTTTTCTGACCTTATTAGATAATTGCTAAATGTAAAGGTATACACAACTCGCGTTACAAATTTGAAATAGCAAACGAAAATTAAATGATTCTAAAATTTGAAAATGAAGAGCGACAAAATCAATTTGTGAGTTTTTGAGGAAAAAACTTGAAAGAAAGAAAAAAAGGTGGCAAAATTCTTTTCTGTGTCCTGTGAGTAAGTACATGGCGGCCATTTAGCGTCAACTGGTTGTGACACTATATTGAGAAATCTATATAAAAGAAGAAACTGACTGACTGCCTGACTGACTGATTCAATGACCTTATATACATATAAATGCACGGCCTAACTGCTAGGTATATAAACTTAAAATTAGGCAAGTCAGTGTCTTATGCGATGTAAAGCTCCACTTAAAAAATGATTTTGCAAAATTCATGTCTTAAGGGGTTAAAATGGGGGTTAAAAGTTTGTATGAAAATCCGTCATTTATAAAGCTAAATGCACAAATCTTGGAATCTGGTCGTGAGGTCAAGAATTAAAATTGAGGCGTTTAAAAATTTAAAAAAAGGGGACAAATTCGACATTTTTCTAGGTAAATCCATAAATGTCTAAAATTTTTCTTTTTTTCTTGACGCAATCACGGGAAAAAGCTAGTATAATATATAGATGAGGAATATGAAACAACAACAACATAAAATTAATCTGGTCACATTGTCACATAAGAATTATAATAGAGCTTATACTGATCATTCTTTTATATAATAACTTCGTTATTAATTTTCCTTACTGTCAACAGTGAGTGTGCGAAGACGGAGGAACTCCGCTGCCTTGCCTCTTATCTCGCAGTCAATCCCCTATAATCGGATTAAGAGATCAAATACTATAATATACATATATGCATGGAGTTTGTCATAATCATATTATGCAATGACTTTTCAGCTACAGTAAGTTTCGTAATATAGGCGTTAATAAGTTTTGCGTTACACAAATGAGTAGATAAGTTTATGATATTATTTAATTTAAATTTTTTGCAGTTGTTTGTCAAATATCTAATATACATCAATAATAATAATATTATAAATGCGAAAGTAACTCAGTCGGTCTGGCTGCACCGATTAAAATGAAATTTGGCATGGAGATAGTTTGTGTCATTGACTACTTAAAACCTCAGTTTGAGTCCGTTTTTTTTTCTATAATTGAGGAGTTTCTGTTAAAATATGAAACCGATAGCCGAATTTATGGATGGTGGAACGGCGGGAAAAAAGTAAGTTGTGTATATTTTCACCAACTGTCAGATACAATCAATCAATCAAATTGTACCAAAAAAAGTACCCAATGGATACAACTGTCTTTTGGTAAGACTTATGGGGACAAAGCGAGCGCCTTTGTCCTTAAGCAGCACTTCGTCGCATTAGTGCTTATGTCCTTTTTACAGGACAATTTTACAATGTTCAAGTCGATTAACAGTATGTAATATTGCCGCGGGGGTAGGTAATGAATTGCACTAGCGATATGAAAAAAAAATCATATCGATGAATTGTACACAATATGAAAGCGCGTGACAATAAAAAGGCAGTGTTGTTGGATTTCAAACCGATTCCTATTCCTTTTACAATAGAACGAGATGCCGCTGGTTGGTTCAGCCGCTAAAATGCTCCACAGGTTTACCATATGTAGGTATAGAGACTAGCTTTCCCTCGCGGTAAACAAAAAACAAATTATCACAAAAAATATAGTCAGCTAGTAAATTTCTGTAAAAGATGCAGTTGCAAGGTATGCTTATAGTTTTATAATATTAAAGCCACCTCCGCAACAAACGCTAACAAAATCGGATGACTGACGGTAGGCTATTTTTTTTATCCACCAATGTGACGTTGAATTAAAAAATATCCCTTAGAAAGTGCTTGCAATCTCTCAGCCTACATGGTCTAGCCACTGGGCTCTTGAGAAGTTGTTCTTTGTATCGAATATTGCACTGTCAACACAAGTTTGTTGCTCCGTGCGTGAAAACAATTTTTCTCAGTAATAAGACCGATCGAGATCGATTTTTCGCCCCCGTAAATTTTATCGAAATCGTTATAAATAGCTCATTTACGATAACGCGATTACAAACAAATATAAAAGTATAGTAAAGTATATAAACATAGTAGGATTTACGAATGAAAGGAAAACTACTAAATTCTTATGAAACTCGCTGAGATCTAGTTTCGAAGTTATAATTTAAAGTTTTTTTAGTTTCCGTTTTACTATATTCTACATTGGTTACGATAACAACTTATATTCATTATAAGAAGACTATATTTCATGACATTGTGGGTGGTAATGACCAACTCTAGGAAATGTAGGTGGATTTTATGCGACTATTACGATTTTATTACAAGAGTGTAAGCATCCAGGAAAGTATTAAGACATCTTTATTTTTAACCAACTTCAAAATAGGAGAAGGTTCTCAATTTAGTTGTAAGTTGTTTATTATGTTTCTTTTATTTACTGAATACGTGAATGTTGTTTTTTCTTTTCCCCCTATTTCAGTTTTCTCCCTCTTCCCCTATCCCATGCATTCACTCCGGAAACATGAGCTGCTGCTAATTATTTTTCATATTTATATAGATTAATAACTCTACTACAGTGCCATCTATCGGGTGAACCTATTGTGTTAAATTAATTAAGAAACCTTCCCCGGCGTGTGCACAAAAACTTAATTACAATCGAATTAATGGTTTACGCTTAGTGCAGTCCGACTCGCTTGACCGGGTTTTTTCTTACAACCAAGCCAAATCGGTCAAGCCATTCTCAAGTGATGTTCTGCCATACATGATTGCCACATGATTTTAATTTACGAAGTCCATAAAAAACACTGTTAGGAACAGTTTTGCAGAGGTGTGATCAATTAATACATTCTTAATTTGAATTTAGGTCTAAGACTACGGTAGTTAAATACCTTCAAGAAAGAAGTTATTAGATTTTTGAAGGGTCGGCAACGCGCGAGTCCCAACTAGCATAAACGAGTTGCTTAAGAGCTTTGGAGCTAATCTGATTATTCCCAAAGGCACCAAGCTCAAGCGCCAGAGCGTGCACTGCAAACCTTATGCAGCCGCTTTGCAGCCAAAGGGGCACAACTTTTTGCAACCTACAGCACCATTAGAACTTAACAATAGTGGTATACAAGCGCTAAAGGAGCTGCAACTAATAATTAACACCACACTAAAGCTCTTTCTCAAGTCGGTGGTGGCCGAGGGGTTTAAATTTCACATCACGTCCCAAGTGGTGGAGGTTCAAACCCCGGGGTCGGCGTGTACCAATGAGTCTTTTCTTAATGTTTCAAGTACACTGATTAATTTATTCACACCACTGGCTTTTCGGTGAAGGAAAACATCGTGAGGAAACTTGCATATTTAAAGTCCACAATCCGCACTGGGCCCGCGTGTGGACTATGGCCCAATCACCCTCGCTTAAGAGGGTAGGCCGTGCCCCAGCAGTGGGGACGTATGAAGGCTGGCAAGTAAAGCTCTTTTAGCGCTTATTGAATGAATGAAATAAGGTTTAACTGAACGAATAAAGGATCACTGATTATTCACCTTGTGTCTTTTATTTATTAAATACATCTGTTGTTCCTAAGTCAGACATTACTGAATACAAATAAATAATAAGTAAAATAAAGGTAAGTGTTTTTCAGCTTTATTTTGTATTATATGCAAGTAACTAAAAACGCAGAACAGTTTATCGTGCATGCTGCTGTACAGCTAAAAGATGCAAAATAGGCTGCTATTTCCACTAGTGTGCTAGTTGGGGTGATACTTCTGGTGTTACAAGCGTCCATAGGCTTCGGTAACCGCTTACCATCAGTCGGACTGTAAGCTTGTTTGCCACCTTAATGGTATTAAAAAAAAACCTTTGTGCCTAAGAGCCTTTGAGGAGGCAGAGTGAGATTGGATGTTTTTATAAGTAAAACCCAGTTTCGCCGTTGAAAACACGATTTGACCAATTATAATGTTTTACCAAAAAGGGCTCTATAGGGTTTTGAGGGGCACTTACTTTTACTATTTTATTAAATATGGTGTTTTGTATGTATTAATACTTTTAATAGTTGTGGCAGATTAAAATGCCACGAGCATGAAAAGCTGAACTGTTGTTTGTCTCAGTCTTGGGTTGTCTTGTTACAACATGCGCCTTTAATATGGCCCCAATGCTCTGACATCTAATAAGTTAAATCAATAAATCAGAATTTTAAAGCTCAGAAAAGAAAGCTAAAGCTCAGTTATAAAAATCATAATCCCTTAAATTTTTACTTTTTGTATTTTATATAATTTACTACAAATCCTTCATAATAACACACAATCTGTGAACATTTCAATCTTCAACCCGCTTCGGTTTAAAAGAAGGCCTATTAAAGGCCGGTCAGACTGACAGAAATGGTAATCATAGGGCATCGTTGGCTTTATATTCTTTATATATTAGGAATATTACTATACTTTATAGCTACTACTACTATGTTACACTCATAATGGCCCGAATTAGCTCACAGGTCGTTTCGAAAACGTACGTGTTTTAGTTCAGTCCAGAAAATGCATTGAGCTATTTCCAGACGCATATTTGGGTTAATATAATTTCGCGCGTTTACATTTCTCACGTAAGATTGCGCCATGCATGGAACAGCATGGGGCTGCCAAAAAGCACCTGAAACAACTCAAATTCTTCAGATATGATGAGAATACCACCGGGATATAAAATACCCGTGTATTTAGTACCTACTTACGTCTGGAGAGTACTTTGCGCAAAAAAATAGATCGATTTCTTAAAAACTGCATGGTTATTGTTTAAATTTTACTTTATGTTCGTTAAAGTCTATAGGGATTATTATACACCAGTTATCTCATATTTTAAATTTTAACGTAAATCTGGATACTAAGAAGTGCGCATAAGTGGCAATATATTTTCGAAAGTTTTTAGTGTTCCATAGTTCCCCTTATAGTTTCGCCATGTCGGCTCAACTCACCCCTGTGCATCAAAAAGCTGTTATTTGACAGAGGTTAATACCAATGACGCCGATGGAGTGGCAAAGTGGGTGTAATTTTTTTTTCTCGTATATCCCATGGTGTGGGATCGATGGATAGGTCGCCCAAAAATATCGTGGGTGTGTGAAAACATTTTTTTGATTTATTCTGTTTTCAGTTATAGGCGACCAACTGCCAGGTATGGTCAGTCGGTAAAATGTACGTATACTTGTAAGGGGCAACTATGCAACCCTACACTCCCCCCACTCGCACTTGGCTGGTTTTGATTTATTATATCTTCCAAACAACGAAATCTCAAGTTAAACAAAAAACCTACCAACAATTATATTGTATATGTCGCAGCCATCTGGTTAAATTACCCGTCTGTTCAGTTATATGATAATTTCTTTTCTATACTTAACGATCTGCCTAGGTCCTCAATTAACTGGCGAATTTAACCAGATGGCTGCGACATATATAACGACATAGCACACAACGGAGTTGTGCAAAGTGCGTGAGGGAAAAATCACCCCTCAGTTACATGTATATATTTATATGCCCCTGACATGTGTTTAATTATAAAATTGTGTGACGATCAACATAAGAAAGACTTCTGGCTAGTAAAATTTTACCAGAATCGATGAAAAGATGACAGAATTAAAATAATTATTAGTATTAAATATTAATTAAAATGAACCTAAAAGTTAGGCTGACTAATATATAACCAATAAGTAACAAAACAATTCCACAGAAAATTACGCATTCAGTTTAGGTATTAAACAGCAAATTATGTTTCTAAACAATTACGTCATAACCGTATTTTACGCGTGTATTCCGTATTTAATAAATACGTCTTTTAAAGAGCTTTAAATACGTCTACACATTTTATTTGCGGTTTGCAGAGTAGGTACTAAAAGGTGGCACTCTTTGTCCTCACCCGTCTGTTTGTATTTCTGTATATACATATGTCTGGATATCATAGTGGTGTATCTTCCTGTCTATAATAGTTAGATGACACCCTTTGTCCTCACCCGACTGTTTGTGTTTCTGAATATCATAGTGGTGTATCCTTTTATATGTAACAGGTAGAAGGCACCCTTTGCCCCCATCCGTCTGTTTGTGTTTCTAAATATACATATGTCTGTAGATCACGGTGGTGTATCTTTCTAACCGTTACAGATAGGTTCTTCATCACTTTCTGCCCACGTGTCGATTTGCGTTTGAAACTGTGAAACTCCATCTATCATCATGCATGACAAATAAAACAAGCCAAGTACGACTGTACGAGTCAGAATTGCGCACCGAGGGCTTTGAAACGCATCACAATGAGTCTTTTTCTTAAGTATACATTGATTATTTTCACTGTACCTTAATGTTGAAGGAAAACATCGCGAGGAAACCTGCACATGTCAAAAAAAACATATTATGTGAAGTCCACAATCCACACTAGGCCCGCGTAGTACCCAAATCACCTTTGGTGAGGGTACGCCGTGCCTCAACACGTATGAGGCTAAAAAGGTAAGGTTCTCTTACTTTAAATCTTGTATACTTAAATCAACACCGTTTTAAGTTAGAGCAAAAACAATTTTCTAGTATGAAGATGCCCCACGAATAATTACATATATATATGTTGGGAAATATACGCACTACAAAACGCAAGAATATTGTCTCCGTACAAGATTTCTCTCAAAGGGTGCAATCGGTACTATAATACTTACCTACTTACCGAATTTTTTACATAATAAAATGTGTTAATATGGCGGATTTTCTAATAGAAAACAACAAAAATTAATAATTTAAGGGGTTTACATAAACGTAACATGTTTTTAGAGTTCCGTACACAAAGGGTGACAACGGAGCCCTATTACTGAGCCATACGCTGTATGTCAGTTTGTCTGTCTGTTCGATTATTAAAGGGGTCTATCCTTAATTTAACAAATAATAAAAAGTTTTTAGTTTATCAGCCTCAATTACCTTATCAGCGCCATCTAGCGAAAATAGTCTTGATTATCAAGAGGAACAGTTACACATTTGATTCTTGGTAACGATATTCAAAGTTGAGTAACATCGGGCTTGGTCAACTATTGGATGGGTGTTGTATTGATGGGTGCACTTTTTGTTTTAGTTTGTGTTTGTAAATTAAGTAAATGGTGGTACGGTACCCTCGGTGCGCCAGTTCAACTTGCATTTGCCCGGTACTATGTACTATGTTATGTGTTGTGGTAGTTCACAATTCGACTCGCACTTGGACAGTTTTTAATTAATTAATGACAATTGAAGAATAACAATTTAATTTAACTTCGGATTCGTACGTAATTCATGAATGACTTACACATTTTACAGTTTATCATACACTGAGTTGAATGACAATATGTCGTGAGTATCTAGTGACTAACTTATTAAAAGTTAATGATTCATATTTATTCTTAACTACTTAAAAACATAGGCTTTGCTTGCGTAGTTTCTGGATAAGGCAAGAAAGAGTACCAATTACCGGTAAAAAAAAGATTATTATTCAGTTCACAGCCTACTAAGCTATGAAAAATTCAAAATAGCGCAGACACAAAATGATATAATACTATGATAGTAGTCCGAACTATTACTCCACAAATGTCCACAACTGAAGGGACGAATAGGCAAAGATTTACGAATATTTGTATAGAAATGCGTAAATTTCGTATCGTGTTGCATCACCGCATACCTACGGCGTTTTTCTGCCTTCAAGAACCTGATATCAGGATAAAAATGGGTTACCACCTTTCTCATTACCCTAATTTACGCCAATAAATAAAAACCATCAAAACAATCAATACAATATTATTAATAATGGCATTGTGTTGCCTAACCGAGGATTACCATTTTGTGTGACTCGAAAAAATATAAGAGATGAACAAAAAATCTTTTACGGAAATTTTATTTGGTAAACTCAGGAAGCGACGGCGTCAAAACCATTGACATAGAGACTGGACAGCGCATTTCATAGACAGCTGTGAAGTAAAAATGGTCGCACAAGAGTAAAAGGGACGAAACGAATCTGCGGTCTCTTGTCTCTTTCTAACGTTTTGTTTTATTTTATAGAAAAGAGACTGGTAGTTGCAGCCATAGACTTCGAGTTCTGTAATTTGTCCTGTGGACTGACAAAATTTACCACCCCTTGGAAAGAGACAAATCAAACCTGTGATCTTTTCTTTCTTTCTATCAACGTCCGCCATTTTGTTTGTTTGTGTTTATCATAACAAGTTACAGGGAGACAAGAAACCGCACTTTCACTTCGTCATTTTTCCGACATTTTTTTTTCCACATGTGGCTAGGAAATACGCTCTCCAGTTCCCTATGTCTAGGGTCCAAATGGAACTAAGAAAACTAAAAAAACTTTTAGTTTGAAGAACTCATAGACTTCGAGTGCTGTAATCTGACTTTGATCCTGTCTGATTCTTTTTCATATTATTTTAGCCTTTAGCCTAAAGTGTCAAATACCTAAAGACTTCAGGTAGAACAACACAGCTACATTTATCGTATCGATGAGATCCTGTACTTGCCGTTTGTGATGTCGTTTTCTACCCTAAACAGAATGGCGGCGTGCGCTTTTTCTATGTTTTGCCACCTGCGCAGACATAGACTTATATCTCTCAACTAAGGGTCGCTCTCTATTCTGGCAATATTATTGATCTCAGAACCTGCTCGATGGCAGTTTGAAGGGTTTTTAGGGTTTTTAGGCGCTGGATATATATTTATTATTTTGGTAAAGCCGAGCTAGCAACATTCAAACAAAGGCGACGAACAAATTAGATATATATGAAGCAAATTTAGAGCCCTAATAAGAATTAAAATTAAACTCAGATAAGATATTTAAGATATTAATAATAATTATTGGAAATTAAATTTGATCCCAAATAAAAAATATCGTGGATAGTAGGTATTATCTTATAATAGGTTGGGGAAAAAGTCTTTTCGCATATAGTACTCGTATGTATAAATTTGTAATAAAATCTCTTTGGCTGTACTTTGTATCTGGCTGGTTTTGATGACATTAAGAAGGTTACATTTCAAAAAAAGAAACAAATTAGTAAAATGTTGTTTCCCGGTATTTTTCATTTGTTTTTTTTTCCGTCAAAATGAGTGAATCTAACGAAGAAAGGAAAAAATACAATGCAAGCCGACCTTAATATACTAGATACAGCATGTTTTTGTTAAGAATTTTTTATCTTTTTTTAGTTTTATCTGCTATAAACTAGTTTCAACTAAAGCTATATTGTAAGTATTTTAAAAGGTTTTTTGAACAAGGATTATAGGCGTAGTAGTGGTAGCAACTACCTAACCTACTAAAAAGTTGGGTATGGACCCACGGCTACGCGTGATATTGACTTGTTGACTTTAGGGTATAAGAACTGATTATTGTGAACTATCTGAAACAAGTGCATTAAGTGACGTGGAGTATAGTGCCTCTCTAACTGGTTGTGAACCACCAGGGGCCCAAGGAAACAACTGTGGCTACAAAAAATATAAGAACTTAATATAATATCAAATTTCTTAGCTCGAAGAACTAAGGAGCAGGTAGGTTAAATCCGTACTTAATAAAATTTATGAGATACTAGCTTTATCCCGTAGTAACACTCACCCTGAATTCGGTTATCGGTGTTATTATAGAGGAAAAACCGACTCACACTTGACGTTTTCAAGTAGTCTATGTCTTTCCCCGGGACCTAAACTATCTCCATGCCAAATTTTATCTTATTCGGTACAGCGGTTTAAGCGTGAAGAGGCAACAAACAGACAAAAAGACAGACAGACAGACAGACAGAAAGACACGCAGACAGGGTTACTTTCGCATTTATAATATTTATATATATGGATTTGGAATAAGTACTAAAAAGGAAACTACGAACTATTAAGAAATATGTAAAAATGTATGAAAACTTGTATTTTGGTATGACTCCTATAATCGTCAAAGTAAGTTTACTGATATACAATTCGAAACTTTCCTAAGCAATGTCCTTACTCACGAATTATTAATCAACCTGATAGAGAAATTTAGTAGAGAAAATGTAACTGACAAACATACCGACAACATGCAGAGTTGCTTTCGTACGAATATAACTATGAAGGTGTTGACAGTAGACTATGGATACGTATTTACTTATATATACTTTTAGAATGTTTAAAAAACATATTTTCTTGAAGAGCTTTCATTGGAAGTCTTGATATATCGTCAGGAAAGTTCATCGCTCCACATCGGTGTCGAAAAAAATACAAAGATGTGTGGCACTCAAGGTAATTTAATAGCTCTTGAAATGTTGCCAGGAGGATAAATTTTTAACAAATGGAAAATAAAAGAATGAATGCAAATATTTGCATTATAACGACAAGCGACGTATGCTCTAGGTATATCTCACAACCATAAACGTAACCCCCTCTATTTTGAGAAATACAATAGATTGAGAAAATATTACTGATTTCCCTTAGCTCTTTGTCAGTTCTTAAACAGTCCGAATGTCTCTTACAGCAAGACACAGCTTTAATGGTCCATTTAATTAATTAAAAGGTCCAAACAGGGAGAAGAATAATTGTAAAAAATTACAATAAAGAAGTCCTCCTGTAGCATCGCTTTTGCGTAGCTATTGCTTTCTGGAAGTGTTCATGAGCAACAGCTAAATAACTACGTCTTAAGTTGGATTCATTATCAGTGTTATTTTTATCGAAACAGTCCGTTGAAGATTTGATTTCCCACAAATCATCATTTCTTCGATGAGATTCTGTAACATTCTTCTCGCGTTTTTCTCGAGGTAACTTTGCCTTTGAATCGTTCTGATTTTTTCTACTATTTTCAACATCTTCAGGATCGGTTTGATTTGCCTTCAATGCTGCATTATTTGGAAGTAGAATTATTTCTAAAGCAAATATATTTAATACAAGCATCGGAATAAAAATTAACCACGGTAAAAGTAACTGTAGCTGGATCATATGAAAAGTATTTTTTTATAAGTAGCTTGAACTTTAGTGAACATATATTTGATTTCAATGAGATGAATTGCATTTTGAGAAATAAAATAATAAAATAGAACAAAATGCTGCCTATACCTAGGTACTTGAAAAGTGCGCTAGAACTGGGAAAAGGTTATTATTGTTTTTTGCGATCAAATTTGAAAATCTGAAATAAATTGGTGAGGTGAGTTGTTTACTAATGTGTAAGTATTTACGAGTTTATTGGCAATCGGTATGTATTTTTGCATATAGTTGAGTGCATGGACCTTTGCTCATAAATATATGAGGTCGATTTGAATATGACGTCCATTGAACTTTCCTTATAAATTTTAAAACGAAAAATAAAATGTCAAATTTATTGAATTCATCCAATAAAAGGTCAGGCGTCATTCGACGTCGTGTTTTCAGTTAAAAGAGCAATATTGTGTTCCAGAAATATATTTTAGAATCGCAACTAATTCAAAGTACCGGGATAACGTTGTTGAAATATTAATTTGATCTTAAATTCCCGTTTCGTTTTGTAACTTTAGCTCTGATGATATTTTAATTACTTATTGTATAAAAGTTACAGTACACCGACTCGGGCGCAGGTGTTGATGAAAACAAAAACAAAAACAAAAATGAAAAAAATAGATTCAGGTGATTTGCCGGGCAAGGTAAGGCAACATACTTATTCAAAATGCCACCATCCCGGAACTATACATATACAACTTAACGTTTGATTTTAACTTAAAAAAAACATACAACCGAATAGAAAACCTCCCCTTCTTTTTAAGTAGGTTAAAAAAAATCATTTTGGCAATTCTAACGTGAAACTTATTTGTGTATGTTAACACAATATCTTGGCCAATTGCAGGCCAATTTTATACCACTAAGCTGGCAAAGTAGCAGACGGCCTGCTTTGTGTTAAGTGGTTACCGCTCTATATACCCCTCGTATTGGTAAATCTTTAAAACTCTAATCACTACCTTCTTGAAGAATACCATATTTTTCAATTAATAAATGTATCACTCCAAATACCAACTAAAAATGTTCAAATAAATTAAACCAAAATAAAATTACACCGCCTTCATGAGCCCACTCAACTTCACTTACACTTCAATACCAATTTTTTCGCATTCTACTTCAAGCAGAAGAAAACAATTAGCTCAATGTTCCATGTGCGTGCGTGAGGTACATTTTTTACTTTTTAGTGGGTTTAAAAGGCGGCGTGATTTTAACAATTATAGCTAGCATTTTTATAAGTGTACCTAGTTGAGATCTACAATTACCTACCCATTACATATTAAAAGTAGATTAGTAACAGCTCAGTCGACAAAACTACGTCAACGTCTCAGGTATGCCATACCTACATATACCTACATATAAATGTTACATGAAGCCTGTAGCATTTTAGAAGCTATAAGCTGTCTATCATATTATATCATATAGTAGAAGGTACGTAGGTCTACAATCTACACGTTTAATAATTGGTTCTGCAGCAAGTATCGTACATGCAACTTCTCTTGAAAAAAAATCTTTTACAAAAAAAAAATACGTCATATTAGATCCGCCATTTTGAATTTTAAAAAACTAATAAAAAAATTCAAAATCAGCACCCTCGAAAACCCTTTACTACCCCTCGATACATGAAATTTATGTTGCGTGCATAAAAAAGTCAGTTTTTTACGGATAAAAAACGAACCGCTGGACCGATTTATTTCAGACTCCTTTCAGATCTAAGTCATGACGTGGCGTATCGATTGATATGTCATCAGAGCGATTCGGTCCAGTAGTTATTGAGGAATCGAAAGCCAAAAATGTCTACATACATACACACGTACACACACACACACACTCACACAGACATCACTCTAAAAATGATTGCAAATGATTCTCCAAGTCTTAAAACGTAAAGAAAACACAAAATTTTCTTTTATTAGGAACCCTGGCTAGGCAACTAGAATAATGCACTGTATTTAAATTAAAAAAAAAATGTTGTGAAAATGGCAGTTGTTTTATAGTCTAATTAATGTGCATGCATGTGACAATTACCTTAAATGAATTATAAAACAAAGAATTGCTAAATAAAAACAAATAAAACATATAAAAGTTACTTTGTGTTGTGCTAGTTTATGGATTATTCACATCGGAAGAGAATAAAAAATACAGATAAGTGGTTTAGTTGGTAGTTATTAAATTTTTAACAACTTTTTACCATTGTAAGAACGTACCTTTATAGGTTAAAATTGTACTTTTATGGAGCAAAAACAGTTTATTATTGTTTTACCTATATATATTTTTGCAGTTAATAGCGAAGCAAAAAGGTTAAGGAAAACTATTATTTTCTCATATTCAATTCACAATAATTAGAATGCACAAATCGTAGAAAAAAAATCATCTTGCACTTTCGAATCTTTCGCTTCTCTATCGGGATTCAACTTAGGTCCTCGCATGAAATTTGCACAAAATATTTTTTTTTACTCCGCAATTTACTATTATTACTTACCAGCACAGATTATATAATACTATACTAGTAGTACCAGATTAGGTAGACTACAACATTTCATAAATTGTTATTTATATCATATTAATATGGAACACATATAACTTTACAATTTGTGTATGGAACACGTTATGTACTTCCAAGGGCTTGAGTATGATTAAAGCTGCGGGCTGTACTGCTACTGTGTACTGTGTACGACACGTGGCTTAAGATTAATTGTGTCTCGGTTCGGGAGAGCCGTGTTTGATCTCGGACAGGGAATCACATAATAAAGAATTGGCTTGATTATTCACTGCGAATGTAGGTTGTAGAATATTTGCCATTGCTCGACAACCTTAACTGGCGCTACCACTATTTTTAATTTCCTCTTCGTATACAGCAAAATTTAAAAATTTACTACAAAAATATAAAAATAGATAATACAAAAATACAATCCTACACATACAAATAATACTTTTAAATTAAAAATATATAATATAAGCTATTTCAAGAATGTTTTGTATTATTATGTTATAGTTTTGCCATGTCATTTACCACCTGTCAGCCTGTCTGCCGCGGCAGCTCAGCTCAGCTCAGAGATCATTAGTAAAATAAAGCTTTAATTTGCTATGGTTTCTGCTAGATGACTATAGCCTAGCTAGCTAGGATTTAAATGTAGTCTATATGTTGAGCAATAAATAAATAAAAAAAATACTTTCATATTTTTGTAGTTTCAGTCATCTCCCAACAGTTTTCAATCACACAACAAAAACACGCAGTTAAATAATGACCACGACTTTTTGCTCAGTGATGTATGGGGGCTTATTTTTTTACTTTTTAGTTCATTATTCATAAAATTTGGTTTTAAATTTTTTTTAAATTTTCCGTGTAAAAAAAGAGCACGTATAGTAGGCATCACTTCGGTTTAATCAATATGGCATAAAGATTCGTAACAAAGAAGTTTTCAAAATAAGAGACGGGATATTGTAAAAGTTTAAATTTAATTTTTTTTTAATATCTGTAAAGATGTCGATAAGACTGTTGCGGATACACTTAAATATATTAGTGAATTAATGTTTTGTAGATCTCAAATAAGTTTACAGAAAAAAAAACATTGAAATAAATTATAATTATGATCGTGCGAAGCGAGGTGCGCTACTAGTTAATTATGATACTAAGTTACAACAAATAATAAGTTTTACGCTGCTTGTAAACGGTTTTGCGGATAAATTTTCATCCAATAATTGAAATATCATCAGAGCTAAATTACACAAACGAAACGGGCATTCAAGCTTAAATTAATATTTCAACAACGTTATCCCGGAGCTGAAATTTGTTGCGATCCTAAAATAAGTATATTTCTGTAACAAAATATTGTTCTTTCAGCAAAAAACAGGACGTCGAATGACGCTCGACCTTTTTACGAATGGAGTCAATGAATTTGACATTTATTTTTCGTACGTGTTAATATTTTATCAGGAGAGTTCAATAGTTGTCATATTCAAATCATTGTGATGTATTTATGAGCGAGAATATTAAAGAGGTCGCATGCCACCAATAATATACTGTATAGTGTTTTACGGGTTCAAGCCTGCCACCGACTGTACCTACAATAAACATACATTTAATTTTTACTTTTAGTCACATTTTTGTAAATTACATAAGCTGTATTATTCTTCAGTTCCTTTTCTTTTCAGTTATAAACGTACACTTATTTTAAAAAAATTAAAAAAAAAACTAAATTCAAATCTTTTCTAAAAAGTAATAACAACAAGACCCGACAGCGCTAAATAAAGCATTTATGCATGCAGTCAGATGCTAACAGACGGACAAATGCTCTGTCTATCCAATTACAAGAAAACCTTAGCTCTAAAATCCTATTATTCTACGACAGCTTAGCTTGTAATTGAGTTAATTTATTCGTCGCACCAGTTAGCCTCGGACTTATCTGACTTTATTTACATCCAAATTAACGTAAATTAAGATTTTCTCAAATATCTTTATAATTTGATTATGAGATTAAGATTCCAGCGCGTCATTAAGTAAATTCGGAAACTGCAGATATAATAAGACATATTTAAAAAACAAAAGCGCCCAATAAATTTGTCAGTAAGCTCTGTAAACTGTGTACGTAAGTACGCACAGACATTTCATTCCTGATGTCTTAGACGTCGTCAATTACACTCCCTAAATAACGACGCACTGCGCCTTCATTCGGTTGAAAATCTGGTTGCCAAGATGAATAAAAGCGGCCAAATGCGTTTAGTTTTTCGGATATTTGAAACACTTATGATCAGATTTTGTTCAAGTTAATTTAAGTATGATTTTTTTATTATATATTTTAATTTGTAACATTTATAATGTAATTTTTTTTCAAAATTGCGTTGGGATTGTGTGATTAATGTGGAATTACTGTAAGGAAAATCCATAAGGCAATCAAGAAATAGTATTAGCATTTTCATTTTTAAAAATGGTTTTAAGAATATTTTTTTTTAATTTATTTCGAAGATTACTTTACATTTAGAAACGAAACCATATCTCGTGTTTTTTTTTTTTTTTTTTAAATTTTATTCATTAAAATCCACGCTGATAAAAAAAGTAGAAATACATCACAAAAAAAGCGTGGTCACTTTTCAGAAATCATATAGCAATACAATAGAATCAGAGCAAATTTTTTGACAAAGTTTTAATATTCATGTAATGCTGACTGATGGTATTGCATTGCTGTATAATAGTTTGAAAGTGCTCACGCTCCTTGATGTATGAAGTGATTTAAAATGTTCTACTTTTAAGTTATTTTCTAGGGTTCCGTACACAAAGGGTAAAAAACGGGACCCTATTACTAAGACTCTGCTGTCCATCCGTCCGTCCGTCTGTCACCAGGCTGTAGCTTATGAACCATTATAGTTAAACAGTTTAAATTTTTTCAAATGTATTAATGATATTATTTATTTTATACTTTTTAGTCTTGATTATTGTTTGGTCACCAAGTTCCGAACTTCCCTGAAAATTTGAGCATTCTAGCTATTCGAGAAGTGATCGAAATTACGATTGCAAGATTTAACCCAAACAAACAAACAAGTAGAAAAAGGCGTTATAAAAAAACATCAACAGAAACAGAAACTCCAGTGTACCTTACAGGCCGCAATGGCAACTAATGGCATATTTTTGGTTAACCGACTTAAAAAAAGAAAGAGGGTCTTAATTAGTTTGTATGTTTTTTTTGATACCTCCGTTCTTTGATTGGCACAGGCAACATTTACTCCTGGCTGTTGTCATATAACAGCAGTCATTAAGCCAAGTCAGATCCTTTATGGGGCGATGAGAAAACTCTTTATAATGAGCATATTATTTATATTTTCAGATATACACAGACGAGGAGGACGAAAGCAACATTCTAGTGGAAGAGACGAAGGACCCCGACAAAGAGAAGCAGAGCAACGAGTCATTGGAGAAGCTGCATGGGCTAACGGTGCTGGAGGATGAAGATGATGACGATCTATATGATGATGATGAGGTTGAAAGTGGCGATTGGTATCAGGATTATGATAAGCGAAGGGAAAAGGTTCGTTTATGACTATCACTCAGTAAATGATAAAAACGTTACTGCTATAAAACTAAAATTGAGACGAGCACAGTCATAGGTATTCGTCAATTGTACACAATAAGTTGAAGTCAAGCAAAAATTGGCCGTGGTCAGGTCAGTACCTGGATGGGTGACCGCCAAGTGGCATATTTCTTTGAGCTCCTCCGTGTTGCGAAGAGCAGGTTCTATCGTTGGTCATGAGTATGGGATCGAAAAACGGTCAAATGATTTCGATTAAAATTTACAATAAAGTGATTTATAGGGAATCTCATGTTTACTTGAGCAAAGCTGGTATCAAATTTATTAATCTTTTGTGTGTTTTCTTTTTCAGGTAGGAACAACAAACATGGTAAGGCTGAGTCCTGAAGACTTCACGAGCAACGTTCTGACTTTCGCCAAAGACAAGCAACCGAGCGAGGCTCAGTCAGCTACCATCCGCCAGATCAAACGGCTGCTTAATGAAAATCCAGAAAATCCAAACATTGGTATAACCGCTTTTTTATTTAATTTTAGGGTTCCGTATTCAACAAGGAACTAGTATAATTTCGCCATGTCCGGCCGTAGGTCTGTCTGCCTGATGTACGCTGCTTAGCTCAGAAACAACAAATAATTAAAAGTTTAAGACGGGCCGAGCTATTTACTATTTTAAATCACCGTAACAGCTCCATCTAGCTATTATTTACCAAGCGAAACAGTAACACATTTGTTTTTTGGAAACGATATTTAAAGTTAAGCAACGTCGGGCTTGGTCAGTAATTGAATGAGTGACCGCTTAGCGGCACTCTTTTTGTTTTGGTATGTGTTTGTCAACTACATAAATGGTTTTAGGTACGAAACCCGAGTTCAAAGATAAAATATGATATAAGTATAAATATTAGGTAGGTACATTTTCACAACTGTTGAAGTGAGTGGGTATGAGTATTTTACCACAATGTGCGTGACAGGGTGTAAGTCCATCACCACAACACTGCATCTGGTGCTGTAATATCTGGACTAAGGTGGCTGTATATGTGTCCTATACGTAGTAAATTACGGGATATAAAGTCGTAAATTACCGGATATAAAGTCATAGACAGCAAAATGAAGTGAGTGGGAGCCGTCTATGAATTACGTAAAGCAAATAAACCTAATTTTTATACGGAAGTTTAAGATATAAGGTACTTTTAGTCAAATCGTTTAATTTACTTCACTAATTTCTAGCTCTGTCGACACTACAGACTTCGACAGGTCTTCCGGCGGTATCGACCGAGCCAGGGCTGGGGCGTGCCAAACGTAGCGTTTTTTCTGACGCTTACACATCTACCGTCGACCACTTCCCCGTTCCGAGGGTAGCCGCCAAGACTGAAGAAAGGTAAGATTGGACTGTAATATGTTTCTGTAGATTATATACATACTTGCTAGTTTATTAGCAAAGTATTGTATCATTACTTTAAATAGATGAGTTTCTTACCGGCTCAAGTTAACATTGTTAAATAGATTGTATTGAAGATTTAAAATTATTCTTAGAAACCAACTTGAATAAATGAGTCACCGAATTCCAAAGTGCATCTTGTCCACTAAAAAAATACTAAAATGGTTGTTTGCTGTAATTTTCTGCACTAACACTTGTTCCTAACTCCATCTCGTCCAATAGAAAAATCTCCGTCCCCGTGTCCATTTATGTACATATTACACTATATCTGTAACTAAAATATGTTTAATTGTAAATTTAGACTTTAATAATGAAAAATTTAAGGTTTTAACATATGATTTAACATATACCTGACTGAAAAGACTAAGTGTTACATTCCTAATGACCTAAGTATAGTAAGAGTTATATACTTACCATCAGGCGGATCCTTAGCTTGTTTGCTACCTTAGTGGTATAAAGATAAAAAAAAAACAGTTTGTTGTCAATAACTTCCTTTCGGGTCAAATGGACAAGATGCACTATGGAACTCAACGACTCAAATATTATTTGATTTAACATGAGACTTTGTACCTGATAGTGGTCCTCTAAATTTAAGAGAAAGTACAATAGGACAGGAAAGTTATAAATAGGTTATCATATAATAATAAATGCGAAGATCACGTGTGTTAAAGTTATCGGCAGCGACCGTACCGAATAAATAGAATGAACGATTACCCGTAGTGAACGAAGCTAATTGCCAGTATTCGTTTATTTAAAATAAATTTTAGCACATAGGTAGACCATGTCCTGGTTTAATACTTAGGATAATTTTTATACCGATCGTTAGTTCCTACTTTAATATATGTTTTTCTCGTAATACAGCTAGTATTATTAGAATAAACTTTATGTGTTTGTCTATTTATTATGTTTACTTTTCACGTAGAAGAATCTTATTTGATTAGCATAGAACCTTTATGATTTGAAAGCTCGCTTACTATAAGATTACTTTAATGAAAAAAGGTACATATAAATAACAGCAGCGGAATAAAAATGTAAGTCAGTTTTAAATAATTCTCTGATATACATCGTATACGTTAAGTTTTCGAACTGAGATTTATAGAAGTGTTTGAGAATCGCACCAGCATTCGAACAAAAATAGACTAAGATATCAAACCTTGTTATTCTGCCAATGTATTCACATATTGTATTTTTAAAGAGATACAGCCAATTACAGTTCTAGACTCCCTCACAGCCTAGTTGGTAATGTGACCGACTGCTGTGCAGAGGGTGTGGGTTCGATTCCCGCGCTGGACAAACATTTGTCTTTGTCTTGAGTCTGGGTGTATTTATGTATGATATGTATGTATTTATAAAAACTAAAGTAATATATATGTGTATTTGTATCAGTTGTCTGGTATCCATAACAAAAGCTTTGCTGATTTTGGGGTAAGACGGCGTTGTGTGTAATTTCCAAAAATATTTATTTATTTATAGTGACGTAGTCGCAGAAAAGTGCTTTCATAATTATTAAAATGTCGATAGAGGGTTGTAGGCTGGGGCAGGGTATAGGAATTATAGGAATTCAGTCAATGTTGCGGTGTCGTGGAAGGTAATATCATGGAAAACTTAAATTGACAAGTAAGGTTGGTGGTATATACGTTATAAAATATAATATGACAATTTAATAAAATAAAATTACAAATAATTAATATCACAGATAAAACCGGTAATACTATGTTACTATTGTTAGGCCAAAATACTACACTAATTTACAATTATAAATACCTTACGTGTAAAAAAATATTTTTTTTATTTAATATTACATATCTTTGTGTTAACAAATACCTATCCTTTTTGCTAGTTATATTTCACTTTCAGTGTAATTTATTTCTCTTGCCCTTTCAAGAGACAATTTGACTTTCCAACGGACTTCATTGGTCAAATTAAAATGTCAGCGAAATAAATGAGACTAAACAAGAAAGAATTTCAGTGAAGTTTTGTTTAAAGTAAAACGTCTTTTGGGTGTATTTTATCTAATTATACTTGTGTCTTTGTCTATGGCTTTACAGGTCCATATGTGAAATAATGTGAAATAAAAACGTTTGTTATACTTTGTTTTTTACAGTAGGTAGGTATAATGAATTTATAAAATAAAATAATAAATGCGATAGTGAGTGTGTTTGTTTGTCCTTTATTCGCGTCCGTATTGCAACGGAGCATCCAATTGAGCTGAAATTTGACTCAGGGATAGTTGAAAAGATGGAGTAGGATATGGATAGACAAGGTTAGATATAGATAGTTCCAGCAGGAATAACTATAACTGAATTCCACATAGACAAACTATAGTAGCATTTACAACTTGCTATAGCAAACTTCGTTAATATAATTCATATTTGTTATGCTATATCAAGGATAAATGATCAAGGAGTTGCTATAGGAATCTCACGCTGCAAATTGAGCGTGGGCGGCGCTGCGGGCAAAAGTTATTAATACAATAAATTGTAATATGTTTGTTTTCGTTTCAGGCGTAAGACGAAGAAATTCAATCCCTCAATGGACACAATTCCGACTGGAAAAGAGAACTCCAATGTTGTGTCTAGGATGGCACGTAACAGCGATAATGAGGTTAGTATAAATAAATAAATAAGAAGTCGTAGTGAAGAAAGTACTTTATTTATTATTACTATGTTGCGCGTACAACTAATTCTAAAATCACAACTGACAAACGTCATAATACCTTTTTAAACTATTTAAGCGCGAAATGATCCTAATTAACAAAACTACTTAGTGAGTACCTTGGTTAAAAAAACCGGTAAAGAGTGATTACAGCGATTCGCCTAGCAATTCTATTGCCTAATTACCTAACCTAACCATCTTATCTATTTCCTTATTAAATTTTCTAACTCAAAAACTTTTTATGCAATATTAAGCGAAAACATTTTAATTTTAAACTGACAGAAATCTGCAAACTTTTTACTAGTGTCTAGAATTTATTTTAATTAATTTATTATTAAAATTAATACGTTTATTCGTTTTTTTGTTTGTTACAGGCTGGGTACAGGAGGCCGTTTATAGCAGCTCACTTCCATGGCAACACCTCGCACCTCAGTCCAGAGATTCACGAACATTATAAAGGTAAAAGTCGTTAAGATGCGGCAAACAAACTACCTACTTTACCTTTGTAAATACTTACTACGAAACTTCCACGGATTCGTTCGTTGTGCTACGGAATAAAATATCAAGATGCTTTTTTCCCATACAAACGTATTCCTCTGTTTCCTCCCTGGATTTTAGCCGTAGTCCTATATTTTTTTTATATATATGATGTTTGTATGTTTTCCTTTTTTTTAATGCTATTTCCCCTAGTCCCTATCACACATCGGTGTCTTGGCCTGGGTCTTAGCGCGACAACAATTTTATTGCCAAAAGTGTTTGTATTCGCTTTGGTCTGCCTTCGCACTTGCCATCTGTCTTATGGGCGTTGAGCCGAAATCGACAGTGTTGACCCTAAATATAAGTAGTTCATTTTTCTGTGACAAAAATGTCTATTAATTTGAAGAACAACTGAGCGTTAAATCGGAAATTAATTATAGTATACTATAAGTTATATAAAATCTATTACACTAACTTGTTAGCTTTATGGATACTTGATATTCTATGAAATAAAATATATTTTTGCTAGTAACTAGTTGTTAAGGTGTTGTGGATTAAAAATTGTCACATACAAACAAAGATCGAAAACAAATTTGAATTTGCGCTGCATGGTACCAATGACATATCATCACGTCGCCTTAGCCGGCAGACAAACCGTTCAGTTTTCAGGTAATCGCCCTCGGTCTCTAGCTAACTTTGGCTCTGGCAAGACTTTGTCGACTTGCGACCTGTAACCATACCAGGTGGACTATGGTATGGAGACACAGTAATTGCACAAGTTCGACTTACATTTTGTCTTTTTATTTTGTATGAATTTCCTTTTATTTTTTCGAGCTTCTTTTACAGAATAAGGAATAGTACTCTACTTTAGAAAATATCATTCATAAATTGGAGTTACTTTACAGGCAATGGTCTGGTTCGTGTTGCACACGAGGCACCTCACGACGTGTGGTACCCCTCCCCTTGGACGCTGGCGTCTCCGCACCCCCGCCCTACCCTAACGAGGACCGGCCATGTCCACGTCCACCACACGGGCGTCTATCTTGTCTACGTTCAGGTATTTTTTTTTGCAAAATCCATAGGCTGTATCAAGCTTATTGCAAAAGTTCTGGAGTACTCGGCTATTTCGTTTTCGGGGCTTAATGTATGGAGGTACATATTCCTCACGGGACTTGGTTTTTAGGTCTAGAGAGGTGATATACATACATATAAAAGAACGTCTATATTTTTTGCACCCGGGTATTCCAGACTTTTCGCAATAAGTTCCCTAGAGGCTTTTCCGTGATATCTGAAAAATATTTGAGACTCTGGAATTCTAGATAGAAATAAAAAAATAAATTTTTGTTCATTAGTAAATGACCGAAAACCTTAGTTAATCAATGGTTTACATTTAAATAAGTATAGTTAACAGATTCCTACAGTACTTTAAACCGCGTGGTATATAAAATAAAAAAAAATATAAAAGCATTAATAGTGTGGATGCAGAAAAAAAGGTGTGCCAGGATCGTAAGAAGTGGAAAATGATCTTTGTTTTACCCTTTGGGAAACAGGCGTGATGTTATGGATGTATGTATGTTTACTGATCTCGAACGGCAAGATCTAATTGTATATATTCTAAACTATTTTCTGTAGATTTAGGAAGTACAGTGGAGCGTCGATTATCCGAACGTCGTTCAACCGAACGACCGCTTATCCGAACAACTACGCCCGCCCGACCCGCGCGTTCCTCTCTCCCGCGTTCCGCGCTACAGTGCTCGCGCACGTGTCGCGACTTGTTGACTTGTTAATTGTACTCGTATGTAGCATCAACGCCGAATGGTATACCACACAATGCCTGCCAGAATTTTTGTTTGACTGCAATGAGCAACAAGCGACCAAACACAGGGCTCTGGTACTGCTTCACCATGGCAACGCGCCCGCATAGTCAATGCTCAAAACGAGGGACTTCCTTGACACCACACCGGTCACAGTCTTGGCTCACCCTCCTTACAGCCTTGATCTGGCACCGTGTGAAAGGGATACAGATTTCATCGCCGGAAGACGCGCTAGCAGCGTTCGAGAAGGCCGTTTAAGAGTAACGTTGTATACAGGCTGGTGGAGAGTTATTTGAAAAGATTTAATTAAAATATTTTATTCATAGAAGTTAGTATTTTAGTTTCTCAAAACTTTCTGAGTGTCCCACGTAAAAATAGTTTTCATTTACCTGTACGTAAATATATATGGCTGAATCAATATATACATTGGTAGTTCGATTATCCGAAAATACCGGTTTTCCGAACACCCAAGTTTCCCAATTAGTTCGGATAATCGACGCTCTACTGTATTCCAAAATATAAAGTAGGTACAAACTTTTCAGACTTAGGTTTCTGGTATTTCTTACTTTTTCAAATTCAAATTCAAATTTGAGAGCGCTCAACGCTTTTTCTCCTTTTGTCGTCTATATTCCAGGTTCAATTATATCAATAATAAATAATACAGTAAGAATGAGAAAGATGTGGTAGGGTTACCATGACCGTTATTATTAGGACTTGACAGACATTATGCAAGTAAGATGCACGCTGATGAAATAGAACTCCCCTTTAGATTACATATGGGGTGGAAGATAAATGTTTATTTCATTAAAGTAACGACAGTAAAGTTCAAGTTTTAAATATAATTCCCACGCTCGAGGGACGGGTTTGTGGATCCGGAATATCAGTAAATGTTGTATTGTAAGTATTTGCTATATACACTGACCGCACCGAACGGACGAGAATCAACGAATGCGTTCGTTCGGTGCGAAAAGGTATGCACGGTTCAAATTCTATACCAAGAACTCTAAAATTCGATTTGTTCGGTGCCGTTGGTGACGATAAGTGCGCATTCCCCTTTAGGCGCTTTTGACACTTATAAGTCAATAAATGGGTTGGACTGGTATTTTTATTTAAAAAGAAAAGCAAAATTCTTATGCGGATCTTAAAATGTTCTAAGTTAAAAGTTGTTCAGTTTCACAAGGTCATATACGTACGTATTCGTCTTTCTCGCTAACCTTGTAGAAAATTACTAAAGGTAAGTGTTACTTTATATCACATGAAGTAGGTACTCCTCTTATGGAAGCCCATATAATCCGTCATGTGGAACGCGACGACGTGCCTCCAGCCAATGAGATACAAATTGCCTGTATCACATATCGAGAACAAGAAACATGAGCGAGACAATTTGCGAGCCTTTCATGTTGACATAGTCATAGACACCAGGTCATATTAAATTCTTTATGTTTTGGTGATATGTTTTAATAATAAAATTTTCTTTTACCAAATAAGTACGGGTAACAACAAAAGTTTGGCGCTTCTTTTACTTACATTACTTAATTTTTTTTTATTGTAATTGTAAAATGTTCTTTTACCAAATACCTACGGGGAGCAACAAAAGTTCGGCGCTTCTTTTACTTACATTACTTATTTTTTTTTTATTGTATATGTTTAAAATAGTAAAAGGGGAGCAACAAAAGTTTGGAGGTTCCTTAACTTACGCATTACTTAATTTCTTGGAGATTTTGTAATGGTAAAACGTTCTTGCGTGCGTAAGGTTAAATTTTTTCTTTTTAGTGAGTTTTTAAAGGGAGTGTTATTTTTTTCTTCAAATATTTCTTGGTATATACAGGAGTTAACGCTATAATAACTACAAGTGTGTAAGACAATGAAGAAATTTTTTTTTTTTTAAGTAATAACACACTTTCTGTGAAAATTTCAGCCATTTACCTGTAACGATTGACAGGGATTTTACAGGGGTGTAAAGGTCGAACAGATAAACAGACAGCGTTATCTTAGTATCTTAAACCCCGCTTGATTGCCCCATTTACAAGGGGTTTGTAGGTTTCCCCTAACACGAAAGGTGGAGATGTTTTTTTTCTCGTTTATGTGTCGGTATGTGGGGTGTCGTTCTAAAATATTGCGGGTGCATAAAAAGCCATTTTTTACCATTGGCACTCGAAGAAGGGCACCTTATTCATCGATAACAGAGAATAAAACTCACTTTTAGTCACTGAGTGAATAAAAACATAACAGTGAATAAAACTCACTTTAACTCACTGAGTAAATAAAAACATTTTGAATTTGGAACAATTGTTAAATTGTGTTAATTGTTATTGTGGTTGTTTAATGTCATTGTTCTCTTATCACCTGGTAATAATTACCAAATATATACCAAAATGTGATAATAGTATTTTTTATTTTCTCGCAGTCAATGGTAAAACGTTCTTTTACCAAATAGGTTTTAAAGACATTTTAGTCTTAGTTCCTTATAGAAAATTCGAAGGACTTTAAGAAATTAAAGATAAAATCTAGTCTGTTATAGGTATCAATACTATAATTAATCCATGTAAACATATTTTTCACTTGCCCCCTTAGTTACTCTGACCGTTTTTGGCTAGGTTAGTTAATAAATCAAAGTTATAGGACTAAGGGTCGGCTCATACCGAGACGCGTCTCGTTGCTTGTAGTGACACGATCTTTATGCCGCTTCAGGTCGCGTTGAGTCGCGTCTCGTCGCGTCGCGTCTCGGTAAGAGCCGACCCTAAGGGGGCTTGTAACACAGGACGCATAACTCGCGTATTGCCCACCTTTTAAAAATCAATCTCTACCCCCTTTTAAGAACCCCATACTGCAGTTCAAAGAGAAAGTAGGGAACAGAGTAATACTTATATGTACTTATTATAATTAATTATATAACTTTATTTTTTCCCCCACAGATTTACTACCTTGATACTCACGACATAATATCATGGGTGCTACATCGAACCAGTGCAGAGATCGAAGGTCGGGAGACCCTCCTCCAATGCGCTCAGTCGTCTCATTCGTCTGAACCCCTGGAAAAGCCTAACTCCTGCTTCTCTGCTGCAGCTCTCTTCCTTAAAGCTGGCGATAAATTGGCAGTAAGAAACACGGGAGGAGACAGGCATTCGCTCATGCAGCCAGAAAAAAGTTTCATCGGCCTTATTAAACTGGCTGATGCTGAAGATCCCAATCAGGAAATGTAATTCGAATTCATGAAAAAAAAATTTTTTCTTTTCTCTTTGAAGTGAAAGAGGAGATGAAGATCATCGCCCATACAGCCATTTGTTTTTTTTTTTAATTATTTTTTTGTGAATGTGATTTTTATGTTTGTGTTTTTATTAGTTGCTCTTTGTGTAGTTTATATACAAAGAGTGTTGTAAATCTTGCCTGTATTGTCAAGCTTTACAAATCTTTAATATGCATAAAGCTAAGTGATATTATGATCATATTATTATAGTCAATCAAGTGCCATTAAAAACTGTAAGGTTAGGTTGTAGAAACTGGTGATCTGAAAACCAATTTTGGACAAATAGATTTATATTTACGGGTTACTTACAACGTAATAGCTATACGTTTGTGTATATCTACATTTTTTTACATCGATATTAGCATATGATACAAAATTAATAATGTTAGATTAAGTGTCATTAATTAATAACTTTAATGTGTACAACCGTATGAAATATTTTGTTGAAAAAAATTTCCCTGCGACAATAAGATATAACGTAAGTGTCGCATACTGGAAAATAAACTGTATGCCTAACTAATTAATTCTAGTACATACACCAAAATGAATATTTAAGATTATCTTCTTAAATATTTATTGCAATGTTTTTTAAATTTTTTTTTTTTATAGTAAGTATTGTTTTTCATATTGATTTTCTATTATTTTTCTTTTCAAATTCGATGTTGTAATTGAACTTTTTAGGTCTTTTGATTTATTTATAGATGATGCCATTGATATTTTTAAGTAGGTATAACACAGTCCTAACGCTATAAGGATAATACATTTCGGAGTTGAGTAGCTGTAGTTTGGAGAGTTTTTGTTTTGATTAAAAAATGATAAACGTCCGGAAATGACCTAAAAAGTTTCCAACTTATTAATTCAAAGGCCAGTAAATAATGGATCATGATGGCCCACTATAGGCTGCCAATGTGTGTGTACGTTGCATTCAATGGCCCAAACCTAAGAAATTATGATAGTAGCAATCGCCGTGACACTTTTTCAATGCATCATGGTGCACCGTAGTTTGTTTGTTTACCTAATGGCCTATTATTCAATCAGTCTTGCATTTTGACTAATGTCTGTATTGCATTGATATGGTATTGTTCAACGATATATAAAAAAAAAAACTGTTACAAAAAGAGTAATAATTGTAATCTGAATATAAATAATTCGCATCGGCTGCAACTATCTCAACTTCCATCTTCCATCGATCGCCTATAGTAAATGAGGAGAGTGAACATTGTGTAAACAACGATTCCACAATGGCCTATCCTATGCGCATCGTGAAACGTGGTCCACCATGGTCCATTGTGTGCTGGGGCCTTTTAAATCATTTCGACCGAGTTTCACGTGTCCAATTGTATTTTAATTTATATTTATTTATTTTTACGTACATAGGTATGTAAGTGATGTTATTTAAAATATTTAGTCGTATGTACATACATAGTATGTAGGTCGTGCAAAATAGCATGCTTTTTTGGTTTTTAAAAGTTTTTCTACCTACAAAATATATAAATTTGGTAAAAGTAGTCTTTTATTGGTACTTACTCTTTTAATATTATAAGTTTTTGTAGTGTTAACCATGACCTTGAATTGCGATGATATGCAACTTGAGTGTGCTTAATTTGCACATTACAAAACTGAAATTTGAAACAAAGTTTCAATGGGGGTCTGGGTGTGAACGGGGTTACGAAACGAAAAAGATAGCTTGGTGCTTATTAGTTACCACTAGTAGATATGATGTAGTGCTATTTAAGTTACCATGCCTAAAGCCTTGGAAACTAAAATGAACTCAGTGTCGTAATTTATTACAAGAATCGACTTATCTGAAAATATATGCCTATATGTCTAGTCATGTTTAAATTACATGCCATGTCGCCTCCAGCACAGTTCACGCATGAGCTCCGCCGAACCTGACGCAAATTACATCCCAAGCAGACAGTCCCGAGGTAGCAGGGCAGAGATAACACGAATATTCGTAGATATTTGTCCTTCGAAGTAACAGGATTCATTATCGGAGTTGAGTGACGTTCAGTCGAGTCTTACTGAGATACTGCACAATTGGTTGATTTTATTAGATTACAATCTTTTAGTATTATATCTTAAAATTCTTGTCTTTTAACGATTTTATTATTGATGATGCCTAAAATTATTGTAAACTCGTTCCCGTGATTTTAGCGGCATACTTAATCCAAATTTCCATTTGAATGATGACTGATCATCTAAATGATTCGACAGCTTTTGTCCTATCGGTATAAAACGATAAACTGTAGCTATAACTCAGGATGACAAGTACAAGCTATTGTCCATGCCAAATTTTATCAAGACTGGTTCAACGCTTTAGCCGTATTTTAGCTGATCTCTCAGGCAGAGCTGAGGTTTAATTATAGAAGTATAAGTATTTAGCTGATCTCTCAGACAGAGCTGAGGTATAATTATAGAATGAGGTATATTATTTGCTAAAATAGTGACCTACACAGTGTTAACACAAGGAATAAGGATAATTTGGTAGTTCCAAATTGTCGTCTTCAGAAGGTACACAGCTCTTTTAATACAAAATACTATATAAAATTCTCTCTACTTTCTACCATCGCACCGCTCGCCATCGGCAGGGAATTGATTCTGACACTTTAGAACCGAAATGGTCGTACAGTGCAGTTTCAGAGAAACTTCCTCCCGCCAAGGCTTGGGTTGTGGAATGAGCTCCCTGCCAAGGTTTTCTCCAAGGACTACAGTATGTACTTCAAGAAAGAGGTTATTAGATTTCTGTAGTGTCAGCAACGCGCGAGTGATACCCCTGGTGTTAAAAGCGTTCATAAGCTACGGTGACCGCTTACCATCAGACGGACCGTAAGCTTGTTTACCACCTTAGTGTACAAAGTATATATTTTTACAATAAAATTCCAGAACATGTGGTTAAGTCAATACACTTCGCGGCGCCTCGCAGCGGGATTCATACAAACGAATTTCTCATTTGTTTTTGACATTTACTGATCAATCACTCTAAAATTTATTAGTCATAATCCTAAGCCGAATACCTAGGTCTGTGGTTCTTCCAAAATCTTGTAAAACGTTCTATTAACTAGAAATCTTTTTTAAAACTATTTGTATGAAAAACTAGAATCCTGTATAACTTTTGAACTATAAAATGTTATAGAAAACTGACACACTGCAGACCTAGATATTTATTACTAGAATATGTCTTCAAAATTTCGTGGTGTTTGATCTACAAGTGTCAAAAATAAGTGAGAAATTCGTTTGTATGAAGCCCGCTGTGAGGCGCCGCGAAGTGTATCCTCTTAATTTACTCCCAAATAAATTTTGAAAATATCTGTCAAAGATAGTTTAATGAAAACTATGTTGGGTGTAATAGTTAAGTTTAATGCTATTACAAAGTTGATAAAAATATTAATGATAAAAATGCTTGGGATAATTAGAATTTAATTAATTTGTATTGGTATTAGTGCATTTGTAATATTTTTTAAATTAAACTGTTGGTAAAGTTTATAAAATCCATATTTTAACTGACGATTCAAAAGTGCTGTTTAAAAATCAGTAGAGGGGATTCGTTGGTTCTGGCGCAACCTCAACCCCTCGCCGAAAAAAAAGCTCACCAACTTTTTAGCTTTGTACGACTCGCGCTTGACCACTCTCAATACATCGTTGGTTCTGGCACACTACCCTCCAACCCCAACCCCTCGCCTAAACTAACCTAACTTTTCTGCCCCCGCACGACTCGCGCTTGACCACTCTCAAAACCACCCCTGTGTCTGGGGTGTGGCGACTCGCGCTTGACCACTCTCAAAACCACCCCCTGTGTCTGGGATACGTCGACTCACGCTTGACCAGAACTACCACGTGACATCACTGTAGGTTCTGTGTAGTTTTGTTAAGTATTTATATCATTATCGTAATGGGTCTTTCGTATTTTTCCATTCATTAGTTATTCTTATTTAATTACAATGTCGTGAGTGCGATAATGATGTTTGTGGTGACATTCCTAATACCTTTTTAATTATATTTGTACTTGTAAGATAAATCGTATATATATAGGATAGTCGAGAGTATTCGAGTTACAATTTATCATCAAGTGATTGAATTCATCCTGTGTGATACTGAGGCTGGTTCTATTTACTTCAAAAAAAGCTATGGAGGTATGTGTTTTTTTGCTTTATAATTCTTTATCTATATTTATTATATATATTACAGACCCTCAAAACTATGTGTTTGTTTGAATGTCTATTACTTAAACCAATTTTGTTTAGGTTTTCACTTTAGGCAAATTTTTGATTCAAATTATTATACAAATATGTTTTTAAAGCATAGGCTTATTTTATTACAGAATTCAACATTTAACGTAATGGAAGAAAACACGTTCAAGCATTACTACTACGCTACATCGGATGATGAGCAATCAACTGAGAAGGCCTTAGAAACAACAAAGCTCAAACGGTCTCGTCGAAATAGTATCGACTCATTCTTTGAGGGGACCAATCAGAAGAAAAAGAAACTCAGCTCTACAGTGGCGAGATCTTCAAAAGATGGTATCCCTGGTGTCACATACTTGTCTACTAATAATGATGATGGGGCTCATGCTACACATTTGATAAAAATTGAGGTGTATGACCTCATAAAATTGAAAAAAGTACCAGTAGATGAACATTGGAAACACTCAGAAGTGAGGATCAAATATTATACGGATACAAAAGATGAAAAATATGAGCAAACGAAGGGTATCATATTTGATATCACGAAGCAAATAGCAGAAACCAATAACTGTAAAAAATACTTTTTTAAAAAGTAATCTCTAATAGCTAAATTAATTTATAAGAACCATCCTTACAAAATTTTATGAGTATCTAATTGATAAGTAACGAGCAACTATTAATTAACCATCAACTAATATAGTAATCACCTTATCGACTTGTATATATAAGAGAAAAATCGAACATTATATTTATTATTAATTCATCATTCACAAGCAAAGCTAAACTGGTTTATTTCAACCATGTCACTAGAAAGTGTTTTTTTTCAAAATGTTTTTGAAGAAGAAGAAAAAGAACTAATGAGAGCGTGTGAGAATTATGAAGATAATGCTCTGGAAAATCCGTATTATGACACTTCACTGTTTAACATCTGTAAAGAAGTTGAGGAAACATTCAGGTATACATTCTAACTATACTTATTTAAATTTTATGTTACATATTTGTGTTCTTATATTAACATAAGCATGTTATATCTACAGAAAATCTTCAATTCAAGTCGGTCGAGGTTTGAAGAGACAAGCTGATATTAGTGTTGAAGATTTACAACAAGCATCGACGTCATCATCTGCCAATACAACACATAGACAGAACGTTATGTGTCAAATATGTGAATTACAGGTTAGCCAAAGGTTCTATGCTCAGCACTTACGATCTAAGGAACACAAAGAAAAATGTCTTATTCATAATCATAATTTACATAATGTCTCTGTTATATCAGTTGCTTTTGGGTCTCGGGTCTTAACGTATAGAATTGTATCACCTAAAGCTAATGAGTCACTTAAAATACAAACTCCTGAAGTATTCATAGCATCAATTAAAGAGTCGATACTATTTCTTATTCAGGAATGTTTAAAAGAGTTAACTATTGTTAAAGTTAATTTTATTATTCATGAAGATTTTGAACAGGAAACAAAAGATTTAAAAAATTCTTTCGATTTTCAAACAAAAAATTGGACTATTTCTTTAGGGGACGAATTAGAAAATTATTTAGAAACTTTAAGCGAAGACATTAAAAATAAAATGAGTGATTTCGAAGCAAAAGATAGTGGATGGACTTTAAAAAAAATTCAGTTCTTAGAAATGAATGTTAATAAGTTCAATCCCTTACGAGGGTCTTCGTTTATTGAATTACCTTTAGATATTAAGCGTAAAAAAGCAGTCATAAATGTAAAAAATAACGATCAACAATGTTTTAAGTGGGCTTTATTATCCGCACTATATCCTGTAAATAAAAGTTCTGAAAGGGTATCATCATACTTGAGGAATCAAAATAGACTAAAGTTTAATAATATACAGTTCCCAATCAAATTATCGGATATACCCAAGGTAGAAAAACAGAATAACATTAGTATCAATGTTTTCGGATTAGAATTTAACAAAGAAAAAAAAATGTAATACCATCGTTGGACCATTATATTTTACAAAATGTCGTAAAGAATTACACATTAACTTATTATTTTTAAACAATGGTTCAAATGGTCATTATTGTTTTATAAAAAATTTATCACGCTTGGTTAGTAAACAAATAACAAATCGAAATAATGATATTCATATCTGTGATGGTTGCCTTCTATATTTTAAATCTAAAGTTAATTTAATTAATCACCAAAAACATGACTGTGCTCATATTGTTACTGAATTACCAGGAATTCATAAAAAAGGAAAAGATTGGTTTAATCGGGAAACAAATAATGATGAAATCTATTTTGATAAGTTTCAAAGAAAATTAAAATTACCTTTTGTAATATATGCAGACTTTGAAGCTCTTTTAAAACCCGTCACCTCATGTGACCCTGATCCATCGAAGTCATATACAAAAACAATACATGAACATGAAGTTTATAGTTATGGATACTATATAAAATGTTCGTATGATGATAAGCTGTCTACATACAGAACATACACAGGGCCTAATTGTGCAAAAATGTTTATGGAAAGCATTTACAAAGATATTAGCAATATACATAGGATAAATTGTTTTCAAAAATGTCCACTTCCATTAACTAACGAAGAGAAGGAATCTATTAGACAATCGCAATTATGTTATATTTGTGAAGGGCTATTGGGTGATGACATCACAGTAGACTATGATTGGAATACTGGTAATTTTAGAGGTGTTGCTCACGAATTATGTAGTTCAAAGTATCGTGTTCCCTTTTTCATTCCCATTCTATTTCATAATCTAAGTAATTATGATGCTCATTTTATTGTTCATGCTTTGAATTTTAAAGATGGAGAAATAGATATCATTCCGCAAAATAAGGAAAAATATATTTCATTCTCAAAAAAACTTAATATAAGAGGTCATTTAGTACATTTGCGGTTTTTAGATTCCTTTAAATTCATGGCCAGTAGTTTAGATAGTTTAGCTAAAAATCTAAAAAAAGATCAATTTATAGAATTAAGAAAACAATTTCCAAACGAAAATGATTTTAATAAACTTATTAGGAAAGGTGTTTTTCCTTATGAATTTGTTAATTCTTATGAATCCTTAAAAGTTACAACTCTTCCAGATCAAGACGCTTTCTTTAACTCTTTAAGTAATACCAGTGTCTCAGATGATGATTATAAACATGCTCAAAATGTTTGGGTCCAATTTAAATGTAAAAATATGTTGGACTATTCCAATCTATACTTAAGAACTGATGTAATGTTACTCACTGATATTTTTGAAAACTTTAGAGAAATTTGTATTAAAACATATGAACTCGACCCTGTACAATATTATACCCTTCCAGGATTAAGCTGGGATGCAATGCTAAAATGTACTAACATAACACTGGAATTATTAAAAGACTTTGATAAAATAGCATTCGTAAAGTCTGGTATAAGAGGTGGTATTTCACAGTGTTCTAACAGATATGGAAAGGCAAATAACGAGTACATGGGTGATTACAAAGATAACTTACCAAAATCTTACTTAATGTATTTTGATGCAAACAATCTCTATGGTTGGGCAATGTCTCAGTATTTGCCTGTAAGAGATTTTAAATGGGTTAACCCGAACATAGACTTCAATATATCAGATTCATCAGATATTGGATACATACTGGAAGTTGATCTTGAATACCCTGAAAATTTACATGATCTTCATTCAGACTTACCTTTATGCCCTGAAAACATTGTAATCGGTAACAGTAAAGATAAAAAATTAGTACCAAATTTATATAACAAAACTAAATATATTATTCACTATAGAAATCTGAAGCAATGTTTACAACTTGGTAAGAAATTAATTAGAGTTCATAGAGTTTTACAGTTTGAGCAAAGTCCTTGGTTGAAGAAATATATAGATTTAAATACACAACTAAGAACTTTAGCTAAAAGTGACTTTGAAAAAGATTTTTATAAACTTATGAATAATGCAGTCTTTGGTAAAACTATGGAAAATGTTGAAAAACGTGTTAATGTGAAATTGTTAACCCACTGGGAAAACCATGGAAAAATTCAAGGTGCACAAAGTTTAATTGCTCGCCCTGAGTTTCATAGTCTATCTATATTCTCCGAGTCTTTAATTGCTGTACAATTACAAAAGACTAAGGTATATTTCAATAAACCATTTGTTTTAGGATTTTGTATATTAGAAATATCAAAAACATTGATGTATAACTTTCATTATAATTACATGAAAAGAAAATACAATAATAGTGTCAAGTTATTATACACTGATACGGATAGCTTAGTTTACCATGTATTTACAGATAATTTTTATAATGATATAAAATCTGACTTAGAATGTTTTTTCGATACTTCAGACTATTCTAGTGATAATGTTTATGGTTTCCCACTTTTAAATAAAAAGAAACTTGGATATTTTAAGGATGAGAACAATGGTAAAATATTTCGGGAGTTTGTAGGACTTCGATCAAAAATGTATGCAATGGACATTGAAAGTAAGGTTATTGCTAAAGCTAAAGGTGTAAATAAAAGTGTGACAAAAAAGATGAATTTGGAAAATTATAAGTTGTGTCTATTTAATAAAAATGTAAATGTTTCACAAATGTGTAGGATTCGAAGTGTGAAACATACTATTTTTACACAACAAATTAATAAAACTTGTCTATCCTGTAATGACACCAAGAGATATATTTTACCTAATTCAACAGATACATATGCTTGGGGTCATTTTAAGATTAACTTATAGTTTTGAAATAATAATAATATAGAGTATTAATTGTATTTGGTTTATGTGTGTTTAAAAAATGTAAGGTAATAACTATTATTAAGTAACCTAATGATTGTAATTTTTTTTTATTATTAATTATATTGTTTTTAATATATAAGTGTTTGTTTTTATTGCTTTCCTCCATATGAATTTGAACATTTTCAAAGAGAACACACATTAAAAATAATTATGATTCATTTTTATCATCCCTTTACAGTAATTGTAGCTGGCCCTAGTGGATGTGGTAAATCAGTTTTTGTTAAAAATTTTGTGAAACATGCTAATGAGATTTGCAATCAACATTTTTCTAATATTATGTGGTGTTATGATGAAATGCAACCGTTATACAACTTGAACAATGTTAATTATTACCAAGGTATTCCTGACCTCAGTATGTTTGATGGAGAACAACCACAACTAATAATAATCGATGACCTCATGCGAGAGTCTGATGGTCGTGTTGTTGACATATTCACAAAGGGTAGTCATCATAGAAACATTAGTGTTTTCTATATTACACAAAATATATTCCATCAAGGTAAAGGACAGAGAGATATTTCTTTAAACTCTAGTTATATAGTCTACTTTAAAAATCCACGAGATAAAACACAAATTCGTTACTTAGCACGTCAAGTCTCACCTGAAAACATCAAATTTTTGGAAGATGCCTACAAAGATGCTACTAGTGAACCTCATGGCTACCTAATGATAGATTTAAAACAGGACACAATTGATATGTGTCGATTTAAAACGAGAATATTTCCTTCTGACCAGAACTGCATTGTATATATACCTAAAAAAGGATTTAAATACAGCAAACATAATGAAATTCCAATCATTCATAAATAATGCATTCAAGAGTGACTACACATCAAGAACTTTTAAAATCGTTGCATGTATTGAAACCAAGACATAGAAAAGCTTTACTTAAATCTTGTAGTAAAGAAGAAATAAATTTTATTTGTGAGTGTATTTACAACGTATTACAGGGTAAAATACCCGTCAAGGAAAATGATAAAAACAAATTAAAAAAATATAAAAATATATTGAGAAAGTTGGTGTGTAAAGGAAGAAATCTACTTAGAAAAAACGTAATTATTCAAAGGGGTGGTGCCTTTTTACCTATTATTTTAGGATCTGTTCTAAGTGCCTTGGTGAGTTCAATTTTAAAACCTTAGCAGGAAAATAAAAGCAAAAATGGAACATGCTAAAAAAATGATTCTAATTGAACCTAATTTGATAGAAAAAATTAAAAAGGAAAATGAAACACAAAGCGCTTTAAATACTTTATCCCGTTTAGATGGTGAAATGAAAGATATTTTAAATAGTAATGTAGAAGATAGAGAAAAATGGATTTTGTATTTACAAACACTACAAAGGTATTTACATTTTACTGAAGTAGAACGACGACCATATCAAATAACAATTATAACCAAAACAGAAAGTTCGCCTAATTATAAAGATACTGATGTCATTAATGAAACAGTCCTTGACACTGAGCAGGTATCAAACATAAAATCAAAAACCATAAATGATACTGACTTAACCCCATTTTATTCAAAGCAACAACTCTTGAAATTGATTCCTAAGACGTATATAAAACGAGGTGAATTACTAATAGAATCAATTTTTTCAAATAAAAATAAGGTAGATTGGGATACCAATGGAACTGTTAGTATCAATAATATGAAAATACCAGGGAGTAACATTATAGACCTGGTGAATGATACACTAAGACCACTTAAACACAGTGATCCAATTGGGTGGCAAGAGTTTGCATCAGCATTAAAAGAAATTAAAATACCATTAACTTATATTGGAAATCCAAAAAGACTAGAATATATTAATAAACTTTACTTAGGTGATATAAAAGAAGAAATTCCACTTAACAAATTGCAATCAGATAATAGTTTTACTCCTACTAAGACTCATTTTAACAAAATCAAGAAAAAAATAGACTGGGAAATATGGACCCCCTATTAGAAATAAATCAGATTTACTATGATGTTTCTCATCCTGCTGGATATGGAGGTGTTAACAAACTCATCAACTCGTTAAAGGGAAAAATGACAGCAAAACAAGTGAAAAATTGGTTGCAAGAACAAGAAACTTACACATTACATAAACCTGTAAGAAATAGATTTCCTAGAAATAAGTACATTTTATCTAATTATAATGACTTGTGGCAGGTGGATTTAAGTGATATGCGCACTTATTCTGAATATAATGATGGTTTTAAATATATTCTGTGTGTTATTGATGTATTTAGTAAATATGCATTTGCTAGATGTTTAAAAAAAAAGAACTCTATAACTATAAAAGAATGCTTTGAAAGTATATTTAATGAGTCAAAATCCTTACCTAACCACATTCAGTCAGATAAGGGAACTGAATTTGTTTCTAAGGATGTGCAAAAATATTTTAAAAGTAAAGGTATAAACTATTACACCACTAACAATCCTGATATAAAAGCTAGTATCGTGGAACGCTTTCAAAGAACATTAAAGACAAAAATGTGGCGGTATTTCACACATCATAACACATATAGATATGTTGATATTTTAAAAGATTTGATTTATTCTTAAAATCATAGCTATCATTCAAGTATAAAAATGTGTCCCAAAGATGTTAACTCAGAAAATATTATGACTGTTTGGAATAATTTATATGATAGAGATAAAGGGCAAAAGGCTATTCTAAACAGGTTTAAAGAAGGTGATTATGTTAGGATAACAAAACATAAACACATATTTCAAAAAGGATACGAGAGCAACTGGAGTGATGAAATATTTGTTATTACTTCAGTTATAAGAAGATCACCTTGGGTAGTTTATACGTTAAAAGATCTTCAAAATGAACCCATTACAGGTACATTTTATGAAAAAGAATTACAAAAAGTAATATACAACCCCACTCTCCCACATAAAATAGATAAAATACTCCACACTCGTTATTTTGGAAATAGAAAGCAAGTACTAGTGAAGTGGAAAGGTTATCCAAACAAATTTAATACTTGGGTATCATTAAAAGATATAGAAAAAATATGATTAAGGAAGATTTTTATTTAACTTTGCTCAGTAATAGTTCAATGGAATATTTTCCGAGTAATACCACTACAAATTTTTCAACAAAACTTCCAAAACCTATAAAATTAGAAGGACAGTGGTCTGTTGGAGTTGTAGAATTTCAATACCCATGTAGTATGTTTACAGTTCAAGAGGGTGAAAATATAATGTATATTACTAAGAAAATGATAGTACCTTTGGATAAATCAATATCATCAGTTATTTATAAAAATCATATACCTGCAACCAATTATGATAATATTGATAACATTTTAAAAGCCTTAAACCTAAAAGAAAACTGTCGCTTTCATTATGATAAAGTTTCCCAGATGGTCTCTGTTCAAATTAACGATAAAAATATATCATCTTTAACGTTATCATCAAAGTTAAGTATTCAACTTGGCTTTGAACCAAAAACTAATTTAATAACAAAAAATGTTGGAAGATACCCACCCAATTTACATTTAGGATTACCTTCTCAATTATTTGTTTACTGTGATATAATTGATGCGCAAATAGTTGGAGATGTTATGACACCATTGTTAAGAATAATACCTTTAGACCCCGAGAAATATATCTATGGTGCTTATAAGATGCATGTATTTTCACCACCCCACTACTTACCAGTTATGCGAAGAGAATTTGATACAATTGAAATAGATATAAGAACAAACACTGGTAATAAAATACCATTTCAATTTGGGACCGCATATGTTAAACTACACTTTAAGCGATTATAATGCATAATAACAGTATTTGTCCCTATGAGCAATATTATTCACACCAAGCAGGATCAGGAATTGGTGTAATTTATAAAGGTGTACCACATCAACGTGGTCATGGAATAGGAAGCTTTTTAGGAGGCCTGTTTCGATCAGTACTACCTTTATTATCAAGTGGGGCAAGAGTAATTGGTAAAGAGGCTCTTAATGCTGGAGTGGGATTATTAAGCGATATGATAAGCCAGAAACCAATGAATGAATCTGTGCAAACACGGTTAAAAGATGTAAGTAGTAATTTAAAACGAAGAGCAGATGATAAAATTAAAAGACTAATGAATGGATCAGGTTATATAACGAAACGTCAACGTCGGATTCATTCCATTTCGTCAACAGCTTTGAAAGAGTTGAGAACTAGAAAGTATAAAATTAATAGAAATACTAAAGATATATTTTCAAACAAATAATGTCATTCTTACATAATCATTCATGTGAATGTATAAAATCGGAATTGGATTTATTTGCTTTACCAACAACTCAGACAAGTATTGAAAATGGACAATGGATACACTACAAACCTATATCATCCCTTACAGACGATGGACCAATTGAATTTCAAATTCCTGGTACGGGGGATGATTATATCGATTTGTCTCATACATTACTACATTTAAAAGTTAAAATTCGAAACCAAGATGGCACCAACTTAGCTGCTGCTACAGTAGTAGCCCCAACTAATAACTGGTTACACTCACTGTTCAATCAACTCGATGTGTATTTAAATCAAAAACTAGTATCTCCACCAAACAACACTTATGCTTATAGGGCATTTATAGAAACTTTATTAAACTATGGTCCAGCAGCTAAACAATCTCATCTGACTTGTGGACTATGGTATGAAGACACAGCTGGAAAAATGAATTCACTAGATGATTCTAATGATGGATTTAAAAAAAGGAATCAATTTGTACGTGAGAGTAAAGAGGTAGAAATGGTAGGACATTTGCATGGGGATTTGTTTAATCAAGAAAAGTTTCTGATAAATGGTGTTGAAATTAGTCTTAAACTAGTACGATCAAGAGAAAGTTTTAATCTTATGGCTGGTGCTGATGCTAAACTGAAAGTTACTTTTACTGACGCTACACTTATAGTTCGTAGAGCAAAAATTAGTCCAAGTGTATTATTAGCACATCAAAAAGTTTTAAGTGCAACGACCGCTAAGTATCCTATAACCAGAGCTGAAGTCAAAGTGCTCACAATACCTTCAGGAGTTCAGGGAAAAACGCTTGATAACATATTTATTGGTCAAGTTCCAAAAAGGTGTATAATAGGTTTTGTAAACAATGCTGCTTTTAATGGAAGTTTTAACAGAAACCCTTTTAACTTTGAAAACTATGGAATAAATACATTTAGTTTGTATATAGATGGTCAACAAATACCATCAAAAGCTTTACAACCAATGTTTCACAACAATATATTTACCACAGCTTACCATCCACTATTTTCCGGGTCAGGTATTCACTTTTTGAATGATGGTAATGCTATTTCTAGGGAACAATATGCAAATGGATATTGTTTGATGGCATTTGATTTAACTCCAGACTTATCAGCTAGTTCTACGTCTCATTGGAATCTTATTAGACATGGAAGCGTAAGACTTGAAGTTCGTTTTGAAGCAGCACTCATACAAACAATAAACTGTATAGTGTATGCTGAATTTGATAATGTTATTGAAATAGATAAAAATCGTAATGTTTCAGTAGATTACAGTAGCTAAAATATAATAATTAGAACTCAATGAAAGGACTTATTATACTTTTGACATTCATAATATCAACATTCTGAAATGAATACTTTAGATATTCAAAAATGTTTAAAGATAATTTCTCCGAAAATTAAACTAAATGTATTTGCTGCAAATAGATTACCAGTACTCATGCACCTACCTGCTTTTCTCATTAGTAATTTAGATGTTGACAATCAACCTGGATCGCATTGGGTGGGAATACATATTAATAAAAATGGATTAGGTGAATACTTTGATTCTTATGGTCGTAAACCTAGTAGACATCATTTATATTTCTTAAATAAGAATACTAAGATATGGAGTTACAATAATAAAAGAGTTCAAAATGACTTTACAACTGTTTGTGGGGAATATTGTCTTGTTTATTTGTATTTTAAGTTTCATGGTAAATCAATGATTGATTTTGTAAACCACTTTAGTAATAACACTCTATGTAATGATATTTTATTATATGATATGTTTAAAACAATTTTTGATAATAAAACTTTTTAAAATAAAAAAAATGTTTTTTTCTTATGTGTGTGTTTGTGTAATTAGTGGTTAAAAAACAAAAAAATATTTTTTATTTATATCATTTATTCATTCATTCACAATAAAACTCAAACATGATACAATTTGATTCAAAGTTGATTTCGAGTAATACTGAAGCTGGTTCTTATAAATTAATTTAGCTATTAGAGATTACTTTTTAAAAAAGTATTTTTTACAGTTATTGGTTTCTGCTATTTGCTTCGTGATATCAAATATGATACCCTTCGTTTGCTCATATTTTTCATCTTTTGTATCCGTATAATATTTGATCCTCACTTCTGAGTGTTTCCAATGTTCATCTACTGGTACTTTTTTCAATTTTATGAGGTCATACACCTCAATTTTTATCAAATGTGTAGCATGAGCCCCATCATCATTATTAGTAGACAAGTATGTGACACCAGGGATACCATCTTTTGAAGATCTCGCCACTGTAGAGCTGAGTTTCTTTTTCTTCTGATTGGTCCCCTCAAAGAATGAGTCGATACTATTTCGACGAGACCGTTTGAGCTTTGTTGTTTCTAAGGCCTTCTCAGTTGATTGCTCATCATCCGATGTAGCGTAGTAGTAATGCTTGAACGTGTTTTCTTCCATTACGTTAAATGTTGAATTCTGTAATAAAATAAGCCTATGCTTTAAAAACATATTTGTATAATAATTTGAATCAAAAATTTGCCTAAAGTGAAAACCTAAACAAAATTGGTTTAAGTAATAGACATTCAAACAAACACATAGTTTTGAGGGTCTGTAATATATATAATAAATATAGATAAAGAATTATAAAGCAAAAAAACACATACCTCCATAGCTTTTTTTGAAGTAAATAGAACCAGCCTCAGTATCACACAGGATGAATTCAATCACTTGATGATAAATTGTAACTCGAATACTCTCGACTATCCTATATATATACGATTTATCTTACAAGTACAAATATAATTAAAAAGGTATTAGGAATGTCACCACAAACATCATTATCGCACTCACGACATTGTAATTAAATAAGAATAACTAATGAACGGAAAAATACGATAGACCCATTACGATAATGATATAAATACTTAACAAAACTACACAGAACCTACAGTGATGTCACGTGGTAGTTCTGGTCAAGCGTGAGTCGACGTATCCCAGACACAGGGGGTGGTTTTGAGAGTGGTCAAGCGCGAGTCGCCACACCCCAGACACAGGGGTGGTTTTGAGAGTGGTCAAGCGCGAGTCGTGCGGGGGCAGAAAAGTTAGGTTAGTTTAGGCGAGGGGTTGGGGTTGGAGGGTAGTGTGCCAGTACCAACGATGTATTGAGAGTGGTCAAGCGCGAGTCGTACAAGTTGGTGAGCTTTTTTTTAGGCGAGGGGTTGAGGTTGGAGGGAAGTGCGCCAGAACCAACGAATCCCCTCTACTAAAATCTACTTGAATAAAAAAGGTTAAGTTAGAGGGTAAGGTATTTTGCAGATCTCTCAGGCAGAGCTGAGGAATATTTATAAAAGGATAGGTATTTTGCTGATCTCTTCAACAGAGCTGAGGTCCAACTAACCATTTTTTGGTACCTAAAATTTTACTATTAACAAAAAACAATCACTGTATTTTTAAGTTTTATATCATATATTTTCCTATATCTCTTCAAATCACGCTGCATGGTAAAGCTAAGCGCAATAAAGATTTTACATGCAAATTTTAATTTTGCCATACAAAGGTTAAAATTTAGGTAAATTCTGTGATAAAGCTAATTAATTTTAAATGAAAATATGTAGGTACGCCGTGTTTAACACTAATAATAAGTGTTCATTATCATTATATAATAATAAAAAACTTTAGAACGGAACATATTATTCAACGGTATTACATTCTTTTTAGTGAACAGATATAAAAAGTTTAAAAAACCAATTTAAAAACGAAAATAATTATTTCCACAAAGCCCAAATGTTGACGCTTTTATGACTAGTTTTAAAATCCCACTACAGGGACTTAGCATCTTTTTAACACATCGGTACTAATAGGTAGTGGTCATAGATAGGTAGTTAATATATTAATTTTTGCATAATTGAACAGTGTAAATATTTGGTATCATCATTTCTGCACCTACTAGTTGTGAAACTTAGGATTTGTTTACTTCTTGACGTATAATATATTATAATACAGGTAAACAGTATGGCAGACAGAACTGTCAGAGCGCAAGTCCAGTATATTAACTTATTCACACAATTAATGATTTTCGGTTTATGACCTGTATCTTTTAGGCATTAGTTTAGTCATGCAATGTTAACCCCTAATTTCCCCTTACAATTCATTATATAATAATAAAAACTTTAGAACGGAACATATTATTCAACGGTATTACATTCTTTATAGTGAACAGATATAAAAAGTTTAAAAAACTAATCTAAAAACGAAAATAATTATTTCCACAAAGCCCAAATGTTGACGCAGTGAATAAAATAATTTTTAAAACGCATGTAGAAAATAAATGGTGACCTTCATTCTACATGACAATTAAAGGAATAAAATTTATGACTTAGATATTACTAACCATACTAATATTATAAATGCGAAAGTAACTCTGTCTGTCTGTCCGTTACGTCTTCACGCTTAAGCCGCAGTACCGATTAAGATAAAATTTGGCATGGAGAAGGTTTGAGTCTTGGGAAAGGACATAGGCTACTTGAAAACGTCAAGTGTGATTCGATTTTTTTTCTATAATTGAAATTAAATTCTACACCGATTAACCGAATTTAGGGAGGGCAAAAGCTAATGTTATTTATAGCATTTGGTATCTCAATAATCCCTTTTAAAATTAATTGTATAATAGAAAGGTCTAAGTTCACGAAAGTTAACTTAAGTAAATTGTTGGAAGCAAAATAGTATAAGTGTTTGCAGTTAATTAAGAAGCAAGCAGCTGCAATTCAAAGGCGAAACCCACACCAGCGGGTGGGAAGTTAGTACTATACGAGGCACAGGGACTCTGGTGCAGAGTCGGGTAGTTTCAACGTGTTATTAAATATATACAACGTTTCCTTCGGTGCTAACGCACACTATTGACTCGGTAACTAACTGTTTTGTTGGAGAGAACGTATCATAAAAATATCAGTACGAAAAAATTAAATCGTATTCAAATTTCCACTAAAATATAAGAAAAATACGAGTTAGCCAAGCAGATACCAACACAAATGGCCTAAATGTACTACCTTAATAATCCAAAATATTTAAAGGACATTCATCCGTGGTAAAATGATCATATCTTCTGAGTGCGGTTTGATAAACTTCCTCCCGTGAACGCTTAGGTTTTAAAATGGGCTCCCTCCCAAAGTTTTCTCTAAGGACTACTGTATAGGGTTCTTTAAGAAGGAAGTTATTAGATTTTTGAAGGAAGGAAGACGCGCGATTGATGCCCCAGGTGTTGCAAGCGTCTATAGGCTGCATTATAACATCAAATTGTCCTGATATACGAAAATATGGTCTATTTCTATTTAAATCAAATATAAATGAACTATTTATACCTACTAAGCTGCACATCAATTACTCGTCTGCACATGAAGATATCATATTTTTTATTCCGAGTCTGAATTAGCAAGGATAAATTATTTCATATAAACAAAATTACCAGAATCAGTTAAAATCCGGAGTTACACAAACCAAAACTCTTGATTCTGATACTGACCATTTAGATAGCCGGAGAAGGATATAATGCGGTCAACCGCCACCTGCAAAATATCGGTTGTATGCGTGAGACCTTACTTTGAATTCCTAGTAAACTCATGCCATAAGTCCCACAAAAAGCAATACTCCTACTGCCTACCTAGGTAAATGTAGCTTACTAGAAGATTTTTATGACTAGTTTTAAAATCCCACTACAGGGACTTAGCATCTTTTTAACACATCGGTACTAATAGGTAGTGGTCATCGATAGGTAGTTGATATATTAATTTTTGCATAATTGAACAGTGTAAATATTAATTATCATCATTTCTGCACCTACTAGTTGTGAAACTTAGGATTTGTTTACTTCTTGACGTATAATATATTGTAATACAGGTACAGTATGGCAGACAGAACTACCAGAGCGCAAGTCCAGTATATAAACTTATTCACACAATTAATGATTTTCGGTTTATGACCTGTATATTTTAGGCATTAGTTTAGTCATGCAATGTTTTCCCCTAATTTCCCTCACAATTCCCTGACTTTTCCGGTTTCAAGAAAGTGGCCACCAATCTGTACTTATATATAATAAACTAGCTAAGCTAAATTTGGTATTGGGCGTGGGACTCTTACGGCAACTTCTTGATTATACTAAAGCAGTTTGCTATAGCCCACGGGAACTTTTGAATGCTGGGATCAAAAGTAGCTTTACTTCTTATCCGTGTCTGGATCCGTGTGTGGATGCTGCATTGCGGCAGGATTGAGTAACAGACGCTATAGTTATTCCCGCGGGAAATTTTAAATTTTCCCGGATAAAAAATAGACTATGTCCTTCCACGGGACCAAACAATCTTAATACACATTTTCATCTAAATAAATTCAGCGGTTTCCGATCCATCCTCAGGGTGAAGCGTGATTGCATAACGAACAATCAAACATCCAGACTTTTGCATTTATTATATTGATGGGATAGCTGGTAATAAATGAATTTTGCTAGCGGTTCCACCTGCCCTAAATTTGGTTATCGGCGTGGAACTCCCGAATTATACTAATAAAGTTTGCCATAGCAAGCTTTAGTTCGTAGGTATAAGCTTGGTTATGGTTATTTACGCGGAAACTTTTAAAATTTTCGGTATAAAAACTATCCTTTGTCCTTTCCCAGGACTCAAACTATCTCCATACCATATTTCATCTAAATCGGTTTAGCGGTTTGAGCGTTGATAGGTAACAGACAGACAGAGGGATGGTCATAAAGTACAAATAATTAGAGTGCTTTTACACTTAATTCCACTATAATTCCCTGTCTATGTTTTTTTCAAAAATAGGAAAATTTATCCTAGCCATAAAAATTCATGGATCCACCACAAACGAAACTGCGGGTAACAGAAAACTGGTTATTCATGAAGATCATTTATTTTTATATGTTATAGTTATTAATAGAATATAATATAATATAATATAATATAATATAATATAATATAATATAATATAATATAATATAATATAATATAATATAATATAATATAATATAATATAATATAATATAATATAATATAATATAATATAATATAATATAATATAATATAATATAATATAATATAATATAATATAATATAATATAATATAATATAATATAATATAATATAATATAATATAATATAATATAATATAATATAATATAATATAATATAATATAATATAATATAATATAATATAATATAATATAATATAATATAATATAATATAATATAGTTTATTACACATCATTGTTGTCGCGGCTCCATCTACCGAAGCAACGCGAAATGAAATGATTCACTCATTCAGTCGTGCATTCTACCATTCATTCATTCTTACATTCAATCCTTGTCACTTTATATTAAATCTGTTGCATCGTAATTACGTTGAACTTTTATTTCCAAAATATAGAATCAGCGGTCCACAATCATCTCATCAGTTAAAGCAGGCTGCTATAAGCAGCCGCGACAATTGTAATCAAAAAAATCGTTTCTATCAGGATCTAAAGCACTATCACGGCTATGCTTTAGTAAAGTGGTAAACTAATAGCACTTAGGACTTTGGAGATTTGTTTGCCAAAACTTAAAAAAAAAGTGATGGTTTTTTTTTTTCGAATAAAAGCTCATTATCCGTGTTTTCACCTTTTTAGGGTCTAAACTTTATAACGAAGAACACAGAAATGAAATTTTAGTCGGATTTGCCTAGCGGACCCGATTATGACCCTTTAATCTGCTGAGAGAAAACCTTTGCAAAATTAAACACAGCCTTTAATTAAAATCAAATGAATAATTAAGTCTCTTCTACCCTTTACACGTGAACAGAGACCCTTTTTATATTAAAATTGCTTCTCTAGCTGAAACTAGGCCGAATAAATATAGATAAGTAATGTAAAAATATATATATACTTTATATTAAAAATAAAAACTATCGGCTAAAAATATATATCTGTTTCGATAATTAAAAAAAAAACTCTGAAATAGTAACCCTGTGCTCTAATGCTTACCTATTTTTTTTTCTTATTTGTCTTATTTAGTAAATTTAAATTCAAAACATTATTATTTAGGCTCAAATAAGAAAGAACACTAGCTGGGTAATATAATTCAACCTCTTTGTTTTTATCTAATTAGGCATTTTTTTAAGCCTATTTGTACTTCTTAGTTTAAAATATATAAACAAGTAATAAAATAAGACAAAAAAAAAATAGATTATATTGCTTCATATAGAAAATTGTTTATAAGTCATCTTTGGCTTAAACCATTAATTATTTACACATAATATCATCTTTTTATTGTCTGCATAGGTATATTAAATTTAAAGCTATGTGGAAGTTACCTTATATTGTTTTGCTGAATATAAAACGATAGGATACCGCAGACTTCCCAACAATTTCATTAAAGTAGAATCGGCATTCCTAGTGACTCCAGCGATCGGAATGTTAATATCTGACTACCTACTTACATAATGGGGAATCATACAAAGAATATTGTGCAGACGAAATCTGTGTCTGACGCTCTTAAATTGTAAAAAACTAAAACCAGTCTACTGAAAAATTATGCTCTAAAGAGTATAAAATAAGAAATTATTCTCAACTTAAATTGTTATGTACAAACTATTCAGTTTTTATCGTCTTTTACATAAACAACTTACGCGTATAATATAATATAATAGTGATGTTAGTAGTAAGAGGGTAGCTACTTTGCCCAAAACCTTATGATCGCTTACTACTGTCAGAATGTATAGGTATTGTTTTTTAAGCGGTCAGCGCATTGGTGACCCATTTAAACTCTAATCACTCCCTTCCTAAAGAACCCCATACTATTTTAATTAAAAAGGCTATCTACCGTCACATATATGTCTAACTACTTACCGGAACTACTGAAGGCCGGAAACGGCTCAAATACGCCAACTTTGAGTCTAGTTTCATGTTCGTGCCGTTTGGGGTCGAAACCCTGGGGCCGGGGTACCAGAAGTAAAGCAGCTTGTTCGTGACCTCTGTAAAATTCCCCCGTGCATAAATAAAGAGAGGAAAGACTTTATTGTTTTTATAGGTATAATTTGATAGTAAAATAGATAAATATAAAAATCCTAAATACTATTCTTTATAACTTAGCTATAGAGAATGGACGTCTCGCCATTGTAAAGCCGGAGTAAGTTCGTAAGTTCCCGCTTGTCGTTCATGCTCACACCACACTGAATTCGCTTATCCGCTCCTGGAATTCGAAAATAAAAGTGTGTATATATTGGATTCATAATAATTAATAATATAGATTTTTGAATCTTAGTTTTATTAAAAAAAATAAAAAAAAAATATGAAATTATAAATCAACAAATAAAATTATAAATATCAAGCATTTTTAATTATTTGGACCCTTTATCCTTATCTCCAAACAGATATAATTAATTCTGCTTTTTTGTAATTACCAAATTAATTATGATAATTTGACCAATCATATCTGTTGCCCTCTCCTCGAGATTTTTAAATAGAAAAACCGCAATCTATTCAAGATCTCTACACATAAAGGCTATCCAGTGACTCTGTTTACTACGTAACAGAAAAATAAAACACTCGTAAATATAAAAAAAAAAGCAAAAAATATAAATTGAGTGTTTGGGGTAAACTAATTTTTAACTATTAGCGAGTTATGATGGGCCAATTAACGGCCATAATCAAAGAAAAAGGACGCTGAAAGAAAATTTGATTAATACACATTGAAATAAATTAACATTAAAGTACATAAATGATTGAAACAGTAAGCTAAATTAATTGAACTTTTCTCATAAGAAAACAAAATAGCCTAAATCAATTTTCCAGTGAGTTTGTGTTTAATCCTCGTATTTTAGAACTTCACTGAAATTGGTCATTACTTAAGTACAATAAAAGACCTAATTATTTAATCAATGTAATTAAAATAAATAATCCCTTACGATATATTTATATGATAGAATAGGATTAAAGTAATGCCAGTGACAAGTTCAAATAGTAATTAATTATACTCAGCTTTTATGAATTTCAGCATTATAGTCCTGAAGTATCTCCCACAGCCCCATAGGTACATGACGTCTGCATCCCTTTGTCGATTCTCGTTGAACATTTACAGACAGCAACTCAAACAACAGATTTTACAAAATAATTAATAAATGGAAACACTAATATATGATAATATTCATGGCTGAAAAGAAAATCTAATTATCAGAACATATTCTCTATCATTCAAAATCTCTGTAATTATGTGTGATTGACAACGTATGTGTATAAAATCTTGTATAATGATAATTGTATGTGTAGAATTGTTGTAGTAAAATATATTAAATATAATATATTTACTTAAACCTGGAACTTTAAACAAATATAAGATAAGAGAAAACCAGAGATACAATCTTCCTCCTGAAAATTAAGAAAATCTAAGCAACCTAATATAACACGATTCCTGAAATCGTTAATATAAGTTTCGAACCATCCAACCAGATTTTCAGATTATCTCGCAGGTATCACACTGAGACTCAGACATAGATTGTTCAATCTCCCCCTAAAATAATACCTATTACACAATCATACTTCTCTCCTAAAGTCTGCAGACATCCTCGGCCTCTAAGTCATACTAGACTCCTAAGACATAGAATATCTTAATATCGACATTGAAAAGCAAATTTCAAACATTTTTTGTATTTACCTAGTCTAACGTCTGCTCGCGACGAACATTTCCAATTCCATAGCCACGTAGGAAACAATTATATGACGCCTAGCATAAACTGGATTCCGACACGTTGACCAGGTCAAAGGCTTCCTCCAAGAGTCTCCCAGAACCGGCATACATCATTTCCCGAAGCTATAAACTCGAAAATGAACGCTGAGCTAGTTAGGTGATGAAGCTATGTTGTGAAGTAATTTCTAATATGCTCCTGACATTAGAAATAGTCCCCCTCCTGCTCCGCCTAGTTCCCTTGGGACGCCGACAGATACGAGGGGGAGTTTGAGTTCCTAAATGCATGTAATCAAAAGAAAAATATTTTTTTAAAAGTTAAACTGAGATATTAAAATCTCCCCTCAACTCTAGAAGTAATTAGTTGTGAAAATAAACTTGTATTCAAGAGAATTGTAATCACTCATTGTTAAAATTATTTAATTTGATGTGTTTATAAGGTGGTATTAATTATACAGATTGCTTAATTATACAGATGGATAGAGTATCCATTACTTCATGAAATTCAGTGATTTGACTAAATTTAAAAGTCACGACTTTGAAGAATAGTTAGGTATAAAAATACCTATAGATTTTATAGTCTCTCGGCGATAATGTATTTACTAATAAACACATTTTTATATAGTTGTTGAGCTCCAACCATCAAGATTTTACTTGTTAAAGTGCACAATTGTAAAGTTAAATTTTAAATTAATTACATTAAATGCTAGATTAAAAGTAAATTGAAATATTACTTGTAACTCTTTGGCCGACTCCTTTGAATTTTTAAACTATCACGTCCAAACGTCAACGCTGTTCCTGGGTGACTGTCCCACAACTGCCCTCTATTGCTGCCACAGGATGACTCTCTCAACTTCGTTTTCGAGGTTCGCTTCTTGGAATTTCCGTTCACACGGTTCAAAAGTTCTCGCATTTTAATAGTGAAAATTAAATTATGCTCTATTTATTATAGTAATAAAGATACAGTTTGAGTATGTGACCTTTTCATAGTTCAAGTCACCAAACTTAGTTGAAATATTTAAAGATTAAATATTTTTAACAAGTTTTTTTTTTTAACTTGTTAAAAGATTCCTGTCATCGTAGACGAAATTAACTGTGTAAGCACAACACAGATGTAAGGACCTATTCACTTAAGAAAATAACTCAAGTGTCTTAAGTATTGCGCATAAATTCAGTTCACCATATTTACTTTCATGTCTATTTTCAAAGTAACATAAAACGATATGTTACACCTCTCCGCACGTCTATTCGAGACGTCGGGTGACCAGAGGGCTGGCAGCTTCCTATGCGAATCAGTTTGGCGATCCAAAGAGGTAATGCTGCCACCATTCTGGGCACTGTTATGCCACATGCTTTTTTAGAAGACATTTTTTTTTATAATAAGGTTATAGTTTTAGTTTTAAGTTCTATAGTTTATGTTTACCTTAACACTTTTAATACAAATTAAAACTACTTATGTTACAACTAAAAAATTTGAAGATAAAAAATATTAACAGAAAGATTATTAAAAACCTGCCATCAAGAAAAAGGTTCCATGTGCGTAAGGTTAAATTTTTACTTTTTAGTGAGTTTTTAAAGGGAGTGTAATTTTTTTCTTAAAATATTTCTTGGCATATACAGGAGCTCATGCTATAATCACTACAAGTGTGTAAGACAATGAAGAAATTTTTTTTTTTTTAAGTAATAACACACATTCTGTGAAAATTTCAGCCATTTACCTGTTACGATTGACAGGACCCCTGTGAGGGTCGAACAGATAAACAGACAGCGTTATCTTAGTATCTTAAACCCCGTTTGATTGCCCCATTTAAAAGGGGTTTGTAGGTTTCCCCTAACACGAAAGGTGGAGATGTTTTTTTTCTCGATTATGTGTCGGTATGTGGGGTGTCGTTCTAAAATATTGCGGGTGCATAAAAAGCCATTTTTTACCATTGGCACTCGAAGAAGGGCACCTTATTAATCGATAACAGAGAATAAAACTCACTTTTAGTCACTGAGTGAATAAAAACATTTTGAATTTGGAACAATTGTTAAATTGTGTTATTGTTATTGTGGTTGTTTAATGTCATTGTTCTCTTATCACCCGGTAATAATTACCGAATATATACCAAAATGTGATAATAGTATTTTTTATTTTCTCGCATCCAATGGTAAAAATTAGAGTGTACAACAAGTGAAATAAAACAATCTTGGTCCTTCGTAACCCTCGCTCCGCTCAGGATTCTACTCTAGCATCCTTCGCTGCTTGGGATCCAGCTTTGTCCCTCGAATTAAATTTCCCTTTTTTTTTAACTTGTTGTATAATCTATTCCACGACTGCTCTGCTCGGAAAGATATACATGATATCTAAAAATACAGTTGAAAGTACGTCTTTGCGAAGATGTTGTATTACTGACCGGCTAGGCTGGAAGAAAATGAAACTTTCTAATATATACGACAGAATGGACAATCTATAAAACGTGTTTAATTTTGAACAGCACCATAACAACGGGTTTCCAAAAAATGTTACTGGCCACTTGCATTTTATTTTTCATTTTAAATAGTTTTTTATGTTTAAGCTAGTGCAAAGTGTGGTAAAATTTCTTTCAAAAATTGTAATAATTTTAATTAAATTTTAATTAAACTTCTTATATGTCACATTTCAATTTATTATCTTTTATTTTCCTCGTAGGCGTAGTATAAAGCACTATGTATCACTCGGGGTAAAATACGATTCCTACCTCGTGTGTATCTCGTATAGTGTGTAACTACACCCTCGTAAGTAATCAGTCACTTCCATTCCTCGGTGAACAATGTACTATTTCGACTCAGAAATCCGTTTACGAAATATTAAGCTTAAAAATGCTAGGTTTGTTAAGAGTCAAGTGTATGCCAGCTTAATATTAATTTTTAAAATGCTAGTTTTTCTTAGAGTCAAGTGTATGCCAGCTTAATAGTTAACTTTAGAATGTTAGTTTCTGTGAGAGTCAAATGTGTGCTAGCTTAATATTAAGCTTTAAAATGCTAGTTTTTGTTAAAGACAAGTGTATGCCAGTAATTGTTTTTGGATGAGTGTAAAAATCCATGTCAGTAGTGAAAACTATAACAGTAAGTATGCTTTACAGTGGTCGAGTAATAGTCGATCAACTCATAAAATGTACTTGGAGATGTAAAAATTTTGTAACAATTCCATTAAAAAATACTTACATAAAGTTTTAGTTATGTAAAACAAGTAGTAAGTATAAGTTTATGAGCCATGTAAAATTAAATAAAAATAAAATCATTACATCCCTCATAGTATTACGTTCTAATAGCGCATTGAAGTTGGCATCGCTAGGCGGTACGGAGTTTGAATAAAATCGGTCTACTAGTTTTTCTCATTCTACGGAATCCTAATTCATTATGTGTACACGCACTTTGTTGAATAATATCAACACCTTTTTAATAATACAAAAGTTATTAAGACCATTATTCACTTTCATCAATGTCACTTTTGTGGTGTTGTATTAATACAAATACAACTATTTGGGCCAAATTTTCCTCAAACAATAGCTGATCCCGAAAGCTCCCTGTAAGTCTTGGCACAATAATGTCAAGAGTTATGGGCGTAGGAACAATAATTGTCGCGCCGACTTTTTCCAAATTCTTGTTAAACGTTCTATTAACTAGAAATCTTTTTTAAAACCATTTGTATCAAAAACTAGAATCCTGTATAACTTTTGAACTATAAAATTTTATAGAAAACTGGCACACTGTTGACCTAGATATTTATTACTCGAACATGTCTTCAAAATTTCGTGGTGTTTGATCAGCAATTATCAAAAATATGTGAGACATTCGTTTGTATAAAGCACGCTGCGAGGCGCCGCGAAGTGTATCCTCTTAAGACTTAAGACGAAGATTATTAGAATTGCACAACATTCATAAAAGTATTAAGGTCTATGTGGACTTCTGAACAGATGTGCCAAATTATATAATAAAAAAATACACAACCTCAAAAAACCCACTAAGAAGGAGAAAATAAACCTAACGCTAAAAAATTCTGACAGACATTTTTGTGCCCTTTCCGTTGTTGCCGTTCAGAGAACGGAAAATTGCGGGAAAGTCTAGCTCGTCTTAACTTGTTTCTGGACGAGTCGGAGTTTTTGCGAGTGGGTGGCTTCGTAACTCAGAATTGCCCTATGGGGCTCGGCATCCTCTCTTGTTGCCCAAGAGCGGTCATTTTATTGAGTTACTGATCAGGGACCGACATGTTAGGAACTGTCATGCCGGTCTCAACGCATTGCTGGCTTGTCTGCAGCGTGAATTTTGGATTTTGTCCGCCAGACGACAAGCTCGGAGCGTCATCTTTAAAATGTATCCCTTGTTATAGGTTAAAGGGAACCTTGACCCAGCCACAAATGGGTGACTTGCCGTCCGATCGTGTCCGGCCCGCTTGACCTTTCACTTAGGTTGGGTTGGATTTTGCGGGTCCGTTTTTGGTGACGACTTCAGGTTTTCGCAATGCCAGACAGGTTAAGGCCTATTCATGCGTCTTCGTCTGTTTGTTTTCCAAGGCTGTGCATCTGGAGCTCGTTTTGGCCTTGTCTACGGAAGCCTTTGTCGCATGTCTGTCGCGGTCTCGGACTGTGGCACAAACTTTAAGGGTGCAGATCGCTATCTAAGGAAGTCCTTCAGTTTTTGTCGGACAATCACACATATATTGACTCGGAGTTGTCCAAACGGGGCGTGACTTGGATTTTTGATCCTCCTGGCTATCCTTCGTGGGGCGGTATTTTCGAAGCAGCTGTCAAGGTCGCCAAAACTCGCCTCCGTCGTGTGATTGGTAAAACGGTCCACACGTTTGAGGAATTACAAACGGTATTTTGCAATCCTAATGACCTGGAAGCGCTAACTCCAGGCCATTTCTTGATCAGTAGTCCTTTAACCTCCTTACCTGAATACCCCTTCATCGATGTGTCAGTTAATAGGTTATCGCGATTTCAGTTGCTTCAACAAATTTCGCAATTGTTTCGAATATTTACATTTGTTACAGCAACGGGTTCGGTTGACGGATAAAACCAACCCCCCGTGCGTCGGAGACCTTGTCCTCTTAAAGGACTCAAATTTACCGCCCTTGCAATGGCGTTTAGATCGCATCATGCAATTATTGCCCGGTTCGAACGGTATCCCACGGCTCACAGAGGTCTTGGTAGGGGACTCAGTACTAAAGCGTGCTTTCCCGATTTCCAGTTGATTGATGGCTCTGGCTCGGTTTAACCTCATCCAGACACGGTCTGGCTGGGGCGGGGGTTTGTTTAGGAAAGAATGAACCATCTAGTTGGTATTCGGATCAGTCGACCTAGTTCATTCTTTGCATATTCTGTGCGCGTCCGCGCCAGTCACTCATATAATGTTTGGTTGAAAGGTCGCGGCTGTTGTTTTTCTATATAATTTAATATTTTATAGTTATAGTGAACCAGAGCAACACAATACAGACATTCACATACACACTACATACAATCGTACACTAAAAACGTTATTATAAAAAACATAAAACGCCAAAAAGGGGTGACTTACCTTTGTAATTTTAACTTGTGACCTAATTAGTTAAAACCTACGTTGGCCCAGTTTATACAATCCATTAAGTATTGAGTTACTTACCTGTACCTTGTTAGAAAACTTAATAAGTACAATGTACATGCTTATGATTTTAAGTTGGAAGATATGACTTAACTAATTTAAATAAAATTAAAATATTTCCCTCGTTTAGGGTTGTTTCTTTTCCTACTTCTTTTTCAAATGTGTTTAAGCACTTCTATTCACTTTACTTAGGAATATCAACAGCATTCTGTTTTTATAAATAATTTTCTCATTTCTTTACAATGTAGTTAGTGGTCGATTTATTCTGATGGCTGTACAATATTGCTTATAAAATTTCAATCCATATCAATATTGTACGACGAATAATAACCACATACCAGCCAAATAATTCGAGTACATGTAGGTAGCTAATTATGGTAAAATACTTTTTAATCGTTGCAAATTAATAATAATTGCAAGTGTTATTGAAGGAGTAAAATCACTGTATTTTACACTACATATGAAAATAATAAGTTTTTTCTTTACACTATGTTCAGTAGAAATTGCAGGTATAAAACTTCTTGTGACTTCAACGTATAGCATTTACAAAAATTTTGAAACTAACTTGACCTTACTTAACAATAATAGTCCGATCGAAATCCGTTTATTTTCAAAAGAAAAACATAATTAAAACCTGGAGTTTTATGATTTTAAAAGGTAAACCGGTCCATTGGGAATTAAAACCCGTAAAATGCCCTCGATGCCCAGCTACCCCCGAGAAATAGTGGGGCCAAAAAGGGTTTATTTTTCAATTTATGGCTTACTTTGACGTCCTATTGAAAACTGACCTCTACAAAATAAAAATCTACAACTTTTGTAGAAGACACTTTTACCATATCGTCATTTACAAATAACCGTTTTTTAAATTTTTTCTTGATTTTTAATTTTTAGGTTCGCAAAAAGTTTCTGATTTTCATGAAAATAGAAAAAGTAATCTTCGAAATACATATAATTACAAAAAAAAAACCGTTTCTAAGAAATTAATGTTTTATGTTCTCCTGAGAAAACCAAAAATCCCCAACTTCAAGTGGCTGTTAACATTAAAAAAATTGTCGTTTAATATTCTGGTAGGGCTTATATTTTTGTCTGAAACTCTTCTTTTTGAAATAAAAAAAACATTTTATGGTCGCCCTGCAACACCACACTTAAAAGTATAAAAAATTGGAAAATTACACCTACAATTATTGTAGCAGTCAATATTCAATCAGTATAAGCCAGAAATTGAAAAACAACTCTTTTCACCCGGTAGTTTGGAGGTAGCTAAGCATCGGAGGTATTTTTCAGGTTTTTATTCCTAATGTACCTGTTAACCTTTTAAAATCATAAAACTTCAGGTTTTACTTTTTGTTTCCAAACCGGATTCCGAAAGGACTGTTAATTAGCTAGTCTATATCGAGTACTTTAAAAGATCCATCATCAATGTCGTACTCTCCTTTACTTTTCTTTGACGATTTCCAGAAGTTATCATCTGTTAAAATGTCTGAAAAGAATGAAATTAAAGTTATTTATATCCATTGTTCAAGGTTCTGTATATAGTCAAACAAGGGGCTATAGTTTCGCCATGTCCGTCCGTCTGTCCGTGTGCCACAGTCATAATTACATTTGAAATTAGGTACCTACTTTTAAAATAAGACAAACAAAAAAAAATTTGTTAATGGTCTTGTACACGTAAAGTTAGGTTAAAAATGTTTATTTTACCCCATCTATACAAATATAATAAAAGCGGAAGAGTTTGTTGGTTTTTTATTCGAACGCGCTAATCTCTGGAACTGCCAGTCGACTCCGAAAACTTCTTTTGTGCAATAGTAGAGAGGATTCGTTGGTTCTGGCGCACTACCCCCCAACCTCAACCTCTCGCCTAAAAAAAAGTCACTAACTTTTTTTCTGCTTTGTACGACTCGCGCTTGACCACTCTCAAAACATCGTTGGTTCTAGCGCACTACCCTCCAACCCCAACCCCAACCCCTCGCCTAAAAACTTTCTGCCCCCGCACGTCTCGCGCTTGACCACTCTCAAAACATCGTTGGTTCTGGCTCACTACCCTCCAACCCCAACCCCTCGCCTAAAAACTTTTCTGCCCCCCGCACGACTCGCGCTTGACCACTCTCAAAACATCGTTGGTTCTGGCTCACTACCCTCCAACCCCAACCCCTCGCCTAAAAACTTTCTCAAAACCACCCCCTGTGTCTGGGATACGTCGACTCACGCTTGACCAGAACTACCACGTGACATCACTGTGGGTTCTGTGTAGTTTTGTTAAGTAGTTATATCATTATCGTAATGGGTCCATCGTATTTTTTCCGTTTATTAGTTATTCTCATTAGTCGTTCGTTACGCGGTTGCAAAAGGACGTGTTTTGTTCCTAAGCAGAAATATTAAATATTAGATAACTATATTGTTTTACTCTTCATTGTAAAATAAACCTTGTTCAAACAAACTACGATACTTATTGCATAACCGGGGGTTGTAACACTACATTCGTAAACAAGAACTGGTGTCGCACGGTATATGTAAAATAGTCAGATATGTTTCGTTCTCCTCAAGACGAGGGCAAGTCATCATCCCTCTCGGATTTAACAAATACAGAACGATATACAGAACAAAATTCTATCCTTGGGCGTAAAAAAAAGCAGTCATGGGATAGAGAAGAAGGGTCATCCTTTAGATCAGAGATACTGGAAGTAATCAGAGAACTTAAACAATGTCAAGAAAGTAAATTTGATAAACTAACAGAAATCGTTGTAGAACTTAAAAAACAAAATGAAGAAATTTTGGCATTAAATAACAAATTAGAGATAAAAATGGAAAATATTACAAAAGAATACGATGAAATGAAAGTTACAGTTTCAAAAATAACAAAGGAATATCAGACAGCAATAATTAAAATAAATAGCTTAGAGGAAGAAGTTGAAGAGCTGTTAAGAAATCAGGTGGCAACCACAATTGAAGTAAAAAATATTCCCACAAACAATAACGAAGATATTACAGAGATTGTAGGTGCACTACACTCATTACTGGACCTCAAAATTAATTCAAATGATATTCGTCAAGCATTCAGAATGAAAAACAAAAACAATTCAATTATAATAGAGTATCAAACACAAACTTTGAGAAAAAATGTAATGATAGCAGCAAAAAAAGCCATCAAATCGAATAGATTAAATACTACAACTATGGGCTTTAAAGAACAAATGAATCCTATTTATATTAACGAAAAACTTACATCTAAAATGCGAAAGCTGCACTATTTAGCTAGAGATCTCGTAAAAAAATACGGCTATAAATTCTGTTGGATATCAAACGGAAGAGTTCTAGTCAGAAAAACCGAAGACAGTCCTGCAATAATTATTAAATCTAAAGAACAAATTGAGGAATTACACACGGAAAACCCTGTAGAAAAGCTATGACTATGCTTAAGAAATACTTTTCCTCAATCAGATATAAAAATCCTATTAGGTAATGTAATTATTATATCTATTCTTAACTGTTCTGCTAGCTTCTTATTTATGATAATATTTTTTGTTTACTTAATACTCTTAATTCTAAGTTATAATGGTAAATACTCTAACAATAACACACATACTTACATACACATAACCTCACTAGCTATACACTCAATAACAATAAAACAATTATGGACATATTGCATCGAGCTTGTACAAAAATTTACCTTAACTGCTGTGAAAAAAACTTTATATAATATTATATTACACAGGTGGTACAATGGCAGACTTAGATAATGTATACTCTGACATTGACAAAACTGTCAATGCCGGCACAGCAGTTGTGGAGGACGTACCCGAACGATGCAAAAATCATACTTACAAAACTGAAAATACATTTAATATCATAGTTCAAAATATTCGCAGCATAAACCACAATTTTGATGACTTTAATATACTGATAGACAGACTAGGTATCAATGAAGACTTGATTATTCTCACAGAATGTTGGCTCTCTAAAACGAACAATATACCCAATATGCAAGGTTTCAATACGCATGCAACAACAAGACGTATTAATCAAAATGACGGGATTGTAATTTACATTAAAAAACAATATCAATTCGAAGTTTTTGAACCTGCTTATGCTAATGAAATGAACTGTCTAATACTTACATATAAAAAAGATATTGCGGTTGTATGTTTATACAGACCGCCATCCTTTCCAAACATCGATGTTTTTTTAAATTCACTGAACTTTATTCTTATTCAATTAAAAGACTATAAAAAAATAATTTTGACTGGAGATATAAACATAAACACAATAAATGAAATGAGTGACAACCGATCAACAAACTACATTAATCTGCTTGCATCATTTGGGCTACTACCATCACATAACTTACCAACAAGAGGAGATAGTTGCTTAGACCACTGCTTTATAAAAACAAAAAATCTGACAAAAACTGTTGTTTGTACCACTACAATCACCGACCATTACTCTTTAATCTTATCGATTCATAACGGACCACCAAAAAACATAAAAAAAATACCCCAAATAAAAAAAGTGGATTACAGTGCTGTTATAAATGAGCTGTCAGCAATCGACTGGGAAGATTGTCTTCAAAAGCCACATCCTAATGAAGCCACAGATGAGTTTATCTCCATGATCTTGAGATGTATCCAAAAGTTTACTACGTACGTTACCATACCTAGAATTAAACGAAATCTAAAACCATGGATAACAGAAGGATTAATTAGATGCATACGAAATCGCGACAGACTAAACAAAAAAAGAAAGAAAGATCCGGAAAACACAATACTGAACATTACCTACTTAAGATATAGAAACACCTGTAATAAACTGTTAAGAAATCTTAAGAATGACTATTTTAAAACTAAATTACAAAAAAATAAAAACAACTTAAAGAAACAGTGGGAAAGTATTAAACAAATTTGTTATTTAAAAAGTGATAAAATACCAAATACTGAACTACTAAACCTACAGCCTAGCCCAGTGGAATCCCTAAATCACATAAATCTATATTTTACAAATGTAGGAACTAAATTAGCCAATGACATACTGTTGAATAGCAAGGAAAATGACAGAAACACGTACAGGAAAAGATTATTTAATAACCGTTGCATGAATTCTTTTGTATTACTACCGACCGATAAAGATGAAATCAAGCTTATAATAAGATCGCTTAAAAATAATGAGTCAAGTGGATGGGACGGCATTCCAACAAAATTATTTAAGCTTGGTATAGATATTTTATCTGCACCTATAGCTACTCTCTGCAACAGATGTTTTGAGCATGGAATCTTTCCTAACTCGTTAAAAAGGTCTATAATTATCCCAGTATACAAAGCAGGAAGCAGAGACAGTGTCGAAAACTACAGGCCAATATCACTTCTACCCACCCTCTCAAAAATCTTTGAAAAAATAATAAAAAACCAACTAGTACATTATCTAGAAGCAAACAATCTGCTATCGACTAATCAATATGGATTCAGAAAATTTATATCAACAAATGATGCACTAGAAAATCTTTGTACAACAATCACCAATACTTTAGATAACAATAAAAAAAGTCTTGGCATATTTCTGGACCTAGCTAAAGCGTTCGACACTGTCTCTATACCACTGCTTTTAGACAAACTTGATGTCTACGGTATACGTGGAACTCAACACAAACTCCTAAGAGACTATCTAACAAATAGAAAACAAGTAGTTAGAATAGGAGATTATTTAAGCGAAGAAAAATCTATTGAATTTGGTGTGCCACAGGGAAGTATTCTAGGGCCGACACTGTTTTTAATGTATATAAATGATTTGTGTCAAATATCTTTTCAAGGCGGACATGTAATAACATTTGCAGATGACACGGTTCTTTTGTTCAAGGGAAACACTTGGGAAGACGTTAGTTCAGTTGCTAGTAAGGGCTTCGATAAAGTTAACATATGGCTAAAAAATAACCTCCTAACCCTAAATACTAAGAAAACTAAGTTCATTACATTTAGCATAAGACCGTATTCGCAGCCTACACAGAGTACTATAAACATTAAAGCTCATGTATGTCCTGAACGCAATGAAAACTGTAACTGTCCACTTATAACACATACTTCTTCACTCAAATATCTTGGCATAATAATAGATAAAAACCTAAGCTGGAAAGAACATACGCTGCTACTGTCGAACCGAATCAGGAAGTTAATATATATATATTTAAAACCCTTAGACACGTTTGTGACAGAAAACAACTAATATCAACATATTATGCACTATGCCAATCACTACTGAGTTACTGTGTAAGTTCTTGGGGTGGATGCAACAAATCGAACCTCATTTCATTAGAAAGAACACAAAGAGCTGTTCTAAAGGTTATGTTTTTTAAGCATTACAGATTCTCAACTACACATATCTATAAAACTGCAGAAGTTCTAACTGTCAGACAACTGTTTTTACTATCCATCATTCTCGATCAGCATAAGAAAGCCAGTAAAAAAGTAATAAAACGGAGAAAAGATAAAATATTCCAAATCCCTCAATGCAAAACTAAATTTGCACAAAAACATAAACAATTTATAGGACCCTATGTATATAACACATTATGTAAAAAACTGGTTGCCTGTAAAGTCGGTATACGGGCGAAAGTTTTACGTGACAATGATTTTATGTCTGTCTCTCTCGCTCTTAGGCGGGCGCGTGCCTCTCACTCGCTCTCATTGTGAGCGCATAACGTGAGCGGAGCGTAACGCAGTTTCTTGAAGTGTCACCCGGCAAACCAATTTATAAGACGTTGTCACGTCAAAAATACCATGTCTTAATGAAAAAAAATCCAATGCTTGTAAAAAACTAGTAACATGCTACCTGAAAAGTCTGAACTACAATGAAACAGAACTATTAATCAAACCTATTATATAATTAGATATCAGTATACAAATAAAACATACACACACACACCCTCACACACACACACACACACATACACACACACACCCTCAACACACACACACAAGTTATACCAACAGACATACTTAGCTCTGAGGCATAATACATTTATACCTAGATATATCTGTAAAAGTTCTATAAAAATAAATGCATCAGTGAAAGTGTATCTGTATATAGATGTAAGGTATAAAATTATAAGAAAGTACCTAGTGTAATATTTATAAGTTTTTTTTTTTTTTTAATTTAATAATTTTTACTTAATATCAAACTATTTACTCAATAACTAACCATTAACTTAATACTATAAATATAAAATAATATTATATAACTATATAATAGATAAAACAACTAACTAAAATAAACAGTTAAAAACTTATCTTAACATATTGAATATACTGTGTTATGATGTCTGACGAGGTCAGGAATTATAACCGGTTTGCATTGTCAACCTGCCTAAAGTCGACAATCACCACCGGTCGAAATACAATTTTATAATTAGTTCGACCGGAGGGGAACATCGAATCGCCATTAGCCACAAAAGGAATGTTTTCTTTTCTTTTTGATACTTACCCACTAGTAGATGTTAGATTATGTATTAAAATAACTACTTAGTATCTATATTGTGTAAGAATGTAAAGTTTTTTACTTCTAATTACTTACATTGTATCTTAGGCTAAGAAAGTGACTCAATAAACGTTATTATTATTATTATTATTTAATTACAATGTCGGGAGTGCGATAATGATGTTTGTGGTGACATTCCTAATACCTTTTTAATTATATTTGTACTTGTAAGATAAATCGTATATATATAGGATCCATAAACACTAGTCGATAGTATTCGAGTTACAATTTATCATCAAGTGATTGAATTCATCCTGTGTGATACTGAGGCTGGTTCTATTTACTTCAAAAAAAGCTATGGAGGTATGTGTTTTTTTGCTTTATAATTCTTTATCTATATTTATTATATATTACAGACTTATGAATAATGCAGTCTTTGGTAAAACTATGGAAAATGTTGAAAAACGTGTTAATGTGAAATTGTTAACCCACTGGGAAAACCGTGGGAAAATTCAAGGTGCACAAAGTTTAATTGCTCGCCCTGAGTTTCATAGTCTATCTATATTCTCCGAGTCTTTAATTGCTGTACAATTACAAAAGACTAAGGTATATTTCAATAAACCATTGTTTTAGGATTTTGTATATTAGAAATATCAAAAACATTGATGTATAACTTTCATTATAATTACATGAAAAGAAAATACAATAATAGTGTCAAGTTATTATACACTGATACGGATAGCTTAGTTTACCATGTATTTACAGATAATTTTTATAATGATATAAAATCTGACTTAGAATGCTTTTTTCGATACTTCAGACTATCCTAGTGATAATGTTTATGGTTTCCCACTTTTAAATAAAAAGAAACTTGGATATTTTAAGGATGAGAACAATGGTAAAGTATTTCGGGAGTTTGTAGGACTTCGATCAAAAATGTATTCAATGGACATTGAAAGTAAGGTTATTGCTAAAGCTAAAGGTGTAAATAAAAGTGTGACAAAAAAAATGAATTTGGAAAATTATAGGTTGTGTCTATTTTATAAAAATGTAAATGTTTCACAAATGTGTAGGATTCGAAGTGTGAAACATACTATTTTTACACAACAAATTAAAACTTGTCTATCCTGTAATGACACCAAGAGATATATTTTACCTAATTCAACAGATACATATGCTTGGGGTCATTTTAAGATTAACTTATAGTTTTGAAATAATAATAATATAGAGTATTAATTGTATCTGGTTTATGTGTGTTTAAAAAATGTAAGGTAATAACTATTAAGTAACCTAATGATTGTAATTTTTTTTTTATTATTAATTATATTGTTTTTAATATATAAGTGTTTGTTTTTATTGCTTTCCTCCATATGAATTTGAACATTTTCAAAGAGAACACACATTAAAAATAATTATGATTCATTTTTATCATCCCTTTACAGTAATTGTAGCTGGCCCTAGTGGATGTGGTAAATCAGTTTTTGTTAAAAATTTTGTGAAACATGCTAATGAGATTTGCAATCAACATTTTTCTAATATTATGTGGTGTTGGTGGTGAAATGCAACCGTTATACAACTTGAACAATGTTAATTATTACCAAGGTATTCCTGACCTCAGTATGTTTGATGGAGAACAACCACAACTAATAATAATCGATGACCTCATGCGAGAGTCTGATGGTCGTGTTGTCGACATATTCACAAAGGGTAGTCATCATAGAAACATTAGTGTTTTCTATATTACACAAAATATATTTCATCAAGGTAAAGGACAGAGAGATATTTCTTTAAACTCTAGTTATATAGTCTACTTTAAAAATCCACGAGATAAAACACAAATTCGTTACTTAGCACGTCAAGTCTCACCTGAAAACATCAAATTTTTGGAAGATGCCTACAAAGATGCTACTAGTGAACCTCATGGCTACCTAATGATAGATTTAAAACAGGACACAATTGATATGTGTCGATTTAAAACGAGAATATTTCCTTCTGACCAGAACTGCATTGTATATATACCTAAAAAAGGATTTAAATACAGCAAACATAATGAAATTCCAATCATTCATAAATAATGCATTCAAGAGTGACTACACATCAAGAACTTTTAAAATCGTTGCATGTATTGAAACCAAGACATAGAAAAGCTTTACTTAAATCTTGTAGTAAAGAAGAAATAAATTTTATTTGTGAGTGTATTTACAACGTATTACAGGGTAAAATACCCGTCAAGGAAAATGATAAAAACAAATTAAAAAAATATAAAAATATATTGAGAAAGTTGGTGTGTAAAGGAAGAAATCTACTTAGAAAAAACGTAATTATTCAAAGGGGTGGTGCCTTTTTACCTATTATTTTAGGATCTGTTCTAAGTGCCCTGGTCAGTTCAATTTTAAAACCTTAGCAGGAAAAATAAAAGCAAAAAAATGTAACATGCTAAAAAAATGATTCTAATTGAACCTAATTTGATAGAAAAAATTAAAAAGGAAAATGAAACACAAAGCGCTTTAAATACTTTATCCCGTTTAGATGGTGAAATGAAAGATATTTTAAATAGTAATGTAGAAGATAGAGAAAAATGGATTTTGTATTTACAAACACTACAAAGGTATTTACATTTTACTGAAGTAGAACGACGACCATATCAAATACCAATTATAACCAAAACAGAAAGTTCGCCTAATTATAAAGATACTGATGTCATTAAGGAAACAGTCCTTGACACTGAGCAGGTATCAAACATAAAATCAAAAACCATAAATGATACTGACTTAACCCCATTTTATTCAAAGCAACAACTCTTGAAATTGATTCCTAAGACGTATATAAAACGAGGTGAATTACTAATAGAATCAATTTTCTCAAATAAAAATATGGTAGGTTGGGATACCAATGGAACTGTTAGTATCAATAATATGAAAATACCAGGAAGTAACATTATAGACCTGGTGAATGATACACTAAGACCACTTAAACACAGTGATCCAATTGGGTGGCAAGAGTTTGCATCAGCATTAAAAGAAATTAAAATACCATTAACTTATATTGGAAATCCAAAAAGACTAGAATATATTAATAAACTTTACTTAGGTGATATAAAAGAAGAAATTCCACTTAACAAATTGCAATCAGATAATAGTTTTACTCCTACTAAGACTCATTTTAACAAAATCAAGAAAAAAATAGACTGGGAAAAATGGACCCCCTATTAGAAATAAATCAGATTTACTATGATGTTTCTCATCCTGCTGGATATGGAGGTGTTAACAAACTCATCAACTCGTTAAAGTGAAAAATGACAGCAAAACAAGTGAAAAATTGGTTGCAAGAACAAGAAACTTACACATTACATAAACCTGTAAGAAATAGATTTCCTAGAAATAAGTACATTTTATCTAATTATAATGACTTGTGGCAGGTGGATTTAAGTGATATGCGCACTTATTCTGAATATAGTGATGGTTTTAAATATATTCTGTGTGTTATTGATGTATTTAGTAAATATGCATTTGCTAGATGTTTAAAAAAAAAGAACTCTATAACTATAAAAGAATGCTTTGAAAGTATATTTAATGAGTCAAAATCCTTACCTAACCACATTCAGTCAGATAAGGGAACTGAATTTGTTTCTAAGGATGTGCAAAAATATTTTAAAAGTAAAGGTATAAACTATTACACCACTAACAATCCTGATATAAAAGCTAGTATCGTGGAACGCTTTCAAAGAACATTAAAGACAAAAATGTGGCGGTATTTCACACATCATAACACATATAGATATGTTGATATTTTAAAAGATTTGATTTATTCTTATAATCATAGCTATCATTCAAGTATAAAAATGTGTCCTAAAGATGTTAACTCAGAAAATATTATGACTGTTTGGAATAATTTATATGATAGAGATAAAGGGCAAAAGGCTATTCTAAACAGGTTTAAAGAAGGTGATTATGTTAGGATAACAAAACATAAACACATATTTCAAAAAGGATACGAGAGCAACTGGAGTGATGAAATATTTGTTATTACTTCAGTTATAAGAAGATCACCTTGGGTAGTTTATACGTTAAAAGATCTTCAAAATGAACCCATTACAGGTACATTTTATGAAAAAGAATTACAAAAAGTAATATACAACCCCACTCTCCCACATAAAATAGATAAAATACTCCACACTCGTTATTTTGGAAATAGAAAGCAAGTACTAGTGAAGTGGAAAGGTTATCCAAACAAATTTATTAATTGGGTATCATTAAAAGATATAGAAAAAATATGATTAAGGAAGATTTTTATTTAACTTTGCTCAGTAATAGTTCAATGGAATATTTTCCGAGTAATACCACTACAAATTTTTCAACAAAACTTCCAAAACCTATAAAATTAGAAGGACAGTGGTCTGTTGGAGTTGTAGAATTTCAATACCCATGTAGTATGTTTACAGTTCAAGAGGGAGAAAATATAATGTATATTACTAAGAAAATGATAGTACCTTTGGATAAATCAATATCATCAGTTATTTATAAAAATCATATACCTGCAACCAATTATGATAATATTGATAACATTTTAAAAGCCTTAAACCTAAAAGAAAACTGTCGCTTTCATTATGATAAAGTTTCCCAGATGGTCTCTGTTCAAATTAACGATAAAAATATATCATCTTTAACGTTATCATCAAAGTTAAGTATTCAACTTGGCTTTGAACCAAAAACTAATTTAATAACAAAAAATGTTGGAAGATACCCACCCAATTTACATTTAGGATTACCTTCTCAATTATTTGTTTACTGTGATATAATTGATGCGCAAATAGTTGGAGATGTTATGACACCATTGTTAAGAATAATACCTTTAGACCCCGAGAAATATATCTATGGTGCTTATAAGATGCATGTATTTTCACCACCCCACTACTTACCAGTTATGCGAAGAGAATTTGATACAATTGAAATAGATATAAGAACAAACACTGGTAATAAAATACCATTTCAATTTGGGACCGCATATGTTAAACTACACTTTAAGCGATTATAATGCATAATAACAGTATTTGTCCCTATGAGCAATATTATTCACACCAAGCAGGATCAGGAATTGGTGTAATTTATAAAGGTGTACCACATCAACGTGGTCATGGAATAGGAAGCTTTTTAGGAGGCCTGTTTCGATCAGTACTACCTTTATTATCAAGTGGGGCAAGAGTAATTGGTAAAGAGGCTCTTAATGCTGGAGTGGGATTATTAAGCGATATGATAAGCCAGAAACCAATGAATGAATCTGTGCAAACACGGTTAAAAGATGTAAGTAGTAATTTAAAACGAAGAGCAGATGATAAAATTGAAAGACTAATGAATGGATCAGGTTATATAACGAAACGTCAACGTCGGTTTCATTCCATTCCGTCAACAGCTTTGAAAGAGTTGAGAACTAGAAAGTATAAAATTAATAGAAATACTAAAGATATATTTTCAAACAAATAATGTCATTCTTGCATAATCATTCATGTGAATGTATAAAATCGGAATTGGATTTATTTGCTTTACCAACAACTCAGACAAGTATTGAAAATGGACAATGGATACACTACAAACCTATATCATCCCTTACAGACGATGGGCCAATTGAATTTCAAATTCCTGGTACGGGGGATGATTATATCGATTTGTCTCATACATTACTACATTTAAAAGTTAAAATTCGAAACCAAGATGGCACCAACTTAGCTGCTGCTACAGTAGTAGCCCCAACTAATAACTGGTTACACTCACTGTTCAATCAACTCGATGTGTATTTAAATCAAAAACTAGTATCTCCACCAAACAACACTTATGCTTATAGGGCATTTATAGAAACTTTATTAAACTATGGTCCAGCAGCTAAACAATCTCATCTGACTTGTGGACTATGGTATGAAGACACAGCTGGAAAAATGAATTCACTAGATGATTCTAATGATGGATTTAAAAAAAGGAATCAATTTGTACGTGAGAGTAAAGAGGTAGAAATGGTAGGACATTTGCATGGGGATTTGTTTAATCAAGAAAAGTTTCTGATAAATGGTGTTAAATTAGTCTTAAACTAGTACGATCAAGAGAAAGTTTTAATCTTATGGCTGGTGCTGATGCTAAACTGAAAGTTACTTTTACTGACGCTACACTTATAGTTCGTAGAGCAAAAATTAGTCCAAGTGTATTATTAGCACATCAAAAAGATTTAAGTGCAACGACCGCTAAGTATCCTATAACCAGAGCTGAAGTCAAAGTGCTCACAATACCTTCAGAAGTTCAGGGAAAAACGCTTGATAACATATGGTGTATAATAGGTTTTGTAAACAATGCTGCATTTAATGGAAGTTTTAACAGAAACCCTTTTAACTTTGAAAACTACGGAATAAATACATTTAGTTTGTATATGATGGCCAACAAATACCATCAAAAGCTTTACAACCAATGTTTCACAACAATATATTTACCACAGCTTACCATACACTATTTTCCGGGTCAGGTATTCACTTTTTGAATGATGGTAATGCTATTTCTAGGAAACAATATGCAAATGGATATTGTTTGATGGCATTTGATTTAACTCCAGACTTATCAGCTAGTTCTACGTCTCATTGGAATCTTATTAGACATGGAAGCGTAAGACTGGAAGTTCGTTTTGGAGCAGCACTCATACAAACAATAAACTGTATAGTGTATGCTGAATTTGATAATGTTATTGAAATAGATAAAAATCGTAATGTTTCAGTAGATTACAGTAGCTAAAATATAATAATTAGAACTCAATGAAAGGACTTATTATACTTTTGACATTCATAATATCAACATTTTGAAATGAATACTTTAGATATTCAAAAATGTTTAAAGATAATTTCTCCGAAAATTAAACTAAATGTATTTGCTGCAAATAGATTACCAGTACTCATGCACCTACCTGCTTTTCTCATTAGTAACTTAGATGTTGACAATCAACCTGGATCGCATTGGGTGGGAATACATATTAATAAAAATGGATTAGGTGAATACTTTGATTCTTATGGTCGTAAACCTAGTAGACATCATTTATATTTCTTAAATAAGAATACTAAGATATGGAGTTACAATAATAAAAGAGTTCAAAATGACTTTACAACTGTTTGTGGGGAATATTGTCTTGTTTATTTGTATTTTAAGTTTCATGGTAAATCAATGATTGATTTTGTAAATTACTTTAGTAATAACACTCTATGTAATGATATTTTATTATATGATACGTTAAAAACTATTTTTGATAATAAAAATTTTTAAAATAAAAAAATGTTTTTTTCTTATGTGTGTGTTTGTGTAATTAGTGGTTAAAAAACAAAAAATTTTTTTTTATTTATATCATTTATTCATTTATTCATAATAAAACTCAAACATGATACAATTTGATTCAAAGTTGATTTCGAGTAATACTGAAGCTGGTTCTTATAAATTAATTTAGCTATTAGAGATTACTTTTTAAAAAAGTATTTTTTACAGTTATTGGTTTCTGCTATTTGCTTCGTGATATCAAATATGATACCCTTCGTTTGCTCATATTTTTCATCTTTTATATCCGTATAATATTTGATCCTCACTTCTGAGTGTTTCCAATGTTCATCAACTGGTACTTTTTTCAATTTTATGAGGTCATACACCTCAATTTTCATCAAATGTGTAGCATGAGCCCCATCATCATTATTAGTAGACAAGTATGTGACACCAGGGATACCATCTTTTGAAGATCTCGCCACTGTAGAGCTGAGTTTCTTTTTCTTCTGATTGGTCCCCTCAAAGAATGAGTCGATACTATTTCGACGAGATCGTTTGAGCTTTGTTGTTTCTAAGGCCTTCTCAGTTGATTGCTCATCATCCGATGTAGCGTAGTAGTAATTCTTGAACGTGTTTTCTTCCATTACGTTAAATGTTGAATTCTTTAATAAAATAAGCCTATGCTTTAAAAACATATTTGTATAATAATTTGAATCAAAAATTTGCCTAAAGTGAAAACCTAAAAAAAATTGGTTTAAGTAATAGACATTCAAACAAACACATAGTTTTGAGGGTCTGAAATATATTATAAATATAGATAAAGAATTATAAAGTAAAAAAACACATACCTCCATAGCTTTTTTTGAAGTAAGTAGCGAGGGGTTGAGGTTGGGGGGTAGTGCGCCAGAACCAACGAATCCCCTCTACTATTGCACAAAAGAAGTTTTCGGATTCGACTGGCAGTTCCAGAGATTAGCGCGTTCGAATAAAAAACCAACAAACTCTTCCGCTTTTATTATATTTGTATAGATGGGGTAAAATAAACATTTTTAACCTAACTTTACGTGTACAAGACCATTAACAAATTTTTTTTTGTTTGTCTTATTTTGAAAGTAGGTACCTAATTTCAAATGTAATTATGACTGTGGCACACGGACAGACGGACGGACATGGCGAAACTATAGTCCCTTGTTTGACTATATACAGAACCTTGAACAATGGATATAAATAACTTTAATTTCATTCTTTTCAGACATTTTGACAGATGATAACTTCTGGAAATCGTCAAAGAAAAGTAAAGGAGAGTACGACATTGATGATGGATCTTTTAAAGTACTCGATATCGACTAGCTAATTAACAGTCCTTTCGGAATCCGGTTTGGAAACAAAAAGTAAAACCTGAAGTTTTATGATTTTAAAAGGTTAACAGGTACATTAGGAATAAAAACCTGAAAAATACCTCCGATGCTTAGCTACCTCCAAACTACCGGGTGAAAAGAGTTGTTTTTCAATTTCTGGCTTATACTGATTGAATATTGACCGCTACAATAATTGTAGGTGTAATTTTCCAATTTTTTATACTTTTAAGTGTGGTGTTGCAGGGCGACCATAAAATGTTTTTTTTATTTCAAAAAGAAGAGTTTCAGACAAAAACATAAGCCCTACCAGAATATTAAATGACAATTTTTTTAATGTTAACAGCCACTTGAAGTTGGGGATTTTTGGTCTTCTCAGGAGAACATAAAACATTAATTTCTTAGAAACGGTTTTTTTTTTGTAATTATATGTATTTCGAAGATTACTTTTTCTATTTTCATGAAAATCAGAAACTTTTTGCGAACCTAAAAATTAAAAATCAAGAAAAAATTTAAAAAACGGTTATTTGTAAATGACGATATGGTAAAAGTGTCTTCTACAAAAGTTGTAGATTTTTATTTTGTAGAGGTCAGTTTTCAATAGGACGTCAAAGTAAGCCATAAATTGAAAAATAAACCCTTTTTGGCCCCACTATTTCTCGGGGGTAGCTGGGCATCGAGGGCATTTTACGGGTTTTAATTCCCAATGGACCGGTTTACCTTTTAAAATCATAAAACTCCAGGTTTTAATTATGTTTTTCTTTTGAAAATAAACGGATTTCGATCGGACTATTATTGTTAAGTAAGGTCAAGTTAGTTTCAAAATTTTTGTAAATGCTATACGTTGAAGTCACAAGAAGTTTTATACCTGCAATTTCTACTAAACATAGTGTAAAGAAAAAACTTATTATTTTCATATGTAGTGTAAAATACAGTGATTTTACTCCTTCAATAACACTTGCAATTATTATTAATTTGCAACGATTAAAAAGTATTTTACCATAATTAGCTACCTACATGTACTCGAATTATTTGGCTGGTATGTGGTTATTATTCGTCGTACAATATTGATATGGATTGAAATTTTATAAGCAATATTGTACAGCCATCAGAATAAATCGACCACTAACTACATTGTAAAGAAATGAGAAAATTATTTATAAAAACAGAATGCTGTTGATATTCCTAAGTAAAGTGAATAGAAGTGCTTAAACACATTTGAAAAAGAAGTAGGAGAAGAAACAACCCTAAACGAGGGAAATATTTTAATTTTATTTAAATTAGTTAAGTCATATCTTCCAACTTAAAATCATAAGCATGTACATTGTACTTATTAAGTTTTCTAACAAGGTACAGGTAAGTAACTCAATACTTAATGGATTGTATAAACTGGGCCAACGTAGGTTTTAACTAATTAGGTCACAAGTTAAAATTACAAAGGTAAGTCACCCCTTTTTGGCGTTTTATGTTTTTTATAATAACGTTTTTAGTGTACGATTGTATGTAGTGTGTATGTGAATGTCTGTATTGTGTTGCTCTGGTTCACTATAACTATAAAATATTAAATTATATAGAAAAACAACAGCCGCGACCTTTCAACCAAACATTATATGAGTGACTGGCGCGGACGCGCACAGAATATGCAAAGAATGAACTAGGTCGACTGATCCGAATACCAACTAGACGGTTCATTCTTTCCTAAACAAACCCCCGCCCCAGCCAAACCGTGTCTGGATGAGGTTAAACCGAGCCAGAGCCATCAATCAACTGGAAATCGGGAAAGCACGCTTTAGTACTGAGTCCCCTACCAAGACCTCTGTGAGCCGTAGGATACCGTTCGAACCGGGCAATAATTGCATGATGCGATCTAAACGCCATTGCAAGGGCGGTAAATTTGAGTCCTTTAAAAGGACAAGGTCTCCGACGCACGGGGGGTTGGTTTTATCCGTCAACCGAACCCGTTGCTGTAACAAATGTAAATATTCGAAACAATTGCGAAATTTGTTGAAGCAACTGAAATCGCGATAACCTATTAACTGACACATCGATGAAGGGGTATTCAGGTAAGGAGGTTAAAGGACTACTGATCAAGAAATGGCCTGGAGTTAGCGCTTCCAGGTCATTAGGATTGCAAAATACCGTTTGTAATTCCTCAAACGTGAGGACCGTTTTACCAATCACACGACGGAGGCGAGTTTTGGCGACCTTGACAGCTGCTTCGAAAATACCGCCCCACGAAGGATAGCCAGGAGGATCAAAAATCCAAGTCACGCCCCGTTTGGACAACTCCGAGTCAATATATGTGTGATTGTCCGACAAAAACTGAAGGACTTCCTTAGATAGCGATCTGCACCCTTAAAGTTTGTGCCACAGTCCGAGACCGCGACAGACATGCGACAAAGGCTTCCGTAGACAAGGCTAAAACGAGCTCCAGATGCACAGCCTTGGAAAACAAACAGACGAAGACGCATGAATAGGCCTTAACCTGTCTGGCATTGCAAAAACCTGAAGTCGTCACCAAAAACGGACCCGCAAAATCCAACCCAACCTAAGTGAAAGGTCAAGCGGGCCGGACACGATCGGACGGCAAGTCACCCATTTGTGGCTGGGTCAAGGTTCCCTTTAACCTATAACAAGGGATACATTTTAAAGATGACGCTCCGAGCTTGTCGTCTGGCGGACAAAATCCAAAATTCACGCTGCAGACAAGCCAGCAATGCGTTGAGACCGGCATGACAGTTCCTAACATGTCGGTCCCTGATCAGTAACTCAACAAAATGACCGCTCTTGGGCAACAAGAGAGGATGCCGAGCCCCATAGGGCAATTCTGAGTTACGAAGCCACCCACTCGTAAAAACTCCGACTCGTCCAGAAACAAGTTAAGACGAGCTAGACTTTCCCGCAATTTTCCGTTCTCTGAACGGAGAAGACTAATATCCTTTCCAAACAACTGGGCCTGTACAAATCGAACACAGGTGAGGAGGGCATCCTGACGCTCTTCGGGAGACAAGATTGAAGACGTCCTTGGCTGTGACCTGTTGCATAAGTTGTGGAGAAACCTCTTAATCCAACCGGTGACATCAACTTGTGGAAAGAACTCAACCGATTAAGCAAGAAGTTCGGTGAAATGTCCACAGTCTGCTCAACAGCAAAGACCTTTAACCCCGGCAGAGGGTCAACAAACTCCACAACTGTGTGAGGCCAAGTGTCTTCAGGAGAGGCCAGCCAGTCAGGACCCCACCAGAGCGGGTGATTCATGATTTGCGAGGCAATCAGGCACCGTGAAGCGCAATCTGAGGGATTCAAGTACCCTGGCACGTGCCGCCAATCCAGAGACACCGCAGAAGACTGGATTTGGAAAACACGATTGGCCACTAAGGACTCTAGGGCATGAAGGGACGCCTTAAGCTAAGACAGCACGATTTGGCCGTCTGTCCATGCCGTGACGGAGTCAAATTGGACCCATTGACCCAAGGTGGAGAAGACATGGTTGAGGAGTCGAGTCAACAATGCAGCTCCTGATAACTCCAGCTTGGGGATCGTCAACTTGGTCCGCAAAGGTGCAACCTTACTCTTTCCGACCACTAGACTGACGCGAACATGACCATTGCTGTCAACGGTGCGGAGATAAACGACAGCTGCATAACCGGATTCCAACGCATCAGAGAAGCCTTGAAGACTGGCCCGATAACGACCTGGGGGTAAGATCGACCGAGGCACGGAGACATGTCGAAGGTCCGAAAGAGTCTCATAAAAACGTAGCCAATAAGACAACAAGCCTCCGGTCAACGGGGTATCCCAGTCGAGACCAGAAATCCAGAGCTCCTCTAGGAAACATTTGGCACCAAAGACTACAGGAGCCACCCAACCATTGGGGTCAAAGACACGCGCTACTGTGGACAGAACCAGCCTTTTAGTCCACCTCTTCATTGTGTCCGACGGTTCAACCGAGTACTTGAAGATATCCTGAACTGGCCGATATTGAACTCCGAGGACCGCGATGGAGTCAGGATTCTCAGGATTCTGGAAGTGGTGGAGCTCCTGCTGATGTTCTGACGGCAAGTCTTCCAAGACCTTCCTCAATTCATTACCACCTGCCCGTTACAAGCCGATTAGCTAATCCCTCACGACTAACGCTTCCTCCACAGACGAAGCACTCGTGCAAATATCGTCGACGTAAGCGTCAGAAGAGAAGACAGCAGCTGCACGCGGGAAATGCAGACGCTCACGATCAGCCGAATGTAGCAACGAGGGAATTGCTATAAACGGGCTCGACTTTAGCCCGTAGGTATTTTTAGCCTCTAAATTCAACACAGCCTCGTTAACCTCGTCCACTATTGACATACAAAAATCATAGTCAGAATTTATCGCCTTTAGGATAGTTTCGTCATCTGTTAACGATATGATACCCTGGTATGCCTGTTCCAGTTCATTTACTCTTGTCGGAAACTGTGCTACTCTTTGCCTTAATGCAAACACCCGATCCTCCCGTGTAACGAGCCCTAAACAACATGAAAACCATCTCACTAAATTCGTTAAAATAGCCCTGAACTCCTTAACCGATGACGTCATTTTTTTAAAACTAAATTAACACAAAAAAAAAACCAAAAAATAAATCAGACACACAAACAAACGACTTTGTTTATATAAACAGTTTGTTACAGCAACCAATTGGATAGCATAAAAGTATAAACCCCAAAAAAAACCAACTACAATGTACAAAAAAACCGACTACATAATTACACAAATAAATACGATATCTTACAATCCTTGATAAAAGAACAATATTTAAAACCTATTTATTCCGATCTATTTTTACCGCAACAACAAAAAAGTGGGTAGTTCGCTACACTGTGCGAATAACCGACGAACAATGCCATAAGACCGGTTAACTATGCCTATCAACGACGCGACCCAACGTCAGGAAAATCTTAAATTGTAATTCACTGTAAATCCGACGTAATATGACCCAAATACGAAAACAAACTAACAAAACCGTTTATTACGTTACAAAGAGTGGTCCGAAAGACTACGCTCTGCTACCAGAAACTGGATCGTAAAAACTGGGCCAACGTAGGCCTTAACTAATTAGGTCACAATTTAAAATTACAAAGACTTACCCCTTTTTGGCGTTTTATGTTTTTTATAATAACGTTTTTAGTGTATGTGAATGTCTGTATTGTGTTGCTCTGGTTCAGTATAACTATAAAATATTAAATTATATCGAAAAACAACAGCCGCGACCTTCCAACCCAAGATTATATGAGTGACTGGCGCGGACGCGCACAGAGTATGCAAAGAATGAACTAGCTCGACCGATCGGAATACCAACTAGATGGTTAATTCTTTCCTAAACACTTAATAAATAGAAATATAAAAAGAAAAAGTTGCAAAGAGACAACTACTCGCTACGGATTCGCTTCGTTTCTTTCACACTTTTGTGGTTGTTTTACTTCGCAGTTGGTATATTGGTATATAAACTAGGAGAAAACATTTAAACCTACAACCAAAATATTTAGAAGCATAAGAAATATTACATTCAAAAAGGCGCTGTAGGCACCAATTATTAAGGGAAAAAACCAGTACCCAATTATTCCGATATTTCCTGGAAAATCGAAAAATTTACGATACCGGCACTGAAAACATATTTACCTGCACTTTCGGTTCTATCGATTCTTTATTCAGTTTGTTGTCGAATCAATTGGCTCAGGGATCTTTTACGTCGATTTTGACAGATCTCAAATTGACGTATATAAAAAATTCTCAACATTGAATGAAACAAATAAAATAAAAAAAAATCGGCCAATTGCGAGTCGGACTCGCGCACGAAGGGTTCCGTACCATTATCTATAAACACGGCAAAAAATCACGTTTGTTGTATGGGAGCCCCTCTTAAATATTTGTTTTATTTTTAGAATGTTATTATTTAATTTTTCTATAATTATTTATCGTTTATTATCTTTTATTTTATACCTGTTTTATAGATGTAACTACTTCATATAAGTAACTTAAGTAACTTATTCTGAAATTTGTACGAAAATGTCACTTTTCCAAGTACATTTTATAACTTGGTCGACTATTACTCGTTAGCCTGTAAAGTGTACTTTCCCGTGATAGTTTTTCTTTTAAATTCATTATATGCACTACCACTGTATTTTTTTTTAATTTTTTAATACTATACATTCGCTGGTAGTGGGGGGGGGGGGCAATTGACTCTAACAAATATTAGTACTTTAAAGCTAAATGTTTCGCAAACAGAGCCCTAAATCAAAATATGAGCTTTCCATGTTTTTGGAATTCCTATCCAACGATACCCCACACGATGGGGTAGTCGAGAAAAAAAAATTACGTCCCCACCCCACGTGTAGCGGAGTTACCCTAAAAAAAAATTTTTCAAAGATTTTATTCTACCACATTGTCGGCTTGATCGATGTCTATATTCTTGTCAAATTGCAGCTTTCTCGTATTAGTAGTTTTTGAACTAAGCTGCGGACAGACGGACGGACGGACATGGCGATACTATACGGGTTCCTTGTTAACTACGGAACCCTAAAAACGGACGAAGTCGCGGAAAAAGCTAGTTACCTCAATGGTAAAATAGGAAGAAAAAAATTGTTTACAAATACGACCAGAGACTTCTACGAAATGATCTGATCACTGACCTTGATAAGATATGGAGGACACGGATTTTAATAACCTCATTGAAAAAACGGTCAAGTGCGAGTCGAACTCGCGCAGTTTGCACACTAAGGTTTCAGTTTTAAAAGATTTTTTAATACTCAAAAACTGTTTACTTAAATTAGTTGAGTACCTATTTGATTAATTTTATTTTTCCCGTTAGATAATAGTATCTAGTACCTACATTGTGTTTTAAGGGTGGTAAGGAGGTGACAAGAGGCTTTTAAGAAGCTTTGTGATTTCCATATCGCCCGTGTCAAACAAAATGTTTTTCATCACATTTAGCTAGCATAGCTATTATTTTTTTGCTGGAATTATTATAAAATGAAAATCTACCCGTAACTTCGTTCGCATAACTATATTCATTAACCTGCGTATATCCTTGGAAAATAATCTATCTTCCTGCTAAGTTTCATCAAAATCAGTTCAGTGATTTAGTCGTAACAACGTCAGAATGACAAACTAGAAAGGAAGTAGGGACAAAATAAATTTTCACTTTTTTAAGCAAGTATTAGAGAGAATCAAAGCCACGCTAATGTACGGAAGCGGGTGGAATGGGAAGCGAAAAGCTAAGCCGTCAAAATTTAAAGCGTAAACGGAGTCCAGAAAGAATAGCCAAGTCCTAAAAAGAATCGTACATAGTCCAATAAACACAGCCAGGTCACAACTCAAAACGTAAATGGAGTCCAGAAGGGAAAGCCGTGTTAAAAAATCGTACGAAGTCCAATAAACACAGTCAGGTCACTATTCAAAACGTAAACGTAGTCCAGAAAGAAAAGCTAGGTCGTAAAAAAAATCGTATATATGTAGTCCAATAAATACAGCCAGGTCACAATTCAAAACAAAAGGGAGTCCAGAAGGGAAAGCTAAGTCATTAAGGCATGATTTTACGTTGGGAACTAAATACTTTCGGTAAAACTTATTATATATATTGCAATTACTTAACCAACTGTTAAAACACCGGATCCTAAAACTGTTGAAGCACCTCATCCTAACCGTTGAAGCACCTCTACCGGCCATAATCTAATCACGCGAGCCCAGTGCATATTGTTAACTTTACATAAGTACCTTTTTTTGAAGTAGTTGCGTATAGAACCTCCCCTTACGATGTTTTCCTTCACCGTAAAACCAGTGGCGTAAACAAATAATGTACCTAATTGAGAATTGAGAAATTAGGGAAAGCTTTGAAGAAAAAGACTCAAACCCCGCTACTCAGAATGCTAGTCAGACAACGAAACGATTAATCCACCACCGACTGTCTTAACCGTTTGCCACAACAATTTGCCGTTAGTGACACGTAATAGGCGCCCATGCAGGAGGTCAAAGGGTCTAGATTTCTGATGAGATTTTCATGTTGGACACAGTCAAATGCCTTAGATTAATCACAAAACGCTCCAAAAGCATCATGCGGATTCTCTCTGGATTTAAATATTTTTTTTAATATAATAGTTTCACTCCTGCATCGGTTGTGAAATGGCCTCTCACAAAGCCAAACTGTTTATTTACTACTAAGTATTTCATTGTTACAGAAATGGCTTAACATTGAAATAGGCCGCTTAGGCCAAGTTCGACATTGCTTAACTTTGAATATCGTTTCTAAGTGGTATTCAAGATATGTGTATAATACAGTAGGTACTCCAAGAAGAATTCAAAGTACATGGGCTTCGATTCGGCGCTAGATCTCACTATAACAAACAAAGACAGATAGGTTGAGAGATAAAAAATAAAAAAGTACTATTTATTTATTGTAGATTAAAAAAAAAACAAAAAACAGCGTTTTTATGCGTATGTATTTATAAAGAATAAAAAAATCCTCAAGATGTCTTGATGACACAAAAAATATACACACATACACACAAAATACCAATGATCTTCTAAGTGGAAGGTCATTGCATAAAATACACAGTACCTGCCACCACACACATGCTTGCACGTAAACTCGAAAAACGTGGGGTGCTCTTTACTCGTTCGTCGTTTCAATAGATAATAACATTCTCTTTTCATTGATCACTCACAATTCATATACAATAATCTTTGCCCACTAAAATGATGTCTTTAAAATTGAGCCCTACATTCATGATAATCAACGTGAGTCATGCTTGTACACTTTCTGATATGTTCTGTTGGAGAATGACAGCATTAATAACCTAGTAGAAAGATGCGCCCCACGTTTGTCGAGTTCACCTGTAAGCATGTATATGGTGGTAGTGTGTGTTTTATGTGGGTATGTCCTCTTGTGTCGTCAAGACACCTGGAGGATTATTTTATTCTTGTTTCGTGGTTTTTTTATTATTTTTTTAATCTACATTAAATATTTATTTATTAAATCGCTATATATAAAATATGATGCTAATTAAGTGTTTTTTATACTACCAAGGTGGCAAACAAGCTCTGGTCCGCCTGATGGTAAGCGGTCACCGTAGCCTATGGACGCTTGCAACACTAGGGGTTTTACTCGCGCGTAGGTAACGTAGACATTGAAGCTATCTACCTAAAACAAATTTTTAAGGGGATTGGAAATAAGTCTTTTCGATTGGACTGAAATTAATCACTAGTTGCATGAAAGTCCATTTTTGAGTTCCCATTAAAAGTCATACTTACAGTTTCTGATATGTTCCGTTGGAGAATGACAGAATCATGTTTAAAGGAACATGATTTAATAACCTAGTTAAAAGATGCGCCCCACGTTTTTCGAGTTCAATTCGAGTAAGCATGTATGAGGTGGTAGTGTGTATTTTATGGGGGTATGTCCTCTTGTGTCATCAAGACACCTGGATGATTATTTTATTATTTTTTAAGCGCATAAAAACATGGTTTTTTGATTATATTTTTGTTCTACATTAAATATTTAATTAACTAATATCAGGCTTACTATTTATTTAAATTTTTGACAGAAGTTAAAAATTGAAATTGCTCACTTGTTGTGTGTATTTCGAACAGAGAGCTTTGCTTACAAAATCACCTAAGACAACTCAAGGACTGGATTCTGTCACAGATAAGTTGATACTGTTATATGCTTTAGGACTTTTATTTAGCCACTAAAGGTCTGTTGCTTGAAAAAGTTTGATTCATGAATAATTTTACTACACGCAATTTTGTGATTAAATTAAACGTTTATCACACGGAATAAATTCATTTATGCAGACCAAAAATAAAAGTAGGCCTATGTAAGAACCCTGTGGGTTTTTGCCGGTGTTCTATATATTCATGTTACACAAAAATTCCTGGGTACGATTATAAATGTAAGAATTCCTTTTCATTAAAGATCCTGGCATAAAAATAGAAGATCATGGGAAGCTTTCGAAAAGTCTGTGTAGATCGTGTGAAATTCTTAGTTTCAATTTCATACAGTTAAAATGACAGTTGGGTATAGACTTGACTCTCTTGACTTACTAGATAAGAAACCATGCTGTATGGGCAGACCTTTGGGTTTCCATCTATGGTTATGTAACTGTGATTATTGTCACAGTTGAAGATTGTTTTATCAAAAACAGACTCGTAAAATAAAATCTTTTTATTTTTAGTATTTGTAACGTAAGCAAAGTACCTACTTATTTCTACTAATTCGTCTATCTACTGGTCCGTGGGTAATAAACGCTTAGCGCACCCAGGTGGGACTGAACTTTAAAGTGAAGGAAAAATAAACCAGGCAGCGGGAGTCGAAAAAGTAATAACCATCAAAGTTGTAAAAAAATAATCACAGTAATAAATATTATAAAGGAAAATATGTTATAAAGAAGAAAGGTTTCCACAAGGTTTGAAGAATAATTATCTTTTTTATGACCATGTACATGATAAAAAAAGGACAAAAGATGTCTAGAAACATCATTTTCATACCGCTAATGTAAATGTAACCGACACCATAACAGGATTTTTGTTGATCGTTGCTCAACGCTGGCCCGACTCGTAACCGAAAAATAAATTTTATGAAATTAATTAGCTACGAATAGCTATGAGTTGTACCTCATTGGAATCCTAATTAAACTGGCATTCCTTTTTAAAAAGTGCCACTGATCTGTACTACACTTCTTTTTGACAGTACGGTCTTTAAGTTGGAAAAAACAAATTCGTGCGACTTAAATTTTTCTTACAAGAGGTCCCTTTACTCACTAGTTAAAGTAACCACCGTTGTTGAATCACTTTTATTGTAAAGATTAATTCTATGGCAATAAAAAACCACCAAAAAAAATCTGGTTTTAACAATCCCCTTTGACTATTATGCCATTTGATGACTAAAAACGTTATTTATTCATAAAAATAAAAAAAAGCCATACATTTTGTGCCATCGATCTCCGGGCATACTATAGAAAGATTATTTTTTGAGGATGACCATCTCTATCCCCCGGTTACGATTGATACACGATTTACAGAGCCACCCTGTATAGAATTCGGATATATTTTCACCTCTCCCTGACAATAAAGTACTTAAAAGTTTAGTGTTTAGGTATGGTGTCTTGTTGTATAACTAATTGATTCGTCACAAGAAGAAATAACCCGGACAATCATACTTTTCACAGGTAAATACGAAATTTTCACGTATTTTTTTCAAACCATATTTTGTCGCATTTCTGTTAAAATTGGCTTAGAAAACAGTTCTTACGTTATACCTGTGTTATGCGAATTGCCTGTTATTTCCACAAAGTAATAATAAGAAATAATATCGTTTCAAAGGCTAATCATTAATCAAAATGTTTGACTCTGCCTAATGTTATCTTCACTAAAATACAGTAGAATTAAAAAAAAATGTACATTGAAGAAAGTTAGGAAAAATTATAAGAAGTTTTCAAGAGACGAAAGAAACCTTTTCAATTGTTTTATTTCTTATAAAAATTGTAATGATAAGATTAAAAAAAGCAAAATTATTTATAAAACTTGGTCAGTCCTGAAATTTATTTATAACAACATAAAATATCATTTCTTCTTATAACTTAGGATAATATTTTGTAGCCTAAGGTCTGACTTGGCTAGTTCTCATATACGAATTATTATGTTCAATGGCTAGTTTCTACCAGCAAGCCAAATTTTCGGAATAATAAAATAAGAACCGACAAGTAACAGGTTTAGAACTTGCGAAGGCTATAATATAATTAGTATATGAGAAACTAGCCAAGTCAGACCTTAGGCTACAATATATTATCCTAAGTTATAAGAAGAAATGATATTTTATGTTGTTATAAATAAATTTCAGGACTGACCATTGAACTTGGCACCTATTTAGATCTCACTTCTTTTGTCGTTGAAGTCAACATCTAAGGCATATATCATAATATTGGACTTGGCTCTCATTTCACATTTATGTTTTTGATGGGATTTCATTACTTTTTGTACATTAATTATTAGTAGGTACTTATTTTTAACAAAATTAATACCAAATGGTTTTTGTTAAACTACTGTATTTCCTACGTTTACGACATACATACTCTACTATAGTCTCACGCAACCTATTTGCTTTGTATATTACTATACTCAAACAAAGTATATGCAATCGAATGAAATAGGCAGCTTCCATCGGGAGGCATTGGAATAATAGTGTGTTACCCTCCCGTAATTTTATACTAATAATTTCTCATTCTCAAACTCATTCAGAGTTAAGTATACATACCTAATTATAACTATACTAAAATTATTATTAGTTTTTGATTTAAACTATTGCCTATACCATACGTACTTACAAAAAAAATTGTTATTAATATAACCACAAATATATAAGTATTTTTTAAGAAAACCTATGAATTTCGTAGCATAAATCGCAACCTTATATATTTTAGGTCAGATATCGAGAGACAACCGGACAGCAAGACGGCGCTTGCGCTCATAGAGTAAATAATCCGTACGTTAAGACTTGCGCTTATGAGCGCGGCTGCCACTCGCTCGCGTCAAGGTTCGCGCTTCCATCCCTCTGCCCCGACGTCGCACAGCGCGCCGTGTACCGAAATGTCTACTATTTAATTATTTATAAGTAATGACCTTACACTATTGATGTACGCTATATATTGAAACAATAATGTGCTCCAAAATGTGGAACACCTTGCCACCAGCCATTAATTTGCGTCGTATTAGTAGATAGCAATGTAAATTTGAAACAATTCTCATGTTCCTACCTACCTAAATTCAGAAATTGTGTTAAAACTTTGAAGTTACATAAAAATTCCAACGGCGACTGTTTTAACATCGATGCGATTTCCACGTAAACGTCACGTATGTATGCACATAGTTCCTCCAATGCCTCAAAATGACGTCTTTCTATTCATTTTAAAACATTGTTAAGTTTTTACTTACCGTTTGAGTAACAAATCGTAAGTTTAGGCAAACACACAAGTTCATAATAAATTGTAACAAATTTACTGACTTTCATAATGAATGTTTTTTTATATGGAACGAATTTGTTGTACTATGTTTCATTTGCAATTCGTATTACTAAGTTTTTAGTTTTTACTCAAGTTACAATTTAAACGATTTCGCGTCGTCTGTCTGTATGTGACATGTCAATTATTTTTTTAATACCACTAAGGTGGCAAACAGGCTTACGGTCCGTGTGATGGTAAGCGGTCACTGTAGCCTATGGACGCTTGCAACGCCTGAGGTCTAATAAATTCTTTCTTAAAAAACATCATACTGTAGTCCTTAGAGAAAAATTTGGCGCGAGGAAGTTTTTCTGCAACCGCACTGTGCTTAAAACTTGAACTGCTACCTCAATATTGTCAGACTACGATCGATCGACTCTGAGAGGCCACAAGTATGTGTGATGCAGAATTGTCTTCTAGGTAAGGTACGTTTAGATATTAGTTTTACCGCACAATATGCATTTTTAGGCCTGCTCTAAAATATCCATTCCGTTCCGTTCCAGCGTCTTACCAGCCAGCGTTCCACTGCAAAGACTCAAGGAACGGGTCACATAGAAAAAGAACTGTAGATGAGAGGGTTCTGTTGAGTACTCAGAACTGCGGGCTGTAACGGCACAAACGTTCAAAAAGTGGTGATTAAAGAAACGGAGGGTCCTCAACCACTGGAAGGTTTCCAGTCCGCATTAGTGAGTGATTCTAGTAGTGTCCCGTCCATCTCATGGTAATCCCTCATGGCCAGTGAGACGGCGTAGATAGGGCAGGTAGTATAAGACTTCGCAGTCTAGGATGTAGAGTGGGAGGGATAGAGCCGACCGATACCAACACCCTTAAGCCAGCAGGATGATAAATATATACAAGTGTAAACATAATATACAAGAAGGTAAAAATGACTGCTTTGCCGTTTGTGGCCTGCATGCTGGAGTCTAAACTCTTCTGTGTTCTGATTCTTCTTTAGTGGTATTCATTTGAACCAGATTATTCGGTTTATATGCGTGTAGCTTTGTGTTGTGGTTTCCAATTAGCATTACAATTCTTGTTCCTTTGTTTCTTGAATGGCATCGCAATTTATGCATTTTATTGTCTTGTAATGGTATTCAGTTTATGTTGCTAGTAAGGCATTTTCGATTAGTTTCCCTTATCAGTAGGTTAAGCATAAATTTAATAAATTCGATGAATGAATGTTTTTCTGTAGCAGTGTTCCAACACTTGTGTTTTATTTTCCCCCAGTGGCGGTGTTTATATTCAGTGTCTGGTTCCTTGAATATACCTACCTAAGTAGTTATAGTTCGAGAATGGATATAACATATATTTGTGATCTTGCTTTTTGCCAAATTTCATGAATCAAGGTCAACGGCATTTTTTTTTAATTCCGTTGACTTAGTTACCTTATTCTAAATATAATATATTTAATACTAAATATATTTAATTGGCACTTTATCTGCTTTGCTAAAGATTTTTAATAATTAATCGTCAGTTCAATTTACAAAAAAGTAAATGTAACGTAAACAAAAACAGAAAAATTATTTCCAATCGTGTCTCTGCAAAAATAGTCATATTAAAAATGCTGAATCATTAATTTTTTTTTCATTGCTTTCTATGGATTTCTTCGTAAACGGAAACTCTTTTACGGTATGTGCAATCTTAAACTGATTACAAACTCGACAGCAACTCCAGAACATCGTGTACAATATTAGGGAGGTATTCGTAATTGCAAAAAGTCTGAAGTAAGCGGGTCTCGCGTTCTCGGGACAGAAGTATATGAAAGTACATCTATCTTATTTATAACCCTGCTTTTAAAATAATATATAGAATACCTTCTGCTCATTATAGTATCGAGCACATCTTTAATGTGTTCCTGCATTGTACCCAAAGTGGTCAAAAATTGTCTGTGAATTTGGTGCATGTAAGTATATCTGCAAAAAGAATTTGGTGCATGTAAGTATATCTGCAAAAAGAATTTGGTGCATGTAAGTATATCTGCAAAAAGAGAAGAATTGGAATGATAACGTTATTATTAAATCTAGAATCCGACCCGAACTGGAGAAGTAGTAAATATAATTATCTTCTATACATCCAATATCATTACGTATTATGAGATGTATCTAATTGTTACATACTTCTAAAGCAATAAGATACGACACCTTGAAACTTTTTAAACTTTGTATGGAATTTGACGTTTTTACCTTTTTGTAGCCACATCTAAAACAAACAAATACAAAACATGCTTTAAAAATTAGCACAAGTGTTAGAACAATGGCCATTTGCAGATTTTAATAATTATTTAATTAATTGTATAATGTGATTCGTTCCGAAAAATTGTTTGAAATGATGCCCGTAGCTACTTTCTACCATCGCACCACTCGAAATCAGTCTACGTTGGCGGGAAAAAACAAGTGAAGCACTAAAATGTTAGCTTGACTTCATCAATGTAGGCAGATAATATTTTAAGAAGCTCAGCGACTACCTATTCCATATTTAGATATATAGAGCAAATTTTCATAGTTAGATCTAATTTTCACATTTTTTGTCGAGTCTTGGAAACATGGTAGAAATGTAGCTGCAGGGGGTCCACGGTATACTTGTACTACTCTTAGTTATTTTGTAAATTTACGTTATTGGTACATATTTATTTTTGTTATTCAGGTATTACAAGACATATCATTTTTATTTTTCGTCCTAGATATGCTCTCTGCGTCTTCGATGGTGTCCGAGAGAGGCGTGTTGATAGTTTCCGGGAGACTGTAGACCAGCACGCTGGCTACCAGAGCCATACTGCCGAAAAATATAGCTGGCAGATTATCGAAGTACAGCGCCTACAGATAAAATAAGTTATTAGATTGTTTAATAAATACATGTATTTGCAGATATTTTCTAGTGAACCATCACCAGTCATTCAAATTAAAATGTCATACCATTCATACGTATGGAGTGTCATTGTTATTTTGGGTTATTTTAATTTAATCGGATTATGCGTTAAAGCAACCTTTTGTTTTGACACTGTTAAAAAAACTAAAATATTTCAGTGGCTTTACAAATTTATCAAATTAAAACGTCATATTTAGATTAGCATTATACGGTGGGCCATGTATACCGAAATTTTTCTTAAATTTACTAGTATTACAAGTTACTGGTAACTAAGTACATGCAGTAACTAGTTACTAGTAACTACTGTTAGTAGTTGTAACTAGCTACTAGTAATAGTAAAGTAACTAGTAATAGTAGTTGTAACTAGTTGCTAGCAATAGTAGTTGTAACTAGTTACTAGCAATAGTAGTTGTAACAAGTTACTAGTAGTAGTAGTAAATAGTTACTAGTAACTTATAGAGATGGTGAATTTAAGAAACATAGATGCTAAAATCGCCCATATAGGAATCTCCGGGTTACGACAAACGGCTACCGAAACTGACGATTGCATTAAGCAAAGTACAATTGATGGTAAGCGGTCACCGTGGCCTAGGACGCTTGTAACACCAACCAACCTTGTAACTTCCTTCTTGAAGAACCCTATACTGTAGTTCTTAGAGAAAACCTTAAACAATGGACGCACGATGAGGTTGTATCATTACCTCGTTGAACTCGAAGAAGAACTAAGTCACATAAACTGACATGTACTGGGTTTATCAAAAGACCGTGAGGAGACGCTGACCCTGGAGTCAGGAAACTTATTCTACTTTCGAGAAGGTGATGACCCTTCCCAAGGCGGTGTTAGTTTTCTGGTCAACAAATCGCTTATAAACAACCTTGTCCGAAAGCTAACCAACAGATACTCTCTGAAGATGGTATGTTCTTTTTTGGAGGGAGGCCGAAAACTACAATCGAAGTTGTAGCGACCTAGTGACTTTTTCTTAGATATCACAAAGGATATAAAAATTCGGCAACATAGGCGCAAAACAATCATTACGTTTACGCTCTTAATCGCGTGTGTTGGTAATAGGCACACGGCGACTTCTGGAAGGTCGAAAGTAATAAAAACTTGGGTCAGAAGAAGTGTGCCAGGGCTTTGTCCTCCTACAATAAATCCCAAAAGTCTAAACATATTTCTTTTAATTATCAAAAAGTAAACATTGTTTCAGCTTATAGTTAAGTTTTAAGTTTTGAGTTATATGTGACGTTCGTAGCGAACGTATTTCCAAAGCAAAGATGTAGTTGGGATTTTAATCAGCCAGACTTGTGCCTCGATAGCTCAGTTGGTAGAGCACTTACACGGAATGTAAAGAGTTGCAGGTTCAAGTCTTAGGCTGGCTCGAGGTTAATCTTTTGACTGCATCTTTGTTATGAAAATATTTATATACATTGATGATATAGCCATTGATATGGCATGTACAATGTATTTTCTTTTAAGACTCAAACCTTCAGGGAGTGTAACAGATTTTTTCTGCTACAGAGTTTATTTCGCAAAACGAGTGTATGGTTGTACTACTTATATACTTAAAATATTTACTTCAAATTTAACCAAAGTATGAAACTTTGTACTTATCAAAATAAGCACTTCTCAGTATTTTGAACAGATAGTACTCTTGTTGTAAACTTTGTTTAAAACACATTGAGTCTGGAGTGTTTATTTCTCATTGTTCCCAGAGGTACGAAGTGTAAACGAACTTATGTTTATATTAAGATTGGTGCCCTCGTGTGGGATTCGTTCCTGTTCTATTACACACTTGCATAACGCTTATATGATAAGATGGTGTGAACCACACGCTACGCTAGCATACATAATGATGAGTTTAACATGTTATAGTGTGTGTATATATTGGAAGTACCACACAAATATGTCTTCTGTTTCGAACAATCTACAATTGCTTACGGTTTCATGGAGAGATGTGTTTCTGGCAGACTTTTATATAAACAAAATGGTCTAAAACAAAACTTAAAATTTATCTGAGAAACAAAGAAATTACTTATATGAAGTCCAGTATTTTTCCATGGCTTTACAGTGGGAATTGACCCTAAAGGCTTTGTGGAAGATTGAGAAGAGAACTTCAAAGGAGAGACTGTCGGACTATCGTTGAGTTTAGACGTCTAGTATAATAATAAAATTGTCGAGCTATCGTAGAGCTTGTACGTTGAGCAATTCGAGAAATCAGCCTGTCCGTCAAGGCTTGAAGGTTTTTTTTTTATTGTAAAAAAACGTAATAAGGTGTTACACAGATCCTATTATTTATTTTATTTTTAATTAATTTATTTATTTTCCAGAGGTAGGAAATATTTCTTTTTTTTTAATTTAGATTAGTTCCATTTAAAAGAGCTCCAAAATCCCCATTTTCCCGGGTGATTTTCTGAAACACAAGGATTTCGTCTTTCTTTGTCTAATTTTTCAGACAAGAAAGAATTTAGCTGTTTTTCTTAAATTTTGTTGTCTAATAGATTGTTAGAAGAACTAGGTAACCTAGACTTTCTAAGTCTGGTTATTCATTTTTCAGCTGGTTTTATTTTTATGGAAAATTTTTGTAAAACAAGGGTGATAGGGCAATATTTCTCGATTTTCTTTTATGTTAAGAAGAGTGTGTGAATTTTGTGAAATGTTTGAGTTTTATGTGTGTTTTTAAAAATATTTATTGTTTAGTTTATTGTATTGTTTAGTTATTGTTTAGTTTATTTATTGTTAAGTCACTTTATTTTCAAAATTAACGTGACTGAAAGCCTTCAAAGATGAAATTTGGCATGCAGATAGTTTTGAGTCCCGGAAAAGGACATAAGCTACTTGAGAACGTCAAGTATTATTCGTTTTGTAATTGAGGAATTGCCGTTGAAATCCTACACCGATGACTGAAAGTATGATACATGAATCAGCCATCACTTCGCTCAACCATGTTCGCACATGCCACCACCGCAGAGACTTTTAGAGAGCACGACACACTCAAGCAACTCCAATAAAACTTCGATTGTATTAGTTACAATGTGTGTAGTAAAGGAACAAAATATTTATATTATTTATAAATCCGATTCATGTTGAGATTTACACACACAAGTTTATATTTAACATTACAGGGGGAACACACGTACACTGAACTTAAAACTGATTTATATTAAAACGCAGTATATCAAAATTAATACTACTAGAAAAATTATACATATACGTATAAACTTACATAGGTACAAGTATAATAATATATATATATAGTATTAATAACCCGCTGCAATCCACCATCGGCCGCCCAGTGCCAGAGAGGTCCAAATGCGAGAGGGCGTATCACACAAACGTGCGCACATACCAATATTCATACACATACTCACAGACGTATGTATATATATATATCATGAAGTAGCCCAGTTCCCACCAATGCGCACCATTTAACGTACTGTCACTTCGGAAACAAGCTTAAGGGAAGAAGAAGTGACAAGAAACTTCCCAGTTGTACACCTGTTACTATCAATCACGCAGGAACCAGGGAAACCAAACACACAAAATCTATGCAAATATGTGTAAACACACATACATGTACACGTCTATGCGCCACACCCAACCCCATCCAGAACCCCCCCAACACTAAGCAGCCAACGGTGGATGACTATCCATGGTGCATCCCCTGATCGTAATGTGTTATTAATTATCAACTACATAAGTCATAGATGGATGACCAGTATTGAGCACATACCTTTAATTCCAGACATTATTATCTTTATTGAATTCTTCCACAGTTTAGTATCCCTTGTTAATAAGAACTTTTTTAATGTATGTTTCAAAAGTATGTACAGGTAGGTTAACAATATTCTCAGGAATTGTATTAAAAAGTAAAGAAGACATTTTGGAATCGCAAGTTTATTTTTATTTCTAGGATTAACATTGTGTATGTCACTATTTTTAACAAATAAACTTAGGTTTTTACGTACATACAGTAAGCATGCGTAAATATACTGAGAAGCTACAGTAAGTATATTATTTTTTTAAAGAGGTTACATAGGGACATTAGGAGTTATACATTGGTCTTATTGCTCTTTTTTGAAATATAAAAATAGTTACCATATGACAAAATGGAATGGAAATAACTAAAGTATACTAACCGAGCAGTTTCTATATTAGTAAATTGAGCAACTTTTCTGACAGCATAAGCGGCGGAGCTAAGTTTTCGAGCTAAGACAGAAATATGTGAGTGCCATTGCAATTTAGTATCTAAAGTGATGCCCAAGAAGACTGCTGACTCAACTAGTTTGAGTGCTTCACCGTTTATAAATAATTGTGTTGGAGTGTCTTTGACATTTGGTAAAGAAAACTTTAAACATTTTGTTTTCTGTGCATTCAGTAAAAGATTATTTGATGGGAACCAACTAAGAACTTGCGAAAGTGTATGATTTATATCATCATATGTATCTTTGTTTCTATCAACATTAAATATCAAAGATGTATCATCTGCAAACAATACAATTTTGCACAGGTTTTCTACATAAAAAGGCAGATCGTTAATAATATTATTAATAATTATTAATATTATTTATACACTAAGAATAAAAAGGGACCTAGTATAGAACCCTGGGGTAGTCCCATCCAGAAGATTTCACTCCACTGATTTCAACTTTCTGAGTTCTATCACTTAAATATGAAAAAATAAGTTTAAGAGCCGTATCTACAACACCATAATGAATCAGCTTTCGAATAAGAGTTCTGTGTTCAACACAATCAAATGCCTTAGACAAGTCGCAGAAAATACCAATGGCATTCTGCGACCTTTCCCATGCGCCAAAAATATGTTTTACTAGGTCAACACCCGCGTCGGTAGTGGACCTACCTTCCTTAAATCCGAACTGTCGACTGTGTAGCAGTTTATAGATGTTAAAATATCTAAGTAGTTGATTCAGAATGATTTTCTCGAAAATTTTGCTCAAAGTTGGTAATATCGAAATTGGTTTAAAGTTCGTTCACTTTTACTTCCAGATTTGAACAGTGGTATGATTTTACTATATATCATTAAATCGGGAAAGACTCCTTCGTCTACACATTTATTAAAAATTAATGCTAAGATAGGTGATATACTGTTTATAATACCTACAAGTGATTTTACTGATATACCCCAAAGATCCGCTGTCTTTTTAGGATTAAGAGATTTGAAAGTTTTGAAGATTTCATCAGGGGTAACATGTTCAAATTTAAATGTTTTAACACATTTAGGAACATTATTATTTAAAAATAATTCTGCTTCTGACGGGGATGACTTAAGCGTACTAGTAGTCAGAGCAGGCATATCCTTAAAACATTTTTTAAATGCATTACCTACATCAACATCTGATTTAACAGTATCTGCACCAATGTTTAAACTATAATGACGATCACGAGGTTTGAGTTTTCCTGTTTCACTACTAATGACACTCCACGTTGCTTTAATTTTATTTGTCAGAATTCCTAATTTTATTACTAAGAAACATTGACTTAGCAGCAACACAGATTTTTTTGAATTTTTTAGAAAGCTTTTTCAAACATTCAATAAAATCTGAACTTGAATTTTTTCATTTCATATAATTCATATAATTTGACTCGACTTCTATGTATTCCTGTTGTAGTCCAATCACTGAATTTCATTCCTGAATTTTCTTTAATAGTTTTTACTTTACCTGTTTTTTTTTACCTGTTCGAACTCAGTTTTCAAAAAGTCAATAAGAGTATTATACATTTATGATCTGGATCATCCTGTGTGAATTGCAAAAATGGAATTTTATATTCAACATTAACTTGAAATTGATTAATACGAGCAGATGTCACTGGTCTACATGATACTAAATTGCACTGTTTTACTTCTGTGTTGAAAAATTATACATTCTGACCGCAGTGGTCAGATGGTAAGTTGGAAATAATTAGCTTCGCAGCAGGCTCTACATTGCAAAAAATATTATCAATACAGGTGGCCGATGTGGTTATAATTCTAGTTGGTTCTAGAAACAAATTATGTAGGTCAAAACATTCAAATAAGTTAAGAAGTCTATCCTTAGTGGGTGTTTCTTGTAGAAGATCAATGTTAAAATCTCCACAAACAATAACTGACTTCTTGTTTTTACTTATATATATACTATATCTGGACTAAGTCTAGATAAACACATATCAAACATTGAGGATACACTCTAGAAATGTTTCTTGGTATTTCTGGACCTGTAGTTTATTTAGCATCGACTACTTAAACGAGGTCTAACTATATCGAGATTAACTTCTAGAACACACTTAATCTGCAACCAAAAATTATAGATTACCTAAAATAAATCTTAAAACTAAGATTCCTACAGGATTGAGTGGTTGTAAGAAAGTTGATTTGAGACTAGTATGTGCGGAAAAGTAGATGAGAGATTTGGACGCTTAGACTTACTCGTATTTCCAGTATGGAGGGATGGTTTGAATATCTAGAATTTTTTAGTGCTGCTAGCTGGTTCTGATGGGGAAGTCTTGTCTTCTGACTTCCAAAGGGTTTGGTAATATGGAGTGCTGGTGTGACCAAACAAGTTTCGGTTAGGGTAAAAACTTCTATATCTAGTTATAACTAGATATATCTTAATATACATATAAATCGCTTAGATCTTATTTCAAACACAAGATGGTTTTGGCGCTCGCCGGTTCCTGTTTCGACGTGTTGACTTCGTTTTAAGTTAATTATCCTTAATTTAAAAATATAAGGTATTAAACTACAACAAATCTTTCCCTAAACTATACAGGTACCTTTAATTTTTTTTAACGCGTCGCGAGTGTTATAATTCACTTTTATGGATTATGAAAGTGAGTGGAAAAGACATTGAATAGTGTGAGGGCTACAGTGTCATTCACGCGGGATCTCTGATGACGGCCGAGGATCTCGAGACTTATCTTTTCCTGACAGTATCCGAGGTTACAGCTGAAGGAGGACTGCAGATCTTTAGAGGGAGGTAACAACCACGTCGAGTCTCAGTAAGTGGATACTACTTAGTCATACAAGAATAAGTTTAAGATTATTTTTTTAAATATTATTATTATATAGGTATGTGTTTTTGACGTGACAACGTCTTATAAATTGGTTTGCCGGGTGACACTTCAAGAAACTGCGTTACGCTCCGCTCACGTTATGCGCTCACAATGAGAGCGAGTGAGAGGCACGCGTCGAGGTTAGCCCGCCTAAGAGCGAGAGAGACAGACATAAAAAGTGAAAGGCACGCGTCCCTTCCACTCGAGCACAGTTAGCCCGCCTTATGACAAATTAAAATTATTTTACCACTCAAAGTCGTTGTCACGTAAAACTTTCGCCCGTATACCGACTTTACAGGCAACCACCTTTTTTTTCTAGCGATTTTTTTTTTATCTTGACATTAAAAAAAAACTCCTACTTAGAAAAATTTTACGTACACAAACAACGAAACTACTTATATATAAAAATAACTATTACAGGAGTCATAAACCAATAAAGATTCTATGTATGTATATTTAATTATATTGTAATTTTTTAACTTTAATGGTTGTATATATATAAGATGGGTTTATATTTTTTTTATAAATAATATATCACAATGATTATAATTAAAAACCATCATCAGTTATTTCTTCATGTGACCTATATCACTCGTACTAATTGTTTTTTAATTTGTTTATTATCTATTAATAATAATGTTTTCATAGAGGTCGAATATAAAGTTATTCTATGATTTATTTATTAAGATGCCTCAAGACGTTAATCGAGATATAACTGCAAGTAGGGAGTGGCTGGCCAAAGAGCCTCATTTACCACAAGATTTCGGTAAGTTAATAGTAACAGATATTATATTTTTTGTATTATACTAGTCAAGTAATTTATTGATTTCAAGTCTATTGTGATTCTGGTACCAAATGTTAAAAAAATGATTGTTTTAATTTTTGGATGGCATATTCCTAACGCGGATGCCGACATGACTAATGTAGAAACAAAACAAACTTAAAAGAACTGCATTTAAAAACAAGCTTTATAAACTATCGAACTACTTACTTTTGTAAAGCACTATTTAAAGGTTTGGAGCATGAAGTTATATAGTAAAGCTACAGAATAAGCCGATTCTAGATCACTCATCATTAGATAACTAGGCTCAAGTAGCGTTCAATGGGCAAACTTTACTAGTAAAACATACATGACTTCACAATTGGTTTGCGGAAGAGCAGTCGGTCACGGCAGACTTCCACTTGCAACGATCCTTCCACACTTCTTCCACTTTATTCACTTTCGTCACTACATTTATATGGGATCACCTCAGCAGCATACTCTTTCAAATAAAAAAGAATTTTTGAAATTGGCCCATAATTGCCGGAGAAATCGGTGGACATACAAGTACATAAAAAAAAAATATACTCGTCGAACATAGAACCTCCTCCTTTTTTGAAGCCGGTTAAAACTAGTTCATATTTTCGAGACACAAGATGGCCGTCGCGGAACATGTTAAATAGAGCATATTTCAGGTACGAATTTTATGTTAGTTTTGAACCTTAGTCAAGTAATTTAAAATTATTTCTAACCAACTCAGAAAACAAGGAGGTTCTTAATTCAATTACTTTGTGTGTGTGTGTTAGGCGATTTTCACATATACAAAAGTGTTTACTTCTGAATGAACCAGGGAAACCAGAGTTAGTTAAGAATATATTTCCAATGGTACCTAATGATAGGTAGGCTGCTTAGAAGATAATCCCCTCTTTTTTAATGTAAAATAACACACACACACTTTAAGGTAAAATAAAAATACTACTCCATACAGTTGCGATACATAGACAATATTTAAAAAGACACTAATTAATTTAAGCTGATGTAAATTTATGCCATCTGAGTTTCGAAATAATTTTATTTAAGTAGGTAACATACCTCTGCCAACATTTATTGTTTAGTAACCCATCGGTAGTAGTTTCTTACGCTTGTTTTGCTAGCTTACCTATTTTTAAGGGATTTTTAATTGCAGACTGGAAGTGTTAAGAAGTTAGAAGGTATTAACAAATTTATATTACGCATACCATTATAATTGTTATTTTTGTGTGATACACGGGTTGTAATAATAAGTAATTTTTATTGTGTATTTATGTTTATCGATTGTTCGAGAATTGACATGATTAGATTTTTTGACGATTGGTACAATAGACTTGTACCTACCGAATTAGTATAGAGCTTGGTATTTTATTTCCAAGTAAATTTAACCAGCGTCAACTTTTGTATTTAGGTAGAGCCTAGGGTAAAGAACTTAGCAAAGTAATAAAAATAAATATTGAGACTTGCATTAAAAATTAAAATTGGTTTTCAAAAATGTATGATTATTCGTAGTCAATTATCAGCACAGGCCATAACATTCTAAGAAAAAAGAAGAAAAACATAATAATACATTACGTATTTTTTTTTATGGTATTGGCCACTGACCATTAGTCCATCAGCCAAAAGATATACGCTCCGTTTCGTAATTTTACGTTCCGTTCTACGTTAAATTAATAACGATTTTCTGTGAATTGCAGGTCCAGAAAAAAATATTCTTAATTTAGAATTTCTAGATTTTAAGTACTCTTTAAAATAAATCTACTCATAAGTTGGTTAATTTTTAAATTTATTTTAGTACCAAAACGGAACAACTCTTTCAACCAGCGTCAACTTTTGTATTTAGGTAGAGCCTAGGGTAAAGAACTTAGCAAAATAATAAAAATAAATATTGAGACTTGCATTAAAGATAAAATTGGTTTTCAAAAATGTATGATTATTCGTAGTCAATTATCAGCACAGACCATAACATTCTAAGAAAAAAGAAGAAAAACATAATAATACTAGTACGTAATTTTTTTTTATGGTATTGGCCACTGACCATTAGTCCATCAGCCAAAAGATATACGCTCCGTTTCGTAATTTTACGTTCCGTTCTCCGTTAAATTAATAACGATTTTCTGTGAATTGCAGGTCCAGAAAAAAATATTCTTAATTTAGAATTTCTAGATTTTAAGTGCTCTTTAAATAAATCTACTCATAAGTTGGTTAATTTTTAAATTTATTTTAGTACCAAAACGGAACATCTTTTTTACATATATTAAGTGTTTACGCTTCCTTCGATAGTCCAAAACTGTAGATGTCCTATATAGGTATTTATTTTTGTGATAAACAAACTAACATTCAAGCATTTCAATTTATTGAACTTACTGACATGACTTGTACATGATACTATGTTATGCGGCTCGCCCTAAAGAGCGCTGATGCAGCGTACTCCCATAAATAATATTTTATTTACTTAATAAACAATATGTTTTTGGATTTTACTTAAAATAATTAATTATTATGCTTCGATTTCTCTTTTTGTTAACATATCATTTCACTAAAAAGATTCCGTATACTAACAGTTAACTCAAGATTTGGTATGGAATTGCACCGAGACTGAGTCACTAAGGGCTCGTTCGTTTTGGGATTAAAAGTGCCTACGATTGACACTTCACACTTTTGATAACGCCAGTTGTAACATAACACCTATTGTTCGTGTAGTTTTGAAACGTTACACACGGTATACACACACTACGATAAAACGCACACACACACACTACCATTAACAATAAATATGTATAGGCAGTTTGACACATTAACACAAAAACCCCACCTCCAGACATGGGTCTAAAGTTTCATCTTTCAGTAGCAAAAATTACAAACAATATTGTAAACGAACGCATGACAGATGATACTAAAACGCGCGTTTGCAAATCTGGTTATTATTTACTTCTCGGTAATCTGTCAATTTTGCATGAAAAAATTATAATCGATAGAGAAGCATATCCTTATACACAGATGAGAAAAAAAAGTCGGCGGAGAAGAAAAGTTTTTGATAAAAAAAATATTTAAAAGTAAAGAAAATTTCTTTCTACAAAATGGCCGATATGTTATTAATGTAATTTATATGCAATTTACGTGTTATTTTAAGGAATCTTAGCTATATACACAATTCCTGTAGCTGTCCAAACATACACATATAGATGAAATTCAGCCTAAAATTGGCAGAAAACGCAAGTTTTACTTAATAAAACATTTACATAATTAAGTTGGTACATAATTTATAAATAAAAAAACAATAGAATAACAGGAAACAGCAATTTTTTTTTAAAACGATGTTGCCAGTATCAAAAAATAAATGCCAACTTAAACTTTTTCAAGTTACCATTGATATTGCTTTTCGTATTTTCGTTAGTATCACATTTTTCACATTTTTAATTTAATATGTTTGAAAAAGTTAATCAACAAAATAAAACCTTTATAATAAGCGAAACTTATTATTAAATGCGGTAATTCTTTACTCTCCAAGAACGCTTGATTTTACGTAACGATGGTTTTAACTCATAGAACACTTGTTGTGTATAGTATAAGTGGGTATCTGTGTATACCCGTTGTTGGGTGACAATTCTTTATTAAATGCCAGTGCGCTATGGACTACCAATGCTTTCACTCGCGTCCCTAATCACATACTTAACAGTGGCGACGAGCTGTACCCACGTTGTAAAGAGTTACGTACAGTGATTAAATTGAGTGTTGTGTAATATGAATCCGTCAAATGCAATGTGGTCGAGTTTTGATCATGCACATCAAGATTGGTCGATTTACATAAAAAAACTTAAGCAAGGATTCATTGCGAGTGGAATCGATGAGTCATCGGACAAGGCCGGTGTTAAACGTCGAGCATACCTACTTAGCGCACTCAGCGAAGGGACGTATCAGCTGGCCACGAATCTTGCGCTGCCTAATGTGTTGGAAGAAAAAAATTTTGACGACATTGTGAGCATTTTAAACGCCCATTTTATACCCAAACGCTGCGGATTTGCGGAACGCCATTATTTCTACGCAGCAGCACAGCAAGCGGACGAGACACCGGTACAGTAGGCGGCACGGCTAAGGGGTCTTGCCGCGCACTGCGGCTTTAAGCATCTTGAAGACTCACTGCTGGACCAGTTCGTGATGGGCCTACTGCCCGGTCACGAGCGCGAAAAAGTGTTCGGTCAGGACGTCGGTGAGCTGACGCTAATGAAGGCGGTGGAGCTCGCTGAGAGCGTGCGGAGCGCCCGCGCTGGTGCCGCAGCGGGAGCGGCGGCCAGCAGCGGCAGCGTCGTGGGCGCTGGCAGCGCTATCGATGCTGTGTTCAAGATGGAGAAAACCTCTAAATCGGGATTCGTACGTTCGGACAGCAAAAAGTGTTCCGTGTGTGGTCGTACAAATCATAGTTCAGCGCAGTGTCGTTTCGCTAATTACAAATGTGGCAAGTGCAAGGTCAAAGGTCACCTTCGAAAAATGTGCAAAGTGAATTTCTTGGAAACAGTGAGCGAGGGGGACGACGGTGAGTTGTTCAGTATACGCTGCCGGAATGGGGCTCCCATGACCGATGTTGTGGTTATCGATGGTGTTCAAATTCGTTTTGAGTTCGATAGTGGTTCTGCCGTTACGGTGATATCCGAAGATACTTATAATTTTTTTTTTCAAAGTGTGCCATTATCGCCTACAAAAAAAAAACTAGTTAACTATACAGGCGGTTCCATAGTTTGTGTAGGTTGTGCACGGCTGCGCATGACGTATGGGGGCCGCACGCGGGCCCTGGACGTGTTTGTGGTGCGTGGCGGCGGGCCCCCACTTTTAGGTCGGGATTTTATTTCGCGATTTGGTCTAGAATTGTCTTCAGTACACTTTTGTAATAGTTCAGTTTCCGAAAACGAGTCAATTGACAAATTAATTGCAGAATTTTCAGATATATTTACAACAAAATTAGGTTGCTTTAATAAATACAAAGTAAAATTGCAATTAAAAGACAATTCGAAACCGGTTTTTATTAAGGCGCGGCCAGTAGCATTTGCACTGAGGGATAAATTAAATATTGAGATCGATAGGCTGTTGGGTTTAGGTATACTCGAACCAATCGAGCATTCTGATTACGCGTCGCCTATTGTTCCAGTGCTAAAAAGAAATGGAACGGTAAGGCTGTGTGCCGACTATTCGCAAACGGTCAACAAACAGCTGTTGATAGAAACGTATCCCTTACCAACTGTCAATGAATTGTTTTCGAGGCTACATGGGGGGGAGCAGTACACAAAGCTAGATATGTCGATGGCCTACAATCAATTTCAGATAGATGACCCTCTAAATGTCACGTGTATAAACACACACCGCGGTCTTTTCAGGTTTACTCGAATGGTTTTCGGTCTGTCGTCAGCTCCTGCCATTTTTCAGCGAGCTATTTCGTGTGTCCTAGCTGATATGGAGGGGGTAAAATGCTTCTTAGACGATATTTTGATAACAGCAGCCACCAAAGAGAAACACCTGGAAAGACTACGTTTAGTGCTGCAACGGTTAAGAGACGCAGGTCTGACGTTGCAGAGGGAAAAATGCTCCTTTTTCCAGGATGAAATAACTTACCTAGGATATAATATTAATAAATTTGGTATAAAGAAAAATCCAGAAAAAGTTAAGGCCATACTTAATGCTCCAGTGCCTAAAAATCTAAACGAATTACAGTCTTTTCTAGGCCTAGTCAATTACTATAGAAGTTTTGTCCCAGGAGCATCATCTATATTGTGCCCATTGTATAACCTTTTAAGGAAGGGAGTCGAGTGGTCTTGGACAAAGGAGCATGAAAAAGCATTCAATAGTATTAAGTGCAGTTTAGCATCCGAAAAGGTATTAGCTCACTTTGACCCAAAAGCCAAACTAGTGCTAACAGTCGACGCGTCTCCTAAAGGTTTAGGCGCGATATTGTCACAAATAGAGGCTAACGGCAGTGAACGGCCAATTTCGTTCGCTTCACGGACTTTAAATTCAGCAGAGAAAAATTATTCTCAGATCCAAAAAGAAGCAACAGCAATCATATTTGGCGTTCGACGGTTTCACCAGTATTTATACGGGAGGTCTGACCCCTTTATATTACGGACAGATCATAAACCGTTAATATCAATTTTCGGGCAACGACGCGGCATTCCAGAAGTTTCAGCAAACCGGTTGCAAAGATATGCAATGTTTTTAGCTGCATATAACTATGAAATAGAATTCGTAAGGAGCGCAAACAACAGCGCTGATTATCTATCGCGTGCGACGTTGCCAGAATTGACGAGTAATAGACAGAGTGCGAGTGAATGGCGCGCCGATGCAAGCGCGGGAGACGACGTCGCGACTTATATCAACTTTATAGTAGACGGAACCTTGCCGGTCACACTCGAACAATTACGTAACGAAACAAAAAAAGATATTGTTTTGATAAAAGTTATTAAGTATGTTCAACAGGGCTGGCCGCGCAACGTGAAAAACAATAAGTTAAAGCCTTATCATCAATGTCGTTTACAACTAGACTACGAAAATGGTTGTTTAATGAGAGGCCATAAGGTTGTTATTCCATTGTCACTACAGGAAAAAGTTTTATCGCAATTGCATAGTTCTCATATGGGTATTGTAAAGAGTAAAGCTGAAGTTCGTGCGAGACTGTGGTTCCCGGGTGTAGACGATGCCGTGGAGCGACTCATAGGTGCGTGCGAGGTATGTGCTGCGCTGCGGCCCGCACCTCCTCGCGCCCGCCTAGCGCCTTGGCCGTTTCCACAGCAGCCCTTTGACAGGATTCACTGCGACCTGCTCGGCCCGATCAATGCACACATGTACTATGTAATTGTCGATGCATATACCAAATGGGTAGAATGTTATGACATGAAAAATAATACTACTTCTTCAATGATAATAGGTAGAATGTACGAATTTATGTCGCGGTTTGGTGTTCCGCGCACGTTGGTTAGCGATAATGGTACAAGTTTTACCTCGAATGACTTTGAAATGTTTTGTAAATTGAACGGCATATCACACGTAACGTCGCCTGTGTACCACCCGGCAAGCAACGGGCAGGCGGAAAGCTACGTAAAAATAGTAAAACGAGGCATAAAAGGCGCTCTGTTAACATGTAAAAATCAAAGTGACCTAAACAATAAACTTCTAAAATATTTGTTTGACTATCGCAATTCAGTCCATTCTACAACCGGTTTTTCGCCTGCCCAGTTGGTCTACGGCCGTCAATTAAGATCGGTGTTAGATTTTATTAATCCACGCGATCAGCCGCAGTCGCCCTCGTCCACTGAACTCGCAAAGTCGGTAAAAGAAAAACAGTTCTTGCAGAGTAAATATTACGGGGGTGTTGTACGAGCAGATTATGGTCCAGGAGATAAAGTCTGGTACAAAAAATTTGCCGCCAAAAACAATTTTGAATGGATTAGAGGAATTATACAGAAAAAAATCGGGAAAGTGATGTATTTAATTAAAGATTACGCAGATAACTCCGTTATGGTCGAAAGACATAAAAATCAAATATCTCCATTCGTCGATAAGGAGTGCAGCAAGAAAATTGCTACTAAGGATGGATCAAGTCAGCAAACGTACGTTCCTCAGATGTGGACATTGCCAGTTATGTTGGAACAGGCTCAGGTAGATACCAACAATATTGACAGGGGAGAAGTGGATGTCCAGGCCCCTCAACCAATAAATCCTGCAACTGACTCAGCTGCGAGTGTGGCGCTGCCAACGGCAACAGAAGTGGAGAGTGCGCTCCAGCCGCCCGAGCCCGACTTGGCCTCAGCTCCAGCAACGGACGACTCAGCAGGCGCCAGTCCCGGCGTGGGCCTCGCAGTACAAACTGCTAGGTCACAGACATCGCATCCTAGAACGTTGCGAGAACGTTCAACGGTAGACTATAAGAAGTTCCTTTAATTAATTTTTTGAGTTATTTTACTATGTAAGAAACTTAGGTGGAGGGATGTTGTGTATAGTATAAGTGGGTATCTGTGTATACCCGTTGTTGGGTGACAATTCTTTATTAAATGCCAGTGCGCTATGGACTACCAATGCTTTCACTCGCGTCCCTAATCACATACTTAACAACACTACATTTATATACACAGATAAAATTCAAAAACTCTCGGAGAACACTAGATTTTCACGAAAAAAACTAAATTGATTTCATACAAAACCCGCCATTACCCACCAACACTTAAAAATAGAAAACTTTTTTTTTCACGAAAATACTTGCCAGCCTAAGGAAAAAAAAAAACACAGGATTCAATCGATTTTACTTTTCTCTTATTTTTATCGATAGAAAAGCATATTTTATACTCAATTAAAATAAAAAAACTGACAGCGAATCCAAACCAAACCGAAGCGACGAGCCGTTAGGTTACATGGTGAACACCGCACGAGGCCAGCGAAGCGTGCCGCGGCAGGCAGTTTTTATATTTCAACCAACTTGTACTTATTTAGTGTAGTCACGGCAACCCACTTTGGAACATGAAAACTTGCGCGTGAAACCAAGCGGAGCACATGAAAGTTAGCGCGCGAAGCTGAGTGGATCGTGCCGCGGCAGCGGCCGGCGAGCGCCAGACCCAACTTTTTCTAATTCAGTATAGTCTGGGCCCCAACTTGTTTTTTTAGTTTAATTTATATAAGGCAATCAACTTGCATTTATTTATTTAGTGTAGTTAGAATGGCTTAATGTTTAGTGCGCAATTTACAAAAAATCTAAGCTAAGCAAAAAATTTTTTGTGACAGATTTTAGGAGTATTTTTTTGGAAGCTGGCAACATTGCTACTAAAAAAAATGTGTTTCCTGTTTTTTTTATTGTTTATGTGGCGTAATGGCGTTTTTGTATGGTGTAAATAATTTTCTTTATATTTTTTTTTAGCTGAAATTTGCCTTTTCCGCCGAATTTGGAATTTCATTTTTGTATAAGGAGATGCTTCTCTATCGATTAAAATTTTTTTATGCAAAAATAACGGGCTTACGAAAAGTAAAAAATTACCTGTTTTTTAGTGAACACCCATAAAAAATTGTCACGAGCCGCCTCTGGTTACAAATATAACTAAAACTAAATATCACTTATATTAATGCTAAATATCACATAATTAAGAGTAAAACAGTAAAATTAACAAAGTAGACATAAGCAAATAATGATTATTTAATATATAAAAAGTATAAAGAAAGCAAAGGTAAAATGTGTCATGGTTATATACCGAGACCAAGACCTTAAACCTTAAAAATTTTGGCATATCTACGGCGATGTACTAATACCTCCTATCTGACATTTTGAGCAAAATTGAGTTTCTTATATCGTTCTGTTACAGGGGAGACCCGAAATAGGTTTTTAAAAAAGAAATTTAACACTTTGAAATTAATCACTTTAATGAAAGAAATAGAAAATAGAACAAAAATTGATTTTTTGGAAATAGAAGGGGCGAGTGGCAAGTGTGTAGCTTTCTGACCGGATTAGATACGACTGACTGGTCCCGATGGCTCTTCAGCCCACCAGTATTACAGGACTGCTGACATTGCGTTTGTCTAAGCAACAAGTATTGCTAGTTACTAGCGTATATGTATATATAACACCCCCCTTTTTAAGATGAAAACTCACGAGGTGAGTTTTCAGAAATTATCCAAAACTCAGACGCGGTTGGACTTCAGGTATTTCAATACCTGAATCTTTCGATACTTCTAATTTATCCTTTTTACTCATAAATTTCTTTGCGAACTTGCCCCTTTTACAAAAATACACAATAAAAATTAACATTACAAAAATTAAAGATAAAACACTAATAACGTTAAAACTAATATGGTTGCTTATATTACTAAAAGGGTTGGTCATTTTTAATTCTTTCAGCTCTTGATCGTATACATTTTTGAGAGTTTTGAGATTTTGTAAATTAATTGTTTTTATTTCAGTAACTGGTAAGTTGACTCTTAATTTATCAAAACGGCTAATGTTACAACAAGGGTCGTTAATAATATTATAATCTGAAAGTACGACAGGTATGTTTACACTGGGGTTACTTTTCTTTAATAATTTAAGATCTTTATGATAGGTTATACATTTTAATGGGATATCTAGCAGGGTTGGTTTCGATTGGACGAAAACCCATTTATCGCTGTTTAACTTGTGCCAGATGTTTATATCTCCATACAAAAACCTAAATTGGCAACTTACTGGCATTGAATTTAGAGCTTTTGTTATAATTTCAGTTTCACAAGACGGATTTCCCAAAACTGAATACAATTCAGTGATTTCACAAAGGTAAGTGTCGGTTATGGTATTTTTACAAAGGTTTAGGTCATTAAGAAAAGTGTATGATGTTTTCTCTTTACTTACAGCTAAGAGTTTTCCGGAAGGTAAGATCATAGCGTAGGAGTTAGGGTTATTTACAGCGTGAGGAGTACAGTATTATAAAGGTTATATTCTGTTATACTCACTAAAGGTATTTTCATTATAAAAACTAACTTATTATCTAAGTAATAACAAATCAATTCTGCGATGTTCATTATTGTATGAATATTATTTAAGTCTAGACTAACAGGAAAAATTACAAATTTAGGCAGAGTTTTCAGGCTATCTACAATATCTTCATACAACTGGTTTGGTGTTAAAATAGAGGGGTGCAGAGTATTACTTTTTACAAATAATATTGCACTAAGTATATCTTCTATCTTAAAAGAAAGAGTTAATAAGTGTGACTGCAAAAGGCTTATTACTGAATTAAGCTTTGTTTTAATACTACTACTTATTACTAATTTGGACATATTGCTTACAGTCATAGAAATATTATTTACTACTTTGTTTAGCTGATTTTGGTTATTTTCCATTTCATACAAGGAATTGTTCATATTTATCATAGCTGTCTGGGATATCACAATGTTTTGCTTAATAGAATTTTCTAATTTTCTATCATTATCATACAGGGTTTGTAAAGCGTCATTATACGTTTTGGCATCATTTTCATCTAACGTGCCGAAGATATGTTTAAAAACGGTGCCTATACCGGAAAACCAAGCAGATCTTTTGGAGACTGATGTCGATATTATATGTGAAATAGAATCATAGTCGCGGAGAATGTCCTTGAATAGGGAATCTAAAGGCTGTAGCATGTTTCGGCATTGAATATTCTCAGAGTCCTCATTTGCATGACACAGTGTTTGAATTTCGCCGAAAACATAATTAATGTTTTCAATGTGATGTTTGAAATAGGATACGTCTACTGGGATTACTACATGGAAGTGGTCGTTTACGGTCCTCAAGGTGCCAACGGGATCGAAGAGTATTCCGGGACTTTTGGAAATATAATTGATGTATTTGTTGTTGTAAGCAGTCTGAGCATAACAGGCGGTGACCATTCTGAAATAATATCCTAAGTAAATCTAACTGTAAAATTGCGTAAAATAATATATGACTACGTCTAATAAGTGTGTAAAATGTAAAAAAAAAGGAAATAGTAAAATTATAACCTTAACCTATTTAAAATTAAATAATTCTATTCTTATTCTATTCAATGTCATGTGCTGGTTTTAATTCGTCGAAATGGTGCTTCACATGTCGACGGTTTATTAAAAGGGACAACGTATTGTTGCCGTGGACCTTTACAATTTTATAAGGGCCCTTCCATAAAGGTGATAGAGCTTTGCGGAGCCTTAGGTGATTCTACAGGTAAACGTATTCTCTGGTTTTGTATTCAGTAGGGCGAGTTTGTCTGTCATAGTACGTCTTGGATCTTTCTTTGGAAGCTACGATATTTTGAAGTGCCTTTTCCCTAGATACTTTGAGGCGGTGATGAAGCATTTTGATGTAATCTGGGTACGTCAGGTCAGTGCGTGAGTTGAAGACAGAGTCTAGGATAAAAGGTTTGTGACCGAAGACAAGCTCATACGGAGTAAACTGAGTTGTAGTATGGACATTGCTGTTGTAAGCGAGCATAGCGGTATATACAAATTTGTGCCAACTGTTCTGATTCTCATTGACATATGATTTTAGGTACTCTTTCAGAGTCGAGTGACTTCTCTCCAGAGCACCTTGAGTCTGGGGATGGTATGGTGAAGACCAGAGCTGCTTTATTTTAAGGAATTCACAGGTTTTCTTAAAGAGCTCAGCGGTAAAGTTTGTTCCTTGGTCGGTAAGTATCATTTTCGGTATACCAAACAGGGATATGAAATGGACAAGGCACTCACATGATTCTTCGGCGGCAGCATTTGAGATTGGGTATGCAATAGAAAATTTGGTCAAATCATCTTGTAGAGTGAGAATGAATTTTAAATTTTGGAGTCCTGCTTCAGGCAGAGGACCCACTAGGTCAAGACTAATTCGTTCAAATGGACGAGTGGAAGTACTCGTTATCTGCATTGGTGATTTGTTCGTTCTGCGTAGGGCTTTATTTGACTGACATAGTTTGCAGTTTTTGACGTAGTTTTCTATATCAGTTTGCATGTTTTTCCAGAAGTAACGTTCTTTAATTCTTTTTAACATTCTGTTTGACCCAGGGTGTCCTGCTATTGGATTATCGTGATTTTCCCTGAGGAGCTTAGAGATTTCAGAGGGAGTTGGGTAAAGTATACTATTATGATGTATGTTAACGGATATATTTGTAGAATTAAATAAATACATGAGTATGCCGTAAATTTTTACAAAAGAATTTTGTTCAAATGGATTTTTGAAATCGGATACTGCGATGATTTCTGGGTTTTGAAGATGTCGGGATAGCTGGGGCTGTCGAAGTAGTATACTTTGGTAAACAGTAAGTAGTATAACTTTCCTTTTAATTCGAATTTGTGTCTTGTGTGATAGGATTAACAGGGAAACGAGACAAAGTGTCGGCGTTAACGTTCATTTTAACTTTGCGGTGTATAACTTCGTAATCGAATTCCTCTAGTTTCAATCTCCACCTGACGAGTTTGGATCCTGGATCCTTGCCATTAAACAGCCATTTAAGTGGCTGGTGGTCTGTTATTATTTTGAATTGCCGACCGTAGAGGTATGGTCTGAATGTTTTAGTTCCAAAAATAATGGAAAGGCATTCTTTTTCCGTAACGCTATAGTTACTCTCTGCTCTATTTAAGGTTCGTGACGCGTATTCAATGGGACGGTCGCTTCCGATTGGACCTTGGGATAAAATAGCTGAGATCGCGAAATTGGATGCGTCACAAGTCAGAATGAATGGTTTTGAAAAGTCGGGATACGCTAGAACAGGGGCTGAGCATAGAGCAATTTTTAATTTTTCAAACGCTAATTGTTGTTCATTCTGCCAATTAAAAGGAACGTCCTTTTTTAGTAAGCTTGTGAGAGGTTTAGCTAGTTTGGACAGGTCTGGAATAAATCTTCTGTAATATGATACTAGGCCCATGAAGGATTTAATATCTTTAGGGCTATTGGGACGCGGAAAGTCACGGACGGCTTTGGTTTTTTCGGGATTTGGCTTAACGCCTTCATCTGTGATAGTGTGCCCTAAGTAGGAAACTTACTTGCGAAGAAATTCACATTTATCGGGCTGGAGCTTGAGGTTGAAAGTGCGGAGTCTATCAAAAACATTGGAGAGGTTTTGGATATGTTTTTCGAGGTCAAAACTGTAAATTACAATATCGTCAAGGTACACAAAGCATTGTATACCTTGTAGACCTGACAAGGCGGTGTTCATGAGCCGCTGGAAGGTGGCTGGGGCATTCTTAAGCCCAAAAGGCATGCGCGTGAACTCAAAATGCCCCTGTGGAACGGAGAACCCTGTCTTGGGGGCGTCCTTTCCCATCCTGATTTGATGAAAACCAGAAGCGAGATCAAGTGTACTGAAGTATCGAGATTTTCCTAACTGGTCTAGAATTTCGTTGATGTTGGGGATTGGGTAGGAATCTCCAATGGTTATATCATTTAGCTTGCGGTAATCTATAACGACACGCCATTTGCGTTGGCCAGACGCGTCTGCCTTTTTAGGGACAATCCAAATGGGAGATGACCATGGGGATGTTGATGGTTTGATAATCCCTTGGTCTAACATTTTATTGATTTGGGAGTTTACTTCTTGTTTATGTATTTCGGGAAATCTGTAGCATTTTGTGTTTATTGGAACAGAGGATGAAGTCGGTATTTCGTGTTGTACGGCTTCGGTACAAGTAAGTTTGTCGTTGGGTAAATGGAAAATGTCGGAGTAAGTGGAACAAAGATTGTATAAAGCGTCCTTCTCTTCTATGTTTAGATGGGAGACTCTTAGTAGTTTTAAAGTTTCTTCGGCTCGGATCATTGCTTAGTTCATGTCATCTTTGGAATAAGTGGGTATTTGAGTGTGGAAGATTTCATATTCTTGGGTTTTATCTAATGGTAATAATTCGAGTTTCATGTTTGAATCAACTGGTGATTCGGAAATATTTACGACAGAAATATTGACCCTAGAGTTTGGTTTTACCTTAACAATACAGTTAGCTATTAGAAGGTTGTCTTTTGGTCTTTGGTCAAGGATAAGCCCTTCATAAATTTCGGGGTTTATCACTGAGCATTCAATTACAGTTTCAGTCCGCGGGGGTATAGTGTAAACAGGTTCGTTAAATTTTAAGGTTAATTTTGCATTATCGACGACAAGGATATTGTCCGAATAATCTATTTTGCAGTTATGTGCCAAAAAGAAATCATTGCCAATTATTCCATCATATGGGAGGTTTATTTCTTGAATTACGTGGAAGCTGTCAGACATAAAATTGCCAGGAACCTTGTCGATTACGAAGAGTTTGAGTTGGAAGTGCCCTATTGTAGGGCTTGATTCTTGAATGGGGTCAATGCCTTTTATGTATATGGGTTCTTCTATTATGTTCGGGGCCATCCTTATGGAACTTTGTTTTAGCAAACTAATGGAGGAACCCGAATCGACTAGAAGTGTTAGTGGAATTTCGGAAACAGGTGTGTGGATTGAGACGTGAGGTAATAGTCTGTTAGGGTTCGAGTTTATTTTGTAGATTTTGATATCTGTCTTTTGTTTTTCAGGTCGGTTGTATTTCTCGTCTTCAGGTAAGGTGAGTCTGGTGTTTCGAAATTGATCTCTAGCATAGGATACGGTGTTGTCGTTACTTTGAGATAGGCCACCCAACCGGTGGGGCTTTGTTTTGGATTCAGTGAAAGAAGTGTTTTCAGCCTGTGGTTGGTTAATCATAGGCGTAGTGGGCACGGTGGGTGTAGCAGGTACAGTCGATGCTGTGGAAACAGTGGTTACGGTGGACATCGTGGATGTAATAGGTACAGTGGATGTAGTAGAAATTGTAGATGCAGTGGACACAGTGGATGTAGTAGAAATTGAAGATGCAGTGGATACAGTGGGAGGTTTCTCTAATTGGATATTGTTCTCGGTTTCTCTTGAAATCGTATATTTAGGAATGGTATCGATTGGATGACCTGGCTTTCCTGTACGATACCCAACAGGAAGCCTTAAGCGTTTAAATTTTCGTCATTTTGGGATTGTTCAATAGCAAGAAAAGGTTGTGGTTGTTGGTGATCATTATTTTCAGGGTTTTGGTCTATGAAGTTAACGTGTCTTTGGATGGGCAGTTGGCGTTGAGTAGGGAATTGACGTTGGTTAGACAATCGGTATTGTGGAGAGAATTGTCGTTGATTGGAGAATTGGCGTTGAGAAGGAAATTGGTGCGCTTGTGACGTTGATTGGTCATTTCCGTTTCGTAATGTTGCAAAACGGCTATTATTGTATTCACGTTTGCGGCAATTCTCAATCGAGTGCCCGAGATTTTTGCAGTATCTACAAACTTCAGGTAGGTTTTGAGTACGGGGTTGCGTGTAATTAGGTTTGTATGGTTGTAATTCAAAGTTTGGGCTAGGACGTGAAGGTCGCGTTGTGGTCGAGGGGTTAGATGTCGTTGTGTTTCGGAATTTTTCTTCAGAGTTTGCAAGATTTATCGCGTCGTTGAGGTTAGGTGGGTCTCGTAAACGAACAAAGTCTGAGATTTTTGGCGAAAGTCCCGTCAAAAATGTATGTAGAGCAAGGTCCGACATGGCAGAAATTTTTCCATCGAGTGTTTCGCTCCTTTTGGAAGAAATGGTTATTTCTGTGAGCAATTTGGATAAGGATGTTTTAACGCGTAATCCAAATTGACTAGCAGATTCAGTAGAACTTTGTTTACATTGTTGTAACTCGGTCAATAGATGGCTGTAGTGTTTTTTTTCTCCAAATTGGGTTTTTAAAAAGGTACTAAGCTGTTCCCAGCTGTCGAAATCTTTTAAAGAACAAGCTCGTTCGGCGTTGCCCTCTAGTTGGCTGATAATATATTTTAATAAAATTGGTTTTTGGTTACTACTGGCCAGAGAGTCAGCGTTACTGCAATTACTAAGGAAGGAGTTTAAAGTTTCGCGGGAACCATCAAACGGTTTTACGAATTTAAGCAAAACATTTGTGCTAACTTTTTCGGACGTCTGTTCTTGTGCATGATCAACCTTAGGACCCATTTTGCTAGTTTAAAAGTAGAGCAAATAATATATCTAAGCTGAAAAGGTACACAGTTAATAATCAAATAATATGAACACTAAAAATATACACACAAAACAATACAGGAATAAAATAGTTACACAAGCTGAACACGGTAAGATGTCACACATACATTATGAGTGATCAGAATGATCAGAATAGTTAAGTTCAAATAACAAAACAAATTATAGCTCTAACAAAGCACTTCGAAATAACAAGAGACGAGTTTGTTTACATTAGTTGTAGTTTGATAAGCTCGACGCGGGTGTCCGTATTCACTGAGTGGACATCATGGCTCGGCTGAGATATGTCTATGAATATTCAATAAGGTTTATGTATGTTTGAATGTAACAACGTTATATTCAATAAGGTTTTTAGAACACTTTGTAACACGATTTGCACTTCTACACTTTAGTAAAATTGGAAATAACTTACAGGATCAGGATATTGCAGCCAGTGGTGACCATAATTTCCGGAGTAGTTTTTCTTTTCAGGATACGGTGAAGAGCGACGACTTTGGATTATTTTATTCTTTCTGGAAACAGGGAAGACGCGACGACCTTGTATTTTGTTTATTTATTTTTTCTTTTCAGGAAACAATGGAGACACGACGACCTTGTGTTTTATTTATTTTTTCTTTTCAGGAAACAGTAGAGACACGACGACTTTGGATTTTTTTTTTTTTTTCAGGATACAGTGAAGAATTTCTTGTGAGCCAGCGATCTTTGTTTTTATGAAGTATGTTTGCCACTTTTGGAGTTTGAATCACATTTGCACTTGTCACTTTGGGTGTAAAGTTTTATGAAAATGTTCAAAAACAGTTTATTTGTTTTATAATATAGCACTGAATTTACTTAAGGCGTACCGGGGACCTTTTGAGATCCCTTTAGGGGAGCCCGAAATAGGTTTTTAAAAAAGAAATTTAACACTTTGAAATTAATCACTTTAATGAAAGAAATAGAAAATAGAACAAAAATTGATTTTTTGGAAATAGAAGGGGCGAGTGGCAAGTGTGTAGCTTTCTGACCGGATTAGATACGACTGACTGGTCCCGATGGCTCTTCAGCCCACCAGTATTACAGGACTGCTGACATTGCGTTTGTCTAAGCAACAAGTATTGCTAGTTACTAGCGTATATGTATATATAACAGTTCGACTTAAAATTCAATTTCACATAGCCTGGTAAAATCTTCTAATTGCTCAGACCATAATTGCCTGAGATAGGGTTTGTAGAAATAGCTCCTATGTGTACTAACGGAACATGTCGCTGCTAATAACTTCTAACTGATTAAAGTAATATCCCCAAAGTGTATCAATGTTGTCAATATTGCTGCTAATTCCTCCTATCTGCATTAAATCGCGTGTTTTCTTACTGGCTGCTATCGCCTGACTGAGGCAGACGTAACAAACGAAACGATTGTGCGATGAGGATGAGTAACCAAAAGTTAGCGGCAGAACACTGGCTAATTTGGTTTACGTGTGTTTGAAGTTACCAATTTTTTTTCCTCCTACCGTCCTATAAGTTTACTAAAGGCCCTTGGTAAACTCTATGAACGCCTCCTCCTCGCTCGCCTACGGAACGCTATTGTCTGCAGCGGCATTTTAATAGACGAGCAGTTCGGCTTCCGTGCCAAACACTCATGAGTCCATCAAGTCCCCCGCATCACGGAACATATTCTCACTGGCTTCCAACCAGTATTAGGTAAGCCCCGCCACACGGGCACTGTCTTCTTCGATGTAACGAAAGCCTTCGACAAAGTCTGGCACAACGGTTTAATTTTTAAACTGTACAACTTTCAGTTGACAGATCGTCTCGTGCTCATCATACGAGACTATTTGTCGAACCGTAGCTTTCGCTATGAAGTTGAAGGCACTCTCTCTTTCCCCCGTCCCATAGAAGCAGGAGTCCCGCAAGGGTCCGTGGTCGCCCCTATCTTGTACCTTCTGCACACTAACGACATCCAGGGCTGTAGCTAGAGTTGAATCTAAGGTAGGGCAGCGGTGGTTTCATGCACGGGTACGACGCAAGTAATTTTTCTATCTTTCATTATTTTACCTGCTTGTGAGTAGTAATTGGGTGGGATCGCGGGAAAACAAGAGCAAAATGGTATTAATTTATAGTACGGGAAAACAATTTATATAATAACTTAGTTTATGGTACTTTTAAGATAGGGCATTAGTATTTCAAGGTAGGGCATTGCCCCACAATGCCCCCCCTTAGCTACGGCCCTGACGACATCCCTAAAACGATAGGTACCCAACTAGCCCTCTTTGCGGACGATACCGCGATTTATACCACCGATAGGCAAGTGAGTCGAATCACTAAGAGACTCGAAACCGGCTATCACCACCCTAGGCGATTGGTTTAGGAAATAGAGAATCGAGGTGAATCCCGACAAAAGCTCTGCTGTTCTCTTTACCTCAGGCCGCCCTCCACGGCCATCTCCCCTCTCACTCTTCGGTCGTGCTATTCCCTGTCAAAACAAGACCAAATATCTCGGTGTGACCCTGGATAGGCGTTTGAACTTCTGCGATCACACCAAAATAGTTAGAGACCGAGTCGCTTTTGTCCTCGGTCGTCTTTATCCCATGATAGGCAAGTACAGTAAGATGTCGCTTAGAAATAAGCTGAATCCTATCACAACTTGCATCCGCCCCAAGCTACTACTACTACTACTAACTACTAGCTTATGCTAGCGTAGTCTTTGCATTATCCAAGCGCAATCTCCACAAACTCCAGACCCTCCAAAACCGCTTTCTCAGAGCGGCCTCCGGAGCCTCCTGGTACGTTCGCAATGCGGACTTACACAGGGACTTCGAGCTCCCTACGATTCCCCAATATTTCAAAGACTTGGCTGTCCGCTTTTTCAAGCATACACAAAATCACCCGAATCGACTTATTGTGCAATCCACAACGTATCAACGTATCCCCCCGACCGACCTGGGCATGGTCGTAAAACTATATTTAGGCGACCTCGGCACGTACTAACGGCCCCAGATTACGATCTCGCTATCCGGAAAGTCGGATCCGTCCCCAGATTCGTCGGCGCCCGCAAGGATGCAAAAGGTATTAAAGAGTGCCGGGGCGCTTCCCGCCCCCACTCAATCCCAACCGCACCCGCGTAACGGGGAACTCCCCTCCTGGCGGTGACTCACCTTCGGGTTCGAGACTCACGCTTGTCGAAGGGACGCCCCCGAGAGCGACAACCCAAGGCGAGGTTCCCCCCGCGGGGAGTCTTTGAGTGTTGGGCGCTACACAGGCTGAGGCTCCTTGAGAAATTCACCCAAATAAGCCCGGTGAAGCAATAATGGCTGCAACAGCCAACAGCCAGCATAGTCAGTTAAGAAATAAAAAAAAAAGATTTTTTTTATAAAATTGTGTAAATGCCAAAGACTGATCATTAAATTTATTTTTCAAAGTTTTTGCAATGTAAAAGTAAGTTCCTAATAGTACAATTAAGTTGATAGTTTGGTTTAAAGTATAAGTAGCATTTTGATACTTTTATGGCAAAAAAAAACCTTTTAAGCTTTAATTTCATAAACAAGGTGCTCTGATTTAATAATTTATGTAAGTTTTTTATGTAAAGAAGTTATTTCAAAAAATACCTAAGTACCATTTTGAAAAGATTTTGTTTTTGTTTATTTAATTTTGAATAAAAGGACAGAGAGTTCATTTAAAATACAAAGATTTGCGTTTTTTTAATATTTTGTTTTATTTGCTAATACCTTCTATCTGCATTATAATAAATCAGATGTTCACAAAATTCGGAACAAGAACTCCTAACTTACAATAACTCAGAAATCCATAATTTTAGGCTAAAATCAATAATAACATCTTTAATCAACAATGTTTATAGACTAATTAAAATTAAATACTTTTTTGTAACTTTATTATTAAAACAATTAAACGTTTTTTCACCTCCTGTAATATTGTGATTTTGCCAGATAGGAGATATTCGCACATCCCCGTCGATTTCCCGAAATTTTTATTTAATTTTTGTTATGTAAGTACCTATATGTAAATAAGACAGTTGGCCCTACAATGGAGTAATGCTGGGTTGCCCAGATATTTTTAGGTGACAAACATACAATAAATCATCTGTCATTCATCATTATTTCTATTCCAATAAACAGTAGTAAAATTAAAAACAGTAAAATAAATAAATCAGTAAAATCTCGATAAAATGTAAGAAGTTAATAAATACAAAATCTTAAGCTATTGGTAGGTAGGTACTGATGCTGTCGATCGATCACTACTCGTGTTATGGACACAAGGACAGGTAATGTTTTTGCAAGGTTGCCTTTATTGTCAGACATTGGATTTGAGCAAAAAATTACTATTATTCCAACGTCATTGCTAATAAAAGAAAATAGTCGAGAGTATTATTACTTTCATACTGATATTGATGTTTACGAAAAAAATAAATGTTTGTTTCTTTTTATATAATTTATGCCGGCGCAACCGAGGTAGGGCCAGGGTCAGTAGATTACTTGGGCGTTCATTGGGTGTCGGGCAACCCGGGAACACTGCTTCAATTGAGGTAATAATTATAGCACTCACACTCATATCGCACTCAAATCAAATTTTATCACTATTTCACTATTACAAGCTAACAAAGTCGAACAACGGTTTCGTGGCACTTGTTCACTGCGCGACGGTCGTGACAAGATTGGCGCATCAAGTTTGAGTATTAGTAACACTATCGATTAGTAAGTGTCGCTAGAATCGTTGTCCACGTGACGCACTTATGCACTGTGTAGCTTCTATACTCACGATGCATCGCCGCCGAATATATGTTCTTGTGCTTTATATGATTAAGAGAGCCTGTTTTTAATTAAAAGTTTAAATAAAAATTATTAAAGCACTATATAAATGTTTGGATTGCTTGATTATTTCAAAATAAAAGTGCAATATGATTATTAAGAATTTGTATTTGGCCGTGTACACGTACAGCGTTTAAAAGACTGTAAAGAAGTGATTTAAGTTACTTTTTTGTTAAGAATAAACCCTATGCCAAATAAATAAATAAGCATAATATCTAAATATTGCGCTTACGATTTTATAAACCTAAACTGCATCTATTTCATCATTTAGAAAACACACGCATCATTCCGTGAACACGTCATCATTTTGGGGAACATCACTAAAATCACAGATAACACATTACTTTTTTAGATATTTATAAAAAGACATTGGTAATATCAAAAAAAGGCGGGCTTCTTATACCTGCAACTTATTTATTTATTTGTAAGTCAGCGATATTGATATATTTAGATAATTTTATACTAAAAAATAGTCATATAGCTCCATTTATAGCGAAATTTTGCTTCTAAACGTTTTTATTTGCGATTTTCTTAGTGTTTTTTTAATCATTTATGAACAGAATAAATAAGAAATACTTAAGTAATATTTTAGTTTTACCTCACAAATAAGTCCCCGGTATGATTGTTTTCGGCGAGAGCTCACTTTAAAAATAAAATTACAAGAGTAGTAATTAAGTCAATGGTCTGCCAACGTAAATTTTGTTTAAAAACAAGTTTAGTGATCATTTACGCTGATCATACTAGATATATTCATCATAAAACAGAATTTGGAATTTGCGACCTTGGTGATTTTGACCCATATGTGCGGCGCGAGTCGCGACGCAAGCCCCGCCCCGGCTGACTTTTATTTTCAGCATGCGCGAAACGGCGGCGTGACCTAAGCGTTTAGAGTTTTACTTCTAGTCGATTCCTCTGACACTACACTTTCAAGTTTGCCGCGACGATTTTATAGGGAGCTTGGTGTGGACGGCTGGCGAATCGTTGCCGTTCACGATATGTCGTTACCGTGGACGGAAATTTAAAAGCTTCTACATATAATTCCAAACTTTCGTACTTTCCGTTCGACAGTAAATTATTAAAGCGTCCAATGAATGATACAGGGTCTACGAAAATTATTTTTATTACTAAGTATTGCAGATAACACAATTTACATAATGTTACCTAAATCTAACATTCGTTCCCGGCCGACTTGAATTACGATTTCCACAGTTTGTTGAAAGCGAGTAACTTTTCATTTTACAGGAATGTTGATTTTATTTTTATGATTTTTGCAAGTATGTGGTTTGATTATTAATAATATGCGGTGGTTTAAAATTTTCACTTACAGTTATTTTTTTATTTAAATATTTTAAATCCTGCTGAAAAGGATTGATTTTTTTGAATATAGATGCCTTTAGAATTGCACTATGTACGGTGGGCATCTATCCCCGAATCATAACTGCAAAAAATAATTATTTTTCGCTTTTAAATAATAGTTTCACTTAATAACTCTTAATCATGATGTTGTAGTATGGAGTATCTCTGGGTGGGTGCACTCGGATACCAGCATGCCCTTTTTACTCGGTTCAACGACGGGCTGAGAGAATCTGTCGGCGATCCCAAACTCACTTACCATAAATGATGCCCACGGCTACTGTTTACCATCGCAGTGCTCGCCACGCTGGCGTACAGTGCGGTTTCAGAGAAACTTCCTCCCGCGAACGCTTGGGTTGTAGAATTAGCTCCCTGCCAAGGTTTTCTCTAAGGACTACAGTATACGGTTCTTCAAGACAGAAGTTATTAGATTTTTGAAGGGTCGGCAACGCGCGAGTTATGCCCCTAGTGTTGCAAGCGTCCGTATGCTTGTTTGCTACCTTAGCGGCTTTAAAAAAAAATTAAACCGACTTCAAAACTGCAATTTATTTTATAACTAGCTTCTGCCAGCGGCTTCGCCTGCCCTAAATTTCGTTATCGGCGTAGGTTCTTACGGCAACTCCTCAATTATAGAAAAATAACCAAACAATCAAATCTTTCCTCTTTAATGGCATAATACATTCGTGTCTGTGAAACGATGGAAATACACATACAAAATTTCAACCCAATCGGTCAAGCCGTTTTATAATTGACGTACCAACAGCAGCGCCACCTACCGAGTCCAATTGTATTTATAAATCATCCAGAAAACCATCGAAATACCCATATAAAATTTAGAAGTTATGTAAAAAAGGAAGTAATTACGTAATTAAGTAATTAAAAATGTACGGAAGGAATTACCCGTTTTCCCGTAGGAATGAAGCATTTTCCCGCGTTTAAATGTAGTCTATGTTCATCAGGGATAGCGTCGGCTTCTAATGGTAAAAGAATTTTTCAAATCGGTCCAGTAGTTTCGGAGCCTATACAATACAAACAAACAAACAATCAAATCCTTCCTCTTTATAATATTAGTATAGATATAGATAACTAATAAGGGAGAAATAAAAGTTTTATCTTTTTGGAATTAATGACCTTAAGAAGATAGACGGCGCGGACACTTTTCTCTCAGTCGCTTGTTGACAACTTACCTTGAGCATGTCAAAGTGTGCATTAAAACGTTGTCTAAATAATACATTGACGTCGTTAACCTTCCTACTTTTCCTTGATACTTTTGCTAGCTGTCGCATTTGTTGCTAGCTTCATTTCAGGGTGCCCCGCGTTTTCGTAGCGTACATATGTGTTGCTGCACTTGGCGTCAATTGGTCTGTGAGACCGACGCGGGTATAAGTGCAACTTTTTTGTAAGTATAAAGATCTCTTATTATATTCTTTATTGACATTATTTGCTGTGTGTATGTATTTGTATTGCAAATTTATTTTGTTTTAGTTTATATTTCATATCAAGATGAATAAAGAGCAGATCAGATTGGTGCTAGAGGAAGAAAACTCGGTCTCTAGCTAGAGAGACGAACATAATAGCGAGGTGGAAGATTTTCTTGCACTGAGAAAAAAGACTAGACGTGGAGTCCTTAAATAATGGTCCTCCTTACTTAAATAATGGCGAAACAGAATCAATATTACTACATGTTGTAACACCATGCTTGGTAATGTATAAGGCGTAATGGTGTAACACACGTCCGTTGCGATGTACACATTGATAACGTCCTGAACTGGCCGTATGTTCCACCATTATCGTAATGTAGCTCCACCATGATATTCTGTAGTTGCAGTATGTACCGCCATTACCATAATGTAGTATCACCATAATATTCTGTAATTGCACCATGTGCCAGCATTACCGTAACGTAATAACACCATGATATTCTATAATTGCAGTATGTGCCACCATTACCGTAACGTAATAACACCATGATATTCTATAATTGCAGTATGTGCCACCATTATCGTAATGTAGCACCACTGTTATATTCTGTAGTTGCAGTATGTGCTACCATTACCGTAATGTAGTAACAACATGATATAATGTATTTGCAGTATGTGCCACCATTACCGCAATGTAGCACCACCATTATATTCTGAAGTTGCAGTATGTGCCAACATTACCGCAATGTAGCACCAACATTTTATTCTGTAGTTGCAGTATGTACCGCCATTACCACAATGTAGTATCACCATGATATTCTGTAGTTTCATTATGTATCACTAGTATCGTAATGTAGCACCACCATGATATTCTGTAGTTGCAGTATGTACCACCATTACCGTAATGTAGTATCACCATGATATTCTATAATTGCAGCATGTGCCGCCATTGCCGTAACGTAGTAACACCATGCTATTATATAATTGCAGTATGTGTCACCATTACCCTAATGTAGTAACAACATGATATTATGTAGTTTCAGTATATACCACCATTATCGTAATGTAGCACCACCATTATATTCTGTAGTTGCAGTATGTATTGCCATTAGAGCAATGTAGTAGCACCATGATGTTCTATAGTTGCAGTATGTCCCGCCATTACTGCAATGTAGTAGCACCATGATATTCTGTACTTGCAGTATGTGCCACCATTACCGTAATGTAGTATCACCATGATATCCTGAAGTTGCAGTATGTGCCACCATTACCGTAATGTAGTAACAACATGATATAATCTATTTGCAGTATGTGCCACCATTACCGCAATGTAGTAACACCCGTAAGATTTTAAGGTGCAGTCTGTGACGCTTTTCTCGTAGTTAAGTGTTATCATGCAACTCCGCAGTAAATCTATTAAGATGCCAACGCTAAGCCTTTTCATTTCTACAAAAGCTAATATTTGGGTAGCTCACGCGCGATATTAGCTACTTACCATATGCAGTTTTAATAGTTTAAAAACATGGAAATGCGTTGGCGTCTAATCTTGTTGCATGATGACACATATTACGGGAAAAGCAGCACAGACTGCACCCTCAAAATCTAATGGGTGTTACTACATTGTGGCAATAACGGCACATATTGCATCTTCAGATTATGGTATTTCTATATTATGGTAAAAGCGGGACACAGTGCACCTACAGAATCTCATGATGTTACTACATTACGGAATGGTGGTAAACACTGCAACTTGAGAGTACCGAGGTTTTTTTATATTGTGGTATTGTCAGAACATTGATATTAATACTTAAGGGCTTTGTTTTTTATTAATAATAGAAAACACAATATAGAACTAAAATCAAATTTAATCATCACACACACACATATGGTAATCTTAAATTCTATTTTTATTATTACTAAATTAATACAAAGATGCCGTCCATTTGCTATGTTACGCAATTTGGGGGTTAGGGTTCCCAGTGTACAAAAGTAATTTTTTTCATATAAAAATTGGCGAAATGTCTTGACAGGGGGGGGCAGATTCTCATATTACGAAAATTTGCGCGACGTTTTTAATGGATGAACTTTTAAATTTATTCGTATTACATTATTTTGACAATGATAAAATTGAAATTGACAATAAAATTCCCCTTACAACTTGTAGGAGAAAAATTAAAAATTAAAAAAAAAATACTGATATCCTCAACAAAAAACATTAGATTTGTTTTAATTATAAAACTTATACAAAAACTTACTCACTATAAAAAAAGCTTGAAAAATTTACAATGTCTATAAGCTATTAAAATCAAGAAAAACTGAAGTCAAAAATCACCGTTGGAGCGCAATAACAAAATTAACTTCTACTAGATTTTATTTTACATATAATATTTGGATAATTTTTATATATTGCTATTTACCATAGGCGCAAAAAGCAAGTATATTCATAAAATTCCATTTAAATAAATTATTAGATAACCAGCATTTTTATTGAATTCATGAATTTAATTAGTACAATAAAAACGTTGGATATTCAATAATTTAATTTTATGAATAAGTACAGGGTTATTTTTTTTTTTTATGTCAATTCAATTAAAGCACTTATTTAATAGGTATGTCAAAAGGAACAATGTTTGTTCTAGCACTTTTTGAATAAACGTCATACTATTTTTCATGCTAATTTGAAACTACGTTATCCAAAATTTCAAAGCTTTTAGACGACTTACTACAGATTACACTTTTGGTTTTGATTTGGACTTTTGATAATATGATAATGACACGTGGGGTATCGCAATGTGTGTGACGACACACGGGTAATAGAGATGCATACGTAACGATTTATATAGGACAATTAATTAATTGAATTACTTATCGAAATGACTATTTATTTGAAAACTGCTGGAACAAACTTTGTCCCTCTTGACCTATATAATAATAATTGGTTCAATTAAATTGGCATAAAAAAAATAACAATGTATATGATTTTGCACCTATGTTATCCACACAAACACATTTAATCATTCCTATAACACACACAAATTTGGCAGGCTTAGACTTGCTACATTATCAAATTCTCGTTCATAAAGTAGATATCTGAATACTTTTACATTTATACTTATTATTACAGATACCATACATTTAGTACGTCACGCAGTCAGTGAGAGGGAAGATCACGCAGTGTGAAAAAACTATTTATTTTTTAATACATAAATTGGCAAAATAGTATAACAAGGGGGACAGCAAAGACTTATATCACGGAAATTTGCGTGACGTATGAAAGGGATAGATCCTAAAAATTTATTTAAATCACATTATTTTGACAATTATCAATTTAAAATTATTAAAGGCCTCATAAAACATGTTAAGTCATTAAAAAAAGTTTAGTTTAATGATGTTAAAAAGTAGATATCTAAATACTTTTACATTTATACTTATTATTACAAAAATACCATACATTTAGTACGTCACGCAGTCAGGGAGTAAGGGATTACACAGTGTGAAAAAAACTATTTTTTATTCATACACAAATTTGCAAAATAGTGTAGTAATACGTAAATTTGCGTGACGTATTAAATGGATAGACCCTAAAAAAATATTTGAATCACATTATTTTGACAATTATCAAATTAAAATTTATAAAAAAACCTCCTAAAGCATGTAGGAAAGAAATAAAATTAAAAATATTTGTGAAATTATAAACAAAATCATTACATTTGTTTTAATATTAGATATTAAACAAAAACTAACTTACTAAAAAAACATACTGTCTGTGATATTTCTATAAACTGTTTAAATAAAAAAGAAAAAATGTAATCAAAAATCATCATAATTAAAAAAAGTTGAGTTTAATAATATTAGATTTTTTAATGTTCATTACAAAAAGTCCTGCCTAAATCTGTGTACTTGTTTTTTCGCGCCTCAATTGTGGGTAAGATATCTGCTTCAGAAGCCACATGAGTAATGAAGGCGTCTCTTACTTCTGTTCGTGACGGTTTCCAGACCGGTTTACCTGGTTTTTTTAAAAGCTGCTGGTACACTCAAGAGGTATGGTAGTAACAATAGTGTGGCTGCGCTTTCAGCTGCAGGTTCTGGAACAACAAATATAAGTTTTTGAATAAATTTGTAAGATATTTACAATTAATGATTTTCATTTAGAAGTATACATACCAGCTGCCGCCGTTAAATATTCATCGACTTGGTTTTTGCAGGTTATCTCTAAAAGTTCTTCTACGTTCTATTGCCAGCTTTATGATTAGATCTTTGATTAATATTATGCTATTATATAGGCTGTGTTTTACTGTTGGATATCGTACATCAAAATCATGTAATAACTGTAAAAAAGGCATTGTAAGCATAATTAGGAATTTACACACTGTAACTATTATTCAAAATTTGACGTGATTTAATTAATCTAATATATTTAAAGATAATTCGGGAAATAAACAAGGTAATAAAATATTTTTGCACAAAAACGGGTTTCTTATCATAATCAAAATTATTTTAGAGCTCTTTACATTTCGAAGTGGGTGAGGGGCGCTGCAGTCACGTGTCGCTTAAAGTTGTTACTATTGGGTCAATCAGTAAGGAGACAAATATGTCTTCTCTTAATTGATCCACCCACTGCAACAACTTAAGTCATCCCGCGAACATGGCCCAATGAAATAGAACAACAACTTGGAGAGAGCATAGTAAAAGTTTTAGTCAGTTTTGTGCAAAATTATATTAGGGATAGTCACGACAGGTTTTCAGAAAAGTATAAATTAAGACAAAAACTCTTAAAAACGGTGCTTTAACTGTTAACAAAGTTGACACATACTAAAACATATACAAGATATATGTGTAATAAAATCGGTAATTTAAGAAATGTTAATGACTAAAACAAGAAGTGAAACACTTCTTACTATTCTAATTTATAAAAAAGTCAACAGTTTGATCAGATTTCAAATACGCATAAGAAAAGCTGGTTAAAAAATACTTACCAAAGTGTATCCGTTTTGTTGTTTCAAAGCAGGGTATTTATTAAAATATTCAGTTACATTGCACTGTTCATTTTCCAAAAATTTAGAGCGAACAGTAGCAGTCTCCTGCCAATATAGATCAACAAGACCCCAAGGTTCGATACTATTGAGTAACCAATTTATATGCTCCGAAATACCAGGTTTGTCTGTAACGAATATCAAATTTAGTAATAGTTATTTAAATCATACAAGTATTTGGTTAGTATACAGAGAAATAAGTATATTCTATATATGTATATATGGATCAAAAAAATATAGCTATGTTAGTAAAATTATCTTGGGCTGCTGCCCCTTATCAGATGTAGTGCTTTATAATAAAACAATTATGATCTTGACAAACAGTATAAATGACAATATAATTTTTGGGAACTAAAAGAGGTGAGAGTTTGAAAAATAATTTTGACAATACTTTAAGGGCATCTAGTATTTTTTTTAAATATATTTGTGAGTTTTACATGCTATCTACAACTAATGAATATATTCTAGAAAAATACAAAATGTTCTAAAAATAGCTTGCACATTTTTGAAATACTCTTTATACTTGAAGATTAAAGAAGTTTAAATTAAAATATCCAGTCCGTTAAAATAATATGCCAAATTATTTACCTTCTCCTTCTATGATGTCAGTGTCTGTGGTATCACTGTCAATACCTGTAGAAGTACTTGAATGCGATATATTTGAAGCACTGAAACAGCTCCTGACACTTTCAATTTCTCCAAGAACTTTCGTCTTCTTGAAATGTAGGTTTCGTAAAGGATTCCGCTTGCATTTTGTTTTTTTTGAAATTTTATTGCACTTATAGATGATGTAAAATACAAGTCAGCAACTTCCTTCATAAATAGTTTTTGAATTTGTCGAGAAATGTTAATAAATTGGCTACTTTGTATTTTTTGATTTGGATTCTTCAATAGTAAATGGTTTATAATTAGTCTACCTAACTGTTTTCTGTGGGACTCACATAAGAGTCCTTTGCCTTTCTTACCCGCAGCTAAGATGCCACGGCCATCTATTGATTCTTCTAGTACTCTTGATACCTGTAAATAAATGATGATTTGCTTTTCATATGTACTAAAATAAATACTATAGAAAAAATACAATGATAAACTCTTTAGGCAAAACAATGTTTTATTTAATTGTTCAGAATTGGAATTGAAGTGAATTACATGATTCCCTTGTTTAAAATGTTTAGGATAAACTACACCATAATTCCTTTGTTCTGATTCTTTAGATTTAAATTTAAAATTAATACAAACATGCACACTCTTTCTGACTAATACTCAGAGTAGCATAATATTGATTTTATTGTCATTATTTCTGTTAATGTAATCTGTTGTAGTATTATTTAACTGAATAAAGTACTTACAAAATCTGGTTTATAGTCCACGTGCGAGTTGAACAAATCTGATGATTGCACTAAAGAACAACTCTCTTGCTCATTTTCCAAATCTTTTAAATCAATGATCAATGATTGTGCTTGATTGTCACTAGACAATATTTTGTTATTTAAATAAAAAAAATCTTCTGATAAATCAAGGTTATTTACCTTAAAAAAAAATGTGATTAAAATATATGCAAGAAAGATACTAAATTACTAAAGGTTCCTCTAATCTATCTAATTTAAATTTTTTTTCACTGTATACATATAGTGAATTTCAAAATTAAAAACCTGCTACGTTAAAAATGAACTTTAAATAAAAACTTTAAAAAAAAACAAGTCTAGTCCAAGTTCTAAAGTAAACATAGCTACTTTAACAGTTACGATCTACTTTAAATATAGACCTAAAAATCTTTTTAATGATTGGGCAAAGTTGCTATGTTCCACATTAGAACTTTGACATGAATGGTTTTTTTTTATTTTCACTTTTTGTTTATAATTTGGTCAGTATAAAAGACATTATGATTTTTTCATCACTCCAGATCTAAATACATTAACTACAGCCAAAGTCTACATGTAAAGTCTAGTTTTCTACGTTTGAAATGCCAGGTCCACAATTATGTATTTTTTTACAGTAATCTTTAACTACTATTATTTTCACAGCAATATTGCTTTACTTTGAATATTGGAAGGATACAGGAAAATGATTTTGATTTTAGTGAAAAGAGAAATTAAATAAACTCAGTAATTAGCAAATTTGTTGTTTAAATTATTTGGTAAATTACACTAACTTATGTGGACCATGACACTATAGTACTCAGCTATAACAATTAATTGTGTATAATCATAATAAAAAAAAACAATACATCTATCTCAGAAGCACTTAATTCTTGCCGCCACAAATTAATGCAATTCCGAAATTTAACTCTGAGCCCAATGGGTTTAATCAGAGCATTAATATCTCCTTCATTCAAAAGCCGAAGCACATCAAATGTGATCAAATTTTCTAAAAAAAATTACAAATGCATAAATTTATAATAAAATGAGAATATTTAAATACTCATTTTTAGTTCTCATTTCAAGCCTAATGTCAAGAAAAGGAACATTTGCCCATCTATGTGACCAGTAAAAGTGCGCTTGCCTCTAGTGCACTAGATTTATTACAATGTGTTAATTTTGGTCTTCAGTTATTAAGGCAGTTCCCAAGGTCCATTAGCGCCAACGGTAATTTTAAATTTTCTCTGTGCAAAGCAATTTTCGAAAAAGTGCTTCTACAGAATTAATAAACAAGTAATAACCTGTTTTCAGACATGTTATTTTGACCCTAGAATATATCTGTGAGATGTAGATAGCATAATAAGTGTCCACTTTTAGCAGAAGTGCTGTTAACACCTTGAAGTTATATTCTGGAGACATTACAATACATTCTAAAAATAGTTTATACCTTGTTTCATATTTTTGTAAAAGAACATTTTTTGTATGAAAAAGATTAGTTTGAGATTACACTTGAATATTCACTGCTGCAATTAGACAGGTTACATACATGCGTATACATATCATCAATAAGAGTAAACTGTAAGAGAGGTGTCAATATAATCCTATAAATATTATCAATATACGAAAGTTTGTCCGTTTGTTACTTTATAAGTCACTCATACATAAACAGATTTTCATGAAATTTTGTATGGAGATAGTTTAAGTTAGGAAAGGACATTCTTTTCATCCCACTTCTGAGCAGACTAGTCTCCACCCACGCGATATATAGCTTACGGATAAGGCCTTCTTGCTCATACTCATAGCGGTATTAAAATTTGGTTGTTGGGGATGTTCAGCCCCTTGGATCGGTCTGTCTTTCTATAAAACATTTTGAAATAGTTATCTGGCTACCATATATAAAAATAAATAACCTAACCACCACCACCATTTATTATTTAAGACTTTTAACGCGTCTGTTAGGCAAACGGCCAACGGGAAGTGTGGGAGTAAAGATGACTGATTGGTAACAATATTGTGTAACATATAGGTACGTAAAAATCAGCCATCATAAGTAAGGTTAGCAGTGTTTTTGTGGGTAAGAGTAACTTTTTATTTTTACTTAAAACACGAAAAAAAAAAACAAAGGCGGTTTTTTTCCTAAGTGTCTACACCTTAACCAATAAGTGCCGTCTGGAAGCCCTGGGATCTTGGGACTAATTGCATGCAAAAAAAAAATACGGCCTAAAACGGACACACACATATTATATTCTGGTTTACTGATTGGCTACTTTTTAGGGCCCAATAGCCAAATAGCTAAAACGGAACCAATATAATTTCATCTTGTCTGTCTGTCCGTATATCGCAGCCGTCGTTACTTGTCGTCGTCGTCTCAGCCCGAAGACGTCCACTGTTGAACGTAGGCCTCCCACATATGTCTTCACAACGCCCGGTTTTGAGCCGCTCGCACCCAACGGCTTCCTAACTGCACAAATAGTGCCCTAGGTATGTGCTTTCGTCAATAACTTTGAGAGTAGCATTCCCAACCACAACCGGTATAGGCGCTACAAGGGCATTGAGCATTAGTTTCGTTTTATCCATTTTCATAATTAATAATTAATTAATTTACCTATTTATGATCTGGTGGGGGGGGTACTAAGGTCGGTCGGTCGGAAACCATCTTGTTCGGAAGGCTGGAATTCGTCAAACCTGTGTTCGAGACGATTCGTAATCACTCTGGAAAACCTATGGGAGGATTTGATGTGGTGTGACCGCCACCACACGGAACGTTTTACTTAGTGACTGCGTTAATACTTCATGGTTGAAATTAGGCTAGTTTCTTTTGTGAATCCATATACAGTGTATTTATTTAAAAAAATCACATTTGCTTGTAAAAACTTCAATATCCATGTGATTTGATAAATCAAGTGCACTGTACAACCAGCAAATAAAGACCTTAATCCTAATATTTATGAAGTATATATTTTGCGCTTAGCGGTTGTAGACTGCGAGAAAGCCTTCGATTCGGTGGAAAAATGGGCACTGCTACATGCTCTTCAGAGATGCCTTATCGACCATCGGTACATCGAAGTGCTTAGGTGCTTGTACGAAAACGCCACTATGTCATTTCGTCTCCAAGATAGGAACTTAAAACCTATCCAACTGCAGAGAGGTGAGAGAAGCGCTGTTAGGCTACGTCTATGGTCACTAAGCTACTTGTTGTATTATTATAGTTTAAAACAAATTGCTCGGTCTCGCTGCTAATTGTAGGCACGAAAAACTCCTACTAATTCGGTGCATTCTGAGTGTACTCGGTATTTGCGGTACTTTGCGAATGTTGAATGTGGGCTACATTACGCCTGTGATATTCCGGATGACTTCAATTGAGAATTCAATATCGTTTGTGTGTTTGGGATCACCTACAATTCTCACAGCTCGTTTTTGAACCGAGTTAAAAGAGTTTTGTTGTTATCCAGGTACACCCGCAGAGAAGGCAGCAGTATGTACTCGTATGCGATGTCATGGGTCTGAATGCCGTCGATAGAACCCACCTTATATTGTTAATTCCACAATTCCACAGATTAACTTATTATTTTAATTTTTTTCGTCCACGTAGTGTAATGTTTAGTTTCATGTTTTCACCGTTCACTCACTTCACTGGTTAATGACAGCCCGAATAGGCTCTTACAGAATATCAGTGCTGTAGCTTTTGCTGCAGCTCATACTGAGAAAGAGACCTTTATGGCACTAACTAATCTAGTTGAAGGATTATTCTGTTTATTAATTTTTATGATATTATTTTAGTTTTTTATTATTTTTAAAAACATGATTTAATGAGTGCTAAATAAATATTTTTCTTTTCTTTCTTTCTATATGGGGCTAGACTTGCGGCTTATAAAGCAGCACCTTTACTTATATCAAAATAACTTTCAGCACCTATGGTTCTCCTCTGCGAAATGCAATTGAGATCTAGCAGTCGCATCTACCGAAGTAGCAAACCATTACATTGCATGCAACACTTTACCGGATTAGCCACTTGCGTTATATAACTGACCAGTTTCACATGTCTAATGTAATATGTTGAATAAAACGAAGTACCTAAGTCAAACTTTGCTTTATTCATTTTATGAACATTCCTTCTTTAAGGATTGTGTATCATAGTATTACCCTTGTCACAAGTTACAGATAATTTTCTGTAATGTGGCAATACAAAAACGTAAGTTATATTATTTACGCGGCAAAGCCGCTAGTTGCACCAAGACTGGCTGGGAGATTTATACCTACTCCGTGAACTAAGACGGATAAACAGCAAATTTGAACCAAACTTTACTGTGGTTACACAGCTTTTTTAGAGCGCATCTACACGTCAAAGTCATTTGCTGAAACAATATAATCTATGTGTGCCATCTAGTCTATGTTGGACGACCAAACAGATAATACAGCATATTTAAACGGCAATGCAGTTAGTAGTACCAGGACAAACTTGGCAATGTGTTGAAGCTATTCGAACGCAGCAAAAACGTTTAATCTGCCAATACTGACAGGAGTTAGATCTACTCCGTGAATTTAGACGGGTAAACAGCAAGTTTAACCCAACTTTACTGTGGTTACACAGCTTCTTTACAGCGCATCTAAACGTCAAAGCCGTTTGCTGAAACAACACAATCTTTTTGTTCCTTCCAGTCTATGTTGGACGACCAAACAGAAAATACAGCACATTTAAACGGCAATGCAGTAAGTAGTACCAGGGCAAACTTGGCAATGTGCTCAAGCAAACCGCCAAACTGTTAGTTTGACCTAATTTAACTGTGGTAACACATCTGCTTTACCGCGCATCTAAACGTCAAAGCCGTTTGCTTAAACAATATAGACTATGTGTTCCACCTAGTCTATGTTGGACGACCAAACAGACAATACAGCACATTTAAACGGCAATGCAGTTAGTAGTACCAGGACAAACTTGGCAATGCGTTGAAGCTATTCGAACGCAGCAAAACCGTTTGATCTGCCAATACTGACAGGAGTTAGATCTACTACGGTAACTTGAACCGCCAAACTGTTAGTTTGACCTCATTTAACTGTGGTAACACATCTGCTTTGCCGCGTATCTAAACGTCAAAGCCGTTAGATGAAACAACACAATATATATGTGACTTCCAGTCTATGCAAAGAGTATTATAATTATACCATGAGTCTATGTTGGACGACCAAACAGACAATACAGCACATTTAAACGGCAATGCAGTTAGTAGTACCAGGACAAACTTTGCAATGTGTTGAAGCTATTCGAACGCAGCAAAACCGTTTGAACTGCCAATACTGACAGAAGTTAGATCTACTCCGGTAACTTGAACCGCCAAACTGTTAGTTTGACCTAATTTAACTGTAGTAACACATCTGCTTTGCCGCGTATCTAAACGTCAAAGCCGTTAGATGAAACAACACAAACTCGGTGTTTTATCTAATCTATATTGAACAACCAGACAATCACTAGAGTACATTTAAACGTCAATGCAGTAAGTAGTACCCACCAGGACAGACTTTGCAATGTTTTTTACAGCATTAAAGCACTTTGTCGAAAGTTATACTTACCGATAATAAAGGTTGTCAAGTAATTTTTTAAAATCGAAATTTAAATTTAAAAGTGATCTGACGGGACACGCAGATATTCCAGACTAATTATAACGTTATTGTTTTTGCAGTACTCGGCATGCAGCTGAATACGTAGTAATTAGAGTAAAACTGCAGGAACGTACTTATGCATGATGTATCTTACGGGAGATGAAGGAGCCCGCAGGAATAATGGTAGTACGGTTATGCCATTACGCAAAATGGTGTTGCCACTATTCGGATTTTTTGTCGACATGGTGTTGTCTACGTAATACGTATGCAGCATACAGATTTAAGTGGGATACGTACGTACACTGGTATTTACGGTTTAACCATTACTGACTAGACTACGCATTTCTCTCAGTGTGAGACACAAGGAGAAACCTACAAAACTGAGCAAGAAGATGACGATGAAAAAGTAAGCGAACTAAAAAGTTATGAAAGGTCTCAAGACTTATACCTGGCAAAGATTGGACGACGAAGATAGAACAAAACTACACTCTCAGATGCAGTGAGGTGGCGTGCTATAAACATAGTTACTCAATTTCCAGGTGCTACAGGAGAAGCACACAATTTGAAGGAACCGGGTGAGATATGGAAGTTATTTTTCCCGGAGGCTATAATAAGTTGGGTTGTTATGTACACGAATGAACAAATACATCGAATAAAACCTAATTTCACCAGAAAAAGAGACTGTTCTGCCATGGAGTTCATACTGTGGATAAGATGTGCGACATGTAACATCCAACACCAACAAAATTGGTCGCTGTGAATATTGCTCACCAAAAATAAACCGCAAAACACGATACAAATGCCCTATATACTTGGAAAAAAATACTTTTGTTTGGAACATGCAATTATGGTCTGTCTGTCCTAACTGTCATACCACTCCTGACGTCTAAGTGAAAATATGTTTTGTGTGTCGTTTTATAAGTCTTTTTGTATATTTAGAAGTTAATATTTGTTATAAAGAAGAAATATTGATTTAAGTTTGTTTTTATAGTACCTAAGAAAAATAAAACAATTTTAAAGGCTGTTTCACAAGAGACTGATTGTCCGTAAAATAATTGATAAAAAAGACATTAAATGATGTTAATTGTTTCATAACATTCTTTAGTTTTAAGATAAAGTTATATATAGTAGGTTATTTTATTAAAAAAATAAGAAATTTGGTTCCGGACTTTCGGTCTCTCAGACCCCGCGTATATGAGTTACAATTATTGGCGCGGGTATATGTAGGTTAAAGAAAAATTGTGTGACCTATCATCGGTGAATAGCCTCATTTACAACAAATTATGATTTGTCAAAGTCAAATCGTTGGACAAGGTGGGGTTTTTTTATCAAGGTGAAGTTTAGGAACAAGCAACGTTTAGAAATCGTTAAAACATACAACCGAAATTCTGAGTCTATAGTCGCTACTTAAAGAGCCTACCAAAAACCTACTCCAATTGTTGGTAATCTCGAGAAATGGTCCAGTCGACTGGCCACCTCGCTCATGCGATTTGAAGCTGTTGGATTTTTTCTTATGGGGTACTTTAAGTCCAAAGTGTATGCTAACAATCCAACAACGTTAGAAGAGCTCAGGATCAATATCAAACGCGAAATTGCCAACATATCAGCTGATATGTGTCAAATAGTAATTGAAAATAGGATCGAAAGACTCGATCGCTGCTGTCGTGCTTGTGGTGGCCAGTCGACTGGACCATTTCTCGAGATTAAACGACTACCAACAGTTGGAGCGTTCTTAAAGTTGCGACTACAGACTCAGAATTTCGGTAGTATGTTATACGGTTTCTAAACATGCTTGTTCATAAAGTTCACCATGATAAAAAAAACCACGCCTTGACCTTGTTTATATGTTTGTTCCGTATTATAAAACAAAACAAAATTGAAAAATGCTTTATGTATAAAATAAATAAATGGTATTAAAAGTTAAGTACGTACTTGTTTTTATTGATGGGAAACGAATTCAAATGTTTTACTACAGTTATAACATTAATTTTAAATGTATTTAAGCAATGTCCCGAAACTCGAGACAACTGTCCCGAAATTGTTGTCGTAAGGAAGTCTCCGCTTTTTGTCTGTGTTCTTTCTTTGAAGTTAAGGTAAATAAGCTCACTTAATTCCGATCACTGCTAATAACAGATGTACAGATAGAAAAGATTTGTCTATTGAATCGTAAATTCTACTACAACTTGTCCGATTCATAAGGCTTTTTAGGGTTCCGTACCCAAAAGGTAAAAAAACGGAACCCTATTACTAAGACTCCGCTGTCCGTCCGTCCGTCTGTCACCAGGCTGTATCTCATGATCCGTGATAGTTAGACAGTCGAAATTTTCACTGAAGATTTCTGTTGCCGCTATAACAAAAAATACTAAAAAATAGAATAAAATAAATATTTAAGCGTCCGGTCAATTAGTTAATAAGGTGCTTCATACGCCTAAACCCTGTAATGGGACCTTGTGCGTGCGAGGGGTTAAGGGGCTCCTTGGTACGGAACCCTTTGTGCGCGAGTCCGACTCGCACTTGGCCGATTTTTTGTCAGATAATTCTTTATCATATTGAGTGAGTGATTATCACGAAATATTTTGAATCTGAACCCCTTAATTTTTACTTTATACCTACATTATGTTTAATTTTAGATTAATACATAACTTTATATTATACATGACAAGAAATATTAGAAAACATAGGTATTTGAAATATACCTAATATGCTTTTACCTATTACATTATGTAAGGTAGGGAAAGCAAAACACAAAGCATTGTCAACAATCTCTAAATTATATATTACATATGTACTATTTGATTTACAGATTCAAAATGGCTACGAAAATCACGTTATCACTACTTTATTCAATAGCTTTTGTCAACTGCATACAAGTCGATATATACATAAAAGAAAATCTTTCTGAAACAAGCGTGGAAGTGAAGGGTGACTATAATAAAATCGTTACCCTTGAAGAAGCCAATGTGTTCGGAATAAACAAAAAATCACTCTTACATATTTCAAATGTTTCAAAATCTTACGGTCCAGTGATATATTTTAATGAATTTGATAAAGTATATAACTATAAACGTTATGTCAAAGTTAAGACCGAAGTTTTCAAAGCAAAGGTTATAAATTTTAAAGAAGACATTGTTGCCGTCATCTCCAACGGATACGTTAATATAAATGACTCTGTATTAGATACTGTTTCAGATTCACTGTGTGTTTATAATAATATTACTCATAAGTGGAAAAACAGCGGGATTATTCTAGACGTAGAAGTGTTTTATAATATTTACTTTGAAGGCAATGTTATTAATTTCAGAAATACATATAGTCGTGACTTAAAGCAGATGAAAAGATATCTTGAAGGTGACTATTTTAAACAAAGAGTGTCACAAGGAGAAATTTTGGTCACAACATCATACAGTAAGAGAGTACTGATAGAAATTGATATAACCTATTTTTCGCATTTATATGGATTCTTTTTTGTCTATGAATCAAATTACGATGAAGGGATATATATTAATATTCGTCGTGCTATGAGGTGGTCAAATATGCAGATTTATAAAGCTTCCCATGAGAGATTAAAACTAGAGTTTTATACAAATATAAAAACTGAACCAAAAAAATTTAAAATACAAAAAATGCCATACGTCAGAAAAGTATAATTTTATAAATTTTAAACATGTCAAAAGAACTATTCCAAATAAAAAATTCTGTAGATAATACTAGTTATTTTTTTATTCAATATCAGGTGTTTATTGCTTTAATTTACTGCTCTAACGTCCAATATATATCTGCATTGCAAACTTGACTCTAGCAAAGTAAAATTAGTAAAATATCTTCATACGAGTGTCCTGATTTCGCTTCAACACAAGCATGCCCCCGATTGCCCAATCCGTACACACACTACTACGTGGCTCTACCTTCAGGCACAAAACGTCTTCTATATTCGATTGCTTCAAGGGATTCGCGCTGAGCATCAGTCCGCGAGCACACGTCTCGGTGTCTCCTGACTGCTCTCTCGCTCTCTCGCTCGATCCGAATACTTTCCCGCTCGCACTCACGTGTTTGAGCAAGTATTCGCTCGGTAACGGTTTCGCGTCGCGTCGCGTGCAACTACAGCTGCCCGCGCATAGTTTTTCGCCCGGTTTTGCTCTCGCCTTGGCGGTCGAGCTCGCGAACGTTGTTGTTTGTTGCAGCTGGTTGCATTCCCGTTTCGCAGTCCTTTTCAGGACTGTTCAATTTGTTACGTCGGTGTAGTGAGTACTTTTCAGTACGCTACACCCTTCCTTTCAATACTTCACGTCTAGGGTCTCCCACGCTGTTGCGAACAGAGCTAGTGGACTGTAGGTTTATCGAAATGTGGGCTCTGAAAAAGCCCACTGTAAAATTGAAAAAATGAAACAAATTGGATTCTGCTTGCAACAGCTTATAATTGCCTTAAACGCAATTAACACTTATATTGACAACTCATTTAACATTTCTCAAAATTATAATTTACAAACACTTATCTATAAATTACAAACACTTTCTTTAAAATCGTGATTTTAATTTACGCTTCACTGATTTTACTTTACTTCTACGAATTTTCTTGATTTATAAAAATGTTACTTCTTTCTTGAAGTAATCTTGAGTTATAAAAATGTTGGTTCTTTCTTGACATATATATATAACTTGTTCTTTCTTCAGTTCGTTTCTTCACTGTTTATTTTCCTGGAACTGTTGAACTTTCACTGCCGTGGGGGTCTCTTCTCTATCACCCTATTGGGTGTTGAGGTGCGGGTGTCGGGGGAGGGGAATTTACCTCCCACCATGATCCGGGCAGAAGCTCAGGGGTGCTGAACACCCCCGGTGAAATGTTTGAAAGGAGGCCTACTTTTCAGGCCCCCTTGTGGGTAATAATTTTGTCGCCAGAAGCGATACGAAAAACAGTAGATGTTATGTAGGCGCCAGAATAAAAGCAGAAAAATAAAACAAGTAAAAACAAAATAAAAAAACAAAGCAAAGGAAAAGAAAAAGAGCGAAATTAAAATAAAATAAAAATAAAATAAAAACGAAGCAAAAAACAAAACAAAAAATGAAAATAATGAAAATAAAATAAAATAAAAGCGAAATAAAAACAGAAATAAAAGCAAAAATAAAATAGAGGCGAGATGGGCAATAAAAATGGAATGAAATGAGATGAAGTGAAGGGAGGAGGGTAAGGAGGTAGGAGGGTGAATAAGTAAACTTATTCACCCACAGGAATAAGCTCTCGGGGGAGAGCCCTGCCTTCCGGCGGGCGGGCGTGTAGGGGTGCTATGCCCCTAAGGTGTGTATGGTGACTGTTGTCAGCGCGGGTGAATAAACGTTTCGACAAACCAGATATGAACTCTGCGAGTGGCTCGGTTTTGGTGTCTCTAGCGATGGTGGAGTTGCGGACGTAGCGTCCCGCGCCGGTGATTAATCTCAGCGACTTATTTTGGACAACCTGGAGCTTACTTTTGCTGGTAGAAGATAGAAGACCGTACCAAGCAGGGGCTGCGTAGGTCAGTTTCGACCGTATGTACAACTTGTACAGGCGAATTTTGGTTCTGAGTGGCAAGTCAGAGGAAAGCACCGGTCTAAGGCACGCCCGTGCCGCGACCGCGCCTGCTGACACATGGTCTAGCATTTTGCGCATGCGCAAGGGGCGGTCTATAATACAACCTAGGTACTTTACGCTGGGTTGCCACTCAATAACTTGACCTCGAAACACAAGTTTCGGTGGGAGAAACTTTTGCAGGCCGGTCAATAATGCTGATGTCTTGCTGGCATTAACGGCTATTCTCCACTTGTCCAGCCAGCCAGGCAAAGTGTCCAATAGTCGCTGCATTTTTTTGGCTGCTAAGCTAGCTATGCGGGAGGAGGACATATAGGCGCTGTCGTCCGCGTAAAGGGCTAGGATGACGTCTTCAACACCTTCAGCTAGACCGGAGTCACTGAGAGTGGGGATGTCGTTGGTGTATAACGCGTATAGCAGTGGCGATAGGCAGCTGCCTTGAGGTACCCCTGCTCTAATGGGTTTACATGCTGACTGGTTGTTCTCGACCGAGACATAGAAGCTTCGTTTGTCCAGAAACGAGGCTATTACTCGCCCGAGCATCGGTGGGATGTCCGTCTCTAACAGCTTGTGTATTAAGCCTTCGTGCCAAACTCGATCGAAAGCCTTCTCCATATCGAGAAAGACTCCGACTGTGCGTCTGCTCTTGTTTAGCTCGAAGGCCATGTGATGGAGCACTCGTACAAGCTGAAGAGTGGTACTGTGGCTGTCTCTGAAGCCAAACTGTTCAGGCCTAAGCTGGATATGCGGGGATATCCTAAGTAAAAGTAGGCGTTCGAACAATTTGGCTAAATTGGACAGCAAAGTAATCGGTCGGTAATGTTCTGGGCGATGACGATCTTTCCCTGGTTTCGGGAGAACAATGATTTTGCCGATCTTCCACGAAGATGGGAAATTTCCAGTGCGCAGTATCCCATTAAAGATACGGGTGAGTGCCACCAGACCCTTCCTAGGCAGCATAATGATCGCTGTGTTTGGAATCTCGTCGGGACCGGGTGATTTGCGCTTGTTAAGTTTAGAGGCCTCCTTCCTAACCTCTTTAGGCGAAATAAAATAATCACCTCTAAGTGGTGGGGCTGGGGCCGCGAGAAACTGCTCTACGCGTTCTGTAACTCCTAACGTGTGGTCAGGGTCGATAATGGGGTTCGGCTTAAATTGGTCCTCAAAGTGCTCCGCAAAAAGTTCCGCGCGTTCCGCAGCGTGGTAGCGGCGAATACCAGTGGGGTCGATAAGTGGACAGATAGGGGCAGGTGTTTTTGTTATTTGACGGGCCAGGCGATAGAGAGCCGTGTCGTTCTCGCTTGCTTTAGATATTGCCTGGTCCCATGAATGTTGCCTAAAATTTGCAAGTTCAGCAGATAGTTCCGCGCTAATCTTATTGAGGTCCCTCTTTACCACTGGGCAACGGGTGTCGCACCAGAGTTTACGGAGGTCCCTCTTGGTTTTAAGTTTAGCGCGGAGATGCGCCGGTAGCAGCTGCTTACCGGAAGCTGTGGCTGAGATTTTAGTAGACTCCCTTAGAGCCTGTGCAATGGCAGTTGTGAAGGTGTCAACTGCCTCTTCGACTTCTAAGGGAGTGGAAATGCCACCAGCCGGGAGTTGGTAGCTCAGCATGGCACGGTGAAATAAGGCCCAGTCTGTGGTTCTGCGGGGATTGGGGAGCGGTTTACCAGTTACGGACACTCCAAGGACCAATAAGATTGGCAGATGCTGAGTGTCAGTGTCGTGGAGGACCTCTAACGACATTGACCAGCCGATCTTATGCGCTAAGGCGATGTCCAGTACGTCCGGTGCGTGATTGTCAGTAGATTCTCGTTGGTGATCCTGGACCGATGACTAAATAGTTTTTGCTCTCAGCATCTGCTTTTAGTTCACGACCCGATTTGGATGAAATTCGTGAACCCCATTGTTGGTGTTTGGTATTAAGGTCACCTAAAATAAGTGTGGGGGTGGCATCGCAAAAGATATTGTCGATGTCACTTGGATCGAAGGGGGTTGCTGGTGGCTTATATGCGGCGAAGACTTTAAGCTCCGCATTGCCGACCTTTAGTTTTACACCTATAGACCGAATGTATGTAAAAAGGGGAAGGGGTAGTAATTCGTGAATAAGGTCACGTCTAATTAATACAGCCGTACCCCTGAAGGCCATATTAGCGGGAGAAATTTCGTCTCGCCTATAGGTGAAGAAATTTGGAATGCGGAGCTCATTCTCACCTCGGAGTTTCGTTTCGCCCAGTAACACAATGTGAACATCGTGTTCCTGGACTAACGTTCTGAGGGCGGCTGTCTTGCCAATTATGCCCCCAGGGTTCCAGTACACAATTCTCAATTTAAGGCCCCGATGAGGCCCCATTAAATTCCCACGTGAGAATTGTGGTGAGTTGTGCCAGTCCATTGAAAAGGGCAGGCAGCGGCTTTTGGCCGGCAGCTATGGCCTCTATAGCCGCGTTTAGTGCCGCTATTGCGGCTCTGGCTACATTAAGGGCACCAGCTTGCATACGAGGTGGGCCCTGAGTATGATGGATGCCACTGTGGTGGCTAGTCGCGGGCGGCTGAGACTGCTGGGCAGCGACTGCACGTGGTTGCGTTTTAATGGGTGGCTGAGATGATTTGGAGGGTTGTGGGGGGTCTGCGAATTGGGGGGGGTGGCATAAAAATATTGGGTATAAAAGAGTATGTGTCCGGTGCTACCGGAACAGTAGCCGGAACGGTTGTGGTGGGTTGAGGTGCGGATTTTTTACGACGTGGCCTCCTTTTTTTCCCGAGAGCTTGGGTTCTATCTGTTGGAGGGTTGGCGGGGGGCATTAAGTTTGCGCCTGCGGTTAGTTCGTACTCCTGCCGCTGTAATTGTGGCAAAGGAGTGGGCGATGGCGGGGGTAGATTTGTTGCCCGTTGGGCTTTCTTACGAGGTAGCGGGGGATTGATAGACACCTCCCTACGCCTCGCTTCACGCCTGAAAACCGGGCAGGAGCGGTTGTTGGCCGTGTGCGCCTTGCTACAGTTGGCGCATTTTAATGCGACCTTTTGTCGGTCGCATTTGGACGCCGGATGATCGCCGCCGCAGCGTACACACTTTATTGGCCGGTGGCAGTTTGTGGAGGCGTGACCAAATGCCTGGCATCTATGGCATTGCGCTGGGCCTGGGCGAGAACGCCAGGCTTCAATAGATATGCCAGGCATGCTGAGTAACTCGTTTACTGCATATAGGACTTGCAGCTCGGCATGTGTGTGCCTATGCTGCAGTTGTGCATAGTAAATACAGTTAGGTCGGCCCCTAACTGCTGGGATTTGCCGCACATGCGACACAGGAAAGCTGGCGAGAGCGAGGTCCTCTGCTAGTTCGTCAAGCGAGGTGTCCTGGGGGAGCCCCTTAATGGCGATTTTCTGTGGTCGATCGCTGTCTAAGCTGTAGCAGTACCAAGATACTGCATGGTCCAGCTTAGACAGCTCGTCTATATAGGCCACTACCGTGCGATATTCCGAGGGCGACTTTGGGAAAAATCGTACCCCTTTGCCAAACGGCCGGGCGTTGGGTGCGTGGCCTAATACAGAGTGTAGCTTTTTCAAGTGCGTCGACCACTGGGGGAGGGACTCTACAACTATCGGGGGGTGTCTGTCTTTGTCCTTGTCTTTGGCATTGTCGTTGACAATGGTGGGCTGAGCAGTTGAGTTCGTTGGGAGGACTTTAGCTGACTGGGCGCTTGTTGCCTGCGCATAAGAATGACTGCTGGGCGGTGCTGCCGTTGGAGGTGCAGAAAGCTGAGGGGGGGTAATTTCAGTAATTTCCATCCCTTCGAGAGGGGTGGGGTCATGAAGGGACACAACGGCGGCCTTTGAAGTGGACGCTTGGCCGGCCAGCGACTTATTCCGGTCGGCAATGGCCTCGCGGGCCTCTAAGCGTGCTCGCTCGGCGGGGTCCTTAGATGGGCTGAGGGAAAAAGGTCTCGGCCTTGTATCTCTACTGCGTACCCTAGGGTCTCTCTGCGGCAATGGGATTGAGGGCGGGTTGAAGTTCCGCGGGACTGACATTGGGGGCGTTACCTTGGTTGCGCTGCCCTGTTTGGACGATGACAGGTTCGGGTCTGGCCGGGGCGGGGTGTCCTCGATTGGAGAGAGCATTGTTGGAAGGGTGGGGAGATCTTCATCCCTAAACATTTCATCGCCGGTGTCTGAGGCCGAGTAGATTGACGATTGGGATATGGCTGAGGCCATAGAAACCCTAGATGGGGGCCGAGAAGGTGGGAACGCGACCGAAAAGGGCCGGTCCGCGGCAGAAATTTCGCCGGTAAATAAATTACGCGCCACAACGGCGGCTGAGGGCTGGGAGCGTAACCATACGCCCCGTTTACGTACGCCTCCTCTACGTACCGGTGGTGGGGGTCCTGGAGGTGGCGGCATTCCGCTAAATGGCTGCTACCAGCATCCCTTGATGCGAGTCCGGCTGCAGCTGGGTCTGAAGGGGTGGCCCAAAAAGGGCCGCCCTTAGAAGAGCGACAAACGACGGCGATCCGTGGCAATAAATGACGAGAAAATACAATAAAAATCGCTTACCGCTAAATCCTCCTCAAGACCGCTGAAAAAGCGGAAACCGTATACTTTCAAGCGCTGCTTTTGTAGGCGCAAACACGCAGAACACAACAAACACCTAGTCTCGTCTGTGCACGCACGTCCGCCGTCTACAGGAATTGCTGTCTTGAAGCACATACACTTTTTCACTTGAGATAATTTGAACTTGGAGAGTATTATACACAAGGAGATGATGATAGGATGATGCTTTCACTGCATACTGTATGAAAATTGCGTCTCCTTTAATACTTTTTGGTCTAGGAGGAAATGTTCAAATCATTTATTTAGACCAATCAGAGAACGTTGTTTTTATTTTGGAAACCCAATAACCAGTTCAAACCGGTATTTTCCAGATTTTTTCCTCGAATTGGCATACATTTATGTCTAGAAATGAATGTGTGAGAACCAAAAAACACATGTGGTTCACTTTACAGTATTGCTTAAAAATCGAAAAGTCACATTCTGACAGTAGCTCCACAGCCAGGTACCCACCAATCATTGTCGAAAATCTGCCACAATGGTCGGTGCATCTAAAGAAGCTGCGTTCCCTCCTGAAACACGCCCCGCACGCGCGCCCTTTTGGCAAAGGCGTGCGTTTCCTGCCGCAATCGCCGGAAGAATATAGGGTGGTGGCGGCCTATATTGACGAGGTCTCGAAAGCGGACAACACCGTGTCCTGGTATTGCTACAGCCTGGACAACGAGAGACCTCAAAAACTGGCGATAAAAGGACTCCCTCTCGACGCGCCGTTGGATGAAATAGCCAATGAAATGGACGCATTGGGCTTCCCCCTATCGCATATTCGACAGATCCCGGGGGCAAGAGGTCGCCCCTACTGTATTTACTTTGGACAGCTACAGAACAGACACGAACACAGTGAACTCCAAAATGTCTACAAAATTACGGAGCTCCTAAACATGTCCGGCGTGAATATCACTGCGTGGAAGGCAAAGCCCGGGCCGGCGCAGTGTCACCGATGTCAAGCGTTCGGCCACTCATCGGCCAACTGTCATAGGCCAATACGTTGTGTACGCTGCGGAGAGGGCCACACAACCGCGGATTGCAAGCGCGACAGAGGAGCGACCCCAACGTGCGCTAACTGCAAACGAGAGCACGCGGCTAACGACAGGTCATGTCCGTTATACAGGGGGGAAGCGCGTAAGATGGGGGTGAAAAGTGCCCCCCCCCGCCCCGAAGCCACCGCCGCCCCGAAGAGAGTCCCCGGTACCCTTACCGGTAATGGAGGCTCAAGAATATGACCTCACGCAGGGACCAACACTAATGCCCCCTGCCAATCTGCCGTCAGACAGAACGCAGCCCTTAAATAAAGGTAGAAAGAGAGGTCGCAGAGGAAAGGGCAGGAAGCAGAAAGAAAGCGCAGGTGAGCTAAACTCGGTCGTAGCACAGATGGCACCACCGTCGTCGTCGTCGTCGTCGCTCGTCGCCCCGCTCGCCGCCGTCGCCCCGCTCGCCCCGCTTCCCCCCGGCCGCCGCTGTCGCCCCGCCCACCGTTGTGGCCGCCCCCCGCGCCCAACCTCAAGCCCCGCTTCCTACTCTTTTTAAACCCCCCCAACCCCCCATCCCCGCACGACCGCTTGTACCGCCCACCGCATCACACCGTAAGGTAAATTTTTATAATTTAACAAACTCTACAAATCTTGCCGCCACCCCCGCTCCACCCCCTAGGGGTCGTGCACCTCCCGTCAGGGGTGCTATTTGCCCGCCGTTGTCGATCAACATAGCCAGAGCATCCATCGCTGCGCTTAATGCAGCTATTGAGGCCATCGTGGCCGGGCAAAACCCGCTGCCCGCTCTACTGCACGGCCTGCAGCAACTTACTTACCTCCTGGTCCAGGAATTCTCTTCAATCTAAGAGTGATATACTGGAATCCGGGGGGTGTAAGAGATAAGACCGCAGACCTCAGGTTATTAGTCCAACAGCACGATATTCATATTGTGTTGTTGGGCGAAACCAAATTGCGCCCTGAGCATTCTCTTTGTTTGCCCAATTATTTCGTCTATAGGCGGGACGAAATAAACGCCACGAATAACATCGCTTACAGGGGCACAGCAGTGCTGATTCGTAGAGACCTTGTCCACGAAAGTTTACCCCTGTCAAGCTTTGTTTCAACTCGAGCGATAGGTATTAAACTAAAAGTCGGCAATACCGAACTCAAGGTTTACGCTGCCTACAAGCCACCTAAGGTGCCTTTTATTTCCGGCGATATTACAAACATTATGTTCGACGACACGCCCACACTCATACTCGGCGATTTTAACGCCAAACACCGACAATGGGGTTCAAGAATTTCATCCAAAGACGGTAGAGATTTAAAAAATGATGCCGAGGCGCACAATTACGTCGTAATTGGTCCCGGCTCTCCCACTCACTATCCATCTCAGGACTTATTTCAACCGGACGTACTAGACATAGCACTAGCTCGTAATATTAGTTGGCCCATCTCATTAGAAACCCTCCATGACATTGATTCGCAACACCTCCCCATCTTATTGGTCCTCGGAGTTTCTATTAGGGACAAACCTTTGCCACCAATGAAAAACATTACGGACTGGACTAAATACCAAAAACTACTAAGCTCATTTAAACTCCCCCCCGGTGGCCTGTCCACTCCACAGGAAGTGGAAACAGCCACCCAGGCGCTTACCGCGGCTATCTCTTCCGCACTTGCTCAGTGCACCACAGCTGCCAAGACAGCCTCGGGGAAAAGTTTATTACCGGTACATCTCCGTAATAAACTTAGCCAAAAACGAGAACTTCGTAAGCTGTGGTGCCGAACTCGTTGCCCGTCAATTAAAAAAGAGCTAAATAAATTAGGTAGTGACCTATCGCACCAAATTTCGCTTTATCGGAAATGGTCTTGGGATAGTACAATTTCAAAGGCCAGCGACAATGATACCGCTCTTTATCGTTTAGCTCGCTGTATGACCAACACCCCTGCACCCATACACCCCCTCGTAGACACGCTAGGTAACCGTTTGTACTCAGCTGAGGAACGCGCGGGCTTACTGGCGGACCACTTCGAGGACCAATTTAGGCCCAATCCCATTGTCGATCACGCCCACACATCATTGGTTGAGGAGCGCATACAACAGCTCCTCTCTACCCCCACCGTCCCACTCAGAGGTGACGATTTTATCTCCCCTAAGGAGGTTAAAAAATTTATATCTTTTTTAAACAAAAAGAAATCTCCCGGCCCTGACGGCATTCCTAACACGGCCCTTTTGATGCTACCTAGAAAAGGTCTTGTGGCCTTAACCCGTATTTTTAATGGGATCCTCCGCACAGGTTTCTTTCCCACGACCTGGAAGACAGGCAAAATTATTGTCATACCGAAGCCTGGTAAGAGCCGCCAGAAACCAGAGCATTATCGGCCGATCACGTTACTTTCTAACATAGCCAAACTGTTCGAACGTCTTTTATTGAAAAGGGTATCACCCTTTATCAATCTTAGGCCAGAACAGTTTGGCTTTAGAAGTAATCATAGCACCACTCTTCAGCTTACTCGTGTTTTACACCATATGGCCTTTGAGATGAACAAAGGCAGGTACACGGTCGGGGTCTTTCTCGACATCGAGAAGGCCTTTGATCGTGTTTGGCACGCCGGCCTTTTGTTTAAGCTTTCTGAGACCGATTTACCCCCTATGTACGGGCGGATAATAGCCTCTTTTCTGGAGGGGCGGAGTTTCTTTGTTTCGGTTGACAATAAAAACTCCCCTATCAAGACCATTTCAGCGGGGGTCCCTCAAGGTAGCTGCCTCTCCCCACTGTTGTATGCGATTTTCACTAATGACATTCCCACGCTTAGCGATAGCGGTCTATCGCCAGGCATACAGGACGTCACCTTAGCATTGTATGCCGACAACAGCGCGTACATGAGCTCGTCCCGTAAGTCCCACTTAGCTGCCGCTAAAATGCAGCGATTATTGGACATTCTCCCGTGCTGGCTTGACAAGTGGAGGATAGCAGTAAACGCCTCAAAAACGGCAGCCATCTTAACCGGCCAACAGAGGCTATTACCTAAAGCGCTTGTATTCCGCGGGCAGGTAATTGAGTGGCAGAGCAGCGTAAAATACCTCGGCTGCTTTATCGACCGCAGACTGCGCATGTCCAAAATGGTTGAACATGCAGCGGCCAGGGCGGTTGGCGCCAGGGCGGCCCTACGGCCATTATTTTCGTCTGACCTGCCACTTAAGACCAAAATCCGGCTATACAAGCTCTACGTTAGGTCCCGTTTAACGTACGCCGCGCCGGCTTGGTACGCCTTGCTATCCGCCACTTAAAAGAAAAAGATTCAAGTAGTACAAAACAAATCGCTGAGGATATTAACGGGTGCTCCGCGCTACGTTCGCAATGACACAATTGCTAGGGACACAAAGGCAGAGCCAATAGGTGAGTTTATCGCCAGACTGGCCGCCCGGTTGTTTGACGCGGCGGACAATAGCACCCACCTCCACCTAAGGGGCATAGCGCCTTTGCACGCCCGTCCACCCGAAGGCCGACCTCTCCCTAGGGAGCTAATCCCGCCCAAAAACTAGCCGGGCTTATATGTTACATGTATATGTCATATTTTAGTTAGTTTTTTCTTTCCAATCACCTTTGTTTTTCATTCTCCACTTGTGTTTTTTCGTTTTTTCGTTTTTTGTTTTATTTTTTCGCTTGTTTTTATTTCGTTTCCTCCTCGCCACTTTCATAAAGTGGCCACTATAATGCCGACAGAGGGCCTGAAAAGTAGGCCCTCTTTAAACAATCACCGAGGGTGCGCTCACCCTCGAGACTTGCCCGGGTCATGGGGTAAAACGTCAGTCCTTACCCCGACACCCGTACCTCCTTTACCCGACAGGGGTAAAAGAAGATGTCCACGTATCAGCTCCACAGCCGCCACGCCATTCAGCTTGATTGTTCGTTTGGAGTATCTTGTTTCTTTCGCTTCGTTTCTTTCTGAATTGCTCCTATGAACAAATCACTCTGCGTGAAAAACCTTTTGTTTGTAGACGGTGTGCGTACGTGCGTTTTGTGTGTTGCGGGTGCTCGTTCGAGCCGAAGCGTCATCGTCATCGCTCATCGTGTGCGAGCAAGAAGGCAACAGACTGCTGTCTCCTTCACTCTCGATAGGCAATTTGGAATAGGAGTAAGTGTTTTTTCTTATTTGCTCTGGTTCCGGCCGCCTCTGTGCGTGCCCGTCGAGGGATGTCGTTGTAGTCAGCGTCTTCAACCCTACAGATGCCACCCCCTCCGTTCCACCATCCCCCCAACAGGGGTCGGGGAGTAAGGAAGCGACAGGTATGGTCGCGTTCTCAGCCACCGGCAATAGTGGCCCGTAACCTTTTTACAGGTCAGGTCACTGCCGCGGACGGCACTTTCGCCGCAGCTTTCCCACCGTCGCGCCCTCCGTCGGCTGCGTCCATGGCCTCAGCCCGTTCGGGCACAACAAGTTATGCCACCTCTGAGACAAGGGATGATGAATACGAGTACTTTCAGGACGAAGAGCTCCCCGCCATGCTATCTCCCATACAGGCCTCTCCAACGGACGTTGTCTCGCCGCAAAAGGTAATAGCCGGCTCTGCGGCTAATTCAGATATTGTCATCCACGCCCCACCGGCGTCGGCCCGTCGCGACGCCCCAATTGTGTCACCATTGACGCCGCTCAACCCACCACCGCGTGCCAACCCGCCGTCAATTGCCATTAAAACGAGCGACCCACGTAGGACAATGGGCCGTGAGGTACGACCTTTCTCGTTAAGCCCATTTAAGGACCCAGCTGAGCAAGCCCGCGCAGCAGCAAGGGAAACCACGACCTATACCACGAGGAAATAGCCGCTGAAATGGACGCACTGGGATATCCCCTGTCGCACATTCGCCAAATCCCGGGGGCAAAAGGTCGCCCCTACTGTACAGAACAGACACGAACACAGCGAGCTCCAAAATGTCTACAAAATTACGGAGCTCCTAAACATGTCCGGCGTGAACATCACTGCATGGAAGGCAAAGCCCGGGCCGGCGCAGTGTCACCGATGCCAAGCGTTCGGCCACTCATCGGCTAACTGCCATCGTCCAATCCGCTGTGTACGCTGCGGAGAGGGCCACACAACCGCGGATTGCAAGCGCGACAGAGGAGCGACCCCAACGTGCGCTAACTGCAAACGAGAGCACGCGGCTAACGACAGGTCATGTCCGTTATACAGGAGGGAAGCGCGTAAAATGAGGGTGAAAAGTGCCCCCCCGTCCCGAAGCCACCGCCGCCCCGAAGAGAGTCCCCGGTACCCTTACCGGTAATGGAGGCTCAAGAATACGACCTCACGCAGGGACCAACACTTATGCCCCCCGCCAATCGGCCGTCAGACAGAACGCAGCCCTTAAAGAAAAGTAAAAAGAGAGGTCGCAGAGGGAAGGGCAGGAAGCAGGTAGAAAGTGCAGGTGAGCTTAAAACAACTAACTCGGTCGTAGCACAGATGGCACAACCGTCGTCGTCGTCGTCGCTCGTCGCCTCGCTCGCCGCCGTCGCCCCGCTCGCCCCACTTGCCCCGCTCGCCCCGCTCGCCGCTGTCGCCCCGCCCACCGTTGTGGCCGCCCACCGCGCCCAACTCCAAGCCCCGCTTCCTACTTTGTTTAAACCCCCCCAACCCCCTATCCCCGCACGACCGCTTGTAACGCCCACCGCATTACACCGTAAGGTAAATGTTTCTAATTTAACTAATTTAACAAATTTTTCAAATCTTGCCGCCACCCCCGCGCCTCCCCCCAGGGGTCGTGCACCTCCCGTCAGGGGTGCTATTTGCCCGCCGTTGTCACTCAACATAGCCAGAGCATCCATCGCTGCGCATAATGCAGCTATTGAGGCCATCGCGGCCGGGCAAAACCCGTTGCCCGCTCTACTGCACGGCCTGCAGCAACTTACCTACCTCCTGGTCCAGGAATTCTCTTCAATCTAAGAGTGATATACTGGAATCCGGGGGGTGTAAGAGATAAGACCGCCGACCTCAGGTTATTAGTCCAACAGCACGATATTCATATTGTGTTGTTGGGCGAAACCAAATTGCGCCCTGAGTATTCTCTTTGTTTGCCGAATTATTTCGTCTATAGGCGGGACGAAATAAACGCCACAAATAACATCGCTTACAGGGGCACAGCAGTGCTGATTCGTAGAGACCTTGTCCACGAAAGTTTACCCCTGCCAAGCTTTGTTTCAACTCGAGCGATAGGTATCAAACTAAGAGTCGGCAACACCGAACTCAAGGTTTACGCTGCCTACAAGCCACCTAAGGTGCCTTTTATTTCCGGCGATATTACAAACATTATGTCCGACGACACGCCCACACTCATACTCGGCGACTTTAACGCCAAACACCGACAATGGGGTTCAAGAATTTCATCAAAAGAAGGTAGAGATTTAAAAAATGATGCCGAGGCGCACAATTACGTTATAATTGGTCCCGGATCCCCCACTCATTATCCGTCTCAGGACTTATTTCAACCGGACGTACTAGACATAGTACTAGCCCGTAATATTAATTGGCCCATTTCATTAGAAACCCTCCATGACATTGATTCGCAACACCTTCCCATTTTACTGGTCCTCGGAGTTTCTATTAGGGACAAACCTTTGCCACCAATGAAAAACATTACGGACTGGACTAAATACCAAAAACTACTAAGCTCATTTAAACTTCCCCCCGGTGGCCTGTCCACTCCACAGGAAGTGGAAACAGCCACCCAGGCGCTTACCGCGGCTATCTCCTCCGCACTTGCTCAGTGCACCACAGCTGCCAAGACAGCCTCGGGGAAAAGTTTATTACCGGTACATCTCCGTAGTAAACTTAAAAAAAAACGAGAACTTCGCAAACTGTGGTGCCGAACTCGTTGCCCGTCAATTAAAAAAGAGCTAAATAAATTAAGTAGTGACCTATCGCACCAAATTTCGCTTTATCGGAAATGGTCTTGGGATAATACAATTTCAAAGGCCAGCGACAATGATACCGCTCTTTATCGTTTGGCTCGCTGTATGACCAACACCCCTGCACCCATACACCCCCTCGTAGACACGCTAGGTAACCGTTTGTACTCAGCTGAGGAACGCGCGGGCTTACTGGCGGACCACTTCGAGGACCAATTTAGGCCCAATCCCATTGTCGACCACGCCCACACAACATTGGTTGAGGAGCGCATACAACAGTTCCTTTCTACCCCCACCGTCCCACTTAGAGGTGACGATTTTATCTCCCCTAAGGAGGTTAAAAAATCTATATCTTTCTTAAACAAAAAGAAATCTCCCGGCCCTGACGGCATTCCTAACACGGCCCTTTTGATGTTACCCAGAAAAGGTCTTGTGGCCTTAACCCGTATTTTTAATGGGATCCTCCGCATAGGTTTCTTTCCCACGACCTGGAAGACAGGCAAAATTATTGTCATACCGATGCCTGGTAAGAGCCGCCAGAAACGAGAGCATTATCGGCCGATCACGTTACTCTCTAACATAGTCAAACTGTTCGAACGTCTTTTATTGAAAAGGGTATCACCCTTTATCAATCTTAGGCCAGAACAGTTTGGCTTTAGAAGTAATCATAGCACCACTCTTCAGCTTACTCGTGTTTTACACCATATGGCCTTTGAGATGAACAAAGGCAGGTACACGGTCGGGGTCTTTCTCGACATCGAGAAGGCCTTTGATCGTGTTTGGCACGCCGGCCTTTTGTTTAAGCTTTCTGAGACCGACTTACCCCCTATGTACGGGCGGATAATAGCCTCTTTTCTGGAGGGGCGGAGTTTCTTTGTTTCGGTTGACAATAAAAACTCCCCTACCAAGACCATTTCAGCGGGGGTCCCACAAGGTAGCTGCCTTTCCCCACTGTTGTATGCGATTTTCAGTAATGACATTCCCACGCTTAGCGATAGCGGTCTATCGCCAGGCATACAGGACGTCACCCTAGCATTGTATACCGACGACAGCGCGAACATGAGCTCGTCCCGTAAGTCCCACTTAGCTGCCGCTAAAATGCAGCGATTATTGGACATTCTCCCGTGCTGGCTTGACAAGTGGAGGATAGCAGTAAACGCCTCAAAAACGGCAGCCATCTTAACCGGCCAACAGAGGCTATTACCTAAAGCGCTTGTATTCCGCGGGCAGGTAATTGAGTGGCAGAGCAGCGTAAAATACCTCGGCTGCTTTATCGACCGCAGACTGCGCATGTCCAAAATGGTTGAACATGCAGCGGCCAGGGCGGTTGGCGCCAGGGCGGCCCTACGGCCATTATTTTCGTCTGACCTGTCACTTAAAACCAAAATCCGGCTATACAAGCTCTACGTTAGGTCCCGTTTAACGTACGCCGCGCCGGCTGGGTACGCCTTGCTATCCGCCACTAAAAAGAAAAAGATTCAAGTAGTACAAAACAAATCGCTGAGGATATTAACGGGTGCTCCGCGCTACGTCGCAATGACACAATTGCTAGGGACACAAAGGCAGAGCCAATAGGTGAGTTTATCGCCAGACTGGCCGCCCGGTTGTTTGACGCGCTTGCCTGTCTTCCAGGTCGTGGGAAAGAAACCTGTGCGGAGGATCCCATTAAAAATACGGGTTAAGGCCACAAGACCTTTTCTGGGTAACATCAAAAGGGCCGTGTTAGGAATGCCGTCAGGGCCGGGAGATTTCTTTTTGTTTAAAAAAGATATAAATTTTTTAACCTCCTTAGGGGAGATAAAATCGTCACCTCTAAGTGGGACGGTGTGGACTTAACAATACTTCCCTGAGAAGAATCGTCTTCATTTATTTGAGAAATTTGAAGCTCAAGCCGCTTTTTAATAATATTTTCTTGAGCTTCCATACTTTCTTTTGCCGCTTCCATACGTTTATTTTCTATTTCTATACGTTTATTTTCCGATTCTATACGTCTTTTTTCTACCGCTCTTTCGTACTGCAAACGTTCCGTACGGAGCTCCGCAATTTTTTGCAACGCTTCGAGTTCCGCACTCTGTATACGCACGCTGGCCGACGAGCATCCTGTCCTCGTCGACGCAGCACCGACAGCGCTAGACGCCGTCGTGGGACGTACCGACTCGGGTACGTTAATCCCCCGTTCATCGTGGCCAGCCTTTGACGCGGCTTTTTGGCTACGTGTGTTAGGCATTGTACTTTTTTATATAAGCACAACAAAATTGAATCCCAACACGAACACAAATGCACATACACAGTTAAACGAGCACAAATATCAAATATGAGAACAGATAGTTGTATGGAGTTACACCTTAGTACTAACACGTAAGCAAAATGTTTCAGAACAAGAGAAAGAACCCAAATATTTAAAATAAAAAATAAGTGTTACGGAGCTTGTCACGTATACACATATATTTAAAAATAAGGTGTACGTAGGTACACAGATTAAATAATTTAAAATTATTTAAACAATTAAGAAGGCGTGGCTCGTACAATATACGTACATACACTTATTCAAAAATAGCCACACCAAAATACTAAATACACTTATGCACACAGTATTCAAAATTAAAACAAGTACTCGAAATTTTACAGAGTACAAGTTATTCAAAAAATTATTATTCAATTCGTTGAAATAATAATAGTAGGTAAGTACACGAATGTACAAAATAGGCGTACGAGTATCAATTAAAATAACCACACGGAAATGCGCGTATAGACATAAAATTTTAAATAATATTGAGTCTTCAAAACTATTGAAGTACTCTTCGTACTCGAACAACTTTGTGGTGAACTCGCACAAAGCACGCGTAGCTATGTACACATGAAAATACATGTATACATACACGTTTAGAAATTTAAAAATTATTGTTACAAAAATACTGAACAATAAGAAGGTCTGGCTTCATCAATTTAAAAAGCCACACCAAATACACGTATACATAAATTCAAATGTTATCACTCAAAAAAGTATCGAAGTGATAAGAAGTACATAAATTGCACAACGTATGTATACGCACATCAATTTATATAAGTGCCTACAAGAAACGTATACATAGATTCAAAAATGTTATCACCTCAAAGAAAGTTAAAGTGATAAGATAAAAGTACATAAGTTGTACAACATATGTATACGTACAAAATTTAAAATAGGCACGCGGAAGTACTTGTATACATAGATGTGAGAATATTATTAATCAAAAGAATGTTTAAGTAATAATAACAAGTACGCAAAGGCGTACCACATATGTATACGTACAATAATTTTAAAATAGACGCTCACAAGTACGTACACACGGAAATGCGCGTGTGTAGGTACATAAGTTTTAAAAATTATTATTTTTAAAATTACAAAAATTTAAAATTAATTTAAAGTACTAATTTTAGTACACGTCAAGTATGCGAGCACATATACATATAAAACATGTACAAGAAGTTCCCGATTGCACAGGAGTAAAAAAAATTATTAATTTTTAAAAATTAGGTTTTTTCGAAAAAAATCAAATAATAATAAAGAGAACGATTTTTGCATGGAATAATGTATACCCATGTATTTAAGGCATATACACGAAATTCCCATATGCCTAAAAGCTCAAATTATTACGATTTGGATTTTCACAAGTTTTCCGAAAAATTAAAATTATAATTAAAAGTACACGTACCGCAAGGAATACGTGCACGAACGTAAATTCAAAATAAGTACACGAGATAACACGCATGTACAAGACGTTTTCAAAATTGAAAACTGATAATTTAAAAATTTAAAAACTAAAAAGTTATGAAAATTTAAAAATTTCGAAATTTAGGAAAATTAAAATATTTTAAAAATTATAACTAGTACACGTATCGTAAGTAATACGTGCACAAACGTGAATTTAAAATGAATACACGGTATAGCACGCACGTATAAGACTTTTTCAAAACTTAAAACTGAAGAGTTATGAAAATTTATAAAAACTGAATTTCAGGAAAATTTTAAAAATTTTAAATTTATAACTAGTACACGTATTGCCCGAAATACGTATACGTAGATCACCACGATTTATTTTTAACGTTTTCACAATGACTCCCGTGAATTTAAACGTTTTACAAAAATTTACGTAATTTGAAACCGAAAATGACCCCAACAAATACGACACACAGAGTTATAAAAAATACACGACACAATAGGTAAGCACTCAAAAATAAAGACTTAGTGTCAATAATTTCACTTTACTTACGGTTCATACACTTTTTACACTTTTCTAAAATTAACACTTTTTTCAGAAAAATAAAAATTCACTTTAAATTACTTATAACTTCGGAACTTTACGGATTACCTAAGGATCTACACAGGTTGTGATCCGGCTACCGAAGGACCAAATAAACTGTTGCGGACAGAGCTAGTGGACTGTAGGTTTATCGAAATGTGGGCTCTGAAAAAGCCCACTGTAAAATTGAAAAAATGAAACAAATTGGATTCTGCTTGCAACAGCTTATAATTGCCTTAAACGCAATTAACACTTATATTGACAACTCATTTAACATTTCTCAAAATTATAATTTACAAACACTTATCTATAAATTACAAACACTTTCTTTAAAATCGTGATTTTAATTTACGCTTCACTGATTTTACTTAACTTCTACGAATTTTCTTGATTTATAAAAATGTTACTTCTTTCTTGAAGTAATCTTGAGTTATAAAAATGTTGGTTCTTTCTTGACATATATATATAACTTGTTCTTTCTTCAGTTGGTTTCTTCACTGTTTATTTTCCTGGAACTGTTGAACTTTCACTGCATACTGTATGAAAATTGCGTCTGCTTTTATACTTTTTGGTCTAGGAGGAAATGTTCAAATCATTTATTTTAGACCAATCAGAGAACGTTGTTTTTATTTTGGAAACCCAATAACCAGTTCAAACCGGTATTTTCCAGATTTTTACCTCGAACTTTCTAATTTAATATTGGGCCGAGCCAGTAATTTAATATTTTTCAATGGTGTTTTTGTTCCGAGCCATTCTCCCACTTTCGTCTGTGCTCTGATTGGCTGTAATAATAGTGGTAATTATAAAAATATAATTTCAGTGCATATTCGAATAGTGTACCTACCTACTGATTGCTCACACTATAGTAGTTACCTTAAAATGAGTCTCGTCTGCTAATAGTTAAATATTTGACGCTGTCCCGTGCAATAGTTTAATCGTCTCGTGAGGAATGCAGTCCATTTTGGCTTCGCAGCTGAGCTCATTTTTCTCACAAGTACATTTAAGACAGTTGAAGTCGTGTTTGTCGTTTTTTTGACATGCCATTCCTGATACAAATAATAGAACATTATTATACAAGTGAGTTGGTTATTATAATTACTTATTTTATTGCACTCGCACTAGGCCATTCAGCTTGATTTTTCGTTTGGAGTATCTTGTTTCTTTCGCTTCGTTTCTTTCTGAATTGCTCCTATGAACAAATCACTCTGCGTGAAAAACCTTTTGTTTGTGGACGGTGTGCGTACGTGCGTTTTGTGTGTTGCGGGTGCTCGTTCGAGCCGAAGCGTCATCGTCATCGCTCATCGTGTGCGAGCAAGAAGGCAACAGACTGCTGTCTCCTTCACTCTCGATAGGCAATTTGGAATAGGAGTAAGTGTTTTTTCTTATTTGCTCTGGTTCCGGCCGCCTCTGTGCGTGCCCGTCGAGGGATGTCGTTGTAGTCAGCGTCTTCAACCCTACAGATGCCACCCCCTCCGTTCCGCCATCCCCCCAACAGGGGTCGGGGAGTAAGGAAGCGACAGGTATGGTCGCGTTCTCAGCCACCGGCAATAGTGGCCCGTAACCTTTTTACGGGACAGGTTACTGCCGCCGACGGCACTTTCGCCGCAGCCTTCCCACCGTCGCGCCCTCCGTCGGCTGCGTCTATGGCCTCAGCCCGCTCGGGCACCACAAGTTACGCCACCTCGGAGACAGGTGACGAATACGAATATTTCCAAGATGAGGAACTTCCCGCCATGCTGTCTCCCATTCAGGCCTCACCTCCATCGAACATTGGCTCGCCGCAAAAGGTAATAGCCGGCTCCGCGGCCAACTCTGATATAGTTATCCACGCTCCACCGGCGTCGGCCCGTCGCGACGCCTCTATTGTGTCACCATCGACGCCGTTCAACCCACCTCCGCGTGCCAACCCGCCGTCGATCGCCTTCAAAACGAGCGACCCACGTAAGGCAAGGGGCCGCGAGATACGCCCTTTTTCACCGAGCCCGCTCCAAACCCCTGCTGAGCAAGCCTGCGCGGCAGCCAGGGAGACATCAACGGCCGAAAACCTAGACAGGCAGGTACCCGTCCTTTCTAAGACCCCGCCGCAAGCAGCAACGATTAATGATGCTGAGCAGATGGACACTAACTCTCCGCAAAACCATAGCCAGACCTACGCGCAAGCGTCGGCCACTCCTGCCTCGCCTACGCAAAGCCAGACTCAGACTCAAAAGCCTAAGGAACAAGCAAAAGCCAGGTACCCACCGATCATTGTAGAAAACCTGCCTCAATGGTCGGTACATTTGAAAAAGCTTCACTCCCTCCTAAAGCACGCCCCGCACGCGAGACCGTTCGGCAAGGGCGTGCGATTTTTGCCTCAATCGCCGGTCGAATATAGGGTGGTGGCGGCCTATATCGACGAACTTTCAAAAGCGGACAATACCGTGTCCTGGTATTGTTATAGCCTGGACAACGAGAGGCCTCAAAAAATTGCGATCAAAGGGCTGCCTCTCGACGCGCCGTTGGAGGAAATAGCCGCTGAAATGAACGCACTCGGTTATCCCCTGTCGCACATTCGCCAAATCCCGGGGGCGAGAGGCCGCTCCTACTGCATATACTTCGGACAACTGGAACGCAGGTACGAACTAAGTGAGCTACAAAATGTGTACAAAATTACAGAGCTCCTTAGCATGTCCGGCGTTAGCATCACCGCATGGAAGGCTAAGCCCGGGCCGGCGCAGTGCCACCGATGCCAAGCATTCGGCCACTCATCGGCCAACTGTCATCGCCCAATCCGATGTGTGCGCTGTGGAGAGGGCCACACTACGGCTGACTGCACACGCGACAGGGACGCCACGCCAACGTGTGCAAACTGCAAGAGAGAGCACGCCGCCAACGACAAGGTATGTCCGTTGTACAGGAGGGAGGCTCGAAAAATGGGGGTGAAAAATGCCCCCTCCGCCCCGAAACCGCCACCGTCACGCAAAGATGCGCAACCGACTCCGGCTCCAATACCCTTGCCAGTCATAGCGTTGCAAGAATACGACCGCATGCAGGGGCCTACACTTATGCCCCCCGCCAACATGCCGACAGAAAGGTCGCAACCCCTCAAAAAAAGGACGAAGAGAGGCCGTAAAGGCAAGGGGAAAATGCATCAGGCCAACACAGACGTGCCTACACAGGCACCTGAGGTCGAAGAACAGATGGCGCCACCGCTGCCCGCAGCCACGCCCACCGTCGTTGCACCGCCTACCGTCGCTCCCGCGCCCCGCATCCAACCGCAAGCCCCAATGCCCACTTTGTTTAAGCCCCCCCAACCCCTCACCCCCGCAATTGCGCAAGCCCCGCCCTCCGCATCACAGCGAAAGGTAAATTTTAATGTTAATCGCTTACCTCCAGCTGCCACCCCCGCGCCACCCTCTAGGGGTCGCGCATCTCTCTCCGGGGGTGCGCACTGTGTCTCGCCACTGTCACTCAGCATAGCCAGAGCGTCCGTCGCTGCGCTTAACACAGCCATAGAGGCCATCGCGGTCGGACAAAACCCGATGCCCGCATTACTGCACGGCCTGCAGCAGCTTACCTACCTCCTGGTCCAAGAATTCTCTTCAATCTAAGGATTGTTTACTGGAATCCAGGGGGGGTAAGAGGTAAGACCGATGACCTCAGGTTGCTAGTCCAGCAGCATGATATTCATATTGTGCTGTTGGGCGAAACCAAGTTACGACCTGAGCAACCATTATGTCTACCTAATTATTTCGTCTACAGGCGGGACGAAATAAATGCCACAAATAACATCGCTTACAGGGGCACAGCAGTGCTGATTCGTAGAGACCTTGTCCACGAAAGTTTACCCCTGCCAAGCTTTGTTTCAACTCGAGCGATAGGCATTAAACTAAAAGTCGGTAACACCGAACTTAAGGTTTATGCCGCCTACAAACCACCTAAGGTGCCTTTCAATTCCGGCGATATAAAAAATATTATGTCCGACGACACGCCCACACTTATACTCGGCGACCTCAACGCCAAACACCGACAATGGGGTTCAAGAATTTCATCCAATGAAGGTAGAGATTTGAAAATCGATGCCGCGGCGCACAATTACGTTGTAATTGGTCCCGGCTCCCCCACTCATTATCCCTCTCAGGACTTATTTCAACCAGACGTACTAGACATAGCACTAGCCCGTAATATCAATTGGCCCATCTCTTTAGAAACCCTCCATGATATCGATTCGCAACACCTTCCCATTTTACTGGTCTTCGGAGTTTCTATTAGGGATAAACCTTTACCACCCATGAAAAACTTCACGGACTGGACAAAATATCAAGAATTACTGAACTCATTTAAACTCCCTCCCGGTGGCCTGTCTACCCCACAGGAAGTGGAAACAGCCACTCAGTCACTTACTTCCGCTATCTCCTCCGCACTTGCTCAGTGCACCACGTCTGCCAAGACAACCTCGGGGAAAAGTTTACTACCGGCACATCTCCGTAGTAAACTTAGCCAAAAACGAGAGCTTCGTAAACTGTGGTGCCGAACTCGTTGCCCAACAATTAAAAAAGAGTTAAATAAGTTAGGTACTGAACTATCGAACCAAATTTCAACTTATCGGAAATGGTCTTGGGATAATACAATCTCAAAGGCCAGCGACAACGATACCGCTCTATATCGCTTAGCTCGCTGTATGACAAGCACCCCTGCACCCATACACCCCCTTGTAGACACGCTAGGTAACCGTCTGTACTCAGCTGAGGAACGCGCAGGTTTACTGGCGGACCATTTCGAGGACCAATTAAGGCCCAATCCCATTGTCGACCACGCCCACACAACATTGGTTGAGGAGCGTATACAACAGATCCTTACTAGTCATATCGACCCACTTAGAGGTGATGATTTTATCTCCCCTAAGGAGGTCAAAAAATTTATATCTTTTTTAAATAAAAAGAAATCCCCCGGCCCTGACGGAATTCCGAACACGGCCCTATTAATGTTGCCTAGGAAAGGTCTTGTGGCCTTAACCCGTATTTTTAACGGAATCCTGCGCACAGGTTTCTTTCCCACGGCCTGGAGGACAGGCAAAATTATTGTCATACCGAAGCCTGGCAAGAGCCGCCAGAAACCAGAGCATTATCGCCCGATCACGTTACTTTCTAACATAGCCAAACTGTTCGAACGTCTGTTATTGAAAAGGATATCACCCTTTATCAATCTAAGGCCAGAACAGTTTGGTTTTAGAGGTAATCATAGCACCACTCTTCAGCTTACTCGCGTCTTACACCATATGGCCTTTGAGATGAACAAGGGGTCAAGTCAGGGTCTTTCTCGATATAGAGAAGGCCTTTGATCGTGTATGGCACGCCGGCTTATTGTTCAAACTCTCTGAGACCAATTTACCCCCCATGCTCGGGCGCATAATAGCCTCCCTTCTGGAGGGGCGGAGTTTCTATGTTTCGGTTGACAATAAAAACTCCCCTATTAAGACCATTACAGCGGGGGTCCCACAAGGCAGTTGCCTTTCCCCTCTGTTGTATGCACTTTTCACCAATGACATTCCTACGCTTAGCGATAGCGGTCTATCGCCAGGCACACAGGACGTCACCCTAGCATTGTATGCTGACGACAGCGCGTACATGAGCTCATCCCGTAAGTCCCATTTAGCTGCCGCTAAAATGCAGCGATTATTGGATATCCTCCCGTGCTGGCTTGACAAGTGGAGGATAGCAGTAAACGCCTCAAAAACGGCAGCCATCTTAACCGGCCAACAGAGACTATTACCTAAGGAGCTTGTATTCCGCGGACAGGTAATTGAGTGGCAGAGCAGTGTGAAATACCTTGGCTGCTTTATCGACCGCAGGTTGCGCATGACCAAAATGGTCGAGCATGCGACAGCCAGAGCGGTCGGCGCCAGGGCGGCCTTAAGGCCACTATTTTCATCTGAGCTGCCGCTTAAAACCAAAATCCGGCTATACAAGCTCTATGTTAGGTCCCGTTTGACGTACGCCGCGCCGGCTTGGTACGCATTGCTTGCATCCAAGTTGTGCAAAACAAGTCGCTAAGGATAATAACGGGCGCTCCGCGTTACGTCCGCAACGACACAATTGCTAGGGACACAAAGGCAGAGCCGATAGGTGAGTTTATCGCCAGACTGGCCGCCCGGCTGTTTGACATGGCGGACAACAGTGCGCATCCTCACCTAAGGGGCATTGCGCCGTTACATGCCCGTCCACCGGAAGGTCGACCTCTCCCTAGGGATTTAATTCCACCAAAAAATTAAGCCTTTTGCTTAGTTTATCATTTTTAAATTGCTAAAAAATTGTTTTATTGTTTTATTGTTTTAATTTTTTCAAATTCTGTCCAACTTTTTTCGTAATTTCTTCGTTTTATTTTATTTTGGTCTTGTTTATTGCTTTGTTTTATTTTATTTTTGGTTTTATTTTTGTTTATTCCTCTCTTCGCCGCTTTTTAAGTGGCCATTATGTTGTCAGGGGGCCTGAAAAGTAGGCCCTCTCTATAAAATCACCGTGGGTGTAATCACCCACGAGACTCGCCCGGGTCATGGGGTAAAACATCAGTTCTTACCCCGACACCCGTACCTCTTTTACCCGTCAGGGGGTAAAGAAGATGTCCACGTACTAGCTCCACAGAAGCATTTTCAGGAACTAGCAACTTTGAGTTTTGATAAAACTAGTTGCGTAGTTTTTTGAAAGTTCATTTTTTTGCGCGTATGTCGACGGTGCAACGTTACTGTTGCTGTCCGTCCGTAACACACGCATTGCACCTCGCCCGGAGACTAGGCAATTAGGATCACCCCACGCATCGTGCTTTGCACTTTGCATTGGGACGCACCGGCCAGGGAACACGCCAGGCACACGCTCTCTATCTAAAAGCGGGTAGAGAGCTAATTCTTCAATTGGCTTCACGTATCGCCCTTAGAGGTGATGGAGGAGGTGGAGGATCGCGAAGAGGCTCAGCTCAGGGAACTTTTGGCCTTTTTGGACCGGAAGTTTCCTGGGGTGGTCCAGAGCTTTAATGCTCAACGCGGCCTCTCCCTCTCGCCCATGTCACCGGAACATGTGGCACCAACCGATGAAGAGCCTGAGCCGCTGGTAATACCATCGTCGCCTCTGCCGCGCTCCATCCCCTTAGTGGCTGACTCGTCCGCCGAGTCAGAAGTGGTCTCTCCGACCTCAACCCCGTCGCGATTTCGATCCATCGAATCGTCGCCAAGTAGGTCTCGCTCGCGTTCGCGATTCGGAATCTGAGTCCAAAATGATTGTCGACGCCGCCGTTGACAGTCAGGCCAATGACGGTTTTACCGTCGATGGATCCGGCAAGGCCCGAGGAACAAAACGTTCCTCCGGGAAGAGGTCACCGGTCCCGGCTCCTGGAAGCCCGACCGCCGTGAAAAAACCACCGCGTAAGCGCGCCGCCCGAAACCGCGCCCCCCGTCCCGCGAGCGAGATAGGGATATCGCAGTCGGCCGTGTCTGACAAAAGTGAGACGGCACTAGCTAGCTCTTCTGTCGCCCCCGCCCCTCTGCCGCCTCAGCCTGTAGGGCCGTCCGTTGCCGACAACGGAAAAGCTAGGCGTAAACTGCCACCGGCTGTCGTATTACACGACAAAAAAGCCTGGAATTTGGTAGTTACTAAAAGGGCCGAAAAGAAAATTAATTTTCTCAAGGCCTCAAACATGGGTGATCTTGGAAACAAAATCCAAGTTCAAACCTCTGACGACCACCGCGGTCTGACTAAACTACTACGGGAAATGAACTTCCCGTATCATACATATGCATTAGAGGAAGAGAGGGAATTACGAGTTGTAATTCGAGGGCTTCCTCATGAAATACCGGTGGCAACATAAAGGCTAACAAGGTAAAACAAGGCTATCCGGTTCACGCAGTGCACCGCATGATCGGTGGCAGATCAAAAAGACTACTAAACCTGGTTTTAGTGGTACTTAATTTCTCCCCAGAGGGCAAACGAATCTTCTCCGTAAAGGAGATTTGTAAATTGTCCGGTTTGGTTGTTGAACAACCAAACAAACGAACCTACCCAGGGCAGTGCCATCGCTGCCAAAATTACGGTCACTCGGCCAAAAACTGCAACGGCTTTCCCCGTTGCGTTAAGTGCCTTGAGGACCATGGTGGCACAGCCCTTTGCAAAAGGCAAAGGGACAACCCCGAGCCCCCAAGCTGTGTCCTATGCGGCATGGCAGGCCACCCCGCGAACTACCGCGGGTGCCCTAAGGCTCCCCGCTCGTACGCGGCGGCGGCAAATAAGGCCCCCCCCACCCCTCTTAAGGCAAGGGCGCCCGCTCCCCTCTCGGAGCGGCAATACCCCTCTCTGCCAATTACAAAAAATATTTCTGCCCCTCTGCTGCTGCAGCCTACTGCACCAGCCCCGTTGTCTCAGCCCGCGCCAAAAATGAATACAGCGGTACCTAGCCCGTCGCTAGCGTCCGCTGATGTTCTAGCAGACCTAAATGTGGTGCTAGAACTCCTAAATGTTATCAACATTGAGGAAATCTCCCAGTTAGCGAACAAAATTCGCAATGCGTCGTCGGCGACGCAAAGAGTCTCGGCCGTGCTCGAGCACGCTTCCCTACTAAGTGCTTTAGAGCACTTTGCACCCTCCCACTAAACTTTTAATTCGCCCCGCACAGACGATGGTATTATCGGTAAGCTCACAGCTCAAGCGCCTTACGCGCCAGCGTTCGCGAACACAGCTTATACAAATATAATATACAGAATACGTCACCGCCGGCGGCGACGGAACACTAGATAGTTTTTAGCACACACACAAACACACTCAAGCGCGCGGGTGTAATAGTTTCACTAATATACCCGGGCACATTGACTAGTTAGATTAAAATAATAATAGGCGAGGGCTGAAGAGTTTCTTGCCGTTTTCTTCTCTTCAGAACGCCTTTGCTTTTCCGAAACGGCAGTAAATTTTAGTTAGATACAAATTTTAATTTCTAAAAGCGGTTGCCCAAGCCGAGGTTCGTGTCCAGGACACCCTTGCGCAAACCGCCCCAACTTTTCGCTGAAGAGTGCAATCTGCGGCCAACAACAGTAGACAGTAGATTGAAAAAAAAAAAAAATTGCTTCAAGGTTTGCGTACTATTTCTTAACTTTTGCTCCTACCTCCTGCGTATAGGTAGACATAGGTGCGTAAGTATGACAGGGAAAGATGAATCAAGCACTATGTCGTTCTATTAGCCTTGGACAGACACGTTGTTTGAGAGTTCACTTACTCGATTTACTCTGAGAGAGAGAATGAGAGATATGACACTGCTATCATATGTGTGTGTAGTATGTGACGTCAAATGCATTTATGTGTCACTCTCAAAGTAGTTCTAGTACTTACAGTCAACTATAAAATTTCTTGAAATACTAGGGACAACTTATGCGATCCTAGTATATAAATCTTACGAATTACCAATTCTGTACGTAACTAGGAATAATACATGATGGGCCAGAGAGGTGTACGATTTTAAAAACACTCTTGCGTTTGAACCTTATGAGAGGGGGCTGCGCGGGTGGTGGGGTTGAGAAGCTCGGGTCTCGGAAATTTAGTCGCGATGGATCACTTCACCTGAGCGCAACGTGCAATCTGTGTTAAACATTATTACAAAATGGCGATTTGTGCGCTATTTTTCGGCGTTTATTTCCGCGTGAGTTTGGATTACATGACATAAATCAGTGTTCGAAGGAAAGTGTGATTTGATCGTGGGTCAGAAAGTTCAAGCTACTGGTACGACTCTCAAACAGCAGCCTGCGGGACGCCCAAGGTCAACAAGAACGGAAGACACAATTAAAGAAGCTTCAGTTCAACGTAATCCTGGTCTACCGAAGCGATCAGCCGAACTTGTGGTATCCAGGACATCTTTGCGTCGCATTTTGTTAAAAGATCTGAAATTGCACCCGTATAAAATTGAATGCTCACTCCGTTCACCTGCACTCCGGTGGTTTAGCGTGCCCAATATTATGTTTTAAAGATAAGTCATCATTCTCCTTATTAAACACGTTATCCTTAACACGATTACAGAGAGCCGGTGGTAAGATCACTCTGTGAACCGTGTATATCCTAAACCTTTCAGTTGCAAGACCCATGGTAAGATTCCGCCCGTGGTAAGATCACCCCATGCCTACCGCGAATGTTTAGTGTTCCAAATTAGTGGACAGATTAAAGGAATTGAAAAAAAAAAAAACTCACCTTTACTTTACTAACTTTTACTTTAAAAATTACCTGTAGGTGTATAAAAAATAAAAACAATGTTGTAAATAAAACAATGTGGAAATATCTATAGCTTAATCAAAGTTCATTACTAGTCCAGCTAGCTAATAAGTGATTGAAAATATTATGATGCCGAGGATTACCTTATAAGTAAGATGTCCGTGGAGTAGGCCTACTGGGAATACCACGTAAAAAAAACGCGCCTACAGACTCTACCTCATAGGTGGCGGGGAAAAGAGTAGAATGAAAAGTAAAGTTGTACGAATTAAACAAAAAATTTAAGAATATATTTACAATAATAAAAAAAAATTCAAAAATAAGTTAAACATTTCGTTTCGACCAGATTCTCATGAGCATTGACGAACCCGGACAACTTTGGAGCGCTGTAACAGCGTTTTAAATGAATAAAATTAAAAAAAATTACAGAGAAAAAATCTCCTCAAAAGATCATCTACAATATTGGTCTGAGGTATTTTTTTTGTAAAATGTATAAAAAAAAAGTTATAGAGCAATAAAAAAATTTTTAAAATTTTTCTCACCTTTTTTGCTATTAACTTCTTTAATTTAGGGCAAAAAGTTATATAAACATATTTGTAGGTAAAACAATTTGCTACAAATTATGTCTTTACAAAATTTTTTGTAACCGCATAGTTTCCGAGATATCGCGAAAAACATGTTTTCACCCCTTTTTCCAAGATGACAATGCCGGATGACAAGGGTGGCGACCCCTCAAACTTGAGGTCAAGCTTTTATTGACATGTCCCAAAAATAAAATTGCGTCCTCTAACAAATGTAAAGCTCATGTAACATTTCAATGGACTATACTGCTTTGAGTGAACTGTAGAGTTTTGGTAGGATAGGTATATTTTTTGTTAATTTGAACAGGTTACAAAAGCACTTTTCTTCATAGTGTAGTGACGTCTGTTCTGGTAGGGAGCATAGTACATGCGAACAATAAAATATATTAGCACTGACAAGGTTTTTTATTTACAGTTATTAATAATATTGGAAACCAGCGAGTTCTTAAATAATTGAAAGCTGACAGTTCCTAAAGTTGCACCGCTGTCTTCTCTGTAAACAATTTTTAAATATTTTATAATTATTATAGTTTTACGGTGTTTTTCTATACAAATTTTATACCTTGGACATAGGTACCTACAATTTTGACCAATATAAAGGAAACTAGCAGTAGGATAACAGGGATTTTTATTTTTAAGATGAAATAATAAATTAGATTAAGGCATTGAATCCGTACTAAGGAAGATCTAGCGCAGATAATATTTTATATTTATCTAGATAAATATAAAAAAATTTAACTGTTGCATTAATTAAATATAAAAAAATCATGATAATTGCAACAGTGTCACAATATTGAGAGCTGTAAGTAGGTAACAAAAACCATTGTGAAAACATTTATTACATGTCTAATAATTTTATCCGTATATTTTTTATTTTATCCCAATGTAATCAGAATATTTCCAATGAGCAGTAAAATGTTACATTCAAAAAATCTCTATTTACTTGAAAAAAAATTATAAATTATTCATTTTTAATTTTACAATAAATAAATAACACACTATTACTTACAGAATATAAAAAAGTAAGTACTGCTTGATCACTTTTCTTGATTTTGGTAATTGCACTATTCACTAATTAAAGTTTTGAGACGTGTTCACACCGCTACAAGTTTTTTGAATGAATTATGTTAATTACTAGCTGCTGCCAGCGACGTCGTCTGCGTGAACGCTATACTATAACAACACTTTTTGTGAACGAAACCATAGCGCGATCTAATTCGACGCCAACGCCATCTAATTAGCAAATAGGAATCATTTTTATATGGTGAAAAATTATAACACATCTAAGTTATGACTTTACACGATTTTTTAACATAAAATAAATGGCTTTGTGTGAGTTGAATAATTAATAATTAAGAAGCAAGTCAAATATGCGTCGTTAGATTACACGTTGTTACAGAATGCGTTGAAGAAATAAAGGTTCACTGCTCGTTCCTCGTAGGAGATAGCGTGATAATATGTAGCCTATATGTTGACCCGACTTCTTAATAATATTCGTTCTAAATTTGAAGTAAATCCATGCAGTACTTTTTGAGTTTATCCCGAACATACATACAGACAAACAGACAAACAGACAAAAACTATATTTTTGGATTGTAGATCACACCCCAAGTATTCTTTAAAAAAAATATTCAATGTACAGTTTTGACTTTCCTACCATTTTATTGTATGTATAGATTGTAGAAATAATTCTCACGGTTTGCTTATACCCAGACCAATGAATCTTGAACAATTCGGAATTTAGAGCAATTCAATCGTGTTTAATATACGTTTTAACACCAGTATCTTATTGTTTTGTAATATAATATCTAGGTTATATTAAAATATTATAACCTACTTACAAATATGAGTTATTAATATAACTTAAAAAAAAACAATTTGTTTTCACATTCATTGAGATTATTTTTAAGCAAATTTTATTTTATGCAAAATTTTACATGATTTGTTCATAATAGCGAATATAGGTTATTTGTCCCTACCACAGAAGCAAAGCCTCTCCTTAGAAAAAGGAGGCTTAGGCTATTGTCCACCGCACTGACCTCTGGTCGCGAATTGGTGTATTAATTTAAGTACATATATATACAATAAATACATTTTAGTTAATATAGTTCTATGTGGATTCGTAACCAATTTGTCTTTTTAGAATTTGTTGTTTCATTAATGTAATATTTTAAAGGATCATGTATAGTGCAGCGACTAATACATAAACAAAGAGCCTTGCAAGCACAAAATAGTATCGTGAGCATAATATGATAAGTTCATATATTGCGAAATGTTACAGTCAAGTTAAAATACATACGATAATGAATATATCCGCATTGTTTATTTTTCCATGAAAATCTTGTAATCTTTGTCTTTGTCTTAGCGTTTTTTTTTCTTTTTTTAAAAAAAAAATCATACAACGTCTCAAAATTAAACTATTAAAGTTATAACAACAACTACTTACGAATCCAGTTTTCGAAAACATAAGTTTAAATCTAAGTTTTTGTTTATGATTTTTAAGTGTGGTATTTTGGCGAAATGTGTGTTGAGAGGGGTTAAATTAGATAAGAATAAATTATATTTTACAATTAGTATTTTATATTACACCGTTAAATTTCGAAACGCCGTACTTTCGCGCGACAAGGATCGTAAACAGGGATGCACGCACCGCACCGGTGACGTCTTAGAGAAAACTGTTTGTTTTTATATGTTTTGACAGTTATGTGTTAAAATGATTTTTAATGTTTGTCTATGTGTATTTACATTTGCAGGCATTATTTGTAATTAATACCTAATACATATAGAATTATTTCACACCTCAAATGATAAAAAACAGGAGTTTTAAAAGGTAGATATCGTAGTAATAAAAATTAGGTGTTGGTATGACTCGCTCTTGACCGGTTTTTCTATTTTTGCTGACAAATCTATATTCAATAGCTTATAAGCTCACACAGGCTACAAGTAATTACATATTTTTTAGAAAATTAGTGCATTAAGCTTCCGGTGTTAAATCCACTTATTCTGATATTGAAAAATGTAAGTAAGTACCTACTTATATCAAAAAATAAACTTGTTTTTTCCTATAGTTGATTTTATTATTTCTATTAATTTCACAGTGGCGCCTACACCTCCGGTGTCTACTAGGAAATTCTGGACATTTTCAATCGGTGCAAAAGCAGTGAAACCCAAAAACATCGCCTCATCCCGTAAGCGCCTTACATCGGATACGCTAAACGAAAAGACAAGATACTTACATAGTTGTGTTTCTATTTTAAAAACTCTTTTGCTAAACTTGTAACAACTTGTGTCATAGTAAATAGGTATACATCTACTTTACCTTTTCTGTGGTGTTTGGGCATGGGCGCCGGCAGAAATAATTTCCAGGTGGTGCAGATTTTAGTTTTCTTACAATCTTCGCCGTATTATGATTGTTAATAAAAAATTTAAATTTTAGTCGGAAACATCTGAAGCCCGGTTTATTTTATGTTCGAGACATTTACAAATTTCTGACTATTATTAGACTATAATATTTCTGAATATTTTAAATTCATATATTTATTTTATAGGTACCCAGTCCTCACGGCTCACACCTATTTGTTCGCGACGATCGAAATTTAAAAATTCTAAGTTGGTGGGCCAGGAGTACCGGGATCGATATTAATCGATTTCCATTACTTCTCTGAACGCACCCTTTAAAGTACCGCTACTCCACACGAGATAGCACCAGCATAAATGGGATGAACTTAACAGAGAAAGCGCAATACAGTTTCTAAGCAGTGCGAAAGAGACCGACTCTTGTCAAAGTTAATCGCGAATGAACTAGAAAGTTCATAAATGTGAAAGAGACATAGATTATAGATGACAGGGACAGAGCTTCGTTCGAGAACGTTTGGGAATCTGGAACCTTCCTTGCATTTTGATATATAAGGGGGCTAGGTCACGTTCCGAGTCAGTCAGTTTTTGATTAAAGTTCGAACAGTTCGTTCCGAGTGAACAAATCGCGAGTAGTGACTAATAGTTATCTTTAGTGCACAGTGCATTCGTTTGAAAAATTAATAGTTCCCGCCATATTCGTTTCCATAGATTAGTGTTTATAGTTTTGTTAGTGTTGCCGTATTTTAATTTCGAAAATATATAGATAGTTAGTTCATACAGTAAATTAGTTAAAAAATGATTGCTTGACTTGATTACATGTGCAAGAGCGAGCTAATTAGTCAGTGTCAGTGCGCGCCGTAATTAATTAATCAGTGCTAGCAAGCAGTGACAAGTGAGCTTACGTGTGTTTCTTTTCTTTATTTCAAAGTAAAAATAATTATAACTTGATATAAAATATGAGTGACATAAGGCGATTTTTCTGCAAGAGAAAAAAGATTGAAAATTAACAGTTTAATGCTAAATATTGTCCAAGTACTTCGGTACAGCAAAGTACTAGTAAAACTGAATTAAAAACACAACAAACTGTAGATAATATTTATGATGTGGGTTTATATCTGGATTCTAACGTACCTTACAGTGATGAAATACGGTTTAGCTTCCAATGGGCATAAGATACGTCAAGTTTGACCAAACGAAACACAGTTACGTAATACTTGAAGAATTTTTGTGGTACAGACCACTTCAAAAATTAGATGCTGCATCGATTTCTGAAGTTATAATATCTTTTTTGACATCATGTGGTTTAGATCTCAACAAAATGGTTGGGCAAGAGTATGATGGTTGCCCCACGATGGCTGGACATGTTGGTGGAGTTCAGAAAATAATTAATGATAAATATCCCAAAGCGAAGTATTTCCACTGTGCTAGTCACATATTAAATCTTGTTGTCAATGATTTAAATAATTTGAGTGAAATAAGAAATACTGCTGGAATGATTAAGCAAACTATAACTTTTTTAGAAAGAGCATTTTATGGCGAAAAAAAATTCCAAATATTCCCTTGTTTTGCAAAACCAGATGGTCTGCAAAGTACAAAAGTATTCGAATTTTCGCTCAAAATTTCACCAAAATTGTAGAAGCATTACAATACCTCTCAGAAGATCAAGCCACTAATTCTAAGACAAAGGTTACAGCTTACCAACTGCGCACTTCTTTGACCACTACATATTTTATTGTAGCATTGTATATTATTGCTACTTACTCGGCAAAGCTTAAACCTGTGTGCAACCAGCTTCAACAAGTGGATTTTGACATTAATTCAGTGAATGACCACATTTGCAAACTCACTAAAATAATAGGGGGTCACAGACAAAACGCATCGCAGGAATTTACTGCTATATTGGAGGAGCTAAACAAAGTTGCGAAGACCTTAATATTGAGATCCAACCACCCATCCGAAAACGTTTAAGAATTTTACAGAAGAGCTTTATACATCCCTTACCTTGATTCGATCATTTTTTCTTTAAAAGACAGGTTTTCTGCAACACATGAAAATTATCATTTTCTCTGTTACAACTACACCCAAAAATAATAAAAGGCTGAGAGTAAAGAAGAATTTCTTAGAGCTGCAAAAGACATTGAAAATTTGCATGGCGATCTTTTACCTAATTTTATTTCAGAAATCACGACTTGGTTTGAAATGTGGAAATATCCACAGCCAGCGGCAAATGATATCAGTGGAGTTGATCGATATGGAAAACATCTTATAGACTACATCGACGAGGCAAAAGATTTCTTTCCTTCGGTAGCAGAAGCGATCAAGATTGGCCTTAGTCTACCCGTCACAACGTGCACGATAGAAAGTTCTTTTAGCACACTGAGAAGAGTTAAAATTTGGAATAGGTCCACAACAGGTGTCGAGCGACTGTCTGGATTATGCTTGTTAAGTGTCTACCGAGGCAAGATAACCAAGGACAATAAAGATAAGTTTATAGAAAATGTCATTAATAAGTTCGGTCAAAAACCCCGCCGGCTGCAGTTGCTTTTTAAATGAGAATTGTGTAATTACTGCCTACTAATTATTGTGAATAAAAAATGATTTCCAACAGACGGCTTTTTATTTCAATAATTCCTGTTGATCCCGAGATTCCCAAGGGGTGCAAGTGCACCACCTGGCACCTCCCTGCCGGCGCCCATGTGTATGGGGCCGTCTATTAATCGCGTCATGTTTTTTTTTTTAGCATTTTTAACCTGTGTGATACCTGGTGAGGATTAAAACTTAAAAAAAAACACGTGTATTTTTTATTTCCTACAAAGAATCTTAAAATTTTTAGAATTACTTTAAATACAGGTATAAAGTATAATCTAATTTTATACTAGAAAATTTAGGACCATGATAAAAATGTCTAGACAAGAAGGGTACAGGTTGCTTTCGACTGGCATAACAATAATGTCAATAGTTTGAATGGTGAATTCATGTATACGAAAAACATATGTTGTACTAGTACCAACATGAACATATTAGGTCCTGACATATGAAATTGATGTTTTATAGAACTGGCCAATTTGATCACAAAAAGCCGGCGTTTGGTTATGTGTTCCAAATTCAAATTGATTTCAATTTTATGCTTGTCTATTTGTGTTTCGAATGTAACAATTCATTTGTTTTCGCGTCATTCAATTTTACTTTGATATCGTTGTGTGCTCAATATGGAAAACATAAAATATCGCATTATTTTCGAATACGAATTCCATCGTGGCACTAGCGCTGCAGAAACAGCTCGAAAGATTATTGATGTGTACTGAGAGTACGTTTTTGGTTCCAACGCTATCGTTCCTGAAATTTTGACCTCTAGAACAAACCTCGTGGACGGCCGGGTCTCCGGCCGTTGCCAATGAGGAATTGAAAGTGATCGTGGAATCGGATCCATCTCAAACCAAGTCAGATTTAGCTGCATAGGCTTAGGTGTGAGTGATAAAACCATTTTGAATCAATTGAAGAACAAACCCTCCAAATTCAGGTCTCTACGATTAGCGTTTTAGGCTGTGCGTTGATCTGTCAGTCAGTTATTCAGGATAAAGCATAATATCTTCTTTACGTGTGTATGTCACTGTGTTCCTCCTAAACGGAATCCGATTTGAATGATTTTTTTGTGACTGCAGCGCCATCTGCCGAGCTGATTTGTGAATCTAAACCATCCAGGGTGCCACCCAAACGCATACAAAAAAAATCATTCAAACCGGTCCAGCCATTTAGGAGGAGTTCAGCTCCCTCTACCTGCTTCTGCTTACGAACGTTACCTAATTTACTATTGCGCATTGGCAGATATAGTCAGACGATTAGTTTGTGTAGAGATCTGCTAATTTTTATTATTATTTATAAAAAGCGCAATTGCTTTTTTTTTCAAGAATTTAACATTCGCTTCGTGTAGGCAACACTGTCAGCAGGATAGCCAATAGTTTTTTTTACAGACCCATAACAAACAGTTATCGCAATACTTAGCGAAATAATTCAACACTGAACTGTGCTCATTGGAAAATCCTGACTAGTGTTGTTTTTTATACCACTAAGGAAGCAAACAAGCTTACGGTCTTGCATGACATGAGCATGACTGTGTCAGGCTATTTGTAAATACTAACGAATTGCAATTCTATCAAGCTAGACTGTTTACAGCTCAGAGTAGTGATCGTAATTCGTACCCAATTCCTTATTTCATAACACAAAGTTTGATGTAAAATCGTTAAAAGTAGTGATCAATTGGAATCAACAATCAATTCAATCAAAGAACAATCGATCGAGTTCGGTCGTTATTTTTCTGTGTTGGAAGTTAACCATCCAGAACTACGAAATGGTGCAAAAAGTGCACTGTGCTCATGAATCACTGCTAGTGATGTACTTCTATCGATGTCGATTACTTTATTTTACTATAGTGTTTTTTATTTATGTAACTTTTGTTGTGATTTCATGGGATGATGGGCACCTTTTGAATAAATGTTTTACTTTGAATGTTACCTTCAGAATCAGAAGGTATCCACTACTCCTATTACCTTCCTTCCTTTCTCGCTTTTATGTGGACTACGAAACAAGCGGCCAAATTTGTTTGCTAAAACATTTTTGCACAATATTTACATCTAAGGTAATTTTTACAACTTTTAAACTTGGAAGTTCAACAATATGCAATAATAGATTTTTCATTACACTTACTCGTAAACTGTGTCATAGCGCGCACGCAAAGCGGGTGCTAAGACCTTAATTACTCCCATGGGCCTTCTTCTTTGTAAATTTTACTTCTCTCAAAGCAAAGCGCGCGTTCACAGATCCCAGGGGCCGTTATGACGCGCCTATTCTATCAAGTGTATAGACATAGACTTGTCTATGTCATGTAATAGATTTTTGATTACACTTACTCGTAAACTGTGTCATTATGCGCACGCAAAGCGGGTGGTAAGACCTTAATTACTCCCATGGGCCTTCTTCTTTGTAAATTATACTTTTCTCAAAGCAAAGCGCGCGTTCACAGATCCCACGGGCCGTTATAGACAGAGACTTGTCTATGTCATTTATAAAAGCTTTCTGTTCAAAATAGATCTACGCGCACACTACAAGCGAGAAATTGCAAGTTTTAACTCCAGCCAAAACTTTTTAAATTATAAATTCTCTAGATATCTAGCATCTGTTTTCTCTACTTCTATTGCCGCCATTTTAATGTGCCATTGTGTTATGGCAAATTTATTTATTTATCAACTTTATATTTTTATTTATTTACTGGCAAATGTGATGAAAAATAAAGCGTGTAACACGGGCGGTACGAAAATTACAAACTCAAGTCATGAAAGCCTTTGGCCTTAGGCTCTTAAAAGTCTCTCGTTAAAAATTTTCTCCTTGCCACACAAAAACAAAGGTCTCAGTCACATTTTAATGATACAACAGTAAATGTTTAAAATTCAATCGGTTTTTGTGACTCGTTTAAAAAACCGATCAAATCGTAACTCAACGTTCAGAAATATAGTAGTGCATTATGCATTTTACCAGTCAATTCTATTGGCAAATAATACTGCAGTCAATTTATTATAAATAAAGAAAAATATAGCCATAAATTGTACGTTTTGTAAAAATTATAGTGCAATAGCTTAATATATTATATTTTACTGTATCTAGTTTGAATAATTACCTTATAAGGAAGTATTCTTTGGTAAAGTCAATATGACTGTGTAGGTACTTGTCTCTTAAAAAAACTTTACTCAAACACATTTTAATTTGTAAAATTACAATACGCTATATTAGCGAAGTAAAGCGTCCGCCCGCCTTAACTCTAAATGCTGTGAAATATGATAATTGAATAAAATTCAGAATGTTTCAAGAAAGCAGTTTCAATTACCTGCTCAAGAAAATTTCGCCATTTCTCGATAGACTGACAGCGCGTATTTAAAGAAGAAAGCGCAATTACCCTGGCAGTAAAAGCAATTATGGTTTCCGTTTAAGATTTATAATTGCCAAAAATTTTATATTTGTATTATATTTACCTACCTATACCTATTTCTATTACGTACGTATAGTTTTATATATTCATCATTTTTATAATATATAATTTTGTATGTCTTAAACATTTATATACTAGGAGCACATAAAATTAAATCAAAGCCTGCGGTGTAACCTTACTTTTATTGTTATATGTATCTTGTGATTAATAAAAATAAATTCCTGTCTATCTCGAATAAAATCTTACAGCAAATTCGCCTCCGACTGTATTCAATATTGTTAAATGGGTACCTTCTAAAATGGGTACCGCATGAACTAAGTGAGCGTCGACTGCTGCGTCACGTTACTCAACCGTCACAATAACGAGGGGATTTTGAATCGTATCATACGATAATCGGAAACGATCATCACAGTGGTTAAATCTAGGAGAACCGGCTAAATGCTGCCCCAAGCGAAAGTTGACTCAAAAAAAGGTAAAAAGGTAAGTGTGTGGTGGACCAACGTTGGTGTCATCCACTACAGCTTCCTTAGATCTGGTCAGACAATTACGGCAGATCTGTATTGCCGACAATTGGAAACCATGATGGAAAAGCTAGCCGTTAAACAGCCGAGATTGGTTAACCGCTCTAGCCAACTGCTGCTTCAGGACAACGCTAGACCACACACTGCACAACAGACGATGGCGAAACTAGAGGAGCTATAATTGGAATGTCTCCGTCACCCACCATACTCCCCGGACCTTTCTCCAACCGATTAACACTTTTTTCGGAATTTGCATAATTTCGTAATTGGAAAAAAAAATCAATTCAGATGAGGCAGTCCAAAACACTTTCAAAGATTTTGTTGATTCTCGCTCTCGCAATTTATTTCAGCAAAGTAATTAATGACTTCCCTAAAAAATGAAAAAAGTGCATAGGTCACAACAGAACCTGATTAAATGGCTCTCTACAATGAACGAGAAACCTTTCGTGTGGTACTTAGAATAAGACCATGACCATATAAACAAATTCTTAACACTAAACATATTATTTTCAGATTCAGATTCTTAATAAAAAAAAATGTATATTATAATTTCTACATTCCTGTATTATAAAATAATCTGCCGATGGAACAAAAAGTGTGAAAATGTGGTCCTATTAATTAATTGAATGTATAGTTAAAGTACCTAAAAAAGTTTTGTAATACAATGCTGACGCGCTAAGACCCAAGTCAAGATACCGATGTGCGACAGGGACAACTGCGCCTCGGGCTACTTATACTTATCAAAATCACAATCATCAAAATCGGTGTTTTATATTCCCCACTTTTCTTCTCCAAATCTTAACCGAATTGTACAGAAATGACTTATTTCGGAAGATAATGAATTACTCTATGTCTGTATGTGTTGTTTTCTTAAAAAAAATAGTTTACATATTCATACAGAGTACGTCTGAAAATGCCATAAATAAAAAATTAAACCGACTTCAAAATTGTAATTTATTAAATTAATATCTAAATAGGGAGTAATAAAACTTTAATCTTTAAAAAAAAATCTAAATTAAATATGCCAACTATTTTATTAAGGTCGGTGCCAGCGTTAATATTTGTAATAAACGTTGTTGTTTGGTGTAGACTAACATATAGAACAACAGTACAATATTGACAATACTTACCGGTCGGATTGATAACCTCCTTTTTTGAACAAGGTTAAAAAGAGGCAATTTTAGCGGGATCAGACGGACATTACGTTGCGCAAGAGTATAAATTACGAATATTTAATTAAAAATTCTATACTTCTATACTTAATATATAAAGCTGAAGAGTTAGTTTGTTTGAACGCGCTAATCTTAGGAACTACTGGTCCGATTTGAAAAATTCTTTCAGTGTTAGATAGCCCATTTATCGAGGAAGGCTATAGGCTATATATCATTACGCTAAGACCAATGGGAGCAGAGCACCAATGGAGAATGTTTTAAAATCGGGAGTTTTTTTTTCTTTTTGAGAGCTTCAGCTCCGTGCGCTGCGTAAACGGTTAAAGTTTTGCAAAAATCATGTAAAAAAGTCCGTAACAGCATATGTCTATCTTTTAAGGTTGGCTCACTATAACCTTTTTATGCTTACCAAATTTGTTCTAAAATAATGCATTATTTGCAAAGGTGTTTTTATAAACATGATGTTAATCGTTATCCAAATAAATACGTTATTCATCACAAGTCTTTAATTTAAAACAAAATTTCCCTTTATATCATTCGATTTCATTGAGAGATTTCTTAGGAGATATCGCAGTATTAAAATAACATGTCAACAAAATAATGATCAAGTACTGCACGCGCATTTATGATGTGCAAGGCCGGTGAGCAGTCATGAGGGGGAAGGGCGGTACCTATTATTTATAAATATTTTCACCTTCTACGAATCCTACGCCGATAACTAAATTTAGGGCGGGCGAAGCCGCTGGCAAAAGCTAGTTTTAAATAGAACTAAAAAACAAAATCTAGGCCTAGTGACATACTGCCACGAATGCAGGCTGTGTTCGCTCGTTGAATAGTAGCCTGCATATTTGTCACCGCTCATTCCGATAAGTCGTGTAGTTATTAACTTTAAAAAAGGTTTTGCATATTAACTTGACCTAGAGTCTCTACTGCTAGTTAGGTTATAGCTAAGTTAAATATGCGCCGTTTTCGAGAATTTACTATTTCGGCTCTGTGCTTTGTTCTAGGGAGCTGAGACGGAGCCAGGGTATCCATGCAAGTCTCATCCCATAGTAAAAGCCGCCCCCTTTTAGAAGACATTAACGATAAGCCGTCCGGTCTCTTGCCATCATTCATGATAAGGCTTTAAAATAAAAGGAACATAGTGGAAAGAGACCTATTGATTATATCGTTTATAGACACATGCCTGGGAAGTCGTGTCCAAGGTCGCCAACGTCATTGCCACACGGACTAATGAGAGGACGGCAAATTGTTCCCCCGATTCGAATACCAATAGCAATTCAGAAACTATCTTCGTTTAATAATGATTCTTAATTTGATGATCGAATAGAATGAAGTCAATTTCCAGATTCCTTTGTCACGATCAATGGTCAAATTTAGAATTATTATATTGCCAAAGAACGAATTACTTAACCTAAATTATACGTGTATTTTATGTAGCTCTGTACCTAAAACATCACATCGCACACTCAAAACACCTTTGGCGCACACATAAGCATGATCCGAGGCAGTAAATGAATCTTTATTGCATTGTTAAAGCATCTTTTAAGTGCAGTAACTTCGGATGTTAAATAAACGATCTTTGATGAATCTAAAAGAATAATGTAATAATGTGAATTTAAAAGATGGTAGTCATTTCAACCGTAATAACCGTAAAAACCAATAAATATGTTATCCACCTACTCATAGTTAGATATTGGTACACACAGGGCCAGGACTTATCTTGTTCCGTGATTATTTATCTGTTATCTACATTGCTACTTTGTCTAACGTAACGTGAGCCTAATATATTTCGTGTTTATATCACTATGTATGTACATCAGCCCAATCCTGTCTTACTTCTTATAGTTAGTCTAGTCTCATCCTCAGTTCTTTTATTTTACCACTTATTACTTTAAAGCTAGTATTAACGACGTATGGGACATATATGAAGCCACCTTAGTCCAGATAATTTGCATCAGACGCAGCCTGGAGTTGCGGCGATAGGCTCGCCCCCTAAGCTGTCACGCAGGTCTAAAGTGGTAGGTGAATAGAGGACGTCCCCACATTATGATGAAGGTGTGTATCCAGCTCTGGTTACCCTTTTTGAAGATAAAAACCGTGAATATACATGAACATTTGTTATGTTGTTGCAACCAGATGATATTTTATGTACAGTTTTTGCCACGATCTTATCATTTTATAAGTAAAATGTATTGTATATGTTTGTTTGTCCTAAAATCTATATGTAGGTATATATCACGCGGGTTAAACCACGGGCTACGACTAGTATTTTCACGTTTAAAACTTCTTTAAAACAAGTTTTCTTTTACTTGTTATCAATTATGTGATTATTCTTAACAGAAATGTGTGATCATTCAATAGTTGCAAAGTCGGATAGAGACAATAATATATTCTGTAACAATATCAATTTCATTTCAAAACGTCCGCCGAAACAACCTAAGATAATATTTATTTAGTATTAAACATTATCTTGACTGAACAGTATAAATAAGAAAAAAACCACCCGAGGCAGTGTGTACGCGGCTCTAGGGCGGGCGGACCGCCCTGCGTATCGATCGCGCCCCCGTTTGCCCCCATTATATAACCCCTCGCCCCCTACCCCGCTCAACCTAGGACTACATACCTTCCAAAGGCACCCGTATCATTCATAAGTCAGGTTCCGTAGCCCACAGCCTCTGAAAAGCTACCATTTAAACTCGACTCCGCAAAATCGACGCGCATTCAAACCGCGCATCGTTTTCCCTTATTCCTCAGTTGTTATCTCGACTTTCAGTAACTGATACGCGTTTAGAAAAACCTTTCGTTGTGTTTTATCTGTTTAAATGTTCTAGGGTAAGTATTCTATAGATTTAATATTGGTAGGAAATATCTATGGTCGTGTTTCAGTAACGTTTTCATTGTTATTATAGATATTAATTAGATAAAGATTAATTTACTGAGAACCAATGTCTGGAAGCTTCTTGTTTAGTTACTAACAGGTCGCTCTCAAAGTGATTTATTCATCGATATCTTAGCGTTTCGAAATTGTATTTAATACTTCAACGGGTTTCAGTGACGCCTTATTAAGGAAAAATAAAATTTTAATTAATTATAAATAAATTAAGCTAAATTCGAGAATTCATTGCAAATTAGCCCATGTAGGAGAATGAACTAGGAGCTAGAAACTCGATGCTTGTTGGTTACTAACAAAATTATTGTTTTTGTCTTTTTCTACTAATTTAGGATTACATAATTTATTTTTTAATTATTTATTAATCATCGATATTTTAATTAGTATATCTTCTAATTTGTTGACCGCTGATTTGTATCGTCAAAACTTAAAATCAGCCCGACACATATATAGGAAAAAAAATATTTATGCAGTCCTAAAATACACTAATTATGTATTAAATATAAAATATTAAATTTGTCATGGAACTAATTTATAACTACACAATGTACATAAAGAAGTATTTATGAACCATTTTTTTTTTCAAATCATTTGGAGTTCTATCCATTATAATTTATAATTCTGAGCTAGACACGAGTATGAGAATACTGTTTATTATTCATGGATGCCCGGCTCCGGCGTCGTGCTTCAATTATTTAGTGTAGGTACCTACAACTTGTGAATAAATTACCTAATATGAACAAATTAATAACGTAGTCTCTAGACTTTTTTCCTGTAAGTACGCCCAGTCTCCAAACAATAGATTCATTCATACTCGTTGCTTTTCATAAAAGTTTATAAAAAATAATAAAATAAATCTTTATTTTTTAACTAACACTTTATTTGATTAAAAAAATTACAACAACCTGAAACCCTCACTGAAATGTATAAAAAAAACCTATAAGCTTTTTGCAGGCAGCAAATACGTTGATTTTTAAGTTTTGATACTGTAATATGTTAATTAAATATAAAAAAAAATTAAAAAAAAAAATTCCTGATACATTTAATTTATTAGAAGAAAACATTCAACTCACAGGGTTCCGTCTAATATATTCTCTATTACTAGTGAGATTTTGAAATCGGTGATTTTTTTATTATTTTTAGTAAGCACTCATATGTAGGAATTCATAGAAATCGGCTAACACTTCACATAAATAATGCGTGACATACACACTAAAAACGAACGTACTAGAAAGTAGTTAAGCAGGAAGGGACGCAGGTAGGATTAAGAGGTAGAGAAGAAGATATTTTTTTTGTAATTTAAACCTACTGGGTACAAGTTTTAGGATAACGATTTTTATCTGCATATTACTTTTATATCAGTTATTTATTCTATTGATTGGGTCAAATAATTCTCACTACATGCGATTACACGTTTTGAACCGATCTTTAACGAGATCGTAAACAAAAACCATTTTGTGCGAAGTTACTTTTTGATGCAGTTTCACTTAGGATTTTACGCTTTTTTTCATGTATAATAAAAAAATATAGTAAATAAATACAAACGACCTATTTATGACTATACATTTTCCTATAGCTAACATTACTGAGTGATGCCCCTGGTGTTGCAAGCGTCCATAGGCTACGGTGACCGCTTACCATCAGGCGGACCGTAGCCTTGTTTGCCACCTTAGTGGTATAAAAAAAAAAATTACTTTTGTGCAAAAGCGGGTCATAATTAGTTACTTGTTCTATAAGTGGCAAAGTTGTTTTCTGTGAAAAGTGCCAACTTTACCAACTACTAATTGAATCACCTAAAATAATTTGCTCTCGTGTGAAACATTCAACTTTTCACCTCAACCAGTACGAAAAAATAGGTCTTAGGCAAGGAACACACTGAAGGCCATAATATTCTACAAATACTACCTACTATACTCCTATCAAAAAATAAACAATAGGTAGGTATAAATCGCGCCACGCAAGTTGAACCCATCGATGTTGAACCTGCGCAGTAACACATTTTTAGATCGTTGTACATTTGTTCGTACTGTACCTGCGCAGACGGCCGCCATTTTAGTTCAACTTACGTGGCGCGAATTATACTATTCTTTTTAAAATTAGCACCTTTTAGAAAGTCGCCAATAATTGAACAATTCGTATGCTTTAAAATATACGTGCAAAACGTGCCTTCTCTGGTAAAAAGTTTAGTTCAGCATTAGACACTTGTTGTCTTAGCTCTTCTGATGTTAAAGAAATATCTTCGTAACTCGAGTCATTTTTCTTCTCTCATTTAAAAAAAAAAAAATACAATACATACGTAAATAAACAATCCAAGGTTCAAATAACTAATAAGTTTCGCGCCATTTCGCTTTCTTTTTATTTTAAACGTGCGTTCAGAAATTTACTCTATGACAAATTTATCGAAAACGAAGCATATTTTTTTTTATATAAACGCTATTAATTATTAGTAGGTATTATTAATCATAACTATTAAGTATGTTAACAATAAAAACAAGCAATGTAGTTATGCTTTTCATTAAAATAAATTTGTTTCTAACCCAATCATCGCGCTGTTTTTATTTCAGTATCGCAAAATTCCAAAAACTTTATATTTGAACGTTGCATTTTTGTCTTTGTCTTACGCTCGCAGCAAAAATCGATTTTGCCCACTGTTCTTGAACAGCAAATTCACTCTTTTGTTGCTGGAGTGGTGAAAACTCATTTTTTATGTAACGATAGCAAACATGCTGTAACTACAAACCTTTTTTTAACCGTTTTCAAAAAAGGAGGAGGTTTTCAATTCGGATGTTTGTATTTTTTTATATATTTAGTCCTCTCCGCCATATATAGGCGGATTTTCAGTATTCTTTTTTTATTTAAAAGGGTATACTTCCGAGATGGTACGATATTAATGTTGTAAATTTTTATATTGATGATGGCATAAAATTTTGTTACGAGTATCGATGTTTTTAGTGTACGCGAAAAGAAATTTGCCACTCAAAAGTAAAAATAAAAACTTTTTATCAAAAAGAAACAACCGGCTTCAAAAAGATGCACTAAAAAGGTAAAGATAATATATTATTTCTAAAAATCTGATCTGAATTACCTACAGTTTGAAGTTGGTTTCTATCTAACTAAAGCTTATTATAACACACTTTCATGACACCGACTTCAAACTGTAATTTAGATCAGTTTTTTAGGAAATAAGTAATTATTTTAATTATTTTTAGTGCATCTTTTTGAAGCCGGTTGTTTTTTTTATTTTGTTAAAAAGTTTTTTATTTCTTGACTGGAAAACGGCGTAAAACACAGTAGCTAAAAATATATGGATTCACACCGTGCGAAAACAAAATATTCTTAACCGATTTCAAAAAAAGGAGGTTACAAATTCGTCCCGTATATTTTGTTAGAATTGCACAATAAAATTCATATAAATGTTAGTCTATGTGGGTTTCTAAATAGATATGCCAGATTTCATATGTATGAACTTATTCAAGTTTTTTTTAGGTTTAGCATTTATTTTGAAAAATTACATTGGAATGCAATAAAAGTTTGAGAATCTTGTTATTATTAATTTTTTGCAGGGGTAAGATCGAAAGGAGTAACAATAAAATAAAAAATATGCCGCCATTATTTAAAAACAACTAGAATATGACGATGACGTCCCCTTTTTTTTGGAAGCGGCAAGACCGGCGTAAAAGTCAGTATGAGTCTTGTTTTACCACTCCGATCTTTACCTTGAACGTCCGATATTTCTCTGCTAAAAACTATTGTCTAGTAAAATAACCGTTGTTGTTAAGACAGATAGCATTGAAATTCGCAAACCATCTTGCTTGAAGCTTTTTGCTCAGAAAAAATACGTATTATATCATTTCAAGTTCCTAGCCAAAAACCCTTCCAGACTTCCTCTAACGTACCTTACCTCTAGTTCTTACTAACTTAGATTAATTTTCATAACTTTACTATTTAATTATAATTTAGCTGAATTTCATTATGTATGATATTTATTATAATATTTTTTGGAGTAGAAAAGCAAGAAAAAAGCTACTAAAAGCTACTAAAAGCTGGAGAAAGAAGTTCTAAACATCATAAATAACTGAACATCAAATGCGAAAAGCACTACATCGAATCCGTGAGAAGGCTTGGAATAAAAATTAATAAAGTCAGACCTATTGTAATTACTTTACTTACTATGGGGATGAAAATACAAATCCTACAAAAAAAAGAAGACTACCCACTAGAGGTGCTCAATAAGTGAAAAGAACTAGGATGCTCTACCAATGCAAATAAGAGAACTCAAATACAGCCTACAAAGACAAACAAACCTAACAATTTTAAAAAAACCTACGCTCACATAACCCGATAAAACTACGTCTCAAACAATTGGCTCAAAACAAAATACAGAATAGCAATTAACGCCCCCCTCTCTCTCGATCTCTCTCCGCGGGAGGTCTAGACTACAACCCTCCAACGTGCCAAAAACTCTACATCTGCACATACAATGTGAAATCCCTATTATCGCCGCAAAGAATGATATTGTTAAAATACCCCTTCGAAAGAATCAAATACGACATCATTGGCCTAGCTAAGTCAGAAGAAATGGCAATAGTATTCTTGAGGCAATGACCACATATTTTGTTACACCGGAGAAACTAAAGGGCTCAATGGAGTTGGATTTTTAATTAAGAAAAAACACAAAAATAACATAGAAAACTACATAGGCTTATCAGAAAGAGTCTGCTTGCTAAATCTTCGCTTTGCGGCAACGAAACTCTCATTTATCCAAATTTCTGCCCCCACCTCTGATGCAACTGAAGAAGAGATTGATGCCTTCTATGACCAAATAGAAAAAGCCATGAGTTTCGCAATCGGGCAGTTATACTAATGGAAGACCTGAAAGCGAAGATAGGTCAATGAAAACCCGAAGAAAATACAATACTAGGGTCATACTGCTACGGTAAATGAAATTCCAGAGGCGAAAAACTTGTCCAATACGCTCTAAAAATAAATTCACAATAATTAACAGAATATTCAAGAAAATATAAAAACCTATGAACATGGATTACACCAGATAAACAAACAAGAAACCAAATAGAATATATTTTGAGTAACTACCCACAACTCTTTACCAACATAGAAATCCTCAACAAACTCTCGTTTCCAAGCGACCATAGACTCTTGAGAGGAACAATAACTTTAGATAACCGAAAGAAAAGTCGATCTACTTTCGACTCAACCCCAACAGTCACCCTATCCAACGAGAAATCACCAGAAACATACCTCTATGCCTTAAGAAAGCAAGTAGAACGAATCAACTGAGAAGCTAAGGATAACATTGAGTCATACTACCTCAAAATAGAGTTATCCATTAAGGAAAGTTTAAGGAGCCTTACGCTTATTAAAACAAAGAAAAAAATAATATCCGAAGAAACTAAAAACTTAATAAAAAAACGCACAGAACTACAACACAAACCTTCAAAAAATAAGGAGGAGGAAAAGACACTTCATCACTCTACAAAATCACAAATAAACTACTTAAAAAAGATTATGAAAATTACAGAACGGAAATAATTGAAAAACATCTACTAGCCACGGGAAGCCAAAAGAAAGCCTATAAACAGCTAAATTCAGAAAAAAAAATGGATTCCGACACTGAAGGCGCAAAAAACCACAAAGAAGCAACAAACTAGAAAGGACCTTGTAAAAATTGCCTACGACTTCTAAAAAGTTTTCACCGGAAAAAAAATGGATGGTCCGTTACGACGTGAAGGATGGTCAAACAAATAAACAAACTCACTTTAGCATTTATATTATAAGTATAGATCATTATCATATCATCATGAATATATTTTTTTATAAATGATACCTAATTGTGTCCGCATTTAGAAAAGAATACCTATTATAGTTATATTATTCATAGATAGGTACCTACGTAACCCTTCTCAATATGTTCACAACATTTTTCATTTCTCTTCTGTGAGATTACATAATGATTTCGGTTTAGCTTTATTTAATGTTAGGTAGGTACCTGAGTTTTAAGGGTGGTAAGGAGAAAATAACTAACGAGAGGCAATTTAGAAACCCAAGAAGGGTTTAATGACTCGAGTTTGTTATTTTAGTACCGCTCGTGTTACACACAATGTTTTTCGTCACATTTGCGAGTAAATAAATAAAAATATAAGGTAAATAAATAAATAACCTCACTAAAACACAAAGACACAATAAAATGGCAGGAATAGACGTAGATAAAATTACGCACCATATCTAGAGAATTCACGAATTAAAAAGTTTTGTTTTTAGTTAAAAGTTTGTATGCGTAGTTTGTTAGTGTTTAGACCAACGATACATACTTGATAGAATAGGCTCGTCATTACTGCCCGTGGGTTCTATAAACGCGCACTTAGGTCTTAAAACCCGTTTTACCTGCACATAATGACTCCATTTTCGAGTAAGTGTAATGAAAAACATTTCTTAAAACCTAAATATCTGAGAGCTTGATTACGTGACTTAAAAAAATCGGCCAAGTGCGAGTCGGACTCGCGCACGAAGGGTTCCGTACCTTTATCTATAAAAATGGCAAAAAAATCACGTTTGTTTAATGGGAGCCCCCTTAAATATTTGTTTTATTTTAATTTAATTATTGATTTTTAATGTGACTATATAACTAAATGTTCTGTGCATATTTTAACGCCTCACGCACAAGGTCCTATTACGGGGTTTAGGCGTATGAAGCACCTTATTAACTAAATAACAGGACGCGCGAAGCGTCTACTTGTTGCCGATATCAATATCGAGCATAATCGAGCCAAAAAATTACGATTGTTGTATGGGAGCCCCCTTAAATATTTATTTTATTCTATTTATTATTATTTGTTGTTATAGCGGCAACAGAAATACATCTTCTGTGAAAATTTCAACGTTCTAACTATCACGGTTCATTAGATACAGCCTGGCGACAGACGGACGGACGGACGGACAGCCGAGCCTTAGTAATACCCTTCGGGTACGGAACCCTAAAAACTAAATGTTTTTATCACGATTTTGAAAGAAACCTAAACAAAGCTTTGCACCGTCGTTTTTTTTTTCAATAACGGTAGGTAAAAAATTTTAACAAACAATCTCAAAATAGCGAATAACGCCCTACCATATAATTTTTTTCGTTCTGTTATAATAAGGTTGCTTTTTCATGGATCTATTCGTATTGGAATCGAGGTCAACAGCAAAAACCACAATGCTATGAAGGCAAAAATATATATTGTTAAATTGTTAATTATTAAATATAATTGTTATATTATTGTTGTATAAATATATGTTATATTATAGCTCCGTGTGTGATGGGCTAAAATTTGAAAACCTTTAAACTGAATGTTTTAAAAGTCTGAAAAAACAAATTACGATAAGCTAATGGAGCTTAATAGAATGCCTAAACTGAAGTTAATTTCAATAAAATTAGTTAGTTTTTAGGGTTCCGTACCTAAAGGGTAATTAGTGGAACCCTATTACTAAGACTCCGCTGTCCGTCCGTCCGTCCGTCTGTCACCAGGCTGTATCACATGAACCGTGATAGACAGTTAAAATTTTCACAGAAGATGTATTTCTGTTGCCGCTATAACAACAAATACTAAAAAACAGAATAAAGTAAATATTTTAGGGGGCTCTCATACAACAAACATGATTTTATTCCGTTTTTATAGATAATGGTACGATACCCTTCGTGCGCGAGTCCTACTCGCACTTGGCCGATTTTTTTAGATATTTCAATAAGTGTCATTCTGCGGAACCCTAACTTAATGCGTGTACGACACCAGTTTTTTCGATGAAAATTTTAGGTAGCCACTTAATCAAAAAAGGCATACAGGAAACAAATATTAACAAAATTAAAAGATTTTAGTGGCAACGGGAATCAATTACATACAAAATGCATATGCTTTGAGCACAAATGGTGACACATTTTAGTTACAATAAATAAAAGTAAAACAAGGTACTGCACTAGAAAAGTTCATAATTCAAGTTTGTAATTTTTTCGATCTTTCATATTTTATTATTTTCATCATGATCTAGCCTATACAATATCTGTAAAATCTTACAATATGCAGCCATTTTGTGTTATTGGTATACTATGATTTTTATAGTTCCGTAGTGAACCTTAGCTTTATAGTTTCGCTATGTCCATGCGTTCGTTGGTATGTTCCAGCAGTTTTATTAAGAGACTATAAAAGCTACAAAGCTAAAACACGTATAGGTTATCCGTACGGAAAAAAAACGGGCTAACCCGTATCGAATCTGTCGCTCAAACAAACATTTGAATTTTCCCTACATCGACTACATAAGATCCGGAATCAGTCGATTCTGAATTTTACCCGGAAGCAACCGAAGCATGCCTTTGTTTCTCCGGACGCCCAGGTCGTTAGTTTTCAGCATGAATGAGCGGAGCGTATCAATAACGCAGTTGTATGAAGCTGACCACACTACACCTCGTTCCGGACGCTTTCGGACTACTAAAATGGTCGATTCCGAACATCTGGAACACCGGTACACCATAATAAAACTTTAACGACCACAGCTGCACACAAATCTTAACAAAAGCTAATGTTTTAATTTTTAGCAAAAACTGTCCAACGCATGTGGTGGCGGCCGACTGAGTTGATTTATCTCCGGATCCAAACCGGCCGCATGTAGTAGATATCAACAGAAATTAGATCCGGGCTAATAATTTTTCGAACGGAAAACATATATATTATTATTTTTTATTAAGAACATTTAAGGCCAGCTCCCATGCAAAGCGGGGTCAATTTTTTTTATTATATTTCGTAATATATAATTATATAATTAACCGACAATAAGGTTCTTTTGGATTCAATCAACCCGATTGTATTACCAGTACCTAACGGCTACGAAACCCTCCACTCAACATGACCCGTCATGCTCTTAGTTATATAATAATTACATTTATAAAAAATGCGCATATTCCTTATTGCACCTGTTTCACCGGGCTGGGATATTCGTTTTTACTATACTGTAAACGAGTATGAGAAATATTCAAGCCAACCTTCATCCATTTCAACCAAGACGGATCTGCTATATATACATTATAATATGTTATCCACCCAAAACCACTTAAGCATCTGTGAGCTATGTCTTTTTGTGTGTGTTTTATCGTTTGTGATTGTTGGCTACCAAAAAATCCCAAGCATAGCTCTCCATAGCTCCCTGAGAGACTTGTACGTAGTGGATCAAATTAAATGGACGGTATTTAACCATTAAAAACGAATTAAAAGAAACCCTGGGGGCAGACTTTTAACTTCTTGGGCCAAAGTCCATAAACTCTCGCCCATTCTCCTTTAAGTATAGTATAGTAGGTATTTTTATCCTTATAGTTAACTTAATTTTTTCAGGAGACAAGATGAGTGTCAAGTGGCTGCGGGCGGCGGTGGTCTGTACCATCGTGGTCTGCGTCGTAGCTGAGCGCGGAGGCTCCTCACTCCGAGGAGCACTAGAGGCGTTACAGCGTCGGCAGCGTGGGCGCGTTAGCACCTCTATTATCAGTGAACCAGATTACGACGCTATCTATGAATTCGTACCACCACAAGCTTATGCAGGTATAAATATCAAAACAGTAATAAAGAAACGTACAGACAAACAAACGTGAACTCTAAAAAAGATCTACTATTATGCATAGATCATCTATGATAATTGTCTATATTTTCCATTCTTGCAGAACCTGACTACGCCGTAGATGTAGAAAATGTCGATGTTGAACCCCCCCAAAAATATATCATCAAACTTTTAGAAGATTCTGATAGACGACCTGAAGCTTACCAATACAGAGTAGTCAAGAAAAAGGATTTTCGCTCAGAATCTCCTTCAAAAGATTCACCTTTTCGTGAAAGAACTCATCATTCTGATAACGACAGACTCCGAGATTTATTCATGGAGAGCAATGAAGTTGAAGATAAGAAAGAAACGCAAGAACGGGTGGAAAATGACGCTGAATACGCATTACTCTTAAGCCAACTCTGGTCTAAGTATAAAAATCACAAACAACATTTAAATAAAGAAGATCCTGCACAAGGAGTCGTGCACCTTTATAAAGATAAAATCGTAAAGAAACGAATGCTAAATGATTGGGGGCCAATAGTTTATAAAAGAAAGCGAAGTTCTGATACTGAAAACATCGACAACTTACCAGAATTTGACGGAGATAGAAAGCAAGATTCTGTAGAAGATTCTAATTATAATGGATATGAACCTTTAGATGATGATAAAGACGAGTTGAGAGAAGAATACGCCATTGCATTTCAACCTTTAGACGACGATAGTCTATCTGACTTAACCGACGATGAACAATATTCTTTAGATACACGCGAAAAACGTTTCCCTGTTACAAAACGTAGTAGTATTCCATATGGCAATCAAAAGAAACGATCTATCCAAAATCAAGATAAACATAAGGCTTCACGAAAATACAGAAGTAGTTCTGGAACTGATCCAAAAATTGTAAAAGATTTATCTTCAATATTTGGTGACCCATATAATGAAATAATCAAATCACCCGTAAAGCGAAGCAGTGCTCATGAGGAACATGTTCAGGAAAGTAAAATGCCCAACCTAACCATACTAAATCAAAACGATACTCATAAACACAATAGTAGTAATTCATCTCAAGAAGAATCTAATAGTCATGAGCAACATGGTCACAGCATGCATCACCCTGGAGTATCTGGAAAAGAAATAGACGTCACACATGATTCAAGTAAGGATAAACCGATTCTGATTAAAAAAAAGTCTATTGACTGGTCAGATTATTTTGGAATAGATAAAAGAAAGAAGAAATCTAGGGCCATGATTAATGATTTGGGTCAAGAGAGATTAAGAAAACAATATTTTAATACTTTCAATAAAGAAGTTATATATCCTTCAAATTCATTCCGACAACACAGTTATGTGAAACGAAATTACTTACAAAATAAACCGAGTGAAGAAACAGGATCTAAAGTTGATAACACAAGAGCCCTTACAGCGCGAAATGATAAAAGTATTAATAATGCTTACGATAATGACTCAAAATTAGACAATATTGATAAAAAATTAAGAAATATGGAAGACATGATAGTAGATGAAGCATTGAATTATTCCAACAGCGATGATGAAGATTCCAAAGAAGATCAAGAAACTAAAGAAAAATTGTTGTCGAGACTTGCGGCAGCATACAGCTTGGAAAAAATGAGAAAGGCTCTAAAAGAATTCAAACAAAGCTTACAACAACAAAAAGGTTCCTATAAAATGCGACCATCACCAAATCCAACAGATGAATCCAAAGCTAAAAGAGTGGCAATCAAGAAAGAAAAAGTTGAAATCAACAACAACGAGATTCCAAAATTGAATAAAGAAGAGATGAAAGATGATTTTGAAGACGAACAAGGTGCTGGACATTATTTAAACGGTAAAATGGAAGAGACTTTCTCGGAAGGTTATATGGGCGGTAGTGGCAGACGTCATTCTCCTGTATTGTCAAAAGGTATAATAATTTCATCGCTTAAAACTTTTAGTATCAACTGAAATTTTAAAGGATAAACATTGAACAAATATTTCAGTAGGAGCAGATGGTTCGTGCCCTGTGCTGGTTCGAATCGTTCAACGTTGCCATGGGGTCGATTTGTTGGCTGGGGATCGAGGGCAGCTGTTCCTTCCTCTCTGTAGCTTGCATCAAATTTGCTACCTATGTGTAAGTCTAAATGATGCCTACTATTATAATGAAAAGCGATATAAAAAACGAAAAAATCATTAATACGTCGATAGTAATACTAAATTGTGATGCCAGGAGAAATCAGCATCGTCAGATCTGCTAAACTAACTTTCTAATATAGCACGGACGCGAAGCAGGAAGAATTTCTTTCAATGAACGGTCACTATTTGTCTCTGTTGCACGCGCATAATTATTTGCCATCGTTCTCGCAAAGAGGCAATGACCGACCGCTGTCATCAGAAATTACTACTATTTTGACAACTGACACGGGCTAAAAAGTAAAAGGTCAATGTACAAAGTTCTTTGTGCTTCGCGTCCGTGCAATACTATTATTTACTATTAATACATAATGAAAAAAACTTATATTCACCAGCAGATTTATTTGGGCAATTCGATGATCATTTAAAATTAATGATACGTTGTTTTTTGTAATTGGCCTCTTTCACAAGAAATAGAGCCTAATAACAGATTTATTTTCATGGAGTTACAATACATTTTTTTTCTATCTTACATAAAGGGCGAAGCACCACCGACAACGTGCGATTTGGTATTCCTTTCGGAAGCGGATACAACATGCGCAGGTGATATGGCTTGCCAGCGCGCAGCACGCTCAGCGCTTATGGCTCTTAGGGATCTGCACGACAACCTTGCCGATGAGCTGGATGGAGAATGCGAGGCAAGCCCTTGTCTCTCAGCCACGCTGAAGCTCAACGTTGGCTGGCAACGCGCCCTCCAGCGATAGGCTTCAGACCAATTTCGAAACACAAACGGAGTTTACAATATGGAATCGGCAACTTGACAGTCCAGTATCCCACACTTTCCTAACATATGTGAGAGTGATGATATATATCACTTATTTATAAACATACTAGGTGATACACGTTACATACGAGATGAAATATCTCATTATAACCGTGTTAATCATTATAAGGTATTAAAGATTTTTAATAGTAAACTCATAATATGTGGTTTCACAATATATTTGTATTGATGTATTTTTTCTAATCATCACCCTTTCTTAATTTAAGTAAGTAAGTGACAAATGAAGTTAAATATAATCGTTATTCTGCCCGTACGAGTCTAACCAGCCATAGACGCGTAGGGGTACAATATTGTACTCTCTAGTCTAGGGTGTTACTATGCATCATGCTTTAATACGCTTTTGTTGTTAAATTTAACTTATTCAAATATTTAATATTTGTATTATATATATATATTAAACGTTGCAACTTTTGCTAGTATGTTTTTGCAATTGTCTGATTACTAATGGGTTTTTAAAAGTAGGAATTTACAAGTAAGCAATTCAAAGCAGAGCTAGAAATGAAGATGATTTATAAATATTGTGATTGTTTATGAATGATATGTGAATGTAAAGGGGTGGTAATTTATCGATGCTGCTATTTATCTATTTATCTTAAATATAATAATAAATTTGTGTTTCAAATATAAAAAGATAGCATTTTCTTTATTATTGAATGTACTGAAAAATTGTTAAACGAAGAATGTCTCATATAATTTTTATGGGGTAATTATTCTTTATGTAGGTTTAACCTGATAATTTAATATCAATGACATTTATCACTTTGGTGTTTCTTTGTAATTTTAAACAATGTTATAATAGTAAGTAATTTCAATAACTTTTATAAATTCAAATACTTACAGCCAAAGAAAATGCACTCTGCATGCGTTTGTAAGTATGGCGACAGGTAACAAGTAAGAAAATTAGTTTTTCGATAGATCAAAGAAAGCACAACCCTAGCTCTAGTGCGGCACTTAGACTATACTTGGACAATAATTTTCCTTTGGCTTACCCATGGCTGAAATATTACAAAAATTCGTGATAAAAAAACAAAAAGTGACTATATACTCTACGTCTTCCGGTCAAGGTTTGACTTCAAATTTTATCACCTATTGTGAAGACAGCGGCAACCATTTTTACCTTATTTATAATAACTATATATATTAACTTTACAGAATTAAACGGTTAAATAAAAATAAAGAAGATAACAAATATGTTAATAAGATGTTAGCTACACTAATTTAACTAATACGGTGAGAGTAACCAATCATTTTAAAACTTAAATTTGAATGTTATCACTTTAAATGTAAATGTTCAAGTATTATTTCATGAGAATAAATAAATGGTTTTCAATAAAGCTGTATTTTTCATTATCCTGTGTCTAATATTATAAATAATGCGTTCGTGGGTTTTTAGGGTTCCGTACCACAAAACGAAGATAGTAACCATTATAGGATCACTTAGTTGTCCGGCTGTGTGTCTGTCTGTCATGACCCTATTTCTCAGAAACGCGTGAAGGTATCAAGTTGAAATCAATATCAAATACTAAGGTCTACGGTCACTTGAAGCTGTAAAAAATCAAGCTACGGTCAAATCAAATACGGTCATTTTTGTAGCATATTGTGACACGAATAAATCGAAACCTATGGGGTCCTTCCCGTTGACCTAGAATCAGAAATTTGGCAAGAAGCAAGATTTTACATCACAAATATAGACAAAAAACCAAAAGACTGATAATTAAGGTGAGACTTGATGGAAAAACTATCTACGTATAATAAGTTTGTACGGAACCCTCAGTGCGAGAGCCAGATTCCTACTTGGCCAGTTTTTCGTTGATTTATAAATAAAGAATTGCTGTTTTTCACGTCAACAAATAATCGTACCTTGTACTTTTTGGATTGCTATAGGGAATCACGTCTGATGTTGAGCTCAGCGATTACCGCAGCATGTGGGGACTTGTAGATAACACTAGGACCATTATTCGGGTATTGCCCTTAAATAGTAATTACTCCCTCCTTAAAAACCCCATACTGCAGACCTTAGGGAAACACCTCGACAGCTTTAAAGTTCGCGGGAGCAAGGTTGTTTTAAACCGCACTCTTTGTAAACAATTACCTAGGTTCTATAAGGCTGAATTTCAGTCAGCAGTCTGCCGATGGCAGTCAACACTAATGATTTTATGCTCTTGGAGACTGTTACCGGTGAACCCGCAGAGTTGTGAGTTGGTTAGGTTTAATGGGCTGGACAAAGCTATCCAAACTAGCGCCGCCATTTGATAATTTGAATTTTCTCTCACAAATATTCTAGAAGCAATATACCTCAGATCAAAAAAAACTTTTTATTTGATCTGAGCAATATACGCTCAAAAAAATAGCTTACCACTATGCTTATGCAATATGCTTTGTTTGACAGCCCCTTAATCGGACCAAATTCGTGACGTCATAAACTTGTAGTAGGTATCATATTATGATTGCCGCTGATATCAGTGTGTAACAAAATTCCGATACAGCTATTAATTAATGTATCTACTTATACAAAACAAACTAGCAGTTTTGGTCTTTTGTGCCGTTTTCAAATAGAATCTCTTTGACTAGATTGCACAAATCTTCATACATTTTATGTTGAGTCCACTCACCAATAATTACTAATAGACTGTCCACGCCCGTGCGCCCCTACACAGTGGTACCTTATAAGATCTACATAAACGATTCTATGTAATGACATTATCCGTTGGGCCTTAGTCTCCCTGTTCTCGGCGGTCAGCTATTTTGGAAATTTTTGGCACTGATGGAAATAGGCCTGATGGTTTCATTTTGGGGCCATGGAAGCTTGGTAAGCCCTAGCTGTGGGATGCCAGCCACCTGCGTGGACACTTATTTTATTACCAACGCCCTCTAAGGATGCCGTTGCGGCAGTTAAGTCCGCTGAATGCGGCAAGCGGCTCAAATACGCCAACTTCATGGCTCGTTTCATATTTGTGCTGTTTGGGGTCGAAATACTGGGTCCATGGAAGCCAGAAGTAAAGCACCTTGTACGCGATGTCTCTCCGCGACTCTCTCTGGTAGGGGCGTCGGGTGACAGCTTCGCAGGCTATCCAAAGACGCAACGCTGCCAGCATTATGCCACGTGACTTTTTATAGTCTAATTTTTATTTTTATTTCAAATTCTAAGTTTTATAATGTATTATAAATAAAAAATGTATATAATATAATTTAAAATATTTTTTTAGTTTATAATTTAGTAAACATCAATAGTTTAATAATATAATAAACGATCTGTTTTGTATCTTTGTGTAATATACGAATAGTTTGTCGTTTACTAACATATACTAAATGACAGTTTTGCTCTGTACTTACTTAAAAAAAACACTTGCATCCATTTTGGTAAAACATGCCAAGATTTAGTAGACAATACTGTGTCCAAATCATGTCCAAATAAGAGAGAGATATCAAAACCAAACTTATCTCAAGCCGCAATAAATCTGCGGTAAAGTAAAGAACTGAAAGTGATTTAATTTTCAGAATTATTATAGTTGTTTATAATGTAAAATGCTAAATTTAAAAAATTATGGGGTACTAGTTTTTAATTCGGTTATCACTATAGAATTTCTACGGGAATCCATTCAATTATTCCATTTGTGGATCCTAATAACAACGGGAGGTACGAGGGAAAGCAATAGAGCCCCAGAGAAGAGTCTATACTCTTAGGATGGGATCTTTCAATTAGAATTAAAAATTATTCTATGATTTTCTCTGATATCGGGATAAGAAGTATCCTTTATCCTTTTCCGTCAATCCAGCTATTCCTGTTTGAACTCGGTATTCCAGTACAAAAATTTAAATAAATAGCTGCTCTTTTGCGACCTTCTAAGGAATAACACAAACATCAAGAGATCTTTGACCCAACTAAGAACGATGGAGGTTGGCAATATAGAGATCTTTGAACTAACTAAACTCGTTCTTGTCGTTTCACAGAGGTAATACTACTTTTTTATCCATTAGTATTTTTACTAACTCTGTCTGTCTCTTGCCTTTTCGGCTAAATTAGTAAACCGATCTAGACAAAATTTATCTTTACCGAAAGATAGAGCCCTTTAAAGGTCGGGCAGATAGACATACGGTGGAGGCTTAGGCTTTTGTGTATAATATGTCTCTCTCAAAATTTACTTTTTGATATTTTTATTATTTGTCGAGAAACCTGCCGTAATAGCTTGCACTAACCCATCAAAAACATAAATGTAAAGACAGACAGAAATCTGAGAATTTGAAAACTATGCCAAGTTTCTTTAACTCGCAACAGTAGATACTTTTACAGCATAATTAGATTCGGTCTTGGCCATTTTTTGATTTTTCTCGTATTCATCACCTTACATACTATCAATGTCCCGATTAATAATCTGTTATGAGTGCCTTATGTCAAGATTTTTGGCCTCTCATATTATCAAAACTATTTCACTTCTACGTTTGGAATTATGAATAGTACTTTTCATTGGTAAACTAAACCTTCATCCAAAAATAAGCGTAGTAGCTTATTAGTTCCAAATAGAACACAGTGCACGCACCTCGCTAGGGTTGCGAGAACTTGGCCGGGCGCACTTCGAGCGCTTACAAAATCTAAAAATTTCAGCCTAATAGCTTTCGAGGTTCAATCAAAAGATATAGATATACTTCAAAAGTGAGAAAGATAGACAGTGTAGGCTTAGTATTTAGGGTCTTGTTGGCACCCTTTGGGTACGGAACCCTAAAAAGTACCCACAACGACAGAGATAATTTATTTATTCAAACTTACTGCACAAATTAGTGTACAATGGCGGACTTACCATAAAGCCATGCAGATAAATTATTTATTTATTTAAACATTAAAACAGTATTTTAAGGTACAACAGACAACCAGACAATATAATTTTATCAACACTTGTATAAATCAAACTATTATCTTTTATCAAAAGATACGTCGATAAGTGGACATCGTTGATAACACAGTGCTTACACGTAAACAAGCAAAACCTACGTTTTGTGTGAAATAATATTAATAAAATATTTGACAGCATGTGTTAAAAATATCAGAAGTAGAAATGGCAACTCATAATTCTGTTATCAAATTGGAGAAAGGAATTGACAACCCTACAGCAACTAAAGGTGATTTTAGACCTATTAATCTATACATATAAAATGCTTTGTCCTGAATGTCTGATTGACGGATCAACGCACAGACTAAACTGCTGATCGTAGAGACCTGAAAATTGGAGGGTGTGTTCTTTGAATGACGTAGGCCCTCTTCCGAAAGGGTATAGTACGAGTCGGACTCACGCAATAAGGGTAAACCGATTGTAATGACATTTTATTATATTATTATTCAGCTTTGTGTTTTGTAAATAGATATGGGCTAATCGTTCTTCTTATTGTTTTGCAATTTTTTTAAATAGGTAAAAACTTAATTATTTCATTGTAGTATTAGATAAAAAGTAGGTAGTAAATAATTTGGAAAGGGTCAAACTGTTATGGACAAAAATTATTGACCTCTTTAAGAGTTAACTCTCAAAACAGATTGTCTCTTTCCTCTTTATTATTGTTACCTAACCACCTATTTATATAAAAATTTCATCTATGAATTGAAAATTAATAAGGTAAAAAATCCGTAAAAGATTCGCCAAAAACTAACGGATACGGATCTTTCTTCTCCCTCGGATATCTACGGATACGAATACTGATACGAATACGGATACGAGTATCCGGCACATAACTCGTTGTTATGCCCACGCCAAGAAAGGTTTCTGAGAAAAAAAAAAGAGTCAAGTGCGTGTGGGACTCGCGCAATAAGGGTAAACCGATTTTAATGAAATTTTGGTAAGTTTTTATGTACACGCCGGGAGAGGTTTTTGAGAAAGAAAAAAATAGTCAGACAGGGTAAAGTGCGAGTCGGAATCGCGCAATAAGGGTAAACCGATTGTAATGAAATTTTGGTAAGTTGTGATGCACACGCCGGGGAAGATTTCTGAATTAGTACAACCCTTTCACAATAGGTTGGTACGGCAGTTGTTTTATATAAATCTAACGTTACCTGACTAAATCAAGAAGCTCTAGCAAAAATTCTTCGAAAAATCACAAAATAAAAAATGGATACAAAATGGTAGATACAAAAATAAGATCAATTTTATCCTCACAAATGTCCCAAACACATTCAAAGATATCGCCCAGTAAACGTTTTCAACTTCAGCTCTGAGCACAGAATATTGCGAGAAAAAATATATGTGGAACAACGCTAAAAATCTCGTAACAAAAATAAATTTAAGTCAGCCAGGAACTGACAATACAGAAAAAAAAGAAAAGATTATAACAGAAGCTTAGAAACTAAAGGAAGAGAGGAAAATATTACTACAAGAAATAACAAAGACCGTTGTGCCAATACCAGAGAGTGAAACCCCAAGCAGCACACGAAGCTGCTTAATAGCCGAATAACGGATTTCCAAAACGCTTAAAGCCGAATAAGAAAGCTGCATTAAGTCTGTATACGACCTTATACAGCTCTTATAACTCTTAAATGGGCACAAATTATTCAGCCTTGGGTTCACATAGCTGCTTAAGAGCTGTGTAGCAGAAATGTTACAGTGTTAAAAAGGGTATCGACAGTACTTTGCGCTGAAGTCCGACTGACTAAGAGATCACAAGTTACTCTTTATACAAAAAATATGTCATATGTATGCTCTAATACATATTGTTAACAGCGAAACGCTACTTGCGGCCTGTGTAAAATTAAGTGAACAGCAAACTGGGTTTAAGCAATATTAACCGTAACAAAGTGCATGTCCATCAAGGCAGCTATGAGCTCTAGCTGCCTTGATGGACATAATATGCACTTTGTTACGTGAAGTGAAGTGGAAACGAAACATGGTGGATAATATTCATATTCCCTGGTTGAAAAATGATTGGGAATTTAATTTTACTGACATTAAACATTTATATTATCTAAGAAAATGTTAATGCGCCATGAAAATATTTTGTTTTTAATTAGTTTTGTGATATAAATAAGCTGTGATGTAAACTATGACTAAACAATTTGTACTGTTTTAAAAAGAATTATAAGATAAAAAGTTATTATTATGATATTAGGAAGTAAAAACTAATGCAATACATTCTATTTCTTGCACAAAACATCGTAAAGGTTGAAAAATCAATCGGAACATTTTTAGGTTATAAAATAAAATGGTTGATTTATGTTAAACAGTAACGTGAATAGTTAAAACTCTTATATTCTTTAACAGGCTGTCTAATAGTTCACTAGTGTGCTGTTATTCTACAAAAAACTGAATAAAATTACACATGTGAACTGTATACAGATATAAACTGTTTTCTTTACTTGTAATTGTTCACAAGCTCTACCTTTAGCCATGATGTGAACAATTGGACAGTTATTATACCGACTCTTTAGGGATTCCTAGTATTAAATCTAAAATCACCGCACGGAGAACTTCCATCTCAAAATTTTCAAAGCAGTATTATTCAGAACACTATTTTACGCGTGCACGAATCTTTCAAGTTGGGTAGTAAGATATAATAATATATAATTAATATATTTATTGTAAAATTAAATTGTACAACAACATAAACGCAAGATTTTACCCTCAACATAAAAGTTTAAGGTATTTTAAATCTATTCGACACTAGATCAAAATCAAATCGTTTATTCAGAAACTAGACCTTTACAGGTTCTTTTTCACGTCATGTTTTCAGAATAAATATAATAGCACCGAGATTACTGGAAGAAGAACTTGGACACACATAATTGGTCGAATTTGCAACATCTTCTGAGCTATTAATTCTTTGATACTCTTTCAATAATTTTCTTCTAATGCCCCCTGTTCTTGCTTTCAATTTCCACGAATTACGCGAATTCATTTAAATATAAAGCAAATACAATAATATAAGTTCGTAATAATGGTCATTAACTAGTTACACTGACTGATTATAGAACCACATATGTTTATTTTATTCAGATAACGTCAGATTTAAGGTGTTTACCCGCATTTAAGGTGTGAACCATTATAAAATAGAAGCCGTTAATTTTATACACTAGTGAGTCTCTAGGCAGCTGCGAGGCATCTAGAGAATGTTTAAATAGCCGCTTTGCAGATACTATCAATTGCAGTATATGGGCTGATTAGCGGTAGACAGATTCAGGTATAATATGTAATATCGGCCACATATCGTCCATTACACAGCTATTCACTTCATAACAGTTTACACGTGCTCCTTTAATAAGTCAGTGTAAAAGGAGTTCTAAAATATCTTCTTAAACAGCAGTTGGCGTAATTTTTTCGGATTACTACGGTTTAGGCATTAAAAAAGGGTTAGAAGCTGAATAGAGTCATTAAAACCATATCTTTATAGCACTCTTAGCGTATTAATGGTGGTTGTGTCGGTCTCAAACAGCCTTAATACAGCTTTTAATTAGCTATAGCTGTTTAAATATCACTGACCGCTATTATGCAGCTGTAGCATCACCAGTGTACTCTTAGAAGCGTCTTAATACGCACAGAGTTTCAAATAAGTCTAAAAGTGAGTGGTTATACAGCTATATTTGCTACTTGGGACACCACAAGCAATTATCTCCAAAAACGGAAAATAGCTTAGAGAAGTCAACATATCCAATTGATTGTTAAAAGGTACAATAGATGTAATTACCAAACTGTTTACAAAATTTAGTGGACGAAGATACAATAGAATAGGTCAATGAATATATCTTCCTAGGACAATTCATATCACCTACAAAACAAATGACAAAAGGAAGTCAACAAATAATAAATAAAGAAATCGGCCAAGTGCGAGTCGGACTCGCGCACGAAGGGTTCCGTTCCATTATCTATAAAAACGGCAAAAAAAAAATCACGTTTGCTGTATGGGAACTCCCCTTAAATATTAGTTTTATTTTAATTTGATTATTTTTTTAAAAGTAAAAATATAACTAAATATTCTGTGAATTATTTCAAGCATCGTCCTGTTGCCGTTATCAATATCAAGCAAAAACGAGCAAACAAAATCACGTTTGTTGTATGGGATATTTATTTTATTCTGTGTTTTTTTAGTATTTGTTGTTTTAGCAGCCACAGCAATACATCTTCTGAAAAAATTTCAATCCAATCTGTTTACCCTTAGTACGTAAGTCCGACTCGCACTTGACCAGTTTTTTCTTTCTCAAAAACCTTTTCCGGCGTGTGCACAACTACTTACCAAAATTTCATTACAATCGGTTTACGACTCGCACTTGACTGTTTTTTTTGTTTCTCAGAAACCTTCCCCGGAGTATGCACAACAACTTACCGAAATTTCATTACAATCGGTTTACTCTTAGTGCGCGAGTCCGACTCACACTTGACCCTTTTTTTCACAACAAAAAAGTGTCGTAAACAAAAAGTGTTCCGTATGCGCAGTATAATTCATATACAATATTTTTTATATCTTCAGATGATAGATCCAATTTCAAACCAGACCTCGTAATCAGCGTGCAGCCACAAAGGCCGGGTAAGTTTTAAATACTTTCTAAATAACAAATAAACGAAAGCAATTCTTTTACTTTGCACCCAGCTCATTTACCTAGTCTTTTTCTTCAGCTTGTTGGTCCATCTGACTCCACTTAGTCCTCACCAAAGCCCCTTGTCATCACCCAACACATTTCAGCACCTATTAAAGCTGAAAACTTTCTTCTGTGCGCTTTGACAATTTACCTGAACAATTATGGTATGATATCAATAATATAAAAGCGAGCAATGGAGTAGCAAAGGGAATCAGTTGAAGTAAACTATAACAGCCGCAATGCAGTTTACAACAAGTAAGTAAAGTTATTCGGGTAAGGGCTATAAGATTTACCTCATCATCATCACATCAGTCTATTTTAGTTCAACACTGGACATAAGCCTTATCCATGGCGTGCCACTTCTTACGGCCCTCCGCCTTTCACACAGCTTCTACCGGCCAGCTGAAGGGCTTCCTACGCTTCGGTTTCCGGTACTCAGTCTCCCTCCACTCCAAGACACGCCTGCTCCAACGTCTTTCGATAGGCGTCGCTGTCGCTTCTGAGAGCTTTGTTGGTGACTTTAGTGTTTAGTTTATACTATTCGGTAGATAAATCTAACAGTCCTTTATAAGTGGTTTGTCAGCTTGTGACATTCATTTACATAATTTCGGAATTTACCAAAAGGTTCAAGATAAACATATAATTACATCTTTCTTTATGACAGTATTTACGTATACCGCAGTTTCGACGCCAAAAACCCTAACCTAACTCTTCAGGGCCGTAGCTAAGGGGGGGCATTGTGGGGCAATACCCTGCCTTGAAATACTATTTCCCTACCTTAAAAGAACCATAAACTAAGTTATAATATATAATATCAGTAAAAATACTGACTCAATTTATCAGGTGATGGTCGAGCCGAGTTGCCAGTAACAACATTGGACTGGCGGTCTAATCCTCGGGGCCAATTCATCCCGATCCACGGCCTAGACTTCCTCATTGGCGTCTCAAGCCTCCAGATTCAACAGACCGTTGAACTTACCGACTGTAAGTAATTTTGCACAATCCTTATTAGTGAAGAAATCTAATGTTACTAGTTTGTGAAAAAATGCCGGCTTTAGGGTTTCCTTATTTGGACATTTTTAAAATTTTTGAACCAGAAAAGGTTAGAAGTTTAAAAAGCTATTTTACTAAAAAGCTAGTTGGTTATAAGGATGCGACCACGCCTCCAGAGAAGCGGTGGCATATCCATCTTCTTGACCAGGACAAGGTCACCCACTTTCGGGGGTTCAGTCTTATCAGACCAATACAATATAATGTTACGACGATTGTGAGAACGTTAAAGTTTTGTGTAATATCAACAAACCCAGTGACCAAGTCATCGATATTAACACTTAAATTTGGAGTTCACTTTATTCATACGAATGTTTAGGCTGTAATAGATATGTCGTCGCCCGATAGTTGAATCCGCTTTTTTTTAGGCGGGTCGTTTAGTATAAAAAAGAAATTATCATAAATGGGAATTGATTTTATTATATACATCTTAATTCAATCGCTCCGCTGGATTCGCATCTACGTTGTCACAAGAGAAACTAAACTTAACCCAACCCACATCGAGGGGTGACCCAAAAATAAATTTTTTGCTTCCTCATATCTACTAGCCAGGTCAGCACAAAAAAAATCATATAAATAGGCCACAATTCCCGAGGGGTTCATCCCCCCGACCGACCTCGGCATGGTCGTAAAACTATATTTAGGCGGCCTCGGCACGTACTAACGGCCCTAGATGACGATCTCGCCGTCCGGATAACGAGATTAGTCTCTACGACCTCCCCTATTAGGGCCTCCCCCCTGACACGACGCCGACGTCCCCGGGTCCGTCGGCGCCCGCAAGGATACACGAGGTATCAAAGAGTGCCGGGCTGCTTCTCGCCCCCACTCAATCGCAACCGCACCCGCGTAACGAAGAATTCCGCTCCTGGCGGTGACTCACCTTCGGATTCGAGGCTAACGCCGGTCGAAGGGACGCCCCCGAGAGCGAAAACCCAAGCCAAGCCGCGAGGGGCCCTTGAGCGTTGGGCGCTATATGGGCTGAGGCTCCTTGAGAGTCTCGCCTCAAAAAGCCAACTACATAGTCAATCAGAAAAAAAAAGGGAGGTTCATTCATTTGAATACGAACAGTCGGAGAGAAAACATCAAAATGGAGAAAAACTAAATCAAAGCTGTCATCAAGTACCTCTGTTTACAAAAAATGTCGACCAAAGACATACACAGCGACCTAGTGGAAACATTGGGGGACTCTGCTCCTCCATATTCCACAGTTTCTCGCTGGGCAAAAGAGTTTAAGCTGGGTAGAACATCCACAGAAGATGAACATCGCGAGGGACGCCCATCCACGTCCTTCACTGTAGACAACGTCAAAGATGTCGTGTTGGCAGATCGAAAAGTGACCATAAGGTATGTAGCTGAGGTCACAGACATTTCATATGGCAGTGTTCAAAGAATCTTTACAAACGAACTGGATATGAAAAAGGTCTCTGCGCGCTGGGTGCCGAGAATGTTAACCGCCGAGCAAAAGCAAAAACAAGTCGACATTTCGAGGGTGAATCTCGCAAAGTTCTAAGCGGATCAGGAATATTTGTGTCTTGTTTCGTGACCATGGACGAGACCTGGATCACCCATTTTGATCCGGAAACCAAACAGCAGCCAACGACTTGGAAACGAGCCTCTTCCCCGAAGAAATTAAAGGGGTCAAGTTCGGCAGGAAGGGTAATGGCGTCCGTTTTTTGGGACGCTGAATGAATTATTGTAGTGAAATACTTAGAAAAGGGAGCCACTATTACGGGCTCTTACTACGCAGACCAAATAAAATATTGCGGGAGGCTATCAAGGGAAAAAGGCGAGGCAAACTGCGAGCTGGAGTGTTGTTTCACCAAGACAACGGACCGGCTCAGAAAGCCGCCGTCAGACCTGGCTCCCAGTGACTTTTACCTCTTTCCTCGGCTCTAGGAACACCTCCGACGCAAAAAAATTGATGATGATAGCGAGGTGATAACTGATGTACCTAGTTGCGTTTTTGGAGGGTCAATGCAAAGATTTTTTTTCAAAGAGAATTATGGGTTTAGAAAGAAGAATGGACTAAATGTATTGAGTTGCTAGGAGACAATAACACAATAAAAAAAATCCCTTATTATGAAATAACGCCCCCGGGTTTGCAGTAATGGCTGCATCAGCAAACTGCATAGTCAGTTCAGGACAAAAAGAAACAAAACCTTTTTTTGACCGTTTTTTGTTTCTTTTTTTCCATACTTTAGTATGACCTGCTTTGATTATGATAACACTAAAAACAGGCCCCTTAGGCTTAATTTCCTGCAAACTCCAATTCGTCATAAATCATGTTTTTATGTAATAAAGAATTTTTTATAAATAAAAATCGACTTCAAAACTTGAACAAGTCAAAAATATTTTTTTTTAGTTCAAACGAAAGGACAACAAACGAAAATTACTAATATTTAGGTACTATCAATATTTAATCTAATATTTTTGGATTCGGTGCATGCGAAACAAGGTTATAAACCTACAGTAATTTTTATTTAGGTATATGATTTTCATAAAAATATGTATATATTAGGGTATGTCTTTGTTTTTTTTTCTTGCCTTAGTAAGCTAGCATTGACTTCAAGAAAGTTTTTTTTTTAATTGAGAACCTCTTTGTTTTAAAGTCGGTTAAAAATAGCTACTTTATAAATTATAAATTAGGCAGATTATATATTTAAAAAATAATTAATAATATCATCTCCAATTCGAAATTTTAAATAAAGTAATTTGTATAACTCACTGTTAAGGCCGCTCGTAACTAAAGAAATAAAATATATATAATGATAAAAAATTCAATTAATTATATAAGGTCAAAAACGGTGCTCTTAAACTCAGGAAACGCAGTGTAGTCCAGGAGGAATCGGCGCATGAGTACCGAAAACTATTCGACCTCAATTTTTTTATGCGATCCTCTTCAAATTGCCCTTCTAATGATATAAATGCATGTTGCCATGGCGCAACCCGGTGCCATATTGTTTAAACCGAAATTGTTTAAACAATTGCAAAGAATTGTTATTTTTCAACCGGACAAATTTTTTTCATATTCTTTATTGAAATACCAATAAAAAAGGTCCTATGACTTTTAACGATAAAGTTAATATTTTTAAAGATATGAATTTTTAAAGGTTCGAAAAATCTCAAATTTGGGTACTTTCGACCCATGAAAAATATATTAAAAAAAAACATAATGTCTAAGTAATATTTTTTTTTTCAATTCTTTATACAATTGTTAATAATATTGTTAAAAGAGATTTTAAAAAATTTCATTGTTTATATCTTTTTTTTAATTGTTAATTCCGCGCGCTCGCAAGTATGCGTCGGTTACCTCTAAGTATCGCTTAACGATTAACGATCTTAAATCTTGAACGAAATAAAAAAGACTGAATAACTATGAGTAAAAAACAAAGGATGATCAGTTGAGAATCGACATGCACTAACTTGTATTTTTATTTTAAATGTTATATATAATCAATAATTTTGTCACAAGAACAAACAAAGATCTCGAGGTTTTATACAAAGAGTAACCTTGAAAGAATAAAAAACAAAGAAAAGAATCTTTTTCTTATATAGACACAATCGTACACGCACTATGATACATGTACGTAAAATTAATTTTATTAAATTCATTTGAATGTTTTTTCTAAACATTCAAGTGCGTACCCAATATATTTTTATTATTTATAAATAATTGTGATTTAAAAAAATAGTCAAATACCATTATATCTTATTATTGTTGATATAAATCCAAAAATTACTATGATAATAACAAAAAAGTAATATAAACTAATAAAAAAGTAATTTTAATTACATGTTTCGATTTATGCTTAAATAACTTTTGAAAAATTGATTTCAGAAAAAAATTTATTAAAAACAAATTGTAGACAATTTAATAATTAATAACATTGCTCTCTTTAACAATCTTGACAAAGTTGATAGTTTTTAAGATAAATGATAAATAATGATTCGAGACACAGAGAGGCCGACGCAACGCGTGAGTCAGAGAGAGTCAGCGATACTTAGAGGTAAGCGACGCATACTTGCGAGCGCGCGGAATTAACAATTAAAAAAAAGATATAAACAATGAAATTTTTTAAAATCTCTTTTAACAATATTATTAACAATTGTATAAAGAATTGAAAAAAAAAATATTACTTAGACATTATGTTTTTTTTTAATATATTTTTCATGGGTCGAAAGTACCCAAATTTGAGATTTTTCGAACCTTTAAAAATTCATATCTTTAAAAATATTAACTTTATCGTTAAAAGTCATAGGACCTTTTTTATTGGTATTTCAATAAAGAATATGAAAAAAATTTGTCCGGTTGAAAAATAACAATTCTTTGCAATTGTTTAAACAATTTCGGTTTAAACAATATGGCACCGGGTTGCGCCATGGCAACATGCATTTATATCATTAGAAGGGCAATTTGAAGAGGATCGCATAAAAAAATTGAGGTCGAATAGTTTTCGGTACTCATGCGCCGATTCCTCCTGGACTAGTGCTTTATTTATTTTTCAATCATTCAATCAAACATGAAAGACAAAATAACTTTTTTTTTCAGTGACGTCCAAAATTGAATCAGAAAACCGGTATATCGTGAGGGTTCCTAGCGGTGAAGCTCTATACATAGCAAGCGAGACCTCAACCGCGACTCAGCGCTGCTTATGCGGCCCAGGTCGCGGCTTTTCTCTACACCTGCACGACAACACTCGACAGGAGGCTGTTGTGCTTCAGCGGCGGCTGGCTGGGACAAACTGTTGTTGTCCTTGCAGGTTGCAGGTGCGTAGCGCTGTGCATAGCCGTTGAGGTGTATAGGTCAGCCTTAACAGAATGATAGCATAGCTCACCAGTAGCAGTACTAACGATACTAGCACAGTATTAGCAGTAGCCGCTAGCAGACGTAACCTGTAGCTGTCTCTGTTGGCTGTCTGTGGGTTATTACTTATTCTAATTATTTAGTATTTACGATTTATACCACTTAAGGTTTAACAAGCTTACAGCCTGCCTGATGCTAGACTTGCTTGTAGACGCTTAAAAGCAGAGGTATTACTCGCGTGTTACCTACTTTTTAAACATCCAATCACTTATTTCTTCAAGATCCCCATACTGTAGTCCCTAGAGAAAACCTGTGCAGGGAGCTTATTCTTCAACCTCAGTGTTCGCGGTAGGAAGCGCCTCTAAAACCGCAATATGTTACATTTAAACATATAAGGCAAATTTAAATTTTGCCTCACTATGTTCTTCTTAATTTCTTTAGTCTATTGTTTGTCCTTTTCCGTACTAGTGGCTTTTTGGTGAAGGAAAACACCATATGTATACATGAAAAAGATGTATATAAAGCTTGCAATCCAAATTTAGCCCGCGTGATGGACTATGGCACTAGTCTCTCTCGCCCAAGGTGCGGGTAGGCAGCACACAACAGTGGGGACGTATGAAGACTAGTAAGGAAGTTTAGAGGATACACAAAATTTTAATTGTTTGACCAGGAAATTCAGGTGATAACTCCTCCCGGTGACTATGTGGGTAGAATACAGCAGCGATGGACGTGGATGGTACCGTGCTTCGCGGTAAAGGACGCCTGTGATGATGTGCTGTATGTCATCGAGGGGCCTGCCGCTATACAGCGGAGCGCACTCATTCTCTCAGAGTTTAAGGTCTTTATTGTTTACATTTCAACACAAGTCATGAAAAAACCACGAACTTATACAAAATACTTACTATTAACTACTATTCAAATCAAACTATACAAATGAAATTATGTTAATCCTGCCGACTTCACACTAGGAAGAGCCAGTCCTGTAGTAGTCCGTACCATAGTACAAATAAAGAAGTATGGTAAGTATCTTCGTACAAAGCACATGACGTGGCTTGTACGAGTGTGTGCCCTGTATGCATACATATCAATATCTTATGCTGCCGATGCTGTGCTCAGTCATGACCACTCACCGCCGCTGTCTAGAGTTGACCTGCCGCCCCTCTGTAATAGTTTTATTACAGCTTTCATAGATCACACATTTTAGTTATTCCGATGCGTTTTTATCTATAAGATAGTCTTAATTTAATAGCAAGCTTTTTGACAAGTTTCTGTTTAACAAAATTTTTAAACTTTTTTAAATTCAGTTTACAAACTTCTGCAGGGATTTTGTTGTAAAAACGGACACATTGTCCTTTAAATGATTTATCAATTTTTCAGAGCCAGTTTGTGTCTATTTCTTGTATTATGAACATCACTATTTTCTTTAAAAAGATTAATATTCTTATGAACATACATTAAATTATCAAATATATATTGACCAGGTAAAGTTAGTATATTGATCTCTTTAAATTTATCCCTTACAGTGTCTGTTAGTTTAATTGTATATTGCTCGAATTGACCTCTTCTGCAGTACAAATATTGTCTGTATATCAGCTGCGTGTTCCCATAATAGGATACCATAGGACATCACGCTATGGAAGTAATAGTAATTAGTACTTTAAAGCTAAATGTTTCGCAAACGAAGCCCTAAATCAAAAAGTTATCTTTGCATACCGCTGATGTCTTTGGAATTCCTATCCAACGATACCCCACATGATTGGGGGAGAATAGATGAGAAAAAAATTACGTCCCCACTTCACGTGTAGGGGTAGGTAATTTCAAAGATAAGGGGAGACAACGGTACTTTCAAAATCCTGATGGCTCCCCTAGGGGAACCATTAGGGGGCACACGAGACCGAAACCACTACCACTTTGTCGGCTTGATCAATGTGTATATCCCTGCCACACTGCAGCTTTCTAAAATCAGTAGTTTTGAACTAAGCCGCGGACAGACGGACGGACGGACACGGCGAAACTATAAGGGTTCCTTGTTGACTACGGAACCCTAAAAAGAGGCAAGCAGAGGGACGAGTGGTTAATGGTTGGAGTTCTTTTTAGATTACTTTATGATGTATATACAACTGTAATTGTATTATTCAGATCTTGACATCAGATTCTCTCCGTGTGGTGGGTAAGATTGCGCACGGCTGGGACCAGCATCTGGTGAGCTTTGTAACCACGCTATCCATTCCTGACGGCGCCACCCAGCCTAAGCATAAAGCCTTGCTGCTAGCTGCTGCCTTTCTGATGGTAAACGAATATTTTCTAATGGTACCCAATTATTTTCTAATGATAACCAATTATTTTCTAATGGTAACCTGCTTGCTAAATGGAGTGGCGCGAGTTCGATTCCCGCACATGACAAAAATTTGTGTTTTGTTGTGGGTGCTTTCTATGTATAATATAATATACGTATTTACAAAAAAGTAAATAAAAGTACTTATATATATGTATTGTTTTTTCTTTATATATACCACTAAGGTGGCAAACATGCTAACGATCCGCCTGATGGTAAGCGGTCACCGTAGACTATGGACGCTTGTAAAATTAGGGGTATCACTCGCGTGTTGCCGACTCTTCAAAAATCCAATAACTTCTTTCTTGAAGAACCTTCTTTTTTTTCTTGTTTGGTATCCTAGGTATAAGTTTTTAATTTATATATAACTCTTTCTACCCTTCTATTTCATTTATATCACCATTGACCAATTGCCCAATTCAAACATGTAGGTACTCGTATGTTACGATAATGTAGGTTAGAGCAAACTTACTCTCAAAAAATAAATTTTATATATCTTAATTTTATCTTAAAATATCTTATAAAACTTAGACCGAATTACAAATACATTCCCGGACACATCTATCGGCCCACCTTGTGTTTCAAGTTTTGATCGCCCATAGCTAAAAATAAATGGTCTAGCCGGCAAATAGCCCAGTGAAACTGATTAATTCTGTGCATAATCGTAAGTCGTAGATGCCTTTGGAGGATCTACAAGCTACGCAATAAACATTTTATTGTTACAAAACATTTGTTTTGTTCAAAAATCCAGCATAGTCTTATCCTTCATCAAAGCGGATACTCGACTTTATTGTTGCAATTGTTTTATTTCAGTATTCAATTTTTAGACCATATCATTCAAAAAAGATACATAACTGCACATATAAACTTTTTGTTTATCCTAACATTTATGGGCGATCAAAACTTAAAACACAAGGTGGGCCGACAGATGTGTCCGGAAGTGTTGGTATGTAGTTTGAATGCGAGATTTGAGAAAACATAAAAAAGTCTTCTTACTCCAATTTAAACGTGTTATAATAAGATCAAAAATTCTCCACAGAATGTAGGGCCCCCCTTAAGGAGTCATTACAAAACTGTACGGTGATCATCATTAGATACCTTTCTAAACATCAGTACCGATGCAATTATAAACACTGTGACATGTAGACCAAGACGAACGGTCATAACGTAATTATAAGGATTCTGTTTAGGCTACGGAACCCTAAAAAATGCGTTTATAAGCTGGTCGTTATTAGATTAGATTTTTGAAGGGTCGGTAACGCGCGAGTGATGCCCCAGGTGTTGCAAGCGCCCATAGGTTGCGGTAACCGCTTACAATCAGGCGAACCGCAAGCTTTTTTGCCACCTAAGTGCTATTTCAAAAAAAACTATTCTTTTTCTGTGCTGCATACAGTCGCAAAAAAAGTAATAGTATTGTAGAATTGAAACCACTTTTATTTTCAAATTGCCGTGTTTAATTATATGATTAACTTAATGTATGTATATCTACGAGTTTGTTTATAATTTTACTGGTTCTCGTTTGTTATATAAAGTACTTAAAAGAATCAATCTTTTTTTGCAGGAATATACGTATTTCGAAAGAGCAAAATCGAACTGCCTACGATGCAACTGCTTCTAAAAACCCTTACGGTCTGTTGGTTCCACTGATGGGTTCCACTAGTGGGTCCATTAGGATTTTCAAGTACTCGTTGTTCCGCTACTGAATAACTGTAGAGCTATAAGGTTTTGTGAATACTGTTGGTTCCACTATTGTTGTTAAGATACGTGCCGTACTTTGAACATATGCAGCAATAAAAAAATAGCAAATTATTAAATAACTGTATACGTAAGTACCTTTGGACTTCTTTTGTATCTTTTTTTCTTTTGATTTTTGTTATCTTTTTCCGTTTTTTTAATTTTCTTTTCGGATGATAGCTGTTAAACTATAAAGGGCTATATTTCCGTAACTATTTATAGTGGGCTAGTAGTTCCTCTCCAGAAGTGATAGATCTCATCAAGATCTTCATTTCGGATGAAAGCTGACAAACTATAAAGGGCCATATCTCCGTTACTATTTATCTCAGGTTAGTAGTTCCTCTACAGAAGCTATAGATTTCAACATGGTCTTCATTTCGGATGACAGCTGTCAAACTATAAAGGGCCATATCTCCGTAACAATTTATGTTGGGCTAGTAGTTCCTCTACAGAACTGATAGATCTCATAAAGACCTTCTTGTCAGATGACAGCTGTCAAACTGCAAAAAGTTTATAGTTAAACCTATAGTCAACCATTATTCGACAAGAAGATCTTCTTGAGATCACTTCTGTAAAGGAATTTCTAACGTACCATAAATAGTAAGGAGATATAAGCCCTTTCTAGTTTGACAGCTGTCATCCGAAAAGAATAAATAAATGACACACAGCGCCGTCTGGCCCCAATGTAAGTAAAGCTTGTGTTATGGATACCAGACAACGAATACAAATATATTACTTTTTTTTGTAAATACATACATAACATACATAAATACACCCATACCTGACAAACACAAATATTTATCACATAAATGGTTGTCCAGTGCGGGAATCGAACCCACACCCTCTACACAGCAGCCGGCCACACTACCAACTATGTTGCGAGGGAGTATAAAAAAACGGGAAAAAAGAAAAAAAATGACCAATACATTTAAAAAAGACAAAAAAAGAGACCTAAAGTACTTACGTATACTGTTATTGACCCAGTAAAATTGTTTATCTTTTTATGGCTGCAAATCCATCTAGTTCTCTATCTAGTTATCTAGTCTTGCATTTTTATAATAAAAATCCCGTGTAAAGACGAAAATTGATAACCATTGCAAATTAAATCTGTTCCACATTTTCGTCGTTCGTCTTTAAAAACGTAAATCTTTCTTCATTCTCGCAAAAATTTACATTTGAATTAAAATATACTATCACTCCTCTTTACTATTGATGTGACATAATATTCATTCATTTTTACACAAAACCATAAGCTACATATATTCAAAGTACGACAAATATCTTAAAAACAATAGTGGAACCAACAGTATTCACAAATCCTTATAGCTCCACCGGTATTGAGTAGTGGAACCACGAGTAAGTACTTGAAAATCCTATTGGACCCACTAGTGGAACCCATCAGTGGAACCAACAGACCGTAAAGCTAAAAACAAGGTTCATTATTTTTACGTGTGTTTTAAATAATTAAATACACTTGTCAAACCATACACTTTTCTAGAGAGAAATCACTAAGACTGAAGAGAGAACTGTTGAAGAAGAGGGAGACCTTAGTAGGGTTGTCAACCATACTGTTACAAACTTAATTTTTTTGTTTTATACGGTTTTTGAAAATATAGTGTAAAATACTGTTTTTGACAACCATAAACTGAAAGTATATTTAAATTGATCAAAAATAAAAACACATAAAATTGATTGTATGTATCAGTGGCGAGGGGTATGACAAGGGTATATTTTATATATTTATATTGTTACTCAAAATTTAATCGTTTTTGACAAGGATTAAAAATCTGTCAAACAAAATTATTTATCTTTTGATGAAAAAAAAGAGTTGCTGAAAACAGTTGAAGCACTAAAAATAATACCAAAACAATTAAATAGCCGCTTTCCCGATATTTTGACGTGACAACGTCTTATAAATTGGTTTGCCGGGTGACACTTCAAGAAACTGCGTTACAGTCCGCTCACGTTATGCGCTCACAATGAGAGCGAGTGAGAGGCACGCGCCCGCCTAAGAGCGAGAGAGACAGACATAAAATCATTGTCACGTAAAACTTTCGCCCGTATACCGACTTTACAGGCAACCAGTTTTTTTTATTATACATAATTCGATTCCCGGACAGGAAAAGCGTATCTGTGATGAATATTTGTGTTTGCCTTGAATCTAGGTGTTCGGTAAAAATTATGCGGTTGGTCCGGCGATACGATCGTAGCTTGCTCTGTGCACGACGTCACGTCAGTCTGCCATATAATTTGTTGAAAGGTCGTGGCTGAGAGCGTTGTTATTTTGTGAGCTAAGTGTATTATATTTTTTATATTTCTTTGAGTGGATTATAGATAGTGACACAGAGAAACACTAAACACACACATACACAATTCAATACACCCCTTTATACACAAGTTTATCAAAAACATATAACGCCAATATTCTTGTAATTTATTGTAATTTTCCTTAGGCCATACGTACGACATAGTTTTAGTAATCAACACTAGGTATTTTTTTTGTATAATATGTATGTATTTACAAAAAAAAGTTTATATAATCCATACCATGTATTTTTACCCTTTGTCCGGTGTCCATGGTACAAACCTGGCTTAGTTTGGGGTTAGATGATACTGTGTGTGATATTCAAAAATATTAGTGTTTTTTCACAAATACTTTTCATTTTTTTCAGCTTATCTTAATGTAATAATGTAAAAATAATGGTAACCCTAGATGATAGGTCATCAATTTGTATCAACTAGGACTAGAGTTACCTACTCATTATTCAAGTTGCATAAAATATAGTTTCTAGGGACTGTGCAACATTTCTTTTTACTGGTTTGTGATGTTTAGGTTTATTTAAAGGATAAGAAATAAAATAAAATCAGATTTATAATAATTTTATTGTCATAGTTAAGTACCTATTTTTTTATTTTTTTGTAGCAACAGTATGTTAGGTGTACTACATCAAATACAAAATTAACTACTAAATAACATTTTTATGATGCATTTAACGATTTTTGGCGTTGACGTAATTTTTTTTTAACATTATTTAAAATCAATATATCAAAAAATACTATAATGAAAAAAAATCAGCACACCAACCCTAATTTCGTCGTAAGTGTTATCAATACAAATATAAAAGGTATGTGTAATGAACTGGTGAAAATTTGAGACGGTTCAGCTATGGCAGCTACAGAAACAAGGTCCTAATATTTCTAAGACATGGGCGTAGCCAGGAACACCCAGGTAGGGCAGCCGCCCCACCCTAGACTAGCCAAATAGCGTATAACCTGGAAAATTTTGCCTGTACAGTACATTTTTGCCATATGAAAATAATATTTTCTACCAGATTTGCCCCACCCAAGCCTGGTCTGCCCCATCCTAGCTAAATAGCTGGCTACGCCCATATTCTAAGATAATTTTATTGGCATTAACAGATTTTGAACAAATAGTGCAATCAGCCAAATAAAACTTTATGCCATACCCTGTGTTGCTTATAAAGCTTAAAAGTCTATGAGACCAACTGAGGTAAGAATACTAGAAATGCCAGCAATTGCAAAAAAAATACCATACATCATTAAAAGTCTATTTTCGAGACCGTTTTCATGTAGCCATAGCTATACCGGGTAAAATAGCTCGGCCCTTGCTAACCCGACTTAAATATTCACCTTGTTGTTTGCCCGGAGCGGCTTTAAGATCGGCTGTATATACCTAATAAAAAAAGTAAATAAAATAATTAATAAAAAATGTAGAAGTTATTTGATTTCGTTCATATATTCTTCACTGCACTCTGGTTCACAGCTGAAATACTCCTCCATCAAGTAGTCACTGCAGGGGTGACAATTGGGCCGGTCTATATTAACCCGCATACACTTGAGCGAGCAGAACGAGACCAATTTGCAAGACTTGCACAAAATTTGAGTCTCACCTAATAGTAGGGCGCATTCGAAACATACTCTGAATTTTTCGTCCTGCAAATTATACTGACCGATATTATATCATTCACTACTAACTTATTTCATTCGCCTAGTGGCAGCCCTTATATCCCTTATATCCCCACATATCCAGTGTTTATGGTTAATCGTGTATGGTACACACACTGTGTTATTATTATCGTAAGGAATCGCGCGCCACCTCTTCTAAAATAGATGTACTAGTTCAGATACCTTCTCCGGCATGTGCACTTGACTCAAAAGCTACCTGTATCCAGTTTTACTACGGGTACAGCTTACTATGGCTCTATCCAAATCGTCTGTTCACCTGGTAGGAGCCTGTCACACACTGCGTCTTCCAGTCTGTGATCTCTACTCAAAAACCTTTCTTTTCCATTGTGTAGCGGTTCAAAAATCAATTCAGCACAGTAAGCTACGTTATTTGTCGCACCGACACCCAAGATTACCACAGATATTATGAAAATAACTTACAGCACAAATAGCCAATTCAGGTGCCACATAAGGTCTCTTCCAAAAAGTGATACCAGGGTCAGTCACCGTTGCCTTCTGCTCTGCCAGAAGTTGTTTTACTTTAGTTTCTGCCTCAGCTCTCTGTTCTGCTGTTACAGCGAACTTTTTGCGCATATAATTAGAATTATCAGAAAAGTATTGTACAATGCAAAGTAATTTTTTGAGAACACGATGGTCTTTATAGACCTTTGATCTGGTTTTCTTTAATATTTCCCATATTTCGAGGCACCGTGGAGCGTTAAGCCATAGCTTGACTTTCTTTTTATGTTTGTACTCTTTAAGTATCATATTCCACCAGCGATGTTTGTATCTGTTCATATTAATTAGATATTAATGCCAGATTTTACTCGTATAGCTTCTTTCAGTTGCATATATAAATTGACATAAATAAATTGACGATAAAGTAAAATACTAAAATACAGCCCAGTTTGTGATTTATAGGTAGATACAGACAAAGAAAAATTCTAAGATAACTTAAAAGTCTTGATCATACCTCATTAGAAAATAAAATTACTATAAGTGATTTTAAAAATTATCAAAAGGACGAGCAGCCACTGACTCAACACTTGTATTCTTGCCAATTTGCCTTGTGCAGCGTCCTTGCAAAATTCGTTTGTATGAAGCCCGCTGCAAGGCGCCGCGAAGTGTATCCTATTAATTGCTAATTATTTTGTAGAACATATAGTAAGAGTTTTTGATTAGCCAAGAATTTCAGAATTACTAGTATTTTTATGGGCATAAGCGATTCCAAAACAGCGATAATCATATCGTCAGCCATTTTTGCTTTAACATATTAATAATAATATGCTTGTAAACATACTTTTCGACAACATGAATAAGTTCCTTAGTCAATTGTGCCTGCAACCACCGTATATGCAACAACCTCGCACATTCTCTCACTAGCTCTAACGCCTGTTTGTACTCCATCTTAAGATTCTCATCCGATTTTGTTTGCAGCTTAGATCCCGCTTTTACATTTGCTTTTAGATTTTTTTTAGCCTTCAATTTTGGATCAGGGTCCGGTTTAGTTTCTGAGAAATTATTTTATTCAATATAACATTTAGAGGTTTGTCTAGTGGTGTACAGAACTTCTAAGAAATTCAGGTGTTAATTTTACTCTACTAATTAAGCAGTGAATGTATAATACAAAATGCAAGATTGTTTGAGCTTTGTTGTAATGATTTTTATGATATACTGGTTTAGCCCGCGGTTCCACCCACCCTAAAATCGGCTATCGGTGTAGAGTACCAAAGGTAACTCAACAACAGAATAAAAACCCACTCAACAACACCTTGAATTTTTAGGTAGCCTTTGTCCATCCCCGGGACTCAAATTATCTCCATGCCAAATTTGCCCACGGTTCCACGCGCCCTAACTTCGGTTATCGGTGTAGGATTTCAATGGCAACTCCCCAATTATATAAAAAAACCGACTCACACGACGTTATCAAGTAGCCTATGTCTTTTCTCGGAACTCAGATTATTTCTTTCAAATTTCAACTTCATCGATACAGCGGTTTAACCTTGAAGAGGTAACAGACAGATAGACAGACAGACAGAGTTACTTTTGCATTAGTATGGATATAATTTTAAAGGAAACAGTAACCTGGTTGATCGAATTGATTAATATACGTAGATGCAAATTCAAACAGGTTATGATATTTGTCATCTCCATTTTGACATTGTAATAGAGGATCAGCACCAAAAAGGAGTAAGTTTGTTAACTGAAATAGACCAAGTAATTTTTTTTTTAAAGAATACACAGTAGGCACTACAAAAATTTGAAATTTTAAAACCTACTTGTTTGAAACATCTGAATAATAGTGACTGATCAGAAGTCAAACACTTGAATTTTAACTTGCTACTTCAAGCGACCAGTACCAAGGTAATAGAGTATCCAAAATATTAGCCCGCGTGGCAATTTAGATCAAAAACATGAACAGATATACAAATTCACAAATCAAAACTTACTGCAGGTGTCCGTTTTTCATCATCAACAGTTTTGAAAAAAGGTAAATGAAACATTTTGACGAGTATGCTCTGATTCAAATCATTGATAATGACATTCAGATTTGTTTTGGGGCAATTAATGAAATTTTCTAGTAGATCGATCTTTTTTATCAAAACATGATCGATTGCTGATTGACCTTTGAACTGGACTTCAGGATCGCAATTATATTCCAACAGCAATGAGATCATTAGTCGACGTATCTAAAATAATATTCAGATTTTAGATTTAGTAGTAACTGTATATACTAGAACGAAAATAGATAATATTCTCCTTTATCTGAACTTCTTCTTCATATGTCTAAAACACTGCTTTTAAGTAACTATACTGTCAAATTCCTGCATTCTCGAAATTATTTTCTACTAGTTGCGACTTCACCTGCTTGAAAGTTTCAAATCAATAGCTACTTTCAACCACTCTGGAGTTTTGGTTAAATTGACAAACATGCAAACTTTTCCGCTTTGGAATATTAAGCAGTTTGCACAATATAAGATTTATTTTTATACGCACCTCTTCTTCATTTTCACTTTCCACTTTCCTGTGGATGAGCACATGTAACAGCGTTGGACCTAATACCTCTGCCACTTCAGGCTCCGATGATGTTAAGTCGCCGTAGTGTAAATGATGGTTAGTCGTGGCACCATTTTTTAGAAGAGCCTGAACTATTCCTAAGTTTTCATTTGTGAGTGGACGAGAGACAGCTACATCCAAAGCCGTATAACCCAGCATCTTTTAAAGAAAACTTTTAGAGAATAAAAAGCATCATACAACATAGATAAATTCAATTTTCGATTAGATGTTTTTCACTAACTTGTGGATATGTTTCATTCACATCCACTCCATAGGTAATCAGATGTTGAACCAGCTCGGTGCAGTCTGACGTAATTGATAATAACAAAGCTGATTGAGGGCATCGCACTAATTTTAACTTCGCTCCATGTGATAACAATTGTAGTATGGTTGACATTACTCGATCCAACCTTAAATTAATGGTATATTACACAAGCTTACTAAATATTTCGTTAGTACCTAAAGAGCTAATAGAAATAAATATGATGTTTAAATTGGGTACATACGCTTCTTGTTTCAGCTTTTCATTTTCATCAAGAAAAGAAGTATCATCTTTCTTTTCAGTCTTTGGCCCCGTAGCATTTGTACTTGTTTTTGTTACATTCGTAGTTTGCTTTACTTTAGTAGCAATACGCTTTGAATTCTTCTTTTTGTCATCTGCTTTCTTTTTTTCCTCTTCCATCATTGAGTCAATTTCATTACCCATATCACTGATTTCAAACAGATAAGGAATTGGGTTGACATCGCTGGGAAGTGAAATAGCATTCGTGATTCTTATTAAGTATTCATTCCTGATGTTGTTATATAGCCTTTTTGCTTCAGAAAATGGTTCATTAGAAGTATATTCTAAAGAGATTTTCATTTCAGATTTCTTTTTCGGCGCGACCTGATCTTTGAGAGTATTTACCTTCATTTTGCTATATAGTTTGTTTGGAGTACTACGTGCAGCAACTGGAGCTTCGCTTCTTGTTATTTTCCAGTCATACACAGTTGGCATTAATGGAGCTGTAATATATTTCTTGTATTGCAGATGACAGACAATCCAAACAATTTGATTTACTGCTTTTGTTATTTAAGTAGGTAATAAATGAAATTTAGACAATTTCTCCTAATTTAAAGTACTGTTTAAAAATTATTAAAAAACTTAATTTTCAGTTTAATATTATAAAATTACTTGATTTTACAAGACGTTTCTGGTTTTGATAAACTTATTGCTATAAAATATCACGCTGAAGCAAAGCTGATGAACAAGCTGAACCAGTTATAATAAGCTGAACTTGCAGTTGGTTAGGTAGATCATATATATCTGTCGCAGAACTGATGGCGGTTGAAGAAGAAGTGTTCTAGGATAGACACCATGGACCGATTAGCGCAGCTTGGATTGCCCGCCCTCTGACCAAATAGACCTAAAAAAGGGTGGCCGGAAGTGGTTAGATGGATAAGCGGAGAACAAAGTGTGGTGGCGCTTTTTGGGAAGGCCTATTTCCAACAGAGGACTGTCTGATTTATTGATTGTCCCATAGAATATTCATTCTATGGGACAAGTATTAAACAATATTATATGTATTATAGACATTCAAAAATTTTGTCAATTAAGTCTAACCAATAGGCAATGGAGGCAATAAAGATTGAACCATATTCTGAACTGCTATGCCTTTTCTGATACATAAGTAGCGCATCAGAGCCACACCAAGAGGCGTGCAGCAATTATCGTTGTAACTATCAACATCAGCACCAGCTTCCACCAAATAATGAATTATTTCACATTGATCCCCACACTACACAAAGAAAACATTCTCTAAAGGGCAGTTAAGACTTATTAATTACTTTGAATTTGATTGCATGGATTATTTACCGTTGCGTACATGATGGCTGTATTTCCTTGCGCGTCAGCAATATCTGGGCGAACTCCACAATCATTCAAAAGAGAAAAAATGTTTTCGATGTGTCCTAAATAACAAGCCATAAGCAAAGTCCTAAAATTAATAAAAGAATGAGTAGAAAATATTTATCTCCTGATGGTTAACTGCTGTAATCTGTATATATTTTTAAAAATACCTATCCTAACTTAGACAGGCAGGAACAAGGGCTTTGGCATCATCACCTTAGCCGCGCGGAGACAAACCTCATAAAAATGTATCTTTGAAACGAGGTTTAGCTTCGTGGGTGCTCCAAGAGGTGGTTGATGGAGGAGCGTTTATTGCCATACACAACGGAGTCCCTTTGGGAAGGGGAGAATGACTGCAGGACGAGGGAGAAGCCACTATCTCCTTTTTCCTCCCGATTTTAGAGTGCCCCTTTTGGCAGTAGCATATATTGCATATATTACCCCGGTTCAAAGAGGGGTCGCAGGATATCGTTTGTTGCAGCCATCGCTGTGGGCTTCGCGAAGTAACTCGAAACAGGGCCTGAAATTGAGGGTTGAGATCTCAAGGTAAGATTGAGGGGTGGTAATTAAACTTTGTTTGCACCTCCTAAGCCCTTTTATTATAACTTAATGTAACGCGGTTTTTGACTTAGTGCATAAATATAAATCTTTCAAAAAGCACGAAACACTCTGTGCGCAAGTCTAACTCTAAAGATAATGATAGGTAGGTACTTGTGTGTTTTGTTTACTTTTTGTGACTGTTATGTCTATCTTTGCTACTTCACGAACCTGCAATCCAGTTCATATTGATTAGGCGCCTTAAATTTATTTCTAGAGCCTGATAAAATGGCTGACAGGTCTATCCCAGGTTTCGTTCTTTGCATTTCGTGCTTATAAGCATGTTTCATCATATGGATCATTATTACATTGTTGTTCCAAGTGAAATATTTTTCTTTATCTTCATTATCACGTTGACTCCCTTGACTATCGTTCTAAGAATCAGCAAAAAATTACATCTTTGTCGGTGAACTCAACTGTCACTTATATTAAAACTTAAACAACAAGATAAAGCAAAAAATAATTCACCACTTCTACATATATACAAAAAATCATGTATAAAGAGCATTATACTTTATGAAGCTATGATATAATTTTAAAGTTTAAAAACCGAGCCGCGAAGGCGAAGGAATAAAAGTTTAATTTAAATCATCGCTGTCATACAGGAAAAAATGCTTTAAATAACTTTTATTAATAAACAAAATGTGTATTAAGTAGAAAATTTTTCAATTGCGTAATTTGGATTTCAAATGAGTGGCATGGGTGTAGATAAACTAGGCAATATAAATATTGAAATAGCTATATAGTTTAGCTAAATAGCTATACAGTTTGTATTATTGCGGGTAAAATATAATTGTACCTATATGCTTTTGAACCGCACAGCGTAAACGATAGCACATTCTGTGTGATTAGAAACAGAAAGTAACAGTTGAAAAAGCGTACCCTGAAGTTTATTATTTCGTGGTCTTTAAATTTGTGTTCCAAGCATTAACAATCTTCACATCAACATACACCACTCACTCACCCATATCATCATAAATAACATAATCATAAAATAAAGTTACCTCTAAAAAACCTAGATCATCTACTTCTTCAATAAGTGACGGTACAATGTTGCCTTTATAGTAGCTTGTATCGAATACATCTGCTTGAAATAATTTGCTGGAAACGTCTGTGCAATACTTCGGGTACAATTTTATCCATCGCTCCGTAGCCAATTTTGGGTCCGTACCACATTGTTTTAGTAATTCTATTGCACTATTGGTTACACCAATCTACGTATGAGAAAAGCATACCGAAAAAAAAAATCACCGGATCAGGAATTTGTTTTAAAATTTTAAATATTTGCTAATGCAAAACGGACTTAGCAAAAAAAATTAAGCACAAAGTATTTGAGACAGGTGTGATATTTTGATATTTCCCTTCCTTCACCTCAGCAAGACTTCTATTTCATGCCTCGTATCGGTGGTGGCCCAGGGTTTTCGATATCACCTTACGTCCTGAATGGCGCAGATTCGAACCCGGTATGTATCATTGAGTCTTTTGCTTAATTTTTAAGTACATTGATTAATCACACTACTGGCTTTTCGGTAAAGGAAAACATCGTGAGGAAATCTGCATACTTCGAAAAATAGACGTGTGTTAATTCCACAATCTGCACTGGACCCGCGTGTAGATTAAACTATTTCTGGTAAGGGTAGGCCGTGCTCCAACCGTAACGACGTATGAAGCTCATAAGGCTGTTTTATGAGTCAGAAGCGATTTCGCTGAAAACGGCAAAACGAAACAGCTTCTGTAGATACGAAATATTACAACTCTAAAATTTCTACATATACTCATGAAAATGTTGAGCAACTTATTTACAGAGGCCGATCTAACTTTTTAGCCGCGCTGGGCAAAACGGTGTTTTTTTAACTTTATACATCTTTTCCCTGCATCTCGAATGAAAGAAAATATAACTAAAAGGAGATGGATCAAAAAACCTATGAGACGCGGGAGTTGAAGACCAACAGCAACAAAGTTTCTACGGCATATAGTGTATATTATTTGGCAAAAAACTAGATTTTTTTAAACGTCCGTTTTGTTTAAAAGACAGTTTTAATTCACAAAGACATAAAGTTTTTAGTGGGTAACATTGACGAGTTAATCATAAATAAGTACCTAGCGCAGTGTTGTAAAAGTGAAAAATTTAAAATCGGTAAATTTGCCAGATAAAAATCGGGAGAAATAGGAAGATTTACTACTTGTCTATTACTTTTTATCTTCATACCACCTCTGACGTGTTAGTTTAAAAACATTTTGTCGTCAATATTAAAAATAAACTTACATAATATAGTGTACTTTTTGAGAATCTATTTATTATATTTTGATTCAAATCGATTTAATAATTAATATTTTCGGGAAGGATCGCCATAACTAAATGTGTTCTGTGCGCATAACTATCCTACAGGACTTGCCCTCGTCCACTCACTAAACAATAATGAATGAACTCTAAGGTACTCGTATTTCAGTGCAATCTGCTTTAGCATGCTGCAAGGTTAAAAGATCGTGCAAGAAATGTCGGAAAATCTCCGTGCATGAATTTTTTATTACCAGTGGTAATGAAAAGTGTTGGTACCAATATTTTTTTCTAATTCAACAGATTCATAGTAAATGCATACCTAGATTTTCGTTACTAGAAAGCTAGAATGTTTTTACGTAAGTACCTAATATTTTCACAATATACCTATTTTAAAACCAATCATGAGTAAGTTGAATGTAGGTAAATAAAAGTAATAATATAACACCACATTACATAGTATAAATAAAAAAAAGCTATTTTCGATAATTGGCACAGATACTCATAATGTAGTTTTCCAGCCGACGCCGTATACGTGTTCGATACATGGGGAAAAAGTCTACCACGATACTTTCAAAAACGCTTTGTCTATAGCGATACTGCACGATTTTTCGATTGCGACTTGTTTCATTTAATTTTCTGTATATTGAATATTATATTACACTAGCTGTCCCGGCGAACGTTGTTCCGCTGCCGTCCCTCTGTACCCGGCGAAAGTTGGTTTTTACCTATAGTGCCCGAGTCCGGCTCGCACTTGACATATCGAGATAAAAACTATCCTATCTTTTAAGTTGGATCAAATAACAGATATTTACGAAGTTTGATCAAAATCGGTTCAGTAGTTTAGGAGTCCATTGAGGACAAACATTGTGACACGAGATTTATATGTATTAAGATATAACTGTAAATCGGGAGAAAGGGAAGCTAAATCGGGATATCGGGAGACAATAGCCAAAATCAGTAGATCTTCCGAAAAATCGGGAACTTTTGCAACACTGTCTAGCGGCGGTATAAGCTTCTTGATTAAAAAAGAACCTAGCCTAGCTGACACAGAGTAGGTACCCTACAGTTTTAATGTTGTGGTAGTATGGCCGGATAATCGATACTGCCAGAATATATCGATAACTGATCGATACAATACAATTAAAGTTATTTAGATCATTATCATTCACAATTTGAAGACTGGAAACGTTGTTTTATTTTACTATTTTTTCTCTGGTTAGCTGACGCACTTAATGATATTCATGACTCTTCAATAAAAGATTTTCCAAGAAACGTAATTTTTTTTGATCTGAGCACAGTTCAGAACGTCTGGGTTGTAAATAAATTACAAAGAGTTGTCAAGTCAAGCGAGAGTCTTGCTCTTGCTTTTTTTTTGCAGCTTCTGAACGCAATACCTTACTACGTTTTTAATCATGCAAGGCAAATGTCTCTCAGTGTGGTCAGGAAACAGTTGGGGTAAAATTATATAAAAAAAATATTTTTGAATAATTTTTTTTAAATCAATTGGTAATGTTAGCATATAAAATGACCTTTCAAATGATATAACTTTCATCGCTGTTGGAGATCGACTCCTACCATTGAACCGTATCCTTTAATTTTTAATACAAAATAGAAAAGACCTTAATTTTGCCGCTTTAAGCAAATGCTTCTGCAATCTAGAAACCACTTACCTTTTTCGTCACCACATTCAAGACAATTCTTTGAGAACCCACTATAGCGTGTCCGTTGCTATTAGTGTAAAAGTCAGGTGCAACACTCATTGTGTCGGGCTTCCATGCCAGACGGACTAGCTGGGTTCCTCGCCAAAGTCCTACGTCTTCTTGAAACTTAGCATGCGTCTCTACTCCCGGACCCCATCGAATGTTGCTGTGGAATAACCCCTAAAACAAAAGTCAGTGGTACCTACATTTTAGATTCCTTTTCGTAATCGCCACGCAACTGAATTTCAACAATGAAAATTCATTCTAAAAGATTTTCTGGTTCGTACCAAGAAACTCGTGGCATGTCGTGGCGTGACATTCTCCATTAGGTGGAGTGATAATCAAACCAAGGTCGCAACATCCCATTAAATACACAGTAAGTGTCGTAGAAAGCACTGGAATTAATCATTTGATATTTCCACAAGAACAAAGAAGAAAGTAAATTATACTAAACTCACATCGAACACCCGTCCATCTGCGTATGACATGGTTCCATATCCATACATTCGATTACCGTAAAAGTAGCCTTCGTAGGAAGCCGCATCTCCTTTAGCCCCACGATGCCTCCACCGGTACTCGCCTGGCCCGTGCATGGTGTCGCGGAGGAATCTACCCACGTGCCATTGTAAAGACTGAAAAAATGTATGAAAATAATTATTATTTCCTTGTAACGTGCACGATGCCAGATGTAGAGAAAATAAATTAACCGCTGAGTGCCAAGTGCGACTATAGATCTCGCGCAGAGAAGGTTCCGTACTTACATCAAAGCTATTATCTCTATACCTTCATAAAATATATCAATAAAATGGTAAACATTTCTACAGGATATTTGCTTGTTTCATGCAATAAACGCTAGATTTTTAAACTATGATATTTCTCAACTTGGTGCAATTCAACTTTACAAATACGGGTAAGGTGTTAAAAGTGTAAAAGAAGTGTTATTCATTGAAATTTATTCAAAAATTGATAGAAAGAGTATTTAGAATTTACTAAAGCAGTTGAGATACCTCAGCGCCAGTCCAATGGTTCTCTCCATAGCCATCTTTTCTTCTCTCGTCATCTTTCTCACCCAGATAGTATTGATCATAAGGCCAAGATTTTTCCGCTTTAGTTTCTAATGAGTAACACGACATTTTCGGTTTCATCATTATGGCCGCCTGTTATAAAATTTATAAACGGTTCGTTTTTGTGACATTGTAATATGTGTTGTTATTGACATATTTTGTACAATTTTTTTAAATGTAAAAACTATAGATACTAAATATTTTAAGGTTCCGTATTTAAAACAAAATTAATATATAAAGATATAGAGATAATAGAGTAAGTTCTTATATTATAGTATAGTGCAAAAAACTTTTCTAATCCGGTGGTCAAAAATCATAACTACAGTCGTCCTATTGAAATAGTGTAATCTTACAACAACACTAGCGACCAAACACCCAAGGTTAGTAGGTCAGAAATGTTTGCTGCACTGCACGTATGAATGCTTCGGTGTAAATTATGATAAACTTTTGTGATAAAATTAGTTTATGAGGAAAATGCTTTGCAATGGTAAATAGTTTTTTGGTAAAGGTTCGCAGGAATGTAGAAAGTATTAATGTAATAGTTTTTAATTTAGGAACGTAATGCGGTCATAGCGTGGCTGCTCCTACTACACGCCATGGGCGGATCCAGCGGGGGGCGATCGGGGCGATCGCCCCCACTAAGGACGGCCGAGGAAGAAATGAATTGTAACATTTTTTAAAATATATAACTTTTATTGCATACAAAAGATACTTGGGGTTTTATATCTAATTATTCAAAAACTGCATAACTTACGTTTGCAGATTCAAAGTTAAAAAAATACTTCAGATCTTATGATCGCCCGCCCGAAACGTTTGTTCTGGATCCGCCCTTGCTACACGCTACGGTATTTTAAACGACTAAGCGACGTCTTTTTATACCACCAAGTTGCGATCTCTGCGGTGGACGACACCCGCTCCCCCACCGCACAGTTCACCGCAACGATGTTAACCGTTTGCATCACGGGTCTCTTCACACAATACTCTGTGGCTGTAGGGAATCAGTGTCAGGGCTGGGCCCTCTTACTGAAGTTTCGTTCGTCCTACATGACTATGTGGGGGGCATTGGGTCGGACCAAAGTCCTATGGCCAAAACTCCGTTTCGTGAGCAAACGCCACAGATAGCGGTTTAGGGCGTCGCTGTGATGAGCTGTAGGATAGTTCTGACAATCCCGTTCGTAAACAAATTAAGAAGAAGCTTTTTTTGCTCCTTCCAAGGTGGTAGTTGTGATATCGATATAATTTTTATGGCATCTAGGGCGGACTCCAGAGTCTGCCACAAAATTTACAGTGGTGATTCGCAGCTTCTCCTTCCGGTCCCTGAGGGGTCTATTTGCTGTTGTCTTGGCAGCAAGCATAGGGGTGTCAATTGGCCTTCTTTTTCGGTTTCAGAGTCGGTACTGGAACTAGTATCATCCTGAGAGGTCCTTGTTAAGAGGCTTCTGCATTTTTTCTTTCTTGGCTTCTTCTTTTTTGGTTTTATTTCTTTGGCTGAATTCGATAGGTTCGCCGGTGCCATCAGGGATGTGCTGTTCAGGCTGCCTTCGACTTCGAATGTCATTAGGGTAACCGGTGCTACGGAAGGCCATAGCTAATGTACCCGCTTGTAGGTTTCTCGTCTCTTTCTGCAAGATAGAGCACAAGTTGCTATTTGCAGTTTGCAGGCCGCTGCAGTTAGCGCAGGTGGGAGGCTCATTCCACGTCGCAGTCAAAACGTAGTGCATTGGTTGCGGTTGAAGTGCAGCGCTTCTTCTTCCTTGGCATGGGGATGGGCTGATGTGACCTATCAAGTGACATAGGTTAGGGTCCTGCTGGCCGAGGCCGATTGCGAGTATAAGTATGTCCATGCAAAGGCGCGCAGTCGGTAGTTTGAGTGGTACCCCTGTGTTCCGATCCAGTATTGGGCCTCGTCGGTGAGCTCATCACAATGTTCCACGATGTGCCTGCTGCTATATTTAACTGGCAGGTCCATCGGGTCTGGGCCGGCGTCAACCTGAAGGACAGGTCACGATTTTGGTTGACGGCATTTCTTCGCTCATGACGATGGCTGAAAGAGACGCGACGTCAGTAGCAGCAGGGTATGTGCAATCATCGAATCAACCCAAGAGAACGCTTCGCTCTTCACGGAACCGGTCATTTCCCGCCGAGCACGACGGCGCCCGAGCGCTGGTTCGTTCTCCGATGAAACAGACCGAACTCCGCGTAAGAAAAACGATTCATGCACAAAAACCACTCTTTTGCTGGTTGCTAACCGTTTGGCGCGAGTTGAACTACTTTATACACCTTTAGATACTTTGCCTCTGAGCTAGGCCAGACTAATATAAAAAAAAAAACCTATATTGGCAGCATGGGCTAAGACCTTAGACTGGCTTTAGAGACAAATGAAAACAAAAAAAGTATTATCGAATTTACAAATGAAAAACAATAAAATTGACCAAAGACTTGGCAGCATGGTCTAAACCCTTAGTCTGTCCGTAGACTACAAAAAAAAAAAAAAACAACTTGAACGTCAAACCTTAAAAAAAATTTTGCCGATTTGATAAAATTTTATGAATAGTATTTATTGTAGAAAAACATTTATTAATCTTAGAATAATAATGGCAACTGCTGCCAAGAAACCGAAGCTATTAGCTTCCATATCTTCAACCAGTTCTGGTGTTAATGCTGAAGAATTTTTAAATGAATTACAAAAAAAGCGCCAAGAGATTGCTAAGTCTGTTTTAGACTACAAATTCAATAAAAAACGGTTAAGAATTATATCTCAAGAGCAGTTAGTCCCTGATTATTGCAAAGGAATAGTATACTGGATGTCTCGGGACAGTCGAGTTCAAGATAACTGGGCTTTTCTTTTTGCACAGAAACTAGCTCTGAAAAACGAAGTTCCGCTGCACGTGTGTTTTTGCTTGATAGCAAAGTACTTGGACGCATCCGTTAGGCAGTTCCATTTCCTAGTTAAAGGTACTTTACAATATAATCATCAAAAGGTTTTACTTGCTTCGTACCTGTCCCTTCTGTCCTTTTGTGCTTCTGGTTTATATGTTAAGAATCAGTTTTAACCAACTTCTTGTTATGGTATTGTGTTAGAATTTTTCATGCGCTCTAGACTAATGTGTATTTTTGCAGTCATATCTTCCTCATTCTTAACTGTTTAGTTAAATAATTTTAGATGTGTACATGGATTTTTTTTTCTTTTTGCAAAAAAAAAAAGGAGTTTTTCTATTTTTTGACCTATACATAAATATGGTTCACTTTTTGAATTTGAAAAAGTTGCATTTATTTTCTATCAGAAGTACCTACTTATAATTTTCTTTTTCTGAAGATAATGTTTTTTTTATTTAATTTGGTTTTTCAAAAATATTGTGACAGACTGGATGTTTTTAGAAGAGACATCATTTTGTATGACCATTCTGTCATGGCTATAGATAAAAAAACAAATTACAAAAAAATACTGGCATAGCGGAGAGCACCATTTATTTAGTAGTAATAGGTAAATAAAAATAAGGATGTTAATTCAAACATTGAAAACAAAATTATCAATACTTTTATAAGACGCATAATAAGGTGAGAGACAGACTATCTATGGTTGGCAGAAAAGAAGAACAACCCACATAAAGGTTGTTTTCTTCATTTCTTTCATTAATTGGAAAGTAAATGTCATTTTCATAAGCAAAAATGTGTGTATGCCATATACATAGATTTTTAAAATATGTTACAGGATTGGAGAAGGTTGCAGCAGAGTGTAAAAAACTCAATATATCATTCCATCTTTTAGAAGGTAGCGGAGGGGAAGTATTGCCACAATGGGTAGCAAAACACAACATAGGGGCTGTAGTTTGTGACTTTAACCCCCTTAGAATTCCACTAGGTTGGCTAGAAGGAGTCAAAAAGGGGCTTAAAAAGGATGTGCCATTAATTCAGGTGAATAATGTTTTACAATATTTATTACTAGATATTTGAAATTTAACCCGTCACGCGTCTAAGGTCCCACAGTGGGACCTAAGCGACTTGTGTCGCGGGGGAATTTTTTCAGACAGGCTAATTGTAAGTATTCAGAAATGAAGCCAATGGCCTGTCCTACGTTCTAGTATTTTTGGGTGGACAATATTTTGTGCATTTAATATTTTTTAATCAAAAATTATTTTGGTAATTTGATCAGGCCGCCATTTATATTGCGCCATTTTGAGTTGGATTTTGGATTTTATTAACAGTAGGTTAGAGTTCATTTTGACCCCTGGTAATGTGCTATATATAAAAAACTATGTATTTTTTTAGTTAATAAATTTATTATTACTTATTATATTTATCATAAACTTATTCTTATTACTTTTTTTATACTGTATATATTAGGGAACATACATTAAAAACTTAGGTGTATGTCCGTTTGTATGCGGCAAGGGCGGATAATTTCCTTAGTATGGGGATGCTTGACGGGTTAATAAAACCCAAAATCAATGTTAAAAATATGTCAGAGATACATCCTGTTCTAAATGTAAACCCTTCATCTTTACATGTGTGGTTACTAATAAAAATTAATTATGATTTAAAGCACCAAACATCAAAATATTAGTGTTAAGTTAAGTATAAAAGCTCTGTGGCTCAGTGGGATGAACCAACTCTTGAATCGAGGGGTGTGGGTTTGATTCCCACACAAGACAAACATTTATTAGTTGTTAGATTTTTGAATGGTCTGTAACATGCAAGCTACCATAGATTGCAGTAACAGCTTACCATCAGGCTGGCCGCAAGCTTGTTGTTGTGTTTATACCACATAAAAAGATTCCAAATATTTTTGGTGCTAAAAATTGGTAAAACTCTTATATTTCCAGGTAGATGCTCATAACATTGTGCCATGCTGGGTAGCCTCAGAAAAACAAGAGTACTCTGCGAGGACCATCAGAAACAAGATTAACTCTAAACTAGATGATTACTTAACTGAATTCCCACCAGTCATCAACCATCCATATACTAGCAAGTTTGAACCTGAGGTGAGACTTGAACAAAAATAAGTAATAGAGATCATGGGATAAAGGTTGCTAAACTGTACAATCATATTCACTTTTGCCTAAATAGTTGGTGATAAATTGGTTAAACCAAATATTTAAATTACAATTGCCACCCAACCATAGTGCACTTATGGGTGAACTGATCTTAAGAGTCGGTTCTGGCCCCCACGTGATTGTGAATTACAAACAAAGGCGCAATCTGTGAGTGATTGGTGTGCTCCCTCACATATCTATGTTTACACAGCGAGGGGTACGAGGGACAAAATGCGAAAACATATCAAAAATAATTATTACATTAAGATTTGTTAACATTTTGTTTTTTATTGCATCTACAGTAAGGTGTGATGGGGATAGAGTTTATTAATTTGTTTTCATCAATCAATCCATTTGTTTTACTTCTACATTAGTTCAACAATGTGATCAGGTTTTTCGTTGCATTCCATCTAAAATATTACTCAGGAGCCTTTCTTCATTCTGTAAAAAATAAAAACGCTATTCCTTATGGTTTTAAATGTAAATACATTTACTAATTTTCCAGTTAACTCACTGACTGACTTATCTCATTCTTTTACTCACTTGCACATTCAGTTTTATTCGCCTACCTTTTAGCAACTAAATTAAAATACTACTCTATTAAAATTTCAAATTTGCTAAAACCCTACAACCCTGAAAACAAAAAGGAAAAATATACAAAAAAATTACAATTTACGCCATATTAGATCCACCATCTTGATTTCAAAAAAACTGATAAATGATATGAGTTTAGAATTCTTGAACACCCAATAGAATTAAGTTCAATTTTTTGGAAAAAAAATCTCATCCAAACAATAAAACGTGCAATAGCAATTCCATCCGCCATCTTGAATTTTGAAAAAATGATAAACGATAAAAAAATGCACTTTACATTAGATACGCAGTCTTAAATAAACCCGCCCTATGCTGGCTTCATCAGACCCTGAATATCATGTAAGACCAAAGTGCTTGTCACAATGTATCCAACGAGCCAAAAATTGATGTTTGCATTACTTCATTACACTACATTACATATGGGTACCTTCCAGCTTCATTATCTGCCCTGAATAATGTAAGACCAAAGTGCTTTTCACGACGAATCAAAGGAGCGCAAATTCAATGGGGTTGCGTTGTTTTATAACAGAGTTTCTTTGGCTACCTTCAGGCGTCATCATCAGACCCTGAATATCACGTGGGACCAAAGTGGTTTTCACGACGAATCAAACGAGCCGAAACTAAATGGGGTTGCGTTGTTCCATTACAGAGTTCCTTCAAGTTTAGTACTTGCCTTGTTTCAATTCTATTTCTCCGCCGCGCCGCGACGCTCCGGTCAACCACTTTACGTTTTCTGAAATTATGAAATTCCCACAACACAATTTCCTATTGCTGGCCCTTAAGGGGGGGGGGGGGGGGAATACATGTTACAATGAAAAATGGAAAATTTAACCATAATTTATTACATTAGAAATAATGATTTAATATTTTACAAAATTTTTTTTCATTTTAATATAATATCAGCTTTTTATTATTATTTTAATTGATCGCAACGCATAGCTATTTCATCAAAACTAAATGTCCAAATTAGCAAATAAATAGAAGCATCTAATTTGCTTAATCAAGCTATGTAATATTAATAAATAAACTTCTTTTCTTTTGAGCTTCATAACCTGAATCAATTATTAATATTTTTGCATAGTATGTTTCTTTAAAAGGAAATAACAGCACTGACTTTATTAAATATTTAATGTGTTGTATGTATACTTTTGCAGGCCATAGACTGGGACCAAGCCATAGAATCCAGAGAAGCAGACAAGTCTGTGGGTCCAGTGGATTGGGCCAAACCAGGGTTTGATGAAGCCTTGAAAATGTTGTCAAGCTTTCTTAATAAAAGACTTAAGATTTTTGCAACAAAACGTAATGATCCAACTCAGAATGCTTTGAGTAATCTGTCTCCATGGTTTCATTTTGGTAAATAGTGTTGTATTTTAACTTAGTTTTGGGTATTGATTTACATTTTTGGGTGAATATGTAAAGGAAGTTAGTGATTGTTCAAATCATTTACGGACTTTATATTAATGAAAATTTACATTCAAGCTTTCAACACACTTCAAAAATTTTTAATTGAAATATTACCAATTAAGTGCATGGGTCAGATCATCTTCCCAAATTTCAAATCTTCTCCACATTCAAATCTTTCTAATTTTTACATAATAATGAATTTTGACACATTAATATTTTAATTATTTCCTATTATGTGATTTTAACTGAGTAGTACAGTTATGTGAAAAATATTTTTGATCAGTGAGTCGGTTTGTGTTTGTAATGGAAATTTTAGAACAGCACTGCCAGTAGTGATGCTTACAAAAAACTACATGATAAAACATTCAAATGTTTTTTAGTACAATGGTAAAGTAAAATACTTATTATACTAATTGTGCCAGACCAGGCTCCGACGGCTTTTCTGCGCTTATACTTTATTTTTTTCTTTACTCTGGGTCTTCTAATGGTTCTTGTTTTTTTGTATGATATGTATGTATTTATGTATGATATGTATGTATTTCCAAAAAAAAAGTAATAAGTATGTATTTGTATCCATTGTCTGGTACCATACACGAGCTTTGCTTACTTTGGGGCCAGACTGCGCTGTGTATAATGTCTAATAATATTTATTATCATTATACTTTTTTTTCGTAAATACATTTTAATTCATTTTAAGAGCACTTGACCTGCAAACTAGCACCGGCAAGATTTTTTATTTGCTTCTTGTGTAATTTGAACATATCTAATGGCAGGGCTAGTAGACGTCAGGAAGGGTCAAAAATGCTAGCCAATATTTTATATTAAATTTCAGGTCAAATATCAGTTCAGAGGGTAGCATTATGTGTTCAGGAGTTTAAAAAAAGCCACACAGAGAGTGTGAACGCGTTCCTTGAGGAAGCCATTGTGCGTCGCGAGCTGGCTGATAACTTCTGCTTTTATAACGAACACTATGACAGCATCAAAGGAGCTTCTAATTGGGCACAGAAGACTTTAGACGATCACAGGTTGGTTATATATAATATTTAGCATTTAGCCCCGACTTCACACACGCAGAATTTGGTGATCAGTGCCAGATTATTGCAGGATAACTGGTACAAAAAGTAGGTATTCTACGTCCCTGTATATTTCTGTACCTAAAATAGGCTAGTTGCTTCAACTTTTTTATGCGTAATCATGTAAAGTTTTTTTTTTCACTGATGTTTCTAATTATATAGTAGTTTAAGCAAACCTTGTCCACTCAGTGGGGCAGATAGAATCTATATCTTTTGTATTCTTGAGCCGCGAGCACGTAGTGACCTAGTGTGAGGGAGTGAAATATATATTTGGCACAAGTGGGCTAGCACACTTTTATCTTGAGCTTGCGAGCTGTATACCTCTTATTTCAATAAACTTTCTTGAGCAACTTTTAACGGAACAGATCACTGCTGGACATAGGCCTCACCTAACACAGCGTGCGACTCTGTGCCGCCTGTAATCAACGGCTCCCCGCTACCTTTACGAGGTCATCTGTCCATCTAGCGGGGGGGCGTCCCACGCTGCGCTTTTCGGTTCGTGGTCGCCACTCGAGAACCTTCTTCCCCCATCGGCCATCGGTTCTTCGAGCTATGTGCCCTGCCCATTGCCACTTCAGCTTTGCGATTCGGTGAGCTATGTTGGCGACTGTAGTTCTTCTACAGATTTCCTCATTTCTGATTCGATCACGTAGGGAAACTCCGAGCATAGCTCTTTCCATCGCCTGCCGAGTGATCTTGAGCTTTCGTATAAGGCCCATAGTTAGCAGCCACGTCTCAGTGCCGTAAGTCATCACTGGCAGTACACACTGGTTGAAGACTTTTGTCTTCAAGCACTGGGGTATTAAGGACGAGAAAATAGTACGCAGTTTTCCGAACGCTGCCCAACCGAGTTGGATTCGGCGATTAACCTCTTGCTTTAAATTGGACCTACCTAATCGAACAGTTTGTCCCAGGTATACGTATTCGTCAACAACTTCGAGTGTAGAGTTCCCAACAGTTATTGGAGTGGGTGCTACATGGCCATTCGACATGATTTTCGTCTTGTCCATGTTCCTCTTGGGGCCCGCTCGTTGGGAAGCTCTACTGAGGCTTTCGAGCATTGTGCTAAGGTCCTCCACCGATTCTGCCATGACCACAATATCGTCGGCAAACCGCAGGAGGCATTGGCATGTAGCCTAGACATAGCGAAGGCGTTCGATCGGGTCTGGCACCGGAGTCTTCTATCGAAGTTGCCATCTTACGGAGTGCCCGAGGGTTTGTGCAAATGGGTGGCTAGCTTTTTGTCCGGCAGAAGCATACGGGCCGTAGTTGACTTTAGTTGCTCTGATAGCATGGACATTAATGCTGGTGTCCCGCAAAGCTCTGTGCTGTCTCCTACGCTGTTTCTACTGCACATCAATGATATGTTGGACATCAACAACAAAAATTGCTATGCAGATGACAGTACTGGAGACGCTTATTACACGGGCCGTGCAAGCATCCCACGTTCCGTTGTGGAGGAAAAGCGTGACGAACTTGTGTCTCAAATCGAGATCGGTCTGTCCAAGGTCTCTGACTGGGGGCGGGAAAACTTGGTCCGATTCAACCCTTCAAAGACACAAGTCTGCGCGTTCACCGCTAAGAAAACCCCATTCACTGTAGTCCCACAATTCCAGAACACTCCCCTCTCCATCTCCAAGAGCATTGGGATCCTTGGCGTTGACATCTCCAGCGATGTTCAGTTCCGAGATCATTTGCTAGACAAGGTAAAGCTGGCGTCCAAAAAACTTGGTGTACTCAACAGAGCGAAGCAGTACTTCACGTCGGGGCAAAGGTTGCTACTTTACAAGTCGCAAGTTCGGCCCCATATGGAGTACTGCTGCCATCTCTGGGCGGGTGCACCCGGATACCAGCTTGGCCCTTTTGACTCGGTTCAACGACGGGCTGTGAGAATTGTCGACGTTTTCAAACTCACTTGCGTTATCGAGCCCTTAAGTCTGAGTAGAGACTTTGCCTCCCTGTGTGTGTTCTACCGCTTGTACAATGGATTGTGTTCTGAGGAATTGTTCGAAATGATGCCCACGGCTACTTTCTACCATCGCACCGCTCGCCATCGACAGGGAATTCATTCTCACACTTTGGAACCAAAATGGTCGCGTACACGGAAAAAAAAGGGTTTCCAAGTTCTATTCCACCAAAATAATTTGCATTCAGTCAAGAAATCCAACTATTTTGGACATATTTTGTTCACAGAAGGCAATATTATTTCCCTGAAAAAAATTTATTTTATCAGTCGAAATTGATAAACTTCTTTTCGTATGAACAAATTTTTTTTTAACCAAATATATGTTCGTTTTAGATCAACCAAACTTAAATTAATTACCCTAAGACAGTTAATGTTCTTGTATGAAATAAATACCTACATTTTTATATGCAACATTTTATTTTTCTTCGTTTGAAACAAAAAATAATTTTGCTTTGATATAATTTATTTTGCGCTAAAATCATGGTTTTCTTAAATCTGCCACGTTACTTATTAAAAACTATATCTTTCGATTAAAATAATTGTATCTTAAATCAAAGCCAGTGAAATGTTCAGTTAAGATAATATTGTTTTGAATTAGAGAAAATTATAATTTTAACAGAATTTGTTAGATTCTTGACTCAAAATCTGATATTTTAAGCTGAAACTCTTGTTTAAGTCGAAACAAATAATATTTCTGCTTTAAAATATTAAACATTTTCGTTGAAATGAATCAGCTAGTATCGCTTTGAACGAATTTTCTTTCCTTTTAAGTAAATACCTGCATTTTTAAAACTGAACGAACCTCATCACTGTCCTTCATAGGCTTTCGTGTTGGATTTTAATTTTAAATAATTGTTTATAGTAGGGTTTTGTGCGTCAAATTAGTATCAGTTCATGCAAGAAAACTACAGTTAATTATTATCTGAGAATTGAAAAGTTCGTGGCCCAGTCGCATTCGTCTATCTGAAACGATAAGTGAAGTTAAGCAACGTCGACCGTGGTCAGTACTTGGATGGGTGACCGCTTAGCGGCACACTTTTCTTTCTTCCATGTTTAAGAAGGATCGTTAGTCATAACAATTATGATTAAACATAACACTGTACAGCCTAAAGGCGAGAATAGCTAGTAAGCCTGACAAACGTTCCGCCAAGCCATAGAAAGGCAGTGCGGTAAACTGGCTCTATATGGCCCAAGCCTCCAGAAAAGCGGCCGGTGCCTCTGCAGTAGGGCTAGCTCGACAAACGTCCGCCAAGACACACTAAGTCAGTGCGGTAGACTGACTTTATATGGCCCAAGCCTCCAGAAAAGAGGCGTAGGCTCTTTAAAAAATAACTATGTAATTTTGGACCGAAACATTTTTTGTTTTAAACTAAAATATAATGTTATTAATTTAAGAGCTGCCGTAGTCAAGTTAAGAGCACTATTCTCTTGTGTGAACTAGAAATTTCTTCCGTGCAATAACACACGAAGTTCTACGCCCAAGAAAACTAAGTGTTTCAAATAAAGAAGCATTATTTTCTTCAATGAATTAAATAATGTTTCAAACGGATAGAGTTTTATTTACTGGTTCAAATAAATTTGATCATGTGCTAACTTCATATCATTTTAAATATTTAAGAGAAATAATATCTTGGATGAAGCAAATATTCGTTGGTGCATATATGAAACGATATTCTCTTGGCTCAACTAATTCTTTTTTACCGTGTACAGTGCGGTTTCAGAGAAACTTCCTCCCGCGAACCCTTGGGTTGTGGAATGAGCTCCCTGCCAAGGTTTTCTCTAAGGACTACAGTATGGGGTTCTTCAAAAAAGAATTTATTAGATTTCTGAAGGGTCGGCAACACGCGAGTGATGCCCCTGGTGTTGCAAGCATCCATAGGCTACGGTGACCGCTTACCATCAGGCGGACCGTAGGCATAAAAAAAAAAAAAAAAAAAGGTGGGTAATGTACTCGCCATTAACATTGATGCCAAAACCGTCCCAGTCCTGAAGCTTAAAGACATCTTCCAACGCATTTGTGAACAGTTTCGGAGATATGACATCTCCCTGTCTCACACCTCTCTGCAGTTGGATCGGTTTCGAGTTCTGATCCTGGAGACGGACTGGCAAGGTGGCGTTATCGTACAAGCATTTTAAGTACCTCGATATACCGATGATCAATACAGCATCTCTGTAGAGCCTGCAGCACTGCCCATATTTCCACCGAAACGAAGGCTTTCTCATTGTCCACAAACGCTAAGCAAAGGAGCCGATTATACTCTTCTGACTTCTGTATAATCTGCCGTAGCGTATGTATGTGGTCTACGGTACTATAGCCTCTTTGGAAACCGGCTTGTTCGGGAGGCTGGAAGTCGTCGAACTTGCGAGCGAGACGGTTCGTAATAACTCTTGAAAATAGCTTATAAACATGGCTCAGAAACGTGATGGGTCTGTAATTCTTAAGAAGCCTATTGTCACCTTTTTTTAAGAAAAGCACCACCACGCCCCTGTGCCATGCTTGTGGCGAAGTACCTTCGAGTATGACGGTGTTAATGAGCTTCTAAAGGACTTTTAGTACCGGTTTTCCACCCGCTTTCAGAAGCTCAGTCGTAACTCCATCATCACCCGGTGCCTTATTGTTTTTAAGCTGTTTGAGAGCCATACTAATCTCGTAAAAGCTGACGTCCGGGATGTCCACGGTATAGTTTAATTTCATTACAAAAAATAAAGTATAATTGAAAAAACAAAGAGATGTACAAACAAACTCTTTTACGTTTATATCGTTAAATAGATAGATAATTATTGTAAGTCACGAAATCAAGTAGTGCTATTTTTTAACAGTCTTAGTTTACTAATTCTAAACATCTGTCAATCTAAGAGCTACCGGTCGGCAATGTGTTTAGCACAGACAGCTAAAATTTGTCAAATAATATTTTAGTATCTGTTAATCATGGAAGTACCTACTTATTTGGCAAACGTGCCGCGCTTGCGTCACTATTGCCATATATATCTATACCACGTGTATGGAGTACATTGGCGTGTCGCTAGGTAGGGCAAGGATGGGGCACCCTTCACCCTCTCCGACGATGCACTCCCAGAAAATATTGTCTAGATCGGCTCAATGAGTTATCGATTCTGAATCACGCCTACTTTTCGGGTTGTATTATGATTACTGAACTTTTCTCCAATACTCAATTTTATTGCTTTTAAAATTATTACAGAAAAGACAAAAGAACACACATTTATACGCTAGAACAGCTAGCGAAATCTGAAACTCACGATGAACTTTGGAACTCTGCTCAAATTCAGTTGGTGAACGAAGGTAAATTACACGGCTTTCTGCGCATGTACTGGTGTAAGAAGATTCTCGAGTGGACTCCTTCGCCTGAAGATGCGCTTAAATACTCTATATACCTAAATGACCACTACAGCATCGATGGAAGGGACCCGAATGGATACACCGGTATGTGAAACTTGAGTTTATAGAAGTTATTACATGCATCAAGAAATCGCACCATATTACTTTGATTAAATTAAATTACCAATATAAATTAAGATTTTTTTGAGAAGTCAATAAAAAATCGTCCGTTTACTATTATATTTATTTTTCTTACAGGTTGCATGTGGTCTATATGCGGTATCCACGACCAGGGGTGGGCAGAGCGCGCTGTTTTCGGCAAGATCAGATACATGAACTATGCGGGCTGCAAGCGGAAGTTCGATGTTAATGCATTCGTCTCTAGGTATGGTGGGAAGGTGCACAAGTACAAGCCTTCCGGTAAGTGAATTTTGCTGCAGTATAAGTGAGTTTACCTGCAGACTAAGTGAATGTAACTGCATTAGTTAATTTGCCTGCAGAATTATTGAACTTCCCTGCATATTAAGTGAATTTACCTGCAGAATAAGTCAGTTTACATGCAACATCAGTTAATTTACCTGAACAATGAGTAAATTTACCTGCAGAATAATATAATTTCCCTGCATGTTAAGTGAATTTACCTGCAGAATAAGTGAGTTTTCATGCGGCATAAGTTAATGTACTTGAATAATTAAAAATTTACCTAAATGGAGTAAGTACACAGTAAGTGAATTTTACTTACTAAGTAAGTGAATTCACCTGTACATTTATGATAATTTATTCACACGCCACCTCATGATTTGTCACGTATGAGAATCTTGTGGCCTGCTGAGGATCTTTTTAATTACCCCAATTAAATAAAATAACAAATCATTTAAAGTAAACCCATATGTCAACCGTTTGTTTTCTAAAGTACTGTTAAAAAAAGTGTAAATAAATGTAGATTTTTTTTTAACCAAAACGAATGGACTCATAGTGATTTACAAATATCTCGCGTTTTCAAATTCTAGTATTAAAAAGCAGGCTTTTTATCCATGAATGTCAAATGATGATGGTACCTGTTAAATATTAAGTCAAATTACTCTTTTGAGACTTTTGTAATATTATATTGTGTATATAAATCTAATATATTACCGTACTAATGTACTTAAGTTGTACATTTTTGTGTTCATTAGTCAATATTTAAATTTGAATGAAATTTTTTTAAGATCCTAAATTTTTGATTTTTTAAAACAACTATTTGATATTAAATACATGAAACTGTAAAACTTAACCATTTTGTTCTAACTAGTAAGTACCCTATAAACTATTGTAATTTAGTCACAATAAGTGAATACCTATTTAATCTTGAAAGATCTGAATTAAACTTTTAATTGATTAATTTATATTTTTTTGATTGTTGACTTTAATTTCAAACATAAACATGTCAATGCCAACTTGTATTACTATTGTAATTTAGTTACAATCTTATTATAGAATTATATTTAAGTACAAATTCTACCTCATTTTCAATTAAAATAGTCGAATTTCAAAATTATTATTTTCATTTGAACACATTCTAGCCCAAAAAGAAGCTCAATAATTTCGTACTTCAAAATAATACTAGTATCAATCATGGCGGACTACGAAGTTTAGGTGTGAATGTGTACCTACGACCTTGCTGCCAGTCGGCGGTACCCAAATTCAAAGCGTGGCACGCGCTCGCCGAGGAAAGATGTGTGATTTTTAAGCGATCACGCCAAGGCAGCGAGCCGCCATCTCGTCAGCTCCAACCCTAGCGACGCGAGCTATACGTTAGTATTATTACTTATTTTATGCTAGTATGTATGCGGCTAAAACAAAAATCGGCGCACCACACCGCTTCCTGTAGCATTTAAGTTGGACGCACATATTATACATCATTATGCGCTTAAATTGTTTTCCCTACTCTTACGTATAAGTATTGGGAAACACCAAATATTAAGTATATATAGTTTACATTTTTAGCAATTCATATTTGTTCTCATAACAGAAATCTAGCGATATTCAGAATCGTATGAGGAAGAGAGGGAGAGACCCTAGACTCTCTTGTTTAGAGTACGCCGAAATGGCATACTTTTAACAAGCGAGTCAAAAAGCAAGTAGCTAATAAAGCTTCGATATCCGCCGTTCCAACACACGCTCCATTGAGAAAGCCAACGAGAAAAATAAGGGATTAAAAGTATTTGTGAAACGTCTTGAGAGGAACTAACTAACGAAACGAAGCTTACCTGATGGAAAAACCGTTTCTTCTAAGCCTTAGTAGTTGCGGAGGTCAAAAAGTATTATGAAACTTTGGCTTTACCGAACACCTTGGCCCGCTAATACACCGAGGACATTCAAACGCGCAACTTCAGAACAACAAATCGCCGGGTGAAGACGTTATACGGCACGGTACGACAGCGGAGCTATTGAGAGCCAGTGGAACCTTAATTCTGAGGGAATTTTTGGGTTGTTTCAGTACCGACCTGCACAACAGAACATCGTCTGGAGTGTGGAGTAGAAATGTCATGGTCCTCTTCTTCAAAACATTAAATAAAGCGCTCCTATATAAATGCAGGACGATCTCAGTCCTAAGTCACGTCTAATAAGTTGTTTTCTAGAGTTATCACGAATCAACTCCCCAAAGACTCAGTCTCCGGAACAGGCTAGTTTTCAAAATGGCTACACCACCTTAGACCACATTCACACACTGCGGCAGATTATACAGAAGAGTTTAATCAGCCACTTTGTCTTGCCTTCGATTCCGACAAATTCTGGGCTGTTCTGGAATCCTTGCAATTGGCGAAATATCAAGATGTTATATCTGTATGACGCTTCTACAATGACCTACATACAATCCTAAATAAAATTTTGAAATTCCATTCTAAGTTAACATTTTAAGTTAAAGCGAAAGACTGACAACCTATGTAACCCTAAGGCCATCCTTTTGCACCTACCACTCAGGCTTTATAGCTCCTTTTTTATACAATTAAATGAACAAAATACTAAATTTGTATCCCAAAACTTACCGTGCATGTAAAATTGACACAAAAACATTGGTTTCTTCACTAGACTACACTAAACCCGAACATATACTTCCTATAGCTAAATAAAATTTCTTAATTAATCTACATTTACAAAGTCCACCTATATCCTTCCGTTAATTTTATTGTTATTCTTGCCTTTTGTTTTATTTTATTTATGTACAATCTAATACCTTTAAACGAGCAATTCTTGTATATAATCTGAATCTCGGAAGCAGCTTCGACGATTTTCATGAAATTTAGTATGCAGCGTTTTTTTAGAAAACGTCGTTTTATCCGTGTTTTCAGGCAGTGATAAACTGAAAAGTATGACTCTTCCTGACATCTATTGGCGAGTAGTAATAAGCAACACTAAAGCTATTTGACAATAGATGGCGCTGTTTAAAAAACCTCCAGGTACTTTCATTAAAATCACAAGTCGCATATGCAGCCTTACACGTATATATCCCGGACGTTGACCAAAGCGAGGTTGGGGCGACTCTTAGAACATATGAGAAACATCTCTGGGAAATTATGACATTACGGTTGAGCTTTAAAAGTTTGTGGAAGTCCAGTGCTAAAGGGCCAAGCTCTTTGCTGTCGTCATCCATAACGACACTACACCGGAAACGTGATAATGTTGTTTTTCAAGAAGGGAAACAAAAGTCTGCTAAGAACCTACCGACCGATATCGGTCCTAAGCTACGTGAAACAATAGACTAAATTAGACGTTACATGTAAACGGCGGCGAGTACATCATACACCTTTGGTTTGCCAACGACATAGGCATTTTGGCAGTGTGATATTTATCCGCGATGGCCTAAATCGTCCTTACATAATGAAAGCTCCAAAGTACCACTTAATTTTATTGCGGTTTTACTTCAGAAATGTGTTTATCTAGAAATCATAATTTAGTTTGACTACGAAACCCGTATCCAAACGGTTTTGCCCGTGTCCTACCCTGGCCACTTTATTAAAAACTGCGCAATTCTTAACTACTAAAACTACAAAAGTTAATTGACAACTTGTGTATTTATTTGCGTGTTCTATGCGAGTGGCGGCGGTGTTGACGATAGAGTGGCGTGGTCACACTGCATAAACTGTATTACTAGATATCTAATATTAAAATGAAACATCGGTGCTTATAAATATTTTTATTTATCAATGACTGTTTTTAGTTACACGATCATATGATTCGATTATCTTCATAAAATTAGAAATAGAAAAATAATATCAACGAACTATTATCATTGGAACATCGTGGTAAGTCAAGTTTTATCAATGGTATACCAATAAAAATTGCTTTAAGTAGTCAAAAGTCTGAAACTTTAAAAAAAAAATCATTCTTAAATAAAGATTTGAAACATACAATTCTATTATGTCACAGTTTATTATATTTAAATTAATAATAATTGTCTACAAAATAATAATAAATCGGACAAAATAAATATAACGCGTTTTCACCACATATTTGCAATTGATTAAAATGATTCTACGTATAAAGTCGCTTGACTGCGTTCTATGTATTATGGACAACTTTCTGATTATTTATTATGATTTAAAGTATGCATTTTTCCCGAACAACTGTTTATTTTCTTTCATCTCTGAACACAAATTGTGGCTAAATTGTAACAAAATTCCACTAATACACAGTACAGCACGAGGGTTATTCATTTTTACTTTGAACATACAAACATTAGCTTACAATAAGGCTTTCATCTTAAAATTCAATACAAAACTCGAAATATATACGTCGAAGACTGTAGAAATGAGAGATCATAACCAAATCCACACAATCAAAAATAATAATAAAAACAATTGGGAATGTTGTGCACATTTTCCAAGCAGATTCGGTTTGAATTTCGAGCGGAATTCGGTTATAACCTCAAAAATAAAGAAAAAAAGAAAATAGTCGTCAAAAAGTAGCGATACAGATAAAAATAGTTTGTCTATGCTCCCCTGTGTGAGTGTGTGTGTGAAAGCAGAGCTACATTCGCTGTTAGGGGCGCAGGACGGGTGCTTGCAGAGCCCTATTGCACGCAACACGAGTTCTTGTGGCCGTTCTTCTTAAGACGCGATTTTGGTCGGTACTTCTCCAAGTAAGAGAGCTGCTTGGAGTTGATGGCCCCTCGGCGCTGACTGAAAAAATAAAACAATACATAATTAGTTGACGCAAAAGAGTAATGTAATTAATTATATATATACCATCACAACACTTATCCCTGAAGCGGTGGTCAGAGATGTTACGAACGTATTCCCGTGATAGGTCGTGAGCCTATCGCCGTGTTGGGCACAAACCAGAGGCGAGACAACTTTACAAGTAAGAAATTGTAACAATATTCGTTGCCCCTTACCGGGAATCGAACCGAACAACTCCGCCCTCGGTATTTTATCAATGCCAATTGGCAATTGATAACGTTTATAAGCTTTTCGCGGCGATGATGAACTATTGTAAATCGCAATAAACATTTACAGATCAGAATTCAATTAGAAGTTGTGATAATAGAAATGTATAAGGTTTGTTTAATTAATTAGATGATTTATTAAAGCATGTTAAGTATTACAAATACATTTTAGTTATAAATAAATAAAACTAAATTACCAAACTCATTTCGCATAGAATTTCTTTACACTAGTCAGATAAAAAAAAAGTTAGAATTCCATGTCAGTTTCATACTTAATAGGTAAACATTTGTGTATTGGTACTTACTCTCGGATGGTCTCTACAGCGTCCTCATATTTCATTCCAAGCTCAATAAGCGCGATAGCCACCATGACAGGCGCGCGCCCCAGACCTGCCACGCAATGCACCGCCACCGCGGCCTCCGGCTTGTTTGCCGCTCTACAAAAACATGACAAATGTTTAGACATTTAAACAGCAACTTATTGGCTTGTTCTAAGCAATAATTAATGTATTTACAATGGCTGCATTATGTAAAGTAGGGAATTAAATAAATATTCCTGGACAAATGTTATTAGACTAGCTGAGTGGACTTCGGCGGGAAGAGGCCTGCAATGACTTAGCCTTAACAGATGATTGGAGTGGTACTAACTACTGGGACTCATCTTTGAAGCCGTTAATTACAGTTTGTTTCGGAACAGTATACCTACTAACTAGAGGCATTCTAATAAAGCAACTTTGATAGATCTTTGTAGTTAAGCGACCTAACAATAATTATCGATAAAAACACATTACAGGACGTCACTATTACCTACCTACGATACTTAACTATAAAGTATGTACAATGTTTTGTGTACAAATGATTGTCAATAAATAAAACCTTAATAGAAGCGCAAACGTCAAAATTGACCTAATAGAATGCCACTAGTTTAGTAATGTTATTATAAGGTGATTAATTATGTTAGACTAAAGATTATTTACATATACTTAGATGAATCATCTTTACAAGTCCATAATTCATGATGAATAATAAATGTGTTAGGTGACTCATTCGTGCAGCAAATGATAAATAAATAGCTTGTGCGTTAAATAAGATAGAAGAGCTGACCTCTTTGACTGCATATAAAACTTCGGCCATACTTCTTAAAAGATGAATAAATGTCGATTTTAGTTTTAATTTTTGTGACCATTGTGGTCGTCCTTTATATATTTTATTCATTTATTTAAAAAAACTTTAGTTTTAGTTTAAATAAGGTAGACTGACTTGTCGCGGAGTATCTCGAACCACTCGTCGACGACATGCTGCGGCGGAAAGGTTCCGTCGTCGTAAGCCAGGTCGCGCACCTCGATGCCCTCCGCGCGCAGCGGCGCCGTCTCGTAGCTCGGCTCGCACACACGCACCACCATGCACACGTTGTGCTTACGCAACTCCTGTACATACAAAAAAATATAGTTAAAAAAACGAAGAAAAACATCGCGGAGAGAAAGCAATCCAATTAATTTTAATGCATATAGATCAAGTCCAATAAACCGTATCGAAGGTCACCACCTACTGAGCTATTTTCCCTGTTATACCTACCGCCTATCAGGGTCAATAGTGAGGTACCTAGATAGTTTTCTAAGTGTATTTGTTAATGCAAATGAACATTCGGTTTAAGTTGCAGCATTTATTAGGATTGTCATCCCTTATGTACACGGACCATAACAAGGGTCTTAATGGTATTTTCTTCAAAGCAGCCTTTTTGTTATCTATTCGTTCTTTGATTCAGTACGAAATTCATACTTGAGTAGATTTCAAGGGTTTCCCGGGATGTAACCCCAGCACTTTACGTAAAAACCGTTCATTGAAGCCACAAGCTACAGTCGAGACTCCATATTAGATAGAGAAGTCATGTCATTAAGTCAACTTACTTTGTCTGACTTCAAACTGGGGCACACGGACGTTCAAATTGAGACTAATGAACGACTAGAATGGTTTCATTATAAACCAACAGCTACTTTGTCTTATACTATTTGAATTTCAACTTACTTAACAAAAAATATTTAAGGACTTGATATATGAGTATAAGTTTAGAGTGTTTGGAAGATTGACAAGAGGTAAATAAAACCGTCTTTAAAATATATTAGTTCTGACTTTTATAAGCATAGCTCGCTCCATCGCGCCTACGTGACTTGAACTTGCAGATCAGGCCTGCAGTAATTTTCCACGTTTTGGGAAAGGCCTAAGCTTACATGATGATGATGTTGATGACCAGACAAGTAAGCTAATTTTTGCAGCCACAAAGAGTTAAAACAGAATCTGTTTACTCTCGTCATGCATGTTTCAGCTCGACCAAAAACACTTCCTGTGGACAGCTAACGTACTTGCGTATGTAATGTCTCAGCATAGAGTATTTAGAAACCCAACCATTTCATCACCGATCAGCATATTTCGATACGTTTTTGTCGTTTAAAAGTTCGATAAAATTTTTGTTGAGGTTTAGTTTAGTTAAAGCTTATTTGTTAAACGAAACTGAAAATTGCACATAAATAACAATGCTAATGTAAAGTAATGGATACGCATAAATAAATAATAATTAAGTAACGTTTGTTTTGCAATTAAGATGAAGATGCTGGTTTAAACGAGGTTATTAAAATGAAATAAACTAAGCACTTAGTATATTAGTCGCCATCATCTGAATGTTATATAATGACATTAACAAAACTACAGTATAATTAAGTCATTAAAATTACAGCGTTGACCATTTGTCTAGCCCTATTATTAGTTTCACTCAGCAGGGGGAAAAATGGCCGTTGTAATTCATTAGGCTATAACAGAAGCGTTTTTTTTTTTCAACTTGATGGGTGTTGGCTGCCATCTTGAAAAACGCGTTTGTAAATGGTTGGCTGCTGTGCTACGTGGGTTAACATGGAAAGCTTTGATAATGTTAAGTTTTCGAACTCGGCCCGAAATGCTACGGTTCGTGAGTGGTCTGGATTCAGAAAACTACATATGAAAATAAAAAAAGTTAAATAAATGTAAAATTAACTTATACGTGGCTGTACATGAAAATGGAATCTAATTATTTCAATTATATTTTAATATCTTCTAAATAAGACGTTTGGCATTTAACCTACGGATGCCAAACGTGTGAATAAATAAAAATCACGTCCTGTCAGCGAAGTATGAAAAGAAGTATGATGAACATTAGAAAAATCCATAAAATCCGTCACGCGAACATAAGGCAAAAAACCACGGTTAATGATGCTCTTTGCTACGCACAAAAATTAAAATGGGGCAGGACACGAAGCCAGAATGGCCGACGATCGCTGGACTATAAGACTGACGTCATGGACAGGACCTAGAGGAAATAGAAGGAAAGGTTGACCTACAATGACGGAAGGAAAGGTTGAAGATGGACAGACGACATAGTGCGTATTGCGGGCAAAAATTGGATGAAAGAAGCTAATGATAGAGACAAATGGACTTTACTGGAGGAGGCCTTTACCCTCAACTAAGAGGGGTTCTTACATATAAGCACAAATATGTACAGTTCATCAATTATTGTAATAAAAAAGATATTAGTTAATTTTAAATTCAAATATTACGATATTATACATTACTTTAGATATTAACCACAAATTTAAAATAAGGATTTTTTAGTTTAAGCTTTATATAAGGTTACTTTTTTTTATTATCCACATTGTACATATTACAAACATTTTGTATTTAATGAAAATTAGGATTTTAAACATAATATGTGTATTCATTCTCTATTACTCTGTACTATTTTCTTGTTGTAAGATGTAAGAAATAAAAGGTTTTTTTTTTATATTTTATTTATTTATTTATTAAATAAGGCGTTAATTTTATTCAATAATGACTTTCCCCGTGATGAGCCTAATTATGGAGAAGCTGTGCAAGATTGTACTATTTGCTGATGACACATCTCTTTTATTTAAAGTTGACAGAAATAAAACTAATTTTGACGACGTAAATAGTGCGCTTTCTCAGGTTCTTCAGTGGTTTACGGCAAATAATTTACTTCTTAATGCGAAAAAGACTAAGTGTTTAAAATTTGTGATGCCAAATGTCAGAAACATAAGTACAAAATTATCCCTAAACGGAGAAGAAATAGAACTATTAGACTCAACAGTGTTTCTAGGTATTACATTAGACAATAGGCTGCAGTGGAACCCTCACATTTCAGTTCTTGCAGGGAAACTCAGTTCAGCTGCTTATGCAGTTAGGAAAGTTAGGCAGATTACAGATGTTGACACTGCTCGCTTGGTCTACTTTAGCTATTTCCATTCCGTCATGTCTTATGGCATTTTGATTTGGGGTAAGGCAGCTGATATTGTTACAGTCTTTATTTTGCAAAAGAGAGCAGTACGGTCAATTTATAAATTAGGACCTCGATTTTCTCTTAGGGAACTATTTAGGGAAATTGATATTTTAACTGTTCCTTGCCAATATATCTTCGCTTGTATAATATATGTTCGCCAAAATTGACACTTATTTGCTAAAAATAGTGACCTCCACAGTGTTAATACAAGGAATAAGGATAAATTGGTAGTTCCAAAATGTCGTCTTCAGAAGGTACATAGCTCTTTCGCAATACAAAGTATATTATTCTACAATAAAATTCCAGAACGTGGTTAATTTACCCTCAAATAAATTTAAAATATATGTCAAAGATAGTTTAATGAAAAAAAGCTATTACAAAGTTGATGAATACATAAATGATAAAAATGCTTGGAAAAATTAGAACTTAATTGATTTGTATTGGGGCATTTAAAATATTTTTTTAAATTAAAACATTGTATATTATGCTATGGCTATATTGTATTTTTATATGATGTATAAAAGATTAACTGCTGAGTTTAATGCCGGTTCTTCTCGGTAGTAAAGCATTACGAACCTTCCAATCTTCTCCTCTTATATTTTGTTCCTTTACTACACACATTGTAACTAGTACAATCGAAGTTTTATTGGAGTTGCTTGAGTGTGTCATGCTCTCTCAAAGTGTCTCTGCGGTGGTGGCGTGTGTGTCGGGTCGTTACGTTCCCTAAAACATGGTTGAGCGAAGCGATGGCTGATTCATGTGTCATACTTCGTGAACGGGTGCCGCCTGTGGAGGCTGGTCTGCTCTTGCAAACTTCTTTGTATTCTTAGTATTTAGTCTTACTTTTTTGTTTTGTTTATTAATACTGTAAGACATTGATTATTTCTTAGTGATAAATACATAAACTATCTTTTTTTTATATTAGATACTTTTTTTATATATTAGATACTTTTTATGTTGTGCTTGTGCATTATATTTCATGTTTTTTATGTTTGTAATGGAAAGTGTCCTTCTATGATAGGGAGGGCATTTTCCAATATTTTAATTGGACGCTGTAAGAGAAAGGGAGAAAAGAAATGCCCTTGCTGAGTTTCTTGCCGGTTCTTCTCAGTACAAGGTCTCCCGCTCTATATACTAAAGAACCGATGGCGTATTGACATTCATAAGTGCTGAATTATTGTAGCCTAAACTGAATAAATTATATTGAATTTGAATTTAATAGATCTACATTCTTACCCCACAAACACAAAACAAAACTTTGTGAACAAAAATTGCTAGTTTAATGGTATGGTTTGGGATTAAGCCTGAAATATCAATTGTATCTGATTGATTATACTCTACAAATAACTTGCACACTACGCAAAATTCAGTGGACATTGCTAATTGCATAATTGAAAGAGACTGGAGGAAGAGATATAAGAGGTAAAGCATATAGAAGTTGTATATAAACCGGTTTGTTACCAGAGAAATTGTCATATTCTTTAACCATTTGGAAAGTCTTTTCCTAAATTTCTGAATCATTTTGTTTCGTTCCTATCTCTGGCTTAATTCGGTGAAGATACCTTGTGAGAAATGAGCGTACGTCCAAAAGTATGTAAATTCCACCAACCGTACTGGTTCAAAAAATTAAAACGGTAGTTTATAACTTTGACGATTCAAGTGTTTGTAAAAACCTCATTTGAATAAAAGAAAAAAACCTACGATGGGCTGACTATACCTTAAATTGCTCTCACCCAAGGGTGAGGGTTCACTGGTGCCAACAGTGGGGAGGTATATAGTGCTGGTATCCAAAATCGGAAACTTGTTAAACCATTAACTTCAAACACAGCACTTTCGTTGTAATCACAAAATACGCGTACATAAGTTTGGGATGGGAAACCATCGGTAACATAATTATAACTATGGCCCAAAATTTTACATTCGGTAATAAGTGTTGTATTGGTTTTTTAGAGTTCCGTACCCAAAGAGTAAAAAACGGGACTATCACTTAGACTGTCGCTGTCCGTCCGTACGTCTGTCACCAGGCTGTAATCTCATGAACCGTGATAGTTAGACAGTTGAAATTTTTACAGATGTATTTCTGTTGCTGCTAGAACAATAAATATTACAACAAACGTCATTTTTTTACTCGATATTGATAACGGCAACAGGTAGACGCTTGAAATATTCAAAGAATATTTAGTTATATATCCACTTTAAAAAAATTTATTAAATTAAAATAAAACAAATATTTAAGGGGGGCTCCCATGCATCAAACGTAATTTTATTTGCTGTTTTTATAGATAATGGTACGGAACCCTTCGTGCGCGAGTCCGACTCGCAATTGTTTTTTATAAATAGTTATTTACCTGGAGATATGTTTGGATGGTGACGTCCGAGGGGCGGTCGGTGATAAGGAACCGCATGTCCTTGTACTCGATTAGCGAAGGCGCCGGCCTAATGTCTTTCTGCTTCATGATTGCGGCTTGCGTCTACTCTGCTTCTTCTAAGTTCTGACACAGGTGTCTCGCACCTCACTCCACAAAGATGGTCACAACACGACACAGTCCGTCTGAGCTAACAGACAAATTGTCACTCTATTTCCACACAACACACGTCAGTTTCTTTTCTTTTATTTATAAAAGGTCCAATTATATCAAGTGAACCACCCGCATGGATGACGTTTTCAACCACTCGAGCACATTCGGGGACACAAAAACAAAAGTTCAAAATATGGAATGAAAGTAAAAGAAATTACAAGAAAAACATATGTTTCTGTTTAGATTTCTCAATCACTCGGGTTGTAGATTATTGATTGATATGCTCCAATTAACGATGGCTTCCAAATTTAAGGTAACTGAAACAAAAACATAAACATTATCTTTAAATATTTACGCAGTGACTTTTGATTTAAAGAGACTTTCATATTGGAGGTATGGTTGCGTCAGTGGCACGGCATCGACTGAAGTGCGAAAGAAAAAATATGGGTTTTAAAAATAGAACGTACTATTTGAATCTAAGTTTGGGTCATGTGAGCGTTTGTATCCACGGCAGTGTTCTGCCGACTGCTGAAGTGCCAAGTTCACGTCACTAGTTATCGAGCTCACATAGCCCTTCACTCGCTCGGTACACAGTATAATATAATTTGTAAACACTCTGCGTGAGGTTTAATAAACACCTGGAGCTACCAAGTTCATCAATACATAAGTGCTCAATAAACTGTACTTGCTCTTTCACTATCATTGATGTTGTTTTGATTATACGCATGACAGATAGGTTACACATGTTTGAAATTAGAAGGTTATACATGTCGTCAACCTTTTATATTAAAAACATATAAAAATTTTGATTGTTGCTGAAACTGTTTTTTTTTTTTTTTTTTTTTTAATCGATTATAATAAAATTAGGTTGTAAAGATACTTGAATATTGTTTAGATTTCAAATATATATAAACAGATCTTATCAAGATAACGTTTAAAGAAAACTCCATTCACTGTAGTCCCACAATTCCAGAACACTCCCCTCTCCATCTCCAAGAGCATTGGGATCCTTGGTGTCGACATCTCCAGCGATGTTCAGTTTCGAGATCATTTACAAGATAAGGTGAAGCTGGCGTCCAAAAAACTTGGTGTACTAAACAGAGCGAAGCAGTACTTCACGTCGGGGCAAAGGTTGTTACTTTACAAGTCGCAAGTTCGGCCCCATATGGAGTACTGCTGCCATCTCTGGGCAGGTGCACCCGGATACCTGCTTGGCCCTTTTGACTCGGTTCAACGACGGGCTGTGAGAATTGTCGACGATTTCCAACTCACTTGCGTTATCGAGCCCTTAAGTCTGAGGAGAGACTTTGCCTCCCTGTGTGTGTTCTACCGCTTGTACAATGGGTTGTGTTCTGAGGAATTGTTCGAAATGATGCCCACGGCTACTTTCTATCATCGCACCGCTCGCCATCGTCAGGGAATTCATTCTCACACTTTAGAACCTAAATTGTCGCGTACAGTGCGGTTTCAGAGAAACTTCCTCCCGCGAACGCTTAAGTTGTGGAATGAGCTCCCTGCCAAGGTTTTCTGCAAGGACTACAGTATGGAGTTCTTCAAGAAAGAAGTTATAAGATTTCTAAAGGGTCGGTAACGCGCAAGTGATACCCCTGGTGTTGCAAGCGTCCATAGGCTACGGTGATCGCCATCAGGCGGACCGTAAGCTTGTTTGCCACCTTAGTGGCATAAAAAAAAAAAAAAAAAAAAAGGTATTAAGAAAATGTTGCCCAACCACAAAAATGTTAGTTTAAAACACTTTTAGATGTACCTATGGTTGGGTTAGAGGGTGTGTGGTGGGTGTGCTTGCTCCCGTCCGCATGTGTTTTGGCTGGTTGGTGGCTGCAGTCTCGCGCTTGACGCCCTGCTGTTTATTTGTGTTGGGCCTGGCAGTACTCCGCGCTGTCCAAGCGGAACTCCATCAATGTCACCACAGAAGGGATCTCCAGCTGAGGACAAACAAATACCGCCAATAAAGCTTCTGCGTTACGTACAAACTGTGTTAATATTCTATTTCCTCAAATAAAACTTTCCTCGATTATATTAGAATAAGGATAATGTACTGCAGTAACATTTTGAATCCCCTATGTTAAAATTAGGTATGAGCGTTTTTATATTAATCAGAAAAGGTAGTAGAGTAATCCAATCCAACACCACCGAGTAATTAAACATAATCATCGTTACGGATCAGGAATGTTGCGGATGCAGAATATTTTACATCCGCGGATACGGATCAAGTTTTTTTAGATAATTAGTGTGATAAATGCCGTAAATCACACAAATAAATGTAAAAATTGCAAATTTTTAGTAATCTGTTACTAATTAGTGGTTACTATAAACCAAAACTGGTGCATTATATAAAATAAACAGCAATATCGCTAAAAACATTCATAAAATAAGCGCGTCTAACAGGATTTGATAGAGTTACAATAAAAATGCTGAAAGAATCTGTATAAACTTTCCGTAATTTTGTGCCCTTTCTTTTTTCTATCTGACCCAAGTTAAATAACATATGATTGTGAATTTTGTGGATAAATATTTGAGTTTTTTTACTGTTAGGGAAATACAACAGTATTATACATTATAACAATAAAATTGTACACAGGGAAGGCACTGATACCTAAAACACAGAATCTATACTAATATTATAAATGCAAAAGTAACTCTGTCTGATACCTCTTTACGCTTAAACCGCTGTACTGATTCGGCATGTAGATAGTGGAGTCCCGGCAAAGGACATAGGCTACTTGAAAACGTCAAGTTGGAGTCGGTTTCTTTTTGTATAATTGAGGAGTTGCCGTTATAATCCTACGCCGATAACCGAATTTAAAGCGGGTGGAATCGCAGGAAAATTTGGCATGGAGATAGTTTGTGTCTCGACTCTCGGGGAAGGACTTAGGCTTCTTAAAAACGCCATGTGTAAGTCGTTTTTTTTCTATAATTGAGGAGTTTATGAAATTATACACCGATAACCTAATTTAGGGCGGGTGATACCGTGGGAAAAGCTAGTATTACCTATATGGGAACCAGGGAGCATATTAATAGACCTAAGTACAAATTATTAAACTTGTATCTAGAATTGTGCTTATAATTTATCCAATAAAGAATTTGAAAACGTCTCAAACTTGCACTACATCTGCATCCGCGAAAGCTCCGCATTGATTTAGGCGGATGCGGATGCAAATATCCGCAACATCCCAACAATGTTTCTGATACAATAAGTTAAAAACCCATGCAATAAGACAATAACACTGTTTTAAGTGACTCATTCGACGCAGGTTGTTCACACACGTATAATTTGTTTACAGTCTCGATCCTGCTTATCTAAAACTAATTAAAGTTCTCGGAACACACGCAAATATTAACAAAGACAAATATACAGAGCAAGATTTAAAAATTATCAAACAATAGATGGCAATAAAACAAAGATGTAAGTAAGTACTCAAGTTTCATTGCACCAATTTCGTCCGATATGTGGTGAAGGCGCTTTGATTATAATTATCACAATTTATTGACACTGGCAGCGGGCGATTTTAGACATAGATAATATTTTATACTAAGCACATCAACTTACGTTAACGATTAGGCACTGATTACTACGTTCCACATGAAGGAGGCGTCATCGCAAACGTGTATGTTATGGACTAAAGAGTACACTGTCCAAACGAGAAAATACATAACATCGTTTACAATTCGATAAATTAACATATTTAGACACACTTTTGAGGTAAGAATATAGACGACTCGAATAATAATTATACGGAAAACTGGAAATAAAACAACAAAGACGATCGTGAAAAGCTTTAAGAAAACTCGTGTCTTGTAGACGGCGCAACAGATTTTGGCAAATGAATATTGCGTGGGTATCAACTACGCGTCATGTGTTTACTGTCAAATTCCTAATATTATTGGTAGGTTAGGTACATACTTACCCATAAATAATAATGCGCATTTAATGACGAGGAAAATTGGCAACAACTAAAACATCACCCAGCTTTCAGTAGACGACAGAAAAATCGACGTAAATGTATTTAAATACATTAAATTTTAATGTCATCAAGTGAGCAGTACTACCCAGACGTGGCAATATGCCAGACCATAAAACTGAAGGCGGAGGGAATGGTTGTGATTTTAACACAAATTGGTGTAATTACCGACTTAATTTAGATCGAACTAAGTGTCAGTAACACTTATATTGAATACATACGGTCCTTATAGCTTTTAGATTTTACTAAACTGAGGCGCTTTCCAATGGAGGTTCTATGATTGAGCGAGCAAAAGCAGTAACCGCTAGGGTAGAAAAAACCAGAAACCGAACGGCATTAAAATAAACTATTTGATGCTAATCAATCGCAAGTTTAAAATAAAGCTGCACAAGATAAAGTTACAACATTAGGTAACGTAAAGGACGATTGAAGATTGTCCAAATCCCCGCTAGACAAGACGGTCGATAAACTCCAGACTACTCTCTTATGCAAAAGTTCGATTCAACAAACATTAGAACGTCTGTCTCGTACATGATACAAACTCTACTTCAAGTAGAATATAAAAGGAATCAAAGTACATTGTGATTTAAGTATTCAAAAAATGCAGGAATGATTGATAGCATCTGACATGAGCACGGGGATGTAGTGCCGAATGATAATTATTGGTCAAACGACAACATTGGCAATGGCTTCGCATAGACAACAGATCCAATTACAGTGTAAATATACATTGGTTCCATTCAATGGACAAATGCATCAAAACAATGTATCAGTTGTCAGCAAACACGTGGCAAACACACGTAAGGCATGTACTTAAATCACAGTATATGAATATATGTACCTATGGATATCCATAACCACAGCGTAACTATAATAATAATAAAAATTTCAATCACACAACAAAATTTCAATATTTGAACATGTGTAATTTCAATCCCAGTATATCCTTTAAGAAAACAGTAAACACATAGAAAGCCCGTGTCGTAAATGAAGGAAAAACTTCATATAATGGCAAAAATATAATAACTATTGAGCTGGAAAATGAGCATCTGCACGTACACCGTACACTAACGATGCAAACGTTATGGTGGCTGACCATTGACTTACAACCACGATTTCATAGAAAAGTGACATTAGGTACTTTCGACAACCTCTTCGTCTTGTAATAAAGTTCACATGTTTGTTAAATCTAATGCTGATTCAATCTAATCGGGTTCAACGCAAGTAAATGGCCATCTGCCATAAATAAGTTTGCGTCAAGGTGTACTTGCACCATTAGTAATCCACCTATAGATGTTTTGTTTGTTACATAATAAAGTTAGGTAAAAATGCATCTTTTTACTATAAAACCAGAGTTCTTATTCATTTGGCTACCTAGTATTGATGCCGCCTATTGTATTACTTTCATCAGACGCTCTGCTACCATTTCGATTGAAAAGTTTAAAATATGATAAACTGTTTAAACTATGGCCCACACTGTTGTATTATGATATCTTGTTCAAGGAAGCTAACGAGGCCGGCGTGCCGAGGTAATATAATTGTAGTCATGCACTTAGCGACAGGTAGGTACGTAGCCGTAACGTGATGTGTTAAGTAAACCTTTATTGTGGGTAAAGCGGTTCTAGGAAATACCTCCTGAGGCCTTGATGCTGTACTACCGTACCGTGCACTTTTCAAGCAGCTAATTAATTTCCCCATTATATGTAATAGTCACATTTTTAGTTGCTTAAGCTTAAATAGAACTTCCTTTCAATTTTAATCTTTGAAATTTGAAAATTTCAATTTGAAATTTTACCCTAAATCTTCTCAGCTAAAGCCTCTCATTCTGGACAACTCGTTTATTAATTTCCATTTACACAAATTAGGTTCCACGCCTCTGATATACTCGACACAAGAAAACATACGAGTACCGGAAAATATAAAGGGTATGAGATTTTCATGGTAAAGAAAGGCTTATATCTCTTACAGTGGGGTGTTGAAAAACAAGACAAACCATTGTGATAAATCATGTACAATTTGTAGGCGGATGACATCACAATAACAGTTGCCGAAATATCAATAAGTGCCTTAGCATTGTTTCGATTCCGTGGCCTTCTTCAAACCTTACACCGATGGATGTTTGCAAAACAGGGTGCAGCGCACAGCTAGCTTATCTTGGATATTATCCAGTGAAGGTAACGCGGTACTAACTACGGCTTAGTCACGTAGCTAGCTACCTGCTTCCAACTTCCTTCCGTAGCTACCTAACGTAAAGTTTTGTTATGAATAGCAAATTATAAATTAAGTTCATACACACATACATAGTTTGTGAAGAGGAGACATGTTTGCGTATACCGTTACAAAAATGTGGAATACGTCAACATTTTATTTGCGAAGTTGTAATTGTTTATTCTTATTTATCTATATTTAAAGAGTTAACTGATTGACTGACAGGTTAATTAAATGACGCCAACGCACAGCCGAAACCGTTGGGTCTAGGATATTATAATTTTCCATGAGAGTTCCTTATGTAAAGTAGGGCTCTACTAAGAAAGGATTTCACAAAATACATTCCCTAAGGGGGTAAAATGGTAAGGTTGAAAATTTAGATTGACATGTTTCACCGTTTTCTGAAAATCACCCCTTAGGGGAAAAATAGGGGGATGAAACTTTGTATGAAAATCAAAACCTTTCGAAAGTTCACGCCGACGAAGACGCGCGAAAATGCTTGTATAAATATATGGCAACACAGACTTAACATGTTTATAATACACAAGTCGTTTAAAGTATAAATATTGATATATGTATTTTTAAGCTAGAATACTTAATTTATTTACTAAAGATTTCAACTGTCAAAATGTCAGACGATATAAAACATAATAAACTTCATATGACTAACATTAAATATGTACTGATTATTAAAACAAACATTTACTTGACCTGAAATGAAACCCTGTAGGTATATAATAATTGAAATAAATTTCAAGAAATACCAAAGCTATTGAAAATGTAAGAACGCAAAACTCTAGTCTTAAAAAGAAAAATAAAATGCAGAATTATTTAACTACGAAAGATTAATTCTAAAATACAAGCAAATGAAAAAGAAGCAAATTTTCTTTTGCTTTAAACACCTACAATAATTCAGATTTAAAATATGGCAATTACAAAAGATGAAGACGTTGCCCGTAATCAATTAATAGAAGCGACCTTTAGCGCCAATTAAAGATAATTAACATTTAAAAAGTATTGTTATTTTTATCCGCGATAAATGGCAACAGCCTCGATATTTATGTAGATGTATGACCGCGAGACGGCGACATTGCCATTGAAATACCAGTTATGTCGGTACATATCATATCCCGCTATCGCTCAACTATAATAATATGATATAAATTCGCAATGACAAGCAAGAACCACTAGAAGATCCGTCTAGAAACATCGATACATTATGTAGAATTTAAAGCGACACTTATATAAATTAATCGACGTAATCGAGAATATAGCTATTTTCTGAAATATAACAAAGTCGCACCTACCAACATATCTTGATGTAATTATCTACAACAATTTATTCGCATTCACTTATTTACATTAACAACACACCCAAATTAATTAAATGAGTGTGTGTTCGCACGTAATTCACATGCGATCCATAAAATAAACTTTGTAATTGATGTCATTTAAAACATATCCAAGAAAACGGTGTTAAAATAATGATTCTAAAAACAAAATGAAAATAATATTAAATGAAAAGGGTAACAGAGCATATGTTGAGGACTAAAAAAACTGGTAAGCTTTACACGTCGACAATGCAATAAAAATAAAATTAGATTGTGCATTACAAAAACATTGTGCAATACAATTATTAAATTACCTGGCCAACTATGACCATGTCCGTTTAAAAGTCTTACGAGCCCTTCTTCCTTCAGTTTTAATTCAGTTGCCTTCACACGTAGAACACACTAGATCTACAAATCGTTTGTCGTAAATGTGTCAGTAATGCAGGGCACCGAATTTTATGTTAGCACATGAAGTCACTTACGTGTATCCGGCGCGACAGGTGCGAAAACAATTCGTAGTAACAGAAAATAAAGTTAATTAACTTGTAGAAAGTAAGTCAAACTATAGTATACACGCAACAAGAGCTGTCGTCGTAGACAGTTGAAGAGGTTAGGCGTTCACATTGCAGCGGTCGACACTGTCAGTGCCACGGTCGCGCTGGTACTGGCGGGCCGGTGTGCGGACTGCGGGCGGACCGTACCGCCGCCGGTCGCCGCTACGACGACGTCACGCGGCGACGCCGGAGGCGTTGGCGTCATAGCCATCCGAAATGATCCACGCCCGTTCAAAAACTCACATGCCCATACAAATTTTATTATAACATGAGGAAAAGAAGAAAATAAAATAATATATCTAGGCTACATTACAATTCAAATACCAAAACAAAATTAAGTTGATTTAGACGAATACAAAATACACGCAATAGACATACAGTGCAACAGAAAATTCAGTTAAATGATTACCAGTTGTGATTAATGACTCACGCTCGCTTACTCTCGCTTCCCGCTTGCATCTGTCTAGTCGGGTCCAGGAATATAAGGAATCCAATAGAGCCTAAACATAATCTCGCAATTAACATATTTTATTCAGTAATCACATGAAGGAACGTAGAGCGCAGGTTATCGGTACCACTGGCATTAATGGCAAAAGCTGTTAGTTTCATTACAGTGTATCGATTATTAGATAAGATACCATTTCACTAAAATTAATTGCTACTCTTGCTTTTAAATTTATCCTCCTCCTCCGAAGGAAACACATGGGTCGCGTGATACGAGTAACTACTCGCTGAAAGTTAGGGTTCCACAATTTTAGTAACAGAAGTTAAACTCTTCTTAATCAAGCATGGTTAAACAAAACCTCTTGAAACACGTTTTTCGATGCTTGATCGCATGAAACTAATATTTCGGTTAAAGTAAATAATTGCATAAAGATCATGATACAGCATTTGGGCGCATTTTTTTTTTTGTGACAAAATTGATAGAAAATAAAGAAAGAGTAGTAGACGAAAACCTTAAAAATATTACCACGATTTAAAAGCACTTATGTAATTAGAACATAAGCAGGTATCTCGCAAATAAAAATTGCTATGTCTTTATCATAAGAAATATTTGGTTTTTTTTTTTCTTGGCCAGTTTATTCCGCCAAAATATGACAAAATCGCGAATTATAACACCATCTTGTGTGGCACAATCCCACAAATAATAGCCTTGTTTTACCAAGAAATGTTTTCTGTAAATCGTATAACATTCTAAAGCTTCGTACGCCTACACGCCTAAGGTAAGGATAAGCCTTTTGAAAACGTGACATTTCTGGAACAGCAGATATAATTTCTTGTCAGTGTTGTTTCGCAATTCGTATAATACATAAATATATAACAAAGAACCAATATTCTCTGAACTTTTACCCTAAAGCGACAAGGATTTTCAAATATATTTCAATAGAATACGAAAACCGAAGGCAAGTTTATAATAATAAAAGTATTAAAGAAGAGTCCCTTGACATTAAATATTCATTTCACCACAATTTACATCACTTCGTCCAAAGTATTAGTGATTTGACAGCAATATATACTTCTTTACATGGAAAAATCTTGCATTAAGACCAGTCATATATTTTACATTACATAATTAATTTCACTTTACAACACATCTAAAATACACAAGTAACATTTTAACACTGATCTCAGCGCTGGGTGTCATCTAACGTGGATATAATAAAGATAATGTTTGTATATAATTCGACGAACCCACACGTTTAATGGCCGGTTTTATATAACAGTACTTAAAGTCGGGCGTTGGTGGTCTAGAAATTTGTGAAAAGTTGTTGATGCTAATTCAAATCTCCGTCGAGTAACTTAAGATCTAGACTGAACTTTTTAAACAAAAGCGGCACTTCAAGCTCTTGGCATCGATATGCTCTTGAAACATGAGAGATCATTCAAGACTGTTTAGCGTGACAATACAAATAGGTTTGTGCGATAGTATCCAAAAAGAGGTCATCCTCCTATTTACAAATTGTCCTCATGTCCTTCTTTAACTACTGAATGTCCTTCTTTTTCAAATTTTGCATAAAACATACTTTAAATTTAAAATTTTTGATGTGCGCAATTCGCTAACAGATCTACTGTCAATTATGTACGACCACTCATATTGAAGCAAGATGATTAAATTCAAGCTTTAATTTCCGTAATCATATTAAGTTATAAAAGATTCAAAGAGTAAACAAACGCTAAATTTCCTTCAATTGAGTACCTAATGATGACGTAATTTTTTTTATTATTTTTAGCTAAATGTCACATTTCTGATGTCTACTACCTGACACAGAAACAACGTGCTGAACCCCGCCACGGGTTACCAGGCTATTCTGAGATTTCCTTCGTCACCGTACTCCATCAACCGATTTACGCAACCACACCAAATCAATTTAATATTTTCTTCAGTATCTAGGTCAAGTGGTGATTCGATATAATCTAAACTATCAGACAAAAATACCCTTTTTTTACCAAAAAAAATTTTGAGGTTAGTATATTAATTTTAATACTGGCATTACCCTTAACTCAAACCTGTCTGCCAACAAAGTCTGCCTTTACAAAAAGTATGCCGAATCATGCTTAAAGGACATACCAGCAGCTCCAAAAGCCCGACACAATACACATTTTAGCAAACAATAAACAACAATAAAACAAATGGATTCACGGTGAGCTAATAATAGCAGTTACGAAGGCCGAATGTAATGTTACAATATACGTGAACAACTAGTAACATATAGACTCATTTACAAATCAGCAGCATGGCAACCATATTGTATAAGATAGTTCTAGAACGTTACACGCGTCCCCGAAAAGTCAAATCTTAACTCCCATTATCTTAAACTACGTTTAAGATAAAGAGATAATAGCGTAAAATTATAATCGAATATGATTTATAATTTTATATCGCACACAGAATTCCTGTTTAGATAAAGCGGGACATTTTTAAATAATAAATTATTTAGACATGCCAAACATGACACTGAGCGTGCGGTGAGTGGTATAAAAATGTACTATCAAATATAATTTAAGACTTCGAATATTTTACCAAACTATCTCTAATCCCTAATTTGGTTAATTTTTATTGATTATATGAAAACTAGATTTATTGAATACTAGGTGTTTCCTGCGACTTCGTCTGTCTGTATTAAGTTTTAAAAGTTTATTTCCGCTCATGTTACAGCTGTTTTGGTTCTGTTCCTACATTTGTGTACCTAAATTTTTTGTGTGTAGTACAGATACTGGATCGATTACACTGTATCATATGTAGGCATGATAAATGACTGGAAGATGCCAACCGACGTATATCTATAGAAAAATAATCTAAATGTTTCAGGTGAGCGGATATAAAATACACAACCAAATGTGACCTGTTTCGCAGTTTTACTTAAATGTAGATTTTTAATCTCTGATACTGGCAGTAATAATACTATTGGCTGCATTTTGGCAATAAAAAAGACGTATTGATGAACAACTTAATCTTTATCTTTAGTATGTATGTAAGATGGAACACTTTATAACAATGTAGGTACTCTGTTTTACTTCGTTTTAAATTGCATGTTATTCCCACCCATAAGTCTTGTCTGTTAAATTAGTACCGTCCATTTGGCATTGAACTACTTTTAGACTCGAGAAAACTGAACATAAATCTAATGGAGAGCTATCTACCATATATTCATCTGCGCAGACACGCTCCATCACCCGACATTCAGGCATGTTGATTTTGGCAATAGCGTTATAAAGAAATGAAATCATCGACATGAAAAAAACAATAAGCAATTCAAGATTTAACGTTTAAAGGTCAACTTTTCCAGAAGTGCAAAAGTGAATGTAGCACAGAGCAGAACTCGTGGGGGAAATGTTCAGCGCAAATCAACTTTCACAACGCCTCTTAGTTTTCCTAGGTCACTTACCCACTCAACCAGCCATCAAAACGCTACTTAACATTTTTACATTAGGTAGGAAGCATTGGAAGTATACAGTATTATTTATTGGTGATAAGCTCGTACCAAGCACGCCCGCATCGTCTAAATCAATGCATATTACTTCTCGGAATGAATTATGCATGGCATGTCTCGTTATACTAATATTTGTCCCAGAAAAGAACTTAGATGAAAGGAAGTTCGCCGAAGTTACTAAGATTTGAGCTAAAGCGGAAATTATGATAACGGTAAACACAAATTACTTGCGTAAAACGCGATTTCATCAGATTCATATGACATAAAAACAATTGTTGTTTTATGGTGAATAGTACTAAGATACATTTTAAGACTGCTCCGTTCCAGTATCTTAACAGCTAGCAAAACGGGCGCGGGAAGGGTTCTGTAGGTAATCAAAGCTGCAAAGTGAAACTTAACAAAAGCTTGCCTTTTATGTAGGTGGCGGTTGAAGGCAAGGAAAGCCCTCAACTACCGGAGGAAGGCATGCGGCGTTTCCATGCTGTATTATTGATTGACTCAATATGTAAATAACCCGACAGTTTAATGGTGGTATGATCGCATGCTCGGAGATGGACTAAGACTTTCAGATATATCGACATTAAAAAGCTGAAATCGTCGACATTGATGATCATGATATTCATGAATCATGGATACATTAAGATTTTGCAACATGTTCATTGCTACGAAACAAAGGTACATTTTACACGGCTGACATTTAGCAAGCAGAATTGAAGGCCGCGACTACAATCATTCTGTCTAGTATGCAATGCTGAAAATAAAGCAATATTGTTGCACTTAGTATTTATTTGGACCAGTACGTTATTAAATACTATGGATTTATTGGCAGTTTACAGAAATTGTGTAATTTATATTATAGCCTGCTAGTTCAGTTTATTTTTTGCGACTCGAAGCATCGGTACACAAATTGTCAAGTTTCGTAGAATTCTAGCCAATTCATATCTCTAAGGTCTAAACCTTAGTATAGTCGGAATAGATGGTAACTTTTTAAAATCTTATCTACAAAATACTTTATAATTCAAAGTCTTTTAACAAAATCTGATCAGTTGCGTTTATCCATAACTTTTGACTTGTGTTAACCTTATTTTTGAATAATCTATAGTACCCATAGATAATGCGTTTGGGTCTTTTTTTTCCTTATGCAAGTATAGATTAAATTAGACTTTATTTCTGAAACTCCATGCTTTCTGCCACCAGTAACTGATACAAATCCATTATTGGTAGAATAACGATACATTAACACAACAACCAAGTTTAACAGCAGTTAAAAAACCTATTGTAGATGGGTTCGTTAAGATCTGCTTTCATTCATGGAAAATTACAGTTGCGTGGCGAAAATGAAATAAAAAAAAAGAAATAATGAAGGGGAGCCATAGAACATCATACTAAAATTATCTGTGCATCATTTTTAGTGGAATGACTCTGCTGTTCAGTTAATATTGATTCTTCTCTATGGTGAAGTAGAAATTGTCTTTTTGACGTCAGCATCAACAGTTGTGGCAATGCACCTAGAAACGGGTCGCGACCCATTTCACCAGATCAATACGCGGCCAACGACTTGCGTCCCTCCCGCTGCACCCCTCAACGTGCCTTCGTTGCTCATGCACCTACATTATGGATAGAACTACAACTTCCGATAATCTATGGTACGATTAGTACGTACAAAGCCCTCTGGCGTCGTAAAACGTTTTTACACAATACCATTAAGGTTGTTGGTTTAAACCCTTTTTGCATTACTTAAATACATGGTTTGAAAATAAACAAATAATAATCGTAATTCAAATTAATAAATTATACGCATATTGTACTTGTTAGATCAAATAGAAAGAAAGCTGAAGTAGCAACCGCGAACTAGAAGGCGCAGCGTGGAAAGAATAGATGGACGGACGTCTGATTACTGGAGATTGGCTTTTCAGAATCTTTTTATCTTTCGCCAGGCAACAACTGTTCTGCGCGGGCAAAATCCATCCCAAAAATGACTAACACGTCTAGATACCGTGTCCGAAACAACATCAAACGAAGTATTGCTAGCAATTTTCTTATCAATGTGTCTGTACATCTGTGTGCGTAGTAAAGTAAATATAGAGGGATGCACAAAATAAAATCTAGGGCGCGCGCCGTGTAGGTTATTCATAGGTCCTGTCATGTGACAATAGCCGTGTTTCGCTGACAAGTTTTTTTTTAACATAGATAGCTATCGCATCACAGAGCCATTGAAATCGTTTTGTTCGTCAAATGTCATCAAAATAGCTGTTCACTATTTTTAAAGAACATCTACTGTTATAATGTTATATATAGAAGCGAAAAAATCCTAGGTCTGTGGTTTTACCTACTAAGCATGTACAGCTAATGATGTTAAATGCGGACCGTGAGTGCCGCCATATTAAATAGAGTGCATTCACTTTTGGTCAACAGATAGAATGCGTAAATATTAGAATAATTAGTAAAGTTCTTTATATACTAAAAGCTATATTGCTGATATTGTAAGAGCGGCCGCGCGGAACCGCAGGAATCGGCTCACAATGCCATTGTTTAAAAATGTACCATTTACTCAATTAACATTAATTATGAATTTCATATTTTCGTCAGTGTTTTGTAAGTTACAGTGTCATTTAATTATCACCGGAACTACGGCACCTATACTAAAAAACCCTCTTAAAGCTTTAGCTTTTGCTTTTATAATTTCATTATTAGTTAGGAAACCCGCCTATATAACACATATAGGGGCGACCCAAAAGTAATGATGATCGGATATTTGTAAAGCACATAAAAATATGAAAAAAATATTTTTTCTTCCTCATATAGCCACTAGGTCAGAACAAGAAAATCATATAAATAGGCCACGATTCTCGGGAGGTACATTCATTTGAATACGAACAGTCGGAGTGAAAATATCAAAATGGAGAAAAACGAAATCAGAGCTGCCATCAAGTACCTCTTAAAAAAAAATTTAATCAATAAACTATATGTAGAGTATTTTAATCTCAATTTATGTTATTTAAAAAAATTTAAAGATTTTAGTATAAAAGAAAATCAAACAAAAACTATTATAAGTACATTATATTTGTTTTTCTTGTTTATCGTTGTAATTGAATAAATTATATTGCTGATTTTAACTTGCAGTGCTGGTACAAAGTAATTTACTTAATTCAGAAAATCAAGATGTGCATTTAGCACACGTATAGTTGTTTACGCACCTTTGATTCGCCGCTGTTGGCCGATCAGGTAGAGAGCGCTGGCAACGCGGTAGCGTCACATGACAATAAGGCAGCCCTACAATTTTACACACCCAATTGCTCGTGTGCGTACACCGTATTGCTAATATAGTACCTAGTATTAGGTAATTAAATTTGAAATTTAATATAAAGAGTCACGTTACAGTTCATTGTAAAGAGAAGATTTCTTAATTTTCAAAAATTTTTTTGATTAATTAATTTTGTAGTTAGTAAAAGACATGATACTTCTTTTTTTATTGATATTTACATCTACCTGTTATGGTTTTTTTTACAAAGTCCAGTCCGGGGTAAAGGTTTACATTCTATAGATACAATTATCGCAGGGGCCATCAATTCATAAATTGGTAATTAATCAACCTAAAATAATGTAAGTGACGTAAGGTGAAAAATATGTATTGTCGTTTCAGTGTTCGGCTTACTAAACTTGGGAAATGAAATTACTTACAGACTTGGCAACACAGACAGAAAAACATTTGTATAGCAAATTAGTGTGAAGTGTTTTTTTTCATCAAACCTTTTTTTTCAAATTTATTTCATTTTATTCCCTTGATTTTATTTCACAAATCGTCATTTTTATTATTATAGCAGTAAACACAGTTCGCGTCGACGCACAGATTACGTATGATGTAGTTATAGATAGAATGATGTAGTGTTGACGGCATGTACCTGTAAAGACAGGTACTCGGATTGACTCATTTCGGGTGCCTGACCACGGAATCTATAAGTATAAGTTATCTTTGACCCGTCCATTGCCTTTTATTAAGACTTTCTTCTCCCAACGCCTCGATTGTCACTAAGTTTAAGAATTTGGTACCTAACATGCCTTAAAACACGACCTAGATATCCAACTTTTCTCTTTTTGACGGCAGCAATAATTCGGCATTGCACTAAAGGGTAATTAAAAATGTGCAAACACTTAACAAATTCTCCACATGCCGTCGGGTGTGTAGATTTTTTACACACAATATCTTCTATTACCAAATTGGTGATTGAACCACTATTTGAGAAAATGTCTTCTAAATATACAAGCCACGGAGTAGTGGAAATTCAAACATAAATTAATAGAAAATCCTAAAATATAAATAATCCAGCTATAATATAACAGTAAGACATTGAGACAAACCGCACGGGCTCTGATGATAGCAAATGAACTATGCGATGAACTTCACAAGATAAAATTAATATGGAATCGTAAATTATAAAGAATTATAAATGATAAATGCAAGTAGGGAATACATTTCTTCTTTTATTCACAGAGTGCTAGAAAACACAGTGCTGTTAGTATTCTAGAACATTCTTCATCGCGACAATGACGCATAACTATATAGCAAATAAATTTATTTTTATTAAGAAAGTTTGACAATAACTCGTTTATATGAATATTATTCTGTCAAGTAACTTTTTAAAAGCTCCTGGATGGAAGGAGTGGAAGCAAATAGGTACGAACTAATAAAATTGTTTATGTTTCTATTATGATTTATGAAACATTTAGAATTATGCATCTAATAAGTATGCATCTAGATACATATTAAAAGATTTTGGAATATTGAACACTAAAGAAAGAATTTTGACCATTAACATTTAGCAACTTTTGACAGCAATGCTAGGTCCTATTATCCTAATTATTGCTAAAACCAAAGAATATTTGCAGAGGCAAGCAAACATTGAGAGTCAGTCTACCTAAATCGCACTAGATTTACACCTTTCTGGAAGTAACAAAATCTCAAAAACGTAATATTATAGGTACTTAAGAGATGAGATACAGAACCACTCTCTGAAATTTAATGAAAATGTTTAAATTGCTACTGATTTGCTTTTTAGGCTGCTACTACTGTGTCTGCTACTTAACTAATGTTTATCAAAAGTAAAGTAGTCTTGTACATCCAAGCTCAAAGAAATCTCTTCTCTTTAATATACCTTGAAATCTGATGTACCAATGTATATTATTATCTACGACACGTATAACAAACGCATTGTGACGACGCGCGACGACTCCATATCACTGATCATTCATTACAATTAACTATTATCAACATAAATTTTAAAGCATAGATATGAATTATCATTATGGAAAAGCCGCCTGTGAAATAGATATCAGACTTTAAAAATATGTTGTTCAAGTAACCTAGTCTCATGTAACATTTAGCATTTAAGTTTAGAACCTTTGAGCGTACCTATAAGGCCGAAGGTTGCAAATGTTTTCTCTTTTCTATTAATTTTATCATTTAAAAAAGGCGCCAGTAAAAACCGATGTCAGTTTATTAAGTATCCTATTGAGGTACCTATCTTGAACGAAGGCGATTTGGGCCATAGTCCATCTCGTTAACCCAGTGCGGATTGTGGACTTCACAAACGTATGCAGGATTCCTTGCGATGTTTTTCTTCACCGTAATTCCAGTGGTGTAAAAACACAACGTACTTGAGAAATTAAGAAATGGATCATTCGTACACACCGTGCCAACCTTTACTTGAACATGCGCTCCTTAGAACAAGAAGCAGACATCGAAACTACTAGGCCCGACTATTGACACCGACACTTTGCAATAAAAGCTGCAATTTGCAACTGTCACTTTTAAGAAAACATTATGATTGAGCCTTGTAATTTGTGACTTCCTGTGAAATGCCTTCAACCAACCTGTAGGCGTCGTACTCGTACCTGTAAGTACGGGGCACGGGTTTTGCGCGCCTAGTTTAATTTGGTCTTTTAGTTTATTTATATTTTGTGCCGGCAGGCGGAACGTACCGACGAGCACGGGTACTATGGCGGCAGGAGTGATAGATAAGGCGACAATAGGTACTTGTATGAACGGATTTAATTAACTTTTATGAGAGCCGCAAGAGAGGCCATCGGAATTATGATCAAATCATGACTTATTTACAGTCATTTAAATAAACTCTCAATTGTATGTAGACATAAAAAGTGCCTGAGAGCTCTGAACATTTTATATAGAGTAATTAAACGCATATAAAAAACGAGCTGACACATTTGTATAAGTAGATGAACCACAGATCACAAATATACATACATTATATAGTTGAGTCCAATCCAGCAGCGCCAGGTGGGAAGTTCCATAATACGTAACGGTCCTATGTATCGCTTAGTTTTTTTTCGTCTTGACATGACTCTTTAATGTCGCGGACTTTGCTATGTAGGAATAGAATGCAAAGGCAAGTACTATTAATTATTCTGTAACAGAAGATAATCCTCCATGATGTGGCATTGATGAGTTACGTATACCGTATATTACCGATATGACGTTACTGTACATGACGTCACGCTTGGTCTGCAGTCTGCACAGATAAACTAAACTATCTTGTACGTAGCTTGCAGACAGTGAATCTAATTTACGCCGTACAAATTCTGGGAACTGCCATGTTTACACTACAGCAAATGGTTTGCATCGATAACAATAGACGCTTGCGTCATTTAGGGTCACCTTAGATTTCAACTCATCAACTGGATCAACAGCACAGATTACTAATAGCCTCCTAGTATATTATTCAAAAAAACTAACAGACGACACTCTTTATTTTTTGTAAAGACTTCATGTTTTTCCAGTGGGCTGAGAAGTCATTGGCCGTATATACGTTTTTGTTTGTCCGCTATGGATAACTGTTTTTTTTTTTTGTACAGTGGACGGATTTAGAACGACATAAATCAGGTAGCAATCAGTACTTAATGGCACGCATTATTTTAAGTGTTTTTTAATGACAGCATAATATTAATTGAAAACATCATCTAAGAATGAATAAGTAACTAACCCTAAGGATAGTATTATTATGTTGGCATTACAACAAAATTAAACGAAAATATTTGTTAATTATCCTTGTTGACTTCGTTTTCAAAGCAATGACCTATCTCGTGGTTTTCTGCATACTAAGTCATATGTGTACCATTACATCTCAACAAACATTGCAACTGGAAATCAACCAGATTAGAAATATCAAAAACTGAACATTGATGTAAGATTTTTGAATTTTCGTATACTCCCTAACGTGAGATACAGGCATATGACACGTATTTTACCATACGCACGAATACGTATGATTATGATTTTACTAAGCCAAGTACAATTAGACGCAAGTGTTGGTGGTGTGCAGCACACATTTATTCAAAACATAAGTACATTATGCACATAGTGTCAATAATCCAACTATATAGAAAGGAAATGATTCAATATTTGTACAGATGTGTTAAACTGTTATTTATTTTGCTGAAATATGACCTTGAACGCATGAAGTAAAACATGCCTCGAATCATGTCCCCGCACGGTTCACTAACATCTTTATATTGGGATTTGAAATAAGTTTATAATAGTTCCATACTCCAGTCCACAGTTCCAAACAAACAATACAACTACACAATGATCTAAAATAAAACGTACCTAATGCATTGTCAACGATTGCGGTTTAGGTGGAGGTAAAACAAAACAATTAAGGTGAAACAAATACATCTATATGCTTCGGTAGCGGCCATCACTTATGAATGACACCGCATAATGTGTACTTTGCAGCATGTTCCTTACTGTGGTAACCTGTGAGTGCATTCTGCACACAGATTGCATCGCAACAGTGACCCGACTTACTGACCCGAATCCGCATGCGAACTGACTCGCTCGCTTTGACCCGCTTACCTGTACTTCGCTTTACGGTTCCATTTAGCAACCTAAAATAGACAGGCTAACGATGCCTAACTAGGACACGCCATTGCAGACTATCATACTTGGAAATTACAGAAAGTAGGTCATTTAATTTACATTTAAATTTAAGACTTTATATTCTATTAATACTTTTTTAACTATCGCGCTTTGTACACATTATTTTTACATTTCACGGGTTATATCGGACAAACTAATCGCACAATAGCAGAACACACACGCAGCTATCAAGAACTGCCAGACAAATAAGTCCACAATTGCAATTCATATGATTAACGCTGGTATACATACTGGATAGAGCTTCATGCCATAATGCCCCACAAATCCTCCCCACTTATCGCCATTATCACAGTATAATTGTGCGTGAAGTTATTGAGATTAAAAACCACAAATATTTCAATCGGGACGACGCGACGGTTTTAAATATTCACGGCATGGAACCCAGTGATTAATACTAACAGTTTATTTTTAAATATATACCCACATATGTGGGTAGTTTAAATACTGCTCGCTCCCATCGACTTGCAACACCTCGCTGCAAACAGTCTGCCCGTGACCACGGCTAGTACCACCAGGCCAAAACGTCGAGATCCAGAAAGTTAAATCTTTTATTATTTTATTAAAGCTCAGGCCACTACAGTTGAACACGGGGTAATCGAAGTTAATTTCTGATATAATGAATTATTAACTTAAATTTGCGACAAACATTTTCTCAACTATACATAATATTTGAACCGTTATAGTTGTAGTGCCCCAAGAATCATCTATAACAAAGTGTATGTACATTGACAAAAATACGCACGAGCGAAGACCATTATAAGTAGAATATTTGATCCACACTCCTCATATGATAGAAACTGTAAAATTAGTCAACTAATAACTCAAAATGATTGAATTATTAAGAAGAGGCGGCTTGTCACTTGAAAATTATTTGTTTATACGGCTAAGATTTCTCAAGAACACATGCTGATTTATTACTCATCACAATTGAATTGATATAATTCTAATAAATCTCTATTTTATATGAAACAAACTATGAGAACTAAATGAAACTCGAACATCTGCCGAGCCGTTTAACAATGGAGGCCACGATCAAAATATATTTTGGAACAAGATATAGGTCACAATTTAACTGTAAGCTTCTCTTGATTTACGTTTAGTTCAGAAAATATTTATTAGTAAAAGCCGACAAAAAACAGACATTTCATACACAAAACTCAAAGAATGTAAATTTTAAAAAAAAGAATGTTTCTACAGGCCTTTTTTGAAAATTAATTTTTGTACTCCAAAACTCTTTCATAATTTTAAAACACAACTGATTACGTTTTGAATCAAGACTAATTTGCTTTATTTTTTTTGTGTTTTTATTTGTTGCCAAACTTCAAGTAGATAGGAGTTACTGAGAAAAACAGCTGGAAACACTAACACGGACACAAAAAGCTCTAGATAAGGATTCTTTTCTACCTACCTAGTACGGGATCCTAAATAATTGTAAAACGTAATCCTTCATACGTCCTCACTGTTGAAACCTTAGGCGAGGGTTTGGAATTTGGACTGTAATCCACATAATGGCCCTGTGCGGATTGTGGACTTTACATAACAAACAGGTTTTTTCACAATGTTTTGCGTCACCTAAAAGCCAGTGATGTAAATGTACAATGAACTTGAAAAATTTAAAAAAATAGACTCAATGGTCTGCGAAATGCTCAAATCTCTGGCCCTCAGAACGTGAGGCAGACACTAAAACCCCTGGGACATCACCGACAAACGTAAAAAAACGCAATAATTAACCGTAAAATGGAATTGTTACAGTTAAGCCGACGCAGAACGTGATTATAATTTATCAGCAATGTATTACAGAAAAAACAAACAGCAAGTAAGTAACAAAAATGTGCGCGTGGAATAACAAAATGACTGACTCTTATTAACTCTTTTTTATCTAAGATTATTTGGTGAACCGGTTAAGCTGCGAGCTCCGTTGTGTATCATCATTCTTAATAAGGAAATAATAATAAGTATAACTAAGTTTGTAAACTAAATCCCTATTTCGAGAAATTGCTATAATCTTTAAATTGAACGTATTTGGACATTAATAAAAAAAAACTCTGTTTTTGTTGATTGTTTTATTTGTTTATTTGGCTAAGAATTTTAAGTTATTCTTATTTTTCATCGGTGTAATATTAAATTTTTCTTACATGAAATTACCACCTAGTATTATGTAAATATTACGCAGCCCTAAGGATGACCTCAAACATTTTTGTCAGTGTATGTGATGTAACCTTGTATTTGTTATGATGGAAATCAATAGAAATAGAAGAATATTATTGTCATGGGCGACTTTGATAAGTGCGAAAATCGGTCAATAAATCAATTGAGAAAACACTAATAATGTATTATGAAAGGAACAAAGGTAAAAAAAATATCATATTTAGTAAAATAGTCTTTTTTTTTCGCCCTTTTAATTACTCTGACCTACATTTTATACATTTACTTTTGATTTTAAAACATAAAGTTTACCCTAAGAGTAGAATTAATGTTTGGCACCTTACATTTTGAACTAAATTTGTTATGATTCGAATGCGAGATGTAGTCTTGAACGGTCCCGACACCTCGAAGCAGTTCGTGCGGCCTGCGTTCGAGAAATGTCGGATTCGACATTACTAGAATTACTTAACTACATTTTCGTTCCAGAAAAGATTAAATTCGTACTTTATTTCTAATTCGTGATCAATTCGATCGCGTGAGAATTGTCTCCTTGGTCCCTTTCATACGTAACATATATTAATTCTAAAGAAAACGTACACAATAAAATAAATTCATCAAAAAACTACGTTTTGGCGACATCAATATAAACGTTACTAAGTTTATGAATCTGATTGGTAGCAGGCTGGTTTCAGGCCTTAAGTTCTTGCACGATATATTAAGTGGTGCGGTTGATGGTCCAGACCTGTTGTCTCGTGTAGGGCTCCGCGCTACATCAATTAACTCAAGGAACCAACACCTACTCTCTATCACTCACCAGCCCACTATAACTACGCTTAGAGTTCGGTATTAAATTGGTGTATAGATTTCTACGAACGGTAACTCAGAGATGTTGACATATTTTCCCTTTCTCGTAATCAGTACATTAATAATAATATATAAATGTTAACGGGATCAGAGCAGACCTTCGAATCAAACATCCTACGCCAACAAACGAAACAACAAAGACACATAACACAATAAAATTCTTTCACACACTTTATTTTTTACTTTCATTTATTTTTTTCATTTATTCGGTCTTGCTCCTTTTTAAACACACTATCGAAAAGACCTATCTTCCACTTTTATAATTATGTGTTGGCAATGTTATTTAAAAAGTAAATCCGAAAGATAGATCGCCTATCACCTACCTCACTGTTATATTTTGGATAAAATGTGTAGTTTCTTTAATGGCACTCTAATCTATATATTTAAAAATCACGTGTCACCTTGATAGTCCGCGATGGAATCCTAAACTACTGAACCGATTTTGCTCAAACTACAGATAGGATAGTTTTTATCTCTATCTGTTAAGTGCGAGCCGGACTCTGGCACTTAAGGTAAAAACCAACGTTCGCCGGGTTACAGAGGGACGACAGCGGAACAACGTTCGCCGGGACCGCTAGTTGTATATATAGTCGCGGTCAGAAAATGTTTACCACCTTAAGGATCACAATTGCATGCACACATTTAAGTCACAAGTTCTAAATGTCTATTTCATAATAATTTGATTGACAATAGATTATCTTTTTTCTAATATGACAATCAATCGCTCTAGGACAGGGATGGCGAACCTTTATTAATGAATGTGCCATTTTCTATGAAAAAAACAATACTGTACCTATGACGTGCCGTCAAAAAATCTGGGTTACTTAATAATAATGGAGAAAAATTAAACGAATTGCTGTTAACTTAAAGCTATTTAGATACTTGCAGCTCGAAATGTTTACAGCAATCGAAATGTTTAATATTTATATTCAAATAAAAAAATTGTGATTTCTGCTGTAGTAAGTAGTGTGTTTCTGAATTTGCAATTAGGTGCTAAAAGTCACACATTAGGGCAGGCTCGTACTTCTTACTAAGCAGTATGGAAGCTAAACTAGAGTTCATTTCTAAAAACGACTTGCAAGCATACGTAGGTGAAAATAGAAATTTCATAAATGATTGGCGTGCCCGAATTGCCATGGGTTCGCCATCTCTGCTCTAGGAGATGGACCGACTACTATCAAGTTTTAATATATAGAAAACCTTCTTTGAAAAAACTAATATTTTAGTTTTTTAAATAAGAATATGAAGAAATAATAAAATAGACACTTCGAAAATCTTTATTTAATATCTAGTATAACCTCCCTCTGCAGCTATGGCGGCACTATCTCGCATAGATGCAACAAGACGCGTGCATAGATCAGTACCTCTGATATCATCCCATACTTGAGCACAGTGTGATCTAAGAGCTTGAGGGTTTCTTTCATTTTAACAGTCCCAGCATTGAACCATAAGCCCCCATAAATTTTCAATAGGGTTTAAATCAGCAGACCGAGCGGGCCATTGAATGGGACGAATGTCACGGTACAGGTTGAACCACGCCATAATAGCACGGGCTGTGTATCCGTGCACTATCTTGAACGTAAGTAATGTGTGGAAATTCCGTTACAGGATACACTACGCGCACAGTAGGCAGCATCACTTCTTCCAAAAGCGACACATAATTAATGGCCGTAGCCCTATTCTCTAACGACGCCAGTTCTCCGACGCCGTCAAGGCTCATCCACCCCCATAAGTTTACTGTAATGCGACCTGACTCTTTTTGAGGCACAATATGACCTTCATCATACCGGGTTCGATTGTAGCGCCATAAAGTTAATCCTCCGATTTGGCTTGATTTAAAAGTTTTTCATCGGTAAAAATAGTATTCGACCAATCAAAATCGAGATGTCGTCGCGCAAAGTTAAGCCGGGCTGTTTTGTGGTGAGGTTTCAGCTCCACTTTAATAGCATGGTGTCTGTAGTGTAGTCCAACATTGTGCAAAGCTCGTCGGATCGTCCGAGCACTCACACCATATAAACCAAGAAAAAAACTAGTTGGTGTGAAACCATTCTCTTCGTAACGACGAATGATTTCTGTTATTTGCGCGGCGGTTAGTATCGGTCGTCGTCCTGAATTATTTCTATGATCTGTTATTTGCCCTTTTTCGCCGTGACGCCTTATCCAAAACCTCACAGTGAATCGCGATATATTGAGTTCTCGTGATATAGCACTAATACTATGTCCATCTACGGAGAGAAATATTATTTCAGCCCTTTGCTCCAGGGTTAAACATGCCATTTTTTTTTTTTTTTTTTTTTTTTTTTAATTTTATAATGGGCTCGCACGGTCTTAGCAGACCATTTATGCATTTGCCAGAGTCAAAGTCAATTATATCGTATCGTGGCGCGGGCGTTACCGCGCGTCCTCGTTTTCAATTCCCAAGATTGGGCGGGAGATTTGGTGTGGATCCTCAGACATTGCGCGTCATGTCCTGCTTATTTCTTCATAATTCACTATTCATGAGCCTTCGCTGCACAATTCTTAACACGCTTTCGTAAAACATTGCTAAAATATATACATCGAAAGTCACTAAATGAATTTAGAAAAATTAAACAGAAAAAAACACCACTCCTTCTTAAGATTCGCGCCAAAACTTCCATTTTATTTCGTTATGAAAAAATCTTTTGTAAAATTTTACTCTTGTCAAAACGACGTTCAAATAATATTTTTTAATAAATGTCATTTCAACAAATAAAGATATTAGTTCCATTATCAAAGAATGATCAATAATTCTCGTTGTTTTTCTCGATGCGTCATTTTGCATAATAACTTTTGAAAGGTAATAAGTAACTTGATATGGCATTTTAGACTTAGTGAAAAAAGTGTGATATAGAATCTAATTTCAAAACTGGTAAACATTTTCTGACCGCGACCGTACATAAAATATATAAATTGTGCAATGGAACACCAATAAATGAATTGTATTGTATTGTATCTCCTGTCGACGACTTTTAACAAGTCTGCGAGATACAAACGTATTTGTTAATAACTTTCACAGTCACATTATCATCGCAATTAACGACACTATTAGATGACTTTAAAGAATAATATTATAATTAGAGATTTGAGACAGGACTCTTGCCGTATTATTATTAACTTAAATAAACTTAAATATATTATTTTTTTATTTATTTATACATTAATGAAACCACTACAAATAGTGTTCTAAATTTTGTCTTAAAATATTCAAAAAAGATTCAAGTAGAAGGAAATAAAAGTAATCTCACGAAATACAAAGTAAAAAAAAAATTGTATCACCTAAAAAGTTAAATTGTTCAGGTCATACCCATGTACAAAGTTAGGCAGGCTCTTGCATCATCGGCATTCAATGACTCATTCCCAAAAACCCTAATCAGATGTTTTTAAAACGGAAATGTTGACAAGCTAACAGGTTAAAATAGTTAATCAATAATGTTTAAAGGGCCAAAGTAAGGACGTGAAGGTCTAGAGTGTATCGCCCTAGGGTTCAAGAACACGACACCGCAAGGAGTGAGATCAACGACCTACCACTTAAATAACGCACTTTTTATACGTAGCCAGCTAGTCGCTGATCGGACAACCGCACCCAATGAATATAAATAACTATAAAAAGTATTGCCAAATCGAAAGGTTTACCCTTTTTGTTAGCCTGATTAATAGTTTAAAATTAAACTACTTAATGTTAACTGTGGTGTTATCATTCATTTTAAAGCTTAGTATGCGATATAAAAAACCATGAACTACAAAACAAAATATTACTTTTGATACAATTTAGATTTGTTTTAGCTTTATTCTAACTTGGTTTTTTGACGAATTAATGGCAAATAAATGAATGGTAAAGAAATAAATTGGAAACACTAAGTGCGTACAAGAACGCGCTCTGTATGACGTGTACCGGAAATTCCAATGTTTGCGGAATGACAGCCGCACTGCCCATACAAACGAAATATGGAACATTTTTACTTGCCCTTTTTGTTTTTTATTTAATTGGTTATTTTAAATTATTAATGAAAGATGTAGGCGTAGGAAGTACTTAAGTATGTATGGATTATGATGATGATGTAATAAATATCACAATGATCTTAATTACAATGAATTATTAATATTTTTTTCTTTATAAGTTATATTTTCCGTATTTTAGTTATACTAAAAAAGTTTTCAGGTGTGTTACTAAAATATGGAAAATTTATTTATTCTCGCTGTTATTAATATAATATCGAAAATATCTATTTGTGAATTTTAAAACCTTGATTTTAATTTAATACTCTAAATGGAATTCAATCAGTATTTATTAAAATTCGATCAGCGAACTAAGGACAGGGCTTTTCTTGGAGTTTCTTTAAAGGATATATTAAGAAATAGAGATCAGGCCAAAAACTTAATTCACCGACATAGACCACCAAATGAGCAAGCTGAAGTGGTATTAGGCAAGTCAATGCATCACAGAAACCGATGGCCGTTGGGGCAGCGGAGACCCAGAGTGGAAACCATAAATTTGTTAGGCAGAGTGAGTCGCCAAAATAACTGGAAGAGAAAGGAGGAGTTCCGGGTGTGGTGGTGTTTATTTGGAAAGGCCTGTGTCCAGCAGTAGACTATTATAGGCTAATAGATTAATTGCCACAAACTTTAACAACCAATCACTAACTGTCTCTAAATGGACACACAAAGACACAACACGGTACCAACAACAATCGAGCCAGGCGCCTACAACCGACGCCGATGCCACGCGCCGGGTTGTAGCAGACACTATACAAAATTAATGAAAAGCTAATGGCAAGAAGTCTACACGTAATGTGTTTTCTGGTGTCAATAAGAAATAAGACACACCGATACAGTCAGACGATACTATAAGCTCAGGATTGTCAACAAAATCTGTAAATTGAGAAGTAAATAAGTACCTACAAATAAAATACTGTAAATAAATAAAATAAAAACTATTGCATTTTAGAACTATGATTTCTTTCGTAGTTCAGAAGTAAACAAGAGAAATCACCTAAAATTTTAAAATAAACCGAATGTTCCAAAATTGACGCATAATTTGAATTTAATGTTATTTGTGCACCCAAAAATAAACCAGTATAACAGCTGAAAGTTAAGGATTAGTAAAATGGAGCACTACAAGAGAGAAGTACGGGTTTTCATGGTCGTAAAATATTTATAAAATAATAAAAAAAAACCGAACAAAATCATCCCAAGCTAACCCTGAATGGCTTCGTTAATTGTCAAAATTGCCTCATTTGGGGTTCAGAGAACACAAATGTGATCCTGGAAAACCATATGTATCCGCAACGTGTCACTGTTTGGTGCGGATTTTGGGCTGGAGGAATTATTAGACCATCCTTTTTCATCCAGATGCTGGACAAGCAGTGACACTTCTTAAATGGTACTTGATATCGACATGATCCATTTAAATCTCCCTAAATTGTATTAAATTGATGCGGAAGTCAAGAAAATGCCACATGCAATACCACCCGTGAAATAATTAATTACAATTCAAACATTTCTTGGTCGTGTACTCTCGTTTCAGTGATCAGAATTAGCCCCCTAGATCATCTCAATAAACAATATATCATCTGAGAACAAAAAAAAAATTCTGACTTAAATTTTGCTTTTGAACAGTAATATCCGACCTATTTAGAAAGCAAACGGAAGATTGTACATCGGGGTAACGGACTAAACCGGCGCCTGGGCAGGGGTCAACAGACGCTCGTCAAACACCAAGGCCGGATCAACGTCCATCTAAGGAGGGATCCCTATAGTAAAAATAGCATTATCATTACACTGAAATTTAACTTAGAAAAGAGATTGGTTATCTACATTGTAATCTCCTTACTCGGTTTCGTGTTTTGCTGTTTCTAAATTTGCGAGGAAAATAATTCCATGTTTTCCATATATTGATAAATTACATATTATACTTTTTTTTAAAAACTAATACAAATCCACTGTTACATCTCGTCTTACACACTATAAGTACTCTACTATTTGCGTGTTAGCGCCAAGGTCTTTATTCTTAGAAGGGGGTAACATTTAATTTTACTCGGCCCAACACGGTTTACTACATAGGTACATGAATCGTGAGTCGTTTTTACCCTAATGTTCGTGTTTTTGATACGTCTCAACTATTGCTTAGGTTCTCTAATAGGATAGAAGACGCTTTTGCTTTTCAAGGCATATTCCCTCGTTATCTGTCAAAAAGAAGACTGATATCTAAAAATTTACCACATTAGGATTCTTCAATCTAACCAAAAATCTATCCATTTTTATAACTGATGACTCGGCATCATGGTTGTCACCAGATATCAAAGATATGATACACAAGTCTAATTCGTAATTAATTTGTGCCGAAAACTTACTCAATTAGCGCCTGCCTGCTAGTGGCTACGTTAAATAGAATGTACGCACGTTAATGGCACATAAATTTACTTCGCCGACGATGATTTGATCTATTATCACGTCAAAGCCCGATAAATTCTGACATTTACAAAAACTTCCTAATAAGGATTAACCAACAAATGACACACGCAAAATGGATTAACTAGATTACCCGTGTCCCCAAAAAACATACGTAAAGACCATAGAAACACCAAAAATACACTAGGACTTGACATATTATAGTTTATTGTACGCCATAAGCAGGTAAGAATGGGATTATTTATCATGTGTCCTCCCTCAAACTCTTTCCTATGATCCTAGTGCACTTAATCTGCTTCATCTACTTAGTCTTCGTTACGGTAGGTATAGCTGCAGATTCTCCGAGAAATTATAATTTATACATGGTTTTTTTAACTAGTTCGAAACCCTACTGATCTATTTAAAGATTTAATGGGTCTGTTTTTTTGACGCAAAATAACCGCAATGCTATGGCATGCGCAAACATCCTCACAAGTACTTACGGCTATAATTGCCTTAGCTTGACGTCTTTTGCTAAAGACGTTGACATGTTCGCCATCCACCGTAAAGCGTGCTATGACGTCATTCGTTTAAAGTACAATTGCTTGATAATCATGGCTTAGTGGTCATGCAAAGTACATTAATAGTATTTAATGCACTACTGTTTTGTTACACAACTGTTGCATAATGCTGTATAGTCGCGCTTCCTTTGAGAAATAGGTTTTGTATTGCAGTTGCATTGCGTCACGGTGTTTCACCAGTCGCACGTGTAACTTTGCGATTAGAAATGCATGTGATAAAGATAACAGTTAGTTTCATGGCGTGTGTTGTAAGTAAGGGTGACTCTAAGTAACTTACTTCTTATTGTTCGTCAGGAACTGGCAATGGGGATATATTATTCTATCCCAGGTTTTTTTTTATACCACCAAGGTGGCAAACAAGCTAGCTCTCCGCCCGATGGTAAGCGATAATTGCAGCCTATGGACGCTTGCAACACCTGGGGCATCACTCGCGCGTTGCCGAACCTTTAAAAATCTAAACACTTTTTATTTCACGAGCCCCATACTGTAGTCCTTAGAGAAAACCTTGGCAGGGAGCTCATTCCACAACCTTACCGTTCGCGGGAGAAAGTTTCTCTGAAACCGCACTGTAGGTGATCATTTACGTTCTAAGGTGTGAGGATGAATTCCCTGCCGATGGCGAGCGGTGCGATGGTAGAGAGTACCCGTGGGCATCATTTGGAACAATTAATTGGGATTGTAGAACACAGGGAGGCAAAGACTCTCCTCAGACTTAACGGTTCTATATAGCTTGCGAGTTTGGGATCGTCGACTATCCTCACAGCCTGTCGTTAAACCGAGTCAAAAGGGCTAAGCTGGTATCCGGGTGCATCCGATGGCAGCAGTACTCCATATGGGGCCGGACTTGCGCGACTTGTAAAGCAGCAACGTTTACTACTCTTAATTATCTGAATTCCTTCACACGATTGACGATATTTGACGCTTCACATTGTGCGCCCCCTATGCTACATAAAAAAAAAAAAAAAATTGACATGTTTTTGACTTTGTTTTTAGTAGCTTACTAACTTATTTACATTACCTACTAAGTATGTATACTTGTTAGCTGATTATCAAAGTATTGTATTACTAGCTGCTACCTGCGACGTCGTCTGTGTGAACGCTATACTCTAACATTACTTTTTGTGGACGAAACCATAGCGCGATCTAATTCGACGCCAACGCCATCTAGTTAGCAAATAGGAAACATTTTTATATGGTGAAAAATTATAAGTTTTTATTCTAAGTTATGACTTAACACGATTTTTTAACATAAAATAAATGGCTATGTGTGAGTAGAATAAATAATAATTAAGAAGTAAGTCAAATATGCCTCGTTAGATTACACGTTGTTACAGAATGCGTTGAAGAAATAAAGGTTCACTGCTCGTTCCCCGTAGGTGATAGCGTGATAATATGTAGCCTATATGTTGACCCGACTACTTAATAATATTCGTGCCAAATTTGAAGTAAATCCATGCAGTACTTTTTGAGTTTATCCCGAACATACATACAGAACATACAAAAAATCTAAAAAATATATTTTTGGCTTTTGTATCGATTGAAGATCACACCCCAAGTATTCTTTTAAAAAAATATTCAATGTACAGTTTTGACTTGCCTAACATTTTATTATATGTATAGATTACTTTAAATAGAACTTCTTTCCAGCTCTTTTTGGCAGAAATTTACATTGTTTACATTGTATCCACGATTCAAGTGTTCTCAGAAACCTATTTAAATAAATATTGTTTGATTTAGTGAATTGTTTAATATGAGAGTGACATTGAAAAAATAGTGAGTGCGATAAATTAGGTGAATGAGGCAGCATAGCTTTATGAGCAGTCAGATATCCATCAGGAGGACCGTAAGCTTGTTTGCCACCGCAGTGGTATAAAAAAAATGTCTGAAAAGGCCAGTTTAGCTGTGCTTTTAGTTCTTCTAGCTTGTATTGGTTCCAATTCGAAATTTATGGAAGTGAATGTTGGGTATGACAAACGAATCATGAAAATAGAATTATGTATATTAATTATGAAAAAAATCACGTTTTTGAGTAATTGTTGTTATAGCGGCAACAAAAATACATTTTCTGTGAAAATTTAAACTGTCTTACTATCACGGTTCGTAAGATATACCGCCTGGTAACAGACAGACGGACGGGCGCACAGCGGAGTCTTAGTAATAGGGTCCCGTTTTTTACACTTTGAGCACGAAACCCTAAAAATTAATAGCGGAAGTTTTCAAAAAAATCTCTGTCTCGAACTTGACTGACATCTGATTTTTAATAATTTGCTGAAGTAACTTTGTAGAGCACATTTTATATAAAAAAGCTATTGAGTAAAGTATACACAATTTTGTTTTAGGCTCCGTCACGACCTCCAGTATAAACTCTATATTATTGTTTAATTTACAGAAAAATCTCTGCTTGAAAAACAGATTTCTTGCATATATTGCCCTCTTCTAACTGACCAGAAACTCTGTCCACACGTTCAATTAATTTGTTTATACCTCATAATATATTTCGGGGCACCAGGAGCCGAACAAGCGCTGGGCTGTTTAACCCATAATTTAACCGCACGTAACAAAAAACCGATTATAATGGGACCAACACGAAGGATTAACGCTGCGGCCGGTTTAAGGCGTGTCCTTAAGTTCCAGGTAAAAATATTTTGTACAGGTATGAGCAAGATTGTCTCGAGCCACACACACAAAATTTAGGGGCGTTTTAGAGTAACAATGCCTTAGTTTTGACAGTATCCTTCGTCAAACTATAAAAACTATATAAAATACGCAACTCTAAGGGTTTTATTAAGAAGAGGGAAAAAACTTTCAGGGAGGTGGGCTTCGCGCGAGAAATCCCCTAGTGTTACAACTACAAGGGTCCAAAGGCTACCTACCCATCTATTTTTTTTAGCCAGTAACTGATATACATCAGGTGCAACATCATTAGCTTCTTTGCCACCTTGGAGGTTTATAAAATATATATATATAGATTAGATGTGTATAAACGTATTTCATATTTCCTATTTGGTAATTTTTAGGGTTCCGTAACCAAATAACAAAATCGGAACTTAGTTCTTGTAGATGTCTGTTTTATTTAACACGGACCGTCATCCAATATCAATATTTGGTGGTCCGTCATCCGGCACGTATATATGCTCTCATTGTAACCTATACGAAACTGTGTGCGGTCCATTTAGTCATTACCGTCCAAGTCTAAAACTAGAACTGCCATATGCGGTGAACGGGTAAATACTGTAATTTTTAAATTTCTTTAGAAATGAAAACACAGAGCTAAGCCGTGCGCGCACGGACCCAAGATTCGCTTTTGGAGCATACTTAATATTCATTAAAAGACAATAGCCATTATTACAGAGAATAATAAGCTAATGTTTATAAATAGACTGCATACAATGTGAATTTGTGGGCTGTAGGATGGCACAAATCAAACAAACAGGCCTCCTGTATCTACATTATGCTTTACTGCGAAATTAAAATTATACCATTACAGATTGCGCTCCTTACTATATCAATAAGGCACATTAATACATTGTTTATTAAAGTTGTTAAAGAAAAAATACCAAATAGAGGCTATAAAGGCCGACTCGAGTTCGTAATTTCTGCACCGGCACCGCCCGTGTTAATCACAATATTTTTCGTCAAATTTGCGAGTAAATAAATAAAATTATAGAGTGAAAAAAAATAATTTACTAACCAAAACACAATAGAAATGGCGGGAATTTATGAATTGAAAAGTTTGTCTTGTCTTTGCTCGCTTGGCACGTAGTTCATATCTTGAACCACAGATGGCGCTTTCATACATACTTGATAAAATAAACAGTATGTAGAGCGCCCGTAGGTTCTATGAATCCCCGCTTTGCCTTGAGGAAAGTAAAATTTACAAAGAAAATGCTCATAGGAGTTAAGGTTTTAGCACCCGTTTTATCTGCACATTATGACGATTATGACTATTTACGAGCTATTATACGCCCCAATGCAGGGGCACATACCTCTTTTTAAGGAGGAGGCTAAGGCCATAGTCCATAATCGAAAACTTGATGTGAGGACCTCACACCTAACAATATCAATCAAAACATTTTATACTTCAACTTCTGTAGGGCAAAACCTCTTTTTAGACCACACAGACTGGACTAATATAGGTATAGTTTTTAAACTTTATTTCTACTTATAAACCTTAGTCTTCATGTATTAAGGAAACACAGTAGTTTAGGTCTTGCAAATTTTATCATTGTAATATAATATGATATCAATGATTTCATGATAACTGATATATGTCAGTTAGCCAGTTAAATTCTTTAGCACCACAGTTCTTCAAAAAGTCCTTAGCTTTTGATAACATATAAATAGACTATCAACAAGTTTAAATACCATTTTTATGGAGAACCCTATGGTGTTGAAGAAAACTATTTACAGATTGTAAGTAAAATTTATATAAAAATCACCGCAAAAATACTAGAAAAGCAAGGTGACGAGTTTCAAATTGTAGTTAGTTTCAAGGGGTGCAGGGAGATCCAATGGCCATCTAGTCCAATATTTATTCAAGTTGCTTTCAGAGAACACCTTTGAATTGTCAATGCAATGTATTTAAACAATGTTAATTTCTGCCGAAAAGAAACTCCACTATCTAAATACTTTGTTCATCTACTAACAAGTATACAATCTGTATTGAAACAATATAAATGAATTAGTAAAGCTACTAAAACCAAAGTGTATACTCTGGTCAATTATTTTTTGTTTTTGTAGTAATGTAGCATAGGAGATGCACCATGTGAGGCATCAAATACAGTCGATTGTGTGAAAAAATTTAGATATTTAGTAGCAATAGTAGGATTGAAACATGTTGTGGAATATAAAATCCCCCATTGTGTAAGACACTGAAAATGAACTTTAACGGACGCATTTCGGTTTCCTATCACAGTGAGTTTATAAAGGGTTTGCAAAACTTTACTTGCAATTTGTTCATCTTTATTACAAAAAAAATTTCAATGTTAAAATTTTTTGATGAAATGTATACTCTGCATTCCAAGCTACTCACCAAATGGAACAAAACATTTGTGATTGTTTCATATGATACCCAATTAGTGCTGCTAGCTTTATAATGGTATTCTCTATCTATTTCCCCTTTACTATCTAGCTATCAATCTAAATCGCGTAACAAAAATGTTTCTAATCGGAAAAATACAATTAAATTACTTCATTTTCGCTATTGATATAAGACTGTCTTTTCCTTAAACTCAACTGCTTTTGTGGCTAGATTATGGATCATGATTTCAAGATTTTTTAAATTTTCTTCAAGCAGAACTAAGACATCGGCAAATCTAGGGTAATTTAGGCCGTCATTCTGATAGCATATTAGGAATGCTGTTGTCCCACAAGGCCATGTGCTGTCTGCTACACCTTTTCTACTACAACATACATTGCTATGCAGATGACAGTACTCGAGACGCGTAGTAGATGGGCTGTGCAACCATCCCATGTAACATAGTAAGAGAGCCACAGAGCTTGTGTCTAAAATTGTCTACCAGGTTGTCTTCCAACAAAGGTAGCAAGATTAAACCATTCTCTTATATTCCCAGCTTTCTCCACTTTTGTTTTTTAGATTGCATCATATATCCTCTCCATCTCCATTTCAGATTTAGTATGTTTTTTGTTACATCCATCACTTTTGTTATTTTTTTAAGTTTTGTAAGTTCAGCCATTCTTCTTTTTATGTTTATCATACTGCATTCCATGCCATGTTTATATACTTGAAGTTTTTTTTGTTATATCCATCTTTGTCAGTGGTGCAGTATGAAAGTGTTGAAGACTTTGGACTACTCGAATACCATTGGAATATTTTCATTTTTCACTATTTCTTTAAGTGTCAAGTAACTAATTTTCAATTCCTTGTTGAATTTCTTTTGTCATTTCCTCTGTAAGTGATACCATTTGTCCTAGATTACATTAACTGACTTGTTATATTATATGATTATCCACCACTAAGGGTATCTTTAAGCAATTAATCATCATCTTGGTCTTACTTGTATTCAAGGTTAAACTCGCTTGTGCATGTTTGTTGTGTGATATCTCAGCATCTTTGGCAATATTATAAGATGTGCAAACCCTAGGTGGCTAAGCTTTTATACCGTTGATGATCAAACCATACTCATCTTAATCCAAATTTTTAAGAATTTCTTTTAGTACTACTGAGAAGAGTTCTGGTGCCAACGGCACACAACGTCCTATCACACACCGTTGCTTATTTGAAACACTTTACCTTGCTCCTCTAGTTGTACTTGTGCAGTGCTTGTACTATAAATATAATTTATTGTGAATTGCTATTTGAACTTGTTATGTAATTTTATCTTTCAATTTTAATGTGTTTTAAATTCCTATAGTTAGGGTAAATGTGCCAGTAACAATTATATATAAATAATTTGGCCATCATGTTTTTTTAAATTAATGTGTAAAGTGAAGCTTTACACTCCTCTTAATGGTGTGTTACTGTCACATCCACCCTAATTATAGAAATTTAAAACTCATTAATATTTGAAGATAAAATTATGGTATTTCAATGTATAATCCTGTCATTGCAATTGTATTATTCTTTTTGCACACAATGTATATTTTGATCTTAAGGGTGTTCCATCTAACTACTTTCTGGCAGAAATAATTAGCGGTTTGTGTTTCATGCTTTTGATAGCAAATATTGCTACCAGAAACCTATGTTGAGAGGTGGGTATTTTGAACTACTTTTTAGCAGCTGTCGAATGTGAAAGAGAATCCTTTAATAAATATAGTTATTAAATGGTTGTTTTTTTTTAAAGTTTATTTTTTAGGAAATCTATATCTTTGTTATTGTCTACAAAAAAATTCGGATAGTTTGAAATAAAGTGCCAGTGAACTGTCCTCCTCCTATGGTACGGTCAAAGTAACTGGTAAGAGGGGGCAAAAAGGAAGAACCCATAAGTACCTACTAAGCATATTTCCACGTTTTAATTGCTTTTTCGGAGTGCATGCATTACATCCCTACCTTTGTTTTTTTTAATGCCTACTATTGTACATCCCGACGAAGAGTATCGTTGCCATGAATATACCTACAGTGTGGCGCCGTATGCTGGATTCCTATTTTTCAATTTTGTTCAAAATTATAACTATGTAGGTAGATGCATTAAGAACAAAATCAATAACAGCGTTCAATAAATATCGGTCACAACATAGTAACACTTATTCTATTACGAGTTTGCAGGATAACGAACCAAGATAGAAATATCCCAGTGAGACGGTTACTTTCGCAAAAATGGCTCGACGCTTGATGACGTACGTAGACAGACAAAAGGCAGGACACATATTATTTAGTAGTCATTGATGGTTTTGAAGTAGAGTATAGACGATCAAATTTGTAAAATGGACATTATGATTACTTACCTTCACAGCCATACACATTGAATAGAACTTGAACGGGAAAAGCCGTAAGCTGCTTAGAAAAAACACAATACACGTTAGATACGTGCACTTCCAAAGAAAAAAATTGGTGACTAACCAAATTGTTGCCAGAGAAGAACAAATTTACCTCTGTCTGTAGTCTATAAATTCCCTATTTTTTAATAAAAACAAGCGTTAACGCTAAGCTACTGATTCCTCTTTTTGTGTCGAGGTCCGTCTGCAATGCCCAGTAGGCAGCGATGTTAATCGTCTTGGCTGTAGCGTCTTGCAGGTCGCATTCAAAGCAGGACTACAGGGATTCGGGGCAGGCTGCAGCAGACGTATTGGGTTAAGTGGTTACAGAGCAGTCCACATCTGGCCATGTTCTGCTTAGACTGACCGACTTATATGGACCTGAACCTGTTTAGCACCTTACATGTGGGCCATGGTTCTCTGTGGTCGGCGTGCGTTTGAAACGTTTGAACTTTGAATAACCGCGGTGGCAGCCCTGGTGCCCCAAACATGCGTACACAAAGGCAACGGCAAAGATTATATTTGTTAAAACCTTGCCATACGCAAGGTTTCTCCTTTTTTAAGGTCGTCCGTTCACCGGGCTGAAGGGTGTCCCACACTACGCCTTCCCATACGCGGTCTCCACTGTGGGACACGTCTGCTCCATTAGCCATCGGTCTTCTGACAAACGTGGCAAGCCCACTGCCACTTCAGTGTTTCTATGAACGCTATCACTTTTGTGCACACATGGCTCTTGGGCCAAAAACATTCTAGTTTTCTAGTAACGAAAATCTAGCCATACATTTACTATGAATCTGTTAAATTAGTAATTTGACTAATACTTGTAACACAGATTTTAAATAAAACCATCATATTTAATTACAAAATGGTGCTTGTGATGTGAAAATATAACGATAATGTTTAAAGTTTGTGTGGGTTAGAGGAGAGCGTATCTACACGAGACAAGCAGAAACATCTGAATACACACTTGTCAGAGACATCGATACTCTAAAAAATATAAGGGGTATAACAATAAGCAGGTCAATAGGCAATAAAGATATAAAATTCACTGCCCTAAATAATATAAGTATATATCACCAAAATGTCAGAGGCTTGCGCACTAAACTCATACTTTCTACCGAAACATTCCTGTAACTAATTAATATTATAAATTATTGTGTTGACGGAGACCTGGACCAATGCAAGCATAAATGATAGCGAATTGTTCGACGACAGATACATCGTCTACAGGAGAGACAGAGAAACTTCTGGCTTTCATCAACATAAGGAAGGAGGTGGGGCGTTGATTGCTGTGTCTAAAAAACTTGCACCAAAAAGAATGGTTGGATGGGAAAGTAGATGTGTCGATCTGTGGATAACTTTTGATATAATGCTTATAGGAACCCCAAAAAAACAACAGCCATATGTGCTTTATATATTCCACCACCTGTTCAAAGCTCAATTTCTGAAAACTTTTTAAATAATTATAAAAATGTCATTGACACCAGTACCTTAGAGAATATTTTGATTGTTGGTGATTTTAATTTAAGTACAATAAATTGGAACTCAATTAATAGTTCGATTTCATATCCTAACAATACGTCATGTAAAATGCTTTTAAAAATTGTTTGTAATGTCAATATTCTTACTCAATGTTATAACATTTTAAATCATTGACAGAAAATATTAGACCTTGTACTCACTGATATGCCTTGCGAAGTTACCTTAGCATCGGATATAAGTAAAATTGACCTTCCGCATCCACCAATCGAAATTCAATATAAAATCCTCGATATAAAATGTAAATTTAACTCTAAACTTAACCAACTTCCTAATTTTAAAAAAGCTGATTACATACTAATTAATAAATATTTAAATGAACAAGATTGGGCCAGCTTGTTTTCTAAGTGTTTAAATGTTAACGATATGTTGGAAGTTTTTTATGCCAAGATAAGATAAACAATTGTAAAATATGTGCCAATACGTAAATTAAAAACTAACAAACATCAGCCATGGTTTAACAAAGAAATAGTCAAACTGCTTGAAGAAAAACAAAATTACAGAAATCGATATAAAAAAATTAACAACCCCATAGACCAAATATTATTCAGGTTACTAACGAAAAGATGTAGAAAGCTTGCAACCGAGTGCTATAACACTTTATGTTAGTGCTACTGAGACTAAGATAGCTGACAATCCAAATTATTCACTTACTGTAAATTCAAAAATAATTGATTCAGATCTTGATGTCGCTAACTCTTTTGAGAAATATTTTACTGAAATGCCTACAATTACAACTAATGCATTAAATTCCTCTCCATTAGAATCAGAGTTACTTTTAAAATGTAATGAAAATAAATGCAAGGCTATATTTAAATTTGAGCATGTTACCTCTGAAGACATCATAAAGACATTTAAATTACTAACTCAGAAAAAAACTTGTGACCTATGGGGTATATCAGTCAAAGTCCTTAGCGGAATTATTGATATTATAGCACCAATCTTAGCCATAATATTTATTAAGTGTGTTGACGAAGGGATATTCCCAGACTTAATGAAATATAGTAAAATAATACCACTTTTTAAAAGTGGAAGTAAAGATGATCTTAATAATTTTAGACCTATCTCTATACTGCCTGCCTTAAGCAAAATTTTTGAAAAAATTATGTTTAATCAGATGCTTAAACATTTTAACTTAAATGGATTACTTCATCCTCAACAGTTTGGTTTTACAAAAGGGCATTCCACAACTGACGCAGAAGTTGCTCTTATACAGCATATATTTGCTGCTTGGGAACAGTCACAAAATGCTATTGGTATCTTCTGTGATCTATCAAAGGCATTCGACTGCGTGCAACATGAAACTCTTATACGGAAACTGAGTCATTATGGTATTGCAGATTTGGCTCTTGAGCTTATCCGCTCATATTTGAGTAGTAGAATGCAGAAGGTTCAAATCAATGAAGTAAAATCCAATGGCTCTGAAGTAAAATTAGGAGTTCCTCAAGGTTCTATTTTAGGTCCTTTTCTATTTTTAATTTACATAAATCACTTGCCTTTCTTTGTGGAGAAGCTATGCAAGATTGTACTATTTGCTGATGACACATCTCTTTTATTTAAAGTTGACGGAAATAAAACTAATTTTGACGACGTAAGTAGTGCGCTTTCTCAGGTTCTTCATTGGTTTACGGCAAATAATTTACTTCTTAATGCGAAAAAGACTAAGTGTTTAAAATTTATGATGCCAAATGTCAGAAACATAAGTACAAAATTATCCCTAAACGGAGAAGAAATAGAACTATTAGACTCAACAGTGTTTCTAGGTATAACATTAGACAATAGGCTGCAGTGGAACCCTCACATTTCAGTTCTTGCCGGAAAACTGAGTTCAGCTGCCTATGCAGTTAGGAAAGTTAGGCAGCTTACAGATGTTGACACTGCTCGCTTGGTCTACTTTAGCTATTTCCATTCCGTCATGTCTTATGGCATTTTGCTTTGGGGTAAGGCAGCTGATATTGATACAGTCTTTATTTTGCAAAAGAGAGCAGTACGGTCAATTTATGAATTAGGACCTCGAATTTCTCTTAGGGAACTATTTAGGGAAATTGATATTTTAACTGTTCCTTGCCAATATATCTTTGCTTGTATAATGTATGTACGCCAAAATTGTCACTTATTTGCTAAAAATAGTGACCTCCACAGTGTTAATACAAGGAATAAGGATAAATTGGTAGTTTCAAAATGTCGTCTTCAGAAGGTACATAGCTCTTTCGCAATACAAAGTATATTTTTCTGCAATAAAATTCCAGAACATGTGGTTAATTTACCCTCAAATAAATTTAAAATATATGTCAAAGATAGTTTAATGAAAAAAAGCTATTACAAAGTAGATGAATACATAAATGATAAAAATGCTTGGAAAAATTAGAACTTAATTGATTTGTATTGGGGCATTTGAAATATTTTTTTTTTTAATTAAAACATTGTATATTATGTTATTACCTAGTGTAAGGCTATATTGTATGTTTATATGATGTATAAAAGATTAACTAGTGAGTTTATTGCCGTTGCTTCTCGGTAGTAAAGCATTACGAACCTTCAAATCTTCTCCTCTTATATTTTGTTCCTTTACTACACACATTGTAACTAGTACAATCGAAGTTTTATTAGAGTTGCTTGAGTATGTCATGCTCTCTCTAAGTGTCTCTGCGGTGGTGGCGTGTGTGTTGGGTCGTTACGTTCCCTAAAACATGGTTGAGCGAAGCGATGGCTGATTTATGTGTCATACTCGTGAACGGGTGCCGCCTGTGGAGGCTGGTCTGCTCTTGCAAACTTCTTTGTATTCTTAGTATTTAGTCTTACTTTTTTGTTTTGTTTATTAATACTGTAAGACATTGATTATTCCTTAGTGATGAATACATAAACTGTCTTTTGTTTATATTAGATACTTTTTTATGTTGTGCTTGTGCTTTATATTTCATGTTTTTTTTATGTTTGTTATGGAAAATGTCCTTTTATGATAGGGAGGGCATTTTCCAATATTTTAATTGGACGCTGTAAGAGAAAGGGAGAAAAGAAATGCCCTTGCTGAGTTTCTTGCCGGTTCTTCTCAGTACAAGGTCTCCCGCCCTGTAGACTTACGAACCGATGGCGTAGTGACATTCATAAGTGCTTAATTATTGTAGCCTAAACTGAATAAATTAAATTGAATTGAATTAAATTGAATTGAATTTCTGGTCATTTATTAAAGCTAAACTTAAAGGTTACAGCAATTACCCTTCATCCATTTCTGACGGAAATGTAACTGTATTTGAAAGAGAGCATGTTTGTGACCTTTTTGCCTCTTCTTTTTCTTCTGTTTATAAAGTAGATACTAATGTATCTAATAAGCTCACTTCTTGCCATAGTATTATAAACAAAACGGATTGCCTTAGTCCATTTACAATTGATCGTTACACTGTTTATAAAAAACTAAAAATGCTAGACATAAATAAAGGAGCTGGACCAGATGAAATCTCACCCTTCTATGTTACTTCACGTGCATCCAGCCTGGCCCAACCTCTTTCATAATTTTAAATGAATCATTAAAGTCAGGTATATTTCCTGCTGAATGGAAAAGGGCTAAAGTAGTCCCTATATATAAAAATCGGCCAAGTGCGAGTCGGACTCGCGCACTAAGGGTTCCGTACCATTTTCTATAAAAACGGCAAAAAAAGATGTTTGTTGTATCGGAGCCCCCCTTAAATATTTGATTTATTTTAATTTAATTTTTTATTTTCAAAGTGCCCATATAACTAAATATTCTGTGAATAGCGTCTACCTGTTGCCGTTATCAATATAGAGCAAAAAAAATCACGTTTGTTGTATGGGAGCCCTCTTTATTTATTTTATTCTGTTTTTTAGTATTTGTTGTTATAGCGGCAACAGAAATAATATATCTGTGAAGATTTCAACTGTCTAACTATCACGGTTCATGAGATACAGCCTGGTGACAGACGGACGGACGGACAGCGAAGTCTTAGTAATAGGGTTCCGCTAATTACCCTTTGGGTACGGAACCCTAAAAATGGCGATGAAAACATTGTTAACAATTATAGACCAGTTTTGGTTACATCACAATTTTCGAAAAATTATGAATCGCTAATATATCCCTATGTAAAAAACCATTTTAAAAAGAATAGCACAATTCATCAGCATGGTGGTACATCGTCAAGATCAACTTCTGGAAACCTTGTTTCCTTCTCAGAATTCCTTACTGAAGCTATTGATGATCATAAACAGATCGATGTCATCTATATGGATTTCAGCAAGGCTTTCGACACTGTCCTGCATTAAACATTGATTGAAAAACTCTACTATTATGGTTACTGTGGTTCGATTTTTAATCGGCTAGCATCTTACTTCAAATACCGTCAGTTTTATGAAGTAGTTAATGGCCTTAGTTTAAAAATATATAAAATTACATCAGGAGTTCCTCAAGGATCTCACCTTGGTCCCATTTAATTAAATTTATACGTGAATGTTATCACACAATGCTTTTACATTCTACTCCATTTTTGTTTGCGGATGATTTGAAGTTTCCTAGAATAGAACAATGCAAGGAAGACGCAACTCTACTACAAGTGATCTAGACAGACTTTATGACTGGTGCAATACCAATGGGATAAACCTAAATAATAAAAAGTGTCACAGTATTAAATACACAAGAAAACTGAAGCCGATTTCTTCTACCTATCATATAGAGGCAAATCCAATAAAGTATTTTGAGAACGTGAAAGATTTAGAAGTAATTTTTGCCCGAAACCTAACTTTCAATGTCCATATAGACGAAATTAATATAAAAAGCAACTAAATTTAAAATAAACTAGGATTTGTGATTCGAAATAGCAAAGTATTTAAATGCATATCTACAAAAAAAAAATCTTTATAATAGCTTGGTGAGATCTAATCTTAAATATTGTAACATTGTTGGCGCCCACATGATTCTACGCACAGCTTAAGAATAGAACGTATCAAAAGAGATTTTTATGGCATCTGGCCAACTCGTCAGAGATATCTAAGAAAAAGCTCTCTTATATTGAGCGGCTTTCCTATTTTAAGATGGACTCACTAAGCAAACTTAGAAATACTTCTGAAGCCCTATTTGCTATTAAACTCCTAAATAATAAAATAGACTGCCCCCAGTTGCTTCAAAGACTAAAATTTAGGATACCTAGTAGATACCCTAGAAATGCTGTGCTTCCTTTTGTATCTCCTTTCAGAAAAACAACGTTAGGGACAAACTCACCGGTTTCTAGACTAAGCAAGCTAATAAACAATTGTAGCTCTTACTTGGACATTTTCTTTGATACCCAACGTGAAATTCGTAGAAAACTAAAAGAAAATTTGAATAATGTCTAATGTTTTGAAATTATAAAACTAATTAAAAAGAGAAATCTCATCTTAGTAATTTTTTTTTTATGTTATACTAATTAATTTATGCTTATGTGAATTTAATACTTCTATTACATAAAAATATTATTATTGTATTTATTTTATATGTTTAAATTTAGTGTAATATTATCTAATGTAACGTTATGTTGGTAGGCATATCATTGATTACTTTAGATCATGTGGTGTGTACCTAATTAGTTGTGCATTTAATTAAGAATTTTTTAAAATGTGTTTAGATTGTAAGTTTTATTGTAACACCTGGTGGTATACCGAATAAATAAATAAATAAAAAATAAAAATAAAAAATGAAAGATTCAATATAGGTACCTAATAACTAATAGTAATAAGCATGTCTAGTGAACATTATGACCAATTGTTGGCTGTTTCTCAGACGGAAAAAGTTTAAAGGTTGGAAAAACTTTTGCTTTTCCAGTTCTCCACAGATTCCATCATCAACTGTTTGGCACAACATTCGAAAATTTCGTAATTCTAAATCACCACCTCAATTCTTCTCAGTTCCTACTCAGTATTGGGCGGACTCATTTATAGATAAACTTGCTCCACCTTTTGTTCCAAAATCTCAGGAAATACCCTGTTACTCTTATAATAATTCTTACAACAGTTATATTGATTCCCCTTTTTCAATGTCAGAATTAAAGTATATTCTAAATTCAGTTAAAAGAGACTCAGCCTCTGGTTTAGATGGAATTTCATACTCATTTGTGGTTAATGCAGGATTTAGGATATTACCTTGATCTCGTTCATTTAATAATGACTACTGGTATAATTCCAGCTACATGGAAGATGCAAATTATAATACCAATCCTTAAACCAAATAAAGATTCTAGTGATATTTGCTCTTAACTCAGTAGCTCATTGCTTTTATCCTGAGTACTAGCTAAAATTGCTGAACACTTGGTTAAAGAAAGGTTGTCCGAAAATAATTCTATATTAGCAAATAGCCAATATGTCTTTCGCAGAAGCAGGAGCACTATTGATAGCTTAAGCATTTTTACCACAGACATTAGATTAGATTTTAGCGAAAACAAGTTTCTTATTGGAGCTTTCCTGGATGTCTCATTGCTACCATTGTTACATCTACAATATGCAGAATGAGGTTAGGATTTTGTTGTTCTCCAGCGTTCTAATATAAAAACAGCGTATAAAATTCATGTTAGGGACTCGTCTATTTGCGAATGCGGCTTAGAAGTTGGAGACTTAAATCATATATTTTTCTCTTGTCCATAATATAAGCGTAGCAAATTTTTAAATTCACTAAATTTAATACAAGTAGTTCAGTTTTCTGCAAATATTTCTTACTTCATATGAATCTTGTGTAAAGAAACTTTGCAAGCATTTTGGATTTTTATTAATGTGAATAATATAGGTTTATAATATGCTATATAACATATGTCATCGCACCTTTTCCTTTGTGTTATATCGACTCATTTTATATTAGTTTGTTGTTTGTTTCAGATTTTCTGACGGATCGTGGCTCAAAATTGTTCGAACAATTAGGCAATAGAGCCCCTGATATAGTTTCCCAGGCATGACCCTGGCAAAATATACTACGAAGTAGTATGACTAATTGCCATTCTTTAGGAAAAGAAATACCCTCAGTGGTTTAAGAATAAAGAATATAGGTAGTTATTGATTGTATTGAATACCTTTTGAATTTTTTTTATGTTTTAAGTAGGTACCTAGTTTATCTTAAATATCTTGTTGTGAAAATATTAGGTACATACTTACGTAAAATTATTCTAGCTTTCTAGTAAGGAAAATCTTGCTATACATTTACTATGAATTTTTTACTACTGTTACTTTACACAAGTCTGATTTTTTTTTCGATCGATAGCAAGTGACGTCATAAACTTTATTTTCATAACTTTTGTTCGATTCCTTTATTTGTTTTTGTGACGCTAAATTTGAGAAGTCTTAGCCCCCTAGGATTTTTACGCTACCTAAGCTAATGACCAACACATCGAGGAAAAGAGATAAACTCAACCATATAACCATGTACTAATGTCCATTATGTTTCGAGTAAAAGCCCGTATCAGCCCGCTTGTTTTTTGACATCACGTGTTTCCTTAATTATTAGGAGAAATCTGATAATACAGGACTAAAAAGTTGTGTGCTTAGCAATGGTGTCTTGTTGTATAACTAATTGTTGCGTCACAGCAAGAAATAACCCGAACAATTATACTTTTCACAGTTACCTGGTTATTTCTTAACGCAATTCTCACGAATTTTTTTCAGACATATTTCGTCGCACTTCTGTTGAAAATTGACTCAGAGAACAGTTTTTACGTAATTATAGTGCTTTTCTTTGTAAAAAGTGGTATTATTTCATATAAAAAGGTTCTAATTACTGTTATTTTAAGTAAAATTGTAAAATAATTGGTTACGCAGGGCTTGACAAAACGATGACGTCATAAGTATCAGTATATCAATACTTTTTGCCGTAATTTTTTATCCAGAGTAGTTTAATTTAAAAATGTTTCTAATAAGTATTGCTTGAGTGCACGTGGTTAACAGTCTTTTATTTATTACGGTTCTGTAGCCAAATTACAAAAACGGACCCCTGTAAATTGGTCATGTCGTTCGTCCGCATGTCATAGCCTTACAATTCCGCCGCATTTGCATTGATTCTAATGAAATTTTACAGGAAAATATCTTTAACATAAAAAATTGGTTCGGCAGGAAGTACCGTACATGCAACTTCTCTTGAGATAAATTCTTTTACAAAAAAAAAATTACGTCATATTGGATCCGCCATTTTGAATTTTAAAAAACTGATAAAGAATTAAGTGACGGCTTATGAACGTCTAGAGAAAGCAACGCCCGCCGGACCTCCCGCTATGTTATGGAGATTTCCGGCATGGTCTTACCGCACCACGGTATAGTAGGTGGTACAGCGCCTTTATCGTTCATAATCGAGTTTGAGGCAAATATACTGCCCAGTAGGGCTGCGGTCCGAATTGCGCCGAAAGTGCCGATAGCGCCATCGGCGCGCCCATAATTCGGTTCGAATTGCGCTCACGGCACTTACAAATCTGCCTCTTGAGTAATATGACGTCATTAGTGACGTCATATCCGCGAGCTAACAGTGCCTTCGGTGAAGAGGAAAGGCGTCGTAAGCACGGTCAACAAACGTCAAACTGACACATGAAGGTTTGTTATTATTTTGGTTTTATTCTTATTGTTTTTTTTGGCGCGAACTTTCGAACTGTTACTCCATGGTAAACCTGTAAATGGAACATAATATAAGAGTACATAATTCAAAATATAGAGTCAATGCCTCGAACCATTTCAGTTGTTATTAATTAAATACCATTTAAATTTTCTACCGCACACAGAGCTTGCCTTGAAATATGCGAGGTAAAACTATAGAAATAACTATATCTACGAACGAAAATAAGGAAATCTTGAAAATAAATTTTAGGTTAACTTTTGAGCGCGCTTACGCCTGGTCCGATTTAAAAACGCCACTCACGACCATAAGTGCGAATTTCAATTCGGTCCACTCATAAGCGTGCCTACGCTCGTAAGTCTTGTGAGCGCAATTCGGACCGCAGTCTAGATCGGCTTTCTTTTTAGCATTATGGGCCAAGTCACCATCGGTCTTTCGCAGTGGTGGTAACGACGACTGGCAAAAGTTCCCAATGGCAGCTTTAGCAAGCGACCAGAAAGCACGACTCCCAGAGGAATAGCTCGCAAATCGCCCACCTATTTTGCCGATAAATTGGAATTTTTCACTGGTAGTTGCTTTCTTACTGAACCTCGAGGCAGCATTTAATTTGCGTTTTACCTCAGAAACATTCCGATCCTTACTATTACGAGCCGTGGTCCAAGCCACATATGCATTTCGCTTAGGAATTTTAGCTTTTCTGCAAGACCTATTAATCAGGGTCGTTTTTTGACGCCGGCAGCTACACACGGGTTAGGAATATAACATTCCATACCAGCGAGGATTGTCTCAGTGACTGCGGCTGCGAAGACGTCAAGATCTTCTGAGCTAAAGCAGATCTGCCTCCACGGGTACGATGCATAAAATTCTTGCAATCCATCCCAGTCTGCCGACTTATAGTGCCACACACGACGCCAATTAGTTGGCCCAGATGGATCGGGTTGTGTGCATGACACTTGAGGCCGAACGAGACAGTGTTCCGAGGAGCCTAGAGGAGCATGAGACACTGAGACGGAATATACGTCCGGACGTGTAGTCAGCAGAAGGTCCAGTAAGGAGCTCTTATGGTCCTCTTTATCTGGCATTCTCGTTGGAGAAAGTACCAGCTGAGAGAATCCATAGGTCAGGGCAAATTCATGAGCAGATATCCCTGGCGTAGTTATTTGTTCGAGAACTGAGCCACTGACGATGGTGGGCGTTGAAGTCTCCCAAAATAACTAGTTCTGCTGTGGGATATTGCTGTAGAAGTATTGTCAGTCGTCTAACTCAGGTGCGTGAAGAGTCGAGCTACATCCGTGTCACCGCTATGAGACCTGTATAGGCACGCATTGATACAAGTGGGCCACTGTGGTCTACGGGCACCCACAATATCGACAGGTCCCTGTCTTCAAGGCTATGAAGGCGGCGACAGCAGATGTCCTCCCGGATGAACATACATACACCGGCCATCCCACAAAATTGTGCTCGAGTTTGTAGCTGGGATAATGTTGGTATGATGTATCGGCCGGGCAGGATATCTGCGTCTCCGCGAGAAAAAGAATGGTCGGCTGCGCAGTCTCCAAATGGTGGTGGACTGCGATAAGATTTGCGTGAATACTCCTAATGTTACAGAAGTCCACATTAAATTTGGATGGACCGGCCGCTGAAAAAACTTTTTTCTTTATACTTCTTGGCATTATGTTCTTCAAAAAAGTTACTTAGTCTAAATATGAGGATTCACTGCTCAGACAGCTTAGAGGACAAAAAATGCGGTACTAGAACTGCCGAAGCTCGACACAGATGATACGGTTTCTAGCACGGCGGGCCCCTGATCTTCCTCTGTTGTAGTAGCCGGGTCCACTCCGGTCTCCTTCTCCGGCACGACTATTATTTCAGAGACTTTACGTAGGCGGATCAGCCTTCCAGGGCGGAGATTAAGTGATCCCTGGGTTCGGGAACCCGTTCAACCTGCGGGCGGCCAGCGGTCAGCCGTTTCATCAGGTCTTTCTGACCGCCGTACCAGCACGCCGTTCCTCCGCTGTCCACGCAGCGAATCCTCAGGAGCTTTGGCAACCTTCCTCACCACCAGAAACACAACACTACACAATGTTAGCGTTATTATGGCCGCGGTTTTCTGTAACGTGGAGATACTTCCCCAGTTCAGACTGCTCATTCGAGCGAGTATTCACTATGCCCCGCTTTAATTGTTCGGGCGGTTTGTTCGAGTACTTGCTGTGCCCTACCTCTCGACCCACACAAAGACAGTGAGACCACTTACACATTTGTTTTGGTATCATCACTAATCTGACATTTGTTTATCTTTTACATCCTATATCTATGGTTTCGGCACCGACCATGCTACATATGTATAACTATATGAATTTATTTTGCAAATTAAATATTATATTTTTAATAATTTTATTTAAGAGCGATACCCATGCTTACTAGCGCCGCTAATTGATATTTTTATTTTCCTCTTTGTTCACAGAAAATTTCAATAATGTGCGTCTACAGAAATATGATACTAGTTAGAAGCTATTTTAAGAATGTATTAGTATATTTCTATAACTGCGGGGTGTAGATAGTATATCTGCAAAAAACGCCCACTTTTACTAGTAACAGTACCAAAGCCAAACGTTCATAAAGTAGCTTATACCTGGTTACAAAGCACATTATTGAAATGCGCTTTGCACAAAGAGAAAGATAAAAATATCAGTTGGCGGCGCTAGTGGACGACGACCATGACAATATACTTTAGCTACCTTCATTAAATTTTAAATAAAAAAAAATAATTTCTTGTAAAAAAATACAAAATTTTTTTTTCAACTTTATTGGGTCAAAGATCATATGTTAATTTCTTATTGAGTAAAGTGTATACATAATTAAATATAAAATACCTTCACTTACAGTTCGCCAAACTTTCTTATAGTAAAAACACCATTAACGGTACGTATATTGATACGGTATTGTTTACATAAACATATTATTGTCGAATCCTCCAGGGGGCGGCAAGTGATCTGCATCGGGGGGAGGGGGGCGTCGACCGGGGGGGCCAGGCGGCATCGGCGGACCGAACGGGTCGAATCGTGCTCCAGGCGGAACTGCTCCTCTGCAAAAAACAGTAGTAAGGTCACAGGATAAAGTATATAAAAAAAAGTACAATACAAATTTTTCACTTAAACACAATCATCAAAACTTGATTGCTCTGTCGTTAACGCAATAAGCAAAATTTTTCCTCGAGATCCTTTCAGTGGTTGAAGCGTGATTGAATTATGTATATTAGTAGGACGTCAAATAGTATGTCAATTATCTTTTGTTATCCTTGGTACCCCACCAATGGTACCACGGTTACTTTTTCCTAACCGTGGTACTATGTTTGTTAACTTAATGTTATTATTTTTCAAATGCATGTGTTTCAATATAATCATAAAATAAACTCAGATCAGACTAGAATAATACTATACTTTCAGGCTGTGCTCGGGCGCGATAGCCCTGCTGCGAACACGAGCTAGGCACGTGCTAACATCAACCAGATAACAAGCGCTCTCCGGCCGTATTAGCCCATTTACATTTAGCCGAAGTGAGCAGGGAAGTGGGCAGGTCGAGTATGTAAACACTATAATTCTCATGCTCCTACCACTGCTACTAGCGCTGCCCGAGGCTGCTTAAATGAGCGGTTATTTGTGCGGAAGTCAAAGCACGGGCAGTGTGAGCGGCATTGTGTATTTACATTCAGCTCCGTCCCTCACTCCCCGCCTGGACGAATCTGACGTGCGTGCTGCCTTATTTTTTTTCTGCCAAAATAGGATTTTAAGACAAAACCACAAATTAATAAACTAAAATCATCCACCCTCTTCTGCGACGACGAATTTACAATTTTTATTTTTAAAACTTATATCATACCCGCTGTGTGACAGATGGCTGGGGGGCTGGAGAATTTTAGATATCTAAGTCTTGAATTCACTAGGCAACAATTGACCCGTAACATGTTGCTCAACATGCAGCTCAGTTCGTAAGTATTTTAGTTTAAAATGATTGAGAAATTCTATAGCCCACGTAGAAGTGTGTACGACAAAAGTATTCATATGGCTTAATACTTCAACTTTTTCTATCGAGCGAAATTCTTTTATAGATTTACAATTCATATCGCTATTAGACATATTTACGGGGTAGGTACTTTAATGGCGGATTTGATCGCCTGATATTCGGATACTGTTGCAATGCAAGCACCATGCTGGTGGAATAACTGTCGTATTTGCAAGTTTGAACGACGGCTAGGCAAATATATTTACCATCTTTCTTTTTCGCTTTGGGTCTGCTAAAATTGACCCTCGGCCTCTTTAAGTTTTTTCCTAAGGACTCCAAATCAGATATTTCCCATACAAACTTCAGTGCACTACATATCTGTAACTATTAACATTTCGCTAGGCTCTACTGCTTTTTCGATTGTTAATAATAATGTCAATGTCGTTTCTTGTTATGATATCGGTCGTGGGTCTACGTTCTTTGTGATTTTTTTTTTAAAGAAATGATTCGACAATAATCCCTGACATTTTGAAAAGTTAATTACCTATTTCTCAATTTCAATTTCTGGGACCAGAACTGTGGTGCACAATCTTTTATCTATTTTGGCATTAAAAACTCTAATAACAGCGATGTATTGAAGTTTGATATAAAGCTAGATCTTATTGTTAGTATGTTGCCTTGGGCGCATAGTATAACCTTCGGAATGTGTTTCTAGGTTCTAATTATTAGTTTCATTTACATTGTTAGATAAAAAAACACAAACAAAATTCTAAGTAAAAGTGTTAAATTATTTTGTTCACTTAATCCTACACCTACGAGTACATACAATCGTGGTAATATAATTAAGAATGATTAAAAAAAAATAGCATTTTGAAATTTGAATACTGAGGTTGCAGTCTCGTGTTTTTGACATTTAATTTTAGTGGTAAGGAATTATGATATCAGCTAGATTTTAACAATTATTAATAAAAGATTTGAAATAAATTTTATAGAACACTTCTAGTTTACCGTGTTTAAATAAAGTTCACTTTCAGAAGCATTTTAGTAGAAAAAACTAGTTTTGTTCTTATGAAAACAACGAAATGAAAGAACAATTAAAGCATCTTAATTAAGAATACAAAAGCTTTTTTTTGAAAAACACTGTCATCACGTTTAAACTAAACGTTTAAACAGTAGGTAAATGTGATCTGAACCAATATCTGAATGTGGTTACAATTTTTCTGTAGTAAATGTTTGATTACCCCTTGTGACGAAAATCTTATCACATGTGGGATGGGACCCATTCTGACAAAAATTAAAAATGTTGATTCTCCTTGAAAAATATAAAAACTATTAAGCATAAGTGAATTGAGCTGTCGACTTTAAATGTATTCTAATATTCTTTGTAGAAATTTCGAAAAAAAATCTTTAAATTGTTACGAAATTGGCTTTCCTGTAAGACGGCCGACAAATGGCAGATCAATATTTTTATGATAAACAGAAGGTTTCTGACCAGCGCTGCCAATGGTCATTTGTGCTTTCCTATATGAACAAAGCTTTATTTAAAAATGTGTTTCTACAGAATCATAACTATATATAATAAATAAATATAGTTGCAAGCAATTTTTGGAAAATTTAGTACGGTTTCTAGGATAAATAGAGATTTGATACTGAGAGCAGTAGATAGCATATCTGTTAAAAGTGACGGTTACTAGCAGAATATCTAATAACTACAACTCGAAGATTTATCATAGAATCAATAAGTACAAAATTTTCCAAAAAATGCTTGCAACTATATAAATGTATTTTTCTGTAGAAGCACACTTTAAAATTCGCTTTGTACAAAGAGGAAATAAAAAATATTAATTGGAGGCGCTAGTTACCGTAATGAACAAATAATTAAGAACGAGACAAAGACTAGAATAATAATATTTTATAATAATTTGAATAATTCGAGTAGTATTGCTTTACATTGAACATTAGTAGCCTACAAATGTTAAATCTAAAGCAATACTACTCGAATTATTCAATTTATTAGTAGGTATGTTAACTTTTACAAAATAAATAGGACATTAATATTCAGTAACATCCTTTGACTGTGGACAACTGTATGACTGCAGTTTCGACACTCTTAGCTTTTGGTAGATTTCCGCTGAAATATAACGCCACTCTTCTAAAACGCGTTTGAACAGTTAATTTATGTTACCATTCCGTCTTTTTGGCAATTACTTTTTTGGGACATTATTGTGCTGAAATGCCCAAATTACTGCAAGATTATCATCTGCGTATGGCAGCATAGATTCTTGTTAGTAGAGGGGATTCGTTGGTTCTGGCGCACTTCCCCCCAACCTCAACCCCTCGCCTAAAAAAAAGCTCACCAACTTTTTAGCTTTGTACGACTCGCGCTTGACCACTCTCAATACATCGTTGGTTCTGGCACACTACCCTCCAACCCCAACCCCTCGCCTAAAAACTTTTCTGCCCCCGCACGACTCGCGCTTGACCACTCTCAAAACCACCCCTGTGTCTGGGGTGTGGCGACTCGCGCTTGACCACTCTCAAAACCACCCCCTGTGTCTAGGATACGTCGACTCACGCTTGACCAGAACTACCACGTGACATCACTGTAGGTTCTGTGTAGTTTTGTTAAGTATTTATATCATTATCGTAATGGGTCTATCGTATTTTTCCGTTCATTAGTTATTCTTATTTAATTACAATGTCGTGAGTGCGATAATGATGTTTGTGGTGACATTCCTAATACCTTTTTAATTATATTTGTACTTGTAAGATAAATCGTATATATATAGGATAGTCGAGAGTATTCGAGTTACAATTTATCATCAAGTGATTGAATTCATCCTGTGTGATACTGAGGCTGGTTCTATTTACTTCAAAAAAAGCTATGGAGGTATGTGTTTTTTTGCTTTATAATTCTTTATCTATATTTATTATATATATTACAGACCCTCAAAACTATGTGTTTGTTTGAATGTCTATTACTTAAACCAATTTTGTTTAGGTTTTCACTTTAGGCAAATTTTTGATTCAAATTATTATACAAATATGTTTTTAAAGCATAGGCTTATTTTATTACAGAATTCAACATTTAACGTAATGGAAGAAAACACGTTCAAGCATTACTACTACGCTACATCGGATGATGAGCAATCAACTGAGAAGGCCTTAGAAACAACAAAGCTCAAACGGTCTCGTCGAAATAGTATCGACTCATTCTTTGAGGGGACCAATCAGAAGAAAAAGAAACTCAGCTCTACAGTGGCGAGATCTTCAAAAGATGGTATCCCTGGTGTCACATACTTGTCTACTAATAATGATGATGGGGCTCATGCTACACATTTGATAAAAATTGAGGTGTATGACCTCATAAAATTGAAAAAAGTACCAGTAGATGAACATTGGAAACACTCAGAAGTGAGGATCAAATATTATACGGATACAAAAGATGAAAAATATGAGCAAACGAAGGGTATCATATTTGATATCACGAAGCAAATAGCAGAAAACAATAACTGTAAAAAATACTTTTTTAAAAAGTAATCTCTAATAGCTAAATTAATTTATAAGAACCATCCTTACAAAATTTTATGAGTATCTAATTGATAAGTAACGAGCAACTATTAATTAACCATCAACTAATATAGTAATCACCTTATCGACTTGTATATATAAGAGAAAAATCGAACATTATATTTATTATTAATTCATCATTCACAAGCAAAGCTAAACTGGTTTATTTCAACCATGTCACTAGAAAGTGTTTTTTTTCAAAATGTTTTTGAAGAAGAAGAAAAAGAACTAATGAGAGCGTGTGAGAATTATGAAGATAATGCTCTGGAAAATCCGTATTATGACACTTCACTGTTTAACATCTGTAAAGAAGTTGAGGAAACATTCAGGTATACATTCTAACTATACTTATTTAAATTTTATGTTACATATTTGTGTTCTTATATTAACATAAGCATGTTATATCTACAGAAAATCTTCAATTCAAGTCGGTCGAGGTTTGAAGAGACAAGCTGATATTAGTGTTGAAGATTTACAACAAGCATCGACGTCATCATCTTCCAATACAACACATAGACAGAACGTTATGTGTCAAATATGTGAATTACAGGTTAGCCAAAGGTTCTATGCTCAGCACTTACGATCTAAGGAACACAAAGAAAAATGTCTTATTCATAATCATAATTTACATAATGTCTCTGTTATATCAGTTGCTTTTGGGTCTCGGGTCTTAACGTATAGAATTGTATCACCTAAAGCTAATGAGTCACTTAAAATACAAACTCCTGAAGTATTCATAGCATCAATTAAAGAGTCGATACTATTTCTTATTCAGGAATGTTTAAAAGAGTTAACTATTGTTAAAGTTAATTTTATTATTCATGCAGATTTTGAACAGGAAACAAAAGATTTAAAAAATTCTTTCGATTTTCAAACAAAAAATTGGACTATTTCTTTAGGGGACGAATTAGAAAATTATTTAGAAACTTTAAGCGAAGACATTAAAAATAAAATGAGTGATTTCGAAGCAAAAGATAGTGGATGGACTTTAAAAAAAATTCAGTTCTTAGAAATGAATGTTAATAAGTTCAATCCCTTACGAGGGTCTTCGTTTATTGAATTACCTTTAGATATTAAGCGTAAAAAAGCAGTCATAAATGTAAAAAATAACGATCAACAATGTTTTAAGTGGGCTTTATTATCCGCACTATATCCTGTAAATAAAAGTTCTGAAAGGGTATCATCATACTTGAGGAATCAAAATAGACTAAAGTTTAATAATATACAGTTCCCAATCAAATTATCGGATATACCCAAGGTAGAAAAACAGAATAACATTAGTATCAATGTTTTCGGATTAGAATTTAACAAAGAAAAAAAATGTAATACCATCGTTGGACCATTATATTTTACAAAATGTCGTAAAGAATTACACATTAACTTATTATTTTTAAACAATGGTTGAAATGGTCATTATTGTTTTATAAAAAATTTATCACGCTTGGTTAGTAAACAAATAACGAATCGAAATAATGCTATTCATATCTGTGATGGTTGCCTTCTATATTTTAAATCTAAAGTTAATTTAATTAATCACCAAAAACATGACTGTGCTCATATTGTTACTGAATTACCAGGAATTCATAAAAAAGGAAAAGATTGGTTTAATCGGGAAACAAATAATGATGAAATCTATTTTGATAAGTTTCAAAGAAAATTAAAATTACCTTTTGTAATATATGCAGACTTTGAAGCTCTTTTAAAACCCGTCACCTCATGTGACCCTGATCCATCGAAGTCATATACAAAAACAATACATGAACATGAAGTTTATAGTTATGGATACTATATAAAATGTTCGTATGATGATAAGCTGTCTACATACAGAACATACACAGGGCCTAATTGTGCAAAAATGTTTATGGAAAGCATTTACAAAGATATTAGCAATATACATAGGATAAATTGTTTTCAAAAATGTCCACTTCCATTAACTAACGAAGAGAAGGAATCTATTAGACAATCGCAATTATGTTATATTTGTGAAGGGCTATTGGGTGATGACATCACAGTAGACTATGATTGGAATACTGGTAATTTTAGAGGTGTTGCTCACGAATTATGTAGTTCAAAGTATCGTGTTCCCTTTTTCATTCCCATTCTATTTCATAATCTAAGTAATTATGATGCTCATTTTATTGTTCATGCTTTGAATTTTAAAGATGGAGAAATAGATATCATTCCGCAAAATAAGGAAAAATATATTTCATTCTCAAAAAAACTTAATATAAGAGGTCATTTAGTACATTTGCGGTTTTTAGATTCCTTTAAATTCATGACCAGTAGTTTAGATAGTTTAGCTAAAAATCTAAAAAAAGATCAATTTATAGAATTAAGAAAACAATTTCCAAACGAAAATGATTATAATAAACTTATTAGGAAAGGTGTTTTTCCTTATGAATTTGTTAATTCTTATGAATCCTTAAAAGTTACAACTCTTCCAGATCAAGACGCTTTCTTTAACTCTTTAAGTAATACCAGTGTCTCAGATGATGATTATAAACATGCTCAAAATGTTTGGGTCCAATTTAAATGTAAAAATATGTTGGACTATTCCAATCTATACTTAAGAACTGATGTAATGTTACTCACTGATATTTTTGAAAACTTTAGAGAAATTTGTATTAAAACATATGAACTCGACCCTGTACAATATTATACCCTTCCAGGATTAAGCTGGGATGCAATGCTAAAATGTACTAACATAACACTGGAATTATTAAAAGACTTTGATCAAATAGCATTCGTAAAGTCTGGTATAAGAGGTGGTATTTCACAGTGTTCTAACAGATATGGAAAGGCAAATAACGAGTACATGGGTGATTACAAAGATAACTTACCAAAATCTTACTTAATGTATTTTGATGCAAACAATCTCTATGGTTGGGCAATGTCTCAGTATTTGCCTGTAAGAGATTTTAAATGGGTTAACCCGAACATAGACTTCAATATATCAGATTCATCAGATATTGGATACATACTGGAAGTTGATCTTGAATACCCTGAAAATTTACATGATCTTCATTCAGACTTACCTTTATGCCCTGAAAACATTGTAATCGGTAACAGTAAAGATAAAAAATTAGTACCAAATTTATATAACAAAACTAAATATATTATTCACTATAGAAATCTGAAGCAATGTTTACAACTTGGTATGAAATTAATTAGAGTTCATAGAGTTTTACAGTTTGAGCAAAGTCCTTGGTTGAAGAAATATATAGATTTAAATACACAACTAAGAACTTTAGCTAAAAGTGACTTTGAAAAAGATTTTTATAAACTTATGAATAATGCAGTCTTTGGTAAAACTATGGAAAATGTTGAAAAACGTGTTAATGTGAAATTGTTAACCCACTGGGAAAACCATGGAAAAATTCAAGGTGCACAAAGTTTAATTGCTCGCCCTGAGTTTCATAGTCTATCTATATTCTCCGAGTCTTTAATTGCTGTACAATTACAAAAGACTAAGGTATATTTCAATAAACCATTTGTTTTAGGATTTTGTATATTAGAAATATCAAAAACATTGATGTATAACTTTCATTATAATTACATGAAAAGAAAATACAATAATAGTGTCAAGTTATTATACACTGATACGGATAGCTTAGTTTACCATGTATTTACAGATAATTTTTATAATGATATAAAATCTGACTTAGAATGTTTTTTCGATACTTCAGACTATTCTAGTGATAATGTTTATGGTTTCCCACTTTTAAATAAAAAGAAACTTGGATATTTTAAGGATGAGAACAATGGTAAAATATTTCGGGAGTTTGTAGGACTTCGATCAAAAATGTATGCAATGGACATTGAAAGTAAGGTTATTGCTAAAGCTAAAGGTGTAAATAAAAGTGTGACAAAAAAGATGAATTTGGAAAATTATAAGTTGTGTCTATTTAATAAAAATGTAAATGTTTCACAAATGTGTAGGATTCGAAGTGTGAAACATACTATTTTTACACAACAAATTAATAAAACTTGTCTATCCTGTAATGACACCAAGAGATATATTTTACCTAATTCAACAGATACATATGCTTGGGGTCATTTTAAGATTAACTTATAGTTTTGAAATAATAATAATATAGAGTATTAATTGTATCTGGTTTATGTGTGTTTAAAAAATGTAAGGTAATAACTATTATTAAGTAACCTAATGATTGTAATTTTTTTTTATTATTAATTATATTGTTTTTAATATATAAATAAGTATTTGTTTTTATTGCTTTCCTCCATATGAATTTGAACATTTTCAAAGAGAACACACATTAAAAATAATTATGATTCATTTTTATCATCCCTTTACAGTAATTGTAGCTGGCCCTAGTGGATGTGGTAAATCAGTTTTTGTTAAAAATTTTGTGAAACATGCTAATGAGATTTGCAATCAACATTTTTCTAATATTATGTGGTGTTATGATGAAATGCAACCGTTATACAACTTGAACAATGTTAATTATTACCAAGGTATTCCTGACCTCAGTATGTTTGATGGAGAACAACCACAACTAATAATAATCGATGACCTCATGCGAGAGTCTGATGGTCGTGTTGTTGACATATTCACAAAGGGTAGTCATCATAGAAACATAAGTGTTTTCTATATTACACAAAATATATTCCATCAAGGTAAAGGACAGAGAGATATTTCTTTAAACTCTAGTTATATAGTCTACTTTAAAAATCCACGAGATAAAACACAAATTCGTTACTTAGCACGTCAAGTCTCACCTGAAAACATTAAATTTTTGGAAGATGCCTACAAAGATGCTACTAGTGAACCTCATGGCTACCTAATGATAGATTTAAAACAGGACACAATTGATATGTGTCGATTTAAAACGAGAATATTTCCTTCTGACCAGAACTGCATTGTATATATACCTAAAAAAGGATTTAAATACAGCAAACATAATGAAATTCTAATCATTCATAAATAATGCATTCAAGAGTGACTACACATCAAGAACTTTTAAAATCGTTGCATGTATTGAAACCAAGACATAGAAAAGCTTTACTTATATCTTGTAGTAAAGAAGAAATAAATTTTATTTGTGAGTGTATTTACAACGTATTACAGGGTAAAATACCCGTCAAGGAAAATGATAAAAACAAATTAAAAAAATATAAAAATATATTGAGAAAGTTGGTTTGTAAAGGAAGAAATCTACTTAGAAAAAACGTAATTATTCAAAGGGGTGGTGCCTTTTTACCTATTATTTTAGGATCTGTTCTAAGTGCCTTGGTGAGTTCAATTTTAAAACCTTAGCAGGAAAATAAAAGCAAAAATGGAACATGCTAAAAAAATGATTCTAATTGAACCTAATTTGATAGAAAAAATTAAAAAGGAAAATGAAACACAAAGCGCTTTAAATACTTTATCCCGTTTAGATGGTGAAATGAAAGATATTTTAAATAGTAATGTAGAAGATAGAGAAAAATGGATTTTGTATTTACAAACACTACAAAGGTATTTACATTTTACTGAAGTAGAACGACGACCATATCAAATACCAATTATAACCAAAACAGAAAGTTCGCCTAATTATAAAAATACTGATGTCATTAAGGAAACAGTCCTTGACACTGAGCAGGTATCAAACATAAAATCAAAAACCATAAATGATACTGACTTAACCCCATTTTATTCAAAGCAACAACTCTTGAAATTGATTCCTAAGACGTATATAAAACGAGGTGAATTACTAATAGAATCAATTTTTTCAAATAAAAATAAGGTAGATTGGGATACCAATGGAACTGTTAGTATCAATAATATGAAAATACCAGGGAGTAACATTATAGACCTGGTGAATGATACACTAAGACCACTTAAACACAGTGATCCAATTGGGTGGCAAGAGTTTGCATCAGCATTAAAAGAAATTAAAATACCATTAACTTATATTGGAAATCCAAAAAGACTAGAATATATTAATAAACTTTACTTAGGTGATATAAAAGAAGAAATTCCACTTAACAAATTGCAATCAGATAATAGTTTTACTCCTACTAAGACTCATTTTAACAAAATCAAGAAAAAAATAGACTGGGAAAAATGGACCCCCTATTAGAAATAAATCAGATTTACTATGATGTTTCTCATCCTGCTGGATATGGAGGTGTTAACAAACTCATCAACTCGTTAAAGGGAAAAATGACAGCAAAACAAGTGAAAAATTGGTTGCAAGAACAAGAAACTTACACATTACATAAACCTGTAAGAAATAGATTTCCTAGAAATAAGTACATTTTATCTAATTATAATGACTTGTGGCAGGTGGATTTAAGTGATATGCGCACTTATTCTGAATATAATGATGGTTTTAAATATATTCTGTGTGTTATTGATGTATTTAGTAAATATGCATTTGCTAGATGTTTAAAAAAAAAGAACTCTATAACTATAAAAGAATGCTTTGAAAGTATATTTAATGAGTCAAAATCCTTACCTAACCACATTCAGTCAGATAAGGGAACTGAATTTGTTTTTAAGGATGTGCAAAAATATTTTAAAAGTAAAGGTATAAACTATTACACCACTAACAATCCTGATATAAAAGCTAGTATCGTGGAACGCTTTCAAAGAACATTAAAGACAAAAATGTGGCGGTATTTCACACATCATAACACATATAGATATGTTGATATTTTAAAAGATTTGATTTATTCTTATAATCATAGCTATCATTCAAGTATAAAAATGTGTCCCAAAGATGTTAACTCAGAAAATATTATGACTGTTTGGAATAATTTATATGATAGAGATAAAGGGCAAAAGGCTATTCTAAACAGGTTTAAAGAAGGTGATTATGTTAGGATAACAAAACATAAACACATATTTCAAAAAGGATACGAGAGCAACTGGAGTGATGAAATATTTGTTATTACTTCAGTTATAAGAAGATCACCTTGGGTAGTTTATACGTTAAAAGATCTTCAAAATGAACCCATTACAGGTACATTTTATGAAAAAGAATTACAAAAAGTAATATACAACCCCACTCTCCCACATAAAATAGATAAAATACTCCACACTCGTTATTTTGGAAATAGAAAGCAAGTACTAGTGAAGTGGAAAGGTTATCCAAACAAATTTAATACTTGGGTATCATTAAAAGATATAGAAAAAATATGATTAAGGAAGATTTTTATTTAACTTTGCTCAGTAATAGTTCAATGGAATATTTTCCGAGTAATACCACTACAAATTTTTCAACAAAACTTCCAAAACCTATAAAATTAGAAGGACAGTGGTCTGTTGGAGTTGTAGAATTTCAATACCCATGTAGTATGTTTACAGTTCAAGAGGGTGAAAATATAATGTATATTACTAAGAAAATGATAGTACCTTTGGATAAATCAATATCATCAGTTATTTATAAAAATCATATACCTGCAACCAATTATGATAATATTGATAACATTTTAAAAGCCTTAAACCTAAAAGAAAACTGTCGCTTTCATTATGATAAAGTTTCCCAGATGGTCTCTGTTCAAATTAACGATAAAAATATATCATCTTTAACGTTATCATCAAAGTTAAGTATTCAACTTGGCTTTGAACCAAAAACTAATTTAATAACAAAAAATGTTGGAAGATACCCACCCAATTTACATTTAGGATTACCTTCTCAATTATTTGTTTACTGTGATATAATTGATCCGCAAATAGTTGGAGATGTTATGACACCATTGTTAAGAATAATACCTTTAGACCCCGAGAAATATATCTATGGTGCTTATAAGATGCATGTATTTTCACCACCCCACTACTTACCAGTTATGCGAAGAGAATTTGATACAATTGAAATAGATATAAGAACAAACACTGGTAATAAAATACCATTTCAATTTGGGACCGCATATGTTAAACTACACTTTAAGCGATTATAATGCATAATAACAGTATTTGTCCCTATGAGCAATATTATTCACACCAAGCAGGATCAGGAATTGGTGTAATTTATAAAGGTGTACCACATCAATGTGGTCATGGAATAGGAAGCTTTTTAGAAGGCCTGTTTCGATCAGTACTACCTTTATTATCAAGTGGGGCAAGAGTAATTGGTAAAGAGGCTCTTAATGCTGGAGTGGGATTATTAAGCGATATGATAAGCCAGAAACCAATGAATGAATCTGTGCAAACACGGTTAAAAGATGTAAGTAGTAATTTAAAACGAAGAGCAGATGATAAAATTGAAAGACTAATGAATGGATCAGGTTATATAACGAAACGTCAACGTCGGATTCATTCCATTCCGTCAACAGCTTTGAAAGAGTTGAGAACTAGAAAGTATAAAATTAATAGAAATACTAAAGATATATTTTCAAACAAATAATGTCATTCTTACATAATCATTCATGTGAATGTATAAAATCGGAATTGGATTTATTTGCTTTACCAACAACTCAGACAAGTATTGAAAATGGACAATGGATACACTACAAACCTATATCATCCCTTACAGACGATGGACCAATTGAATTTCAAATTCCTGGTACGGGGGATGATTATATCGATTTGTCTCATACATTACTACATTTAAAAGTTAAAATTCGAAACCAAGATGGCACCAACTTAGCTGCTGCTACAGTAGTAGCCCCAACTAATAACTGGTTACACTCACTGTTCAATCAACTCGATGTGTATTTAAATCAAAAACTAGTATCTCCACCAAACAACACTTATGCTTATAGGGCATTTATAGAAACTTTATTAAACTATGGTCCAGCAGCTAAACAATCTCATCTGACTTGTGGACTATGGTATGAAGACACAGCTGGAAAAATGAATTCACTAGATGATTCTAATGATGGATTTAAAAAAAGGAATCAATTTGTACGTGAGAGTAAAGAGGTAGAAATGGTAGGACATTTGCATGGGGATTTGTTTAATCAAGAAAAGTTTCTGATAAATGGTGTTGAAATTAGTCTTAAACTAGTACGATCAAGAGAAAGTTTTAATCTTATGGCTGGTGCTGATGCTAAACTGAAAGTTACTTTTACTGACGCTACACTTATAGTTCGTAGAGCAAAAATTAGTCCAAGTGTATTATTAGCACATCAAAAAGTTTTAAGTGCAACGACCGCTAAGTATCCTATAACCAGAGCTGAAGTCAAAGTGCTCACAATACCTTCAGGAGTTCAGGGAAAAACGCTTGATAACATATTTATTGGTCAAGTTCCAAAAAGGTGTATAATAGGTTTTGTAAACAATGCTGCTTTTAATGGAAGTTTTAACAGAAACCCTTTTAACTTTGAAAACTATGGAATAAATACATTTAGTTTGTATATAGATGGTCAACAAATACCATCAAAAGCTTTACAACCAATGTTTCACAACAATATATTTACCACAGCTTACCATACACTATTTTCCGGGTCAGGTATTCACTTTTTGAATGATGGTAATGCTATTTCTAGGGAACAATATGCAAATGGATATTGTTTGATGGCATTTGATTTAACTCCAGACTTATCAGCTAGTTCTACGTCTCATTGGAATCTTATTAGACATGGAAGCGTAAGACTTGAAGTTCGTTTTGAAGCAGCACTCATACAAACAATAAACTGTATAGTGTATGCTGAATTTGATAATGTTATTGAAATAGATAAAAATCGTAATGTTTCAGTAGATTACAGTAGCTAAAATATAATAATTAGAACTCAATGAAAGGACTTATTATACTTTTGACATTCATAATATCAACATTCTGAAATGAATACTTTAGATATTCAAAAATGTTTAAAGATAATTTCTCCGAAAATTAAACTAAATGTATTTGCTGCAAATAGATTACCAGTACTCATGCACCTACCTGCTTTTCTCATTAGTAATTTAGATGTTGACAATCAACCTGGATCGCATTGGGTGGGAATACATATTAATAAAAATGGATTAGGTGAATACTTTGATTCTTATGGTCGTAAACCTAGTAGACATCATTTATATTTCTTAAATAAGAATACTAAGATATGGAGTTACAATAATAAAAGAGTTCAAAATGACTTTACAACTGTTTGTGGGGAATATTGTCTTGTTTATTTGTATTTTAAGTTTCATGGTAAATCAATGATTGATTTTGTAAACCACTTTAGTAATAACACTCTATGTAATGATATTTTATTATATGATATGTTTAAAACAATTTTTGATAATAACATTTTTTAAAATAAAAAAAATGTTTTTTTCTTATGTGTGTGTTTGTGTAATTAGTGGTTAAAAAACAAAAAAATATTTTTTATTTATATCATTTATTCATTCATTCACAATAAAACTCAAACATGATACAATTTGATTCAAAGTTGATTTCGAGTAATACTGAAGCTGGTTCTTATAAATTAATTTAGCTATTAGAGATTACTTTTTAAAAAAGTATTTTTTACAGTTATTGGTTTCTGCTATTTGCTTCGTGATATCAAATATGATACCCTTCGTTTGCTCATATTTTTCATCTTTTGTATCCGTATAATATTTGATCCTCACTTCTGAGTGTTTCCAATGTTCATCTACTGGTACTTTTTTCAATTTTATGAGGTCATACACCTCAATTTTTATCAAATGTGTAGCATGAGCCCCATCATCATTATTAGTAGACAAGTATGTGACACCAGGGATACCATCTTTTGAAGATCTCGCCACTGTAGAGCTGAGTTTCTTTTTCTTCTGATTGGTCCCCTCAAAGAATGAGTCGATACTATTTCGACGAGACCGTTTGAGCTTTGTTGTTTCTAAGGCCTTCTCAGTTCATTGCTCATCATCCGATGTAGCGTAGTAGTAATGCTTGAACGTGTTTTCTTCCATTACGTTAAATGTTGAATTCTGTAATAAAATAAGCCTATGCTTTAAAAACATATTTGTATAATAATTTGAATCAAAAATTTGCCTAAAGTGAAAACCTAAACAAAATTGGTTTAAGTAATAGACATTCAAACAAACACATAGTTTTGAGGGTCTGTAATATATATAATAAATATAGATAAAGAATTATAAAGCAAAAAAACACATACCTCCATAGCTTTTTTTGAAGTAAATAGAACCAGCCTCAGTATCACACAGGATGAATTCAATCACTTGATGATAAATTGTAACTCGAATACTCTCGACTATCCTATATATATACGATTTATCTTACAAGTACAAATATAATTAAAAAGGTATTAGGAATGTCACCACAAACATCATTATCGCACTCACGACATTGTAATTAAATAAGAATAACTAATGAACGGAAAAATACGATAGACCCATTACGATAATGATATAAATACTTAACAAAACTACACAGAACCTACAGTGATGTCACGTGGTAGTTCTGGTCAAGCGTGAGTCGACGTATCCTAGACACAGGGGGTGGTTTTGAGAGTGGTCAAGCGCGAGTCGCCACACCCCAGACACAGGGGTGGTTTTGAGAGTGGTCAAGCGCGAGTCGTGCGGGGGCAGAAAAGTTTTTAGGCGAGGGGTTGGGGTTGGAGGGTAGTGTGCCAGAACCAACGATGTATTGAGAGTGGGGGGAAGTGCGCCAGAACCAACGAATCCCCTCTACTCTTGTTTCGGTTTGTATAGATATTGTTCCATTATCGTGTGCTAGTCCGGTAGGCCTACGCCTTTACCATAAAAAGTATCCCCAAATCCTATCGTTTCCACTATCATGTTACACCGTCTTTGTACGAGTACATGTGTATAAAGGATCATAATACGTTAGTTGCAGATCGTGCTGCTAATTCGGGGAATTCTTTATCTATCCGTTTCATCCATTCATCCGAAAACAGTGCATTCTGCCAATTCTCACCAGTCTCTTTTTTATAACTTCCTTCATTTTTAAAACATGGCTAGGTAGGTACCCTCCTAAATAACTATCTGCATCTGCCAAATTTCTTTACGTGCATCCAGAGACTAGCGAATGGTAGTTCTCACCAAAAACTTATTTTATGAAATGACTAGATCCCTTAAGAGGGTCCTGTTTATCAAGGCGAACTATTCTTAAATTTTCTAGTTAAAAATCATCTGACGTAAATGGAAATACAGTATAGCCTGGTGCACCACCGTTTTTGAGCAATGCAAATAATTCGTAAATTTTTTATACAACCACGCAGCTTTATTATTATTATTTATTTAGCACCTAAGTCGCAAGAGTTTCCTATTATTTCTAAATAAAATATGCAGAACTATAAACGCGTGATGAAAGTGCAGTAAACATATGGTATAAAAATCATAGTATTCTGTTTTTTAAATTATAAAAATAGAAAAGATATATCATAGTTTAATCAATACAAAAATAAACTACATTAAATAAAATTGGTCCGCCATTCAATATTTCTAACTCTATCACGTATGTATAAAACCTTACTGTACCAAAATTCTGATGACAAAATAATGTTGGCTCCATAACAATAATCTCTCTTATTGATGATATATATATGACCACCACTGTATATCTAAAACGTACACACAAGCTACAAGCTATTTATAAAACACAGTGCATTCTTAACCGACACAAATGTTAATAATATATACCAAGATTTTTTTACAATAATAATAAATAATAATAATTCAAACCTCGGTAATCCGCCCGGGATGCCAAGTCCAGGATTTTCGGGGTCCCTTCGAGGTCCAAATGGGTTAAACAACATTCCACCACCGGCTGGTGCAAACGGATCCAAGTCTGATCTGCCAATATTAGGAAAGCTTGGTGGCGCATCCCTATAAAAAAAGTAAAATTCTCACATCATTTTACACATATGTTATTTGGGGTCTTTAATAATAACATTTCACGATTTGAAGGAGATATTTGCACAAGTGTCAGAACAACTGTCACTTTCAGATTTTTTAGAACTAAATACAATTTCCATAATAACCTGATGAGCTAAGATGAACACAATTTGCACTCAAACCAGCGTATTTACTCGATCTAAACCTCAAGAAAAATAAGGTTTAGGCCGCGCTAGCCAAATGCGAATTGGTGGACATTTGTTAAGCTTAACCTATGAGGCCTCTGATTCGGCTCAATGACCGCTGTAGTTCTTATCAGTTTTTAGTTAGTGATTAGAGAGGACTTAGTTAGTTAGTTGGACTTATGTTTTCCGCATTTAGCCTCATGATAGGGTCCATTGTACGTAGGTAACCGATACGTGTCACTGTTTACTCATACCATCCCAGCTCCGTCCAGATCTAGGATGCATCCAGCGTTATTCAGCGCTTCTCTCATGGTTTGTGGATTCTTAAGGAGCTTTGTCGGTTGGTCGCTTACGCTTTTGCAGTGTAGGACCACGTGAGAAGGCGTTTCCTCGGCTTCCATGCAACCCCTGCATAGGGGACTATCGGTAACGCAGATATTAAAAAGTGTTTATTTAGCGGGCTGTGACCTGTTATTATGCCAACTATGTAACGTAGGTTTTTCCTACTAAGTTGTAACAGCTTCTGCGACAGATTTGCGTCCAAGGATGTAAAAACATTCTTGGTTTGTCTGCAATCTGTTTTTTCTGCCCACTGTTTGTTGTGTAGTTGTAAGGTTCTGTCTCGTAACCACGTTATGAGTTGGGTGAATGTGATCGGTACAATTGGTTCGGGTCCCATTATATACAGCTGTAATGTGAAAGTATAGCCAGGAGTTGGTTGGTTTAACGTGCGCTTCGAAGCAGTAAGCAGGAGCTCAGAATACTGTGCCACTAAATGGTCAACTACCCAGGTACTAACCAAGACCGACGTTGCTGAACTACGCTTATCTTTTATGATAGATAAACGAATGTGATTGCCTATTGAAGATCAAGCCTATATCACCCCCTTAATCAATCAATATTCCACTCTGCGCATTAATTAGACACTGAAAATACAACTAAAAGGTATATTTTAGAGGTCTAATGAAGATATAATGGAATTGCGAAACACCCATGGCCCATAATGCAAAAACGAAATCTGAATTACAGGGTTCTTTGCCCCGAACTCGTATTTGAACGACGAAGGCGCTGTACCTACCGCCAAGTTACCAAGGTGCGGTAAGACCATGCCGGCAATCTCCATAACACACCGGAAGGTCCAGCGAGCGTTGCTTTTTTTAGAAGTTCAAGCCAGATATGTGCAAATAGATGGCTAGCTTTTTGACCGGCAGACGCATACGAGCCGTAATTGACGGTAGGTGGTGTGATAGCATAGATATTAATCTGGCGTCACGCAAGTCTCCTACGATGATTCTGCTGTATATGAATGGTATGATGTCAACATACATTGCTATGCAGATGACAGCACTGGAGACACTTATGACACGGGTCGTGCAAACTTACCTCGTTCCGATGTAGAGGACTATGCACGATCTAGTTCACCGTAGAAAATCCCATTCTCTGAGGTCCCACAATTCCAGAAAACGCTGACCTGAGATAGTTAGAGCCATCTTCAAGAAGATTGGGATCCTTGGTGTTAACATCTCTAGCGACGTTCAGTTCCGAAATCAATTGGAAGACAAGGTTGAAGCTGGCATTCACAAAACTTGGTGTACTCAGCAGAGCAAAGCAGGACTTAACCGCAGGGCAAAGATTGTTGCTTTATATGTCGCATTTAATACTGCTACCACCTCTGGGCAGGTGTACCCAGATTCCAGCTTGGCTCTTTTGATTTGGGTCAGCTAAGATCTGAGAGAATTGTTGATGATCCTAAACTCATAAGCCGTATCGAACCCTCATCTCTGAGGATAGTTTGCCCCCCAGTGTGCGTTCTACCGCTTGTATAATAGGCCATGTTCTGGGAATAGTTAAAAATGATGCCCATGGCTATTTTCTATCAATACACCGCTCGCCTTCGGCAGGGAATTCATCCTCACACTTTGGAACCTAAACGGTCAAGTACATTGCGGTTTGAAAGGAACTTACTCCCTCGAACGAACGCTTTAATTGTGGAATGAGCTCTCTGCCAACGTTTTCACTAGGGACAAGAATATAGGGTTCCTAAAGAAAGTGACTTGATCTTTAAAGGTTCGGTAAGCTCCGGTGACCACTTAACATTGGACGGCCCGTAAGCTTGCTAGTCTACCACCTTGGACCACTATATATATATATATACATATATGGTTACTACGTTAAGTGATGTGACACAGGAAGGTTTGACGTAGTGTGGTGCGGAATTTGTAGTAAATTTATAGTGAAAGAATTAATTTTGTAGAGCCCATAGTTTTTCAGGAATCAAGTGATCTGCTAGCTTGATATTAAGCCAGCAGATCACATATCGGTTTCATGCGTATTTTTAACGTGCTTTATTACTTATTTTGTAGGTAATTTGTAGTAAATTTATAGTAAAATAATTAATTTTGTAGAGCCCATAGTTTTTCAGGAATGAAGTTATCTGCTAGCTTGATATCAAGCCAGCAGATCACATATCGGTTACTTGCGTATTTTTTGACGAACTTTATTTCTTATTTTGTAGCAGATTTATAGTAAAGTAGGGCTCTAAGCCAGCAAAATTTATTCTTTCACTATAAATTTACTACAAATTACCTACAAATTCTACATCTATTTAGCATTCGGGGTCAGATATCTTCTATGTTTGCATATTATAAAACATTTTCTTTATAACTTTATGTGTTGCAGTTTTGGACTTATTGCTAAAAATGTATTTCCAGCCACAAAAAAAACCATAGGTATGTGTACAAAAAAATGTTAAGTCTCTCTTATTTTTGTATTTTTTAGACTAACAGATAATTATTTTTACAAGGAACCTAGTAGGAAGTTCTCAAATTAGACAATTTCAATACAAAAAAAACTTTTAAAAGTGCTTTTTAAGACATTACAGCAATATTTAGAAAAATGTATAATTGCAAGCTGGAACTTTAAAAAAATATATACTTTATGTTTATTTATTAATTAACTCTTATCTCACCATAGATTAGGATGGTCTGGTTGCGTGTTAGGTACAGGTCTAGGGGGCACTCTCAAAGGATCATCGCCTGGCCTTCGAACATTTGACTCAACTGAAACACGAAAAAAAAATGAATTCATTTATAAGTTCATCATAACTCATAGACAAAACAGATTTAACCCAATAAACAATGTTTATTAAGAGGGCGATATACGCTAGAAAGCTAATTTCTGTAATACTAACCTTGTGTATGTAAATGTACTGAAAATCATTACACAATGTCCTATACATTACTATTAGATATATTTTTTTTATACTTCCTTAATAAATTATTCCATAATGACGCCTTAAAACCTATTTTTTTTTTGTATGGGATTTAACCTTTTTTCCGTTTTGTAGTCACATTTTTTAGTTTTTGCTACAGCATAGAGTCAATGCACTAGATAACAAGCTATTCTTATTATTTAATCAACTTTAATTACAATAAAATCCAATACACGCTCTAAAATTTGCACAATGGTCATCCAGATTATTTTTTTCGTATCATACATTTAGGTAATGCACTAGACAAAAGCAAGTTTTATAACATATATATTTTTCAATTTTCAAAAAAAATCATAATTTATTGTCTTCCTATTATACTCTTGTTGGTTAAAATATCTATATAATAATGAAGTATATATGTATGTACATATTTGTTGATGTTTCTGTACATATGTTCATATACCTGTGTTATCATTTAAGTATTTTAAGTGGTTTATTCTTTTGAAATTTCTCTTTCTTGAAATATATATAAAGGCTTATGAACGTTAGAAATTGGATAATCACTTCTGTTCTGACTGCATCTGCAAACTAAGGCATCCAACTTTTTGACGGCAATAAAACAATCACTTTGGTTAATTGTAGTTTCATAAATTACCTGAAATGAATTGAAAGTTCTACTACATATTTAAAATACAAGTGGTACCTGTAGAGGTTTGCGTTTCTGTAGTGGTAGTAGATCGATCAGTTATTGTATCTATAAGATCTCGTTTCACGTAAAACATCAGGTCCTTATATGTAGGCATTGTCTTGTTTAAATTACCACTAATTTCTTTAACTGTGTCATCAACATTTACAGCAATATTAGATACTGCCAAGTCTTCTGATCTCTGCGGAAGATTCAGAAGAATAAAGCCGACAACTTATCCATAATATAAAATTGTGAAGACACAGTACACAAAACCGGGGTTGTTGTCTACAGTACAGTAGTCTACATAAAAATACAATAATAATAATCAGTAACACGGATAACACCTTAAGCTTCATATTTATTTCTATGTTTAAAATATATTTCAATCTGGCACCTGTTAATAAAAAAAAAGGGTCAAGAGAAAATCAGGCTCAAAGAATCACTGTTGCCATCTCGATATCAGGTTTTCAGGCTAAATAGATTTAAAATAAGGGCTAGATTTGTCCAATGTATTTAAAATAGGCCTAAATTTCTATCTTAATAAAAATTAATAAGAGAAGTGGTTTTTGTGAAATATTTATTGTATGTTTACTTACTAAATATATGTACTATTAAAGTATCTACAGCCTAATATTGTTAATGTAAGACAAAGATCCTAGTAGCATTTTCGGGGAATTCTCGATATTGGAAGTGAAGTAGCTACCTAAATATCTCATGATTCATGTAAGAGGAAAAGAGACAGGTACTTTGACAGATAAATTTGAGTAACAGTGTGTGGCCCGCTCATATACTTCGAGTTCTGAAATTTCTCCTATGGACTGCCCAATTGGGCTCACAAAATTGGCCACATTTTAGAAAGAAACAAAGTCTACCTGTAGTACATTTCTCATTGACATGACACCTTACGTTCGCTGCGTCTGTCACACTTTTTGCTAACATGTTTTCTTTCACGCGAATTACGCTGTCCAGTTCTCTATGTCTTTGGGCGGGATTATGTGCTTCTAAGGCATTAGTAAGACTATACACATTTTGAGCTTATTTATTATCTATTTATTTATTAAGTAAGTAGGCCCTAAGAAAGCTAGGAAGCGCTTTTACATGTCAAATGTCTTAGAAATTGGGCTAGGGGATAAGTAATTATAGTAAGGGCTGATAAAGCATAAAATGGGCAAGATCTAGCCCCAAAATGGCCAAATTGGCATCACTGTGAAGTATTTGTGTTATGTGTAATGGGGCTGCAAGCCTTCCATAAACTTATGGCTCTATACAGCCATAATACGACCCATGGTAACATACGGTGCAATAGTTTGGTGGCCCCAAACTCAGCTGTGCACTGTTAGAAGCAAACTACAGAGCCTGCATCACCTTGCCTGTGTGGCTACTACAGGCTGTATGAAAACGACGGATCGAATTGGACACTAAAGTAATGGGACCTGAACCAATTATGTCGATAACATTTACCCAACTCAAAAACCTACACTACATAGTTGGTTGGCATAATAACAGGTCACTGCGACGATTTTCAATATCGATTTCTGCTGAGAAGAATCCAGCAACAAAAACTGTGGCATAATAACAGGTCACTGCGACGATTTTCAATACCAACGTTACCGACAGTCCCCTAGGGACTGCATGGAGGCCGAGGAGACACCATATCACGTGTTGGACTGCAAGAGTGTGAGCAACCAACGGACAAAACCATGAGAGAGGTACTGAATAATATCAGATGTCTCCTGGATTTCTGGACGGAACTGAAAAGTATGAGTAACCAATGACTTGCGAATCGGTTACCTAGGCACATTAATAAACAATAATAATAAATATTTTTGGACATAATTTATGAAGATGTAGAAGAAAAGGAAGCAGCTCGAAACCAGAACAAAAAACGGACGTAACCAATGGAAACATACAAACAACATACAATTACTTATCAACTAATAACGTCCTAATCATTATTGTGACAATCGGCGTAACAATAATTATATTGTATGGCATACATAGAATTGTGAAGAAAAACCAACGAAATGTTATAAATCGCCAGATAGCTGCAGAATTTTTATGAAGAACAGCATTGCGTTTCTCCAGACGACAAATTGCACCTGAAAACAGCGAGTCAACCGCGTAATCTTCTTGCCTGCGCTGCGATACGTCACGCCGCCGCCGCCCCGTAACAATTCAACGTACAGCGAGCATACAACGCGTCACCAAAGTGCCAAGGACGAATCGACAACTTGGTAATAAAATTCTTTTGTTGTCAATAATAATAATTAATACTTTTATTCTAAGCTAATTTAAAGAGTGATCTAATTTCATACACTTTTATAATTTTTATATAATCTAGCTAAATTGTATCGATATAGATATCGATTTTAAATGAAAGAATTATTAACAGAATACTTAGACGAACTGAATAAAATTCAAGTAAATTTAAGGAAATTAAGTCCCGACAGGCGATCCACGTCAAAATTATATGTTGACAAGCAATTTGAAAAAGCTACAGGTATTTATAATAAATTTAAAGAGAATGATTCTAGTATTGATTTAAATTTGTATGATGAAGAATGACTAGAATTTTACGAAAATTTAGTAGAAACCTTTAATAACTACTACAAAAAAATTAAAAATTATTGTATAGAAATATCAGAAAAACCACCTTAGCCCTTGAACATAATCGAAGATTTGCCAAGTCTGCAAAGCTCAGGCATAATTGGTCTTGACTTATTGGATGTGCATTCCGAATGTTTTAATTTAAAATTAAAGAAAATAACCTTAGTTCACAATGGAATAGAGTGTGTAGTTCCGCTACAAATGGTCTCAATATCTTAAGTAATTGTTATTGTTACCGCTGGATGTATTACTTAAGATATTGAGACCATTTGTAGCGGAACTACACACTCTATTCCATTGTGAACTAAGGTTATTTTCTTTAATTTTAAATTAAAACATTCGGAATGCACATCCAATAAGTCAAGACCAATTATGCCTGAGCTTTGCAGACTTGGCAAATCTTCGATTATGTTCAAGGGCTAAGGTGGTTTTTCTGATATTTCTATACAATAATTTTTAATTTTTTTGTAGTAGTTATTAAAGGTTTCTACTAAATTTTCGTAAAATTCTAGTCATTCTTCATCATACAAATTTAAATCAATACTAGAATCATTCTCTTTAAATTTATTATAAATACCTGTAGCTTTTTCAAATTGCTTGTCAACATATAATTTTGACGTGGATCGCCTGTCGGGACTTAATTTCCTTAAATTTACTTGAATTTTATTCAGTTCGTCTAAGTATTCTGTTAATAATTCTTTCATTTAAAATCGATATCTATATCGATACAATTTAGCTAGATTATATAAAAATTATAAAAGTGTATGAAATTAGATCACTCTTTAAATTAGCTTAGAATAAAAGTATTAATTATTATTATTGACAACAAAAGAATTTTATTACCAAGTTGTCGATTCGTCCTTGGCACTTTGGTGACGCGTTGTATGCTCGCTGTACGTTGAATTGTTACGGGGCGGCGGCGGCGTGACGTATCGCAGCGCAGGCAAGAAGATTACGCGGTTGACTCGCTGTTTTCAGGTGCAATTTGTCGTCTGGAGAAACGCAATGCTGTTCTTCATAAAAATTCTGCAGCTATCTGGCGATTTATAACATTTCGTTGGTTTTTCTTCACAATTCTATGTATGCCATACAATATAATTATTGTTACGCCGATTGTCACAATAATGATTAGGACGTTATTAGTTGATAAGTAATTGTATGTTGTTTGTATGTTTCCATTGGTTACGTCCGTTTTTTGTTCTGGTTTCGAGCTGCTTCCTTTTCTTCTACATCTTCATAAATTATGTCCAAAAATATTTATTATTATTGTTTATTAATGTGCCTAGGTAACCGATTCGCAAGTCATTGGTTACTCATACTTTTCAGTTCCGTCCAGAAATCCAGGAGACATCTGATATTATTCAGTACCTCTCTCATGGTTTTGTCCGTTGGTTGCTCACACTCTTGCAGTCCAACACGTGATATGGTGTCTCCTCGGCCTCCATGCAGTCCCTAGGGGACTGTCGGTAACGTTGGTATTGAAAATCGTCGCAGTGACCTGTTATTATGCCACAGTTTTTGTTGCTGGATTCTTCTCAGCAGAAATCGATATTGAAAATCGTCGCAGTGACCTGTTATTATGCCAACCAACTATGTACAACCCAGCGTATTTATTGCTCACTGCTTAGTTAAACCTAATGAACATGGTAACAAATGAAAATAGTACATTCGCGTACATAAAAGATAGTAACACTATATTAATAAAACCGAATTCTCAATCAAAGTTTACCCCAGGGGAATTTTTGAGAGAGAATTAGGTAAATTTTGTAGTAAGTTAAATATTATAGAAGTATGCTACATACATGAAAAATTACAATGGCATAAAAATTTCATAAAATTATTAGTAAATGCTATGAAAGGTGAAATAAACTATCAAGGTCCATGTTTATGTATTTTAAAAGAATTTATGACAAAATTGACAAACATGTCATTTTAAATGACTTCCATATTTTACCAACACGTGGTCACGCTGGTGTCAATCGTATGTTAAATAATATAAAGAAATATATTTTTGGTCAAAAATGAAACTGGCAAAAAGATCGACGCATTATATCATAGGCCATATGTTGTCACAAGAGATTTGTCAACTAATGTTGAAATAATAATAAAAAACAAAAAATAAATAATACATTAGAATCAAACAAAACATTTCCTTGATTCCACTACTGAACCCTAATTATTCCATATGTTTATGTTATTTATATATGTGTTTGTATTTTACTGTATTGTTTTTCCTTCTTTAATAAGTTCTAAACGTATACCTTACCTTAGATAATTTTGAATCTAAAATGATATTATACTTTAACATAAACAGTAATTGTAATGAGTACGTACCTATTTTGAATAAAACATAAAATGCCAGCAAGTGGTACAATCATACAGTTATACATTTCTGCTTATACCTATGCGAAATACGGATAGCACGAAGCGAGTGCTTGGGAACCATTGTTTTATAATGTAAGAACATATATAACTATATAGATTGTATAGCAATCTACTTATTATTATACAATAGTATTAAGATGAATAAAAAGTTGTGGCCATAACAAAACTAATATGACTGTTTGTAATAATCATATGTGTTTAGAAAATAAGGGTGCACCCACACATAATAATGTGATTTTTTTTTTTAATAGAAATTTATGTAACAACTTATTACTTGTGTCCTTTTTTTTCTCTCTCTCATTTACTATTTTGTGTTAAATGTAGAACTACGCATTATTGGTATTTTTCGTATGTTTTATATTTTGTAACTGTGTACTCTAGGTACTTGTATGTGTATTGACTTTCTTCAATATATTTTTTTTTGTTAGATGTAAGCATATTTTTATTCAAAATGCCTTATGATTTTTTTACTCATTAAGATTTTTCAATTTTAATTTGAATTTTATGTGTTATTTTTCTATTTTAACTTTCGTTATTTAAATTTTGGATTGTTAATAAAAATTTTCACTTTTTAAATAAATAAAATTTTTTTTTTTTTTATGAATGGGCGTGTGATGTAATGACATTACACATTATAACATATTGTATGCTTGTGTATTAGTGCGTTTTTACGTTTTCTTTTATCACCCTGTTGCCACATATAATAATCACATAAATGTTTGTCCAGTGCGGGAATCAAATCAACACCCTTCGCACAGCAGCTGGCCATTTGCGTAACATTCCACTACCAACTAGGCTGCGATTGACCATATTCTGAGGCTAAGTGCGGGAAACATAAGTCCAACTAACTAGTTTTCTGTGTTTCCCTTAATTCCCGGACGCCCCCTTAACACGTTGGCCGCCAAGCCCAAAAACAGTTTGATTTTCACTTTGCCAAAAAGATACAAAAAAGGTTTGGTGTGAAAATTATCAGAAAATGGTGGAAATTTTTTTTTTGAGGTTTTGGGGTACTTCTCTTGTAAACACTCACTTTATGCTCTCAGAATATGCAACCCTTCAAAAATTACAGAATTCCATAATAAAAGGAATGCTTTGAGGAAATTTCTGTCTTTTGTTTTTTTTTTGACATTTCGGTTCCTTTTGGAAACACTGGCTTTGCACATGACTTCAGGTGACACTTTGTGTTTTCAATTAGATAAACATGGCACTTAAATTGTTAGGGAGATCATGTATTTTTCAGGACTATTGCATTTTCTTAATTCATTAATTGAATTTTAATAGCATTAAACCTCAAAACAATGATGAGTCATGATACAAGATTAAATGATCTAACAAAAAAAAATACACACACTAGAGTCCTATTAAAGTCATCTACGATAAACAACTAAAAAAAAAATAGCACAGATATAGACATCTAGATGTTTACATTCGAGTTTTGAGTACATTTTTATTTTTACAATAATTTTGAAATTTATATTGTAAAATAAATATGTGTAAAACCTGTACTACTATCGTTTCATGCTCAAATTAAATTCATGAACAAAATACTGTTAACAGAATCAAGCTCAGAGGTGTACTTTTTTTTATGATTTTTGCGAAACCGCTCGAGACACAAAGGCTTTTAAGAGTTAAAAGATGTCCCTTGCAAGCTTTTACAAAGTTCTATAAAAAACTTGTTGACCAATTTTGTTTAATCCCCCAACCCCCATATAGCCAAGCGCCACCTAATCCACACCTTATTCAAACATAAACATTTATTAAACTATTAATGGACAGGTTCTCAATGGATGTGGTTGCAGCAAAAAGGTTTCACTGCTAGTACCTAACTAAATTCTATGTTCATTACTTCTATGCATAAAATTATTGTTAAACACCATTACAGGCAGAGATAAGCCTTCTCTATACTTTAGAACTTGTTTGGAGTTGATCTGACCCATACTTCACAAATCATTTCAGCAAAATAAAAAATCTGGTTGGACCAATTTCAGATACTTCTTGCAAGGCCTCTCTTATTTGAAGGTCTCAAAGGATGATTCTTGGGTATCTTGATTTGACAAGTTGGAAGAACTAATTAAGCTTTAGGTGATATCGCCTTCCTATATCTCATATACATAGTTTCTGAGGTCCCAAAAGTACATAATCTGCTTATTACAATTTTTAGTAAAACACCTCCTGTCTACTGTTTAAAGATGTTATTTCTTGTGTGTGAAAAATTGTACTGTGAGTCATTGAACCTGTTTTAAATTTGTAATGTGTTTCTTAACTGCATTTTCTATAAATCTATGCATTATATAAAATACCATTTAACACTAGTAAGTATACTATATAATGCAAAAAAATCCAACTACAGTTTTTCTTTCCTTTCCTCCTGAATAGTAACTCTGATCAAAATAACAATAGTAATGGTGTTGGTCTAATGCCTGCTACAGACATTCGCATATACAATAAACAAATTTAACATAGTCCAATTGCACTTTTTTTAATCAACAAGTATGCAGCAAAAAGTGTCATTTAAAGCGGGCTTCCCTTTCAATGACTCTGACCAAAGTTAGAAGTAGGGAGTATGGAATAGTTACCAAAAGATTAATGATCAAGTTGCCATCAGTATTCAGGCCATGTAGTATGTATAATTTGTCGTCTAGAACATATCTCAGTGTATAATTTTCATTATCATTCCATCCTGTAGGCAGAATTTCAGTTTTTTCTTCATCTCCTGATAAAGTTCGCTGCAAAGTTAAAAAGAATTAAATTTCGACCGGAAAATATTTGTTATGTAAAGTAACGACGTAATTTGTCAGATACAAAGTTATCATGGATAGTAAGTGACGTTCGTACCTCATCTCCAATTCCAATTGTACGAAATCCTCGTTTAGTTAAATTCCAATGGATAAATGCAATTAGAATGTCGGCTTTTTGCTTTATGTCTCTTTCAACAGTCTTATACGTTAAATCCCAGCCAAATAACGGATCCGTAGCCATTTCGAAGTTTCTCGAAGTAATGAAAAATAAAGAAAATAATCAATTTTTTATATTTTAATATCTAGATTCCGTTCTCAGCAACTGCAAGTATCAGATCCAGAAAAGCAAAATCATCGGAGCAAAAATGTAAACAAATTTTATGCTACCAGAGCTAAAATATTGCCATAATGTTGCTAGGCTAAGGCGCTATAACAGCTCGACAAGTTGACATAGTGGCGATATCGATTATAGAAACGCCGTAACCTGAACGAATGATAAAAATATTTCAGGTGAATAGTGGACGGTGTACAACGCATAGCTGATTGGCATACAGGTACTTTATGTTAAAAGAATCATTTTGAGCCGCAGTTCCTAAAAATATTCTGCTTTAGGGGAGTTATGACGTTATATTTTTATTTTGTATAGTGTTTTTTATTATTGGATTGTGTGGGGTTCGGTGCTGATTATTTGGCCTAAAAAAAATTGTTTTTAATATCTCACGTGTCTCCCTTTTATTCTGTTCTGAGACACAAAAAACTGTTAAATTATTTTTTCGCATTTTTAAAGTAATATTTAGGGGTAGCTACCAGAAAATTAAAAATAATATAATTTTTTTGTTAATTTATTTAAAAAAATTATGATCTTACATATCTATTAAAACCACGAAAATAAAAGTAACTTAGGCTAATAATGTAGTTTTATTTGTATAAGGGTAGTTCTGCCGACTTCTGTTTGATTTTTTGACGGTGGAAAAAAAGGTACCTATTGTTTTTGTTTCTAATTGGTGGTAATAAAATTTATTGTATTCTTCAATCAATGCTATACCTTGCTCCGCAAAGTCATTCAGCACTCTCTTAGAACGCACGATGTCTCTAAAAGGTTTGAAATCTTCATCATCTTACCAAAGGAGAGGTTCTGTTTGCAAAAATGCGGATGAAATTCCAAGAATTCTATTAAACCTTAATTGTTGCTGGACGCAAAATCCATAATATTTTTTTCATGAATGTGACACATAATTTAGGCTTCCAATACCGGTCCTTTATTGAAATCTGGTATTAATACCAGTATTACATTTATCAATACCGGGATCCGGGAATCCCAATATTGAATGACAAAAAACACAAGGGTTCTGTACCTACCACTATTTATGTAATCTACAACACAAACAAAAATATTTTTATATTTGAGTTGATTGAATGAAAGGTAAATTGCGGTTGACGATTTATGACGTATTAAAAAAAAAAATTCTTACTAGATCTCGTTCAAACCAGAGTATGGGGAGCCCCAAAAGTTTATTGTTAATTTTTTTATTATTGTGTGCAAATCTTAATGCGGTTCACAGCATACATCTACTTGCCAAGTTTCAACAGTATAGTTTTTATAGTTTCCGAAAAAAGTGACATACGGACAGACAGAGAGACAGACATGACGAATCTATAAGGGTTCCGTTTTTCCCATTTGGCTACGGATAACTATAAAAGAAGAATTTAAAATATATTATTTTAATTTATTTAAATGAAGAAAAAACTAACACAAGCCAAATAAATTAACTTACATTATAACTCTAATGAAACATCACATGAACATAGCTCTCAAAGATAAAGGAACAATTAAAATCAAAGTAGGCATAGATGTATCTACTTGGGATACAATAATTATACATTTATTAAGTTTAAAACTAGATCACGAAACCCTCAAGGAGTGGGAATTACACATATCAAAAACTGTAGATTCGGATTCCTTGCCTAGTTATAAAGAGTTAAGCGAATTTTTACGTGATAGATTCCGTGCTTCGGAAGCAATCGAATCCAAACATGGTAAGAATCAATTAGCCTTTAATGCACATGCATCTACCAGTCAGAATATCAGTCATAATAACGTTTTACATACTACTGATGTTCAAAAAATATTTTGTGAATTTTGCGGAGATGCACATAAGTTATGTTTTTGTAAAAAGTTTGCGGATCAAGATTATGAAATTAGACGTGAATTTGTAATAAGAAACAGAATATGTTTTAATTGTCTAGGTAGCAACCATGGTGTCAAATTCTGCTAGACACCTATTAATTGTAGGATTTGTAAAAAACGTCATCATTCCTTGCTTCACCCAAGGAACACTCCCACTTCAAATATTGGTTCAGAGTTTGTAGATCCAACGATTGAAGGAGTTTCGGGAAGGGTCAATGATTCAACTTGTGCGTCTGGTTTACGAGGTGAGACGCCACCGATTGAAACTGCAAATTACATGGCATATTGTGCAAAAAAGACTGATTGTTCGTCTTTTTTGCACAATAAATGTATTATTAATAATTTGAGAAATAACCCGGAGGAACAAATTCAGGATTATAAATTACTTACAGTCACATTCGGTACGGCTTCAGCCCCATACTTAGCTGTAAGAGTTCATAATCAAGTCGCTATAGACTACAAGGATAAATACCCAATAGCTGCAGAAAGAGTAGCAAAGGAATTCTATATGGATGATTTAATGAGTGGATGTCAAACAGTCGAAGAAGGTTTAGAGCTAATTAACAAAATAAATGAACGGTTGAAAGAAGGTAGTTTAATATTACAAAAATGGTCTGGTAACAAGGAAGAGTTATTAATGCTGTTGAATCAAAAGGAAACAAAGGACAATGAAAGAGAGGACGAGAAGGAAAATAGGAAGGTTGAATTTAAATTAGACAATATAGTAAAAAATCTTGAACTTACCTGGAACAGGAACGTAATGTTTTCCAGTACTTAGTGAAGCTGCCACCGCTATCTGCACCTGTAACTAAAAGAAAAATGATTTCGGACGTATCGCGTCTATTCGATCCACGAGGATGGATAGCACCCAGCGTCGTATTGGCAAAGACATTCATACAGTGATTATGGAAAGCAGGAACAGGATTTACAGAGTCAAACGATGGTGTTGAAGAACTACAGGGATTCTCGGATGATTCCAACGTTGCTTACGCTGCCGCTGTTTATCTACGCGTCAAAAAGGCGTCTCGTGATATTCGTGTCGTACTAGTTGGTGCCAAAACAAGGATTGCACCAGTTAAGCAAGTAAGCATACCACGACTTGAATTATGTGGAGCCGTTTTGATAGCAAAGATGTTAGTGGAGATTGCAGAGGTTTTAAATATACCAAGAGGTTGTATTAGAGCTTGGACGGACTCTACAATCGTGCTTGCCTGGTTGAGTAAACATGCCAGTAATTGGAAAACATTTGTGGCAAATAGAGTGGCAGAGATTCACACAACTCTAGACTCTTCTCAATGGTCTCATGTGTCTACCAAGGACAATGCTGCAGATTGTGCATCATGCGGTGTTCATCCTGCGCATCTGGCTCAATTGGAGATATGGAAATTTGGTCCAAGGTTTTTAAGAGAACAAAATATCATATACACCAAATTGAAGAACAACAACACTGACGAGGAAGAATTGGTAAAGGTTCTTGTAGGCACGGTAGATCAGTCCATTTTGAAAAAATATTCGTCACTTAAAAGGTTAATTCGGGTTGTAGCCTATTGCAGACGATTTATAACCAGAAAAATCATTTTATCCAAAAATATTACATGTTTAAGGTCATTTGAATTGGAAGAGGCTTTAAATACTTGAATAAAGCTGACTCAAAGTACAGTATATGGACAAGAAATAAAGGAATTGAAAACACATGGACAAGTCAAATCAATGAGTTTAAAACTTTTATCGTTAACTCCATTTCTCGACGAAAAGGGTTTGCTCAGAGTAGGTGGCAGAATATCACAGTCACAAGAAATCGAACGATTCAAACATCCGATTATTCTGCCACATGAATCAGCATTGTCAAAGTTGTTATTGGATGATGCTCACTTGAAAACATAGCATGGCGATATGCAGTTAATGCTGAACTATATACGTTCTGCTTATTGGATAGTAGGATGTAAAAATCTTATAAAACATCACATACGTGAATGTGTTATTTGCGTTCGTCACAAGGCTAAAATGCAAAACCAGCTTATGGGTTCCTTGCCTTCAGTAAGAGTCACACCTGCAAGAGCCTTTATAAACAGCGTTATGGACTATGCAGGACCAATAATGCTGAGGACATCGAAGGATAGGACAGGAGGCTTATAAGGGTTACATTTGCTTATTCGTGTGCATGGTCACAAAGGCCGTGCTCATTGAGGTTGTTAGTGATTTAAGCTCTCGAGGATTTTTAGAGGCGTTCAAACGTTTTGTCACAAGGCGCGGCCATTGTGCGAATTTATACAGCGACAACGACACGAACTTTGTGGGCGCTTCAAGAGAACTAAAGGATCTTTTTATCCTCCTTCACTAAAACAATATCTCCAACTGCCGGTTCAGGTATTTTCAGATTCTATTTATAACGATGCATAAGTTGTGATAAATATTCTCCTGACCATCTGAAGCAACGCTTGTGTAGCCTGCCAGCGTCTTAAAGGATTTAAATGGGAATTTTCATAATTTACTTCCAGCACAGTGACTAGAGGTTCACCTATAAGAAAGTGACTTGGTGTTATGGGGATGGGTTCTTCCGGGTCGTTATTAATTACCGTCAACGGCCGTGAATTTAGACAAGCCTCTAATTGGGCCAAAAGCGTAGACATTTCTTCGTATGACAACGTTGTCTCCCCAATTACCCGTCTTATGTGGTGCTTAGTAGATTGTATACCTCACTCCCATAATCCACCAAAATTGGGTGCTTTGGGAGGAATAAAATCTACTAAATAGTAACAATTTAAACAGTTATTAAACACTTTTTTTATTCTTTGAAATCCGGTTTACCCACCCTCCAGTTTACAATATCGATTTCTGCCGAGAAAAATCCAGCAAGAAACTGTATAGTTACTCTTTTGGTTAACATAACATACAGCATAAAAAAATACCATTAAAATCATCAATGTTTCAAATAAAAGAAAAAAATTTAGCTCTTATAAAAACGGGATCCCGCGATCTAGGTATTGGAAGCCCTACTCACAATCAAAATAACAGGCTTAGGGCTGAAGTCTGATCCTTCGTCGTTCAGTGCGGTCACCAATTTGTGTTTGCTTTCAAACGAAACCGTGACGAAACGCAAGTGTGACGAGTTCTTCGGAAAGGTACCACAAATGCCCTAGGAACTTCGTTAGGGTTTTTTTAGACATAGTTCTGTTCATATTATATAGACTCTTAAGGTTTTAAACAGCCACAAGTAGTTCCTTTTTTGCATACTCCATCCACTAGTAACCTTAGCAAAATCTACTAAACCCAAACTTGATAATAGTAGGGGCGTTTTGTTGACAAGCATTACACGCATTGAATGCGCTCAATGCTGTCTAATGTGCACATTAGATCGTTATGTTGACTAATAATGAATGCGATATGACGTCACTTCCGGACCGCATTCTACGTATTTTCTGCACATGGTCGGGAGGTATAGTGGCTGCGCTGCCAAAAAGTAAACGGCCATATTTGTTTACATTTGGTGAAGAGAACGATTGCAATGTTTATGCGATGTCATAGCCGTCAATAGAACGCACCTAATAAAATTCCTTCTATGGGCCTAAAACGGTAAGAGGCAGAAAAGCAAATGCAATCGCAAAAGCGGTTGATTATTTACACGTGCGTTCCTTATTCTGAACGCTGTCGCTAAAAAATATTTGGACTTAAAAAAAAAACAAAATACAATATGGCCGATCAGTCATGTACGTTAGTGTCATTTTAGAAACGTCGTGATTCGTACGTGAAATAATGGATTTTGTTGTTTTAGAATATGGGTGAATATGTGCAATAAAAGTATTTGTTTAAGTGTAAAGTGACGTGTTTTAACTAAGTTGTTTAATTAAGTGTGCAATATGACTTCGGATAAGATAAAAGTTGCCGTTCGAGTTCGACCCTTTAACAGACGGGGTAAGCAAGTTTTTGTCAATAAATAAAGTAGAAATCGCTATCTCGAAGGTGCATACGTATGCTAAAGATTACCGCAGGAACCGAGAGTTCATGATAAAACATGATCGTAAAAAATCATATAAGCCAGAAAGAATTAGGTACTTATTAGAAAATCCATTTATGACTTATCTGAGGATATTTTAAAATAGGTGCGATATAAGCTTTTTGGTCCAAACTCGCCCAGTTTGAACCGAGTTGGCTGCTTTTAAAAGGTCATTTTTGTTATAATATGGGGTGTGTTCCAAAACGCAAAGAAGTAAGAAAAGTGGTTTTGGAACGTCCAACATTTGACACTTTTTACACATTACTCCTATTATGCTACTGACAACTTTTGTTCAGATAGCTTTTAAACATTATAAGGAAATCATTGGTTGCAGAACTGTTGACTTACACAAACTGCCATTAACAAACCAGGGAGCTTATTGGGAACAGTCTCAAGCTATTCGGAGTCTGAAGTTCGATACAAAAATGTATGGAAGTCTTACTTACCTTTCAAAACTCATGCATGTACTTGCATACATTTTTCTCTTGAATTCCAAAAGTCTAAATAGCTCAAGACTTTCCTCCCTATATGTGTGATTTAGACATTGGTCTAAAAATATTGTAAATAAAGTTTGCTACTGGTGATACTAATATTTGTATAATTTTGGATTCTAATTCTATACAAGTATTTGAGACGTGAGAAACTAAACATAAATAAGGATCATTAACTCAGAACAAACACACTGTCATTGTATTCATTCAACTGTCAAGGTTCACACTATTTACACCCTTTTTGCCTGAAATTGAACTTTTTGACAACACCTTTCAAAAAGGTTGTAAAATCAACCAGGTCATAATTACTCATTCAGTAAAATAATCTAAATAAGGCTGCATTTCAATTCATTATTATACTATGTCAAGTAACTATCACCTGGTAAAGTTGACATTTCAAATAGGCATTTACATAAACATTGCAAAATGAAAACCTGGTTGGGCTCTACTGTACTAATTTACATTCCTAAACATAATGTGGAAGTTGAAAAAGTGGTTTTAGAACTCCCAGCTCAGGGTACTTTTTTTTACACTGCCATAGAAACAGTTGAAAACCACTCCTGTCAGTATGAAGATTAACTGTCAAATTCCAGTTTCAAAACTGGTGGTTAATCAACTTAACCAGGCATTAACTACTTGGGAGTACATACTTAGAATGTAGCCGTAAGGCTATGGCAGACCCTAGTGCTTACAAAAGTGTGCTGTTTCAACCAGTGTACAAAGAGATATTACACTATTGAAAGCATACAAAGAGACAGTTCCACATACAATAGGACACTGCCACCCGTACGCCCATGATCACACATTGCAAATCTCGATTTTTTATCAGTATAACATTCAAATATTTAACTATGACATTAGTAAATTCACTTGGTCATATCAATATATATTTTGTGATAATGAGGAAAATATCACTCTTGGTTTTTCAAACAATTTGAATAAAAGCACAAAAGTCAGAATATTTTTTTCTTCTTACTGTACTGCAAATAATAATAATATTAGCAAATTCAATTAATTAAGGATTGAATTATTTTTTTTCACATCAAGAAGTGTACTCAGGACTAACAAAATTAATCAAATTCATGTAAACTTGACTCATTTGGGTATGCCCCTTTAATTACTTTTATTTTGACTTAATTTTTTTGGGGGATTGACTTACTGTCATCAATCTATTTACAAAATTTTACCTAGTAGAAAATTGTAAGTAGGTATTTGAGATATAAGATACTGAAAATTCAGTGTCATAAAATTACTTTGTTTATAACTTGTATTACAAAAGAACAATAAATATCATTTTGCACATAAGAACAACACTATAACTAGCTAACATAAATTTTGTAGTTCTTGTAAACATTACATGCTATAATAATAATCTGATAGAGAAGATGCAGAGAAAAATCAACCTAGAGCCAAGATTCGAACCTGAAACCTTAAGATTCCCTCTTAGTGCTCTATATACTAAGCTATCAATGTACAATTCTGGCTGGCCAAATCCTGACTACGCCCTTGTTCTGAAAATATGCTTGTTATGAACATCATAATCAGTGATAGGAATAGGTAGTGCAATTTTGTGCTTTTGTTTTTTCAAAAGTTCTTGCATGCTTCTTTTGAGACATTACAGTCAAATATTTTTTATTTAAAATTAGGTTTTTACAAAGTTTAAGTTCTTCTCTTTAATGCTCGCTTTTGAATTGTCAAAGTTCTTAAATACTATTTTGATTATTGCAGCAAATAAGGTAATGGTACACTAAGAGTACCATACTATTCTACTCATTGGTACTTTTTGCATTCATCATATAGGCAAAACATATGTGGCCTATAGACTCTGCAGCCCACAATGCTTTCACTTGCATGTTGCCAGCCCTTTAATAATATAATCACTCCTGTAACTCCATACTTTAATCGATAGAGAACCTTGGCTGGAAGCTTATTCTAGTTTATGGGGAAAAGCTGTATTAAACCTAATCATTAATAAACATAAGGTTCCTTGCAATGATTAAAGTTTTTTAATTTTACACAACCCATTATACAAGGGATAGAACACAGTTAGTAGTAGTAGTTTGTTATTTGGTTTTTATCATGTTTTCTTTTCAAATAGTGTGGATTGTCCAATATCAATAATGTTACTATATAACAAGATTCCTTAATTTATTTATGCATTTTTAACAAGTGTATGTAATGAGTGCTGTTTTCGGGCAAAAACATATTACTATTTTAAGTGAGAGCCTTTTAATGTAAGTGCTTTCTGGTTGAATAAAAAAACAATATTCCAAAAGCGTATAAATATTTACTATTGTTTTTTCATATGGTTTATTGTGGACTAGGCCACATTAATTTTTTGTTTTTTGAATTCCCTATTTCTCTGACTTTAGTAATAATAACTGGACTTCAAACAGGGAAAATCCTATACACTTTTTTTTTCTGATGCAGCCATTACTGCTTCACCAGGCGTTTGGGGCGAGACTCAGAAGGAGTCTCAGCCCATATAGCGCCCTACGCTCAAGGGCTCCCCACGGGGGGAGCCTCGGCTTGGGTTGTCGCTCTTGGAGTCCTCCCTTTGACCAGCCTGAGCCTCGAACCCAAAGGTGAGTCAGCAGCAGGAATGGAGTTCCTCGTTACGCGGTTGCGATTGCGAGTGAGTGGGGGTCTGATACCTCGTATATGAGGTAGGTCTTTGCGTTCACCGACGAACCTGGGGACGCCGGCGTCGTGTAGCCCCCTGCTATTAGGGGAGGTCGTTGAGACTAATCTCGCTATCCGAATAGCGAGATCGTCGTCTGGGGCCAATATTTTTCGACCGTGCCGAGGTCGGTCGGGGGGATGATAGGTTGTGGATTGATTGAGTTTATGCAGGCTGCGTTTAGACAACGCATAGACGATGCTAGCGTATGCTAGTATGGGGCGGATGCAAGTGGTGTAAAGAGCTTCTTTCTTAGCGATATCTTACTGAACTTGCCTATCATGGAATATTGACGACCGAAGACAAAAGCGGCTCGGTCTCTAACTATTTTGGTGTGATCGCGGAAGTTTAGACTCCTATCCAGGGTCACACTGAGATATTTTGCTTTGTTTTGCCAAGGAATGGCACGGCCGAAGAGTGAGAGGGGAGATAGTCGCGGAGACCGGTCTACGGTGAAGAGAACGGCAGAGCTTTTGTTGGGATTCCATTACCGAAACCATTCGCCTAGGGCGGTGATTGCGGATTGGAGTCTTTTAGTGATTCGACTCACTTGCCTGTCGGTGGTGTAAATAGCGGTATCGTCCGCGAAGAGGGCTAGTTGGGTATCTAGCGGTTTAGGGATGTCGTTCGTGTACAAGAAGGTACAAGACAGGTGAGATCACGGATCCTTGCGGGTCGACAAATAGTCTCGTATGATGAGTATGAGGCGGTCTGGCAACTGTTAGTTGAACAGTTTATAAATTAAAGCGTTGGGCCAGACTTTGTCGAAGGCTTTCGCTACATCGTAAAAGATAGCGCCCGTGTGACGGGGCTTACCTAATACTGGTTAGAAGCCAGTGGAAATGTGTTCCGTGATACTGTGTTTGGTGCGGAAGCCGAACTGCTTGTCGATTTAGATGCCTATGCAGACTACAGCGTATCGTAGGCAAGCGAGGAGGAGGCGTTCGGAGTTTAGCGGTAGTAGGATGGCTCGGTACGTTTATTTATGTTTATGGATGCCTATAACAATTGCATCTTTTCATTGAGAAGGAAAAATGCAATTTTCGATAGCAGTATTCAAGATGTCTACTAGAAGGCAAAGAAGGGGAAAAGAAAGGGCTTAGGATATCGTTATAGATATCGTCCGCGCCGGGAGCTTTACGGGGGCGTAGGTCTTTGATAACCTGTTTGACTTCGTCGACCGTGACGGGGGGCAAAGGATCTACGGTACGGCAGGTCTACCTCTCGTACGTGATCGGGATCGAAAGATTGTGTGCTTAATGCACATTGGGCTTGGAGGCTAGATGCTAGGCAACCCGCTTTTTCGTGGTCATCGAACGCGAGAACGTTTTAGGGACGAGATAACGGAGGGAGGGAGTTAAAGGTGTCTGATTTCAATGCTCTGCCTAGTCGCCAACAAGCTAGAGGAGAAGGAAAAAATATTCTCCATCAGATCACCGAAACGTTGAGCGCGAAGCTCAGCTACAGCTGTTCTTACACGGGGGTGTAAGTCGTTGAATCGAGCTTTGTTTTCGGGAGTGGGAGCGCGATCGCGTCTGCGGCGGGCTGCGTTACGTTCAGTCAGTAGCGACCTGATGTGCTGAGGCAGAATTAGGTGGTGGTAGTCACCAACCGGCACTTGTCTTGTCGATAGCCACTTTTATATTGTTCGCGGTAGAGATATTATTGGTAACGCGATCTAGATGTGGCGAGCTGGGGTTGTTGCACGAATTTATCCCAGTCCGTCACGGTTCTAGTGTCGCGAGGAGTGTCCGATGGGGACCCACATCCGGTGGTCCGAGTCAAGTTCGTCAAGCACCTCTATAGAGCGAAATATACACTTTTTTTGGTTAATGGTTCTTCAAAAAAGAAGTTATTAGATTTCTGAAGGGTCGACAACGCGCGCAGGCGGACCGTAGGCTTGTTTGCCACCTTAGTGGTATATAATAAAAAAAAAAAACACATTCATTCAGTAGTTATTGGGTCAACCTCTATCCCGTAAAGATATAGTAAAAAAATTTTGTCCTTTAATTTTGTCTGCTTCATATTATGCTATTAATTTCAGAGTTGGAGCTCGGCACACAATGTGTGGTGGAAATGGAGGAACAGCAGACCATTCTGCAGTACCCGCCTTCAGCTCACGAGAAGGAGAGGTATTCCTGAAATTTTACCTTAGACAATACCAATGGTCTACCATTTAAGGTGCAGTGAGTACCTACCTACCCAAAAAATATTCTTTATTTCCTCCTTGTTCAAAACACATTTCAAAATTTTTGTATTTAGAACTTGTTACGTTTAGAATGTTATACGTTGTAAATACTTGAAGTGGCCGTTTTTAGCAGAAACAACTCACAGGTATATTCCAGATACAAAGACATAATGTCTAAAAGTAGTTTATAACTAGTTCAAATACGAGGAAATAAATAATATCTTTTGATGTCATTATGTAGGTGGGTACAGCGTTTAGATGAATCCAAAATGAATGCTTTTTGCATCTTTAAACTTAAAAGTGATACACATATACACATATACATATATACGTATCTCGAAAACGGCTCTAACGATTTGGATGAAATTTTGTGTTTAATTAGAGTTTTGCTTTTTCAGTTTAGTTTTTAAAAACACGATTGTTTAAAAAACACACTCAGTCACTCAGCTTCTTATTATTATTAATTTAAAGTAACAAATCCATTACTAATGATGACAGATGGAGTGCCATGTTCATAGCAGCTTATAGTTCTGTGGGCATCTGTACAGTTCGTTGTTTCTGCACGTTATTTCACTGTAATGCTAAATTCTAAAACTGACTTGACCTAAATTAAGACAACAGGTGATTGTACAGTGAGGAAGAGCAAATTAATCAAGGTCTTTTTTCGTAACAATTCCGCAGTAACGATAGTAGTTACGTTACGTGTACCTACCTAATCATTGCAAATTGTAGAGAATGAATTTGGTAATGAAATTCCATTGACCTACATGAGCATCAGCTGAAACAAATGGTTAAGTCTGCTGGACTGCACAATATATAGACACGTATACAATTGAGTTTTGTTTCTTATTTAATTCTTTTATAACTAATTGCGATAAATAACTATGCTATGATATATAGATTGAGATTTTTTCTAGTTTTGAAGAACTGCCAAAGGAAATATAAAAAGTAGTGTAGGTTCAGTTATTGGCGTGGGATGCACAGCAACTCCTTGATATTATACTTAGTGAGGAGGTTGGTCATAGCAAGCTATAGCTGTAGCTCTATAGTGCCTGCAGTTGGAATTCAATTACTTACAGTTAGTTCTGTGGGAATTCATGATATATTCATGATAAAAAATAGCCAATGTCCTTCTCCAACTGTTCAGCTTTACATATAATTTATTTTAATTTAAGCACATTCATGCACGTCTAGCAGTCCTATTTTCAAGTTTTACTTGTCTATGAATCTCGTTTACGTCGACTTGCATTATGCAAATTTTGGTGAGTTTGCAACAAGGTAATGTGAAGTGGTAAAAGTAGGATAAATTTCTCAGCAAATGTTGGTTGGCTAAGATGCTCGTACTTACAATTTATTCTTGTAACACTATATCCTTAACCTCAAATCTTACTATAGTACCTTCGAAAATTTTACAGGAATTTATTTTAAGGACACAGACAGGTACTTTTAATAAATTAATAAACCCAAGGAAAAAAAATGTCTTGCTTTGCGTCTGTGCGCCCGTGTGCCTACACAGACAGCTGGGCAACATAGAGATCCTATAAGGGTTCTATTTAAAAACAAACATAATATAATGTGACATTTAAACCATTAAACATTAATGTAGACAAATTAATACAAAAATTTATTGCTGTAAGTTTGACGAAGTTTTGTTGAGCTGCCCTGTTCGAAAAACGTAGAAACATTTAATTGTAGCTGCTGCTCATAATTTAACCTGTAGGAGTACAGGCCTTTCCTTAGAAAAGGAGACACGGACCGTAGTCCACCACACTGACCTAATGCGAATTGTGGGACTTTGTCGAACTAGTGGCCACTCCACTGTAAGAGTTTTCAAGCAGCACTTACCGCGCGGCCACATACTCGTCGAGTGGTATGGGAAGTAGCGAGGGAAGGAGGCAGAGACGGAGTGTGTCCACGTTACTCGTCATGCCCACCGCTCCCTGTTTTGTCGCTTTTTGGGCGCGAGTGAAAGGACCTAGTACGGAGCGTCGCGATTAATTGCACGAGTAGAGTAGTGTGTGGCCAAGAGAGGGCAACATCGCGGCAGCGCGATGAGCAGAGCGATAAGCAGCGCGAGTAGCGTAGTGTGGCCGCACGGTTAAAATGATATTTCTGACTTGGCTATGCGATCATATAAAATGTAGACTAAGGAAGTCGTAGTTAGTTTGTGCAGATCATTGACCTAACGAGACTGAACCGATCGGTATCAGTGGCTGTTGTATCAAACAGGTTACTAGATTATCTAACTTTATGACAAGCCTAGACATGCATAAAGCCAATGTTGTTACACTGCTTTTATATAATTTTTGGTACCTGTTATTGAAACAGCAGTATCTATGTGCGTCTGTGCCAATATGATTTCACGTGTTGCAAAAAAAAAACACGTGAATTTTGTTTTCAGTGTAGTCTAGGCTTTAATGTCTAACGTTTGCTATGCATTTCCTAACCATGCCACAGACTGAATTCACTATAAGTAACTAAAGTTATCAAGACGAGATGTTGGTATTTATTTTAACCCAAAAAATATTAGTGCATGCATGCGTATTCCAAGTTAATTCTTTGTTTTTATATTGTCAGACCATTTTAGGTTATTACATTTATTAATGAAGCATTTTATAATAAGCAAATACTTAACCATTTTATTTCCTACCGTTCCAAGACTACAATAACTTTTTTTGATAATCTGCCTGACAGAATATACTTATACATACCTTGATGTTAAGGCTAAAAGCTGGTATACTGTTACACCTAGTATTAGGTTTGGTTAGGGTTGTGTTATGTGGGCAACACCCGGTTCTTGGTTTCCAGCTAAAACTAGGTGAAATCGCATTTCTGTTTTTAGCCGTAATAAAATATATATTTACTATGTAGGTAAAAAATAGGGGTATAAATCCAGCACCACATGGACACTACCGCTGATTTTAAGGTAGTTATTTCCTTAGTTTTTTTTGCTTACATAGTCAGGCTTTTTGGTGATTGCGACTTAGTGCCCCAATTTTTTTCACACTATGTTAACATTCACATACATAAACCTTTCCCTCCTGTGTGTACACCGGGCTTTAAGTAGAAATGACAGTCTATAATGAATAGTTAAATATTGACGTATCGGACGATTGAAAGGGCGACTCGTCGGGTATCGTTCGGAGTCCTATTGATTGACCTAAATGCTTTGACTTGATAAGATCGACAGTTTCTTTGTCCTCTATGATTATTTTATGGTTAATATTACTTCTTTTCACTCAGTTCTAGCTCTGTTCTATCGGTTAAAGACAATAGGTAAGAAATTACTTGTCTAGACCACGGTTTCTCAAACTTATAGCTCCACGTACCCCTATTAGACTATGAAGATAAAGGCGAACCCCTGACTGAACTGAAAACTGACTAAAGATAGGAAGGTATTTTTTAAAAAAGAAATATAAAAGAGCAAAGCATATAAGTTATTTTTATTAATTATTTAATGTAATGGGTGGGCTTTTTTTTGTTTTTGAAAACGGAGTCGGTTTTCGGCGCAATTTTGCTCAATTTCAATCTTAATTCGCCCTACGGACCTAACCATTTCCAATTAGTCGCGCGTGCGAATCATTTAAGCCGCCGCCATTACGTAAATTTTGTCGCGTACCCCCCCTACGATTGACTGGCGTACACCACTTTGAGAAAACCTGGCCCAGACGATGCTACAAAAGGTGTGAAAATCTTAATTTTGCAGAAATCGTAGAGTTCCTCAAAAGTATTTAAAGTAATTTTCTTTGTATGGTATATACTAAATGTTGAAATAATAATTTAATGTAGACTATAAACATATTTCCGAAAATTACACGAATTACAATAAAGTTCCCATACAATATACTTATATATTAATATTTGACACTTATGTTACACGTAAAATATTGTAATACTTTGAGTACCTTTGTCTTACCGGAAAAATATGTAACACACAGGACTTCATTCCGTATTTACTCCTAGTGGTCTCTGCTTTTTGATAGGGATCGGTAGAGATACAGACTTAATTTTACTAATATGCTTTTTGATTCTTCGACTCTCATTAATTTCTTAATACATGATACTTCTTATAATGGCCTTTCTTAAGTAAGTTCCCGGGTTAAGTGTGGTACGTTCGATTACTTCTGCTTTTTTGATTCTTCTTTTTATTATGTTTTCATAAATAACTTGCTTACTTACATCATTTTTTGCTCATGTCCGAACCATTTAAGTGAAGATAATTCGCAGCGCCTCGCAGCGTTCTTCATACAAACGAATCTTAGAATAAGCATCAATTTATTCCATATTTACTCCTAGTGGTCTCTGCTTTTTGATAGGGGTCGGTAGAGATACAGACTTAATTTTACTGATATGCCTTTTTGATTCTTCGACTCTCATTAATTTCTTAATACATGGTACTTCTTATAATGGCCTTTCTGAAGTACGTTCCCGGGGTGAGTGTGGTACTTTCGATTACTTCCGCTTTTTTGATTCTTCTTTTTATTATGTTTTCATAAATCTCTTGCTTACTTACATCATTCTTTGCTCATGTCCGAACCATTTAAGTGAAGATGATTCGCAGCGCTTCATACAAACGAATCTTAGAATAAGCATCAATTTATTGTTAGCTGTTTTTTACATTTACTGATCAAATACTTTGACATTTTGCAGACAAGTGGATTAATGTGTTGTTAGATTTAAATTTCACTGGAATTTATGCATCAAATACACCACTTTTACCATATTTTTATGCCACAAAACCAAATGATATTATCAAGATTACTCACCGTGTAATTGCAATGTATATGTATAAGTATTTAAAATTATTGCCTTTTATAAGAGATATTTTTAAATTGCCGTACGATCGAAATCGGGTTTCCTGTCGGATATCCAGCTCCACGATCTCAAGCCAAATATCTTTGTCTGTAGTTTTCCAAAATCCGAAAAAATGGTTTGATTAACCTTTAATCCTATTTAAATCTTAAACTATTTGTATGAAAAACCAAAATCCTGTATAACTTTTAAACTACCTATACAATTTATTAGAAACCTGGTACACTGCAGACCTAGATATTTATTCCTACAACATGCATCTTTAAAATTTCATGGTGCTTGTAAGTTTTAAAAATAAGAGGAAAAATCGTATCACTTCACTTCAGTAGAATGTTGAGGCAATACGGTAGACAGAGGATGATAGTTGTTTTCCTAGAAATTGTACCAAGACAACAAAATATAGGAAGTATAGTAAATAGTTATATACCTACTCTTACTTACGTGGTACAGTTATATACAATTATTGTTTTTTTTTAATGTGAGCTAAATTATGTAGTATGAGCTTTTCCCTGCGATTCCACCTGCTTTAAATTTGGTTATCGGTGTAGGATTTAGTAGCAACTCCTCAATTATAGTTAAAAACCGACTCACACTTGACGTTTCAAAGTAGCCTATGTCCTATCTCATGAATAAAACTATCTCCATGCTAAATTCCATCTTAATCAATATAGCGATTTAAGCATGAAGACCTCTTCACAACAGACAGAGTTACTTTTTCATCTATAATATTAGTTTGCACTAGATTTTGCCAGTGGCTCCGCTTTCCCTAAATTTGGTTATCGGCGTGGAATTTCTATGTCAACTCCGTTATTAATGAAGTTTGCTATAACAAGCTATAGTTTGTTTAAGCTCGGTTAAAGTTATTCCCCCGGAAACTTTTAAATTTTTTGGGATAAAAAGTAGCCTGTGTCCTATTCCAGCACTTAACTTAAATGAGTGCCAAGTTTCATCCCGATCCGTTTAGTTATTCAAACTTTCACATTTATATATAAGAAGGAAACATAGGATAGGATATGGATACATTGTTGTTGTCAGTTGTTAAGCCAAGTCAGAGGTCTTATGGGCTGGCTTGAAAATTCTGACAGTCAAGAGCCCACTAACTCTGTGACCTCTGCCAATTAACACTGGACCTTCTAATCTATAAGGAGAGGCCTGTGCTGTAAGTAAAGACAAATTATGACTTAGAAAATGTTCATTAACATTTAGTTAACAATATTCGTGTATCCATAATACTTCCATATTAATATTATAAATGCGAAAGTGTATCTTTTCACGGCTAAATTGCTGAACCGATTTCGATGAAATGAAACGTCAAGTGTGAGTCGGTTGTTTTATTGTAATCAAGGAGTTGCTGTAAAAAGACCACGCCGATAAACGAATTTAGTGCAGGCGAAGCCGCTGGCTAAAGCTAGTTATAAATAATAAATATGTCGTTAATTTATCAGATATTTCTCGAAGTTATCTGTGTGTGCTGTGTTTATGTAAATATACACGTAGACAGCACCCGATCGTAAATTAATACCATGTGTTAATTTTTTGCTTGACGTCGTAACAAGATGTTGGCGATCAGTTTCGTCTTGTCACCAGTTTGCCTTCACCTTCACGCTTGGAAACTTGTACCAATCGTAAACAGATGGCTACGTAACCCTCAACGGAATAATACCAATAGATGTTTGGGCCTGTGTTCTAGTTTATTTATATTTGCTACTATTGCTAGCAGTGAACGAATTTATTTCAAATCTTGCTTTTTCGTTCTGTGTTTTCTGCTTTTATCTCTGATTTTGAGTGACGTAATAGATAGTACAAAGATAGGTGGCCATGTCTCAAAGGTATAGACGGGTCCAATCCCGGATGGGGCTGGTTGCCCAAGGTTTGTAGAAATTGTAAAATTGTCACGCTTGTTTTCTGTGTTGTGAGCTGATGGTACAGACCTGTGATATTAGGTATAGGTACTAAATTAAGTATATCATTTTTCTAAACGTTGAATGATAACTAAACTTTGTTTTTGTTATCTTGATGCCATGCTGAGATATAAACCGGACGCGTGATTCAAGCACCTCCTTAAATACTAATAAAATTAATTTTATCATTACCACATTCACTACGTAATGTATTGAATGTGCTGCCAGTGTTGGAACTACAGTACTGTCCACTAAGCTAGGGGGTTTCTCCATTCCTTTAGGAATTTTCGTGTGAAGTATTTTGTAATAATTGTATGTTGCGTAAAAGTAGATCACAAATAGGAACTATGCGATTGTTTTTTGTAAGTTCACTTCAGCTTACTCCCTCGCAGCCTAGTTGGTAGTGTGGCCAACTGTTGTGCAGAGGGTGTGGGTTCGATACCCGCACTGGACAAACATTTATGTCATAATATAAACATTTATGTTTGTCTTGAGTCTGGGTGTATTTATGTATTATATGTATGTATTTACAAAAAAAAAAGTAATATTTATGTATTTGTATCCGTTGTCTGGTACCCATAACACAAGCTTTACTTACTTTGGGGCTACTTTTATTTGTAATCCAATAATCTTTATTCCATTTGTTTATTCATTCTATGTTCCAAACTTTGTTGTTATCACACACAGTATGGAAGTGACTTCACTGCGACGTCATCCTTCGATTGATTCATCATATCTGTTTGTTTTGGTCGACTACTGGACATAAGCCGTTTCTTCTCGCGGTCCTCTGCCTTCCGCATCCAGCTACTACCGGTCACCCTGTTAAGTATATTCATCGGTTTGTCAAGCTGATAAGCGTCTAATGCATCGCTTTCCAATACGTTGTCTCCGCTTTCGGCCACGTCTGGTACATTGATTGTTGTTACTATAGACTTCAGCCTGTTGATTATGTATATCTTTATTTCGGATTCTATCTCTAGAAAAACTTCAAGCATAGCTCTTTTCATGCTTCATTCTATCCATTCCATCCACCAAATCCAGTTTGTACACGATCGCCCATGAAACGTGTGTTGTAATGTCACTATTGTCATGCATATTGTATTTTATCAAGTTGGGTTTTTGAGTAAGTATTCAGAATGTTGTGGTTTATTAAACGTTTGTTTCTATTATTCTTTTTTAATTAATGTATATAAGATATTTTAGTTATTTTTACTAAGATTTTATTCGTTGTGTAGTCCTGTTCTGTAAATGTAAAACGTTGCTAAGGCCTTGACTAGCCTACTTTCCCCCGGTAACCCGGAAACTATGACGCTGCCAGTTTCCGCATTTTGCCTCTAGATGTAATTTGTCACTTTACAACATCACAGAGAGGTCGTGTCTGTAAAGTTTCGTAAGTAATGTCGCTTTTCTCAAAATATTTAACTATAGCTTATAGTTAGCTTTACAGTTATAGGTAAAATGTCATTTAAACCACAAATATTTACGTCATTCTCGGTTATCAATTAGTTTTATTGATCATAAAATTGTTTATTGTTATCCTAATATTATTCTTAAAATATATACCTACCTATTTGATTTCATTTGGTTTAATATTGACTATAACAGCTATAAGTATACAGGATGGAAAAGAATAAATCACCTGTTTCAGTCGGGAATCGAACCTGAAAAAAATTATAAGGAATCACCTATATACATAACATAGTAGATTAAATAAAAACAAAGATACAAAAAAAAAATGTTTACTGGATATGGTGTTTAGTAGCTAATTCTAACAGTACAATAATACTTAATCATATATTTAACAGTACAATAATATTTAATCATACTTTTAACGGTAAAAATAATAATCAATCATATTTTTAACAGTTCAATAATACTTAAGCATATTTTGACAGTACAATAATACTTAACCTTATTTTACCAGTACAGTAATGCTTAGTCATATTTTTAACGGTACAATAATATTTAATCATATTTTTAACAGTACAGTGACTTCTTTTCGTATTTTGTTTCTATTTTATTTTAATTTGAATTAAGTACCATATTGTTAGCACATATTGATCCTTAATTATGACACATTCAACCGATGTCATAAAATACAGGTTTTTTTTAAGGTTCCGTAGCCAAATGGCTTTAACTACAGCTTAAATTAAACCACAATACATTTTTATGAAAATTGAAAAATAAACTTTCCATACTATGAACAGAGGGATGAAAAATATTTTTTCCCCATGCACCCCATCATGAGGTGTATCATTGGATAGGGCTTTAAAAATGCACGTGAGGCTCCTAAAAATCTTCTTCTCTGCAATTTATATTTTGCAAATTGCAAAATTTGTGACCCGTTACTGGCTCAAACAGGTGATTTATCAAAAAACCGTTGAATGCAGTTGATTCTTATTTAAAAAAATAAAGGAATGTTGCCTCTTAGCAAAATATGCCACCATCAATGTTTATTGTACTTTTCTTCCAACCACGGCCTTTATTTCCCATTTTCCTCCATACTTAAATATAAAAATAAATATAAGCTTAGTAGGCAAAACTGTTGGTAATAAAATTCCATAAAAATAATTAAATATTAATTATAACAAACACTCTCGTTAACAGGTGCGTCCATAAATTGCGTACCTAGTCGTTAGCACTAATCTTTCCGTTACACTTATAGGTGTTTTGTAGTTTGCTACCTTCCAGTTACATTATTTCCTTTGACAGACATGTATTCATAAAAAGGACCATTATATTCCCGAACATCAAAATATTGATTGTGAAATTCACCACGTATTCTCCTATTTTTAAAAAGCATTTTGTATCCCTCGTTTTTTCTTTTATCGCTTTCGAATTTAGGACAATAGGTGAACGACATATTTCCTTAAAGTAAAACTGCGCATCTTTATCGTCGTCCATCGTCTCTTCTTAGATTATGGTCGCATCGCTTGTCCGCGCGATGATCGCGTGGTCGCGATCTATTAGGACCATTCCTTATAGCCTTCTTCAAGAATTGGGCTATCAAATACACAAAGATTTTTTTCAAATCTGACTGGTAGTTTCAGATATAAGCGCGTTAAAACAAAAACTAAATAAACTTATTATACTATCTGACCAGGCAGACGTTGTTCTGCTCTTTCCGTTGCTAACGTCCCCCGTCGCATTATTCATCATTGGCTCGCGCTATTACTTTGTTTTCGTTTCTTTCTGACCTTTTTTTTTTGCTTGGCTCCTCCTTCCTCCTTTTTGGCGTAACGCAGCATGACGTTAAAATATCCTATAACCTTCTTCAGGAATTGGGCTATCAAATCCGACTGGTAGTTCCACAGATTAGCATGTTCAAACAAAAAAACATACAAACTCTTCAGCATTATATTTTTAAAGATTAGTATTAGGGATGTTCCGCTGGTCGATATAGCCGACTACCCGGCCACTTTCGTAGTCGGCGACTATTCGGCAAAGATCGCCGACTGGGACTGTGACTGGCCCAATCGTCTGTGTTCGAACATTTGATCACAGAACCTAACTGGGGTGTCAGGGTTGGATGTCGGTATTTGATATGGTTGTTTATACTCGTAGTATTTGCTGTTTTTGCCTGTCCAATTGGTCAAAAAATATAAACTATACATGAGATTCTTCTTGACATGAATTAATTTTAATTGAGCTCTTTAACTTTAATGAACAATATCAGTATTGTATTTATTCAAAACATCGCTCTGACCCGTGCAAAAGCAAGAATTAATAAACAATGCGAAGTAAACAAAATATGTTACGACACGCTGGACAGGCGGCGGTTACGACTTGCGCGCGAACCATCTACTGTAAATAGGGTTACCATACGTCCCGTATATACGGGACTGTCACCATATTCGAGAACCTTGTCCCGTATTGCTATTTTGTCCCGTTATTGTTAAAATATGTGTATGCAGCAATACGACTGTCGTAAATCGTGAATTTAATGAAAAATTGCAGTAAATGGCACCAAAATATATTTTTTTTCAACTTATTGCTTATCTCAACAGATCACCTTAAATGTCCCGTATCAGTTCCCAATATTTATGGCAACCCTAACTGTAAACGAAGGATCACAGGAATTGCCAAATATCCCCCAAAGCGTGATCGGTCAGCCGACTAGTCGGCCGATTAGTTGGCCTCTTTACGACCGACTAATCGGCTAGTCGGCCAAAGTCATAGTCCGCACATCTCTATAGTATAGATATATTTTCTACTGTTTTATTACAATATTTTAAAACTTGCATACTTACTTAGACCTTAAGACCTTACTTTTAGAACTATGTGTCGAAGTTTTACTAAGATTTGCATTTAGCCTTTTCTGTGATTCACCATACGGCAAGACTGCACTCAGGATGTGCCGTCGGTCTCTTTGTGTGCGACCTCATTTTTACTGAATACTTACCTCGAGTTTGTTATATATTCCTTATATATGTAAGTGAACTTTCTAGTTCTTTATCTCCTGGTAGTATTTAAAAGGCATTTCAGCACTCTTATGGTAAACTGTAGACACAGCCGGTAAGTTGGCCATGTGTCCATCCGTTGAATGGTACATACAGTTGTTGACTACTATATGCAGTGTACATGAAAAAAAAACATAGTAATCGCCTGGTCGTTATAATAAACACTTAAATGTCTTCTATATAAATTGTATATTATTTATATTATACATAGATTAGACAATTATTAAGAATGAGATTTTCAAAAAAAATTATAATATCAGAAATAATGATGTCTTTTGATGAGCTAAAAAACTAATTCCATACATGTATGAAGAGTTTCATAAGTGTCACGCTCTTTAATTATAAATTTTAGTAAGTATGTTAATACCTGTGTATTTTACTAAGCGTAATTTAAACTTAAGATGTGAGGGTGTAATTAATTATGCTTAGAGACGAGATACTCTCGCCTCTGGATAACAGACTTAAGCACGTGAGCGTAGTTTCAAGCGCTTAAGCGAGCTTTAAGTTTTCTTAATAGCTTCAACGTTAGCTGAACGGTCTGACGGTAATATTGCAGTGGGATCCTTAATTTAATTAGAAAATGATGAAGATATTTTGTTGGTGCATCAGGATTTCTGCAAGATATTAAGTCCGTGAAGCTGCTTTTACAAAACTAGCTCTTGCCAGCGGCTGTGGTTATCGGCGTGATAGTAAAGAAGTTTTCTATAGCTGTAACTATAGTTTGTTCAAGTTGGATTCTGTTATAGTTATTGCCGCGGGAACATTTGACTTTGTGCTATTATAGACTATAATTTAAATTTGTGCCAAATTTCATACAGATCACAACACAAACAAACGGATGGATCCATTTCTACTTTCGCATTTGTAATATTAGTATAGATAAGATAACGTCCGAGTTCGCGAGTTTAGGAAATGTTGTAGACATTGTGGAAAACTAGGTCTGTATGTATGTATGCTTACCTTCAGTGTAACCTAACCAGTAGCTGGACACTGACATCCAAGCACATCCTCACATTCACAGCCTCGTTTCACCAATGCACTTCAGTCCTGCGTATAGGGGATGAGTCCTGATACAGTGTTTTTTATACTAATGTGGCTTTATATATGTCCCTTATGTCATTATTTATTAGCTTTAACGGAATAAGTAGTAAAATAAAAGACCTGGGACAGAATTATATACCCAATTGCCAGTTTCCGACGAACTATAAGTAAGACAGGTTTACGTTTACGTCATGAAAATCGGACTATGTATATCGCATTTTGAATAAAAACTTGCAGCTTTACAGTTCTCTTAATGTCTTGAAGTTTTCTTAAAGGCATAGGCAGCATAGAAGAAATTTCTTTATATAGCTCATCTCGATGCTAAATCTTGATCTGACCTAACCGTTAAGATTGAGTTGTTTGATTAATTTACTTGTTGATTGGCCTATCTCTGAGCTGCTCTAAATCTGCTACGTTACTTTCGACACTTCATTTCGATTCTCGTGTAAAATTGCTGACAGAGCAACCACATGCCGCAAAATCAAGTAGTGTTATTGGATAACCTACTCAACCAACCGACACCAATTAATTGCATTAGTAATGTATGTGATTATTTAAAAATGTTAGATTTTATATCTTGAATACATTTAACTAGAATTGATATTGTAGTTAAGAGTTATCCTTTTGATCTATATTATAAAGAGGAAAGATTTAATTGTTTATTTAAACTAGTGGACCGATTTGAAAAATTTTACCATTAGAAGCTGACATTATTGATGAACATAGACGCCGACCGATCACGCTTTGGGGGATATTTGGCAATTCCTGTGATCCTTCGTTTACATTTAGGGTTGCCATAAATATTGGGAACTGATACGGGAAAATGCTTCATTCCTACGGGAAAACGGGAAATAGGACAACGGGTAGTAACAATTATCCTTCCGTACATTCCTAATTACTAAATTACTTCCTTTTTCACATAACTTCTAAACGGCTGAACCGATTGGGTTGAAATTTTATATGGGTATTGCGATGGTTTTCTGGATGATTGAAAAATACAATTGGACTCGGTAGGTGGCGCTGCTGTTGGTATGTCAACTATTTAACGGCTTGACCGATTGGGTTGAAGTTTTGTATGTGTATTTCCATGGTTTCACAGACACGAATGTATTATGCCATTAAAGAGGAAAGATTTGATTGTTTGTTTTTTTTTTCTATAATTAAGGAGTTGCCGTAAGAACCTACGCTGCTAACGAAATTTAGGGCGGGCGAAGCCGCTGGCAGAAACTAGTTATAAAATAAAGTGATTGGTTTATGCTTACTGTACTCTTGTAATAGCAATTATTGTCGGCTCTGTGGCTTAGTGGATCGATTCCCGCACAAGACGATGAAATAGTTAGAGCATTCATGGACGTTAGATGAAAATATGATCGTCTTCATGTAACGTTATATGAAGGACTTATCACCGACTCGATTTTAGACATTCTTATCGCTGCTTTACTCTTGCCATATAAAAATGTAACAAGTTTTTAAACTTAAATGAGAAACTTGTGGGAATCATAAAATATCAATAAAAAGGTTAAAACGATAAGTCTTAAATAGCAAGGCGTGTTATACTTTTAAGCAGTTTTAATTCTGTACAGTAAAAGGTCTTGTATTTGATTAAGTGAACATATGTGTGTATGGTAAAATCTCACAAATAATATATATGTTTATAATAATAAGTCTGACTGGGGACGGGAAAACTTGGTCCGATTCAACCCTACTAAGACAAGTCTTAGTTCTTAGTTCACAGTTATCGTACAGTTTCAGAACACTCCCTTCTCCATCTTCAAAAGTATTAGGATCCTTGGTGTTAACATCGCCAGATCATTTGAGATCAGAGATCATTTGCAACACAATGTGAAGCTGGCCACCAAAAAACTGTGCTGTGAGAATTGTCGGCGATCCCAAACTCACTTGCCGTATCGAGCCCTAAAGTCTGAGGAGAGACTTTGCCTACCTGTGAGTGTTCTTCCGTTTGTACAATGGTATGTGTTCTGAGGAATTGTTCGAAATGATGCCCATGGCTACTTTCTACCATCGCACCGCTCGCCATAGGCAGGGAATTCCTTCTCGCACTTTAGAACCGAAATGGTCGCGTACAGTGCGGTTTCAGAGAAACTTGGATCGAGAAAAGGAATGAGCTCCCTGTCAAGTTTTCTCTAAGGACTACAGTATGGGGTTCTTCAAGAAAGAAATTATTAGATTTTTTAAAGATCGGCAACGCGCGAGTGATACCCCTGGTGTTGCGAGCGTCCATAGGCTACGGTGGCTGCTTACTATCAGGCGGACCGTGAGCGTGTTTGCTATCTTAATGGAATAAAAAAGTTAAATGTAAGTGTCGCTTATGAGTATATGAGTGTATGAGTATACTGTTTAAATAAATGTGCATGTATGTCAGTATTTATGTCGCTATCGATTCAACATATTTGCTATTATAGTTAATAGGTACGTATACATTACATGTCAGCTGTTGTTTTTTAGTAAGTCAAGTATATATGCATATAGGTGCTCACGTACATACATGGCAAGTCCTAAGTGTCACTTAACAGCTAAACCTAGCGCTTATTTTACGAATTATAGCCCATAAATTTAAGTTAAGCAGCCACAGGGCTCGAATAATGCTGTATCATCCTCGTTTGTGTGGATTTACTAATCCCAAGATAGACCCTTTGCTCGGCATTTCTGAAATAGAATTACTTAACGTTTTGTTTGTTAAACAACAGGTCGTAATAAGATCATGTCAAAACCTTTTGACCCCTGTCTAGTTATGTTTTGTTATGTTTGTAGCCAGAATTTGGATGCTGCAAGTATTGTTGTGTATATCGAAATGAAATTATTCGACATACTTTTGATATATATGATAGATACAGAAGGATCACTCCTGCCGCACGCATACGTCTCTTACATCAAATCCCAAGGTATTTCAAAGCCAGCTAGATGCCTCTGGAATTTGGGGGAAGGGTTTAATGCACTAGTGTATAGTGAACATTCTGTTGTAGTGTAAAGGCGTAACCGCAAAAGAACTATCCTGTCGCCATACGATTGTAGATAAGGCTAACTTAAGTTAGACTAACTCTGAGCGAAGTCCAAAAGTATAACGAAATGTAAACAGACTATGTTATGATTTACTGGGTATAGTATTTATTATGGTACCTAATAAACACACAGGGAACACACAAAATATATATACTGTTTAGATGAAGTCATAAAACTAGAATTAGAATTAATTGGTTAACTACCTTTATGAGTATTTTTTTACTCAATTACCCATACTGTTAACCATATAAAATCATAAAATCAGCTTGTTCCTGTCATTTTACGACACTAAAAGAAGATTAATTAGTTCGGCAGCAAGTATACCTACCGCACGGGCAACTTCTCTTGTGAATATTTTTTTGCGTCTTTTAATAAAAATAGTTTTTTTAGCGATAAAAGATAAACCATGCTAATTTTTCAGATCTAAGTCAAATTGATCCATTGATTCTTGAGATACGCACACAAACACACCCACACTCACACACAACCACACACAAAATGATGGCAAGCGATTCTCCAAGTCTCAAAACGTAAAGAAAACGCAAATTTAGCAATTCCGATTTTCGGACCTATTATAATAACCAAGAAAAGTTAAAAATTACATAATTATTAACTGGTTTCGTCAAATGTAGCACACTTTAGATCTAGAACAACTTAATGATAATTATTTATGCTCGTCACATAACATTACGACTGTGTCTGCAAACGAGAGTAGCCATTCATTACTATTGAGGTCATTGTCACTGCCGTCGACTGTACCACCACAAAATAGGCACGTACAGAAGGTCTACTCACACTTACACCTACATACATATACATAACATTACGCCAGTTTTCCATAGCGATAGGCAGAGATTCAAAACTTCCACTTTCTACAATCCTGGCATGCTTTCATAGACGTGACTGCTCTTGATGTAGGTACTTGTTTTGAATTACCATGGCAATTACACTTAATACTACTTCTAATTCCTTGAGCTTGCGTGTACTTGATATATGTATGCTGGAGAAGTGTTTATTGCTCTTAGTATGGAGTGGCCTTTCTGTACATACTTATATTGTAGTACCAGCTTTAACAGCTGTGCATACGCTTTGTATGTATTCCATCGGTATTTCATAAGTAAAAATGCAAAACAATAGCTTTGTGAAAAGATCGATTTGCACATTGCAAGACTTAGCAGCTGAATTTTTAGAATTAAAGAAATGCACTGCCCTCTTTCTTATTAAAATTACGAATACCAAATTAGTTTGGTATACGAATAATTAGTTATTCGTTACTATGCCTGAATCAATCTCGATAAAATTTTGCAAGGAGAGAGAGAGTCTGCATAGCCTAGGGGTGATAAAGGACAGATTGCGTTTATAGCTATAGGTTAAAACACTTACTTATGTTTTGTGCTTATCTAATTACAATTAGTGACAAAATATCTGAAAGTGATTTAGTATTGTTTTAATAGTAGTTTTTTTTAAAGCGTTTACTGTATATGGTTGTGTGTAATAAATACCATAAATGTTATGATTTCTAACTACATATGGGCATACAAAAATCATTAAAAAGAGTCCTTGCCCTCTTAATGAAGGTTATAGACTTCTGTGGGACTCTATTTTCGTGCCATTTTCAGTTTTATGCAAGTGGAACCGCAGAAAATGACAGCTAATAATAAATAAAGCATTCCCCAGACGCGCCGGACGGAGACACGTAGTGTACGTGTACCACATCGGGGCTATAAAATTTGTGTTCACGTGCCACCGAATAGATAAAATGAAGATTGATATTCCACAGTACCGACCGACGCACGTCTTTGGTGTTCTATGAATAAAATTGCTTGTTCGCTTTACGTAATACCAAATACCTTACCGAATTTTACAGATCTTTTTGTAAAGAATTAATTACCACCTGTAGAGTGTGACGTAATTAAATAATTAGAAAATGCTGAATTATTTAGTTTTATGATATATGTAAGGGATATTAATTGAATCCATGCGTAACCAGTGTGGGTTGCTACCCTACTTAATGTAACATAGAAAGGCGAAAGTTTTTAAATTAGTATATTATTTACTTGATAACTTAAGACAACTTAACCGATTTAGCTGCAATTTAAAAATCGACATAGCTTATAGGTTATATAGAATACTTCCTCACTATGCAATCAAGAAGTTGCTGTTGGAATCCCAAGCCGGTAACCGAATTTAGCCCGGGTGAAGCCACGGGCACAGCTAGTAAGATTAGCTTTATATTGATGTTAACACACAATTTTCCTTAATATTAACTTGGTGTAAATGTACTATTGTCTGCTAATGAAACGGTGACCTTTGCTTTAACATTATTACTCATTGTCTTAGTACGCAATAGTTGTAGCAGCGAAGCAGTTACTAATCGTTGGACCAATTATATTATAAAATATCTATACTTAAATATGGAACTATCGTTTTAATAGTGGTGTTGACGATAGCAAGTAAATTAGCTAAAATAAGAGCGGTATTGCAGAGCAAGGATTTTAATCTATCTTACATGAAAATTATATAAATATTACGAACATATCTTAAGATACAAACAACGTATAAAGGCATAAAAATTCTTTTCATTTAATAACATTAAACTTTGAATTTTTGTGTATTTTTGTTTGGGTGTTTATATTAGTGTATTGTATTGATATTTATTAATATGCATGTAATACTATGTGTTTTATAGTTTGTAGTTATTTTGCTTTTGTAGTGCTCATTATGTTGATTGTGTGAGCTCAATTATATTAAAAATAGAAGTTCACCAGTATCTGACTTCTGACTCAATTAAAGCCACCAAGAATAAAAAATCATAGAAGTCAAGATAAAAAACTGGTTGCCTGTAAAGTCGGTATACGGGCGAAAGTTTTACGTGACAATGATTTTATGTCTGTCTCTCTCGCTCTTAGGCGGGCGCGTGCCTCTCACTCGCTCTCATTGTGAGCGCATAACGTGAGCGGAGCGTAACGCAGTTTCTTGAAGTGTCACCCGGCAAACCAATTTATAAGACGTTGTCACGTCAAAAAAAGGAAAAAACAAAAAGTAATAAGTTACTTCTAATATTATGTCAGACCTGATGGCCAGTCCGTAACAAGTAGACAAGAATTGAATCTGTCAGTATTTTTTTATGACATCTGTAGTAGAATATTATGTAGTAATATTGTGTTGGTTCAGTACATAATACTGCCTAGGATTTACCAAACGGGCGGCGCGCCGGCGTCCAATCATCCGGTTTAGCCAGTCATGAGATTGCGCTGCCTTCATGCAGCTAGACTACATAAAGCTTTGCTTATTGAGCCTTGTTGTGGAGCCTGCTATCAATTCTAGTTGATATTCTTTATTTATCGAAAGTATTTATTTTTTTATTATTGTAATATATCATTTTACTTCGTATGATTGTTAATAAAGTAAAAAAACTTTTTATTTATTTTTTATAAATATTAAATACAAGCTTTACTCTTATCAGGGCTTCCAGTCCTGCAGGCCCTTGCGGGATCGGGATCTCGGTATAGGTGGGATAAATGTGGGGGATGGGGATTTTTAATGGTGCGGGATTTTGGTATAATGGGATCACGAATTCTTCAATGACATTTATTAAAAGTTTGTTATAGAACAAAGCGTGCTTAAATTTTGTAGTGAAAACAGTGCATGAAATTTAAAACAATTACTTAAATTTCATTCTACATTTTTGAAAAGTGTAAACACAACATTCTAAGTTTGTTATCAGCCAAGTTTCTCATACTTAATATCTGGTTGGCAAATGGCAAGATAACCGACTTCGGAAAACGCCAGCTCAGTACCTACTATGCTTCTTATAGATAACAAAGGCTATATTTTGTTTTGATTAAAATCAGTTTTTAGTTAGTGATAGAGTACTTATCCGATCAAAAGTTCCCACATGAGTAGTTTTCCTCGAATCACGTGTCGTAATGGTACACACGATTGACTTCTTTTTGGGACAGAAACAGCTGTAAAGATGAGAGAATGAAAGGATAAAGGATTAGAAAGGATCGAAAGCCCCCACACAAATAGGTTTTTTTGGAGGTGAAAAGGGAGGCGGGACACATCTTGTAAGAAATATATTCAGATATTAAGTTAGCAAACATAAAACAAACGATCATATATAGTTTTAAAGTCTTCAAATCATGCGGATCCCGCATTACTAATATCGCAGTCGCATCCATGGACTATTCCATGGAAATGTTACAATTTAAGGGCCGAATATTGCATTTGTCAGAGGACGCAATTTTATTATTGGGTCATGTGTGGGGGGTCAATAGAAGCTTAACCTCAAGTTTGAGGGGTCGCCACCCTTGTCATCCGGCCTTCATCTTGGAAAAAGGTGAAAACACTTTTTTCGCGATATCTCGGAAACTATGCGTCTTACAAAAAATTCGTAATGACATAATTTGTAGCAAATTGTTTTGCCTACAAATATGTTCACATAACTTTTTGCCCTAAATTAAAAATTAAAGAAGTTATAAGCAAAAAATTGAGATAATTTTTTTAAAAAAATTTTCTTTTGCTCTAAAACTTTTTTTATGCATTTTACAAAAAAATTACCTCAGACCAATCTTGTAGATGATCTTTTGAGGCAAAGTTTTCTCTGTAATTTTTGTTAATTTCATTCATTTAAACCGCTGTTACAGCGCTTCAAATTTGACCGGGTTCGTCAATGCTCATGAGAATCCGGTCAAAAAATATATTCTTAAAAAATTTTTGTTAAATTCGTACAACTTTACCTATTCATTCCTAACTCTTTTCCCTGCCACCTATGAGGTAGAGTCTGTAGGCGCGTTTTTTTTACGTGTCATCCTGAATTAGCTGGTGGTACCGCGCTATTCCTGAGTGAGAAAGTCGATCCATCTTTGCTCACTCTTGTTGGCGAACGTTTTTTCATAGCTTTATACGGCGGTAATAAAGACGACTCACAAGACGGCTTGCGATACAAACAATTTGCCAAGACAGTGACTAAAAATTCATTTAATTTATCATCGCTGCCTCCAAAACAAGATGCAGCTCATTTTCACAGTCTCCGAGTATATCACTGGGTCCATTCGTGGCTCGGAAGATATCAAAATCCTGAAGATTGGGGCTGCAAAAAGCATGCGAACATTTGGATGCCAATACAAGCTTCCAAGCCTCCAGCACCCGCCGATCTTCTGAAATTATTTTTCTGCAGATGCAAAGGAAACTGTTGAAGCATTTGTGGCTGCAGAAAAGCAGGCCTGAAATGCTGTACAGTATGCCTCCATTGTTCTGGCGAAACATGCAGCAACATTATGGAAATGTTAAAGTTAATGGAAGAAAATGAATTCGAAGATAAATTTCAACTATGAATCCAATTTTAACTCCTGTCATTCCTCGAAATTTCACATTTGACGTTGTTTTAGAGATTCTGAGCCACAGCCTGGACCATCGAAAAAAAGTAGATTAGAGTAGTTAGCTAATAAGTGATTGAAAATATTATGATGTCGAGGATTACCCTATAAGCAAGATGTCCGTGGAATACACGGTAAAAAAGAATTAGTTGAGCCAAGAGAATATCGTTTCATATATGCACCAACGAATATTTGCTTCATCCAAGATATTATTTCTCTTAAATATTTAAAATGATATGAAGTTAACACAAGATCAAATTTCTTTGAACCAGTAAATAAAACTCTATCAGTTTAAAACATTATTTAATTCATTGAAGAAAATAATGCTTCTTTATTTGAAATACTTCTTGGGCGTAGAACTTCGTGTGTTATTACACGGAAGAAATTTCTAGTTCACACAAGAGAATAGTGCTCTTAACTTGACTACGGCAGCTCTTAAATTAATAACATTATATTTTAGTTTAAAACAAAAAATGTTTCGGTCCAAAATTACATAGTTATCCGTCAAGATTAAATAAAGTATTTTTAAAGAGCCCTACGCCTTTTTCCTGGAGCCTTGGGCCATATAGAGTCAGCTACCGCACTGATTTAGTGTGGTCTTGGCTGAAGTTTTTCGAGCTAGTTGCCCTATACTAGCAGGGGGACACGCCTCTTTTCTGGAGGCTTGGGTCATATGTCAGTCTACCCGCACTGCCTTTCTGTGTCTTGACGGACGTTTGTCGACCTTATTAGCTATTTTCGCCTTTAGCTGATTATACAGTGTTATGTTTAATCATAATTGTTATGACTAACGATCCTTCTTAAACATGGAAGAAAGAAAAGTGTGCCGCTAAGCGGTAACCCATCCAAGTACTGACCACGATCGACGTTGCTTAACTTCGCTAATCGTTTCAGATAGACGCATGCGACTGGGCCACGAACTTTTCAATTCTCAGATAATAATTAACTGTAGGTTTCTTGCATGAATTAATACTAATTTGACGCACAAAACCCTACAATAAACAATTATTTAAAATTAAAATCCAACACGAAAGCCTATGAAGGACAGTGATGAGGTTCGTTCAGTTTTAAAAATGCAGGTATTTACTTAAAAGAAATGAAAATTCGTTCAAAGCGATACTAGCTGATTAATTTCAACGAAAATGTTTAATATTTTAAAGCAGAAATATTATTTGTTTCGACTAAAACAAGAGTTTCAGCTTAAAATATCAGATTTGAGTCAAGAATCTAACAAATTCTGTTAAAATTATTATTTTCTCTAATTCAAAACAATATTATCTTAACTGAACATTTCACTGGCTTTGATTTAAGATACAATTATTTTAATCGAAAGATATAGTTTTTAATAAGTAACGTGGCAGATTTAAGAAAACCATGATTTTAGCGCAAAATAAATTATATCAAAGCAAAATTATTTTTTGTTTCAAACGAAGAAAAAAAAAATGTTGCATATAAAAATGTATTTATTTCATACAAGAACATTAATTTAAGTTTGGTTGATGTAAAACGAACATTTATTTTGTTAAAAAAAAATTTGTTTATACGAAAAGAAGTTCATCAATTTTATCAATCATAAAATGAAATTTTTTCAGGGAAATAATATTGCCTTCTGTGAAAAAAATATGTCTAAAATAGTTGGATTTCTTGACTGAATGCAAATTATTTTGGTGGAATAGAACTTGGAAAATCTTTTTTTTCCGTGTAGGCCTACTGGGAATACCACGTAAAAAAAACGCGCCTACAGACTCTACCTCACAGGTGGAAGGGAAAAGAGTTAGGAATGAATAGGTAAAAAATTTTTTGTTAAATTCGTACAACTGAATTTGACAAAAATTTTTTAAGAATATATTTTTTGACCGGATTCTCATGAGCATAGACGAACCCGGTCAACTTTGGAGCGCCGTTACAGCGTTTTAAATGAATGAAATTAACAAAAATGACAGAGAAAACTTTGCCTCAAAAGATCATCTACAAGATTGGTCTGAGGTATTTTTTTTGTAAAATGCATAAAAAAAGTTGTAGAGCAAAAAAGAAATTTTTTATAAAAAAATCTCACTTTTTTGCTTATAACTTATTTAATTTTTAATTGAGCTGCATCTTGTTTTGGAGGCAGCGATGATAAATTAATTAAATTTTTAGTCACTGTCTTGGCAAATTGTTTGTATCGCAAGCCGTCTTGTGAGTCGTCTTTATTACCGCCGTATAAAGCTATGAAAAAACGTTCGCCAACAAAAGTGAGCAAAGATGGATCGACTTTCTCACTCAGGAATAGCGCGGTACCACCAGCTAATTCAGGATGACACGTAAAAAAACGCGCCTACAGACTCTACCTCACAGATGGCAGGGAAAAGAGTTAGGAATGAATAGGTGAAGTTGTACGAATTTAACAAAAATTTTTTAAGAATATATTTTTTGACCAGATTCTCATGAGCATTGACGAACCCGGTCAACTTTGGAGCGCCGTTACAGCGTTTTAAATGAATGAAATTAACAAAAATGACAGAGAAAACTTTGCCTCAAAAGATCATCTACAAGATTGGTCTGAGGTATTTTTTTTGTAAAATGCATAAAAAAAGTTGTAGAGCAAAAAAGAAATTTTTTATAAAAAAATTCTCACTTTTTTGCTTATAACTTCTTTAATTTTTAATTTTGGGCAAAAAGTTATGTGAACATATTTGTGGATTCGCGAAAAAAGTGTTTTCACTCCTTTTTGCAAGATGGCGGCCGAATGGCAAGGGTCGCCACCGCTGAAACCTGAGGTTACGCTTCTATTGACCCCCCACACATGTCCCAAAAATTAAATTGCGTCCTCTAACAAATGCAAACAAAGCTCATGTAACATTTCAATGGACTAGTATTACACTAAGCGGCACTGGAAAATCATGCGGGATCCCGGTGAACCGAGACTAGAAGCCCTACTTTTAATGCAATCATACTTAGTATATCAAAATGTATAGTAGATTTTAAGTAATAAAAAAAGTATTAACTTTCGAGCAAGTGGTAACCGCGCAAAATCAGTTTAGTAAGTACATTTTATGTGGATAGTAACTACCTAACTAGCGCCGCCAAAAGATATTCTTCATTTCCTCTTTGTACAAAACATGATTCAAAAATGTTACAAATCAATTATTTAGAACTAGCTATAAGCTATTTTTAGAAGGTTATAAATCGTTTCTAAAATATAAATATATTTACGAGCTATATCCAGATAAAAAAATGATAGTTTTTGTTTCAAGTTTTTCTACGAATACAAATGAAATTAGCAGGAAAATGCTTAGTTCCTCTTAATTACTTCTATACGAACCCATGCGTTAACAGCAGCAGGAAAAATTATACTTCTTGTTTGCTTATGTCATTTGTGAACAGCAAATCCAGAGTCTTGTATATTTTTGTCTCTGTATTGTTTATATGCAATAAAAGGCGAGTACAGTAAGAAAGCGGTCTCGTTTCTGAGTCACGATACGTAGCCAACTTGTCTCCGACACGTGGGTGGCCGCGTGCTGGCGCAATACCACCTTGGACATGGCGAAACCTCCCCACTTTCAGACACGTGTTTCAACTACCGGTGTTTCTTCAACGAGGAACCGAAGTACAGCCGAGGTCGTATCGAATCAATAACGGAAGCTGACTACGGAACGGTTCGTGAAATGGAACGTGGGGACATTAATAATCTTGACTGTTTACAGTGAAATTAGATACATTACGTTATCATGAACGATAATGTAACGAGTTTTTAAAATATCGACGCTTGTTGCATGTCAATGAATTATTTTACATTTGTACCTACTTTATCTATTATATAATGGCTAGTATCTAACTGTAAATCAAAAAAACTTTTTTTAATACAAAAAAAAAATCCCAATCCTAATCAAAAATACTGATTGCACAGCAAAAAAGTTACCTCAAAATATTATTTTGGCAACAATTTGTGTTCGTCACGCATCGCCATTAATTGAAAAACAGAGCTTTTTTATGAACGCATATCTAATAATAACTAGCGCACAATAAATAAACTTTATAATTATTTTTTGTCAAAACATAGCTCCTATTTTTTAAACGCATAAGGCAATTTATTTAAGTGAAACATCATTTTATCTCATCATAATAATCTAAATATTAGCTATAACTGAATAAGATCTAACTAACCAAACTGATATATTGAGCCATTCGTGGTCTCGCACTGAGACATGCATGGCTTAATCTTTAAGACAAGCATATAACTACTGGCTGTATCAACCTTCATACAGCATAGATCATACGAGCATCGGAAGAATCGGATAACTTTTATTATTGACGCATTCGTGGCGTTTTTTTTATACAGCAGTTTACACCGTATAGAAGATAATGTTTGTCAACATAATAAATGTTGCTAACACCATAATGGAAATGCCTAAGCCAGGCTTCTCTATGCAAACTATTCCAATGTTTTTTGAAAATCTACCGATTGCTGAGGTATCGCTAGAACACTCAAAAAATATTTAATCATCTTTCAGTTGTTAACAACATACTAACTCTGCTGATTTATGGACAGCAGGTTCAAGTAGTAATTAGTAGCAGAAACAACTTTATTAATTCATTAAACAATTTGTTGCCTACACTTACAATCAATGATGTTAAATTTCTGTCTGTAAATTTAAACAACGTAACTTCGTTAAGACAATAAATTGTGACCTGCTACGTTAATCAATTTCTTACTGTCAACGAAACCGTCTGGTCTGCTGCAGCAGCTAATTTACTCCATCAATAAAACAAATTCTGCCCTGCCACTGTAACTTATTTAGTCAATTAAAAATTATGAGTGTTAACCAGGAGAGACATTATAGGTACAAGTACATCTTTTATTTGTAACTAGGTATAACTATAGATAGGTATATATACAATTTACTTTAAGTAGCAAAAACAAAGCTCTGTTAGCGTTTCTGCAGAGACGCTAGACTGATATTAGCGATTGGACTTGCTGTCTATATAACGTAAAATAAGGTGTTTCAATAGCCTAATTGCACCTATTATAATACTCTAAACGCAATCTCCACTTGACACACTCGTACATTATTACGCGCCCCATATCACTGCCCTGCTAATACGTGCCATAGCGTGTTTTAAAATACAAGTAGCAACCTCTAGTGACAGTCTGGTTGAACAATAAATATATCGATACTACAGCCTGTTGTTAATAAAACAAACTCTGCCCAGCTACGGTGGCTAATTAGTCAGTCAATGAAACACGGTTTGTTCTGCTACTTCAGGTGATCAGAATGCTTATATGCTAGCAATTCCAAATAAATGTGTCTGCTCATTCAACAGTCTTGTCTGTTAAACTAATCTACATCAAAAGATTACTTTAAAGCACCGGTCAAATCGGTTCGTTTAATTGTTCTGAATCTGCTCATACAATCTATTTGTTTCTCTATATTAGCCTGCTATAGTAAGCTAATCTAGCGAATTACAATTAGCTATGTGATTTAACAGTTTGTTTGTAATTAGTAGCAGTGCAACGTAGTTAGCGTCCTTAACCGTTTTGGATTGGTTATGAGTAACAAAGTTCCTTTAACATACCAAAAAATAGTACTCTGATAGCTTCATATTTTTTGAGTGAAGTAGGCACTTACTCAGCAGCAAAGCGATATTAGTTTATAGTCAATGATATTCTAGGTCATTGTTTTCCGTACATTGGATCAACATATAGCACTATTTTGCTATAGTGATTATTCAATTTGCTGAGCGTGTTTTTCGAAATTTTAAGACATATCTATATGTTGAGCCAGTTTTGAGATGCTTAATAGAAAACGTGTTGTAAAAATAGTTATTTAGTTATATGCGTTGTCGCGCATTAGGGAAAAAAATATAATGTAACATTGATGCATATTTTCGGATTCTTTTCGTACTAATAGATTTAGTTTGTTTTTATAACAATAATTATTTTGATGTAAAAAAAATATTTAATTGATGTAAAATATTTTTGATGTGTATTTAAAAATAAGTCTTTTATAATTAGTCAAGTAAATTAAAGTATAAATTCAAGTGTTTAATATTTTAATTTGTAAAGAACAGTCGTTACAGAATTTTATTATTGAAAGAAATGTTTTGTTAGTTTATCACCGCAATCTACTTACTTCTTATATTACCCAAAACAGATAAAAAATACATCTTGGGAATCCTATCCCAATATAATTTCTAAATCCAATACTTAAAATGGTTTCTGATAATTACGTTTAGTACTGACTGACTTTAGATCCTGACTTTTTCACTGCAACTTTTCTTTCCGAGCAGAATTATCGATTGCAACCTCCATCTAACTCGCAAATTGAATTGGCAATTATGTCCCACAATTGCCAACTCACTAAACGTTTTGTAAGCGTATCATTAGCATATTGCAAACAGTTCACTACGAATTTCCGTAGCAGAAATCTAACCGACCGACTTGAACTGAGCCCACGTGGCCCTTTCATGGAATTATCTGCTATCGAAACCCAACCACGTTCTGGTTTACTATTTATTTGGATATTTAGAACTGTGCCACACTGTTACTGCACACTGGCTATAGCCTCGGCATGTTTGAGGTCAGTATACACGTGCTTACGTAGCCTGCTCATCATTTCATGGTACGTGCTCTGACAATAGCAGCCAGCGTATTGTTCTGTTGTTGCAGGTCTCCTCTCTGTATGCCACTGGGATTGTTAGCTCCGTCGGCTCAAGGATGCGTAGCATGCTTCATACCTACCTACATGATTAAGTTTTTCGAGGTTGAAACTCACGGTAGTAATATCAGATGTTAGTAAGCGGCCTGGATTGAATGTAGCCCTAGTGCTAATTTATTTTCACTACAAGACTAAATCCTTTAAGTACTATTTAACAGCAAGGAACATAAATAATGTATAATTTTGCAAGGAGTCTTGATTTATTTTATAGTACAAATAATTGTTGTACCTTACAATAAGAGTGTAGTTGGACAGATCTTAAAAATGCAATAAAAGATTTAGTATCGCCTTTTATAGGATAATATTGTACTAAGTCTTTCTTGTTAAAGTTGTTAATAATGTTCCCCCCTCCAACTTTGTAAGTAAAAGATTAAAATAATAAAAAAAACCGACCATGTGCGTGTCGTACACGCATATTTAAAAAACCCATGAACGAATTTGGTCCAAAATAGTTTTGATTGGTAGTATTTATAACGCCCTATTATCGTTATTTATTCAAATTTGTAGAGCACGTGGTTTAAAAGTTAGAGGAAGCGAAGAATTTTCCAACTTTGGAAGCCAACTCTTACACTCACAAAATATAAATTTTAGAGAAAAAGGTTTTAACAACCTAAATTGTATTATTGAATGCAAAACCCCACATTAAGGTGTGCGCTAAAAATGTTTTCATCACAACACAAAATTTTTTTTTGTTTGATTTTCATATAATATCTACGGCGGTTCACAAAAGACATATCTCAGCAAAAATTTCCTTGGGATCTACCCAAACACGGCGAAATTTTAAGGCTGTGACATACGGAAATAACGAATTTATAAAAGTTCCGTTTTTACAATTTGGCTAGGACTTCAATAAATAATTCTCATATGTATGTAATCCTATTAAATCATACGCAGAGAAAACAATCAGTCACAAAGCCCGTACATTTTTATCTTTTCACTAAATGTAGAACTTTCGTCTTTTGTCCATTTTTCATTTTATTCAGTACACAGAACAACACTTTATTTTCCACAACAATCCTAATTTCACAAAGCTCCTACCCCGCAATAACAAGCCAGACGTAATTTCGGGTTTATAGTTAAGGAGAAAAGAGTTTCAGTAGAAAAAGAGATTCCGTCTAAATCGCAGACCCTCATTCTGCATCGCCGACACGTACAGCTGCCAAATTAAATTTCCTAGTGCTAGAAGTGTGAAAGGACGGACGCAATTCCCTTGGGATCGGTATTGTTTGGTACAGTTGGCGGCAAAATGCTGTAACAAAATCTACTTACTGCAAAGAAACTCATGTGCGGCAACTTACGCTTATCGTTTAGATAAGTTTACTGCACTGGTAAGGTAACGGTACTAGGGTTGCTAACTATACTGCTTCAAACAGTATTATAATTTAATTTCCTTTTTGATAGTGTTCAATATAAATAAAATAAGTATCTAAAATTTGTTTTTAAAAACCTTACAGTGGAAGCATGTTTTAATTATTTTTTCCAAGATTTTCAAAAATAATAATAAAATTGTATCGTATCTAATATCTGTTCCAGCCATCCACCAAGCATTCACCAAAATAGTCATTTCTGTGATGAACACAAACGTGACGACAAAAACAGTCTATTAACTTTATCAAAATTAACTTTACATTTACTTTAATTTGATTTTACATTTATTTTAAACATAAAAAACTGGTTTTCGAAAATGTTTTACTATGTTTTTTGTAAAAAAAATGTTAAACCTAACTTAACCGGAGTTGTACTGTTTACTGTACACATACTTGCCTTTCCACAGTATTCGCCCACACCTTTGTTTCTCTCACAAAGCCTTCTCAACCACTCGAGAAGCTATGAATGGAAAATAGGAACGGTTTCCCTTTCCATTGTGTTTAATAATAGACTCTTTACGTCCGCGGTTATCTTTTTCATGTGTTTTCTCAGTCGTGCTCGTTCATGAATCTGCATGCATTAAGCGAATACGATTCGCGGCGCCTCGCAGCGTGCTGCATACAAACGAATTACCCACTTAGTTTTAACACTTACTAATCAAACACTATGAAATTTTAAAGACCTGTTCTAAGAATAAATATCTAGGTTTGCAGTGCGCCAGTTTTCTATTAAATGGTATATTTTAAAAGTTAAACAGGATTCTAGATTAGATCTAGATAGATATAATGGTCTGAAATAAGATTGAAAGTTAATATAATGTTTTAAGATTTTGGAAAACAACAGACTTAGATATTCGGAAGTAGATCATGACAAAATTTCACAGTTATTGATTAGTAAATGTTAGAAGTGAGAAATTCGTTTGTATGAACCCGCTTGAAGGCGCTCCGAATCGTATCCTCTTAAGGCCCCATAAACTTCACCCTAGCATCGCCAATAGATATTGTTATAATAGAAAAATGAAGTGAATAGTGCCATAAGAACCATATTTTTTATAAATTTAGGTATTTAGCAATATGTGATCGTAATGTTCTTGACACTATGTAATTATTTATATGCTACCTAGGTTTTTAAATTTAGTTTTTTCTGTATATACTATTGGTATGCCATTATCAGTATGTGACGTGGTTCTGGTTATTTGCTATTTAAGGGCGTGCGGATATGATTCAATGTCATTTGATAAAACGCACGAATAGTTACATACAAAGTCGTAAAGTGATGTCTATATTGACCGATGTAAATCGATATTGTATGCAAGTTTAGCTTGCTTTTGCTATGTGAGAATGTACTATGAAAGCGAGTCTGGAGTCTCTAGGCTACGCATAGTGTAGGCAACACTGTATCGTTAACCATTGGATATTTAATAACAGTATGGAGGCAAGGATCAAATCGATAGGTGTGGTTATGAAAACAATTTTGTCAAATTGCTGGCACAGTACGTAAGTTATTAATGAGTTAAATGAGTTCCTGGATAAGTTATTTCCTATAATATGTTCTCATCTGGTTTCTATTTAGTCAATAATAATTAGGTAAGTATCTATAATAGTAGTTTATGAAACTAGCATATAATAGCGGGTATTAATAATCCAGGGTGTGTTTACGGGACGAGCCATAGGCGAGGTTCATTATAGTATCACACGAGTGTTTTAATACCTAGTTATATGCAGTTTCATACTTTTATATCTTCATGTTTTTGGTAAAATAAAACAAATAGGTAATTAAAAACAAAAATTTACCGCTGTAGACTGCCAGACAAGCAAATTATTGGTTTAGTTATTCAAAAATGTTTGTGGCGCCAAATGCATATTTAGCTGCTTCTCGGAATAGTTGCACCGTCACAGATCACATCACGTATCCATGAATACTGTTGCCTATCATTTTATAACATTACTTGGAATAACTTTGTATACATTTTTGATTGGTGAGTTTTCGTTATCTTGTAGTCCACTTATGGCACCTGGAGAGGTATATGTGCAGATATAATTAGAAGTTTCTAGATTTGCTATTTAAGGTAATTATTTTTATCCTAGAAGTAGGTACAAAGTTTATTTTCGGATTTACCGCAGCCGCATAACCTAAAGACTCAACATACAAACGGTAAACCGTCCGAAGCTGCTTACTTATTTAGTACGTTCATTTCGCTCGCCTACGCATTTCAGAAGCCTGACTCCGACCCAACCTTCTGGTCTACAAATAATAATTATTAAAACAATACCTGGATTGTACTTTTGATTGCGGGATAATAAAAAGAATGAAAAATTAAAAAAAATAACGTATTTAATACAAAAATTAAATTCAATTAAAGGAATTTTAATTTCAATATACCTGCGAACAAACAAAACAGCTGTATTATATACAATAATGGTGAAAAACTGGGCTCGACTATTTCCACAAGAAAGAGAGGCCAATGAAGGGTCGTCACCCTCGCCTGGGTCGCCCAGCCCCGGTAGTGATACCGAAGAAAATGTCCAAAAAGTCTAACAATTAGTATTGGCCAATCAAAGAATTAAATTGTGGCAGATGCGACACGCACTTGGGTGGTTTTTAAATTTATCAAAAGGAGTAGGACGAAGATTTTCGGATGACGACAGTGAGATGAAGAAGGCCGTAGAAATTTTGAAAAGTGTATTTCACTGAATTACATTAAAAATTATAAAACCATACTTTTCATTTAATGCCGCGCGCTTTATCAGTCTTAGTTTGGCACACGACTTATTGTTATTTTTCTATGCTAAAACGTCAAAGACGTAACAAACCACTTTTGACACCTACTTTTCTTCTAAATTATGTATAAAGCTTTCTTAGTAAATGCCTTTATGTCGTATGGAACCAACCTGACAAATCTTTTATGTGTGTGTATGTATAGTTATTTTTTTTGATGATGAGCGATTTAATATAGTGCTCTAACATGGGTTTGCACAAATATCAAGTATGTGTTGCTTTTACCAAAGAATCGTTAGTAACGGTTTTTCCTGAAGGTGGCCCGGGGTGGTTTCGTAATTAACAGTAGGCGAGCGAGGTTAGGGCCTTGCGTGTTTGCGTTACATTAGGGTCGTCCACAGTAGTGCACCCACCCATTTTGTCGCATCAAACCTTATAGGTACACCCTTTATGTTTTGAAAATTATAAAACATAGTTAAGGGCGACTCCAACGTTCGATTTTCCATACAAATATCGAAATTGGAAAGAAATATTTTCTCTACTTACAATCTATTGTCGACTTTTATCTAGGTTCTTATGAGGTTTTTTTGTTCTTAAACGTAACATAAGTAAAATTATGACTAATTTACCTTGCAGAAATAGGTTGAAAGAGCACCTATAACTGTGTATATTTTTTCATCCTATTCCTCAAAAAAACGTCTATCTAACAATTTGTATATGCAAGCATTGGAAATGACATACTGAAATTAATCGTATCTTAATTTTTGCCCGCTAAAACGTCAACTTCCAATTTTTGTTGTCCTAATATATATTTTAATTAGCAAAATATTAAGTACATATCTTTTTAAATTAATAACTATGTACTCACCTATCTGCATCATTTTGTACAAAAGTTCGTAGCAAGCAAGTGACGCGCAATTGGGAATGTCCAGCAGAGGACGTAGGCCGGATGTCGACGACGATACGTTAATCGCTTTAATTAAATAGTTTGACAATTTGACATAACCGGTAAAAAAAATATTCAGACCAAGTTGTTTATTTAGTGAGATATATAAAATTGCAAATAGGTAATTAAGTTATCTGCAGACAACCTTGCCATCAAATTCAATGTGGTTTAGTGACGTGATTGCGCTCGATCAAACACAATCGAGCACGATATTTTAATCGATAAGCGGAAAATAAATGTGTCTGTAACGGTTTTGTTATACTAAAACCTTTTGCTTCGAGTATGTAATCTCCCAAAAAACGCAACGCTACTCGAACCAAAAGTTGACAATGCATATTTATGAAATGGCATTACAGTGATCGATCATGCAAAAAAGTCTAGGATAATAGTTTTTTTTACTATTTGATGCGCAAACTACGCGATACTATCCGCTCTAACAACACATATTCTTTGCAAATATTACAGACATCGTAGGCTCAGTAGGTAGTAGGGTACTGTTGGCACTCTTAGTGTACGGAACCCTGAAAATGAGGAGCCTTTTTTTTATAGCTGATTTATCAATGTACAATTTACGAATGACATGACAAATTTTTCGATCGATCCGTGAAGTCACCGCTTAGCCGAGGGCGCTCCCACCTTCGCGTGTCTTGCTTTTTTGGGAAAGCGTGCAATTAACTCGTCATTCGCTTTAAACGGTGTTGTTTTGGTGTCCTGAAAGTGTACACTTACAACTAGCTTAGACTTAGCCTAGGTACGTATATCTTGGTACGTGGTTCGTAACTTCATAACCAAAAACAAATTCTGTTTGTATTATAATGTGAATGTGTGTAAACTAACGTAAAGTATGGTTAAGTCAAACGAATTGGTCCCTGAACATCCATGTCTGGAAAGTTTCCTTTATTTATTCCATTTGGTTCGGCATAAGATTATTTGTTGGATTAGTTTAGGCTCTCCATCGAGCATTGGGAACTTAGTGCAGCACCGTCGGGAATACACGAACATAAAAGCCTCTCTTTTTTTATTATTACACTCGGATTTTTGCTCTTTTTTCTTTTAATAAAGTATATTCTCTTTATTTTTTTGTTTGAGACGAGACGATTTCGTTATTAAGGTTGCCTGTCAAATTGTAATTATATAAATAACTCATAATTTAGATATCGATTTCAGAACCCCCAAGCCTTCCCTGGTATGCTTAGTTTTAATTTTCTACGGGATGAGAGTGCAGATGTGTATTTAAATACCAAAAATCTTCATGTTCTTTTGTAGCTGTTGCTTTTTTTTTATTTAGGTACGTACCTATATACCTAATTAATTATCAATGCGTCTACAAGATTATATAGTAGTTATACACTCACGTAATTTATAAATAACCAAATCGATTTGTTTGTAGACACGCTGAAGGATACATGACTATGTTGCTTTCGTTTGAATTGTTTGTGTGCTCTAGATATACACGGTTAATAACCTCATGTAGTAGTTCTTATACCCGACTACGACTATGCTCCAAAATTATGTTTTTGAGAAATGGAAATGTTAATGGGTCGAATTCCCTTTTGATCTATCAAACTCACTTGGTATTAGGAATGCCTGCTCTATGGAATCATCAATTTTTGTATGAATGTCATACCCTTGTTAAGAAACGTTGATCAACATAAAATTCAAACGAGACTATGAAATAAGATTTTAAAATGAACAATAGTGTTGTAAATCACGAGAGTGATCTCATAATGGTTATTGCATGAAAACGGACTCTTTCGTGAGCCACATCTACCTGCCTTGGTCTAATAATGTCAGTCAATTAGCACGTGCTGTGCTTACGTTTTAACGTTACACGCTTTGTTTGTAAATCGTACGAAGATTCATACTTGACAATACCAACATACGTACTATGCGTATTGATTCTATAAAGATAAGCCTTAATCACGATAACTACGATATAGCAGGGTCGGTGTACTCGGTGTTCCCGTAATCGATAATGGGGTGGTCCGAAATGAGACAGACTACCGGCGCTATAATCGTTGTTTATCAGTAAAGAATATGTTTACAAGTTATTTGCCTTAAATGTTTACGTTAGTTAGTAAACCCAAGGAATAGTAATATATGTTATATATCAAGTAGACGCCAGCTACACGTTAGGTGCCTAAATAAAAAACATAAAATAGCTTTTTTAATTAAGAAAAAGAGAAAATATCTACTTAAATTAGTTATACTATGTTACCCAATGTCTAATTTCTGTGAGCCTGTTGGCATAGGCCTCCGCCAACACTTCATTGTACTTTGTTGCTGGCTGACACTCTCATCCATTGAGATCCCAGGGTTAAATTCAAATGCTTTATTTCTCAGAAATTGGATATCATATCACTTTTCACTACGTGTACGAGTATATTTTACTAGTTACTACTGTTAGATTTCATCCTCCCATGTTCTTATTTGGCGCCCTCTATATTTCCATCGCTGCAATGAGATACCTGTGTGTCACCTGTTTGATCCACTCATGATATAAATATTTATATGTTGTATCGCGGCCATAATAACGATAGCAATATCTTTTATTAACCGACTTCAAAAAAAGGAGGCGGTTCTCAATTCGTCGAATTTTTTTTTTTAATGTATGTTACCCGACTTCTCGAAGACGCCTGGACCGATTTAAGAAATTCTTTTTTTCATTTAAAAAGGTATACCTCCCAGGTGGTCCCATATTAATGCAGTGAATTTAAAACTTAAACTTTTGGTCATAAAAAAAAAATGGTGTTAATTTGGAACTGGTAAAATGCCTTTTATGTTGATGATAGTATAAAATTTTGATACGAGTATAGATGTTTCTAGGGTACGGAAAAAGCAATTTGTCACTCAAAATTTAAAAATAAAAACTTTTTAACAAAAAAAAACTGGCTTCAAAAAGATGCACTAAAAAGGTAAAAAAAAATAACTTATTTCCAAAACTCTAATCTGTATTACAGTTTGAAGTTGGTGTTTATGTACCTAACAGACTTCACTTGCATGAAACCAACTTTAAACTGTAATACAAATCAGAGTTTTGGAAGTAAGTTATTTTTTTTTACCTTTTTAGTGCATCTTTTTGAAGGCGGTTGTTTTTTTTCGTTAAAAAGTTTTTATTGAATAATTCTGGTATCTATATTGTACCTTTTTTTTTAATTATATCTTGTTGGTCGGCCGCCAGGATATACATATACATCTTGTCCAGTCCACCTTCATTGTTGTTGATAAATTCGGGCAAGTACGTCAATCAGTTTAGTTTCTTTTTCTCAAACATGCTACGAAATGCGACCATATACTATAATAAATCGTACTTGCAGTACAGTATCAGAGAGCGACCCATAATGTTTTATCCGTCCGCAACTTTTTTTAAACCGAACATCAATGTTCAACTTTATTTAAATTTCGGACTGGCACAACAAAAAGAATGCGCCATTAAATTTACGTAAAAAAGTAAAAAAGAAATCAACGTTTGAACGCGGCGGCAAAATTACCTAAACTATTTTTATTATAGTCAATACAGTTGTCAATATAAGTTTTTTTTACACGCATGTTTGAGAAAAGTTTGATTATTCGTGTGTGACTGTTTTACGTATTTGCTAATTTAATTCACGTAAGTTAACCTAATAAGTTTAAAAAATATATTAACCTTCTCATAATATTAGACCAGCCTTGTTTACGTATTCGTTACTAAGGTGACCAGTCCTTGCACTTTACTTCATTGTACTAATATATTTATGTGTTTGCTATTTTCGTTATCACTTAATTTAACTTTAGAAAATTAATTAGAGTTTGAGATACATTGTTTGTTAAAATTTTCCATTGTTTTGGATTCTTTATATTCCTCGGGGGTTCGTCAAGGCTTTGTTCTGGTGCCATATTTTCTTTTCGCTCTTATTTATTAATGTTATTGTTAAGCGTATTGCGTGGGACATATTTACAAGAGAGGATCTAATAGGGTATTGTAGAGGGTATGCCCTCTCTTGTAGGAATGAGGAAATAGAAAGCTAACTTATTTGCAAAAAATAAGTTTAATTTAAATATTAAACAAATATGAACGACCTGGTTCCTTTTTAGGTTTCCATACCTCAAAAGGAAAAAACGGAACCCTTTTAGGATCACTTTGTTGTCCGTTAATCCCTCCGTCCGTCCGTCTGTCAAGACACTCTTTTTCAGGAACGCATGGAGGTATCAAGCTAAAATTTATATCAAATACTACTGTCCATTGGAGCTGTGAAAAGAATCAAACTTCTAAGCCAACGCAATCAAAAGATACAGCCGTTTATGCCGCAAATTTTCGAAACTCGCAAGGGAAACAAAACTTACTTCCCGTGAACTCAGAATCTTGAAATTTGGTACGAAGCAACGTCTTATCGCACAGATAAAGGAAAAATTGCGAAAACCGTAAATTTTTAGTTACATCATATAATAAAAATATTTTTAATAATATACAACAAAATAAAATAAGTTTGCACAGAACCCTCGGTGCGCGAGCCAGACTCGCACTTGGTCGGTTTTTTCTATATTATAATAACTCGATGGTTTGCTTCAGACCCGAAAGGTCCTTGGAAATATAGATGTTTGATTCCTTATATCCGTAGGCTACACCTGGATATGCTAAAATTAGCATATGTAGCAAGGCCCCGCGTAGCCGTTAGGATTTAAAGTATTTCGTCTTTGAAGCACCATGCTTCAAGTAGATACCAATAGTTTGTTAGGAAGGCCGCGTATGGTATAGCTTTAATTATAAGATATCCTTCATTAGGTGTGCGACTAGTCGAGACGACTAGTAGAGATTACTCAAAGATGTGTCAATCGTATTTAAACCCTAGATATAGTGTTATTATATTTGTATTGCAGAATTGAGATATAAAACAGCATATACCTAAAGTTTCCTTCATGGTAAGTCCCGATACAACTATAATAAGTAGAGAGTCAGCTACGCCCCGACAACCGCAGCACCCTAACCGCTTGATTTGCCTTAATATTGTCATATACGAGGTAGATACTATGAAAAATATATATTACACCGCAACGGCGCCGCAAATCTGCCAATATCGCTCTCCATATGAACCACTGGACGACCACACAAGGGGCGGATAATATATATATTTCATCTTCCAGCATCCGTGTCTGCTGAGCGACTTGGCAGACTGTATCAGTTTTTCGCAAATAAATACAGGTTGATGCATTAATTGACCGCGCGGGCGTGACAATAATTACCATTTATTTTCGCCCAACGTCAAAAAGGGTGCTGCGTTTTTTTGAGCGCGTGGACGTATCATTAATTTTACTTTTTATTGTTAACTGTTACAAAAAGGAAATTTCAGTGTTTCCTTGCAGATAACATCTGCAGATCCTACATTATCAACCGCGTGGGCATGCCCTTTATTATTATCTAATATCAACCATCGAATAAGGCAGGTTTCTGTGTTTTCTCAATATGTATTTTTGTGTGTTTGTTATTTTCTCATCAATAATCACTGTCGTAATCTGTGTAGTTAGCATGTACTTACAACATTAGTAAGTAATTGTTCGTGGTTTTATTCACTTCTTTGTAGGTTAGGTTATTAGTTACTTTAAATTAATATATGTAAACACTAAGATTTTGAATGGCAAAAAATATTCAAAGTCAATAAATTACGTGACGCGTTTAGGGGGGGTCAAGCTGAATCTCATCCAATCTCACGTGGTGGAGAAAATACCCTCCCTGGAATATCACGTAATTTGATTTATCGCAAAAAACAGTGTAGAATTGCAAAAAAATGAGTTAAATATCGCCAAATCCTACACAATAACAATTATCTCAGTTATGCTCACGCCACAAAGTTAATGTGTCCAACGCAATCAAGCACAGAATGACGTATTAACATCAACGATACGCGTTTTAATTCTCTATGATCCTTTCCAGATACCCCCCCCCCCCCTCCTACAATTTACAATTTTACACTCATTTTCATCGTTCTGTATAAAATAATTTAGGTGCAATTCGTACGAAGACCTGCAGATACAGGGCCATCTACTTTTTCTTATTCAGCGTCGGAGTGCTAATTATAAATTAATCAACTATTTTTTAGGATTAACTACTAATACTCGGTTTGATGTTTTTGATATATGAAAGTCAATTTTATTATCATTCCGAATTATTAAATTATATTATTCGCGTGGGATTTCGTCGCATAATTATGTCACATGTGTAGTACCTCGCAGATGCTAAAAATATTTATATGCAACGCTCGCAGACTAAAAAGTATATTATATGCCTCGTATGTGGCAAGCTTTAGAGTAATTTGCTAGCTTTCTGGTTATTTTACAATCTCCGTTATAAATTTTATTTCCACTACAGGTAGTAAGTAGTTATTTATTTTTACACAAATTTTTCAACTGTACATTTAGGAAGTAAGTTCAGGAGTGATCTGCCAAAGAAAAATAATAAAATTTTCCTATAACAATTATTCCGGACTCAAACAGACTTCCATTTGATTCTGACCTCAGACCGTTTTGGTCGTACCGTAGATAAACGGAGTTTTGTGGCCATGATAAGAAGTGTCTGAAGTAAATGAGCAAAGGGTATGATAAGGTCTGATCTGCTTACTTTCAAATGCATCATATTGATGTGACACTCCGTTTATTTATTGGTCTAAGAATAGAGTAAATAACTGACACTAAAAGTAACTTAAGGACGTTTTTGTTAGCCCAATTTGACGATCTTCTAAATTGTTGCCAATTGTTGACAGACGATCAATTCTATGATAAATCTCTGTCGTCATTCAGTCACTGAAGAATTGCGTGTCAAATTATGTAACTGGGCCGTGTTCATTATGTCCGAAAGAAACACAGTGTTAAGCTTCAAACCTCGACATGAATGATGGTCTCTATGTCGATAATAATTTTCTATTCTCTGTTTGATGATTTGTTACTTTTAGTTTTTATAAGGGTTTAGATACAAATATGTATTTATAAAACATCAGTAGTCATTTTTACATTATAACCTTAGTCTGTGAACATTTGACTAAATCCTCTTGCAATTTTAACCTAAGGGTTATAAGCGACAGTGGTTTTTGTGTTAATTTTTGGGAATGAGGCATATTTAATTAAACTTTTATGTGGTAATATATGTATATATATATATATAATGTCTCGTAACATTTTATAATATTAATAGTTTGTAGTACATAAGTCGTCCTATTGGGCGCAGTAACCCTATCTACACCTTATTTCTATCTAATTTTTTCAAATTTTTTCTTTTAAATAGATGCGGGCTTGACAACTTTTGTAACAGTCTTAAGTGAAATACAGACAGACATCGAAGCCTTTCAGGTTTTCATTTGGTACAAAACCCTAAAAATCAAGTTATGGGATTAATAACTTCCAGGACAATAGTCGCGTCAAACTCCCGTATACGTGTAAAATACACGCCCGCCCAGTCTCCTTATAGCAACGCTCCATGATTAAACAAGTATCATTCACTTGCTTTATCGTAACCAAGAGTCACATAAAGCTTGAAATATTCCTTGCTAAATGATTTTCACCTCTGCAGAAGGCAATAGGGAGCCTAATGGCCCATTGTTTCGTATTCAGTACTTTGCATTAGAATTGCGAGCGTTATGTATGCACGGCAGAAGCGAGTTGACTTCCGATCTGCTGAATTGCATTTCGCGATTAAACTGACAATTCTTGCTTGGAAGTGGATTAGGAAATATTTGAAAAGGGTGTCTATAATGGCATACCTAGTCAGAATTTGATAAAAGAATTTGTGAAGGTAGTGATTAAAATATTTATAACGATCTGTGCCCGCCGCTCCGGCCGCACTAAATTCGATTATAAGTGTCACAATTGGAGAGCTGGCGATTGCCATTCAGCGTGGCAATGCTGCTAGCCTCTTAGCCACGTTGCCAACTGGTAGTAATTTGGACGTTTTTTTTTTATTTATAGACTTTTATACTTGCTAATAAGTAGATGCATTTATTGTTTTAACTAGTTTCTAAGTATTGTATTTATTTTGATTTACTATCCTTTGTATTAATTCTGTACATAATAATGATATCTTTGTATTTTTGTTGCAGGTAAGTCCATCCGTTACAGGATTAAGAGTCAACAAATCTGCAGTGTAAGAAACTTTTCTTATCTTCTGACCTTGGGTTTAGTTAGTCGCTAGTGTCGTAAGTTTACACCATTTTAATTTAGGGACTGTAGTTTTGATTGTTGACCGCCGCGGCGCCGGGTCAGAAAAGTTTGTTGCACTATACTTTAAAATTCGTGCCACGGGTCCTTGTATCTCTGAAGTTAGCATTTTCACCCTCCCGCGCACACATCATACACGTCTCGCCTCTAAATTAAACGGTGCTGCGCATCTCGTAGAGGCTAATTACAATCAGCACTAACTATTTACAACAATCTAATTACAAATATCCGTCGCGCATACTGTATACACATAGTTTAGCATTTATAATATTATATAAATAAGAAATTTAAATAGTGGCATTGGATTTTTAAATTTTCATTTGTATCTTTGTGAAATATCTAAATACTTTCACTTTGACGTCATCGTGCGAAATCAACAATCATCATCATAAAGTGTTTTAACAAGATAGTTAGCGCCACAAATAATTATTGCCAGAATTAGGCATCTGGGCTCAATTTTAGTGTTACTGAATTTTCTTATATTAAAATTATGTTGGCGATTACCATATTAATTAATTATAACCCTTTAGACCTACTTCTAAGTCTTCAAGTCTTCCGTCACATGTGAAATAAAATAGTACAAAATTATATTACTTACTTAGTAACAAAACTAGGTAACTAATAAAACTAAAAAAAAAAGGTACTAATATAAAACTGAAACGTTGTCTGTTTCTTAGTCTGTCTATAGTTCTGATTTTTTTTTTACACTTTAAAGCGAGCGATACTACGGGCAATAGCTTGTTTACGTGAATTATTTAAATGAAATCATCTAAAATTTATATTCTATCATACCAAGCATACAAACCGCAGCCGAAAATATTCATTCCTACTCAAATGGAAATGTGCGAGAAGTAAACAGGGCGCTTCTAGTTATATAATTCCTGTTGAAATTGTTTCTATTTACTTTATTGAATTCAATTCATTTATTTGCTCGAAGCATTGTTTATAAAGATGTTTGATATGCTTGTCGATATGTACAATACTGGTATTATTATATATTTTTTTATAGCTCCTGCGTTGTTGCTTATTTCAAATATATATTTTATGCTGGCTACGTAAAGCAGTTATGGCGACAAAATAATTATTTTCATAGGGATTGGTAATTTGCAGGTCTAAGTAAACACGACCTATTACAATTCCTGTTGAAATTGTTTCTATTTACTTTATTGAATTCAATTCATTTATTTGCTCGAAGCATTGTTTATAAAGATGTTTGATATGCTTGTCGATATGTACAATACTGGTATTATTATATATTTTTTTATAGCTCCTGCGTTGTTGCTTATTTCAAATATATATTTTATGCTGGCTACGTAAAGCAGTTATGGCGACAAAATAATTATTTTCATAGGGATTGGTAATTTGCAGGTCTAAGTAAACACGACCTATTACAATACGGTAGAAGTTGTAAACCACTACTAAATAAATAACCCGAACTTGAGAAAATGGTAAAACTGTATTAAAACACGGAGTTAGGCCGTAAGTAAATAAAGGCTAATATTAAAAATATACGCACATATATATAGTACGTTTTTGTTTGTACTTCAAAGAAGCGGTGATATTTTCGTACAAATCGGACCACAAAAGCGGCTTGTACGTTCGCAGTATTGTACGGGTACGATGAAGGTCCCGCGAGCCGACAACATTGATAGATTACACTTTTTCAGTTACATGCTACATAGGGTTGCCAGGTCCTAAAACTGAAAAATCTGTACTAAAATTGAATATGTCGGGATTTTAGAATTGTTATCTGGAAATTTTTTATTAATAAAATAACATATTTAAAAAAAACTCAAATTTATGAAAGTTCATAGTTACATGTATTTTTCATTTGATTTGACCGAGTCAATCAATATGGATTGTTAAAGAATGAATAGAAAATTCTTTGTTACACTGCCCAAAAACAAAGAGTGCAATATTTATAAAATAAACTTAATTAAGGCGAAAATCACACGGTTTCTCTCATTGGTAAAGGTAAACTATGAAAGTCTGAATATTCTTTTGCTAGAAAATAAAATATAAGTAAGAAATTGATAATACGAATGATATTTTTATTTTTGAGGTAAGTATTTTGAGACGCATGCCAATATAATGTAACATTTTTTATATTATAGATGGTGTCCAAATATTTTCAAAGGACAGTAGTAGCAAGTACGTAGGTAGACCGTCTTAAAAGCGTCGAGCCACTCGGAAAGCGCTGTCTGCTGCGCTCCAACGTAAAATATTTTGTTTGTTCGAAGAATTAGGATTTTGATAGGATCTAGACCATTTGGCAACCCTTACTTGTTACATGAAAGTAAAAGCTTTGTGATGTCATGACAATAATTATTGAGTTTTCGATCATGGCGAACTGACACGCACCGTCTGGCTTGATAAAACTTTGTCAAGATAATTGGAAAATGGAAACGATCAAATTCTAGTTTGTATTGATTTATAGGTGACATTATGGCTTTACAGTGAAAAATTTCCAATTAAATTTGTAATGTATTATTTATATGTAGTTCCAGTAAAACACTTATATACACATACACACACTTATTACTTAGAGTGCGTTTTTGGATAATTATTATTTTTTATGTTGTAATTTTTGTCATTTGCCGTCGAAAAATGCAACTTTAGTCCCACACGTGGTTTTGTTTTGTTTTTTTGTTTAGGTGTGAATCTGTCAAACTGTCATGTACACATTCTTGAAATAACTTTTTAAACTTTCGTGGTTATTATCAATATACTTATATGTTTCGGGCTTCCCCTCGATTATGAGTGTGTTCCAGGTACGATAAAAAAGACCATATGTCGAATATGACCAAATGACGTCATAGCCACGGTTCATGAACTTTAATCTAAAATAATTTAACATAAACGAACTCACTACAAGCACCCACAGGTCGTAGCAAGGAATTTTAATTCTTTCGTACATCAGCTGTCAATGTCAAATTTTGACCACCGGTCCACTTGATTTAATTCGGTAAAAACCAATTTAAACCGTGGTTTCTTGTGGTCGTGGCAACGGAACGCTTTTTCCATGTGTAACGTTCCCGATATTTTGGTATAGTGGCAAACGCCATCTTCACGCGTGAACCGGTAATACTTACATATAACGAGCGCGAGTGATACCCCTGGTGTTACAAGCGTCCATAGGCTACCGTGACCGCTCACCACCAGGCGGACCGTATGCTTGTTTGCCACCATAGTAGTATTAAAAAAAAAATATATATAAAAATACACATTCTTTGTTTATTTTAGTGTGTTTGCGTTATAAACGTTGCGTGTTATAGTATGTTGTACTATTAATTTAATTAATGCTGTTATATTTAAATCGTCCATTTTGATTTTCGTTAATTAAATAAAATAACAAATCAAATCACTCAAAGCCATACGTCAACCAATCGTTTTGCTAAACCAATAATTTGGTAAATAACGTTATAAAGCTTACCAAACGAAGTCGATATTATCAGTGGCTAAAGTTGATTAATCAAAACGAACCAACGTTTCTAACTTATTAAACGTGGTAAACTTTTATACCAATACGAACTCACTCTTCAGTGTATAATTGTGTTATATGTTATAAATAATATGTTACTAAGGAAATTTATGGTTTTAGCAAGAGATAAGTTTTAGTATTGGTCATAATAAATGAACAGAATAAAAAGTATTAAAAAGCAAAGCCGTGTAACAAGTTAGAACTTCACCGTCAAGTGGGTGGCGGCCCAATTGGAGTTTTGTTGGGGCGCCCCTAGCCACCGCGGCGCCGCCCTGTGACGTCACCGCCCCTCTGACGGTCGCCCCCGTGGTAACGGGTAAACACGGCCCTCGGGCTTTGTTTACTTCTCTCACTTATTATTTCTTTTAGTATTTTTTTGTTTTATCGTGTTTTCTTTAAAAGGCTGTGAGATCGAGCGACACGTTTTAGCGGCGGGCAGTGACGTCACTGTGAGTGAGATGCCTGCGCCGCGCGGTTTGACGGATAACAAATCCTTATTAGGATGGACGATGCTGAGGAAGGTCAGCATCGAGACTGCTGATTTTTGCGATGGCTCGTCTACATTTAGTATTTGCTCGTGATGAAAATTTAGTTTCTATCTGTTTGAGTTATATACGTTACTAGTTTTTATCCGCGGTTTCAGCCGCTCTAAATTCGGCTATCGGTGTAGGATTAAAACGGAAAATCCTTAATTATAGAAAAAAAAACCGACTAACACTTGACGTTTTCAAGTAGTCTTTGTCCTTTCTCAGGACTCAAACTATCTCCATGCGAAATTTCTTCTTAATCGGTACAGGGCTTAAAGCGTGAAGAGGTAACAGACAGAGAGACAGACAAAGTTACTTTCGCATTTATAATATTAGCATAGCGTAATATGCTATGATATTTAATTATGCATTTGGAGCGGTCTACACAAGAATTTATTTACAAATTAATTGGTTGTGAATAACAAATTTAGATGCGATATTCATAATGAATATACATGCCTACAAATTTCATAAAAGTAAAACTTTCTTTTAACTTCCGAGGTTGGCAAGTAGACATTTATCAAAAGAAGTTAAATTTTTAATATTAGATTTTAGTTGAAATTCTCAGTGTATCTAATGAGCAGTTTTAACGTGTGTATATACATACATACATACATACTTATTCACTGCTTTAATCCCAAATTCAGTTAACCAGTGGTGTTTCGAATTATATTGGAAACTTATTCAACTAAAATATAACTTAAGTTACATATTTATTCTCATAAAATCTGTTATAGCCTTTGGTAGGCCACCACTCCAGGTCACGTGACGTTACCGTGTTTGCGGTAAGGAGTGAAACAATAAATACAAATAAACTTCAAATAGCATAATAAATAACCTAATGAAGGAGCAAAACTGAGCTGCTTTGTGGATCCCATTGGGACATGACTTATTAATTACCGGATGTAGGTGTATGACTCATTCACATCTACATGATACTCCAACAGTAGATACCTATATACGTACCTACTCGGGCAATTCATTTCTCGGCAATTAAACGGCATTAAATTCACATTTGTTGTATGGGAGCCCTCATTAAATATTTATTTTATTTCTAGTTAATTATTTATTTTTAAAGTTAAAATATTCTGTGAATATTTCAAGCGTCTACCTGTTGCCGTTATCAATATCGAGCAAAAACGAGCAAAAAAATCACTTTTGTTGTATGGGAGCCCCTTTAAATATTAATTTTCTGTTTATTTAGTATTTGTTGTTATAGCGGCAACAACAATACATCTTCTGTGAAAATTTCAACTATCTAACTATCACGGTTCATGAAGTACAGCCTAGTGACGGATAGATGGACGGGCGGACGGACGTCGAAGTCTTAGTAATAGGGTCCCGTTTTTTACCCTTTCATTACGGAACCCTAAATAGGATGTGTCAAAGTTTTTATGTAAAATCAGTTATACATATACGTAACTCTAGGTCGTGAAGGCGTGAGCAAAAGTAAAGTAATGCCTAATCTCATTCGTATGCGACTCGCCATGTGAAACTTATCTTGTTACAAGTCTCCCGGTCTTTACAAGTTGTTAGGCACGGATGTGACCGACTTCGTAATTAACGAGTGATTTCTTATAATGCTCCTCTTAATTACACTTTTATACTCACGCTCTTGTTTTATTTTTCTAGGCAATGTGAGCATGTGTTGATTGAAATAATTTGCTCTATTTTGTTATAAAAATAAAATGGAGTCTTGGATGAACAGTTTTGTTGGTACTGGTTATTATTACTACATAAATCATTGATAGATGGTAAGTACTAACTTACGCAGGTAGGTAGGTACACCATCATATCAGCTCCTATTGGTCTACTGCTAGACATAAGACTCCTCTGTGGCGTGCCATTTCTCCCGGTCCTCTGTCTTTCGCATTCAGCTAACTACTATTATAAGTATTTTTAGTTTGAATATTTACCGCAGAAAGTAATTTTTTTGTGCTCGTTAATAATTCTTACCTAAAAGCTTTATTCGCCTCTCATATTAATTGTGTAACATTGCAACTATACTAATCATAGAACGTGGTATAAAACAGTGTTAATCCGATGTTTGTCTATAGTTCAAATTTTGATTTTAAATCCACAAATCAGTGGTTATCTCCTCTCCAAAAAAACCTCTTGTGACATTTTGGTTTTTGTCTGTTTATGTCACATATGTTCGTGAGGGAAACTACCTATTTTCATTTGCAGTATCAAATTGTTTACTAGAAGAGAAAAAAACTGGCCAAGTGCGTGTCGTACACGCATTAAGTTAGGGTTCTGTCCAATGGGAATGTTTGAGGATTTCTGGAAACATATGAACCGTTTTTGTTCAAAAAAAAAAACCGCCCAATGTGCGAGTCTGGCAGACAGACAAGCTTTTTTTAATGTGCTACAACTACAAATTTACGAATTTAGGATTTTTTCCTATACTTGTTATGTACACCTTGTTTTGTGTAAAATTTTATGATCCTAGGACAATAGGAAGTACCCCATAGGATTTGATTTATTTGTAAATGTCAAAATTTGCTACAAAAATGGTCGTATTTCGGCCGTATATTCTCATTGCGTTGACTTGCTTGATTTTTTACAACTTTAAGGGATCGTACACCTTAGTATTTGATATTAATTTCAACTTGATACCTCTACGCCTTTTGGAAAAAAATAAAATGGCCAAGTGCGAGTTGCACTCGCGCACCGAGGGTTCCGTACCTACCACCATTTATGTAATCTACAAACACAAACAAAAATATTTTTATATTTGAGTTGATTGAATATAAGGTAAATTGAGGTATACGATTTATGACGTATAAAAAAAAACTACTTACTAGATCTCGTTAACACTAATTTCGGAGGAAGTTTTCTTTTTAGTTTTATCATTCTCTTATTTTAGAAGTTACAGGGGGGACACACATTTTACCACTTTGGAAGTCTCTCGCGCCTATCCATAGATACCCCACACGTTTGGGTTTGATGAAAAAAAAAAAATTTTTTAGTTTCAGTCCTAAGTATGGGGAACCCCAAAAATTTATTGTTTTTTTCTATTTTTGTGTGAAAATCTTAATGCGGTTCACAGAATACGTCTACCTACCAAGTTTCAACAGTATAGTTCTTATAGTTTCGGAAAAAAGTGGCTGTGACATACGGACGGACAGACAGACAGACATGACGAATCTATAAGGGATCCGTTTTTTGCCATTTGGCTACGGAACCCTAAAAAGGTCTTGACAGACGGATAGACAGACAGATAGACGGAAAACGGAGTGATCGTATAAGGGTTCTTTTTTTTCTTTTGAGGTACGGAACCCTAATTACGATAAAAGCATTTATAAATCTACGTTTTTTACAGATTTTTAGATGTTTTTAATGACTTAACTAACGACACCCTACACAATGGGGTGCGCATAAAATAGCTTTTCATCACTCAGTTCTTTTATTTATTTATTATGAAATTCAACAGCTTACATTAAAATATATAACAGTATTATATTAAACACGGACACATAACAAAACTATAAGTATTCCATTTTTATTATATTATATGTTTCAGAATACAACTTTATTTTTCTTAAAGCTCTAAAATCGCGTAACACATGGAATTTCTCATCATTAACCTACATAGTTCGTAGATGTACTGGTCGCTTAATAGCTGGTATTCCATAAAGATTGTATTTCGAAATATAAATCTTATCTGTCATGTTTAGAAACTGAATAGTGTCGTGTAAAAGTATCTGAACCGGAAAAATAATGCCAGCCTATTTGGCAAGTGGCACAAAAGTAAGTATACTTTGAACACAAAGCTAAAAAAAAATGTAGTTAGCCTATAAAGTAATGTTTACAATGGTGATAACAGTATTCTTGCTTTTTTGAAGGTTGACACTATAATTAGTTTAAGACTTGTTAACCGGGCTCGAAATCTATTTGCAATTCGGGTAAACAAAAATGACCTCGACGCGCGTCTTTCGCTTTGTTATCCTATGCAACATATACATAAATATGTATTATATTTCTCATCGTAAATTTGGAATTTTGTAGATTTTAGGTTTAATAAGTGTCGTGATTTGAAAACCAGTTAAAGAATGTGACAATAAAGGTAATCATGTAAGTATCTTAATGATTTATGATTAAATTACCAGAAAAAGTGAACATTAAGTAAAGTTAGGTTATGTTTACAAAATTTGCAAAAAGATTCTGAGTCAGGTTTAAGTAGGTATTTTATACTAGTCTTATAAGGTAACTTGGATAATTAGTTCTAAAATAGCTTTAACTTTCAGTGTTGGAAACAAGCATTATTACCTATATATTGAAAACTTTGACCTAAATAGGTACTAAGTAGTATCATTCGCTTTTGACATTTACTGATCAAACACTGTGAAATTTCTTAGACATAATCCGAAGCCGAATAACTATGTCTGTGGTTTTCCAAAATCTTGTAAAATGTTTATTTACAAGAATTATAACTTGAAATCTTTTTAAAAACCATTTCTATGTAAAACTAGAATTCAGTTTATCTTTTCAACTATAAAGTCTACTAAAAAACTGCCGCACTGCAGACCTAGATATTTATTACTAGAACATGTCTTCAAAATTTTGAGATCTTGATCTCAAGTGCCAAAAATTAGTGAGAAATTCGTTTGTATGAAACACGCTGAGAGGCGCTCCGAATAGTGTTCTCTTTAAGAGTAATTTATATTTGTTATATTTTTGTTAGTTGTATTGATTTCATCGTGTACGTTTCCTAACAATGATGTAAGGTGATAAAATAAGTAGTTTTAACGGTTTTGTCACGGCTGTTGCCGTCACGGTGACCGACGTCGTCGCTTACGTCGCGGTGACCGACGACGTCGCTTACGCAAATCAACTCAACCTGTGGTTAGAAAGTCATTTTTTGCTTTTCCGACTTGGTTTGTTTTGTTTACAAACGGCTGTAGTTCTGACTATAGTCCGTCAAACTCGTCAATTGGGTACGGTCACGAAAAATTATCGAATGTATGCGTAAGATTTTAATAGATCCCTTCACCTAGGTGGGTTACTTCTTGTGAATGAAAAGCATAAATTAATTACATTTTATCTCCGTTGGAAGTAAAGGGACCTTTTGAACAATAATAAAACAAAGTGGCCCTGGGACAATTTAGATGTGAAACATTTCTGTCACTGAAAGCGCGGCGCTCTGTACAGGTACAATTAGGGTCGGCTCAGACCGAGACGCGACGCGACGCGGCATTTTTGAGATAGCAACATATTATGGACCTTGTTAACCAGACAAAAGGATACGGATCCCAACGTCGTGCGATGCATCTTGGTGTACTTCGATATGTCACCGCTCACTTTTGTGCTCTCAATATAATTTGTATCTTTAGACAACTAGTAAACAAGGACCTTGTTATGGTGGTATATTATATAATGTGTTGCTATCTTAAAAATGTCGCGTCGCGTCTCGGTCTGAGCCGACCCTTAGATGAGAGCTGTGCTTGTTACCTACACATCAAACATACAAACAAATTGATAAAATGAGCCCCTATGTATGTAGGACTAAGTTTTGTTTGCCCTTTTCCAAAATCGTACTGTACTACACAAGTCCTTGAGTTTCATTAATTTAAATTAATAATACCAAATGTTAACCATAAAGTAATATAGGGTGTTTTCTATATGCTTGGCGCTCTCTACATATATTGGAGGTCATGACAGAGCCAAAAATATTGTTGCGTTTACTGTGCAGGTTTTTTTAAAGTGCTCTACAAGGTAATATTATTATTATTATTAGTACTTTAGCAGGCTTTACTAAAACTTTCGAAAGGTTTGAAAACTTTTGTTATAAATTTTTAACAATTACTTTTCGATATTTTTATATATTATAAAAAAAAAATGACTTATGTGAAGTCCACAATCCGCACTAAGCCCGCGTGTGGACTATGGCCCAATCACCCTCGCTTAAGAGGGTAGGCCGTGCCCCAGCAGTGGGGACGTATGAAGTCTGGCAAGTAAGTAAAAACACTCTTAAGTTTAGGGCAGGTATTTGTAGTGGTAAATATCACGATACTAAATTGCGATCCAAATTCGGTAATATTACACTGGTTACTTACAATCGATGTTGCTCCCACCTTATGCCTTATGTACTATGCTAAACATTATCCTGGTTACATATTAGTTGAGAGACTACGTACAAAAATTTACATTTTTATTTCATCCTTTTTCAAAGACCATTTTGTTTGAACGTTTCGCAAAGTCAGACATGATAATCTGCAAAGGAAGGCAATATCTCGGGTCGTGGGTATAACTTTCCGTTATGTATTGACGGCTTAATACTTAGCTAAAAGGAAAAGGTATTATATTACTTTTTCTGAACATAAAAGGTAACTTTTGGTATGCTAAAATAAGATATTTTCATAATACTTATTTTTACTAATAAAAAAATAAATGGATGAATGAAAGTAACTCTGTCTGTTACCTCTTCACGCTTAAATTTCTGTACCGATTAATTGAAATTTGGCATGAAGAAAGTGTAGTCCCGGGGAAGGAAAGAGGCTACTTGAAAACGTCAAGTGTGAGTCGATTTTTCTTTCTATAATTAAGGAGTTGCCGTTGAAATCCTACACCTATTACCGCATTCAGAGTGGGTAAAACTGCGGGCAAAAGCTAGTTTGTTATCAATACTAACATCAGCTAATACCCGTGTGGATTGTAACCTAATTTTCAGAAAAGGCCGTGTACACCTCATATTCAAAGCAATACGACTCTACAATAGTAAATAGGTACTATAATGTATTAAAACTTTATATGTTAAAAGGAACACATAATTTTACACCGCTCATGCACTTAGTCCAGGAAATAAAGCCGAAAAAGGGGCCTTAACCAAGCAAACGGAATTCCAGATCCTGATATCAATGTGACCCGGCGCAAAATGTTCGTATGAGTGTCTTAAACAAAATCATGTTCATGAGATTAAAAACTGAAGGTTTCTTGATTTCCTTTTTCCAGCGGGACACAAAGTCCAGCTATTCTTGTCTCTACTGAAAATTCACATATCAAATTTAAGTCGGTGTCAAAAATAATCTTCAATTCTTGCTAAAATATGAGTTCTTATTTTTTATGGTATTTCTTGTTCTAAAGTTATATCCTTGAAAACGGTGAGGTTAGGTATAAAATGTCAAGATAACTTTTTTTATTAAATAGTCCAAAAAAGAAAGATTAGCTGGACTTCTGGTCGCGATAAAAGGGAAATCAAAAAAACATCAGTTCTCAGGAATATGAAAATGATTTTCTTACGAAGGAACGGAAGTCCCTGCCGATGAGAAGCGGTGTGATTGTAGAAAGTAGCCGTGGGCATTATTTCAAACAATTATTGAGAATACAGCTCAAACTGAGAAACCTTGCAATGATATTAATTCCCTTACCAACGAAACTTTACATTTTATTTTACATACTGAACAGGTACCTGGTTCTGACCCTTATTTCTATTTTAAATGGAGTCACTTATACGCTCGTCTAATATATCTATATATTTAAAAATTACGTGTCACGTTGTTTGTCCGCGATGGACACCTAAACTATTGAACCGATTTTGATCAAACTTCTTAACTATCTGTTATTTGATCCAACTTAAAAGATAGGATAGTTTTTATCTCGATCTGTTAAGTGCGAGCCGGACTCTGTAACCCGGCGAACGTTTGTTTTTTCCTGAAGTGCCCGAGTCCGGCTCGCACTTAACAGATCGAGATAAAAGCTATCCTATCTTTTAAGTTGGAACAAATAACAGATAGTTACGAAGTTTGATCAATTCGGTTCAGTAGTTTAAGAGTCCATCGCGGACATACAACGTGACACGTTATTTTTATATATATTGTCCAAATTTCAGCGCTAGAGTTAGTCTTCGAAAGAAATTATACACATATACTGACTAAAAGTGTTAATTGTATGTTTACAGAACCCTAAAAATTAAATAGAAAAGGAGGTAGGGATTCAACCCTTTGGTAAAAATAAAACGGCAAAAAATAAATTCTGCATAAGAAAGTAGATATAAAACAATTCTGTTAGGTAAATAATTCTCAAATAAGAGCTTTGTTAGATAAGCTTTGGCCGTGTTATTTGTGAAACTTCGCTTCGACGTTCCTGAAGCTGATCCTCAATTATCCTTAACTCAAAACTTTATTAATAAAGTCTATTCCATTGGATTGAAAGGTATTTCTTCCATTTATAAAATTTATCCCGGTAAGGGTTTTGTTTTTCCGAAAGCCGTTAGAATGGTATGTGTATTATATTAGAATCTAGTTTGATTGTGGTTTTCCGGGAGCGCAACAAAATCCTCCGCAATTCTTGGAACGGTCCCTGTGAGTTAACACTTGGCTGCTCACCAGGAAGAAACTGGAATAGTATTTATCGCAAATATTGTACAGCCTTTCGGCATCCTGACGCCGGCCGCTGCTTCGTGCTAAGTCATGTAAGCTCCCAATACATTATGTTAATAATAGAGTTTTAACTCTGAACGTTGCGGTTTTTTTGAAACATCTAAGTTGACAAATAAGCATATGGCCATCCTAATGCTAAGTGGTCACCGCAGTCAATTAACTTTTTTTAACACTAGGTATGTCGACATATTTTAATTAAATCATATACTACTCCCATACAAACTAAGAAACCCATACTTCCTTACTTTTCCCTTAGGAATAAACTTTTGTGAGAGTCTGTGTGTTGATTGATTGAGTAAAAGTTTGGTTATCGGTCACATACATAATATGTAGTAATACTGGCTGAGTTTGGCATTGAGAGAATAAAAGAAGTTGCGTATAGCTGGTCAAATTATTTAATACGAAATTTTTTTTTTTTTATTGGGGCAAAAAATAGTATTACAACACTTATCACATAATGTGTTGTGAAATTTGTCGCGCAGTTCTTTGTTTCTTCTGACCAGCGATTTTTGTTTAGATTAAAAAAAAAATGCGTAATGCTTACACGCACCCGTGTTATATTAGCTAGATTATAAACCTAAATAGGTCAAAAAGAACCACTTTACAAGCAAGTATATTATAAAAAGATTTTTTAATAGACTAGCTGACTCGGCGAACGTTGTTTCTTCTTTTAAAACAACTGCCGCATCAACCTATTGTGAAAGGGTTGTACTTGACCCTGTCTCACTCGCATTTGACCCTTTTCTTCTTTCTCAGAAACATTTCCCGGCGTGTGTGTAAGAACATACCAAAATTGTATTACAATCTGTTTATTGCGCGAGTCCGACTCGCACTTGACCCTTTCGGAAAATCCTTTCTTATCTGATGCCTACGTCATACAAAGAAAACACCCTCCAAGTTTCTCTACGATCAGCGGTTTAGGCTGTGCGTTGATCCGTCAGTCAGTTATTCAGGACAAAGCATATCATTCTCATGGTCAGCGCCATCAGCCGGGCTGATTTGTGAATTTAAACCATCCCCCTAGGGCGCCACCTAAACGCATACAAAAAAATCATTCAAATCGGTCCAGCCGTTTAGGAGGAGTACAGTGACATACACACGTACAGTAGAATTATATATATAAAGATATTTGCTATAAAATAAATTACAATATGTATGTCAGTTAGACTTTAAGTTAATGCCTGACAATAACACACAAAGACTTTGTACGATACATATTTTTTGTGATTACGGGGGCAGTACCTGCTACGTGACAGAAAATTTGAGTGAAAGCAAGGACGGCGCGATATGTGACTGAGAGTGCGTGAGTAGTAGTACTGCTACATCTGAATTCTCAACTCACTGACATTTCATTAAATTACAAGAAATAATTTTAGTCTACATCAGTGTTATCAAAAAAATGCTTTTTGTTAGGGTTTAAAGCACTATCACGGCGGCCATGCTTTAAAGCTAACACTACTTAGAGCTTTGAAGATTTCTTTGCTAAAATTATTTTAAAAGAAGTAAAAAGAGTGTAAAAGGGGTAATAGGGTAAGGTATTTTTTGTTGATCAAAAGTTCATTAATCGTGTTTTCATGTTCGCCAGGGTTTGAATCATATCCCAAAGAACACACCTATTAAATTTCACTCTGATCTACTGAACGAATCCGGAAATATCCTTGATAAAAAAATGAAATTTAGGTAGTATAATTTAATTTCGACAATATGTATACAACTGAAATTGTATATGTATTACAAAGCTTTGTTAGTCTAGTAGCAAACGAAAAGCTCTATTTAATTTACGAACCTTTGAAAGTTTACGGTACGTTAAGTTTAATTAATTTAATTGAAGGCACTTTTGTGTGTGTTGTACATATACAAACGTATTAGGCAACTCACTGGAAGGTAAGTCACATAGGTAGGGCTTCGACCTTCAAGATAACAACTTTAGTCACAATATATCTATGAATACCTACTTGTAATTATACTAGTCTATGTTTTTTTTTTTTTATAAAACCTGACTTTTGCTTGCAGCATACCTGTTAATGTTTTTATATGATGAAGTCATCTATAAAGTAGTTAAGGCTGGTGTTACACGTTTCGAGCAACAGTTCCTTTGATTGTCAAATGCGCATTAGTGCCTTGTGCTAAACAAACTAAACCGTTTTAAAATCAGACCGGTGCACCGATTCAGAAAGTTTTCTTAAAGATTTAGAATATTTATTTTATCGAATAAACGTCACAAAGTAAGTGACTTATGATACCACAGCAGCTATATCGATAATTCACCGTTAGCAATGGAAATGTACCGAGGCAGAGTAATTTTGTGGCTTTGTCACAGTTCACACAGTTCGTACAGTTTCTGTAAAAATGCAATCTGTAAAAATGCAATTTGTCAAAAAAGGTCGCCTACGAAGAAGTAATGGATTAAAAATAGAAAAACGAGAGGGTCGAAAGTTATTTTTTAGGCGATGTTTTAACAAATATCTAAGAAATACAGCTTAGCTATAGAAATAAGCTCCCTGTTACCTATATAATAATTGTAATAACACGAGTCCGTCTCACACTTGGCCTTTTATTATTATTTTTGTACTTTGGTATATCAATACGAATAAATGATGTTCGTAATGTATGTAGAATAATTGTTTATTTTAATGACAACTCACACGGTTAAGGCATTAGTAGGCATTACTGGCCATCCATTAATTACGGGAGTTTTTTTTTGTTTATTTGAACTCCTTAATTGGTTAGATGTGTTAGATCCTATGACACACGTGAGATTTACCTAATAAATTTTCAGAAATTTATACTACGTATTAAACCATATAGGCATCAATGTACATGTAACATAAGATTTGGTAAGATTTTTCTATACACCTCTTTTCCACGTAGTTAGTAGATGAACCTTGGGTTTGTGAAAATAGCCCGTCCTGCATATTATAATCTGAATGTGTATCCAGCCGCTAGTAATCCCCTTCTGAAGAATCAAAACCGTGGTGTTATACATACATATATACAAATAAACGTATGTGTGCTTATTGTTCGTCACCATCTTTTGATTGAGCTTCTCTACTAATATCATCCATTTAAATTGGATCATAAAAGTTTAACATAGGCCAGCTGACAATTAGTGCAGTAAATCAATTGTACGACATTTGGCACAAGCGCAGTCTAGGGTGAAAGCTGTAATTTAATAGTTGTCGGAGCTGCTCGCTTATTACAGGATCGATATATCCATAGATACAAAACGGGTATTCATTGTAGAACAATAAATCTACAGTTACGGCGCAAGACTAAACCAAATGTTCTGAGGCAGGCCAGGGAGTCAGAGAGAATGTAATGATGGTTTTCATAGCCTTTTTCCTAAAAAATATAGCACAAATAACTATTGCTTGCTTTTACACGGAGAAAAAAAATATTGTTCGAATTCAAAAACTGTTTATTAAAATGCGTTAGTATTGAATGTAATTAATTTAAATATTTTTTTTTCTGAAAATTACAAAACAATATAAATTTAAGTACATTTTATTAATTACATAAAATAATAGCACCAAAATAGTTTTATTCATTACCATAATTAATAATTGGTACTTCGGATTACAGAATTCTACAAATCCTATAAAACTTTCTTCGAATTTATAAGTGGGGTAATTAATATTAACAAATAAAGCTTAATAAAGATAACAAAAAGTTTTATTAAAGTGGGCTGATAAAACATTACTTGTCATTACAATGAAGGCTAATTAACGTTTACAAACACCTTTATAAGAATTAGTGAAGTTTACTAATAACAAACATCATATCGTACTGCTACGAATTAAGGTTGACGTCACGCGTCTTACATCGCGCTATCAAAGTTTTTTCGATAGTTCTCATATATATAAGTATGACTAGACGTTCTCCAGCTATAACCCCTCTTCTGGCGGGGAATTCCCCTTAACCGCCGCTCCACAAATGGTTACCTTGAGGTGAACAGATTAGTGACGTCCTATCCGCCGCAGCCCTTCTTTTACCTACCAGGTACACTGACCATTGATTATCTACCGTACCCTTCATCAGGACCACTTACTCGTATCGGTGTAATTAAACGCCTATTTGTAAGCGTGTACGTTTTTGGCATTCCATTAAATTTTACTTGTTTTTAGTAAACAACATTGTTATTCCAACAAGACTAGTTTTATTGCTGTTAATAAATACAATAAGTAAAACAAATTGGTAACCGTCAATGTAATTTACTTGTCCTCGGAATGACTAATATTTTAGAGGTTATTAGTATTATTTACTTGTAGCTACTATAGTTTTTTCTCCGTGTATGTGGGGATGGGAAAATGCCGCGGGGCGCGCTATAAACACTTTGAGAACCATAATAACTACTGATTGAGCCTTTAATCAGTTAGTATTAGTTACCATTTGGACACTTTTGACAGTATACATACACAGTTTGACAGTATACATACACAATAAATGTTGACAATTTGTATTATGGCGTTGTCCAATGTTGTCTGTGGTTCAACATACATTCATTACTCAGCATATTAAGATAAACAATAGTGATCATTAATAGTCAACATTATCACATGGATACTAGACAGCTTTTCGGATTAATAAATAGCGCCCAATCTTTGTGTAGCTATTTTATATATCATCTAACCACTCGCGTGTTTCCGTTTACTAAAAATTTAATCAATCCTCTTCAAAACCTCATGCAGTACCTACATACTCATACATAGGTACAATGCCAAAAACAAAATCGTATAAATGTACTTGCTCATAAAATTGATAAGTTAGCTCATTCTTTATACAGAAAAATCAAAAACTTAAATCAAAGTAAAACTGTAACTGCCAAGAAATACGTTGGACATTCTTAGAGAAATAAATCGTTTGTGCCACATTGTGTTTGGCACGCTGCGATCTGGTGCAGCTCTTAATTAAGTGCCTGTCGAACGCCCGAGCCGAGTGCTAAAGAGAGAGAGAGAGAGCTTAAAGTTTAAACTATTATTATAACACAGGAAATGTAGATAAATTTAGGTTTGCCGGAAAATGTGTAAGTTTTAGATTTTTGTTAAAGTATTAAGATTTTTGTGGCAAACAAGTTTACAGTCCGCCTGATGGTAAGCGGTCATCGCAGCCTATGGACGCTTGCAACAGCTGGGGCATCACTCGCGCGTTGCCAAAATTGTCAAAAATCGAATAACTTCTTTCTTGAAGAACCCTATACTGTAGTCCTTAGAGAAAACCTTGGCAGGAAGCTCATTCCACAACCTAAGCGTTCGCAGGAGAAAGTTTCTCTGAAATGTACGTGACACGGGGCCATTTAGGGTCTGAGGTGTGAGAATGAATTACCTGCCGATGGCGATCGGTGTGATGGTAAAAAGCACGGAATAGTTTGAAAGTAGCCAAAAAATTATTTGGTCGAATTCACCTTAAGGTTGCAGTCTCGTGTTTTTGATATTTAATTTCAGTGGTAAAAAGTGATGATTTGAGATAGTTTTTAACAATGTTTTTTCCAGATCAATATTTTTTATCAGGATAACAGTATTTTTTTTTTTGGTGATAAATCTATGAAGAATGTTACAAAAAAAATAAAGGCAATATGTGATAAGATTTTCAGTACAGGGGTTAATCGAATTTCAAAACATTGACTATAGAGAAATGGTAACCATATTCAGATATTGGTTCAGATCACATTTACCTTAAAATGTGATGTCAGTGTTTTTCGTAAAAAAATCTTTTGTTTTCTTAATTAAGATGCTTTAATTGTTCCTTTTTAGGGTTACGTACTCAGAGGGTGCCAACGGATCCCTGTTACTAAGCCTACGCTGTCCGTCTGTCTGTCCGACCACTAAGCCTAGTTTAGACAGGGCATATTAATTGTATGTTCAATACAATATTTGAAAGCAATTATTGAATGGCATTGTATAACCACTTTCTTCAATAAATTGAATTCAACTTAAACTTAATTCAACTCTCTTTCATTTTACATTTCATTGTTTATCATCATCATTTCATTAAGATACTGAACCTGTACTCATGGAACTTTTCACCTTTTTCTTTTCAGATTGATATTGAATTCTTAAATTTTTTATCTCATTTCTAATTTCTTTCGGGCCGAACCCTTCGCTTCCGAATTCTTCGGTACATGCTACCTAAGCTACTTTTCGAGCGTATCTATGTTTATAAATAGTATTTTCAGTGTTTCACAAAGACTCATAATGAAGATAAAATTGATATGTTTTATAAAGTCCACCCCATTTTTTTATTATTTGCCACCTTTTTAACCAAAAAAATAAATATTGCTATTAAGAATTCAATTTATTAGTTTTTTGCCAGCGCAAATACTTGCAATACTTACATGAATTAACTCACCGTTGTTGCATACAAGTTCAGGTTTAGACAGGTCAATAGTTAAAAGCAATAATTGACAGGCAATAACATATGCAATGTATACAAACAGCCCTTTCAATAATTGCTAGCAATGATTGCTTTCAATTTTTTTATTTTTGGTACTGTGTTAACAATTGAATACAACTTTTGCACAGCAATTGTTGAATTCAATAATTTTATAGATACTATTATTGCCTTGTTGTATTCAATAAAGTTGCCTCGTCTAAACTGGCCTTAAACGGGCTCTATTCTATCATTTAGACCGAAATAGGCAGAAGCCAATATTTTTCACAGAATATGTGTTATAATGGGGGATTATCTAACAAATAATAAAAAGTTAAAAAAAACTAAAATTAAAGGGGTGTCCTCATACCAGAAACACATTTTCGTTGTTTTTGCTCTATCGTAAAAATAGTAATACATACGAGCTTCAAACTTGCAGTGAAAACCAGTGTAAACTCTGAAGTATAACAACAAATAACAAAAACCAGCGACGTGAAAGACGGTCCCAAGCCATTACCATTTAAAATTACTGGTACAACGCCATCTAGCTTATTATTAAGAGAAACAGTAACATATTTGTTGGAAACTATATTCAAAGTTAAGCAACGTCGGGCTTGGTCAGTACTTGGCTGGGTGACCGCGTAGCAGCACACGTTTTATTTTTAATTACGTAAATGGTGGTAGGCACGGAACCCTCGGTGCGCAAGTCCAACTCGCACTTGCCCGGTTCTTTTCGTTATTTTCATCAGAAGAAAATTTGTGAACTATATAAAGAAGTGAACTATATTTCAACACGGCAATTTTAAATTTAATTCTGTGATGTAATGAAAATAATAGTACATTGTTCACCAAGGGGTGAAAGTGACTGATTTCCGACGAGGGTGTAGTTTGAGGCCCGAAGCGTAGCTGAGGGCCTTAAAACACACGAGGTGGGAATAGTCTTTCATCCCGAGTGATACATAGTGCTTTACACTACAAATGCGAGTATAATAAAATATAATTAATTAAAGTTTTAATTAACTCAACAAATATTAATTCACTTTTATAAACATAGATGGCGCTGTACCGAATAATTACAAGCTATGGTTATTCTTTCTGTTGTTTATAAATAGTGAGTAATTTTTCTCAAAGTGAAATTGGTTCGCTTTTATAATCACAGATGGCACTGTACCAAATAAAAAGAAAACTAATTGTTTCGTCAGCTTTTAAATACAAAGTGTTTTTTATTAACACTTTTTTTCCCTCTAAACGGGCAAGAAAGTATTAATCTCTGCAAACACGTACTTTCAACCCTATTTTTGACTATGCATCAAGATTCTTTAAGAGCATGAGTAGTGTAAAATACATTTTAAATCTTTTGTTAGTAATTGGCAAAAACTAGCTGATATCATAACTTCTTACCACTAAAATGCAATGTCGAAAATACGATACTGCAGCCCTAGTTTTTTGAAATAGTTATTTTTTTGAATTATTTTCACAAACGCTCGTTCTGTCATAAATTTGAAATTCTCTCCATCGATCAGGGTATTACTGGAATGAAATGCTAATGATCAATTTATTGGTGACTTCCCATTCATTACGATTCTGAAGTAATCCTCTTTATAGGGCAAAGTCGGTACGTTTCTCGACTCCTTAATAAAATAAATGTTTTGCCTCGCTGATACGCTGCTTATTTAATTTTAATTAGATCTTTAAATTTAGTTTTTGCTACTAAAATATCATAAAATAATACAAAGTCGCATTTATAAACCCAACTTTGGTTAACTCGAGTAGCGCTAACAGCAGTATATCAAATTTTTTTCTGTAGTGAAGAGAGAAACAGGACAAAATTCTACCCCGGTAGATTGAGTTTTTGAACGCAGCCCGTGATATGTGATTTCAACGTGATAGCATGTCTACAAATTCCAGCATTTGATAAAGCATTTATTTTAAGTAGGCATAAAAAGTTACAATTTTAAACTACCAAGGTGGCAAACAAAATTGCAACCCACCTGATGTTAAGCGATCACCGCCAGTTTGTGAACTTAGCATATCAATTTTTAGAATCTCACAATAAAAAGGCAGTTCTAGTAGCATCCCCAATAGTTCTACAGTTCCTGATATTTTTTTTCAAAAGTTCTGTTCAACTTTTTGAAAAAAAAATATTTCAGAATGAGATGCTAACTTCACACTACCACAATCAGCATCTCAGCAGTTCTTGGTTGCTAGACCATAAATACGTAAGAAACTTCATAGTTCTATCGCCTGGAGCCAACACAGCAATAGTTCTGGCCCGAAATCAAAAAAAAATGAGATGAGAACTTCACGTTACACCTATTAGAATCTCAGTAGTTCTCGATAACTAAGTCACAAATACTTCTGAAACTGCATAGTTGCCGTTAAAAACAGCTCAGATGCTAAGCAGAATTGACTTATTAAACTGCAGTTTCATACGTATTTGTGGCGTTGCTATCAAACCAGCTGAGATGCTAGGCACAACTGCCTCGTAAGATGTAACATCTCAAATAGTTTGTTATTGTTTTATTTTTTTTTTGCTAGAACCCTTGCCGTTCAGGCGGTAGAACTCAGCAGTTTCCTACGTATTTGAGGCGTTGCCATCAAAAACAGCTGAGATGCTATGCAGAATTGTGTCATAAGAAGTAGCAACTCAAAAAATATTGCATTTTGTCCGTTTTCCGCTAGAACTCCTGCCGTTTCGCCTTAAGACGATAGAACTCTGCAGTTTCTTACGTATTTGTGGCGTTGCCATCAAAAACAGCTGAGATGCTATGAGCAACTGCCTCATTAAATGTAGCATCTCAAAAAAATACGCATTTTTTTCCGTTTTTCCACTAGAACTCTTGCCATTTCGCCTTCAGACGGTAGAACCCTGCAGTTTCATTCGTATTTGTGGCGTAGCCATCAAAAACAGCTGAGATGCTATGCAGAAATGCCTCATAAAATGTAGTATATTAAATAATTGGCCTTTTCGTCAGATAAAATGTAGCATATCAGTCAGGTGATTTGTTTCGTTTTGTTGCTAGAACTATTTTTGTGTTGCTTCCAAGTGATAGAACTATGCAGTTTCAGAAGTATTTGTGACCTAGTTATCGAGAACTACTGAGATTCTGATAGGTGTAACGTGAAGTTAGCATCTCATTTCTTTTATTTCGGGCCAGAACTATTGCTGTGTTGGCTCCAGGGGATAGAACTATGCAGTTTCTTACGTAATTATGGTCTAGCAACCGAGAACTGCTGAGATGCTGATTGGGTAGTGTGAAATTAGCATCTCATTCTGAAATATATTTTTTTCAGAAAGTTGAACAGAACTTTTTAAAAAAAAAAAAAAACAGTAACTGTAGAACTATTGGGGATGCTACTAGAACTGCCTTTTTATTGTGAGATTCTAAAAATTGATATGCCAAGTTCACACACATGATCACCGAAGACTGGACGCTTGTAACACTTGGGTCATTACTTGCGCGTTGCTAACCCTTTAGAAATCTTATCACTTCCATTTTAAGAACCGCAGGGACTATCCCCAGAAATAATGTCGCTAGGCAAGCTCTTTCCAAGACCAGAGCGTTTACAGCACGAAGGTAGCTCAGGTTTCGGAAAGTTACATATCCACGACTGTTATGGCTGGAAACTTGGGATAAAGTTTCACCTTTAAGTTAGGATAACATAGGTAAAAATTGACATTTCACCTTTTGATTTTGGTAGGATTTGGGACTTGATATATTATAGTTCATGTTCCGAAAAAAGCCCCTTTTTTTCGATGATTACCTTACGAAAAAACTATATGTCTGTTTCTGGATAAAATTAAGATACTTTTCATCCCGGTCAAGCGAAATTGTAGGGTCTGCTCCCAAGTATAGGATATATTCCGAAAGATTAAGATTGGTAACTGATGAAGATACTGGTTTCATTTGACTTTCGCACGCAGGGACGCCCATCAGATCACCTTTCCAGATTAGTGGCCGTAGGTGAAGAGTCATGTTTCACTGATTAATGATAAACATACTATGGCCGATTCCTTTACATATTTAGTTCATCTACAATTTTGGATCGAAATTGATTAAAATTATTTTTGCCTATAATCTATATGATTTATGAATGTGGAGACAACTATTAATTTTTATAACAGGGCATTTAAACAACTACCTATTGGTGTCCCTATGGATATCTCTATTTTATTAACAAACTATCTCTATTTTTAGGGTGGCTTTCACAAAACTCACTTAGTGCAGCCACATCATACAAAACCACGTGATTAATGGCTATGCTCAAATGGGTGTATGTATAAAAATGGGAACCAGTCTAAAATCAGTTTTATTTTTTAAAAGATTAAAATCAATGCTTAATTACTTGGCTGCTCTTTTTTGTATATAATTTTTAATGTAAACGGCGTTGAGTACCCTCAAACAATACCGCTTTTTTGATCCATTAAAAAGCTGAACAGGTTGGCTTTTGGAGTATCCACTAGTGCCTACCTACTGATGAATTTTGTCGGCCACTTGTTGCAATAAAGCTTTCATGTTCATATCAATTCAAACGAGAATAAACGAACTTTTATGGTCGTTAAAATTTTTATGTTGCGTTAAATGGAGTGATGTTCATCTAGCGTTTGTACGATATGGTTTTCTACATTAATTTGACGGGTTTCAGCCGTTTTTCTATTTTATCAGTGTTCGTTCGTTCGCTCTTTTTCGGCTCGTTAGTCGAAATATCCAATCGATTGTCGTACCTTGTACGTTGTCTTTGTACGATTTTATTTAACATTTGAAAACATGGATTGGATTTTATTTCGAGACTCGACAAGTTGTTTTTTCACACACACACACACTAAAAATGATTGCAAATGATTCTCCAACTCTTGAAACGTAAAGAAAACACAAAATTTTCGATTTTCGGACCTATTCCAATAACTTCTCAAGAGAAGTTAAATATAAATCATTTAATACTATGAGATTGCTCCTATAGTTGACTATGAACTATCTTTATTTATACTACTCTGTCAAGAAAGTACCGGGAAAAGATCAATAATACACAAACTGTTTGTTAATCATCCAAATTTATTTTATCACCTTCAAAGTATGCTCCTTCAGAAACGATACACTTACGCCAACGAATAATCCAATCATCAAAACATTTTTTAAACGCTGTTTCCGGAATTGAATTCAGTTCTCGGCGCGAATTCTCCTTTATGTCTTCTACCGATTGAAAACGGGTGCCACGAAGTGGTAATTTGAGTTTAGGAAAAAGAAAGAAGTCGGCAGGAGCCATATCTGGTGAATATGGTGGTTGCTCGATGGTATTTGTTGAGTGTTTGGTCAAAAATTCTTTCACAATGATGGCCTTGTGCGAAGGCGCATTATCGTGGTGCAAAATCCAAGAATTTTCATTCCACAAATCTGGCCTTTTTCGTCGAATTTGCTCTCTTAAATGCCGCATAACGCTCAAATAATATTCTTTATTAACCGTTTGACCTTCCGGCAAGAATTCCGAGTGCACAACACCGCGATAGTCAAAGAAAACAGTCAACATGACTTTGACTTTTGATCGACTTTGGCGTGGTTTCTTCGGTTTCGGTTCAGTTGGAAGGCGCCACTCCGAAGCTTGTTGACTAGTTTGCATGTCAAACTCGTAAACCCACGTCTCGTCACCAGTAACAATGCGTTTCATGAATGTTGGGTCGGAATTGACTCGTTCTAGCATGTCCTCAGCGACTCTCATGCGATTGAGTTTTTGGAGAAAATTCAGGTCTTTTGGGACTAGCCGAGCGGTAACATGTTTCATACCCAAATGATTAGTTAAAATAGTACGGATCGACTCGTGAGATACAGAAAGTTCGGCGGCTATCTCTCTCAAAGTTGAATGAGGATTTTCAGTCACTATTTCCTTCACTTTTGCGATGTTAACTTCAGTTGCAGACGTTGATGGCCTACCAGAGCGAGGCAAATCTTCCATCACATCTCGACCGCTTTTGAACGCTTTGTACCACTCATAAACACGTGTTTTTGATAAAGTCGAATCACCGTAAGCCTTCTGTAACATTTTCAGTGACTCCGAACACGAAATTCCATTGGCGATGCAAAATTTAAGACAAACTCTTTGTTCAATGTTTTTGTCCATTATGAAATTCGCAATACACACTAGATATGATATAACTAAAAACAGCACTGTATTTAATATAAATAACAGATGCAACTCAAACTCCGCGCCAAAATAGAAAACAGTTGTGCCAATCTAACAACAAAAAAAACAAAAATTTGAATTTGGAACCATAAACAAATCATCCATTCCCGATACTTTGTTGACTGAAGGTACATCATATTCCATAAAAAGGTATCAAGAAGGAAGAAATAAACATGAAATGAGCAATGTTAAGTTTTGCATTTTCTAATATTAGGTCCTTACATATGAAATGGATGCTTTATAGAACTGGCCACTTTGATCTCATAAAGCCGGCGTTTGGTTAAGAATTCCAAATTCAAATTTATTTCAATTTTAAGCTTTTTGTGTTTCGAATGTAATAATTTAATTGTTGTTGCGTCAATTGAATATTTTGCTATGACATCGTTCTGTGCTCAATATGGAAAAGATAAAATGTCGCATTTTTTTTTTAATAAGAATTCCATCGTGGCACCGCAGAAACAGCTCAACGGATTAATGATGTGTACGGAGAAGCCACTGTAAAAGAAAACCCAGTACGTTTTTGGTTCCAACGCTTTCGTTCTGGAAATTTTGACCTCCAGAACAAACCTCGGTGTCAATGAGGAGTTGAAAGTGATTTATGGAACCGGATCCATCTCAAACCACGTCAGAGTTAGCTGCAAGCTTTGGTGTGAGTGATAAAACAAATTTTGAATCATTTGAAACAAATTGTAAAAGTGAAAAAGCTTGAAAAATAGGTACCCCATGAACTAAGTGAAGCAAACGAACAAAACCGCGTCGATTGCTGCTCACGTTACTCAACCGTCATAAAAACGAGGGGATTTTGAATCGTATCATTACTTATGATGAAAAATGGATCCTATACGATAATCGGAAACGCTCATCACAGTGGTTAAATCCAGGAGAACCGGCTAAATCCTGCCCCAAGCGACAGTTGACTGAAGAAAAAGGTACTTATTAGTGTCTGGTGGACCAGCGTTGGTGTCATCCACGACAGCTACCTAAGATCTGTTCAGACGATTATGGCAGATCTGTATTGCCGACAATTGGAAACCATGATGGAAAAACTAGCCGTTTAACAGCCGAGATTGGTCAACCGCTCTATTCTACTGCTGCTTCAGGACAACGCTAGACCACACACTGCACAACAGACAGTGGCGAAACTAGAGGAGCTAGGATTAGAATGCTTGATTCAACCGATTATCGCTTTTTTCGGAATTTGGATAATTTCTTAATTGGAAAAAAAATCAATTCAGATGAGGCAGTCGAAAACACCTTTAAAGATTTTGTGGATTCTCGCTCCCGCAATTTTTTCAGCAAAGGAATCAATGAAAATGGCAAAAGTCACAACTTTTTCCATATAAAATTCATATGTAAGAACCTAAATGAAACAAGAAATGTTAGTAATGACTTACTCAGAATAGCAAAGCTTTCAGCTAATATTCTATTTGTATAAGATTCTATTCCAATAGCTCAAAGTGCTTTGTCGTGACGTAAACGATAACAAATAAACACACTTTCACAAATACATATTAATTTGGCTTACTTACGGCAAGAAACTTAATACTATTAAAAAAAACCGGACAAGTGCAAGTTGAAGAAGAAAAAAAATTATTTAGCTACTAAGCAACACTGTAATATATGAAAAAAAGTTAGTATCTACAGGATTCTTATGTATTGCGCAATGCCAAAAAGGGTACTCACTCAGCATAAGCTCCGGCCTAAGCCACAACACTGATTTTCAGTGCAGCCCTTTATTGGCCCTCAGATCTCCACCCATACTTATTAACTATAACTGCTGACGAAGTAAACATATATAGGTACTAAGTACAACTGTAACACTTAATGACCTAGGCACCTACATCTTAACATAAAACATATTAATAATAGAATAACAAAATAAAAGAAAAAAATATATAATGTATCCAAGTTGATAAAAAAAAAACAAAAACACAATTGTATTAACTTTGAGTATTTTTTAAGAAATATTAAAGAGTTGAAGAGGGTTCCGTACGATGAATATGTAAATACCATATTTTTTAAATATGTCCCAATTTTTTTTGTGATCATTACTAAAAAAATACGTTTTTATGATTAATATTAAGAGATACATATTATTATTATATATTTGAGCAACTCGCATCAATTCATTTCTCTCACGCTACAGTTTGCAAAACTTTGTTTTTAGTTTCTTATTAACCCCCCCACAAAAATGACCACTATATTCACAATTCATTTACGAGTATTAATGGTATATACCTACACATTTGATATTGGGTCACAGAAATTCATATATACCGGATTTCAACTTAATCGGTTTCATGATACGGAGCAAAATGACTGTGACAGACGGATAGACATGAACTCGCGTAATCCTATAATGTTGTTGTCCCCTGTTTTTTCCTTCGCCTGTATACGTATACGCATACGTAACCCTAATAATGTACACCAGAATTTACTAATGTTGGTTGAATATATGTGTTAGTAATGTTTTTAACCGAGACGACTGTAAGTATGCGCATATTTTTCTGTTTTAGAGATAAATTTGTAACAAGGTTCCTACACTTATACTTAGTTATTTGTAACAAGGTTCCTACACTTATACTAAACTTAGTTATTTGTAACAAGGGTCCTACACTTATACTAAACTTAGTTATTTGTAACAAGGGTCCTACACTTATACTAAACTTAGTGATTTGTAACAAGGGTCCTACACTTATACTAAACTTAGTGATTAGTAACAAGGTTCCTTCACGTATATTAAACTTGATGATTTGTAACAAGGTTCCTACACTTATACTAAAATTAGTTATTATGTACTTACCTTCAATATTTGTTCACAGAAAACAACCAAAGACGTTCGCGTTCGATCACTGCTTCTTCTCTCTCGACCCCAGTTTACCGAACTTTGCCTCACAGAAAACAGTGTTCGACTGTCTCGGCACGGATATACTTGACAATGCCTTCGATGGATACAATGCATGCATCTTCGCATACGGACAGACAGGTAATTTTCACTTTTCATATGTATCCTATTTTTAATGTGTGTCACTGTTCAACTGCCTTGCAGAAGCTGCTACTTTTCCGCAACTTTTTTTTTTAAAGGCAACAAAATATACCTGTCGGGATGTTGAAAAGTGAATTGTATAATTTTGAAACGCTATTAAAAAGAAACCCGACATAATTTGCATTTTTTTGCAAATATATATACAGGAAGGGTTTATGCATTGGTACGCCAGTTTACGCCACTTTACGCTAGTAATTAAAAAAAAGGTACGTAGTTTAACATAATAAGCTAAGTTAATGCAAATGTAATAAATGTAGTCAATAAAAAGAAAACCATAAAAATGTATACTATAATCCATCAAAAGTTTCCATCCATCCAAAATAATTAATTCTCAAGCATCTTTCAAACGTTCGATATCGATCGAGCCAATTGATTTACTTATCATGTTTACTGCAATCAATACTAAACGCGTACCTATAGTGTCAAGTATACCTTATTATAACGGAATACATAGATGGTAATTGTATAGGTCGACTTGATTATCCAAGTTCCTTATATAGTCTATTAAAATTTTATCTTAAACGAAGTTAAAAGTGAAATGATTATCTCGGGAGTAAATTAATATTGCCAAGTAGAGTAGTAAAAGTCTTTTTATGGTTCCGACAGCTGACCTTATTGTGAGAAATTAGTTATCTTCCTCTAACACGGCCAACAATTAGCTGTAGGAAACTGCAACCTATGTTTAATGCAAAGGGCAACATCTTTCTTTTTTTTTTGTGTCTTATTCTTAAGGAAAATTAAGAAAAACTCTTAACTATATTGCATTGTCGACTGTTACTTGTGAAGTTGAGAGCAATGGCTGCCAATTTGATTTCGAAAAAGAAAATAATTTTAATTTGGAACTGGTGAAACAAGCTTTCTATGTTGATGATTGTAAAAAATGTTGTTACAAGTATGGATGTTTTTAGTGTACGAGAAAAAAAAGGACTTCGTCATTCAAAAGCAAAAAAAAATACTTTAACAAAAAACGCAACCGGCTTCAAAAAGATGCACTAAAAAAGTAAAAATAATTAGTTGTTGCCAAAAATCTGATCTGCATTACCGTTTGAAGTTGGTGTTATGCAAGTGAAGTGTATTATAAACACCAACTTCAAACTGTGATTAATTATTTTTACCTTTTTAGTACAAGTTGTTTTTTTTTGTTAAAAAGTTTTTTTCGAAACCATTCGGCTTGATGCTTCAACCGTTGTTTGTCTTCTAGTGTTCCTGTAGTCAAGACAAACAACGTACGGTTGAAGCAACAAGACGAACTATTTCGAAAGAAGACCGATAATATGGTCACGTAAATATATCAGTGTAGATTCTGTAAGGATAGATTTAGTTTATTTCATATCATTTTAATTTAAAAGCTTTATAGTAGGGGAGCCCAAGCGGGGATTTCGGGATTTACTAAAGCGCGGCAGATTAATATACAGGGGGATACCTTGGGCCCGGTTAAGTACCTCCACCAAATATGAGCCCCATATATAAGGCCGCCCGTGAAGGATACAGGATCAGATTAGTAAAAAAAAATTGACCATCAGAAATTCTCGAGCGCGTCAGATTAAGGTAGGGTGAGTTAATTACATCAAAAAGTGTATATTCCACTAATCTGACAATTTGAGAGTGACGTAAAAAAAGGGGAGGGCAACAAAGTTGTAAAAAAAAACGTCATCTCGACATTCTCGAGCGTAGCTAAATTTTTTTTTATTTTGAAGGAAATAATTCAAGAATAATGAAAAATATATAATCTGACGATTTCCGCAAGCCGAAATAACAAAAATTCGTCGATAAAGTTAAATGCGTGCAGCTGCGTGATGCCTACATTTCCTTCTCCGCGTTTCTATTCCTCTCTCACTCTTTCTCTATCTATTACTCTCTCACTCCGTCCCCACTCTGGTTTCTGTTGCCATGACGCCATCACAGCTCGTATACTGTTTACAACGTGTTTCCAACGTCTTGGCTTTTTTTGCTATTTTAATATTATTTATGTGAGTTAAAGTTTACAAATATTTAATATGAGTGATATTAATTTGAAATGTGTATTTTGTGGTGAAAGCACCTTACAAAAAACAATTAAATTTACGGTAGAAACATTAAAAAAATGTGTAAATATATTGGAATATCGTCGGAGCAAGCCGGTTATCTCGAAAAGTCTCGAGGAACATATGATAACCTCGAATTGTCGATGGAATCATTATTAAATGATTTATATCACGCACAGTGCTATAAATTATTTACTGCAATTAAAATACCGCGAGACTTTCAGTATTTACAAGATCAAAGTGTAGTGGAACATGACAATACACCGGAAGTTTCGGTAAATAGCTCCGAAACACATGCTCCTGATTCTGGAGAGTGTTCCGAAGCACATGGTACTGTTGATTCCTTGTCTACTGAGGTTGCTGGTACATCGACAGATGAGAAAGTGCTAATATGACTTCATTTATTAAATATTTATAATACTGAAATTAAGAGACATCTGATAATTTAAATCACCAAGCTGGTCAAAATCGGTTGATTCGTTCGAGAGATATCGTGAACGAAAGAAACCCGAAAAAGTGTTTTTTCGGGATTACTCCGAAATTTGTGGTTCGATCAATTAAAATTGCAAAATTACTTATGAGGATGATGATACTGCGTCGAATGGTGCCAACCGCGTGAAAATTGGTAGTTCCATTCGAAAGTTATTGCGGTTTGAAAATTCCAAAAATAGTGTTCTATGAAACTTCTATCAGACTTTCGAGCTGGGAGAGCTCAAATGCATAGAAATATTATTTCTTTGAACTCAGTGAGCTCAAAATATCACATAAATTATATTTTGAGCTCAAAAATGTCATAAGTACAATTTCAAGCGCCCAGGAATGGAATTAGCGGGAAGTTGCAGGGATGGCCTTTAAAGTGAACCGTTTTTCTATTTTTTTTTTGTCAGATCAGGCGAATCCCTCTAGATAATCGTCAGATTATGAGACAGTACGTTTAGAACATAAAGATGAACCATATATATCTTAATCTGACGCGCTTGAGTATTTCAAAATGGCGATTTTTTTTTGCACATTATGAAAATGGCCGCGAGTTTGCGTCCCATCGAAATCGTCAGATTAGTAAATGAGAGCTTTTTTTTGGTGTACTTAACACTCCCTTAGAAAATCTGACGCGCTCAATAAAATTTTTTTTTTTTTTCATTTTCAACCCTTAAATACAACCACCCGCATCATGCAAACGATCAGATTAACATACGTACATTATTAAAAATACGTAGGACATTGATACTATCAATATCTGACACGCTTGAGTATGCCCATGCAAGGGTTTTTTTTTACATATTTGAAAATCTATAGCCGCTCCCCCCACCGATGAAGAGGTATACATTATATAACATTTATTTCTTCTTATCATCTAAGTTGTGCAACCCAATAGGTCTCTATGACGCTCGAGTAAATCCCCATTTAGCATCGTGGGCTCCCCTACTATTATGCGAAACTCGCATAAATTTACTATATATATTGGATATTTTTAGTTAAAGTAAAAATGCTAAATACAATGAAAAATACATTTCTTCAAATGAAACGGACAGCCCTATCATACGAGACAAAACCAACAGAATACATTACTACTATTTTTTGCATACACAAACTACGTGTAGTTATTATAACGTAGTTATATTGTAACGTAGTTATTGTAACGTAGTTTACTAGCATTGCTAAGCACTTATTCAATTTGTCCGCTTGCCAAGAGCAATAGCCTGGGCGTTATAGGTACGTAGGTTAGGTCATAGAATACATTAGTCTAGTCTAGCAGTTATATTGTATAGGTTGATACTGCCGCGCTGTCTGCTTCACGACGACGCTTCGCCAAGATGGTGACATGTTCTTATCTCGTTGCAGATTTGTCTTCGTTACTTTTGATATATATTGAGTACGTTGGATGATAACAGTCAGATGTAATGTGAAACAATGGCTTTATGAGTCAATTGGTTATAATAAAATTATGTTTTTAGGATTCCGTACCTCAAAAAGAAAAAAGTAACCGTTATAGGCTCACTTTGTTGTCCGTCTGTCTGTCAAGACCCTTTTTCTCAGGAACGCGTGGTAGCGATCAACTGAAAATTTATATCAAATACTAAAGTCTAAGTAGACTAAAGTCACTTAAAGTTGTAAATAAATCAAGCAATCATATTATATCAAAGTGAGATAAATGTATCTTCTTCAAATCTGCGTTAAATTGTGTGTATTTGAAATTACATTAGACTTCTGATGTAATTTTCTAAGCGCATACTTACTGTTGACTATGGACTTATTCACGTATGGCAGGGGGCAACGCCCCCCCCCCCTTCCCCCATAAACAAATCAAATATATAAAAGTAAGTTGCGTCTAAACCAAACATTTGTAAACAGTGTAGGCGGTAAATCAATACATCTTGCAATGTCTTTGGCAAGGTCAAGTAGTGAGATATTCAACATTCCGACACGAAGATATCAAGTGGACAGCTCAGCAATGAAATTTCGGACTATTTACGACTGCCGCTGCTGACTGGTTTAACGGTCATAAGAAATCTTAACGTTTTAGGACAGAATGCCGGGAATGGAATTTTTAGTTTGATAGTATTTTACTTCCGGGCGGCTGGTAGAGCTCTACGCAAATAATATAAAAAAACCACGATGAAACGACATCTCCAAATAAAAGGTTTTAAGAAAAATAATTAATGTTGCATTAGTTGACAAATTCACTGCATAATGTTTATGTTTTCGTAGGCTAAGGTGAAATCCTTATAAGTAGGTAAGTACCTATACTAGCTCTTGTGTTCTGCGATGCTATATCTATGCGGAGCTGCAGTCAGAAATGTCATAAATTATTACATTTCTGAATGCATTCTTTTTTATGCATTATGACTCATATTGCATAAAAAAGTATCACATTTGTAAGTTTGACCATTATACTATCGAAAAGCGCAAACTGCTCTAAAAATCGGTTTTTTAGTTTTTATGTGATGCGCCAAACAAACAAGCCGTAAAAATAAAAAAAATTGGAGACATGATATCTTTTATTACCAGACTGCGGCAAAGCCCAAAAGGAGGGTAAATGTGTTTGACCTTTATGTATATGGGACTCTATGTTCCCTTGTAACTACTAAAAGCCTAAACCAATTTTAATAAATTATAACGTCGTACGTCTCAACCACTAGAGTGTCATAGGATATATTAAAATTATTGGAAATCAAAATGGAGAAATATTTTGGAGCCAAATTGCTATTTTGCTTTTCAGTCACTAAGATAATTTTTTTTATTCGCAGTCGGGTATTTTTAATTTTTTTAATTTTTTTTATTACTTTTTACTTGTTTATAAACAAGGTTCTTTATTTTTACTATGCCCCATAACAATATAAAAGATTAAATTCTTGTACGGTTTGGTGCATAAGTGAAACGAACTCACAGGTGTCCGTCCTTTATAACAATTCTTTAACTTTTCTTAGATTATTACACTTTTTTATTCGTGTCATTATTACAATTCATTTTTTACTTCTACTGCCATCATTCAGCTAATTATTTAGTATAATATTTAATAATCTCTCAGTTATTATCGGCTTGAGGACATTTTACTTTTCTCCTTATAATAAGGTAACAACAACACAGTTACACGTGTATATGTTTACATCTATTTTAGTAGCTACTTTAAACACAGTTTCTTTCAGCACATGAAAGCGACGGTAGTAAACACTATTTTCTAACGAAACGGATGAAGTTTATAAGTGTATTGTTGTCTTTAAGCGAAAAATCAAAATCTATCTATAAACAATATATCGTTATATTCCTTACAGAAAAAGTTTAATTTAAAGCGGAATTGTGTCACAAATAATAAATAATAATCACAAATAGATCAAAAAATAAATAAATAAATATATTTGGACATTACACACAGCGCCGTCTGGCCCCAAAGTAAGCAAAGCTTGTGTTATGGATACCAGACAACGGATATATATACATATATAACTTTTTTTTTTGTAAATACAAACATATCATACATAATCACACCCAGACTCAAGACAAACACAAATGTTTTTTACATAAATGTTTGTCCAGTGCGGGTATCGAACCCACACCCTCCCCCCCCCCCAGCAGTTGGCCACACTACAAACTAGAATGCGAGGGAGTCTAAAAAAATTCTCATTGTAATGTGTAAATATAAAATAAAGATATATTATAAAATATTTTTAAGTATTTTTAGATGCACACACAGCTTTTGGTTCTCGCCCTCTTTAGTCGAAAGCCCCGAGGACTAGAATTTTAATGAGTAAGATGGTTTCCCATCCCAGATGGTTTGGACCTTTTCTTTATGTGTTTCTTTTATTTTTGTCTCTCTTATTAATCATTTATAATTAAACCATCGTATATCAAGTCCTTCCTAATTTGGCATTGAATTAATTACGTTAAACAGAGGTTTATGTGTGACGACACAGGTTTATTGAGCGTACCAGGTGAGTACGTCATTCATTCGCCACTCGTATAAACTAACGACCGATCTCGCGTAACCTCAACATTTTTCACTTTCATTTTCGAGATTAGACATTTTAACGAGACATATTTCGTTAAAAATATGTGTTTTGTACCGTAGCTAACTAACTAGACCTAGTCACACGCACGGAGCGAGACTTGGACCGCACCCTAAAAGCATTGTACTCTGTGCTCAATTCAGGTGCGTTTTGTTGACTGCTTTGATGCGTTAAATGTCATAATCCTGCCAAGTTAAAAAGACATAAATTCTGTATATCTCAGTACAAATCTTGGTCTATTCTCTTTGGTAGGATTACCGCATTATGTACATTATGTCGGTCAACAAAATGCCACTTTCATTATTCTGTAAATAGCTAAAAGATGAAAATGTTGTGTTTTTTCTATATTTGAAACTAAGATACTTATTTATTCATTAGTAAAAAAAAAACTGGTTTTTGTGTTATATGAAATAAAAATAAACTGTCAGTGCTACAAACTTTTGGACCGAGGAAAGTACATAGGCACCTAGTTGGTAAATTTCTACTATTTATACTTTAATTTTAATTTTGGTCCTGTCCATACCTTTAATGTTCTCTCTTAGCTACTTGATATAATTTGGGACTCCATTCCATTCGTCTTAGAGGATATTCGGACAGACAGACGTGGTCCATGTACGTACAACAACAGTGCTAATAAAGGTAAGCAATACTTGAAGTTTTTAGTATCAGTTTGGTTGCGCTTTACACCTCAGCTTTAACGAAAAAGAACTATATGATTAAAAAACATATAGTTTTGATAGAAAAATTCAATTTCGAATCATAAATTGTTATTTCTTTAATTCAATATTCGGATTGCTTGCCAGATCTACTTGGTACCTACAACTAATAATAATAATTGTACAAATAGTAATAAATTATTAAACTAACTTGTATTTCTTAAAACCATGTTATTACTATCCGTGTTTGTATCCGTCCGCGCGCTTAAAATTCAGTTATTGGTGTGGGATTTTTAGGGTAAGGCTTTAATTGAATAAAGTAAAAAAGTTGCTATAGCTTTAGTTATAATTAATTCACGTGAAATTTGATAATAGTTATTCCTGCAGAAATTTTCCAAAATAAAATTGGTTGCTCCGTAGCTTTCACAAATATAATTATATTGGTTACCGACTCTTCGTAATAGCTCAAATAAAGTTACCATTTAATTCATCTGTTACCTATACGTGCTATTTTAGAAAGGATGTTATGGCAGGGCAAATGGCTAAAGATGTTTAATTTAACACAATTCAATTTTTCTATGTAATTTTATTCCCTTTTTCATCGCAGTAATATTTTCGAGTAGTCACTGCAGTGTACATAGTATATACATTGTTGTATAAAGAAAGTAACACGCTACACAGTCCGTGTATTCCGTGATTTATACGCGTACAAGCCTCGCCCACTTCGCCTGTAATTTTAATCTTATTTATCGCTCTGAGCCGACGGAAAACGTTATTTTCGCTCTTTGTAACTAGCTTTATACATATACTTATTTATTATAATAAATTAAGCAAGCAATGTTAATTCTTCTTTCGCAATACATGATTGGCATTGGTTGTAGATAAACATGCGGAAAATGGTATGTTTCCCGTTTACATATGTAGCTCTACTAAAACCCTCAAATAAAAAATATTTTTACTAGGTATTTTTTTACTACTATAACAGGGCAAACAAGCGTGTTATAAAACGTTACCGTATCCTATGGACGCTAATAAAAAAATACCTACTTGCTCAGTAGTCCATTTAGGTAAGTCCAACTTTGAGAAAGAGTTCACTCGAAGAATCCATTTCGGCTGGGCAGCGTTTGAAAAAATACGCAAAATCATTTTGTCCAAAATACCTCAGTATAACCTAAAGACGAAAGTGTATAATCAATATGTGTTACTAGTGATGACTTATGTTAAAAACGTGGTATCTAACTGATGGCCTCTTAAATAATCTCCGCGTCTTAAAAAATCTCTTGGTGTTTCTTTGTACGATAGTGTACGATAAAATCTACGCTATTAATTATAAGTTTGGTTTTGGAATTCTGTAAAAAAAGAAAAAATCTAAATATTCACGTTATATGTATGAACCATCTGCTTTTATGTAAAACGGTTAAAAAACCGAAGATTGTAAAAAGTACTAATATACTTCCTACATACGGGTAGGTGAAACTGATCTATGTAGGTAGAGCGAGCCGTATGAGCTTTATGACCACGAGCTGATGTTATCTTTAAGTAGAAAGTTTTGTAAAAACTTTTTAGGTAGACAGGAATTTTCTTTTAGCAGTTTTGTAATTTTTCATAAAATGGATTTTTTTATACCGGCTTTGTAAATCCAATTCTACAACTTTAACTCACGTAAGTAATTTTTGTTATGCAAACTTTTTTGCAAGCTTTTTTGTTGTTTTTATTAACTGAAACTCGAAAGTATTTTTATTGCCACTACTATCAACAATCGACAGTTTCATTTTTAATTATATATACTTTATTACCGCTTCGCAATTTTACTAAGATTTTATATTAAACTATAATTTATTAACAATGAACACTATATTTATACTACTTTGAGTTTAGATATTGAACAGTTTTGTTTAAAGACCAATCACGGACGGACAGCAATGAATATATTTACGATTTTTTAAAAATTAACAAAGTACAAACTGATGAACAGAATAAGGAAGGTTTGTAAAACTTTTTGAATTTTGACTTATTTTGAAACTTTATGGTTACATGGAGGAACGGTCTCATCAGCGCAACTTATTTCTACCCAATATCAAAAAGAATAAATATTTTTTATCTAGATTTCTGAGTTTTACGATTAATATATTCAAAGAGCAAGGCCTTCAGAGTAGGGAATAAGAAATATGTGTTTAGTTTATATACGAAGCTCATTAGGAAAGCAGTATCCAGGCGGGAGACGCTCGAGTTACTTTGAACAGCTTTGAAATTCATATTTATGAACGCGTGAGGTGAGTTTGCTTGAAAAAGTAAAGAAATATTTAACTCGCTGCTGAGAATTCAGTACGTATTTTATAAAGTTTTCAGTTTTCTGTGTGGTAGAAAATATTTAGGAGAAACATTTTTAAGTCAAGATTTTTTTTTCTATTCTGCTTTGAAACTGTAGAACCTACCGCTAGGAAAGTTTACTGCGCCTCTATTCCGTTTGTCTAAAAATAATTCCCCTGTTGCTCCTTTAAAACATATTTAAAATTGTAATATGAGATAAATACTTAGCTATTTTGAAACTGTTTAAATTTCAACACTGTGGTTACGCATTCGGACTTAATTCTGATAATTGGTTAAATTATTTAGGTACTTTGTTAACTCAATGAAGTGAAGGTCACATTTATGTCTAGGTACTTGTACTTGGTTATCAGCTTAACGAATATAATGCATATAAACGCAAATGAAAACTTTGCTGAAGTAGCAAAATAATTAAAAATGTATATCCTAATTTTACAATGTCCTTAAGATTATTTAGCTTATCGTAAAATTATAATGTTTCTAAAATTATATACTACAATTTTTTGTCTGTGGTTCCACTTGCCCTAAATTCCGTTATCGGTGTAGGATTTCAACGGTAACTCCACAGTTAAAGTAGTATTTATTTGCCTAGTTTTTAGTAAATTTTAATATTATAATATTTTCTTCTCTTATTTTACAAAGTACTGTTTTATACGTTAATATTTAATCAGCATAAAGTTTTAATAGGAATAATAAAGGCTATAAAATGTGGATGCCTATTTTGATTTTTCATTTATATGTAATTAATTATTCTTTATAGTTTTTAATTCTTTATTCTACTGTATTGGTTTTGTTTTTTTTAATAATCTTTTTAGTTTTTATTCTTTTGTTGTATTATCTGAATTATTTTAAGCCGGCAGAAGCACTACAGGCGTTTGGTCGTCACCCGAGATATAAAAGGGCTGACTGAAGAACAGCGTTGTGACCCTCGCATGTCACAGCATATGCTGAGTTAGCACCTTTTTGACGGAATTACTTTTATTATGTTCATATCGTTATCTGTATATGTTATTGTAAGTTTAGTCAAATAAATTTTTCTTTTCTTTTTCTTCGTTTTTTTTTCTTTTCTAAAAATACCCGACTCAAAACCAGACAGACTTAAACTGGCAAAGGTTTCAATAAGTAGATACTGTAATAGCTACTAAAGAAATTGTTTGTGACGAGTACATCTTTAATCAGACTGCTAATTCCTAACAGGAATTATACTTGATACCTACCTATGTAATTAAATCATTAATTAATTAATTCATTAATTTTCACTCTCACTTTTGATAAAAGCTCTAGTGCAAGATTGCTTCGTCGTCGTAAAAAGGCAAATGGTTTAACGAACGCTAGGATGAGCTATTCAGTTGTTCACTCATTCAGGGTAACGACTCTATTCAAGTAGCTATTAAGTTTTTCACTTTCATCTTGGGAATTATTTGATCGTTATTCTTTCAGTCTTACAGTGGAGCTTTTTCCTCTGGTCGTTTATCAATATTTATGCAGCTAGGAGCTTTTGACCGCGGCTTTGCCCGCGATCAATTGGCTATCGACGTGGGATTCCTACGGCAAGGTATAGTTGGAGCTATAGTTCGTTCACATGGAATTCGGGTATAGTTATTTTTGCGGGATCTTTTAATAATTTCCGGGATAAAAATTAGACTATGTTCTTCTTCGTCTCTTTTTTTTCCGACTGACTATGCAGTTGGCTGTTGCAGCCATTACTGCTTCACTGGGCTTTTTTGGGCGAGACTCTAAAGGAGCCTCAGCCCGTATAGCGCCCAACGCTCAAGGGCTCCCCGCGGCGTCCCTTCGACCGGCGTGAGTAACCGCCAGGAGAGGAATTCCCCATTACGCGGGTGCGGTGGCAATTGAGTGGGGGCGAGAAGCGCCCCGGCACTCATTGATACCTCGTGTATCCTTGTGGGCGCCGACGAACCCGGGGACGTCGGCGTCGTGTTTGGAGGGAGGCCCTATTAGGGGAGGTCGTTGAGACTAGTCTCGAAAATCGTCATCTGGGGCCGTTAGTACGTGCCGAGGCCGCCTAACGCTGGTTTTACGACCATGCCGAGGTCGGTCGGGGGGATGATACATTGTGGATTGCACAATTAGTCGATTCGGGTGATTTTGTGTACGCTCGAAAAAGCGGACTGCCAGGTCCTTGAAATATTGTTGAATCGTAGGGATTCGTCTCTGCAACTATATCCTTGTGCCAAATTTCAGCTCATTGGTATGCTCTAGTGAAGGTAGAATAAACAAACAAACTTTCGAATTTTGAATATTAGTAGTAATTGCAAGGCTTTCTAAAGGTTAGTATGTAGGTACATTACTCATTGAGATGTTAAAAAGCAACCAAACGGCAAGACTTAATTGTATGCTTACTGTTAATGATATTCTAACATTTATTAATTGTTCTGAATTACAGGTATAATATTTATTAAGAAATTATTATTTAATGTTAAGTAAACTACGACCATGAGTGTAATCTTTGAATTTCATATAATTATTTAATGATCAACTTTACAATAATACGTCAGAATGATATCACACAAATGAGTTTTAAAAGTTATGAGCAAAATTAAATTATGCGGCGCAAATTTTGCGTTAGTCTTTTATATAAAAAAAGTTAATTTAGGAAACACGGTCGGATGATAAATATTTTCCCTAAAATATTTCATCCGTGCCGGTCCGGGCAAGAATTTAAATGTGAAGGTTGTACTCGAAAAGATTAGGCATTCTATTTAGTTAATATTCATGCTTTAGGATATTTTTCCGATCCTTCCGTCTAAAAAGTTCATAAGAAAAAGTGTGGAATAATCTAAATTTGCCATTTTCAGGATTGAAAGCTTACAAACAAACCCATTTGTGTCCTCAGACAGATGTCTGTCACAGGCATTTTTTATAGAAACGTCATTTTTTTTTGTTTTTTCTGTATGTTATTTTGTAATCTCTTATATTAAGTACACACGAAACTACTGTGAGAGGTTTTACAGTTCTGTTGTATTGTTTTATTTATCTTAAGGTTCATATAGTAGCCTCATATAGAACTAGCGCCACCATTCGATATTATTTATTTCCTTTTCGAAAAAATAACTTATTTCGAAAAAGTGCTTCATAGAAGTTATAACACTAATAATAAGCTATTTTAAAAACTTTTTGTATTGCTTCTGCAATACATCTGTAAGCTTTATATTTCCTCTTTTTTAAGTAAAGATTACAGACATGTTCCAGAATCAATACATAACGTTTCAAATATAACTATGACTAACTTTATAACTTCTATATAGTACATTTTTGAAATACAATTTTTTCGAAGAGGAAATAAATAATATCTAATGGCGGTGCAGGGTTAACTGCTGTAGGGCCTTTTTTAACAGCCAAGTGCGTAGTACGCTAATTAATTTAGGCTTTCATAGTAGGTAGTATTAATTCGCATTATTGCGATTATATGAAAAACTTTTTCACCTATTTTTGTTAAGCTTTTTTTAAAGTAAATATTTAAAAAGTTTTATTATGGTATTTTTTAAGGATTCTTTTTTATTACTCATAACTCAGACGGGTCGGGGACACACAATTTTTTTAGCTTTAGGAGTTAATAAAGTTAAGTGCATTGTAATACAACATGTTTTTATACGCCACGTTTTTATTTTGTAACACCGATCTTTTATATTTCACCAATCATAACAGAATCAGAAGGAACGAAAATATACGTTGACGATATTGATCAGCTTGTATATTTTTAGTGGATAAATTAACCAATTATCAAAGATTTTAATGAATCTAATTATCAAATTAATTTCGTGCAGAGTGCGCTCTGCTCTGCCGACCTGGCTGGGAAATTGGTTTTGAAACGTTAATGTTCAAGGAAGGATTTGAAGTTGAAAGCTCAGTCTGATGAGGATTTGAAGCCGATCTCTCATTTGAATTAAACGAGTGCTATTTTTTTTTTCTCTAATTTGAATTAGAATTTATTACTATTTAATCAGATTCTATATGCATCTGAATACACTCAAGTATTGAGGAAAATTTTAAATATGATTGTTAATAACTTCCTGAGAAACAATGTATGTATATCTTTCCGGTTTTTATTCCTATAAGGGGGTAACCAGTGGCTGGATACACACCCTCATCATAATGTGGGGTACAACCTTCTTTTACCAACTTATATATTATGCAGTGTATCTGGACTAAGGTGGTTTGTAAATACATTTAAATAGTGATTTATCATATACTTGTAGAATAATTTATTAAAAACTACTTGAACTATGAACCGTAAATAATTAAGTTTTTTTGTTACAAAAGTTATTTTAAAGATTTTGATTATTAAAATTACCTATTTATTTATGTTTATACTGATTACGTATATAACATGACGCTATTTTTCCCCTTGTTAATCTACAGTTTCATAATAAGTGATGAAGAAGCGGATTAATATTCATATAAATTTAACGCCAGGAATTTAATTACAAGCTTAGTTCTTACATTCCTTTTGCCACGGAGTACGGTTTTTAATTAGTAACAGAGAAGACCATTGAATGGTTTCTTTAATTATAAAATATGTTCTTGTTCGTAATTTTGTAAAGGAATTTAATTCACTTAGTGTTTTTAATCTTGTACAGTGTCTTCTTTATTGTTTTATCACAAGAATAGACGATAAAAACGTCCGTAACGAGGTGGTTATTCTTAATTGTTATGCTTTAGCACACAGTTTTGTTAGTTTGTCAGGTTTATTTTATTGTCAAGTGTTGTGCAACACAATGAGACTAATATTGTGTTGTTGGAGATTACTAGTTTTAGGTAACTTTATGAAAAGTTATTTCGTAAATGTAAATATTTAATAAGCGATTTTTTTTTTAGTTAGTTTAGTTAAGCATTTACTATTCCCTATAGCCCTGTTGTTTAGGTTTTGAAACCAAAATAGACTTACAATTTACACATGTTATTGTAGTGTAGTTTATTGGCACGAAGAGGAAAATATTAGGAATATATAGTTCTAGATTTTGCCAGCAGCTCCGCCCGCCCTAAATTCGGTTATCGGCGTAGAATTTGAACGTCAACTCCTTTATTATACTAATGAAGTTTGCTATAGCAAGCTCTAGCTGTAGCTATAGTTCGTTTAAGCTCGGTTATAGTTATTTCCGCGATAAACTATGATTTTTTCGGGATAAAAGACTAGAAACTATCTCCATACCAAATTTCATCTAAAATCAGTTAAAAGGTTCAAGCGTGAAGAGGTAACAGACAGGCAGGCTTACAGAGTATAATATTATTATGGATATAAGGAAAGGAGGGGTGAAGTTTTGTGTTGTTTTTTTAATAACCCTATATAGAAGCAAACGGGGAACATTATTTTCTTAACTATTTATTGTAAGCAGAATTTCGTAGAGCCTAAAGATATATTTTTACATACAAGAATACTTATACAATTTTATATTGCCAGAGTGCCGAGTGTGAGTTATAACTGTTACTACCTCTTTTGCGTAAACAAAAAAAAATTTACTCGCGTAGATACTGTGCAGTGGTACTGCGTCAAGTTCAAACAGCCACGCACGGCACGTTAGATAGAATTTCGGGACACCACCTCCGACCTTTACGGGAGTTTTGTTTACTCTGTACTTTATTTTGCTTATTACGGGCTTTTACTTTGTTAAGGCCCTAAAAACGGGGTAACCCGTAAAATACAGGGTATATAGAAAGCCTCCTTTTTTACCCGCCGCTTTAGGATTGAATTTAGAAGAATTCTCCTGTTACAAATGCCTATATCGTAAAAAGAAAATACCTGCTTATATTCTTCGTAATTAGTAAATCAGTCAGTCATGTTTTCAGATTAAAGAGCAGAAGAATCAGAAAAGATGTGTTATACATATATATCATACTTAATTTATAGTATAGCAAAATATATCATGGTTGAATTTGTTGTTAAAATGATAAACGAGTTGACAAATTCTACGTTCAAATAAAAACGCATGTCCTAAAGAACACTTAAATTGTATATCTCGAAAATAAAAATCTTTTTACTAAAACCACTCTGAAATACAATAACTTTCCATTTAGCGGTCTTTCGGTGGCTGTGTTGCGCTTATTAAGCTGCAATTAAAGCTCTGTCGGGTTCACCCAATGGAAGCATTCTGTGACGCTGAACAAAGCAGCTGAACCGCTGCAGCCAGCGGCTAGGCGACCCAGAAACGTCGCTTTACCCTTTGTGTTTCGCTTCGTCTGTCACGCTTCGAACTATAGTTGCGGTTTTTATCTGTTCGGAGAATACCTCGGATGTTCATTTAGTATAAAGCTATTTTACTTTTTAATTATTTATAAAATAAACTCATTATCTTATGCTTGTATGTATGGTCGGGGTCTAAAAATGTTTATCAGTTTTCAAATTAGTTTCTTTATCACATTGTATGCATTAAGGTCTAAAATTCTAAAATCTAAAATTGAAGTACTTCATACCATTTAAAAGTTGTAAGGTAACGATTTTCACATTTTTTGATGATGAAACCTATTTCTTGATTTAAAATTTGACGCGTTACCATTTGACGTAGGAAGTGATTTTTTTTCTCGAAAGTGATATAAATTAATCAAACCAAAAATTAAAAAAATTGTAATTTTTATTATACAACCAAATATATTTGATAAATGTAATTTTAACGAATGCAATGGATAAAAAATCATTGCGTCTAATGGTAATGTGTCAAATTTTAAATTAAGAAATAAGTTTTAGCATCAAAACGACACTACTTTAAAATGGTGTTAAGTCAGAGAGATTACGAAACAAAATGAAAACGAAGGGCTAATCGGATTCACATTGTGCCCGGGTATCAGGAAGACATCAGGACTGAACTGTTTGTATGCCTTATAGCATCTATGCGAAATGGACTACGTGCTGCCATAGCTGCTGATACAAGTTATTAAATCACTTGCTGTCAGTAAATTGATAATAACTTAATAAGCAAATTTTTAAATGTTAATTTCGTTATTTCTTCCTTTTTCGTTTTTTTTTTGTGACTATGCCAGATAACCCGCGAGTGATGCCCCTGGGTGTTGCAAGCGTCCATGGGCTACGGTAACCGCATACTATCAGGTGGGCGGTAAGCTTGATTGCCACCTTGTTTGTATAGAGGAAATTAACAGTAAATAAAGATACAAGACATTTTTACATAAACAACAATAACCTAACAACATAACAACAAGCTGGTGTAACCCAGCCGAAACGTCGGAAAAAAGGTATTTTGCCAAATAACGACGCGTTTAATCTCGCTTCATTGTTTTTAAATAAGTAATGAAAGGCGTACATTAAAACTTATGTTATTTATTTTTGAGCCCTCCAAATGCTAATTTTTCACAGGAAAATGAGCGCAATTTTCTCCTTTACACACGATCCTTTGCCCTTCATCATAATACGGATATATACATAATACGGAATACATACGGAAAACTAAAAGGCTAAAACGAATAATGTTCTCTCGCGTTGAACCTCGTTAATCTTCGGTAGGTTGGCGTATCGGTACAAAATGTAAAAAGTTCTTAGCAAGCGCCATCAGATCTACGCTAAGTATTTCATGGCTGTATATCGTAGAACAAACTTCGTAGCAAAGTTCTACGAAAACTGCTACAACGGTTTCTCATATTTAATCAACAAAACTTTTAAAGTAGTTTTTTGTTATGTATTGTTTTTTGTGTGTTACTGTTTCCAAGGTTTTGTTTTATTTTTGTTCTCAAGCATTATATAATAGTTTTATTGTCATGTAATCAAAAATGTTTTATTTTGTAAGTAATCCAATAACATTCAAAATATGTCATAATTCTATTTATGAAATTGTGCGGCTGGACCTAAGCAGGTCACAGTTTTCTTAATGAGGGAACGCTTTTATAAAACATCATCAGATATTTATAAGTAGCCTTTTATGTGTAAGTTTCTTTAGCATAGATTTGAATTGATCTAGAGGCAAATGCTGCATGTGTGCTGGGACCTTTTTGTATAAAGGTATATATAGACCTTCAAATGAGCTAGTGAGTTTAGGAGGCGTCCATTAATTACGTGAGGCGATTTTGATTCATTTGTATCATTTTCTCATTCATAAGAAGAATTATTTAAGAACCATTCCACTAGAGAGGGCATTTTTATCATCCTCAAAAGCGATTTTCTGCTCTTTAGTTGTACAAAGTCTATTTTGAAGAATAGTTGTGACTAGCATATTCAGTAAAATATTTCTTAAAGTGTCAATCAATGGTCTTAAGGTTGCTTCTCCTGGCGTTGACTCACCTTCGGGTCGAAGGGACGCCCCCGAGAGCGATAACCCAAGCCGAGGCACCCCCGCGGGGAGCCCTTGAGCGTTGGGTGCAATATAGCCTGAGACTCCTTCAGAGTCTCGCCCCAAAAAGCCCGGTTAAGCAGTAATGGCTTCAACAGCCAACCGCATAGTCAGTCGGAAAAAAAAATCTTTAGGTTTATTTCTTTTCGTATCATGGTTTTTTTACAATTGCTAATTACGATTGTACTAATTTGCAGGATTTTCCCTTACTCCCAACTATACCGTATAGTCCATCTATCTATCCATCTCTCGCAGCGTCTTACTATAAATAACTATATTAACTATGGTTTTCAACGAAGCTGATGATGCATTATTTGAAAGACACTTGGACAGATTCCAATGATGGGACGTCGTCTGAAGAGGCACTCGTTACTTGGCTCATTTGGCTACATGCATATGATAATGGCCGATAAAGAATACACATTCAATTTATATTTAAAAAATACTATTATATCTTCACATTGTAAATTTGTTTTTTTGGTCTGTTATTAAAATGAGATATAATTATATTAAAGTTTCTTTTTGTAATTAATGTTTTAGTACCAAGTCTATGATCAAGAAACAAAAATCTTTAGCAAAGAAGTTCGTTAAATAATACTGAAGTAAAGTTTTGTTACTTTTTTGTTATCTTAACAGTTTTTACTAAAGTATCAAAAAAACAACGGGAACAACACTGTCTCGATAAAAATTTTTTTTCATCCATAGTCAATTAATTTTTTTTTAACAAAAGCAATAAGATTACTGATGGCACCTTCTAAGTTTCTTGCCGGCTTTTTTCGATCGATAGAATATCGAATATTTTGAGTTCTAATTTGAATTGTTTAGCCGCACTAAATATTCCTCTACACACCATCTCTGTCTCATTTATTTTACCATAAAGGTACATCTGGCACCCAGCCGTAGACCTTAGACGTATGAATAGATTTTCCATTCAGATGCAATACCATTGTTTCGCAGTTTCCACGCTATATATATGCTACGAAGTATCGTTGGGAACATGAATCAAGATCTGGAACACATGTTTTACACATGGATGCATGTGAATTGGAATGTATTGTTAATTGTTTCAGCTGTAACTGTTAGATAATTGTGAACCCGTAGGCTAAATATGTTTATTTAAACATTACATGTTTATATTGTCTGTATTTGCTTTTGCTAGCGAATTGTGCGAATAATTTGTGCTCGTGTGATTTATAGAAAAAGCAGATGGATATTAAATCAGGCCCTAACTCCTCATCTAAATCTTAAACTGTCCATTTCATGAACCTCCTTTCAGTAGATGGTCAAAAATAAAGCAATATTAATTACCTATAGGAAACTTATTAATTAAATTATAGCCTATTTCTAAATCTTTGTTTAAAATCTATATACTTAAAGATCTTCATAGTTATAAAACTACTCGTTTCCTACAAAACCTTCAACTGGCTTTAATGCCAATGTTTTAATGTTACTTAAAATCTATTCCATTACATCTGTGAAGCATTTTTCCAAGCCTAAAAATACCAATTTAACCTTTATTCCATAAGATGGTAGGTTAAAATTCCTATTTCCAAAAAGGATATTTTCTTTCTCTTGATGATGATATTTATAACATTAGGATATCAACTCTTATTACTTTTTTATAATCTTTAAGGAAAATTTGAATTTTTTTTTTAGTTTTTATGCCAATTATGCATATTAGTGACATGTCGCAATAAGTTGGTACAGTGTGAAATTTATACTGTCTCTATAGTACTACAGTATAAAACTGTCCCTACGAAATGTCTGAGAATTGCTTTATATTCATAGCATGTGAGGTTACTTTTAGCGCTTTTCGATAGCGAATTGGCTGTTGTTATCGGTCTTTCGACGAATGTAGGCGGAAAGTATTAACAATAAAATTGGACTATTATGAGTCCGCAATTTTTCTTTTCTAAGTCGATTTCAGAAAATGTCTTCAAATACAGGTTCTCTAAAACAAATATCGTTGAATGGTTATACAATGTATTTAAATCACCTTTTATGGGCTGCGTCTCCGATCGTACCGTAGAAGGTGTCAGAGACTTGCAGCTCTATCGATCTTAAGAAATATATCTTTATGAGTACTTCTATATGCGAGTAAATGTAAAGGATTGTAAATCTATTGATTAAATTTTACCAGCCGTCCTTATTGCCACCTCCTATTTGGGACACCGGCCAACCCATAGCTTAGGCGAGGGCGTTTGCGTTTACACCTTTAAAACGTTAAAAATTAATTGGGAATCAATTTCATTTGAATTTGCCTTTACTTTGTAGTATTTTTGATATGACAATATTTAGGCGCCAATATTACTGGTTATATTGTTAATATTTAAAAAATAAACCAATAAGCGAATAAGAAAAAAATATGATTTCCCTAATACGTTAATCATCTTTAAAAGCCTTTTTTTTTAAATGCAGATTTTGCAAGTTTAAGTTAAAAAAATCGTGTTCGTAATGCTTATCTAAGGCTAGTAGGGTTCAGCGATTGGAAACATTTAGTTCTGCTGAAAAAAGCAGCTGCATACCATCGCTGCAGCGAGACGCGGTGGGTAGGCGACCTAGAAACGGTGCTTTGCCCTTTGTCTCGGGGTTTTTCAATTCCGCCCAAACACTTTGTGCTTCGCTACTGTTTGCTCTAGATTTTTAACACATATAGTGTTTTATTTCAATTGCTAACGAATTTTATTTTGAATATTTTATTTTTTTAACTGCAATATTTTATGGAGTTTTACAGTTTAACGTCGGTTTGGAAACTTTCCAGTGTCGCCTTTTGTGTAGTAAGAAACTGTTGGATTTGACTATTTTGTTGTAACCGGGAGTTTATTGTCCTTTCAAAGTAACAAATAACAATTCCGCCAAATTCGTGTCGCATTTATAAGAGTTCCATAGAATGAGATTTAGATTTCCTTAAAAAATTTTCGTTGGAAGCATTTGTAAAGCTATATTACCGTGATTTTTTTCATCAGACTTTTTAGGACGTGTTTTAAAAGTTCTGCTGAGACACAAAATTTTTAACTTTTAAAAGCTAATTATTCGCAAAATATACATAATTTAAATATAAATTCAAATACAACTCCCACCAAAAAAATAATTTATTTCTTAGTTAAATAAAAACAGGAAAGCTACCCTTACAAAAAATTCTCAACGCCATTCCAAAAGTGTATGGGCATTTACATAAGACACCTTGTGAAATTTAATCGGAGTTGATGCAAAGACGGCGGAATTTAAGGCTGTGACATAGGTACGGATGACGTACTATAACTACTTGGCATTTTTGGCTACGGGACCCTAAAAACTAAAATAATTTGCTTTTATGCAATTTCGTAGTCTATATGGGATAAGTTTAAAAACGGTTTTTAGTTGTTGATCGTAGAGTAAAATTTCGTAGCACTGCTACGGAAACGGCTACGGTGAATGGGTTTGGTCATGGTCATTCGATTCCACATTACCAAGATAAGTGAAGTGAATGCTTATTACCGTTTAACTTTCCCAATGACTTGGAAACTATAGAATAAAGCGGAATGATTCTTATTAACCCAATGTTATATATCTGTGAAATTGGTCACCCATTTAGCACAACATATCATTTTGGCATGTATAGTTTGGTACCCATTTCAAGTTATATTAAAGTAGATCGACACATGTTTCATGAAAGAGTTACCGATTTATTATATTAACTATTGTGATTGTGGTTGATTTTTTAATACTTCTAAAAAAAATTGTATCTTGCTCTTGGCCAAATAAATACCCTTTAATATTTTAAGTCAGCAAAAACACCAATTAAATGTTATTTCTTTCAACTAACTAACTCATCTAATAAACCTTGCTTCTTTCTTTCGATAAACTAAACAAGATAGTTTTATCTAGTCTTACAGAGACACGATATTGTATAATCTGGGTTAAAGATGATAATTACATGCATTGTTTGATTGTGTGGTTTAAAAACCACCAACCTATGGTTAATTAGTGTCTACCATTTATATTCATTCATCTTTTAACTAAACAGAGCGATATTCAAACTAATTGGTGTTAATAAATTTACTAATAGCTATTACAATTGGTCTTAGTAAGTAATTTGCCAACAAATTAATATCAAAATAAGATCGAGAACACGCGCTCGTCTTGTCTAAATAACCACAGAACACAAAGGATCAGTGGTGGTCTCGTCTGGATATTAAGTATTGCATTTAATTTGCTTTTTTTCTACAAAAGTTTTAATATGGTGATTAGTGTTAAATGGATGGATTAAAGATGCACATAAGAAATAAAGATATCTTTGCAGTAAGCGGGCGAAATGTTTTTTAAAATGAGTTAATTAAAATTATTAAAATTAAATAAGCGTGTGCAATCACTCATATAACATACCTGTATATGTGGTTGGTAGAACAGCAGTAACAAATACGTCTTTGCGTGTTCTGCATTAAGCAGGTGGGGTTGAGTTACTTGACGCAGTAATTCCATGCTCTTGCTTGCAATTATTAGTTATTTCTGTAGCTACGAACCCCATCAAAAATGCTATATTGACAGTAACACCACAGCTTTAAAATTCATTCATTGATACAATCTGCCATCGAAAGCGTCTAAACAGAGCAATCGTAAAATAAAGTGCGAGGTGAGCGGGGGCGAGGGGGCGAGGGCACTCGGCTACCCTAAGTCGTCACATATGGTTAGTCGGTAATACATTATGTCGCGATTGACTATCTCGACGTTGTCATATTCATCAAAGGCATGTTGAAAGGCGATGAAATTATTGTTTCGAATACAATATGTAAATGTTCTTCCGTGGCCGACCATATACTATATATACCAAATACTAGTTTATGTAATAATAATAATAATAATATAATAAAAACACAAATATAAATATCGGTCTTGTGTGGGAATCAAACCCACGCCTCTGGTTAAACAGGCAAGTCACCCACTGAGCCACAAACCAATCACATGTAAAAGCTACAATGAAAATAAATAACAATATCTCTAACGATTTTTTTTATATAATTAAATGTACTATACTGCTGTTCCAGTAAATTCTACTTTCTGTTGAATTGATAATACCTTACTTACATTTTATTTAATTCTAAATAAATAATTACTTCATGCAAATAATTGTTGCAATAGAGCTACGGAATATCGTAGCGGTATGCTGCGGTAACTGCTACTAAATTTGTGCACATAGCAGATATTAGAACGTCGCTTTTCAAGCTAATTGTTTAACTATATACTCATATCATGTTCTTATCTTTTGTACATACACACATAGTACTGGGTTATATTACATGTCCAATTATTTTTGTTGGTTTATTAAAATTTTCTACGTTAGAAAAAGCTAATTAAATAAATGAAATATGTTTTTTTAGGGTTCAGATCAAATAATATTTAGTAGGTTTCTGAAAACACTTTTGAATCGTCAAAACATTTTTTCAAATGCCAATTTCGGCCAAAAAGAGCCGACAAGAGATTCAAAAATTTAAATATATACAATACTTTGTTCAATAAGTAACAATTAAATAAGCTCCTATTACTAAGCCTATACCGAGGGTAGGCCAGGGTTGCCAATTAATCTCTTTTTCTAATATTCGTCACTATTTTAAAATTGGGTCACTTTACTCATTATTTTTAAAAGGTCATTTGTTACTTCCAGAGTTCAGTAAGTGCTTTTCATATCACAAATATGTCAGCTCACATACATTACTGAACCAATATTATAGCTTGTTACGATTTTTCCCTCATTTTTTATATTTTCTTGTATATTTTCGTGTCATGTTTCGATAAAAATAAATTTATAATACCAGACCATTTACCATTTATTTAGCTGTCAATTCAATAATAAAAAAAAAAAAAAAACCATTGCTATTAATCGTAATATTATTAACATTGTAACGTGACAACTTGTGCCTTTCACTTTTTATGTCTGTCTCTCTCGCTCTTAGGCGGGCTAACCATGCCGCGTGCCTCTCACTCGCTCTCATTGTGAGCGCATAACGTGAGCGGAGCGTAACGCAGTTTCTTGAAGTGTCACCCGGCAAACCAATTTATAAGACGTTGTCACGTCAATATTTATGAAATTTCTATTTTACGCACTTTCGCAGAATTAACTCTCTGACCACCCTTTCGGAGATATGTGTCGTGATGGCATATTATGTCACTATTTCTATGAAAGATAAGTCACTATTCTACTTTTTAGGGTTCCGTACCCAAAGAGTAAAAAACGGGACCCTATTACTAAGACTCCGCTGTCCGTCCGTCCGTACGTCCATCCGCTTGTCACCAGGTTATCTCATGAACCGTAATAGTTAGACAGTTGAATTTTCACAGAAGATGTGTTTCTGTTGCCGCTATAATAACAAATAAAAAAAAAACAGAATAAAACAAATATTTAAGGGGGCTTCCATACAACAAACGTGATTTTTTTTGCTCGGTGTTGATAACGGCAACAGGTAGACGCTTGTAATATTCACAGAATATTAAGTTATATCTCTCTCTGAAGCGCTGCTGATAGACAACCCTAGGGTATTGACAAGTCTAAAATTTTATAATAAATATGTTACTTAGAGGATTTACCAAAAAAAAAGAGTTAAAGTGGGATCCTCATACAAGAAACATTTTTGTTGTTATTTTTGCTCATTAGAAAATGTTAAAACTCGTAGTCATAAAAGGTTTGCTCTATATATATTTCAGTCTATGTTTTAAATTCAAAACTGTGTTTATTGAGTACACGTAAGTAATGCTAACACTGAGTTAGAGACAATGTGTACTATCAACCAATATTGATTAATATCATCCATTAGTCATGAAATGTCCAGAGACCACTTGTCCAAGAATAAGTGGAGCGTCTACGTGTCTAACGGAAGCGTTGTTGTAACGGTATATATGTATATCTTTATGCTTTAAATCCTTAGCAGGGGGTTGGTACACACTTAATTTAATTGTGATGGTTAGCCGTTTCATCACCCACTTGCGTCCAGCATAGCAAAACTGATTCTGATACAAAGTAACTATCTCTGAATTATACATCACCAAATACCTGGGACTTATATACATAAGTATATAAGCAAGTCAGGATTGGACTGGGGTACTTACATTTATCATTGGTATAAAAGTATTTAGCTGTCAAACGAAGCGAGAACGGTTCCTACCCGTATGCCTGTAGTAGAGTGTGGAGAACAAAGAGGCGTAGCAGGTGACGTATCCAGGTGACCTGAAACTGCAGGTGCAGCTTTTGTTTCGCGTCGCGAAGGTGTGTGCCTTAAGGGGGCAATATAGGTAATGCATTAGATAACAAACTATTCTTATATTTTCATTAAAAGCAAATGCAATACAGACTTCAAAAATGAAAATCTTTCAGTAAGGCAATGGACTAGGCAAACGCAAGTTTTATAACAATTTTCGATGCTATAGTGAAGTCACAAAATTTGCCCGAAAACGGTGTAATTCCCGAGTGGAAGAAGTACATACATACTATAATATAAAACCGTTTACACCGGACCAGTAAGTCGAGCGTACTGACTTACGTAGGCGCGGCCAAAAAATAATAATCCTTGTAAAAACGTCTGGTTTTTAACATAATTTATTGAATTTTATAAAGTTTGGAAAGGTATATAATACTTGTTGTGAATAGAAACTGCGAATCGAAATCACACAAAATGCTATGTCCAAGCGATACCTTTATCTTTATTATCTTTGACAACATCAGAGAAATTTGTCAACTAGTTAGAGGAAGTCTATATTTTTGTTGGATTCAAACTTCGTTTCCTTAAACAAGTATTTTTTTTGTTAACTATAATTTAATATTTTTTATAGGTAACGTTTTTATACGTAGGTAACGTTCAGTCGCTTTTGCCTTCTATTTGTACCAAGCTCTCGCTGCATGTAGTGCAGGAACTAACTTTTAACTATTTCAAGTTACTTCCATTAGCTGACGGATACAATGCTCTACTTCTAGTTGGCAGACAAACTAAAATTCTAAATAGTTTTCTGTTAACTTGTTTACTAAAATGTAATAAATGAATGGCATCAACTGAGAAACATTCATTTGCGTTTACGATAAATTTTAACGCGTAGTAGGTAATTGGGAAACTGCTGCCTATTCTGCCTATTTAGTAACTTGTATCCAGGTGTGGTTCGCTGACCGGAAATGATCAAAACGGCGTGGCTAGGTCAACACTACTGGCATAATTTTGGTTTGCAAAATGAGTTTTTAAACCATTTTCTACTTATGAAACCTGTATTTATAGATGTATGTAGTGCCCTGTACGGTTTCACTTTTTAAAGTCACGGAGAGAATCAAATTAATTCATATCTACACTTTACTTTTTATAGCGTTTTTTTTTGTAACTGAACATCGCGCTAGGTAATGGCTTGGTTACTAGGTAATTTACAATATACCTAACGCCTATAAAACCTTGATGATGATTGCTGTATTGTCTGTTTGTATCTGAATTGGATGTCGTCCAAACCAGAGTCATCATATTTGTGATATAGTGTGGGTTTTATTCGTACTGAAATGGGAACTGAGGAAATATTAAAGAAGAATGATGTAACGAATAAAGGAAACAATAACCCCTTTTGTGTCGAAATAAGAGAACGCTGAAATATTATTATGTTTTACGTTTGTATGTTTTTTCATCAGTTAATTTTAGGATATCACAAATTTAGGAGCGTTTTTATCAATAATGGCTATGTTTGAATTCTACCAATTAAGCATAAAAAAAACAATTTATCTTAAACGTATAACAGCTTTTAAAAATTCCTCTATTTGGCCGTAAACTAACCTCTTTTGCTTACTACTAGTGCCATTTTGCATCTAGAATTATTGTACAATGGTTGATTAAAATAAAAAATGCAAGAAACTCAAAGATAACAGTAATAAAATATTGTGAAAAAAATGACCAGATGAGCAGAGAACGAAAAAGTCAAATATTTGAAATGGCTAAAATTCTTTGAATCGTTTCAGGAAGTCAGTGTTTTAAACACAATTTATCAACCGGGTCATTATTCATTAAATTTAAAGAAACACATACAAGCACTGCAGCCGAAGTCGTATGTAGGTACTCATAGATAATTGTTTTTTTAAAATTTTCATACCAATGTTAAGATTTAAATTCAATAAATCGTGTAGCAGAAGAAGTGGTTTAAAGAGCATTGTACAGATCTGGCTTGGCGTGGTCAATTTTTTTTAAGTATATCTAACGAATCATTTTATTTTATTCAAAAATTAATATTTTAAAATGTTTCGTAGTATCAATATACTTAGGTAAAACACAGGATAAGCGAGTAATTATCTTGATATTTAAGTCTATAGTCATACTCATAGGGCTGCCACTTTCAGCTGAAATAATCGATATCATGTTGCGATGTTAGTTCTTCATGGAATAGCGTTGTTCTCATTTGTACCACACCGCACGTTACAAATTTTTTAAGTTCCTTACTAATCCATTGAATTACATGTATAAATACAATTATATAAAACTTTCTAACTGCGATCTTTGAAGCAAATACACTTAAATACGACTATGGCAAGGTTTACGAGGAAACATAAGTCTGCTCACTATTAGCATTGTGTCTTAGTGTGTACAATGAAGTAACTAATACATAATTATAACCAAACGGAATTTCCGTTATTAATTCGTAAACAGCCTACTTCATTTGTCTGCATTACCTTTGTAAACAACATAGCCAGATCGAAGTAGGTAAGGTGTACTTTTACATATAGCGCATTCACGTTCAAGCGATAACTTTTAGCAGATGTGCTTAAATTACATCTAGAAATCTCTAATCCTTTATGCACGAAAAGTCAATTGAAAATATTCAGGGGCGGCGCAAGTGGGCTGTAGTAGTATAATACAATCCTGTTTTAATATAATGTAACGACATCTTGAGAAATAGTAGCAAACGACAGCAGTTCCCTTATTTTTGTTAATCGTAATCCTATCTTATAGTTTTAGTTTATTGATAAAGGCCGAATATCTACTCGGTCCTATTTTCGTTATCGAAATATATTTAGCGTAGGTACAGATGGACTTAGGCGACGGCACCAGGTGTCTTCGGTCCGTATAATTTTGCAATATGTTGTACACCGTCATACTACCGTTGCTTTCGAATTGAAAAACGTCTGTTAGAAAATATTAATGTGTATATTATATTGTATTATTTTGGCTCAATTATAAAATTCGCGCAATTATAAATTTACATATAAACGAGTATGTATAAATATATAAAAAAACTATAAAAGTACCAAACGATCGATATTTTTGATATTTGTCAAAATATGTTCACAAACATACTTATAGAAAGAGAAAAGTCATGATTCACTTTCTACTAAAAGAAAGTGAAAACGGTTCTAAATTTTCAAACAAAAAAAAAACGAGTTGCACTTCGGGAGTGCCGGCAGAAGTGAAAACCTTTACACACGATTCGCGCTTAACATTCAAATATGACATGGTCAAGACATAATAATGTTTGTTTATTTACTTTTTTAACGTAGTATATTTGACATCGCAATCTGTCATAGAATTAAAATCCCATATACAACCTCCCTGTACTACTCATAATCGCCATATACTAAAAATAAAAATTATAATAGGCATGGCATTATGGTTTCCGTCTAACGATCAGTCTGACGCGAGTTTATCATTTTTTACACATTTCAAAAACTAACCTAATGTAAATAAATCTGACCCGAGTTCCGTCTAACGAATTTTATATGTATTTTCGATCAGGACACGTGACCTGACGCGATTTTAACATTTTTTACTCATACCAAAAAAAGTGCAGAACGCCGCTAACGAAGTTTTCACTTCAAAAATATAAAATATAAACTTCAGAAATTTGACTCTTAAACATAGTCTTAATTCCTTAACATTATTTTTATTTATTCAAAATTAGTCTTTGTTATTAAAAATGATTAACACTTCAATATAAGTGTACTACCTATTTGTATTTTATCAGTCGAATGCAGAATTTATCTAAGTATGTATAAAGCATAAATATCCATTAATATATATTATGATTATTATGAAGCTCCAATATAAATATGAATTGATTAACTCATCATAATTCAAAAACAAAATCAATTACATACAATCCCTAACCGTGCTTCCTAGCTAACTCACTTTAACTAACTAACTACTATAATGGCTAAAAATATTGACATCTCTCAAAAGAACTTTGATTTTGATAATATTGGTGTATAGGCAATTATAACACCATCAACACCTTGTTGAAATTGTTAAATCAAGTTAAAAGGCTAGAAAAAAAAAAGTGTCTACAATCTTTTATTTACATTACGCTTGGGAGACAGTCGGCAAATCTAAATTAGAAGTGTTATCTCGGTGAGGGAAACCGACTGTGTTTGTTTGCCAAACCAATTTGAAAGCTGAAGTGTTTGGACAACAATAGAAACTCAGACTTGCAAATGTCTGAAGTTTAGAATGCGAAGAGTAGTTAGTTATAGTTAATAATATTGTGTTATTCATGAACAACTACTAGTGACCTATGAAGTCCTAGTACGTTAACTAAATAAATTACTAGGAGCTGTTTGTGACGTTCGTAACGAGCGTATTTCCATGGCAATGATGTAGTTGGGATTTTCATCCGCTAGACTTGTGACGCGATAGTTAAATGGTAGAGCACTTACACGGAATATACAAGGGTTTGCAGGTCAAGTACTGGCTCGAAGTTAATCTTTCGACTGCATCTTTACTATAAAAATATTTATTTACATTGATATTGTGTTATACATGGATATATTAGGAACTCTTTAATGGGGTAATGTATATGTCACAGTAAGATATTTGAAGCTGTGATATAGTTATATCCCTAGGGATATAGCTATATACCGTAATATAATGACTTACTAAGAATATAACTATGATACAAACACGATCTAGTAATATAACTATCATACTAGAGGTATCTATTGAAATAATTAAAATATATATTCTTTGATTTGCATAAATGGTCATAAGTCCATTGAAATGTTACATGAGCTTTGCATTTGTTAGAGGACTCAATTTTATTTTTGGGACATGTGTGGGGTGTCAATGGAAGCTTAACCTCAAGTTTGAGGGGTCGCCACCCTTGTCATCCGGCCGCCATCTTGGAAAAAGGGGTGAAAACACTTTTTTCGCGATATCTCGGAAACTATACGTCATAAAAAAAATTCGTAAGACATAATTTGTAGCAAATTGTTTTGCCTACAAATATGTTTTATAACTTTTTGCCCTAAATTAAAAATTAAAGAAGTTATAAGCAAAAAAGTGAGAATTTTTTTATAAAAATTTTCTTTTTTGATCTATAACTTTTTTTTTATAAATTTTACAATAAAATTACCTCAGACCAATCTTGTAGATGATCTTTTGAGAAAAATTTTTCTCTGTAATTTTTTTTAATTTCATTCATTTAAAACGCTGTTACAGCGCTCCAAAGTTGACCGGGTTCGTCAATGCTCATGAGAATGGATATGGACTATATCCATTTAATTCCAATAAAATACGGAATATGTACCTACATTTATATTCCTTTAATCTTTAGCTTTTGTTAAGAAAATCCAGAATCATCGCATCTGGAATAACAGAGCACTGAATTCTTCTTACAGGCGCATCTTATTACTAGAACACTGTTTCTTGGATTTATTACAGGTACATTTTAAAAAGCCTTGACCTCCTAATGCTGACAACTTTTGGCAATAGCACTTATCGACAACTCTTCGTTTGGTATAGGATCATTTATAGAAAAAATTGTCAACTCTATCGCATATCTGGGTATCCAATCTTTTAAGATACCGACTATAGTACTAACTTTATGACTTTCGTTTCGCTTTTCTAAAACTTTGCCTAATACGATTTTTTGATCCGAAGATCGGCTGTCTACTTTTGGTATACCAATCACAACAATGATATGCTCAACTTCAATACAGGACAGCTAACAGTTCGCTTAACTGAGAGGCTCACAATATCTTTACTTTCCATAAAGTTACGCTGTTTTTTAACTTAAATTAAAGAGATCCACCATGGATTTCATTTACTCGGCTGAACGAAATTCCTACCTGGTGATTACCTAAATTGAACATAAACTGATGGCTGCGTAGCCAGTGTTCTGTGATACATAAAATGACAATCTTTTGGCAGTTTATAAACAATTTAATCTCCAGTTCTTTCTAAGACATTCCTTGTATATTCTGATGCACCAGGTTTAACGGAATATTATTTTTAGTATGACAAAGTTGTATGGACAAATCCGAGTAGCATCTAAATGTATAATGCTCGTTCATACCTACATACAATGCTGATAATGTTCGTTCATATCGACATACAATGCTGATAATGCTCGTTCATACCTACATACAATGCTGATAATGCTCGTTCATACCAATATACAATGCTGATAATGCTCGTTCATACCTACATACAATGCCTTTAATGCTCGTTCATACCTACATACAATGCTGATAATTGACACTGCAACCCTTTACGGAGTCGTTTCTATTCGTAATTAAAATAAATAATGTGAGTACTCTAGTATTTTTACAATCAATTGGACAATGCAATTGAGTTTATACTTTTAACTGTGTTATTACGTATGGAGACAATGTTGGTGATTGTTGTAGGTAATGTTATTGTATTGGTATGTAATGCATATGTAAAGGTGTTTGTTTACCTACACCGTTGTTTTGTGATTTTCGAACTTTGAATGCTATTAAATATTAACGATAACTATTGTTTTTAGTGATAGGCGCAAGTGACAGAGATGTTTAGTAGATTTATGAAATAAAATGGGCCAAGTGCTAGTAGGACTCACGCACTAAGGGTGAGGGCTAATGCACACTCGCAATAGGCTGCTTTTCTTTATTTGTTATTTTACTATAGAGCTTAGCTTCAATTACGTGAGGTGAATTTGGCGATTTTTGGACTCTCCTTCCTCTTTTGGTGAGATGTCGTGGGATTTGGCTCGAACCTCTCCCCCCTACACTTATCTCAGTTAAGAGTTTTAGAATGCGTATTGTTAGTGTAAACACTTTATTCTGTTGATTCGTCGCTTGATTGCATTGGATATATCTATTTAAAAAAACATAACTTGCTACTTTTCTGCGTTTTCTTAGATAATGGTTTTTGTGTAGGATTTGGCCATATTTAACACAGTTTTCTCGCAATTCTATACTGTTTTTTTGCGAAAAATAAAATAACGTGATATTTGACGAAACCAACCCCTCGAGATTCTGCTCGACCCCTCCGTGATAATGGACGCCCCCTTATACTTTAATTTCTTTAACTTTAAAGCTTGTAATGTATTACCGTTTGTAGATCCAAAACAACATGTATTTACATGTTTTAAAAACGAATTACCACGATCTGAAAAATTAGGTAGACACCGTTAGCATCCTTTGTGTACGGAACTCAAAAAATTAACTACACAATACTAACTAATTATAAGCTAAAAAATATTGTGTACACTATATACTAATTTCAATTACATATAACAAAACTACTGTGTTTGTTGTATTATCTTTCTCCCTTTTACATCATTTATTAAGCTACGTTTAATATTCTTATCGGTATGTTATATTTGTAATTTTGTTGGTTGCGTGCAGATATTCAGTAAGCATAGTTTTCTCGTTTCTTCATATTTATGTATAAATTCTTTATGTATAGATACATTGAACTATGGTAATTTGAGTTCAATGTCATATCAAATTTATGTATTTTTAGAGTTAAGAGGAATAACTAATGATATTGTACCTAATTGAGTCTTGAAAATATTTTTATGATGATGATACTGCGATGATATGATGAAAAATAGTTTAAGTTTTGTACGTTTACACGTAATAGTGACTAACGGTTTTATTCCGCCTCATTAACCAAAGCAGAATTACAGACTAAGTAATTTGTTTTGTTTATGGTTGTAGGTAATTTCCAAAACACAGTACAGACTGTACAAAGCAACTAAAAAAAAAAAAAAAAACAACGCTTAAGTTGTGAAATGAGCTCCCTGCCAAGGTTTTCTCCAAGGACTACAGTATGGGGTTCTTCAAGAAAGTAGTTATTAGATTGCTGAAAGATCGGCAACGCGCGAGTGATACCCCAGGTGTTGCAAGCGTCCATGGGCTACGGTGACCGCTTACCATCAGGCGGACCGTAAGCTTTGTTTGTATAAAACCCCCTTAGTGGTTATACCAAATCTTAATTGAGTGTTGTTAGGACACTGTTTTCGAAATTTATAGTTTTTAAATCACATCCAAGCGAAAGGCAGATGTTAGTTAAATGTGTTATTATAATTTTAACGAATATGCTTAACATGTTATAGTTTTTATTACAAATCCAAACATTAAAATAACTGATAAAACTAGCCCTTTGAACATTTTTACTAACCCTTTATATTCTTTTCAGGGTCTGGAAAGTCTTACACGATGATGGGTGCGCCGGGGGCTGATGAAGGTGGCATCATACCTCGGCTCTGCGATGCCATGTTTGAAAGGATCGCAAGGCAGCAATCACCTCCTGCGCTTACATACAAGGTTTAACCCATCCATGTTTTATTATTTATTGTTATTGTGAAATTACATTATTCTTAGCTTCTAGTTCATCTGAGGTGGTTTTCTTAACTTTGTGTCCTCTGGTTTGACTTAAATATGCTTGATTATTAAAATGTAAGAGTACTTGTTCGATTATGATTTAATCCGTTTTAAAGTCACTTAACATTTAAACGGTGTTGGATATCAATGCTCTTTACACTTATGCATTTATGTATGTATATATTTATGGTTTTTTATCCTCTGAAGGAGGTAACCAGTGGCGAGACACACACCCACACCATAATGTGTGGTACAGCAACGTTTTACCAACCACTTTAGTCCTGCGTGACAGGGGGGTGAGCCCATCGCCATCACCCGACTTTATATTTATATGTCCTATAAGTCATTGAATACCAGCATTGAAGTAATAAGCGGTAAATTATGTATATGTTAATGTAAAGTAATGTAATACGCATTAGAGCAGACATTGTACTTGCCGCCGCTCTGTCTCGAACAAATGATGGTGTAAGGGCTGCACGTCACTTAAGTCACTGGCGGCCTGTGGTAAATTATTAGTATATTAAAAAAAAGATATCTACAACATTTGTTAAGAGGCGTTTGTTTATAGATGTGAACATTCTCAATGATTGTCTATTTGTTAATATATGTTATTGTTAGAATACGATACATTTATCTTATTATTAGGATAGAGGTTTGAAGGGATGTTAAATATTGTCAGGTGGAAGTATCCTACATGGAGATATACAACGAGCGCGTTCACGATCTACTTGACCCTGAGACGACGCGACGGTCGTTGCGAGTTCGAGAACATGCTGTGCTTGGACCATACGTGGATGGACTCTCGCAACTAGCTGTCTCATCCTTCCAGGTACCATATCTTCTTCTATCTAGACTCTGCTCACCCAACTATAAGTTCTCATACTTTGTCTTACTACTTTCGTTCCTACTTGTACATTTGACTTCAATTGACCTAATTACCCTCAATTGTAAAGTGGTAGTTCAAAACCATATTAATAAAATGCTACAGTACCTGGAGGGTAATTTGTGTCGGTAAAAATCATCTGGTTCCCGTGATGATTATAATGACCTACATTGAAGTAGCCATTACAATCACATGGCACATTGGCAAGAGTAGATACGCTGCCCATGTCGTCCGAACTACATTAATGGAAACCTAGCTTTACACAAGTAAACGACGCGACGTCACATAGCGTTTTGGCAACAATTACAAGATTTGAATTTTTATTTTGGTTCTAACTTAAAATACTCTGATTTAAAACAACATCCTATGTCAAATCAAAATTCAAATATCCTTTATAACACTGATTTACAAAATTATATTAAGAAAGATAAAGAAAATGCAGTACATATATTATAATGCTACAATAAAAGATGTTTTACCCAATAACAATCATATAGACTAAAGGTGTGAACTTTTATATTTTATTAAGAAATAAATTAACCATACTAAAAAGACTGATATTTCCTAACTAGAATTTGCCAGCGGCTCCGTCCGCCATAAATTCGGTTATCGGCGTGGAACTCTTTAATTTTATTAATGAAGTTTGCTATAGCAAGCTATAGCTATAGTTAACTTCGTTTAAGCTCGGTTATAGTTATTCCCGTGGGAACTATATATTAATATATTTATCGGCCTATATGTTAATCTGGGTCCAGTAACGAATTTTCATAGGTATCCGTTCAGTCATTGGAGAGTTATAGAGTAACAAACATCCATCCATCCGTCAATCCAGACATACTTTCACATTTTAAATATTAGTAGGATATTTTCTCAACTGTACGCTTTTCGTGATCTTTAAAGTTTTTACAAGTTTCCATTTTATTACTTAACTTTCATATTGTCTTACTTGTCTAAAATATTTTTCTTAAAACAACCACTGTGACTAAGCAACATGACAAAGTTTAGATAAGTCCCGCGGTGATTCTCGGCTGCTTTAGCTAGCTATACTTGTGTCGAGGACATTATAGTTTCTTTGACTTGAGATTGGAGCTCCCGGTGTTCATAATGCGGTCGTTATCGAGTCTGTCCTCATTCAAGTGCCATTCAAGAGGTGTCGCCCCGGATCATACACTTTGTTAAACTATTATATAAATGATGTGTAATACTTTGTTGCATGTAGATAAATACCGACAGCGTAACGACTTTTATATTTTAAAAACCATGCATTGAATAATATACTTAATAATAGACACTACAAAAGTTTTTTTAATTAGATACTCAAAAACGTACTGTTAATGATAAGTGAATTATCTATCATTTTAAATCGGCCTTAAGATAAGTGAAGGGAATTGTAATAATCAGTCGGTGTATGGATATTGTTATTGAGGTGTCTTTTCTCAGGCAAATTGTGTTTTACTAAGACCTACTCAACTTTCCCCTCCAGCCAAAAATAATCAAACCTTGGTTTTTTTCATAATTTGAACTACAAATGTCCAATAGTTTTCGACTAAAGTGATGTCATACAGACATGAGGACGAACATATAAGTTTTTTTTAAGTTTAGGAACCTTTAAAAACGTTCTTTATGGTTTTATTTTACCGCACAAGGTTGGAAAAAGACCAGCTGTCGTATCAAAGTGTCACATTAATATTAATGGTGATCGCGGGATCAGAGCTGGTGTAAGCCTGTCACTTAATGTTGATTTCTGACAATGGAGAAGGTCGACCTCTAAAATGTCGTACATATTTTGTATCAACTAACTACTATAAACTAACCCGCGGTTTCACATGCAGTAACATCCATTTATCTGAGAACTCTCGCTCGGATATAGACACTCTTTGTCCTTTTCAGCATCAGTGGGGTATGCGTATTTAGTATTTTTTTTCCGGAGGGTGGTTCAGACCAGTCTTAGTAAAAGATCATACATGTTTACTTTTGATGGGTTTGATCGAGCCACATACGTTTAAATTTTTTTTTGTTTCTCAAGCTATTTCTGCGCCAGAAATCTGGTCACCCTGTTGTATCGTTTATTGAACTCAAAACTGCAGCCTCAAGGATCTACCCCATATCCCGTTACATCGTGCAACGTAGAGGAACTTTTTTTCTTCCGATATGATACAATTTTCGATATTTCAAACTCAAGACTAGCCTATATTCCTCAGGGATAGTGTAACGTTCTTTCAGTGAATGAATTTTAAAATTTGTTTAGTTTTTACTAAGATTTTACGTCTTCATAATATTAGAATGGATAGGATAGGTCCACAGTTATATACTTATGCTATTGAAAAAAGTTTCTCTTTCTTCTTTCGTTCCTGTTTTGTAATTTGTCTAAAAGTAGAGTTAGGGAATGTTAAAGTAAAGAAACCCTAAAATAGCAATGTCTGTTTTGTAAATATCAAAAAAAGTATCAGATTCAAACATGACTACAACTTTGCAGGTTTGTTATTTCAAAGCGATCTTTGGATCCGTAAAGTTTCGTTTCGTTTTTTTTAACGGAATGTCACTTTACGGATCCAAAGATCGCTTTGCAGGTTTGTTATTTCAAAGCGATCTTTGGATCCGTAAAGTTTCGTTTCGTTTTTTTTAACGGAATGTCACTAAATGAAGAAAATTCCTTTTCCATTTTCCATTCTAAAGATTTCCCGAGCGCTGTAATTTGATCGGATGCGACTTGGAGACGGCTTTAGGCTACAATTTAAGAATATCTTTGCCGGCGTCTTAACTAATTTGTTTCTTATTGTGTCTGAAAATCACTTAACATTTGTCTGAAACCCTAATTTAAAATAAAGCTCGAGACTTTGTTGTTTAATTGGATTACAAATTGTACTTTATTGGTTTAAAAAATATTTTTTAAAGGTACATAGCGTACCTAATTTATTGTATAAACTTGTAAGACCTGTATTTTCCTAAATTCTATGTTTAGAATAGAAACCTACTTTGTCTTTTCGAATCCTTTGTGCACTGTTTAAAAATTTCAAATCTAAAAAATGATACCTACAAAAATCTGAAAAACTGGAACAACATAAACTATTTAGAAGAAAATCTACTGCAAATAAATAAAGTCTTTATTAAATAACTAATTCGCCGCCGCCCATAGCTTGATTGATGGATGATACATAAACTTGTGTGTATGTATCCCTAGAGCTATTGGCCATTAATCAGATAAGAGCTTCTTTTCGAGTACGGAGTTGGATCTGGCAGTCAGATTTTGATAAATTCAGTTATCTTGCGAGTATGTAGTTTATTTATACAATAAAAAAAGAATCATCAAAAAAAAAACCTCAATACTTAGGGGTTTTTTTTTATCTACAGTGTTTGAATTTAACGTTTTGCTTTATCTGTTATAGTTTTCGTTAGTAAAGTTTTCTTAATACTCTTGCTATGGTAGCACATGTCAACGTTTTATTTAAAAACGTATATATTGTAGTACTTATAGTAATGGAAAATAACAAGTAGGTATGCTAAGTCAATTTTAGTCCAAGTACTCTAGTCGCACTGTGCAGCGATCGTCTCACCATCTGTTATGCATGACAAAAAGAAGCGTGATACGTAGGTGACCGTATATTATGACGTAGGTGGGTGTAAAGGTAGCCGCTGCGCTGGCGAGAAAAACCTGTGACAATATAATGTAGGTATGTATAATTATAATTTTTTTTGCCACATGTTTTTTTTAAACTATTTTACTACACTAGTCAACGCTTGAACATCTGCAGTAAACAAGTTGCATATACAAATGTTTATATTTGTGTTTGTTTATCGAGTAATGTCTCACTTATACTTAATAGATCTGATATTGCGTATAAGCGACCCATTTGAAACATTAATGTTTGTTCTTGTGTTGCATCCCAACCCTCACCGGCAGCCGTTTGATTAATAGCTAGGAGCGGGAATCGGTGCTTGTATCGGTGCTATTGTTGTAAAAATCAGAAAATCGGCAAGGTTGTAGTATTATTGCGAGGTCATGATGGATGGGCCTACGCTGGCTGTCGATTTATTGACTTGTAGCGAAGCGACTGTTTGTGCGACTGCAAATATATAGCTGTTTTTGGTATAATTAATTAATTTACATGCGGTTTCGAGCTATAACTGCCATGGTAGCTGAGTGGAAAATGTTTTTATGTTTTTTACCTGACTGACCCAGATGGAGGCTAATGTTTTTTATAGGAACACAATATCATATAATGTACCTATTGACACTCTTTGTATTTTAACGTATGCAGGTTAAATCCTTATGATCCTTACGATGTTTTTCTTTACCGAAAACCCAGTCGTGTGAATAATCAATGTAACTCAGGAAATTAATAAAAAAACTCACTGGTGCACGCCAGGCTCGAATCCCCGCCACTCAGGACGCAAGGTGAAACCGAAACCCCACCACCGATAATGCTTCGAAATAAATTTTTTTAATTCTTCTATCCTAATAATTTAATTAACAATGCATAATCGAAATCCTTTTTTGCCTCTCAATCGGTTAGGCATTAGTCTTCCACGTTTTTTAGCTTTCGATGAAAAGCACGATTTCAATCTCCAATAGAGTTGACTTTTTTATCAGTGCTTTAATTAATTATTTGTTATGTTTAGATTCTGTTTAAGTATTCCTCAATCCGTAGTAGCCGAGAAAATCGTTAAAAGGGTTTCACCACGTAGTCAGTTACCCTTTACCAGCTTTAAAAGGCCAGACCCGTCAATCCTGCCCCGGTAGTTACAATCCTTCCAGCTCTAACGTTGGGACAAATGCTAATTTAAGGCTAAACCTTTTCTTTGTGGCCTTTATTTTATGCATTGAGCTTACTTGGTGTTATAGCCTTTACATATTATATGAGAAGCTTTAGAAAGATTATCTGGGGTTAAATTTTGAGTAGGTACTGGTGTTTTTAAATGAATGAAACGCAGATTACCTTAACAAATGTCTCAGCAAGTACTAAATTTAGTACAGCTAAAGTATATTGATATGGCATGTATAATATATTTTCTTCCAAGACTCTAACCTTCAGGGAGTCATAAACGAAGATGGATTACTTCTATGTATGTATATTTATGTTGTATTTCTTACTTCTATGAAAATTTTGTGTGTGTTTGTAAGATTGATGTACTAGGACTTTATAAGGCACTAGGAGTTATAAAGTATATTGAGTATGTTCTCTTTCAAACATCATGTCCGGTCAAGGCTCATCGAAATAGCGCCAGATTACTCTTTACCTGTTATTATTAGCACCGTTGCGATTCCTTCTATCATCTAAGCATCCGTGCTGATGTAAAAAATCTCTGTGGTGATGAAGAGAAAATCATAATTATTAAACGGGTGTATGTAGCTTAGAATCCCTCACCAATTTATCCTCGCTTCTCGTTTCTGCTCCATCATCAGATCCTGATCATCATCTATCTATTATCAACTTTTCATTAAGACCATTCCAATGAACCCATATTGCAGGGGATGCTGTTCGATTGATGGGACCTCTGGAAGTTTCTCATATCCCTCCATCTAAAAAAGTTTATATTCTTTAAACGTCTTAACAAATTTTATTAAATTATAGCTAAGAACACACTCGGTCAAATCATGTTTAACACAAAAAAAAAAAAACTGAATCACAATCTGTTCATCCGTTTGAGCGCTCCGATGCCACAGACGTCAAATTTATAGCACTCATCTGTTTTCGTCGGGGGTTAATAATAAATTTGCTATAGTATAAATTAAACAAAATAAAATAAATTTTGCGGTTTCAGAGGAACTTCCTCCCGCGAACGCTTGGGTTGTGGAATGAGCGACCTACCAAGGTTTTCTCCAAGGACTACAGTATAGGGTTCTTAGAAAAGAAGTTATTAGATTGCTGAAGGGTCGACAACGCGTGAGTGATACCCCTGGTGGTGCAAGCGTTCATAGGCTACGGTGACCGCTTGCCATCAGGCGGACCGTAAGCTAGTTTGCCACCTTAGTGGTATAAAAAAAAAATACATTTGAGAAAAACATATCTTTCCATCTTTAGCAGGAAAAATAATTAGGATTCTCTCTAAGAATCAGATAAATAAAAACAGGTTTCTCTAACAAAAGGATAGGGACAGTGTTGCTAACTGCCGCCTTTACCTAGTAGCTAGACGTTATGCGAAAAGTTGCCAGATTTCCATATTTTGTTACCCAAATAAGTAGCTTAAAGTAGCTAAGTGTTCCAACAGCCTATAAACATTATACCAAATACATTGGATGTCATTAAGATGTTTCTAAGTAGGTAACGATCATAAAAAAAAGAAATAACTAAGAACCGTCGTTTTATATTAAATAAAATACAAGATTATTAAAAAAAAATTCAAATATTGAATAACAAACGATCTTCTTTTTAGGCTAAATGAACAAAAAATAGTGTGAAGATTTCACAACAAAAATGTTTAACGTAGAGCTGAGCGACGTAGAGCTCGTTCAAAAAGTCAATTTTTAATAAAAAGTTAATATTAACGCTAACAACATCACAAACAACAAATAAAGCCTGACATTTCTGGAAAAATGAATTTTATTTTACCAACAAAAATAACAATGAAGGAATCACAACGCTAAGCCCCGCAAGAGGTCGCAACAGATACACAAAATGAAGATGAAACTACTTATTTTATTCTGTGATTATAGTCCCGCCGTAAAGGAGACGGTGCCGGTTCTTTCCTGGCCTTTTAAATATTCTCAGTGACAAGTGGTCATTGAAAGGTAAAAGTTGCTAGATTAGGTAGCTAAAATATTCACTTACAAGTTTCAGTAATTGTAGCTGTCTCACACCAAAAAATAGCTAAATCTAGCTTTAAAGTCGCTAGGTTATCAACACTGGATACTGAGATACATACTTAAAATAAAAGAGAGTGAATGTATAAAAAATATGATATTGTACTTGTGTGTATGTGTGTTAAATGAAATATTGCTTGATGTTGTTTTTTTGATCTCCTTTACCTTTCGATAATGTTAAGTATAAATTAAAGAAATATTTTGTAGTTGTATTGTCTCCGCTTTAGAACAGTTTTCTATTCACATGTTCCAACAAATGTTCAACTGTAAGCTTGTAATATTAAGTGAAACACAAAATCTCAAATCTCAATTATAATATGAAATTTTAGTCCGATTTTCAGTCGTATGTATTGTATGTAAGTGTACCTATATGACGTGAAACATACTTTCGTTTAAAAGAAAACTTCTAGAATCCAGATATTTCTAAGTTAATGAAATTAATGTGTTAAGTTAAAGCTCTGCCGAAAATAAAAGATAATTTGATACAAAAGTTACAAGAGCCTGAAAATAAGTGTCGTTAATTTTGTTTATTTCTGGTGTAAGTTTGCTTTGAATAATAGTCTTTAATAACTCATTGTGTCACTCCGATCTCGCAATATAAATTCAATTTGGTTTGCGCTTCGAGTTGTGATGAAATTCGTTAATAACTTTAGGCTGAAGGGACTTTAATATGTACTTTTTATTTCACCTATCAATAAAATTGTATATTAAGACTGCGGTATAGGCTAGACCGCGAAAATACGCCGTTTTTGTGCAAATTTTGTGGCAAAACATACATCCAAAGGATTAAAAAAAAAATATATCTTGTGCAAATTTTTAAAGCGTGTTTTGCATTTGCTTGTAATAAAAGTTGGTTAAACATTTAGAATAGCTTGTTATCTAGTGCACTGAGTCTAAGTTGTAGCAAAAAGTCAAAAAATGTGACTACAAAACGGTAATAACGTTAAATTCCATACAAAAAATTAAAAGTTTCAAGGCGTCATTACAGTATAAATTACTTAAGAAGTTTATGACATATATATCTCATCATAATGTATATGACATTATCTAATGATTTATAGTGCATTGAAAAACACAACGTTAGAATTACAGAAATTAGCTTTCTGGCCTATATCGCCCTCTTAAATAAATTTTTGTCAGTCAGTTAGAGTCAATTGATCAACTATTAATGTGTGTATCCTTTTACTGTTTCTTAGTTTAACAAAGAATTATAATTATAAAAAAAATCGCCCTAGTTTGTCACAGTGTTTACAGCATCATAAATTTATAAATAAAAATGCATAAAGTTATATTTTGTATAGAGATACTATGAAGTGCAATTACGTGCTTTGGGCATAGATCTCAATTAGAGTTTTTTTTTTATTTAGCGACTCAAGAAATAAAAAAACATGAACTTAACATACATGCTAATAAGTGTAATTTTTTGAGCGCGCCTCTTATAAAAAATTCAAAAATTATTTTTTGGCATACCTTTTAAAAAAGGTTTTTGTATTTTACCTGTTAGTTCTCCAAGGATTTAAATACAATCTAAATGTGTAGTAACCTAGAGTAACTTGGGCAATCTTGTTCCTTGTAATCAAAGTGAAATGGTAGACCGCAATCCTTTTCCGCCTACAGAAATTCAGTGTAGCTTTCCTTAATTAATCTCCAGAGAGCCACAAGGTTAGTAGAGGCGGCTTTTGGTAATTTGTTTCTGTTTGCGAGCCTTCGAGGTATTGCTTAAATAATTGTATCCATTAAAACGCATAGGGAACAAAGTACGTTTAGCGCGCGTACCCGCCGTACGCTGTAGGTCAACTTCAGTACAAACCACAACTCGGTATCAGGTTTCCGGGCTAAATAGATTTAAAAATGTAATATAGGAAATGGTGTTTGCAAACTATTTAGCATTAAAACAAAGATAAAATTGCCTTTGCCGAGAGTGATAATAGTACATTGTTCACCAAGGGGTGAAAGTGACTGATTACCGACGAGGTGGGAATCGTCTTTAATCCCGAGTGATATATAGTGCTTTACACTACAAATGCGAGGATAATAAAATATAATTAATTAAAGTTTTAATTGACTCAACAAATATTAATTCACTTTTTCAAACATAGATGGCGCTGTACTGAATAATTACAAGCTATGGTTATGTTTTCTGTTGTTTATAAATAGTGAGTTATTTGTTTTTAATAAAATTGGAACTGGTTCGCTTTTATAATCACAGATTACTACTGCACTGTACCTGATACAAAGAAGCTATTTAATAGAAAGTGCTTTTTTATTATTACCCTCTTCCCTCTTAACGGGCAAGAAAGTAATAATCTCTGCAAACACGTACTTTCAATCCTATTTTTGACTATGCATGAAGGTTCTTTCAGAGCATGTGTAGTGTAAAGGTACATTTAGGCCTGCGATTCACACAGTGCCGATCACAGTTCGTTCTCGTCCAAATCTTGACTCTCCCAACTAAGAATTAATGTAGACTAGCTTTTTCCCGCGATAGCTGTAGCTATAGTTCGTTTAAGCTCGGTTATAGTTATTCCCGCGAGAACTTTTGCATTTTTTGGGATAGAAATCTCCTTCCCTCGGACTTAAACTATCTCCATACCAAATTTTATCTAAATCGGTTCAGCGGTTTAGGCGTGAAGATGAAACAGACAAACAGAGTTACTTTTGCATTAATAATATTAGTGTGGATATGTGTTAATTTATACTATCCTTCACAGTCAAGTTCTGAATCCCTAGTTCAAGAATCCCGCTCCAGTATGGAAAATATTTTACCAGACCCAGAACGTACCGTATACGACACGATACTGTGGATCCAGACGTTTTTCTGCTAGAAAGATTAACGTTCATGACTATTTGGTAACAATGGAATTTTTAGATCAAGATTTAGCCTATTTTGTGATGACGCTATTTGGATATTATGATTTATAGAGACGCACTTAATGTGGTTCCGGCCTCAAGCTCGTTGGTGCTAGCGACTTGGCAATTATGTATCATTGTTTGCTAATATTGTTCTCGTAAAATTGAGACATATGTCCGTTACATTGTAGGGGCCTAATGTGTAAAACATGTTACGTCATGCCTGTAAATAAGATGCTTGTTCGAATTTACGGGCCTGACATGACAAGGCTCATTGCCATGGATGGGACAACGTACGTTGTATAAGCGCGTGCAGTCGACCACGACGGGGTAGATCCGAATCCTAAACAAACATGTCCTCCAAAACATCCTAGAAGATTGACTGCAGTCCGCCATGTGGAACTAATGTCCTTTGATTCATGTTGTTTGTGATAAAGGCGAGGTTACGTGAAGAGGAAAATTTTCTTCTTTGTAACGTTTTGTTTGATACTTAGGTCCTTAATGTTCAGATTTCTTGATGTGATGTAGTTTAATAAAAATGTATACTTGTTTGTTTGTTTTACATGATTTAGATATTTTCTAAGCCTTATAAAAGCCAGAATATTTTAATATCATCCCATCTCGGCTTATAATCATCTCTGCTAAATTATTTTAATAATGTACAGTCTTAAACAGCATACATGACTAGATCCATACACAGCACGAAGTGGTCGTTTAAGAACCTTTTTGTCCTAAAGACTATCGGTTCGTCGAGCTGTATGGCTCGATTCATACTTTCAGCATAATAATTAGCTTTACGAGATACTATACTTCTACACATTACGGATTCTTGAAAAGAAATGTATAACGTAGAGGCGCTTGAAGAATAGCTACCAGTGTTTTGTCATTCTAAGCTTATTTATTCAACCAGTAGTATATGACAACGAATCTGCAAACAATAAAGAAGAGTCACAGAGGCATAAAGGAAATTCTGATAAGAAGAGTTGAACTGATCTGTTTAGTTTCCTTCTCAGTCGGGTTAGATTCGTGGTTAACCGGCTGTTTTTGTGGCTGGGAATCGTCGCACTAAATTCCGAACATACCTATATAAAATAGATTTTGACAAACCCAGGCTGATAGAAAAACATAGAAGTTTCTCTTATATTATCAATTATATCTCGCGTTTGTTGATTTTTTATGTATCTCCCCATCTTTCCCCAGGATATAGACAATCTAATGACAGAAGGCAACAAATCGCGTACGGTGGCGGCGACGAATATGAACAGCGAATCGTCGCGGTCGCACGCGGTGTTCAGCGTGGTGCTGACGCAGACGCTTTCCGACGCGGCCACCGGCGTCACCGGCGAGAAGGCGGCGCGGCTCTCGCTGGTCGACCTGGCGGGCTCCGAGCGCGCTGTAAAGACGGGAGCTGTGGGGGACAGACTTAAAGAAGGGTCCAATATTAACAAGTAAGGATCCTAAGTTCTTATAGCTCGTTAAGAACTAACAAAGGAGGTATATCATTTTGTCTTCTGTCGCACATATTACCACTTTTTATTTCTAAAGCTGGTTAGAAATACATGGGGCCAATATAGAGCTACTAAAGTCCCACTGTATATTAAAAGCAGAGTTGAGGCGATGGGTTGGACTAAAGTGGTTGGTGAAAAAAAAAAACTTTTACTTTCTCTTGAGTAATTATCACCTGACGAAGTTTGTTTTCCAACCGTTTTGGAACAAGTTTTTTGCATCAACGTTTCTTTTGGCGTGGAATAATAACCCTCGACCTTGTTTTGGAACATACCCTTGGTATATATAGTATTACTCTGTAAAAATGGTGTTCAATTTGTTAAACATAGATTGATGAAATATCCTATGGCATAGCTACATTTGCGCCTATCCTGTTCCATGAATGTGATATTAAATATTTTCTATAGAGTGTCTGTAATTTTACAAAAAGCTTTTATTTTAAAAATTAATTTTGGATTACGAATAATATGATGAACTAGTAAAATGGCATCTTGCATAGCGATAGTTTATGGTAAAATTTTAAAAGAGTATGTTACAGTTGACAATATGGTATTACGTAGCACAACACCATATTACTAATACAGTTTCTAAGTTTTTAATACAGTTTAAGTTTACATTTTCTGACGTCATTGCAGGTCATTAACAACTCTGGGACTGGTAATATCAAAGCTGGCAGACCAGTCCTCTGGGAAACCTAACAAGGACAAATTCGTGCCATACCGAGACTCCGTGCTTACATGGCTGCTTAAAGACAACCTCGGTGGCAACAGCAAGACTGTTATGGTTAGTGGACATAAAATTCTTTGAAATTGACGATTTTTAACAGTGGTGGCACACTTCACAATACGTCGCTAATCCTCCTTGACAGCTGCTGATGTTTTATTGTGTAAGAAGACACTAAAGGCTAAAATATAGGCTACATCGTGTAAATCGGGGACTCAGTGTTTGGGAAAATATATATTTACGGTTTTTGTAGTCATATTTTTGACTTTTAACTAAAACTTATAGTCAATGCACTAGATGATACCATATCGTCGCCCTGCAGTGAAAACCTCGTATTTAGGTCTGGACATCCTGTGCTTTTCAAGTTTTCACTGCGCGAAATTCTAATATAACTGTCTTTCGTAACAACCAAATACACTACACGCTTCAAAAATTTGCAACAAGTCTTGGAGTAATAGTAAGTATACCAATAAGTATCTATACATATAATGACGTAATTTCGTATACGATGCCGTACGGTTTTATTACATTTTTTATAAATGGATCAGACACGATTAAATGTGTACTATTGCCTTCTAACCATAAAAATTCCGATGTTTTAATGAATAGTTGTCAAGGTTAAATAATTAATTTTATTGAGGATGTAATAATCACTAATTGAAATGTATAATATGTTAATTATGTATGCACACACGTAAATGATTCTTTCACATTTAATAGTGATATACATCAACGTGTTATGTAAATAAATACAACTTGATTAAGTTGTTTAATTCTATCATTTCGATCCGTCTTAAAATAGTTTGCATTATGAGCATAGTGTCTCATCCCTATTATTTGTCAGAAGAATACTTTTGAAAAAACTAAAATAAACTGGCATTATCGTAGACCTATTACTTATTTTAGAATTAAGTTCTGACTTCGATTATATTGAAGTTTCCGTCACTACAAAACATTTTTTTCTCGTATATTTATTTGGTAAGGTGTCACGCAAAGTCTGTAAGAGTAATATTCATAAAGTTTAACTCGTTATACATATGAATTCGTGCTATAGAAATGGGGGCAAAAAAATAAAAAGAATCATGTGAACGTCAAGAGGTCATCCATTCATCCATATAAATGTAAGGGGTCATCCATTTAATAAAAATGATACCGGATTTCCAAGAGTTTGATTGTCCATTCCAACGTTAACGTTGATACGTTATACATTTAGGGGAGTGAAGGGGTCCGTCTTAAAAAAGTAAGACAAAGGGAAATTTGACATGCAAAAATTAAAAAAAAATAACGTGGCTAAGGGAGATAATAAACATTACAGAAACTTGCGTGACATATTAAATGAATGGCCCCTATTGCAAGGAAAAGTAATTAATAGTAAATAATTGTACATGGCAGGTGGCGACAATATCTCCAGCGGCTGATAACTACGAGGAGACGTTATCGACTTTGCGTTACGCGGACCGAGCGAAACGCATCGTGAACCACGCGGTCGTCAACGAGGATCCGAACGCGCGCATCATCAGGGAGCTCCGGCAGGAAGTGGAGGCGCTCAAGGAGATGCTCAAATACGCCACGGTATAACAAAAGTGTTCATAATAATAAACATATGCTAGAGCATTTTGATACAAGAGAAGAGCACAGATGTGTATCTGGCATCTACAATGAGGATATATAGGCTAAAGTACATATCATATGATAGTTAAAGTAAAAGACATAATGTAAAACTGACATTAGTCATTGGTTTTTTTTTTCTAGGGTTCTCCGGTTGGCGAAGATGTTCACGAAAAGTTGGCGCAAAGTGAACATCTGATGAAAGAAATGTCTCGAACGTGGGAAGAGAAACTAGTTGAAACAGGTAAGATTCTGAAAATTTACTTTCGGACTAGTTTTCCCTAGTACTCCTCACTTCATAATTTATTAATTAACTAGACTTTGCCAGCGGCTCCGCCCGCTCTAAATTCGGTTATCGGCGTGGGACTTCTTTATTTATTCACAGTATTAATACTGTGATTTACTCCTTAATAAGCCCGTCCTAAATTCGGTTATCGGTGCTATATCAAGCTGTAGCTATAGTTATATTTCGTTTAAGCTCGGTTATAGTTATTCCCGCGGAAATTTCGGGATAAAAAGTAAGTAAGCCTGTATGATTTTCTAGGACCTAACCTATATGTATGCCAAGTTTCATCCAGATCCGTCCACTGGTTAAAGCGTGAAAGAGTAACAAACATCCATCCATCCAAACAAACTTTCACATTTATAATATTAGTAGGATTCTATTGTCAAAACACCACTACATACATACATAGTAAAGCTAGACAAAGAATTCCTAGCCCCTAATGTACGCTGTTTTTTTTAATGGTACCCAGGTCGAGTACAAAGTGAGCGACAGCATGTGTTAGAGAAGATGGGCATCAGTGTACAAGCGAGAGGCATCAAAGTGGAAAAGAATAAGTACTATCTAGTGAACCTTAATGCGGATCCCTCGCTTAATGAATTACTGGTTTACTACCTCAAGGTATGGTCTTAACATTAGCTTTACTGATTAAACAAACAAAAAAAGTATATCCTAATTACTAAAACTGAAAGCAATTAATTACCCCTTAGAAGGCGAAAAAGGAGATGTAAGTTTGTATGACAATTCCAAAAGTTTTAGGTAAAAACCATTGACTGTTAAAAAGCGTTATTTTTTTTCAAAAGCCCACGTGGACAAAGTCACAGAAAATGCTAGTCTTGAATAAGTGTTTAATTGTAGTGTCATGTGAGTTAAAACGGTATATTCATGAAATTGTTTATAATTGTGAGATAAAAATTCTATTTCTTTTTGATTTAATCTTGTTTAATTTATTATTGTTGATATAAATTTTCATTTTTACTATTTCAGGATAGGACATTAGTTGGTGCAGATAGTTCAGCGGACATCCAATTGTCAGGCCTAGGCATTCAACCACAGCATTGTCTAGTACTAGTAGAGAGTGGGGGCCTTCACATGGAGCCTCTAGGGGGTGCGAGATGCTTCCTAAATGGAACCCCAGTTATTTCACATGTAAGATTAGGACACGGAGACAGAATTCTGTGGGGGAATCATCACTTTTTCAGAGTCAATTGTCCTAAACCTGCTGGTGAGTTTTCTATTATGCATACAAATCATTAAAAAATGTATGTCATTAATAAGAACTGACTCTATTCTCTAATTTTCAGAGAAATCGCTTTAACTTAGCTTAAAAAGCTGTTCATACTAATCATCTGGGAACACTTACAAACAAAAATATAATAACATGCATATCACGGTTATGTAGTTACTTGGTTTCCATGGTTACAGTAATCCTAACAGAAATTTTCTATCGCATGCTTTTTGTTTGGAACCATTTGGGTGCATAGCAACTAGTCTTTTGGTTGTGTATAAAGCACAAAATCGCCTAAGCTGTCAAACATATCAATTTAAACGGACCCAAAAATACTATGATACTTTATACCAATTACATTACTTTTAAAGTTAATCAACTTGTAAAGCTGCTGAAACCAATGCTGTAAGTATCTTTCACTTTTACAGCGTCCGCGTCAGCTTCTGAACCGCAGACACCGGCGCAGCCAATTGATTATAACTTTGCTCGTGATGAGATAATGCTGAACGAATTGAGTAACGACCCCATACAGACTGCCATCTCGCGACTAGAGAAGCAACACGAGGAAGATAAGCAAGGTAGGTACCATGGTTTTTTAACATCACAAACTTATCAAATAGCTTAGCACCAAAAAGTACCAGATGCAGAAAGGTAATTATAAAGTAGCTGATGGTGTCAGTGTTTGTACCGTACCGTAACAGTCGCTAATTTATAGATTTTTACCATCTATTGTAGTATTGGAACTCCAGTTAAAGAGAGTTTTGTTTATCGTTTATAGTATTTGCCATAACGGAGATATATATTCTCCACAGTGAAATATAATCAATGTAGGAGTATTTAGTCATTCTCGATATTTCTCGATAACTTATACTAAATTTTTTTTACGTCTTATATTACAGTTGCGTTGGAAAAGCAGCGACAAGAATACGAAAGACAGTTCCAGCAGCTGAGAAATATTCTATCTCCGTCAACGCCTTACGCCCCATATACCTACGATCCCTTAAAATTGGGTAAGTTGATCGTTTTAGTTTGGTTGTGATGTATTTCACTGCTCCAGTGCCTTTATAACGTGTTACACTTGATTCTAGTATTAGATATATATTTAAATTATTCTAATATGATAAAGAAAATACAAATCTTTGAAAGTGAAGAAAGTACAAAAATTGACGATGTGGCATTACGCACCAATGCTTTTGATTATCTGCTGAAATTTGACGTGGTAACCACTAATATTATTAAACATTTTTAGTCACTAGCCAATCCTGACTTTTTAAATTGTTAAAAATCAGCAAAAAATATTTTGTTTGACCAATTGATATTCTGAAGCTAGGATAGTACAACATATAGACATATAATAAGACACCATCGGAAGGATTGTTGCAGAATTGGACTCACCATTTGTCAGAAAGGACACATTACATCACATTATGATTCCCAGTCGCTAGTTCTCCTTCGGTGAAGCTTTGACGAGATTAATAAACCTACGTGATTGTTGCTAATATGTATTAATGCAAATGATAAGTGTAATGGTGGTGGTACCCATAGGTAAGATGTCAGCGTGCACGCCGACAACAGCGGCGCGCGTGGAGCGGTGGGCAGCGGAACGCGACGACACGTTCCGGCGGTCGCTCGGCCGGCTGAAGGCGGACATCCTGCGTGCCAACGCGCTCGTACAGGAGGCTAACTTCCTCGCGGAGGAGGTGCGACGCAACACCAGGTTTAGCGTTACGCTGCAGATACCGCCTCAGAACCTCAGCCCTAACAGAAAGGTGAGACATACATACAAACCATATAGATAGATATAAATATAAACAATTTAAAGTTATTTGGAAAAAAATAATAACTTCATCATGGTCGCAGCTAAAGGCATCCACTGTTGAACGCCCATATATCTCGACAATAGCCACCCTGATGTTCTTGTAACTTTATATTATTTTGATAATCTTTTTAACTGATAGGTAACAAAATAATCTACCTAGTGAAAACACTATTTTGAATAGAATTTTAGTAATGTTTAATCAGTCTTAATTTATTGTAAACCACATATTAGTCTTAATTTATTGTAAACCACATATTAGCGTCTTACAGTTTTGATAAAATATCAAATGATATGTTTTGTATTCAGCGCGGTGCATTTGTATCGGAGCCAGCGATAATGGTAAAGCGAACAGGACGAGGGCCGCAGGTGTGGTCGATGGAGAAGTTGGACAACAAGTTGGTGGACATGCGTGAAATGTACGACGAGTGGCGCCGCAGGCAACAGAGGGACGAACAAGAAGAAGAGGTTAGGTTATAAACATCATGATGAAACTCTTTGACAATAGCCATTATTGTTAGCCTGGTACAGTTCTACCAGTGTGGTCATTACTTACTGATATAATCCATCCATTTTAGTTTTAAAAATACTTAAATGAGATTCAGTTAGAAATACGCTATGTTGAAGCGTAGCGCTGAAATCAAAAAATTCTCGAAGTATTGACGAGTTAAGCTAACACCTATTCTCTTGAAAGCAGACAGTGTGGTTATTAGGAAATGTCCTAAAACGTTTCTCAGACAGCAAATAGTAAATAAAATTTAACTAAACTTGTAAAATAAGTCTTGTTATATTATAACGTGTGTTTATTACCAGGAGATAGACGAGAAAGCCATAGATCCGTTCTACGAGTCCCAAGAGAACCACAATCTAATAGGAGTCGCCAATGTCTTTTTAGAAGCTTTGTTCCATGACGTCACTTTAAACTACCATACGCCCATCATCAGTCAGCAAGGGGAGGTCGCTGGAAGGCTGCAGGTAATAAAAATATATCTGTTAACATGTACTCAGTTTTTAAATGATACTTGATTGATTGAGACATGATACTTTTAGCATCGATGACCGGCAATTTTGCGACTGCATTGCGTTTTGGAGATTTGTTGCTTTTAATTATTGCTCATGTTAGCGAGTTCTACGATGTTACATTTGACGTCCAAAATCACTCAGTCGCTGTATAAAGCATCCGAAAAGCGACTCGGTCGCTGCGACTGGTGTTTGAATGAATGCGGGTTAGAGTGTTCGGATGCTCCATCGAGCCATCGAACTTCTGAGAGCCTGTTAGTTTTGGGACAAAAAGTTTCCTCATTTGATACTTTTCACACTTTTGATAACGCCAGACATCTTTCGGTCGTGTAGTTTTGAAACTTTATTATTGGTTGCATAACGAACGGTTGACTTACTCACACTACAGTTAACAATGAATACGTATAGACAATTCGACAGATTAACACCAAATCTCCATCTCGACATGGAAATGGATCTAAAGTTTTATTTTTCGATGACAAAATAACAAAATAATTAATATTATTACGCTATATAACAAACGCTTAATTTGATATGATATTAAAATTTTTTGACATCATTGCTTAACAAAGGGATGACGGGTGACAAAATAAACGAAAATAATGATTATTTATCCCAGAACGAACGCGTACTGTAAAGCAACTAACGAACTAACGAAGCATCGTGTGTGCTGAGCTGAAGTCCTTATACTACTCAAACTATTAGATTGACGTGTTGATTGTTTTTAAGCCTCCATGAAAGGCTACATCGATCCCAGTTGTAAGATCACAGCTATCACAGCAAGCAATGACAAGCATTGAATATAATGTCAACATATTTTTGTATTTTCGAGGCACAGGATACAAACTTCAAACATCGAAAACTGTTTATTTAGGTGGAGTTAAGCCGAGTGGGAGGTCAGTTCCCGCAAGACAGGATATGCGAAGCGGCTTCGGACAGTTCAGGAGACATGCGGGACGAAGACGACCCCGGCGACACTGCTACACAACAGGTTAAAACTTATTTAGTACATTTCTCAGATATGATTTGGAAATAAAAGCAAAATTTAAACACTGACGGATTGGTTTGTTAACAGATAAAAGAGAAGAAAAAAACACTAGACCTTAAATTATTTGATTTGTCATTACATTATACATACACAAACACATATTTGCGTTACATTCCGTTTTCTGTGAAGAACGATTTTGCGAAATTGAAATAAAAAAGGGAGGTCTATATGTTAAATAATGCAAATACACCAGAAAATGCTAAAAAACATGAATAATCTATCTATTATCAATTAATAATAACCACATGTTATTTGGTGAATGCAGGTGACGATCCGTGTGTCGATAAAGCAGGCGACAGGTCTGCCGCCGTCTCTGTCGCACTTCGTGTTCTGCCAGTACTCGGTGTGGGGCGGCGGCGGCGAGCCCGTCGTCGTCCCGCCGCTGGTGAGCGCCGATACGCCACCGCCCGTGCCCCCCGCCTCCCCCAGACACCAGCCGCAGGTCACCTTCCGCTTCGACCACAAACAGGACTTCACTATACTGGTCACTGAGGAGTTCATCGAACATTGTGCAGGTGAGTTCATGTAACTCTTGCCGTTAACTGTCGTCTGTTTTGATTAAAATTTAGTAACGTCTTTCTGTACTTAGCTTTGAGTGTATTGTAGCTGCTTCTGAGGGAATTTATCCTCACACGGTGCGGTATCAGAGAAACTTTCTTTTGCGAACGCTTAGGTTGTGGAATAAGCTCCCTGCCAAGGTTTTCTTCGAGGACTATAGTTTGGGGTTTTTCAAGAATGAACTTATTAGGTTTTTGAAGGGTCGGCAACGCGCGAGTGATGCCCCAGGTGATGCAAGCGTCCGTAGGTAGGTCTGTGTTATTTCGATAATAGTGTTTCTGGTTTACTTAGTGATGCGTTTGATGGTAACTGGTGTGTTTTACTGGTCCGTACAGTTTACAATACAACAGAGGTCTGGTCCTATTAAACTTGATAACTTGATAGTGTATCTGGTAACCTTACCGCACATAGCATCAAAGTTTATTAGGACCAGACCTCTGTTGTATTGTAAAATGTACGGACCAGAATCCGATAGACCAAACCCTAATCCGATATGTGTCTGTAAGAACTTGAGGTTGCTTTTCAACAACTGTGCGTTAGTGTTTTGTTTATGTCATATGGGTTTTACTGATATATTATTTGTTGTATAGAAGGTGCATTATCGATCGAAGTGTGGGGTCATCGATCAGCCGGGTTCAGCCGAGGTCGCGGTAACTGGGAGGTGGAGCAGCAGCAGTTGGCCAAGGCGCGATCACTTGCCGATCGCTGGGCAGAGCTCACGCGGAAGATCGAACTTTGGGTCGAGATACACGAGCTCAACGACCAGGGAGAGTACTCGCCCGTTGAGGTAAGCTTGATTGACTACGTGGAGTTATTGATGTTATGAAAATATGAATAATAGTATCATTATATTGCTCGTAAGATTAGATAGATCGTAAGATTAGATAGATCGTAAGATTAGATAGATCGTAAGATTAGATAGATCGTAAGATTAGATAGATCGTAAGATTAGATAGATCGTAAGATTAGATAGATCGTAAGATTAGATAGATCGTAAGATTAGTATGCCGAAGTGGCAATACGCAGATAATGGAGCTCCTCCAAAATATCTTAATTATCGTCCGTGTTTAATTAAGGTGGCGCTACGTAGCGACATGCTGACGGGTGGCGTGTACCAACTGCGACAAGGTCAGCAGAGACGCGTGGCGGTGCGCGTGCGACCCGCACACAACTCCGGTACTTTACCAATCATCTGTCAGCACATCGTAAGCGTGGAACTTGGCTCAGTCACAGTCAGGTAAGTACAATCAAAAACATTTACGAACACCCCCTAACATTACGCAATGAGTCATTTGTGACCAGCCTTTTATAAAAAAATTAAAAATAACGTGGCAGCGTTGAAGTTTCATCAAACGTTACAGAAATTTATTAATAGCCCAATAAATTATAAAATATTGGAATGATTGCCTTGATGGCTCAGCTAGTAGGGAATGCTAAACAAAGGCGCGTGGATTCGATCTCCGCCCAGGAACGACATTTATGTGATGAATATTTGTGTTGGTCTTGAGTGTGTTTTCTTTGTATAGCATATTTATGTAGTTACAAATATATTTATTATTATTTAACTGTTCGATACAGGTCTCGGCTCCAGAAACCATTGGACTCATACCAAGAAGAAGACCTTGCAGTGCTTCGAGAGAGATGGAGCGATGCTTTGGCGCGACGGAGACAGCATCTTCATGCACAACTACAAGTATTATTACCGAATTTAGGGGTCGTGCATTAATTACGCAAGGGACCCTGATTGTGTCGAAAATCTCTACATTGCCGTACCGCATAAAAGCCATTCTTACGCAATATTTTACTACAAGCCATACTTCAGCAAGCACGTATTTCGTACGCGCCGCCACTAGAGAAGTGGAATACAGAGTATTATGAGTTGCTGATTGTCTCCGACTGGGCAGAATGGCTTTTAAAACTTTTCAAAATGGTCATTATCGTCTTTACGTAATCAATGAACGACCCACCGTGCCAATCATAACCAATAACTATAAATAAAATATGTGATATAAATTAAGGTATTGTTTTTTGTAGACAATTAATATATTGTTGTAGAAACTGGTAAACATGTCGCCGACACTGAAGAGTGAACGCGATATGGAGCGGGAACAATCGCTAGTGGAGCAGTGGGTGTCGCTCACCGAAGAGAGGAATGCTGTGAGTATAAATGTTTACTTGTGGTAAATGAGGTTGTGCTATACCTAAACGACATGTCATTCATAGTAGAGTTATTGATGTCGGCGGGTTGACCCGCGTAGATTTTGGCATTTGCTGATTATGGTCCCATTGGAACTTGGAAAATGATTTCCACTGTAGAATTCACAATAACCAATTGATAGAAAAGTATGTGTGCAACTTTATTAGTATAATTACCCGACAGACATACGCCATTTATACTAGTATAATATAAGCAACATCCCGTACAGAAATATCTTACTTATATCATATCTGCATATTATGTTTCGATATCTCCAATTTTGGTCTTTTATTTGTAAATAGGAATGACGCTCAGGCGTTTGAACATTCAAGTGTTGAGTTCATTCAATTTCATACTTGCTAATGTGCCTTATAAATTGGCCTATTTTAAAATAAAATGTTTCAATAAATTTAACTGTTTTTAGGTGCTAGTACCCAGTCCTGGAAGCCCAATTCCCGGCGCGCCAGCTGCGTGGAATCCTCCACCCGGAATGGAACAACACATACCTGTTTTGTTCCTAGATCTCAACGGTAAGTTCGTTAAGTAGGAAGAAAACACGTCTGCATGTGTTTTTATAAATATTTAATTGTTCTAAATTATTTTTTTACTAGACTCGCGCCAAGATTCCATACTAATATTAAACTCTGTCTGTTACCTCTTCACGCTTAAACCGCTGAACCTATTTAGATGAAATTTGGTATGGAGATAGTTTGAGTCCCGGGGAAGGACATAGGTTACTTATTATCCCGAAAACTTCAAAAGTTCTCACGGGAACAACTATAACCGAGCTTAAACGAACTATAGCTTGCTATAATAAACTTCATTAGTATAATAAAGGAGAGAACGTAGAAATAAAATTAAATCGGCGATAACCGAATTTAGGGCTGGCGGAGCCGCTGGCAAAAGCTTACAAATTAACTTATTAACATATTAATCCTTTCTACTAATACTGTAGTTGCACTTATAGGTATTTGAATAAGACATAGGCTGCTCTTTATCCTGGAAAACTTTAAAAGTTTTCATGGCAGTAAATAATTGAATTTACTTATTTTTTTTACTTTACTATTTATTTATTTATTAGTAGTCGCTTCCAAAATCTAGTTAAGAATAATCTAAAATACCTAATTCGTATTCTTTCATTTTTCTTCTAATTACTGGCTACTGTTGTTGGCTGCAGAAATGGCCTTGGGTAACCGCTTTTTATTTAAATTTGGCAAAAACTACAACTGTTTTGATAAAAAGGGGGTTTTAAAGATAAGATTTGGAAAGAGATACTTCTTAGCCGCCACCTTTTACTTCTATTAAAATGGAACTAATTAAAGTGCCTTGAGTGCGTATATGCTGTATATATTTAATCTGAAAGGGGTTATGGTAGAATTTTATACTGACTAAATTCTGCAGCGGATGACCTTACAACGCACCCATCCGGGGAGGAAGTGACCGTGGCTGGCCTAAACTCTATTCTGCCCAAAGAGCACGGCAACAGGTTTTATGAGCTACAGATCCTGCACCATCACGATAAGGACGTGTCCGCCATCGCATCATGGGACTCGTCCATACATGACTCGCAGTACCTCAACCGGGCTACTGAAGGTATTTAACAATAAATATTTGTTTCAGTAATTTGTAGGACGTACCACGTTAGTATTTATAAGCTCAACTACTTAATTCAATTCTTTTTTTTCTGTAAGAAATTCTTTGAAACAGAAATTTTAGGACAAAAAATGACGAAAGTGTGTGACGAATCCAACATCAAAATAAAGATTAAAATAAACTTAATATATCGGATATATATGGAATGCTAATTGCACAAACCAGTTTATTAGATTGTCATAAGTGTTCTACGAAAACCCCGATATTAGCAAATTTACAAAAATATTTTTTTTTGCTTTTAAAAGTGTCTTTTGATAAATATTTGTAATTTTTATTAATTTTTTGTTTTATTGTAGCGAACGAGCGAGTGTACTTGATACTGAAGACGACGGTCAGACTGTCGCACCCCGCGCCCATGGATCTCATACTTAGGAAACGATTAGGGTTAAACATTTACAAACGACAAAGTCTCACCGATAGGATAAGAAAAAAAATCGTCAGGTATGTTTTTAACGACTATTTTTATTAAGTTAATTAAGATATACCTATTCATTTGTTATTACTTATATTTATAGAATATTCTAGAATTACTTGCTCCTTTTGCCAGTTGTTTTGTTTTTTAGTAGTCTAGTAAATGTAATTTTGTAAATGTTGACAATATATCATCTAATGAATGAATGGTATACAACTAAATTTATAATTTGTTTAAGTGAATTTAATCTGTTTATCAGAACTGACCAGTTGACAAATACGGGCGTCACGTACGAAGTAGTTTCCAACATTCCGAAAGCTTCTGAGGAGTTGGAAGAGAGGGAGAGTTTAGCGCAGATCGCTGCCACGGGGGAGGACTCGAGCGCGGCTGATGGAGAGACTTACATAGGTTTGTGTATTTAATTTAGAATTATTATATAATAAAAACATCTAGGTACTTTATAGTGATTTTAGAATACTAAGCTCCAGATTCAATTGTAAAATTATGTCATTTATACTGCCATACAGTTGAATTTTTCTTCTAATCAGAACGGAATCATAATAAATTTGTGTGTCGTAACAGAAAAGTACACGCGCGGCGTGAGCGCTGTCGAAAGCATATTGACGTTGGACCGGCTGCGGCAGAGTGTCGCCGTCAAAGAGTTGGAGCAGGCTAAGGGGCAGCCCATTACTATGCGCAAGACCGCATCCGTTCCTAACTTCTCACAGGTAAATTTCACCTTTATTACTGGTTCACTTTAGTCACGTGTGTGCGAGTGTGATAGCTAAGTTGCAATTGATTACGAGTGCGAGCGAAATAGTCTTCACGAATGCCTTATATCGACCCAAATTTAATTGGAATAATTAATATACGAATTATATACACTAAGCAATTGTTAAGAACGTAAACCTAACATATTTATAAATGGGGTTTGTTATTGTAACTTCTATAATTGTACGTTGATAATGTGAAAATTGTTAGAAAAACATTATTTTTTATCAGATTTTATATAGTATTTGAAGAAGAAAATTTAGTAAGCTTTGTAATACACTGTTAAGATAAAAGTATGCGCACTAATCTATAAGTATATTTTGTTTCGCTATTCGGTGTTGTTACTTCTCACACTAATGTAGGGTACATTGTCTATAACCATACTTTGAAGCTTCTCAATAACAATTTTGTGATATATTTTTTTACGTCGTATATTGCTATTCAGTATGAATATTTTATTTTTATTTAAGGCAAATATTAAAGCACAGAAAAATATATATTCTCGATACTGAATAGCAGTTATTGCGTTCCAAGCGGGTATGCATAAAATTGTCATCAGTGTAATGTTTTAAGTTTTTGGGCGTTAGTTAGACCAAAATAAAGATTCGGACAAGACTACTACCTACGCAAAATTAATTATTGAAAAGAAAAAAAAGTTTTTGAATTATTTCGCTCATATTAGCGTTTTCAGTCAAATACTATAATAGAATTATACAATACCTCTACTTGTTTTGACAAGCTGGTGTATGCAATGTTACCATCTATACATATGGCGTCATTATAATAACTATTTTATACTGTGAGCTGGGGTACCCGGCATAAATCCTTTGTCGTGGAAGTTTATATAGCAAAAGTCTTAAAAAAATTAACTTATAAAGTTTCAAACATATTTACCTTTTGATTATTTGATAATAAGTCTAAAAAGATGTACGCCATAATGCGTCCCGCTTGCAACGCTGCACAAGCGGTGTGTTCGCTTGCTAATGCGTGTGTTGTCGCTTGCCGGCCGCAGCTGTCGCAGGCGCTAGAGACTGCCGCCAAGAACGGAAACAACGTGAGTCACGCATGGCTCTCACTCTCTTAGTCTTATATACTTGTCTATCAGGGTTGCCAACTATACTGTTAAAAAAATAATTTTACCTTTTTATTCTTATATTTAATTTTTCGTTTAAATTTTCTTTAATGAAGTAGGTATTTAAAGTTTGTTATTGATAATCATGCAGGGGAAGCATGTTTCACAAAATGCGTGACAGTAACAAACAGTAGCTGTTCTATTGACTTAATAAAAATGAAATTTTTCTTTCTCCGACCTTATTATACTGTATTTGTTGTAAAAAAAGTTGGGAACCCTTTTTGTCGCCCCTCATTTATTCTTTTTTTCATTACATAAAACTGATTTTTATTTAAAGGTAACATATGTTTTTTGGTTCATATATAAATGGTGGCTTCGTTTTAAACGTAGTTTAGTTTTGTTTCTGTACATTTTTTTACAGCTTTGTCTTTGTACGTTGTATTCCATTCGGTCGTGTCGTTTAGCTTTTTTGAACTTTTTAAACTAATATCGTTTAAAACCTGTACCGTATTGCTTTTATACATTATTAGCTGGTGGTGGAAGTTTTTCTGCCCTTTCTGTTGTTTTATAGAAACAATGCGCAGGTAAAGGGGGCAGCAAAAAGCTTTATTTATAAAAAAACACTTATGAATGTTATAATTCAATTGAATGGGCCTTACCACGATAGGTTTTATTTAGTTTCCGATATTTCGGCATAGTTTCATGCACTGTGTTCCTGGTCGCGGACGGACTATTAACGGTAACTAAACTAAATAAAAACTATCGTGGTAAGATCTGGTAAGACCATATAATAGTGTATAAAACCATCCACTTTTGTTTATAATTATAAACTTAATCCATAATAAATTAATATTTAATAAAAGCATTACGGTTAGTAAACAGATTTCCTACCTATTTTAAGATAAGTATTTTTTCTTATTTTAATTTGTCGGTAATAAATAGGTATGCTTTCACATTTTTTGTATTGGCGCATGCCACTTGGGTACTACTACTACGTAACGTACACTACTTTGATATGCTCTTCACGTAAATAATCATATTTAATATTCAACGCCTTACCGTAACAATACCGTGACTATGCAGATAATGCGGTTGGACTCATCTTTGGAATCACTTGTGGGGTTAGCGTCGACACGATCAGGGAGTGTTGCCGATCTCGCTGACGAGACGCCCCGACGCTCGCATCGACATTCATACGCTGCGCCCGCACATAACGACCACGACATGGCAACACCCAATAAACCTTTCGGACTTGGTAAGTACATCAGTTTACTTTTTGGACTATGCCGCTGTCGAATTAGACTCCCGATATTGCAATGGATAATTGTAATTCAAAAAATTACACTACAGGCTTATTAAAAACTTATTACAAATGTGAAATTTTTATAAATTTCTTTATCGCTGCCATCTTATGTTTAACGAATTGTGTAATCATTTTAATAGTTTTAAAATAAGGTGTTCTGTCGTACAAAATAAATCACAATTCAAACACATTCTATTCATCATAAACATTTTGATTATGCTCTGGAATAGCAATTACTACTCTTGTTTAAAATGTATTTTTCTATTTTCTGTCATTCATGCTTATCACGTACTTAACATTTATAATGATTTTGTAGAACTTAACGAAACACTAATGATATCGTAATCTTTAGTACACTGCTTTTTTCCAGTACATTAAATTGCAATTTGTATAAGATGCATAAAAATACATTTTATTATGTATGTACATGCAAAACTAGTAATGCATTAACACTAACTTTACTTAGAAATTGTACGATAGTGCACGTACATCATTTACAAATAGATTTTGTACAAATTAAAACACGCACTATTTAGGTAACTATTTATGTTTAGATGTCAATTTTGTATCATTTCATTTTTTGATAGGAAAGGTTTGTTCTGTTATATCCATAAAATTCACTTCTGTTATATTTATTAAATTTCCGTAAGTTATATCCATTATACCTTTTTCATTTCACTATTTCTTACACTTTTAATCTAACTTGCTTTGTAGCAATGCTATGGCTAAATAAATATTGAAACTACTTCCTATTCTATCTCGACACTATTCACCACTTGAGCAAAAACTCAATCAAAACATCAAAACAAAAAGAAAGAAATTATCAGTTGGTCCAAAATTGAAATAACTGTTGTGTTTTCGTTCCTCGCTACCTTCAGGCTCGTTTCTATCAGGTAAACAATAAGAATACTATTGTCTTAATTCGGAATGACAGTTGGATGATCAAAATTGTTAGACGAATGTATAATGCAACGATGTTTATGTGAAACCAAATTGGCTGTTATCTTTGAAAAAAAAAAAAACTCTTATTGGCATCTGTCTTAAGGTCTAGGAAAAAAATAACTATAATTGTTAAAATTCGCTGTTTAATGCAAGCTTTAGAGTCTAAAAAGCTTTCGTTTTTGTGTTTACCGTATAGTTTGTTTGCATATTTTCATTTGCATGTACCACGCATGTCTTTATCCTCCCCTAAATCTTGAAAATTTTGAATTAATCAAGAAGGCTTTAAATGGCTTACTTTAATATGAAAATCTGTAAAACTAAGCTTGAAACGAATATCAACTTCAACACTATTGATTCACGATGCCTGATAGTATTCAGTAGATTATTTGTATCTCAGATATAATCTACGGTTAATTAAACAATAAAAGTAATTGCTACTTCGATTTCATGAACTTAATTACTGTTTGGTAAATGGTAAAAATCTTTTAAAACAAAATTTTCATTGAAAGATTTTTATTTTATTGAAATATAATTTTATAATTTCTATTTGGTATTCGGCCGAATACTGACCTGTTATTTATCGTTTTACTAAAGTGCCGATTACCGAATTGGCGTTCTAGTAAAATGCCGATTGCCGAGTATTTGCTAAACATTTGTTACAAGCTTAGTAAAAATAAGGTGAAAAGATGGAGAAGTAAAGATAGGCTAATAAAATTTTAGTTTGAGTCTGAAGTAGGTGTGAAATGTGAAATATTGTATAAATTGTCTCTTGTATAAGTAGTGTAAACAAGTAGAACATAATATATAGATCGTCCTATATACATTTAGGATGGTATACTGTGTGTAAGAGTTAGGTAAAGTGTGCATGTGTAATGTAGTGTCTTCAAATAATTAATATTATCATAAATGTTTTTTAAAAAAACGTGTGCAACATAGACATTACTTTTGTGTAATTTAAAAATAGCCAGGTAAATATAGATAGATAGGTTAACAGCATGTATTAGAGTGTAAATTACGTATATTGTTATAAAGCAATGATTTGTCTAGAAAGTATTCTTGTAAAAAAAATAAAATGATAGGGACTATCTGTGGTTATACATTAGTACCAGAAAGGGTGTAACACATTGACTGCCAACTACGAGATAACTCGTAGATTGCGTTCTTTGCTAGGACGCCGACTACGAGTTATCTCGTACTGTGTTTACTTGCCATTTTCGCGCAGCTACGATTAAACTCGTAGCATATCAGTGCTAATATGGATAGATGGCTTCTGGGAAGAGAGCAAAAAATCAATGCTGGCTACATGAACAGAAATTAATAAATAAACAGCAAATATAATTATAAAAAATTTGCCAACTACGAGGTAATTCGTTAAATGAAATTGGCTTTTTAGACCGGAATTCTGAAAATTGCCGTGGCAGTAAAAAACAATGTTGAATATTAAGAATAGAAGAAATTAGGCATAGATTCGAAAATTTATTGGAGTCAATTTACGTCAAATTTGGGTTATGTTGGGAAATTTGTTGTGGGGCTTAGCGACCTATTAGAAAAAGTTCGTAATAGTTCAGAGACAAAGATCCTTGATAGCCGCTCCCTTAATTAGGCACAACCCCTTTAAAATGCAAAAAGGGCTATTTTGACTCCACCTACAGGTAGGTTTTGCGTTTCGATTTGTTTTTTGGGCCTTCAGCTCCCAGTAAAGATACAATTCTGGTATATATTTTACTGTCGGTTCAAGAATTCCGATTTTTTGCGGTCATGTTCGTCCCCTCCCCAAAATCTCATATATGTACGTTTTTTTAGTACTAAATATACCTTGTAAGGGTTAGGCATTCACTAAGAATTTTGAAATGCGATAGTAAAAAAAACACGTGGGTATAATTTCGAACATATCCTCAGAACACAGCCCATTAAACAAGCGGCAGAACTTTAAGAATTTAATATAAATCATATAAAGTTTTTTAAAAGGACTTCCTAGCATCAAAAATTTCATAAAACTTTCAATCATCTTTTGACTCTCTATGTCGTAAAATCCTTTCCTAATGGATAACCTTACCTTATGTGGTGTATGACATTTCGTAATTGGTATTTTGAATTTAAATATATAGACAAGCAGTAAAGTTTGAATTTGCCCCTAAAATATATAGGTAATATTTTACAGTACAGTATTGTGTTAATATAGGAGTTACTTCAAATTTTGTTGTATTTGGTTAAAAATTTACTTGAGATAGCCGCATTCGTATTTTTTACGAAAAACGTACAAAACTTATATTATATTTGTAGCACCTTGAAAATTTTCTTGCTGTTGCTTTTTGCAACAGTTTCTGTCTGATCATAAATAGAAGTCTGATAATGCCATACCCATGGGTGTCGGCAAATGTGTACATTTTTTTTTTATTGTAAGATTTTATTCGTATTTTGGACGATTTGTACCAGTATGGCACTAATTTTTCCCCCTACTAGAAGTATGGCAATAATAATAACGGTCACATTTTATCAAATACTTTCCAAACTTCCAAATGCAATACTGGTACAAATCGTTTTGCAAAATACAAAAGAAAATTACTCCCTTGCGGCGGTATGGCGCCCATTTGGAACCGTCCGAAAAGTATGGCATAGTGATGTTCGTGAATGGCTACTCGACTATGATTAGCTGTGCAAAAATTAGCTTGGTACAAATGGTTGAATTTGAATTTTTAATTAATGTGTTCGCGTCGGTATGGCGGGCTGTAAGTCACACCGGAACAGTATGGCATTACGCTACCGCCTTTTTTTTATGGAACTAATCGCTCGACATTTATCCGACACGTTCCACTCACGCCCACGCCATTGGGCCGCCGGTACCAGCGCTATGACCATCATTTTTCTTTTCGTCATTACGTAGTTAGATCCCTGAAGCACCGCCATACTGGTACAAATCACCCAATTTTTGGTGTCACTGTCTCCCGGTCTATTATGATATTACCACAACGCTTGCCTTTGCTGGTGGTTTAAGGGGCCAAAAACTAGTACAACTATGGGTCAAAATACCCCTTTTTATGTAATTCAAATGGGTTTGTATTAGGGAGGACTATTACGAACAATCGCTTTAGGCCGCCACCGCGCCACAATTTTCTCAACCATTCCGTATATTGACTTTATATGAATTTCCTAAACAGATATATTTAACTTACAAATAACTTGATAATTAAATTAAAATCTAAATCAAGGATACAAATTGTATGTTATATGGTGTAAGTAACTATGAGTTGTTAGAAATATATAGATACATGATAATAAGTAATTGTTCACGATTTTATAAGTGTGACTTACGAAAATGTTTATATTACAGCTCGGCCTACGTTCCTTAATTTGAACTTGAACCTCAACTCGCTGCGGTTGCAGACGCCCAACAAGTGTACGTCCAATATGTCGTAGAATCATTAGTTGGCTTCACTTTGTTTTATGTCTTTAAGCCCGCGTTCGCACTTCGGGTTGCTTACTTTTAGTGCCTAGATGGTCGTAAGGCAACAGTTTCAAAGTAGTAGAACAAATGTGCGAGAGTTGTGTTTTTTCAATATTTTTTTACTTTGAAGCAGTTGCTTTGCGACCACCTAGGCGCTAGGTGGTAAGCATGCCACCCGCAGTGCGTTCTAGGCCTTACGGTTTTTATTTTATATTATTATTTTTGTTGTAGTTTAGAATTGTATCTTCTGCTGATTTTTGAACGTTTTTAGCCTTTATTTTTGTGCTATTTGCATTTACAACGGGTGATAAATAGTGCTCTAAGATTTTCATTTCTTCAATGTTTTTTTTTTCAAATTGTTATATTTCAACCTTCTATTTTATTAAATATCAATCAGGACATAGAATTCGCATGATAATCTTTGGCAATAACTATTTTATTTTTATTTTATTTCTAAAGGACCTTAAGGACCACGCAAACCAATGTGAATGCATTCACGGTTGCGGGCACCGTTGCGTTCAGTTGTGCCTTTTGGGTTAAGTGACGCCTTTGGTTTGCCCACGGGTGCCCGCAACCGTGAACGCAAGTTGATTGCATTAGTTTGCGCGATCCTTTGATTGTTTAGCATAATTCTTCACCCAATCTTATTCCTAGTACATTTAAATTATATCTACTCACATTTACACAATTACATTGTGTTATTCTTCAGTAGAATATTTAGATTATTTTCCTTTTTAATTTTTTTTATCTTAGGTATTCACTGATGAGACTGTTAAGTGCATATATATTATTAATTTTTTTTTGTAAAAGTTGCAAACATTATAATTTTAGGCTACAATCCTTTTCACGTCAAAGTTATTAAATTTCAATCTTCTGTTTTGTTTAATTTCAGTCAGGATATAGAATCGCATAATACAATACTTGTTTTGGGTTTTATTTCTTAAGAACGAAGAAAGGACGTTGATCTCAATGGTTTGCGCGGATTTTTTTTTTGTTTATTGTTTAGTATAATACGAATTCACTCAATCTTATTCCTTGTACAATTAAATTATATCTACTCACATTAACACCATTAAATTATGTTATCTTTAGCAGAATATTTAGATTTTTTTCCTTTTCATTTTTATTTCCTTGCGTATTGACTGATGAAAACCGTTAAGTCATAAATACTATCAGACTTTTGTAAAGAAGTTGAAAACAGGATATGTTAAAAGGGATTTTGTATATGTTAATTTAGCGCAGTGAGTATATTTTAGGCTGCAGCCCTTTTCTCGTTAGAATGGTATTTTTGGGCAAGTTCTACGCCTGATTTCACGCATGATTCTGCAGACATGCTTTTAGAATAACGGCTAAAGTTACTTTTGCATAAGAAAAATACCCATTCAGACTTATTCACATGAATTAATTGGTTGCATATCGTTTATAAACATAATTTGCACCCTTATCCCTATGTGTAGTGTAAATCGACTTTTCAAGGAATTTTAAAGGAAGTCACAAAGGTCGGTAGTCGATATTACAGCACTGAGTTTCGCGGCGACAACGAATTAAAATCGAGTATTTCATCATAGACAGCCCTAATGTAGTACGTACTTATTTTGTGTAAATACACACATTCTTTAGATCCATTCCTTAAAACGCGCATGTCTCTTAGATAATTCTCATTTACATTGCGTTGTAATAGAAAATTTCCTTCATTATGACAACAGATCAATAGCCCTCGTGCCCATGATCCGCTTAAAATGCAACCCGTTAGCAATTGTCTTATCGAATAAAAAAAAAAAATAAAAATCGAAGTCTGGTGCGAAAGGCAGGTCAATTCTGAGCGAATGCGTTCATAAAATTAATGCAAATGGTTTATAAATAAAATATATGAATAGGGAACTTAAATAACGCTAAAGTGTCATTTACCCGGTTTGAAATCCACCTGCTTTTCATTTAATCTATTCCGATGAAATAACTTTGAGTCATTAAACGATATGTGTATTTGCAGCGTCCCCGGCAAGTGGTAAGCTAAATCTCCGCATGACGACGTTGCACGAAGAGCCCGGCCGGCGGAACGATGACGACTCGCATTCGGAGCCCGAGTCTGCGCCCAGCGACGCGCTAACTACACCGCGGTCGCATGTGCGTATAACACATCAGCATCTGATATCACGTCAGGAATTATATGTACATTTGGCGAGCCAAGCGATACCGACGCGCGAGGCTTTAAGCAATTCTTGCCTAAGACTAACGAAGAGGCGGAGTCCCCGACAGAATATTGTATACAGTACCACCTTTAAAGAATAAATTAGTGTTTCCGTTGATTTAATTTACTCGCCAAATGGGTCATAACATGAGCAATCGATATTCTAGGAGTCCTAGTCTATAACGATTTTAAAAACAAAAGACTAGGATAGACCAGGAAACTAAGAACTATATTTTTAAATTAGTTTCTTGCATTGTATTTCAGCGAGCGCGTACCCGCGGTACGACACGCGGTTTCATTCCATCTTCAAAGACGCTGGATTCCCTCCACGAGCTCGCGTGTGAGGGGATGCCTGGAAAGAATTCACCCTCGATATCATCTAGTGGATACGGTGAGGCAATCTAATATACACATTATAATGTAACCTTTACAACTGAACTAGCCAAAGACTTATTTATTTATTTAATTATCAAGTAGGTACCCAAACATATTGTATGTGGAACAAAACATTTTCTTAATTGTATGTCCTTTAATTTTATTAATTGAATGTTTATTTTCCCAGGTTCTCAAGCAGTTTCCTCTACGAATTTGACGAACGACGACACTTTGTCGATCAGGAGCATGTCCGTTGACGAAACACCTGATTTTGACAAAACAATGGACTACAATCTTAGTCGGACACGAACTTCAGTAGTCGGACTCAGAAATGAAATCACCGAGCTTAGAAACGACATAAGTGAACTGAAAAACGACATTGCAGAGTCAAAGTGCGAATTGGACGAAACTCCATTTGACAAAGTTAAGACGCCAGTATTGACCCCCGGATCGAGGAATCGTATCAATCCATTCTTGAGAGATTGCGAAGGTGTCGAAGAGAGCAGTGATGTGAGAGAACAGTTGTTAGACCCCTTGGGAGCAATTCCGGTGGAGAGCCATTCCATTTTGCCTAGTCAGCCGAACAAGAGTATCGACACTAATCAAGTCAACGGGGAGTCTCACGAAACTTACTCAGTTGGTAAGTTACAAAAGAATTATCAATTATTTCGATAGTGGTATTGCTTGGTCAGTTTTTTAGACCTGAATTAGATAAAAGCCTTCCTCGTTGTACAGGCGGCGGGCATTTCTGATAAATTGCGACACAAAAAAACTTGTACTTTTGAAAGCTTTATATTCCAAAATTATATTGAAAAAAAAACGATCTGACGAACACACAAAAAATATGTTTGACCCTCCCTATGCCTTCCGCGATGACGTCATAGCCCACAGCAGAGTTAATTGAAAATAAGGCGTCGCGCGCAGTACAACTATCGCTAACATCAAAACTCGTTGTTGAAAATCATCGAATTTATGAAAAAAAAAACTATCGATAGTCGCCCAACTTTTACCCACTTTGATCCATCGTTCCTTTTTTGTTTAATATTTGGTATGCATAGGTGATGTAGATGTGGAATCTGTGAGCTCAGAACAATCAAGTCACGACACAGAGCGCAGTCGAGAGGCGTCCTCTGTGGGCGAAAGCGATTCAGCATCGCCCGGCCCTGACCACGTGGTTGCCACGCATCTACCCGCCGGCAAGGTAAACATCATTAGGCAACAAATTCTTCAAAACGTCTGAATGTTTCAAGCTAATATAACATCTTTTCCTAGATAACTAACTAAACTAGTAACTAACCAAGAACAAAATATTTAAAGCCCAAGCTGAGGACGTTTTTGCCTTACAAAAAGTATAGTATAAAATGTATTGATATTGCTTAGGGATGGGGACCTCAAAAAAAAACCTTCGACCTCGAAATGTAACTTTTATCCATAATATCTTATATATTGCAAGGAATTTATAAACTATTACCATTTCGAAATCAAGATGGCGTTCTGGGGAGAAGAAACGGCGAAAGAAACTCTCCAGCTGTCGCTCTTATCAATTTTAAGTATATAACGATTGGTACATTTCCAAATATAAGTACTATGATATCAACATTTTAGTTATTCCTATGCGTTTTTATCTATAAGATAGTCTTTAGTTGAATAGTATGCTTTTTTGACAAGTTTCTGTATCGCAAAAATTTTAAACTTTTTTAAATTCAATTTACATACTTCTGCAGGGATTTTATTGTAAAAACGGACACATTCTCCTTTAAATGATTTATCAATTTTTTCAAGCCTTGTGTGGATCAGAGCCAGTTTGTGACTATTTCTTGTATTTCGATTAGGAACATCACTATTTTTTTTAATAAAAAATTAATATTCTTATGAACATACATTAAATTATCAAATATATATTGACCAGGTAAAGTTAGTATATTGATCTTAAATTTATCCCTTAAAGAGTGTCTGTTAGATAAATTGTATATTGCTCGAATAGACCTCTTCTGCAGTACAAATATTGTCTGCATATCAGCTGCGTGTTCCCATAATAGGATACCATAGGATATCACGCTATGAAATTAGCTAAAGTATACTAGCCGGGCTGTGGCTTCGTCTGTAAGTTGACGAAGCTTTTTAACTGCAAAAGCTGTAGATCTAAGTCTATTCGCCAATCCAGCTATGTGTGGGCCCCATTGAAGTTCTGCATCTAAAGTAATGCCTAAGAATACAGCACTATCTACAACATCTAATTGCTCCCCATTTATAAGTACACTGGTTCTTTCTTGAATAACATTGGGCGTTAAGAATTTAATACATTTAGTTTTCTTACTATTTAAAAGCAAATTATTCATATTGAACCAGTGGACAACTTTATACAGACAGTTGTTTACATTATCTAGAACTGTTTCGCGTTTTTTAACTCTCAACAATAGTGATGTGTCATTTGCGAACAACACTATCTCGTGATTGTTTTGGACGACCTCCATCAGATCATTTATGTATATAAGAAATAGGAATGGCCCCAGGATGAAGCCATGTGGAACGCCCATTTTAATTTTAGATCCAGGGGCGCGCTTGCCATTTATATCAACTGTCTGAATCCTATTGTCCAGGTACGAGCTAATGAGTCTAAGTGCAGTATCCCTAATACCAAAGTGTTGCAATTTCCTGATTAGGGTTTCATGTTGGACGCAATCAAATGCCTTGGATAGCTCACAAAAAACACTCAAGGCATCCCAAGCATCAAATATGTGCTGAATAAGCTCAACGCCAGCGTCGGTTGTTGACGGACCTTTTGTGAACCCAAACTGTTTGCAAGTGAGTTGTGAAGTAAAATGACTACTCATTTGTTTTAAGATCAGTTTTATATTTTGTAATCTACTTACATAATCTGTTAGTAGATTAAAAAATAATAATGTTGGCACCTTCAGACCTTGGCGGCTAACGCTTTCCTCGAGCTTGAACACTTAATTTTTCCATGAAGATCCCATACCTTAGCAATATCAATCAAAAATGTATACTCCACCCTTTGTAGGGTAAAATTTGTCCACACAGACTGAACTATTAGAAGAAACGGTTACACACAGTTTGTATGTATGTTGTATGTTTGTGTAATATGGCGGCAGCAAATTGTATTTTTTTGGAGACGGTGTTTTGTCATTGTATTTGATGCAGATGAATAGGAGCTTCGACACTTGAAATTTCACCTAGGATATTCTGGATGAAAGTTCTGATATCATGCATCAAAATCACTTTCTGTAACCGCTTACGTAGCCAGGGCTCCATGAGTGTGTCTCCCAACTTCGTAAAGAAATCTTGTCGAAATATCATTTTCTTTTGTTTTTAACGGCTGTTTAGAGACATAAATAGCATAACTGTTTATTGTTAAACCTATTGGCTTAGCATATTATAAAACTGTTCTCCAATGGTAGTAAGATCGTCCTCTCACCTTACAACTTAATTTAGGTTCTAAAAGGTCACGCAGACTGCGGTTTCAGGAAAACTTTTCCCAAACGCTTAGGTTGATGGAATGAGTTCCCTGTCGAGGTAATCCATAAGGACTGTTTGGAACCTGTAGAACATGAATTGTAAAGTTTTGAAAACCCCAAATATATGTTGATTGTGTTTATATATATGTAGGTAGTACGTCGTCGCGCTGGTGGGTCGGCACGGACCGCCGCTCGTGCGTCGTACCCGAGCGCGAGCGTGCGGCCGCGGACGGCGAACGAATCTGCCAACCGAACCTTGCACGACACCCCGGCCTCATCCACCGAGCGCATCGGAGACGGTAACATCATTTATCCTAACTTATATATTTTTGTGAAAGTCTGTCGGTTTGTTTATTCTTTTTTAACTTAGCTACGGAACAACCAATTGAGTTGTTTTTGGCACAGATGTTGAAGGGACGGAAAAGGACATAGGCTGCTTTTATCCCGAAATATTTAAAAGTTCCCGCAGGAATAACTATTACCGAATTCCAGTTGACAAACTATACTACAGCTATAGCAAGCTTCCTTAGTATAATCAAGGAATTACCGTGGAAACCCAACGCCGATAACTGAATTTAGCCAGGTTGGAGCCGCGGGAAAAAGCTAGTCAAACCATATATCTATATAACTGTTAGCTTTCGTGACTCAATTGAAAGCTATCCTGTATCCTAATTCAAAGAGTGTAGGGTCGATCCCCGCATATGACGAACATTTGTGCTGATGTAACTGATAGGGTATGTTTTGGCTTGAATTACATTTTATCGAGTCGAAATTCTAAAATTTTAGTAAAGAAATAATAAAGTTGATGTAAACTAACAATGTTCTTTATGAAAAGTGTCGTAGACGTTGTTTCAAACCGGAATATCGATGTTTCACATTTAATTTTTTTGTTTTAATCGATGTGTTTATTCCAGACGATTATTCAGAAAGTGTTAGTGGTAAGACGTACGTGGCTCCCGAGTGGCTCTGCCTGGGTGAGAGCGTGCAGCTGCGGCTGAGTAGCAGTACGGGCGTGGTCGCGTACGTGGGACCCACGCACTTCGCGCACGGACTTTGGGTTGGCGTCGAGTTGGATGCGCCGACTGGTCAGTATACTAGCTGCTGTCCACATAAACGATGAACACATGTTGATATGTCGTAGCGATTGGTTTCATGCCACAGTATACATAGTAGCACTTTATACAGTTTGGCCACTCTCCGCCGCCGCGCCTCTGTTACCGTTCGTAAGGAAGACGCACATATTTGTGCGTTTAAACACGTAATTTGAATTTTTATTGGTAACTACGCACGAAAAGCAGTGTATCAGCAGTTGAAACCTACAAAAAGGCACTCTAAAAGTTGAAATTGGGTCTAGTTGAGCCGCAGCGGGCATGAATTAGGCGGTTAACTACGGTATGGGGTTCTGCAAGAAGATAGTAATTAGATTTTGTAAGGGTCAGCAACATTGGAGTAACACCCATTGTGTTAAAGGGTGTGACCGCTCAACATTAAGGCCGGCCGTAAGCTTGTTGTTAATAATGTTAACATTTGGTAATGTCCAGGTAAAAATGACGGAAGCGTGGGTGGCAAGCGGTACTTCAGTGCTGGGGCGCGGCACGGCATCTTCGTGCGACCTGACAAACTCGTGCAGGACAGACGCGGCCGCAGCGCGCGCGCATTTAAGCAGACCGAGCTGCAGCGAGCCGGTTCCAAGGGTAACAACAACCATTTTATTTACAACCTACCGAACAATGCGCCACATTTTTTAATTTCTTTTTTGACACTACTTCAACATAATATTGTGGACTTCAGTCAGTTTAGACCGTAATTATAGAATTTGTTACTAACGTTACTAGACAAGATGCTGATAAAACAAATATTTGTTATCTAAATATTTCATCGCTTAAGTCGCTGAGAAGTTACACGATTGTTATGATCAATCAACCAACTAACGATTTTATATATATATATAGTTGAAGAAGTATATATATAAGGTGGTAGAAGAATATACTTGCGTGAAATTTCTTAGACCCAGAAAACTAGGACTAGAATTACAAGATACACTAGACGCTTGTAAATCTTTGAACTAATGTTATTATTCTCTTTTCAGGCGAAGGTTTACACAATATGCACAGATCCAGAAGTCGCGGCGAAAGTATAAACGTGGTCGGCACCAAATCTAGAAGTAAATAAACGTTTTCAATACATCGCTCGCTCTGTACTATTAGCTCATCGCATCGTTCCCGGCAGTGCGGACTGAACCAGCCATGTACCGGACCGAATTTAGAACAAACGTCCACTTGTCGTACGAACCAGTTTTATGTTACGCGACGCTATGGTGCTTTCTATGTGTTTAGTAAATGTTTCTTACGTTTGTTCGACATAATTAATTACCGATTCGGTAAAGCAATATTTTTTATCTTTAATCGTTGGTTAATTTATCATTTAGGATGAGGTATTGTTAAGGAAATTACTTGTCTCACATCTATTGATGATTTTTGTCAATAACTGTCGATGGCAAGTCAAACTTTCCCGCAGATGTTGAATAGCATAATAAAGTGATCGCGTCTAGCTTATTCGATGAATTAATTAATTATTATTTTATTTATTGACTACGACATAATTATATTTTTGTAAATATTTGGATTTTAAATGTGATTTAATTTTTTTTTATATTATAATAATTTTCTATGTAAATAATGTGATTTCTTTTTGTGCGTATTATTGTTAATTTTACAATTTTAATGAAGTGATAAAATTATGTGTATTTTTTTTGTATAGTTGGTGTAGGCGTTGGTGAATGTTTTATAAAAGTTTCAGCTTAATTTATCTTGTCAGTGGGTTCTGTATACGTGGATGAAATCATTAGCTTGTGATTGTTTGAGTATTGTATAAGTAAATGATTGACGTAATAGTTAGCATTTATTTGTATAGTCAAATTGTAACAAGCTTCGATTGTGATAATTTCTTGCCACTGGAACGAGATATTCCTATATTTTTGCGAAGCCTGCTTTTGCCCCTTCTTATTAAAAATAAAAAGTTTACAAAACTAAAGAGATGTCGTCCAAAAATTACACTTCGTCCCAGAAAAAGACTTGTACTTTGTCCAGTCCAATCATAATCTAAAATTTTTGCTCAGTGGTTTTTTCAGTCTCAAGGTGTACCAGTGTAAGACTAAATGAACAATAATTTATCGAGGATTGGAAAACTTATTTCTATAAAAAAATGTACTTAATCAACTCAACAGATAGAGCTGTAGTAATTGTATTCATGTATCTTTATACTTTTGACTTTTAGTTTATAACTAAAAGTCGAAAGTCTACTCTAATAATAACAGCAGACATTAATACAACTTTATATGAATCATTACAATCAGTAATGATTTTGATACTATTTTACCTATCTTTTCCTTATACTATATAAATATCAATATATAAGAAAAAAAAAACTAAACCTGCCGCCATTCCCATCCCTGTTGATGTACTGATTACCAATATTAGTAGTATATACCAATAATATTAGTAGTTTTGGTATTTGTGATTGAAAAACGAACTTAGAAAATGTAGTGTAAAGTCCCTCATTTGTTACATCCATCCAGTTTTGAACAATTAAACGAGATTGCTATAACAATGTTTTTCTTATAAAGACAACATTTTTAAATATTTATAATGTTGATAAGTACTCCAAAATAATGGCCTAATATGACTGAAGGATATGTCCACATCCGAAATGCCTACTTGCCTCTCAGAAAATTGTAAAAATAGCTCAATTTGTGAATTATTGCAGGCCATAGATTGCAATACACAGTATGAGTGTAATCGAAGATTAGGAGTTACATCCTGGGTTTAATAGTTGGAAAATGTATATTAAACTGAACTAATCCGGCAAAAAAGCGCCTTAATGAAAAGCTAATAATAGAAAAAATATCATCGTTTTCGGTGTAATATACCTTTTTCAGCGAGTAGCATATTGTTAATAGTTCACCTAATGTATATTCCATCCTTTATAGTGAGTAATGTTTGTAAGTACACTTAAGTACACAAATAGAATTAATCGCCTCGTTACTTAGCGTTTGTAATAATTTTCACAGTTCGCTCATTGCCATCTCGCCACTTGCCAGTATGAGAGCTTATAACGGAAAGTCAGGAGTACAAGCGTCTCGCATTTTCGGAGGCAAAATGTATAAAAGTACATCTCGCTTCTCGCATCTTGCATTTTGACTCCGAGAACCCGAGAACCCAGTTATTCCACACTTTTCGCAATAAACTCCCTGTCTCCATTAATGTATAATAGTATACATTTCATAAATTAAATTATATAGCCGTTTCAAAGTTTGCACTAAAACATTATGCCAATTTTTTGTGAATATTTTGTAAGCGTTGACTGAGGTTTTGACACTTATATATACATGTAAAATCACGTTCGCTTTTAGACTGTTTGTACTTAAACATTCCAATAATATCGCATTTTCCACACACCTTTAAAACATTCATTAGCATAGGTCTTTATGTAATAAACACTTGTATTTTTTTTTTTGCATTTTTAAATCGAGAGATATACATTTTTGACAGTAACTAGGACAGCTCAATGTGTAGTCGATTTTTAAAAACGTGAAATATAAATTTTTGAAAATCTTGATGTGCTTTCGTCCAGTAGTTTAACTAGAATGTGGTCAGCAAATAACTGTAACGAAAGTGAATATAAGTGGATTTTGCGGGCGATTTAAATTGTTTGCACTAGGGCTCCTAGAGTAAAGCTGATAGCGATCTTAAAAGCAGGTGTGTCGTGGGTCATATAATTTTTTTTTTAGGGATAAGCTGAAAATGTGCTGTGCTTTTGTTTTTAAATGCTAGTTAAGAAAAATGAAATTATTTGTAGCATATTTATTAGTTTTTAAATCAAATAATAATTTTATTTATTGCATTCAAAATAAACAAAACAAGCTTTTTTAAAATTTAATTTGGGTATTTTAATTATTTTATTTTCGCATGATTAACTTTATTTTAGTAAAATGTAAGATCATTTGCCAGTTCGAAATGTAATTAGATCACAAATGGAATGTATTTTAATTGTTTTATTTAATAAGTGGTATAGCCTATAGGCAGCTACTTCGTAGCTATAGAGGGTAGTATCCATTATTGTACACATAAGCATAATTTAAATGAAGAGATTTTAATATTTAAAACAAAATAGATCACTTCTAGTGGAAATATTTTTGCCAAGTAGCAATCGAGTCAAACATCGCTGTCATTATCAATAAATGTATTATAAAGATAAAGTTTTTTTCTTAATCCTCCTATTCACACGTTTACAACTATCCGAATTTATAGCGACGTGACTTAGAGTGCAGACCACCAGTCGGTAAGCGAAACGTGGGTCGCCCCAGACTAGGCCTAAAATAAAGTAGTTATAAGTGGCTAGATCAGAATCGCGCAAGACTGAGTGTGGTAGCGTTCGTTAGGTTAAAGCTTGTGTCCAATAGACCTGTGTCGATAGCGATTGATCGAATCAATATATATAAAATATCTGCGTGCAATCAATCGGGTCGTGAAATTGTAAAAGATTTGACTATTTTTGACCCGCTCCAAGCGGCGTATAAAAAATATAAAAAGCGTCCATAAGCTACGGTGACCGTCAGGCGGACCGCATGTTGTTTGCCACCTAAGTGGCATAAAAAAAAAGAAATTACTTCAACTCGTCCCCTCAGGCGTAGTCGTACTGAGCTAACATTTCAAGCGGTGACAGTAACACATAATTAACCAGAATCAAACGAGTAGGTCCCACTATCCCCATTGCCCATCCCATTTAATGGTGGTACTGGGAAAAAAATACAAAACCCATGTTGATGTATTGAATTCTTATATATTATATGTCATTTATTCGGGTTGTTCCCCTGTGTCCAACTATTCTGTCCAACTAGTTGTACAAACAAGGTTTTTTTTTCCCTGTAGTCCAACTAAATAGTTGAACATTGGAAAACCGAAATTTACAGTGCCCGTTGTACAACTGCATGGCCAGTTGGACCACTGCCCCAAAATGATAAAATTAAAGCTTTTAACCGACTTTAAAAACGGAGGTTCTCAAATGAGGTTTTCGTGAAGGTTTTATAATGAATTAAACATTATTCCTTTTTAACCGACTTTTAAAAGAATGGAAGTTGTTCTAGTTAAAAAAAGTCAAGTGTGAGTCTGATTTGCGCACTGAGGGTTTAATACGGAATATAAATACTTACCAAAACTTTTTAACCAAGGTTTTGCAAACAAGGTTTTGCACTCAAAATCTTAAAGCTTTATTCCAAGTGATAGTTTTAAAATGGCTACCTATATCTCCAAAACTATTGATCGTAGACTAGAAGTTTCTTTACAGAAGAAATAGATCTGATCAAGAACTACGTTTCGTATGACTGTTGTCAAACTAGAAAGTGCTATATCTCCGTAACTATTAATTGTAGACTAGTAGTTTCTGTACAGAAGTGATAGATCTCATCAAGATCTTCGTTTCGAATGACAGCTGTCAAACTAGAATGTGCTTTATCTCCAAAACTATTGATAATAGACTAGAAGTTTCTTTACAGAAGTGATAGATCTCATCAAGATCTCCGTTTCGGGTGACAGCTGTCAAACTAGAAAGTGCTTTATCTCCAAAACTATTGATCATAGACTAGTAGTTTCTGTACAGAAGTGATAGATATCAAAATCTTTGTTTCGGATGACAGCTGTCAACCTAGAATGTGCTATATCTCCAAAACTATTGATAATAGACTAGAAGTTTCTTTACAGAAGTGATAGATCTCATCAAGATCTCCGTTTCGGGTGACAGCTGTCAAACTAGAAAGTGCTTTATCTCCAAAACTATTGATCATAGACTAGTAGTTTCTGTACAGAAGTGATAGATATCAAAATCTTTGTTTCGGATGACAGCTGTCAACCTAGAATGTGCTATATCTCCAAAACTATCGATCATAGACTAGTAGTTTCTTTACAGAAGTGGTAGATCTCATCAAGATCTTCGTTTCGGGTGACAGCTGTCAAACTAGATAGTGCTATATCTCCAAAACTATTGATCGTAGACTAGTAGTTTCTTTACAGAAGTGATAGATCTCATCAAGATCTTCGTTCCGAATGACAGCTGTCAAACTAAAAAGTGCTATATCTCCGTAAGATATATGAATATATATATTTATCTCAGGAGTTACTAACAAGCTTTATTTAAATCTCGTCACAGAATTGAGGACTTCTTATAGGTTCACACGGTGTGCCCTTTATGCGGTCTGAAAAACTATAGGCAAGTAAAAAATTACTTAAGCTTTTTTTAATTTAACTACTCACATTGTAAAGCTTGCAGGAAGATGTATTTATTAGTTGATTAACTACAATATAATGTTTTTTTTGTAGTTTTACAAAGAATAAATATGGATGCTGATAATAAGTCACTATTTAGTTTTTAAAGCAACTTTATTTTACCATTGAGATCTAAATATGTGAATAAAGAGGGCTATATCTCCGAAATTATAATCGTAGCCCGGTAGTTTAACGTATTCATTCTTAATCCACATGGTACTACAGGAACCGCTATTGGTATATTATTAATAAATCTCAAACACTAAAAAAATGGATAATCATTTAAAGAAAGGGTATTAAAATAACAAAAACAAGTAAACAAGCCAACGTGTTACTATTTATCTCTGCATAATCGCCTGAAGGCGCTGATACGGTTATTAAGGATGGTGGCTCGGCCCGTCTCGCACTTTGCCACCCTATGGGTATGGAACCCTAACAACGGACAAGTACACGAATTTAGTTAGGATTCCATAAAATAAATGGAATCTAAAAGAACTTGTAAACCGATACTGTTCAAATTTAATTTCTATTGAAAGTATTTGACAGCTGTCATTCAAAACGAAGATCTTGATCATATCTATCACTTCTGTAAAGAAACTACTAGTCTAAAATCAATAGTTTTGGAGATATAGCACTTTCTAGTTTGACAGCTGCCATCCGAAATGAAGATCTTAATGAGATCTATCACTTTTGTAAAGAAACTACTAGTCTATGATCGACAGTTTTGGAGATATAGCACTTTCTAGTTTGACAGCTGTCATTCAAAACAAATATCTTGATGATATCTATCACTTCTGTAAAGAAACCACTAGTCTACGATCAATAGTTTTGGAGATATAGCACTTTCTAGTTTGACAGCTGCCATCCGAAATGAAGATCTTGATGAGATCTATCTTTTCTGTTAAGAAACTACTAGTCTATGATCGATAGTTACGAAGATAAACCACTTTCTAGTTTGACAGCTGTCATTCGAAACGAAGAACTTGATGAGATCTATCACTTCTGTAAAGAAACTTCTAGTCTATGATCAATAGTTTTGGAGATAAAGCACATTCTAGTTTGACAGCTGTCATCCGAAACGAAGATCTTGATGAGATCTATCACTTCTGTAAAGAAACTACTCGTCTACGATTAATAGTAACGGAGACAGAGCACTTTCTAGTTTGACAGCTGTCATTCGAAACGAAGTTCTTAATGAGGTCTATTTCTTCTGTAAAGAAACTTCTAGTCTACGATCAATAGTTTTGGAGATATAGGTAGCCATTTTAAAACTTTCACTTGGAATAAAGCTTTAAGACTTTGAGTGCAAAACCTTGTTTTCAATTGAACTTGGTTAAAAAGTTTCGGTAAGTATTTATATTCCCTCAGTGCGCAAATCAGACTCACACTTGACGTTTTTTAACTAGAACAACTTCCATTCTTTTAAAAGTCGGTTAAAAAGGAATAATGTTTTATTCATTATAAAACCTTCACGAAAACCTCATTTGAGAACCTCCGTTTTTAAAGTCGGTTTAATTTTATCATTTTGGGGCAGTGGTCCAACTGGCCATGCAGTTGTACAACGGGCACTGTAAATTTCGGTTTTCCAATGTTCAACTATTTAGTTGGACTACGGGGAAAAAAATTCCTTGTTTGTACAACTAGTTGGACAAAATAGTTGGACACAGGGGAACAACCCATTTATTCTGGGCGATAAAAAAAACTTATTAGAAGGAAAAATATTACAAGTTAGTGTGTACGAATGGAGGCGAGTTGTACCGTTACAGAACATAATGTGTAAAGTTTGGCCTATGTTTTTACTAGGGTTGCCAGGCGTCTGGATAATGCCGGACACAGTCGGGTTTTTTGGTTGCATGTCCGGCCGAATTAGACGGTGTCCGGCATGTCAGGCTTTTGTTAGGATTTAAATTTTATCTTTTTTTATATTTGGCATGTATTGGTTGGTTTCCGCTCCGGACGCCTGAACATTGATTATATAATGGTAAATAATAAAAAAAACTTTGTTTAACTTTAAAAATAAAATTGTTATGTTACACTTAGGCTAAAAAATTAAAGATGTCCGGCCTTTTTACATATATGTCCGGCTAAACTGACTGGTCTGTCCGGCTTTTCAGTTTTAAGACCTGGCAAACCTATTTGCGATTACTATTATTCTCAAAAATAGGCCAAGTGCGTATTTTAGGCAAGAATAAGCGGTTTTAAAGTTAGAACTGAGGCAATGAGTGAATGACACTGATTTATCTACATTGAAGGCAAATAATCGTAATTATACATCTTAAATAAAAAACTTAATATACATTTTTAAAGACCAATTTGACAAAATCTTACGCAACTGGGTTCGCGAAAAAAATCGGCTTTTAAAAGTTCTAACGTGCTTTCGTCGTCACCCGCCGTCTTATTGTTCTTAAGCTTTTTAAGGCTATTCTTATCTCATACAGGCTGATGTCTGGGATGTCTTCTGTGTGTCAAGTTTTTTTGCCTCTGGTTTCTTTCGCCGTGATGTTGGAAAGTAGGATCACAAGTTTAGTGTAGATATAGCTGCCTATAGAATTGTTGAATCTCTGCAATCAATCAATATTTCAGGTTTGGACGATACGGTTTTGGCAGTTTCAGTCTTCAGACACAGATCTCTAGAGAACACTTTCGAGTGTTTATTTTCCTGTACAGCATAGCATCTTCAATACGTAATGTGTTAAATGCGTATGGTTTTAGAGATGTTTCTATTGCTAAGTAGCTAGCTAGTTTTAAGTAGACAAAAGCTAGTATCCATAAAGTTGGTAGAAATAAAATTAAAGCAATAATATCTTGTATTAATATCTATTATACTTTTACAATCTATGCTAAAAAGCTATATTGATAAATAGAGTCAAATCCAACATTTTTTCTGATTTTACAAGATTTTATTTGTTTCACCTGTCCGTTACCTTACCTTAAATTTTGTACCTCAAGGTACAAATCTTGTAAGTTTAATTTGACCCACTTCCCGGTGTTCGATCGATTTGAAATGTTGCATGCCCACACACGTAAATCGGATGACAATGCAATATAATGATGTCATAGAGCTGGTCTGATGATGGAGCAGGGAGGTGCCCATAGGACCTCTGTATCGAAAGGACGCTATCCAATGGAGTTTAGGCTTGGTGACACACTGGTGTGACGTAGACTCGGACATGTGTTTGATTCGTTTTGACAAGACTGGCCTTAAACGATAACCAGGGTGTGACGAAAGCTTGTATATGAAAAAAATTACGTATATTTTGGTTTTAGCTTATTCTAAAATGAATGTGTTCAAATCTGCACACAAATATTGAGTCAGTGGTGGCCTAGGAGTTTCATATTTCACTTTGCGTCCTGAGTGGCGAAGGTTAGAGCCCGGCGTGTACCAATGAGTCTATTTCTTAATTTCGCAAGTAGGTACATTAATGATTTACACCACTGGCTTTTCGGTGAAGGAAAAAATCGTAAGGAAACCTGCATACATAAAAAAAAAGGTGTATGTGAAGTCCACAATCCGCACTGGGCCCACCGCGCGTGTCGACTAGGGCCCAGTTCGCCCTCGGTGAGGGTAGGCCGTGCCCCAACATGGGGGGACGTATGAGGCTGATAATATGGAAACACAAATATTAAGGACAATTACTTTTTAGAAATCGCTTTATTTTTGACGTAGAGGTTACCAAGCAAAAGGTGAAATTACAATAAATTTGTAACAATTTTTCTGTACCATTTAGGAATTTTTAGATTTCGTGCAATTTTTACTTAAAAAATCAAAGAACCTGGTTAACATGTGACTGTTAGTTTTAGTGTTCCTTATTATGTCGCCATGTCCGTCCGTCTGTCCGCGGCTTAGCTCAAAGAGCATAAGTACTAGAAAGCTGTAATTTGGCATGGATATACATTATTAGGCCGATAAAGTAGTAATTGCCATTTACCAAGCTCATTTGAGAACCTCCGTTTTAAAGTCGGTTTAATTTTATCATTTTGGGGCAGTGGTCCAACTGGCCATGCAGTTGTACAACGGGCACTGTAAATTTCGGTTTTCCAATGTTCAACTATTTAGTTGGACTACGGGGAAAAAAATTCCTTGTTTGTACAACTAGTTGGACAAAATAGTTGGACACAGGGGAACAACCCATTTATTCTGGGCGATAAAAAAAACTTATTAGAAGGAAAAATATTACAAGTTAGTGTGTACGAATGGAGGCGAGTTGTACCGTTACAGAACATAATGTGTAAAGTTTGGCTTATGTTTTTACTAGGGTTGCCAGGCGTCTGGATAAAGCCGGACACAGTCGGGTTTTTTGGTTGCATGTCCGGCCGAATTAGACGGTGTCCGGCATGTCAGGCTTTTGTTAGGATTTAAATTTTATCTTTTTTTATATTTGGCATGTATTGGTTGGTTTCCGCTCCGGACGCCTGAACATTGATTATATAATGGTAAATAATAAAAAAAACTTTGTTTAACTTTAAAAATAAAATTGTTATGTTACACTTAGGCTAAAAAATTAAAGATGTCCGGCCTTTTTACATATATGTCCGGCTAAACTGACTGGTCTGTCCGGCTTTTCAGTTTTAAGACCTGGCAAACCTATTTGCGATTACTATTATTCTCAAAAATAGGCCAAGTGCGTATTTTAGGCAAGAATAAGCGGTTTTAAAGTTAGAACTGAGGCAATGAGTGAATGACACTGATTTATCTACATTGAAGGCAAATAATCGTAATTATACATCTTAAATAAAAAACTTAATATACATTTTTAAAGACCAATTTGACAAAATCTTACGCAACTGGGTTCGCGAAAAAAATCGGCTTTTAAAAGTTCTAACGTGCTTTCGTCGTCACCCGCCGTCTTATTGTTCTTAAGCTTTTTAAGGCTATTCTTATCTCATACAGGCTGATGTCTGGGATGTCTTCTGTGTGTCAAGTTTTTTTGCCTCTGGTTTCTTTCGCCGTGATGTTGGAAAGTAGGATCACAAGTTTAGTGTAGATATAGCTGCCTATAGAATTGTTGAATCTCTGCAATCAATCAATATTTCAGGTTTGGACGATACGGTTTTGGCAGTTTCAGTCTTCAGACACAGATCTCTAGAGAACACTTTCGAGTGTTTATTTTCCTGTACAGCATAGCATCTTCAATACGTAATGTGTTAAATGCGTATGGTTTTAGAGATGTTTCTATTGCTAAGTAGCTAGCTAGTTTTAAGTAGACAAAAGCTAGTATCCATAAAGTTGGTAGAAATAAAATTAAAGCAATAATATCTTGTATTAATATCTATTATACTTTTACAATCTATGCTAAAAAGCTATATTGATAAATAGAGTCAAATCCAACATTTTTTCTGATTTTACAAGATTTTATTTGTTTCACCTGTCCGTTACCTTACCTTAAATTTTGTACCTCAAGGTACAAATCTTGTAAGTTTAATTTGACCCACTTCCCGGTGTTCGATCGATTTGAAATGTTGCATGCCCACACACGTAAATCGGATGACAATGCAATATAATGATGTCATAGAGCTTGATGAGATCTATCACTTCTGTAAAGAAACTTCTAGTCTATGATCAATAGTTTTGGAGATAAAGCACATTCTAGTTTGACAGCTGTCATCCGAAACGAAGATCTTGATGAGATCTATCACTTCTGTAAAGAAACTACTCGTCTACGATTAATAGTAACGGAGACAGAGCACTTTCTAGTTTGACAGCTGTCATTCGAAAAGAAGTTCTTAATGAGGTCTATTTCTTCTGTAAAGAAACTTCTAGTCTACGATCAATAGTTTTGGAGATATAGGTAGCCATTTTAAAACTTTCACTTGGAATAAAGCTTTAAGACTTTGAGTGCAAAACCTTGTTTTCAATTGAACTTGGTTAAAAAGTTTCGGTAAGTATTTATATTCCCTCAGTGCGCAAATCAGACTCACACTTGACGTTTTTTAACTAGAACAACTTCCATTCTTTTAAAAGTCGGTTAAAAAGGAATAATGTTTTATTCATTATAAAACCTTCACGAAAACCTCATTTGAGAACCTCCGTTTTTAAAGTCGGTTTAATTTTATCATTTTGGGGCAGTGGTCCAACTGGCCATGCAGTTGTACAACGGGCACTGTAAATTTCGGTTTTCCAATGTTCAACTATTTAGTTGGACTACGGGGAAAAAAATTCCTTGTTTGTACAACTAGTTGGACAAAATAGTTGGACACAGGGGAACAACCCATTTATTCTGGGCGATAAAAAAAACTTATTAGAAGGAAAAATATTACAAGTTAGTGTGTACGAATGGAGGCGAGTTGTACCGTTACAGAACATAATGTGTAAAGTTTGGCCTATGTTTTTACTAGGGTTGCCAGGCGTCTGGATAATGCCGGACACAGTCGGGTTTTTTGGTTGCATGTCCGGCCGAATTAGACGGTGTCCGGCATGTCAGGCTTTTGTTAGGATTTAAATTTTATCTTTTTTTATATTTGGCATGTATTGGTTGGTTTCCGCTCCGGACGCCTGAACATTGATTATATAATGGTAAATAATAAAAAAAACTTTGTTTAACTTTAAAAATAAAATTGTTATGTTACACTTAGGCTAAAAAATTAAAGATGTCCGGCCTTTTTACATATATGTCCGGCTAAACTGACTGGTCTGTCCGGCTTTTCAGTTTTAAGACCTGGCAAACCTATTTGCGATTACTATTATTCTCAAAAATAGGCCAAGTGCGTATTTTAGGCAAGAATAAGCGGTTTTAAAGTTAGAACTGAGGCAATGAGTGAATGACACTGATTTATCTACATTGAAGGCAAATAATCGTAATTATACATCTTAAATAAAAAACTTAATATACATTTTTAAAGACCAATTTGACAAAATCTTACGCAACTGGGTTCGCGAAAAAAATCGGCTTTTAAAAGTTCTAACGTGCTTTCGTCGTCACCCGCCGTCTTATTGTTCTTAAGCTTTTTAAGGCTATTCTTATCTCATACAGGCTGATGTCTGGGATGTCTTCTGTGTGTCAAGTTTTTTTGCCTCTGGTTTCTTTCGCCGTGATGTTGGAAAGTAGGATCACAAGTTTAGTGTAGATATAGCTGCCTATAGAATTGTTGAATCTCTGCAATCAATCAATATTTCAGGTTTGGACGATACGGTTTTGGCAGTTTCAGTCTTCAGACACAGATCTCTAGAGAACACTTTCGAGTGTTTATTTTCCTGTACAGCATAGCATCTTCAATACGTAATGTGTTAAATGCGTATGGTTTTAGAGATGTTTCTATTGCTAAGTAGCTAGCTAGTTTTAAGTAGACAAAAGCTAGTATCCATAAAGTTGGTAGAAATAAAATTAAAGCAATAATATCTTGTATTAATATCTATTATACTTTTACAATCTATGCTAAAAAGCTATATTGATAAATAGAGTCAAATCCAACATTTTTTCTGATTTTACAAGATTTTATTTGTTTCACCTGTCCGTTACCTTACCTTAAATTTTGTACCTCAAGGTACAAATCTTGTAAGTTTAATTTGACCCACTTCTCGGTGTTCGATCGATTTGAAATGTTGCATGCCCACACACGTAAATCGGATGACAATGCAATATAATGATGTCATAGAGCTGGTCTGATGATGGAGCAGGGAGGTGCCCATAGGACCTCTGTATCGAAAGGACGCTATCCAATGGAGTTTAGGCTTGGTGACACACTGGTGTGACGTAGACTCGGACATGTGTTTGATTCGTTTTGACAAGACTGGCCTTAAACGATAACCAGGGTGTGACGAAAGCTTGTATATGAAAAAAATTACGTATATTTTGGTTTTAGCTTATTCCAAAATGAATGTGTTCAAATCTGCACACAAATATTGAGTCAGTGGTGGCCTAGGAGTTTCATATTTCACTTTGCGTCCTGAGTGGCGAAGGTTAGAGCCCGGCGTGTACCAATGAGTCTATTTCTTAATTTCGCAAGTAGGTACATTAATGATTTATACCACTGGCTTTTCGGTGAAGGAAAAAATCGTAAGGAAACCTGCATACATAAAAAAAAAGGTGTATGTGAAGTCCACAATCCGCACTGGGCCCGCCGCGCGTGTCGACTAGGGCCCAGTTCGCCCTCGGTGAGGGTAGGCCGTGCCCCAACATGGGGGGACGTATGAGGCTGATAATATGGAAACACAAATATTAAGGACAATTACTTTTTAGAAATCGCTTTATTTTTGACGTAGAGGTTACCAAGCAAAAGGTGAAATTACAATAAATTTGTAACAATTTTTCTGTACCATTTAGGAATTTTTAGATTTCGTGCAATTTTTACTTAAAAAATCAAAGAACCTGGTTAACATGTGACTGTTAGTTTTAGTGTTCCTTATTATGTCGCCATGTCCGTCCGTCTGTCCGCGGCTTAGCTCAAAGAGCATAAGTACTAGAAAGCTGTAATTTGGCATGGATATACATTATTAGGCCGATAAAGTAGTAACATAAAATTGGAAAAAATATTTTAGGGAAGGTACCTCCCCTACACGAAAAGTGGAGATAAATTTTTTTTCAAACTTTACAATTGCGCAAAGTCAGAACTTTTAAGTGGCATATTTTGTAAAATAGGTTTTGCTTTTAATCTGGATTATAGATTTTTTTCTTCTTTAATAATGATAATGTTAAGTTGAATGAATAATATTTATAAAGACAAGCGAACTAACTCTTGGGATCTTACATTTTAAGGTTCCGTAGCGAAACTGCAAGAATAAAACACTTATAGTTACGTCCGTCATATCTGTACGGCAGTCTGTAAGTAACGAGCACCTAGTTTTTCGTGCAATTGTGTGGTGTAGTTATATCTAGGTCTTTAAAATCCATTTCATTTCATGTTCTTAAGTATCTATCTATTTTGTTTCTCTAAGATGTTTATTTTGCTAGTTCTGAGTTACCAAAGTTGAAAGTTTGTCTCTCGCCCCCACTACCTTTTAAACCGCTCGTGTTCTAAAAATAAAGAAAAACCACAATCTGAACAACTACCTTCAACAAAAAATATTTTAATAAATATCGATTCACATTATTTTTATGATATTTATGATTTTCTCATCATACGAAAGCCTTATTGAATGTGATTACGACACGCACTTGCCGGTTTAACTTTATTTATTCTTAAATAATCAGTGCCCAATTACTTGTCATACTTATAAAACATACACGAAAAGAGTTGTTAAAATGGTTATGTTAAAAAAGGCTAATCCTACAATATACCTGGTTTTCTTAAAAATCGTAGAAAACACACATCACATTTCGGTGAAAACACATCAGAAATATAAATATAGAACGGATTGGATTTTAAAATTGCTACGTTATAAATATGGTCTAATTCTCATAGGAAAAGGAGAGACTTTTGCCAAGCGGTCGGATCAAGTAGTTTTAAGTAAAAGATAAATGTTTATATCCAAAAGGTGTGCTAGGCGAAAAAAATAAACATATAATGGTAATAAATAAAAGTCTAGTAATAAAAATCCTCTTCCAAGGCATGACAATAACTTTTGCGATAAAATAAAACGGTGTGCAGTGCAGCCACAAGATGTAGCGGGATTGGCAAGTGTTAGAAGTTTTTAAAGGTTTGATAAAATTCATTAATTAAAAACAAAATATTAGAACATTTTAAAATATTTCGCTTTCTATAGAGCTTCATAGGTGATGTCACTAATTTACATTTATTTACTTATATTTGTTATACTTAAATATTAATTCAATCTTAACCAAGTGTTCAACAAACTGTTCCAATAGTGATAATAAACAAAAACAAATACAAAAAGTACTTCGATACATTTTGTTCCCGAAAACGCAAAACCCGAATAGTGTCCCACAATTCGCAGGTAGGTAGCATGTGCGAATCAACAATGCCCAGTTTGAATTTGCATAAGTTTGCCAATTATAGCCATTTGAAAACCTGTAGTAGTTAAGTGTGAAATGCTTTTAGCTTTTTAAAGGCAGCCTCAATTCGCTGATAGTTGATACCTATTGTATATTTATATCCGCTGCCTCTTTTGCCTTAGGTCAAGGGTTGGTGGGTGACCTTATTCGCAAGTCGTCGTCGCGCGAGTGTCATCTGGCCGTCGCGGCACGGGGCGGCGCAGCGCTCGCCTGGCACAACCCTGCCTTTTCCATTTACTGCCGAGACCCACAACGTACTAACCACAGAAAAACTCAGTATAGAATTCATAAAAAAACGAATAAGATTTAAGCTAACTGTGAAATAATTGTCGCTTTTGAGATAACATCCTTACTTTTACTTTCTACTATTATTTTCAATTTCTACCATCGCACTGTTTGCGTTCAGCAGGAAATTCATCCTTACACATTGTAACCTCACCACTTACCCCACGTTTCAGAATTTTTTCCTCGCACAAACGCTTATGTTGTGGAATGCTAAGTTTTTTCTAAGGACTAGATAAGTACAGTATGGGGTTCTTTAAGAAGGAATTGCTGAGATTTCGAAAAGATCAGCAACGCGCGAGTATTGGCCCTAGTGTTGCAAGCGCCTTTAGGCTTTAGTGATAGCTTACCATCACCAGCTTATTTACCATCTTCGTGGTATTAAGAATATAACAAAAATATAGCCTATATTACATAAATATCTTACATCTTCAGACAAAAGAAAACTAAATATGAATTGTCTTATAAAATAGATGAAGGTGTTCCATGTTAATTTCATCAAAAAAGTTTGCTTTCTTGTAATATTAAATGCAGGTATTCATACCAGATGCTTTGGTATTTACATACGTACCTAATACATACATACATAGATAACATCACGCCTGTTTCCCAGAGGGGTAGGCAGAGACTAAAGACTGCCACTTGCTACGATCCTGGCATACCTCTCTTGCCTCATCTATACGCATCAATGTTTTCATACATTTCCTACGGTTCCGAGTTCTCCTGACCTGGCCTTTTCTGAGAACGTACTCAATTTGATCTACATATCTGTTTCGTGCATCTATTTTCGTTCATTCTTTCAACCACCTTAACATACCTTTCTCAATCTTTGTCACCACACTTTCTTTCGCACCGCAACGCTCTCGTATCACACTATTTTTAATCCTGACATTTAGAGTAAAACCACACATACTTCTCAATGCTCTCATCTCCACGGCATTAATTCTACTTTCGTGCTTCTTTTGCCATACCCAACATTCACTTCCATACATCAGTGTTGGAACCAACACACCCTCATGTACAGCCAAACGTGCCTTTTCCGACAATTTTTGAATGCTCATAAAAGTGTGCATCGCCACATTTACCTGATTTCCCGCGTTTACTCTTCTTTCAATGTCACCTTCACATTTTCCGTCTCTAAATATCTAATAATAATAAATCTAATAATAAAATAATATCTAAGTACCTAAATATCTCCCTAATTTAATGTTAGCAGCCAAAATAAGAAAAATTTTAAAAAGTTGGCCTAACCTCGATTTATTTGCTAACTTTACTTTGAATTGAACAACACTGATTATAAAAAACAACGTTTTATTTACATTCCAAAACAAAATCACTTAGAAAACTAATGAAGTTTAGCAAAATTGATACTTTTATGCACACGCTCCTACACGGTTCTATTTTGGTAGAATCGGTAGCTCGTTACAAAGGAGACACTGCTCTATAATGGCCTACCATTGGGACTTGCGTGACTTGCCATTTACCAAGCTCTGCCTTTCCTAAGAAAAATACCTCAAAGAGGTTCCAACAGGCGATCAGTAAGCCGGCCTTCGAAAAATGATATCGACATAATTAAATAGGGTTACCTACATAATGGATCAACCGAGCACTTCTTCGTCTAACCAAGACCCTCGTTTCGATTTCATCGGCTCATATGCTGTAAAATCTTTGAAGCTGAAGCCTGAGAAATGGCTAAGGGTCCTGAGTATCGAAGAACACAGATCAACCCTAAAGGAGTATTTGGACAAACCCTTGCCCATTCTCCTGGTGGTAACGTTGACTCATGCCGCTCAACTGGTACCAGTTATTTCATTTCCGTGTTATTTGAAAAACAAAGCAGTTTATTTTGTCAAAAAGCGTCCTGGTGTAGTGCCTAAGGAGAACTGTGGTCACATGGTAGTTTTTGGTAAGTTAAGTTTATCCTCCATTTCCAGATTATCAATATTTCATAAAGTTTAGTACGACATGTTAAAATATCCATATGTTTAATACAATGTTTGATTAACCTATCCAGAATTTAAAAAAAACCGTTCAAATGCAGACTCGTGCTCCGTGAGTTTCGTACCACTATTTACGTAATTTACGAGTACAATAACAAACAAAAAAAAGGGTGCCTCTAAGCGGTCATCCATCCAATGACTGACCAAGCCCAATAAACAAATGTGTAATTGTTTCTCTTAATAATCTAGACTATTTTCGCTAAGAGGGCGCTGATACGGTAATTTGAGACGGCAATGACTTGAGCTCGACTCACACTTGGCCGGTTTTTAGTATTTGTTTTTATGTGAATACCAGATATAGAGGACCATACGAGCTACTTACTGGACCTTCTGCACTACACGTCCGGACGGATATTCAGTCTCAGTGGATGCGCCTTTAAGCTCCTCGGACCACTGTCTCATTTGGACTCAAGTGTCATGCACACAAACCGATCCATCTGGGCCAACTAATTGGCGTCATGTGTGGCATTATAAGTCGGCAGACTGGAATTGATTGCGAGAATTTTATGCATCGTAATCCGTGGACGCATATCTGCTTTAGCTCAAAAGATTCTGACGTCTGCGCAACCTGGTCACTGAGACCATCACTGCGAAAGTGACCGATGGTCACTAGGCCCATTGTGCTAAAGAGGAAGCCGATCTACTGGGCAGTCTCTTTGCCTCAAACTCGAATATAAACGATGAAGGCGCTGTACCACCTACTATACCGTGGCGCGGTGAGACCATGCCCAAAATCTCCATAACACAGCGGGAGGTCCGGCCGGCATTGCTTTCTGTAGACGTTCATAAGTCGAATGGGCCAGACGGTATACCAGCAGTGGTGCTTAAGCAGTGTGCTCCTGAGTTATTTTCTGTACTCACGCGCCCCTTCGCGCTTTCCTACTACTCTAGGCAATTTCCGTCTTCATGGAAGACTGCGAATGTGCATCCGGTGGCCAAAAACGATCCATCGAATTACAGGCCTATCGCTATTACCTCTCTCCTCTCCAAAGTGATGGAGCGTGTTATCAACACACAGCTTCTAAGATACCTAGAAGAACACGACCTGGTCAGTGACCGTCAATATGGCTTTTACCACGGTCGCTTTCAGTGTATCATACACACCGATGGGCACTAGCCATTGAGATTCAGGGAGAGGCATTGACATGTAGGCTGAACATAGCGAAGGCGTTCGATCGGGTCTGCCACCGGGGTCTTCTATCGAAGTTGCCATCTTACGGAGTGCCTGAGGGTTTGTGCAAATGGGTGGCTAGCTTTTTTTCCGGCAGACGCATACGAACCGTAGTTGACGGTAGTTGCTTTGATAGCATGGACATTGATGTTGGTGTCCCGCAATGCTCTGTGTTGTCTCCTACGCTGTTTCTACTGCATATCAATGACATGTTGGACTTCAACAACATGCATTGCTATGCAGATGCAGTACTGTTACGACGCTAATTACACGGGTCGGGCAAACATCCCTCGTTCCATTGTGGAGGAAAATCGCAGAGAACTTGTGTCTCAAATCGAGACCATACTGTCCAAGGTATCTGAATGGGGACGAGTAAACTTGGTCCGATTCCACCCTACAACGACACAAGTCTGCGCGTTCACCGCTAAGAAAACCCCATACACTGTGGTCCTACAATTCCAGAACACTTCCCTCTCCATCTCCAAGAGCATTGGAATTCTTGGTGTTATCTCCAGCGATATACAGTTCCGAGATCATTTACAAGACAAGGTGAAGCTGGTGTCCAATAAACTTGTGTACTCAACTGAGCGAGGCAGTACTTCACGACGGTTAGAGGTTTACTTTACAAGTCGCAAGTTCGGCCCCATATGGAGTACTGCTGCCATTTCTGGGCGGTTGTACCCGGATACCAGCTTGGCCCTTTTGACTCGGTTTAACGACGGGCTGTGAGAATTGTCGACGATCCCAAACTCACTTGCCGTATCGAACCCTTAAGTCTGAGGAGAGATTTTGCCTGCCTGTGTGTGTTCCACCGCTTGTACAATGTAATATGTTCTAAGGAATTGTTCGAAATGATGCACACGGCTAAAATCGCACCGCTGGCCATCGGCAGGGAATTCATTCTCACAGTTTAGAACCGAAATGGTCACGTACAGTGCGGTTTCAGAGAAACTTCCTCCCACGAACGCTTGGGTTGTGGAATGAGCTCCCTACAGTATGGGGTTCTTCAAGAAAGAAGTTATTGGATTTTTGAAAGGTCGGCAACGCGCGAGTGACACCCCTGGTGTAGCAAGCGCCCATAGGCCACGGTGACCGTTAAGGTGGACCGTGTGCTTGTTTGCCACCTTTGTGGTATAAATAAATAGAGCAAAAACAACGAAAACAAGTTCCTTGTATGGGGAAATTTTTACTTTTAAACTTTTTAATATTTCTTAGGTAGTCCGCTATTATAACACATATTCTGTGAAAATTCCACTGAATTATTTACAGTGGATTACATGTTTTTCTGGTTAGCTACTGGGTGCAAAGAAGACGTAGGTAACCTAACATCAGAAATCAACGATCAGTAAAATATGAAACTTCAACTTAGATATGCTATATGAAGCTTGTTTTGTACGGTCTCGCTCGCCTCAGCCGTTATATGTCCCCACTGCAGCCGCACAGTACACTCCTCGGGAAAGTAGGCTTGGGCCATAGACCACCACGCTTTACTAGTGCGTGTTGGCGGACGTTGTCGAGATAGTGGCTACTTGACAGAGTTTTCAAGTCACCCATAAGGCTTTTGATTCGGCTTAACGACTGCTGTTATGTGACATGACAACAGACAGGAACCACGAAAGAGTTCAGATAAATGTGTCAAAAGGGACACAAATGTAACTTGGCCACACAGTACAGATTATACTATCTATAAAAAGAAAAACGGTCAGGTGCGAGTCTGGCTCGCGCACGAGAATTCCGTACAAACTTATTGTATGTAGATATTTCTTCCATCATCAAGATCAAGTCTCACAGGTTTATGCCTTTATCATCAGTTTTTAGAATTTTCTTTATATTTGTGATGTAACATCTTGCTTATTGCCAAATTTCATGATTCAAGGTCAACGGGCAGTACCCCATAGGTTTTGATTTATTTGTGTCACAATATGCGACAAAGATGACCGTATTTTGGGCATATTTTTTTATTGCATTGACTTAGAAGGTTAATTTTTGTACTGTCCCAAGAGCGACAACCCAAGCCGAGGCTCCCCCAGCGGGCTGTCGCTCCAAAAGTCCGGTGTAGCAGTAATGGCTGCATTAGCCACACTGTACTAGTCATACAGAAAAATCAATTTTTGTCCCCATTAAGCACAGGCCTCTCGTTAGAAAAAGGAAGCTTAGGCCATAATCTACAAATCTACAGCGCTAGGCCGTTATCGACTGTTAATAAGGCCTCTAACTTGTTTTAAAGACTGCTGTCATATGTCAACAGGCAGGTCCAACCAGGTCCAGGTTCCGTGGGCCCTCTTTGTGTATGGAACCCTAGAAATGTGCCACTAGAGCAGCCACCCATCCATGACTACCACGCCCTCCGTTGCTTAGGTTCGCATATTTTTTCCGATAAACGAATGTTACTGGACCACAAGCTCCTTATAGCTATGTAGTCAATCATAATCTCGAGGCAAACGACTAAACGGAAAGAAGAACATATTAGATAATATATAGCTTGAATATTTGATGCTAATCTGACACAAAAACAATGTATATATAGGTGACCTGGCACCAAGACTCATTGATGAATTGGCGGCGTTGGTCGACGAGGTGTTTGTGCCGCTGCTCTCCAATCCCCTGAACCACGAGGGATGGCCGCTAGTCGTGTCCCAAGACATCCTCAGGCAGATACACAATCTCAAGAGCACTGTTTACGAGGTGATCCTAATAAATAACAAATACTTATCCATTTATATATTATATATAGCACAGCTATTATATATAGTATGGCTACATAGGCCTAGGTGTGTCAAGTAATCCGAAGGCATATTTTTATTTAGGTGAAAGGCAAGGTAAACGGCCAAACGGTTCTTCCAATGCCTGTGGGAGTGGAAATGGTGCATGAAGCTGAGAAAGGTCTGCTGAGAGGTGAAGAGGTAGACTTATATTTGAAGAGCGCCATAGAAGGCGTAGTCATCAAGTGGGCTCAGCAGATCAATGATGTCATGATGGAGGATTCTTCTCAGGCGTTTGAAGATGGACACAATCCGCTGCCGCAGGCTGGTAGGTGAAAGTAACCTAATAAAAACATATTAGTTAATTATATTCGTTCTAGGAAATGCTGTCGAATTTGGGTTACGCCGAGATATTCTTTACTTTATTATGGGATTAAAAAAAAATATAAAATTTATTTGATACCGTTTTCTGGATCCTGTTGCCATTGTAAAGAAATCGGATTAAATCGGGACAACTCTTTTTCATTTCCTGAATCAGCATGAAAAATTACTCGTTTCATTTACTTTTTTCTCTAGTTATTATATTAAAAATACTCAATAGGTAATTTTCTTTATGCTGAAGTTCCACTGATGTCATAGGTATACCTCTTTGTAAAGTTTCAAAAAAGCTTGATCATGGATGTATGTGAATGGATGGATCAGTGGCGGCATCGATACAAGGCGATTCACAACAGCCTACCTTTCAGAAATGCACTAACTACAGAGCGAAGTGCTCTAAGTACTTTGCTACAGATACAAGACGATTTACATCTGAATACCTTTCAAAAATTTACTTGGTATACTATTTGCTATCTGCAATAAGTTAACTCGCGACCAAAAGGCCGACGTTTTTTTTTACTCTGTCTCTTTCGCTCCCATGGCTTTCACTCACATGCCTTGGGTGAAATTAGTATGTAGGTTGAAAATTTGCGGCATACGATTTTGCTCTTGCTAATTTTTTTACCTTTTTTACCATTTGTTATCTCTGTCGCCTACAAGTGATAGATAAGATTGTATTATAAAAAATCAAAAAAATATTCAAATTTCAGTAACAAAGTATAACCGTTTTAACCTACAAATGTACTTGCGTTTTATTATAATAGCATGAATTTAGTACGTGTTCGCCCGCCATTATCACTATTTGTGTGTGCTTGGTATTTTTTGCAAGTGTTGTTTTTTAACCGACTTCAAAAAAAGGAGGAGGTTCTCAATTCGTCAGTTTTTTTTTTATGTATGTTACCCGATTTCTCGAAGACGCCTGGGCCGATTCGAGAAATTCTTTTTTTATTTAAAAGTTTATTGGTCCCATATTATTTTAAACTATACAAACTGTAATTCAGATCAGATTTTTGGAAATTAGTAATTATTTTTACCTTTTTAGTGCATCTTTTTGAAGTTTTTTTTTTAAAAAGTTTTTTTTTACTGTATTTTTATCTCACGCATTTGTTCATTGCAGTGACCTTTCTTGTCATAATGACTTTAATTCATATAGAGCGCTGTTTAACTGACTGCTTGATCACGAAACTTTATTTTCAAAACTAGGTTTTGAGAAAAAGAAAATATAATTTTTTATCAAGGCTTACCTTTGTCACAATTCCACCCCTCGCCACTGGGCGTACTAACAATAATATATAATAATACTAGCCACACACTGTTTAATTTTGTTTTATTACAGTTATATATGTATATGTGGCACTAGGCAAAGAATATGATTAAGGGTATTTTTATTGTATCACTATTTGTTTCTGAATCTGTAGCATAGCGTTAATGGGTATTTTTATTTTAGAGCTTGCATTTTGGAAGTCACGCGTGAGCAATCTGAGCTGCATCTACGACCAGCTGCGCAGTGACCGCGTTCGTTGCATGGCTGTCATTTTAGAGAAGACCACCTCCGCCTACTACCCTTGCTTCAGCCGGCTTTTCAAGAACATCGTATCATGTAAATATAAACAGTCCAAAAACTTCTGATGAGATAAATTATTTTCTTTTTACGAATTCGTAATCTTTTGATATTTTGTTGTTAAATCTAGGAATTAGATTTTTGATACATTCAACATCATTTGCATAAATTTTTAGCTTTAGCTGAAGCACAAGAGATCGACTTATATCTTAGAACGCTCGTAAGGCACTTTCAAGCGCTTGAAGACACGGACTTTACAGAGAGTCTTCCGCTGTTCCGTCCCTTGTTCCACGTCATCTGCCTCGTATGGCGAGATTCTAAGTACTACTGCAGCTCTTCTAAGCTTATGGTTTTACTGAAGCAGATATGCAACCTACTCATATACCAGGTAATATTTACAACTTAAAGGTTACCAAAACACATTAAAAATATAAAACATTTATAGATATTTAAGTGAACCTGGCGATTTCTGTTATTTTAGGCAAAGAAATGCTTAGATCCTAGCACACTATTCCATAGTGACATAGATGAAGCTACACAGAGAATTCAGTTAACCATTGACATATTAATAAAATTTCGATGTACTTACGAGCATTTCAAGAACAACTTAGAGAAATATTTTGTCGAAAGGACTTACTTCCCTTGGACTTTACATCCTAATGCTGTTTTCGAGAGATTAAACAAATTCCAGCAACGATTACATACTATACAATGGTTTTTCAAGACGGTGCTAGAATTTCAGAAATTAGAGAAAATTGAAATAGGTGGGATGAAAGGTCGAGTCTTAAGTGGTCAGATAAGAGACATTTCAGCAGAATTTGAGTCTTTCTTTCATGCGTTTGCATCTAAGTCTTATGATGTTTTGGATCCAGATGACGATAAGTTTAATGATGATTTTAAGGAATTTCAAGACAGTATTGTTGATTTGGATTTGAAACTTTCCACAGTTTTAGTAGAATCTTTTGACAACTGTTCTACTTTGGAATCAATTTTCAAGGTAACAATAGCAAAACAAATATCACACACAATATATTAGATATAACAAGGTTGTAAACTAAGTAAAATTTTGTTTTACAGTTAATTGACATAGTGGGTTCAGTTTTAGAAAGACCTCTGATAAAAAATGAGTTTACTGCGAAATACGTCGAAATAATAGTGATGCTAGATAAAGAAATAGCTATTTGCGAAGTAAGTTATTACAACAATACACTTGCCTCTGTAGGCAATTTAACTGCGGTGTTACATTCAGTATTTATATTTTTCAGGATCTTTTCAATGAGCAAGCTAACCGTCTCCTGAAATATGGGCATATGGAGACAGATGCATTTTTTCCTTCCATAGCTGGCGGTCTCCTGTTTATGACGACTCTAGCTGCGAGGATCACAAAGCCTGTAGTCAGCTTTCGCAATTTGCCGCACCCGTAAGTCAGCTGGGTGGGGCAAATGCGAAAGCTGATTATTTGGTTTATTATCTTCTTAGTATTTTAAGCAAAATTTTGGGTGACTTATATCTTAATTTTACCGTCACGTTGACAAATAATCACTAACCAACCTTTGGAGCATCCAATTAACATTCTTTAACACAACTTTTTATGATCCACTTTTAAAACATAGTGTTAAAATTTTTGTTGGAGGCAGTAACTTCACTTAATTAGAGCTGCTTCTGAATATTTTAAGTAGTTTTATTTAGTAGTTAAATATATTTAGTAAATACTGTCACCCATAATTGTTTTCCCACACATAGGATTAAAAATACGGATGAGGCGATGAAAATTTTTACGAGATATGACAAGCTCATTGAGAATATAAATGAATTTAAAAAGAAATATTTTAATGATTGGGCCGCCAATATCTCAAAAATGATTCAAGATAAAACTGACAATATGATTTTAAGTAGACACGGATCAGATCTTGTGTTAAATTTTAGCCCAACAGTAAGTTGAGTGTTTATACATTTTACATATGATTTTATTATAGGAATATAATACAGACAAGTTATTAAATCATGTAATGTAGCTTTTAGATATACTGAAAGAAATTCGTCACCTAAGAACCAATCCCGATGTTGCCACTTTTCTTCCTAAAGAAAGTCTGCAGTTATTTGAGAAAGAAGAAATGTACAGACAGTACAGAATTAAACTTAGTATTATAATTGATTGGTATAATAAGATACGGAAAAATAGCCAAAAAGTAGAATTTGATCTTGTTGAAGAGGAAGTAAAAGCTGTTGATCTAAGAATTGATATGGCGCAAAACAAATTGAACTGGAACTCTCCAGGTTATTTCATAAACATTGATAAAGTTTTCTTTTACCTCTTTTTAATAATTATTTATTTATTTATTTTATTTTGGCAACAAACAGTCATAATATACAATTAAAATACAATAAAGTTTGACAAGAAAGAAGACAAACAGTGCCGAAAATTACAATTAATATATATTTTAAGTTTAATAAATTCAATAGTTAATAAAAAGAAGATTTAAAATATATAAGAAATATATAAGAATTTAATGTTCTTTTAAATGTTTTAGATCTTTCAAGTTACATAGATGAGCTACATAAATTAGTCGGCAGCCTGTATCAGCGTATGTCAAAAATTCAAGATAATTTACAAGAAATGAAAACTGTTATGTGTTCTTGGGCAACACAACCTTTGTTTGAACGAAAAGACAAAAAGAAAGTAAGATTTTTATTATAACGATTGTCAGATAAATTAATAATAATTTTTTTTATATGAAATTTCAAAGTTATATGTAGGTATTTATGCATATGGTTCTAATTCGATAATTTATAAGAAACTAGCTGACCGGACAGACGATGTCCTACATGATACCGACTGCAGCGCCATCTGCCGGGCTGATTTGTGAATCTAAACCATCCAGGGCACCACCTAAACGTATACAAAAAAAATCATTCAAATCGGTCCAGCCGTTTAGGAGGAGTACAGTGTCATACACACGTAGAGAAGAATTATATATATAAAGAAGATATGCAACCTCTCACAGGTCTGACAGGTCTCTTTCTAAAGGTTTGGTACGACTAAATTAACTTGCTATGAGTACTGTGTATGAGTATGAGGTCTTACTTCTTGCATGTATAATTTTCAGGATACTTTACTGAATTTAGAAGATCGGCAGGAAAAGACAAGCAAGCGGTATAGTGACATCCAGTCTACTGCAGAGCGAATCAGAGAATTATTGAAGGAGAACATGGAACTCTTTAATATGGAAGAGCAGCAAGATAGTGAGATTTGGTTGAATTATGTCGAGTTTGTTGATAATTTATTTGAAGAATGCTTGTTTAAAACCATTGCTTGCAGGTATTGTATGACACTATTTTATGACAGTATTCCTAAACTTGCCACAAACAAAAAAAAAAATAAACATGTTTTTAGTGTCTGTCGTTCTATTTATTAATATACAAAATGTGTACATGTACCTAATTAAGAAGCTTGTACTGTGCAATGCAGTGAGCATGCGTTTTGGAAAACGTAAATATTCTCTCATTATCTACTGGCGCTGAATAAAAATAAGTTATAAATAACCTACACCAAATTGTATAGCTTGATACAAACAATAATGTGTTAATGTTAATGACTTAAATTTTTTTTTTTATCTTATCACATAAAAATGGCTGTATTTGATAGTAAACTCTAGGCTATAAGTTCAAATTCAAAAAAAAACAGTTCAAAAACTTACTTTTAGATTTGTAATATCTGTAAAGATATTGTAAAAAAATTACGATATTTTTTTATTTCTAGTCTTGGCTACATAACAGAGCATATGGATCAAAAAAATAAACTAGGACCTTTATTTGAAGCTCGGTTAGAGCTATGGGATCCAGATATGGTATTCGTACCAAGTTTGGATCCAAATAATAAGAAGGGCTTTCGAGTGTTAATTGAAGGTCTAATTGACGATATCCTAAAAATGTCTACTTTAGTTGAAAGAATAAATCCTAAGAAAACAGAAACTTATGAAGAAGAAATAGTGAGCAATATGGACATTATTGAAATGAGGGACGATATATTAAACGCAATAGAAAAGGTATTGAAATAGGTTTCGTCCATTTTTACCCCAGTAATTAGACTTTTAAATTGATACCAACGTATAATGAACTTATAATGAAACTGCATAATTCTTATTAGAAATATGTTTTTACCATCACATGTTTTGGTTTATGTCTTCCCATGGCATTAAAAGATGTTAATATTTTGGTTACTTAATGTTTTTTACAGCCTAGTTTCATTTTTATACTTAACATATACATTTTATAAATAAATCCTATAAAGTCTATTATAAAAACACAGAAATAGCTGTATGATTTTTTATGTAGGTCACAGAAGACGCGCACGAATTTTGCAAAACGTTTGAAAGCTACTCCTACCTTTGGCTTGAGGAAAGGGATGCTCTTATGGACTTATTTCTTACATATGGAAGAGTACTGACCATTGAAGAGATAGACAGGATTGGTTCAGAGGATAAGGATAACCCAGCGCCAGTTCCGTGTCCTCCCAAAATGGATGCCTTTAGGGAACAAATTGATCAATATGAAAATCTTTTTATGGATATTGAAGATATGGAATCCTACAAAGTCTTTAATTTTTGGTTTCAGGTATGTTGTTTATAAAATATTAACACTATGTTTTTTGTAAATATAATATTTATTAATATTTTTTTGCTTCAAGGTTGATATACGACCATTTCGACACAGTCTACTAAATACTGTAAGAAAATGGGGTAACATGTTTAAAGAGCATTTAGTGAATATAGTGACATCAAGTCTGAGTGACTTAAGCAATTTTATTCGTAAAGCTGATGAAGGTATTTTTTGTTTCTATACAACAAACAATAATTTATTTTAAATATTTAAAAATATTTCCAGAATTTGAAAATGGACGTTTCCACGTTAGAAAATGACATAAATTTATTTTATTCGGTTCGGTATTAATGCGGTCATCGTCGTGGGATTCCTGCTCATTGGTTAACTGGAATAAAAACTATTTTATCTTGTTTTCTACGATTAAAACTGGACGTAACCCCAATAGAGGAAGCCCCTAGCGCTAAGATAGGTCCTGGGAGTGGTCTTAGACTCAAGGCTGTCATTCCGGCTGCATGCATAGTCAGCAGGCGAAAGTGTTTCGGAAAGTTTGTCAACAACTATGACCCAATGTTGTTGAGGCACTCAAAGTCATATATAAAGGCAACTTTATACCAACAGTCGTTTATGCAGCTACGGAGTGGTAGGTAGGTCAAATTTCACGTGGTTCGGAGCGGACTTTTAAGAACGCAGGGGGTAGCCTTATTTCTTTTGACAAAGGCATACAGATCCTCCAGTTCTGCTGGCCGATCTGAAGGTTGGCGGAGTGGAACGCATCATCAGCAATCCGGCAAGAAAAGCGGAATTGGTACCATAATCAATCATAATATTATTGATTTTTTAGGGTATTATAGGTATGTTTACCCAGTGAAACTGGTCGGCCATGAAGGTGGTCGGTCATTTTGGGCTTCGCTCCAGTCGGGTGGAAATACATCCATCAGCGTATTTTTTGACACTCCCAAATAAAGCAAAAACTACTAGTCTAGACATAATAGAAATTCTAGTTTGCATTAATTGCCAACAAGCTGGCTTAAATACGGAAAAAGTGTTTGATATCTTTTTGTAGAGAATTTTATGGTCTACAAACATTCTCTCATCTATTTTTCGGTATATACGCAAAATACTAAAATTTATGAGCTTTGATCTCCGATATAAACAAAGCACATGCGGGATCTATGGGGAGTTTTGACAAAGTAAATTTTGGGAATTAATGCATACTCAGCACTTTTTTCGTCTATTTTGTTGTCTGGACTATATATTATGTACCTACTTCCGGTTGAACTAGAATCATAAAACTTGGTAACAAGTTAGGGAATAATCCAAAACTCATAAATTTGTCGTTATATCACGACTCGAAAGCGGTCAAAAGTCTTCGAGACCTGATTTCCGAGACAGACTTACATTTTAACGGAACCCTCGGTGCGCGAGTTAGACTCACTCCTACTACTAAAATTTATTGATTGCATTGCACTTATTTTATGTAAATTTGTTTAAGAGAAAACTTATTTAAGAGATATATTAAAACTATATTAACGATTTCCTAAAAATTTCTATTCGGAGTTAAAAAAAAATCATTAATTAACAATAAATTAAAAATTGCACCAAACATTTTAGACTTGCAACCAATATTTTATAAAAAATATATGACCAGGGTTGCTTCAGCCTGTACCAGAAGGTGACTATGATGCCTTAATTGCCGTAATGGGCTATCTGATGAATGTCAAGGATAGGGTTGCTACTACAGACGATATGTTCCAACCCCTCACAGAAACAATAGAACTTTTAAAGTTCTATGACATGGATATCCCCGAAGAAGTAAACGTACTTCTGCAGGTAAATTAATTGTTTTGTTGCGTTAAAATGTAACAATTGAAATATCGTAATCGATAATTTTAATTAAATATTGTTTTTTTATATAACAAGGAACTACCCGAGCAATGGCAAGCGACAAAAAAACTAGCTATTACTGTAAAACAACAAGTAGCGCCACTTCAAGCTGCTGAGGTTGCTGGAATAAGAAAAAAAATAGCTACTTTTGATAGTCATGTAACATTCTACAGAGAAGTCTTTAAAAGATACGATGTGAGTGACAAACTAATTTCTAAACAAAAGTTTTTTTGAACTAACGAGTGATTTCAAAAAAATATACATCGATATTTACAGTTCTTCAAATATAGTAGCGAAGATCCATATTCCCTAATGTCAAGGGTGGACACAGAGTTATTACAGTTAGAAGATGATATGAAGGGTATTCAAGAATCAGGTTCGTTGTTTGAAGTAAATGTTCCAGAATTCAAGTTACTGAAGCAATGCAGGAAGGAGCTTCGAATGTTAAAGGTGATTATAATTATATTAATACTAGCTGACCCGGCAGACATTGTTCTGCACTTAAAGTTGATGCGCCATCTCTTACAACAAATGGGTAGCGATAACCTAAGGCTCAACCCGCGCGGATTTATATTACTTACCCAATCCGGACATGTTTATGTCGATAAACTAACTTACACCGCTATCTGTTAGACATGTATGGAAACCGGGCATGTTTATGTCCTAACCAGCACACGCCATGGTAAAACTCCTAATCGGAGTCATGTTTTCGATATCTCGAACAATTGTCGCAATACTTCAACAAATTATCCATCCTCACACACATTTCATTTCTATCTATTGATAAAAACCGCATTAAAATCCGGTGCGTAGTTTAAAAGATCTAAGCGTACATCGCCACAGACGGCGGGAAGCGACTTTGTTTTGTACTATGTATAGATACTACAGCAGTGTTAACTTAAAAATAAAGAATATTTCTTAATGTTTATTTATAGCAACTATGGGACTATGCATTCATAGTAAGGACAAGTATAGAAGACTGGAAAACTACACCTTGGCGAAAAATAGACGTTGAAAATATGGACATCGAGTGTAAGAAGTTTGCTAAAGAGATACGATTATTAGATAAAGAAATGAGAAGGTACAAATTAAAAGATAAAATACTTTGTGTAAGTTGTGACTAAGTGATTCGTAAAATTCATATATTTTTAGTTGGGATACGTATATTAATTTGGAAGCTACTGTAAAAAATATGTTGACATCTTTAAGAGCAGTTGGTGAGCTTCAGAATCCAGCCATTAGAGAAAGACATTGGGATCAACTAATGAGAAGTACTAAGGTGACATGTTTTGATAATAAAAAATGTATTTAAAATCTGTTTTTAAATAACCAATTCAATATTGTAAATAACAATGTAAATACAGCCCTATTACATATAATTCGTTTTTGCATCACACACTGAAGATTGGTATGGTCGTGAAATGTTTTAAAATTTTATTGTTACATATTTTAAAAAGCATGTTTTCATTCGTTCATAGCATGTGTTTTGTTTCATAATTGATGGAGTCAGCACTTTGTATAAATTTTTAAAACAAAATCTGCATTTATATTTGCCTGTACATTATTCTGAAGGAATGTGTCTTTTGCGAATGTAAATATGTTTATGATCCACAGAGCTTAGCCGCATTGCCACCCGAACTCACTGTAAGTACGTTTTCTACCACGTGAAATGAGTGAAAGTTTTTATTCATGTTACGGTACATTTACATATTTTAGGAGATCATATGGTGCACGATAATATTAGTGGTTTCAAACAAAATTAACATTGATCATTTGAAAGAAGCACAAATTATTCTTACACTTTTTAAATTAATTAAATACAACTTAAATGTTAATATGAAATGTACTAATATGTAATTAAGAAGTAGCAATTATATAACTTAGTAAGATAGATAGTAGATTTGCTATGGTTTAGAGGAAATTAAATACTAAATTTAGTTACATAAATTAGGTTAGGATCGTCATGGATGAAAACACTACTTTAGCAGATTTGCTAGCTCTAAATTTACATGAATGTGAAGAAGAAGTAAAAAATATAGTAGACAAAGCCGTTAAAGAAATGTCGATGGAGAAAATACTAAAAGATTTGAATACAACCTGGAGTGGCATGGAGTTTGAACAAGAAGTACATTCTAGAACTGGATGCATATTATTGAGAGCTAGTGAGGAGCTTATAGAGACGTTGGAAGAAAATCAAGTAATTATTAAAATTATTTTCTACAAAATATTTTAAACCAATAATTATAGCCTGCTTGCATAATATCTACTTTCAAAATATTATAGATATTGAAAAAAATAGTACTTCGAACCGCATACCTATAGGGACATTATAAATTCGTAATGCCGGTGAATAATGTAGAAATATTGTATATCTCGGGGTTCAGGTGGCCGATATTTAAAAACTACAGTTAGACGGGCTTTTTATGACTCGAGTATTTTAAAAGTTCGAAATTTATTTTATTTAATTAGTATGTGTTCAAAGTGAATAGTCAAATTAGATTTTATATTTCTATCATATCTTCAGGTGCAGCTGCAAAATTTAATTACCTCGAAATTTATTGCTCATTTTCTTGAAGAAGTATCAAGTTGGCAACAGAAACTATCAATCGCAGATCAAGTAATCTCACTGTGGTTTGAAGTTCAAAGAACTTGGACACACCTAGAGAGTATATTTATGAGTTCTGAAGACATTAGAAAACAGTTGCCTGATGATTCAAAGCGATTTGATACGATCGATACGGAATTTAAAGTAGGTATATATTACATGTCATCTGTTATATGTTATATCTTATTTAAGTATTAAATAGATAAATCCCAAGATGTCTTTTCATCAGATTTTATCAAAAGAAATGTCAAAAACACCAAATGTGGTAAAGGGAACAAATAAGGAAGGGTTGGTGGAAAAACTTGACATTCTTCAAAAGGATTTGGTAATTTGTGAAAAAGCTTTGGCAGAATATCTTGAGACTAAACGACTAGCTTTTCCAAGATTTTACTTTGTATCATCAGCAGATTTATTAGACATTTTATCAAACGGAAACCAAGCTGAACTCGTTATAAGGTATCAAAGAAAATAAATTAATATGATATACTGACATCTAATGTAAAATTCTATATTAGTTTTATTTTTCAGACATCTGACAAAACTATTTGATTCCATAGCAAAACTCCAATTCATTGAGAGTGAGAAACCCAGTGAAAAAGTTGCTAATGGTATGATAGCTAAAGATGGTGAAAATGTTTCGTTTCATGGAACTTGTGATTGCACAGGACCTGTAAGGAATATTAAATTTTAGTACTGTTTTAGGTATATGTCTTTAGGATATCGATTAATCATACTTTGTTTATAGGTGGAAATTTGGTTGAATCGTTTGCAAGATATAATGCGATCTACGATACGATATTATTTTGGCGAAGCTATAATTCTTTACGAAGAAAAACCTAGAGAGCAGTGGCTGTTTGATTTCATGGCCCAAGTTTCTCTATGTGGTTCTCAAATTTGGTGGACTACAGAAGTCAATATGGCATTTGGAAGATTAGAAGAGGGATATGACAACGCTCTAAAAGATTATTATAAAAAACAAGTTGCCCAATTGAGTACACTGATAACACTATTGATAGGGGAGCTCAGCAAACAGGACCGTCAGAAAATTATGACGATTTGCACTATAGATGTTCATTCAAGAGATGTAGTAAGCAAGATGATTCAAGGCAAAGTCGAAGCAGGCTCAGCTTTCCAGTGGCAATCACAACTGAGACACAGGTTTTAGGAAAAAAGTCACTATAATTACCTGCACTGTTTACTTTAAGGTTATATCATACTCATCACCCATATAGTAGTGCATTGAAGCATCTTATAAGTTCATTAATCAATTATTTTTACTATATTAGTTTTTATCAATAAAGCCTCTATTATACTAACATTTTAGATGGGATGAAACGGAGAGTCATTGTTTCGCTAATATCTGTGACGCTCAATTTAAATACAGTTATGAATATTTAGGAAATACTCCAAGATTAGTAATAACCCCACTAACCGATCGTTGCTACATTACTTTGACACAGGTAAGATTATGATATTCATAATAAAAAAGTGAAAAATAAGAATAAATACCTTACTGAAAAATTGTATTCTGTATTTTTTAGTCTTTACATTTGATAATGGGAGGTGGCCCAGCAGGACCAGCTGGTACCGGGAAAACTGAAACTACTAAAGATTTGGGGAGAGCATTGGGCATAATGGTTTATGTTTTCAATTGTTCGGAACAAATGGACTATCAGGTATTGGATTATATTGGTACAGTAGATAGAACATATAGTTAAAATTAATATTAAGTAATATCATCTTACTTTTTTTTTCTTTTTGATTAGTCATGTGGTAATATTTACAAAGGACTAGCACAAACTGGGGCATGGGGATGCTTTGATGAGTTTAACAGAATATCAGTTGAAGTCCTGTCTGTAGTGGCGGTGCAAGTAAAGTCTGTACAGGATGCTATCAGGTTAGTTTGTAAGAATAATTTTAAAATTACAAATAGCTGTTACCTCCCTTTATCCGACAGCACTGTTAGATGGTTTACTCGAGTAAATGCTTATTCTTATTTTCATAAGTTTACACGGCACGAAGACAATGACACATAAATAAGCGTTAATTTACCATTCTCTCTCACAAAAAGACTCATTGGTACAACATTTTTTATTGGTACAAAAAGTTCCATTGGTGCACAGCGGACTTGAACGCCCGTTCCTCAGAACTCAAGGCAGATAATGAAACTTACACACCACCAGGACTTTAAAATTCATTTATGAACCAAACTAGAGCCACCTCATAATTCAAGATTTTAAGCCCCTTGCTAGATAATCAGTTGCTCTTCGTTTTTTGCATAGTAAATTCGTTTTTGTATTCGTCGAGTTTGTATGTAGTTTCAAAGACATTGATAATTTTTGCAATTATTCTCCTAAATCAGCAGCAGCCCGTTCCACTTGAATACCATTTTGTCACAATTACAGATATAATTTGTTATGTACGTTGTCCATCCGCAATAAGACTCGAAACAAAGTGGCTAAACCCATTCATTCCATTCAGTAAAATTCATTTTTGTTCAATTGTTTACTTTGAGTAAAAAATCTTAAATGAAGACCGGAAAGGAACAAAAGTGAACCGTCAGATGTCACTTTAACTTTTAGTCCGTCGCGCAGGTCCAGTGCGGATATAGGACTTTATATACGTCTTTTTATAAACGAATATTGTATTGAGGAGTTTTAGAAAAAAAAGTCATTGCAACACGCCAGGTTTGTACATTTGACCCCAAGAACGCGCGGCAGACATCAAACATACTGGAACACTACCTACTCAATATCAATTATATTAAATAAATAAGTAAAATAAATATATATTAATTTTTATTTTTTTTAACAGGGACAAGAAGCAGAAATTTAATTTTATGGGGGAAATGATAGCATTAGTGCCGTCTGTCGGTATTTTTATTACAATGAATCCAGGTTACGCAGGGAGAACAGAATTGCCTGAAAACTTAAAGGCCCTTTTTAGACCGTGTGCCATGGTAGTTCCTGACTTTGAACTGATTTGCGAAATAATGCTGGTTGCTGAAGGTTTTCAAGATGCTAAGATTTTAGCTAGAAAGTTTATTACTTTATACACACTTTGCAAGGAATTGTTATCGAAGCAAGATCACTATGATTGGGGACTGAGGGCAATAAAATCTGTGCTTGTTGTTGCTGGTTCTTTGAAGGTAATGTCATTTTATTTTTTCATGGTTTAAATGATTAATTTAAATGTTTTGGACATTAGACAACGTCGTCTGGCCCCAAAGTAAACAAAGCTTGTGTTATGGATACCAGCCAATAGATACAAGTACAGTCATTTGCTAATGTCCATGCATAGTGTTAAGGTTAAAATTGTGTGGAGCCATTCTGTGAATCTCGCACTCACACATTTACATTATCAGAACTGTCAATAATATTAACCTTAAATCGACGAAATTAGGTTTAGTTATCTTTATACTAACCAGTTTATTTAAACCGTTCTTATATCTTTTGGTTTCTCAACGTAACAAATTAATTAGGTTTAAACTGCAGTATTGTTGTACATACGTATTGTTTATTTCGTATTAAATGTTATCTGCTCCGTGGTGTGATCCATAGACGCTGCGACTTAAATTGCCGAGCCTATGGTTCAAATCACGCTACTTCCGTATTGAGTATTTCTGTTAGGAATTACTTTTTTTTATGTTTTGACATCTAGTTCTCTCTGAAAAGGATAAATTGGTATGAGAACTTTTTGTTTTGTTTGCAAGAATAAAAACACATGCAATCTAATAAAAATGGTTTTTATTAAAATTTTACAGATAATGTTTTTGATAAATGTCTCTTTTTTCTATATATATATTTCCTATGGTTATAGCTTAAGTATTCGTTTTCGTAATGTAAAGAAAATTGAAACTTAACCATAAGAATAAAAAAAATACAAGTCACCATTCATTCGGTAACGCTACTATATTTTGAAAAACAACAAAGTAAAAAAAAATATGTTATGACTTAGATATATTGAAATGTAAAAAAATATCTGTAAGAGAAATAGCACTTTATTTTTAGGGTTCCGTATAAATGTCTATTTTTTCTATATATATATTTCCTATGGTTATAGCTTAAGTATTCGTTTTCAGTATGAAAAGAAAATTGAAACTTAACCATAAGAATTAAAAAAAATACAAGTCACCATTCATTCGGTAACGCTGCTATATTTTGAAAAACAACAAAGTAAAATATGTTATGTCTTAAATATATTGAAATGTAAAATAATATCTGTAAGAAAAATAGTACTTTATTTTTAGGGTTCCGTACCCAAAGGGTAATTAGCGGAACCCTATTACTAAGGCTCCGGCTGTATCTCATAAACCGTAATAGTTAGACAGTTGAAATTTTCACAGAAGATATATTTCTGTTGCCGCTATAACAATAAATACTAAAAAACAGAATAAAATAAATATTTAAGGAGGCTCCCATACAACAAACGTGATTTTTTTGCTCGATTTTGCTCGATATTGATAACGGCAACAGGTACACGCCTAAAATATTTACAAAATATTTAGTTATATAGTTACGCATAGCCGACGCATAGATCCGACTATATTAGAACAGATCTGTTCCTCTAATATTGTCCCAAATTTTTACACAGTGAGCCTCTAATGACTCTGTAGTTCTTTCATTTCGCATGTCCCATCTATGTACCATCAAACCCCATAGGTTTTCTATCGACCAGCCGCAGTCATCCACCCCCAAATATTAATTGATATCCGTCCAGATCCCATATTTGAGACAACATTTTGTTCTGCATAACGGGTTCCATTTCTGCGCCAAAAATAAACCCTCCCGTTTTCAGATGATTCAAACGACTTCTCATCGGTGAATAAGGTGTGCTCCCAGTCAAAATCTAAATACTCCCTTGCAAACAACAATCTATTTTGTTTATGGGTATTAGTTAAATATGGTTTTTTAGCTGGCTTTCTATGATGCAATCCTTGCAATCCAGAGCTCGACGAGCAGTGTGTGTAGATGTATGAAACAAGTTCCCAAACACAGCAGTCGGTATGAAACCTTTGTTCTCGTATTGTTCCACCATAAATCGTCTTTGAGTCGCATCAATGTGCCGCGGGCGTAAACTTCGAGGTCGAGTTGATAAACTCCTCTCCACTTGGTTGCGCGAGATCCAACGCTTAACGGTAATCCACGAAAACCAAATAGCCAGATTAAAATAAACATTTTTCAAACGACTGAAATTATATTTTAATATTTTTTAGAAATTTACTTACAAAAAAGTGTGGAATTAAAAAATTATGATATATCATTAACATCAAATAAAAAACTTACGGTAAAACCAGTCTCATTGCAAATTTGAGATATATTGTAACCCATATTATATAGTTCTATAATACGCGTCCTCTCTTGAATATTAATATAGGCCTGCATATTATTTTTAGCAAAGAAATTTAATAAAAACACCAAACAACCTTATCAACACAGTGCTTGTGTAACACATCCACATCGACAAAAAAATGGCTACGTAAGTAATTAATTGATAGCTAAATAAAAACACCAAACTACCTTGTCAGCACATACCCCCAGAAACAAATCGGCAACGAACGACAGAAATAAAATGTCTACCTACGTAGTTTCCGCTTCTAACTATAGCTGTTAGAAAATTGGTCTAAGCTGTTTAACTGAACAAAATATTCATAATTCGGAAAATGTAACAAAAACACATAAGCTGAGATTCGAATCCACAACCTGCATTGCACTGAGTACACGTCTTAAGATCTGATACGTCTATCCACTAGGCTACGGATACGATAATTTTCTTAGTGAAATTATTATATACAATATTAAATGAAACTAATATTACTCAGGTTCTACAAGTCATATTACTTTATTTCTTTATGTGTGTGAGTGAATGCGCTTGCCATTCTATTTTGTTTTGAAATTCTATATGCAGTTCTGCAACTGACCGTACATATATATTATTTTTTTTTGTAAATACATACATATCATACATAAATATACCCAGACTCAAGGCAAACACAAATGTTTGTCTAGTGTGGGAATCGAACCCACGCCCTCTGCACAACAGCCGGCCACACTGCCATCTGGGCTGCGAGGGAGGATGCTTACATGCGCTGCTTGTCTGTTTAATAGAGAGGTGACCCAGGTAGACCAGAGGAAGAAGTATTAATGAGGGCTCTGCGTGATTTTAACATTCCTAAAGTAGTAACAGATGATATGCCTGTATTTATGGGTCTTATTGGAGATTTGTTTCCTGCTCTTGAAGTCCCAAGGAAACGTGACTTAGAGTTTGAAAGGACTGTAAAGCAAGCAGCAATGGATTTGCTTTTACAGCCTGAAGACAATTTTATTCTCAAAGTAGTTCAATTGGAGGAACTTTTAGAAGTTCGGCATTCTGTATTCATTGTTGGAACGGCTGGTACTGGAAAGACTCAAGTTTGGAAAACATTATTTAGAACTTACCAAAATCTCAAGAAAAAACCTATTTACAACGACCTTAATCCTAAAGCAGTTACAAACGATGAGCTGTTTGGTATAATTAATCCAGCTACAAGAGAATGGAAGGATGGACTTTTTTCAGTGATCATGAGAGATCAAGCTAATATAGTTGGCGATAATCCTAAGTGGATCGTTTTAGATGGTGACATAGATCCAATGTGGATCGAGTCTTTAAATACCGTCATGGATGACAATAAAATTCTTACTCTAGCTAGCAACGAGAGAATAGCACTTACACCTACTATGCGACTCATGTTTGAAATTTCAAATTTACGCACTGCTACGCCAGCTACTGTTTCAAGAGCTGGTATTTTATATATTAACCCACAAGACTTAGGATGGAATCCGTAAGTATTAAAAAAATAGTGAAATTCCAGGGAACATAATCGTAAATTTAAGAAACCTATGGATTTTTTTTATAATTTTTGTTGCAGATATGTTACTAGCTGGGTAGAAACTAGAAAGATCCCGGCTGAAAAATCAAACCTTGTGATGCTGTTTGATAAATACATTCCTCCATGTCTGGAAACTGTCAGAAATCGTTTCAAGAAAATAACTCCGATTGCAGAAATGGCACATGTACAAATGTTATGCCATTTACTGGACTGTTTGCTGGTTCCTGAGAATACTCCAGCTGATTGTCCTAAAGAATGGCATGACATTTTTTTCGTGTTTGCTTGCGTTTGGGCTTTTGGATCTGCAATGTTTCAGGATACAAACATCGATTATAGAGTCGGTAAAATAATGTTTTATAATTATTTTGTAGTCAGTTTTGTGCCATATGAGTTCAAATAATGACACCTAAAATTTTATAAAAATTAAACAAATATAAACACAAATTTTGTTTTTAGAATTTACAAAATGGTGGGTAAATGAATTTAAGAATATCAAATTTCCTGCTGGAGGGACGGTATTTGATTACTATATAGATTCAGAAACCAAACAGTTCACACCATGGACGGAAAAAATTCCAAAGTTTGAATTAGACACAGATATACCTCTTCAGGTTTCTAAAATTGCATAAGTAGTTAATGAAAATAATAAAAATATGTCAAAAGTTTTTGTAACATGTGTTTACTTTTTAGGCATTACTTGTACCTACAGCTGAAACAGTTCGAATCAGATATTTTTTAGATCTCCTTATGAAAAACAAACATCCGGTGATGTTAGTTGGAAGCGCAGGCACCGGAAAAACTGTTTTAGTAAATGAAAAACTTCAAACGTAAGTTTTATTAGTAATATTTGTATTTATACAACTTCAGAAACATTTGATGACTTTTGATGGTTTCTTTTTCCCGTTAGTCTTGCAGAAAATTACGCAATTCAGTCAGTGCCTTTTAATTTTTATACTACTTCTGAAATGCTACAGAAAATACTGGAAAAACCATTGGAAAAGAAAGCTGGCCGCAATTATGGACCTCCAGGAAATAAAACTTTAGTATATTTCATTGATGACGTGAATATGCCTGAAGTAGACGGTTACGGTACTGTTCAACCTCACACAATAATGAGACAACATCTAGATTATAACCACTGGTACGATAGAACTAAGCTTACTTTGAAGGATATTCATAATACTCAATATGTAGCTTGTATGAATCCAACTTCGGGCAGTTTCACTATAAATCCGAGATTACAGAGACACTTCTGCGTGTTTGCCATCAGTTTTCCTAACAATGAAGCACTTAACAACATTTATCATTCTATACTAACTCAGCATTTGACTAATCCAGAACTAAGAATAAATTCTCAAGTAAATAAATTGTCAGGTAAATCACTGTAACAGTTTTTAGAAGTACTTCTTATTAGATATTGTTCACTTTCTGATTCTTTATAATCTCATCTTGCAGGAAATGTTGCTGCTGCTTCTATAGCATTACATAATAAAATTTCTCAAGTTTTCTTACCAACTGCAATTAAATTTCACTACATCTTTAATTTAAGAGATTTATCAAATGTATTTCAGGTAAGCAAAGATATTTTGCAATTACGACAAAATCGTATGTTTTTACATGATTTTTAATTTTTACAGGGGTTGCTATTCAGTACAAATGAATGTTTGGAGTTTCCGTCAGATATTATTCGTCTATGGTTGCATGAAACTCTTCGTGTTTACAGCGACAAACTAACAGAGGAGAAAGATATTGATGCCTTCTTAAAAATGCAGGTCGATATATGTAAGAAAAACTTTGAGGTGCGTTTTGAAACAAAAATTTTAATTGTGAGCATTTACAATTGAGCAATATTAAATTTCGATTATCCATTTATTAAAGGACATCGATGAAGGTTTGGTATTTGATAGACCAAACATCTATTGCCATTTTGCGGGTGGTATTGGTGAACCAAAGTACATGCCTATCTCTTCCTGGGAACAACTAAACAAGCTTCTAACAGAGGCTATGGCCAGCTACAACGATCTCATTTCTGCCATGAACTTGGTTTTGTTTGAAGATGCTATGATGCATATTTGCAGGTAACTAAAAAGAGTAAAGAGTACTAAAATATTTTAATATAGTGCAAACAGCATATAGTTAATAGAGATGTAACATTTACTTGTAGGATAAATCGTATTCTAGAAAGTCCTAGAGGAAGCGCTTTATTAGTTGGAGTTGGTGGTTCGGGAAAACAATCATTGTCACGTTTAGCGGCTTTCATATCAAGTTTAGAAGTTATACAAATACAACTAAAGAAAGGATACGGTGTTCAAGATCTCAAGGTAAAGTATTATATTTTAATTAGCAAAGCCTCCTTTTTTTATCTGTCCGCAATTCACTAATTTATAATTTTTTGTAATTTATTATAGAAAGAACTATCGGGATTGTATATCAAAACAGGTTTAAAAAACGTTGGTATTATGTTTCTAATGACCGATGCTCAAGTAGCTAATGAACAATTTCTCGTACTTATTAATGATTTACTAGCATCCGGTGAAGTTGCCGACTTATTCCCAGACGATGAAATTGAAAATATTCTAAGCGGAGTTCGAAACGAGGTAATGATGAGTTTTAATCTTAAGTATGAATATAAATATGGCAGGGAAAACTTTAAATAATATTAGTCCATTGAAATGTTACAATTTAAGGACCGAATATTGCATTTGTTAAAGACGTAAAAAAACCGCCTTCAGACTCTACCTCATAGGTGGCGGGGACAAGAGTAAGAAATGAATAATTAAAGTTGCACGAATTTAACAAAAAATTTTTTAAGAATATTTTTACAAAAAAAAAAAAACACAAAAATAAGTTAAGCATTTCGTTTTGACCGGATTCTCATGAGCATTGACGAACCCGGTCAACTTTGGAGCGCTGTAACAGCGTTTTAAATGAATAAAATAAAAAAAAATTACAGAGAAAAATTTTCTTTAAAAGATCATCTACAAAATTGTTCTGAGGTAATTTTTTTGTAAAATGTATGAAAAAAAAAGTTAGAGCAAAAAAAAAATTTCTCACTTTTTTGCTTATAACTTTTTTAATTTTTTGTATTTACGCATAGCTTCCGAAATATCGCGAAAAAAGTGTTTTCACCCCTTTTTCCAAGATGGCGGCCGCATGACAAGGGTGGCGACCCCATTGAGGTTAAGCTTCTATTGACCCCCCCCACACATGTTCCAAAAATAAAATTGCGTCCTCTAAAAATGCAAAGCTCATGTAACATTTCAATGGACTATATATATTTATTTGCTCTTGTTTCAAAACATTCCAAATATGAAATTGATAACTACATTGTATTGATGTTCATTTCGATGAACTACACGGTAATGAAGATTAATAAAATTATTCAAAAAAATACTAAGTACAGTAAAATATTTATATGCTGAAAATAAAAATAACAACCGACTGCAAAAACATTAAGATCTAAACGGAAATTAAAACATACCAAATATTAGCAGACGAAACTCATTTAAAAGTAACTACTTAAGTGAGAGAAAAGTATATAGATACTATTTAAGTGAGAGAAAAGTATATAGATGCTATTTAAAATTGCATTCAAATGAGTCCTGGCTGCTTATAGTTAAACATTTGATATGTTTTAATTTCTCTTTAGTTCTTAATATTAAAGCGCATAAAATCTGCCATGTAAACAGTTTCCGCGGCAATTTTTGGCGACATGCCAGCACTAGCACGGAATAGAGCAGTCGTCTATTTTTGGCCTTCGCGAATGGAACATCCGATGTAATGAATATTGTAATTGCCTTTTCAACTTTTGGATCTGTCCCGAACTCAGTTTTTGGAGGTTTCAACCTGTGGAAAACACATGAAAAAACTTACAACTTCGCGAAAGACTGGCGCTGTACACTAGCTGTGTGTAAACGACCGTCCTGCAGCATGTCAGTTATTGGCAGCGAGATTTTGGCACCGCATAATAGTCATCGTTTAAATTTACACGCAGAGCGTGCCAAAAAAATATACGCACATACATAGACTTGCAAAACACAAGCAGGAGCAGTGGGGTTAAAAGGGGTAGTAGGCACAAATATACAAAATTCTATGCGCGCTTTCCTGAAAAATAATGTTATTATCAATGTGCGGCAAAAAGGTGGCAAACAAACACATTAACGCAAGGTTTTTTTTGGGTCAATTATTATAAATATTTATTCCACGTCAGAAAGTGACACGGAATGGAATGTACTCCTACACATATTACTGAGAAATCTATTATAGTAAGTTTCGCGGAGGATGTTATTATACGTTATAACAAACTTTACCACCATCTACGTTATGGTCCCGTTACTTAATGTTACGCAGCAAGTCTCATGTTCAGTATCAAATCGACCAACACATTTATTTTTCTAAATAAACTTATTTTCCTAAACATGTGTTTGATTTTCTCAGGCGTCGTTGTCGGCCCTCATATTTAAGTTACTTCCATCTCGTGACAGTTTTTCTATTGGAGACAATTTTTAAATAACAAAGATTGTTAAAATTTATTGCTTTTTTTTAGGTCAAAGGTGCAGGTTTGCCAGATACTCGAGAAATTTGTTGGAAATTTTTCATTGATCGAGTGAGGAAGCAATTAAAAGTGGTTTTGTGCTTTTCTCCAGTTGGTTCTACACTCAGAGTGAGATCTCGTAAATTCCCTGCATTGATCAACTGTACATCTATAAACTGGTTTCATGAATGGCCTCAAGAAGCTTTAGTTTCAGTGTCTATGAGATTTTTAGAAGAACTAAAAGTTTTGCCGGTAAGAAATGTTACATTAGATCGAGAAAATAATGCTTAAATTACAGTCAATCTTGTTTTTTGTTGTAGGAAATAAAAGTACTAAACTCATTTTGCAGGTTTCACTAAGAGATTCAGTATCAAGATTTTTAGCATATGCCCACACATCTGTAAATACAATTTCTAAAGCTTATTTAGCCAATGAAAGAAGGTACAATTACACTACGCCCAAGAGTTATTTGGAACAAATTAGTTTGTATTCTAAGCTCGTAAACCTTAAAACAGATGAATTGCAAGCAAAGATCAAAAGGTACACGTAAGAACAAAAAAGTAATGAGCTTTGAAAATAACCCAATTAACTCAATTTATTTTGATTAATTTCAGATTAGAAAATGGTTTAGAAAAACTTCGCAGTACTGCTTGTCAGGTAGACCAATTAAAGGTAAAACTGGCCATACAAGAAGTTGAGCTGCAGCAAAAGAATGAAGCTGCGGACAAACTTATTGAAATAGTTGGTATTGAAACGGTTAAAGTACAAAGTGAGAAAGCTTTAGGTGAGATTCCAAAGTTTATTTTATATTTATCATACTGGCACAGCTTAAACATTCACATAGTGTCGGCCATCATCGTGAGACACATGTGCGGTGTGCGGTGAGAAGGGTGACGGATCGTTTTTGAACAGCTTATGTCGTCCTATAAAAACATAAGAGATCTGTCGAGCACAAGGCATACGTTTGCAATAAATGTCTAAAATTGTCCGTTGACGTTGCTAGATTTTTCTTTAATATCAAACGCAAATCGTTAATGCTTACCGAGGTTATTTCGAGATGTAATATACTGTTCATATTAAAATTTCATTCAAAATTAATCATATTAAGACGTTTTATATATATTTTTTTAGCTGATGAAGAAGAAGAAAAAGTAGCAGTGATAACTGAAGAGGTAGCAAAAAAACAGAAAGATTGCGAAGAAGATTTGATTAAGGCTGAACCAGCTCTTGTTGCAGCGCAAGAAGCTTTAAATACGTTAAATAAAGCTAATCTCACTGAATTGAAATCATTTGGTTCTCCTCCAGGCGCTGTAACTAATGTTACTGCCGCAGTCATGGTACTATTAGCTCCTGATGGTAAAATTCCAAAGGATAGAAGTTGGAAATCAGCCAAGGTAATCTATTGATCAAAGTTACAGTTAAATTTAAACATCTTATACCACTCATGTAAAAAAATCTCGTTGTTTTAGATGACGATGGCAAAAGTAGACGTTTTTTTGGAGTCTCTTATAAATTATGACAAAGAAAACATTCATCCTGATGTTATAAAAGCTATTCAACCATATCTAAAAGACTCTGAATTCGAACCAGGTGCGAATTTTATTACCTATTCAGGAACATAATATTTAATGTATTTGTAAATATAAGAATGAGAGATCGCTATTACCTTTCTCCTCTCTAAGGTGATTGAGCGTGTGATCAACACACTCACCTTCTAAGATACGTAGTAAAATATGTTTTTTTTTATACCACTAACTTTGGTAAATAACGGTCCGCCAGATGGTAAGTGGCCAGTGCAGCCTATGGACGCTTGCAACACCTTCAAAAATCTAAAAACATCTTACACACAAATCTGGTGTGCGACTATCAATGTGGCCTTCTAGTGTACTTCTCACACCGACACTTGCCATTGAGAGTCAGGGGAGAGGGGGCATTGGCATGTAACCTAGACAATGAATGCGTTCGACCATGTCTGGCACCGGGGTAGAAGACGGATTCGGATTGGTGGCCTAGCTTTTTATCTGGCAGACGCATACGAGCCGTAGTTGGCGGTAGTTGCTCTGATAGCATGGACATAAACATAGATGACAGTACTGAAGGCGCTTATTACACGGACTGTGGAACATCCCACGTTCTATTATCTAGGAAAATTGCGTAATACTTGTGTCTAAAATCGAGAGGCCTTTGTCTGACTGGGAAGGGAAAAACTTGGTCCGATTCAATCAAACGACGACACAATTTACCAGACATTATTTTACATTTTTTACATTACACACATCGCCATGTGACCCCAAACTAAGCAAAGCTTGTATTATGGATGCCAAATAATATATATAGAAAACACCCACACTCAAGACTAACGCAAATGTTTGTCTTGTATGGGAACCCCCCCATTTATACAGCAACTACTATTTTTACTTATTATCATGTTGTTAAAACCCTCTGGGATCCCTGGGGATCTAGTGATAGTAGCATGTTTAAAACCTTTTGTTCCGATTTAGAGTTTGTAAGATCAAAGTCAGCTGCAGCGGCTGGTCTTTGCGCTTGGGTCATCAATATCATTAAGTTCTATGAAGTATACTGCGACGTGGAACCCAAGAGACAGGCCCTTGCCGCCGCCAACGCAGAGTTAGCTGCTGCTACAGAAAAGTTAAAAGCTATCAAATCTAAAGTTGCAGTAAGTGTTTAAATAGAATATTCTATATAAAAAGTAACAAAGCAGTGCTTGGGCATAATATGTTAAAGTAAAGACGTAGATTATTTGATTTTGATTTTTTTGTCTTTTTATTTGATTGTCACGAAAACACTACCTGATTGAAATTGGTCCAGGATTGACTTGTATGTATAACATTACGGATTTAAACCCCCGAAGAAGCAACCAGTAGATGGATACTCACTCAGATTTTAATGTTGGGTTCAGCCTCTTCTTTAGAGTTTATCGCCGCTTATCTATATGTTAAGTTTATAAAATAGATTTTTAACTTTCAGTACAATATGATTGCGCAATTCTGACGCATTTGATGTTTTTTTGGATTTTTTCCACAGAAATTGCTGGCTAACTACAGCCATAAATGGGCGTCGGAGATTGGACTCTTAAAATTTATTTCTCTTTAATATAGGAATTAGGGTTTTAACTGTATCTTCTTTATTTGCATTGTATTTGTTTTGTAGTCTCTTGAGGAGCAGTTAGCAACTCTAACAGCTGACTTTGAAAAGGCCACAGCAGAAAAACTAAAGTGCCAGCAGGAGGCTGATGCCACAAACAGGACCATCCAACTTGCCAATAGACTCGTCAATGGCCTCGCCAGCGAAAATGTTAGATGGGCGGAAGCTGTATCCAAGTGAGTTTTAATTATTTACATGTTTCTAATATTACATTTTTGAAGAAGTTCATAATTCACAACTGAAAATAATATTAAAATGTGATAAGCAAACTCCGATACAAATTGGTTGTAAGATATAATACTCAAGTATATTGTTTAGTTAAATTAAGTTAACAGTTTAAGGAATCGTAACCTATGAGAACAAACCAATTAATAATAATTATTATTATCCAAGTGTGTGTGTGTGTGTGTGTACAAGATTAATTTCCTATGCTACATCGCTACGAGTACACAAGTCTCATAGGCGTGGTAAAAAAGGTCCGGCGGGCGTTGCTTTCTCTAGACGTATATAAGTTGAGTGGGCCAAACGGTATACCAGCAGTGGTGCTTAAGCATTGTGCTCCTGAGTTATGTCCTGTACTTACGCGCCTTTTCTCGCTTTGCTACCATACTAAGCAATTACCGTCTTCATGGAAGACTGTAAATGTACGCCCAGTACACAAAAAGGGCAATAGATCAGATCCATCGAATTGCAGGCCTAGCGCTATTCCCTTTTTTTCTCTCTAAGGTGATAGAGCGTCTGATCAATACACAGCTTCTATGATACCTAACAAGACCTGGTCAGCGAACGTAAATATGGATTTCGCCACGCTCGCTCGACAGGTGACCTTCTAGTGTATCTCACACACCGATGGGCACCAGCTATTGAGAGTCAGGTGGAGGCATAGGCATGTAACCTGGATATAACGAAGGCGTTTGATTGGGACTGGCACCAGGGTCTTCTATCGAAGTTGCCATCTTACGGAGTGCCCGAGGGTTTGTGAAAATGGGTGGCTAGCTTTTTGTCTGGCAGACGCATACGAGCCGTAGTTGACGGTAGTTGTTCTCATTACATGAACAATAATTCTGGTAGGACACAAGTTTCCGTGCTGGTTCTACTGCATATCAATGACATGTTGGACATCGAAAACATACATTGCTATGCAGATGACAATACTGGAGACGGTTGTTACACGGGCCGCGCTAACATCCCTCGTTCCGTTATGGAGGAATAGCGTAGAGAACTTGTTTCTCAAATCGAGACTACTCTGTCCAAGGTCTCTAACTGGGGACGGGAAAACTTGTTTTACCGCTAAAAAAACCCCATTCACTGTGGTCCCACAATTCCAGAACACTCTCCTCAAGAGCATTGGAGCATCTTTAGCAATGTACATTTCGAGCTCATTTGCAAGAGAAGGTGAAGTGGGCGTCCAAAAAACTTGGCGTGCTCAACAGAGCAAAGCAGTACTTCACGTCGGGGCGCAGGGTTGCTGCTTTACAAATAGCAAAGTCGGCCCCATATGGAGCACTGCTGCCATCTCTGGGCACCCGGATACCAGCTTGGCCCTTTTGACTTGGTTCAACGACGAGCTGTGGAAATTTTCAACGATCCGGAACTCACTTGCCATATCGAGCCCTTAAGTCTGAGGAGAGACTTTGCCTCCCTGTGTGGGATGTGTTCTGAGAAACTGTTCGAAATGATTTCCACGGCTACTTTCTACCATCGCACCGCTTGCCATCGGCAGGGAATTTATTCTCACACTTTAGAATCGAAATGGTCGCGTACAGTGCGGTTTCAGAAAATCTTCCTTCCGCGAATACTTGGGTTGTAAAATGAGCTCCGTGCCAAGGTTTTCTCTAAGGAATACAGTATGGGGTTCTTAAAGAAAGAAGTTATTAGATTTTTGAAGGGTCGGCAATGCGCGAGTGATATCACCAGTGTTGCAAGCGTCCATAGGCTACGGTGATCACTTACCATCAGGCGGACCGTAAGCTTGTTTGACACCTTATTGGTATAAAAAAAAATTAAAACCGACTGTTTACAGAATACCATTATATTCATCAAATATCTCTTCTTGTAAATTCAACTTTACGTAAGACCCTAGGATGTGTCGCATATGGAGTATCATTATGTATCATCATGTAATGGAAAGTGTCCTTTTATGATAGGGAGGGCATTTTCCAATATTTTAATTGGACGCTGTAAAAGAAAGGGAGAAAAGAAATGCCCTTGCTGAGTTTCTTGCCGGTTCTTCTCAGTACAAGGTCTCCCGCCCTGTAGACTTACGAACCGATGGCGTAGTGACATTCATAAGTGCTCAATTATTGTAGCCTAATCTGAATAAAATTATATTGAATTGAATTGAATTAAATCAAAGTTAAATCAATTCCGAAGTAATATTTTGTTGCCTGCATATAATAAGTTGATAAGGTCTCAATGCTTTTAAGATTTTAAAATAATAAGGTATTTTTTTTTATAGTTTTATGCAACAAAGTACAACATTACCTGGAGATGTACTGCTCGTGTGCGCCTTTATATCTTATGTAGGGTGTTTCACAAAGCAGTACAGGTTGGACTTGCTGCATAAAAATTGGTTAACTTTTTTAAAGACAATAGAGGTGAGTATAGTGAGTTATATTCTGAATTTGAGAAAGAGTTAGTCATCTTATTTTTTTTTTTTAGCCTCCAATACCGATTACAGAAGATTTGGATCCTTTGTCGATGTTGACAGATGATACAAAGGTGGCAATATGGCAAAATGAAGGACTACCTTCTGATCGAATGAGCACAGAAAATGCTACTATTCTCTCCAACTCTGATCGCTGGCCTCTAATGATCGATCCTCAGGTAAGATTTTGGGTTTAATCAAGTACGGCTTTTGTGTCTTTATTAAAACTGAATAATAAAAGAGATATCTACGTGTTACATTAGATTTATATTACAACTTAAATTACAAAGGTTGATAAAATATACTTGGTTTCATTTTACAGCTTCAGGGCGTTAAATGGATTAAAGAAAAATATGGGAATGAATTACGTGTCATACGACTCGGACAAAAAGGTTATCTGGATACAATAGAAAAGGCTATTATTAAAGGTGACACAGTTCTGTTGGAAAACATTGATGAGACAGTTGATCCGGTTTTAGATCCGTTACTAGGACGTAGTTTGATTAAGAAAGGAAGGTGGGTATACAGAAGTTATATAAATTTTGTGTAACGGGAAGCCGTTTGTATTATTTATATGAAGTAAAAGATAATGAACATGTATTTTGTATTAAAAAAAAATATGGAGTGAAAATTCGTAATAAAGATAATTTTCTCTTAACTTTCAGGGCAATAAAAATAGGTGATAAAGAGGTAGAATATAACCCTAATTTTAAACTAATTTTACACACAAAGCTTGCGAATCCCCATTATAAGCCAGAAATGCAAGCTCAGACCACCTTAGTAAATTTTACAGTTACAAGAGATGGATTAGAAGATCAACTTTTAGCTAAAGTTGTAAAAGCTGAACGACCAGATCTTGAAGAACTGAAGGCGGAATTGACAAAGCAGCAAAATGAATTTAAAATTCAGTTAAAAAGTCTTGAAGACGACTTACTTTCCCGATTGTCTTCGGCTGGTGAGAATATATTAGGCGATACTGCTTTGGTGGAAAATCTAGAGATCACAAAGAAAACTGCAGCTGATATAGAAAAAAAGGTGGATGTTATTATAAATTTATATAAGTATTACAATCAATATTTAACAATTACACAGAATAAGAAATTTATAACCAATTTTTTTTATTTTTATTTTGTTAGGTTGCAGAGGCTAAAGTTACATCTCATCAAATAGATCAAGCTCGCGAATTCTATAGACCAGCAGCTGCAAGAGCATCTTTATTGTATTTTATTTTAAATGATTTGAATACTATCAATCCGATATATCAATTTTCTCTAAAGGTAAGCCAAAAAAAATAAGAATAAAGTTTCTAAAATAAAGTATTATTAACATAAATTTGTCTGATACAGGCTTTCAGTGTCGTATTTCAAAAGGCCATATCACGAGCAGAGCCAGCAGAAGAAGTTAGTCAAAGAATTAAGAATCTCATTGACTGCATTAGTTATTCTGTTTTTCAATATACTTCAAGAGGATTGTTTGAATGCGACAAACTTATTTTTGCTTCGCAAATGACTTTTCAGGTTCGTGCAGTAAGTCACGATCACGTAAACGAACCCTTTAAAACTCATAAAAAATATTATTTGATGTTTTTATAGGTACTGTTGATGAGCGAAGAAATATCTCCAGCTGAATTAGATTTCTTTCTTCGATTTCCTATAAAACCCCATGTTATCAGCCCTGTAGACTTTTTATCTAACCAAAGTTGGGGAGGTATTTGTTCTTTGGCTAGTAAAGACGAATTTAGAAATCTTGATAGAGACATTGAGACGTCAGGAAAAAGATGGAAAAAAATTGTTGAAATGGAAGCCCCAGAAAAGGAAAAGTTTCCTCAAGTAAGTTAAACTTTTATGATACAAAATATAGATGTTATAACAATCTGAAAGTAAAAAGCAATCCCTGGGTGATCATTAAGAAATAAGTGAGACATTTAGCATTTGATCTTTTTAGGTGGTACTTGACATACAGCGAAATTTGTATGATATCATCAAGCCATGGCTATACTTTCCTACTTTTATTTCATTGGCATTTTTTTTATTTTTACAGCTCCATATCCTAAGGATTTAGTTGAATATATTACAATGGCTAGATGTTTGTACGCCTGTTCAATCGTCTTATAAAGAGACTAATTTAAACTTTACACAAAATACACTAGCTCTGTTATTCTTATTTTTACAACAAATGCCAAAAGACAGGAAATAAAATAGCTGTGTTTTGATTTACAGTTCATACCTGAAATGTCGGAGTTAAAATCTTAAATCTTATTCTAGTTAAAGCCAGCATTATATTTCAGGAGTGGAAGAACAAAACTGCTTTACAGAGGCTGTGTATGCTACGTGCTTTAAGGCCTGATCGTATGACTTATGCAGTTGCGTAAGTAGATAAAAATAAATATCAGTACGAAAAGTGTTGGGATAAATATTATTGGCTATTATTTTTCAGTGCATACATTGAAGAGAAAATGGGTTCCAAATATGTTGAAAACAGGACAGTTGAGTTTAGCAAGTCTTTTGAAGAAACTAGTCCCACTACGCCTATATTTTTTATTTTGTCACCTGGAGTCAATCCATTGAAAGATGTAGAAGCACAAGGGAGGATAATGGGCTTCACAGCTGATGAAGGAAACTTTCATAACGTATCATTAGGTCAAGGTCAAGAGATTGTTGCAGAGCAGGCAATGGACACTGCTATACAAAAAGGTCATTGGGTGGTACTACAGGTAAACAGTTCCATGAAGTGAATTTCTGACAGTAATTTTTCTACATTTCTGTATATTTTTTCAGTTAATATAACGTCTTTTTTTAGAACATACATTTGGTGAAGAAGTGGCTGCCGAGTTTGGAAAAGAAAATGGAAAGCTTTGCATCAGGTTGTCACAACGACTTCCGTTTGTTTATGTCAGCAGAGCCAGCAGCAACATCTAGCGCTCACATCATACCGCAGGGGATTTTGGAGTCTAGCATAAAAATAACCAACGAACCACCCACAGGAATGCAGGTGTGTCACGTTGTATAGAAATATTTCGCCAACAAAATACTCAATAAGTAAAAATTTAATAATTTTTATATAGTTGTATTTATTATTTTATTGCTTTCCTGTCTTTAGGCAAATATTCACAAAGCTCTCGACAATTTCAATCAAGAAACCTTGGAAATGTGCGGCAAAGAAGCGGAGTTTAAAGCAATATTGTTTGCTCTTTGTTACTTCCATGCCGTTGTTGCCGAAAGAAGGAAGTTCGGTCCACAAGGTTGGAATAAAATATACCCTTTTAATGTCGGTAAGTAAAATATTTTCTGTCATAACTATATATATTACAATAACTATTATTGTTTTAAATCTATCAACTCATTGAAATTTTCCAGGCGATCTCACGATTAGTGTGTTTGTCCTATTTAATTATTTGGAAGCTAATTCGAAGGTCCCGTGGGAAGACTTAAGATATCTATTCGGTGAAATCATGTACGGAGGTCACATCACTGATGACTGGGATCGAAGACTGTGTAATGCTTACCTTGAAGAATTAATGCAACCTGACCTTGTGAGTAATTTCTTCTAATGTATCCTTATTATATCATATTTTTGGAAATTTAAAAAATATGTAATTAATATTCAATAATATAGTAGCTAAACACAAAATTATAAATAATTAAGTTACCCAATATCATCATAATTATCATCATCTCTCCCACAATTGCTTTCAAAAATGATTTTCACAAGGTACGGTTTAAAGTCATTTACATTGAGCGGTTCTGTGTAACGCTCATTAAATCGTTAATCTATCTTTTAGTTAGGGACCTTTCAAGTGTTTCTTCATTGGTGTCGTCATTCAAAAATCTTTTTTCCACGACTAAAAATATAAGAAATTTTGGTTAAATTTATTATTTATTTTATTAAATTAAAATTTCTTCATTACGGATCATATCACGCTGAATAATTAGTTAGTACAACCCTTATAACTAAAACTTTCAGGTTGATGGTGAACTACAGTTGGCTCCAGGTTTCCCAGCTCCTCCAAACACAGACTACGTAGGTTATCATCAGTATATAGAGGATGCTATGCCTCCAGAATCCCCATATTTATACGGCCTACACCCTAATGCTGAAATTGGTTTCTTGACCACTACTTCGGAGAATTTGTTTAGAACTATTTTTGAAATGCAGCCGCGAGATGCCCAGGCATCTGGAGCTACTACTGTTACCAGGGAAGATAAGGTTTGTTCCTTCAAGTCATCATATTTTTTTTCCTGGTTTGTATTAAGTCTCAATTGTCCATGTATAATAAAGTACATAAGTTATACCGTTATCTGGTGTTACCAGAACAAGCTTTATTTAGTTTGGGACCAGAGGACTCTGCGTGTAATTTCCAACAATATTTTTTTATTTGCTATTTAAATATAAACATTAAAATTTTGTATAAGGTTCTTAATTGATATAAAACAATAATGAACAAACGCATAAATATAATTGTTTATGTTTATTAGCTTACCTCCACTTTGCAGAGGTATATGGTATTTTACTACAGGGTGCCAACCATTTATTGGAAATACAAAAATCAGGCAAAAGGCGAGTCGGACTCGCGCATGAAGTGTTCCGTACCATTATCTATAAAAACGGCAAAAAAATCACGTTTGTTGTATCGGAGCCCCCCTTAAATAAGTAATTGGTTTATTCTAATTTAATTATTTATTTTTAAAGTGAATAAATAACTTAATATTCTGTGAATATTTCAAGCGTCTTACCTGTTGCCGTTATCAATATCGAGCCAAAACGAGAAAAAAAAGCACGTTTGTTGTACGGGAGCCCCCTTAAATATTAATTTTATTCTGTTTTAAAGTATTTGTTGTTATAGCGGCAACAAAATTACATCATCTGTAAAAATTTAAACTTACTATCACGGTTCATGAGATACAGCCTGGTGACAGACGGACGGACAGTGGAGTCTTAGTAATAGGGTCCCGTTTTTTACTCTTTGGGTACGGAACCCTAAAAAACTAAAAAAAGGAAATGTTTTTTCCATGCCATCTCTTATTTAATTTTGCCTGCTTGCCAGCCTTTATACGTCTCTACTGCTGGGGCACGGCCTGCCCTCATAAGCGAGAGTAATTTGGATAGTCCACACGCAGCCCAGTGCGGATTGTGGACTTCACATACGTCTTTTTTTTTCTTGGCGTATGCAGGTTTCCTCACGATTTTTTTATCCACCGAAAAGCTAGTGGTGTGAATAAATAACTCAGAGTACATGAGAAATTAAGAAAAGACTCATTGGCACACGCCGACCCCGGGCTCGAACCTCCGCCGCATGGGACGTGAAGTGAAATTTAAACCCCTCGGCCACCACCGACTTATTTAATTTATTTTCATTTAATGTCGTTATTTAAAGAAAATCTTCTTCTATTTTTGAATTTATGATTTTTAGTGTTTATTTTATGTTTTCAATTTATTATATCAAAATAAAAGCGAGAACAGCATTTAAAAAAATTATCGTGTTCCAGGTGAAACTGATGCTGGATGAAATAATAGAGAAACTTCCCGAGGAGTTCAACATGATGGAAATAATGGGAAAAGTGGAAGAGCGAACTCCATACGTGATCGTAGCATTTCAGGAGTGTGAGAGAATGAACCATCTGACAGGAGAGATGAAGCGGTCATTGAGGGAATTAGATTTAGGATTAAAGGTTTTATATTTATGTTTAATGAAGGCGTTTGTAAGAAATTACCTAGTAACTACTAGTAAGTTTATATGAAATGTTTCTGTTTCAGGGTGAACTTACTATCACTTCAGATATGGAAGAATTAGAAAATGCGTTGTTTTTAGATCAAGTAAGTTTAATTCGATGTTTTGTTTTTACCTAACTACGTCGAAGTCAAAAGGAGGAGGGTATGTGCTTGTAATTTTAACAGAAGTGTATGTAAGTTGTTTTTCATAATTTTCCGCAAATCTTCTACTAATCATAATTTGACAAATGTGGTATAGTAAGGAGCGTCTGATAGTCCGCAGGTTTTGGCTCTGTAACGTCACACTAACTTCAATACGGTACCCTCTGGAGGACATAAAGTCCTGTGTTAAATAAAATGCGATACGGCGTGGTGGATATTGAATGAAAATTAAAGTAGCCGTTCTTCACTGCTTTGTTTGAATTAACTCGATCACCACGAAATAAATAAAACAAAAAATTCGTCGTATTTGGTAGGTATGTTAGTTGTGTAGTCGGGTTTTAACTTATTTAACTTCTGTGGTCTCTAATGTTAAAAATTACAGGTGCCAGCCATATGGGCTAATAGAGCATATCCTTCATTACTCGGTCTTTCGGCATGGTTTGTGGATCTACTTCTTCGGCTAAGAGAGCTAGAAACGTGGGCTACTGACTTTGTGGTTAGTTTTGAAAAAATATGTGAGCTTTTTAATAACATTTTGGTTTATTTATTTTTATTAATTTAGCAACAGTTGCTACACAGTAGCTATAATAATAGCTTATTATACATAAGTTATATAATGATAGATATACAAACAAAAATCAAATAAACTATGTACGGTATACGATTTATTTAAGTTAATCATTTAGCTCCAGAAAGTGATATGATAACATTTATCTAGAACTTTAGTTTCTTTCATATTGTTACCTTTACACTAATTCTTAAAATTATTTAGATCTACTTGTACAAATTCTTTATCTTTACTAAGAACTAATATTTTTCCTAACACAAAGGTAATGCAATGACGCATGATATTATGAATATCATTCACGAAAATTTGAATCACTCCCGCTATTTTTTGAACTGGTTATTTTGGATTTTTAAATGCCTCTTGAGAATGATACAACGGCTTTACTCTATCTGAAAACAACACGGTTTTCGGATTATTCTCATAGAAAGACAATTTTTATTATATATATTTATTTCTTTAGAAGTTTATTTCTTACAATCTTATACTGAGAGGCTCTTTATTCTCGATTTGTTTGTCGAAAACGGTTTTGTATCACATAACTATGTAGATAAAGATTAATGTTCATTTATTGACTAAGTTTTACTTGAGACTGTAGCATTGAAAATGTCGTTTTTGTTTAGTTACCATCATCAGTATGGTTGGCTGGGTTCTTCAACCCTCAAAGCCTGTTGACTGCCATCATGCAGAGTACAGCACGTCGATACGAGCTACCACTTGACAAGATGTGTCTTCAGTGTGACGTAACCAAGAAAATGAAGGAAGATTTCACGTAAGTTATCTCAGGGATCGAAAACATCAAAATTTTTGTTTTTTTTTTCTAGTTATGTCTAAATGACGTCTATTTAATTTTCATTACCATCATCTACTCATAGGTGTTCAATAACATTCTTCTGTGCGTAATTTTCCGTATGAGATATTTATGAGAATTTTCTTATCAAAAGAGATGTTTTTTAAACTCTTACTATTAGTAGGTAACTTATTATTTTTTAATGTTCCAATAATAACTTTTATTTATTTAGTTTTTGGTTTGTCTTAAGAAAAACTTGTTGATTTAATTTTGTGTTCTTATCAAAAAATTGGAAAGCTTTGAAGATTAAAAACATTTAAAAGTTTAATAATAAGCATGTGATAACAGTACTTACTACAACTAGTATAAATTTATAAAAAAATGACATTACTTGTTTTATTAACGATATCTTATAAGCACTTTGTCTAGTTTAATCTTCATTGTATTGCTGCATGGGTTCTCAACGTTCCATGACGAGCTTGGAATGGTTTGGTAATTTTAGATTTTATTTGTTTTTTCACGTTTTTTCTAGCTTCATTAAATCTTTAGGTACCTATGTAAAGAGCATGTTGTGACTAATTTATCAACGTCAAGTCAAAACTATTGAAGCTAGAATCATTAAATTCTGAACATAGGTTTCTTTTAAGACGGAGAGCTCTACTTATTTTTTAAATCTCATTTCTCAGTTTGTTTAATTGCCTGCTGCTGCTTTTTCATATCATGACCTTATTTTTCTGTCCTACAAAGTTAGACCTCCCACACCCAAAAGCGTACTATTCTCAAACGCAACTTTAAGGATGTAAATTTGCAACGTTTAAGTGAAGATGCAAATTTAATAATCTGGTCTTCCATTGATATACTCAACGATGAGAAGGTTGACAAATTCAATAATTTACTTAACACTTTGTATGACAAACATGCGCCTCTACGACCAATAAAAATTCGACACTTACTAGCCCCATGGCTTACCGATGGGGTATCCTCACTTCGAACTAAGGTTACGTTGGCGCAATCATTACTGCTTCCTTTAATTAATTACGCAGATGCAAGCTATCTTGACATTACTTAGGAGCTACTTGATAAACTAAAACGTTTCCAAAATCTCTGCATTCGATTTATTTTCGGATTGTGAAAATATGATCATGTTTCTGAGTATGCTCAACTCAAATGGCTACCAATTCGACTCGGAAAACTTATCTGTTATCCTTTCTGTACAATGTCCTGAATAGCCCCAGTGCTCCCCAGAATATGTCTTTATGGAAGAACGTACACTATCAATTCCATCACATACCACAACTTTCTTTGGTTAATCCTATGCCGTCAAGACTGCATTGCAATGGAATAATTTGCCAACAGACGGAAGACTTTCATCTTCAATTTTTGTATTAAAAAAAAACTATTTTGATTCTATTCTGCCGCACCAACCTTTTGTGAAAGGGTTGTACTAATTCAAAAACTTTACCCGGCGTGTGCATAACAACTTACCAAAATTTCATTACAATCGGTCCGACTAGCATTTGACCCTTTCGGAAAATCCTTTCTTATCAGATGCTTACGTCATACAAAGAACACACCCTCCAAGTTTCAGGTCTCTACGATCAGCGGTTTAGGCTGTGCGTTGATCCGTAGGTCATTCAGGACAAAGCATTTTATATGTATATATAATAATAAGTAGAAAAAGAAAACTTTAAGTTTTATTATAAAACACTTAAAAAATGCATAACCTCTTGAAGCTTAGAAACCTTCAAATGAGGTACTAATATAGTACGGTGACTTTCGAAACATTCCAATTTTAGAGTATTTGCTTATGTTTTTAAGTGAGTTCAACCTTTTTGAATAAAATCGGTTTGAGTTGTCAAACGTGTGTCAAAATAAAATGTAATTTAAATCAAAAGCACTAAGGATATCAACTTCGAAGTAAAGCACCGCCAAAATAACTTTCTACCCCTTTTTAACCCCGTTAGGGGATGAATTTCAATAAAATACGAAACACGTTTTCCATCAATTCTGTTAAAAAAACGTTTATGCAAAATTTGAAGTAGATTGGACCAATGAATTACGTTGTCCCATACAAACTTTGTCCCCCTTCTTTATCCCCTTAGAGGTAGAATTTCGGAAAATCCTTTCTTATTGGTTGCCTACGTCATACAGAGAACACACCCTCCAAGTTTCAGGTCTCTACGATCAGCGGCTTAGGCTGTGCGTTGATCCATCAGTGATTCAGGACAAAGCATTTTATATGTATAGATATACTAGCTTTTGCCAGCGGGTTCGCCCGCCCTAAATTTGGTTATCGGCGAAGGATTCTTACGGCAACTCCTCAATTATAGAAAAAAACCTACTAAAACTCTCTCTCCTTCTCAAAAATAATAAATAATTTACTACTAACAACTATTTAACTAATGGAATAACTTCGCGAGCATCATACAAACATTGAACCCTCGTTTAAGGGATGAGTTTTGGAAAATCCTTTCTTAGCGCACGCCTACATCATAAAAGCTATATATGTGCTAAATTCCAGCTCGATCCGTCAAGTGGTTGGAGCTGTGCGTTAATAGATCAGTCAGTAAAAGTTACTTTGGGCTAACGCTAACTTTAACCTGCGACTTTGTTTACGTAGAAGGTGAAAATATTTTTAAATAATACGTCCCGCCCTTCCCCCTCATGACTGCCCGCCGGCCTCGCACATCATAAATCGTACATCGTAGTTGATCATTATTTTGCTGCGATGTTAATTTAAAACTGCAAAATATGTCCTAAGATATTCAAATTCAAATCGAATGATGTATAGGGCAATTTCGTTTTAAATTAAATAATTGTGATGAATAACGTATTTATTTGAATAAGGATTATATCATGTTTATAAAAACACTGTCGCAAATAATGCATTATTTTAGAACAAATTTGGTTAGCATGAAAAAGGTTTTAGTGAGGCAACCTTAGAAGATAGACATATGCTGTCACGAACTTTTTTTAGAACTTTTAAAGGGAAACAATTCTGTCATACATGATTTTTGCGAAACTTTAATCGTTTACGCAGCGCGCGCAGCGGAAGCTCTCAAAAGAAAAAAAAAATCCCGATTTTGAAACATTTTGGTGCTTTATTGGTGCTCCGCTCCTGTTGGTCTTAGCGTAAGTATATAGCCTATATTCTTCCTCGATAAATGGGCTATCTAACACTGAAAGAATTCTTAAAATAGGACCATAGATCCTGAGATTAGCGCGTTCAAGCAAACAAACAAACAAACTCTTCGGCTTTATACTCGTAATAATAATATTAGTATAGAAGAAGATTTGCTTAGCCGGCAAAATAACTTTCTACCCCTTCATAACCCCGTTAGGGGATGAATTTCAATAAAATGCAAAAAACGTCTTCCACCAATTCTGTTAAAAAAGGTTTATGATAAATTTGAAGGAAATTTGAAGGAGATTGGATCAAGGAATCACGGTGACCCATACAAACTTTGCCCCCCTTTTTTACCCCTTTACGGGAATAATTGCGGAAATTCCTTTCATACAAAGAACACACCTACCAAGTTTCAGGTCTCTACGATGAGCGGTTTAGGCTGTGCTTTGATCCATCAGTCATTCAGGACAAAGCATTTTATATGTATAGATGTGAACGTATAAGTATTTCATTATTATTCATTTACAATATAAGTATTTTATGTATGTTTATAATATAATGTTAATTTTACGTTTATTTTTAAAATTTAACTATTACTACCGGTTAATGTTTACTTACTAAATGTACCTAACACACCCAAAGGTTCACTGGAAGAAGTCGCATAATGCGATAAGTGCGCCTTTGTACACCAAGTGTAATTAAATTAAGTCTGATTCGATTGCTTGTTATATAACTGTGTACAAAAAGTGTTTAGTAAATAAATTGGTATGTAGACTCATAGTTGCAAATTTTAATGACATATTTCAGCATTTATGGAAAATTGACCCATGAAGCGGACCACGGCTTGAATCTAGTAGTCGCAATTGCAATACGTGTCGTCTATGACCTAAATATCGTTAATTTGTGTTAATGTCTAATGTATATACGAGTTTGGTCGCTTAAGGAGAGTTTTCTTTAGCACTTTGTCGACTCGACTGCGATTCTGGTATCATACCTGTTGATCGGAAGTATCTATCCGCTATGCATATGTGCCGACGTGACTCGCATACGACGCTCACGCTACCCATTATCCATATCGGTTCGAGACCCAGACCCTGTGCCCAGACCACTAGTCTCTTTCGCGAAATCAAGACTGCTAACTTGTACCTAAAATATTCTGCGAATAGCGTCAAGTGTCATCATGAAATAATTTAATATTAGTACCTACAGAATGTTAAAAAAAACCATGTTTATATACCAAAATCATCCCAAATATTCCAGGAAAGGTGTAGTTTCAAAGATATTGTGCAAGTCGGCGAAAAATGCTACAAGACTAAATATGTCCGACTGTCTGTGTTTCTTTTAATATGTGGATTTACCCACTTCATTCCCTTGTTTTAAGATTCTTTTATGAATCTTGTTAAAGTAACAATATTTATTTATCAGAATCATTTGACATTCCCACGCATAATCGGCCTATATCCCTCATACAAACGGGAATCATTTAGGTCGACCCTGGATAAAAACACGGTCAATCAAGTCGTAATAGAGCTGAAAGCTAGAAAAAATTTGCATATATACTAGGATAAAGTTTCTAGTACTTCCAGAGCAAACAAAACTGATTTCAATACGTTCCAGGTAAAATATTTTTGGTTTTACTAGTATTTTTGGTGTTTTCACAATCACTTTAGTATAGATTGTTGCACCGCATGGAATTCTAACTTTGGTCTCTCCCTCTATGGCAGGATTGCTGATTCTAGGTCAGCTCCTAAAGACGGAGCGTATGTCCATGGACTTTTGATGGAAGGCGCCAGGTGGGACGTGCAGGCTGGGATTATAATGGACTCCAGGCTTAAAGAGTTATTTCCTCCAATGCCAGTTATTAATGTTAGGGTAAGCTACATTTAGGTTCATATACATATTCACACTTATACCCATAAGCAATTCTAAAATTCCTGTAAAACTATGGCCATTACCAAAGAATAAGGAATAGTATTTACAGAAACTAAATATAATAGGCTTATTATGTATTTTCAAAGTTTTCTCGGAACACGGAATACCAGACAAAAAAACGTCACAAAAAACTCAATGGGGTAAAAATATTTTTTTTTTAGAACCACACATTGGTGAGAGCAATTGTTTTGTTTTTGTCGTGAATCATTTTACAATTAAATGTTATAAATAAGTATGTAGTTATAAGAAATTAAAGATAACTATTAAGTTATTATTAAATCTTAACTTATTGTAATTTAAATAATTTAGAAATATTCTTTTTAGGCGATAACCCAAGACAAGCAGGACCTGCGCAACATGTATGAGTGCCCGGTGTACAAGACGCGTACCCGCGGCCCAACCTACGTGTGGACCTTCAACCTGAAGACCAAGGACAAACCCGCCAAGTGGACCCTGGCCGGGGTTGCACTCTTGCTGCAGACTTAAAGCCTTGTACCTGCATATTAACTTTAAATATCATATTGGAAAAACCATATTATTGTTGCAAATTTATAATATACCACGTTATTTTTAGCTTCAGCATTGATTATCTCAGAAAAAGTAGTACATATAAGCTAAAGCTAAAAGTAGATCTGTAATTCCCAATAAATAAATGAAACACTTTTCCATTTTTTTTTTAATTTTAATTCATCAAGTTGAATTTAACACTAAATACTAAGATCTACGGTCCCTTGGAGCTATCAAAAAATTATCTTCAAAGTGAACGCAATAAAAACACCAGCCATTAGCATATTTTGACACTCCCAGAATACATCAAAACATGTAGATAAGTACTTTCCGTTGACCTAGAATAAATTCAGGGGCGTAGAAAGCGGGAGGGGTACAAACATCTCAGGATATGGTTGTCGTATCAATTTCACGGCTGCTCACGTATGTGTGTATCGTGAATTGTCGCAACCGTTATGTAACTTAAAACATATTTGAAAAAACGGCCAAAAGTCTTCGAAACCTTATTTCGGTAATGGACACAAACTATTTACAAACAATGTGTACCCTCGGTACACGAATCAAACTCGCACTTGTACGGTTTTTTAAATAAGAAAGTATAAAAAAAAAATTAACTTTGTAGTTGAAACTTACTTTATTTAAAATGTTATGTCAAACTGTCACCATATGAGCACTTGGTACGTCTCACTTTACACTTCTCGTTACTTTTATTATTCTTAGTAATAGCATTAGCATTAAATTTTGATATTGCAATCTATAACAATTTTATTTCATTATATATTCGTTTCTCTTAATTTTATACCAATACGTTCAGCATAGCAGGCTACTTTTTTCATATATTTTGACGCCACCGCTGGTACGCCAGAGAAGATGCAAAATTTTTGACTACGACACTTTTTCAGCTAAAAAATCGTAAATAGACATCTTAGAAAAAGTTACCAAAAAACCTTAAAAACCTCAAACCTCACCTAACAATACTCTCCCCCACTTCTATGTACAAAAGTGTACAGCGGTTCACATTAGACACCTTCGTGTAAAATTTCATCAAAATCGAAACAGAGTCGGAATTATAAGGCATGTGTAATACGGAAAGACTTCCATGCCGAAACAATTAGGGTTCCAATCCATCCAATGGCTACGGATTTCTAAAAATGTAGAATACATAAAACCAATAAAGATGTATTTTCCCACAGCCTAAGTCAAACACTTTTAATCTTTTACAAACAATGCTATTTTGTGCCAATAGATGTTTAATGAGACAATGCTTATGTAAAAAACTGCCAATGATTTTTGAATCAATAAACGACTCTTGTACAGTGATGATGTGTCAAACAATGTGTCGTTTAAATTTGTTTGAATTATGAATTGACTTTAAATTTTTGAAACTTTATTTAAAATAACCATTGTTAAATTACATTTCAATTAACTCGATATTCATAATATATTGGTTAAACTTTCGCTATATTGCTTGGAGCGATGCGCGACCTCTAGCGGATACTTGCGACCTTTGTATTTGATTACAGCTTTGGACTAACTCACCAACAACGTGGTCAACACGATGATTTATTACAATGGTGATCGTTATCATAATAGACGTCGGAAGTAACTTTCTCTAAGCGGCCTTTTTAATATTCTGTACAAAATATGATATAATAAAATCTCGTTGCCTGTCCATTTATTTATAAACAGTTATTTTTTTTTTGAGACTGGCCGACCTTAAAATCTGGAGTTTTGATATACATAGTTGTAAAAAGTGTTGGTCATAGCTTTTTTTATCGTTGGGAAATCCTTATTGATATACCTCAGCGCCGCAGGGTAGGTGGGAGCTAATGTCGGACTCTTATTCTGCCGTGACCCACGCGGAGCAGCGTGTCGGCCCGTCGGCAGGGCCCCTCGCAGAATCGGGGCAATGTTGAGGCACAGATTATATAATATGTTGAGGTAATGAAGGAGTACGACCAGGTCCTACCTTGCACCAACCGACTACCACTTTTTCCGCAAAACGGACAATATTTTCCGTGAAAAAAAAAATTTCTTACCAGGAAGCAGTACAAAATGCCTTAACACAGTTTGAGGAGTCCAGGCCCAGTGTTTTATCGGAAATATTTAAATGATCTTCCTTAGATGGCAGAAATGTATAGACAACAAGGGTGGATACTTTGACTAAAGAAATATATTATTTTAATTCCATAAAAAAATCTCATTTAGAAACGGTAATTTTATATTTAACCCCATATTTGACCTTCATAGACGCTGAAACTGTGTCACTGTGTAGTCATCTTTTGCAAAACACAGACTCCTCCATTGGTTACGCCATATTTGTTTAATTACAACCATAATTGTCTTGTGTTACAACCCAATAACTCGGTTGTCTAAGCGTTAAAAAGTTTTACTTAAGTATCGCTATTTTAATTGAGAAAATCCAAACTATATATAATCGGTGTCATGCCTGTCGTTTTATGCTAGCAAACTTAACTTTGGTACGAACCAAAATTTATTTATCCGATCAGGTTTTGATGCCACCCCAGATAATTTCCTAACAGGTATTTAATTATATTAGTGATCATTGTTTCAATACTTGTGCAAATTTTAAAGCGTGTTTTGTATATCTAGTGCATTGACTATAAGCTGTAGCTAAATTTCAAAAAAGGAACGTTAAAACCGTTAAATTCCATTAAAAAAATTCAAGGCGTTATAAATTACTACATACATACAACATTACAAATAGTTTGGTTATCGGCGTAGGGTTCTAACGACAACTCATTGATTATACTAAAGAAGTTTGTTATAGCAAGCTATACCTGCAGTTATTGTTAGGTCGAGGAATTCAGTTTTACTTACCCCCGCGGAAACTTTTGAATTTTCAGGGATAAAAAGTAGCCTTTGTCCTTTTCCATATCTTCAACTATCTCTGTGCAAAATTTCAGCTCAATTGGGCGCTTGCGTCAACTTTTTAATTTTCAAGGATAAAAAATAGCCTATGTCCTTTTCTGGGTCTTTAACTATCTCCATACCAAATTTCATCTAAATCGGTTCAGCGATTCCCGATCCATTCAGTGAAGCGTGATTGAGTAAGAAACAACCAAACATCCAAACTTTCGCATTTATAATATTAGTGTAATATGAATTGTGTAATGATTTCTAGTACATTCATATGAACATTGTAAGTATTACAGAAATTAGCATTCTGGTCTATACAGCCCTCTTAAAATAAAATGGGAAAACGCACGAGAAAGAAGAAGAACGTGAAAAGTTTCTCAAATGTTTGGTTTTAAAAAAAAATCATGTATCCGTCAAAGACTGCCTGATAACACGTGTCGCTGGTCTGCTCTCCTATGAGTATGGACATGTAAAAATCAAATGTTGATAGCAAATTTCGTTTTGGAGATCAGTATTGTAATAGGAACTTAGTGCAAAAGTGGCAGCGTGGCAAAATGTACGGAACACAAGATAAGGAAATTTGATGTTCTGACAGTACCCTTGGCGACACCGCTGTGTTAAGTTTAAAGGCAGTCGGTTACGTTCAAAGTTCAAAGCTCAAAAGGAGTGTCCGAAATTTTATATCAATAGTAACGTACCATATTATCGATGATATAACAGAACACCAACTTGTTTTCAGATGTAATCGATAAATTATAGTATTAATTTGGGTATAAAAGTTAGATGCTGTTTACAATGTGTCGATAAAAAATATGTAGGAAGTTGTAAGACCACATTTAATCATAAGGAAAAAAACTTGGTAATAATAGAACAACATTATGATTAATCTTTCTCAGCTCAATTAGTCATTCATTACACACGATAGATAAGGGTGTAATGGAACCATTTGAATGACTATATTTCACGCGTGCTATACGACATTTTTTGACACACTTGCGCGGATAAAATAAATAAAACAACACAAAACATTATGTTCAATCCATACTATACATACAAATATTATAAATGCCAAAGTAACTCTAATATGAAATTTAGCATGGATGGATAGTTTAAGTCCCGGGTAAGGACATAGGCTACTTAAAAACGTCAAGTGTGAGTCGGTTTTTTATTAAAATTGAAGGGTTGAATACTGGAATATCTGCAAAACATGTCATGTTTCTACCTCAGGTTGGATGTGCGCTTTGTGCGTTGTTAGATCGGTGAGTCAGTTAGTTTTTCTTCGTCTATGATACCTTTTTCTTCGTCTATGATACCTTTTTCATATGCTTTGATGTATTAAGCTTCACTTTCACAGCAGAGAAAAGAGAACTATTTCGGAATAAAATTGCTTATCTCCTTTTCCGTCTCTTCCCTAGATCCCAGTGCCAAATTTCAGCACAATCGGTTGCTCCGTTGCGACACCGAACAAACAAACAACCAAACAGACTTATACAAATAATTAGGATGGGTTATATAGGATATCAGTCGTAGTGGCCGCTGTCCTTAAAAGTCGTCCCGTATATCCGTTAAACTTTCTATATTTCAGTGGTAGATCCAAATGGATACACCTAGGCTGGGTTGCACCAACTAACTTTGACGATAACCAGCCATCAAAAATGAGAAACTGTATGAAAATTTGCATAGTCAGCTATGTCGGCCCGTCAAAGTTCAGCAAACCACTAGCTGGTCAACTTTGAAAATAGCTGACGATAGAAATTTCCATACAATCTTCCTTTTATGGTGGCTGGTTAACGTTAAAGTTAGTCGGTGCAACTCAGCCATAGTAATACATAGTTGGCAAACAATGTTAGTACAATGAAAGTAAATGTCTTTTTATTCAATTCGATTTTGCATCGTCGCAGGATTAATTAGAGATTCTAGTTCGTATTTGCCTTTTACTTTCTCGTGGGTGTGGATTAGCATTCTATGTAGTTAGTAGTTTGTTGAGTTCTCATTTGGTTTGTTTTGTTAGAGTTACTTGTGGGCGAAGCAAGTCGTAATTCAAATTAAAAGCAAAATAGACTGCAATAAAAAAATCACTGTAGAAACGATTTGACACAAGAATAAACTTAGTTGCAATGGATGGTGGAATTAGTTATGCTTTTAATTACGTTAGCAGCTAAGTTACTGTTTTCCAAATTGAAAATGGGAATATTAATCTTATTCTGGTCCTTTATTTTACTACTTATAGCTCTGTTGGACCATATTATTACATATTATTACCACGTAGCCTAGTTGGTAGGGTATAGGTTCGATTCCCGCACTGGACAAAAATTTATATGATAAACATTTGTGTTTGTCTTTATTCTGTATTGTGTATTTATGTATGTATTAACAAAAAAACAGGAATTATAAGTATTTGTATATCCGTTGCCTGTTTTTCATAATACAAGCTTAGCTTAGTTTGGGACCAGATGGCGCTGTGTGATATGTCCAAAAATTATTATTATTATATTATTTTTATTATACTATTTTGTTGCAACTTCAAAATTATTTATTTCCTCATCAGCTTCATTATATTATTTATTATTATTAGGTTATACATACATTGTTATTTTGCAATAAGCAAAAGTGACGCGCCATTTGCCTTGACACAAACGAAGTAAAGTTTAATCCTATTGTTATGTTCTTCGTGTAGGCTCATTAATAAAATATTTGATGACGAATCTTTGTAGTTATTCATAATTTGTATGCGTTTCAATCTATTGCTCATATCATATTAAATTAATAGGTATAAAGGGTTTTATGTTTTGACATCTATAGATAAAAGAAAAGATAAGTCTACAAAAAGGTTATTTTCGATGTTCTAAGATTGCATTTTTGGGGGGGTCCCAAGTTTTTTTTATAGTACCAAGATGCTAAAGAAGCTTACGGTCCGCGTGATGTTATAGACGCTTGCAACATCAGAAGCAATATTCGCGCGGTGCCGACCCTTTAAAAATCTAAAAAATCCCTTCTTAAAGAATTTCCCTATACTTAAGTCCCTAGTATCCCTTGAAAACCTTGACCTTGGAGCTGATTCCTTAACATAAACGTTCGCAGGCGGAAGCTCCTCTTAAATCGGAGTGTGATCTCCATAAAAAAATTAAAACTAAAATCCAGGAGTGGTCAAAAAAAGAAATAGAAATTTATTTAGTTACCTTTAATGGTTAATGGTTTTAGGTTTCCTAACATTATATGGAATCCAGTGACCGAGTTAAGTATTAAGTAATCCTAAATGACTTCGAGTTTGAATAGGTACTCGGAAAGTAAAATCATGTAGGTAATTAATATGTCGTGATAAGGAAGCAATAAGTAATCTGTGACGAACAGCAAAAACGCACAAGACTGGGTGGAACTACCTATAAAAATATATCTTCCCAATTAAGCACCCTAACCTACACTAACTAAGGAACATGTTTTTATATATATGTGACGAAATATTGGATTTACCAATGATATTGAATATATCATTGGTAAAGACCAGATTGACTTTTATTAAAAAAAGTTACTTCCAGCCTTGCGGACTTTAGTCAACTTAATGAATGAATAAATGACGACTGTTGTGATAAGTCAGGGGTGGTCTTCACGGTTTTATGCCCAATCAGTAACCAGCGACTTACTCACTCACATCATATTGGGACGGGAGGTAAGGTTCTGCTCGCATGAATTTTAAAATTGACGTACCTATATCTCAACTTCCATATTGGGTTAATTTGGCCTTTTGACGGCGCGGTAGAAAGGAGCTATTCAAATAAGTTGTGTTTAAAACATATTTTTTGTGCGTTGTTAGTTACTATATGAACTGCTAGACTGTCATTAGTGTTTTGTTTTTAGACAATTATGACGTGAAAAAACAGGAAAGTAAATAGTTTGAATACATAAAGTTCAAACCACCCAATTCCTGAAGCTTAATTAACGGCATCCCGACGCTTATTGTTCTATGCTTTGAACTATAATAGTTATCTATGATATTAGAGCGCTAAGTTGGTCCACCACCAATTCCGCACGAATGTAATACAACGTTTTTTAACACATTTGCGAGAAAACAATATAATTTATAGGTGATTAAATAAACATTTTCATTCGACTGCTTTAAATAGTAAATGAGAAATTATACGTAGATAGGTCATAACTTTTCGAAATTAATAGTTAAATTTGAACAACTATTCAAATTCAGTAAAACTTATTGCTTTGGAAGCACAACTGACTGAATGACATTTTTAATTTCACACGTATTACGTTGAACGGGAGAATGAGGCGTAAAGAACTACATCTTTCGTCCCTTTTTCTTTTAGCATTAAAGTGAGTCAAACGTGTAGATTAAAAGCTTTACCAAGGAGGATCAATCGAATTTAAAAAATAAAACTGTAAAGGATACGCACGGCGCCATACAACGGAGCGTGCGGTAAAACAGGTACTTACATGTGAGTACCGTTGTATGGTGCGTAATTTTGAACTTTCGAACAATGTATACAAGCTTCGTAAATGCATTTTTTGAGCAAATGTTTTAAATGTTTTTTTTTTATCAGACCAGTATTTAAAGAGATTTTAGATTATAAATACTTAAATTTAAACAGACAAATAAACCCACACTATCTCTATATAATAAATACACTTTGAAGGTTAATCAATAGTTTCTTATAAGGTAGGTCAATAATTTCTTATTTGAAATAAGGAACCTTATAATGTTTGTGGCACTCGTATGATTGATTCTTCCAGCTGATTCTTCTTTATTGCAAATTTTAAATCCAAAAGGTTAATCTTGAATTATCAATCCCTTAATCAATACAATAAAAATAGTTAAAGGTAAAATATTGTGTTGGATAAGGTTACCTACTACAAAGCTCATGGGTATTGATTATTTATATCTACTTACGGTGTTTGGCTTTAAGCTTTGCATCAAGACGCTATTTAAATAAAATATTGTGCTTTTGTATACAACATTTTAAATCTGTTTTTGTATAAGTAATTGGCAATTTTGTTGCAACGTACTTGCCGCAGTTCTTTAATCAATCATAGAAGTATTTGTGTGATAAGAATTTAATAATTTCTATATACATACTATGCATATGTATATCGAAATTATTATAATAATGTAATATAGTAAAAGTAAAAGATCATTTATTCGAGGCTGCGTACACATTTACATCTTATAATTAGCTAATAAATATACTTAGTAACATTATAAATAAATAAACTAGAATATATAATAAAGCTGTAACACAATTTTAATGCTGGATGCATTACAGTTATTATAACTTTCCCACACGTATATAGAATCAGACAGAAAGCTCACATTGGTGCCTAAAATAGAAATGAAAATTTATAAACACTTTTGCAAAATTGTAGATGTCTTGAAATATTTTTCTAGTTTTACATTAGTACTTAACCGGGCCACAATGTTTATTATGAATTTCCCCACCCTCCTAGGTGTTTTACACAAAAAACTCTCATTTGGTACTTAAATTACCACTGCGTTACCAGTCCCCATGACCCCTGAAAAATAATGTTGACTGCATTACCGAACAATAGTTTTTTTGTTTTATTTTCAGCCCAAATATTTCGATAAATGTCATCATTCGGGTATGCATAAGTTATTCTATATTCGAAAATAATATGTTCTTTGAAGATTATCCGAATGAGTAAAATCTTATGCGTTAAATGTCGTAAAAGGGACGTTTTTATAGGCCTCAAAAAGTATTTTGACCCATTTACTAATAAAATGAAAAAGCCACCGTCTACTGTGTTACGAAACTTTGCTGTGGGTAACGCTGCAATAATCAATACATTTTACTGTGGTCCAACGCTGCAGACATCAATACATTTTACTGTGGGTAATGCTGCAATAATCAATACATTTTACCGTGGGGAAACGCTGCAGACATCAATACAGTTTACTGTGGGTAACGCTGCAAGAATCAATACATTTTACTGTGGGGAAACGCTGCAGATATCAATACATTTTACTGTGGGTAACGCTGCAAGAATCAATACATTTTACTGTGGGGAAACGCTGCAGATATCAATACAATTTACTGTGGGTAACGCTGCGAGAATCAATACATTTTACTGTGGGGAAACGCTGCAGATATCAATATAGGTATTTTTGCTTTGTTTTGTTCAGGCAATTTACAAACTGGGCCATAGGAAAAGACTCATTTAAAAATAGATTTTATGGCTTTTAGGGATTAGCACGCAAGAGCGTAATACTATAATTTACTAATTATCAATGACTTTACCACCGGTCGGTTCGGAAGCTTGTGCCTACTGAGAAGAGCTGGCAAGTAATTAAACAGCTACTGTTTTCAAATATTTACGCAGAAACGCTCTAAGTATCAATACATTTTCGAGTCAAGTTTCATACAATAATCTGTTTAGTTATATGATAATTTCTTTTCTATACTTTAATATTCGCCTCGGCTCTGACAATTCAAAACACTTAGCCATTTGATTGATTGCTTAGAAAATAAAATTGATACGTTATTATTAGACTGTGATTAAGCGCCTCAATAAAAGATATTTTTTTTTCAGAATTCGTGTGAATTTTAGGGTTCCTTACTCAAATGACACCAAAGGAGTCGAAGACTAAGCCTACGATGTCTGTCTGTCTGTCCAACCTATGCGTCGACCTACGACCCTTTAATTTTTTTAGAATAATAATAATATGTGTTATTATGACGGATTTCTTAACAAATAAAAAAAAGCGAAAAGTAAGCATTTAAAGGGTTCTCCTGACTTGTTCATTTTGCTCCAGTGTAAATGTAAATGTAAGTTTTTCCGTAGTTTTCGACGGTTATAGTGTGCTATATATAGTAAAACTGCAAATAGCGCATTCTGTCTTGGTACGGAAACCACTGTTAAAAAACAGATATTTTATTTAGACTACACAGTCTCATAGAGTAACTACGGGTGACTACACCGGGAACCCCCTTATTGCGATAAAAACCGTAAATACATATATGAATCAAGCAAGTTATTTTAAAAGTTTTCCATAATATTTGTTAGTTCTTTACTTTTTTAGTCTAGGTCGGACAAGGTTGTAGTAGGGTCTGCATTCCTTCTTGCCGTTATTAGGGTACCGTAGTCCGACACAGAGTTTCGATATGTGAGTAAGTTCGTCATTCTACAGTCTAAACCAAATGTTCTATTCTTTGATTGTGTTGTGCTATGATCTACTTTTGATATACCTACATATTTTTATATTGATATAATAAGCGGAAAGTGTTTTTTCTAGTTAAACCTTTTCTTTAAGTAATGCCTAAGGAAATAAAAAACAAAGTTCATACTTAATAGGTACTCTGTTTTCTAACTATTCTACTGAATAGCTGTGGATTACTTTATGACGTATGTAGAACGTGGCACTGCCATGTGGAATCAAAATGTAGGATGTAGAACTTGTCACTGCCATGTCGAACCAAATTGTAGTATGTAATAATAGATAAATGGCTACGGACCCACATAGTGTGTATATTCGGACATCTTAATTATATTAGTTCTGCAAATTCGTTGCCAAGGAGCATTTTTTTGCCCAATTAGTTTTGGACAATATAATATGAAATACCTACAGTTTCAATGGTACAAAAACCTATTATATGCATATCCGACACTGACTTTAAGGGCAGGCCACAGTTATGTTTGATCTTTCGTAATAATGACTTTTCTAATTTAAGTAGACAAGTAGAAAAATTAAAACTTATTAATAAGAAAACATAATTTATCTGCGTGGATTCCCGAGTTCCTGGTCTAAATCGAATTATTTAACTTTCATATCGCTTTAGTGTTATAAGTATATAGGTACTAACCGAAGGCGCATTTCTTTTTGCCAACCAATATTGTGTGCGGTATTATTAGGTAGACCTTTGAAACACATTAATCTTCCGCGGTTCTTTGGGTCATATTGACCTGAAACTGATAGGGCTTTAATTAATCATAAAGGACTTAATTTATTTATATAATTTAAAACGAATTAATGACAATTATTTATTATGCGTTTACTATATATAAATATTTTAAAATATATTGATATCCCTCATCTTAGGCTCTTAGGGTCCATAATACCCGAGTACAAAAAGGGCTTCGGGTACAATACTAATAAAGAGCTTCCTTAAAGACATGATACGGCTAATATTATAAATGTGAGAGTAGGTTTGTTAAGCAATCACGCTCCAATTACTGGACTTGACAACTTGAAACTTGGCATACATATAGGCTAGGTCCTGAAATAGCATATAGGCTACTTTTAATCCCGAAAAGTTTAAAAGTTCCCGCGGGAATAACAACTAGTTATAGTTATAGTCCGCGCATTAATATAATTAAGGAGTTCCAACCCGATAACCGAATTAAGGAATGGCGGAGCCGCTGGCAAAGTCTAGTAACCAATAAAAGTCATAATTAAAAAAATGGTAAATTAGAAGTAAAAGGTCGCTTGAAGTAAAACTTATGTGTGTCATTACCAGGTATGTTTCTTATCGCATAAATACATTTAGAAGTGTTTTTAAAGTATTTTTGTTAATAAATGCATTAAATATATTTCGATTTATTTGATTTGCGATTGTTCGATGTTACATTTAATTTGTTAAAAATACCTCATATTTCTAAAATCAACGGTTCAACATGACCCGAAGGACTCAACACCGAATAATAAAACACCCTTAAAATATTTAAGAGCCCGCGCTAGCTAGAAAAAAAAAATACAAAGTGAAATTCTGTTTGATGTGCGTTTCTGCAAGTGTAAAGTACTTATAAGTTTAAGGTTCTACAGGAAGAACAAGAGTTTTTTTGTTTGATCAAAAAGGAGAAAGGTGAAAATGCGAGTCGGTGGCGTAGATCGCAAACTAACTTTTAGCCTGCAGTAAAAGTACAAATTTATTGAATTAAGTTCCAAGTCTACTTACTATACCAGTGAAGATTTAAATGAAATTGTCGCAACAAAGAACGAAACGTTAAATTTATAATAGAAGCTTCATTGTCTGTCTGTGTGTGACAAAATTCAAACTCAATTTTTTTTAATTTTTGACTTTTAAACAGAATTTTGAATTTGTTGATCGAGTGGATCAGTTAATAATTTTATAAACTTTACTACTTGGTTGAACCAAGCTTTCTGTGGAGTTTCGTCTTCAGCAAGTACATAGCTATTTTGCAATACAAAGTATATATTTTTACAATTTAATTTAATTTACCTCTAAATATATTTCAAAGAGAAAAAGCAACTAAAGTTAATTAATATATTAATGGTAAAAATGCTTGGAAGAATTAGAACTTAATTAATTTGTTTTGGTATTGGTGCATTTGTAATCTTTATAAATATATAATTCTACTGTACCTGTGTATGTCACTGTACTCATCCTAAACGGCTGGACCGATTTGAATGATTTTTTTTGTATGCGTTTGAGTGGCGCCCTGAATAGTTTAGGTTCACAAATCAGCCCGGCAGATGGCGCTGCAGTAGGATGCAGGACAACAGCTGCCAAGGTAAAATTGCATCTTCAAAAGAAATGCCGAAATTTGTAAGCAACTAAGCAAGCAAATTTTCTTGTCGAAACAACGTAGTGTTTAAGCAACTACTTATTAGATTTGTTTAGAGATCATAAATATTTAAAAGTTTGCTGTTCGTAAACATTCGTTTGTTTTTTTTTTTACTTTTTTTAGTATCATTCAACTAATTTTGGATTTATTTTTGAATGGCTCAATATTATACAAAGCATAAATTAAATTACTAATTTAAATTTTTTCCCATACTACAGCGCACCCCCCCCCGTCCCACATAATTAAGTTATGATGACAAGAATTATAAAAAAACATTTTTTGATCTTAAAATAGTATAAAATGACTTGTTTTGATTTTTACTTATTAGAATGTGTTTAAATGTAATGTTAAAATAATTGTTCAGGTTAATACTGGTGTTAAAGTTGGGGTCACGTGACCGCCACGCGTGCTCTCATGCACGTATCAAATACATAGAGGTGCGTGCGGTCCCAGTGTCAAGTGAAGTAGTGTTTGAGAAACCGAGGAAGGTTAAAGGCAGTACAGATTTTTTTTCTGTAACCTAATAAGGGACCATCCATTTATACGTCACGCGCATAGGGGGGAGGGCGCGTCATGCATAGTGTGACAAAGGCAAATTGTTTGTACTAAAATTGGATAAAGGGGGGAGAGGGGGTATAAAATTAAGGAAATTTACATGACATACTAACTGGCAATTTCTACTAAAATTGGATAAAGGGGAGAGATGGGGTATAAAATTAAGGATATTTACTATTTACTATACTTACTATATTATTAACTATATTTTGTCAGTTATTAGTTTTTAAAATCGAGGGATTGACTTATATATCTAGGTCTATAGGTGTCTATAGGTTTTTAGTTTTAACAATAAGGACTTGAAACAATAGCAACGAAAACATCTGTTGATGACGAATACATTAATTTAAACAAGTGAAAAAAAAGGTGGTTCATTTGATAAAAATCCGGAAATGTCTGAACTGAATTGGGAACATTATACAGACACATAATGACTAGGAATCTAAAAAGACAAACATAAACAGACGTGGATATTTAAAATCTGATGAAAGATATGGTTCAAACGTGAACTTTGAAAAACCTGTTTTGTTCGATAAATAAAATCCTATATTCTGTTTTCACTATTTTTTAAATGTTTTGGAAAAGATATTTTCCAAGTTCTCCATTTACAGCTTTGGCAAAGCATGGGCGTGATAGTGCTTTGAACCCTTATAAAAAGCTTTTTTTGATAACAATGATGTAAATTATATGTTTTAAATTAACAAACTATTAATTTATATGTTGTATTTCGATAAAAATCTGAGATGTATGCAGGTGCACTACTCACGCACGCTTAGTTACATATCGCGTCGTCCTAATCTTTACACTCCAATTTTATATCTCGTAGGACCCGCCACACGGACACAACTTACGCTGAAGAACTCAAAAAACTTGTGCCTCGCCAGGTGTAAGTTGAGCGCACGCACCTAACCACTAAAAAAACGGGTTGCACTCCGGGAGTGCCGGCAGAAGTGAAAACATACTCGCTATTTACTTCCCATCACTTCTTATCCATATTTATTTATTAAAAATAATAACTTTTGTTTATTTACTTTTTTGACGTTGTATATTTGACAGCTCAATCTGTCATAGAATTAAAATCCCATATCCAACATCCCTGTACTACTCATAATCGCCATATACTAAAAATAAAAACTAACCTAATGTAAATAAAGGTCACGTGTCCTAACGCGAGTGACATCTTACGAATTTTCAATCAGGACACGTGACCTGACGCGAGTTTAACAGTTTTTACCCATCACAAAAAAAGTGCACAGCGCCGCTAAAGAAGTTTTCACTTCAATAAGGCGGAATATTCCAGCAATTTTATTCAATACTAGCTTTTGTCCATGACTTCTTTCACGTAATATTTTTTCCATTCAGCTCCACTCTATTTCCTCTAGTAACCCCCAGTAACTTGAGCGGTAAAATTTCTCCGTTGGAGATAGGACCCAATGATCTCAAGCAAGGAAATTTATATTTAACTACATTCATTACAATTATACTGCACTAGTATAGTAGTATATTAGCTGAGAGCGCAAAAATTACTGAGAGTCAAGCTGACATATTGTTTGTAACAATTTAAACATTTATACGGCATACAACAGTGTCCTATTATTATACTAAGCACACATCTATCACTTTATGCCTCCTTGCAAATTATACCCGGTGCGCAGCCCGGCGCGCGGCGTCGGGCCAAGCAAGCACGCCCATCACAGAAAGCAAAGCAACCATAGTGACGCCGAGGAAGTCAATCTCACGGCGGCTATTGCGTTACGGTTTTGTTCTATATTTAAAAAAAACGGGTTGCACTCCGGGAGTGCCGGCAGAAGTGAAAACATACTCGCTATTTACTTCCCATCACTTCTTATCTATATTTATTTATTAAAAATAAAAACTTTTGTTTATTTACTTTTTTGACGTTGTATATTTGACAGCTCAATCTGTCATAGAATTAAAATCCCATATCCAATCCCCTGTACTACTCATAATCGCCATATACTAAAAATAAAAACTAACCTAATGTAAATAAAGGTCACGTGTCCTAACGCGAGTGACATCTTACGAATTTTCGATCAGGACACGTGACCTGACGCGAGTTTAACAGTCTTTACCCATCACAAAAAAAGTGCTCGCCACGGCCCCACAGTGTGATCTATTTGCGAGTGGAATAGCAAGCCTGATGAGTGAGTGCAAGAGAATATACGAGATGGATGCTAGAAAAACTAGCGTAAACATAAACTATGATTATGAATAAAATTTAATATATGTATTATTATTAGATTTTTGATCATTTTAATGAATTATTTAATTATGATAATAATAATATTATATTTATTTTAACAAACTAACAAACAAACAAACAAACAACCTCCCTGTACTACTCATAATCGCCATATACTAAAAATAAAATAATAATGTTTGTTTATTTACTTTTTTGACGTAGTATATTTGACATCGCAATCTGTCATAGAATTAAAATTCCATATTCAACCTCCCTGTACTACTCATAATCGCGAATACTAAAAATAAAAATTATAATAGGCGTGGCATTACGGTTTCCGTCTTACGAATTTCCACGATTAGGACACGTGACCTGACGCGAGTTTATCATTTTTTACCCATACCAAAAAAAGTGCACAACGCCGCTAAAGAAGTTTTCACTTCAAAAAAAACAAAATAATCGACAATGAACCGAATGCGCGCGTGTATATAGATAGGCACAGGAGCGCAAGTACTCATTCTTTAAAATGTGTCGAGAAACCGACACTCATTCCGATCGGCGGCGAGCTCGAGCACAAACAGGCGAGAAGAGACGAGCAACCCATTTACTCGCTTGAACTTGTGCTAGTTTCCGTTAAATGTGGCGTTGAACGCAAGCGTGTGAACGTACCTATCATTAGATATCACTGATAAATGAATACTTACCTATTACTTTTACCACCTAACTCATATAACTAAAAAAAATCCCGAAAAATAAATAGTACATTGTTCACCAAGGGGTGAAAGTGACTGATTACCGACGAGGGTGTAGTTTGAGGACGAGATGAGAAGGAGTTTGTAGGACTTAAAACACACGAGGTGGGAATCGTCTTTCATCCCAAGTGATACATAGTGCTTTACACTACAAATGCGAGGATAATAAAATATAATTAATTAAAGTTTTAATTTATTTAATAAATATTAATTCACTTTTATAAACATAGATGGCGCTGTACCGAATAATTACAAGCTATGGTTATGTTTTCTGTTGTTTATAAATATTGAGTTATTTTTTCAATCCCCGATCGACCCGGTCACGGTCGTACTAACGTCCCCAGATGACGATCTCGCTGTCCGGATAGCGAGATTAGTGTCTACGACCTCCCCGAATAGGGCCTCCCTCCAAACACGACGCCGAAGTCCCCGGGTTCGTCGGCGCCCACAAGGATACACTAGGTATCAAAGAGTGCCGGGGCGCTTCTCGCCCCCACTCAACCGCAATCGTACTCGCGTAACGGGGAACTCCCCTACTGGCGGTGACTCACCTTCGGGTTCGAGACTCACGCCGGTCGAAGGGACGCCCCCGAGAGCGACAACCCAAGCCGAGGCTTCCCCCGCGGAGAGCCCTTGAGCGTTGGGCGCTATATGGGCTGAGGCTCCTTCAGAGTCTCGCCCCAAAAGTCCGGTGAAGCAGTAATGGCTGCAACAGCCAACTGCATAGTCAGCTCAGAAAAAAAAAAGGAAACATAGTGAAACTGGTTCACTTTTATAATCACAGATGCCACTGTACCAAATAAAAAGACGCTATTTAATTGTTTCGTCAGCAGAAAGTGTTTTTATATTTTAACTTTCTTCCCTCTAAACGGGCAAGAAAGTAATAATCTCTGCAAACACGTACTTTTAATCCTATTTTTGACTATGAATGAAGGTTCTTCCAGAGCATGAGTAGTGTAAATGTTTTTGATAACATGACGGCACAAGACTAAGTGGAGATTTGAAATCGTAATTATACTTTTCTATCACTTAGCTAAGATATTTTTTTTAGAATCCAACTTGATATTAAATTCCAGTTTTGTCCTACCAATATTTGACGAGAGAAAATTACAATATAAATGGCAAATTAAATAAACTTGGGTAACTCCAGTATAGTAACTTTTATATTTTAAAGTGCCAGAACGCGTTTTAAATTTTAAATTGTTCACAAATTATATTCGCTCCAATTACTCGTGTAAGTGGTCCGACTTTACATATGAGGAGGTAGGATGTTGACACGCCCGCGCCCTCTAGCGGCCAGCTACTGTGTTGAAACTACGCATTGCTAATGACCAAGTTTATAGTTAGTTTATATCTGAGAAGCGTACATTTACTGCTTGGCTACGGGGTTGTAGTAGTAGTAGTGTTGTAGCGCAACACTTGCCATTGGCTCACACTTTAGAACCTATGTAAATGGTGCCCCGCACTATGCAGTTTCAGGCTAGCTTTCCGAGCGACTATTAGCTTGTGGAATAAGGTTTTTGTCGAGCTCTTTTCTAAAGGCTAAATTATGGAGTTCTTTGAAAAGTAAGCAATCACGCTTTCAAAGGGTCAGCAATATGCATGTTATGCATCTAGGGTTACAAACGTCTATAGGCTACGGTAGCCGCTCAATATTTGCGACCTTAGTGGTATAAAAATGACAATCGGCCTCCGTCAGTGGTAAGAAAAATACTATTTCTAAATTCTACTGTGTGTACTGAATTCTACTGTGAAGATGCATCACTTAGAGTTTTTGTTGCGCTAATGTAAAAATATCTCTTAAAGAAGTTAAAGAAGTCCCAGATAACTTTTTAGGGAACGTTCACTTATTAACACTTGACGTTAGAGTTGTCCAATTCACTAGTCCATATTTGGCATGAGAAGGCTATGTTTATACCATATATTATATCCTAACAGGAATACTAAGATTACTAATATATAGTTGGTGCATGAAACGCTACGTGAACCAAGTTGATCTCCGCGAAATCTAAGGCTGCAACTGCGCTTGATCCCAATCGGGATAGGTGATGAGCGGATAAGCCTATCGTGGTACCGGGCATAACCCAGACTCGAGTTAACTCAACAATAACCCGGGACCTTCGATATACCAGTCCAAAATATTAACACTTGCGGCGTTCTCGGTACTAGGTAGTGGCGTGAAACATGGACATAGAAAAATGGTAAGTTGACCTAAAAAATTACATGACAATCATGTGGACTTGAAACCTGCGAAAACAATGTGTGAACACATAATAATTCTTATGAGCATAAGCGTTTCGAAAGTGTGAAACGAAATCTGTGAACACCTAAGCGCGCTGTTAACATAAGTAGCGTCGTAAATAACGCATAATGACATGCAATGGACTTATTTACTTACTTACTTCGTCTCACTTACCTTAATCATAGTCATTTAAATTTGAAATACCAAAAATATGTTTATTAAAATGACTGCTTAATTTATGATTTAACACTAACATTTGCAACAATCTACTAGTACTTCAAGCACTTTTTTAATGAAATTTAAAGCAAAAATTTAAGCTATCTCTTTATAAATAGTACTGATTAATTGGTTATTTTATACGCACCTTATTGTGTCCAGTTTTGTTGGATATTTTTCAAAAGTGAATACAAAGTATTGAAATAACTTTTTATTTTTATTTATACCCAAAATATTGTTAACTAGCTTCTGCCAGCGGCTTCGCCCGCCCTAAATTTCGTTATAGGCGTAAGTTCTTACAGCAATTATAGAAAAAAAAACAAACAATCAAATCTTTCCTCTTTAATGGCATAATACATTCGTGTCTGTGAATCCATGGAGATACACATACAAAATTTTAACCCAACCGGTCAAGCCATTTAGTAGTTGACATACCGACAGCAGCGCCACCTACCGGTTCCAATTGTATTTTTAAATCAACCAGGAAACCATCGAAATACCCATATAAAATTTCAACCCAATCAGTTCAGCCGTTTAGAAGTATGTGAAAAAGATAAGTACGGAAGGATAATTCTTAGTACCCGCTGTTCTATTTCCTGTTTTCCCGTAGGAATGAAGCATTTTCCCGCGGTAAAAGTAGCTTATGTTCGTCAGGGATAATGTCGGCTTCTAATGGTAAAAGATTTTTTTTTATTTTAGTACCCGCTATGCCCTGCTCTTATGGTTCGGTTGGCTTCGGTGATGAATATTTGTTTGTCTTCAATCTGGGTTTTCTCCATGTATAATATTATGTATGTATTTACAAAACAAACGTCCATATGTATTAGTATCAGTCATTATATTTTTATTACATTATATTTATATTTCTCTTGTATCTATAATACAAGCTTTGCTTAGTTTGAGACTATCTGGTGTGTAATGTCTAAAAATATTTATTTATTATTATTTAATAAAAAAAGAATCTGTTGACAAGTTTTATAGACATCTGCAATAATTTTAACACAACGGAACCCTTAGATAATGGGCGTGCAACTCGCACTTGGCTGGTTTAAAACTGTTACACTTACCTATATAAACTAAACACGGACATACGTAGGCGCACATAACTAAATGCGAACGGTCACACCCCAAATAAGGTTCCGTTCCGTTACTAGGGACCTGTCAGTGCCTCACTAACCTAACTGTACAATATTGCGACATCGATTAAATTAGGTACTACTTAACTTACTTAAAGCAAGGAGTTACCGATCATAGTGCTTTGGAATAGAGGCTAACATAGAGCGGGTTCATTACAATCCGATACAAGAATGTAACTTGACACACATACGGTTAATTTATTATGTTTTTTTCACATCAAGTCCCAGCTTAAGGACATAATGTTTTGGTGTAGAAATAAATCAAGTTTTATTTTGCTTTGCTTAAACTATTCTTTAAAGCACAGCAACTTAAACTGTTACAATCTTGTACTTAGTTTTAAGTTATTTTTAAAAGGGATTTTGGGCGGGTTATGGACAAAAAAAATCAAACCTACTTCAAAAATCCATTAAAAAGTAAAGCATTTCTGACAGAACACCGAACTACGCATTATCTTCACTTTTGAGTTGGATGCCAATACACATTTTTTGCCAATCTTATTCGAATTTTTGGCATTCGACTTCAAAGTTAAGAAAAACCACAGTTTTGTGAGTTTAGTTGTCACAAACATCGTAGCACATACGGACTGACTTGACAAAATTAATCGATGAAGGGTTCCTTTTTTGATGTTTGACAACGGAACCCTAAAATCTCTAAACGGAAACGGGACATTAGACAGCTACCTATATGAAGAAACTAAATAATGACTCTATCGACCCGAAGGGCTCGGACTTTCACTCGAAACGATAAAAAATAAATGCGTCAAAAATTTCGAAATTTTTTTTCACTTCATTTGAAACTTCTTGTACTACTAAAGTATAAAGTTTAGATATTTGTTTTTCACATTCACTGATTCCAAGGCAAAAAATGTCGTGTCGTGCAATGTCGTGTCGTGCAATGTAAACAAATATTTCATTATATAGTTTAAGTAGCCGCATTTTTTTTTTTTTTTTTTTTTTTATACCACTAAGGTGGCAAACAAGCTTACGGCCCACCTGATGGTAAGCGGTCACCGTAGCCTATGGACGCTTGCAACACCAGGGGTATCACTTGCGCGTTGCCGACCCTTCAGAAATCTAATAACTTCTTTCTTGAAGAACTCCATACTGTAGTCCTTGCAGAAAACCTTGGCAGGGAGCTCATTCCACAACTTAAGCGTTCGCGGGAGGAAGTTTCTCTGAAACCGCACTGTACGCGACCATTTAGGTTCTAAAGTGTGAGAATGAATTCCCTGCCGATGGCGAGCGGTGCGATGGTAGAAAGTAGCCGTGGGCATCATTTCGAACAATTCCTCAGAACACAACCCATTGTACAAGCGGTAGAACACACACAGTGAGGCAAAGTCTCTCCTCAGACTTAAGGGCTCGATACCGCAAGTGAGTTTGGAATCGTCGACAATTCTCACAGCCCGTCGTTGAACCGAGTCAAAAGGGCCAAGCTGGTATCCGGGTGCACCTGCCCAGAGATGGCAGCAGTACTCCATATGGGGCCTAACTTGCGACTTGTAAAGTAACAACCTTTGCCCCGACGTGAAGTACTGCTTCGCTCTGTTGAGTACACCAAGTTTTTTGGACGCCAGCTTTACCTTATCTTGTAAATGATCTCGGAACTGAACATCGCTGGAGATGTCGACACCAAGGATCCCAATGCTCTTGGAGATGGAGAGGGGAGTGTTCTGGAATTGTGGGACCACAGTGAATGGAGTTTTCTTAGCGGTGAACGCGCACACTTGGACACATCGGACCAAGTTTACCCGTCCCCAGTCAGAGACCTGGGACAGTGTGGTCTCGATTTGAGACACAAGTTCTCCGCGGTTTTCCTCCACAACGGAACGAGGGAGGTTTGCACGACCCGTGTAAAAAGCGTCACCAGTACTGTCATCTGCATAGCAATGTATGTTGTTGATGTCCAACATGTCATTGATATGCAGTAGAAACAGCGTAGGAGACAGCACAGAGCCTTGCGGGACACCAGCATTAATGTCCATGCTATCAGAGCAACTACCGTCAACTACGGTTCGTATGCGTCTGCCGGACAAAAAGCTAGCCACCCATTTGCACAAACCCTCGGGCACTCCGTAAGATGGCAACTTCGATAGAAGGTCACCAGTCGAGCGACCGTGGCGAAAGCCATATTGACGGTCACTGACCAGATCGTGTACTTCTAGGTATCTTAGAAGCTGTGTGTTGATCACACGCTCCATCACCTTAGAGAGGAGAGAGGTTATAGCGATAGGCCTGTAATTCGATGGATCTGATCTATCGCCCTTTTTGGGCACCGGGTGCACATTCGCAGTCTTCCATGTAGACGGAAATTGCCTAGTGTGGTAGGAAAGCGCGAAGAGGCGCGTGAGTACAGGACATAACTCAGGAGCACACTGCTTAAGCACCACTGCTGGTATACCGTCTGGCCCACTCGACTTATGAACGTCTAGAGAAAGCAACGCCCGCCTGACCTCCCGCTGCGTTATGGAGATTTCCGGCATGGACTTACCGCACCACGGTATAGTAGGTGGTACAGCGCCTTCATCGCTCATATTCGAGTTCGAGGCAAAGAGACTGCCCAGTAGATCGGCTTTCTCTTTAGCACTATGGGCCAAGTCACCATCGGTCTTTCGCAGTGGTGGTAACGACGACTGGCAGAAGTTCCCTTCGGCAGCTTTGGCGAGCGACCAGAAAGCACGACTCCCAGAAGGATAGCTCGCAAGTCGCCCACCTATTTTGCCGATGAATTGGAATTTTGCTCTGGCAGTTGCTTTCTTACTGAACCTCGAGGCAGCATTTAATTTGCGTTTTATAGAACAACTTTGACGAGGATCTTTTTTGAAGTCGTTTAAAAATTATATATTTTTATTAAAGAAATTTTCTTACTTAAGTGCTTAAGTAGATATTGTAGAAAGAAACATACTTGTTATTTATTTATTTTATATCACTAAGGTTACCGCAGCCTATGGGCGCTTGCAACACCTGGGGAATTACTTTCGCGTTGGCGGCCCTACAAAAATCTACTACGTAACTTCTTACTTGAAGAACCACATACTTTAGTCCTTAGAGAAATCCTTAGTTGGGAGCTCATTCCACAACCCAAGTGTTCGCGGGGGGAAGTTTCTCTGTGACCGCACTGTACATATGTGTTACATACCCTAACCTCATTTATTTGTATATATTTCGTTTTCAATGACATTATTTATAGCAGACCTACCTTTGAACCTTAGGAATATGTCAACTACCGTAATAAAAACTTTTGTTCTTATGGTCTTTCACTTTCACATCATATTAAATTTGTTTCTTATATACATATACAAATTGAGACCATAATGACATTCAATGTAATTAAGTTTATTCCAGTAAAAATACATATACTAGTACGATATTTTTAATCAAGTGCATAAAGACAATGGATGTTGGAATATTATGAGTACATGTGATTATATTAAATAAAGCCTCAAAAAATTACAGATTAAAAACGAACCAGATGCGTATCCAGAATGGGTTTTTTAAGGGTCCAAACGTCCGCCAACCGAAATGTGGTATCCATTTTCTAAAACTACCTATGCCCCCGTGAAAAAAAAAATAATGATAACCGCCCCTCGAAAAAAAAAACCTGGTTTCGCCTTAAATCAGCGTTTTTTTTTGCTTAACGATGAAGCTCTGAAATATTTATAAGTAATTACAAATTGAATGAAATGACTCATGAAAGTAAGTAAATGCAGCTGGTCCATTGGTCAGCGACCAACTTGATGAAAATGCACCGAGAAACCCAACACTACGACCACAAGTGTATATAAACATTGCAGTATTCGATATAAGATGCTGCAGCAGAAGGTTGAAGAGCAGTAATGCATGAGCTATAAGCAGCTTTGGATATTAAAACGTTTTGTCGAGTCGCGTATGTGGCCTTACATTTTGTTATGTTGCAGGATGGTCGATTACTCAATGAACGTGTATGTACTACTATTGTATGTATTGAATGTAGTAGGTACTATTTCTTATTGTGTGGCGCTGTGTTGATATATGTAATTTAATGACAGAAAGTCTAATTTATATACCTGCTAATTAATAGTTAATATTATATAAGCTTACTTGTCTTTGGTTCACGTCTCGGTACTTCAGGTTTTTTGAGTTGGCCAACAAGCTTACGACCCGTCTGATGCTAAGCGGTTACCGTAGCTTTAAAATGTTTTAAAAATACACGACCGGCTAGATTTACTTAGTTGATAAGACCTGGTATATCGTGGTTAAAAAGGGTAACCGACCCAGAAATAAAAATAGGCCCATTATTTAGTTATTAAAGTAACATATAACCGAAATGTATTTTTGACGAGTTACGTAAGTTTTCTGCAATACTGCGCACAACACCTTACAAGGGGTCATATCTTCAAACAGGTTTCTTAAATCGTATATTTAAGCGTTTAAAAACGTTATTCAACGCACACTTTAAAGGAAACATAAACTTTCAATCGACTGTATAGGCAGACTATTATGATGTCATATGATGTTGTAATATCAAATTACGAGTATGTATATATTTAATTACCTAGATATTGCAATTTGACTCACAAAATCTTATTTCAGAAGTTTTTTTTTTACCATAGTAAATACGGCGCAGTAAAGAAAGGGGTAGTCGGCACACATTCATATTGGGCGCCGAAACACAGAATAAAGAAGAGTATAGCCGAACTTAAATCTTGCGCTGATTCGTGTTGTAGCACCCCTGCATCAGCCCCGTTTTGTTATAATATTTCGGTTTATATAAAAATATAAATATATATATATTTAAATTATCGTCGAATTATTCATGACAAACCCAAATGTATATACGAACGTCGAAAGACTCGCTCGCTTCATAAAGCTCGGTCAAGAAAAATCCAACAAAAATTGTATGATAAATTACAAATTTTATAACTTTTATTCTTTGTTTTTTTGTTAAGTTTTTTTCTGTTTAATTTGTAAGGAGAAAAAAAATTTAAATTGTTGTTTAATTCGATTGATCGAAGTGATTCATCATTCATAAAATAAAAGTGTTACTTTCATAAACCTTCCTTTGCTACACCGTAGTAACAGTGGTCAGATTCATTAAATATAACTATTTATGTCAAAAAGTGTTAAGCGAACAGACAATCTTTTAGATATTTATAAATTCTTTGTTTATCGCAAACTTATACTTCTCTCTTCAGCTTAAGAGGGCGAAGTTGCTCCGTCCAAGAAATTGCGACTTGTGTTTTTCATTAAAAATGTTACAAATACTACCAGGGATAAGTCTTAGTACATCAATCTTACAAACAAATCTAAAATAATAAATTAGAAAGAAGTCTTTCTTTGTTCATGAAAATTGGAGACTTAGAAGAAATCAGGCTACATCATTATTGTTAATTTAACTTGAGCTAAGACTCGAACCTGCAATGAACCTTACAATCCGTGTAATTGCTCTACCAATTGAGTTATCAAGACAAAAAACTAGCCAGTGAAAATTCTGACATTTTTATTATGGAAATACTTTAGTTCCGAAGGCCACAAATATCATTAAAACAATGTAGATAATCATAAACTTCAAATTATTTAAATTGACTTGAAATTTGGAACTCACTATAGTCCAAATATCTTGCTGTACTTAAGCGGGCGAAGCAGTACCTTACCTTGGGGCAAAAGTTGCTGCTTTATAAGTCGCAAGTCCGGCCCCATATGATGTACTGCTGCCATCTATGGGTGAGTGCACTCGGATATTAGCTTGGTCATTTTGACTCGGTTCTACGACTGAGTTCGTTGACGATCCCAAACTCACAAGCCGTACGAACCCTTAAGTCTGAGAAGAGACTTTGCCTCCCTGTGTGTGTTCTACCGTTTGTACAATGAGAAGTATTCTGAGGAATTGTTCGAAATGATGCCCACGGCTACTTTCTACCATTGCACCACCTCTCGCCCGGCAGGGAATTCATGTTGACACTATAGAACCTAAATGGTCACGTACAGTACGGTTTCAGACAAACTTCCTCCTGCGGACACGTTGGTTGTGGAATGAGCTGGGAACTTTTGGTTAGCCAAGGTTTTCCCTAAGCACTACAGTATGGCATATGGTATGACAAATCAGGTGTACCATTTTGGATGATAACACTTACCTCTCAAATTAGAGGTCAATGTGACTTTTAGTTAGACAGAAAAGTATGATAAAGCTTATCCAACTGTAATAAATAGTAGTATGCAATTAATTAAGGATCATTAACTGGTAAAAGATGGTTTTTATGCCCAAAAAATACTTAGGTTATTGCTCAATCCTCTAAATCTATAGAGCGGTTAGGCAACGCATCCGTTGAAGGGCAAACATGTGTTACAACTAGTTGATTTAAATATTTTTTGTTTAAGGGCTATAAAATATATGGCAGTAGAAGGGCCTTTAATATCATTAACCTCATTATTATAATTGACTTAAAAACTGTCCTGATTTTTATGGGATTTTTCTATGTCACCTAGCTTGAAGTTTATAATCGACTGCAAATAGAGGAAGGCAGTTATGTAGAAAACGGTTGAAAAGATTTAGATTCTAATGAAAGGATCGTCCTTGAAGTTTACGGCATGCCTTGGTGTTTATTCGTCGAAAGCTGTTGCCAACAAGTGGAACTTTAATGACTAAAACCAGACTCTTCACCGTATTAAATTTAATATAGATTCGTATAGCCTATGAGTCTTTACGCTGTGTAATTTAGGAGTTATAAGAAATAGGTCTGTCGTTGAGAAAAATAATTTAAGGTGTTTCAATTTCTGTAGTCTTTGATTCTGAAAAACTTAGTCTTAGTATGTACAAAGAAATACATAAATACTCTAAACCCCACCAAAAAAACACGTAGGAGCCAGGAAAAATGTGCCACTAGGCCGTCACCCGTCCAAATTGTATCCACGCCCGACGTTGCTTAACTGCGTCTATCGTTTTCGATATAGACTAATGTAACTGGGCCAACTGGATTTTCCTCATTCCTGGAATATGTTTCAAGCTAACCACGATTTCATTTTAATTGTTTTTTTATTTAAGAATATTTATAGGTTAATTCTTTGATCATAGTAAAGCCATGCACCCACTTATGACCCAGTGTACGTACAGTGGGCGAGCACAGGTGCGCGCAAACTAGTGGCACTCACCTAGCCGCCAACACGCGTCTGTTCGCGCTTCTTCACACTTCACGCGTTGTGCGATAAACGATCTACTGCAAATACAAATAAAGTTTCTAATAGTTCTTTTGTTACGTACTTCTATAGCCTTCAACTTCCTATTCGAAATTATAATTGTCGACTTTTTTCTTTATATTAATTTCAATCGACAACTTTTTTAGTGATAAGTGTATTGTGTTTTTTTTTTATTTTTTAGTGAGTGTGTTAAAGATCTGTTTTGTGGACTACTTTGTGGGCATTTCATCACATTTTGGTAAGGTTTTATTATTTTTTAAATTATCAATCGTTTAACGTTTTTGTAGATATTATTTGATTTTTAATTTTAAACCGGCAACATTTACTTTTTGCATACTAATAACGAAATCGTAATAAAATTAGTTAGAAGATTAAATTGTTATGCGTGCTAAATGGATTTTGATGGGTTTTTGTTCATAAAGTACGTATAAAGCTTGGTTTTTCGCCCATCCCATTCCGTGTTTCCACAATTCCATGCAAGTTCAGTCATAACATTCAAACATTCATTTAATACAAACGGTATTTTGAATAGAAGTCTCTGTGAAGCTAAGAGGACCGAGTGGCGCAGTGGTGGAGCGTGCGGCTGCCATATCATAGGGTTCGATTCCCGGTTTGTTAATTGTATAGTTGTTTTGAATCTGGTTTGTGCCCGGTACGGCGATAGGCTCACCAACTATTACGTTTGTGGAACGGATACCATGCATCGGTGGAATGTCGATGTTACCGGCATATGTTCGTAACATCTCTGACCCTCCCTTCGGAGACACGTGTTGTATTGGACAATCTAGAGTAGTATATACTCGTAGTTCATTCAGTTTTGTACCTTGTGGTTTACGAATCCGAAACAATAACAATTAGAAATTAGGTACCTATACTATAAATGAATAAACGAATTAATATTTTTTGACCTTACACACAGCGCCATTTGGCCTCAAAGTAAGCCAAGCTTGTGTTATAGATACCAGACAACAGATACAGATACATATATATTACTTTTTTTGTAAATACATACATTTAATATATAAACACAGCCAGAATCAAGATCAACACAAATATTTCACATAAATTTGTCTAATGCGGGAATGCGTAGCTGTCGAGCACACTGCCAACTAGGCTGCAAGGGAGAAATACTGGTAATTGTTAACTGAAAAATAGTAATAACTTTTTTAGTTGTTGTTAGTTCATCACGTTTGCAGATTTGGACGATTCGAGGTGGCAATAATCTTAAACATCATCATAATTTCTTAACCACCATTAGTATTTGAAATGTTCAGTGTTTTAAGGAAATGATATTTAAATTAAATTATGGTTACACAAGTTTTACTCAACATTAGTTAAACTTTATTTACGAACTGACGTCATGTAAGTTGAGGATTGAAAACTTTTAGTGCCGCGAGACTGACGACAAAAATTAGCTAGTTAAAATTAGTCTTAATATTAGACATCTCTGTTTTTTTCTTGTGCTTCCACACTGCGGTTTTGACTGGTTATTCCGCAAAAACTGTGACGTATGAAACACAATTGCGTTCACATTTCTGAATTTTTAAAAACGCGACGAGCCACATTTTTTTGCGCGGATTAAAAACCGCGTTGAAATGTGGTGTATGGAATCATATAAGAGCGTTCGCACTGTGGCTTTTAGCGCGCGGTTTTTTATTGCCAGTATTTGCCAGTAACAGCAGAGACACCGCAGGAGCGACATGTATCGTGAGCTCGCCGACTCTGTCATCATTCCTGGATATGGCAGACAGAGGGCAGATCAATTTGCAGAAGAAGCCGATAAAAAATCTCTTTTCTGTTGGTACTGATTTCTGAAATGATGTGTCTTTGTATGTGATATACAGGCATATTTCGCGTAGGAGTTCATTTATTATTTAAAAATATGTCCGAATATTTTCTAAGATTAGTTTAAAGTTTATTAAATAAACTTTTATATATTGGTTGGTCTGGTTGGTCTGTAATGAAAGTTATTTATTTGAATAGGGACACTTATAAACTCCAAAAATGTCTTCTACTATAATGTCCTAAAGCGTCACGTTTTTTTTTTTTTTTTTTTTTTTTTTTTTTTATACCACTAAGGTGGCAAACAAGCCTACGGTCCGCCTGATGGTAAGCGGTCACCGTAGCCTATGGACGCTTGCAACACCAGGGGCATCACTCGCGCGTTGCCGACCCTTCAGAAATCTAATAACTTCTTTTTTGAAGAACCCCATACTGTAGTCCTTAGAGAAAACCTTGGCAGGGAGCTCATTCCACAACCCAAGGGTTCGCGGGAGGAAGTTTCTCTGAAACCGCACTGTTCGCGACCATTTTGGTTCCAAAGTGTGAGAATGAATTCCCTGTCGATGGCGAGCGGTGCGATGGTAGAAAGTAGCCGTGGGCATCATTTCGAACAATTCCTCAGAACACAATCCATTGTACAAGCGGTAGAACACACACAGGGAGGCAAAGTCTCTCCTCAGACTTAAGGGTTCGATACCGCAAGTGAGTTTGGGATCGTCGACAATTCTCACAGCCCGTCGTTGAACCGAGTCAAAAGGGCCAAGCTGGTATCCGGGTGCACCCGCCCAGAGATGGCAGCAGTACTCCATATGGGGCCGGACTTGCGACTTGTAAAGTAGCAACCTTTGCCCCGACGTGAAGTACTGCTTCGCTCTGTTGAGTACACCAAGTTTTTTGGACGCCAGCTTTACCTTGCCTAGCAAATGATCTCGGAACTGAACATCGCTGGAGATGTCAACGCCAAGGATCCCAATGCTCTTGGAGATGGAGAGGGGAGTGTTCTGGAATTGTGGGACTACAGTGAATGGGGTTTTCTTAGCGGTGAACGCGCAGACTTGTGTCTTTGAAGGGTTGAATCGGACCAAGTTTTCCCGCCCCCAGTCAGAGACCTTGGACAGACCGATCTCGATTTGAGACACAAGTTCTTCACGCTTTTCCTCCACAACGGAACGTGGGATGCTTGCACGGCCCGTGTAATAAGCGTCTCCAGTACTGTCATCTGCATAGCAATGTATGTTGTTGATGTCCAACATATCATTGATGTGCAGTAGAAACAGCGTAGGAGACAGCACAGAGCCTTGCGGGACACCAGCATTAATGTCCATGCTATCAGAGCAACTACCGTCAACTACGGCTCGTATGCTTCTGCCGGACAAAAAGCTAGCCACCCATTTGCACAAACCCTCGGGCACTCCGTAAGAAGGCAACTTCGATAGAAGACCCCGGTGCCAGACCCGATCGAACGCCTTCGCTATGTCTAGGCTACATGCCAATGCCTCCCCCTGACTCTCAATGGCTAGTGCCCATCGGTGTGTGAGATACACTAGAAGGTCACCAGTTGAGCGACCGTGGCGAAAGCCATATTGACGGTCACTGATCAGGTCGTGTTTTTCTAGGTATCTCAAAAGCTGTGTGTTAATCACACACTCCATCACCTTGGAGAGGAGAGAGGTTATAGCGATAGGCCTGTAATTCGATGGATCTGATCTATCGCCCTTTTTGGGCACCGGGTGCACATTTGCAGTCTTCCATGAAGACGGAAATTGCCTAGTGTGGTAGGAAAGCGTGAAGAGGCGCGTGAGTACAGGACATAACTCAGGAGCACACTGCTTAAGCACCACTGCTGGTATGCCGTCTGGCCCACTCGACTTATGAACGTCTAGGGAAAGCAACGCCCGCCGGACCTCGCGCTGTGTTATAGTGATTTCCGGCATGGTCTTACCGCACCACGGTAAAGTAGGTGGTACAGCGCCTTCGTCGTTCACATTCGAGTTAGAGGCAAAGAGACTGCCCAATAGATCGGCTTTCTCTTTTGCACTGTGGGCCAAGTCACCATCGGTCTTTCGCAGTGGTGGTAATGACGACTGGCAGAAGTTCCCCTCGGCAGCTTTAGCAAGCGACCAGAAAGCACGACTCCCAGAAGGATAGCTCGCAAGTCGCCCACCTATTTTGCCGATGAATTGGAATTTTGCTCTGGCAGTTGCTTTCTTACTGAACCTCGAGGCAGCATTTAATTTGCGTTTTAACTCAGAAATATTCGGATCCTTATTATTACGAGCCGTGGTCCAAGCCTCATACGCAGTTTGCTTAAGAATTTTAGCTTCTCTGCAAGGCCTATTAAACCACGGTCGTTTTTTGACGCCGGCAGCTACTCGCAGGTTAGGAATGAAACATTCCATACCAGCGAGGATTGTCTCAGTGACTGCGGCTGCGCAGACGTCAGGATCTTCTGAGCTATAGCAGATCTGCCTCCACGGGTACGATGCATAAAATTCTCGCAATCCATCCCAGTCTGCCGACTTATAATGCCACACACGACGCCAATTAGTTGGCCCAGAAGGATCAGGTTGTGTGCATGACAATCGAGTCCGGATGAGACAGTGGTCCGAGGAGCCAAGAGGCGCATCCACTGAGACGGAGTATCCATCCGGACGTGTAGTCAGCAGAAGGTCCAGTAAGGAGCTTGTATGGTCCTCTATATCTGGTATTCTCGTTGGAGAAAGTACCAGCTGAGAGAATCCATAGGTCAGAGCAAATTCATGAGCAGATATCCCTGCATAGTTATTGGTTCGAGAACTGAGCCACTCACGATGGTGGGCGTTAAAGTCTCCCAAAATAACTACTTCTGCTGTAGGATATTGCTCTAGAACTTTGTCAGTCGTCAAACTCAGGTGCGTGAAGAGTCGAGTTACGTCCGTGTCACCGCTATGAGACCTGTATAGGCACGCATAGATACGAGTGTGGCCCCCATGATCTACGCGCACCCACAATATCGACAGGTCCCTGTCTTCAAGGCTATGAAGTCGGCGACAGCAGATATCCTCCCGGACGAACATACATACACCGGCACGACTCAAAAAATTGTGCTCGAGTTTGTAGCCGGGATAACGAAGGTATGATGTGTCGGCCGGGCAGGATATCTGCGTCTCCGTTAGAAAAAGAATGGTTGGCTGCGCAGTCTCGAGATGGTGATGGACTGCGTTAAGATTTGCGTGAATACCCCTTATGTTGCAAAAATCTACATTATATGTGGATGGAGTAACCGCTGTCAAAACTCTTTTCTTTTTTCTGTTCCTGGCCATTTTGTTTGAAGTAACTTAGACTACGGATGAGGATTCACTGCACAGACAGCTTAGAAGACAAAAAGTTGCGGTACTAAGACTGCCGAAGCTCAACACAGATGATGCGGTTGCTGGCACGGCGGGCGGAAGGGCCCCTGATCCCCCTCTGTTGTAGTAGCCGGGTCCACTCCGGTCTCCTTCTCCGGCACGACTACTACTTCAGAGACTTTACACAGGTTGGCGGATCAGCCTCCCAGGGCGGAGATTAAGTGATCCCTGGGTTCGGGAACCCGTTCAACCTGCGGGCGGCCAGCGGTCAGCCGTTTCATCAGGTCTCCCTGACCGCCGAACCAGCACGCCGCGTCTACGCCGAGCAATGACAGCAACAAGCACCGTCGGTCCTCCGCTGTCCGCGCAGCGAATCCTCAAAGAGAGAGCTCTGGCAACCTTACTCACCGCCAGGAACACAACACTACTCAATGTTAGTGTTATTGTGGCCGCGGTTTTCTGTAAGGTGGAGGTACTTCCCCAGTTCGGGCCGCTCATTCGAGCAAGTACTCGCTATGCCCCGCTTTATTTGTTCGGGCAGCTTATTCGAGCGAATACTTGCAGTGCCCTACCTCTCTTTCACGTTTTTCACGTTTATGAGATATTCATAGATAGACCTGTAAATATCTTCGAAACCTGACGCTTTAGGACATAATGTTTAATGTCATTTTTTGCTTGTGTTAGTGTCCTTTATCTAACTTTCATTATGCACCCTATTATCCCATACACCGTCTTACCTCTTCGTTTTGGAAATTATTCATTTTGCCGTGTTTTTTTTTTGACGTCCGTATTGCAAATTTGAATCCAAGCGACTTTATTATCGTCAAAGCTGGCAAATCGTGGTACGATGTAATTAATCAATAGATTTACGACAATCTATGTCATCTCCATATATTTTCCGAATATTCAAGTTACGGAAAAGGAAATTCAATAAGGCAAAAAAGGCCAATCCGCTAAAAAATCAAGGTCTTCGTAGTCCCTATTAGAGTAAATAGAATTGTGGTACGTTCAGTGTGATTTAAGAGGTAACTCACAAACCTTCGATAGATATACCAGGAGATCAAAATTCCTTAGTTGCTTTCCATTTGATAGAATCTGTTCCACAACACAGCTTCTTATTTACGGTCCACGCCGATGAGGTTACTTCACCATGTATAATAATTAATCTTTATCATTATTTATATTAAATTTCAATATTCTCTTTTTTTTTATATCTCCCTTTGAGAAAATCTCAATCAGGGCCACCCTCCATACAAAAATCTTCAAAGCCCTTTACGCTTCTAAAAATCAGCAGTGCGGAAGTGCAGCGCGGGTAAAAATTTAGCTCTCGAAAAACCGCAGTGCGGAAGCGCACTAAGACTGTGATAAAGGCTAGAATTGTGGTACCTTCAGTGTGATTTAAGGGGTAACTCACAAGCCTTCGATAGATATACCAGGAGATCAAAATTCCTTAGTTGCTTTCCATTTGATAGAATCTGTTCCACAACACAGCTTCTTATTTACGGTCCACGCCGATGAGGTTACTTCACCGTGTATAATAATTAATCTTTATCATTATTTATATTCAATTTCAATTTTCTATTTTTCATATCTCCCTTTGAGAAAATCTCAACCAGGGCCACCCTCCATACAAAAATCTTCAAAGCACTTTACGCTTCTAAAAATCAGCAGTGCGGAAGTGCAGCGCGGGTAAAAATTTAGCTCTCGAGAATTGCAGTGCGGAAGTGCACTAAGACTGTGATAGGCTAGACCGCGTAAATTAACCTTTCTCGTGCATGTTTTGTGGCTATACTAAGGCATTTAAAGGATTGAAAAAATATTTGTTTTAAAACTTGCTTTTGTCTAGTGCATTACCTTAATGAAAGATTTTCATTTATTGTAATTAATTAATGCTATATAAATCTGACAGTGACCATTGTTTCAGCACCTGTGCAATTTTTGAAAGCGAGTTTTGCATTTGCTTGTAATAAAAGTTGGTTAGTAATAAGAATAGCTTATTATCTAGTGCTAGTCTAAGTTGTAGCAAAAAATAAAATAAAATATGACAAATAACCGGTAAAAACGTAAAATTCCATACAAAAAAAAATGTATAAGACAATTATATCTCATAGTTATCTAAATAACATTGTGTAATAATCTATAGTACATTTACATACACATTGTTAGTATTACAGAAATTAGCTTTCTGGCTTTGTCGCTTATCGCCCTCTTAAGGTCTGCCTGGTGTGACGCGGTCACCGTAGCCCATGGACGTTTGCAACAACGCGGGCATTACTCACGTGTGGCCGACCCTTTAAAAATATTTTTATGGTTCTGTACCAAGGGTATAAAGTAAAGGCTTTAGGTGTCTTCGATGTTCGTCAGTTTGCCACAGCTGTTAACGAGTAGATAGATCAGCAACATCAAATGACATTGACTTGGAATTGGGCACGGTTGTAGAACTTGCTTGCCCTCATTTATAAAGTTATTTAAAATGGTAGATAGAAATCTTTAAGTTGTGTTATTATGCAAGTTGGATATCCAATAAGTGCGAGCTTTGTTTGTATATTCCACAACATTTTTTTCCTTAACACAGTTTTTGACTTATTGAAATTATACAAAAGTGACATTTCACAAACCATATTTGTATATAATAATTGTTATAAAACTAAAAACTTAAAAAAAAGATCTTAGATATTTGATATATTTATTACTGATTATGAGTGATAACGCTGACAAGCGAAATATGTCAATTATATTTCATTTTTAAACGTTTTTTATTAAATAAGTTAAACCATACATACATTTCTTAACATTAATTTTACATTAGCTAAACTATGAATTTTGACACCTTGTACGTAAGGTTTATGCAAAGTTGACTACTGGTAAGATTCGCGTAATCGATGTCCAAACCAAACCACTTCATATAAAAAAGGTTACCACAGCTAATGACATCTATGTATATCATGCGTGTTCCATTGACATTAGATTTGGTTGACTGCGACATGGAACTAACCTTTTTCTTAAATGTTTCTAAAACGCATTTGAATTTTTACATTTGAGAAATTTGTAAAATGCGTCTTTTTGTAATATATTCAATTAGGTTAAGAAAAAGTGGAGAACTCTTCTAGCGCTGAGGTTTCTCATGGCAATAGTGTAAGTCTTGGTATCAGAAAAAATATTGCCCAAACGTGACACCTCGCAATATTTCAAAAAGGATGCCTTTTTTTGAAAATAGAAAAATTAAGTTATTAGAGACTAATTTTCTCATAAAAATATTGATTTTCCTGTAAATGTAGGACAACTGAACATATATAAATAGACTATATGTAGGTTTATATAATTTACTAACATTGGTTAAGACCTGGAGGAGATGTACACATAGTTCCTTAGATAAAGCTATTTAGCTATATTTACTAACGTACTAGAAAATACACCGAACGTGCCACTAGGAGTTGTTTATAATAGTAAGAAGTCTGCGTACTTGTATAATTTTCACATCTGTAGCATGGAATTAAGATTGTATGGGGAAAAAGCTATACAAACTTCCATCCCCTAATTTAAAGGGTGAGGAGTGATATACTAAAGATCCTAAAATATGTATTTTATTATTTATAACAAGGAGTCTTTATATAAATTTTCAGACTTCTACTAGCATGAAAATTTGCGAACGACTCATATAAACTTCCATCCTTTAGTTTAAGGGGTTGGGGGGTAAAAGTTCAAAGTTTCAGTTTTTTTGAAGTGAAAACTTCTTTAGCGGCGTTGTGCACTTTTTTTGGTATGGGTAAAAAATGATAAACTCGCGTCAGGTCACGTGTCCTAATCGTGGAAATTCGTAAGACGGAAACCGTAATGCCACGCCTATTATAATTTTTATTTTTAGTATTCGCGATTATGAGTAGTACAGAGAGGTTGGATATGGAATTTTAATTCTATGACAGATTGCGATGTCAAATATACTACGTCAAAAAAGTAAATAAACAAACATTATTATTTCTTGACAATGTCAAAGACATGTCTTGTGACATATTTGAGTGTTAAGCGCGAATCGTGTGTAAAGGTTTTTTACTTCTGCCGGCACTCCCGGAGTGCAACTCGTTTTTTTTTGATGATTATGTACTAATACTAGCTTACATACCAAATTTCAGCTTCTAGAACTTCCGGATGTACCCTAACAATTTTGATGATCATCAGTGAGTGAGTGATGAAATTGGGGTTTTTAAGATATTAATAAAATCTAAAATATTAGAACTATGTAGTTTCACTTTATAATTGTTTATAAATGTTTAATCAGTCTACTATTGACATCATATCCCGAGAATTTTGTTTATCTGGTATAATCCAAACCCAATTTGAGGGTTCAAAAAACAACGAAGTGCTTCAAGAAAAGGTAGGTAGTACCCTTGCGCTTTGCTTGGATCGTCTTAATGGGGGCACGGCAGATTTATTACACTCCTGGATCTGCTACCTAAAATCTGCGGCACTGTCTATTTACGCGATGAGTCGTTAACATAAAAAAACCTATAAAATTAATTTATTTTACTTTAGTAAGACCTTGGATCAAAGTTCCGGTTTTATCATGGCGAACATGTCAATTCGTAAAAATACCATTTTTAACCCATTATCTATACCTAACCCAGGTTTTTAGATATAAACATAAATTATTATGTTTTTATAAACGTCAGCCACTTGTTAGAAGTTAGATTATAAATAAATATGCCGTCATAATTATAATCAAATCATATGACGCTATATTGTTTTTTGGCAAAAACTTAATTACTAAATTTATTGGATACCTCCAATAGGTATTAACTTATTGAATATGGTTAAAAACCTGTGCACGATTATATGTTTAGAAGATGACTCATGTTTCTAAAGTTTTTTCTAAGTTAAGAATTGTTTTATAGATTCAGAACGCAATGTAATAAATGTAGAATTATTACACGTACATGTTGAAGTTGCTTTCGCATTCGTTATTCTAGGTTTAACAATATATATGATAAAATATTTTTTTTTTTATATTTTGTATAAAAAAAACTTTTCCGTCATTAAATTTATCATTTCTGTCATTAAACGCCGTCAATTTTTTTCCTACAAATGAATTTTGCCATAACCTCCGAAGTTCCTTAAATTTTACGTTCTAATGTATCTGTTTATTTATTAAGCTTTAAAAATACAATTAAAAAAAGTAATAAACAGTATTTAAATTTAAATTAAACATCTACTTTAAAAATAACTATGAATACCTAATATAAAAGAAAAACTACTTGAAATAAAATTATTCTAAAAACAATCAAATAAACCTGGTCCGCGCGTCATGGTACCAAGAATCCAGGCTGTGTTCTCTTGTTTGACTGCCATGCTTATCCTTTGAGCAAAATAACTGCCTCCATTCTTGACCCACTGGATCCACTGCTGACTCAAATAAGTCTAGGAGTTAGACTTAATTCATTTTTCGCTTGAACCCCATGGACTCTACGGCAAAACTCATTGTTTGCAAGTAATGAATTATATATGTGCCGTTTGCGAGACTGCTATTTCGGCTGCCCCTTTGGTTCTAGGGAGATGAGATGGAGAGCCAGGGTATCGACGAAAGTTGCATCTCATAGAAAGCCCGCCCCCTCTTCCAAGGAATCAACGATAAACCGTCCGGTCTCTTGCCATCATCACGATTCAGGCCGAGAGGCTCTAAATAAATTTTACGTTATATTTTAATTTTAAAATAAGAACAAAAATTAAAAAGCTCGTTTTTGATATCATGAGATTCAGAAAAGCTATTATTTTTGAATATTTTTGAATAGTTGCTGAATTTTCTTGTATTTAGCAACTTAAAAAAAAAATAGCTTATCAGAATTTCATGAAACTAAAAACCTCGAGCATTCAATTTAAAAAAAAAATACAAAGCAAAATTCACGGAACTTTGAAGATTATGCCAAATTAATATTATACGGAAAAATTATAAAGTCAGTTATTTATTTAGTTGTATTTAGAGGAACTCATTGTTTTTTTTATATATAAATGGTATGGGAGTTTACAATACATGTTTTATGATTTCTCGAGTTGTCTCATTTAGTTATTGTCTCCTGCAAATTTCAAGCATGTCTCTATGTAACTCCAATGGTTTTCCGTTTGCTAGTTACTCATAAAGGGACTTGTTTTTTTGACTTTAGAGAAAGAAAATGTTTTTATTTTCAGATATTTTGCTTGTCGTATCTGGCATCGTATTATTAAAAATATTCAAATAGTTAATAAATTTAACCGACCTGTAATATAGCAACCCAGATCTTTTGTTTTTCAATTATTTTTAAGGCTGGCAGGGTTATCAAAATACCGTTTACAGACCGTTTAAATGTCACCTATAACTAAAAAAAGATAGCACAAATAGACAGGCACAAAGTAGAGACATATTTGACTTTTACAGCCCACCTATATATGTAGTTGGGTTCAGTATGACCTAACCTAAGAATTAATTACAGTTTTCGTCGTAAAACGACGATTCTAGTTTGTGGCCTTTAGTACCTAGTGTTGGTGGTTTCCATAGATAAGTACCCTTTGGTGGTTCCTTAGCATTTCAAATTGACGATAGAGGAAGAAACAACAGTTCTACCAGTACAACGGCTCGTTATATAAAGTTGTCGACTCTACGCGTTCGGAAAGCGTAATTATCAATGTAAATACTTTCAATTACCTAGTTAAATAAGCGTATCGCTATTCTCTTTCTACAAACACACTAAGAGTTGTTCCGAAATAACAGAAAATAAACATGAAATATAGCCCGGTCATTAGTTACATACGAAGCAAGCAATTCAAACCCATAATATTGTTTCAAGCTTTTGGTAGAAGTAAGGTACAATAATGGATGCTCACAGATGCATAATAGGGTCATCTGCTGCTAATGCTAGACACTTCCGTCAAGCACTCCTAATAAATTAAACTTCGCTAACAGATAGAAAATGCAGGTGAAGACAGATTTTCTTTGATGTGTGGATCCATTTCCCAGATAATACATACAAACTTAAAACTTGCCGTGAAAAAAGTGTGGGCTCTAATGTATAACAGCAAATAATAAAAACTGACCAAGTGTGAGACGACGACATCTAGTGATTATTAAAAGAAAAAGTAAAACATTTGTTTGTGGGAAACGGTTAAAAGTTAAGCAACGTCGTATCATATATCAATATTGTGCAATTCTTCTCGTACATACATGCAGTTCGAATTGATGACCTCCTTTTTTATGTTGGTTAAAAACTAGCACCTTTGTTCTTACTTAACTGAATAGATGGGTTTTTAGAGTGCTACTTTTTGACAAGCATAAATATTTGGTGTCAAGTACATATATACTTTTGTTTTTTGTTATATGTAGTAATATATTTATGTTTTTGGTTTGCTGGAAAAAAACTGTACTTTAATATTAGCTGATTTGTTTATCTTAATTTAAATTTGGAATTGAAAACGAAACTAAAATTTTGAAGTTAGTAAGTTCATCTGTGTACAACTTGAATTTGTAAGAACGTATTTAAATTGTTGTCAAAACTGGGATGAAGTATTTCATTTAGGCACTACCAGTGCAACTTTATCAAAACGATATATGTTGCTAAAATGTAGTAAATCTGATAAACATCAGATAGCAGCGCAATTGAAAAGAAACGCAGCCCATGTGTTACAATAATTCAACCAACCAGAGATAATGATATGTTAGTTTTAAATGTACGTACACGATTCTTTTAAAGTCTACGATTTTGTAATTCCATAACTTAATTAGTACTACCATTACCTGTAACAATAACGGCTAATCAAATTCTGTTACAATAAAAGTAACATTATTGACATATTAAAGTCATGTTCTAATAATGGATACAAATTGCTTTTCAATAAAATGATCCACTAATAAGAAAGTCGGTTATGCAACTTTAACTGATTCACGTTCGTTAGAGTAGCGGTGCCTCCAGTTTGCAGTGAATCATATTATTGTCAGGTTATTGTAGTTTGGATTATAATTAATGGTGTTGAAAATGTTATGAACAAAATGGAGTACCTAATTATGTTTACCGTTATGATTTGAAAAGTAATTTAGTTAATTTATAGGGTTCCGTACCTCGAAAGGAAAAAACGGAACCCTTATAGGATCACTTTGTTTTCCGTACGTCTGTCCGTCTGTCAAGACCCGTTTTCTCTGGAGCGCGTGCAGGTATCAAGCTAAAATTTATATCAAATACTCAGGTCTACTGTTCCTTAGAGCTGTGAAAAAATCAAACTTCTAAGCCAACGCAATCAAAAGATACAGCCGTTTATGCCGCAAATTACCGGATTTTGAGATCATTTATGTTGCGTGTGTACACTGTCACATAAGCGTTTTGAATATAGTTTTATATGTAAATTAATTATTTTTATTTCAACCCTTCAAAATTTTTTACTAAACTTATAAATTCGCCAATAAGCTAATCCAGGTTTCCGATGCAATGAAAACTAATCAGTGCACGCGAACACGAGACTGCTATCTGCACAGATGGCATTGAAACCTTAAGATCCGTGATTCAAACTGTAGTCGTCTTTTCATTCAAATATGTTTACTACCATATTCAAAATACAATTAAATTACCTACTAAAGAAGAATCCATTAATAAACGTGTCGCATTGATAAAAGCTGACTTTTGATATGCCTAAATTTTAAACAATAGTTAAGATAACCTAACTGCAGATAGTAATGTAGCGTATGCTTTGGATTAGGGCATGTAATATCAGATGGTTTTCAATTCCGATATTGATTTCCGATATTAGATTTTAATATCGGAATTCCGATAATAATATCGGAATTGAACTTATTTTTATAAAGTTGTATTATACAAGATGTTTAGAATTAATTTATTTTGTTATCAACATAAAAATTAAACAACTTCTATGTTGATTAAACTAAAAAAAAAACAAAACTAAAAATCAATTTTAATAAATATATTTAAAAATAGTACAACCTATGAACAAAATCTAAATTAAAAATAACTTCTGAAATAACTTCACTAAAATACTTAATCAAAAATTAAAAAAAAAAATAACAAGTTAATAAAACTACTAATCCTGTTCTATTTATTTATTTTTCAGAAAACCACCTTTTTTCTTTATAGTGCGTTCATAGAAACTCCACCCCGCTACTCTTCTGCTACTAATTAAATAAAAAAACTCAAAATCATCTTTAAAAAAATACAGTTGGAAACAAATGGAACGAAACTACTTGTTTACTAACATTATGTATAGGTTTTTGAAATACAAACGCTCGATGCGCATGTTATATTTACACTAATCCCTCCTTCTGTTTTTGTCGCATACAAGTAAATAAGCTATTATAATTGCAAAAAAGTAAAACATGGCGTCCACAGGCAAAGCCTTTCAATTTTTTCAGATTTTCTCAAATTCTTGTTATAAAGTTATATGACACCTTGTAGTGGTTGGGTAGTTACTTTAATCGGAAAGTAATAAAACTACCTCAACATAGTCTTTGTTTCTCTGACACTCCAGTGCATACAGGGTTTGCATTATATTTCAAGTTTAGGACATGCATACGCATTATATACTTTTTTACTCGTTTGTTTGAAAATTTGTCGCATTTTGAAACTAATAGAAACTTTAAGAATTATAAAGGTAGGAATTGTACTACTTCTATTAATTGTCATATTTTGTATTAAGCTTTGCAAGTTCATAGCAATTTAAGATAATGTGTTTTGCTTTTCAAGCTTACTGAACACGAATTTAAATATTGTGTCTGCTAAATACTATATACAATGTAGTAAGCCGTATTCGCGACACCAGTCAAAAAATCATAAGACTGCCTCCCTTTGACTCGGGGACAATAACTGACAAAGTTTGGAAGTCGTTCAAGGCGAGGCGTCGTTATACGAAGTGTAGATTTGTCTTTCAATACTTTCGTCCTCGCCCTTCGTTAGCAGTAGCGCCGACTCTATGGTGCCTGAGGGTGCTCGTGGCCCCAAATGTTAAGTGTCTGCGGCGCTGAGCCCAAATATTTTATAGTTTTACTATGATTTCCTTTTTAAGCAACGTCCTGTTCGTGGATAGTGTACTGGGTGCTACAGCAGAGTATAGTGTGCTGTAACAGCATTCTGTAACTATTTAGCAGCTCAATAACAGAGTAGTGAGGCAACATCAAATCGCCCGCACAACGGAGCGCCGGCTGGCACCGTTTACGTCTTATTTTAAAATTTAAACAGAATGTTTGACTAATTCCGATATTATGATATTGGACTACTCAGTATCGGAATTATAATATCGGACTTAACGTTCCGAGATTCCGGGATTTCGATATTCCGAGATTCCGATATTCATGCCCTACTTTGGATGTGAGTTGCTGCAAAACTAATTACAGTTGAGGGTTTTGTATAAAATCCATATGCATAACTGTAGAGATAGATGGTTTTAATGTGTTTATATGTATTTTTATGTTTCTATAGAAGTTTTCTATGCAAATATTCTATCTCTTTTGTGTAAGTTGCTGATTGCAGACAAAGGACTGGCCTTGCTTTTTAAAAAGTATCTACAACAATGACTTAAATTGTAGAAAATGACGAATACAAGCAATCAAATAAAAATAATTTATGATTAAGGTCAAATATTCGCGATACACCGTGAAATCACACTCATGTTTGCCTAACGCGCGCCGGCTGATTTGACGGGCACCGTTGAAGGCGCGCCTTCACGAGTCTACTCGAGCCGTTAGTTTTGACACTGCAAAGGTGGGGCAGCCAGCGTAACGCACACAAAGTATTTATTTTTTACAAAATCAATGGTAATAATTTTGTTGCTGCAATACCTTGTTAGTCTATGACGGTTGAATATTACTTAACCTTATAGTTAAATCACGATTTTTGTTTTTTTATTGTTTAAGGTTTAAAATATATTGTATTTAAATGTAAATGTTCATTACAAATTACAGAAAAAAAATTACGTTTAAATCAAAATTTCGATATACATATTTTCGTATACACAAGTAAAATCAACACAAAAAAATCTCAGGGCAACATGAAAGCAAGAAAATTTCGAATATTTTTGTATTGTATAAAATACAAGAATAAATTTGTATTAACTATACCTATTTTTATCTTTTTTATTGTTATGTAGATGACGTCGTGAAATGCTGTTGCAGATGTGTACTCATTGCGCAAGTCGAGCGATCGAAAGTGACCAACGGAACACGCATTCGTGTCCACCGAGTACGGTCAGCAGAGAAGACTCAGTCGAACCTGTCAGACAGTAATATTTATTGTATTGCTAAAACTGACAGTTACAGTTAGCGTTACAGGTTATGGCTAGTTGACGCACGTGCACGTTTCAGTGATTTATTTGAATGTAAGAAATAAACGAAATCTTAATGTTTTTTATACAAAAATGCAGGGCAAGTTTGTGGAAAGTTACTTGTCCTATTTAATGCTCTGGGGTAGTGAATTTTAGAATAGCTTATATTTTTTAGGCTTCACAAAAACTTTTTACTTGGTTATGCCTATATCTTAACGAAACGGAGCGGTCTCTGATAAATTTTACCCGAGTCACTTTCGTTAGAATTGGTTTTTACCTCAGTTTATTACATAGTATTTTGTCAGAGTTAGATGTTTGTATGTTTATTCTTAAATAGTTCAACTTACACATTTCTGATGAACAAAATAAAAAGGTTATACAAAACACCGATAATGTAAGTATATATTAATATATTTAAAAGCATGAAGAAAATTCCTTCCACAAGGCATCGTGTACATGTTATTAGATAAAGTTTTAATTAATATACTTAGTTAAAATTATGCAGATAATAGAGATACACGCAGTTTGTTAAATAAAAAAAATATTTGTTGTTTTGCAGACAGTACGTAAAGTAGCGATTCCACGAGATTGGATCATCAATTATCTTGTACGCTACGGTACGATAACGGACGATACGTGTCGAATGCGAACGATACCGTATCGTGACGTATGTCTACTTGCAGAAGACAAGGCTTACTCACCTTCGAGTCTACTTGACCTGGGAACTTGTAATATAAACAAACATTTAGGTTAAGCCTTGAAGCATTCGGGTGTGGATATATTGCAATTAAAAAGTTGAGTGTGTGGGCGCTTTAGGGTCACGTGGCTCAGCCATGGTTTGAAAGCTTACTCTAAGGCTGTAGCTAAATTACATTTGCAATTAAATTTCCTGGTACATTTATATCAATTAACAATTTCTACGTAGAATGTGGCAATTGCGTTCGGATGATGATCAACGCAACATTTTTTATAAGCACTACATTAAATTTGACTTGGAAGTACGTGGTGGTTATTTAAAGCTAAAATAGTTAAAAAGGTAGAAATTTAAAAAAAACGTTTAGAAATGAATAAGTATTTAGTCATATTATTAAAGCTGAAACTTACGAGGCAGTAGCTGAACTGACACTATTTTCTTTATAAAGATAAAATAAATATATGTTTTTCAAGAGTGGATTTTCAGTTACTCTAACGACCTTCACTGACAATATATTGTTTTATAATATTTCAGTTTTTCCTAGAGATTACAAATATTTTAAGTACCTACTAAAATATTCAAATATACAAATATTGTGCTTTGCGTTCAGAAACCCTTGACATTTCGGGCCTTGAAAAATATGGTAATACTAGATTTTGCCAGCGGCTCCGCCCGCCCTAAATTTGGTTATCGCCGTGGAACTCCTTAATTAACTCATTAATTATTATAATAATGAAGTTTGCTATAGCAAGCTGTAGCTATATATTCGTTTAAGCTCGGTTATAGTTATTCCCGCGGGAACTTTTGAATTTTTCGTGATAAAAAGTAGCCTATGTCACTCCCCATCCCTTCAACTATCTCCACTAAAAAATCACGTCAATTCGTCGCTCCGTTTTTCCGTGAAAGACGGACAAACAAACAGACACACACCCTTTCCCATTTATAATATTATTATGGATGACCATGGCTGCTTAACATAGTTAGATGGTAAAGAAGCTATTGTTATAGGGGGGGCTGTCTATAGACGCTGACCCCTTTTAAATTAACATTCTATAATTAATAAATACTTTATTTTACTACGACAAATGCGGAGAAATATATTGCCTTTATCCGTAGCAAACAGCATCGCACGTGGATCTGGATTACCAACACTTTTTCAGCCGCTTTCAGACTTACTTAGCCTGCAATGTACAACATACAATCTAGGTAATTGTGACGCAAAGACAGCCCCACTAATCATCGGATACAAGATCTGCCTCGAAATATCCTTTACGCTTACTTACATTGGAATATTTCAACCTTCACTTCCACCGAAAAGTGATGCAACTTGGAAGCAAGTGCAAAGCAACCAACTCAAGTAAATCTCTCCGATCAAAAACATTGTTAACAATCGAAGGTTCATTTTAAACTGGCAATCGAATTGATTCAACTCAGGAGTAAGGATACGTTAATGCATTATGCATGCTAATAGTGACATAGTAAAATGACCTTTATTTCTTAACCGCACATACGATCACGCGCGTGTTGAGAGTTTATTCATAAACGCCTATTTAGAATGCTGGTGTAACTATTGTCTTTAATGATACAGTTATATCGATGGTCAATGGGAGTCAATGGTCGTTCTATTATTTTTGACGCTACTGTATTGTGACTTGAATATAATACATAGATGGGGGTCTAAGCATGCGTGGCTTATACTTGAAGTTTGGGAAGCGTTTGAGATATCGCGTGACATCATTGCGTTTTATATACCTGAAGTGTGTAAAAAAGTTTGAAACCAATAGGTATGTGTTGCTAGTGATGGCTTACGATACAGAAACGTGATATTTAACTTTTGGCTTTCCTAATAAGCTAAAAGTTGCTTAGCGAGCTATAACGAGAGCTATGCTCGCTAGCACAATAGTCACCGCTTGAGAAAAATAGCTTGAGTAGTTAAAAAGCTGAAGTGGCAATAAGCAGTCCACATCTCCAGTTGAATCGATAACTGATGGTAAAGAAGGTTTCTTGACTAGCGAACATGGGTCAACCTCCTACCAGGTTGACCAACGACTTGGTTACAACCGCAGGAAGTCGGTTGATGCACGCGAGCCTCAAGAGAGGTAGCGACTTCAGTTGTTGCATAACCGACCTTGGTTGACATGACTGAAAAATGACGTATACAACGCTTAGTCATTCTAAGTGACCTCAAATCATCTCAGTACTAATGAATTTGAGATTGAGGAATTCCAAAGTGTTTGCAAACTTTGAATAATATGTACGCTGTATTCGAACTTGACCTCATTTTGAATTTTCATAAAATAATCATAATGACCGAATGAACAATCACAAAAACCCTAATGCAAATGTTTTAATTTATATTAATACTATAGCGGTTTCGGCGAACGTTGTTCCGCTGCCGTCCCTCTGTAACCCTGCGAAAGTTGGTTTTTACCTAAATTCCGGCTCGCACTTAACAGATCGAGATAAAAACTAAAGTTACGAAATTTGATCAAAATTGGTTCAGTAGCTTAGGAGTCCATCGCGGACAAACAACGTGACACGTAATTTTTATATATATACTAGCGGTACCGGCGAACGTTGTTCCGCTGTCGTCCCTCTGTAACCCGGCGAACGTGGGTTTTTACCTAAAGTGCCCGAAAACGGCTCGCACTTGACAGATCGAGATAAATCCTATCTTTTAAGTTGGACCAAATAACAGATAGTAACGAAGTTTGATCAAAATCGGTTCAGTAGTTTAGTAGTCCATCGCGGACAAACAACGTGACACGTAATTTTTATATATATAGATAGATTATATGTTTGGATGGATTGATGTATTTTGAGTAACCAATTACGCCAGAACGGCTGAACTTATCTAGATAAAATTTAGCACAGAGATAGATTATAGTCTGGAATAGCGCAAATGGTAAAAAATTCAAAAGTTCCCACGGGAATAGCTAAAACCGAATTCCACTTGAACTACAGCTATATATAGCAATCTTCTTTAGTGCAATCAAGAAGAATATTGCCGTAGAAATCCCACACCGATAACCAAATTTAGGATTGGCAGAGCCCCAGCCACAAACTATTTTAATAATAAATACAAGTTTTGTTTTAAAGTTCCAAGTGCAAACCGTTAACATCATTATGATGATCAAAAGAGAAGATGATTAGACCACTAGACATGCTACTGCTGGGTATAGGTATCCTCCATAGATTAACAAAATTAACCGGCTGAACCGCTTTGCATCCAATAACTTCCCGTGGCCAAAGTATGTATCCCCGCACTTGTGATAGGTAAGGTCGTCGGTTTTTACCATACACTTTTTCACTGCGCTGGCTACCATAAGCTTTGAAATAATGTACAGACCTAACCTATAGGATCTTGACTAACTTATGGTATGCATGAATTCGTATTATTTCTAGTATTTTATAAGAACGATACTTCAACATAAGTACACATTAAAATTCCAATCTAAGAAAGCTAGGCAAGTATATTAAAATTGGTGTAATAGAATTCGAAAGTACTACATCGTTTGATAACATCATTACATCTTATCCTACTTATAATTAAAATGTGAAAGTTTGTGAAGATGTTTGTTATTCAATCACAAATAAATGGCTAAATGAATTTGGATGAAGTACATAAATAGACCTTGGTCTGGATAACATGAAGAGTACATTTTACCCCTAATTAAAGAGTTCCCACAAGAGTAAGTTTTTCGTGAGCAAAACTGCGAGGCACTTTTATAGTACCGAAATAAACACCTTTATGTAATATAGCGGACATAGGTTTTTTTACATTTAAGTAATGTTGTAATAGAATTACTTTGGCAATAATTGAATATCTGGTGAAATTGACTACGAACAGGACCTAGTCACGCAGACTTAAAATCTCTCTGTTTACATAACCAGCTCTGGCTACATTCAGCGCTTGCGAAAACGCTATAAACGCCATTTTGGATATGATGGTGTAACTTTAATGTTTATTTATTAATAACCTATACCTGTGCCTCAGTCGTTCTGTAAGACAACAGTCAGGACCGACGACGGTTTAAGAGAATACGACCCGCGGCACCTCGCAGCGAGCTCCATACAAACGATTTTCTCGTTTATTTTTGACAATTACTTATCAAACATATTATATTTAGAGCAGAGTTCCAAATTCACTGCCGACTGATTATCGCCCGATAAATTTGATTTTCCACCTGTTCACCGGGTAACTATCAAAAGGCAGTCAATAAGTGATTTCCTACCGTATCATGGTAAAAAATTCAACTTGACATTTGGAAAATTACTCTAAGCCGGGATTTCCAAAACCACTATTTTAACTTTTACGTTGCGTTTTAAAACATTGGAACGTAGACCTTAAGACTAGTAGATATGATCTCAAGCCGAATCTATGTTTTTATAAACTTAAAATCTTAGTTGATACCATTGTTATGAAAAACTAGAATCCTTTATAACTTTTAACGTATACAATTTAATAAAACACTGGCACTCTCTCACTCAACTGCAGGACCTAGTCATTTACTGCTAGAATATGTCTTTCGAATTTCGTGGTGTTTGATTAGTAAGTGTCAAAATTAAGTGAGTAATTCTTGTAGCCTACGAGGCGCCGCGAATCGTATTCTCTTAACGTTCCCTCCGAAGCAAGGAAAAGCTCAGAAAAGTTGTCTACTCACTAAAACGGTCACCTATCCAATGACTGACCATGCCCGATGTTGCTTGACTTTGCATATAGTTTCTGAGTAATTTGGCTACAATCTACTGTACTGTTTATATTTCAACAGCAAATATATTTCGGCAATAATTATTAATAAGATAAAATGTAACTTATTAAATTTCTTATAAAAAGCTAAGACATATTATTTGTGTATCTCTAATAATAATAATTTAGCTGTAATCCAACATTGAAAATATATTTTTTTATGTTTGCTATCGATATAAAGTTTTGTTTCTGTTTACTCCTTAAATATTCACATATATCTTCAAAAACTTATTCCATGACACTACCTAGAGATAGAAAGACCGACAAATATAATGAGAAAGAGAGACAGAAAGAAGGGGAAAGATAATTCAGGGGCAGATGCATTATGCGACATGATGTGTATAGCAGGGCGGAGTCCGCTTGGTGAGTAAGAATAGCGAATAGGCTAGACCCACAAAAGATAGACTCATAAACAAACTTAATTTTAACATTATGACTGCTAATAACTACGCCGTTAATGACAACCATAGGCTGGACATACTCAACATAGCGTTTCTACAGAACATAAGCATAAGTTTGCGCTCTGTATTGGATGAACTTTGCTCTAACAATCTCTTGGTTATTATGCTCTTAGGCCGCAGGCCTACGAAGCCACTGCGACAGACTGTGATAAACTGGGACAAATTCAAGAAAGCTCTTAAAACAATCAGCTTACCACAGTTAGATCTCATTCCTGCTCTCATTAGATCTCTAATATTAATGTGGTCATCGAATCTGTCACCCAACAGTCACTCGCAAGCTACTATTAGGAAGTGCATAAAATAAAAACAAGTTAAGAGCGATCTAAGTGTATGTGGCACAGCTTATAAATATAACAGCTAAAAACCGATGTGAAGTATTTATTGAATGCTGTCGCTACGTCTAAAAATGGCGCTCGTATAGGAATATTTATACCTGCTCCGTGAAATCTGTGATGCAGTGCCCCTGTGCTGTTGCCCAAAATCCGAAATGACTTTGGTAAAGTGGTCTATACTTAGTGTCTATGCAATTACGTAACCGTGGTAGTAGTAACCTTTAATAAAGTTTATCAAAGTGACCAGTGAACTAAATTATCTATATGACGAAGGCTGAGGACATTTTTACCCTATCTACGTCGCAAAAAAAATGTAGTTCGACATCGCCCCGCTAAAAATACTTATTAATAAATAATCTAGGAAGAACTTAATTTTTTATAGTCTGCAGAACTTCGTCTACAATGACAGGAGGTAGAGAGGTAAGCGGCGGGAGAGCGCATCTACTTTTGACCTCATTGTCTACCTTGCGGTCATAATTGGTGTCTACTGGTTTAGTGCTAAGGCAGCATTATGACTAAGTTTTTTCTAAGCAGTCTGCCTTTAAGTCGTCGTCACAGGAATTATTTAGTCTTTGGAAGGAAAGTATGGCGCTCATGGTGTCGACTTCAACTCCAGTTAGCCTGCTAAGCTTTCAAGGGCTTTCTTGAATACGCCTTTATGGGATAGATGTCAGAGGGACATGTAATAACGGGAAGAAATTCAAAGCAAAATCCGTCTAGCTAGATGCAGAAACCTAGGCCTACGTTATGTGAAAGCGCTACCAATGAAATGAAATTCCAGCCAATGACTATTTTTAATATTGCAGTGCTATAAACGGTGCGTGGTAACTATATACGTTTACATACAAAGTCACGTAAATCGGAATAAGTTGCCTAAGTCTTTATGGGAAGGGAAGCCTACCTACGAGGCGATGATCAGCTGATGGATGGTAATGGCTTTTCGGTATTTTGTGGTACTTATACCCACAAAGTTGCCCCAAAACACATTCCGACCTAGCCATACACATCATGTCATATAATGCATTTGCCTCTTTCCTCCCTTCCCTTTGTCTCTCTTTCTCACCCTCTCATCCCTCTTTCTCTCTTGGTAGTTCGCGAAATAAATCCTAAATATATTTGAACCATTTTGGAGTATACATAAAACAAACGGTATATCGGTAGCAAAAAAAAAAAATAATTTTCCTCTTTAACGTCGGATTACAACTATAATACTAGAGATACAATAATCATATATTGAGCTTTTTAATAGGATATTTAATAATCTATAGTTTTTACATAAACATTTTTTCCCTATCAGCAATAATTTCCGAGATATAGGAAAAAAGTAAAAAAGGGTTCCTATTTTCCAAGATGGCGGCGCGAGCGTAACAGCTATCGACGGGGACTTTTAGTATGTACAACGGGAGGTCTTAATGAACAACTACACTAAAATTCAAAACTCTACCAATTAATGTCTTTTTAGAATAGAAATGCATCTAATTTGACTGGAGTAAAAGCCAAGTAAGAGGCCTTAGGATGGGCTGAGATTCCTGACAGTCGAGTGACCAGTAGCTTGACAATGTCTGCTAATTCGTGCTCAACCAGCACTTCGGTCAGTGGCCTAAGTCTCCTTTCTCTAAGGAGAGGTCTGTCTGAGGTAATATACTCGTATAACGAAAGAAGAACATCTAATTCTGCTACCTTGATTGTTTTATATATATTATACTTAGTTACTGCCAAGATAGGGTTCCGTCAAAAAAAGGTGGATCAATAAGTGTTCTGTAGGCAAAAAAAATTGGGAACCGCTGCTTTAGGGGACATAATCTCCGAGGGTTCCGTACAAACTTATTATAAGTAGATAAGTCTTCCATCATAAGATAAAGTCTTCCAGGTTTATTATCAGTTTTTGGTTTTTTTCCTATATTTGTGATGCGACATCCAGCTTCTTGTCAAATTTCATGATGATAGGTCAACGGGATGTACCTATAGGTTTTGATTTATTTGTGTTACTATATTTGACCAACATGACTGTATTTTGGGTATTTTTTTTCCTTAATGAATTGTGATCCAGATGCTATTGTTAGAAATGCGAAATACTTTATTCTTGTATTTTACATTGGGTGTTAATTGCAAAAGTACTCCGGATTTATTCTATATTTTTAGTTCTTCCGTAGACCTCAGTATTTGATATTAATTTCAACTTAATACCTTCACCAGTAAAATATTTATATTTACCGTGTTGGATATCAAATAAAAGAACTTAAACAGCAAATTCCAAAAAAATACAAAATATTGAACAAATAAAAACCCGATATCGTTTATGGTTTAGAATAAGTCGAGTGAGATCGCTTAGCGTTTCCAGCCTGTATATATGTCTCTAACAACCAACTGTTGCTTGCTGCTTTGTTTGAATTAACTGTCATTGAGTTAATTTTGCTCCTTGAACGTCATATTTTGTAGGTTGTGTAGTCGGGTTTTTATTTGTTCAACTTCTACTTGTGTAAGTTTTACAACACTAAATAAAAAAACATGTGCTGTTATAGCTTCTATACTTTTACAACGTTAAATAATCCGAATACTACATTCAGTCCATTTGTTCAACAGTGAAGTTAATTGGCGGTGAAAATGTGAAAATTTAGTTACAGACGTCAAGTAATTAATGCGTTAGCTCATTTGTATTGTAGTGGACGCGCTTCGATGCCCAACAATAGGCATTTCTGTTATCTAGTCAAACAGGTGTGAAGTGATTATTTCTTTCACTTAGGAGAATGGTACACTTTAGTCCTCGTGTTCCCGTTTCTTGATTTTGATGGCTCAAACAATTTTGAAAGAAAATGTTATGACAATTAGAGCTGTTTTAGGGTAAAGAATAGCTTAAGGCCCCTCTTACACCCCACTAGCGCCGCAATTAGATATTTTCTCTTCGTAGAAAACGAATTTCTAAATTCCAAATGTCGCAAATATAAAGCTAGTCATAAACTGTTTTTAGAAGGCTTTATATAGTTTCTAAATAATATCTGTGAGTTGTAGTTGGCATTTCTGCTAAAAGTGGCCGTTTTTAGCAGAAATGCCAACTAGAAAATTGAGGATATCAAATGGCGGCGCTAGTTAGCTGCTATATGCGCCTTAAGACGCTTAGGCCAAGGTCTGCCGCGCTGGCCCAGTATGAATTGGCATACGTTAACCCATAAGGTCTCTAGCACTAAGCGGTCATCTATCCAATGACTGGCCATGCCCGACGTTGCTTGACTTCGCATATAATCAATATTAACCGATAGACAAATATGAGTCGACCACAAACAAGCTCCTGCTGCATGTATAAAGCTTGTATATAAATGTAAAGAAGTTAGGTAGCTATTTTGTAAGATGGTGTAATCTAAGATTACTGCAAGAAGTCGAAATACCTCTTTATTAATTAAAATGCGTGTACATTTCATAAGAAAATTATGAATAACGTTGCATATTTGTCGGTGTAAAATCTAAGCAGCAACGTAGCTAGGAAAGATTACTGGTAGGTACTCGTGTTACGGCACTTTATACCTAGCTAATTTAATTTTGAGGTTAAATCTTTGGCTTTATTGACTGAGTGGTTTGCTCAGTTTCGACACACTCAGTTCTGGTCGTAACAACGTAATTCACGTTGTTGGATGCAAGGTAGTCTTCGATTTGGGGGACGCAAGTGACTTGTTGCATCCTTTTAGCATTTTAAGCCAAGGTTTGTTATTTATAATGGATTCTTTTATGATATTTGATATGATAACTTTAGTGTTGAATTAACATGTAGTTTTAGATTAGGCATTGACAACTTTGTAGATTTTTTAATAAAACATATTCTAGTTAGCTTTAGATTTTGAGGAAGTAATGTAATATGGTATATTAACACAGGTAATAAACTTAACTCAAAGTAGAAGATGACGAATGACAACTCTGATCGTGGTTAACGGAATTCGTAAAAGACAAAAAAAAACCTTGAAAAATATTCTCCAGGAATAAAAGTATATAGAATATTATTAGTATTTATAACTACATATTCAAAGAACATACGATTATAATCTTGACATGTTTAAGATGCGACTGAAGTACTATGCTGCTGTGTGGTCACTGCGCCAGTGCGAGCCGTGTTAAGGCTCCGTTGGTCCCGGTAAGGACAACATAAAATAACAGGGGTTTGTGTGTACAAATTAGGCACGAGCTATGGAGATTAAAATAAAGTGCGGTTTCAGAGAAACTTCCTCCCGCGAACACTTGGGTTGTGGAATGAGCTCCCTGCCAAGGTTTTCTCTATCGACTACAGTATGGGGTTCTTCAAGAAAGAAGTTATTAGATTTTTGACGGGTCGGCAACACGCGACTGATACCCTTGGTGTTACAAGTTACGCTACGGTGACCGCTTACCATCAGGCGGACCGTAAGCTTGTTTGCCAAGTTGCTTAGTGATATAGAAAAAAAAAAGAACTGCTCCGAAGAACCAAGGTTGAATAGTGAGTATGCAGAAGTGGCAATAAGCAGCCTACATTGCTTGTGGCTGTTAAAAACATATAGGTTAGCTCTTATAAGACCATAAAGCTTTGCCTTAGTCGAGTAAAAAATGGGTATCTGTGACACGAGGATGATTTAAATATAACTCCGCTAGTGTAAACATAATACAAGTACCTCAATCAATTTAGAAGTATTTTGGATTTTCTAAAAACAACGTTCCGGTTTTTATCTCAAAATTCTTAAATTTAGGATTTTTTTTGACACTTATGTTCAATTATTTATTTAAAAACTACTAAATTTTTTTTGACATCTAAATTAAGTTATAGTCACACTTTACATGTTCTTAGCAATGTAACGAATAAGAATCAATGATGGACATATTTATAAACAACAATATATTTTCATCTCTTGCAAAGATTTAATTTGTCGTTTAAAATTTGATTAAATCTGCGTGGAAAAGTCTACCTTATCCGCTGGCGTGCAAATTTTTTTTTTTAATTCTACAAAAACAAACATAATGAAACCGTTCGAAATGAGGTTCGTCCTTACTACTTTATATATTAGTAATCCATTAATAACACTTTAATTTTTGATACTATTGCTTTAACGATAATGTTTTGTTTCATGTTATTTAATGGATAAATTTATAGTAGTTTGGGTAATTATTATATACAACAAGAATAAATTTATTATAAGAATTTAAAAATTGGCAAGGTGCAAATTGGCAAGGTGCAAATTCGGAAAGCACCTTAAGATTTTCATCCGTGGTGGTAATTATAATAATAATAATAATAATAATAACGTTTATTTCTCACCATAAGTATTACATTATAAATCACAAATTTAATACAGTAGAATGTAATTCTAAAATTAAATCTAGGATCGATCAGAATTATGGCGGGTTGGTACCTGAACTAGGAGAATCCTGTGTCTCAGGTTACCAACCCTCCACCCCTGGCCAGTATCTAATATTATTAATCAAACGGGATGTGTGAAAATACGTGTGAGCATGTGTATGTGTGTGTGTGTGTGTGTGAGTGTGTGAGTGTGTGTGTGTGTGTGTGTGTGTGAGTGTGTGTGTGTGTTTGTGAAAGTGTGTGTGGGTGTGTGAGAGAGAGTGTGTGTGAGCTATGAATATGTTCGTATGTGTCTTGTTTGTATATTGGTGTATGTTGTGTGCCTATGTGTTTGTGTGTGCTGCGTCTGAGTCATGAGTGAGTGTCAGGCGTTTATGGCTACTAGAGTGTCGTGTGGGTGAGTGTATGCGGTGGTACATGTTGATATTGAAGGATACAAGTTCCTAGTGGTTTTTGCTTTATACTCGTAGAATTTTTTCTGTGCTAGGGTAATCAAGGGCCGTTAAGTATTTTTTAAGTGTTGCTTTTAAACGAAACTTAGGCATTTTATAGATTTGGTACGTGTCATTAACTAACCGATAAATGAATGGCCCCATGTAATATAGCTGACGTCGAGCGAACATTGAGTTAAAGGAGGGGACAGGAGTTCGAATTCTTCTTTTGCTCTGTGAAAATTTCAATGGGTCGACAGATTTATGATGACGTAAGACTGTTAAGAAGATGTATAATTGGCGAACTGTGAGGAAGCGTGATTCTTCATAAAGTTTCTGGGTAGGGTATTTCCTGGGCTTATGGAACATGACCTTGATGACTGCACGTTGGGCTCTTTCCAGCTCAAGCAGATGAGTTGGAGCAGCTCCACCCCAGATAGGGCAGCAGTAAGACAGGACGCATTGGCAAAGGGCATAATATACGTTGGTCAATAGATTGCAGTCAGCAGCATCGCGAAGGTTTTTAAAAATTGGAAGTAATTTACGTACTCTTTTGCTAAGTGAAGATATATGTGGTTTCCAGTTTAAATGGCAATCTATGATAACGCCCAGGTATTTATGGGTATCGGTTTGGGCAATGGCAATGCAGTCACAGTAGCCACAATTTTCAAGTTTGCATTGGGAAGTATGGGCTTTAATTGAAAAATTTAACCCTGGACTTGTAGCTTCCGTTATTCTAAAACAGATGTATTTTGTTTTAGTTACGTTAATAGTTAGTAAATGCTCATCGAGCCAGTGCATAACTCGTCTGAGGCCCATTTCGGCAGATTTTTGAACTTGTGACCATGTTTTCCCACGGCAAATCAATACAGTATCGTCTGCAAAAGCCAGTACTTCCACGTTATCTATTTGAAGTTTACAAAGGCTATTCACGTAAGCCAAAAATAACGTCGGACCGAGGGTACTACCCTGCGGTATTCCATACGTGACCGGAAAGCTGGAGCTACAAGAGTTTTTTACTTTAACCACCTGACTTCTACCGTTCAAATAGTCTCGGAGCCACTCCAGGACCATACCTCTTATGCCCATGCACTCTAAAGTACGCAACAAAATTGGTAATGAGACAGTATCGAATGCTTTTTGCAGGTCCAAAAATATAGCAACACATTTTTCACCCTTGTCTACTGCCTTTGTAACGATATCCGAGAGCCTAGCTACCGCATCCTCAGTATTTCTACCCGAGCGGAAACCGTATTGGGTACATGCCAGTATGGTTTTGCTTTCGAGGAATTTAATTAGACGAGTGTTAACTACTTTTTCCATGATTTTACTAATTGCGCTCAGTAGTGATATAGGTCTGTAATTAGCAATTGAATCTGCGTCACCACTCTTAAACACGGGCACGACAGCCGCTTCTTTGAAAATTTTTGGGAAAATCCCAGTAGTAAGACTAAGATTACACAGATGCGCAATCATAGTGCACAAAATCGACCGAGAGTTTTTTAGTACAATATTTGGAATGTTATCGATACCTGGAGCACTATTATACTTTAGACCCATGATAATTTTATTAATTTCTATATAATCAGTTGGATCTAGATACATAGAACTCTCATGGCTTGACGGAGAAATCTTTTCTGCTAAGCGCGAATCGGTAGTACTATTTCTCTGTAGGATGTCTGAAGCTAGTTCTCTCCCAACCGAGGTAAAGTATCGATTAACTAAATTAAGAGATTCGCAAGGTGAGTCTGGTACAAGATCGAGTAGGTCAGTTGCTCGGAAACGGTTTTTCTTAATACTACACAATTCTTTCACCGTTTCCCAAGTCCCTTTATTATTTTTGAAATTTTTGTTAAATTTGTCCTTGTAATAGTTGTTTTTTAGACTTTTAGCTAATGAGTTACAAGTATTGCGATAATTTATATACTGCCGTTTGATTTCGGCGTTGTCAGGATTTAATTTTGAGATACTGTGAAGTCTGTCTCTAGTCCTAAAACACTTGATAATGCTTGTTGTAATCCATGGTTTCAGAGGTCGTCGACGATTAGCAAAAGAAACTGTGTGTGTGTTTTGTGTTATATGCGTCTGAAGCGTATTAATAAGTATTTCCGCGGCCAAGTTCGGGTCTGTAATTTCTAGGAAAGATGTCCAGTCTATTGATTTTATAGCTTCGGTCAGAGCTGTATGATTTATTTTTGTTCTAGTTATATTTTTGTGAAAGGTTGGTTTTGATATGAGTGTACTGTTATACGTCAAGAACAGGGGATAGTGGTCTGTGATGTCTGTTTCAAGTACAAAACATTGGTGGTCGCCCTCTAGCTTGCACATGAAATGGTCTAAGCAGGTGAGACCGTGCGTGGGGATGTCAATGCCTTGATGTAAACCATGGGAACCAATGATTTCCAGATAATCTCTAACGTCGTTATTGTTGGTATCTAAGGTGTCGATATTTATGTCTCCGGTTAGTATGATATGCCGCGAATTGGTACTAGTTAGCAATGTATCCAAGGCATCAAGGAATGTTTTAGGATTTTTGAAACAGAAAGGGCGATATATACCTATTACTGACAAGTTGCCTATTTTTGCCAACAGGCAATTGGCCTCCTCTAAGTCAATTTCTTGTATAGTTGCTGTAATATTTACGTTCAAATACATGATCACTCCGTCATTCTGGTTAAAACTATGCTTACTAAAGTACATAGAAAAACCATCGATTTGAGGGGGATTCGAGTTTTCATTACACCAACATTCTGTCAGGACGATGATGTCAATATTAGTTTTTAACCTTGTAATATATATTAGGAAGCTGTCTAGATTTTTATTTATACTTCTTATGTTAAATGAAATTATGTTTAGTCTATTTGAATGCTCAAACTGTTGCGCAAGATGGTTGGGGTCTGCAATTAATTTACATGGAATTGTACAGCAGCTGTCAAATTCTTCAAATAATTGTCTGTTGTCCATTAATAGTTTTAAAAAGTGAAAGAGTGCTATTTATGTTGTTAGGAGTTGTGCGGAATGAACTTATTTTTTGGCTGAAATACCCTGCAGCACTATAATTGATTTTGATAATCATATAGAATTGGCAATATATGAATCCCAAGTAAGATGTATGTAAGTATGTAAGTTGGAGAATTGGGGTAGCTATTAGTAGATATTGGGTTGCTTTGAGGTATTTTGATTGAGTAGTTAGGTTGTAATTTGTTTGTTGTGTAATATATGTGTTGAAGCATAGTTGTGTAATTGTACATTTTGTAAGTACGTTAGTCGGTGTGTAGTTCGTTTGTGTATTGTTTGTGTCATAATTATGTCTATTAACGCTATGAGTGAATGGGTGGAAATTAGATTTACAAAATAAGAGTATGCTTACTATAAGGAATATTAGTCATTTGTTTCTCAACTGTTGTAGTTGGGCTTCGCTTTTTATTAGGATGTGTGGTTCCCCTTCTTTCTTCCGCATGTAGACAAATCCGTTTGAGGTCCAGCAGTAATTATAATCCATGGATTTGCGGAGCTCACGTGCAAGGTAGTATAAGCGAGAAGCTTGTGGTGTCAAGTGATCGGCTAAATATATTTCAGTTTTAGGGTCATCTAATCCCAAGTGCGACGAATTTAGTTGCTCTGTTTTGTATCTTCTTGATTCGAGGTTTAGTTTTTTTGCTGCCATCAGAACTTGTCCTTTAAGTAAAGTTGACGAGAATTCAACTATAACAGACGTGGTAGTCTGCCCAGGCTTTGTAGGCACTCGATATACATCGCGTACTTCACTGGTATCCATCTTGACACCCAAACTGGTCGTGAGTTTTTTAATCATATCGAGAATCTTTTCTTTGGATTCATTTTCATGCTTTGGGACATTCCTGATCTGAATATTGTATTTGCGTGCAGCCCTCTCCATAGCCTCACATTTTTCTTCAATTTTTGAGATCTGTGTCACCAGTTGTTGACGATCTTCCTTCAGACTTGCGATAGTAGATTGAACTTCGTCTAACTTTACAGTGGCAAACTCGATAGATTGTTCTATATCGAGATTCTTCTTTTGTATACTATCATTTTGAGTCTTAATTTCAGTGATGTATTTCTCCAATACGTCCAGGCGTGAGTTCTGTTGACCTTGGAGGGTACTCAGCATATCCTGTAGTTCTTCACGAATTACTGTTCGAATAATTGCACCTTCCGACCCTGATTCGTCTAGAGTGATTCGTCGGCGCTTCGAATCTCTTTGGGTAATATGAGTTAACTCTTCTGTAGGGGAGACGTAGGCTGTTATCTTGTCCACATCAGAATCTGACATGCTATGGGATTTGCTTAATGGAGGCGAGCGTGCCAAGTTCGGCATATTGAACCGAGTTTATTCACACAAAAAATTGCTATTAAATTAGGTGCAGCAAATTAAAGTTAAAGTTAAAGTTAAATTATTATAAATTTCATTTATAAATTTCATTACAAAATTCATCAATTATAAATTTTAATTATTGCTATATTAATATAATACAATTGTTATTAAAACCCTCCTATTAACATTTAAATATCGTAATAGTTACCAGCGATATAAAACTCTCATTTCACTGTTTATTGAGTTTATATTTATTTATTTAAATATACCTTTTTCACATTGTTTTCTTTTTAAATTTGTTAAAAACTTTTAGTCACAATCGAGTGACATGACCGGTTGGCATCGTTTTCCGTCCCACATTGCTGTACCAATAGAAATTTGTGGACAAACATAATTTACACATTCAACTTCAACTGGAAAGAATATTGAATGAAAATGTGTGGTATATATATGGTAAGGAAAATAAACTACTACTTACACTAAGGGCGTTGTAAGAAATGTAAGTAAGTAAAATAAAGCCCTTTTGTAATCTATTCACTTCCATCTTGTTAGTCTTCCTGTAGTCTGTTGTAGGAAACCTCGACAGGGAGTTAGCTCATTCCGCACAATATTCTATCCAGACTCATACGTAAGAATACTTTTCAACATGGCTAAGATTCTATATGGTAAAAGCCACGGGCCTTATACATATAGGTGTCTATATATTAATAGTTTACATATGACTTCAAATAACTCTTCCGTGTTATTGTTTTTTAAACTATAGGGTGAGTACCTACAACCTATATGTGTAGCTTATATTCATATTTGATATATAATATTAGCATTTTTATCTTTATTAAATCTATTGAATTAGTTTTGTCTACTTAATAAGGAAATCGGATATACGCCCAACCATTATATCAATTATAGTGAAAGCATAAAATGGGCATTGAACCGTTCTAAATATCTGAAAGTAAAAACCAAAGATCAAGTAACGACATACCAGGTATACTTTTGGTAAAAACATTAAGACTACAAAGGTAACATAGGTTTTCAATTATTTGAAAATAAACAAATCCTTGCGATAGACTTATACGATTTTGTAGATAATTGTCCATGAAGTGGTACATAGATTGTTGATAACTGATATTTTACCCGATCGTAACGAAATCAAAAATAAAAACTGTTTCTTGCCTATTCGTAAAGGTATGTCATTTTTTTCCAAAATAAAAAAAAAACAAATAATTAGTTTCATGTAGGGAGCTATACTCATTAAGTAACTCTTGGCTCAGTCGCATTCGCTGTTCACTACTGAGCTACTCCGTGATTCGGTGTAGACGTTAAACTGTCGATCCGGGCTCTTGTCACAATATTACAGCAGTCGTTAAGTCGTAAAAACTCTTAAAATTTAATGGCCACTAGCTCGATAAACGTTCGCCAATTCACACAGCCGCGTTTCTTCAAGGAGATGCCTTTAAACTTGAAGTGGGGCGCATAATGGCTAAGGCGCGCAAAGCATACTCACATAGGTATATAATTTTAGTTAATGCGCTTACAAGTAATGCAGTGAATGTCCATTGCGTATTTACTTTAGGTTGTTTTACCGGAAGTAGGCACGGCACTGCAAGCTTGACATAGATAAAGTATGTCCCGTTAATACACACATGTCCATACTAGCTGCTACTGCATTCTGACATTTTTATTACTGACAGTAGTTACAAAAATGGTTATTTCGTCCAAAATGGGTGATGAGCCAGACTTTAAATAACATGTAATATTTTGTGGCCCTTATGGGAATATAGTTCAGGACCTTTACTCGGCAGTATACCATAGCATTACGTAAATAGTTAAAGTTTTAAAACATCAAAACCAAGCTACCAATTACAAAGTACTTAGGTATGTTCATCGCCATAACCGTTTTTCTTCGTGTCATCAAGACATAATATGAATCCTTTTGAATATATGAATCCTATGAATTTACAGAGATATTCGTGCGTATTTCTTCACTCACGCGAGTTTGCTTTGCTTCGTGGCAACTTTTTTATACATCCTTTCCTATGATTGTTAATACACGTACGCGGGTCGCAAGCGGCTCCCAAAGATTAGTTTCCAAGGTATCATATATCCCCTCATATATGGGTAAAAATAGTAAAAATTTTAGTTGACGTTTAAAATAAAAATTGTAAGGGAGCTTATTGGCAACAGTCTCGAGTAGGCAATACTCTTGAATTTAAGAGAAAAATCTATTCAACCAACGTATTACCTCTCAACATCTGTGAATTTACTTGTTTACATTTTATTCCAGATTTAGTCCAGAGTCTAACGTTATCGATACTGTTACCAATAAGTTCCCAGTACGTCTAACTAAACTATTACTATTACACTTAAATACTATATGATATATGTTATATTTTTAATTGTACCGACAACACAAAATTTATTATATTAATTTATTTGTTTTTAATTATTTTCAGATGGTCAACGCAAGACATCTCCGTCCAGTGATATTACAATGAACCAGTCAAAAAGTTGTGTGAATCTTATACATGAGTGCTAATAATTTTTTGTAGTTAGTGTAAAAAAATCTCAGTTATATTCTGAAGTTTGAATGTTAAGTGCCAAAAAATAAGTGCATCAAGATGATGACCTTGTACAGGACGTTAAAAGGAACCAGCAGCACCAAGAAAAAGAGGAGAGAGAGGAGGTGAGATCATATCGTTTTCTATATTTGTGTAGGTGGAACCCTTGGTTTTTTCTATTCTTACTCTTATTTCAAAATTTATTAAAAACGTCGATATTTCATAGTTTTCTGAGATCGATAATAATGAATTGGGATAAAAGGTCTTTATCCTTCCCAATCAACTTAAAAGATATCTCCGCATCAAATATCATAATCAAGATCAGTTCCATAGTTTTTTAACACACATAAAAGAAAAGAAAATACTTGGTTCAAAGTTCCATCTGCTTATATATACTAACTTTTGCCGACTCACGATTTGAAATGTCGTTTTCATGTTCTATGTCCTTTTCACGGTCTCAAACTATCTCCATGCCAAGTTTGCATGCGGTAACTCCCGCCTTAAATTCAGTACTCCTCACTTATAGAAAAAAAAACCGACACACACTTGACGTTTTCAAGTAGCCTATGTCCTTTCTCATGGCTCAAACTATCTTCATACCAAATTTCATCTTAATCAGTACAGCGGTTTAAGTGTAAACAACAGTAACAGATAGACAGGAAAGTTACTTTTGCATTTATAATATTAGTATGTATCATTTTATTTTTACTTTTAGTGGGATTTTAAAGCCCAGAAGTCAGTTTTTATTATTATAGTAGATATACCATGTCGGATTTGAAATGCCAGGTATGTCAGGTAACATGCAAAGAAAGCTATTCGTTTCGATGACCTTCTACTTATTTGAAGCTGGTTCAAACATTTGGAACGGAACACTAAGACTATAAGTATATAAGTATAAAAAATATCTTATAAACAAATTAGGTTAAGTAAGTAATTTTGATGTAGTTTAAGTTATAGGGACACCTAATTGGTGTGTAAGTTTCAATTAGTTTTAAACTATATAACGAGAAAAAAACAGCAATACTCTGTCAACAAACTGTTATGCAGTTTTACAGAATATTTTTGTAAAAATATTAATAACTTAATACTTTTGCTGATGTAAAATTACTAAAACTCTACGAACAAAACGGTGGCGCCACAATAGAGTTGCGGCAGTGGCACGAACTTCAACCATACTTTGACTTTCTAATTTTGTAAAGTAGCGCAACATCTTGTAAGTTTTGTTTGATAGCTGTTGTAGTCATTCGTTGGCTTTCCAGTAGATGGCAGAAGTAAGACTGAAATGATTGCTTTATGATTCTTTTTTTAAAAATCTTAAAGTAATGTTATAAAAAAAACTAATATATACACAAATTAACTATTACTCAACGATATAACGCTTAAAAAACCTATTTGTATCAGATAAATTAACAAAAAAAAATTCAGCAAAAAATTTGTACTTAATACAAAAATACATAAAACATGAAGTGTAGTGACACTAGTCACAGCACGGCGCGCGCTTGACCCCAAACTTCTAAAATTTATATAGACATTTTGGCAGAAAATGCCGGTCATCAAAATCGATTTACATAATTTTAACTAAATATCTATACTAAAATTAAATTAATAAAAGCCAAAGTAAAGTTTATTTGTTTGTTCTTGGTTTATTATGTTGCTACTCCTTGTGTAGACAGTTATTTGCAAACAGCTTTAGCCCTTACCGTATATAATATTATTATAAATTACTAGCTTTTGTCCGCGGTTCCATCCTCCCTAAATTCGGTTATCGGTATAGAATTTCAACGGCAACTCCTCAATTATAGAAAAAAACGACTCACACTTGACGATTTTAAGTAGCCTTTGTCCTTTCCCAGATCTCAATCTATCTCCATGCCATATTTCATCTAAACTGGTTCAGCGGTTTAAGCGTGAAGAGGTAACAAACAGAGAGACAGACAGATTTACTTTCTCATTGATAATATTAGTTTGGATTCCACTGCTTTTCAAAATGGTAATCCGACTGCATAGCCATAAAATAGACAAAACGCTCACCCCATACTAAGCGCTTTCAACCCTTCCCACCCGCGCATAAGTCAATTATGTACATCCGAGCTCATTGTATGGAGTAGGGGAAAGTATTTTTTTTCCTTTATTATAAACATTAATAAAATAAATAATTGAAAACATAAAAATAATAATATTTTCTAAAAAAGTAGGCAACCTTCCCATATATAGGCTATCAACCATCGATGAAAAAACAACATATCGATGGTATCAACCTAGACAAACCTATTTAATTGTGAAACAATAAATTTAAATAAAATGATGCCTTATGGTGAACATCTTAATAAGTTAAATATAATTTCTTTTTAGTCTAGACTAATTGCTTAATCAATACAAGAACAATAGAAGTAAATGTAACACCATATACAATAAACACTCGAACCGATTCGTCATTATCTTAATTGGAATACTCATATATTTGATTACTTAATTATGTTTTTGCGAGCTTTGAATCAACTTTGACGTGTCCCGTTTGACCGGAGAGACGCTGCTCACACTTGGACGCTACTATTGACTTCTCACCGAATATTCTACCTACTGCGTAACTAAATAAAAATACTCAAAATAATCTAAACTCTACTGTGAGCGATATCGTATTTAATGGGCTCAGTAAAAAAAGGCTTACAATTTTGATACCGGAAAATGCTAAGAATATTTTTTTATATACATGTTTTACTAATTTTTGTATGGGCTTAATTTTTCTTTTGACATATATTTAATGGAAGTCGGTCATACACGCAAAGAGTTATTTTAATCCTGTAATACGTGAATCAAAGACCCAAATGCTGTGGAATCTTGAAAGATCATAATAATCATAATACATTTAATAAGTTTATAAATTGGAAATCTGTTGTGTGTGTGTCGAGTTTCATTCGAGTTACGCTTGAGTGTTTAACGAGTGCGTTTCAGACGTATAGTAGCGAGCTTCTCTGTTTAAAATACTACTGGCTGCACAATGATTAGAACTTTAAAAAAATTGTATATGTGCGATTTTTTGGCGATATCTAAAAGCGATAGGCATTCCAAAAATATTGTTAAATTGATTTGGACTGATATTCACCAGCTCCTTAGTCTATGTTTCTTTTTAATCTCAATAAAATGTATGCAAATAATATTTTTATATATCAATATCTAAAGTACAGCTACGTTTACTCAAGTGGTTCCAGAATACGCAAATAAATTAAAGAAAGTATTTGATTTATATTAAAACAAATAGTGACAAAAACTTAAAATTGAATATGATAATGAGAGAAAATGTATTTTATTGGTAATTGTCGTTTTAAAGTAACGTAAAATTCAATTTAAATATAACTAGTAAATGTTTTTACGCTGAAAACGGCTGAAAACGATAAACTTTAAACAAATGTTATCAGATCGGTATTTGACCATATTAGCAAACAAAAATTTCTATTCTATGCTATTCCATGAAGACGACATTAGTTTAGCAATCTGATTGATAGTATTTTTTTTTTTCCATTTACAATATCTAAGTCAATATTTTTTCTAATTTGTAAGACGTAACCGTAGAGGAAAGCAAATTAAACTCTATAAATTATACAATATGAGCATTTGGTAGTGGCTGCCCGCCCTGAATTTGATTAACGGCGTGGTATTCCTACGGCAACTCCTTCGCAAAGAAGTTTACTATAGTATAGCTGCAGCTATAGTTTGTTCAAGAAGAATTCGGTTATAGTTATTCCCGCGGGAAAATTTAAATTTTCTGGCATAAAAACTAGCCGATGTCCTTCTAACAATCTCTGTACAATATTTAGCTCAAAAGCGAGACCGTTATGGTGTTGTAACAAAGAAACAAACAAAGAAGGAAACTAAAAACTTTCACATTTATATTGTATTCGGATATTAAGACGTACTATTGTTATATTTTTAGATGGTTACTTATTATTATGACTTTTTGTATTGATTTCAAAAAAATCCGCCAAAATTTAATTCAATCTATAGCCAGTTTTCATTAAAACCAATAGACTTGTTACATACAACCTGCTTGTGCCTGTCGGTCACCCTCAGTAACTATAATATCATTCATTTGCAACAACAAGAAGTCTTATATATTCTTAAATCAAATAAGAGGCAATAAATTTAAGGCAGACCCGAATAGCCGACCTGCTTTCCGACAAATAAGGAGTCAGAAGATCTAGTACATCGGCCATAAGTCGACTTAACTCTGAAATGTGTTGCTTTGCTAACCTTTTTTGGATAAATGATGTGTCAAGGAGAACATTCTAGACCAGTAAATACCTATGATCAGAACGAAACTTATTTACTTATATAAAACTACTACTAATTGAGGTAAGAGACATGTTTGACTTTGTTTATTACCTGACTGTTATTTCTAATACCTAATTATTTTTCTTAAGGCCCCGAGTAAACAGTAAAATTACATTTGATTACACTAATGATATGCTCGGAAATACATAGAAGTACTCAAAATGACTACATAATGTCAGACAAAATGTAATTGACATAAGTTTTAGTTTTTAGGTTATGCACAAGTTATAATAATTTTACAATGAAAAATGTGATAAACAAACACTATTTGAAGCGCTAAAATACGAAAAATAAGAAATAAATCCTTTGATTTACATTATTGAATGCATTTTTTGTAAAAAATATACCTACGTAAATTTCATTTCAATATAAAACAAAATATAATTGAGTAATAAAACTTGTCTCAGAGCATTAATCTATAGGAAAACTTGGATATAAAAACCCCTTTTTTCATTTAAGTTTGCATAACCCGGCCCCTTAATGTAATTTAAACGGTTTAAAAAAACACCTCTCATTGAAATGTATATATGAATTTCGTCATAGAATAAGCAATACTTGATGAAATTACATTTAACATGCAAATTAGAATAAAGTAACCATGATCTTTACAAAATTACTCTGCACTTATCATTGCGTATATTTTTTTGCATTAAAATATATGTGATAAAAATATTTTTCAATTAATTAACTGATGTCATGTATATGTCACAAAATTGTTAGTTCCTCACTTGTGCATAGGCACCAAATCAGTATGAGATTTTTTGCGTTTTTGTAGAATAGAAAAGTATGTTAAGTAAGGTAAAAATTACCTTATAAATAAATAATACCCCTGGTAGGATACAGTGACCGAAAATATGTAAATGTTTATCGACGAGCCACCGTCTCCTTAAAAAAAGTGGAGAAAAAAGAGGTTATCAATTATTTGGTTGTATTTCTATATTGCCAAATGCTGCTTGATCAATTTCCGTATAAAAATGATTTCAATCAAACACACCTCTGTGACATCTGGTACCAGTACTGTAAAATCTGTATTTATACAGAAATCCGGCAAGGCTATAGATATAGAACCATGATATTGTGCACACACAGTAGTTTTTTATTCAGACCTAAGAGGAAGCAAAGGGCTAGGACTAGGGCATAGTGGCAGACGTTGTTCAGCTATAGACCATAGTGATAAGTAGACTGTAAAAATATATAGAATGTAAGAAACCTGCTTGTGGTTAATTTGTCGGAAAATAAACAGTAATAGTATATAGGTAAGTAGATATAAAGTTAACATTCGCTCATAAACATATTGCATTTGTTGGGCTATGTCATGTATTTTTGATAACTGATAATGCTTTTAATGTTAAAGCCCCATACGTCAATTTCAAATATAATTGCTGTGTACACATAATTACAAAACAATAATTAATTACAACGGCGAAAAGCCATAGCATTAGTTTGTAAGGGTGGAGCTCTAAAGTAATTGCCACTCGCATTAAGGTTTCTTGGCAGACATTTGTCCGGTTGCTCTCACAATCACAAGGTAGTAACTAACCGACGGAAACTAAATAAAGGACCGGTCACTCGGTCACTGATTATGAGTTTTACAGCACATATCCCCGCGGAGAAAATCGGTTTACAAAATCTCGGACGTACACCCCTGTGTAGATTACTCTCATTGTTGTGTCTCTATAATAGAAACGAGTACGAGGATTTTATTAAAAACCACCAAACGACATGCATCTTAAATAACCTTTTACAAGCCAATATTGACAGAAAACATAATTAACGCATTGCGATCAGGCTGCCAAAGGCATGTGTATAACAATTACAAAAAAATATCATATACAGGTATATTTATCATAACATATCAATAGATTTAATCAATTTATGTGACAATACTAAATAAAGTTTGCAAATTAAACTTAATAACTATCAATTTAAAAAGTAAGGAAAATAAGAATATCGGTTTTTTTTTTTAATTCAGAGGTGAATTGCTTTTAGTATTTGAAAAAGAGGTTTTCGACAATTATGTTTCAATTTTAGCACTGCACCTTTCACGATTTGGAAGTTAAAGCCCTATAAGATAAAGCATTATAAGATAAAGCCTTATAAGATAAAGCTCTATAAGATAAAGTCCTTTAAGATAAAGCTGTATAAGATAAAGCCCCATAAGATAAAACTCTATAAGATAAAGCCTTATACGGTCGGTCAAATAGACAGACAGCAAGGCGCTAGTGTTAGTGCTAGAGTCTCGTGTCTTGTTGACAGTATTTGGATACAGGATCGTTTTACAATATGGTTATTAAGGATCTAATAACGGTTAACTACCACCGCTTCTTGACGTTTTTTATCAATCTTTATACAAAGCCTATTTCAAAAATACCTATTAGCTTCTTAAACTCCATATACTGCACACTAGCGCCGCCAGTTCTTCATACAAAGTGTATTTTAAAAAAAGTGAAACATACTAACTGGTATACTATACTGTACTAAATATTTTTAGATTGTTTTCTATTGTTTGTAAAACATGTCTGCTAGTTTTAATTTTAGTTTCTGATAAAATTGCCCACCTTTAGCCAATATGCGATTTAAAATTCGCAGACATCTTCTACAAGTAATACAAAAAGTGGTAAAAATAGCTACTCACTTGTTTTTCATATTTCAACTTTATTGAAATACGCTTTGTATAAAGAAGAAATAAACAATAGCTAGATAAAAACGCTAGTGTGCATTATATAGGGCCACGTGGATTGTAAAAAAGCCATACTGACTGGTAATCCGACAGCCAATAGGAAATGTACTAATGTGTGACGGGTGTCTTTGTATCCCGCTCGCAAAGTTCAAGGTGCACATTCCGCTCCGCTAATTAAGCTGCCATAATTAATCAATTTTTATGAATGATCTGATCATTTGTACATATCACGAGAAGCTTTGTGCACAGAACTTGGACTTTTGACATGCTGGCGAAGCTTTTGACGTGAATTGTGATTTAAATTGCTGTTTCTTTTTATGGAATAGTGTTATTTTTTTAATGGAGACGAAATGTGACTGAAGATTTTGATAAATGTAACTCAGGGGAATAAGTCAGGGTTTCAGGTGCAGTTTCAAATAAACAAAATATTATGAAATAATGAGAAGTATCAGAAGGCGACCTTATAGATTAAGATAGTGATGAGTATACTTTTACTAAAATGATATCAGTGTGTCCGCAAACAGAGTGCAGCGAAAAGGTTTACGTCTATGTATATAATAGATTTATCAAAGCATAAGAGATAATAGGACCATTATTTTAATGTTTTTAATTGAATATTAGAATGATTATGCTTATTTGTCACAAAACACCCGCCTAAAGCAAGTCGGATAAACACAATTTCGACGTGATTGCGTATTATACAAAAAGGTCGAGAAAAATTCAATAAAAAACAAATTGTATATGCATTTATAATCTCTGAGTTATCTATCTATGGAGAACCCTGAAATTTACCATTGATTTTTTTTTATCGTATATATGTATAGTTTGAGTTTACAATATGATTTGATGGTAAGATGGTATAATTGATAGCGTACGGACGAAAATTACGCAATTAGTAAAGGGTTCCGTTCTACTATTAGGCTATGGAACCCTAAAATCCGAATATATTTCTAGAAATTTGTATTGTATATTCACAAATTGATTTTCCCACGGCATAATTTATGAAGGTCGCTCTAAACTTTCAGATTTATTTTTGTTTAGCCAAAAACACTACTTAGTACGCATTCTGACTTCTCAATAAATTTAGTAATTTGAAGGGAAAAAAGTTACATTTTACACATTGGTACTCGGAGCATGTTCTCTCTTAAACTTGATGATGGAGTGGAATTCCAATGATGGCGTGGAATTCTAAGTGAGAGAGAGAAATTTTGAATTTTACATTGTGTTTCGTAATTTGTGTTAGCAGTTTATTGCATTTAAAGTGTGTATTTGAAAGGTTGGTTGTTGAAATGTTGAGTCATTTTTCAGTAGGTATGCGATGGATCTTAAAAATCTTCTTCGTATCTTAAATGCATATAGTAAAAAAACATTTAGGATTATGAAAAACAAATTTTGAAAATGCCTTTCGATATACAGTAAGGTGTTGTAAAAGTATTTTGACAGGCAACAAAATAAAATTTCGAGTATGATAGATTTGGCTCTTAAGCGTTAAAAACCTAGTATCCGGAATAAAAAGTAAATATGTATGGTTTGGAAACAAACTTTACTAGCGTCTTAGCGGAAGTACCGACTGCTATGAAACTTTATTATTAGAATTCGTATCACAACTTAAAAACTGTAAGTTTATTTTTATAAATTGTTTTTTATTAAGCTAACTTTTTAAATAAATAAAACAACATTATCAGTACAAATATGCGAAGATGTATATTTTAAATAATATAAATTTTATAAATATATTTATAAAATGTATGTTCTCGCAATACATGACACGTTTGTATAAAATTAAGCAAATCTTTTTCCAAACAAGTTGTCGACTGCCTCTCTATCTATTTTATTTTGAAATAACGGAGCAAAATATTTAAGTCCGTGTCAAAATAGTCATGTTTGTCGAACTAGATCTGCGTTTCTATGTGAGCTATAGGTTTAATATTTCGACTCAGGAAACTTCATCTCTGTATCTTTAATCGCTTGGAAGCCAAAACACAATTTTTGTCATTTTCCTCGATACATTTAGCGACGTCTCTTCATAGGCGCACTTTTAACATTTGATCACGTTGGATAACTTTTCTTTTTAGGCTTATCCTAATCCAATATTTATTTTTTAACTTTCATTTCATGTTTTTCGTAATTGTATTATAAAAGCTCTTTTTATTCACTTGCATTTAATAAAATGACATAGTATTTTAAAATTTTAGGTTACTTTACATTATTTAAGTTATCTAACTGAATACCTTTACAAACAATGTAAATAAATATTCTTTTAGCAAAGATGCAGTCAAAAGATTAACATCGAGCCAGGAAGCCAATTCTTACGCGATCGAATTAAGCACAAATTCGAAATAAAGTACGAATTTAAACTTTTTTCGAACAAAAATGCAGTTAAACAATTCTGATAATGTCGAATCCGACATTTCTCAAACGCAAGCAGCTCGAACTGCTTTGAGTGATCGGGACCGTTCGAGACTACATGTCGCATTCGAATCATGAGAAATTTCGTTCAAAATGATTAGGTTCTAAACAGTAATTCTACTCCTAGTGTAAATTATATGTTGTAAAATCTAAAGTAAATGTCTAAAATGTAGGTCAGAGTAATTAAAAGGGCGAAAACAAAGACTTATTATAGCAAATATGATATTTAATTTACCTTAATTTCTTTGATAATACATTATTAGTCTTTTCTTAATTGATTGATTAGCTGATTTTCGCATTTATTAAATTCACTCCTGACAATAAAATTCTTCTATTTCTATTGATTTCCATCCTAACTAACACTAGGCTACATCACATACACTGACAAAAATGGTTAAGGTCCGGCGCTGCCATTTTTAGTGCTGCGTAGTATTTTGATAATACTAGGTGATACTTTCATGTGAGAAAAATTTAATAAACACAATTACACCTTTGAAAAATAAGGATAACTTATAATTCTTAACCAAATAAACAAATAAAGCACTCAACAAAAACAGAGTTTTTTTTTATTTGTGTCCAAATACGTTCCACTTAAAAATTTATGGCAATTTCTCGGAATAGGGATTTAGTTTTAAAACTTAGTTATACTTATTATTTCCTGATTAATAATGATAAAACACAAGTAAAATGTTGCTTCAAACATATCAAAAGAGGCATATATAGTTCACAATGGCAACATTTCACCGCTTCAAACGATATTTTGTTCGAAGGTTGTTTCGATTGATAGTTAGAATTTGGCAAACGTTAAAATGATGTCGACGTTAGAAATTTTACAGTCGAGATGGTGTCTTCTAAATAATCTCTAATTCTAAATGATCTCGGATGAAGTGAGAATTAGGTCCCAGAACTTGAACATTTATGATACGTTTTCTTCGAAGACTCAACCGTCAGGAAGTCTCAAACAAAGAAAGTTTATTTCTATGTATGTATCATGTATTTGTTAATTTTATGACGATTTCAGTATTTGTTAGATTGAATACCTATATAAAGAGAGAATGTGTTTGTTTGTATGTGAAGTTTGTAATCTCCAAAACCACTGCACACAGGTAGGTAATTCCAGATGGATATAGGCTATATTTATATATAATGTAAATAAGGGAGAGAGACTATAGCGTGACAAAATTTGCTGAGTCTGCTAATATACTATATTTAAATACTGAATACCTATTTAAGTGAACAATGTACTTTGCCACCTCATTTAAATGCATCTTTAGTTTTTAAATGCTTATCCATTTTCTTATCGAATAACAACGTACGCCTCTTAAAGGTGTAAATTGTTAAAAATCGGTTAATATTCATTGCTAATTTTTAATTGGCGCTTGTCGCAGATAACATGGCCGACAATGCATTCTAGTCAGTGAATATAAGAATGCTAAGTGAGAATTTATGTTTTAATACGTATTTTATTCTAGTAAAAAGAACACTAAGTTACATTTACTTTGTAACTTACGCTTCGATTTTAAAAGGATCGTTTGCTTTTGGTTTTGTTTTGAGGTTCTTACCTTTTCGAACTATGGAACCGAAAAATATATTGATGGAACAACTGGTCAGAAAGTAAATTATTATGCATTTTATATATTTTTATATATTTTACATTTAACAGTCACATAGACATTTTTATAAACTAACAAAAGCAGAGGTATGCTTTTTCCTAAAGATACTGTATAAAATCAAAAATAATATATATAAAAATAAATAAAAAATTAAAGTAAAAATATAATCAAATTTTAAATTGCTTTATTAATTTAAAATGTATGGGATAAATAGATTTTATCATCAGTGGTGCTGTTGGCCTAGTGATTTAGGTATGCTTCGCGTTCTGAGAGGCGGAGGTTTGAGTTTGACGTTTACCAATAAGTCTTATTTCAAATTTCAAACTGACCACACTCCCCAAGACGAAGGTAAGCCGTGCCCAAAGAGTAGGGACGTATATGAGTCTGCTAAGAAAAGAAAGAAAATTATTGTTAACGTCTAACTTAACATAGGTAATTCTATTGTAATAATAATAAAATAAAAAGAACGACTGTCCTAGAGCCTAAAACTAGCCTTAGTAAGTTATAGTGAATAAATCGTTGTTACAGTGGGCAACAGCAGAAACAACTATTCGATTAAAACTATATTAATTCGTAACTTCACCAACATTCTGTTTTTTAGGTAAAAATTAATTTAGGTAGATCATTAACATAAAATAGAAATGATTTATGATAATAAGTTCGTTTTGTCAACCTAGGAATAAGTATAAAACAAAAATGCATATTTTGGGAAGTTAAAGTTGATATCTGGCTTGTGTTTCTTCCCATATATTCGAAATGAAAAGTACCTAGTTCAGGTGAAATGCACCTAATTTTAGTGCTCAAACTAAGTCAGATTTATTCATCTCATCTCTTTGTAAACAATCTTATACTTATGCTTTCAGAGAAGTTAAATTTTTTTATACCACTGAGGTGGCAAACAAGCTCACGGTACGCCTGATGGTAAGTGGTCACTGTGGCCAATGGACGCTTGTAACACCAGGGGTATCACTCGCGCGTTGCCGACCCTTCAAAAATCAAATAACTTCTTACATCCCCCCATACATTTATATCTATATATTATACTTTTAAAACAAAATTGTGCCAAGGTTTGTTAACAATTAAATATAATAACATATACGTACCTATACAACCAATTTGCAGCACATAAAACTTTTAAATTTATGTTTTTCGTTTAAGTATGCTTTCTCATGTAAAAAAAAATTAATCGTAAACATTTGGCAATAATAAATCCAAGTACCTTCGCGCTGTCACTTGACGAATGACTAAACATTTCGTGAGGGAATTTATGAGTTTATGTATTTAGGAATGTGAAAATCTGCATTTTGATCAGAAGAATGATAGTATAGGGTTGCCGACATTGGGATAAAGAATCGAAATATTCTAAAGTTTACTTCAAATTTGGATAATTATTAATAGTTTTCAATAATATCGATTATTTGGAAATTTTCTACGTTGAGATAACTTCACGGTTTTAATTGGGGGTGACTAGTGGTCCACATCAATTTAAAATACGATTAGGAGCGCATTTCAGCGCATTTTTGACACTTCCAGATTACGCATTCTGCAGTGTGTCAGTTTTCTGTTAAATTTTATAGTTCAAAAGTTATACAGGATTCTATTTTTTCATATAAATGGTTTAAAAAAAGATTTTACAAGATTTTGGAAAACCACAGACACAGGTATTTGGTTTGGGATTATGAGTAAAAAATTTCATAGTGATTGATCAGTAAATGTCAAAAACAAAAGAGAAATTAGTTTGTATGAAGCACACTGCGAGACGCCGCGAATCGTATCCACTTAAGATTGTATTATATTAAATAGTTTTAGATTCAAAGATAAAGATAAATTATATATAGTGGTTTTTTTTATTTATTTATTTATCCATTACATTTCTAGTATTATACAATGTTCACAGTATTTCACATCAAATAAACCTCCATGGGTTTAACTATGGTGTGAGAGTCCACTTATGACAATTTAATTCATCATTATTCTAAATATATTTATACATATACATATACACATACATACATACATACATATATACATATATATCTACATACATACATTTATCCAATATACACAAATATACACATACACATACAATCTATATGTTAAATACATAATGTCTATAAAAGTAAATGCTTCCTATTCTAAACATCTTACAAAATACTAGTGAGATATCTTTTTAATTTTTTTTAATGATTTCTTATTCATCACAAACATGTTTTGTATTTCACCTGGCAAATCATTTTTATTTTTGGGATCAAATATTGAATAGTTCTTTTACCGTTTAAATTGTTATATTTGGGTTTTACGTAATAATTCAAATAGCTTAGGTTTCTTAATTTTTTTTGGACGTTTACGACCCATTAGATATGTTTGTTCTTTGTTCTCATTAAGTATTGCGAAGTTAAATTTGTTGAAAACGTTCATAACATTACAATATTTAAATAAACCCTTAACATCGTCCTTATATTTATGTTTAATCCTATCTGGAACAATATTTTTTAATAATCTTAACAGTAATTTATATATGTCTTCTATATATGTTTGGTATGTCCTGCCATAGCTACTTAACCCATAACCAATGACAGAGTCTGCAAGGGACAAGTATATTAGCCTAAGAGTTTTGTACGGTAGTTTATGCCTGAGATTTCTAATTTTACTCATAATCGATCTTAGTTTGTCACATACATGCTCCTTATGATGTCGCCATGAAAACCTGTCATCAATTATAAATCCTATGTACATATGCTTACCAACAAGTTATAAAGGCGTGCACGAACACATTAAATTATCTCCATGTAAACATTGGTGGGAATGAGCAATGATAACTGGGACTACCTCAGTTTATTATGAGAAGAGTGTATTTGTAAAACTTTAGTTTTCTTCTCGTTTATTATTAAGCCAACACCATGAGCCCATTTGCAAAGCTGATTAAAGTCATATTGCAATAGCTTTTGGGCTTCCTCAAAATTTGGTCGTCTGCAAATTGGTATACAGTGCTTTTTTTTATAGTGTTAGGCATATCGTTAAAATATATTAAGTATTCTGTAGGACCGATTACAGATCCTTGTGCTGTTCCTCCCTCTGTATATTTATGTTTATTTAAATCGTTTCCTATTTTTATTGTTGTGTATCGATTGTGGTGATAATTTTTTAGCAATTTTAGTAAAGGGCCTTGTATACCATTTTGTTCTAATTTTTCAAAAAGAGTCGAATATTCCAAAGTATCGAAAGCCTTTCTGAAATCTATAAAGACAACAAGCATATGTTTTTTATCATTGAGGTACTCGTTAACTTCATTTGAAAATGGATACAACAGCTTAGTAGTACTTTTATTTTTTTGAAATCCAAATTGTTTTTTATTTATAATATTATTTTTTGTAAGGTATGCATTGATTTTATTACCCAAAAACCATTCAATAATTTTATCTATAGAAGATAATATATTTATGGGTCGATAATTATAATAGTCCTTGTGATCCACATTTTATTCATCGGTCGGACGATGCCAATCTTTAATTTATTAGGATAAATTGACGTGGCGTGGTACTAACTCTGTGTAATTTTTTTTGATATCAGACGCTCTGATGCAATCAAAACCCGGACTTTTTTTATCATTAATTTGTTTTATAATTTTTTCAATACATGATGGTTTTGCTTTTTGTAGTTTCATACATCTGTCTGTGTTAATTTTATAAGAATTAGGGTCTAAAAGAGATTTATTGAAAGACGAAGAAATTTTTTTAAAATTATTATGGAATTCATCTGAAATTTTTTAAACTAGAGTGGAAGTGTGTATTTGAAAGGCTTTTAATATAATTTCATCACTGCATATAGATATTTTACCACTAAGTCTGTTAATAATTTCCCAGACTTTTTTCGTATTTTTGAAGTTATTGCATACTTCTTGTTTTATAAAAAAAGTAACAAAGTAGTTGCTTTATCGTAAAAAGAATTTAGAGGTTAATCTTTTAGAGACTAAGTGACTGGTAGACATTTAAATAGTAATAGCATACCTAATGGAGCGCATATTTGAAGATACATCCGGGAAGGGGAGGGTACTACTACAGGACGTCGTCTTAGCCTGTACACGTCCACTGAGTATGTCCCCATATGTCTCCAAAACTGTCTTAGGTCATCGTTTCCCGCAACAGGTGAACAGCCCGAATTTTTCCAATGCCAGTGAATATGTTTGTTCAAAAAATTTACGACGTTGTGTCTGTTTTTCTATAATTTTTGTATAAGTAGGTATTTGTGTCAAATCAGTACTAAACGGTTTACATTTTAAGTATTTATTTCTCATTTTTTATCATATAATCCCTTTGTAAACATATACTTATCTTTGTCTTGTCTTTGATTCTGGTTGCCGTGGTAAGGGCTATCTAGTTTTGGGTTTAATCACTATGCGTGTGTTTGTGTGAATGAATGTGTCATTTTTAACTATGACATTCCTTAATGTTCCAAAAAAATAACTTAAACTTTAAGTTGGATTGCAATAATGATAAAAGATAACAACATATGATCAAATCGAGTACTTGGTCTACCGGGAGTTTTGCCCTCAGAATTGGTAACCCTCAAAGAATTTGTATATTGTAATTTACATTCTGTAGTAATCTTAATTCGATTTGGCATTGTATACTAAAAATAATAATACCTACCGTACAAAATGTAAACAGAATGCAGTAAGTAACAAAAATTAATATATAATGATTCTGGACATACCACAACGTTATCATGTACTATGGGCATAGTAGAAAATTTTGTTTTTATATGGCAATATGTACCTACCATACAGGCAGAATTTTCAAGGTTTTAGGCATTTTGGGTAGTTTTGACTAAACACAATTGTTTGTGGCATACTCGTTAATGCGTTGCGGAGATAGAACCCACGCCCTTCTATTTCACACGCAGTATTACTTCCAACTGTGCCACCGGGCTGTTTTATAAAATGATTCTAGTAATTACAAAGACAAACAAAAGAACAAACAAGATAAACATTTTGTTTCATAAAAGGATTTTCTATTTCGTAAAGTTTTATAACACTGGCAACCACGTGCAATTACCACTTACAAAGCTCATGAGTTGCAGTTTGGAGTTGGTGTCTAGTTCCTAACAGTTCAAAACATACTTCACTTTCATGACACCAACTTCAAACTGTAATTCAGATCTGATTTTTTGAATATGTAATTATTTTTACCTTTCAAGTGCATTTTTTTTAAGTTTTTATCCTTATTATATTATAAACCAAATAAAATTTCAACTAGAGACTTAATTAGATTAAAATATATGACTCACTGTCAGTTTTAAACGTATTATTATACCTATGTAAAAAAACCGGTTTTTTAATTTTAAGTAAAACTTCTCAATTATAGTGTAATAAAAACTACTTTGTAATATTTTCCAATCTTTTTATATAAATATGCAAGAATCTGAGACCAACATTCAGTTAGACAAATAAAAGATATTGCAGCGTTTTTTTGTAGCTTTAAAAATTTAATTATTAATATTTTTGTTAAATAGCAATAGAATAATATTATTCCATTTCAATACGATTGCCAAAAATACATAGCCCTGAAAAGGGAACAGACCGACAGGCTGACAGAGAAACTTTTGCCTTAAGTAAAACATTAGTATGGATTAAGTAATAATACGGTATAAGATATTCAAAATTAATGATTAATCATGAGCCTTTTAGGACTTTTTATGGTTGAAACGTGGTTATATTGATTTTCGTTTCACTTTGGAGTTAATTGTATAAGGTAGGTACGACCATTTACTTTTAATCTATATCTATACATGGTAAAGGAACCCGCCGTCTGTAGCGATGTATGCTTTATCTTTCAAATTACGCAACGGATTGTAATGCAGTTTTCATCGATAGATAGAGTGATTTCAGAGGATGGTTTATACGTATAGTTTAATATTGGTTTGTGTTCATTTGTTGAAATATGACGATAATTGTTCAAGAAGTCGGTAAACTGAGAGTTTTACATAAACCCAGCTGTTTTTCAATTTTGATTTTCTTTATTGATAGTTACATGAAAAGAAATCAACCTAAAGATGGATGAATGTCATTAAACCGTCAGTTTTATATCTAGATTTTGTATTGGTTAGTCCCAGTTAATGTGTAGGTAGTTTACAAATAAATTTTCTAAAGACGTAATTATTATTATTGTCATCCATGCTCCTATGTAGTACGTTAGAGAATAAAACAGAGAGGGAAAGAGAGAATGACACAGAGAAAAATACAAAACAAATTATGTTCGTTTATCCTACTAATCTGTATGGATGTTTGTTACTCAATCACGCTTCAACCACTGGATGGATCGGGATAAAACTTGGCATACATATAGTTTAGGTCCTGGAATAGCATAAAGGCTACTTTTTATCCCTAAAAATTCAGAAGTTCTTGCGGAAAGAACTATAACAGAGTTAAACAAGCTATTGCTGCACCTATAGCATGTTATAACAATTCATTGGTATAATTAATTCATTAATTAATTGGAGTTAATTAAGGAGTTTCACGCCGATAACCGAATTTAGGGCGGGCGGAGCCGCTGGCAAAGTGTAGTTAGTAATCATTATTAATAATAGATTTCTACATAAAGAGTTGCAAGTTTTTTACTACTGCTAAGTGGTTCTGTATCGTGGATTTTACGTATATTAATGGAATCAATATTCAGCGGTATGTGATTCTCACTCGTTAAAAAACATTGACGTAATAATTGAAATTTGTTCGAATGCAAATTGTATCGTAGAGATATATTGTAATTTTAAATAAGAAAACGAGAATTTGTGATTTTGATAGTTTCTTCAGAAACTCTGTAGAAGTCAAAATTACTTGCACCTTTACTTGACCAAATAACTTTACATTCCTTAAGGTCTGCTTCAACTCACACGTATATTTTATAAACAATACAAAATGCTTTTCACTAGTTTATTAGGTATTTTTAAAATTTTTTTTTTTTTTCAGATTTAGGAGGACAAAATAGTTATAAAAATAAACACTTTCAGGAAGCTGATAAGTTCGGTCAATAGAATAGCTTCCATGTTTTCAAAAACAGCCAATCGTACTTACCAATAAAAGATTTATTTTTCCAAAAATAATACGTATATAAGTTTATATACGTAATTTTTACAATTAATTCCTACCGATGAACTAATGATTTTATAGATATCTTCTTACTGGGAATATATATATAATAGGCCATGGTGACCGCTTACCATCAGGCGGACCGTGTGCTTGTTTGCCACGTTAGTAAAACTATCCTATTACTCCTCTAGCAACATCTTAGGGCCGAATGTTGTTAACATCATAAGAAACGGCATATCGTTAGCAATGGGCAAGGGTATCTATAACTTGGGACGGCACGCCGAAGTGGCAGGGGGCGGGCCACGTCTGTCGAAGGACGATGGAGCAGACGCGTCACACGTACCCGAAGGAAAAAGCATGGGACACCCTTCAACCCGATGTACCGATGACTGGACCAGTAGTAGACCTTAATAAGCTGATATGACGAAATAATGATTATTTTTCGAAAGCTCACATTCTTTCACTATTTTTTGACTCACTTTTGAAACTACTATTGCGAATTATTGATTATTTCAAAATGTCCGTCTCTACATTGTTAGTGCATTGCCTAAATCTAACGAGCAAGCGTTCAATTCCTAGGTCAAACGCAGTGCAACTGCCGAACGTTGAAAGTGATATACATGATTACATTGCAGTCTATCAAAGTAGGTCGTCTGTCAATCGATTAAGAACTCGCGGCATGAACTTTTCAAACAAGTTTTAAAGGTTCAAAGTATTATAAATGTAAATAATGTACCTAACTTATTTTTTATAGAAATCAATAAAAACGCCAACGAGGAACGATAATTTTATGCTCTTTAATGTGTTTACCAGCCTTTAAGGACATGGGTAGGTACTAATTCACGAAAATTAAGAATTAAAAAACAAATGAATATCGTCGATTAGACGATATTGTGCAATGTGCAATTTTAGTAATTTTTTTTTCAAAATTAATTAATTTTAAAACAAAAGGCTGTATTAAACATTTAATTTTTAAGATATAACCAACATATATGAATACCAACTATGTGTAAGGTAGTTTTTCACTTAACAAAATACGTTAAAAATACCTTAACCTCTCTCTAAAAGCACTCTTATTTATTAATCAAAACTATAATAAAAATCTGTTCAGTGGCTACGGACAATATGAGCATAAACTGACACAAAAGAAGCGATGAAGAAAGAATTTTTATATCATGTGTTTGAGTAATAAGTGAAATTAATTAATTTGCCTAAGCCTTTGTAGATAAATAAAATCATCTGACCGAGATAACTGTTTATAATTTTAGATAAGCAAGGGTTTGTGTAAAATTTAATAAAATTCTATCGAACTTTTTTTTTTTACATTTTTACAGAAATTTTTACATAAAATTTCTTATCAAATAATACAATCTACATATGGCTGAGAGTTTTTAAATTAATTATAAGATACGCAAAGACCTTGGCATCTTGGTACTTTTTAATAAGTTTGATGATTTGTTGACCAAATATGCAAATTAATGTTTTATTCGGTTGTATTATTGTCATTAAATTTATGAGATGAGGCAAGCCCAAGCTATCGGTCGGATTGTACAACTCAGTGATTATATGATTAACACTTACGTTGATGACGTCATATGGATGAGCTTTTTGGGTACGCCCAGCGGATCGATTCCGTAAAATGACAGCTAACATTTCTCGTTTGAAATCCATAGAAATAAGATATACATTGCGCATTTGAAATGACGTATGAAATTCATCGATTGTCGCGAAACCGCAATGTATATCTTCTTTCTTTCAAAAAAGGTTAGCAATCTTTTACGGAATCGACCCGCTGGACATTACACTACATTCCTGTAAAATATCACTCCGACGTTGTCGTCTTCAATATTGTTTTTATTTATAAAATTCTAAAAAGGTGATAATTTGAGGGCAGGGTGTGAGGTACAAGGCCAGAAATAAAACATAAAAAAAAACTATAGGAATTTCGTTTCTTCCATTTTAGGCCAGTCAAATTAGATACATTTTTGGGCTAAAAAAACATTAATTGGTAGAGTTTTGAATTTTGGTGTACTTGTTCATTAAGACCTTTCGTTGAACATACTAAAAGTCTCCATCGATAGCTGTTGCGCTCGCGCCGCCATCTTGGAAAAAAGGTACCCTTTTTTAGTTTTTTGCTTATATCTCGGCAAGTTTTGCTGATACGGAAAAAATGTGTACTTAAAAACTATAGATTATTAAATATCCTTTAAAAAAGCTCACACATATTGCTATTGTATCTCTAGTATTTTAGCTGTAATCCGACGTTATAGCGGCAAATTTTTTTTTTGCTGCGTTGCTTATTTTATTGTTCAAATATATTTTTTAGATTTATTCCGCGAAACTACCTAGAGAGAAAGAGAGAGAGAGACGAGAGGGTGGGAAAGAGAGAAAAAAGGAGTGGAGGGAAAAGGCAACTGCATTATGTGACATGATGTGTATGGCTGGGTCGGAATGTGTTTTGGGGCTACTTGGTGGATATAAGTACCACGAAATAGCCGCGACTGGCTATCAATGTCGTAAAGCCATGACCAGCCATAAGCTGATCATCGTCTCTTAGGTGTGCCTCACTTCCCATAAAGACTTAGGCAACTTATTCCGATTTATAGTACTGCAATACTACCAATAGTCATAGGCTGGAAATACTTGACGTAGCGCGTTCACATAACGTAAGCCTAGGTTTCTGATAGCTAGACGCATTTTGCTTTGACTTTCTTCACGTTATTATATGTCCTCTGACATCTATCCAATAAAGGCGTATTCAAGAAAGCCCTTCAAGGGCAGGCTAATTGGAGTTGAAGTCGACACCCGGAGCGCCATACCTTCCTTCGAAAGACTAAATTAATTCCTGTGACGACGACTTAAAGGCAGACTGCTTAGAATAAACTTAGAGTCATAATGCTGCCTTAGCACTAAACCAGTAGACACCAATCATGACCGCAAGGTAGACAATGAGATCAAAAGTAGATGCGCTCTCCCGCCGCTCACCTCTCTACATCCTGACATTACAGACGAAGTTCTGCAGACTATCAAAATTAAGTTTACCCCTGATTATTATATTAATAAGTATTTTTAACGGGGGGATGTCAAGCTGCAGTTTTTCGCGATGTAGTTAGGGTAAAAATGTCCTAAACAAACAACCTTTACTAAACGGTTTTAGTAAACTTTATTAATGGTCACTACTACCACGGTTAGGTAATTTCATTGACACTAAGTACAGCGGCACTGCATCACAGATTTCACGGAGCACATTTATACCTTTAGGAGCGCCAGTTTTTGACGTGGCGACAGCTTTGAATAAATACTAAAACAACGGTTACTAAGCTGTTATATTTATAAGCTTTTCCACATACACTGTGATTGCTCTTAAATGGTTTTTATTTTATGCACTTGCTAATAGTAGCTTGCGAGTGACTGTTGGGTCACAGATTCGTTGCCCACATTAATATTAGAGATCTAATGAGAGCAGAAATGAGATCTAGCTGTGGTAAGCTGATTGTTTTAAGAGCTTTTTTGAATTTGTCCCCGTTTATTAGTCTGTCGCAGTAGCTTCGTAGGCCTGGGGCCCAAGGAACATAATATCACGAGATTGTAAAACAAAATTCATTCAGTACTTCTATGGGGCGCAAACTTAGGCTAATGTTTAGTAGAAACGCTATGTTGAGTATGTTTCAACCTATGGTTGTCATTAACGGCACAGTTAGTAGCAGTCATAATGTTAAAATTGAGTTCGTTTATCAGTCTGTCGAGAACCTTGCCTACGTTCTACTCAGGATAGGTGGTTTTTATCGGAATCTAATGCGATGATGATCAGCTGATAGTTGGTTAGTCTAACCTAGTGGCTATTCTTATTCACCAAGCGGACTCCGCCCTGCTATACACATCATGTCGCATAATGCATCTGCCCCTGAATTACCTCCTCTCCTCTCTCTATTTCTCATCATCTCTGTCGGTTTTTCTATCTCTAGGTAGTGTCATGGAGTAAGTTAAAGGAATATATATCTTATATATTAACATTTTAGGAGAAAACAGAAACAAAACTGTATATTGATAGCAAAAATATAAAAAAAAAAAACTTTTTAATGTCGGATTACAGCTATAATATTTGTGATACATAAATAATCTATTTTAGCTTTTTTATAGGAAATTTAATAAGTTAAAGTTTTTGTTGCACGATTTCATCGTATTAATAATTATTGCCGAGATATAAGCAAAAAACTGAAAAAGGGTAAGATGGCGGCGCGAGCGCAACAGGTATCGATGGGGACTTTTAGTATGTGCACAACATGTACACCAAAATTCAAAACTCTACCAATTAATTTTGTTTTATTTCTAATTTGACTGGCCTAATTTGGGTATAAAACCTAAAGTTTTTCTTCCCAAATTTCAAGTTGCAAACTTATTTACGTAGTTTCGTTGTGGTGTTGTTGAATTGTTTAAAAAGTTTCTTTTGTGGTGTTTCTCGATTAGAGGTTAAAAGGGCACATCAATTTCGCTTTCTGCAGTCCGAACGTCGATGGAGATTTATATTAAGAAAGTTATAGATCTTGAAAGTGCCAACCTTATTAGTTAGTCTGCAAACCTCAAACGCATAGTTAAACGCAAAGAAAGTACTGCTAGTAGATATAACCGTTATGGCAAGGTAAAACTAGTGCGGCGCAAATTTAATTTAAAATTTTATAAGTAGGTACTTTGTAAATATTTATGTGACTGTAATACTGAAAGATTTGTATGATTCATGGAAAATTTGTCAAATTCCACAAATTGAAACAATAAGAATATATAAATTATGTTTGAAACCTTTGGGCACTCACTTATATTGATTATGAAAACAGCTGATCTGGGGGCATATCATAAACGAATTAGTTACTTTGCGAACTGGACTGGAAGTGTTAATGAATAAAATTAAGATTTTATTTTCTTGCTTGTTGTGTTTCGGTTCGAACTTATCGGTGGAGATGAAAAACTATCTTCCTTTTTTTAAATTCAGTATTTGCATAAATTAAATGTCCATATTTTCCCTTGTCATTTCAGGCCAAGTAGAAATCAATGCTGCTTTCTGAATTTTGGTTCTAAAACTTTATGACACTTTTCAATATATTTTAATTTAACAAAAGGCGGTCTTATCGCTTTAAAGCGATCTGTTCCAGACAACCTTTGGGTAGAGGAAAGTATAAAATTAACATAGTTTAGTAGGTGTGTGTCGATATAGTTATTAAAAAGTATATATATCAAACAATAATGTATATAAAATAAATATATACACATATATGAATAATGTATATATAAATATAAGTAAATAGATGTTCATATATAAATACACATGTAAAATAAATAAAATTATAATATATATTACGTAAAAGTAAATATATTTATAAATAGTTCTTTAAGTAATGAGCAATAATAAGATTTTTAAATATTGCTTTCGATTTTGCTCTTTCTATTAAAATTCTAAAGGTAAAGCGTTCCATAATCTAACAGCCTTTACGGTGAAAGAATCATTATACAATTGTGAGCAATCCAAAGGAGTTTTTAGCATCCAGCGTATAGTCTCTCGAAGAGTAGTATTTCCGATATAATTTAAACGTTTCTTTAAGTATACTGGTGCATTTGGTTTGAACAGGACGTTATACAGAAGAAAGAGAACATGAGCATCCCGGCGAAGTTGGGAGCCACTTGAGCTTTGATCTGAATTCGGAAGTATGGTCGTACTTACGTAGACCAAATATGAATCTAATGCAGAAGTTTTGAAGTCGCTCAAGTTTATTAGTCTGCTCCTCAGTAAGGCTAAGATAACTAGGATCAGCAATATCGAATAGGCAGAAGAAGAGATTTCGCAAGAGCAATTTTAGTGGGAATTGGTAGGAAGTTACGTAACCTGCTTAAAGATTTAGCTGTAGCAAATATTTTCTTACTAACTTCCTTTATTTGCGGACCCCAAGATAGTGTTCGATGGATAAATATACCCAGGTTTTTGACTGTTTCTGTGTAAGGAATAGAAACTCCGTTCACAGTTACTAACGGGAGTTCGTTCCAGTCAATCTTACTTATACGTCTAGAACTGCCTATAATAATAATTTGTATTTTCGTAGGATTAACAATGAGGCCGTAGAATTCTCTCCATTCCGCAATGCGAGCTAGGTCTCGATTAATAATTGAGATAGCGTTTGTCAGTTCTCTAATAGGAGTTTGTGTGTAAATTTGAAGATCGTCTGCATAGAAATGGTAGAGAGAAGATAATTGAGATGTTATAGAATTAATGAAAATAGCAAACAGGAGAGGAGACAAAACGCCACCTGCCGTATTGCACCAGTCAGATAGAGTATCATCGACTTTTATGCGCTGCTGGCGTCCACGCAAGTAACTATGAAACAAATCGATAACGATTGGAGAAACCTTAAGAGAACTAAGAATGAGTAGGAGAATGTCCAGATCCACGGTGTTAAAAGCCATGCTAAAATCTAAGAGTATCAGAACCGTGACCTCTTTATTTTCCATGCCAAAACTTATGTCGTCAGTTATTTTGATAAGTGCAGTAGTCGTACCATGACCGGGACGGAAACCAGATTGTAAGGGATTTAAAAGGTTGTTTCTTGTAAGAAAATGGGACAACTGTTGATATACAAGCCGTTCCAAAACTTTTGACAAGAAAGGAAGAATTGATATAGGACGGAAATCAAAAGAGGAGGAGAGATTATATTTCTTTGGTAAGGGAATTACAGAAGCATACTTTCAGGATTCAGGAAAAATACAGAACAGAGGACAGAAGTTACAATATCAAGGATGGGAACGATCATATTACGACTAATGCAATCTTAATCGATAGCATTGGATGAAATGGCGAGTATGTTCTTCATAACATCGCAATCAGAAAATCGATTAAGAAAAATGGAGGAAAGTCAGGAGTTGGCAATGAAGAAAGTGAGTTTAATGTTTTTTTTTGTTGCCGTCAAGGTCAACGTTAGAAATAAAATGTAGATTAAAGAGATTGATATCAGTATTACTTGAAACAGAAGGAAGTTTCGTTTTCCCAACCCCTAATGACTTAAGAAATTTCTTTCTTTTGCTGGATCACCGTTTTCAACGGCTTTGTGGATATGGCGTCTTTGTGCATCTCTACACATCCTATTGCAGCGATTCTTCAAGAGGGTATACTTTGTACGATTACTGTCGCTAGGAGTAACCTTGTATTTGGTCTTGGCACGAAGATTTTATTTCGTCCGTAAGCCAGGATGCCGGAACATGTTTGATTTTAACGGTATGTATGGGAGCATGAATGTTATGCAGATCGATAGTAAATGAGTTAAATAATCTTATTTTTTCATCAACAGTAAGCTCATTGATTACCATAGACCAATCGATGTTGCAAGCATTATCAGACAAGCATTTTATATCCATCCCACTAAATTGCATTGCTGAAGCATTCTCGATTTGGATTTGGGAGAACGAATCTTGTATGAAAAGTAAACCAAGGCATGGTATGAAAAATCAGCAGCGCACTGACCACGCTTAAAAACGTGTGTGGGAGAAGAAACTGTCATCTAGTCCATTAAAGAAGGAGTACTATTGGGAAAAAAGTGTGTAGCAGTGAGAGGTAGGTAATATTTTAAGATATATTTATAATATTTAATTAAGTGATATGCGTGATAAGTGATAAATTCATATACAAACCGCGAAAAAATATGCAAAAGGCCTCACCGGATACGTCCTGTCCTCGTATCTCGTGTTGTGACGTGTTCCCATTGTGTCACCTTCGTATAATATATCTAAGTTATAATATTTCGAAAAATATTAACTAAGTTATAATAACACGAGCATGAAATAACAAACCATTGGAACAGTGGATGAGTGAGAAGCATGAATTCGAATGCACAGAAAACCGGTAGACAGATGTCTTAAAAATATGAAGTTACAGATATTTGAACTGCATAGCGGTTAAGTGATTTCGTAGTACCTACTAATAATGGCTTTTGTTACGTCCGACTTGTCACGTGTCAACAGCATTTAATTTGTATACTGCAATGTCGGAAAGCTCGTTCCGTCGCGTGTTACGTAAAACTGGCACGACCACGCGGGATATATAAGCTCATGCTACGCGGTACGCAAGTGGAGGACCGAATTATCTACTCAAATCTTCAATTTCTTAGTTTCCCTTTTCTTGTTTTTGACGCGTCTATATTTTCTTTATGTCATCTAAAGGCAGGCTGGAAAAATATTGGCTAAAACAATTGTGCATTCTTCTATACAATAATGTGTCGATAATATACATTTTCTTTACATTAAATAAAAGCTATATACAATTTCAGTTGTAGTTTTAAGTATTTTTATTATGCATTTTTATTTTCGTTTAAATAATTTTCCGTGTGACGATAAGAGACCTCTTATTTTATCTTATAGACCTATAGATCGGTATTTTTATTTAAATTATAATAGGTTAACAACATTATTGTCAGACTGGGCAAGGCTTGAACATCCTTTTACTTAAAATCAACAAACATTTATTTTTATATTTTGGTTTATCTTCCCTGCATAAAATTTACCCTTTTTGCTATGTGTATTCTTCTTTGCGAGGCTAGGACTGCTTTAACCAAACACCTTTTTGGATGCGCCCATAAATATAAGTCATGTTTGACCTCATAATGTACATGAATGGCAATGCGCTTATAAAATTCGACTATAGAGAGAGCCAAAAGTTGTGATACAGATTTATGTCTTTTAAATTTGGTTGGGTTATGACATTGAAAACATTGAATGGCAAACAAAACCGCCTATTCTTAGTTTATATCTGAAGACGTTTTAGACATCACAACGCAATCACATTACAAGTACCTACAAGCCCTATATGGCCCTCGTCCACCTAGCCTAGTCAACCATATAAATTATACTAAATGGACATCCTAAAGCCTTTTTGTTAATACTTTCATACTCAATTATTGTACCTCGTTGCTTAAGTGTAGAAATAGGGTCAATCTAGATCACGTCTTGGCCATGTTGCCTCTCTTAGCGCAATCGCTAATTAATTTCTACTATAGTCTTAACTCAGCGTTATGTACTTTGTATTAAATTTAGTAGTTTCTAGAATAATTATTAAACAAATAGATTTGTGTAATAAGCTGTCATACTTCCCACTAGCTTACCCTCGCAAACCCTTGGCGAGGGCGATTTAGTTCATATACTACCACGCGGGCCCAGTGCGGGTTATTCGGCTTCACATACGTCTTTGAATCGCTTCTTAAACGATTTCTTTGCGATGAATTTCCATCACTGAAAAACCAGTGGTATTAACTAACTTATAATATTTTAGTCATGAATTTCTGCAAACACCCGTTTCGATAAAATAGAAACATGCAAAATTATTAGATTTCCTTGTAAATAAAATTATACATGTAAAATTTTAAAATGCGGAACTAAATGCTTTCTTTAATTTAAATATCCAAATAATTGCAACATAATTTCTAACGCGAATCGAGAGCATTAATAGGGCCTAACTTTTCATTAGTATTATTTTCATCACTATTCGTTTTGTTTTAGAGTTTATTTTTGTTTGTTTCAGGTGAGGAATCTAGTTGGAGACCGTCAGATCGTGACTTACGGTTTCATTATAGATCGGCGCGTGCGGCGCCTTAACGCTCTTGCGACACGGAATACCGCCCTTCGGCTGTGCTGTGGTGTGTAGTGTATAGTCTACGGAAATGTATAAGTTGTGTTATTGTAGTAAATCTTCTGTGCTATTAAACAGAGTTTAACCATAGTTAAAAGAAACAGGGGTAATACTTTACTGTTAAAGGGTAAAAAAAGTCATATAACGCATTGAGCTATTATGTTAACACTGGAACAAACGTCAAAAAAGCTACTAGTTCTATTCTACACCACATGTTGTGCCACACACGAAAAAACACCAGCGGCAAATTCGGTATGTCCTCGCCATAGTGCGTAACTCAATCAATCAAATTTAAAGTTTCATTCTATATTTTTGTAATTAGTTAATTTATTAGTCAGACTTTAAGGTATGTAGGTACCCTAAAACTTAAAGGTTAACTGCGCGATCTGTTTGTCTGCGGAAAAGGCTATTTATGTGTAAACTCCCATAGACTTCGAGTTCTATAATCTGTCCAATGGACTGCGCAATAGGCACACGAAATTGGCCACACTTTAGAAAGAGATAAAGTTAACCTGTGATATCTTTTCTCATAGACAAGACACCATACGTTTACTTCGTCTTTGGCATACTTTTGCGACCATTTTTTTTCCACAACTGGCTAGGAAATGCGCTGTCCAGTTCTTTGTCTATGTAAACTCCCACCTAAAATCAAGAAAAGCCTAATATCCATAGCATGGGCTATATAATACTATACTCCATGGTTCATCTGTTTTCCGCATTTAGTCGTAATCGGTTAAAGTGTGACAGTATTCTAAACATTAACACAGACTTTTAAAACTTTAATGGTGGGAGAATACAATATTTTATAAATGTTTGTGTTAGTGCTCAAAAGTTAGCAAATTATAGCGCTACCGTTATATGCATACTATATACGCATATGTTTTCAAAACTATTGACCCCCAAGAACCTCAAGGTAACAAAATAATAAATATTAAATAATATAAATAATTCTTTTGTTAGAAACTAACGGACTTTAGTTTCACGGTTATTTTACATCTAGCTAAATCATTTCGAAATCTTTTTCACAAATCAGATTTTATTAGATATACCTAGACAAGAACCATGTATTTAAATGAATTGAGTCATTTTAAATATATAAACGTTTTGGTTTGTTTTCAAATGAATTACCTACTACAACGTCCCCTAGTGGTCAAGTTCAAAAACCCTATCAAAAACCTGCTTTCAAATCAATAAATATAAACAGTTATCAAAATCCATGCAATTGTTCAGCTTCTACTAGATAATAAAAACCACAGCTTACTGCAGCGCCCCCTATGGTTGGAGGTCAGCAACACTTAAAAATTCCTGATACAATAAAAATACATTTTGCCGTTTGTATTGTTAGGAAAAAAGGGATATTAAACATTTACTACAGTGCCTGCTGGCGGCAGAGACTAATAAGCACATGACTAATCATGTGCTATAAGACTATTTGACTCCCTCGCAGCCTAGTTGGTATTGTGACCAGCTGATTTGCAAATGGCGTGGGTTCGATTCCCGCGCTTAGCAAACATTTATGTGATAAACATTTGTGGTTGTCTTGAGTCTGGGTTTATATATATATATATATATATTTACAAAAAAATAATAATATGTATTTGTATCCGGTGTCTGATATCCATAACACAAGCTTTGCTTACTTTGTGGCCAGACGGCGCTGTGTGTTTTTTCCAAAAAATATTTATTTATTATTTAGGGTTTCTAAGGATCCTTGAGACACCAAATCAATGTCCAACCATTATCAAAGCGGGTCCGTGGCTCTGTTGGTAGTAGTGACTGTCTGCTTATCCGAGGTACGCAGGTTTGATCGCCGCACATGACAATGAGCCTGGGTGTTTCCCATATAAGTAGAAGGTGTACGCAATAAAAAAACCGCAAATTGATGTAGAGGATAGTTGTTTGGTACACAAGTAGAATAGGTTATAATAATATTTAAATAGCGCGGCAGTTCTTAAGAATATTTCCCTTAGGGCCCCGGAAGTTATGACGTCATATTTTTTGGTATGGGATCTATTTTTATTTCAGATAAAAGGGCTTTATATGAGCCGGATCTAAAAATATACTATACTACGAACTTTCTGCCACTTGTTTTCTAAAAATCTAAAGGGCGAGCGATTGAGCTCGTATGTACTAACTTTTGGTATAAGGAAAATACTGTGACAAATGTTGCATACGTCTGAAAGAGTAGCTCATCATAATGGCTGTTCACAAAAACCACATTCAAAGGCGGCGGAATCATAATAATAAGGCTGTGACATAGGGACGAACAGACATGCTGAATTTATAACGGTGTCGTCTTTGCCATTTGGCTGCTGAACCCTAAAAAGGTCGGCGTATTATGTCATATAGGTAATTATGCCGGTGCCTACTTTATTTGTATTTTATTTAGTCCAACATTAGTTTATTTCCGCCTTAAATATTTATTTATAATGGACAAAAGCTGTCAGGAAAAGAGACAAAAGACAAACAAATAGTAAAACAAACCTTAAATAGTTTCAGGAGTAAACAGGACATATAATAGAATACAATAACAGCTTTAAATCCCATATGTTAGATATAATTATGTTGACTGCATAAACGCAGTCACTGACTCACAAATACGAAATGCTATCAAGATGTTTATGAAACCTCAATCAATAGGACTCGGCTATTGCTTTTCAGTTTGGTAATAGGAGTCCAAACAATAAAGATTGTAATGTAATGCGTTTATAAATAGGTATCGTGTGGCCATTTTGAATATGCAATAACCTATATTGGTCAAAATTTGGCAACACTGTTCTGGCGATGACTTTGCTAACAGAACCGACCAAGTGCAAGGCGCACTCGCGCGTCTACCAAACGGAGGGTTCCGTACCTATATACCAAAACAGAATGCACGATCGTGGTTTTTTGGGGTTCCGTACCTAAAGTTTAATTAGCGAAACCCTATTACTAAGACCTTGCTGTCCGTCCGTCTGTTCGTCCATCTGTCACCAAGCTGTATCTCATGAACCGTGATAGGCAGTTGAAGTTTTCACAGAAGATGTATTTCTGTTTCCGCTTTAACAAAAAATACTAAAAAACAGAATAAATTAAATATTTAAGGGGGCTCAAATGCAACAAACGTATTTTTTTTGCTCGATTTTGCTCGATATTGATAACGGCAACAAGTAGATGCTTAAAATATTCACAGAATATTTAGTTATATGTATAGTCACTTTAAATTTAAATAATTAAATTAAAATAAAACAAATATTTAAGGGGGGCTGCCAAACAACAAACGTGATTTTTTTGCCGTTTTTATAGATAATGGTACGGAATCCTTCGTGCGCGAGTCCGACTCACACTTGGCCGTTTTACTAATTTCTTATTTAATCATAGAGCTTACTCTATTATCGTTTTTAGTTATAAGTTTGTATACATAACCGTTTTAACGTTAGAGCAGAAAAAACAAATAATATGCTTATTGTATGGAATCCCGCAAAAAAAATATTTTTTACTAAAACACTTAATAAAAATTCGGCGAAATTCGGTGAAAAATTCAGGTACTTACTTTGGTCTTAAAGAGAGTCTTTTAAAGGGAGGACAGTCATACAAACAGCGTAGGCTTAGTAGTAGGGCTTCATTAGCAACTTTTGGGTACGGAACCCTAAAAACTAACAAATGGTGGCAGTCTAATTTGCACGCTGACGATTCCATGACGTCGGAAGAAATTTATACCACAATCAGCGGCTCGATTCCGTAAAATGACAGCTAACAATTAATGTTTGAAATCCATAGAAATAAAATATACATTGCGCATTTGAAATGACGTATGAAATTCATTGATTGTCGTGAAACAGCAATGTATATCTTATTTCTTTCAAAAAAGGTTAGCAATCTTTTTACGGAATCGACCCGCGGGTCTTACACTCTCCATTTTTGAATGGAATTGAATGTGATTATCGTTTTTTAGTCTCATTATTTCCATTATCATTATAAACAGATAAAGCACTGTAACACTGTAAATGAAAAACACCTATGCTATAAAAAATTTACCGTTAAAAGTTCTATAAGTTTCGTAAGTGTCCATAATTTTTTGATCATATATATGTGGTTAGACTTACGTGTCGCTTTGTCGAGTATTGCATTATATTAAATGTAATAGGTATAGACAGTTAAAATATTTGACACCATGAAACGGAGGTATGTTGATATGGCTTTTATACTGGGACATACTAACAAAAAAGGCTAAGAGGAATCGTTGCAAGAAACCTCAAAAATTGCATATTATTTGAAAATATTGCTTGCTTAAGTTCAAAAATAAACATGTCAACTCTGTTTCAACTCTAATAATGTATGTTTTATGTTTTCTGCATCTATTGCACAAGGTCTATTGCGCGGCCTTCATTTTAAAAAAAAAAGTAGATATGCTACAAACTTGTGACCCCTTTTCGTGGCCAGTTACTGAAAGAAATTAAAAACCAATAAACAAAACTTATAGGAAATAGTATTAAATTTTAGAAGAATAGGTTCTTTAAGTACTATTGCGCAAACCAGAAAAACCAATTTACGTATTTTTGAATAAATAAGGCTAAAAAATCTAGCTTTACATAAGACTACGATGTACGCTTCAAAACAATAACAATATCTTTGCTCTGTTCTGTTCGCATTACGTGGCGAAGACATGGAGACCAGCCACGAAGATAGGGTATCATGCGCGACATGGTCTCCTAAATAGCTATAAATTAAGCACAAAGTATGTGAATAAATCCTTTTTATTTATGTAGAAAGGACGACATTTCTAGCTGACAGATTGCGGGTAGATGAACACATCTTGTAATTGTACACTGGCGAGTCTTGGAGGTCTCCGATTGACATTATAATAGGGACCGAGCGAATACGCACTGAAAGTGTTCGTTTCCAACTGTTTTTTTTCTTGCGACAGTGCGGTTTATATTTTTTGAAACAATCGTGTAGGGTATCAGGAGTTGAAAGAAATAACTTGTGTGGAAGTTTTATCTATTTGAGACGCGTATTTTAAGAAATGTTTGTGTAGGATGATACTTTGGTAGATTTCGATATAAAATTATGTTCGGATATTAAATTGTGAATGAGTTATTATAAACAAAAAAGTTTATGGTATTTTGATGCCTGCCATTTTTATGCTGCTTTATATTTTTAGTAAGTATTTTATAGTTAATATACGTTTATAAACCTATGCAAATCTTGGCAAATTTTTTTTTTTTGTCGATTGTATTGTGTAATAGTTGTTAAAATTATATTTTATCTATTATTTAAAGTTACTCATCACCCGTATACATTATCTGCTCCTAGTACGTTGCATCCGCCCCATACTAGCTTATGCTTGCGTAGTCTATGCGTTATCCAAACGGAATCTCCATAAACTTCAGACCTTCCAAAACCGCTTTCTCAGAGCGTTTCCGCAACGCGGACCTACACAAGGACTTTAAGCTCCCCACGATTTCCCAATATTCAAAGACCTGGCAGTCCGCTTTTTCCAGCGTACACAAAATCACTCGAATCGACTAAATTGTGCAATCCACAACGTATCATCCCCCGACCGACCTCGGCATGGTCGTAAAACTATAGTTAGGTGGCCTCAGCACGTACTAACAGCCCTAGATGACGATCTCGCTGTCCGGATAGCGAGATTGGTCTCTATGACCTCCTCTAATAGGGCCTCCCCCCTAACACGACGCCGACGTCCCCAGATTCGTCGGCGCCCGCAACGATACACGAGGTATCGAAGAGTGCCGAGGCGCTTCTTGCCCCCACTCAATCGCAACCGCATCCGCGTAACGGGGAACTCCCCTTCTGGCGGTGACTCAGCTTCGGGTTCGAGACTCACGCCGGTCGAAGGGACGCCCCCGAGAGCGACAACCCAAGCCGAGGCTCCCCGCGTGGGGAGCCCTTGAGTGTTGGGCGCTATATGGGCTGAGGCTCCTTCAGAGTCTCGCCCCAAAAAGCCCAGTGAAACAGTAATGGCTGCAACAGCCAACTGCATAGTCAGTGAGAAAAAAAAATATCTGCTCCAGTTGTTAGGTACTGATGGATCGCATATGCCATGCCATCAAATGGATATGGGCTCACTGGTCACCAATAAAAATGTCTTACCTTGTCTTACCCCAATAACATTATCTTTATTTTTATTCAAAAACTTCCCATTGTACATCAAGACGAATGAATAGTAGGCAATACAAAACTGTCCCAGCCCAAGTGACAAGGCAGTGCGTACATTTTACGTGCTCTGCTCACTGTATTGAACTGCCTCAACTTTTTTTTTTGGATATTGTATCCAACTATGAACGTTTAACAGTATTGTGCTACTTTGTATTAAAAACAGATTTGTTCCTATCTTATCCCTATATGTTGCTTTTTACAAAAACTTTTTCTTACTTCTAATATTTTTTTGTTACGATTTAGATATATAGAAACTTACACGAAAAGTAGTAAACATTTAATTAAAAATTATGGCAGATAAGAGAGAAAAAAAACTGCTTTTTCGCGCAAGCAGGAATATGGATATTCCACCATAGCATTATTTGCCATTTCTGACTTTCTTAGCAAAGTTTGCATTTCGTTGATGGCGCTAGTAGAAATATTAAGACTCGGCCAAATAGAAAAGGTGTACATTATTTTAAAAGGTTACTCGTAAATTAATGTTAAGTTAATTTTTTTGGTCGATAAAACTTCCATGAACGCTATCGACACTTTGGACACTTCGTTAGAGCATCTATTCTGCGAGGTCAAAGGTTATTTGCAGTTATCCGGCTGACTCGTTTATTACGACAATCTTTTTTGTAATTAACTGGCTGAATCGTGTGTTATGACATAGTCTTTTTTACAGGTATTGGCTGAATCGTGTGTTATGTATGACATAGTCATGCGATGTTTGTTGTAGACATTTTCTTTTCATATCAGATAGGTATACTATTGATTCTTGTTCTAGAACAGAAACCTATTTTTTTTATTATTACAAGCTAGTACGCGTAACTCATAAACTGTAAAGAGCTTACACCGATTTCTACATCCATTACACCGCTAACACTACGAGATAAACCCTTCCACTATCAATTTAGCACGAGCCCAGCGTCGCACGTAAGTAAGTAGGTGCCACGTCCACATATCGCGTTATTTATGACGTTATAAACGATATCGCGGATCGCGCGCGCGTTTCGGACACCCTACGGCATGTGCTCGATGACGTATCTCATATTTATGTTGTATGCGCGCGCTGTCGTCGCGTGTAGGTCGTGATCTATGGTCCGCTCTGTCGGATGGATGATACTTACTTACGGGCGCCCTAGAGTGGGTGTCGACTTTACTTATCATTTTAAGAAAACAAAGGGCTGTTCCGGACTTTTATACTGAAAAATACTTTTCGTCGTTTTTTATATATTTTTAACTAGCTTTTCCTTGTGGCTCAGCCCGCAGTTAATTCGGTTATCGGTGTAAGATTCCTATTGCAACTCCTGATTATAGCATAAGTATAAAGAATAATGCAATGACCTTCAATAATACACAGAACCTTTATAGTTAGAAAGTTTGCCATAGCAAGTTGTAACTGAAGTTACAGTTTATCCACGTGGAATTCGGTTAAAGTTATTGCTGCTGATTTTTCTGGGATAAAAAGAAGCCTATGTGTTTCCGCCTTTTCAACTATCCTTGTGACAAATTTTAGCTGAATTCAATGTTCCATTGCGACTCAAAGTAAGAACAAACAAACAAGCAAACAAAATCACTTTCATTCATATTTATAATATTGAATACTAGTTTTTGCCAGGGGCTCCGCCCGCGCTGAATTCGGTTATTAGCGTGGTATTCTATTGGAAATTCCTTAGTACCTCAGTCCATAGTTCTTAGTAAGTTTGCCTTAGCAAGCTACTCGTATATCTGCAGTTATAGATTATTGATATGGAATTATGTTAGGCCTGTGGGATCTTTTGATTTTTCCAGAAAAAAAAACTCTATAACTATTCCTGTGTTCAATTTCAGCCGAAGAACAAGCGAAAAAACTTACTTTCACATTTATAATATTAAGTTTCGATGGATATAATTTTCTTTACTATGACATAAAGTGTATACATATACATGAACTATGTTGAGCTGCTGACAATGACGTATATCTGTATCAAAAGTTCTATTTGTTTATTTTTTATCTAAGCTCTAAATGATTAAACTAGTGTGATTTAGCCTAAGCTAAATGTCTCATAAGTTTGAAATATTAGAACATTTTTCATGCAAATATCCTACACATTTAGCTAATTTTCTTTGATTAACTTTTGGCATATCTAAATGAAGATTTTGGCAAACCATTGTATAGTTTGTTTTTAAAGTGGTTTTTTAAATAAAAGCTATAACATACAATATATTTTTCCCAAAACATAATATTACTTTTCAATGTCAAATTTGCAAAATTATTGTTTTATAAATTCGTATATTTTAAAGTCATTTGTCTGAATAACTAACTTTGTCTGTTAAATTTTGCAAAGTGGTTTCACGGTACTCAGTTTTAAAATGCTGAGAAGCATTCAGTAACATCTGTCGAATTAATCAATAACTTTTGACACTGAATCTACAGTTTTTGCGCGCAATGAGGAGTTAGGGGCGAGTTATTTGTAAATCGCAACGAGCTGGCAATAAATTTCGGGGTCCCGTTAATCTTTCTGTTGCATCATCGGGTTACAGCCCCGACCAGTTTAAAATATACATCTGATGCAGTTATTAATAAATGTTAGGGTTCCGTAAGTATTTATGGGGGTTTTCAATATAAAAATGTTTTTTACTACTGCTACTCGAAAAAGTACTTTTATCTTTACCCATTAGCATGTAAAATAACGACTTCTTTTTCAACAACATTTGTAATATTTAAATTTGGAACCGGTAGAAAACGATAACTAAGTTGCATTCCAAAACCCATTCGGTTGAAAATTAAAATCACATTACGCCGTTCCAGAACGCAACGAGGACGTTAAGATTATTTGCCGCATTACGCCGTTCCAGAACGCAACGAGGACGTAAAGGTTATTTGCCGGTCAGGGTTTCATAAAAAAATTTTTGCCATCATCTCGGAAGTTCATATAACATTATGTTTGATTATTCAGTTCATAAAAAAAAGAGCACAAATGTGTGATAATGGTGGGATTGTTCATGATTTTTTCACATCGGAAAAGAATATCATCAACATAAAAGGATATCATCCACATAAAAGGCCTTCTTTAGTTACTAGCAACTATTTGATTGATAGGTTTAAACTTTTACTATAGTAAGTTTTGGACAAAAAATCAACTATTGTTAATATTTCAGTTTCCATAAATTTATATATAAATATTGTTAGCAGTTAATAGCAAAGTAAAATATTAGTAAAGTAAAACTATTATTGTCTCGTAGTAAATGGTACAAATTAGAGGGAAAAACTAGTATTTTTCTTTTATCTCGCAGCTTTGAAGCACTCGCTTCCTTCAGGATTCTTTTCATGCACCACTTGCTACACTCGTGATCGAAGTATAGAATCCTTCACTTGTCTCGGGATATAACTAAGGTTCGCGCATAAAATTTCCCTTTTTTACACTTGTTGTGTAATCTAATAATTTAAAGGCGTGATACTAACAAAATTGTACCTAAACAAAAATGAATCCTGTCTGCAAACGTAGCTGGCTTAAAATATATACCATATTTACCGTAGTTAAAGATTTAAGTCTTTCAGATTTAAGTCTCTATTTTCAAAAACTAAATATTTATTTATGTACCTATCTTTTTTACCTTAGATAGATTTGGGCAAGCAAAGTTCTACAACTGTACAAAATTTTAAGGTATTGCCTTAAGCTTAGTAGGTAGGTTAGGTAGCTTGTTAATTTTTTAGACCAAAAACTGTGACAGAAAGACGGACAAACTCTAAGGGGTTCTTTTTACAATTTTTGTACAGACCTATGAAAAAATTATATGAGAACACCGATTAGCGGGCGTTGCAGGGCGTTACCCATGCTAACTAGCGCCGCCAAATTTTAAACTTGCACAAAGTGAATTTCTTAAAAGTGCTTCTACGGAAATATAATATACTATTTATAAATTATTTTAAGAATGTTTTAAATGGTTTAAAAATAAATCTGGGAGTAGTAGATAGCTAAAAACTTCCACTTTTAGCAAAAGAAAGACAAAAAGTTTTTAAAATAGCTTATTACTAGTTCTACATTTCTGTAAAAGCATATTTCTGAAATTGGCTAATAAAATACAAATCGAAAATCTCTTTGTTCAAATACTAGCGGTGCTAGTGACCGTCAGGAGCCGCCTTCGTTTCGAAAATCAGTCGAGAAGCGGTGTTTTCTACGTGGCGTTCACTGATAGTGTATGTATTAAAAGAGGTAAATATCGTACTAGCACGCAAAAACTGAGGTAATGTTATTTAGACAATTGTCGTAATTTAATTTAGTCACATGTCAGCAGCGAGCGAGTGAGAAATATAGCTATCTATTTCTGTATCACACGTTCCGTATTATCTATTGCATTTGTCTAAGGTTAGTACGTGTAGATAACAGCGGATCAAATTTATATTTCGAGCAATCTGAAGGTTCCGTATCTTAGCTTGGTGAGGTTTGTTACTTGTTGTTTGGGTTACTCGGTTTTTCTTTGCTGTGTTTTAATACTGAAGCTTGCGTTTTACAACTCATCTTCAAATGTCTATCCCCATACGCAGGTTGCCATAAAATATCTTACATCGTCTGGCTACATTAAACCACTTAACCGTTCAGTATCGACCAAGATATTTAGGCAATAAATTGTGTTCTTACCATACGTTCAGTTAAGGTGAAACGTCACTTACCTATTTCCATACAATCTTCAAAAAAAACAGCATAATAGCAGGAATATAAACTGTAATATATATATTTTTCGGCATTATGCGACGTAGTCACATACTTCGGTTTGCATTTTATTTATTCTAATGATTGTGATCTAGACGTTTTTTTTAAAAAAATGGCATATACCGACCACAAAGTGAATAAAAGATGTAAAAAGTTACATTGATTTGATGAAAACTAGTGTTTCGGTTTCATAAAAATAAAGATACTAAAAACATTACTAAAACATAAACTACATTACATACTAAAAGTTTTGAATGAAAACACGGTTCTTATTGTTGCACTGGGATGGAAGAGTTTGATTTTATATTACATATTTATTAACATAACTCCATTATAATGTTTTACATAAATTTGGAAACTTTATTGATATAGGCAGCCAGTATAAATTTAAAATCTTTAATTATTTATTTTTAATATAAGTTTACAGCTGTTTTTAAAAGTTTGAATGATAAATCCTAAATTCTAGGTGATTTAAACCTGAAATCAGATGAAAATCTGACAATATTAGTTTTATGAATTGCGCCTACAAAATTTTATTGCCCAAAGTGCAAATGTGGAATACAGCTTGTGGCCTAATGATAAGCGGTCGCCGCAGCCTTGCTTGCAACGCCTGGGGCATCAGTCGCGCGTTGCCGATCCTTTAAAAATCTATAAACTTCTTTCTAGAAGAACTGTAGACCTTTTAGAAAACCGTGGCAGGAAGTTACGTAAGCGTTCGCGGAAGAAAGTTTCTCTGAAACCGCACTGTATGTACTTAACCATTTAGGGTCTATGGTGTAAGGATGAATTACCTGCTGATGGCTAGCGGTGATATGGTAGAAAGTAGCCCTGGGCATCATTTAAAACAATTCCAGAGAACACATTCCATTATACAAGTAGAAGACCCACAGGGTCTATCCTATCCTCAGACTTAAGGGCTCGATACGGCTAGTGAGTTTGGGATTGTCGATGATTCTCAGAGCCCGGCGTTCAACCAAGTCAAAAGGGCCAAGGAAAATAGGTTCTAACTACTACACGTCATTAGATTAAATTCATCATTCGATTGCAAGCCTATATCGTACGAATGATATTTAAACAATTTGGTAAAAAATACGTTTTATACATCCCTATCGTTTGTATGAAGCGCGCTGTGGTTAGCGTTACCTTAAAGACACGAGTAATTCATAAAGCTTCGGAGCTGTTCGACATAACTCGTGCAAAATTAGGTCCCGTTACGAGATTGTTGGGATTTATGACGTCCCGGGATCGTATATCACGCACTCCAGGGGTTCATCGATGACACAATTTACTCTTTGACCGACTTTGCTCATACGGGACAAGCGGGACAGAATGTAAAATATCGGGTCTAATTTGATTTAGTGCAGACATACTTAAAATGAGATGAAATAGGTATAGTATTTTTATTGCCACTGTCCAAGTGTAAACTTGTATCTACGTTAAAATGTATCTACAAATTTCAGCAAAATCGATTCAGTTGTTGAAAGCCAGTTATTAAATTTATTTTAGAAAAAAAAACTAGTTGTTATTTAAGTACTGTAGGACAATCCTGGGTTACTGAGCTAATTTGGGCTTTCAGGAGTCAAAATATGCTAAATTTTATACCCACAGTTAAAACCGACGCACTAATTTTTTAACATAACAAAAGGAAACATTAAAAAAGCCTTGAATGGAAGTACTAGTAATCTCAAGAATCTAAATAAGGTTGTCTCTTAAACCTTACAGTCTGAGGTTTTACCGGTTTATTGTACACACAGAGTGACCAGGGTAAATATCATTTTGGCGGACATTGTAGGCGGAAAACTGTTTTGCAAAACATACTTTTTGTACTGATTATAAATGTTTTAGGCTACACTAATACAGTTCAAAATTGTTGCTCAAGTGCTTTAAAGATAAATTTGTAAGAATTATTTACTTTTTCCTTTTCTAAGTAATGTAGTGTTGAGTTACACACGGCAAGTTGTGAGACTGCGAGATAATATTTTTTTGAGTCCCGTTATACAAGATAAATGAGGTAGATGGGTGGATAGTGGTACCCAGTAGATACATATTACGTCTGGCGCTACAAACTTATTGTTAAGATTTTGTTTCTGCAAGAATTACGTATTAAGTATCCATTTTTAGGGTTCCGTACCCGAAGGGTGAAAACAGGACCCTATTACTAAGACTCTCTGCTGTCCGTCCGTCCGTCCGTCTGTCACCAGGCTGTATCTCATGAACCGTGATTATAAGACTGTTAAAATTTTTATGGATGATGTATTTCTGTTGCCGCTATAACAACAAACACTAAAAAACAGAATAAAATAAATATTTAAGGGGGCTCCCACACAACAAACGTGATTTTTTTGCTCGTTTTTATAGATAATGGTACGGAACCCTACGTGCGCGAGTCCGACTCGCACTTGGCCTATTTTTTTTCTTATATATACCACTAAGGTGGCAAACAAGCTTACGGTCTACCTGATTGCAAACGGTCACCGCAACCTATATGGACGCTTGCAACGCCTGGGGCAACCATAGCGCGTTGCCGATCCTTCAAAAATCTTCTTTCTTGAAGAACCTTTGTAGGAAACAATGGCAGGGAGCTCATTGCACAACCTAAGCGTCCGAGGGAGGAAGTTCCATTAACCATTTAGGTTCAAAGGAGTGAATATGAATTCCCTGCCGATGTAAATAAGTATCAATATAAATCTTGATAGATGATTCCGTTGCCTCCTGTTGTAAGGTAGCCGGAATCCGTGATTTTTTTACAGGTTGCACCTACATCATTCATCAAAACATCAATAGGAGTCTGGGGCTCTTCAGGAAGAGAGTGAATATATTTTTAAAGGGTCGACAAATCGCTAGTAATGCCCCTAGTGTTGCAAGGGTCTATAGACTACGGTGACCGCTTAGCATTTGGTCAGCCTAAGCATTTTTGCTTCCTTAGTGGTATAACAAAATCAAACTCTAGAATTGACTTTGTAGGTATAGACGCGATGTGCCATTATCATCACAAATAGTCTGCATCCGTTGATTTCCTTCGGCTCCTGTCAGGCCATACCACGCTGCGCCTTATAGTTTGTGGTCGCCACGAGAGAATCTATGGGAATATCGGTACTAGTTGTCAATCAAACTTCAGCAGCTTACTATTTGAGCTGTGTCTGTGACATTTTTTTTGCACAAAGAATCAGCTAGTGTATAAAGCTCAATGGTTCATTCACGCCGAGCGATTTTTGGCTTATTTAAAAGCCAGGGCCAACTGTTTACATTGATGATAGATAGCCAGATCTCTGCAGAAAATTCTCAGCACTCTTTTTGCTTAACTACAACGGGGTAGGTAGTCAGAAGAATTTCCGGCTTGATGCATCATAGCCGGGACGGGACTAGCAAGGTCGTCAGCATTAATTATAAACACGACTTTACACTTATTAACAAAATATTTTTTGGATCAATCAAAACTTATATTTTTGTAGTAAAAGGTAAAGTAAAGGTTAACGTGGAGAAAACATTAATTCAGCATTTCGAACCCATTAACCTAGGTCAAATCTTAAAGAGAAGTTAAAAATACGTTTTCATCCAAAAGTTAATTGGTGACTGTCACGTTACTCTTTATGTGCGTGAGAACTGTCTATCACAGTTTAGAAAACATATAAAAAACCGGCAAGTGCAAGTCGGACCGAGACGTTAAGAAACGTCTGGCTTGGTCAGTACTTGGATGGGTGACCGCTTAGCAGCCCACTTTTTTTTTGTTTGTGTTTGTAAATTACGTAAATGGTGGTAGGTACGGAACCCACTTGACTTGCACTTGACCGATGATAATAATTCTAATAGTCATGTTAGTTTACGTAATTTATGAACACAAACAAAAGCAAAAAATGTGCCGCTAAGCGGGCTCCCATCCAATTACTGACCAAGGTTGACGTTGCTTAATTTTGAATATCGTTTGCACACTTTTAGTTTTTGTTTGTGTTCGTTAATAACGTTAAACCGTGGTACGGAACTGTATTTTTAAAATTAGTAATTAATTACTAAGTAATTTACGTTCACAAACAAAAACAAAAAGTGTGCCGGTAAGCGGTCACCCATTCAAGTACTGACCAAGCCCGACGTTGCTTAACTTTAAATACCGTTTCCAACAACCAAATATGTTTACTATTTCTCCTTATAATAAGCTAGATGGCGCTGTACCGGCAATTTAAAAAAGGAAAGGCTTGGGCTCGTCTCACACTTAGCCGGTTTATATTATTTGTTGTTATACTTTAAAGTTTTACACTATTTTTCACTGCAAGTTTGAAGTTTGTATGTATTATTATTTTCACGATAGAACAAAAACAACGAAAATGTGTTTCTTGTATGAGGACTCCCCAAACAAATGTGTTACTGTACTATTGCTAGATGAGTTGTACCGGTAATTAAAAATTTTAATAGCTTCGGTCCGTCTCAGACTTGGCTGATTTTTATTATTTGTTTTTATACTTTAGAGTTTACACTATTTTTCACTGCAAATCTTAAGTTTGTATGTATTGTTTTTACCATAGAGCAAAAACAACGAAAATGTGTTTCTTTTATGAGGACCACCCTTAAATTTTAACTTTTAACTTTTTATTTTTTGTTTGATTATCCTTCATTATACCACATATTCAGTGAGAAATTCAGGCTTCTACCTGTTTCAGTCTTAAAGATAGAGCCTATTAATGGATGGACAGACAGCGTAGGCTTAGAAATAGGGCTCCGTTGGGACCCTCTGGGTACGGAACCTTAAAAATCATCATCAGAACACTGCAGTCCACTGTGCGCTCCCATGCACGGTCCTGCGCCTTACGCGTCCAATCCTTGGAACTTGATTAATTGTAAAACAGAGATTTGGTTTCAAATAAAATCAAAATATTATTTACATCTTAATTACGTATTTGTTATGGAACAGCAAGTATTTTGATAACAGTCCATAAACCAGTTACTGTCGGTAATAAATATTAATTTATGGGGAATTAATTGGTACTTTCAATTCGGCAAACTTTCGCACTTCTACGAACTTGTTTTGATTTGTTCTCGTTCTTGTACTGCAGTGTACTAACGGCTAGCTAAGGTTGTCGATCAATCTTAAAATAATATGTAAGTAAATAAATGGTATACTTAATTGTATTTGTGTAATGTACCATTTTGAACTCAAACAGACTTGTGCAATGGGAAGACTAATTGAAGCATCTTATTATTTTAAGGAGTATCATAGACTGGTGAATGAAAAAGCTTTCTTGAGCTTTTCGATCTAATGATGGATCATTTATTAATTAGGTTTATACTAATAAAGTTTGGTTTCCTTTAACATTATAGGGACGTATTTATTTTAATATAATTTTAATTTTGACAACCCTAGAATAAAGTGGGTATGTATCTCTGGAAGAAGACAGATCACTCTCAGAAGTGTACAGAATCGATAAAAGATGGCGCTCGCGAACTGATTTACATCGGAGTTTTGCGTTGTGGTCCCGTCGAGGTATTTATTACTTCGTTTTTTAATATTCCGGTCAAATATAAATCTACTAACGGAGATATAGACGTAGGTCTTGATATATAAGGATGAGAACTTAAACGGTAAACACATTTTCGTAATACATTTATGTAATCTATTAGGAACCTACTTAAAGTTTCTTCCTGAAGTCCTTATAAGACCAAATGTGTTATGTGTGTGAATGGCAAATTCTATCTACACTGTCTATGATGACAAAATTATATAAGGATTAATGTTTTGCCTGACATAAGTACATGAACATTCTTTATTTTCTGTGTAACATTGAAGCAGTCATTTCGGCCAAGTGCGTGTCTTACACGCATTAGGTGATGGATCCGTAGCGTTTTATTGTGAATATTTGAAACACTAATAGACCGATTGTTCAAACAGCCTGTACCACCTTGTTATTTTGCGTCTAAATTGTTTAGTTAAAGTGACGTTTAGATGATGTTTGTTAATATTATTAAATAATAAGTATGCTAAGTTAGTATAAGTAATCTTTGGCTTGTCGGGAAAAGAGGTTTGACGACTGGTCAATTTTTAAACGGTGTCGGGTAGCTTAAGTTTATATCATTAAAACAGTCAATCGCTTACTCCAGCCTTTTATTGACTTCTCAGTTAGAAATTATTATTCTTCAGGATGTTATAGTTTTTATTACTATAATTTGACATGATTTATAAACTTATATTTCCTACCTGTTTTATACAAGTAACAACTTCATCTAAGTGATTATCGATTGAATTTGTGTAAGATGTTTAGGTATTTCGCTAAGTAGCTATATTTTATATAGATATAGAGCCTTCTTATCTGTGATAGTTTGATAACTTCTGTTCTGTGAAACAAACTGACCGAAAGACGTTGCGTTTATTTGTAAGCAACAAAAAAAGGGCGATAATTAAATGACCCATCTTAATTGTAACCTTTGAAATGGTGACACTCTGAACTCACCGCTACTTTACCTGCGCCACCGTCTTTTTCTTTTGTTTTTTAAAATCGATTTTGCCCACGGTTTCCTAAAACCGGTTATCGGTGTAGGATTTCAACGTCAACTTCTCAATTATAGAACGAAAACCGACACACACTTGACGTTTTCAAGTAGCCTATGTCCTTCCCACGGACTCAAACTATGTCCATACCAAATTTCATCTTAATCGGTACAGCGATTTAAGCGTAAAGAGGTAACAAACAGAGTTACTTTATTTATACAAAAACCATATACCTAGTAAATTACTATTATTTTATAAAGTTCGGTTTCACTTCCGTCTTTTTTTGAAAAGTTAAACCGAACTTTATAAAATAATATGAATTGTACTTACGATAGTTATTATTGAAAAATAGAAAATTACTGTAAAAAAATATTTATATTTTCGTGGTATAATTGTAATAAATTAAGTTAAAGTTGTCCTCAAATTTGAAAGATATTTTTATCACAGAAAAATGAACCTTATTTAAGATCAACATTGTCGATTCTAGCGTAATGCCCATAAATCGAATGTATATATGATAGGATACAAAAGAAGTATGACCCTATTTTTGAGATTCACCAATCAAACACCATAAAATTTTGTAGGCGTAATCTAAAGCCGAATTACTATCTAGTATCTAGTACTATCTAGTATGTGGTTCTAAAAAATTTAAGTATTAACATTAACTTAGAATACTATTTAATACTATTTGGCTGTATGTTAATAGTTTAAAAGTAACTGTGTGTTAAAAGATAGGAATTCTATATAACTTTCAACCTAAACAATTAGATAAAAACTATCTTTCTGCAGACCTAGATATTTATTCGTAGATCATTTGTATAAAGCGTTACAGCTTAACAGCTACGGTGAATAGAATTAAAACTAAGTTTGTATTGAGCGTTGTTTTGGGGATATTCTTTTAAATCTATTGATTCAAGGACGAGTGACGCGTATATACACTATAGTAACCTAGTTTGAGCCCACATCTTTGGCCTAAATCTGATTTGATTAATTAAATCATTAAAATGTCTAGAATTGTTTGTTGAGTGGGTTTGGTTATACAAAGCTTTTATTTAAACAAATTAATTAAACATCACGATTAACTTTTTGATTAAACACTGGAACATTGTCATCGAATGAATTTTATAGAGTAGTATGTATGTAAATTTTAAAAATAAAATACTTTTCAATTCAAATTCTACCGTCCCATTGAAACTTTAACGCACCCTTAAATCCTATATTATTCTAAGAAATGTCATATAAACTTATTCCTTTTTAAGCGTACATTTTTTATTTTTTTTCTTGTTACCACCAGTAGTTTAAGAAAAAATCATTTGTTGCCAACGTATTTTGTGGGAGTTGGGCCACTTTCAAATGTACGACGTCTGTCTAAATGTGTGTATGCATATATGTATGTGTGCGTGTTTGTGTAATATTGCCGCCAAAAGAGGATTGCTATAGATAGGACATATCGAAGTTTTATTCACTTATAGTTTTATTTTATTAATTATTTATTAAGTATTTTATAGGAATTTATATGTATTTATTTATATGTGTATGTCTGCGTATGTGTATATATATGAATATGTATGTCGGTTGGGTAGAGATATATGAATATGTAGGAACAAACATATTTATCTCGGGAGTTTCTAAACTAACTGACAAAAGTTCAAAATCAACTTATTTAAAAAAAGAACAAGCCATTTTCTTCATTTGTACTTTTAACCGATATTAAAGGTCCGTCTTTTTTGACTCCAGAATAAAAGCGTGTTTCACTCTCTCTCTTGTCTCTTCCGTTGTCAAATGTATATAAATATGTTTTTATTGCAAGCAAGTTTTTGCCTAAACAAATATACATACAAATGTGCAGTTAAATAAAAGCTTGTAAAAATAGCCGAATGTCTGTACAAAGTCCTAGGTACCTGCCAGGCCGGCCTGGGGGATTATTTTCAAAAAACGATGAAACATGTCACTTTTAATTTTTAACCAAAAGACCATAGGCAAATTAATTTCCATTAGTTTAACTTCGAACATGACGGATTTTCATAAATATCCTTTAGTCTTTAGCCAAAGCCTTAAGGAAATTCTACGTCAATAAAGGAAATAGATACATAATAATGTGTCGAAATTTCAAGCTTCGAGCACCAATGGTTAAGTCCAGCCCCGGATCTAGGAGGGTGCGAAAAGGGCCCTTGCCTCGGGCGGTGAAGACTAGGGGCGGACGCAACTCGCCAGTTACTTCAGCACGCTACGAAATTTGCCTGAAGAGCGGAAAAGTGGCATTTTGCCCCGCCTTTTTAAAAAGGTGGATCCAGGCTGGTAAGTTTGCTATTAAATGAATCTGACAGTCAGTCAGGACAAGTCTTTATATAGGATGTATAGTATATATTCAAACGCTTACAGAAACAGAATTCAAACATTAAGGCAATACATATGTAATAGTTAATATTTCCGCAATCCACTCCTGCCACTCTCAAAATGCCATCTTCAGAATAACATTTCACTTACGTAAAAGGAGTTCCTAAACAAAAGTTGATTGCAATATTATTTTATTGCAATCGGAGAGATATGATGTGAAATTTTGTTCCGCAATCAAATAAATCGTTTAATCGATTCTTGTTCTTTTTTGGAACAAATTGAGTATTTATTCCGGGACCGTGTTGAGAGTAATAGGATATTAAATGCACCGCGCATTCAACCATATATCATCGTATGTTGATGTTGAATTATAATAAATTGCCAATAACGAGAGCTGTTTGCGTTTTGTTTTTGTTAAATATATATGAATATTCGGTAGCTTTGGTAACTTTGAAAATTAAATCAAACATAAATATTTATATACAAAATAATTGAAATTACAATTTGCGTTTCACGTGATCACAATTTCGAGTAACAGTTCGCAGTTTGAAATTATTTTAAATTTTTATTGTAATTTGATCGATACTAAACTTTTGTATTGTAAATTTTTTTATGGATTTTATAAAAGCTATTGTAAAGTGTTTACGATATAACCATACCATTGACATCACGAAAATTGGTTCTATTCCTTGTATACGCTCTGGTTTTTTTAAAAAAAAATTTCATCACACTTACTTGTAAACAGTGTCATTACGTGCTGCTAAAGTAGGTGCTTAGACCTTAATTACTCCCATGGGCTTATTATTTGTAATTTTTTTCACAAAATTGTCATCTAAAGTTTAAGATATGAACTACGCACCAAACGAGCTATTATAGTACAACATTTTTTTTCGACCCGGTGGTCAAAAATTAAAACTACAGTCGCCATATTGAAATGTTGCAAACTTATAACATTATTTAGCGATCAAGATGTTTAACTTGCGCCAAAACTTTTTTAATTCATAAATTCTCTAGATACCGCTAGATGGCTACACTTTTTTATTTTATTTTCTTTAATTACAACTTACAAAATAAATAAAAAATTTCTTGGTCGTTAAATGAGTTTAATATAAATGCCGCCAGATATTGTTAATGGGGCTCAAGAAATAAATATGAACCAGTTACCACCGAAGTCTAAAGACAAGTAGGTACTTAACCGCATACGCCAGTTTTATTACCTGGAGCAACAAAAACACGAGTTTGTTTTCAGAGAATGTCCTATTAGATTACTTTAGTGAACATTCAGAAAAATACAAATCTCTTACAATAAAATACAAATAAAATAAAATACAAAAGTCTTTCCTATGGGCAATTTTGGTATCAACTTTATGTTGAAGAGCACTCTGAAGTCCAAACATTCCATCAATATTGAAGAGTATTTAAAATTAACAGCATTTTTGAAAAGAGTGTGAGTAAAAATCGAAGGAAGGTTAGGGAAGTACTTACGGGAGAAAATGTAGCAATAGTTGATTGTATCACAAGGGATCAAAATAATATTTGTACGACCAGAGCGCTTCTTTGAATCCTGAGTAAAAATTTATTAACTTTTACTGTGTTTTATAGTAAGTACTTATGTAAGCTTTTCGCCTTAATAGTCATATTTTATTTATTTACTCGCAAATGTGATGAAGAACATTGTGTGTAACACGGGCGGTACGGACATTACAAACTCGAGTCATTAAATACTAGGCTTCTGAATAACCTCGCGTTAGTAATTTTCTCCTTACCGCCCGTAATACACAATCTACTATTGTTTTGCGGCCACTAAATATTTTCAATCAGTGAATAAATATTAAGAAACATTGAAGCGGGAAATGTTTTCAATTATACCTACATATATTTACTTGCCTACCTATATGCTCGTGTTTTTACTTGTATTATAGTTTACAGTATAAGTACATTTTCTATAATGATTAGCGTGGAAAAACACCTTTATGTTAACAAGGATAATGATTAAATCACCTAAGCCCTTACGTTAACTGAAAAGTTTACTATACCGGGCGATTATTAATCGACAGCGAGTAAGTGGTATAAGACAAAATAATGATGACAAAGGTGATGAAAAAAAAACAGAAATTACCTTTATTTAATCAAAAAAACCTTTATTTTGAAAATGGCTGACGTTGTTTGTAGTATTGTGTGTATTTATTGAATCAGAATTAATTTATTGTTCGCTGTTTTTACAATATCTTTTTCATAGCAGGAGTCATCTTACTTATAAATATCAACTTCAGCTTTCTCATGTCGGGCATACAATTTTAAAATTCCAAAAAAAATCATGCACTAGAAACTTTATAAAATAGCTTTTCAAATTTCTTACATTACACAATAATATAATGTCTGTAATGTCAATTTAGTAATTAATCTATACATATAATAAAATGATACGAAAGTCAAAACTGTACATTGAATATTTTTTTAAAAGAATACTTGGGGTGTAATCTACAATCGATACCGAAGCCAAAAATATAGTTTTTAGAATTTTTGTCTGTTTGTCTCTATGTATGTCCGGGATAAACTCAAAAAGTACTGCATGGCTTTACTTCAAATTTGGCACGAATATTATTAAGAAGTCGGGTCAACATATAGGCTACATATTATCACGCTATCACCTACGGGTGATTGATGGGATTTTTTCTCCTCACACATAGCCATTTATTTTATGTTAAAAAATCGTGCAAAGTCATAACTTAAATGTGTTATAATTTTTCACCATATAAAAATGTTGCCTATTTGCTAACTAGATGGCGTTGGCGTCGAATTAGATCGCGCTATGGTTTCGTTCATAAAAAGTGATGTTATAGTTTAGCGTTCACGCAGACGACGTCGTGGGCAGCAGCTATTAATAAAATAAAATAATTATTGATCTACAATGTCAATTTAGGTACTAAATACAGAAATTAAGATTTAGGAATGTTCTCATATATAATACCTAATAATTACTAGCTAGTTTGAAATCATTATGTTTTCTTACGTTTTCAGATCAAAATATTCTTCTAGATTATAAAAGGAATCTGCTCAACCATTTCTTTAGAACTTTATACTTCCTATTAGTTAGAGCTTTAATATCAGTTGGCACAATGGTTGTAAATGCGTACCGATGTGTAGAAGGGATTTTATAAAATATATTGCATTTACAAGGTGGGTCATACAGATTTTTCTATACATTTCTTATGAGTCTAGGAATAACATCTACATTTTTTGTAAAGTGATGGTAATGTTTTCTGACAAATGTACATATTTCGTGTATGTGGATACCATTGTTACTTTTTGGTGCAATAAACTATACTACTACTATTTTTTTATTGTTTATGTGATTTTCTTGTTGTAAATATCGTTATCTAGCAGTGTAATAATATATATGTAATCCAAACGAAAGTAGAGGCCAACAATTATTTTCTTATAGTCCTGGTAAAAGTTAGAGAGCATAGCTCTTGTAAAATAATTTCATCTCGCACCTTTGAATCACTTTCTCCGCTCATGATTTTACTCATGAACCACTCGCTACGCTCCTTGTGATTCAGCTATTTTATTTAGCTCGGAATTCACTTAGGTCCTCGCATAAAAGTTGACAATTTTTCCACTTGTTGTACAATATACTATTATGTAGTTAATTTATTATTGTTCACTCTAGTTATATCCTTTATTAGTTTAAATTGGTGTAAAGAGCTATAGCTCACATTAGTGTCATTTTATATTAGGAACTTATCTAAATCTCAGAGAAAAATATGCCTCACCAACAAACTTAGTTTAATTACAAAATTAAATTAAGAAAAAAATAGTTAGGAGCTAGATAAGACAAGATGTTCTTTTTAGGAGACATGTTTCCTTTGTTTGGCTGGCATTTAGTGTTTTATTATTATGGTTAAATATTTTAAATTTTTAGGATAAATTTTAATTTAAGTAGGTATTTACTAACATATAATAATAATAAGTTTTATAGGACGATTTCAAAGTTCGACAATGTATTATTAAAATTAATTTATTACGCTACATAATAATTAAAAAAAAATATCATTAATGGTAAATGAACATTATTTGCTGCACATCAGTGAACAAAATGTTGATGGTGAGAGAAAACTATTTTTAAATACAGGTTACAACGGCTAACATAATAAAATGACCTTAAGAGGCAGTATGATGTCATATGCGCAAAAGAGGATAATGTCCAAGTGCCAGGCCAAAGACCTCAGCACCTCGAAAAGGACTTTATCGTTTAGCAGGGGCCTGCGAATTGTTGCTCGCTGTAGTATAAAATCTATAGTATATATGGTTAGATAAACTTTTGGAATTTTATGTGGATCTTTTGAGTAAACAAATAACATAAAAAATACATGGTCTCGATTTCGAAGAACGAAGAAGGGAATGATGCCAGAATTAAAAGAAGAAAAAGATACAATAACTTTCTTTTAAAATACATAGTTAAGTGAGTTCAACCTTTTTGAATAAAATCGGATTGAGTTTTCAATATTTCAGTAATTTAAATCAAAAGCACTAAGGAGTATACACTATTGATATCAGCTTCGAAGCAAATCACCGCCAAAATAACTTTCTCCCTTTTTTTACCCCGTTAGGGGGTGAACTTCAATAAAATACGCAACACGTCTTCTATCAATTCTGTTAAAAAAGGTTTATGCAAAATTTGAAGTAGATTGGACTAAGGAATCATGTTGTCCCATACAAACTTTGCCCCCCTTTTTCACCCCCTTAGGGGTAGAATTTCGAAAAATCCTTTTTTATCGTATGCTTACGTCATACAAAGAACACACCCTCCAAGTTTCAGGTCTCTACGATCAGCGGCTTAGGTTGTGCGTTGATACGTCATTCAGGACAAAGCATTTTATATGTATAGATAAACATCTGAACAGATTTCAATAAGCACATAAATAGACGATGTTCTGAAATAATACATGAGATTTTATTCTAACCGAAAGTTCCTACGGGAATATATTTTCTTAGAGCTATAACTGAAAGACACAGCTAGTATTTTAAATTTGTGCCTAATTTCATCCAAATCCTTTGTGGCTCTTACAGATAAGACTAGTAACTGAAATACTCACAAACATAATTTTGCATTTTAATATTAGTTACAGTTTTAGCGGGTTAAGAAAGTTTAGCTTTAAAAAGATAATTTTAAAAATGCGTCAGAATGATGACTGTGACAATCTGAAAAATACGTAATACCCAGAGCACATGCATCTCCTCACGTACACTTAGGTTTGTGAAACCGCAGATCTATTAAGAAACGTAATTAAAAAATATATTCTAACCCAAGATGACTATTCAAGCAAATGCATTAAAGGATACCAACCTCAAGGTTGCAGTGACGAGGCAACTGTCTTTAACATATTATTTACCTTAAATAAAATTAAAACACAATAAGTGTTGTTAAATCGATATATTGCAAAGTAAGTATATTATTTTAACACTGTATAAAGCGCTAATTTCAATAACATTCTATTTGAAATATGAATAGTTCTTTTTTCCACCACCTGAATGTCTAAGTTTGTTGATGTGACACGTCATTGTCAGGCCCTAGACGGGTATTACCAGGGGCCCGTACATCAAATATACTTTGTTCATGACGTGGTCGTTTTTTCTGCTTGTTATTAACAGGACGTAAGTGGTCAATTGGTTCCTGACGTATCAAGTGTTGACCTTGAATGCATTCTTCGAAAATGGGTTCCGCGAAAAGTAAGAGGAGTACCGGTTAGTGGTGTGATTAATTAAGTGTGGGGCTTTTTGTGAGCGGATTCGAGATCTTCTTTGTCATTTGAGAACTATACAGAGTTCTTTACCCGACTACTGCAAATCCAAAAGGTTATGATTTTAGTAGCATATGCATGCGTGCGTTCTACTTGTAGCGCCGATTTTGATAAATGTGGTGTCGTTCGTTATTATATGGTACGGGTGGACATAGGCTATGTGACGTCATTTTGCTTTGGCTCGTATATCCAAAATGGCGCATATAACTTTCATAATACTCTGCACAATAAAAAAATCACTTGCAAAATATATATCGAATTTGGTATCGAATGAAAGAACAAGAAAAGGACATTACAAATACTTGAAAAATAAACGCCATGTCGCCTTTGATATAACTTGGGTAGTCGGGTTTTAGTTTTTAAACTTCTACTTGTTTAATGTAGCTAGTTCATCTGATTAAATAAAAAAAAAACCCTTAAAACATATTAGGGTTGTAATAGGCTCACCACCTATTAAGCAGCCCTTAAATATTTAGTTAAAAAGAGGCTGTGCCTTACAGTATGACGTGTGTGTGTATCCCGCAGCTAGTTACCCTCTTCTGGTGGTTAGAACCGTGACATACATACATAAATACTAAATAAAGATTTTTAGACAAAAATCTGACAAGTGATTAATATTGTGACAATACCTATTAGTTTTGTCAATCACGGTGCACGTGCACAATGTGCACGCATATTAATTAGAAAAAACAAAAGGATTGTCAAAACTCCATCTTCCACGCCTTCCTAGCGAATTTCAAACTCTCCAAGGTCAGCAAAGTACTGAAAAGATAATTACAAAGTACAATAGATCCGATCATTAATAATGTCATGGTCCTAAAGTAAAATTTGAGTGTTAAAACGAAGTATTAATTAGTGAAGTTGGCAGAGAGAATCGTCGACGACACGTTAGTGATGTGTGGCAACTCTGACAACCAAATATCGATTTAGCCTGTCGTACATCTAGGCCAATGCCAAGCAGTTAACGCTTTAATCAAAAACTGTAGGCGGGTTCACACAACGCGTGCGGCCCGAGCGTTTATAAACAACTCTTACGAAAACATGCCTGTTTTATATCGATTCGTGTCGCTCGATGCACTTATATTGTCACGTTTTTTAGATTATTTGACACTAGCCAAGACTATTAGCTAATATTGAGGTATACAATCTTATATATACCGATTACTTTTCAATTCTGTATATATTGATCTGAACATAAACATACATTTCATACAGGTTAAGGTTACCTAATTTAAAATGAAAATGAAAGTTGAAGATGCATAGAATTAAACTAATTAAAAAAAAACGTTCAAATTTAATTGTATCTGATCAACACTAATATCCATCTTCGTAGGGTTACGTGCCAAATTGGTCAAAACGACGGGTATGTCACAAGGTCTCTCACAGTATAGCTGCAAATAAAATTTGGCGCAGTTGTTGCACTTGCTTTCCCGCATTTAAAGTACATACTTGGAGATGTGGTCGACATCTACTAGTAGGGTAACTACGGTAAATAGGGCGTCATTTAAAAAGGCATAATTTTCACATTTAAATACTAATTTTAGTTAATAAGAGATGTTTTTGAATCATCGCCAAAAGCTCTGCAAATTGCGGTTCGTCCCCTTTATTTCCCAAAAATTTAAATAAATTAGAATTATAGATAATTGTCTACCTTACAGAATAAATAAATAAAATTTTGAAATTTTTTGATTTTAGAGTACATATCTAATAAATTAATGAAGTACAAAACTCTCAATTCGCTAGTCTGACTTTAACTCAGCCAGTTTTAATTTTAGATTTTGATTAATTAGATACTAAAATATTTTCTTAGTCAGTAATCAATAATTTTTAAAGGAAATAGCTTTTGCCCGCGGTTTCACAAGTCCTTAATTAGGTGGATTTGAACGGCAACTCACAATTGACGTTTTCAAGTAGCATGCCCGGGACTCAAACTTCCTCCATATCAAATTTCATCTAAATCGGTTCAGCGGTATAAGCGTGAAGAGGTTTCGCATTTATAATATTAGTATGGATTGGCAAAAGAATATATAAATTTGGGATTTAATATGTATTTGTACCATAAAGTATCGTCCTAAGAGATTGGGTTGATATGTATAAGCACGATACTATATGAAGAAAACATTTCTTATACAATACAAAAGTAAATTAATCTTGCATCGCATATGTATCTAAATTAAGGTTACAAATGTATCCAAATTAAGTTTGTTGGTCCTTCTTCACGCCATACTAGAGCAACGGGGTGACTTGATCATTGGCGCAGACGTATCTAGAACAACATAGAATACATAAAATAGGTTTTATCTTGATCGAAAGATCGTACAGAAATTGTTTGTAAACATACGAGTAGCAATCGTAACTAATCCGTTTCGTGATCATGAATATTTGTAATTATTTTAACATCGGTCAAAGTCTTAAGTCCTTACGCTACATCTTAAGTTAGTGGAGACGCCTAAATGTTCTTTGAGAATGACAAGTAACATCTATTTACGATCGACCACATTGTGTGTGCGCTTCTAAAAATTCTTCCAAAACCTCGCTTCTAGCATGAACGGCCTATACTTATTACTTTTATTATGTTTTTATTAAATGATGGAAAACTTAGGGAAGGTGAATCTATTGATAGGTCAATGAAGTAATTTATTCAAATTTCTCAAGATATCCGAACACAACATAGACACCACTCTAGAAATAGTCGTAAATTATTCTTTGTGCCTAGTGTTTGTTTTTAACTCTACTACTATCTTTTACTACTATTCATCTACTATCGTGTGCGTGTCAACGAAATAAAAATAAAAATTTTGTAAAGAAAAAGCCATCCAGCGGGAGCGTTTCAAAATATTTTTTTCACTTAGGACTGTTGTCGCGAATGCAATACTAGAAATAGAAATTCTCACTAGGTACACAAATTAATCAATTTCAATTTTCAGACCAATTGACGTAACTTCCTTCTCATCTCAAAGATAAAGTAATTATTGACTGTTTATAGTTATAGACCTATCATAGTCTGCTTTGCCGTACTTACGTCTCTCTCCATACTTTAGGTTGAATCGTCCTACACCACGTGTAAACAGTGGGTGTGTAATTCAAGTTTGCAACTCTAATTGCTATTACTAACCGCTATGTGGGTGCCAAACTTTATTATTACTCACTAAGTGTTGGTAACAAGGTCTAGCATTTCCAAAACAGGATGAAATTAATCTTTGTTTTGATAATGCATAAAATTGTACTTATGACAGTAGTACCATTTCTCATTTTAAATTTTTTCTGTTAATGTAAAATAACTATAAAAAAGAAAGGGTTTCAAAAGTTTATGTGATAATCTAGTTGAATAGATGTTATTTAATGAAGACTATAATTAAAACATTAGTCTATACGGTTAAAGAATTAAATACATAAAACTTCATTGCAAATACTACTATTACTTTCCAAAGTCCTCAAGATAGTTTTTACTAACTTGAAATCTTATTTAAGACCATTTGTTTGAAAAACTAGAATTCTTTTAAACTGTACCATTAAATAGAAAACTGGCACACTGCAGGAAGGTTATTGCGAACAGTCTCAGTTCAGAAAAAAACTCTTCAAATCTTTACTAAATTTATTGTAGGTTTCGTACAAAAGTAATGATTTTATGCGCGTAAAACTACGGGGCACACCTAGTTTGTAATTACAGTACATACATATTTAACGTAGTTGTAAATTACATGCAGTTAGTTTCAGCGAATAGCCTAAATGTGGTTAGGTTATGAGATTAGATATAACCTAGTTTGATTATGCACTCAAAAAGATGAAGAAAGCTCAATTTGACCTAGCTTAGTGTGGCCACATTTCATTTTACTATAACATACAAGAACAGGCTTGATAATAGTATCCATATAAATATTATAAATGTGCAAGTAACTCTGTCTCTCTGTTACCTCTTCACCCTTAGACCACCGCTAAACCGATTAAGATGAAATTTGCCATGGAAGTAGTTTGAGTCCCTGGAAAGGACATAGGCTACTTGAAAATGTCAAGCGTGAGTAGTTTTTTTTTTAAATGAGGAGTTGTCGCTGAAATCTTACCCCGATAATTTAGCCGCTGACACAATTGATCTAACATTGCGAATCTCGCTTCTTAATCACAATTAGAGTCCATTTTGTCCATTTTCTTGTCTTTGAGCTCGTTCAAGTTATGTAATCCACTTATGAAACAAATGTTTTGTCTACTGCATGTCTTAGCGATGTATTCTAACACATGTCAGTCTACGCAATGACCTTAAACAGCCACACGGAAAGAATAATGATCTTTATTATAACCTTACTTAGGGTTATATTGTAATTTGCCAATTGAAGTTTGTTTATCAGGAAACTTAATTAGGGAACAAGCCAGTTTCGACGTTTTTGTTAAAGGATTCCAATGATTTGTCGATAACATCTTTGATGCAAAAACTCAAGTTGTGCTGTTTTTGTTAAGTTGTGTACAGACAGATGAATTGTTCTTGTAACAAATTGAAAACTGGTTTTATTTTAAGGTACGGTTAAAATAGGTTATTTGTCAAATTTTGTATTTTTTTTTTATGATGAATTTGACGAAAATCCTTTTCTTGCTGCATTAATTGCAACTGGTTCGCCTTGGTGATACCAACGGAATTTATTTCCTCTCCTCCCATACAAAATTTCGTCCGTAATCTAACCCCCTTAGGGGATGATTTTCCAAAAAAGCTGAAATACGTCATTCTTTATTAGCAACTGAAATTGTATATATACCAATTTTCATGGTTTTATTTTCAAGAACAACCAAGTGTAAGTGCGGTACCAATTGAGCTATCGAAACACAAATCTGGCCGATGAAAATACCAACGACATATTTGCCATGAAAATACGCTCGTTACAAACAACTTTTAGTGACTTATAAAGTCTTAGTATATAAATCTTACAAATACACAAAATCTTCATAGAATTAAGAAATACAACATTTATATATATGTCTCAGGCAAATCGTATAATCCGCCGTTTCATAATATGCCTAGGCAGATCGCAAAGTATGAAAACGAAAGGAACCGAAATCGCATTGTATAGGTTATGTATGTTAGGTCCAGTTTTTATTGTAAACGTAGATGCGGAGCGAGCGAAGCGAGCGGAGCGTTCCAGCCAAGCTTCATATAATAATCTGCTCAGTTGTATGATAATTTCTATTCCATACGATCTGCCTAGGCATATTATGAAACGGCGGATTATACTATTTGCCTGCGACATATACATACCTACATAGAATTAAACTTTCTTCTCTTATGATTCCCTGGAGGATAGAGTCCTTGAAGAAAATATATCATATATTATATACATGACACACTATGGCTACATCATCAATGAAAATAAATGTTTTCGTAAATCGCATCAAAAGTCAAAAGACTAACCTCAAGCCAGGACTTGAACCTGCAACAATCCTTACAGTCTGTGTAGGAAAATAACATTACCTGAATATGCTCATAATAATTCTGAAAAACTATTTTTTTATAAGTTTAACTGATTTTACGCAAGATTCACGCGTTGGCTGTCGCACTAGGCAGCAATTTTATAGCACCGTCTCTTTGCTTTCGTCACTGTTTAGGCGCACTCTTAATAACAGTGTTTACGCTCGAATAATGCCATAGAGTGAGCGGCGCTTGGCGGTAAGGGGGGTCTCATACTACGGAACCCTAATTTAATGCTCGTACAACACGTTGGTCGGATTTTTATTTTATTTTAGACTAAGTTTTCTCGAAAATAAATTAACATCAATAATTTAAAAAAAAATCTATATGTATATGCAAAGTAACCACATAATCTGTGAACATTTCAGCCTTTCACCTACATCGGTCTTAAATCTAGAGCCCTTTGGTCGGACAGACAACAAAGAGACAGACAGCGTAAGCTTAGCAATAGGGCTCCGTTGGCACCCTTTGAGTAAAGTACCCCTTAATGAAAAATTAATAATTACTTATAAAAATTAACTTCTGAGTTAGTCTATTAGTTGTCCAGTTTTTTTTTTTTGCCCTATCGGTATTCCAAAATCACAAGGATAATTATATCATAGAATATAGCAGATTAGTAACCAACGTCTGATGCGTCACATACACCAACGGATACCTGCCGTCCTAGAGCGTTTTTTTTTTTTTTTTTCTGAGCTGACTATCCTAGAGCGTCATCTGTGACCTTAACAATAAACTTAAGGTGACGTAAAAATGGAAGGAAATTCTTAAGATTTAATAATCATCGTAATTCGTAACGTATTACCCAATCAGATAAGTGAATTGCTTAAGTATTTTAACCCGGACTTACGTCATATTGCGGTATTTTGTGATTGTCATATGCTACTTCACTAAATTTGGAGTATCCTACTATAATATGTTAGTATTCATTCCAACCGGGATTGTGGAATTTACATAAGTGTATTTTTTTACGTATGCGTTTTTCCTTAAGTTTATTTCCTTCACCGTAAAGCTAGTGGTGCGAAGATGATAAGTTATAGATGATGAGTTATGAAAAAGTGTTTTTGGTACATCGGTCGGGCGGGCCCTTATGATAAAAGTGAGATAAAAGCTTAGCCATTAGGCCACCTCTTACTGTAAAGCAGTTCAAAATTATCGAATTTTCAGGTCTGTCTGCCTTAGTCACTCAAAATTCTATTTTTATTATTAGTGAATTTTGTAATATTCTTTGTAGAAATGGGGTTTTTTTACGTCCTTACTGTTGGGGAACGGCCTAGCCTCATCTTGAGCGAAAGCGATTTGGGCCATATTTCATGCACGGGTCCAGTGCGTATTTGAGAAGTCCACAGACTTCTCAAATCCCTTCAAATACCTTTTTGATGTATACAGGTTTCCTCATGGTGTTTTCCTTCACTAAATAGCTGTAAGCGAATAATGTACCTGAGAAATCAAGAAAAAGGCTCATTAGTACATGCTGGGCTCGAATTTTCGCCCCTTGGAACAAGAGGAAGACACCGAAACCACTGCCACCTATCTGTACCACCATACAATACATACACTACCTATTTTTGTGTAATTTTCATATTGAGTTTGATGCTTGTGTGTTTTTCTGTTTTTAAATAAAGTAGGATCAAAAAAAGACCCGAATATTTTAATATTTCTTGTATGGGAATCCCCAGTGATTTGGCTCGATAATTTTTGCCATGACAGCTATAAGGCGTGACTCGTAGTCTAAAAAATTTTAAACCGGTCGACTGTCATGGTTTAGAGCAAACAGTCCTGTAATAGACTGACAGCATATGCTTAGTAAAAGAAGCCAATGCTTATGGGTAGCACAATTTGGGTATGGAACTCAAAAAAAAGGAAGAAAAGATCAGCAGTTAGTTACGATATTTTGAAGAGTAGCCTCAAATCCATAACGTCAACGGGACCCTTTTGTTTAACCTATGCCGTTCGTCTATTTGATTATATTTAACAGGGCTGTATATTTTAATGTAAGCCCTATCGCCTATGATCTATTTTTTCCCAGCACGTCACTAGATATAAGTTTTGTGCCGAGGGTTTATAATAGTGGGTGGCTAGCTTTTTGTCCGACAGACGCATACGAACCGTAGTTGACGGTAGTTACATGGACATTAATGCTGGTGTCCCACAAGGCTATGTGCTGTCTCCTACGCTGTTTCTACTGCATATCAATGACATGTTGGACATCAACAACATGCATTGCTATGCAGCTGACAGTACTGGAGACGCTTATTACACGGATCGTGCAAACATCTCTCGTTCCGTTGTAGAGGAAAATCGCGGAGAACTTGTGTCTCAAATCGAGACCACACTGTCCAAGGTCTCTGACTGACCGGTAATTTGGTCCGATTCAACCCTACAAAGACAATAGTCTGCGTGTTTACCGCTATGAAAACCCCATTCACTGTAGTCCCACAATTCCAGAACACTCCCCTCTCCATCGCCAAGAGCATTGGGATCCCTGGTGCTGACATCTCCAGCGATGTTCAGTTCCAAGATCATTTACAAGACAAGGTGAAGCTGGCGTCCAAACAACTAGGTGTACTCAACAGAGCGAGGCCGTGCTTCACGTCAGGGCAGAGGTTCGCTTTACAAGTCGCAAGTTCGGCGCCATATGGAGTACTGCTGCCATCTCTGGGCGGTTGCACCCGGATACCAGCTTGGCCCTTTTGACTCGGTTCAACGAAAGGCTGTGAGAATTATCGACGATCCCAAACTCACTTGCCGTATCGAACCCTTAAGTCTGAGGAGATACTTTGCCTCCCTGCTTGTGTTCTACGGCTTGTACACATTCCATTGTTCTGAGGAATTGTTCGATATGATGCCCACGGCTAATTTCTACCATCGCATCGCTCGCCATCGGCAGGGAATTCATTATCACACTCTAGAACCGAAATGGTCGCGTTCAGTGCGGTTTCAGAGAAACTTCCTCCCGCGAAAGCTTGGGTTGTGCAATGAACTCCCTGCCAAGGTTTTCTCTAAGGACTACAGTATAGGGTCCTTCAAGAAAGAAGTTATTGGGTTTCTGAAGGGTTGGCAAAGCGCGATTGATACCCCTGGTGTTACAAGCGTCCATAGGCCACGGTGACCGCTTACCATCAAGCGGACCGTGTGCTTGTATGCCACCTTAGTGGCATTAAAAAAAAAAAAAAAAAAACTATATGAAAAAAATATGTGTTTGAGATTAATACCAAAAACAAAGCATGTGTGAAGCGTACTTAGTGATTTTTCTTGAATTGACTTGGAAATTTGATTTTTTTACAATTTTAAGTTACCGTATACTTTAGTATTTGAAATTAATTTTAACTTGATACTTTCACGTATTTTTGAGTTAAAGGGTCTTGTCAGAAAGACAAACACTTTTTTTTTTTACTACAAATTTACATATTGCGGTTTTTTTCCTATATTTGTGATGTTGCTTCGTGTGAAATTTCATAACTTTAGGACAACGGAAAGTACTACATAGGTTTTGATTTATTTGTGAATGCAATTTATTTGCAAAATATGCGACGAAAATGGCCTTATTACCATAGACCTTAGTATTTAATTTTAATTCCAGCTTGATACCTTCACGCGTCCCTGAGAAAAAGAGTTTCTTTTTTTTCCTTTTGTGGTACGGAACCCTAAAAATATAAACGGTTGTAATACATCCTATTTAATTTCGACTTCAAATTCATCACAATAAAAAACAGTTATATTTTCGAATACAACGATTGTTATGCGTTTTAAAAATATGTTAAGTTAGTAGGCACGTAATTTTTTTTTGTTAATATAAATTGTAAAATTAAGTAAAAATTGTGAGTTATTAACACAAGCTATTATTATTTTGAGTTACTAACAAAAAGTTGTCCTATGTGGTCTGATATGGATTGAAGGCAGTGGTGAAGCGCTTAGAGTCAAGCTAAGGCAAAGTAAGTAAATAATAAAGATACCTAATAGTGCAAAAATAGAGGTTAAATTTTTTTAATGGAATTCTTAGAATAAATAATAAAATAAAATTAAGTTATTTAGCACATAGCAAATTGGCGCCAGGATGTTGTTAAATGAATACTCTTATTGGAATATAAATTATTTGTAATAATGTCTTATCCTGATGCTCCGGAAACGAGCAATGGCCGCAATAAATTAGTGTGGCGTCACTACATACCGACCTTAGATGGGTCATCTGGATGACCTTGCCGAGTTGAGTGGAGAAAATGAGAAACGTCGTTAATGTATCTCAAAGTTGTTTGGTCTGAGCAAGTAGCTGAAGCGAGTACGGGTATCACGTATGATAAACTAATGTGCGTAATTTTTAAATTTTTAATTAATGTTTATTTTTAAATGGATTTTACAATAGCAGCTGTGTAGGATTCAAAATGATCATATTAATAAACTGTGTTATGTTCTAGAATATAATATTTAAATGTAAAAAAATTTGCATAACGTATTTCATACTAAGTGCAAAATGAGGCTTTTATTACCCGAGGGAAGTAGTTAGTAATCGCGAGCCGAAGGTGAACGTTGAAAGTTTCATTTCAAGGCCAAAACTCTATTCTGTACTCTGTACGAACGATACTTTCCTACTAACTGAAAGTCCGATCCTAATTCATTATCAGAATCACTTTCATATAAAGTAGCCACGTTTTTAAGTTAACCTTCCAAATAATAAAGCAAATAAATAATTTTAATTCTGTCTTTTATAATGTCTGCCCGGGCGCGTCATGAAGTGGCCAGTATTATTTTGGGCCTCGACCAAAAACACATTCTACCGGGATCTACATATTATACATAAATGATAGTCCAGTACGGGAATCGAACCCACACCCTCTGCAAAGCAGCTAGCCACACTACCAACTAGTCTGCGAGGGAGTCTGAACTTGTGTTTGCATTGCAACTCTACTCGTGTTTATTTTGGTATATTATTTCCCTATTTGTATAAAGAAATAAAATTGGTCCGGCAGCAGCTTCCACACGAGTGACTTCTGTTTTTTCTTCAAAAGAATTTTAGCACCCTCAAATACCCTTATTTCATAGAAATCGAGTAATTAAAAAAACACACACACATTGGATCCACCATCTTGAATTTTAAAAAACGGATTACAGATTTAAATTCAGCAACTCGAAAACCTAATTTAGTGCAAAAGTATGGACAAGAAAAAGTTTTTATTTATAATAATAAACAGTTCGATTCCGGGTACAGCTAAATCGATGAGTGTTTAATCGATGAATCAAACCCGTCTATTAGTCATACACAAAGATATCACTCTAAAAATCCGTATCGTCCGTGATGATCTTCGAAAGGATTTACCCGATTTTCATAGACCCATTAAAAGCAGGTGGATAATTTTTTTTTTTTTTTTTTTTTTTTTAAATACCACTAAGGTGGCAAACAAGCACACGGTCCGCCTGATGGTAAGGGTTACCATGGCATATGGATGCTTCGTTACACCAGGGGTATCACTTGCGCGTTGCCGACCCTTCGAAAATACAATAACTTCTTTCTTTTCTTTCTTCTTTCTTCCATAATCCAAGCGTAAGCGGGAGGAAGTTTATCTGAAACCGCACTGTACGCGACCATTTCGGTTCTAGAGTGTAAGAATTAATTCCCTGCCGATGGCGAGCGGTGCGAAGGTAGAAAGTAGCCGTGGCCATCATTTCAAACAATTCCTCAGAACACATCCCATTGTACAAGCGGTAGAACACACACAGGGAGGCAAAGTCTCTCCTCAGACTTAAGGGTTTGATACGGCAAATGAGTTGGGATCGTCGACAATTCTCACAACCCAGTCAAAAGGGCCAAGCTGTTATCCGGGTGCACCCGCCCAGAGATGGCAGCAGTACTCCATATGGGGCCGAACTTGCGACTTGTAAAGCAGCAACCTCTACCCCGACGTGAAGTATTGCCTCGCTCTGTTGAGTACACCTAGTTTTTTGTACGCCAGCGTCACCTTCTCTTGCAAATGATCTCAAAACAACATCACTGGAGATGTCAACGCCAAGGATCCCAATGCTCTTGGAGATGGAGAGGGGAGTGTTCTGGAATTTTGGGACTACAGTGAATGGAGTTTTTTAGCACGCGCATACTTGTGTCTTTGTAGAGTTGAATCGGACCAAGTTTACCCGTCCCCAGTCAGAGACCTTGGACAGTGAGGTCTCGATTTGAGATACAAGTTCTCCGCGGTTTTCCTCCACAACAGAACGAGGGATGTTTGCACGACCCGTGTAATAAGCGTCTCCAATACTGTCATCTGCATAGCAATGCATGTTGTTGATGTCATTGATATGCAGTAGAAACAGCGTAGGAGACAGCAGAGAGCGTTGCTGGACACCAGCATTAATTTCCATGCTATCAGAGCAACTACCGTCAACTACGGCCACCCATTTGCACACACCTTAGGGCACTCTGTAAGATGGCAACTTCGACAGAAGACTCCGGTGCCTGACCCGATCGAACGCCTTCGCTATGTGTAATTCAGGTGTGAGAAAACTGCTAGTATTAATTTAGGGCAGCAAAGAAGTAAATACAAACGAGGGGCTATCTAGAAGCCCGAGGCCGAAAGTTGAAGGCTTTATTGACTTAAGTTTGCAATTCCTGTATCCGCCCGTGTTACATATACTGTATTCCATCAAATTTTCGAGCAAACACATAAATAAAACTTAATATAAAATACATTTTAATACTGAAATTTACAGTGAAATTTCAGTTAATAAAGTTGAAGTAAAAATGGATCTACAGCTATAATTTATGTATTTTAAACAAAAAAAGTACATATGATACTTAGCAAAACCATTCTACATGTAACGACCCTATTTACACGCAAGTGTAATGAAAATTAAATATTGTGTATCAGATATCGATTTACATATGAACTCTAAAACTTAGTATCATACATTTTTTGTGATAATTTAACGTAAATTTCGATATACTAAATAGTTTCATCTCTATTTCCGGATATTCCGTTCATCTGCTTTCTGAAAACAAAATCTACAAGAACTCATCTCTGTCTATGTTACACCCGCTGCATCTCGCGGCTTACGCCCGATCTCATACAGATTCGATAGCAAGGTGATTAGTATTTCGGGTGTGAATGGTGGGAGTGCGCAGTCTCCTACCGCCAGCCCCGACGTGCGCTCGCCGCGACAGCGCACCGCTCACTGCCCGCGACATTCCAAACTTAAAATTTCAAAATTTCAATAATCGAAACCTGTGTTTTCTTCATGCCTACAGTGTTTTTCAGTGTTATGTGCCAGTGACATTTTTAACGCTTGTGAATAGCTTTAGCAACTTTCACCAGAGTTTTTTGCAAGCTGGTGAGTGTTTTCAGTTTGTTTTAATCAAGTTGTCTGTTTGTTACACAATAGTGTCTCGTCTTGTTAAATTGCGGAAACCGTGTTGAAATATTTTTCGGTATTTTTCAACAAATCTGATTTGAATTAAATGAATTAACGGGTCAATTAACTATGAGTATTTGATTGGAGTAGTAAGTAATGGATGCGGAAATATTTTTAAAATTGATAAAGGCGTTGTTAATTTAATATCGTATTAATGTTAATCTATTTTTTAATTGGAAGTTATTGTTTGATGTAATAATGGTTGGTATCTCGTTGATGTCTTTTGTATCGCGCGTATGTAACTCCGGCGTATTAACGTGGGCTTGCGTGTTTTAAGTTGCGTGCGCTTTTACTCAAGTACGCTTTCTTATTAGATTGTAAATTCCTTAAGTACTGTGAAAGTATATAATGATGCATGTAGGTACCATGAAAAACATCTTTAAATAGGCATATTCGTAGTCCGAAAAATTATGCGTACATAACTTCACGCTTAATTCTTAGAGGGGTAGGCAGAGACCAACGACATCCACTTGCTACGATCATGGCACGCTCCTTTCACGATTGTATATCTTTAAAGTTAACGAGGGAGACAATTGCACATAAAAATTAGTCAATTTTTGCCTTGTTTAACTAAAAAATATAATTTACATACAAAAATCGAATTGGTTAAATGATTATTGCATAATTTTTTTAATTACGCCAAAATTTTATTAATGTATGTCGTTAAATCTGTCAATCCATATGTCCCTGTTACCTACTAAGAGATTGTGCAACAAGCTTTATGTCATAGATATAAGAAATAAATATTTTGTAGGCATTAAAGGTTATTACAAAGTTTTATTATTTAAATATGTTAATGATACAAAGGAGTTTAACCTCCACATTCTATTGTTATTATGTGAATTTGTTTTATTATTGTGTCTGCTTTGCGTAACACTAGTGAATACCTGTAGTTGTGCCCACGTAGGTTTTAAAATATCTACATATTATGACTTATCTTGTGACAAAATTTTTGATTAGGGATAAGTATCAAAGATCATTAATTGGCACTAAACAGTTGATACAAGTAGGTATTACTGGATTTAGCCATTTTTTGTCCTTACAACAGGCTTCAGGTCTCTCCTTAGAGAAAGGAGGCTTAGGCCTCTACCTTTCTCCTTTTAAATTCTATAGTGAAAAACTTTTGTGACAAAATCATAGACATATACTTATATATTACATAATAGGGATCGGGTAAATAGAAAATTACAGTAGAGTCGACTCTATGGTCCTGGATTAGAACTGAATCCTGGTATGACCACCGTGATTGGTTTTGAAAAGAAGAAGTGTTTCACATACCTACTTATCAAAAGTAATAACAGATGGCACTAGTTATTTTAAAGTAAGTAGAAAATGAATTGTTGATAATATCATCACTTTTTAATAAACGGAAAAAGATTTGTTCAGAAGTAAATAAATATTTTGTAAAAAAGTAACAAAACATTTTATTTGAAAGAAAGTTAGTTTTTTCATAATACTGTATCGTTATTTTTTAACATTATTTCGCTGAATTCAGTATAGCTAGATCTGGCATCCTCCATCATAGAATTTGGTTATAATTATTCCTGTGGGAACTTTGTATATAAATATTGTCTTGCCTATGGCCTTCTTTGTCTCTTTACCTAGCCCTGTGCCGAATTGAAGCTAAATAGAAAGCTTCGTTGCGTCACGTGAAGAAAAGACGAACTAAATTACTTTCGCATATTAGTATGAATTGCAAATTATAAAAGTATAGATTAATCATAGTGAATACATTAAATAATCATTTTTAACTTAATTCTTTGCGTCTCATATGAAAGACTTCAACTGGTTCTCACGTTTTTTTTTTAAATTATATAATATCATCAATCAATCACAATACGTTCCTAAATGCATCTACAAAATAATCTCTCGTGGAAAACTATTAATCAGTTGACTAATTTGACAATGAATTGTTGGTGCTATCACTTTCACACCGGCACAAATAATAAAGGACAGCATTATTATAAAAATGTTAAGTCGTGGGAACCCGTTGACGTCTTTTGTGAGAACTAATGAAGTTAGTCTAAACATGTATTGTTTCTTTTATTTAAATTCATGGTACAAATATATTTAAATTGCAGTTTTAGGGTTCCGTACTCAAAGGGTAAAAAACGGGACCCTCTTACTAAGACTCCGCTGTCCGTCTGTCCGTCCGTCCGTCTGTCACCAGGCTGTATCTCATGAACCATGACAGTTAGACAGTTAAAATTTTCACAGGAGATGTATTTCTGTTGCCGCTATAGCCACAAATACTAAAAAACACAATAAAATAAATGTTTAAGGGGGGTCCCATACAACAAACGCGATTTTTTGCTCGTTATTGATAACGGCATCAGGTAGACGCTTGAAATATTTACAAAACATTAAGTTATATTCACTTTAAAAATAAATTTTTAAATTAAAATAAAACTAATATTTAAGGGGGGCTCGTGACGTGTAACGTGATTTTTTCGCCGTTCTTATACCTTCGGGCGCGAGTCCAACTCACACTTGGCCGATTTCTTGTAAAGAGATCTCTCTTTTTTCACGCCAGGTTTTATTCGAGTTCCTAAAATAAATGAAAAACCTATTAAAAGCAGTATTTGAACTTGCTGAAAAATCTGGTACCATTCATTTATGTGACCTAGTACAAAACATTAATGAATTAAGTACTATATATAGTTGTTTTTAAACATAAATTTTTGAACCTGAAAAATTACATATTAATAAAAACTCTTTCCAAGTTAGCCTTGCACACAAGGTTTCTACATAATTATACACAATAAACACACAAGAAGCTGAAGATCCCCTTCGGCTTTAAATACGACCCCTATGAAAATTATAACTTTCTTCTTTCTTTATTATCTACGGCTAAAATGATTGCAGCTTTGTGACAGACGGCTCAAGCTTCTATTGCTAAACTTCTATTCGCCTCCTTTATTTTAGGTATGGAACTCAGAAAAAGAAACACTTTATTGAAATTCAAATACTAATAATAATATAGATGGGTATCTTTAAACACATTTTGTGTTATTTTGTCAACAAAAGCACATACATGTCCCACGCACCACTCTTAAAAATAAGATTTCATCATCCATAGCGATTTAAAATCGAACACATCAACTCAACCCATTTCAAAAATAACGCATTAAATTCAAATCAACAGAAAATCTAATGTCGCTCTAAAAGAGAACTTACAAAATAACTTACAAATATTCTCATTTGACTTTGACAGTGGTGCCATGCCAATACTAATTCAATTTATTGTCACTACTGAGTGCGGACATGAATGGAATTAAGTACAAATCCGCATGATTTTGATATTGTGGTACTGACAGTGGCGCCACTAGTGATTCCGATTTATATTGTGCGTAACATTCGTTCTGACAATGGTAGCTAATGGTGCGTTTAACTATTTGTTAGTGCATAACTACGAAACTGTTATTGTGTCGGTAACAATGTCTTTGTCAACTGGTTATTGAGCAATGCTCGGTCATGTGTGTGAACTATTCGTTTGTCTGTTTGATACGTGCAGTAGTTTTTGGGCATTGTTGGTTTTGGAGTTACGTAAGTAAATAAAGAACAATTTACATGTAAAATACGGGTAATATCAACTAAAAATTTAGTTAGGTTTTGCGTGGGCAACCGTCTGAATTTGGTTATCGGCGTAGGAATCTTACAGAAACTTTTTGACTATAGGGAGGGAGTTTTCTATAGCAAGCTATGGTTGTAGTTATCGGTCGTCCAGGTCAAGTTTGGTCATAGTTATTGCTGTGGGTACTTTTGATTTTTTTAAGAATATAGATATACTATAGAGTCACAAATATCCCTTTGTGACTTAAAGAAAGGAAAAGCAAACAAACTCGCATTTATAGTATCGATGTGCAAAGTTACTTACTCAAATATATAATATTAGTATGTAAAGTTACTTACCCAAATATATTATATAAGTATATGAAGTTACTTACCCAAATATATTATATTAGTATGTAAAGATACTTAACTAAATATATAATACTAGCGCCCTGTCCCGCCTTCGCACAGGTGGTCTTTAATTTTTCAAGCATTTTGGGATAAACTTAGAGTAAATGTATCTTTATGCAAGACATAAGTAGGGTTTTTTTAAATTACTATTTATATTTTTATCCATAAACATATTTTTAATCTCAAAGAATTTTTCCTTGAAAAAAGTCAAAATATTCAATGTCGGTTGCGTCCGGGAGGGAGGAAGCCGGCCGCGCGTAAGGGCTTAAGTATTTATAGTAGGGTTATTAGTATTTTTGATTGACATTTTTAATTCGTAATATCTTTTGATTGGCATGTCCTATTTAACTAATTCAAAACTAATCTACAGGTATTGAAGCAGTCTTGAATACGAAATTATTTATTTGGATAAGAAATACCTAATACAAAGGTATGCATAACATGCTATGATTTTGGTCGGCATTACTATTAACTTTTTAAATGTAAAAAAGTAGTTATAGTCACATAACTACAATAGTTGGACATATGGTATCGCGAAGTTTTTTATAGATATTGATATGTTCTTTATTATTGTAAAACTTTTTTTTGTTTTATCATCAATAGTTTCCGCAGTGCATGCGATGAAATGATTTATGGCAATTTTTTTTACACCTTGGGTTACATTATTGAAGTTTTAGTAAGGATCCCTTATTTCTCCAAGTAAAAATTATATATGTTTCATTTAAGGACAATGTAGCATTCTAATGGTAAAAGAATATTTGAAAACGGTCCAGTAGTCTTTGAGTTTACTCGTTACAAAAATACAAGAATACAAATCTTTCTTCTTTATAATATTAGTACGTAAAGTTACTTACCCAAATATATAATATTAGTATGTAAAGTTACTTACCCAAATATATAATATTAGTATGTAAAGTTACTTACCTAAAAATATACATATATAGATAGTATCCACCAAGATTGTAGGTAAAAACATCATGACGCTATGAAATAAATAAGATTGAGTGATTTAAACATGAAAATATATAGATAAATAGGTTGCATACACGTTATACAAAAAAAAGATAATTAATTTTACATTATGAGTTTTTTGTCACCCCACACTTTTTACTTTTAATTAAAAAAAAGTTAAAATGTGTTACATCAATATTTATGTTGACAAAGGATTTTCCCCACTTTACTTCGTCAATGTGTTACTAGCTTTCATACTTTCTTTCTAATTGGGGGACCAATATTCCCTTAGCTTTGGGCGAGCACGATTAGGGACGTAGTACACCATGCGGTCTGGAGCATATTGGTAGACTTCGGCTCTTTTTTTTTGATAAATGCTTTTTCTACAATATCGTCATTCATCATACTCCATTTCACATAGCGTGGTGCTTAGCATAGTATAGTTTTGTTTGTAGAACTAAAATATGATTGTAAAAAAAAGAAAATGCACATTAGAATTCAGAAAAGACTCATTGGGTACATGCTGAGTATTGAGGGGTAATCAGAACCCGAGGTAAACAACTGAACCACTAGACCACCGCCAACCTAACAGGCGTGAATGTACATTCAATGAAAATGAACTAAAAGTTTTAATATGAATACCAAAACTTTTTAAAATATACCTTAATAGTATATATTTTTAATTTAACTAATCTAAAATATCATTATATTATGCTAATTAAATTACAAAAAAATAATGATTACGTAAAGTATTTGAATTTAATCATGTTTTAACTTGAGCTAGCACTACCTTATTGCTTTGATCTTAAATTAAGATGTTGCGTATCAAAGGCCATCGGAAGAACATAATTTTAGTGTAACACACATTTACACCAGTAATATTAAAAATGCGTAAGTCAGTGTGTTTGTTTTTTCTTTCTTAAAATTGCAACGAAGCCTCAAATTGAGCTGAACAATCCAATTAGCACAGGGATAGTTGAAGAGATGGAGAACGACATAGGCTTCTTTTATCCCGGAAATTCTAAGGTTCCGGGAATAGTCGTAGATAGTGGCCTAGGAGTTTCAATCTCGCCTCGCATCTTAAGACGTGAAGGTTTGCGTCCAATATGTACCTTTGAGTCTCTTTCTTAATTTCTCAAGTACATTTAAGATTCACTGGATTTTCAGTGCAGAAAAACACCGCGAGGAAACCTGCAAACGTCAGAAAAAAAAGACGTATGTGAAGTCTACAATCCGCACTCGGCCCGCGTGATGGATAATGGTTCAAATCGCCATAAAATACTTTATATACTATAAAAAAATTTTTTTAATATCATCAAGTAGTTGCTGTAGTAACCATGAACCGAATTTAGCGCGGGCAGAGTCGAGGACAAAAGCAACTCATTGTGTTTTTAATAATTGGTTAGAATTATCTGTTCCGGCCAGTCTGAATCTTCTAAAGTTTACAAAAAGTAATAAACTAAACTTTAAAACGCACTTATATAAGATCTGAAATGATTTATATTTTATATTGTTTTAGAAAATGACTTGAAGGCACGAAGATGTTCAGTTTTGTTGTGCAATAACAATTTGATTGATTAATTATTATTGATTGATAACTTAATTCACTTAGCTGCTGTTACGTAAAATATTGGGTTCATCTAACACTCTGAACTTCACTTAAGCAGCTTGAAGTACTTGACAGTTAGGTAAACATACTTAGTGATTCACTTCACTCTTGTCCAATCCTAACTTACTTCTTTAAGTTTATAAGCAACTACTAATTTGTGTTTATTGTGTTTGACTACTTATATGGTTTTCTTCTATATTATTGTGGCCCTTATCTTCATTTTACCACTTATTACTCTTAAGCTGCCATGTATAAAACCATTTTAGTCTAGATATATATATTTCAAACTGTGTCCCAGTGCAAGAGTCAAACTTAAGTGATTAGTAAAAATAGGCACATTTAAAAAAAAAAACTATTATGTCCATATCCAGCCATTCGTTACCCCCTTTTTGGTGTTAATTCCGTGAAGTTATCCAAACACATACAAACTTGAATACTACATATTGTTAATTTATCCAGTATTTAAATGAAAATTCTATAGAGAGGAAATTCGATAAAAAATAATGCAGAGAGAATCTGTTTAATTGCATAAAGAAGAAAGTAAATGTACTCTTACAAATTGACGAGAAAGAGTTTATTAAAACCGAAATACCGCTTTCACATGAAGACAAGTTAATCCTTATTAAAAAAAACACACACACAAAAGACACAACCCCGAATGTTAATATGAAGTTGACACAACCCCCTTTTTTTTATTTAATCTTTTTGCACCAAAAAATGTGTACAATGGCGAGCTTAATGCTATGAGGCATTCTCTACCAGCCAACCATACTTAATATGATAAATTGTCATATGATATTTTTTATGATAGGCCTTACCTTTGCTTTTATTTTCCTTTTTGAAAAAAGATAATTTAGTGCTTCTTGAACAGTTATGTATGTAAAAGTGAAATGAATATTTATAAACATAAACCAAATTAAATGATATTTTAAATAACACTTAATATTTGTAATTTATAGAGCAATAAGATATCTAAACTGGTATAAGTGTTATGTTACGGAAGTATTTATTCAGACTCGCTTTTTATTACATATCTCATAACAAGCTATTAGAACAAGGTCTCAGACTGACAAACACGTAGTGTATATTTGAATATCTAAATATTTGATAGTTATACGTATAATTTGATAAAAGTATAACATAACATTGCTGTAGATAGTTTTGTATGTACTTTTAAAAACAATGTACTGACAACGAAAAATATATAAATAACTAAATTTTGCATGCGGCTCTGCTCGCCCTAAAGTCGGTTATCAGCGTGCAACTCCTTACTTAAATCCTTAATTATATTAATAACTACTTAAATAACAAAAGTTTGCTATAGCAAGCTATAGTGCGTTTAAGTTCGGTTATAGTTATTCCCGCGCCGCGATTTTTTTTAACTTTTTTCGGGATAAAAAGTAGCCTATGTATTAATTCAGGGTGTCAGCTAAGCGTGAAGAAGTAATAAACATATAATAGACTTAAAAACTATCGCCTTTATAATATTAGTATGATTAGTAGATGATTTTTTTTATTGTCAGAGAGCGTAGGGTATTTTCTATTCTAAACCAAAAGACCAGGGACCAGAGAGACAATGATTAACGATAGAGTGTGCAGAAAATCATCTATGACCAAGCTTGAATTTGAACTTAGACCTTACTGTGTCGGTATTTTAGAACAAGAAAAGCTAGAATATTGAGAATGACATACTTACCAGAGACAGAAAACAACAAAGTTATAAACCCGCAACACAATTTCCTAGGGTAGGGTAGTAATCACTCAATATGGTAAAATGTCACAAAGTTTTTTTTTTCAAATTGTGATATTTAGAGTAAAACATCTTTATCAGATGTGAGTGGACTTTTGAAAGATATCAAAGACAAGTGTTCTATTTGTCACAATATTTTTATCCTTTTTACAGAATACGGAAGCATTAACATACATCATAAATCGGTCCATCCGGTTCGTTTTTTATCCGTAAAAAACTGACTTTTTTATGCACGCAACATAAATTTCATGTATCAAGGGGTAGTAAAGGGTTTTTCGAGAGTGCTGATTTCAAATTTTTTATCAGTTTTATAAAATTCAAAATGGCGGATCCAATATGACGTAATTTTTTTTTGTAAAAGAATTTTTCTCAAAAGAAGTTGCATGTACGGTACTTGCTGCCGAACCAATTTTTTTCTATTTTTATTCTTAATAAAGCTTTTATTCAGTAATTGGCAATAAAGTTGTAGGCAAAAGTCAAAGTTAAAATAATTGATAAATAACCAAAACTTTAACATATTATTAATTATTCCAATGTCAAATTACATAAGAAATATTGTGAAAATGTCAAGTTATAAGGATTGAGTTTTAAGAGTGGAGATAAACAACTTATACATTATTCGTTAATAAATACGTGCATACGTATTCAATTCAATATCAGTTAGAATAGTTTTTTTTAGTTATTAGGTTTATAATTTCAGAATTCAGATTTCTGCGGAACGAGGACTTTGCTAACGATAAGCAAAGCGTGAACTAAACCTAAAACTAAAACTATACCGACGCAAGGTTCAATTCCTGGTTGTTCAAAGGTCTGGTCGTATAAAAAAAGAAATTTTATTTAGCCAATACACAAAAAAATATATAAGTACAAGAAGAATATCTATTATAATTATGGTGGTAAACTGTAAGAACTCTTGATATAAAAAATCTATTATACTTATAATAAGTACATAAATATAGGTATCTAATATTTTTTTATATTTTTATAAATTATGTGAGGCCAAATAAGGTCACCCACTCATCGTAAGCAGTGTCCGACATAGGACAGCATCTGCTAAGCAAAGTTAAATGTCTAATCGGTACCTTGAGTATTCTGGCAGTCGAGTGGCCACTAACTCGACAACGTCTGCCCATACTTATGTTGAGGCCTATGCCTGTGTGTGTATAATGAGGCAAAAACGACTGAGCCAAAAAAACTGTACCTAGTACCGTAGTAGACTCTCCAAGTCCGCTTGAACATATTTTTTGTCTTTTTAAAATATCAATAAAATTACTTACTATATGCGATATAAAAGCTTAGGTACTGAACCTTTTATTTGATCATGTATAATATATAACTACCTAGTTGTAATAAAATTTGACTTGTCTAATGAGATAACGAGTTCGTTTGGTTACACGCGGCGACCTCGTGCTACGTACTTCTACAGACTATCTAATAGGTAAAGCAATAGTAATAAAATGAAGTCTACAATTTTGGATTGAATTAAGAGAAAGAATGAAAACCTATTAAGAAGATATTGTGTGTTTGTAAGACTGATGTACTAGGACTTTATAAGTCACTAGAATTTATTTTTATATGTTGAATAATATTTATTATTTGTAAATCCTATCATTATTATAGAGTATAATAATATATATATACTGGTATATTTATACGGGTGAGTTTTGATTTTTGTTTCTTCTTAAGGTTAAGGCATACCCAAACGAATTAATTTTGCAAGAATTTGATTAATTTTTTTACAGTCTTGAGTACACTTTTCTACGTAATAATAATAAAATTTGAAAAAAAAATCTGACACTCTATTTTTGGGCTTTGATTAAAATTGTTTGAAAATTCTATTCTTTCTTATTTTTATATATATATATTGACATGAGCAAGTGAATTTACTGATTTCATAGTTCTAAATAAATATTTTAATTTAATACCGACAAAAAACCAGAGAAAACCGAGATTTTCAAAATGCGGTCACGTAATAGCGTCTATGGTACGTGGAACTGTGGCTCTTTGTATGCTTCAGTAGACAACATGTCTTTTTAAACTGGCCAAATCGACACGCTTTTGCTAGGGTACCATAGCCTTAACATCGTAACGGCGCATCCGATTCATTTTAATTTTAGCACAAGAATAGTTGTTAAGACGTAGACGAAAATAAATAACTTATAAAAATTGTTTATCTGATCCAGAAGAATTGATTTTTTCACCTTTTTCGATAATATATTTTCTGATTGCTGTACTATAACCGTAATGAAATAGTATATTTCAAAGGTAATATACTATTTCATTACGGTTATTTGAAATAATATATTCGTGTAAAAAAAATCTACAATTTCGGAATATTCTACTCATAATCCCTGTTATTTTCATGCTATTCTTATATTTATTCACGCATAGCATAATGTGAAGACGTGCTTATATGAAAGTGAATAGACTGATTAACTCTGATAATTAATATAAATTAGTTTAAATTAATAGCTCCAAACAAAGATTACAACAATCATTTTAAAAAAACAGCGCGAATTTATTTTGTATTCATAGAATAATTATTTAAAGAATACAAATAAAACTTCCACAAGACCTTGACCTCATACTTTCATGTTTAAACTGAGATTATACCTGAAAAACAATGTCCGTGTGTCTGTCTGTTCACTGGGGAAACCGAAGGTAAAGTCGCGGGACTCAAGTTTATTGTTAAAAAATTGTTGATCTTTAACACTGAGTTTACAATTAGGTACCTGTTTATGAAGAATAAATTGTATGAGTAATTTAAAATTCAAAATGAATAATAAATTAAAATAATTTTAGTAGTTTTTTGATCACTCAAAATCACTAAATTTAAATATTTAGTAGCACTTTATTTTATTATCATAAAAACCGCCAGTGAGAGTTTGAAGACTGTAAAGGTTCGACACATTGTAAAATACATTTATAAGATGTTTTTTTATTGTAACAGGAATTAGTTGCGTTTTGTTTCAAATAACGAAAACAAAGAAAAATCTTACTTCAAAACTATGTACTTAGTAGCTGTTGTTTTTATGACAGCGGTCGTCAAGCCAAGTAAAAAGCCTTATGGGGGACTCAAATTTAATCGCGTGGCTACTAGCTTGATGATGCTGCCAATTTGGACTAGGCCTAAGCCTCCCTTCTCCAAAAACCTTGTGCTCCTGTAATGGGGACAAAAAACGTCCAGGACAACCAAATCAAATCAAATAAAATTACATAAAAGAAATCACCTCGAAGTCTTTGTTACATTCTCATTAAACTTTTAGATAAGTTTTTTAGATAAAGGAAACCAAGTTAGTTCGATAAGTGTTATGTTAGTTACTTAAAAAATTAAATAATTATCTTATTACACAGGAAATAGCGATGACACATAAAATAGTCTGACGTCTTACTTATTAAAAAAATATATGCGAATCCCTAAAAGCCAACGTTACGTAAAAATGTTTACAAGTATTCAAACAACGCGAATTATTCAGATGACATTTTGAAAAATAATCTTTATTCATATGGCTATAATCAGAATTATCGCATTTAGAAGGTTAAACCTGATATCTCAGCTAATTTGTCTTTCAAAAAGCAAAAACTGTAAAATGTATGTATTAACACAATCAACTCCTATCAGTCACTTATAAAGTCCTAGTACATAAATTTTATAAACACACAAAATCTTCAAAGAATTAAGAAATATAATAATAATATACATACATAGAAATAATCTTTCTACGTTTATGACTCCCTGAAGGTAAAAATCTTGGAAGAAAATATATTATACATGCTAAATGTAGCTATAAACATCATTAATGTTAACAAATATTATCATATGAAAAATTCAGTCAAAAGATTAACTTAGAGCCAGGACTTGAACGTGCAACGATCCTTACAGTCCGCTATAAAAATATTTATTTACATTGATGATGTATTTACACAAAACACATATAACAACATTTGCTTAGCTTGAGACTAAAAATATAATTATTATATTTTATCAATATATTGGTAATCTATTCTTATCAAGAGATAATTATTTACGCCCAGTTTCTCGTGTGTCCGTTGACTTTTGCGTGTTATTTTTTTGTCTACAGGTGAATTGTTACTAAAAATTAAAAAAAAAACAAATTAAATAATTTGATTATCTTTACCGACTACCCAAAAGATACTGATAAAGATTATAGTCTAAAATAGCACATAGGCTTATTCAAAGTTCATTCCACTTGAACGAATTATAGCTTATAATTATTTGGTATAATTAAGAAGTTCCCATAAGAATGCCACGCCGATAACCAAATTTAGGGCGAGGGTAGCCGCTAACAAAAGCTAGTAGAACAATAAACGATTAAATTATTAAATTATACTACACACAAACTATTTTCTTTTCATTTTTGGAGATCTCTACAATTCTACAGTTATTTATAATTTTACTTTTTAAAATCTTTTTACCAATCATAGATTTGAACTAAAAATTTTCCTTAATGTATTTAATTCACTACCGAACCCTTATATTAACATTATTTTTCATACTTTGTAACGTCTATTTTATTTCACTACTATAGACAAATTATACGTCTTCCTTTACAATTAAACTTTCGCTTTTATTTAATTAATTTCTCTAAAACCTAAAATTATAATTGCACAATTTATCTTTTTAAAATGCTATATTTTTATCCTTGTTGCATCATAGATAAAATCAATTAGTACCTATTTATCTTAAAGATAAAATGTTAAAAACTGTCTAATAATAAACATACAATTTTTGCTTTCGTAAATAAATATTTATAATTTGTAAGTTTATGATAACTGCTTTTTAATTTTAAGATTTTTATAAATAATGTTAAAACGATTGATTTTAAGTCAGTCATAAGTCAAGGCTTTAGTCACTCAATGCATCGAAATGGCTATTTATTTACACTATCTACTAAGTTAATTCTTAAATATTGGTTTGAAGCCGTTTTTTGACTGCCTTGGTGGCACAGTTGAAGGTAGATATCCTGCCTGCTGTACCTTTGGCGTGGGTTTGATAACCACAGAGGACAAATCTTTATGTAACTAACTTCTTGAGTCTTGGTGTTTTTTATATACTATGTACCTGTGTGCTTAGAAAAAAGGTACCATCCATAGTAGAAGCCTTGCTCGGGCGCTCTTCTAATGTAGTTTATACTCTACCAGTTCCTATATAACATCATTGAGATTGAAACTAGAACCTGCCAACATTGCAATTTTACAGGAAAACCCTATAAAAATGTGTTCAAAGTCCAAGTCTATCATTTTATGTGATAAAAAAACCTACTGTCTCAAAACCCACGCAAATAGCTACTGACATGTGAGTTACGTTAAAAAAAAATGTTACGCGCAAAAACATTTTTGCATACATTAAGGTGAACAAATGATACGTCAGGATGCACTTAGGATGCCTTGGTGTACCTAACGGCAAATGTCTTATAATATTTTTCTTACGAAACAACTTCGCTTACTTGTTTACTTTGTTCGCAGCGACATTTGACATTGACAGGTGTCAAATACCTTAATCAATTGTCATGCTTGTCGAGATTTCTCTTTTTTACAAGCGCAGGTATTGGCGATGGTATTATTGAGGCAGGTGTATTGATTGTCATTCACCTGTGTACTATATTACATTTGTAGTACAAGGTGAAGTGACAGGAGAATGGTTTTTGGGTGTATTTGACTCGTTTTAAACAAGAGTTAAGAGAATAGTTGATGATCCTAAACTCACAAGCAATATCGATACTTAAGGTCAGAGACACTTGCCTCCTGTGTTCTACCGCTTATATATTGGGTTGTCTTGCGAGAAATTGATCAAAATGATGCCCATGGCCACCTACTTACTAAGGGACATAAAATACAACCTCATACCTTACAGAACCTAAGTCACACACTGTACGGTTTCAGAAGTAGTACTTACCTCCAGCGAAATGGGCTTATTGACGAGGATTTCAAGGGGTCTTTAAGAAGAAGTATTTTGATTTTTAAAAGTTTAGCAATGCCACTGGTGTTACAAGCATTCATAGGTCACGGTGACCGCTTAATATCAGGTGGACTATAAGCTTGTTTGCCACCTTGGAGGTTAAAAAAAATCTTTGAACATATTAGTCATTCGACCTGATTTTTGGCGCTTGAGGCATTCAAAACGATAAAGAATACTTTTTATAACGATCGAGAGTTCCCACGGGTTTTTTTTTTGTAGCCACTATTCCTAGCGTCTTAACTGTGCATACAATTGACTTGAATTTTTGCCACAGATATCACATATCGTAAGGACAGACAAATGCAAAGAATAGTTTAATCCCGATCGAGGGATCCAACGGGAATAGATTTTTTCTGCGGGTGAAACCACGGGACGGGGCACATATTAATGAATAAAGAAGATTTCGTGGGTCACTTAGCTAATTATGGAATAAAAACAAGACATAAGTGGCTCGGAAAAGTATTCCGAAAATATTTTTAAAAATCACCTAAATTCATTTAGAATTTAGTAATTTAATATTTATTTATTTATTTAATATTTTACGGTTTTAAAGCAGCGCTCAGTGTTAAGTTTGCTATAAGTTTGCTATAAAGCCGTATTTCTTTATTAAAAACCTGAACCATAAGACACGACTCTCTACAATAAAGATGAACACTTTAGATAGGAAATTCTTAGAAACCTCTTTCTTTTCACTTTCTAATGTAACACCATCAAGCATTGCAATAAGTGAAAATTGATATAAGTCCCTTGAACAAAGGAATCTTTTTATGATTTTGTTTTCATTGCTGGATAAATTTAATCTTTAAATATTGTCAATACATGTTTCTTTTACAAACAATTCACGTTTTAAAATGCCTATCTGTACCACAGATTAAAGGTACTTAAGTCAAAAATTAATTATGCTACAATATCAATTTAATTTATAGTTTTTTTTTTTTTTGAAAATTCAATAACTTACAGAAACTAGTTAAGTTCTTTGTCTGCAACTTTGCAACAAAAAAAAAACAGTTAAACCTAAAACTGCAAAATATCAAACATAACATAAAAATTGATGATCAATTTAGTTTTTATCTCTGTTAATATGGCGAATCTATTATGTCAGAGAAATAAATAAAAACTATATTATTTAATTACATCAGACGAGCGATATGGCATATCATAAATTTTGTTAAGACGGGCCGCCATTTTTGAATATTATCTAACCGGATCTGAAACCAGTCCGTACCAGATTTAATATCACAAATGTGTTCAGGCCACCTCAGGTGACATTTTAAGGTGAGTCTTCTACGCAAAGTTTTTTTGCTAAAAAATATTTTTTAGCCAAATCAAAATGAATCTTATTAGTATTGTACACTAACAACAAAGTAGAAGGAAGGAAAAGTTGTTGGTAAATGTATAATATCCTATAATATCACTTAAAAGATGAACTTAAGTATATGAAAGCTGAATTAAATTAGAAAATGTGCTTCTAATAATACTAATATACCTTATAACATTTTCGTTAGCTATTTTAAATATTGCGAAACAAAAATAATTGTTGAAAAACCTGTAGTGTTGGTAAATCCGACATTTAACTTAGCATGTTTTTAGGTTTCTGTTTCTTAAAAGGTAAAAGCGAGACTTTTAAAAACTGACAAGTTAGAGATAGGCGAATGTCATAAAACTTTTCAACAATTTCGAAATTTTTTGGGAAAAAATCATTTTGTATTGTCATTTTCAAGTTTTAGGTGAAAATATTTTGGTACTTAAATTATAATAAGATTGTTTGATTTAGTACCAAAATATTTTTTACGTCATACTTGAAATTTTCATAACACAAAAGGCAATGTTTTCAACATATTTCATCCCATTAGCCCATCCCCAAGGCCGGCTTGAAGAGAGGGCAAGCTGGGCAATAGCCCGGGGCGCCGCTCACATAGCCGTTTATTTTTGAATGCGTAGGTATCTCTATTCGTCTAAAAATTACTTAATTAAGCGCATTAGTTTCGATGAACTTATCTCGTAGGAGTGAAAACGAGTAGCCAGCACATCTAAGACGGCCTGCCTTTTTGCCGTTTATTTTTAACTGATTTTTTAATGCAAAATTGCAATGATATAAAAATCACTACTAAAAATAAAATTAGTATCCTATCGAAATTTTGGTTTATATTATTATTATACAGGGTGGACACGTAAGTGATCTCACTCGATTGTTTCTGAACCATACACTGATACTGATTATTGATCCTGGAAGTGCTTTACGAGCTCTATCTAATGGTATCATTAATGGTTTATAAAATAAACTGGATCTATCCGAAAATTGGATGGTTTCAGCTTTCATACATTTAGTATGGTGACTTGAAGTGAGATATTGTATCATTTAGGTACGTACTTACAAAGATAATATCCACTTATTAATATCTGTATTAATTATTCTGATTGATAGTAGATACACGTGTCTACACTTCAAGTGTAAACACTACACTTTGCTATTAAGAAATAGTTTCTGCTCGTCCTTTACTATTTTCTGAACCAGACAATTTTGTTTTTTGAAAAAGCTTGAAAAATTATGTTTTATTTGTTGTGAATGTGTAAAAACATTAATGTTAATAAATTTTTTGTTTTGTATAATGTTAACTTAAATAAAAAGTATGTAAAACGTTGCATTTCTTGCAATCTACGACAATAATAGATATAATCTGCTTTCTATATCTACCTACAATTAACTTAGGTATGATATAATGACTAAGCCCACGATTTTTAATTAAAAAAATTCGCTTACGCTTTAATCGACATGTATCATTGACGTCATTTACCGCTCGGCTTTCCTCAACGCTGGTTTGTTGAATATCAGATTCAATTTGTTACCATTTGGTTTATTTGTACTTTGTACAGGGTGAAAGCGTCTTTTTATACAACACTAATTCTTCGCAGCGATTTTGTCTCCGTTTCTTACGGAACCTTAAGAACATATTTCCCTTCTATTTATGTTTATTATTCATTCTATGTTTCGTAGCTAGTAATTGATTTTAATGATAATATGAGCTAGTTAAGGTCTGTAGTGTGAATAATTTTCTATATGTTTGTTCGAGTACTTATTGATTTAAAGTTAAACAACCTCAAATCATATTTATAAAAACATCTTTTAGGATTTTAGTAAACTACAGACTTAGGTAACTGTCCGCTCCGTGGCTTAGTGCGTAATTACCCAACAGCTGAATCGAGGGGCGTAAGTTCGACTTTTGCACAAGACAAAAATTTATGCGATAAGCATTTGTCTTTGCTTTAAGAGGGTGCTTTCTATGAATAATAACTATGAATTTACAAAGAAAAGTATATATATGTATGTTGTGTGCGTTGTCTGGTTCCTGTAGTAAAATCTTGGCTTAGCTTTATTACACACAGTGCCAGAAAGCACCACAGTTGATATTCTCTTAAATAAAACATAATTTATACCCATATTCATTAGCATAGCTTCATAACGATTTATGTTTTGAGATGTGTGTCGTAACTTTTGAGTTTGTTTCTTACAGACAAAAAAGCAGCGGAATTTATCTCACATTATGTATACACGTTGAGTACATAGATGTTGAAAAAAGTCACTGGAATATAAATATATCAACGTATAATCTAAATCTTGAAACTTGTAATCTGGAAAGTAAGTTCACAATTCTGATTTGTATAAAAAAAGCCAGCAATGAAATTCATACGTACTCTATTTTAAAAAAATTGTTGTCGACGAAACGCTGGACTATACTAATAAAATATTAATTTATATTCTCAAAATGTATATCTTTAACTATTTAAAAGTATTAGATTGATAATATTTTTGTTTCACGAATCACAATACTTATTTACTTTGAAATCAGTTAAAGGCATCAATACTAATATTATAAATACGAAAGTAAAATTGTTTGTTTGTCCATCATCCACGTCGCACCGGACCATCCAATTGATCTAAAATTTAGCACAGAGATAATCAAAGAATTTTTTTCAAAGGCTTCGATGTATTTTGTTAAATTTAAAAGTACCCACATAAATAATTTTAACCAAATTGCAAGTGAATGAACTATAGCAAATTAGCTATGACAACAGCTATAGCAAATTGCTTTACTATTATTAGGCCCATCACACACGGAGCTATAATATATATTAATTTAAACTATAGCAAGGTAAATAATAATATATTTTCTATGTTAAAATTAAAAAATTACCACAGCTTTGTATGAATATATATTATAGCTACGTGTTTACACAGTTATCGTAGAAATCCCACGCCGATAATCAATTTAAGCGCGGGTGGAGCCGCTGACAAAAGCTAGCTTTTCAACAAAGTTTTGTTTATTAATGAGATTTAAATTTCATTTGTACATTTCAGTCTTATTATTTAGCATTTTTTTAAACCATTATAAGTTTATGTTTACCTACCAATTCAAATAATAGAGTATTGATAAATATATTTACGTCACTTAAAGTGCGATTTAAATATTCTACAATTTCAATTTCTACTTTATTCAAACTTGCGTAACAAATGCTAAGTAACAGATATATATATATAAGTTATATATAAGATGAGTATTAAAAGTGAATTAATTAGGTGTTTGTTACATTAGGAAGTCTGAAATTAGTGCAAAAAATAATTTGCATAGACAAGTTATCTTGATTACCTTTACTTTGATAGGTTATTAATATGTATTATGATTTTAGATATAATTATTAAATATTTTGGTGGCACAGGTATTGATTTATGTTTCATGATGGTACATGACATTAATGACATAAATTAGATGATATGATGAAATTGATGATTTTGATTATTAATGTATGAATATTCCTGGTCATTAGGAAGAACTTGTTATTTCATTTGACAATCTCAATTTATTTGATGACGGTATGGGTGACAAATAGTGTAAAATTGATAATCGCATCTCTCAATCTCTTACGTATCATTATGGTGGCTTATTGACTATATCCTTCCTTTCTTATCGGCCTTATACATCCCCACTGCTGGGGCACGACCTACCCTCACCGAGAGTGATTTGGGCCATAGTTCACAGACGGGCCCAGAGTGGATTGTGGACTGTATACGTTTTTTACGTAAGCAGATGTCCTTAAGATGTTTTCTTTCGTCATAAAGCCAGTGGTGCGAATATTCAATTTACTTGAGAAATTTAGAAAAAGACTCATTGGTACACGCCGGGCTCGAACATCCGGCTCTCGAGACACAATCGCGACGTAAAGTAATCGAAACCCCTGGATCACCACCGACTATACTACATAGCTCCAGCAGTTTAAGGCTGTTTCAGATTTTTATGGAAGAGTTACTCTGGGATGGTCTCCAATGGACCTGATCATTGTATCTGGAACTACGTAAGAATTCATCTATTTGGATAATATAGGCCTGTTTAAATGTGTGGATTTTAACATCATCTTGATATAGCATCGAAATTGTAGTAGTCCCTTTATCGATGTTAAAACCGGAAGCCAATGTATTTTTTAAGGGTTTTGTGTACAGGAATGTGAAAACAGAATGTATGAAGGAAAACTGTGTAAGCCTTTTAATGTTTTTCATGGGCATTTTAGTGAACAAGTTGTAGTTGTTAACTTGTTACTAAGTGGTACGGCGAGTCCCAGTATGATACGGACGTAAGTGTGTGACATTCGGAAACTAGTTTGTATTTTTTGGCGAAACTGGATGGCCTTAAGGCTGCCGTAAGTCAAATAGAGGTGAAAATAGATAGCGCGTCAACACGTTTTTATTTAAGTGGTTTTGAATTAATTCGGTTTTTCTGTGTTTTTTTTGAAAATCCAGTAGCATAATGTCGCTTGTCGCGTAAATGACGTAAGTTCTTAGAATAGAACACGAAAACAAAAACCGACCAATAATTGCAAGTCAGGCTAGCGTAAGGAGGGTTGTGTGTTATAATAAAATAAGCCTTGACGTCATACATTAAAACTAGTGTTGATGTATTTAAATTCCTGAAGCTAATTAGGACTAGGTTCTATTCCCGGCAGGCAATTTGACCTTGATTCCTAAATTTAAGTCAATTGTTGTTTAGTCTATTCCCTTTCATCTAAGTTACCTGATAGCTTTACCAAAACTAATACTATAATAATTAATTTGCCTGTGTAAGGATGTATGTGTGTGTGTGTGTGTGTGAGAGAGAGAGAGAGAGAGAGAGAGAGATATTGTATTTATTCATATTAACAAAAGGTAAAACTTTACGTAGTTGTAATAAATTAATTGGGATAAGAACATTTTGTGTATAACAGATATACCTCATTACTAAAGTCATTTATTTTCTTATGTTGTATGATTAAAAATCTTCTATTAATATTACTATTGCAAAGTGCATTAGGTATCGTCATTAAACCATTCGTACTTTATAATGTGGAAATAAACGTTCGGTGTCGCTTGCATTCAATTTTATTATCGTCTGAGACCAAGAACGACTTTCTAACGCCTTGTCTATAGGAGAAATCAGATTTAAGCGTTCGCTGTAGGCCTAATGCGAGACCCTAAGAAAATAACTTACCTAGTTTTAGAATTATCTTGGTCTTACTTGGACCTACAAAAACTTAGCTACAAGTGTGTTTGTGTAATATATTATGTTCTTGGCTTAACACGCTAGGAAGAATATGTGTTACGCCCATATCGTGTTCTTTATTGAGCAAGAAAATATTTTGGCTACTAAAGTAAGGTTTCTATATAAGGAATCTTAAGTTACATAAGTCTGTAAGATTTTGGTTTCTTAAGAGAATCGTTACCCTGTAACATGTTGTTCGTTTTCAATGGTCTTTTGATAAATAAAATCGAATATAACGCCACAAATAAAATAATACAGTATGTGGTATTATACACAGTTATCTTGTGCCCTGCGGTGTAATTTTTCCACATTTTTTAACAGTATAGATTTAATTTTCAATAGTTTTTCTAAACCTTTTTTTTTCTTACCAAATTTCAAATTGAAAGCTTTTATTTATTCATATAATTTTATTCGGAACAACAAACAAATGTACAATTTATATAAAATGTTCAATTAAATTAAAATATTACTTAATGTACATTCTAACAAGCTATGCACATTTTACTAAGTAATGTTTCTACTACATACATTCTAATAATAAAAAAAATGTTAAATAAAAGAGGTCCTAGTATTGAACCCTTTGGTACCTCAGATGTTAATAGTACTATCGTAGCGTTCGAACCGCGAATCACAGCCTTTTGGCTACCTACTCTTAAAAATATATGAAGAGAACAAGGTAACAAGTCGCCCCGCCCCGAAACCCATCTTCTGCAAGAATAGTTCGTTATTAACTCTGTCAAATTTTTTCCTAAAATTCGTGTACACAGCATCTACCTGTACACATTTGTCCATACATTCAAACATATCAGTTTTAGAGATGTCGTAATAAGTTATTTAGTAAATTGGTGATATTTTGCTTATATGATTCTAATTAATATTAAGCCAGTTTGTGTTTTCTCAATAACTGTATATTACTCGTCTACAATAAAATACATATGATGTTGGTTTTTTACATATCTATTTATCAGCGAAACCAAAGTGTAAGCTTCATAACATTAATGATTATGAATTCTTAATCATAGTTCTAAGGATTTAGTTTAATGATTTAAGAAGCATCAAAAAAGCAAACATAAACTTAAAAAATCGTATATTTTGATTCAAATATAGTTTGTGCAATCAATTTTTTTTAAATAAAAAACCTCAACAACCAACAGTCTTAAGCAGCTGATACCTATACTAGGAAGTGATTTGCGGAAGGTGTTTGTGCTATAAGATACACCTACTAACTAATATTTTATTGAATTCATACGGTCGTAACTTGACTTGCGCTTCTGTGCCTCTACAGTGTATCTGAAGACTAAAAAATAAAAAAGAATCTTTCTTCCAGATGGTATATCATTAATCGAAAATGCTGTATCAAAGAGTGTATTGAAGTCAATACCGAAAAATTTAGTTTCTAAACGACGATTAATATTAGTAGTTGTTGTCACACATTATTTTTTTAATGATTTTTTTTACAACTATTAATCGTTTAGTAATTTTTTGGTAGTAATTTAATGGTACTAGATTTATCTACAGTGGCAAAAAGAACAACAAAAACACTCGTTGCTTTAGGTAATAAATAGCTTAATAATTAATTAATAAAAATCACGTTTTCTACATTAAATAACGTAACTATAATGTTTTTTTTTATATGAGGTGGATCTATACGACTTTAAACCTATGTATGAATCTTACATTATGGATTATGCTTAAACTACAACCCTGGCCACCTCATACAAAGACAGATAGCGTTTATGCGTACGTGATCTATGCGACCGGTAATAGGATTGTAACAGAGAAGGGTCGGGTTCGACACTAGAGAGTGGCCACTGCATTCTTCAAGCTATCATTTACAGTGGTTTGTTTGTTTATAAGTTTGCTACTACTCCAAGTTAATTGGTTATAACTAAATAATTAGTCATAAATCGTAATCTGATTACGTACTCAATATTGACACTTTTAGTTAAACAAACGTAATTACGGGATGCGCTAACAGTGGGTTGTTACACCACACCACGCGTCGAAAGTCGCAGAGAAATGCGGAGAAATTCGCATAAGTCTCTCCGCCGATCATGCTAGTCATCAACCAGAACGCAATTGTCACAACTAGCTGAACTAATTGTGACCCTCAGGTTATTGCTTTAAGACACAAATTTTACTTGATTATGATGTTTTTTTTTCTTCATATTTATTCAAATGGATGAGTTGATGTCGCATCAGATTAGATAGATTTTCTCTGGTAACGTTTTTGTTTATGGTAAGCTAATAAAATGTATCAGGTTATAATACGTTTATTTTAGGTTGGTTATGAAGTTACAGAACAAATAAGTCAAGAATTTTTGAATTGTAACAATTCACGGTACTTATCAGGTAAAAAATGTTGTATTGTGTAATTAGGAGTAAGTATAAGTTAAATTTCAATCTGGTGAATTATCCCGATATGGTATAGACTCTATCAAATAAAAGTACCTTGATTTAATTGTATTTTGAAGAATATATAAACGGCAGAATAATTTATATTTTGTATTTTTAGCAAGTTGTTGTGATTAACACAAAATTTTATAACTGACTTGCCATGGTTAGGCGAGATTGGTAATACATTGACATTGATGAATATTCATATTGCTTTTGCCCGTGGCTTCAAATGCATATTGATTATTACGCTATAAACTATACTAGTAACTATAACCTTTCGAAAAAAGCATCCGCCAAGCAAAACTTAAGTTATAAGCTTTTCAAAAGACAAACGTTTCATAACTTAATATAAAAGAGGTAAATTTAAATTACAAAATTAATTAGGTAACTTAAAACTAACGCCTTCAAACAAAATAACAACGGTGAGGTCATTTTACCTAGCTACCATTTCATTATAATAGTCTATATTCACTATAATAGTAATTTTCTCCAGCACTCTTACCGCTCAACTCGAAATGCTTAAACCCTGACCCCGTGACAGGCAGGGTTGCACAAAACTGTCTTCGTCAGTCACGACACCATTTCTTCGTTTCCACACAGCCCCGGAATGTGCCCACTGTGTACTATTTTGCTACGCTCGTGTTTAAGATGACGAAATTTCTAACTTTTTGTTGAGAAAATGACACACAAGATAATGCTTTGTCAAAATCCGTAACAGAAAGCCGTTTAGAATAGAAAGTCGTTATTGTTGTCCCCTCCTTAAAAGCAATAACTTGAATAATATTATGTTTGAAATTATTTTTTTTACATTTAAAGAAATAGTGTATGTTATCGGAAACTAAGTAAAAGTAAATAATTTGTTTGAACGTTGAAATATTTCGAAATTGATACTAATAAAAAAGAAATAGTATTTCCATATACTTATTAAATTGTCTACATTTGGTCCTGGGCCAAATCTGCCTACATCTATTTTAATGTAATATGGAAATTTTCGTATATACTATAGAAGTGGGTATGAAATGGGAATTGCAATCTGAAAGTGATGAACGTTGACGTTGAAAGTAGTGGCATCTTATACAATAACTAAGAAAACCATCGGCTGCAAAGTACATCAAAAACTACGGTAGATACCATCGCTACTGAGTCTGTTTTATCAACAAATTTTAAATCAAATCAAAATCGTGGTTAGAATAATAAATTATTATTTTCAGCGATGTTCTGCTGTATTTTCATTTTAAATTAAAATAATACCGTATTTTATATCTTATATAAACAATTTATTTATACCGATAAAAATAATAGCTGTGGTTTACTGACAAGATGATCTTCGCATAGAAAGGTATGATATTCTAAATAACTATATACTAAATGTAAACAAATAAAATGGATGATCACTATTTTTACAGTATTTTTAGTCTTAAAACTATCGCATTTTGCAGTCAATACATTGAACATTACATTAACAAACTACCATGAAATCCTCTATAGTCTTTGGTGTGCGTACGATTTTGTAATGACTTTCCATTTTGAAATCATGTTTAATATTTTAGAAAAGATAGAAGTACCTTCGTTTATTTAGAAGGTTTTTAGTTAGCAGAATTTCAATTACATTATGTACCTATTAAATGAAAATGTAAGTGTGGATTCTAAGCTTTTTTGAAACTATCTATCTTGAAATAAAACCCCTCAATAATAATAATAGTTTATCAGAAAGGACTCAACCCACAAAAAATCTCCTTTCAGCTAAAGTAACAAAGTCAAATTTTATCAACGTAAGTGTGCGTATACTTACACACACGCACACATAAAGCTAGTTTGTCGCAGTATCCATAGATGACGTTAGTTTTCATACTTACCATTTTAGGCCGCAAGAGGGCACTCTTTTCCTTTTGGTATAGTTTCTATTCTCTGTGGTTGACTCCCTCGTTACTCTGTCGGTAGCGGGCTTCCTACTATGAAGAGGGCGTGTGTTCGATTCCCTCACAAGACAAAACATTTATGTAATGAACAATTGTTTTTGTCTTGAGCTTAGTATTTCTAGATGTAACTAAAAATTTTCGGTTTTCGCAATTTTTTCTTTATCTGTAGACGTTGGTTCGTACCAAATCTCAATATTCTGAGTTCACGGGAAGTACCCTGTAGGTTTTGATTCCCTTGCGAGTTTCAAAATTTTGCGGCATAAACGGTTGTATCTTTTGATTGCGTTGGCTTAGAATTTTTTTCACAGCTGCAAGGGACAGTAGACCTGAGTATTTGATATAAATTTTAGCTTGATACCTCCATTCGTTCCTGAGAAAAAGGGTCTTGACTGATGGACGGACGGACGGACAACAAAGTGATCCAATAAGGGTTCCGTTTTTTCCTTTTGAGGTACGGAACCCTAAAAGTATAAAGGTATTTGTATCAATTATCTGGTACCCTTGAACTATGCGTTTTAACTGAGTTGTTGGCACCCGTTCAGCTGCCATATTGGCGCCACTATGTACGTGAGTTACTCCAGTGTGCACAGTGCTCAGTACTCCTTACGAACTTCGGCCACTGATAAATCGCCTGACCGGGTGCCAACTAATTTAAAACGTGTAGTACAAACCTTGCTCAGTTGGCTCTGTGTATGTATGATGTCTAGTACCTAATATTGATTTATGTATTAATACATATTCATAATATTTTATTACTAGCATTATAGATTAGACTGTGATACATGTAAAGTATGTGTACTTACGTTTAGCACGCATGGCGCGCTGTACGATCAGTTTCGTTCTGGGTGAAAGGTGCATCTCTACATCTTGTTATGCAATAACAGGGTACGTAACAAATGCTAACTATGTTAGTCAGGGAACAGTTTCATTTATTGATTATTACTGCTTAATGGTTCAGTTAGTAGTGGTGACTACCTGTGTCGCGGGTTTCATCCGCAGACAGGGCAAACATGTGATAAATGTTTGGGTGCGTCTTGTCTTTGGTTGTTTTCTAAGTACGTTTTTTATATTAGTCATCTGGTTGGTACCCATAGTGCACTGGTGTAAGCCTTGCTTAGATCGGGACTACATGACGCTGTGTGCGAAACCTAGAAATTCAAAACATAATATTTTTATCACTTGTAGTGACTATGGTGTCAAACCATTTAAAGAAAATTATTAACTTTAAAATGTTGTTATTTAGTCTAAAAGTGATATTTATTACTAGTTTATTTTTCAATATTGTACATTATCTAGTTAGAAGTTGTAATTGGAAAAAAAACTTAATTTCTTTTTGTTTATTTTATTATTCAATATAATCGCTATATAACTGGGATGTACTCTACTTTGACCAGCAGGACCCAGTTGTTTACAAGGTTTGTACCAGATGTTGACCATTTATAAAAAAAGTGAAATAAAAACAAAAGGATACGTATTTTATAATCAATTTTATTGAGATATGTTCTTAGGACTAATTGAGATCAACAAGTAAACTAAACTAAGTTCAGTCTTAATAATCACAATATAAATTCCCCGTCAAGCGTCCCCATACTAAGGAAATTATCCGCTCTTGCCGCGTACAAACGGACATACACCTAACTTTATTATGTTTATTACTCTTTATTTATTTTTAGGTATGTTCCCTAATATATACAGTATAAAAAAAGGGATATAAGAATAAGTTTATGATAAATTTAATAAGTAATAATAAATTTATTTACTAAAAATTACATATTTTTTTATATATAGCACATTACCAGGGGTCAAAATGAACTTTATGCTACTGTTAATAAAATCCAAAATCCAACTCAAAATGGCGCAATATAAATGGCGACCGGATCAAATTACCAAAACCATTTCTAATAAAAAAATATTAAACTCACAATATATTGTCCACCCAAAAATACTAGAACGTAGGACAGGCTACACTTCTGAATACTTACAATTAGCCTGTCTGATAAAAGTCGTCCTAAACAAATTCCCCCGCGACACAAGTCGCTTAGGTCCCACTGTGGGACCTAGGACGCGTGACGGGTTAAATCTAAATGGCACATTTTCGAATCACGCAAAAATGACAAATAATAACTTTACTGAAACTTTAAACTTTTTAGGAATATAAGTTTTTGGTTGATTCTTTGTTAGATTAAACATAAATAATATTTTTAACTATATCATGGAATGACTCAAAAGTAAAAACGGCAGATAATAAAAGGAATCAGATCCAAAAAAGATACTTGGCCATTTCTGGGACTTTGTATAAACCTCTACTATTAATTGAAACAGGGGCATTTATTTTATTTTAATTTATTAATCATTGTAGAATGGGTTATGTTATATTTCCGGCACGTTTCTCTGATTTTACCTCCAGGCTGTATTTCCTTAAGCGTTTCATCCACTGTACTCACTCACGAATTGCTGACCCAAAATCAAAAATCTAATTATTCATCTTAAAGACCCCCATACTGTAGTCATTCGAGAAAACCTTGACATGGAGCTCACTTTACAACCTAAACGTTCGCGCAAGGAAATTTCTGTGAAACCGCACTGTACGTGACTATTTAGGTTCTAAGGTATGAGGATAAATTCACTGCCGATGGCGAGCGGTGCGATGGTGAAAAAGTACCCGTGGGCATAATTTCGAACAATTCCTCAGAAGAAATCCCATTATACAAGCGGTGGAACACTACACACAGTGAGGCAAAATCTCGTAAGTTCGGGATTCTCACAGCCCATCGTTAAGCCGAGTCAAAAAAGCCAAGCTGGTATCCGGGTGCACCCGCCCGGAGATAGCAGCAGTACTCCATATTGGGCCGGACTTGCGACTTGTAAAGCAGCAACCTTTGCCCCGAGGGAAAGTACTGCATTTTACCAAGTTACCAAGTTTTTTAGACGCCAGCTTCACCATGTTTTGCAAATCTTTGGAATTTGTTAATACCAAGGACCCCAATGTTCTTGGAGGTGGTGAGGGGAGTGTTTTGGAATTGTAGGACCTCAGTGATGGTTTTCTTCTTAAAATGACGTCTTACGTTCACAATTAAATTAATAGGAACTTAATATTTACATTATCATTTTTAAACCACAGTAATACAGTGCGCCTTTGCCGCTTGATAACCTAGTCCAAAATAGTCACCAAGGAAAAGAATGGAAGGAACGCATCAAATAGGAGAACGCCTAGGGAACGTATTTATGTCAAATAAAACGCTTTTCGTTCCTTTTGGAACGATCTGACAACACTGATGCCAACTGTCAGCGACAAGCCAAAATAAAACGAAATTGTAGGGTTGTTGTTTCTTGTTGTTTCTTTCTAACCGTTATGTGATTTGTTGATTTGTATTAGTACCGACTACATGTAGCCAACATAAAATAAAACATATCGTGGCGGGAAAGCTTAATATTGATACTCAATGTCGCAAGTGGTTAACAACTGGTGCCTGGTCAACTACAGGCTCAATCATCATACTTTTGAAAAGTATTTAAAGTGGTAGGTAATCGTGAAATAATAATAATATACAAGTATATGTAGCAATGCTTTTGTTACGGTTAATGTGCCTGCTGAACTGGGGGACGTGGGTTCGATCCCCGCGCAGGACAAACATTTCTGTGTTAAGCATTTGTGTTTGGTTTAAGTCTGAGTGTATTCTATGTATATGTAAAAGCGCTGTGTGTAATGTCCAGAAACATTTATAAATTTTTTTATAAGGTACGATAATTCGAGTTCAGGGAGCTTGTTACGAAAAAAAAGTACATTTTGCCCCCGAGAACGCGAGACCTGATCCCTGTACCTCTATAGAAAAATTGAAAGAACTAGTAGAGTCGATTCGGAAATTGGCGCCGAAACCTTGTCCGTGACTCAGGACATGCCAGAACGTGACACTCCGCCGGAAACCTGGCTTATTGTTACATAAAAAGTGTCATGAAAAGTTTGCCGTTACAACTTTAAGGCGACGCAAGTCTATCGAAATGATCGATGGTACATTTATTATGGATTAAAAAAAAAATATCTTTGTTACTCCAAACGTGCCATTTTCTGGACTGAGTAACGTAATTCATAAATATCTACTTAGCAAAAACCGTGTATCTCGAACGAATAATTTAGTATGCTAATGTCATTTGCATTTAAATGCATATCTAATACCAATGAGAAACAATAAAAACCAGCCAAGTGTGAGTCGAGCTCAGCAACAATAAGAGAGTTCCGAAGTCTTTGCTACACTTTCAAAAAGATATTTTTTGTGGGTGCCATTATTGAGAGTATTTACTAAGAGCAATTGGTAATTGTGATTTTTTCATACTTTGTAATATGAGGAAATAGCTTATGAAACGTCATAATCATTTTAGCAGAGCATATCAAAGACAATGATAGAGATTAAAAAAACCATCCTAATTGCATTTTATCTTAAAAAATAAATACATAGTGTACAAAAATAAATGATAAAATATGCAATGTTTTGTTTCGTTTAAGTTGAAAAGGAGATATAATATAAATTTATTAAATACCATCTGATTCGGGAATAAACTGTAAACACAACGACGCACGTTGTGACAGACTGAGGTAGCCGGACGGACGGACAGTCTGAACGATCCTAATATAAATCTATCATTATAAGGGTTTTCTGTTCCAGTACAGAACCCTTAAAAACGAAAAAGGTCTACAAAAGTGCCATTTGTAATGACAGAGATACACATTACAACATATTGCCGTTCATTTCAAATTGTCCGGTTTCCAGTGGCCACTGTGCCGTATAATTCGGTGTTACGGTGAAAGTACAGATAATCGATTCTCGAACGCATTCGATACATGATTCGATGCATCGACGCATGTGATTAGTAGATCGATTGCACCATGTGAATAGGTATTTGGTATCTGTTTGTACTCTGGTTAACGTTGATGTATTAACGCTATAGTGTTATTAATCACTTTTCAAGTGCGCATCCGGATAGATGTGTTGATGGCGTTAGAGATGGTTAAATGGCTTTGACGGACGGGCAGACAAACATAGGCATTTTAAAACTTGATACAGAAAACTGTTTTTATGATTAAATTTATGAATTCGGTATTGGATTACGTTTCATCATAATTAGTTTATTCTATTAAAATTTTAAAAGTAAATTTTGATGAATTTTTCTCACAGATAAACTATTTCCTGGATTACAATACCTAAATATGTATATAAATTTTAGGTTGAAACCACACGGAAGAGCTAATACGTAATAAAACCAGTGGCTCAACTAGTTTTGGAATAGGCAGGAATTTCAAGTAATCGGTAAAAGACACTATTTGGTGGATGTCAAAATTTTATTTCTCATGGATTCTTACTTAAAAATTTTGACTATCCATACTGCTAGTAGAGATTACTACTTTATAGTTAAAATATTAGTATTTTTTTTTTTACTCATCTTTTATGTTTTCTTTGTTTCAGGTAAATATCCCAACGCATTTAAGATTTAAAAAATTTATGAATCCGTGGTATGATTATAGAAGGTAGTTATGGTATTTTAATAATTTTTCGTTTAATACTTATTCTTATGTTTGGTAATTTAAAACACTAACCACGTAACCACACATAGGTATACCTACTTCGACAGCCCCAGGTGTGCTTTTAAATAATTTATTCGGTAGGTAAATTTACACTTTAATTATTTATTTTAGGATTTTTAAGTTTTTCAGGCTCTGTTGATTATTTGATACAACAATATATTTATTTCTATTGATGATATAGCCATAGACATGGCATGTATAATATTTTTTCTTCTAAGTCTCTAACCTTCAAGGAGTCATAAACGAAGAGAGATTATTTCTATGTATGTATATTTATATTGTATTTCTTATTTCTATGAAGATTTTGTGTGTGTTTGTAAGATTGATGTACTAGGACTTTATGTCACTAGGAATTGTATATATATATACATATATATTGTGTGTGTATGTAAAAGGTAAAAATTAAGGCACTTCATGGCTTTAGACCCAATTTAATCGGACTAAACTTTAATATTTACCTTGATGTAGCCAAGGGACAGTAGTTTCATTCGCCTCTCTGCCTTTAAAATGCACAATGAATTTTAAGCATCGGTAAAGGTAAAGAGTAAGTTCTCAGAACGGTTTTTATGGGTGAGTTTGTATGTCTGTGTGTGTGCAACGGAACTGCCGCTACATAACATCTATCGTCGAAGTTTGACGAACGTCTGCTCGGTAACTAGTATAGACTCTAAAAACAATAGAGTGTACAGAGGAAAATTTAGAAATATCATTTTTTTTTTTTTTGAATTACGTAAAATGTGACGCATTAGTTGTGCTTCCGACAGCTGATATAAATCCGTCACAGTTTTGAATGGTTTATATGCAAAAAATGGCAGGCAAAATGACACGTTTCGTCATTTTATATTAAATAATTATATATATTAATGTAATTTGTTCTTTAAATTTATTTTACTGTCGTAAGTTACAACAATTAATGAATTAATCATATATTAATTATAATTACATTTTCTCTATTTATAATACTACCGCATATAAGGAACTTCGACACGTTTTAAACTTTCTAGACTAACATGTTATTAGGAGATGACACGTGATTTATTGTTAGTTTATTGACAAATGATATTATGCTCACTTAAAAATAAACACAACTATTTATATTACGATATCAAATTAATCATTATTAATTGAATTGCAAGTACTAGCTAATAAAATATCTTGTAAATATAATTAGTTTGTTTTAATATGCAAATATATTACTGACTATTTTTTTATAGTATTTAAATACCAAGCATATTGTTTTAATCAATCAAATTTTCTACTTAAGCTGCAAAAGCCGTAACGCAGCCTTATATACACACAGTAACAATTTATTGACATCAACAAAATTATGCAACAACATTAAACAACGACGTATTTAAACAAGAAATGAGCAATGGATTACGACGTAAATCGCGGTATGGGGGAAGTTACCACTACATGTCTAAGTCTATTACAACTCTTGTACATTGCGAAACAATTCTAATTAGTAGCGCAGGTCTGTGACGTCGCCTCTGTGAGGGTCTGACGTGATAGGCATTACTGAACCTGTCGGTGTTAACCACTCTGAATACTAAACAGGTGAAATTGACACTCTATATAAAATAAGGGGTATGAATTGAGAACAGGATGTCAGAGTCTAGGAGTCTATATAGACTTTATATTACCTAGTTTAATTGTAGATTTAAAAATGTCATAATATATTGCAGGGCACAGGCTTCTTCTTGGATAAAGGAGGCTTGGGCCATAATCCACTACGCTAGCTCAGTGTGAATTAGCGGACGTTGTTGAGCTAGTGGCCACTGGACTGTTAATTTTTTTTTAATCCGCTCATAAGGCCTATGACTTGGCTTAAAAACTGCTCTCCAACAACTATACACACATTGCTATACAGATGACAGAACTGGAGAGGGTTATTACACGGGCCGGCCGTGCAAACATCCTCTTTCTGATGTGGAGGAAAAGCGCGGAGAACTAGTGTCTACAATCGGGACCACTCTGTCCAAGGTCTCTGACTGGGGACGGGAAAACTAGGTCCGATTCAACCCTACGAAGACACAAGTCTGCGCCTTCACCGCTAAGAAAATCCCATTCATTGAGGTCCCACAATTCCAGAACATACCTCTCACCAACTTCAAGAGCACTGGGATCCTTGATGTTGGCATTTCCAGAAATGATTTCGATGTTCCGAGATCATTTGCAAGACCAGGTGAAGTTGGCGTCCAACAAAATGCTTAGGTTTTGAAGGGTCGGCAACGCGCGAGTGATGCCCCGGGTGTTGCAACGTCCATAGGTTGTGGTCAGGCGGTCCGTAAGCTTGTTTGCCAACTTAGTAGTATAAAAAAAATAAGACAACAAACATAAATACATACCTACATACACAACAATATAACATAAATCAAATATAGTACTTGAATGAATTAACGTTTTTTGAAGCCACGAATTAACGGAGACTTTAGTTTTTGAACGCCATCTTTGTTATCATAATCTGTTACTTGAAAGCAAAGGTACGGAATTATAAAAAATCATGGTTATAAGATACCTGCGGGGCGTGTGTTAAAAGATAATTATGTGACTTTGAAATTAAATTGGGTACTTATTTTTCGTATCAAATGGTTTGCACATTTTATCTTTTTAAGTTTTTGCGCACGCACGCGCTTTGTGTAGTGCTAAATTTTGCGTAAGTTGGCATTCAAGTGTGCGTCCATTCTCGGACTATATAGCACAAAGGTTAGCTACGTGCAGTAAAACTCAAATTATATATACACAGGCTAACTTGCTTTGGCTTGCGCTTGCATATTTCTCCTAATGGATGTAGAATTATAACGTTTTATTTTAATTTACACAAAGGCCTGATTTAACGGCGTAGAAAATCAACTCGGATCCAAATTGATTACAATTACATAACGCCTTCGCAAACAGTTTTTAGCCACACAGTCTAACGAAGTAAAGCAGCAATGTAGATTATAACTATTTCAAATCCAACCGACGCAGTGGGACCTTTTTTTTTAGGGGCAGTTTTTAGATGAGAATTTTGATCTGAACTTAACATTTGTGAAAAATAGTCAAATTCAATGCGTTTTACTTTAGGGGATGTTTAGACGCAAAGGCCGTTACTTGGGGCATTACATAATTTAGTGTCACTGTGGTTCTTTTTATCGGAATTTAATATATAAGTAAAACTGCAAAGTTTTATTGCAATCATTATAAAATTTTTGGTTAACTTAGATTTTAGTTTGTGGTAAAATACTCTCAAATATTCTAGATATATAGCCACTAGATTCTTACATATTGTCTCTGCTACATCGTAAACGTCTCTTTAAGGCACATATATACCTAGCAGCAAACTAGCCCCGCTATTAAACATTTTAAATTTTCTCTTCGTACAAAGCATATTTCAAAAATGTACTTGATACGAATTATACCATTTGTCGTAAGGTATTTGAAAAGGTACATTGTTAAACTTACTTACTTAAAATAAATAATAATTATAGTTAGCTGCTACAGACTCCTTAAGAGCTGGCGCCCACCGAAGACTAAACGGTTTGTAGACTGGTTTAAATAAAAAACCGACTGATTGATTTATAGGTCAATGATGTAGGTACTCGTAGAATGACAGATGTCGCACAAGTACAAGACCTATTATAGAGTTCAGCTCTTAAGCAAAACACAATAAACTACCTACTTGACATAAAAAGAATTACTCTTTTTGGGTAGGTATGTCAACTTTTTCATAGGTAAAAAAATCCAGTTAGTAGTTAGTTTATAATTACTTTTTTTATTAACATCACTTTTTGGTCGTGTATATTATTGCTGCAATTTAAATGTCATATTTTTTAAGTGATTGTTTAAATATAATCTATATAAGGAATTCCTTTGAGGACTTTGATATGGTGACCTAATATAGTAAAAAATCAGTTACTTTTAATTCATAGTGGCATTACGTCTTAAACATTTTATTTTGCGTAATGTAACGTGACTTAACGTGAGTGATTTATAATTATTATCACAGCATGCATATATGTTATTTACGGCAACAGTTTTATTCACTTTGGAAAAAAACTGTGTAAAAACCCACGCAGTATATATGTCAATCAGCTGTGTACATGGAAAAAAAACTAAAAAACAGGGACTAAGTCTAGTCAGTCAGTCAGTATTTAAGGTGCAGGTGAATAGTAGTAGGTGGTAGTGGTGGGTGAAGGTGGATAGTTTGATATTTACACATTATAGTTACCTAGCTTTTGCCCGCGGATCCACCCGCCCTAAATTCGGTTATCGGTGTAAGATTTCAACGGCAACTTCTCCATTATGGAAAAAAAAACCGACTGAAACTTTCAGTTTTAAAGTCTTCCCCGAGACTAAAACTATCTTTGTGCCAAATTTGATGTTAATCGGTACAGCGGTTTTAGTGTGAAGAGGTAACAGACAGACACACAGAAATAGTTACTTTCGCATATAAAATGTTTTAGTATTTATTTACTGAACTGGAGCCATTACAACTTTGATTTTAGATATCGGCAACGCGCAGTTGTCTAGATTAACAAAGCAACTTGATTGATTTACAAACCGGCCATGTAGTTACACCAGTGTTACCCTTGTTCGCGTGTACCGTGTACCGAGTACCGACAGATAACATCGTACAGACACTAACTTAACTCTCAAAACAACAATTAATCCTCAATTAACACACTATAAATTCTTTTAAATGCTAATTTTTCACGCGATGTTACTAAAAGTAAACAATTAACTTTTTTATTTTGAGTGTAAAATAAATCACATGTTTTCACTTTAAACATTTTTCTTTATAAACGTTTTATACGAAAACTATATATTTTAGCTATTTTGCGTTATATAGTGCATCGCATTAAAATAACTTTATTGAGTTATTAAGGGTCCGTAGGTATATGTCAAATTGGTCATGTTTGTCGATCTAGATCTCAGTTTGTATGTTATCTATGAATTTAATATTTTGACATAGGAAACTTTAACTCTTAATCGTTAATCGCTTGAACGTCGAAACACGATTTTTGACATTTTACTCAATACATTTATTTTTCGAAAAAACCCTGTTTCACACAACATTTTTGTTGAATCTCTAAATCGAAAGTCAATTTTGCGATTATTTTTAAAATCATTGACAGACAATAACTATATATATTAATATGCTCAAACCAGTTTTTTGATAACTATCGTAGTTTTTTTATTAACAAGGACGTTTTATTATTTTTTCCCAAGATCATCACACATAAACGTGAACATCACACTAGATTGCTACAATCTTAATATTTGATCTTATACTACAACCATCTCAAGTATTTATTTTATTTCAAAATTTTATGAAATCATATAAAATCCCGACTATCCATATATGGATTGGGATATTCGGGATTTAATATGACATAAAAAGTCTGATGAAATATATAAATAAAAAGTCTGTTTGACTGATCGTAATTTTTTAGCATGACAATGATTGAATTTTGGCACACAAGAGTGAAAGTAACTTCCCAGTCCCGATAACTTTTTAAAACTACATTTTTTCGTGGGACAGTGGGGCAACGATGGCCAAATTCTGCACTGATAAATTAATAATAAAACTCTGAAATATTCAGCAGTACCATCTCAGCCTATTGACAAACGTTGGCCTCTTTAACTGATTTCTACAACTTATAATTATGCTCTAGCGACGTTTACAACTAACGGCAAACAGCGTCTATCTCCATCAAGGCAGAAATCTCTCGTATTCAGATCACTAAAAAACATCTATTTCGGAAATTATTATGATTTACCCGAAGTGGTATCCTAACATATTAAAATTGGTTTGTTTAAAATTACGATGTAAAGCAGAAATGTAAATTAGAATTTTCTTGAAACCAGATATTTTTTTCTATTCGAATTACCCCCTAGAATGTCAGTCTCTCGTTGGCGTTAAAGTATAATTTTCTTTGATCTACAGTGTAAGCCACTTGTATTAGACCGTAATATTGTTACGCATTAAATAAAAAACGTGCTCATTAATAATTACTTCTCTTACCTGTGCATCATTATATTATGCTTGAAATTATGAATTTATCTAAATGTGTTTTAAGCGCAAAGAGATAGAAAATAGTAACGTCACTCTAAGCGTTACGCTCTTACATAAAAGAATATACTTACTTTTTTTGTTTGTTTCTTTATTTTCTTGCAATTTTAATACTTTCTCAAGCAATGCTTGTAATGTAACGTAACTCAAAAGTTTAAAAGCCCATGTTCATATCAGACAGACAGCTTCATAACAAGCATAAATCGCCCCATGGCTCAACACCAGCCAAGAAGAGCAGAAATCATCGATCAACAGTAAACGTCTTCCGGCTGTTGTGATGAAAGTCGTAAGTGAATTTTGGTAGAGGTGTGGGAAACCCCGGTTAGTAATGTCGCTGACTATTTGTATAAGGCCTTGCGTGATAGATTGAAGTCACTTTTTTTCATACAAATTACATCCTGATATCATCGAACAGCTAATACATCTGTAAGAAACGCTTACGTCGCCATAAAACACAAGTAGCCTTACCGTTCGCCTCGTATGAAGATCACGTTTATTAGTAACAATATAACGTAACAAATATCACGTGACATTTCATGCCTGCGTTACTATCATAGTCGCATAACAGCTATATAGTACCTATATAATTATTATTATTTATAATACTTTAAAAGGTGTGTTATCAACTTTGAAGCCTTATAAGGCGTAAACTCATCATTCAAATTTTTTTCATAGCAAAGATGCATTCAAAAGATTAACCTCGAGCCAGGATTAAGCCCATCCTGGCTAGAGGTTAATTTTTTGAATGCATCTTTGCTATGAAAATATTTATTTATATAAATGATAAAGCCATAGATATGGCCTTTGTGATATGTTTTCTTTAAAGACTCTAACCTTCTGGTAGTCTTAAACAAGAAAAGATTATTTCTATGTATGTATATTTAATATATTTATATTTAATACAAGGGTATTTCTTAATTCTGAATTTCTTATTCTAAGATTTGTGTATTTTTAAGATTGATGTACTAGGACTTTATAAGTTCCTAGTAGTTATGTGTTTATTCGTAAACTCAAGCATACGTCACAATTTTTTTTTTTGTTAGTATGTATAATGCCATAATGAATTGGCCAAAACTGTAGCTGTTACAAAGACGTAACGTAAACGAAACTGCTGATAAACGATCCTATAGCAGCTAACTAGCACCACAATTACATATTATTTAATATGTTTTTATAATATTTAATGAATGTGTTCTTCGGGATATGATACAAACCCTGAAATACTTTTTAAAGTTTTTTTTTTTTAAGTTTTGTCAAACAATTATTCAAAGTTCTAATCGCTATTAGTTTACAACTTTGCAAAAGCATAGCCGTAGTAGTGTTTTAGATCCGGAGAAAAAGCATTTTTTTGATAACAATGATGTGTAATAAACTATTAATATATTTCATTTATTTAAAGACAATCACAATGAGTTGAGATGCAGCTGCACTACTCACGCACGCTCAGTTACATATTGCATCATTCTTGTTTTTACTCAAGTTTTCTGCCACATAGTACCTACTGCCTCTTAACAGTTAACTAACTAAACCTATTAAAGACATTATCTTTTCCACACCGAAAATTCTTGTCAAGAGAGAAAATTCCATAATAACAGTTACAAATAACAGTTGTTGGAAACTTATACCATTCATATACTTGTGAATTTTAGTATTCGTCCAACGTACTTTGCAGTAACGGTGTGTGCCTTAAATGTTGAGCCCACGTGTCGCCGTCAAAGGCCGGTGACGACACGATGCTGTTCAAAGGCCATAGGCATTCATAGGTCCTGTCCTGTCGTTTTTAAGTGCAATTTTATTATCTTGTTACATAGTTTCATTTTGGTATTAACACGGTATTGGCATTAAGAAACAAGTAGAAGTTTGATTAAAACCCGACTAAACAAATTGTTATTTCTTTGCTTACTTTAATAATGTATTCTATGAATGTGCACAATAAAGTATATTGATATTACAAACCTACCAAATATGACTTGTTTATTTTAATTTTACTAATGTATTTCGAGGTGCAAAATTGACTTGTACAGGGCTACAGGGAAAGTCGACCAAGATATTTGATATCCCACATGAAACATTTAAAAAAAATGCAGGCCTTTATTTTCCTGTAAAGGGCGCCATATTAGAATCACTGTGACACACCACATCACATAACTTTAGACTAGCGGATCATCAAAACGCTTCCAACGAAATGTTAAATTATGATAGGTAGTTAAGATGATTTGCGGGGCAAGGATAAACATATATACATACTCGTACCTGTTGAAAACATATAACCTTCTCCTTTTAAATTCATTGTAGTCGGGTAAAAATTAGAGAAGTATTTGCCGAGAAAAAAATACACACATTTGCCTTTTATAGCTACAATCATAAAGTTTACTGAAAAATCATAATAACACCATTTTTTACTGACATAAACTAAACATGTGCTTAAAGATTAGTAAGCGAATCATCAATATTAAGTTTATTACTTACAAAATATATTACCCAAGTCACGAATAATTTACAATTTACTTAGTTTATTTTCTGTGACAAAATCAAATTCCCAGCAGTTTTTTATAATCCTACGTGTTTCCCTTGGCTCACTCGATTATTATTTTCCAACTAGTAAATTACTCTCAAATAAAGGAAATTATTTTATGTTAAAGACACCTTGTATTATACAAGCACGAGAAAAATACAACAAAATATAGTCAAGATCTAAACTATGTAGAAGATAAACGATTAATTAAGTCTTCGCCTTAAATAAATTAAGGGCGTGACAGTAAATTATTATCATAATTTAATTCAAACTTAACTATACTAAGATGTTAAGTTACATAAAAAAACGTTATCTAAGAAGCCAAAATAAATAAAAAGTGACCTTAAATGTCAAGAGAAAGGTCGGCTTTTGGAAGCTATGCTTTGAAATGTTGACAAAAACTTTTTAATTAAAGGTTAACGGTTTTATTAAAAGAACGTTTTCCATAAATTTTTAATCAGGCACTTTTATTAAAAACATTATCCACCTGTTACAAAGGAAAACCACCATTGATGTATATCTATGCAATATGCGATGTTTAATCTCAGGTCAATATGGCTATATCAATGAAAATACATTTTATTATTATTTTATGGTTTTTAGTTGACACGATTTCGTCAAGTCGTTTTAATACATTACGTCGGTAGTTATGCAATCTTTCTATCGATTGTAAATGATTTCATCAATCGAATAACTTAAAGAAAAAAAGGTAAATGATTTACCGGCTCTTGCGTTGCTGTCGATAATAGATATGTTTTGTTGCTTCCATTTTGTTTGCAACATTTCTTTACGGATGATTTTAGATGTTATAAGAAGAAACGAAATCTTAAGTTCACACTAATCGAATCATGGTACAAAAACGCAAATACGCAACTAGACTTGAACTAATTTAGTTCTCGGCTGGAGTTTAGTGTCAGTCAATAATAGTTTAGTGTCAGTCAACAATAGTTTACAAAAAGCTAACGTTACGTTATTAATCAGCTTTTTACTTCATTAAAAAAACCACGACGATTCTTTTCGAAGCATTTTAATTTAATTTTTATTTATTTTCGTGAATAGTATAATTTTAAACTTAACTTAAAACTTTAGAAAATAGGACATCAGTTAAAAATCTTGGAGTCTTAGTAGACAATAATTTGACTTGGATTTCACAAGTAAAAAAAATTAGCCGAAAAATGTTTGCCTCCGTTGGATTCCTACGACGCCTACGTAATCTTCTACCGGTTCCCACTAAAATTTTGCTTGCACAATCTTTGCTTCTTCCTGTCCTCGATTATGCTGACGCTTGCTGTACAAATCTTACACAGGAGCAACTTGACAAACTTGAGAGGCTTCAAAATCTTTGTATTCGGTTTATATTTGGACTCCGCAAATATGACCACATTTCTAAAATTCGCACTGAACTCAAGTGGCTTCCAATCCGCTTTCGCCGGAATGCTCATGTTTTAAGTCTTTTATACAACGTGCTATTCAATCCATCAACCCCAATCTACCTAAAGGAGCGATTGCAGTTTATTAGCTCTTCTAATCTAACTCTCCGCTCCTCTACTAGCCTCATATTAAAAATCCCAGTCATATTACCAATTTTTATAGTTTATCCTTTACTGTTTGTGCAATAACTCTCTACCTTTATCTATCAGGCGCTCACAATCCGCTGACACTTTTAAAAACTATATGTATCTTCATGTATTTATTTATTTTATACAATTATATAAGTATTTAGTATTATTTTCTCTTTGTAACATTTCTCCTCCTGTGACACCTACTTATCTTGCTTCTTTTTCATTACTTGTAACTTAAGGTTGCCTGTAAGAGATCGCTTTATAGCGATAAGGCCGCCTAGTTGTACTATAATATATAAGATTGTATGAATGTTTAGTTTTAAATTATTTGGTGTACAATAAAAGTATATTCTATCTATTCTATATATCTATCTAATTTTTTTTACTAAAACCATAAAAAATATTTTATTTACTTGTTAAACATAGAATAAAAATGGTTAATAACTCGATGAGTAACAGAACTAATTGAATAGTCAAAATAACTTCTTAAATAACTTACTAACATACTGCACTGTAGTTAATTTACCTCTCTGGATTATATTTCCATGTTTCCGCGAAGTGACCAAAAGCGCCGCGACTTATCTGCGACGTGTATCCCGCGCTAGCTCCCATTTCAAAGCTTTTAAATTCAAATTCAAGCTGACACTTCCTAGTTTTCAATTAGGCCCTAAAGTATATCTTGAATAGCTTGATATATTTCACGCCTAATACGAACATAATGTATGTGTGTGTGTACTAAGGGAGAGCTGTCTGATGTTGCTAGCTTTGAATTAGAGTAGCTTTTTCCGGTGATCATGTTACTGTAAATACTATAATCTAATTTCGTTAAAGAAGCCAGATTTCGTAGGACAAAACTTAAAAAAAATAACATTTCGAATATACATGACAAAGGTATTCGTCAAAGTTAATATTATCGTTTTGTAACCATAATATAATACGTTTTCTTTTTTTGAGAAATAGAAAAGATTGCACGACAATTTAAAAATATTCTTTTAGGAATTTTAAAGAATTCAATGTTACTGCACAAAGATATATGTGTATAGAACATAACACTGTAGGTACATGCAGGTAACAAGCTTGAAAACAAACTAACCGGTAATTTATTAATCCCTAATCTAATTAAATTCATATTTTTAAACGACAGTCAATCACTGCGGTACTTTTGTTACAATTAATAATTATTTGGTATCGATTAGTAATATTCTGGTAAAAATAAATAAAATTACGTCTTTAGAACTGGTTGTGTCTTTTAACAGGTTGTATTGGTATTGCAAAATACTTTTATCTTATCTTCAAATTTCGTATATAAATCGATAATCAATTGAATTTTTATTGAACCTGTTTTTCTAGAATGGCAGTCAGGTAAATGCAATAATTTAGTATTAATTCAGCAGGTAGCTACTGAATTTTTCCGCATCTAGAACCTAATATATAAGTTCATCTTAAAAATATGAGATTTTACTCAGTTGTATAAAATTGAATGTTTTGAATTAAATTGATTTTTTATAAAATCTATAAGTTCCTATTACAGAAAAATATCCTCCATAATAATTTCTATCGACCTATTTTACTGTTAGCTCCAGTTTTTTATACCACAAAGCTGACAAACAAGCGTAAGGTCCGCCTGCTAGGCGCATTGTTGGCTATTTTAACATCTGACCTCTTTTTTCCTAAATAGCCCTATGCTGTAGGCCAAAGAAAAAACCTCGAATAAAAGTTCACCCCACATAAATCCTAAACGTTCACAAGAGGAAACACCTTTCTAAACGCTAACTTTATGTCCATTTAGCTTCTAAATTTCTAAGTCATTATTATAAGAGTTCTATCTTTACCTTTTCAGATAGGTCTGTAACGATAAAATGTGAGATATTTGCATATGTCCCTCTAGTGACGTAGGCAACTAGAAAATAATAAGTTTTTACAAGTGATGACTACGTACTAACGTCCTAGCAGTTTTTATACAACAAAAGTAAAAAGTCTCAGGAAAAATTAGTATGCACAATAGATAATGGTGAATGATCACTGATCTATTTTGAATAATAATATTATTACGATCTATGAACGTGAACTATCGCACACGCTTTACAATTGCGTAGACGGACAATCGTCATAAGTACAGGTTACAAGTAACTATTGCAACATTCTACCTGTCCCGTCTATGACTTTTGTCGTCAAATCGTGAACTAACTAGTTTTTCATTTGATGGCCTGTTTTTCCAAGATGACAGTAACGTAAATGCATTAATATAATATTGTTATAATCAGTGTCAAACTCAAACATGAAGCATCAGACTGTTTTGTTTCCAAATAGAGAATGTACCTTTTTTCTTATTTTTGAAACATAATTTTCTTCTTTCAGAAATATGCTACAAATAGTGCATAGACATATTTCTACATCATTAGTACGCTTATGTTCTTGATTTTACTAGGCTAGACTTTAGCAGATACAGAAGACATAAGTGATGAGCACTGGTCGGAATTAGGTAGTGTGATTTACGTACTTGTAATGCAAAAGAATAATATGGATCTTCCTTAAATACCAGGATTTCGGTTCATTATTTTAAGGCGTAGCTTGCTTGCCAGCCTTCATTCGTCCCCACTGTTGGGGCACGGCCTATCATCATAAGCGAGAGTGATTTGGGCCATACACGCGGGCTTAGTGTGGATTGTGGACTTCACTAAGTAATTAAGAAAAAACTCATTGGTACACGCCGACCCCGGGGTTTGAACCTCCGCCTTTTAGGACGTGAAGGGAAATATAAACCCCTCGGCCACCACCGCAGGCGTAGCTTAATTCCAATGATTTTCTAAGCAATAAAATAATGTATTTTTAGTCGATTTAAATTGCACTCATTCAATTTAATACTTAACGTACAATTTGAATAGTTTAATATCTAGAAATAATCCGTGTGCATGACTTTACCATAGCCATTCTACTCCTCACTGTAGGGGCACTGGCCTTTTCGTAGGACAGTAGAATCAGGCCATCAAGTTCAACTTGTTGACCTTGTGCATTTTGATGAATGTTATCGATCTAGTGGCCATTTGTCTGTCAAAGTTTATAAACCTTTCATATGGCCTTTGACTTACTTAACTTAATGACTGCTGTCATATGACTTAAGCCAGAACCAACGGTTAAACTTCAAAAAAAGAAGGCGATCAAATAAATAACTACTAGATGACCACCCATTTAGGTACTCACCACCCCCGACGTTAAGCTAAGTTAAGCTCGCATATCATTTTCCATAGATTAATGTAACTGGACCACGAGTTTCTCCATGACATACATGTGTAATACATACAGTATAAAATATAATTGTTGACAATACATACATTGGTCACAGAAATTAAAAGCACAACAGCAATAATCTTATTGGTACACGACATTGCTCTCAGTCATACACAACATCACTTATGCGATTGTAAGTGTCAAAACTACAGAAAATATCAAGCACTATTTATAATTTTTGTTTTATTTATTTCAGATATCAACACAAGTAACCATCACGATACTTAACATACTTTTAACATTGGTAATAAATTACGGTTCCCAATATTCTGATCATTCAGGGAATGTCCATGTTCATATCAACATTTCGATGCAAATACATATAATCATAAATTATAGTATTATAACACTACCTTATTCCGATCTCTGGTGATGAGCTTACTGGTATGCTTTCGCAAGTGAAATTTATTTATTTAAAACTTTCGCTTGCACGCAGCTCATACTCTCCGAACTGATACTTTTAGGCGATAAATAAAACCGAGGGCACAGCTAGTGTTTTAAAAACTTTTTATAATGATATAATATTTTATCTATTCACACGACATTAAGTAACCATAAAAAAATATCATTAAAAAACCTTTTGATATTGTTAAAAAACCCTTTACCAAACCCTTTATTACACCTACACCACTGTTACCAACACACAATTACAATTCAATTAAAACAAACTCTAATTAACAGATAAATTCACGCTTGCGGCTTCTTAACAACAGATTTCGAAAGTACAAAATCTTTTCTCTCTTTCTATCTTGTGCAATTGCCTATGCACCAGACAAAGATTGACAAACCGCATCATAGACGTTGCAATTTAGTTTTAACGACTCGGTTTAAGGTTAAAACCTGAAATTTTTATGATAATTATATTGCAATATGGTTCTAATTAATATACGGACAACAGTTTGTGTGGTTTGCGAACTGTGAGTGGTCGTGTGGAGTGTTTTTTTTTGGACTATTTGTGATTATCTGCTCGCGTAATGAATCCTCGAGCTCAGCAGGTCTCTAAGCTTGGTAAAAGACCACCTCCGCTGATGAGATCCTGGTCACTGTCTAATACTAAGTATGTATAATAATTACCTATATATATTATTTATATTGACATGTTACATTCAAAACCTACTTTCAAGGAGTCTCAAACGAAGATTATTGCTATGTGGGTATCTTTATTCTATAAATAACTATGTTTTTATAAGATTTATGTACTAGGAGCACATAAGTCGCTTAAAATATTGTGTATATACATACGAGTACGAATAAATATTATGTATTTTTAGATTCATTAATTTAATACTCATTTAAAATTTGTATTTTATCCCCTACAAGTACCTCTCAATCAAATATATATATATATATATATATATATATATGTATATATAAAAAATCAAGTAAATGCAAAATATAGACAACACAATAACGTAACGAGCTTTAGAGATGGTTTTAAAAAACTTAGATATTACATTTTTGTAAAGGACTTCTGGTAGGTGTAGATTTTTATTGTACCTACTCGCTTGGTATCTCGTGGTAGAACTTTTAGCCATAGTTAATAATACTAAATCTTTCTTCGGCATTCTAGTTGTAGGTGTGCGATGTAGAGTCCTATAGAACTATCCAGTTTCTTTAAAGCTTTCTTATGTCGTGCCTATTTTGTTCCTCTGACTGACATTATGGGATGTCAGAGTGAGCTTTTTCGACATGCAATCTCGATTTTCAATCCCATGCCATTTTTTCTCATTTAGGCTATTTAGCAAAACATTGTAAGCATTGGCTTATCCTTCCAAAATTGCGTAAAAATGAGCAAGGTTGTAACCGTATTTTTCCTGTAAAATATTTCATTTTTAAAATAGAAAAATACATAGTAATCTACAAACTGTACGCATTAACGTGCTTTTACTTTAAATCATTTTTAATTTACATAAACGAAGGAAAGAAACTTCTCTTGAGAAGTTATTGGAATAGGTCCGAAAATCGAAATGGAAAATTTTGTATTTTCTTAACGTTTCAAGACTTGGAGAATCATTTGCATGTGTGTGTGTGTGTGTGTGTGTGTGTGTGTGTGTGTGTGTGTGTGTGTGTGTGTGTGTGTGTGTGTACGTATGTATGTATGTATGTAGACATATTTTGGCTTTCGATTCCTCAATAACTACTGGACCGAATCGCTCTGATGACATATCAATCGATACGCCACGTCATGACTTAGATCTGAAAGGAGTCTGAAATAAATCGGTCCAGCGGTTCGTTTTTTATCCGTAAAAAACTGACTTTTTTAGGCACGCAACATAAATTTCATGTATCGAGGAGTAGTAAAGGGTTTTCGAGGGTGCTGATTTCGAATTTTTTATCAGTTTTTTAAATTCAAAATGGCGGATACAATATGACGTAATTTTTTTTTTGTAAAAGAAATTTTCTCAAGAGAAGTTGCATGTACGGTACTTGCTGCCGAACCAATTTTTATTTATTATAAATAAACGAATCAATTTATTCGGGACGCGCTATTTACGTGCGAGCTTTGCAGGTCGTTGGCGACTGCACAAGCCTTTAACTGACTTTTCTTTAGGTACTAAATTTAAAAGTTAATTCTCTAAAAGATCTATTCTGATGATTCTGATTCTGAACACCTGTAAAGAAATTAATAAATTTTACTAAAGGCGATTTATTTAAGACTGACTTTACAAACAGGCGTGTTGAATTGACTAACAACTTAATAGGCGCTCAGATATTCAATTGTATATTATACTGCGTGTCCAATAACATTAAAAGGTTACAGCGGCTTTGTAAGGCGATCAATTCAAGATGGTTTAAAACTATGATGACGCTGGATACAAACCACGTTACTTTTTAATTTTATTCACTTAAAAAGCAGCTGCAATTTTTATTAAGCGCTATTAGGGAGAAACAATTCGTCAACGCGTGCGCATAGATTTATAGCATACAGAATTTAGAAGATAATAAATTAAAATAAGTTTATAAATTATTGTATTGTCATTCACACTCAATAATTTTTACTTTATAGATCAAAAACACTTTACTTACTTAATATTACAAAACCATATAAATAAACATTTACTTAATTCCTTGCAGACGTGTAATATGTTTGATTGTGCCAAAAGCCTACGGTTAAAATTTTTTTAAGGGTACTAATTTAATAAAGGTGTTTATTTTACATACTACTTACTTTCTTATAATTTTTTAGAAGTAACTTTATTGAAATTAAATATTTTTAATTAATTTATTATAATTAAAAATTAAAATTGAATCTATAGCTGCTTCACTGTATTCTTCTTAATTAGCTATATACTTATTAATGTATAGGCAGTCATACAATTTTAAATAATTTGTTATTTTTTTTGTTATTCATATTTTTTTATAAACGTGTGATACAAGGTTTTATGAGGGCAAGTGGACATTGTAGTAGTAAAAAATTAACTCGAGACCTAACGTTTTAGACCTTTTCCAGATATACAATATTAATTTAATACGGTCTCGTTCCATTACAAAGCGATCGGTTCGAAAAGTAATTCTGCGCTTAACTTTTCAATATCTCAAAAACGATAATTAGTAGACAATTTTCCTTTTAGTGCCTTTAATTCATAAACACCTTTTATATATATAATAATATTAATAGATAGGTAAAGTTTGATAATTTGTGATTTGTACAACGGGGGTAGTCTCTACAACTAGAATCGATTTCACTAATAGAAAGCTATAATGCAACTTAGTTACCTGATTTAGGAGGAGGACTCCTAATGCAGAAGTAATTAGTAAGAGTGCTGGAAACGATATAGTTCCTATACATTTATCCTGATAAAAAATTCCCACGGGAATAGTTTTTTCCGCGGGTGAAACTGCAGGACATAGCTTGTTAGTATTTATAAAAAAAGCACTTAAATACCCCGTTCTTGCCTTAATGCACACTCATATAAAACGTAGATTTTTTATAATGCTATATTTAAGTGTATTTTATGTTAGATGTTAAATTCGAAAGTAATTTGGAATGCGAGAAAAGCTTAACAAAGAGACATTATGCTGAGCTAAGTATTTAGTTTATAAATGTTTTTGTTGAAAAATGTACAAAGGGAAAGAGTGGTTTCAAGTTTGATTAATATATTATTGCAGTGTATTTAATTCGTTGCACAACTAGGCTCTATGGCGTTCTCACGACCGTGTTCACAAGAAAAATCTAAAACAACTGTCGGTAAAAGCCATTTTAGGCAGAAACCACTCATAGTTAAGTGTAATTGTGTAACTACATGGGCTAGATATCATTCCGAGACACCAAGTCTGCCAAACCCATACTTGGTTAGAAGCCAATCTTAAAAACGGAAATGACTATTTAAATCGATTTTTTCATTGTGTTAGTCTTGAATAGTAGTGATTTAATTTTACATTACATTTGTTCTATTTATGTAATAATAAATTAATGAAACGGTTTACTATGTATACTACCTATGTGTATTTATTCTGACACAAAATGTTTCATTTGATGTTTCAGTTTTTACTTTTTATGTTTTGAAATTTTAACATTACGTGAAATATTGAATTTCGTTTAATTGTAGAAAAGAATACCTATCAACTGTCGTATCTACTACTACGTATCTTGTCTACTCTTCCTTGTATTATTAACACTCAAGTTAAACAACATTTTTGAAGAATTTGTGTGAAAATACTTTTAACATACACATTTAATTTATACAATAGACAAAGTTTCAACTTGTTACAAAAACTAAAATCTAGATTTAACTACTAGCTTCAAGTTACGTTAGCATGAGAAAACTTTTACTTAAATATTTACACAACAATCAATTTTTAAAACCTTAAAATACACTATAGAATATATTTAAGTCATAAAAAGAATACCTTATGCAAACCCTATGGCACACTGGCAGTAATACCCCTCATCGCCAGCGATACAGCTTAGACTCTGCAAGGTAAGCTCCAGGGACCTTATTGAGAACAGTCTCGAGCTATTCGGACCCTGAAATTCGAGAGCAAAATGTATGAAAGTGCATTAACGGGTTTCGAGAGGCACATCAGACTTCCATACATTTTGGCCTCGAATTCCAGAGTCCGAATAACTCGATACTGTTCCCAATAAGGTCCCAGGTCTACCACCCAAAGCTATAGGATTAGTTTTTTGGACAAGGCTATAATAAAAGTTTTAGTGACCTCATTTAAGATAAGTGCTTTAGAATTCTATTAAAAGTTAGGAGTATTTAAAACATCATGTAAATTTGCCAAATCTAAGCCGCGATAACGTTTATGCACTATAAGCACACGATACGTGATACGTCTGCTCTCCTACCTCCGAGTTCGTACCAAGTCACCGTTAGCGAAGACGTGCGACCGTTATGTGTGGTCATATCCTTGGGTTACGCGTAAGCCCTAGTTCTACGTGGCATACTTTGATACAGGAAAAGATCCATTATATATTTTATATATATATTTTAGATTTTTTATTGTGACATTTATGTCTAAATAACAAAACTAGGTACTACATCAAAAAGGCTTTTTTAATTGTAAAAATGTTCAATTCAAATTCAATTATAGACGTGGGATTCCTACGGCACCTATTTGATTATGATGAAGGTTTGCTGTAGTTATAGCTCGTTTAAGTGGAATTCTGCTAAAGTTATTTTCGCGGGATATTTTAAAAAACAAGTAGCGAATTTCCTTTTTCGTGCCAATTTTCAGCCCAGAAGGGTTTTTTTTTTTTTTATAACACTAAGGTGGCAAACAAGCACACGGTCCACCTGATGGCGGATAAGCGGTTGGGATGATTCACTACGAAGGCAAACAAATAAACTAACTTTCGCATTAATATAATTTTAGTATGGAAAAGCTGAAATTTTATATGTTAGCTAGATTTCAGTACTCATATATCCGACAGGTTCTTGCGGATTTGTGGTCGCAGGGTTATTGCTAGTTCTGCGTAAAAAGAAATGACTAACTATTGTACCGTTACGAGGTCGGAGGAATTTCCTTCTATGATGGTAGGAAGATGAAAATATAATAACATGCCTGTGTATGTTAAATGAATCATGCATGACATTCCCCCATCAGATAAGTAACATTGTCTGATGTTAGGTATTTTCAAAAATTTATTAAGAAATTAATTAATCCTACCGTATTTATCCTGTCATTTGGTAGTTTACGACTTATGGACCATATATGAAGCCACCTAAGTCCATATACACTGTACCAGAAGCCCTGTTGTGGGGATGGGCTCACGGGGGAATAAAAAGTTAATAAAAGGAGGTAGTCCTCCACATCATGCTGTAGGTTTGTGTGTTCAGCCAATGGGAACCCCCTAAGTTAATCATAAAGAAAATCCCAAATTCACAAAGAGCCAAACAAGTTTTTAGACCCAACGATAATGTTGTCAGTTTTTCTAGTTTTTAAATATACCTATATATATATATCTATACATATATAACAACCTTAATACTTAACAAATAGTAAAAGCGATGACATTCCAATTTAAACAAATAGGTATTCAAAGTTACGTAGCAATCACTATACTCACTTAACCCGCATTTAATCCTCATAGTACAAAGAGGGAATCACTCATTACACACTACTTACTTACACAATACCGCAGTGTAACCTATAAGTATTCGTATAATTTCTATTACATCGCTTGACTTCACCATTACCACCATTACCACGGTAACACCTACACTTATATATGCTCGGATGACCTTTGCTTACGTAACGCGTTAGTGTGGGCTGCGCATTACGAACAAAACACACTGATGTATAACATTTTTTTAATTATTTATTAGATGTGGGAAATATTTAAGAAAATGAGTTGTAAATACTTGTAATATATCCTGCAGTTGCCTCCTAACTACAACACTACAGGTGTTGTAGAACACCTAGTTGTTGTTTTTTTTTTATATATAGGGGTCCACAGACTTTTTTTACATTAGGGGCACTTAGGGGGTAGATTGGGAAACCCTGGCGAACGTGGTAATAAAAAACCCGGAAGATCTTTAACGTAACAGGTTAATTTTAACTGTATCAATAAAATAAACTTGACCTCTTGCCATTTTAATATACAAAATAAATTCCAAATATCTACGTGTTAAAGTTTGATGAAAATTAAGTAAATTTCAATATCATTAATATTAAAAAGGTCAATTGAACTAAACATTCCGGTATATACAACGCGTTAACTTTTAAATGAACACAGACGGACAGGTGACAGAACTAGTTTCATTATGATTTTTGTCCTTCATTAGTTTATCAATTAACTCCTATTTTCAATTATGGATTAATTTATTCGTACGTACGTATTAGTTGCAGTTGCGCTGCAGTACTTTGCACATAAACTTCATTTGGTTTCAAAACCAAACCAAATTTATATTATATATAGTTTTTTTGTCCTTTAAATATAATTAGACCGATTAAACATCCACAAATATTAAACTAGATGTATTATTGCTTTAGTTGGCGTCCAAGTATTACGAAATTTTTTGACCCCTTCTTCCCCCTCCGGTGAGATGTCCGAGATTTGGCTTGACCCCACCCTTATTGTCTCGTGAGATTTTTAGGTATCTTATGTGTAAATACGTTAATCTGTGATTGACTGCGTTGTTTTGCATATATATTTGCGATATTTAAAAACTATTAAATATATTATATAAAAAAATATTATTACGTAAAGTGGAGAAACACAGTTTTTTTGCAGTTTTACACGGTTACTTGCGAAAAAAAATTATCCTGATATTTTCCGAGACCCCACCCCCAATCACCCACGTGAGACTGGGTGAGATTCAGATTAACTCCCTTTCCCCCCTAAACGCTTACGTAATTAATGGACAAAAATTTTTAACTCATAATTCGTGACGTTTTGTTATTATCTAAGGATAACTGTGGGCAACTCAACCCGCCCCCGGTAAATCATGACGTTTTAATTTCTCTAAGTTCCAATTAGTTCTTATTTTTCCTTATTATTTCGAACTTGACATGTAACAAGTTGTAACATCACCCTATTATTTATACAAATGACTACATCTTTAAAGTATCCGTGCTTTATAATGCAAAGTCAGTCATAAAAATGAAAACAAATAAAAAATGTTATTTATGATTGATCAGCAATAAGTTTATTAACATTGATATGATATAATATCATACCACGGTTTCGTAACAAAGATGCGTCATGAAGACGGATCTTAATTCTGACAACATTCAAGGTGAAAAAATTATTTCGTAGGCAATATTACTATGTAGAAATGGAAAATTTCCTTACTCAAACTTATCAGTGCTAAAATAAAACATTCATTAATGTAATTAATTGTATTAATTTCATTTTATTTAGTGAGGTGATTAACTCATATACTCATATATGGTCAGAACACTTTCCTTATTTATTACAGTTTCGATACCTAAATTGTAATTGGCAAATATGGTTTAAAAGATATGGAGACCAAATACTACCGTAATTTTAAGGTTGTCGCCAAATTTTTACCAAATTAATAAAACCTACAAATCTTGATAGTAATAAGCAAAATTTCTTTTGAGTACGTGTAGATATAACAGCTTTAATATAGCTAACAGTGCGTTGCATAATACCTATATATGTCTTTCAAGTTAGCGACTTTCACTCAATCCGGATTAGGTATCATATCAATCAATAGGGTAGTGCTTCTGTTCCGATTTAGGTATTCTTATTCAATAGGTTAGCTCGTAGACTAGTGTGGGTGTTGGCATTGTATTCAATGAGAGATCTCTGGTGTTTGTGTACAGGTTCCTAGTTCCACACCTTCTGCTGCCGGAAATATCCGAACATCCACTCATTCTGTTTACAATTTTCGATATATTTACCCAACTGCGGTGAACCCAAAAGGAGAGTTATGTGTTTGACCTGTATGATAAATGATACGTCATTAGATTCGTATTGGTGGCGCGAGTGACAGTGTAGGTTCATATTTCTTTAGGAATTTTATGAGCTTTAATTTGTTGGTTACAAAAAACTTGGTATCAAAATAAATATAAAAATGAAGATAGTTTTATAAAAAAAAAGGTAAATTCAAAGCTTTTTAATTGTATCTATAGGTTACATCACGGTTTTTTTTTCGCTACGGTAATCTAAAAACGGACATTGCCTCCGGACATATATTAAATACAACCAAAGACGTAGTACTAGAGGTATCTCAACTATTTTAATGATTAAGAACACGACTGAGATCATCTCTATATCGTTTACGACTAGCTAGAGGCGAATTTCAATAATAAACCTGTTAAACATACTTTAATGGTCGAAAAATGTTAAGCACTGTGTCAAAACTCATATCCTTGAACCCAATCTATAAGAACACACCGCATCATTGCTTAAGCACGCCTATGTTCAAGAAACTTACCAAGCTAAAGGTACATAGTATTGTCGAACATTCGTTTTCAAAAACTACAACAGGTGGATTGCGAAAATCTAGTGTACATGAAACAAAACGCGTACACTAAAATAGAACGCGTCTAATCTTTCAAAAGAACTTTTCTTTTGTCGATGACAAAAGTACCTACAGATCTGTTTAAAGACATTTACGAAACCAACTTTGAACTTTAACTAGAACAAAATAAGTGCATTAAATTAAAAGACTTGTCAATATGAAAACTTCTTTCATACTTTCGTCTGTAGGAATACAATTTAGAAGTACTAAGCAGTCAATTTGACTTGGTAAATAGTCTTAGAAACAATAACTGCGGAATTTCTGACTGTTAGCAGGTAGTTATTTCGTAATACGTTAATATGAATGGTGATTTACATAGAACATGGTGCAATAGTGGCACTAGTTCTACTTACGTCTATATTTTAATTCTATTTACTTTATAATTATTCGTTTAATCATTGTTATGACTGTTTAATAACAATTAATTAGCTTAACTCGAAAATGGCTGACTCTAAACACATGATAAGTCATTAGCTTACTTTATAATCTAAATTAGGTTGTGATTACGTTTTTAAGAGGTTTGATATAACACCACTCACTTTTAAGCTGTATGAATAAATCTTTTCAGGCTACTTTCTATTGTTTATATGTCCACGTAGAAAAGGTAAACTTTTGTACTTATATATAATTTCTTTACGAGGTTTTAACATATTTGAGATGTCAAAACGTCTTGCAAGAATATTACAATTCAAAATTTAAATTAATACAAATGAAAGTTGTAAAGTAATTTTAGCATTTACATATAAATATTACCATATAAAACAAGCGTGTATGTAACTATACGTTCTCGGTTTGTATCCCCAGAAGATAGCTGGAAATACACCAAAATGTAGGAGACAACCTCGTTTCATCAACCACTTTCGTTTAGTCCTGCGTGACAGGGGGGCCCTGCTTCTGATTCAACGTATTTGGACTAAGTGTATCCATATATGTCCGATACGTCATTAATATCCAGCTTTAGAATAATAATTTGTAGAATTAAAGACCTGGGACACAATAATAAAACCCTATTGCTAGTTCCTGACAAACTATAAGTAATAAGTCCCTCGCAGCCTAGTTGGTAGTGTGGCCTACTGCTGCGCAGAGGGTGTGGGTTCGATTTCCGCACTGGACAAACATTTATGTGATAAAAAACATTTGCGTTTGTCTTGAGTCTGAGTGTATTTATGTATATTTATGTATATTACAAAAAAAGAAGTAATATATATATATCTGTATCCATTGTCTGGTATCCATAACCCAAGCTTTACTTACTTTGGGGCCAGACGGCGCTGTGAGTAATATCCAAAAATATTTATTTATTTATTATTAATATTATTGGGCTGGGCAAGGAAGGAAGAAAGGAAGTATTTTTTAATATTCTTATAGTAATTTCTAAATTATTTACTATTCATCTCTCTATCACAAATACAAACAAAAAGATAACCTTATTATAAAAGGAGAGCCATGGAATAAAAAGGAACAACACAAACCATCTGTAAACAAGTTATTACAGAGTCAATGGTCTATAAGATTACAACATACTTGTAATAGTATCCCATTAATAAAAGTGGCTCAGTAATTGCGTCTGCGCCTGCCAAGGATGCCTCCATGTGTAAAAAGAAAATAAAAGTAAACTTGTTCCGCTAGGCGCCTCCCGTAATGACTAGCGGGCTCTAGCGGGCTAACGGGACGCATTGAGTCGACTATCGACAGCGAAAACTGATAATTTACAATCCAATAAACAAGACAGCAAAAAAATTAAATGGAAAGACGATTCCGAAATTATAGATGTCACGACTCTGATCTCATCGATATCGTTGACATTTCTGCTAACAGTTAATTTGAAACATATGCGTAAATTGATAAGTGAGACATTAATTCAGCAATATTAAGAATAAATTTATTTATACAAATTGTCTTTGCATCTTGTTTAGCAAGGCGTGAAATGCTGGCTACCTAATTTACGTTGGTAAAAAATAGTGCTATGTAGGTCACTAGTAATTACAATTAGTTTTAAATCACAGCCATTTTTTTTTGTTCATTATTTATGCATATAGTTGAAATTGACTTTTACCTAATGTCAATATTATTAGCTTATACTCCTAAATTCTGTACATAAATGGTTAAAAACACAGGAAATGACTATCGTATTATGAAGTAAATATCAATGTTAACATGGAAAATATGTGTTTGTGTATGTATGTATGTGTGTGTGTGTGTAAAAACTTTCAATCTAAAACTAAAATAAATTAATCAAAAGACACTCTATTCATTTTCTTAATACACCTACAACTCTTACCGCTATTCCTTAGTCTCTTACCTTTGAATATAGGTCAGCTGTTAATAGGCCTTTGACTTCTTCATAGACACGTGTTGCATATAGTTTTTCAGGGGTTACGTGGTTCAACTGCTTTAAAATTAAAATATTTTATTTCTGTCAAAATAAAACGTATATATACGCTTAATTTGTTTGTCTGTTTTTTACGTTTGCTTGGTAACACTACTAAATAAATTTGAAGGATAATTAATGCAGCTTATATACCTACTTGAATTTGGGAGCATTAAATATTTATTATTTCAGATAAAGTTTCCTCTGGGAAACGAAAATCGTTTAGTGTAATTACTTATTGAATTTATAAAAAAAATAATAATATTGAATTGCCACTAAGGATTGGTAACCCATTTAATGACAAATCACGCCCGTCATTGCTTAACTTCGTTAACGAATTCTAATTTAAGAACATTTATTATGAGCTTTGAATAGTATTTTTATATATTAAAACAAAGCGGCAATCTTCATATGGTTATCTTTCGTAGAGTTTTGAAATGCATGAATACGGACAAAGATTTTACAGATGTGTTGAAAGAAAATCTAACAATTCATAATAAAATATATCCTCGTAAATTTGGATTTTACAACTTATATATACTTAAAGTTAACTCAGTCCGAAACCACAAATTCGTGTTTACGATCGATTTAGATGTCGAATCGCTAAGAAGTTGTCGAAATAGTTGTCGGAATAGTTGTTTCAAAAAGGTACCTATGATTTAGTGTATGTTTACTTTAGCACCTGCGCCTACTTAGGTAAGTACTAACATTATTTGTTCGATAAATGATAAGAGGTTTTTCGACGTGTTGTTTTATGTTATATAAACAGAATTCAATTCAATAAATTAATTATGATTAATATGAGTTTATAAATATATCTTCATTAACGGTTGGCTCCGTGGCTCAGTGGGTAATGACCCGACTGCTGAATTGAGGGCCGTGAGTTCGATTCCTGCATGAGACAAAGATTTATGTGATGAACATCTGTGTTTGTCTTGGGACTGGATGTTTTGTATGTTTAATATGTATGTATTTATAAATTTATCTATAGTATTAAGAGATAGTTTGTAGTAGATAGAGTGTATGTTTCTTTTGTTTGTATGTAAGTTACAGAATATTCTTCAGTACAACTAGATCCATTAAAAAATCCTTTAAGTGTTTAAAAGTGATATTGTTTCACACGGGTATAGGTTTATTCGAAAAGATTAGGTTTTTGTATAACCTAATTAATAAATGGTGGCGTAGCGTAGATAACTTATAAAATATCTAAACGTTCTTGATAAGGTAATTTTAATTAAAATAAATTATTTATTTATTCATTAAAATATTGCCCAAAGCACTACAATAATTAATTGACATATACATTTTTCCAAACCAAATTAAATCAAAAATAAATAGAAACAAAATTAAAAAATATAACAAAAACAATTATACTGTTAATCTAAAAATTATCTTGTTTTATTATAGGTCTCTAATGTTATTATAGGTACATGCATATAAGAAGTTTCCATTTTTACAAGGAAAATCAGAAGAAAAAAATGCAATAAGAAAGATTGGTATATAGAACCACATGTGAGATTTACCACCACCACCACATTAGATGCACATGTCCGACTCATTCTTGGTAAATTTTTGGTATTTATCGTTGGACTGGAAAGATCATAAGCCCCTCCTCCTTTTTCCTCTTTTAAGATGGCCCATACTACCTCTCATTAGCATTACATAAGTTAGTAGTGCCTTTTCAAGAACGCTTACTTAAGTTACGCAACTTATCAATATAAATCATCTTACGCCTAAATTAAGTCGTTGTCTATAGAAAACAACAACGCAGCCGATTGTTACCAAAGAGCTTTTCACAATTGCAAATAAACTAACGAAAATTATATCCCACTGCTATCAAACTACAAAATCAAACATGGGGCGTTGAAATTGAACGAACTAATCTTAAGATCATAGCGATAATTTACACGGCTGCGAAACGAGAGCATAACACTTGCAAAACGCAACAAATTGTCTGTGAAAGTACCACTGACCTACTGAGGCGCGGTCCAAACAGTAAAACCATCCTTAGTAATATAATAATAATAATAATAATAATAACGTTTAATAGATAGGTAATGTACTTAAGTTTAACCGAACTAACTAAAGTCCGTTCCAGCTTGCTAGGGTATTCAACATAATTATGTGGCTTTCTTACGTGCTTTCTTTGAGGTAAATGAAACAGCTATTGAGGAAAGTCTACAGCAATTTCAGCTTTCAATTTTTAATGAGATTGAGCTTTATAATAAACGTGCTTTGTGAGAGAATATAGTTAGGAAAATATGTAAAATTAGTTTTGAAAGTCGGTTTTAGTTTTGAATTTTAACACTGCAATAAGTGCAAGTTATAATTAAAAGACTTTGTTGCTTAAACAAAACTAACTGCTTTAGAGTTAAATATTAACATAATTATTTCAGTTCTGTTTTTTATGTTTAACATTCGTTGAATGAGATAATAGACATGCCTCAGCCCATTGTTTATTCCTACTACAGTAACGCAGGCGTCTGCTTCGAGAAAGGAGGCTTTGACATAGTCAACCGCACTGGCATAGTGCGCATTGACCGACTTTGTCAAGGTACATTTAATTACTACTGTCATATAATAACAACCAGGACCGGCAGTTTGACGTGCCCTCTGAAGCACAAAGGAGCTTAGAAAAATGTGCCATAGGAGGGTCACCCATCCAATGACTGACAACGCTCGATGTTGCTTAACTTTTCAGATCTTTTCTAATAGACGAATATTACTAGGTTACAATAATATTTTTACACACACAGAATTCAAAAATATTACTAGCTTCTTTGTTCATTTACAAAATATCACTTTCAATAAATAAAAACAAATATCGCCATTTTGGCCATAAGCATTTAAGTACTCGTAAGTGACATATTACCGTCCAACGTTCATGCAAGAAGTAAACAAGCTGTGTTGATGACCACAATGAATGGGAGGAACCGACGAAGGCGATAGTTAGATACGGACCACGAACTCCAATGTCGATCCCAATGCCAGCGCATTGTCTGTAGCCTCTCGGAAGGAAGCAGCCGACGATGCCTTTGTTGGTGAGCCAATCGAGAGACGCAACCCACGAAATTGTGTGAAGGCGGATTACTACTAAAATCATATTTAATTAAACCATTTTACAAAGGGCCTCAGACTTCAATAAAATGGATTGTACAACGCAGGCCGTGATTAACCTTAAAACACCAAGTTAAATCCATATAATCCATATAATCCATATAATCCATATAATCCATATCCATATATATAAAATATATAAATATTATGGATGTGAAACTCTGTTTGTCTGTTACCTCTTCACTCTTAGACCGCTGTACCGATTAAGATGAAATTTGGCATAGAGATAGTTTGAGTCCCCGGGAAGGACAAAGACTACTTCAAAACGTCAAGTGTGAGTCGGTTTTTTTTTTTCTATAATTGAGAAGTTGCCGTTCCTACACCGCAAACCGAATTTAGGGCGGGTCGAACCGCAAGCAAAAGCAAGTAAGTACTATATATGTGACAAAGTAAAATACATAGAAATATGACATAAAATACAAACAATAAAGATATAAATAAACTTCAAGATAAGTATTTTGATAAAAAGAGTAAAAAAGTGAATAATATTAAATAGTAAACCAAAAATAGTAATTTATAGATGATTATGATACATATGTGTTAATAAATAAACTATTTTATGTGCCGAAAGCGCATCCGAACCGCACAGGAAAAACATTAATATAGTAAACATTTATGTTTGTCTTAGCTTAAGCTTAGGTGTTACTCGTATTTATGTATTTACATAAATATATATCTGTGAAATATACAGTTCAGTTGTCTGGTAACGTAAGTACAAATCTTGCTTAATTTGAGGCCAGATGTCGCTTTTTACTTTATGTCAAGGAATATCCAAAAAATAGTGCACAATTTTGCACTTACTAAGTACTTAAGATAACATAAATCAACACACAGTTGAGTCTAAATAACATATCAATGTCTATTTAGTCTATTTTGTTAAGAGGCTTCTATGTTGACGAATGGGCCATAATTATAAGTGAATAGATTACTGATGAACATTTAAAATACACAATCGAACCCACATACAAAAAGCGATCAAGCTTTCACCACACCATTGTTGCGGTTCCATAACGCTGTTACATAAATACTTAATCCTGCTCTAGAAAGCTCGTCAATTATTTATCAAAGTTTATATTGATAGCTTCAGAAATTCTCACGACTCTGCTTTGTCTATCTATCTATCTATATATATATATATATATATATGTATTTATGCTTACTATTAAAACAATATCTAGGAAGCTTATGTGTAATAAAGCTTAAACAACTAGACTTTTACATATATAAATGTATATATATATATATATATATATGATTTACGCCGTGTTTTTAATCATTGGGAGTCATTTACAACAAATTAAAATTTAAGCACTGAACTTTTACATGAATCATCGACTTTTAACCTGTTGATATTTGTAAGAAACTTAAATAAGCCCCCTACAAGACTTGATGACATCATTTTATCATTTTGCAATCAACGAAAGGTTAACAGTATGCACTTGGTGTCAACCAGAGACTTCGAGTTGTATAATCTGTCCTATGGACTGCGCAATAGCTTCACAAAATTGATCATCCTTCAGAAAGAGACAAGGCGAAACTGCAGTCTCTTTTCTCTTGTTTGTTTATGTTTATTAAAACTAGCTGGAAAGATAGTTTTTTTTTCACAGCTAGCTAGGTAATGCGCTGTCCAGTTCTTGATGTCTATGGTGTCAACTAACCATCATTCACCAAATGATTAAGTACTAACTGAGTCTTTTGAGTGTAAGGTTAAAATAGATAAATTAGTCCAGAAAACTTAAGACTACCAAATAATGCAGACATCATGAATTAACTAAATTTGGCTTTGTAATTTTATCTTATTTCACTGCATTTTCGATTATACTTAAACTAAATAGAATTTTTAATTGTTTCAGCCTAGGACCTTTTGAAGCGGTGACGGGAGGCGAGATGGTGTCTCGGAGACGTATACTGTCGCGGTCGCGCGACGATCTAACACAGGCCTTTGCCACGCAAGCCGAAGAAGAAGAGGACGTGTGGCACCAGAAGGATAAACTATACAAGGTAAGACAGATGCCGACAAAGATCTAGACAGTTTCTAGCCTTAATAATATATTCACTGTAATCTAAGCGCACGTGCTAGATCGTATCTTAGTAGGCAACAGTGCAAATTACAAATGCATCCACGTTTTAACAACGCGAACTATCTGACAATAACAAAAAAAATCTAAACTAAACAACCAGTCGACGATATTTTTTTTTTTACTTCGTTTCTTTTTACTAATATATTAAATTAATAACCTTTATAAGTGACTTTATGGAACTGTAACTTTCTAAACAATACTCACAAGGTCGTTTGGTGTAGTTTGTAATATTCACGCGTCAGTTCACACCGTTACTGATAATAATAGAGTGGCAAGTGATAGTATAGATTTAGAAACCGTTGTAGAAGTGTAGTTAAAAGTGAGTTATTAAAGAAAGAAAGAGAGTAATTATTTTTTAGTCCTTATATCTTATGCAATTCATTGTTTTTGATGATTTTATGGGGCCCTGTGGTGTAAATATTTTGTCTTAATTTTGAATTAAGCAGATATAAATATTTTTTAGTTTCCAGTATGAAATGAAATATGGAATCTGTTAATTAAAGTTAAAGATCTGATCGATTGAATATCAATAAAGATTCAAAAGTGGCAAAGTTTGATGATAGTAGGTAGATATAGGATACTAAATTCATACAATTTTAAGTAATAATAAATAAACATACTTTTAACCGTCGCAGTATTATTTAAAATTGCACAAAATTAAAATATTTTATTAATTAGGTAATAATTAGTAAAAGATAGTATATTAAACAGTTAAACAGTATTTATCAAACAACACTTTATTTTCTATAATTAAATAATTTTCTTAAACCCTTATTAACTGTAGAATGCAATGCATGTAAGCTACAGTAGGTACATAGTAGAAACTAATTTCAGAGCAAAATCACATATTATCTTAGTACTTATTGACCGTTGCTGCAATCCGCCGTCGCATAGCTCGCCCGCGCTATTCGTTTTCGGTTAGGGTTCTTTTTGACTTTTTAATCGGCTCCTAAGCGTCTTAGCGTGATGTTAAATAGCCCATTACCTTTCTCAATAATTTGGCTGTCAAGTCGAAAAAGAGTTTTTAAATTCGACTGGTAGCTTTAGATATTAACGTGTTCAAACTAACAAACTCTTCAGCTATATTATATTAGTATAGATATTTACAACCTTTTTGTTCCGCGTGCAAAACTTTTCCTTTTCTTTGTCAATACTTGTATGTATAATTATTTCCGACTGCTAGATAACAGGAACGTGAGAATATACCATGGTAAGCGACCTCACTATATTTCATTCTATATGATATATCTAACTAACGACTTTTTTTTAAAAAACCCTCAAATAGTTATAAGTGTGCGTTAAGTAATTGATCAATAAAACCAAAATATAAACGAAAAGCTATAACGTAATCTGTAGTATTACATACATTCACATTCACTTTCGTTCGAGTCGTTTACTTCCTTGCTTCGTTTTCTATTAGTGCTTTAAAAACGGTAATTATTTTTGCAACGGAAATTTATGCTTTTGTGTCTTTCCGTTTTTACTTTCTGTAAACGGTGTATTTAACGAAATTTTGTGACTTACATAATTGTCAAATCTTGTTAGTAACAATAATAACAAGTATCTTTTCAATATATTATACCAAACTTATGGATTTGAAACATCGTCACCCACTAAACTTATTTCAATTTAGTATGGCTTGTTGTGTTCTATTACCATAATGAGCAGTATTGGTATTAATATTTTGCAATACTGTGACTCAAATCCGTAGCATTGAAATATGAATTTAGGGGATCGCCTAAAATAGATTGTAGATATTCAATATCCAATTTACAATCCGTCTTTCGAATATCTACATTTTTGAATAGCATCCAGTAAAAAACTAACATTACCTATATAATTATATTTTTTAGTGCAATGACTGTAATACGATGCGTCATAGTACAGCATCGTATTTTACACAAAACTTATTTCAAATCACATACAGATTCGTATTTCTTTTGATCTATTTCCATAATACATAGTGTTTAAATTAACCTTTTAAAATACTGTGACTCAGAGCGCCTGACAAAGTTCTACAACGATAATGCTTACAAAACCTGAAAATATAAGTAAACTTTATTAATTTTTAGAAAACAAAGGGGTAAAGTACTAAAATTAAGTAGCTAAGTAATTATAGCATATATAGCATATACAACGTAACTTTCGATTTTATCAGCGGTGGCTTATGTTGAAATTCCACGCCGATATCTGAATTTAGGGCTTCTATGTTGGCGCAATCAACAATTTCGGGTATTTATGCCGCATGTTGACACTCGTTAATAAATCAAATCTATAGGGTACTTCCCGTTGACCTAGAATCATGAAGCTAGGCCTCACAAGACAAGTAAGGAATCACGTAGACAGTGAACTGATTTTACAATTTAGTAGTAGAAAATGGTTTTGCTTGAGTTAAGCACTCGCATAATTTCTTTACTAAAATTAATCTTGGTCTGTTCAGCATTTCACTATCTAATTACTTACTCAGTGTTAATTTTTATTAATTATTACTATCCTTAAAATATCGAAGTCTCAAAATTTTGCAATCACTTGCATCCTTAATGTTTGTACAAAAATGCAATTATTTCCAGTATTGCATAAAAATGAAGGCTTTTTAATCTCCGAATTTGAGAAATCAATAAATGTGATGGCAGACACAGTTCAAGGTGAATTCCGCGTCACACAATTTGAATCTTCTATTTCATTTTGTTAGATGTCGAAATCGGTTTTTAGACTTATTCAGTCATTTAATAGCGTAATTTTGCGAAAATAATTCAAGGATTCTATTTGTATACAAGGTCACTTGAAATGTAAACACATCTTTCGACTTCGTCCTTAGTGAAGTTGTTTTGGTCAGAGTGTCGCCGCACGCCGAGTGTCGCAAGCACTGCCACATTGCTTGACACCGGCTATTGCCCAACATTCCACACCTGTTTAAAGAATCTTAATTGCGGTTAAATAAAAAATCAAAATACATATTTGCTTATATCGGAAGACCTTTACAGATCTCTAACATGGGTTTATTTTTAAACATCTATAATAGTTGCATTATTTATTTATATTAACTACATAGTTTAAATAAAAGATGCATATGCCAATAATTTACAAAACTAGAGAATACAGGTAAATTGTTTCACTGCCAAATAATTAGGCTGTGGCAGTAAAATCAATATTGTGCTTTGGGGTGTGATATGATTTAAATTCAACATGTGAAACCCAGCCTATAAATTCCAACGAATCACGAATTTATTTTGGTTAATCAAATACTTGTTGGGTATGGACCCAACCTAATAACGATTAAAGTTCGTATACTTAATACGTAATACTATGGTTACTAACTTTCCAAGAATTTAGAGAGATAATGTAGTGTTTTGTTGCTGATGTATGTCTGTGCCCAGGCCATATCCAAAGAAACCCTAAACATATGAGAATAAGAATAAACGCACGCTTAACTGCCCGGCACTAAATCACTAGATCCCCTAGACTTGAGATTTTCAGGATACTTTATATTAAATTCCATACTGCAACGCACAGCTACATATCTGCACCGGATTGGCGTTTTCTTGCGATAAGTACGTAAACGAGCTAGGCGATGCTGATCAGGTGCCGCACGGCGTTAACTGTGTAGAAAATGTAGTACGTATCTTATAGTTTTTTTTATTCAGAAACAGTGAAAAAAATATATTGTTACAGTAGTTCCGGAGATTATCCAACACGTGTTTACAAATAAACGTACTTTAAATTACCTCTTCGAAATATTATAAGTGAAGATAGAACGTCATCTTTGTTTTTATTAACATTTAATTTAGCACTTATATAACCACATAAAAGCCTTCTCTACTCGATTTATAATAAGAATTTCTCTTAGTGCGTCACTTTCAACAATAGTTGTTGACAGTACTTGCGCACGACATTGTCTGCGTGATCACGAATCATCCACGACATACGTTGTGGTAGATCTAAAGTGAAAACAGGTACAGAGTTTAATAAATAATTTATTACCTTTATTTAATACTAAAGTCGGCCGTCTTACAAGAAAGCCTATTTCGTACCAGATCAAAAAAAAATTGCGATAGTTCTATGACAAATATAAGATTAAAAGAGAACAAATTAAAAGGTTTAAAGGTTTTTGCACTGGCAATGGAGGTGTCTTATTACTTTGTCCCTGGTCTTACGGTCTTTGGTCTGGTCTTTTATATATTCGGTGGCTTACGCCGAGGCACATATATAAAACCACCTTAGTATCAAAAGTAGTGTTGTGGCGATGGGCTCACTACCTGTCACGAAATAAAGTGGGTATGTGTTCAGCCGCCTGTTACACCCTTCGGGGATATGAAACCGGGATGATATAAATACAGTCATTAAATAGTAATAAATTATTATAACGCATTTTAAATTTTAAATGTTTATAGTTATTAGATATTTAGTGCACCAATGTTTGTATAGAAAATTCTAATTCGAATTCACCTTAAATGCTTACAAGCTAGATGTGGCTGTATTAATTTAAAATACGCTATGGTTGTTAGAAATGAATTTTACTTAGTTACACTATTAACAAAGTGCGTGCGTGCAAAGTATGCGATTTCGCCCTCAAAGTCACTTACAAGATTAGTTATACGTTTATAAAGGTGAGACAAATACATCGCATGCGCTATCGCCGTACCTCGCTCTGCCCCTTCACCCCTCAAGGGACCTATAAACACGTGGTGTGCGAAGTCCCTTCTTACGTTGCGTGCGTTATACCAATCTAATGTCAACTAGAAAAAAGAGTAGTGAGTCAAAAGACGCAGTCGCCACCGACCAACCGTATTATGTCAGTGATAAGCTCGACGCATTAACCAATTATCGTTCAAGTATCTGTCTTCGGTTGGATGTTCTGTAAGAATCTATTAGCGGCCCAACTTTTATCGAGTTATTCAATTATAATTTCGGCGAACGTTGTTCCCACCTATTATCAGAGGGTTGTACTAATTCTGAAACTTGCCCCGACGCGACGTATGCATAAAATCTTACCAGAATTCCATTACAATCGGGTGAATGGTTAACTTAGCGCGCAAGTAACTTACACCAGATTGATTTTTTTTTCATACAAACCTTGTCCTGACATGTGGCAATTTATTTTTATTTACGATTTATTTCTAACGGCAAATTAAGGTGCAGTGACTACCTAACTAGCACCGCCAAAAGATATTCTTTATTTCTTCTTTGTACAAAACACATTACATTTAGTGATGTGTAATCTTGATAATACAATTGCGATTTGTGGTATAAAAAGATGTTATAAGTGGTATATTTGACAACGAAATCCCAGTGAAATTGAGCGTCGAGAGTTACCCCAGCTAATACGATTGATTATATCTTTCAGTGGTCACTGGGTCAAATACACTAGTAAAATTTCGCTATTATGTAATTTTAAGTATGGTAACCTGTAATTTTTAAGAAAAAAATCACGTTAAGTTAACCAGTGTTACGAAGTAACGAGATAAATTTAATTTGTGTGTGTTTGGTGTGCAATAAAGGTTATTTATTTGTTTTTTAATCAATAGCTAATCATGGTGGCTATTAGACTATATTTCCTTTGATAGTAAAATATTTCCAAATATGACAAATTAAAAATGTCTAATTATTAAGGTTTTTCGTGAGTTTCGTCAAATTCTGTCTGCCCCCTTAACCTCTTAGCCTAGTACGTCATGTTACCTAGATTACAACTCTGACAATAAGGTTATCCACGTCATGACATTGTTAAACACTAAGTCGAAAACCTTTTGTTTAAATCTGGACTCCATCATTAAACTCTTAACAATTGTCTATTAAAAGGCAAGCATATACATAATTATATACATAAGCATATACATAAGCATATACATAATTATATAACTTATTCACTAGTACGAGTGTACGAATAAGAATTAAACTCAGAAATTAGTTACTTGCTAACTAATATCTGCTGCTGCATAGAGCATAAATTGTTAGGGTAAGTCTTTTTTAGGGTTCCGTTCTCAAAGGGTGACTACGGGACCCTATTACGAAGCCTTCGCTGTCTGTCGGTCCGACCTTGAAAGACCTCTATCTTCTAAAGCGTTAAAGATATTATATAATACTGTTTTTTTTATAGAATATGAGTTTTTACAGCGGATTTGTCTACAAATAATAAAAACCAAATAATTAGTAAAAATTTTGAAATAAAATATATAAAAAATATATATAAATACACATACATACCCATATATTTTCAAAAAATTCACTTATTATTATATATCGTTTTCATAACTACTACTTTTTTTTTAGTAAAAACTTTTTGATAAACTATAAGTTTTATTTCATTTTTCTATTTTGAGTTCCTTTTTTTGTCGGTTTATTTTTTTGTCAAAAAATCGATTAATTAAAAAATAACACTAGAATTTAAATATACGATTGTATTTCAGGAAATAAAAACTTTGTTCACGTTTATATTTCAGGATATCTGTATTTTAAACTCGTTATCCTTTATTTGTAAATCGTAGAACCAGTAATTCCATTACAAAACAACACACCTATTCCATTTACTAACAATCGCACACTTCCTATGTAATGTCAATGCCATTTCGTTAATAAAAGATCGAAATGACCAAATTAACTGTTCATCATTAAAGTTTTACCGAATGAGAAATGTCATATTTCTAATATGGTCAACAAGACAGGTGGCTACGAGTACATACGTGTCATGGGTCAATATTTGACATTTAAAATGTTGGTAAAGTGATATTACATCACGTAGCCGCAGCGGCAAATGTACTATTTCGAAAGTTGTTATTAGATGTCACTATGGGTAGTCGATGCATTTGGTATTTAGTTGTGTGCAATGTAATAACATATTGGAAAAGGTCGCTAAAATATTAAGTATCCTGTAATTGAAGGTGTAATTGACAAATGTTGTATTTTAATTAGTAGTATAATTGCAGATACTGTTAGTTTCATTACGATAAATGTGATGTGAGAAAAAAAGTATTGAGATATGGTCCAGCTTATTGCTGACAGACAAAGGCTTTGTTCGATAGTAGTTATAACCAAAAGAACTCCACTAACTGATTCAATTGTGTGCTTCAATTGATTAATTAACTACTAAATTTAACTTACAAGTAGGTGCTAAGTAATAAACTTGTAATGGGTATATTATGTCCATTGATTTTATTGTTAATACATGACTATATTCTTTGTCTTTATCTACCTGAGTAAAAGACAGGAGAAAACTTAGAGCTTTCAAATAAGTTAATTGCTTCCAACTTTGTTTTTGAGGACCAGAAAAAACGTTTTATGGGATAAAAATATTTACAGTATTTTTTCTTGCATAACACAGAATATAACTATTTAACATTCGTAATCTTTAAAAATCCTCAGAAGCTAATTTATTGTTATATAAAAGTAAGGGGGACTTTATAAATTAAGCTTGATTAGCCCTCGTTTCTGTGCCATAAAAAAGAGGTAATGTATTTATGTCATTATTGTTTTAGTGAGAATGAATAATTTTTATGTGATCGCTTACCATCAGGTGGGCCGTCAGCTTGTTTCCCACTTTAGTGGTATAAAAAAAAAATTCACTATCCACTGTGACTTTGTGTCTATATCTCGTGTATTTACTTTTCAGAGGTAATGACGGCGTTTAAACAGTGAAATTATAAAAATATGATAATTCCTAAAATGAATCCAGTAGTTCCTGAGATACCTCTATTGTATAAACAAACAATCTAACAATATCTTTTTAAAATATAAGAAGAGATTCGTAGTAGAATTAGTTTAAGTTAAAATATTATAATCAAAAAAAGGGATTCACTCGTAAAAGGAATAACATTTTTTCAATGACCTCCAAAAGTTGAAGGGACAGCTGGTATTCAATCCATCCTTGTATTCGCAAGTAACATGTATAACATCCGGTCTTAATCATAAAATGGATCTTTAAACTCAATGTTTATTCACAAATACAAGTAAAAAAACATTTAAATAAAACAATGCATCTGTACTGTTAATAAGAGAGCTAAAAGAAGCATCTCGCCACTTCCAATGCTATAAAACTGCATCATTTTCTGATGTGCTTTGTAATGGTCGATTCTTGACTTACCTGCTAACAAAATGCTGACCTGACAAAGTCAAGTGAGGTCCATTTTTTATTATCAAAGTCATCATAGTTTTTTTTTTTTTTTGTAATGTTTAAAAGGCGGCTAAGATTTATTAATAAACCTGTTATGTTCATTTTACTTATAAAAAGGTCTTACGTCTTTATCCTTTATAAGTGACTAGCTTTTATCTGCGGCTCCGGTCGCTCTAAATTTGTTTATTGACGTGGGATTATTTATTCTGTGATTATAGAAAGGAAGTTTACTATGACTGTAGCTATTAGTTCGTCCACGTGGAATTCGGTTATAGTTATTCCTGTGGGAACTTTTGAAATTTATGTAATAAAGTCTATGTCATCCTTCGTCTCTTCAACTATCCCTGTGTCAGGTTTCAGCTCAATTGGGTGCTCCGTTGTGAGGTGAAGAAAGGAAAAGCAAACAAACTTACTTTCGTATTCATATCATGATATATTCGGATGGATGGTAAAGGAAAATAGTTTTTGCAGAATCTGCTTTAAAAACATACTTTGGGTATTACCATTGTACATTTCTTGCTTAAAATGATCATTTCTTTAAATTTGGTAATGCATTTCAAAAAATAAATAATTAAATAAATAAAAAAAAACTCGACTGCTTTTATTAAGAACTGAAAATAAATAAACAAGTTTACCTAGGCATAGCAAATATTTACTTCAAGCAGACGAAGCTCATTTTAAGCTAATTATTATAGTTTGAGCAATAAGTACTACTATTAACACTTACTAATGTTTTAGGTGCACTTTATATCTTTTTAGTTCTTAATGTTTTTGCAGTCGGGTTTTTTTTATATTTATAGCTTTTTAGTGTTTTTTTTGGACTCGCGTTCGACTATTTTATATATTCTCTTTCATCGAACTCGGTCCAGCCGTTTTGGCTTCAGGAGGTCACAATGGAACGGACATACCCACGTTCATACATACATAAATACATGCATGCGCGCGAAAACATTACAGACATTTCTGGGTTAGTCGGGTAATAAACAGACTTTTAAATTTTGCTGTTTAACCACAGGTTATACACACAATAAAGTTACCTTAATATTCAATCAAGTGTTTCCTTTGTTAAACTAAGTTAAAAAACAAATGTATCCTTTCTGGTTCTATTTTATCTACTTACAATAAGTAAACTATATATTTAGTTACGTAACGGCTTACCAAGAAGCAAAAACATTCAATTCTAGTATGGTCACAGATTAAATATATGTTACTACGGTATGGAATTGTTTTTTAACTGTGTAAAATTCTTAATAGTATTAATAGTATTCATATAATACGATACAATGTTGCAATACTAAGCTATTATCTACCATTAAACAAATAATTCGACCTAAATGGTTTGAGGAACAAGGCGAATTCGTGTTTTTGCTCAATAACTGACATTTCATTTAACTTCGGCCTCCGCTCTTACATTGTTTTATATCGACTATAAGCTATTATTTTAATGCCTAATTTTGAATTCTTGATAGTAGATTTGTCTATATTTGTTTCTCTAAGAAACATTTGCTGTGTCCGAATCAGTGAGCTGTAACATTTTAGTCCATCTATCTGTTTTTTTTTTTCATAAATCGTTTGACTTAAATAGTTGAAACACATACTATTTACAACTATTACATTAGTTCATATTTTTCCTGTATTTAAAAATTAAATTTACAGGTAGGAAATCATACACAGCTTTTTATTGGTTAAAGAGCTACAAAAATTTAAAACTGTAAATAACTTTAATTCTACCTACACTTTGTGAAAACGGAAACAAAAACAAAATAAGTAATCTATACTAACTGAAACAAGGTATACCAAATATTATTGGAAACCTTATAGTTTTAATACAGTTCAGAGAGTAAGTTTGTTTATAATTTTGGCAGGTTCCTATGTTGCAAGCAAAGAATCAGTTTTGACGATAGAGTTACCCACCTATTTACTTATATTTTTTTATCACCTACCTTTAACGGCGTATAATGACGTTAGAAAAAATATTATTTAATTAACCATGATAAAAAAAATCACCGGGCGGTGCTGCAAGAATTTCATAAAATAATTCAATAAACCTTTTCAACTTGCTTTTCAGGTCTTCCTAAAGAACCTATCATAAATTTTCTTCTATTAGCCATTTGTTATCAGTATAGTACGTCACCCTTGCTAACTTCGTTAAACATTTCGTCACTTACGTCTGTGCTTGCACTAATTCCATTTTCACTTTTTAGCGCCTCGTAGTGAAAGTGTTTGAACCCATCTCCCAAACTCTTCCTTTCGTCTGGCTCGTGCTGCATAATAACATCGTAAATACCAACCAGTTTCATGGATTTTAATGTTTATTACTTAACGGCGTTTAATAACACTCTTTGTCACTTTACACTTGGTTTTGTTTCCGGTTTTGTTGAATTTTAAATTTATTTTGATAAATCGATGCTTTATTGAGCAGAAACTCGTCGATACTTTGAATTGCGATTTTTTTGGGATTTCTCAAAGCAAAAATTAAATCTGTCTGTATTTACTTCATAGGTAAATACAGCTTGTTCAATTTTTTTTACAATGTGTCTAACTTGTGCGTTAGGAATAGTGGGGGTAAAAACATTGTGCGGGAATTTTAAAAGGGGGTTGCATAAGTTTTTAAGAAATGGAGAAATTTAAATTTTATGTTATTCGTTATTTGGAACTGAGAGTACAAATTGCCGTTATTTTTAAAATTGACTGCAATTAGCATACTAAGTTGTATTTACATTAAATACATGATAACATAGATATCTTCAAATATATACTTATATTATAAATGCGAAAGGAACTCGCCCTGTTAAGATAGAATTTGGCATGAAGGTAGTTTGAGTCCCGGGGGAAAGAACCTGGCTGCTTAACAACGTCAAGTGTGTGTCGATTTTTTCTATAATTAAGGAGTTACACGGATAACCAAATTTAGGGCGGGTGGAACCGCAGGCAAAAGCTAGTATGTAATATGGGCATATCATTGAATTGCGACAGTCTCTATTTTATTATTTAATACTTCGTATATTTGAATTGCAAACAAATAAGTTAATAGAGAACTAATTTATCTGTAAACTTAATAGGACTAAACCAGACAGAAGCAAAAAAATAACCTTTAAGAAACACTCATTAGCTTATTCACAACATAGCTACGCGCGACAACGTCCTTGCCTGCATTTCCAAGTCTAAATAACTTGATAGCCCCTCGGAGGCTCGGACTGCCGGGAGTCGAGGTAAGCCACTGAGCAGGAAGAGAACAACTTTCATTTTCACGCACCTGTCTTGTATTGCAACTTAACAGCATTTGTATCAAACGATTGTGAACTTTATCTTTTAACATTTAAAAATCAATTTCTAATATCCTACAAGAGTAAGTTAGTAGGTAAGTTATGTGCATAAGGAAAATAGCAAGTAATCGTATATTTATAATTTTGTAACTATCGAAGGCGTTCTTTAGATTTTAAATAATGGATAGTTTGTACTTAGATAAAGTTTTTAGTAACAGCACTGAATTTATGATTTTTAAAACTTAACTAAAACAAAAACTATAATTCCATAGGTATTCGATGTGACAAATGTCTTTCATAGCCAAGCTTTTTGACCTCTTGGGAAACCCTTTTTAATTTTAAAACAATAAAACTACAGTCGCCATATTAAAATGCTGTGACCTTACACGACACTAGCGACAGACACCGGGTTAGAAAAGGTTGTTGGACTATACATAACAAATAATTCGAATCATGAAGAGCATAGACAAAACATGTTAGGATGAAGCATAAAGTGAGACTCTATATTTTTGTTATCTGTATTCTTATATGAAACTATGTTCACAGATTAGATAATAGTTACACGGTGTAAGCATTTACAATAACAATAGCAACACTAGACAATGGTAATTTTTAACAACTAACCATCAATCATGAACCAACTTCACACATGTCACAACGTCTTTATGTAACTGGCTCCATTAGCACATGTTAGACCTGTGTCCTATTGTGGAACCCTGGTCACTATGACACCACCGGCTACATTCTCTGCCGTTGAACCAATTATTAACTGCACTTTAATAGAAAGACATGAAGCTTAAAATGCAATAGCAATGCGTAACTTAACAGAAAATAGTTGCATGTCTAGTCATTAAAAGTAGTCTATTAATGTGGACATGTCGAGAATGACACCTGTTAATGTGTCTCGTAAAAAATCTCAAGTCCCTCCTTTCTGTTTGTTGACATGTTAAGAACTACTTACTGAGTAGTTGGTAGTTGTTAACAAGTGTTATACGACTTGCATACATGTTATCCTTTCCATTTACATGCTGGGTTAAGGGATATGTGGTCTCAGGGTAGTCTAATTAGAATTAAAGGATGCAAAGATCCGATTATGGACACCAAACCAGATTGAAAGAACTGTTTTAGTGTATAAAGTTGGTCTGAAATTTGTAATAGTTCCTATTGTAGGAAAACTAAGGATAAAACAAGAAAAGAACTACTAACTAAGCAGTTGTTGACAAGTATTATAAATGTTATCCTTTATGTTTACATGTTGGGTTCAGGAATGAGGTTTACTTCAGGGTGATCTAATTTGAATTTAAGGTTGCAATGATCTGATTATGGACACCGGACTAGATTTAGGTTTAAATACATGGTTATTTGAGAGAATTTTCAAAAATTCTACTCTTTGTATATAAATTATAAACCTTTTATAACATAATAAACTCTTAGCACAGTAAAGTGTTTGGAACCGCGGATTAACTTTTGGTGCGAATTTCTATTACAAAATCGTAACCTTTAACATTGTTTTAGCACTCAATCGAGAACAGAATTCAGTGACCAATTAATCGGCACTATTTACGCCATTTGAATGTCATTGGCATTGAGAAATAATAGAACTGATAAAAGCTGACTATCGCCAACATAAAACGAAACAGCCTGGGCCGCGTCCGCGGAGGCCACGTCGCTCTATGATTGCCAGACTTACTTTTTGTGAAACTAAAATGTTTATCCTATGGTGTTATTTTCTAATGATTGTAACTAACTATATATTTTTATCAAAGTTTAGTTATTCGTCTATAATCCAAAATCCAAATCCCATTCTAATTGACTTAGGAGTAGGCACCAATAGCGTTTAAGTTTGCAGCGATACTAAATTGAAACCGCGATTGGAATTAATGCTGATTAAAATAGTAACCCTGCTGAAGATAGATCTTAACATCCGAGTGAACTTTGTTCTGAGCTGTAGAGCGCGGGAACGAGCGCTCTTCGTGGTCTCTGCTCGTATTGCAAGAGCGGGATATTGTTCTCTTCACGCGATTTTGTGTAATTTTATATAGCGTGCTAACTTCTGTTTCGTTATTGTTTCAAACGTTTTAAGATATTGGCTAATAGCGTTTGTGTTTTACACTTAAGTTAATTAGCTTTTGATTTGAACAATTGCATTGTTGCTTTATTTTGCCGGAGGTGTGTTATGTTACTCAAGTCATTCGATATGTAAATATTAAAAAAGTATTAAGTATTAAAAAGTATACAGACTCTTTTCGCGTGTCTGTCACCTCGGTCACCATTAGTAACATTATACGTGCAGCAAAACAGCTAACGGTATTTTTGTCTTCAGGGCCTGATGAGATTCCTCCTTATATAGTTAGGGACTAATGTTTTCGAGGAACCACTTTTATATATATTTAATCCGTCACTGAGTAATTCAGTGAACTAAAAAGTTTGGAAAATATACAGAGTGACACCAGTGTTTAAGAATGGTCTGAGATCGGTTGTCAGCTTATAGCTGTGATATGTGCCTTCGGAAAAGTTTTTGAGGTTATCTTGAACGAACTTATTGTACATCAAATCGGTCCATATATGACAAATAGTCGACATGGCTTCCGCGCTGGTCGTTCAACGGTAACGGTAAGTCATATGGATTTTCTGTTTTTGACCCGAATCGGACTTTGCCGTTTCTTCAGTGCATATAACAAAGCAACAGACCATTTCATTGTAACTGCGTAACAGGACTTCAACAAAAGTGATCTGTGACAAAATATACTGAAAAATGCGGTTTCAAACCGACAAACAGTTGCCCCCTTAGTCATATTCAACACCAGAAAATGGATAAACTGGTTTCAGACTGACGGAGGAATAGTTTCTATCTTCAGCTCAACCAATGAAACCTTACGGCAAAAAAGGCATCAGTAACTGCAAATCTAAAGATTTATACATACCTATTTAAAAGATTACAAGTAAAGATATTTAAAATTTTACACATAAATCAATATGCTAATTAGTAGGTATGTATGACGTATATATTTAAGACTAAAGTAGTTAAGGATATTTTATCAAACTACCTAACATTTAATATAACAACTATAGTCAAGTACGGAAAAAGCTGGTGTTTGTTTATTGAACTCTATGATTTACATACAAATTGCTAGCAACCAGTCCCAGGATTAGGTATTTGTATATTTTTTATTTAATATCCTTACCATCTTAGTTACCACGAGCTTTTTATATTAGAATCAAGTTCTTATTTTTTTGCAACTTTCACTTTAAAAAGATTTTAGAATGTAGGATTTTATAATAGATAGCTAATGAGCAAATGTGCTCATAAAAATGTGGATTTATATTTTTTTCATTCCTTTTAGATTCCGCCACATTTACGAATTCATACTAATATAATCTTTGTTATATTTATTTTTTTGTTGGAACGTGCTAATCTCAGGCACTTCAGTCAGATTTAAAAAATAAATTTACATTTGATAGTCCAATTCTTCGGCAAGGTTAGTGAACATCACGCTACGACCCCTAGGAGCCGAAAAAAAAGAAAAAAGTCGGAAGGAATGCTAAGTGAAAACGAATTAATAGCGCGGGCGAGCAATGCGACGGGGTATGGGGGGGGAGGATGGCGCTTCAGCGCAAAAGCACCGGAAAGGGCAAAACAATGTCTGCCAGGTCAGCTAGTCTATAAATATGCTATAAGATACCATTTAGCCTTTTTAGGTTATACAGATTTAGAGACACGTATCAGTTTTTATAAAACACTAAAGATTTTACTGAGGTGAAAAACAAGCATACGGCCCGCCTGATCTTTGTTGCTTACGTTCCCATTAGGACTATAATAGCGTTGTTATATTTTATTTGTAACTTTTCCAAAAAAACCTATAGTAATAACTTATTTGTTTTTTATTATTGAATAGTAAGTAGGTAACATTTCTTAGATGCAGTTAGTTATTACATTTCAAATAGGTAGTACTAAGATGGTAATAAATCATTATGACAAAATTTATAAGATTTAGTCATGACTTAGTTTCAAAAAGGTCACAGTGTCTTATTAGAATTGTTGGAACTTAGACGTGACGGAATGAACTCCAATAAATAGTAACAGGTTTATTGTATGACCAAAACGACCTTACTTCTGCCAAGAGATTGTCCCCAGTTGTCCGTTTGTTCATTTCTTAAACAGTATTAAGTACGATTATTTCTTGTAGGTTGAGTGAAGAATTGTCATATTAAGTACTTTATATATTAAGTAATTACACTTTTTATGTCCTATTTTAAATACGTGTACCTACGCAAGAAGAACTAAGAAACGACAGGTAGATTAGATAACTCACGGTCATTCAGACCATTTGCATTTTCGATTTCGTTTTCAATAACTTGAAACGTATATTTGTTGCTAATGATATAAGGCCTTGTTTCTAATATTACGTCATCGTCATCGTTAGCAATTTTTGGTTCATGTTTTGCTTTATTTATACAATCTGACTTAGTTTCCAATAACTGAAAAAAATTAGAAAATTATCTAAGAGGCGCCTGGAATTAGAATACCTACCTATATGTATATTTTGGTGCCATTAAATACACTTTTTCATTAAATTAACCATGTGGGACAGTCGTATGCTGTATACGCGTATTTTAACGAAAAATGGGACAAAATACTAATACGGGACAAGGTTCTCAAATGTAGTGACTGTCCTGTATATATAGGACGTATGGCAACCCTACCTATATACCCAATGAGATCCCCCTGCCCATGATGGGCTTACCTCACCACTTATATATCATACAATACTAAAGTGGTTGGTGAAAAGAGAATGTCCCTTTGTTCCCACTGGTCACCACCTTAACCCGTGAAGATATATACACATTAGTTGATGCCAAAATTAAACTGAATCGAATTGTGCAAGTTACTGTATCTTTGTATTTGGCGAACTTGTTGCTGAAGCGAATAGCAACAAAAGAATCCGGTTCAAATCCCGGCTCAGGCATTAATAACATTTTTGTATTTATTTACCTTATTTGGCGCTAAAAACATTAAATTGATTCTGTTAATTCAATTTATTTCACTCGCGTTTATTTGTTGCTCCGTACCTAAGAGCTATAGCGTAAAGTTATATAGCTTATAACTAAAATTGCATATTTTACTTCCTAAAGTATTCGGATTTATTTAATAATTTAAGTTTTAATATACGCTATTTTTGATCGCAATCTTACGCGATATTTTTCATAATTTATTGTAACTAAACTCTAGCAATTTCAAAGGTCATCAAGGAGCATGAAGGCTGCTCTAATTGCATAACTTTATCACAAATCAATTAATTGATACAGATATCGAGTTTCTACGAGGTTTTATGCTTATGCCTTATTCATCTACGTTATTTTATACAAAAAAGTAATACAATATACAATACTTATGTTTTTATTTTATACACTACTAGCTTAACTGTTCTTGTTACTTGTTCTGCCACATGTGCTGCAGCGCCCTCTAGAGGAGATTTATAGTAAAATTGACAACAAAAACCTTCTCAATGAGGAAAAACACTTCGATATGCCGAGTTTTTTACAAATGGACCCGGTAGATGGCTGTGCAGCTGGTGTGTCACTGATCTTCTCCTTAACGACTGGGATGAATTTAATGATTTTTTTGTGTACCTACGTTCGAGTAGGTCCTTGCAAGGTTTAAAAACACAAATGGACCTGGGAGATGGCACTGCAGTCAGTATGACCTCCTAAACGGCAGGGAAGATTTTAATGACATTTTTTGTGAACGTGCGCGTGGGTCCCTGCAAAGTTTAAATTTACAAATGGACCCGGTAGATGACGCTGTAGTCGATGTGTCACTGATCTTCTCCTAAACGGCAAGGATATTTTTTTGTGTACATGCGAGTAGGTTCCTGCAAAGCTTAAATTCACAATTGGACCCGGTAGGTGGCGCTACAATCGGTGTGTCACTGATCTTCTCCTCAACGGCAGGGAAGATTTTAATGATAATTTGTGTACGTTCGAGTGGGTCCCTGCAAGGTTTGAATTCACAATTGGACCCGGAGAAAGGACGTAAGCTTCTTGAAAAAGTCAAGCATGAGTCAGTTTTATCTCTATATTTGAGGAGTTGACGTTAAAATCCTACACCGATAATCAAATTTAGGGCGTAGGAACCACGGATAAATTTGGCATGGAGATAGTTTGAGTCCCGGGCAAGGACATAGGCTACTCGAAAACATCAAGTGTGAATCGGTTTTTTTTTCTATAATACTTAATTAATATTTTTTCTATTAAAATTAAAATCTTACACCGATTTAGGGCGGGTGAAACCGCAGGCAACATCTAGTTTAGAAATATTCGTAATATGATTATCCTGTATACAATAATTATTTCTGTCATAATCATACAAAAATCAAACTAATTCCACAGTCTAATCAGCTTAATCTTTAACATTAGTTTCTAATAAAGTTAAAACATAAAACAACACGGCATCCTGACATGGGGACCGTGTTGTTCTATGAGTTGAAAGACCTTCCTTCATTCTGTGCTCTAACCACGGTAACAATTGACCCCACAAGGACACAGATGGCGTTTATACCCAACTTCGTCCAATCACCATCAGATTAATTAACGAATCGAATAGCGCGAAATTAGCATTTTGACCACAAAAAATATTGTACTGACTGTTTTTAATATATAGTTAGGTCGAACTTTGTTTTTGATATTTGTTTTGATTGGGTACAATTTTTACTCTGTGCAATATTCTGTATATCCTATGTCTTACAGGTGTACACTATGAAATATATATAACTAGACAAGTACCTATACTACGACTTCGACGTTGAACGTGGGCCTCCCAGAATGACTGTACAAAACCGCTAGTTTTAAGCCGCCTCCCTACTTTACTGCCTAGTTTAACTAGCTTCCTGCGGCTCTGACCAGTTTGTCTGTGGTTTTATTTTTTAACTGACTTAAAAAAGGTGTTATCAATTCAATCCGTAGCTTTGTATGTAATATTGTTAAAATTGCACAATATTCATATATTTTAGTCTATGTAGGCTTCTCAACAGACGTGCTAAATGTTATAAGTTTATGTATGTAAATATATATGTTTGTATGTTTTTATATATGTTTGTTTGTATGTATCAAACCACAGTAACATTCACACTACAATTGTATGTATGTAGGTAAGTATATATATTTGTTTATATGTTTGTATGTATCACTCAAACCACAATAGCATTTACACTTTATCTATGCCAATATATCTTCTCACACTCTGGGGCGCTCGCGTATCGCAATAGTTTTATTTTATCATTCGGTCACCTCACATACTGCTCACGTTTCTGCAGCAGTATTATAATCTACATTATTTTATTTTATTAATTTAGGAAATATAACAGAGGTGTTACTTCTAACATATATAACGATATGTATCACTCATTATAACATAGTTAACAATCTGAATAGTGGTTTTTTAATTGTGGCACTAAGAATGTGGTTTGTCCAGTGGTCATTACACTAAGACAAAATAAAACATTATAGTGACTCAAAGTTTTTTTTTTCTTTTTTAAGTCGAAATCTAGTTCATAAATTAGTCACAACAACCTTTCAAATTAAAAGGATTTATGGTTATTATTTTTATTATTGTATAAACCCTACATCTCATGAAACACTAATAAAATGGATAAAGTCTGTATATATAGAAGACGAAACTGACTGACTCGACAAAATATAAGCGCACAAACCGCTGGATCTATCTAGAATTTGACTTAGGGCTCCACTAAGAATGGATTTTGTAAAATTCATCCCCTCAAGCAGTATATAGAAGTAGAAACTGACTGGCTGATTTAATGATATATTAACGCACAGCCTAAATCGCTGGGTCTAGATACTTGAAATTTGGCATGTAGTTCCTTACTTGTCTTAGAATTCATCCTTTCAAAAGGAGTTGACAATTTGGATGAAAATCCGTCAATTTTGAAGAATAAATGCATTGGTTTTTAGCCTTTACGTTAAAAATAAAGATTTCGTGTTTCACCGTTTTCGAAAACTCTTCCCCTGAATAAACACGGGATGAAAATGTGTTTGAGAATTCTGATATTTTTGCAGATAAAGCCATAAACAGATAAAAGCTTTATTTCCATTCTTCCCAAATGGAAAAGTTTTTATTAAAAGCTTACCAATTACATTTTATGGCAAGTGGTTACATATCTCATTTGACGCACAAAATATTCCAGCGTAGACCTTCACATGGAGTTAATATCGCAACACATTGTATGTTACATTTACTCCTTCGTATATGGTTCGGTGCATGCAATGCAACCAGCTACACGGTGAGATTGTGCATGTCTTACCCAATAGTTCGTGATAGAGCTATGTTACTGATTAGTTTGAATATGTATATACAAACATACTATAAAGCTACATACTATTACCTAACAGATAGATTGATAAATAAAATATCATATCACTTTCATAATCCTACGAATTTTGTTTTTGTTGTTAGTTAGCTTCTATTATTTGTGTGTGTTAGGCATTCAGATACATGCCTTGTTACTTAAAATAACAGGAAGATACAGTGAAACAAACCTTTCTGGCTCTTTGACCTTGGGTGTTTGGTCGCTAGTGTCATTGTAAGTTCACACCATTTCAATATGGAGACTGTATTTTTAATTTTAGACCACCGGGTTAGAAAAATTTCTCGCACTTTATGTCCTTAACAATTTCGTTAATAGTTATATTGTTTTTTTTTTAAAGCAACTCATTTTAGAACAAATTATTCATACAAATTGAAAATTTCGTTGAATAAAAACAACACATTTACTCTTTTCTTGCCATTCTTGTGATGCTGTCATGGAATGAAAACTGTTCACGATAATGTCTCTTTATGCATCAATATACTTAAAACCTGTTTTTTTTCTTTTTTTTCTCGCTCCATTAAAAAAATATTATGTAAAAGTTAAAAACAAGAGTCAAATGACATAACAACGTAGATAATCTTGTTAAAAAAACCTGTTGATCTGAGGACGTGATTCGCAAGTTTAAGAAACACATTAGGTACAAACATAATACGTATGTATAATACAGGTAAAACTTTTTGAGTTAAATAACCGCAAAAAATACAAATACTGCTAAAACAAAGTTCCCTGAACCTTGAACGTTAGGACATTTTTATATTTTTTTCTCGACTCCTCTAATCAAGAACCTATAAAAATGAAAAAGAAAAAACAAGGTCGTTGTCCCAAAAAAAAAACCGAAGGACACAAACCTTAACATATCGTTGAAAAATGAGAGGCTCGATAATTCGGCCTTTCCTGAGAATTAGCATAAACACGAACAGACCAACAATCTAATTCCTGCCCAAAAGAAGGAAATAAGCTATTTATCACGTTTTGTAAAGATTCACCTGAGGTGATACTTACTGTACTGTACTGTAATTTTATTAAAATTATTGCTAGATTGTTGTACGTTAAATTTGTTAGGTACAATGCCATAAACTTTTCTGATTTTCTGACCTTTTTCTGGTGTTTGGTCGCTAGTGTCGTTGTAAATTGACACAATTTCAATATGGCGACTGTAATTTTGATTTTTAACCACTGGGCCAGAAAAGTTTGTTGCAGTATAGTAATGTATTAAATGCATCTGTTCTGTGACACCATTGCCGCATGAGTTACAGAACACTTGGGATCAACGTCCTACCATAAATGCTTTTCGAGAATTGTCAACAAGTTAACTTGTAGACCCTTCTCAGATCGACGAGTGGGTTAGCCCACTCGATCTGATCTAAGGAGTCTTCCAAAAGCGAAATCACCTACATACCATAACAAAACAATATTTTGTATAACGCGCAGTTATAATGAAAATGAATGACAAGAAATAATAAGCCACAAGTTTGAATGAAAAATATTACTTTTATGATTTTCTTTGCTGCAAAAATACAAATATATTGTAGCGATAACAGTAACAGGTGAAATAGCAATATTTTCGGCATACTACTTATTGTCCGTGATTGTCCAACATCCACCTTTTTTGTTATTACAACTTTTGGGAAAGAAACATATTAAGTATAACTTTTGGGTAAACGTGATAATGTGAATAAAAACATCATGTTTATTTGAAAATTTTTTTTTTTTTTATTAATTAAAGCAGATATGTGTAAGCAAGCAACATTAGATATAATTAAAATTAATTGTTACAGTAATAGTGTCATTACATATGTCACATGATGACTATAGGATGTTTAGCTGCTATTAACATACCAACATGTCATGTCATTAAAGGAACTGGTACGTAATAAACATGACCTAGCTCTCCTATGGTTTATAATTTGCTCTTATTACAATAATTTAGATTTACTATTAAGGGAGCTTTGTTTTAGATTTATCACTGTAGGTGTCGCACCTACCGTGTTTGGTATAATATACACTGTTAAAGATGAAGAAAAAAGCTTTATATAATGGTAGTGTTCAAGATAATGTAGTTTTTTCATTTTGCTTTTTCTCGTGACTTCATCAACCAGATTGAATCATGATTGGTTTAGTCACTAGGCATTATAGCAAAAGTGGTTCAAGTAAACCATAATTGGGGCTTGAAGCTAAATGGAGCTTGTTGGGAACAGTATTGAGTACACCAGTCTTAGGAATTCGAGATTAAAAAGGTATGCAAGCATCTTACCTCTCGAAACCCGTGAAAGTACTGGCTACTCCCAAATTCAAAAGTATGGTTTACTCGAGACCGTTCCGAATACGCTCCCAGTCGCCATTTTTAAACTAAACCTTGCCTCTGCAACGAAATGACATATGTGGTTAAATAAGAAAATCAATTTTTAGAAACAAAAGATAGGTAGATAGAAAATGAGGGTCGCGATATGAGTAAGTAGGAGAAACAAGTTGACGCTTTTACATTATCCTTTAAAACTCCTCGAGATGTAGGTGTTTCATCATTTTCTCGTAACAATAAGTAGGTATTCAAAAAAGTTTCAAAAATAATAGGTAGGTAATAAACATTCTTTATACTACGTACCAACCTCAAAAATATGAGTGTTTTACATATGTAGGTATCGACACGTCAAATATAAATCTTGAGCACTAGCATTATATATTATAAGCTTGCATACAACAATAAATAATAAGTTGTGATCTGATATGATCTAGGACTACAAGATAAATTACATCGATGATTCTTCATTTTCCATCTGATCAGTGCGAATAAGTACAAAAGTGTGCTAACGAGTGTATTCAGTAAGTCCATAACGATTGCGACCGACCGATAATGCGCAACCACAATACAATATCAGGGGTTGATCATGTAAATCAGCATATCACATTGTTGGTGATATTGAGTGATGTTCTATTGATGACTAGAATGAGAATCATGTAATATAATCAAATATATTAACAGATATGAATGATGGAACTAATATAATCAACCATGCGGCTGCGCTGCATCCTTGCAATCATCGAGTGATAGATATGCGTCTCAAACAACTAATTATATTATATTTTAGGAAACCTATTATTATTTAATTTGCATCTTTCTATTATCATCTTGCAGTTTTATTAATAAAACTTATTTATTTCCCATTATTCAACAGAATTTCAATAATATTACCTTCTCTTCGATATTTTTGGCAACACAATTTCCTATTTCACAGTGTCCAAGTAATGTTGAAGCAACGATTTATATTTAAAAATGGAGATAAAAATGATCATCATAAATAAATTTGTATTTTCAATGACTGTATCTTAAACATTTATTTCGATTTCAAACAATGAAACTGAAAGTGAAGCAGTGACGTATAATGTGGAAGCGGAAAGCAGCAAAAACATTACCACATAATTATGGTAACCAAAGCTTCGTTGTAAGAACAATCGTAGAGGAACGTAACCGTATTAAATGTTCTGATCGGTAGGGTTACCGCATACGCCATTGATTCATCAGTTTATTCTGTTTATAAATTTGAATTATTAGACATTAACGATTTTAAGTCGAAAAGAAGTGACAATTTCAATGAATGCAATAAAACAATAATAGATTTAAAAATACTTTAAGGTATATATATTATTCTTTATCTGTTCTCAGGCATACTAAAATAAGTATATAGATAGATGTAAGAAAGTATTTCACTGTTTCGTCCCTTAAGAGCTTATTAATATGTGAATTCCGGGTATGTTTTTATAGTTAGTAAATTTCGATGCTTAACAACATCCAATTTAATGCAAGGGTTTCTATGGGCACTATTTTAAATATGGTATTTAGTCCAATTATTCATTTTAATGTACTATGTATTTAAAATGTCATGGTTTCTTTGTCTTGAAGCCCATCGCCGCGGATTGGACACTTGTTTTGTTTACGTATAACGATAACAAAATCGGTTACAGGATTTAATTTTATTGGAAATCATTTATTTAATCCAGAAGCAACCCTAGTCTACTTCCAGTTCCGGTAGCTGATCTACTCTTAACAAAACAATTGAAGTTTTTGCTAAAGTAACGGTCTGTTTAAAACCAAATTTTGTCCAAATTACTTGTTTATTGTTACGTGTAAGCAAAAACTATATTACGTCAAGCAGTAATAACATTGCTATGAAATTAAACCACATTTTTATATCAACTTGAGTAGTTAGTGAAGAATAAAAGAAAGTTATTTTCTCTATTTCATGAGTTAATTTTTGTTAATACTTGTGATCTAACCTCTATATATTTGTTTGTTTTTGTTTAAAAAGGTAGGAGAACTGTAGGAGTTTAGCTTTTTGACTATGTTATAAAAACTTTTTATAATAAATAAGCTGTTTTATTTTCAATGAAAAAGGAAAACATTTTTTTTATATAAATAGATAGTATTGTGAATTAGAATCAATGTTTGTTTTCGAATTTGATCATATGATAAATTGTTCTTCAATTAAAGTGGTCCACTTTTTACCGACGTTATCAGTTATTTCCAGATAACTGTGTTAAGCGGTTTAAGCTTTAACTAATATATTGAGAAAAAGTTTGTATGTATGTTTGTTGGTTTGTTCTCATTTTACGCAAAATTCTTACCGTCAGCTTCACCCGCACTAAATTTGGTTTTCAGCCTGGCAACTTCATGAATTAAATTATCATTCATCCACGCACGTCGGTTTTGGTTACAATAATTTCTGCGATATTTTTTTTTTAAATTTTTTTTTTATACCACTAAGGTGGCAAACAAGCACACGGTCCGCCTGATGGTAAGCGGTCACCGTGGCCTATGGACGCTTGCAACACCAGAAGTATGACTCACGCGTTGCCGACCCTTCAAAAATCTACTATGGATATGTATCTATTAGCGAATTATAGATCTAAAATAACTAACTGTACCCTCAAATTTAGCTATATATATATATTTAACACCTTCTACTTTGACAGCTTTATAATCTTTATCAATTTTTTTTTTCACTATCAGCGACAAAAAATAATTGAATAGTGAACGTATTAGCCTTACCAGAACCAAACCAAGGTGAATCCACACCTGCCACCGACGACGCTAACTTTAAACACGCCTATTATAACTAACACATGTGTTTAAAAGCAAGCAAGTCTGTTACTAGAGCGGAACACACAGTTGCACCGGCGGCGTTGCTCCGATGTCGTATCGTTGCGACAACGTTGCTACACTGGGATTAATATCTAAAACTTAAGTAATCTTAAGTTACAAAAGAAACACCCTGGTTGAAACACAAGGTTATTTCTATGAATTGTTATGGCTTTTGTAAGAATTTTTAAGAATGAAACGAGCCTGTGCCTTATTTTCTGAAAGAAAGTCATAGGTTTTTGGTTTGATTTTTCAATTAAACCATATTTTGTGTTATTTTAGACTTAAAATAAATAAATTAGTTTCAGAAAATTGTATGATGTGTACAGCTTGTTGTATAGAATATACATCGCTAAGTTGGTAGTGTATCTATCTATACGTTAATAAAAACCGGCCAAGTGCGTGTCGTTAGGGTTCCCTAGAATGAGAATTATTGCGAATATTTAAAAAAAATCTAAATATTAAAATATATAAAAATTTTGTTGAAACAATTTTGGTTGAAAGAATTTACAAAGCTCTATCATCGCAATTTCTTACAGATTTTTAAAAAGCGTAGTTTAAAAGTTAGAGGAGGGTCACAAAATGTTCAACTTTGAAAGCCAATCATTAGAAAAATATGTATTTAAGAGAAAAAAACTAATTAAAAACCTTATATTTATTGTTAAAGCACTATCTTACGATAACCCACTCTACAAACTGTGTGAAAAAATAATCTTTCTCTCGGTCCAATCTATTGAGAGCTGCAACATTTTTTTTTTGTCTCAATTTATTACAAAAACTTACCTGTGTACATATTTTCTATTTATACGATATCTATTAAAATTATTACGTACAATAAACGAATCTGAATAGCAGTTCACAAAAGACAACTTTTTGTTAAATTTTATCAGAATCGATTTAAATATGGCAAAATTATAAGGCTGTGACATACGGACCCCAATTTATAAAGTATCCGTTTTGCCATTTGGCTTCGTAACCCTTAAAACAGGAGAGAGAACTTATCCTTACGTTAATGTAACAATTCCTTAGACACAATTAATTTATAAATATAATAACGAGAATTGATGTTAAGATTGTCGACATAAGTCAATTTTATAGATAGGTTCTATAATATAGGCATGTAAATGAATCACAACAAACATACTTAACCCTAAACCATATATTTCAACGTAAACTTAGTAAAATAGGAATCAGAGAGATGTAAATAAACGTATTGATATATTTATTAAATTTTAAGGATTAAGATCGGTATATGACGGCACAATATGTGCTTCAATATTTTAGCTGTAATTTATTTATGGAGTAACTCTACTCCACATATATTAACACTAAAGTGTAAATTGGAATGCAGTAGCAATTATCTTTACCTACTTCAATAATAAACGACATACATATTAATTGAAACGAAATAGCAGAATAAATATTTTTTTATTTCTATTGCCCTCAGGAACACATACAGGAAGTACTAGACAAATGGACACAAATAGATGACGAGATATGGGCGAAGGTGATAGTGTTTGAGAGGAACAGGCGAGTGGCGAAGGCCTACGCTCGGGCGCCGGTGCTTACCATCAATGGCTCCGATGACGGTTTTGATGGCATGAGGTAAGCACTTATCTTAATCCTAAACATCCTCATACCTCCCGCTAGGGCACTGCCTATTCTTAACTAGACCGCAGCGGATTATGGACTTCACATATGCCTTTTTGTCATATGCAGGTTTCCTCGCGAGGTTTCCCTTTACCGCAAAGCCAATGATATAATCAAACAATGTACCTACTTTAAAAAAAATAAAAATGAGTCTTTCATTGGTACACGAAGGATTCGAACTCTCCGCCCCTTAGAAGCGCGAGATAGACAGTGAAGCACTTGGTCACCATTAATGAGTCTTCTAGGCTTCTACTAATGAGTCTTTATCTTAATATTTCAAGTGTATTGCTTTTTTCACACGACTAAGGAAACCTGCATACATCAAAAAAAGATGCATGTGAAGTCCCCCAAACTCAATTCGGAGGTAATCTTAAGGTTAAAGTAGGCCTGTGCCCCAGTCATGGAAGTCAGGTAGGCGTAACAAAGCTATCTAGATTTTCCAACGACGGACTTTTTAATTATTTATTATTTTTTATTTTTTTAATTTTTTTTTCTCTTCTAATAATTTTATTGTAAATATAACTGTATTATTATTGTATTTAATAATTCTAACTCATAGTGCGTTTTGGTTCACGCTGTAAGCACTTTGAGTAATAAATGTAAATAAATAAATAAATAAAATAAATAGATAAATATAATTGTATTTTGTAACTTCTTCTTGTTTTTGTGACTTTAATTATTTATTATTAACATTAAAACAAGAAATATTGATTGTACCAAGTTAACAAACACAACTAATTTAATCACAAATCCAGCTGGGCGACCAGTTGTCTTATTAAATTGCGAAACAACTCCGATAACTAGAGTAGATACTAGCTAGTTGCCACAAAATTATTTTGCTGCCTATTGTGGCACGTGGCTGTCCTACATTCCAGGATATTATATTATTCAATAGCTTTAACAGCCTACAACATTTTACAATAATTCGAAACGTAAACCCCAACTAGTTCAGACTAGGCACCTAAAAGGATTAAAGAACATTTTGTTCTTTTGTTAATATTATCAATCACCTACTGTTCGTTAATTTATGTCTACCTCATTATTTGCTTCGTGGTTAATTTTGTCCAGGATATTATCTCTTGCAGTAGCTTCAACTGCCTACAACATTTTACAACAATTCAAAACGTTAACACCAACAATTTTTGCTGGTAGTTTAGACTAGACACGTAGGATGAATTTAGGAGATTATGTTCTTTTCTCAATATTATCAAATACTTACTGTTTGTTTTTTATATGGTATAATTTTTTCATTATTTGTTTTGTGGTAGTTCACTTAGTGTCTCTTATTCACATTATAAACTTACCTCCATATTTCTGTAAGGTTTAATAAATATGTGTATTAAATAAAAAACACGAATGTTAGAAATATTTCGATCAATTTGTAATAGTCTTCAGTCATATTAGTAAACATACACCATTGGTCGTATAAGAAGTTTTATACATTTCTTAGTCTAAGTTGACAGAATGCCGTACCATTTGTGTTCTAATCAATTTATTAATCAGGTTTTCTACAGTCATTGTCACGAGGCTTGTCTGTTTCTGTTCTTAATCGGATACAAGATGAATTTCGGTCTGTCGAGGTGTTGCCAACAGCTGAAAGTGTTGAGTTACTGTTGCGTAATGTTGATCACGACTGAACTAAATTTACTTCACACTCGTTACAGCAATCTGACAGCTCTAGTTGAAGATCTTAGTTACGCACCAGCAAAAAAATAAACGCTTGATTTAGAGAATTGTATCTATTAAAGATACTTCATCTGCAAAGTACCGCAGTTTTAAGTTAACCTACTTTTAATTTCGAACATGATTGATACGGTTTTTTTACCTTAATTTAAAGAAGTCAGACAGTTTTTATTTGTTACTCGATTAAACAAATAGTCGATTGATAGATTGTTTGTATTTTTAGACGTCAATATGCCGTCATGTCTCTGGAGTATATTTAATGTTAAGTGGAACAAACTTTTTTGACCCGGTGGTCAAAAATCAAAACTACAGTTGCCATATTGAAATGGTGTGAACTTATAACGATACTAGCGACCAAACACCCAAGGTACAGACATAACTCTTTTACGACTAAAATACTGGCATAATTTTAAAAATAACAATCGAACTAATCGAAAAAAATAATCGTTGTAGAGTTCTTAAATTCTCATGCCTATAACTTACTTCATTATACGAATATTTGAAAAAATGCAGCAGTAAATCACGATTCTACTCCATTTTGAATACTCAGAAAAAATCACAAATACTGTGTGTTATAAATAAATATTTTCGAATCCCTATTCTTGTAATGAGTTTAAAGAACGGCTCAAGTTCACCCAAGCGTAAACCTTGCAAGGTTACCAGAGCCGCTAAAACCGTTTCACCTGTTTTATAAGTGAATTATACACTTATAATCAGATCTTTATTTGTGTCAGCACGCGTGATAGTGAAAGTTTTACGTTGTCTTGATGTCAAACTGAGTGTTGAAGCATTAACTAAAGTGAATGAACGTGCAAATACGTCTAAAGTAGGTTCTTACATCAATTTCTTGCTCAACGCATTGTGGTTGGGCACTGGTAACGGCCGGGTTACTGAGGTTAATATTTCTGAGGCTGATATGTTAATGTTTAGTTAAGTTTCCTGGCGTAAGCTTGATAGATTGATTTGTTTGATATTTTTCGTTTAAGAAACATCAGTTCCTTGCTTTCGGCAACTAGATGTAGTGGTTGATTAGCTTTTTTATTTACTCTTCAAACTTTAATATATTTTATATTTAAGCATAGTATTTTAAGTATTGTATGTATATATAGTTGTATGTTTTTTTATTATTGATACCAAGGTTTTACAACATACTGACTGAATCTTTATGTCAAGCTATAATGTGATTAGGTAATTATTCTACTTTTTTGACATTCATGTTATTATGTCAATGTTATTATAGTGCAACAAACTTTTCTAACCCGGTGATCAAAAATCAAAACTACGGTCGCCATATTAAAATGGTGTGAACTTACAACGACACTAGCGACCAAACACCCAAGGTCATAAGGTCAATAAAGTTTGTTACCCTGTACTATGCCGGACGTTAGTATACTATTGTACCTTATAGTGACACTAGGAGAAATGTTAATTTTTATCCGATTACGAAACTACAAGTTTCTTATATGCCTACATTTTAATTATTAATTAAGCATGTTACTATAGTGAGCTGATGTTATAGAAGTTAAATATCTAAGGGCTATGCTAAAATATGCAAGTCATTGCTAAAACTTACATGATTCCTATTTTCGCAAAAGTCTAAAGTACTGGCGTCTTTTTAGAACTGGAACTCAAGAAAGACTAGGTTTCTGATCTAACAAAGAATAGCGTGCTTTCCCTGATGCGATCGGAAATTGTCACCTAGAAGCAGTGCTATAATGACAAGGAAGTCGCCGGTGTCGCTTGCTTGGTCTTAGATCATCGCAAGCACGAGCTGCATTCTTTCGACTGTACACGTTTATATTGTAGTGGCCTACAGATCACGCTAAGCAAAACCGTTATACAACGCCACTTTCATAGCAACTGAGATGTACCAAATAAGCGTTGATTTGCACTGGTTGTGATACCCGCGTCGCATTGCAGGGTACGTTACCATTAGCTTATATTGCGTTGACTAATATTTATACAAGCATAAGAGTTTTCTTCTATTCTCTCTCTTCTCTATCTGATGCTCATCAACAATTAGCAATTCGCTGACGATAACAATTGCGATTTAAAAATATTTTTAGATGTTTTTTTTTCATTTATGTAGAAAAACAAAGTCACTTTGTTGTTATTATTTAACTATAAGCACTCCAAAATAAAAATAAAGTTCTTCACAAATAATAAATATAGTATTACACCGTTTCTACCCATAAGTAAATAGATTTCGCAAAGAAACGGGAAGTGTCGCCAGCGCCAGCGCTCGCCACTATCTGATGCGCACACGAAAATCGTTTTAATGAAACCAGCCTCTTAGGCCAGATTTAATTAGTCTAGATCCAGCTACACAGACCTAACAGCGAACAATAAAGATCGAACATTCCCTCCTCTAATAATTAGGGCTTGTTTGTGAACGTCCGATAGGGAAATAGCCGGTTTATTTTCTCACTACTAAACCTTTGAATTCAGCTTTATTTGAATTAATTGAATTTATCTTGTAGGAAGTTAGAGCTATACCTGGTAATGTCCTCTAGTAACGGTTTTACTTTGTACGTTTATCGTATAAAGGTACTTTAATGAGCTCGTTTATTTTCAAAATGAACAATGCAGATTTATCTACTTATTTTACACTGCACAGTAATAAAGTCCCCCACTGCGTCTGTCTGTTTTTGCGCAATTTTCTCCGTAAATATTTCAGTACCTATTTGTTTGAGTGTCCATTGAACACAGTGTCTTCCGAGTGTGATTTAGATACCTATACAATATATGGACTTGTTTTACCTTAGTGTTCCCTTGTTAGTTATTTTGATAACCATTTTGTTTATCTTTTATAATGAATTTCATAAGTGTAAACATTTAAACTTATCTTTTTTCGCTCATTTTATGGGAAAGCCCCGGATACTATTATGCTCTTCGTCTCTTATGGTTTACAGTAGTGGCCTATGGTAACTTATTTGCTAAAACCACACACAATAGCATTAGCTGAAACATTTTTTTGTTTATATCGAGTACCAATTCCTAAGGCCATATATTCCTATAAGCGAAGCAAAGTGCATTGACTTTTAATATGTAAGTAATTTTAAAAGTAATCAATCAAAAACTCTTATGAGGCTATGGATTTTTTTGATTATAATCTTCTAGATATTCGAGATATCCAAAGCAGTAGTAAATCTATTTAAATTGACTAGATAAAAAGTTATTTTATCATATATTACCCGTAAAGGCAGCCGCTAAGTACTACATTGCATTGTTGCCAACTTAAAAATAATAAATATTCTAGAAGTCGGCATCGAATTGGTCGGCTGTCGGAGGAACAGGGGGAAGGCAAGAGCTCGGCCGATAAATAAAATCAATGCCACTGTTTAAGGTAAACAATTGCTCTATTTACAATGCAAAAGAATGGTCCTACCTGTCGCGTTATTTATCTGAGCAAAGTAACTAAGATTTAGAGTTGTGGTTCTACATAACAGGAAAGGGAGATTTTAAATTTACTACCAAATTATTTTACTATTTATGTAACATGAATGTATGTGTTATCAGAAAACCACACTTTTGTGATGCATCAACACTGATAGGGCCTAATGAATATGAGATTTTAATTATACCTACCACTTTATTAATTAGGGACACTAATTTAAGAAGTTTGGTTCTTATTGTCCATTCAATTTCGACATAAGTTAATACGAAAAATTGTAATAAGTTGAAAACTGACCGTTTTACACTTTAAGCTACCACCCACTTATGTTAGATTAAGTTGAATATAAGTAGGTCAAGCAAATTCTGAAGTGTAGACAATGCTCAGCGGTAAACGACGTCAATTTAGACCAATTCCTTGTCAGGCAGTCCCCTTCGATAAATGTTTGATCGTTGCAATCGGCCCACGCGACATTTTGCAATGGCACGCGACATTGACTTTTATACAATACGATATATTCTACTCTAACCACCTTTAAGGAAGGCTATTATTACACCAATTTGTCATTAAAATGTATGACCATATTGATTCACTCGATATTTATTTATTCACTTTTACAACATCTCATTGAAACATAATAATTTTGAAAAAGTAATACAAATACCGACCTTCAATGTAATTAAAATAATTTAAGAATGTTTATACTTTTCAGGGTTTCGTACCTACCTACTAAGTAGAGTAGCCAAAAGCAATTGAGTACAAAGCCTACAATATATATGGAGCTTTATGCCTATATAGTTGGATTATCAGTCAGTCATAGGGCTGTCTTTCTTCTTTCTCCTTATCTTTTTAACCTTATAACCGGCGATCCAATTAAAAATGTAGCAAAATACCTATTACTTTGGCTTATATCATAGCAAAAAACCTTAACATTTTTTTGTTGTGCCTATTCTAATTTAAAAACATAAAATAACACAAACGTAATCCACTAAACTAGTCAAATTCTATACTGTATACTCAATGGTAAAACCACAAAAAATGAAATGAATAAAACCGACTTCAAACCCTTACTAAAAAGTAAACACCCCTGAAACTTATAGAATATTGTGTTTTTCTCTATCTATTTTTGCGGAAGAGATACTAGATACTTATTAATTGGAATACGTTTTCAATATTAATAAATACTGCGTATAACAAAACATTGCTACCGAATGGGAATCTTCAGTCAGTGTTATGGGGATGAAAATATTTAACACAAGGCCAAGGTTCAAATTCCAAACTTTAAAAAAACACAGAAATTTGTTCTCGTTTTAAACGCGAAAGAACTCACAAAAACTTACTTGGAACACGAGTCCAACGGCGTTACAAAGCTCGTTAATTTGGCACTCTATTTATCGCTCTCATATGTTGACCCGCATTTCAGTAGCTACTACTTTCTTTACCCGGAGCAACAAAATTATTATTTTTTGCTTAAGATTTGGACAAATATTAGTTTTGAGACGGTGCCAGAGTGAAGGCAGCAAGACGTTGGTGTTATCTATTTATATCACCTTAAAACATGTATACTCGTATTATCACATACGACACGACAATATATCCTATGATGTAAATGTCGTACAACAAATCACACAAGTATTCCATGTTGCAACAGCAATATCCGAATGTTATTGTTTATTGTGTTCTTATCGATATCTCACCGCTTTGTTGGTTTTTGCGGAACCCAGCGTGTGCTAGTAACGCACGCACAATGGGTCGTTGCAACCAACCTTGGTTTTTGTGGCAACAAAACGTAACACGGTAGTACGAATTTCATGTCATATTTACAATTTATTTGCACATTGTTACGTTGTGCATAGTGTTCGATTATTGAGATGATTCAATAACACGTAAATGAAATTTTAATTTTGTTTCTTTCTATCACAACATTTAGTTTACGACGTCCCTGCAAATTCCCGTGTGCTAATGAACCTTGGCCGAAGAATATATAATATGCCTACCTAATCTTAAAGGACCCCTGGGCTAGTACTATTTTGTACTGTGCCTTGGTTCTATTAAAATTATGCTACTATTGTGTGAAAAATGTTATAACAATTATCTCTGGATTTATTGTTAAAATTTAATTCTAACTATAAAAAGCTACTAATGCAACTAGTTAATTTAAAGTTGCGGGGCGTTTATGTTAACAAATAATGTTTTATTTATTAAAGGATAAAAACTGCTAGAGATTAATAAAGACAAAATTTGCTCAAGACATTGTATATTTTATATTACTATAATCAATACAATACCTACAAAGGGCTTACTAGTGCCACAATTAGATAGTTTTAATTTTTTCTTTTCCAATATATACATATTGTACAAACAATACAAAACTTTCTTAAAATAGCTTCTAACCAGCTTCTTTTGATTATATGCGATCATTTTTAAAAAAGAGTTTGTAAGCATTAATAAGAATTTGATTCATTGGTTCAAACCTTTTACGTTAAATAAGTTAATATTTCACTCATTAAAATTACCCAAGCTAAAACGATATAACAGGACTTCGTTACTCCTCCTCAAAATAAGAAAAATACAAAGTAATTAATTTCAGTAGCAAAATTACAACATAAATTAAAGTACAATAGTAAAAAAAAACAGGTAAGTAAACATAACTTAGAATTCAAACAGAAAATTTTAAACAAGTTATTCTTACTTATTTAATTTTTTTGGAATATGCATAGATACCTAGACACATATGTACATATACGGGTCAAATATTAATTACTTGTGTTTTGGACTAGTAATCTAAGTTTTGGTTGTTTTGGTTCCGTAACAATAGCTTACAAATGAGCTGTACTTTGTAAACATTTTATATAAACGCTCGTGTTCAGATCTGGATCACAGATTTAACTCCCACTAACTTAGGTTTCGCAATTATCCTGATACTGCTCTGCTAACTATCAAAAAGCTGCCAACCACACCTTGGCGCCAACTGGTCCTCTATCCGGACTCTAGTACCTCTAAGCTAAATTGAACCCTAAAATTATGTACATAAGGCTTATATGAAGCTCTTTAAATTATGCAGATTTTCTATTGTCTTGGTTCGCTATACAAATATTATTTTGCTACCATATTTTCCATTTTGAACTCTAATTCCTGGTATGAAAATGCATGTCATTGTTGTCAAACTTGTGCCAGGTATGTGATATATCATTTTGTTTGTTATATATCTGTCAACGTAATTGTAAGTGCATGGAGTTTGGAAAGTAGGGCGGCATTGAGGTAGGGTTTTGTAATCGGTCTGGTTGGTCAGTGTCAATGAATTTATCACAGACAATTGGCAATCTGACTACTGCACAATAACTTTGTTGGTCAGTCATTGATATGAAACAATTAGAAGTTAATGTACACAATAACAAGCAGATTTATTTTATTCTAATAAGCGCTGACTAGTTGTCACATATAGTACAAAACGAATAATATAATGAACAAAAAAATATTAGGCCAAATAAAGTTATTGTTATAGTAACTAGATTTTTTTTCAATGCTACTTTACGTTCAATCATCAAAATACAATTGCTATTACAATGTTTATTGCAATAAAATAATAGATACCACTACGACACTTGTCCCCGAAGGGGTGGTCAGAGATGTGACGAACGTATACTCGTAGCATCCACGTTGCACCGATGGCCCTCCGTGACAGGTAGTAAGTCCGTCGCTGCGACACTGCTTCTAATAAAAGTGTAATTCATAAATACCAGCCTTAAAGTAATAAATGGTAAATAAAATGTTAGACCAGTGACAGAGTAATAACACCCCCTTTACCTCTTTGCTAGTTTACCGGCACAGAATAAATAATAGTTCCAGTAGTTTAGGCACTATATAAGTAACAGGTACTAGGCGAACGAACTTGAACAAGTAAGTAAGTATTGAACACATAATAAAGTTATATGTAAGTAGATAATATAACAATGTATATTAGGTATACTCAAAAATATACTTAGTATTAGTTAATACATTATATAAACTGATCCGTAAGTATTGTAGTTTTTTTTAGTAGCACCTTATTCGTTTCTTTTGTGAAGTTACTTGACAATAACGATACTCTAGTCGCCAGTGTGCAAACCCCTATTTTTAAATTTGCATTTTTAGCTTAGAATTACAACTTGTTTAAAGATGAATGTATTTTCTTTGCTGCGTACCAAATTTTGAGTATTGTGACATTTTTTTACTTATTTCTTATAAAAAACAATATCTTAGCACCTAGATATACCATTATATAAAACCTAAAACAATCATTCTTTGTAACATACGTTGGTATTAAGCTATTTATTTCTGATCAATTAAAACGTTTAGAAACCAATCGAAATAAAATCGCCTCATTGCGTGCTAGATCTAATTTACAACACTGTCTCATCAAAAATCAACAACTTGAACGAATTCAATTACGGGCTAAACAGTCTAAACGCATGCGATGCGACCCTAAAGTGACTCAACTAATCTCTGTCTATACAACAAAAAAAATACATAATCTGTATTTCAAAGACCTAAGGATTAAAATCCACTAAAAATTAGACTAAGTCTATATATGGGTTCATGGCTCAGTTTTCCGTGCACATCTAAACTGTCAATATATGCAAATGTCCACAATCAGATGCTTCTGTGCACGTGGGTAAGGCTGGACCGCTTCTGGTTGTCTTTTAATAGAAGATCAGAGCAGCCGATACGTCCCACAGCGGTCCTTTCCGTGTTTCTATGCGAGTTTCGTCCGATGTTAGAGGATTTATGCACTTGTGTTCCTAAGAGACAAGGTGAATCTAAAACAAGGGCATCTTTGTCATTACTACATAAGTATAGAAAAATAATTAAAGTAATAAAAAGGCAGCAGGAATTTCAATGTTCTATTTTACTGCAATTCCTAATTCCTAACATCTATAATTAAATTTTTTTTTTTGTAATTCGTTGTTTTAGCTATAAGAATAGGTTATTGAAGAAGACCATGATACTCGAAACTTAGGTTATTTTTTTTTTCTCCTTAGGTATTGTAGTTTTTTTAAGTAGCACCTTATTCGTTTCTGTTGTTTAGTTACTTGAAAATTGCTCTAGTCGACAGTGTACAAACCCCTTGTTGTGAACTTGTGTTTCTTGCTTAGAATTACGACAAGTTTAAAGATGAATGTGACAAGTTTCGCTGAATTTAAAGTAATTTTCGCGCTTGACTCCAGGACCAAGCGTCATGAATATGACATGAGCTTTCTTAGAGGTGATCATATCAGTAAGAACAATGAAGACTTTATAGACATAATAAATAGCACCAAACAAAGAAAACTAAAAGAATTGAATGACATAAAATAATAAAACAAAGCAGGCTAAATCATGACATAAAAATCGGTTCGGTTTTTGGTTTTACAAAAAACAGTTTCTTTCAGATTTTGTTCAAACTCTTTTCAGATCTAAGTCATGACGAGGCATGTGGATTGATAACACACACACACAAGCACGCGTCGACGCATTGCTCGCTTTATTACTTCGTTTTCGCTTAGCTCGACTACTGTGGTATCAAACAGCTTAAAATTCTTGGTTGAGAAGAAGCACATCCAAAAAAAGATTTTTTAAAATCCGACTGGTGGTTCCAGAGATTAACGGGCTCAAAGCTATATTATATTTGTATAGATAAACACATATATATTGCAGTCTAAAAACAGACACCCACTTTGATTGCCGCAATTTTTATAGTACTGAAATAAACATTCTTAAAGCTAATGTAAAATAACCTGCCAAAGGTATTCTGGACAGATACATAATGTGGTAGTGAAAGTGGCATGGGAGCGACAATGTAATCGGCAATCTGTGTGAAACACCGAGACGTGCGGCGTGAAAAAAGACATGTTGCTCAATACACATGTCCATCAAGTGGATCTTCAAAGACAAATAGAAAACCATTTAATACGCTAACTCCCTAAATTGGTTGTATAACATTTATGTACATCTTTGAATCTACCTAAAGTAAAATGCCTCTTATTCCTTTTTTTCTATAAATAGGGTTGTCAACATTTCTTATTGTAAAGTGCGAAATTGATCAATGCGAAAAATAAACGTTTACCTTCATCCAGCATTCCTCGATTCTTTAGATAGATGGCTGCACCTTTACTAGATGATAAGTAAACTAATTTCTAAGATAGACGGACATAAAGACTGAATTAAGGCTTTAATTTTTTGCTTCGATACACAATTCATAACAACTCGAAAATACTCTTAAATTAAAAACTGGAACTAATGTGTACAACGTCAAATCCAACAATACCATAACAAAGTTTTATGTCCATCAGCTCTAATTCATGACTTATACACAACAGAAACACATTAATTTATTTCAAAATCATAAGCTCATTACCATTACGCGTAAATCGCAACCTAAATGACTACATCTTAAACCCATTCTGACCTACATCAATCGAGATCATCAGCAAAACTATTGTTCAATAGTCGATGTATCGATACTTAATATCGATTACCGTCTCGATAGCCGGCAACCTTGTATCGGTGGGCAGAAAGTTGATTGTTTCAAAAAGTAATTAATCAAAGATACCGATTTTGTTTACGTCGATTAAGTGGGCGTGAGTGCAACCAAATTGCAATGTCTGTACGTTTGTGTGTCGGTTATATTACGTAATTCCGACGTAATCGTTAATCCGATTTCAATGAAAGTTTTGTTATTATTATGATTAATGGCCAGTATTTTATTCTAACATTACAAATATGTGTTTGAGCTGTCACCAGCATGATAATTTATTGAAACAGATGTCCTTACTTGATATTTTAAGTTTGAAAATAATTGTTTCCGTCTGTTTTACTTCCCGAGCCGATTTAAAATAAAAAAAATAGTTAGGACCCTGAACCAGGGCAAGCCTAGTGGTGGACGTGAGGTCTTCATTCCGGCTAAGGATTCTCGTAGGAAATAAAATTGTAAGCGAGTACTTGCACGGTGGATACAACGCTGCATACAATTGACTTGATTTTTCGCACAAAGAAGGACGGAGAAGGACTTTTAATTCATTTTGACCGATTAAGAGGTCCCACGAGAATAAGATTTTTTGCTGGTAAAACATCACACGGCGGCGCGTCTAGTATAATATAAGATATAGTTATAATTATTTTTTTACCAACAAATTTACATTCAAGGTTCATAAAAAGGCCTGTAAAGCATGCTATGGCTGTTCTATTAATATTACTCGTAGGTACGTATCTCTAAAAAACAAATACAATATAGTAGTTCAAATATGGACATAATTGTGTAGTAATTTGGCTTTTAAAACTAAATTATTGTTTTCTAATGTGAAGTAAATGCAGCAGCCAACACGCACTAGCCCTCGAGCTCAGTCCGACAAATTCTGAAGGTACTATAGATTAGTATGTGTAGTTAATAATGAGCGAAGCGTTTAGCGGAGAACTCTTTATTAAAATGTTAAAGGTGCGTTTTTCATTTCTATAAAAGAAAATGACTTTAATCTTAGTTGATGGTAAACTTTATTATGTGCATATATTTTTGACACAGTGTTCAATATGTACAGTATTTGGATTACTTTTCTGTCCGCTTAGCTCGGAGACTATAAATACTTACTATAAAGCAGTAATTTGGCGTTGGTTTACTTATTTATCAGGACGACAAAGTAGTAAACTTTTTTTTTAATTTTTCTATTCAGCAAGAAATTAAGCTTTAGAGTTTGAACTAATTGTTTTTGTTTTTCAAATATTCGGAATAAATTATCACTCTCCGGAACCCTACTTGGTCAGTTTTATTTTAGTGTTAAGCTAATGCATAGTTTTTATCGCGGTCGCTGAGCGCGGCGACCGAATCAAGAAATTCCGTAACGCAAAAAACCTAGCAACGGCACGGTGTTTGTGTGCGTGTGACTAGACGTATGCGTAACCACGTTTTGACTGTACGGAAAATCAATTTTAAGGCAAAAGAAATTGAATTTTATAAATTTTTTTGATGACAATCATAAGCTTAGGAGTTTTTTTTAGTAAGTTATGAGAGTCGAAACACGATTGAATAAACTTGACTCAATACAATAAAATCGCAAAGTTTACTCTAAATCTTCATTTATAGAGAGATACTTTTACGGGGAAAACAGTTTTATTTGCTAGTTATTTAACTTTTTTCAATGAAATTTCGTCTACGTGTTCCATAATAAATTCCTTTAGACGATTATAGTTTTATTTTATTGCGAAAGACTGTTATTTTGTAGCAAAAAATACATTTCATAAATAACGTCACGTGGGCCGGCCATTACGCGGCTCTCGCCTTCCATCAGTCAGCCACAGCGCCTCGTCGAGAGTACCTGTGTACAACTTTGTTGCGCCCACACCGCTGCTGCCAATGAAGATTTTTTAAACCATATTAACTTCTCAGTTATTCAATAAAAGAAAAAAAAAATGTTTTCTTATCGAGCACCACGCTCAAAAAGTGTAACTTGAAGTAATATCAAAGAAAAAAAATACTGCATAAATAAAAAATAAATAAATAATTATAATTGCATAAGTTGATAAAAAATGCTATGCAATAGCTTTACCGCGGCAGGCTCCGAGTGCCACTGTTGATTTTTTTTTTATAGAATAGTTGTTCATTCTCATAAGTCAGCAGGTACTTAGTTCTTATGATTGAGAAAAATTATGATGATAAATGAAAAAAGACAGCATGATATTTTTTCGTTAAAGGTGTCGGGTAATTTCATTTATGTGGCAAAAATTATTAAATATATACGTATAATATTTTTATGTATCATTTATTAATCTATATATCTAATTTCAAGTAAACTATGTAAGTAAAATATGTCAAATTTGTAACATAATATGCCTATTTTTGTGTGATTCATTATATTACCTGTTGTAAGGTTATCTTGTTCATATTTTAACATATGTTTATATTTATTGACTTGGACAAAGATAAGACAGGTTTTTTTATTAGGTACTCACTCACGTATAACTTAGAATAGTTATAAATATTTACGCATTCTCTTTTTATTTTAATTTGCTTATCTACCTCCATTTTTACAAATTTTATCATAATATATACTGGTTCCATTTGGTTGTCATCATGACACTAAATTAGCTACAAAAATCTATCGTGACCACAACCTCACACACCTGCCTATTACTTTCGACAGTGTTGCTATATAGGTATGGCGAAATAAAGAATACATTGAAATAACAGAAAAAGCATTAGAAAACAATATGAAAATGTAACATCTTTTTTTAATAAAGTTTGGACAAAACAACTCAAAATTCGTCCTATTTGAGCACCCTTACCATCAGCTAAAGCTATTAACCTTTCTATGATAACGACTTCACTAACTGTTTTTTATATTATCTGCTAGCTTTTCCTCGCGGCTTCGTTTGAACGAAATTGTGATATCGCTAGCCCCTCTATTAACCTATATAAATTCTAATATCTAATATGAGATCGCCATTTGTACCTAGCTACACCTACATAAAAAATAAGTTAGGGTGACTTTTTACTCCATTTAAACGGTTAGGAATAAGGTGTCGTAGCTTTACCCGAGAAAAACTGGGGATGGAGCTTCCAATACATAATTTCATGGAAATGGACAGATTTTCTTAAAGAATGTTTTCTTAAAGTCTATTGTGGTTGCCGTGATAAGATACGGTGATACTAGAACGATGTAAGTTGCAGTGTATAAAGGCAGTAAGAACAATATGTTCAAAGTAGAGTCAAATATATACGAAATTATGCTACAAGTCTTTTTTAGAGTAATTAGTAGATGTTTGTTACGATTGTTACATGTCTACGAATCTTTGTGTGTTTCAAAAAGTATAGGGGTCTATTTAGCAATGAAGGGATAAGTTTACTAGTTTTAATGATAAGGTCATATAGGTAGGATCAATAACTTTACATTCACTCATTCATGAGTATCCGTGGTCGTCCGATCTTCTAATACTATTTGCTTTACCTCAATTCAACCTACTCCTAATTAGATTTTGTAACTTGGCATCCTTTTAACGAGGCAAGTAACCTTTGAAATATTCAAGTTACAAGTTAAGCTGGGAGCGTGAATTTATGACAATGGTTCAAGTGAACAACTTTAAGTTCGTTGACTCGATTCGTTTCAAAATACATGCTCAGTGTCCCTTCATTTAAGTGTGTGAATTAATTAAATTTTACTTATTTTTGTCTTTGTTATGTATGCATTTATGGTTTTAAGACTATGACATATCCTAGCAAAAGCGTGCCGTTTCGACCAGTGTACAAAGACATTTTACGCTATTGGCTTTACAAAGATACACAGTTTTACGGACGATAGGCGCTAGCACGTGACCGCACGTTGAAAATCTCGATTTTCTCGGTTTTCTGTCGGTATAAGATTTAAATATTTATTTATGTCTATGAAATAAGCAAATTCACTGGGCCATATTAATATATGAATATTTATCAATTATAGAATCAAAAAAATATCTCTCTTAGTTTTCCAAGCAATTTGAATTAAAGCCCAAAAATAGTGTCAGAATATTCTTTTTCTTAATGTTTAAATGACTTGGCACGGGTGGACATAACTTTTTTTTTAATAACAATTAATATTTTATCCATAAAACTATTTTTATTCTCAAAGTTTTTTTGCTTGAAAGCTGCGTAGGGAGGGAGAAAGCCGACCGCGCGTATGAGCCGATCACAGCGCGGCGTGGTTTTCTATTCGGAATTTTGTTTAGATTTGAAATTTTTAAAACCGTAATATATTTTAAATAGAATCTCCGATTTCAATAATTCAAAAAATAATCTACAGGCATTGAAACAGTCTGCAATACGAAATGATTAATCTGGATAAGGATTAATACAAAGATATGAATAACATGGTCTGATTTTGGTCGGCATTTTTATCAACTTTTTAAATGTAAAAAAGTAGTTATAGTGACATAACTACAATAGTTGGACATATGGTATCGCGAAGTATTTCATATATATTGATATGTTCTTTAATATTGTAGAACATTTTTGTTCTAACATCAATAGTTTCCGTAGCGCATGCGTAGAAGGACATTGCAAATTTTGTACACCTTGGATTACATTATTGAAGTTTTAGTAGGGATCCCTAATTTTTGCTAGTTATAAATATAGCGCATGTTAGAGATAATGTAGCATTCTTATGAAAGAAATAATTTCTGAAATCGGTCTAGTAGTTTTTGAGTTTATTCGTTACAAACATACAAAAATACTCCTTTTTTTTGTCCTTTACTCCTTATAATATTATTGTAGATGTAGATAAGCACAGCCACTTAATTAAGGTTTGAACTATAACGTTAACTGTTTTAATATCAAAAAGTGTACTCAGAACTGTAACAAAATATATCAAATTCTTGCAAACTTAGTTTAGGTAATCGTTTAGGCATGCCTTTACCTTAAAACGGCAAGCAGCAGTCTGGTGTCTCAGTCGGGAGTGACCTAGCCTGCGGGTTCGATCCCCGCACAGGGTTAACATATGTGTTTGTTTTAAGACTGGGTTTATTCTACATATTATATTTATGTTCTTGGATAAAAACAGTATATAGGTATTTGTATCAATTTTTTGGTACCTGCAGTACAACCCTTGCTTAGTTCGGGTCTAGATGGCGCTTATAAGGTGTCCAAGAATTATTTACCTATTCACTATATATTATGATAGATAATTATTATTGAAAGTAGTAAATTATGTTATTGGAAGTAATTTTAGTCTATTCTACGTTTTTCCGAATTTCTCTTTGCAACGATTTCCCACTGGATATGATAACTAAGCATTTATTCACTCCTAATTTGATGTATTAAAGGCAGAAGTAAATATTTTCTTAAATATTAATTTACATCGAAATGGTCAAGAAAATATCAAGGCAATCGAAACAATACCCAGACAATGCACTTAATAAAAAGACAACTAAAACAAACACAGATCTAAAAAATATCTTATTCTTTATCAAAATCGGAACTTCCGCTTTAGTAGGAAAAGTCTTTTAGCAAACGTGCGCTTGTAGTCAAAATAAGTTTACAATAATAAATTTGGTCCAAATATTACATTACATAATACAATAATAATAAAACAATTAAATTGTATATATTTTCATCTGATACCATAAACAGTGTATAACATTAATGTTAAGTACTTCGTTAGACGTAATTAAGCATGAACCTTGTCAGAACAAAATTACAGCAAATCAGTATCCGAATCAAACATAGTCGGTTTTCGAAAGGCTGTAATTATTAAAGGCAATAAAGCAACCACATTATGAATGCAATTTGTAGGTAAGGCATCCATTCAAATTATAAAACTACGTTGAGAAAAACCTTGAACATTTTTGAGAACTAAATTAAAGTACATTAGAAATGCCCATTCTGAATGTGATTATAAATAACAAAGTAATCTTAGACAGGATACAAGAAAGCTTACAAAATACACGTATAATAAAATAATTAAAACTTACAATATCCATATTTCACACGGTCAAAAGATTAACATTCACACTGCATTTTTACAGAATGCAATTCAACAGTTTATTTTATATGTCTTACAATGCTCTTAAAGATAAAAATCCAATCTCTCAAATCACCAACAGTCAATTTAATAATCCTAAAAAATCTAGAGACAAAAAACTTTAACAAACCGCTAACCGTGTTTGGAGATTATCACTTACAATTAAATCTACAAATATAATGAGATTCATGTCGGCATTACTATTGAAACAAAATACAATGACTCTTAAACAAATAAACTCAACAGGATGGCTCAATTATTTACATCAATAAAAACCATAGATTTTATCACCTAAATTATACACGAAAAGATTTGTGGCCTCATCAAAACTGTTAACCGGTGACTTCACAGTTTAAATTTTATATAAACTTACACTCTATAGCTGCAACTATGTATTTTATTATACTGTCCCAGGAGTATAGAACAATATAATCAAAGACAACCAGAACTACATACATACATACATAAAATACATAACTGATGGAAGAAATATTAAGACGGCTTTAAAATTTAAATTTTAGGAATTAAAATCAGAAACCTTCACATCATCAGACAAAGTCATTACAAACATAGCTAGTCAGTATTATTTACCAAACATTTATAGTATAGTCTTAACCTTCTAATACCGAGACAAATTGTCTAATATTCAAGAAGCAATAAAGATTGTTCCTATATTGACAACAGTTATTGATAATCTCCTAAATCTCTTCTGTGATGTGACAATATATTATATTTTCATTGCTTCTTGATGTATTCGAAACATGGGCTTATCATGATTTAAATGGAAATCAGAAACGTTTGTCACGACGCTAGGTCCTGTTTCTAAAGTAGAATCAATAGTTTAGTAGGTGTGACCAAGGCCAACTAGGTTAATTCCGAGTGCGTGAAGCAGACGCAAGCTTACTAAAATAATTTCCAGGATGGTGATAATCCTTGTTTACTATATTTTTTAATTTCTAAGCATTAAAGTTCATAATTATGTCATTTAAATTTGCATATCAAAATTAGAATAGTAAAATTGTAATAGAAAAAATATTGTCTATTTGATTCGCTTTCAACGAAGTATGAAATACTTTGATAACGAAACTAAAATCACGTACACCCTTTTCATGTCTGTAATTATAAAATACAGTTTTTATGGGTGCAACCTCGATACCGAGTTTTTGCCGTCTTTTAAAGCGATTACGAGACTTTATTCAAATCCTTTCTTGCACTCTGATTCTAAATTTTCATCTTTTTTCTTTTCAATTGACTTTATTGCACGTTTATTTATATTTCGTCTTTTGTGTTCTTGGTAAGTTGTCAACTGTAACTGATTGTTATGTTCAGTTACGACCGGTTCTATGTAAATTATAAGTTTACTTTGAGTATTTATATGAAATTATGTGGCACCGTAAGTCAAGACTTACATTTTGTTGCGCGCGTTAGCAAGGTTTGTAGCGCCATATTGTAGTTGGATAAGATATGTACTCGCTTTGGTAACGTGAAGTGTCTTTTTGTCAGCCAATCCATTTGATTTGCAACTTTGTTGACAGTGATTGTATTTTCTTCTAATATAATTTCTTCTAATGTAATAAGAAAATTCAATTTTTATACTATTTGGGCACACTTGTGTTTTAAACTTTTTATTATTTAATGAAATAACAATTATTTATGTTATTATTACCTTAACATTATCTAATACAATCAAAACTATATAAAATTAATCTAATAAACCGTTTCCAGTTGGCATCGTTCCCAAAATGCTGGTCGCGTTGAATTGCAATGCAATTTTTTTGGGCTAGGTAAAGGTCAGCACGTAATGCTTCAACGAATATAAAGCCCCTTAATTTCTATTGCACTCTGTCCCCACGGTCCTAATGTTTCGACTCTAAAAGGCTCAAGTATCCAATGTCTAGGGTAGTTACATCTTTACACCTTTTGTTGCCTTGTGCAAAATCAGCCGCCGCACCAGCCGCAAGTAGCGTCCCAAACTAGAGTTCGCTTATTCTCCAAGGACTCAAAGTCAAATTACGTAAATATTATTAACATTCTTTCATTCATAGAATTATCCTCATTATTCGATAGAATTCTGAATCAGTTAGACAAAGTTGTTACTAAATATAGTAAATCTTGCAATAACTGGGTGCAGTTTGGCAAATTTATTGTCCTGAACTTTGTAGAAATGTTAGATCGATAGAACTCCATATACGAAACAATGAGCTATTGAACCATTGCTCATACCTCAAATTATCCAATATTGTTTGGATAACACCAAACCTTTAAAGGTTTACGAGTCTTTGAAGAATTGCTTGAACACCTTAGAAGGCAAGATATTTTTTACCTACGCAATTCACGTAGTTAACTTAAGAGTTAAAGTTACAATGACAAAATATTTAATTATTTATTTCGGACTTTCTTGAAAATTACTCTGACCTTAGATAATATTTAGGGTCTGATGATTAAGACGGGCTACGGAAAGGTGGCTACAGGAAGTCTGTTACAACGCACTCATGGAGAATATAGACCCAAAAGCTTATTTCTGTGATACTAACGATGTGCATATAAATGAACTAAAAAAAGAGTATATGATTACTCATTCTTATAGTTTTATCAAGAATACTTAAATCGTAGTTTTTCCATTTAACGTAGCTAATTGTACAAATATTATTTTCGCCCTTAATATTCGTCACATTCGGATTGATCCTATGAGTATATCCTTCCCCTTTTTTGTAATATCAGATTATTATCACTATTATTATTAAAGCTCTTACGATACTGATGAAGTCACTTTCTTACAAAACTTTAAGTGTGGACTCTAAACGTTGATCCAGGTAGAAGGCCTACGGCGTCACGTGTCACCCTGCAACTATTCATTACTGACTATATTCAGTTATTCGTGTTATGTGCCGTGTCATAATAAAGCACTTAATGATAGACACTTTCAAGATAAAGATGTTGCAGCAAAACATAAAAATACTTGAAGAATTCATACAACTCCATCTATAGAAATCATAAAATTTAGTGTTACCATCATTGGCAGGGTTGCCTGTTAACGATTATTACTGGACTAAGACCTTCCACAATGTAAGCCGCTATACCAGATCGTCCTTTTTTACTATTCTTTCCCCCCTTTTAAGGTCGTCTGATCCATCTAGTTGGAGGACGTCTTTATACCATGCGACTTCTGACCTATTGTTTTCCGACATACATCGCCACTAAGGCTGCTAGATTTTTCGTTTCACCAATTAAATTAATATCGTATTGGACACAGTTGGAATGTAGATTCTTTAAAGACTTTACACACACATCCACTAAGTAAGGTTTTACGATAAGAATACTGCTAGTTTCTTTCGTTTTATGACACAGTTAAAGTTTAAAATCGTTACAGATAGTAAATAGAGCATTGTTAAAAATAAACGAGACAAAATTAAAAAGAAAGTGTCTCTAGTGAAGTGAAATGAATTGATTTTACGCATGGATAAATCTGTTGCCGTTCACAATACGGAAAGTAAGCTCGCCACGGAAACAATTTGTTTAGACTACTCCAGTTTAGTGAATCGAATCATTCGCTTTATTGACAAACTAAACACTGTTTAACTCCATATACATTTGAAGCGTTTCACCAATTAAATAAATATCTAATTGGACATCAGATCACGATCACAATCGGAATGTAGATTCTTTATGGAGTGTACACCCACATACACAAAGTAAGGATTTTACGATAAGAATAGATAAAGTGGATCAAAAGGTGGTTGCAAGTTAAAATAATGTTAGGGGTTTAACATTTGGTATTTTACTAAGAGATTTCATATAAATAAGCACTATTTATTTTTAAGAAAGGGGTGGGGCAAAAGGTTATTAAAAGTTTTTATAAAAAGCCTAATGTTATTAAAGCTATGAAAGTAAATGTCAGTTTATTATAGGTTGTGAATGGATATGGAATCGGAAAAAAAAAAGCCTTTAACCAATCTTGACTTTAATGCAGACGGAGTCGAGGGCAACAAGTAGTTTCATATAATAATTTGTGTTAATTCAAGAAAAAATAATCGACTTTTGACTTTAAGTAACAAAGAAACTTAAGTTAAGAGTAGTTGACTGTGTAGTGGTTGCTCTAATTGAAACGCAAGGTGACAGAACGGCGCTGGCTCATCCGTAGGCGATCACCATCACCATGGTCCTTGGCACAAAATTTATTCGAATACATCGACTCAGTTTCATGGATCACATCACTAGTTCCATTGTGTTTCGTTAATAATGAAGACAACGGTGACCTACAACAGACATCTTTACGACACATGCGAAAGAGAATTAGTGGAGGGCACACTTAATTGTGTCTTAGAATATTCACTACCTTGACCTCGAGCTTGATATAGATCAGGTAAATAAATATCTCTTGAGTTAATTTTATCAAGATTGATTTGTAAATCAACCATTCCTCGTAACTCTTAATTTTATTAATCTTGATTGATTTAAGTTTTGACCTACGAATCTCAATAGGAATTGCCACGAAAATCATTAATGTTTATTAGTACTTTTTGGGGTCAATCCAAGGCTTAGACAACGATAAGGAATATAACGATAATTTGCTGCATGTAAAAGATTAATTAACCGATTAGTGATTTTTTTAATTTAACATAATTTTTGTAATAATTACATATCTAATTTCAAAGTAGTTTTCTTTCTATTATAGAACTGAACTTTAAGCTGATGTAAAGTTACGGAAATTGGTTTTAACTTAGTCTGAGTAACACTTAAAATGTTAATTATTTTCAAATTGATTACAAACCAAGTTGTAACCATTAATTTTATGTGTAATATTAATTATGTTCATTCGCATTAAGCAGGAATCAACAAGTTTTTGGATACTTATTTTATGTATCCCTAAAAAGCTGTTTTTGCTTATCTTAATAACCATTTTGTGAATTACATAGCACTCGTGGCAACTGTGTTACTGAACAATCGTGTTTTGAAAACGATATGTGAAGTTAAGCAACGTCGAGCATGCTTAGGCATGGGATGGGTCACTGCCTAGTTGCACATTTTTCTAGGCTCATCCGTGATTTAGAGGGCACGTTAAATTGTCGTCTGGCTATTGACATATGACAGTAGTTGTTAAAGCTATTCAGAAGCCGCATGAGCGGTTAAAAAATTATGGCCGCCGAGTGACCACTAGCCCGCTAGCTCGTCAATGTTTGCCAGATTTGATAGACTATGACTTAATCCTCCTTTCCCTAAGGCCTGGTCGGATACAAACAACGGCTGAGGCAACAAATGTATTACCTATCTACAAATATTTATCATTCAAGTAAATCCAGTGACTGCCCAATCAGCTTTTACTTTCATCGAGTTAGTGCTCGCGTCGATTTTTGCTTCCGTAAAGGAAAGTGTTTCGGTGCATTGCGGTATTTTTATCGATATCGATATTTTTTTCATTGAGCATGTTTTTGTATTAATTAAATGACTTCAGTTTAGTAGTAATATGCCTATTTCTATACGTGTGTACTCGATTTGTTTTTCAATATTCACAAAAAGTTTACTTTGGCGAGCTTGATAAAAAAGTTTCCAATAAATGAATAAGAGTTTTTGTAAGAGTTAAATAAAGTTCCGGGTTACGATTTAACAGACATCAATTGTAGTTTTATCGTATTTTAAATAGTTTTTAGTATCTTCACTATTTAGTCTGATAATAGGTAACCAACCTGCAACCCCTTACACCAAATTTGCAGAGAAAATATTTAAACGTAAATTGTTGAGAATCATAACCCTATTGAGATTTAAAGATCTATAAAAAAATTATATTTTTATCCATATAGTTCTTAAAGTTTTTTTCCTTGAAAAAAGTCAAAATATTGAATGTCAGTTGCGTTCGCTGCATAGGGAGAGTGTTTATTTTTGATTTTTTAAATTCGTAATATCTTTTGAATGAAATGTCCTATTTGAATAATTCAAAAAATAATCTGCAAGTATTGAAACAGTCTCGAAAACGAAATTATTTATTTGGATAAGGATTAATACAAAGGTATTACATGTAAAGGTATATCATGGTCTGATTTTCGTCGGAATTTTATAAACTTTTTAAATACAAAAAGTAGTTATAGTGACAATACTACAATAATTGGACATATGGTATTGTGAAGTTTTTTATAGATATTGATGTGTTCTTTAATATTGAAGAACTTTTTTTTGTTATATCATCAATAGTTTCCGCAGCGCATGCGATGAATGACATTTTATGGCAAATTCTTTACACCTCGGATTACATTATTGACTTTTTAGTAGGAATCCCTAATTTCCCTAGTAATAAATATAACCTATGTAACTCAGGGATAATGTAGCATTTTAATGGTGATGGAAATTTTGAAATCGATCCAGTAGTTTTTGAGTTTAATCGTTACAAACATACAAAAATACAAATATTTCCTCTTTATAATATTAGTGTAGATCTTAGGGCTAAATGGCCTACGATTCCCATAAACGATTTATCATCTACTACAACAAAACAACATTAATTAATTATATTTTCAATTGAAACTATTTTTTAATATGGTATCGATAGTCGCAACACTAACTCGATCATATTTATCATCAAGTATGCAGATCAGTGACAGAGAAGACTTTCTTCTTCAATGGCGTGCATAATCATTGTCGTCTCAACAAACTACAACCATGTCACATTAATTTACCATTTCCATTTACAAACTGGTGTCTCAAGTAGATACTGTTCATAGATAGCTACGTAATGTAGATAGGTGAAATAAAACCTGCTTATCTTAACTAAGTCTTCTGCATTAAAAAATTTGTTCACTGCTGTCGGTTTAGCGACTTTGTTGCTAAATCTAGTCATATTTTAGCCGACTTAATCACAGTAAACATGATATTGGGCTGTGTTCTGAGGAATTGTTTAAAATAATGCCCACGGCTACATTTTACCATCGCACCGCTCGTCATCAGCAGGTAATTCATCCTCACGCCTTAGAAACTAAATGGCCAGGCATAATGTTGTTTCAGAGGAAGTGATTAGATTTTTAAAGGATCGACAACGCGCGCGTTATACCCCTGGTGTTGCAAGCGTCTATAGGCTAGCTAGCATGAACGCTTGACACAAGGCGGTTCGTATGCTTGTTTGCTACCGAAGTGGTATAAAAAAAATATTACCGACCGTCAAAAAGTAAAGTTTTAGACATTTTAGAATCGTAATTTTTTTATCGTTGTATATAAATACAAAAAACAATACAAATGCAAAATATCTTGACCGAAGTATAATAATGTTCTATTTATTTCTGTAAGTATTTAAAAATTCAAACTACTTGTCTATAGCCAGATAAATAATAGACCTGCCAAGCAAACAGATGAGTCATCAATCTATTTGCAATCTTCGCTAAAATCCATTTAGTAGCATAGCTAACAAGCGACACATCGGCAAATGAAGCGAGACATAGTTCAATAGCGTAGAGCAAACAATGGTGGAGAGATGGGACAGATTTCACGGCGGGCGGCGGGCGCGGTCGGCGCAGTTCCGTCGTTGGAGCGTACCTTGAACTTGAACCAGAGACAGACCATGGCGACTTTCCCGGATTGCCATTGTGACAGGTCGAAACTTAGCACCGCAATGAATCTAACTAATACACTAGTACCTACCACTTATTCCTTATTCTGTGCTGATACCTACGCAAAATATCACGTTTTGCGATGCTTTACGTTACGACGAGTAGCAAGGATATACAAATTAACAGACTTTCGCATTAGCATTTCGTTATATTTTAGAATCATGTTACTTTAGCAAGTTTATATAACTTCAAATTATACATTTAAATTAGCAGTTACTATCCATACTAATATTAAAAATGCAAAATTGAGTTTGTTTGTTTGTAGACAATCCAATTCAGTCGACATTTGGCACAGGGATAGTTAAAGGAGAAGGACATAAGCTACTTTTATCCCATTTTTTTTAGTTTTTGCTGAAATAACTATAAGGGAATTCCACATAGATGAACTAGCATTTGCAGCTGTAGTAAACTCTCATATAACTAAGGCGTTAACAAGAAATCCACGTCAATAACCGAATTTACAGCGGGCGAGGCTGCTGGCAAAAAAAGTATGAAATAATGATCAAAAACTTCTATGCTGATAGTAGTTCCTTTTGAGGCAGTCTAGTCAGGTTTATCAAGTCAATGTCGGTATTAATACACTTTACAATATATCTAAATATTATGGGCATTTGAATACATAAATACCTTCATATGAATAATAAGATGACTTACCTCTCATAAACATTTTTTTCTTACTTTTGTAAACAATTTTTACTAGAAAATCAGTCTTAGGCTCAAATAATAAAGATTAAATCTGTCTTACGTTAATTTAATAGTGTAAAACGATGTTCCTTTATTTTATGCTTAAATCATTGTATCATTAGTATGAGATTTAAATATGTTTTACAAGTAAGCCTTACTGATGACTCTGATATCGCCATTACCATAACCACCACGTTAACATTCTAAGTAGGTCATAGGATTACTAAGTGCTCACCACAACACCTATACTCCTCGTTTTCCAACCCTTTACTACTATATTTTTCCAGTCGTCTCTTGTCAGTCCAGCTAACATACAGTGCAACAAACTTTTCTGACCCAGTGGTCAAAAATCAAAACTACAGTCGCTATATCAAAATGGTGTGAACTTACAGCGAGACTAGCGACCATACACTGTGTCAGAAAATTTTGTTGCTCTGTACATGCAGAGCTTTTCAACTTGTAGTATCTACCGTGCTACCTATCTGCCTCACACCACTTTTTATGTATGGGATATACTGTAGATATATCCTAATATAATTACAACATTTGCTAATCCGTAGGAATTTGCATGTATAATGTATAAAGTCACGGCTTTTATCACATAAAATGGGTAACTAGTGGCTATATACACACACACACCTCATAATGTAAATGTGACTTCACTTTATAATAAACATACAAGTAAAATAGATAAATTAATTACATAATTATTTTCAAGTTGTGCAAAATAAGTCCTTAAATTTTGTCTAGATAGTTCTGCTCATGAATTATGTATTCATCAGCTAAATACAGTAATACATATTACAAATAGATTTATTATATCCCGAAAGTAAAATGTTGCGTAAAAGATTATAACAACTTGAGATCTATCAAGTTGTTACAAAATCTGCTTAGCATCTTTAGGCCATCTTTTTATTTTAATTAGAGAGATAATAAGTGTTTATACCAAATTGTAAGTTACATGTAAATAAGTAATATTAATGCAATTAATAGTTACAACATTAAAAAAAATATTAGACATAAGTAGTTTACAGGCTTTAGTAGCTCACAAGCGCTGCGATTCGTACAAGGATTTCTTAAAAATTTACAACATCTGGAACACATATGTGGATGGAAGCCTCCCCTTTCAATTTATTTATTATTTTTAGGTAAACCGCCGCAAAAAAAAACGCATACTGTGTGTAAATTTCAGGCTAAACCCAATTAAAGGTCTGACAGACGGACGGACAGAGACATGGTAGCCTATACAGAGCTACTTATGGCATCTGAGATTACTATTGAAGCTTTAATATCCGTCCCTAGGTATTAATGTTTTATGAAAAGTCAACACACGTCCTAATATTTTAACAGAGGAATGAATTTTCGAATTTTAGCCTTCACGAGTAACATGATATCGGGATTGCGATGGGATTTTCGAGGTTGTTATCTTCAATGAAGCATGTATTTTAACGATGTTGTAACTTAATTTGATGTGATTTAACTTTTATAAAGATTTATAAAGCTAACACTATAAATATTTAAATATATATCGAGCAAAAAAGGGCTGAAATAATATTTTTGTTTAGTATTTTCATTATAATTTGAAAAAATCAAAATCTACTTAATCAAATAAGTTTCTAAGAACACTATTTAAAAAAGATTTTTGAATCAAGATAAATCAGCAAGCATTTGCTTTAAAAACTAATTACAATACCAACTGGCTTATTGCCAGCATTCAATAGTTGTCTATTTTTTGTAAAACTACAAACGAAACGTAACATTATAGTCAACTAATAAATACATATTTTGTATTGAAACACTTAAAAAACAAGCTTACAATGAAAAAAGAAAAGGTATTATAAATCAGTCGGCCTAATTATATCAATCCACTTTTGGACGTAGGCATTTACTAAGAACTCCACCAAACTCAGTCCTCTGCCATTCTCATGTAGCTACTTCTATTTACGTATTTAAGTCATCATCTTAGGCCTTCGTTAGTCGCTCACCGAGCTATAGAAGATAGCTCTTCTATATGCATGGTGTTTGTATGTTAATATGATCAGAAATGAAAAAAGAAGAAACTGAAATAACCGACATAGCTAACATACTAAGCAAACTGAAGAAGCAATGGACAGGTCATATTTGTCGAAAAATCGATGACAGACGTGTTTGAGAGTGGAGACCACAGATCGGTAGATCGGAATTAAGCCGATAGGTATAATTATAAGTATGAAGTAATTTGCACATTTACTAGCAAGTATCGAGTACCGAACAAATAAATATACCTTTCGATTTATATCAAGGACCAATAATAATATGCTGAGACTTTGGCATTGTAACTTATTGTAACTTATTGTAACAAAAGCTTAATTTATCTAACTCAAAATAAAATTCCTTGTAATTTATAAACCACAGGCTAGAACTACAATTTGATTAACTAGTTCGTGACTACAAACTGCTAATCACAAAATACAGATAATGTACTTGTATTAGATAACGGAATATTGCAATATCGTATTAACTACCTGGTGCTACCTGGTCCATGCTCTTTCATTAAGAAATGACACGTCCTTGTTGACTTAAGTCACGCTAAGCACATATATACTTACGAGTACGTGACCTAGTATTTACAAGTATTAATATAACGTATCATGTACGTACATGATATTGTTTATTGCTACTAATAAATCATTATAATATGACGTGTACTATGTTAATACATGATACGTATCTACCTGTTTTATAACAATAGTATCAGTTGGTATTTTGCACCTGACTTTTGTTTTAAAGCAACCTATATTTAAACTCGTATTCAGTATTTCTTTGCTATAAATTGTGATAAATTATATGTTTTCTACTCACTTTTCAATTCTATTTATTCCAAACAGGTTTATTAATTTTAATATAGGTACTAACCGAAATCTAATACTTTACTTTATAACATCAACTAGAGTAAATCTTTTTACAATTATAAAAGTTTTGAGGTTGTAATGTAAAAAGTAGCAAGCATTCAAAGTATTTCTAGTTGTTATTGCATTTTTATACAATTTTTACTACAATTTATAAGCTAAGAGAATACGAAAAATACTCAGCGTGCTTCATGCAAACGAATTTTCCACTTATTTTTGACACTTCCAAATTAAACACTAAATAACATGTCTTCAAAAATGTTCTAGTAATAAATATCTAGGTCTGCAGTGTGTCAGTTTTCTATTAAAGTTAAAGTTCAAAAGTTATACAGGATTCTAGTTTTTCATACAAAAAAGGTTTTAAAAAAGATTTCTAGTTAATTAAAAGATGTTACAAGATTTTGGAATATCACAGATGTAGGTATTCGGCCTGGGATTATGACTAAGAAATTTCACAGTATGATCAGTAAATGTCAAAAACAATTGAGAATTTCGTTTGTATTAAGCCCGCTGCGAGGCGCCCCGTTTCGACTCCTCTTTAGTACCTACCTATATGAACAAAAATAGTGACCAACAAACTTTCTGAAAGATTCAGGTACTTTCAATTAATTAATTAATTATTAAATTTCAAAATAAAATGTAGTGCTTTTTTTTAATTATTAAAATAAAATCATAGGTTATCTTCGTGAATTAGAAAACTTTTGTGCTTTGTAATATTTTATTGAAATTAGCTAGAATACCTTAAAATATTCTGGAAGTTAAATAAAATATTGTATTTAATAATAAAGTTAAAAGAAAAACATTAATAGCTCGATCCGTGGCAGTCAGTAGTGAGCGGTGAGCGGCGGGCGGCGCCCTTGACGCAGACGTCGATCGGTGCGCGTGCGCCGGTAACGGCTACTGTATGTCACTTTGAGCACTCGCATGCCTGTCTGTTCAATTTATTCATTAAGATAATACTTATAACAACTTAAGTATTTTAAGCAATTAAGATACTATATTCTGTTTTAACATATAGTATACCTATCTGCAGCTTTTGGTTTAGATTTGATTTCTACCCAAAGATGAAACCTGAAATTTGGTATTTAGTCAGAAAGTTTTTTTATAATGATATAATCTGTCCCACCAGCTATCCATGTGCAAGAAATCTAGTCACATGTAGCACCGTTACGAATGACACGGAAAAGAGCCTATCACCCGTGGAACAATCTATTTCCGTAAGAACTTTCAATTGGGACAAAATGTATCTTCCTTCTTTATCCCTGTACCAAAATCAGATTACCTTATCGCTCCACCGCTATAGAAGGGAAAAGTTTACCGTGGCTTTACTCGCAGAAAAAATATTCTTATAAGAATCCTCGGCCAGGAGAAATAGTATTAGATTGTAAAATAAATGTATAACACAACCCTACATCCTCTCAGGCAGAAAATCGTCTCGGATAAAATGGGTTTAATAAAAGAGTTATACACTCTGCAACTACTGCTATGCTAAAAATCTGGTAAATTGGATTCTTCGTTGTGACTTAAAATAATAAAAAACAAACAGACATTCGCGTTTATGTGTAAGTTAGGATTAGGATTTTTATTTGTCCACTTCGCCAGAATTTTACATCATAAAATAGTTTTGAAATAGACATTTTTTGTTTAACTTTGTTTAAGTTGTGATTAACCTATAATCAAATAAAATATCATACCAATTTTTAAGTGTCAAGTTTTTGGAGCTGCAATCTTTGCTATATCTCTAACATGGTCATTTGAACTTATTTTATCATAAGTACCAACCTAAATTAAAATAATTATTTTTTTTATACCAACACAGCTTAAAAGGAACAGCTAGAATTTTATCTGAGTCCATGTCTCTTTAACTGATACAAACCTTCTCTAAAAAAATACTCAGCATAAAACGTTTAATTTTACTTTAAAACTTCTTAATATCAATTTCTGGTATCAATAATAAATTCAAAAGTTAATATGATACATAAGCATAATTTTTCATGTTACCCTACCTTTAACATCTGTCACGCTACATGACCCACTTTCCGTTTTCTATTAAATACATGGTAGACCATTCGTCAGAGGTCAAGCAAATCATATGGTTGTTCAAACGTAGTATCTACGTCACGTATCTCTCATACTATATCATTATTTACCGATTTCATTTCAACAATAGCCTGTGCTAACGTAATTTACAATTAAAGTCGGTTGATTTCATATAAATCATGGTCATTTTATACTCGACAAACTGTTAATCTATTATTTTCTTAATCTAGATAGAGGAATATAATCATATATCAATTATTAATTATTGTCGGCTTTGTAGCTCATTGGTCACCCGACTGCTTAACCGAGGGGCTGAATGTGTTCGATTCCTGCCCGAGACAAACATTTATATGATGAACATTTATGTTTGTCTTGACACTGAGTGTTTTCTATTTAAAATATGTATTTACAAAAAAAAATGTATCCGTTGTCTGTTATCCATAGTAGAAGCTATGCTTAGTTTGGGACCAGGGAGCCAATTCTCACGCTATCGAATTGATCACGAATTCGAAATAAAGTACGAATTCAAACTTTCTCGAACGAAAATGTAGTTAAGCAATTCTGGTAATGTCGAATCCGACATTTCTCAAACGCAAGCCGCTCGAACTACTTCGAGTGGTCGGGATCGTTCGAAACTACATCTCGCATTCGAATCATAACAAATTTAGTTCAATATGATTGGGTTCTAAACATTAATTCTACTCTTAACGTAAACTATATGCTTTAAAATCTAAAATAAATGTCTAAAATTTAGGTCAGAGTAATTAAAAAAAGACTTATTTGTCCAAATATGAATTTTTTTTTACCTTTATTCCTTTCATAATACATTATTAGTCTTTTGTCAATTGATTGATTGGCCGATTTTCAATCAAAGTCGCCCATGACAATAATATTTTTCTATTTCAATTGATTTCCATCACAACAAACACTAGGTTACATGACATACACTGATAAAAATGTTAGAGGTCCGGCGCCGCCATCTTTAGTGCTGCGTAGTATTTTGATAATACTAGGTTGTAATTTCATGTGAGAAAAATTTAATAAACACAATTACACCTTTGAAAAATAAAAATAACTTAAAATTCTCACAAACAGTTATTTTTTATTTATGTCCAACTACGTTCCGTTTAAAGATTATAGCAATTTCTTGAAATAGGGATTTAATCTATAAACTTAGTTATACTTATTATTTCCTTATTAATAATGATAAAACACAAGTAAAAAGTTTGCTTCAAGCATTTTGTAGTCACTGAAACCTTTTTTAATATATCAAAAGACTCATATTAAAGTAGGCGTTTTTAAAAACGCTCTAAAACTGTGCAACGGAACGTACCGTACCGAAGCGTAACCGGTTCACAATGGCAACCGCTTTGAACGACATTTTGTTCGAAGGTTGTTTCGATTCATAATGAGAATACAGCAAACGAGAAAATGATGTCGACGATCGAAATTTTACCGTCGAGATGGTGTCTTCCAGATAATCTCTAATACGAGATTATCTCAGATGAAGTGAGAACTAGGTCCCTAATCGCGCTGTGTGTAAAGTCCAAAAAATATATTTTTTATAATTATGTAATATAAAATAATAATAAAATAATCTAATCAGGTAAAATAAAGACAGATAGAAAAAATGTATAAAAGAAGCAAATAAAACATGACTTGAATAAGAAAAGAATCTACTTCCATTTCAGACATAAAAACATGTAGGTATTCAAATCAATTTCCACGATTTAATATTCTAAGAATGATAAGAAAATCATTAGAAAATCCTCTATGAGATACACATTGCTTAAAATACCATCGATCCTTATGTTTCGTTTGCTGAATAGAAAAATATATTCTCAAACGGTACCCGAACAATAAAATAGAAAACCATTAGTAAGCGCCACCAGACCCTGACTCTTCTTGTGAATGATAATGAAGCTGGCTAAAGACGTTCTCAGGCCAATGCCAAGGAACAGTTTGGAGACAAAGATATTCCTAACAAACGACTACGAAATACTAATGTGTAACACATTCCTACGCTCTTACGCTTATGGCATGATTACCACTCTAGAAAAAGCTAAATCTGCCTATAACTGTTTTATATCAAATTTTGCAAGTGCTAACCTAAAAAATGAAAACATTCATTTATATTTATTTTATTTGTATACGAGTACCTAACCTTGTAAATAGGTTGGATTTCCTTTTGTTGTAGAATAATGTAAGATCGAGTAATTATTCAAGACACGTTTGATGCATAATATTTCTAAAGATTTTGATAAATCCTTTTTGTGGTTACTGCGTTTAAAATAACTGAATTGTTCAATTCTTTGGATATGCGCCAACATTTTTATAAAAACATAAATTGTAAGCTGAGGATTTATTGTTTATTATTTATAGATATTTATGAGATGTAAAATCATAAACTAACTTAAATATATAAACAAATTAAATTGATTAAAATATATTCTACACAAAAGGAAATAATACTAGCAATATCCTTAAATCCTACTACAGAATTTATATTTATTAACTTAACTACAAAAACTTCCTAACTAAGTAAAAAACTGCCTTCAAATCTATAATCTATAAATCTGTCGGTATGTACCTGGTTTAAACGTTCCAAAAATGTTTGCGGCGTCACCTTCGCATCGCAATCGCAATAGATATACGTTAAACCAAGTACAACATACCACACTTTGGATCATAGCCGCTTTCCCTCAGGCGTTTGCATATTAAATCTTTAACAGAAGCTTTTGCTTGTGAACACCATCCGTTCCAACCGTGATCGGCAAAAAGTCGTATATTTTTTCAAAGTTCACGTATTTATAGATAATTTGACGTCTTAATATAAATATTTCCATTATATTAAACATTACTTTCTATCTTTACAGAATTGGACTCTGCGGCTTCGATAATCCACACAGAGATCAGAAGACAGACGAAGTCAAAAAACACATAGGACAGGTAATTTGAACTTAATCACTTTTAAAATCAATTAATTAAATATAAACTAAACGATAAGGTACAAGAATAAACAGTTAAGCACACAAATGAATCATCTCTTCCTCGGTTTACAGACTCATATAATCTCATCTCGAAGGCTGATGACACCAACGCTAAAAACAATAATGACGCGTCATCTAACAGCTACAATCGACAATATATTTTAGACATAAAAGTCCTTAACCAAATGAACCGTACAGTTTTTTTGCCAGAATCCTAAACTCAGCTCATACAATAATGATGTAAGACATTACGTAGAGGAATAGGAAGATGACCTGATCGATGGAGTACAATTAGTCAAAAATACGCCCACAAGTCAAAATACTTACAATGTATTTTAATTGTTGTTGTAATCCATACATGGTACTTGAAAATATTTAGTGTATGTATATCGTAATGACTAACATTATAGTAGATTTTGTATGATTTTTCAAATCTTAATATATTCAGACTATGTAGTTTTTGTGGTTGAAATAACGGACAGCTTAGTAATCCATTTGTTATAGACAAGTTTTATTCATAACATACAACATGGAAAAAATAATATCTGAAACAAATGTTATTAAAGAGAAGTAGACCTATCTTCAAAACAGATAAAAAGGGCATGGAGCTTAGCTGATAAAATCAGCATAAAAACATAGTATTTTATTGAAGATATATGCGGAATCAAATAAAAATAATAATCAGTATTAACAAATTTACAAAACATCGCAGTCAACAAAGGGGAAAAGGAACTTATTAAATCAAACATGTAACAATTTGACGAACTAACAAAACAAATGCTCTTAACAATAAGATCATGGCTCTGACATTCAGACGAGATGCTGTAACAAGCTGTCTAGACAAGGTCGTCTTAGAGAATATCAATATAAATGCAAGCAAACTTGAAACAAAACCAGTAGGTTTCACGTGGGATGAAAAGAATCTGATTAAAAACAGGAAGACATATAATTAAGCGACATAAATAAGAGTAGGTAACAGTTACAGTCAGTATGTTGATAGGTTGAGACAATTTCGTTGTCAAAGATCAACGTAACTTCTCCAACTTGATTATGTATTACTTATAAAAATATACAATAGTATTGAAGATTTCATCGTTAGAAAGATTCAAAGTGAGGTGTAAATTGTTTTGTTTCTAAAACTACAAAATCGAGAGAGCCTCAACATAAAGATTAATTAATTCGGAACTAAAAAATAAAAAATACTTTATGTGACTTTTGAAGATATAGTATTTTCAAACTAAATAAAATCTTGAAATCAATTTGCAAATTATGAATGCAAATCTAGATTGTAATCGAATTTTATAAGTCGTAACTAATATTTTATTGTTGATTAAAATCATTGTTCTAAATGATAGGTAGATTCAGAAGAACAGAAATAATCAAATTTAATTTCCTTTGCATAAGACGATATATATATATATATATATATATATATATATATATATATATATATATATATATATTATACTATGCCAAATTTTCTTGTCTTCATTCATATACAGACATTAGAAGTTTACAAGGTCAAAATAGTATTATTGTGCACCCACTTGGGAGACTGGACGTTTATATTTACTATCTATCTACTTTTATTATAATTCTCAAATCATTGTTTTCCCATACAAATTGACTAGTCGATCGAGTTAATTTATGTCTCTTTCGAGTATTTTTTTTATTATAGATAATAAAATCGGAAATACTAGTATGTGACACACGTACACACACATATTTAAATTATTAATATGTTAGTATAAAAGTACTGTTATCCATATTCTATACAAACCAAGCATTCCAATGGCTTTGTTATGAATTCATTATTTACGGACTGTTGAATGGGTGGTATTTGAAATGAACTTCAAGCGACGTTTCGTCAACTAGTAACGCGTTGTTCTACTCCGTTGCTATTGCTACACTTCCCGTTATCGACAGTTTTGTTTTTATTTTGTTACAAGATTTTATATTTCAAAATATAAAAATTGATACCTAGCTAAAATTTCCATGGATTAGATTACTTAAGATTTCTGAGTAGTAGCATTTGCTTTCGAAAGGCAAGGCCTTTGCGAATGCCTGTTAAAAGGTCGCATATCAATGCTATTGGTTTAGTTACAGCGCGGGTTATTGTAATACTTAAACACTAATAATGAAAGAAAACTATGTAGTTTTTTTAGACAGACAGATTTAAGCTAGGCCCTTTTGACTCGGTTCAACGACGAGCTGTGAGAATTATCGAGCCCTTAAGTATGAGGAGAGACTTTGCTTCCCTGTGTGTGTTCTACTGCTTGTCCGATGGGATGTGTTCTAATGAATTGTTCGAAATTTTGCCGCCGGCAGGGAATTCATTCTCACACTTTAGAACCGAGATGGTCGCGTTCAGTGCGGTATCAGAGTAACTTTCTCCCGCGAACGCTTGAGTTGTGGAATCAGCTCCCAGCCAAGGTTTTCTCTAAGGACTACAGTATGGGATTCTTCAAGAAAGAAGTAATTAGATTTTCGTAAGGTCGGCAATGTGCGAGTTACACCCCTGGTGTTGCAAGCGTCCATAGGCTACGGTAACCGCTTACCATCAGGCAGACCGTAAGCTTGTTTGCCACCATACTGGTAAAAAAATTACTTAGTTTAAGTTGTAGACGTATTACCATCGCACAGTAGGGATAAAGATCTCCCTTCACACGGAGGAGCCGTAGCTTGCCAAGCTTTGCTTTATGGATGTAAAAGTAAGTTTTTATGACCACGGTTTTTTTTTCACTGAGTTGGTGGCAAAAATCGTACTTGAGAAAAATATGTGATACAATGGGATCCACAATATAATCCAAGCTTTTTTGAACAAGAGAAACCGAAACATGAACCACTGGACCAAAGAAAATCGAAAAAATAACTGTCTACTTAACGTATGTCATTAAAGTTCACAAAATTCATGTTTCAAGAAAAAAAAAACCTAGGTACATTCAGCGTTCTCAGTCTAAACTGAAACTAAATCAATATCTAAAAAAAATGTTTTTAAGTTGTCTAGTTAAGTTATTAGGTTCCTTGGTCTTACGGGTCAAAGTGTAAATATAGGCAAGTAACATTTAAGTTCCTAAACAAAGGACGAGGAACACTTCCTCGTGAGAACACAATGCACCCAATTATTAAAACTATAATACATGCAACAGTTTAATTTTGACATGGTCTATCAAATCTGAAGCTTTAAGGTCGACCCAGTCATAGGTCAGACGATTATATTGGAAGTCATTCCATTGTTCAACACTTCTGTCATGTCATAAATCTAAATAAGATGAATGGTGTTAAAATAAAAACAGTACTGGTCCGAGGTAATGACTTTGAAGCACTTGATGATGATGAGATAAAGAGTCCAAATATGATGTCATCAGTCGTAACGGTTACGGTAAATTAACAAATGTCCAGAGGTGTTGACACGAGGGTGACTGAACTTTTTTGGTAGAATTTTATGATTAAAGTAATGTTTTTTCAGAACTGATTGAGGCTGCCAATCAAAACGTTTTTTATTTAATTTGATTTTTTCGTGTATTAAGCTAGCTGGTGACCGTGATTTATCTACTATCTACCCGCCAAATTTCATTGGATAAATATCGCGTAGTGCTCGAACAGACAGACAAACATACCTAATCATAATCAATTCAAAATCAATTGTTTTTATTTTAATAACATTTTTCTTTTTGGAACAGATAAAGCTTTCTGACAGTTTCCTAATATAAATAAAAAAAACCAATATCTACATCTACAAATTTAAAATCTGTGTCATATGTGTATGCGTAATTAATTAGTTTGCTCTTCTTTACACAGGGTGTCAAAATAAAAATGGATGACGCCGGCAATATACTCATCAGGCGCTACTCCAAGAGTAGTGTATTTGTGAAGAGTACTGCAGCAAACAACAATGAGGAAACTGCTATAGGACAAGACATACTCAAGTTACCTGGTTACGCACTTGAACAAGAAAAAATAGTAAAGGTGAGTTGAGCTTCACACATTTTGAATTGTCTATTGTTGTGCAAGGTTGATGTATCTTCTTTTTCTCTTCACGGTTTTTATCTCCCTTGTATAACCAGTGGCTGGATACCTCTCAGTCAACCTCTTTTTACCAACGACTGTACTTCTGCTTTTGTTGCAGTGTATCCAGACTAAAATCGCTTTACATATGTCCCATACGCCGTAAATTACCATTTGTCCTTCCCAACGAATTATAAGAACCAAGCCAGGATTGGGCAAGGGGATTAAAGTTGTAAATTTTTTATTACAATCAAACAATTTCGCGCAACGATTACACACGAAAGAAGTAAAATTTTGAACGCTTACTCTCAATTAACGCGGTCTCATTCTTTTGCGTTTAACTCAGTTGCGTAGTATGTCCCGGCCTATTAGCTTTAGATTCATTTTTAAATGCGTTGCACAAATTCGATCAACCAATCAGGTATTTCCGACGCGCTCTTACAAGTTTCACACCCAGCGTCGTTATTGAATATGTTTAATTTTCTCTTTATACAAAACGTAGTTCAAAAAAGGCGGTCCATTTTAAGGGATAACCTTAAATTACAGACATATTCTAAAAACAAATCAATATAAAAATAGTTTACGACTAGTTTTTTTTTTTGTAAAAATCCATTTTTGAAAAATTAAAACGCTAATCTTCTAGCCGACTCTGACATGACCGATGACATGAAGAATGCCTTTTAAAAAAGGGTTTCGCTTTTCCTTTTGAGGTTCCCTACCTCTTTACTTACTTACTTCAAAGTTGATAGGAAGTACCTCTTTATTTAGATCGAGGCGGCTATTTGTTCACCAAAGTATTTCTACTCTAAAATATTGGGCCAAATCCACGTCTTAGATTAGGACTTTTTATTAAGAACCAACTGATTTTTCTTTGGTTCTTTAAAAGCATAAAATCCAATTTTATCTAGATGAAGCATCAAGTTATGGTTGGATAGAATTGTTTTAATTCATTTATTACGTGGGCGTGTTCCTTTAGATAATTTCCTTAGGAAATTCTTATGTCGGACCTCTGCTTTTGATGTGCTTGTGATATTAGATGTCGAAACATGTCTGACAAATCGCATCTGCCTTCATAATGACCAAAGGTATTCAAAACACTTATAGCAAAGCCATAATTATAAAGGGATCACAAAATATCTCAAACTAAACAATCAAGCTAATTTTCTGATTACAATTATTTTTGTAGCAAAACTAGTATTTGACAAACAAACAATATTACCTAGTAGTAATTACTCTTTTTCGACTTCATAAAATAGCTGTCCAAGCGTGTTACACAATGACTTTAAGCTAATAGAAATAATGAATATAAAGAGTCCGGACATTACTCCACTAATGTTACTAACATTATGCCGCCGAAGTCATTTGTGGTGCATCACGACTTTGAACAGTACACTTGAACAAATTCACGATTTGACCATGACATTGCAACATCACTCTTTTGAAGAACATCTCTTATGAAATTTATTATTCCCATTAACTTAAAGGAAATCGTAATAATAAAGCACATTTTGTTCTAACTTAATCTAATATATACCTTTATCTAATTTTAAGAGCAAAAGACAAGTCTTTGACTTCAGGCCCAGGCCCCAGGCCTTACAGTGGTCTTTAAGTGCCGTCCAAATGCTTGGTCCAAATAGCTTAGTTCGTAGAGAATTTGGGCGGTTTACACATATTAAAAATAATTATAATTTATCCAAAAAAAATGTTTTTTCTTCTTACTCTAAACGAAGGCAGATTATTTCTGTGTAATAATCTTTATTTATGTTATAAGATTAATTACTAGGATAAACTAACTATAGTTTATATTACATATGAGTGATGTTCTATGATAAATCCGATTAATAACAACAGATATCGATAACAATTCCAACTTTCCCAACATAGTTTAATCATAGAAGAATAGTTTCACTTATAAACATGGTAACACGCCCAAGGTTCATGATGGTTTAGTCCTACAACATTACCTACCAAGTTTTACGTAATATAGTTTGTTACGAGCAATGCAATAAGCTAGCACCATTAAGTAACAAAAAGAACAGTCATTGCTTCATCTCTCTTATTCCGTTTCCTTGGGAGTAACGAAAGCTAAATCGCAAAAAACATACTCTATTGTTTATACCCAAAATAAGCCATAACAATGGGAACGAAGTTACCGCTGACAATTAACAACAATTAAAATGATAAATATTTCGAACATGTTTTGTAGAATCGTTAACATATTAATAGCACTGATTGTATAATATGTTATGTGTAAAACTTAATATACGCAACAACTATATAGCAATTGTAATCATTTTTAAATATAAGTATTAATCATGGTGTTTTTATTTAGAAATAGCATACGCTTCGTGTAAATAATTTAAAACATAGCTTATGTTCCTATTGTTGTGGTCATAATTCTAAGAACCAATTAATAGAATTTTATTTTCAAAGAAGAAAATTGCGTGCAACTATTTCACAAACAATTATTCATTTTTTCTGCTCTTGATTTTGACAGCAAATCATTATTATCTTGATTTCTACTTTAACTATTATAATATAATCAAAATCAAAACAGTTGTCAATATAAAGTTTTTTTTATAACCAAAAGAAGAAAGTCACGGGCAACAATTTTAGAAGTATAACTTGAACGCCTCTTATATTGATTGCCTGTAGTTCTTTCGAGTAAAAATCTAGCAAGATTAGTTGTAGGCATTTCATAAATGTGCTTCAAGTATTCGGCTTTAAAATTATACAGCAAAGTGTCCAAAAAAGTTTTACATCAAAACATTGTCCATTGCTTTGTAGACAGATGTCGAGCTACTCAAGATTTCATGTAACGTAAATATGTTTCAATTGCAAAAATATGTTCCTCCGAACAATACTAAAATGTTGAAATTTGTCGATCCCTGAGATTTTTTTCTGTACGATTCACCAGGGTTCCCACAACAAAACATGTGACTAATTAATAAAAACAATGTAACATTGTAACCATGGATATATTGTTACCTACGACAAAATGTTGCAATTCTCGGACACAGCGTTTTATCTGCCAAAATGGTGTTAAATACGTACATGTGCAAAATTTAATAAATAGCCATAGATATATTGTAACCTACGTCAACTGTTACAATTTTCGGTCACAACGTTTTATCTGACGAATTGACGTAATATATGCATGCATTTTTTTTTTTTTTTTTTTATACCACTAAAGTGGCAAACAAGCCTACGGTCCGCCTGATGGTAAGCGGTCACCGTAGCCTATGGACGCTTGCAACACCAGGGGCATCACTCGCGCGTTGCCGACCCTTCAGAAATCTAATAACTTCTTTTTTGAAGAACCCCATACTGTAGTCCTTAGAGAAAACCTTGGCAGGGAGCTCATTCCACAACCCAAGGGTTCGCGGGAGGAAGTTTCTCTGAAACCGCACTGTTCGCGACCATTTTGGTTCCAAAGTGTGAGAATGAATTCCCTGTCGATGGCGAGCGGTGCGATGGTAGAAAGTAGCCGTGGGCATCATTTCGAACAATTCCTCAGAACACAATCCATTGTACAAGCGGTAGAACACACACAGGGAGGCAAAGTCTCTCCTCAGACTTAAGGGTTCGATACCGCAAGTGAGTTTGGGATCGTCGACAATTCTCACAGCCCGTCGTTGAACCGAGTCAAAAGGGCCAAGCTGGTATCCGGGTGCACCCGCCCAGAGATGGCAGCAGTACTCCATATGGGGCCGGACTTGCGACTTGTAAAGTAGCAACCTTTGCCCCGACGTGAAGTACTGCTTCGCTCTGTTGAGTACACCAAGTTTTTTGGACGCCAGCTTTACCTTGCCTAGCAAATGATCTCGGAACTGAACATCGCTGGAGATGTCAACGCCAAGGATCCCAATGCTCTTGGAGATGGAGAGGGGAGTGTTCTGGAATTGTGGGACTACAGTGAATGGGGTTTTCTTAGCGGTGAACGCGCAGACTTGTGTCTTTGAAGGGTTGAATCGGACCAAGTTTTCCCGCCCCCAGTCAGAGACCTTGGACAGACCGATCTCGATTTGAGACACAAGTTCTTCACGCTTTTCCTCCACAACGGAACGTGGGATGCTTGCACGGCCCGTGTAATAAGCGTCTCCAGTACTGTCATCTGCATAGCAATGTATGTTGTTGATGTCCAACATATCATTGATGTGCAGTAGAAACAGCGTAGGAGACAGCACAGAGCCTTGCGGGACACCAGCATTAATGTCCATGCTATCAGAGCAACTACCGTCAACTACGGCTCGTATGCTTCTGCCGGACAAAAAGCTAGCCACCCATTTGCACAAACCCTCGGGCACTCCGTAAGAAGGCAACTTCGATAGAAGACCCCGGTGCCAGACCCGATCGAACGCCTTCGCTATGTCTAGGCTACATGCCAATGCCTCCCCCTGACTCTCAATGGCTAGTGCCCATCGGTGTGTGAGATACACTAGAAGGTCACCAGTTGAGCGACCGTGGCGAAAGCCATATTGACGGTCACTGATCAGGTCGTGTTTTTCTAGGTATCTCAAAAGCTGTGTGTTGATCACACGCTCCATCACCTTGGAGAGGAGAGAGGTTATAGCGATAGGCCTGTAATTCGATGGATCTGATCTATCGCCCTTTTTGGGCACCGGGTGCACATTTGCAGTCTTCCATGAAGACGGAAATTGCCTAGTGTGGTAGGAAAGCGTGAAGAGGCGCGTGAGTACAGGACATAACTCAGGAGCACACTGCTTAAGCACCACTGCTGGTATGCCGTCTGGCCCACTCGACTTATGAACGTCTAGGGAAAGCAACGCCCGCCGGACCTCGCGCTGTGTTATAGTGATTTCCGGCATGGTCTTACCGCACCACGGTAAAGTAGGTGGTACAGCGCCTTCGTCGTTCACATTCGAGTTAGAGGCAAAGAGACTGCCCAATAGATCGGCTTTCTCTTTTGCACTGTGGGCCAAGTCACCATCGGTCTTTCGCAGTGGTGGTAATGACGACTGGCAGAAGTTCCCCTCGGCAGCTTTAGCAAGCGACCAGAAAGCACGACTCCCAGAAGGATAGCTCGCAAGTCGCCCACCTATTTTGCCGATGAATTGGAATTTTAAATATCCCAATAATTAGAAATGTAGGTTGCAGAATTAATAATGATTAAACATACCAGCATTAATTAAATATCTAAAAAACTTATCAATTATAATCAATGTAATAAGAGTTGATGGTACGCGGTAAGATTTTGAGATACCATCACTAGTTTTCGGTGTGTTGTTCCCTTGTCTGAAATCTTCTGGAATTAGGGCTGACATCTCTGATGCAACCAGAGATGCAACCAACCGCACTGACATGGCATCGCGGAAGTGCAGCGGTTATGTAATAACAACTTCATAAGCCTCATTCGGTTTCGTCAATGCAACTGACTTGGCGTTTTAACATTTCTTTTGTAGTCATAAATGTCCGACCCTTTTTTATTCTTCTTTTCTTGTTACACAGAGAAGGATGTTTGATAAAATAATGATGACCAAATTTTATGCATACAGATTTGGAAATTTGGTTTGATTATCCAAGGAAGTACTTGTGCTAAATTACCTAGTTTTGTTGCTTTCAGCTTTGAATTTTTTTGCTTAGTTTTGAAGCTTAGTTTTAACAATACGTATCAGTATTATATCTATCCTGCTATGATGAATATTTGAAATTTTGTTTTAGTAAAAGTCGTTGACCGTGACGTATGTGTGGCCCAACAATCGATTGATCGAGCGATTGTATTCATCTTCATTATCGATTCGTGTTATAACACAAAATCGATAGCATCTTTAAACTGAATTGATTCGTTCCTTGGTTGTAGTGTTGATTGTTTTACAACGCAAACGTTTATATTTTACCTCACACGTACTATAGAAGTTTTGTATTATTGTCTATAACAAGATTAAACTTGGCCAGAGAACATATCTATAACGTACAAAAAACATGTAGGTAAATTCGATTGCTAATTCTTTAAGCTATAAGAAAATTAAGGGACAAACAGACAGACTGAGAGATTTTGCGGTTTACAAGGTAAGGATTCTACAGTCTCTATATCATAACATAAGACTTTGATTTTTTTAAAACCTGTGATTTCAAGATCTATGCTCGAGAGAGGACTTACTGTAAGGACTTAGAAAATATTTTTAGGTTATAATTTGCCGTTGTTTTTAATTTTGTTTCTGTCTGTTATGATTTTATTTGTAATTGAATTGAAAAATATAATAATATACATACAAAGAGCTTCAATATTTTAATGAACAAATAATTTTGTTGAATGTAAGGGGAACTTATGTTTGTAATATTTTCAGCTATTCGACATGAAGAAGTTCCAATCAAACGTAAACCGAGAGCTGCGGCGTGCGTATCCTGACCGCAGGAGGCTGGAGACGCAGTGTCTCAGCGCCATAGCCTTCGTCAAATCAGAAAACGACCTGCTAGAGTGTCCAGTTTGGGTTCTTATCGTAAACGTCGTTGCTATGGATATGCTGAAATCTAAATTGCCACCAGGTAAGTTTTGTGTTTTAGACCCTACCATATTTCAGAACATTGATTAGGGTTTTCTTAAGTGTTTATAAAAAAAAATTTCTTACATTTACTGTAACTACTTAACCTTCTCTCATCTTGCTTTCCTCATATAATACTGCTTTAAGAATATCATTTCTATTTTCTATTTACGCTGAAATTTTATGACAATGGCTTGGTGACAACATTTTTTTTTACCATTACCTTCATTCAAAAAAAATTATCTGTTTAGGGAACTATAACGGCATATAAATGCCTCGCGTTTTGAACTCAAAAGACCCAAAGACACAGTTTATTACTACAAAACTTTTTACGTTTTTTAAGATACTACCCTGCTGCAAAGATGCAGACAATACACTCCTATAGGCAAAACCTAATAAACAAAAATGCCTATCTTTTTATATAAAAATTATAAGTAAAATAATTTACTTCTAATACAAATATATAAATAAGTTAGTTTATATATATCTCAGAAATATTTATTAAAATATATTCTAATAAATAAAACCTACTTATATATTACAAAGAATACAACAGGTTACTGATTTTATAAAATATTAATTTTTCAAATGAAATGTTTGGTTAAGAGGGTTTCGTGGCCTAGTCGCATTCGCCTTTCGGAAACGATAAGCGAAGTTAAGCAAGCGAGTTCGGGCGTGGTCAGTATTCGGATAGGTGACCGCTTAGTGGTACATATTTCTTAGTTAAACCCTCCGTCCTGGTCCTTTTGTCATATTTTAATAGCAATCGTTAAGTTAGTCAATGTCAGAGGCCTTTATGGGCGGCTTGAAAATTCTAGCTCAAAAATGCCAGCATGGTGTGCTATGGCCTTAGCCTCCTTCTCCAAGAAGAGGCCTGTACCCCTGCAATCGGGTATGGTTTGTATACCCTTATAATTATAGCTCATGCAAATTAACACAGTAAATAAAAAAATCTATCGAATAACCTCGATATTAAACATCATGGATAGGTAATACTTTAATAGAAGCATAATTGTTATTTAAACGATGAAAGAGGTGAATATTTTTATCATCAATCACTAAGTAAATCTGTCCTCGTTAATACCTACTCTGTAATTGAAAGAATGTATCTAAGTGGTTGTGTCTGTTAACTACTGACAACTAAGTCCGGTTGTCTTGTCACAGCTGACGACCTTGGCTACGCCGCCGCAGCTATTGCTTTCTACGGTCAACGTGCTTGTTGTAAGTAGGTATCTAATACCTCTTTGTAGATTTTCAATATCATACGCACCGGATCTGAGATATGTTCTCGTCAAAACCCGTAGTCCAGTTGCTTTTGTCTATCGTCAGTACCTGGATGGGTGACTAGTGGCGCTTTTTTCTGAGCTCATTCATGTGTCCATTGAACAAAGGGCAAGTGAAATAGGTTTTGGCTGTTGAAATATGATAGCAGTCGTCAAACCATGTTAAAGTTAAGTTAAATATTCTGAAAGTCATGAGGCCGCTAGCTCGAATTTACGCTAGGCCATCCGTGGTGATAATATAGTTCGAATCCACTTAGGAGGAGTATCCTACAAAGAAAATAAATTTCAAACATTAATTACACCTATTGAGACCTAGTAAGTGGTTTTGATTATTATCTTCTTGGTAAATTGACATATACACACAATTGACATATTTTATAATCAACACAACTGCATAACCAAAATAACACCATATCAACATAATTAAATACACTAATAAATCAAAATCATGAAAGATGTGTTCAAATTCAAAGTCCACATCGATCCATCACAATAACACAGTACACTTACACAGTAATTCCAAATATGCATATAAAACACATAGTGTTTAATAAAATATTACTTCATAACTTAATAAAAAAAACCAAATCTTCCGCAGTAAAAAGCCTGTTTGATATCATCTTTTTATGTTCAATACTCACTTCGGCCACACTTGGGCCGGGCGGATCGAGCCGCAAGGATGTATGTTTTACTAATTGTAATCGCTTATTTTTTGTTAACATTAGAGGTAGATATACTTTTTGTATTAAAAACCACATAAGTCCGCTTAACAAACCATTTCTCACAGAAACAAAAGAAACTAAAATCTATTTAAGTTTAAGATATCAATGTTACTTTTAAAAATATTACAAAGAAGTAACACAAGGGCCTAGTAACTTAAAGTACATCGTTACTCTATTAACCCCTTTTTGAAAGAAAAAAATTGTCCGGGATATAATTTGTACAACCTTTATTATTATTTTGTGTCACTAAATACCGAATAATAAATGTATAGGGCATTGACGAAACATATGTATATTATTCATTTCCGCATATTTCACAGCAATGGCCGTCTTTATCACGAACAGACAAATAAAATGTCTGATCCACTTACTAAACTCAATAAGAATTAAATAAACAACTACGCAACTATTATTTTAACTTAATGGAACCTATAATTGAAAATAACACAGCTTATATCAATCATGTTGTACAAATTATGTTGGCAATCGTGATCATTATGCCTATTCCTTTTATACTTCGTCAAATTTTAAAAGCTTTGTGTATTAATATGTATATACTAAACCCAAACATAAATCCATCAGGGCGGAGTTATCTTTTTCATCTTTATGAGTTATCCACTTATAGCTCCTGAAGTCTTATCTATGATTTATCAAAAAAGATTGGTGGAACTAAATATATGGGTTAATTTCTACACTCTATACAGTATAGCGCTCTTATTCAACACAAATTCATTTTCATTACTTAATAGTCCTAAATTCCGTGCATCAAAACCACAGGCTAAATCTAGAACTAGTTAAAGGTCACTTTAACACCAATATCAAAGCAATTTTATTACAAATAAACTATAAAAGTTATCTTAGCTCATAAGGTATTAACTAACAAAAAGAGCCATATATTGCATTTCAGCTTACTTAGGATATTAAAATCAGACTCAAAAAAGGAGGAACTTGATTGCGCTGAAATGTTGCTTGAATTAGTCTGATATTCTTTAAATTGCTTGTGGCAAAATAAAGAATATCAGACTAATTCAACAATTTTTTATCTAACACCTGTTCACCAGGTATTCTAGCTCTTTTCTAATTCACTAAAGAAAACGCTTGCCCATAAACTAACAACGAAATAACATAAACGCGCTGAACTTGTCTTAGAAAATGAATTGTCCAACGCCGATATCCAAGACAGAGACGTATTACGGCGAGACAGTGTCTACCCTGTTTTATCTGAAATGAAAATACCCCATTTACAATGTACACTGCAAGTGACATGAATCTAATGTAAAGATTTAATAAATGCTTTACTGCTTTTCGTTTACTTATTTTGCGTATCTGTTTTTGATTAAAGGAGTATAATTACTTGATAATAATTACTTATATAAACTTGAAAAGAAATACAGATCACACGATTCCGGCTTCAATGTTTTTTATTTTATTTTACGTCTTAATCTCAAGACATCAACAAAGCGACGCGAGACTGAGTGCAATTTTATACGAGTTTAAAAAATATTAAGAATTATGACGGAACTTGCCGTGTTCGTGTCCTCTCAAAGGCAACAATGTCCGTATTGTACAAATATTACAAGGTTTCAATCGAATGTCACGCGTCATCACCATTAAAAACAATTACCATTGAATGAGAATTTAAATGAATACATACGTAGATGGATGACGACTTAACCGGAGGCATCTACCATGCATCAGACCAACAATGATACAGTTACCTTGTCTCAGACCTCCGAGTCCGGACCATGCACAACAATGAAATGACCTCTTCACACACCATTACCAACTGATAAAGGAACATTTTTTAATATATCTGTGCATAATTCTCATCGAATCAAAGTATAACAAACTTAATTTTAATATAACTCCTAGCGACTTATAAAGTCCTAGTACATCAAACTTGGCTTTAATAAATTTAACTAAATTAATACGGACAAAAAATATTATTTCAAAGTTGTTTTAAAAAATAATAATATATCGGTAACTAAAATAACGGTTTTTTATTTGCATAATGCATAATAATCTATGTTCTAAAAACAGGAACCAAACATATTCTAGCAAACCGAATTGATACTAAAGCTGTAAAATAAAATAATTTAGAAAAAAATGCGGTAGGCGTAAATTACATTATTCGCATTGGAGTAATAAACCACAAAATCAAATTAAAAAATGAATTGCACATTGTACGTAGTAAAAAAATCGTATAACATATAACTGAATAATTTTACAACAAATTACAAATCTGATTTCGTTCCCATAGCACGCAACCGCATCAACTATGCACAACCTTACTCTGCAGCAGCCTGCTTTATTGTTGAACAACAATGCAATCTTCCATCGATCTCATGTTCTATTGCACCTCATTTCACTCAGAATATATTGCACATTTCTAACTTACCCCATCCATATTGCCAACTTAGCAGCTATCAACCTCAAACATTGGTTTTGCACAAATGATTGTGAATCTATGGGAAAGAAACCGCACTGTAAGATTCCCGTGATTTTCCAGCCCGGATTAGATGCGTTCCTAGATTTCCTGGTGGTTTCGCGGTCTAGCCACTGTTTATCGGGCGTAGAACACAATAAATCTATTGGCCAGTAAACGTTTTCTGTATAGAAATCGTGACACTTAAGCGTGGGGACCTGCAGATATTGACTTTAAAGCTTTACTACCAACCAACCAATATTTAATAATTAAAATATTTATCTTCAGTTGATGTATTATCCAAAATTATCAAATATGTAATCAAATATGTATCTTTCATTGATGTAACTTAATGTAACATAGTTTTAATGCCTCAGATAAAAATCTTGTAACTCATGCGTAGGTCATAAGCGAATTCTTGTAAACTCTTCGGAGCGTGAAATTTAGATTTCGTCATAAAGGTCGAATCACGTATTCGTGACCAGCTATGGCATAACTATGTAGATCACCAATTCGGAATGCCGCTATTTGTCTGCATTACCTACCGATATCGTTTCAAATATGAAGTAAGGAGCAGTTGTACGTTTAAGAGATCAGTAAACAAGAATCGTGATTCGTGTTATGCAAAATACTGCAAATCGCTGACAATAGGAAGCGTGCTGTGATCAAAATGCGAAAGTGATCTAAATGTTGCACAAATCTCGATGTTTCTAAAGTAGCACAAGGACAAGGCTTTTTTTCTTAAAAATGTTTTTTTAAAAAAAACATTGTATTTTCAATCAGTGAAAAACCAGCGGCTCGATTCCGTAAAATGACAGCTAACAATTCTTGTTTGAAATCCATAGGAATAAGATATACAATGCGCATTTGAAATTACGTATGAAATTCATCGATTGTCGCGCAACCGCAATGTATATCTTTTTTCTTTCAAAAAAGGATGGTAATCTTTTACGGAATCGACCCGCTGCAGCTACTAGATTATTTTGTCAATTCTTCTTATTTTTAAGATGAATTCATGCGTTTAAATTCATCTAGCTTATACAATTTTAAACTAAAATCTAGCTGTAGTTCTTATATAACACTAGGTTTTCCCGTACCGCGTTAATTTTATACATATGTCCATCATCGTCTCTTTTACTATCACCATGCCAGCCATCACAATCAGGTCCATAATATGCTCTGTTGCGAGTTGCGACTCTAAGCAATAACCAACAAACAAACCAATTAATAGAACTTTGCATTTATAATATTATTTAAGATTCGGCTTAAAGTAACTTAAATATTTGCACGTTCCTAAACATCTTAGTCGTAACTAAGCATTAAAAAGCGCAGCTTATGAGAATTAGCATTCGGATCATCTGTGGAACTAATCTGGATTCTAATCCCGTTGCGACATTGCGTCTACGGTATTTCCATATGAACATCTTTTATGTGCGAAACATACATTCTTGTCTGACATATATCTTTGTCTAGAATCTAAGAATCACTTTGAGAACAATTTGTTTAACTGCAGTTGCAACTGTTTCAGAGATGTTCTACTTGCTTACTTTTTAATATTTCTAGATCATCAAGACTATTTACTAGTTTGTTAAACTTTACGTCTTCAGAAGAACTGTTGTAACTAGTTTACATCTGACTGGTATTCTGATAAAAGTTTTACAAAATCTCTAAAAATAATTTTATATGTTAATATCCAAACATCAAACATTATATCCAGCAGGTTAAATATTTATGAAGTCAGTAAAAGCAGTAGACAAATGACCATTTTTTGTTGTACGAATCACCTAAATGGCTGTTTTAACTTTGTCTTGCATTAATTGAGACCCAACATTATATTTAGTATACGTTGTTCTGTTCTTTCCGTCAAGACAGTCATGGCGCCACGACAAACTGTATGACCGGCCGCTAACCTTATCTAACGATTGCTTTTTCTAGACGCCTTCGATTGGCGACTGTATGGATGAAATTATTGTTTAGGTTGTGATATTAGTATAGATTGTTAGTATCATAGTACCATTAATGAAATTCATTAGGACAATCTAAAAAGTCTTCTTTTGTCAACAATTTGTTTATTTTATAAAATTAGATTCCTACGAAACCCATATCGACTTTGGATATTTTATTTGATACAGATCACAATTCAATTAACGAAAAGCAATCGAGCACTGGATACTGATGACAAGCCATGTAAGTGGGTTAATGTCATAATAAGTAAAACAATCAAAATATATTTGTTTGACAGCATTTACAAATCAAGATCTAGAATAAAGGTGAAATAGGACAAATTTGTACGAAGTTAAAAATATTGACAAATTATAACATCAAATGACCTTATTTGAATAAAAACAATCAAAGAAGAATATTGAGACAGTTCGTGAAGTGCAACATTAGATCATTGTTAACAATTACTTCCTGATCTACGACCATTACTGCAACATTCAATGACTAATCGATTTTACATTTCGATTGTCCAAATTGAATGCCAGTAGCCAAGAAATACATTATACTAATAACTGACATTAAATATAAGTCTGCTCTCCTACTACCGCATATTAGCATGATCAAGGGGTTTTATAATTGCAATTATATTCTAATTAACAATTGAACCGTGTACTTAGTCTTTTTATGTATGTATGTTTCCCGCTAATTCATTTTTTGTAATTGGGATTTGGAAATGCTTTAATAAAATTGATATCTTCTAATATTATTTTAAATCTAAAACCCTTATATTTCTTCAGTATTTATATTCTGATATTTTTCATAATTTGGAATTCATTATTTGGTGATTCATCTATAAAAGTTTAAAAGAAATAGTCTTAATAGTTAAATAAAATCTAAATACATTTTAAGGTAAAAACTGGTTGCCTGTAAAGTCGGTATACGGGCGAAAGTTTTACGTGACAATGATTTTATGTCTGTCTCTCTCGCTCTTAGGCGGGCGCGTGCCTCTCACTCGCTCTCATTGTGAGCGCATAACGTGAGCGGAGCGTAACGCAGTTTCTTGAAGTGTCACCCGGCAAACCAATTTTATAAGACGTTGTCACGTCAATAATTTTAACTATGACAAATTCATAAATACAATTATATCAGCAAAAACTAACGGTTTTAATGACAATAGTTGTCGTATTATACAAACAATTAATTTTGAAGTTTTTCTGAAGAAAATGACTAACCATTTGATCCTTCAATAAGTTCGTCTTTACCATAAATTGTGGTGTGTGGTTTTATGGTCGTGAGTACTTTGTTTGTATATTGTATTAGTGTTGTATGGATGTTGGTTGGTATAAACCTGTGACCTAGTGGAGGTGTAATGGAACCCCAACCTTTACCGTCGCGTCGCATTGCTAATAACCGTAGGTTGTTGAAGTCGTGAAGAGGACTGATTGCCATTCGATCTGAACGTCACGATACAGCATTCGTGTCGCAGAATAGTTGCGCAACCGTCGCTAAATGTTTCCAATCGTTGCATGTTCAAAATATCTATTAGAAAATCTTGTGTGTAATTCATAATAATTGCACTTAACTATGTTCTAAGTGCATTGTCGATGTTTTGATTCTTTTTACACTTACGTTAATAGAAAATTTGGTAATTTAAAAATTACTTGTTAATATTTTCCTACCATCCTCGTATTTTACAGTCACTTCATATTAAGTTTTTAGGGTTTTTACTATTTATTCATATAATTATTGATCCGCATATCCAGTTGTCTATTGAATTTATATAAAAAAAACATCGAAACATATCTTTTGCTTAGCAGGGTCTTGCTAACTATATTATCAATACCAATCTTGCCTGTACATCCGAGTGAATAATTATCCTATAGGTTCTCCTAGCAGAAACATATTCCCAAACCTTCAATTTTATAACATTAGTTGAATAAATAAAACGGAATAAATTATTCTTGTTGACAGTTCAAAGACCAATGGACATCAAGAACAGACCACGCATTCCGATACCAGATGAGGATCCCTACAGCCTTACCAGCTCAAATGTCAATGGATCAGGCTCCAGCGGCAGTTCTGGAGGCTACGGTCCCAGCAACGGTCACACCAACGGGCACGGCGTAGTTGCCGCCACCAGGGAACAGCTGATGATGCAAATGGGCCAGAGGAGAGGAGAGAAGCCACCGAAACTGCCTCCAAGAGAGAACGGATATGGGCCTGCTGATATTCCTAAGGTTTGAACTAAATATTATAATAACCTGATTAAAGGTACCCTGATAAACGCTACTTCAGAGTTACAAGATATCATTATATCTCAAATTATGAAAATGAAATAAGAAAATCTGTTTTTTTAATTTTCGACAATATTAACATCCAGATTTCAAATTAGTAATGATTTTAAGTTAAAACAAAAATTCAATTTACATGCATTCAAGTTTTCATCCATTCTTTCTTAAAGTAATTTTTCTTTGCCTCAAACTAAATTTAAAATTATAAATTATCGCAATTTGTTTCAATTTGAATTAACAAAATCGAAATTCCAAACAAACGGAGTATGCGCCAATTACATTATTGCAGGTAGTAGCAAGCAAATTACTTCGCATAATTCAATTTATACAAAAATTGTGAACGGCCTCAGAGATTCGCCCTTCATATGGAATTAATTTAATAAGACTTGATTTTCTAAAGCAATGCCGCTTACGTACATTATTATATAATAATACATATAAAACTTATTTTCGCGTCCGTCCACATTTTAATCCGTTACACATTTGATGTGGTTGTGATGTAGCAATACTTTTTTAGGGTTCCGTAGCCAAATGACAAAAACGGAACCCTTGTAAATTTGTGATCTCCGTCCGTTTGTATATCACAGACAGCCTTATAATTCCGCTTCTTGGTAGATTCTAATGAAATTTTGCAGAATAAGTTAATAAAATTTATATTTTATTAATAAATAGTATTTGTAAATAATTTGTTATGAAAATTAGAAAAAAAAATATTTTAGGGGTACCCAGCTCCAAACAATGTTCGAGGGATGAAAAATACTATATTTCTGCGCACCCCATTATGTAGGTATCGTTGTATAGGGCTTTAAGAATGCATTTTACGTTCTTAAGGCCCCTCTTACAGACCACTAGCGCCGTCATTAGATGTCCTCAATTTTTAAGTAAAAGTGGCCGTTTTTAGCAGAAATGCCAACTACAACTCGCAGATATTATTTAGAAACTATATAGAACCTTCTAAAAATAGCTTATGACTAGTTTTACATTTACGACATTTGGATTTTAGAAATTCGTTTTCTACGAAGAGAAAATTGAGGATAGCTGATGGCGACGCTAGTGAGCTGTAAGAGGGGCCTTAAGAATTTATTTCTTTAAGATTTATATGTTGCGAGTTAAAGTTGGCTTCCAAAGTTGAAAATTTTGAGTCCCCCCTTTATGTTTTAAACCGCGTGATCTACAAACCTAAGAAAATCACAGTAAAGGGCTTTATAAATACCTCCAACAAAAATTGTTTTGGAAAAAATCAGTTAATAAGTTTTTTAGATATCTACAATAGTTATCATTCTACGGAACCCTTGCTTAATGCATATACGACACACACTTGTCCAGTTTTTGAAGTTAGATTTGTATTGCTATAATAACTGAACAAATCATCGGTGTTGCGATACATTTTCTCGAATACAAAGCCTTCACCAAAAACATAATAAATATAACAATAATGTTTTTATTTTCCGTACTTAAAAAGTTACAGAAGTAATTCTTATGGTAAAAACTGATTGTCTTTCCTTACGATCAATACCATGTTCCTGACAACTTGGAATGCTATCAAGTTAAGATTGGCAGAATTATAGAACTTGCTTGAAGAGTTATTTTTATTTTCACCTTTTATTTTGCATTTCAAAAATCTATAATAATTTATATCAAGAAAGTAAGCTATATAAATATCTACACAAAAACACGCAAGTTTTATCAAAACATATATTATGCGGCGGATTTTATTGTTATTTTACTTCGTATCTTGGCTTTTGACTGTATAATTAAAATTTATTATTTATTATTATATATGTTTTGTACAGAAATATGACTTATTGTTAAGGTGTTAATAATTTTATATCTCATAACAAACTTAAAACGTATAGAACATTTGCCGCAATATTTAGCACAGTGGCTCTAATGGCCCAAGACTGCTGAGAGACCGTCAGGCTGCCAGTGTAAATAAGTCTGTATCTAAATCCCATCGCGAAGCAAAAAAATAATAAAGTTAACCAAATCGAAAGCCATGAATCACTGGTGCCTTTAAGAAGGAGCATAAAAATATTTTAAAATATCACATAAAGGCTCATCTTATGCAAATTGAATGAATACGTCTCCTCGTTTGATAAATGAATATGCCAAATTTGCGACAAATGTATTTAAAAATTTCCTAATTTAGTATTTTGATTTAGAAATATTTTGAATTGCATTAAAGGTCAGCGTAAAAGTAATGTAGGATATTATTTAGTATGGTCTGTAAATTAAACATGCCTGTTGATTACAATTACAGTTAACTTTTTATAGTACAATTACGTATCGCGGAACTAACAAACACTAAAGATTTTAGATTTAAAAAAAAGTAGCTCAAACTATTTTGCTTAACACCTTTTTAGCGCCATAATGCCTTTTTTATATTTTTGATATTTTCTTTAAACGCACTAGATTCGTTAATTCAATGTTCACATATCTCTGTCCATCACACAATAAATAAATTATAATATCAATCGCTTACGTAACATGGTCGTTACAGGCTGTTATGGGGCTTTGTGAGAAACTATAATAGAGTCGCCATGACTGGCAGCTTCCTTCGGTCACCGCTCTATATTGACTTTGATGCATTTTTACGTCAAATTTTTCTTGTCATTATGCAGCAAATTCTTATAGAACTTTCTCTAAAAATTTCGTAACTTGCTGCATTGTCATTCAGATCGTGAAAGACTATTTTAGTTGATTATTTATGGTGCGGACATATTAAATATTTTGGTTGTGTTACGAAATTTTATGTTTGTGGTTTAAAATTTAAAGCCTCTTTCGTAATATCTTAATATTTGAGTAAAAAATTCCACACAAATATAGTGTGTGAAAAAAACAATAATAATTACTTAAGGCCCCATATACTGCCATCTAGCGCTGCCACTAGATATTGTTTATTTCTTCTTTATAAAAAGCTAAAGAATGAAAAATACTCACTAGTGATTAACTAATTTTAGAACATTTTGTATTGTTTGTAAAAAACATGTTTGTCAGTTTACTAACTTAACACTAGATACTATTAGTAATAAAATTCAGAATAGATTTTTGGAAATAAGTAATTATTTTTACCTTTTTAGTGGATCTTTTTTAAACCGGTTGTATTTTTTTTGTTAAAAAGTTTTTATTTTTTGCTTTTGAGTTACGAATTCCTTTTTTTTTCGTACACTAAAAACATTAATACTTGTAACAATTTTTTATAAATTCATCAACATAAAAGGCGCGTTTCACCAGTTTAAAATTAACTTCAATTATTTTTTTCTCCAAAATTTTAAGTTTTAATTCCACTTCATTAATATGGGACCACCTAAAAGAACGTACTTTTTAGAATAAATAATTTTTTTTGAAATCAGTACACAATTGACGGAGAAACTGGTGGACATACATAAAAAAAATATACCCGTTGAACATAGAACCTTCTCCTTTTTTGAAGTCTGTTAAAAATTTCAAGACGTTATTATGGTAAATATTTCTTAATAAATTACTAGGTTTTGCCCGCGATGCCACCCGCCCTAAGTTCGCTTATCGGTGTAGGATTTCAACGGCAATCCTCAATTATAGAAATAAAACCGACTCTGACTTGACGTTTTCAAGAAGCATATGTTCTTTCCCGGGAGTTTAGCTATCTTCATGCCGAATTTCATCTAAATCGGTTCAGCGGTTCCCGATCCATCCAGTGGCTCAGGCGTGATTATGTAACAAACAACGAAATATAATATTAATGGAATAGCTGGTAGTTAATGAATGTTGCTACCAGCTCCACCCGCCCTTAATTTGGCTTTCGGCGTAGAGGGCGAAGAGGTAACAGACAGAGTTACTTTCGCATTTATAATATTAGTATGGATTTATTGTGTAGTGATATTTAGTACCTACATTTAAATGCACATCGTTAGTATTATAGGAAATAGTTTTCTGGTCTATATTGCCCTCTTAAACTAAATAGTGCCTAATTTTCTGCCACTTTTACCTCACTATTTTCCATTACACGAGAGCAGTCAACGACACATAAACAGATGACATATAAGATATTAACTAATAATGACTAAATGATGTCACAACCACGGTCCATGAACTACAATCTAAAATAATCCAACTTAAACCAACTAACTACAAATAACCACAGGTCATAGCATGGTATTTTGTATTTTCCGTAGTTGTACGACATGTAAAATTTTAATGGATCGGCCATTTGATTCAATTCGGAAAAAACCACCTTACACCAACTTAATCAGTGGTATTTTGTGGTCATGGAGACGGGCCGCCACCTTAATAGATAAAAAAAAAAAAAATGGATGGATAAAATAAATTTAAAAATATCACGAGCAGCAAATTCGCAAGGAAAAAGATTAAATACAAGATTTTAGAAGCTCTTTGGAAAGAAAATAAAAGCTTATTCCTATTATGTCTGTATCATTAGATAACACCTTTAGAATAGTTTTTGGTAAATTATCACAAGCTCACAGATTCACGTCATAAATCAAAAATACTTTTATTATTATTTTAAAGAAAAATGTTCAATCATATTAAGCCTTTCATTTCTGAGACACAAAACTGAAACACGCAATAACTTCCAATAGACCATGTTGACGATGAAAGAGCCGTCCACGAAGGCTATCGTCGATATATCTCGAAATCTCACCACCACCTTCCATAAACAATCGCAAGCCTGTTCCATGGACAAGACATGATTCTCCTTTCATTGGTTCTCCCAAATAGCAAAAGCCTTGTATATTCAAGGCCGTATCCGTGAGACGTAAAATGAAACATTTCCTTTGTGCGTCAGTTAACCTTTACTTACAAACTTTATATGGTGGAACAGCGTCCATTTTATCCGTGGATATGGTAAAAAAACATAAACAACACTTAAAGCATTAATGGTATTGAGAATCGTGTGGTGTTCATAATTTCACACTTTTGATAAGATCGGTTTTAGTATATGAGTACTGTATCAGTATTAGTTGTTACTGATCTCAACTACGCCTTGTTACAACTTTAAAGGATTGTAAAATCGCCTACGCTTTCATATTACTGTGTTTTCTTTTGTGTCTGCAGAATACAAGGCGCTAACATTGTGCTTTATATACGTATTGTCTTTGGCATTCGATTTATCATTTTTCTTTTCTAGAGATATTTGTTATGTGATTAATAGTGTAAAAGATATCAACTTTAAGCTAAGATATAGGTTAGATCACGTAAATATGCAATTGTTTAGCAAGACTATATAGCCTCTGCTTGAATGATTATTCTACTATCCTTTCTACTAATATTATAAATGTGAAAATTTGTCTGAATGGATGTTTGTTAACTAATCACGCTTCAACTACTGGACGGATTGGGATAAAACTTGGCACACATATAGGTTAGGTCCTGGATATGGATATTATTAATACTTTTTATCCCGAAAAATTTAAAAGTTCCCGCGGAAAAAACTATAACCGACTTAAAACGAACTATAGCTACAGCATGAGGTTGATATAGCGAATTTCATTAGTACAATTTAAAGAGGTCCACACCGATAACCGAATTTAGGGCGGGCGGAAACGCTGGCAAAATCTGGTATGTCATAAAAACTAGTTCTGTGTAATGTATGATAGCTTATTGGGTGATTTTCAACAGACTGTTGTTCTTACACTTGTGCATACACTTTTAAAGTTATCATGGAAGTAGAATAATGTTTTATTAACAAAAAAAGAACACAATATTTTTTTTCACATTTTATTTGTTTTATATTTTAGCGGAATATAAAAGCGGGAGCCTCCGGCAGTGCCCGCGTAAGTAGTTCTCGAAATATCAGTTAATTCGTCATTATTTAACAAACGCATGCACCGGGTATTTATCTAAAAACAAATTTTATTTTATTTTAATTATTTGCCTCCGTTTGTCGTAACCCATCTTATTCAGGCAAAATCTTATCCTGACTAAAATTTGGGATTTGGGAAGTGAAGTTTGGAAAAAAAATATTAGATCAAAATGCAATTACTAACATTTCTTTAAAATGTAGGTCTACCTATTGTGTTTTTACGCGATGCCCAAGAATTAGACGAATTGACCAAAAACAAGTTAAATTAGTGATATAAAATAGAGATAATATATATTCATATAAAAACTTTTGTGATATATTTTTTTTTTTCGTTTCAGCCGGATTATGATGATCTTGAAGAAAATGGACGTGCAGTAGCTCAGTTCCCGAGAGGAAAATCTGACAAAGGGAAAGACAACAAAAAATACGGTAATTTTTTTATTTACACAATGTATTTTATAAAATTTATTAAAAAAAATATAATAATGTGATCATATGATAGTATTCTTAACGGTCCCCCCGAATAAAACATTTGGGTACGAAATTTAATGTGTTCTATTCATTTTGACGAAATAACTCCAAAATGTAATCTTCTACTTATGGGCGTGTTTGTTACCGGATATCTAATTTTTAATCTGTGGCAAAGATTTGGTAGAAGAGCATGAAATTTATACCATTGTCCCGATGGGATCAATTCATTCATTTAAATTGACTAAAAAATATTTGACATCTATACTTATATTGTAAAGAGGAAAGATTTGTATGTAAGTATGTTTGTATTGAATAGGCTCCGGAACTAGTGAACCGATTTGAAAAATTCTTTTACCATTAGAAGCCGACATTATCCCTGATAAACATAGGGTACTTTTTACCGCCGGAAAATGCTTCATACCTAAGGGAAAACGGGTAATAGGACGACGGGTAGTAAGAATTGTCCTTCCGTACTTGTCTTTTTCACATAACTTCTTAGCGGCTTGTCAGATTTGGTTGGGTATTTCGTGGTTTCACAGACACGAATGTATCTACTATTAAGGAGAAAATATTTGATACTTTGTTTTTTTTTCGATAATTGATGAGCTGCCGTAAGAACCTACGCCGATAACGAAATTTAGCGCGGGCGAAGCCGCTGGCAGAAACTAGTTCTTATATATAATAGTTTTATATTTAAAAAAAAACCATAACATTGATGCAAGCAGCGTGTCGGCATTAACAATATCACAAAGTAGGTAAAGCAATATAGGATAAGAGTCTTTTTCTAATTCTGGGCTCATTAATTGTATGTAATGCAGCAATGGTCTAAATCCAGATACATAGTATGTATGTATGTATATATTAACGATTTTTATCCCCAGAAGGGGGTAACCAGTAGGTAGTTACACTCCGACACCACACTTTAGCCTGCCTAAGTGAGGGGGTGAGCCTATAGCCGCAACACTGCTTTTGATAGCAGTGTATCTGAACTAAGGTGGCTTTTTATATGTCCCATACGTTACGACGCGACATATTATTACCAGGTTTACAGTAGTATGTGGTAAAATAAAAGACCAGGGTTAGAATATTATTGGCAATTTCTAGATACACATTAAATATCGCTGAAGCGATTTACAGAATATATCAAAATGATTTCTGTTGTTCGCTTGTAAGTGTCGACACTATAAAGGATTTATGCGACAATGTCGTGATTTATTTAGCTTTTGACATGGCAAGTGTAAACAATATGAAATACCTATCTACTACATTAAATCTATGCGTTCGATAAATATGATTTATTTGTATTCATCTTTTTAAATGTAAGTCTTGTAAATAAATATCTGACAATGTCGGTATTATTCGTTCCAGAAAATATAAATTTTTCAACAAAAAAAATAATATATTGACATAAAATAATGCGCTCGATAAAATATTACTCTGTCTGCGCGTTATCGCAAGCTTGGATAGGTGCTTTCATAAATTATTCACAACAAAATCGTGCACATGATTCAGAATCATTCTTTATATTTATGCGTCTAAAACGTCCTCGCTAATACGTCACAGATTACACCGAAACCATTATTATTGATGATTAAATGACAAATACAAGACGCTTTAATAGTAAAATAACATATGTGCGTTTAAGATTAACAAAAAAAACACAGTATAAATACGAGGTTAGTTAATAACATGGTAGATGCAATAGAAATCGAATTTGAACAAAAATCCTTGTTATGATAAAAAAAAAAGTTATTTTTTCACTATTTGCCATAATAGCATTACGGTTAAAAAGACACAAACTTGCGACAGATAGACGGACTGGTCGACAGGCAAACAAAATGCGTAATTCAGTAGTTTATTCTACTAGTTTTTCAAGTTACCTAGCAAATGTTTTTTTGACGTGACAACGTCTTATAAATTGGTTTGCCGGGTGACACTTCAAGAAACTGCGTTACGCTCCGCTCACGTTATGCGCTCACAATGAGAGCGAGTGAGAGGCACGCGGCATGGTTAGCCCGCCTAAGAGCGAGAGAGACAGACATAAAAAGTGAAAGGCACAAGTTGTCACGATTCCGGACGGTTGTCCGACACTAGTTTTTTTACATAGTAGATATTAAATCTGAAAAAAGAAGTCTGCAGAAGCTGTTAAGTATGTCTGTTATGATAATTCACAGCATTGACTAAAACAAGCAAAAAGACCTTAATATTCTTTTATCTGAATAAGACTCTTAGGGTCTTACTAAATGCCGCAGAAGATTTAAGTAAATTAAACTATGTAAGAGATACAATAATTAACTAAAACTATATTAGCCCAGGGGTTTTGATTTCATCTTGTGTTATGAGTGGCGAAGGTTTGAACGCGGCGTGTACCAATGAGTATTTTTCTTAATTTCTTAAGTGTAATGATAATTTACACCGCTGGCTTTAGTAGAAGTAAAAAATCGTAAGGAAACCTGCATACGTAAAAAAAAAAGAGACGTATGTGAAGTACCCAGTCCGCACTAAGCTCGCGTGTGGAGTCTCACCCTCGGTGCCCCAAGAGGGGGTCGTATTAATAGTGGTAATGAGGATTCTAGTCGAATAGTCCACTATTAGTTTGTTTTGTTAGCAAAATGAAAAAAAGTCAAGAATAAACCTAACATTAAATCGATAAATTGTAAAACGACAGCCAGGCTTTTAATCGTGTGCGACGCGTTCAGTTTAGTTCATGAGAACGTTCTAATTTGAGGGTCGCCTCGCTACGTTCATCAGTTCTCGAGCTAGGAGCAGAGGTTACTGCGAGACAATGCCCCAGAGTGGCGCAATCGGCACAACCTGGCATTTTGGCGTATCCTTGATATTTGACGCGGCGGCGGTATTTAGACCGACCGCCGAGCGTAGGATGCGGAACATGGGACAGAACGTGCACGCATGCCATTATTGGCGGATACATTCCCTGGTTAAACATTGAAATAGTCCATTGTTACATGTTCGAGTCGTCGCTGCAAATACGATTTAAACCAAGAATTGGTATTATTATTGCGGTAATGTCTTTTCTTATCTTGGCTTTATGTTATTACTGAGTAATTTCTTTTTATTCCCAGTATTTGAACAGCCTCAGTCCAGTTAATAATCATGTCTCTGTAAAATCAGTCACATCGATGAAAGTCGCAATTTTCTCGAAATAACTTTAATGAAACTGAAAATTAATAATATTTTTTGGAACTTCGTAGAGAGTGATGGTATTTTTTATATTCCTAGTAAATGAGCATTTGTTAAAATATTGAAATAAGTTCAAACCTATTAAACTGATGTCAATTTACTTTTCAGACGACCCCTACTACTGCGGACTGAGAGCGCGCGTGCCAAACTTCGTGAAGACACATGGTGCCAAAGTTCTCCCAACGATGGCTGAGCGCATCTCTTTGAAGGAAGTGCCCGTGCCAAGCAAGCGGTACAGCGTGGTGCACGCTCACCCTGGACCGTTCCCGCCGCACATCCCACCATTCGTCCACGGCCCCGTGCCACAAGCGGCGCTCTGGCACGCTCGCTCATTCGAGAGCGGAATCGGTTCGTACACAGATCCTCCAAGAAAAGAAAAATATATGACAGAATTTTATCCTGCCAGGGACAAGCGACGGGTGACGCCAGTTGTGATCCACCAGCCCCGCTAGTCTAGTCAGAACTAACCCCGCACTTTAACTTGCACCGCCTCTTCGCGGAACTCCAAACAAACTTTGGTATATAAACCTTTTAGTTACTTCAGTAGCTTTGCTTAGGTAGCACTGTCAGCCTTCTACAAAACTCTGGTCTTCGCTACAATCTTCTCTGCCTCACTCACCTATTTCTCTTTCGTTAAAAACCATTACAATCTTTGAACTGTCTTTGTGAACATTTTCAGTATCATTCATTACGAGGTGTACAATATCTTTCTATTTTGTTAACGTAAACAATTTTTTTCCATTTTTTCTTTTCTCATGTGTCATTCGTTTTCATTAATTCAACTTTTTCAATTATTTTTTAAACGTTCTGTAGTCATTAAAATGTTCTTCAACTTGGTCATGTTATATCTTCAACATTTCAACATCCATTTGTCATGTTTCATTATTTTTACACTTTCTTCATTTTTCTAAACGTTTCGTGCCAAAATTGCAAAACAGAACAAGTCACTTCGATATCGGTCCATTCGTCATGGACGAACGTTTTCAAACTATATAAAAAGTAAAATTTTATTTTTAATTTTACACAAATGTATAGTGGGCAAAATGTCAGAAGAGATTCTTATTCAAAATTCGTTTTTAGAATTTGTTGAATAGCTGATTTTAAAGTTGCTAGCACGAGCTAAAAGTTCTCGAAAAACAAAATTACTTTACTTGCAGCTCTCTGTTTTTAATATATGGTTGGTGGTGGCCAAGAGGTTTCGATTTCGCCTTTGTGTCCTGAGTTGCGGAGTTTTAGAATGTCAATCGAATGATGAACTCCTACGTGAAATAGGCCCATATATCACAAACAAGGGCACATCATTTCGAAAATCAGTATCAGTACTAGATAATCTGCCCTATGTCTTCCGTATCCGATAATGATGACAGTGTCGGCGAACTCATGATACGTATCGCTCCTACGGTGTCTCTGCTGTCACTGGCAATAAAAAACTGCGCGCAGAAAGCCGCAGAGCGAACGCTTTGACATAATTCCATACACCACATTTCAGACGCGGATTTTAATCCGCGCAGGACAATGTGACTCGTCGCGTTTTTAAATTCAGCAGTGTGAACGCTTCTTTTGTGTTTCATACACCACTTTTTTGCAGAATAAAAACCGCTCACTAAAAACGGAAGCACACTAAGGGTAGGCCGTGCCCCAATAGTGGGGACGTATAAGGATGGTGAGGAATAGATTTAATTTGAACCTTTAACGTATGTATATGCAGTTTCTTCGATAAATAAAGACCTAGATTAAAAACAAACTAGTTTAGGTATGAGAAGCAAAAACTAGTAACCACATCGACATTGCAATATGGTACGAAACACTCATTGTAGAAATTTCACCTGCGCTTGGTCTATTCTTTGAATTTTCATAAGGGTTCAGCTTCGCTGGGTAATGCATCATGAGTAGTTTGTAGTTCTTCTTTCTTTACTTCTGTTTTTTGTTATTTTTGTTTTAGCAGCGCTTAACCCAGTCCTATATAACCAAACGCCGTAGACTTTTCAAGAAAGGACAAGAGACGTCTTCAAAGATCCCTCCACTAATAAATTAAGTTTAGAAGTTTGAAGAATTTGAGTCATCGAAACTGAAAACTGGGACTCTGTTTCAAGCTTTGCTTCGCTGACATTTAAATAAAAGCTTTGTGTGTTATTGTAGTACTAACTGGGCTGTAGACAGGATATCACAGCGGCTACCTATATTATTTTAAATAAGTAGACAGAGAAATGATTCTTTGTTTAAATTATGACCGTTTTGTTATTTGGTGGCAAAACTTTATCTTAGAAATATTTGATTATTATCTAAGTAACGCCACATATTGACATAAGTGTTGTGTATAAATCTGTTTCCAAAATTTCTACAATACACTACAAAATTCAATTGCGGTATTACTTGCAAAGACTAATTGCTTAACACTGGTTAATTTCCATTTCAAGAATATTGGATTATTTTACAGATTGTAGCAAAAGGTAAGTAAAAAGTAAAACAGAATATAGACTGACTTATGGTTTATTTTTTTACTTAAATTTTGACTATCTCATATTTTAGATTGTAAATTAAGCACAGGTGTGAAATGCATGTCACATAAAACTATCAAACCAAGAAGACATTTTTTTGTACCTAAGTATAATGAATGCCGCATTTTGATAATTGTTTATCTGATTCCAATATTCTGGACATTCAATACCGGTATTCTTAACTAAGTGAGGCAGTCAGTAAAAGCATAACAAAACCTTGGTCATTTCTCTATGTTAAGAATTTCGGATTATTTTACAGATAGCGAAAGGTAAGTAAGCAGTATTGTCACCAACACCAATTGTTTGAGATCTTGACACATAAATAACAAATGCAAGGTAAGCACGTGTGTGAGCTAACATAAACAATACTTACAGATGGAGAACCACACTATGACCCATATGCGATATATGGCCGCCTTCCCCTACCTGGTCGCGGCTTCCCTCCCCCTCCGGCCCACGGTCGTCACATGTTCATCGGAGAATGGGACTAAAATGTACCTTTATTAAAATATGTAGGTTTATTAATAATTCACGTTCTTATTTGCAATTTATCAGAATTCATATATTTCTGTTCATAGATCCTAAATCCTTATTGTCAGCAAATAATTTCAACTGGATTTCTGTAGAAACGATTTTTTTTAAAAAGAATATAACGTAATGACACTAAGTGACAATATTGCCATTTTAATTTTTTGACAGTTGTACATACTAAACATGAAATTGACACTTTCATTCCGGTATTTAATGTAAAACATTATTGTAAAAATTATTTCATTTTTCATTAGGAACGAAAGAAGTTATTGTATAAAATTTTACTATTACTTATATTTTGTAAGTCGGAAGTTATTTAATATGGCCGTGTCCTGAAATATGTCATTTGGTATTTAGGAAGATATTGTTAGTGTTTTGTAAATACGTATATGCTATGCATTACAGATATATAACTAACTTTTAGCCCATTTATTTACGAAAGATCAGCCAGATTATTACAGTATTCAAATATTTGCATATTTCTGTAACATTAATATGAAATACATACTTCCATTATAGAAACTTTGTGTAAATGAGCTAAAATTTGTTATTTCGAGAGATTGTGTCTTATATACTTTAGTTTTTAAAAATGTAAATAAAATAAATAGGTGATGAATTACCATCTTACATAGTGTGTAAGAATATCATATCATATTAGTCTTACATGTTCATTTTTGTTCACCGAGCGAATATCACTGCCAATGTTCTTTTAATGTCGCAACGAAGTATGCTCAATGTATCAGAGCAAAGGTTTTTTACATATTTTTTTATAATTTTAATAGTTTTAAGTTTGTACTTTTAATTATTAAGGTGACAATCCTAGTCAAAACAGGGTTGGAAATTGATTAAAAACATATATTATATCATATTTCCATGTCCGTATAAAAGTCTATGTTTTGTATACAAACAATATTGAAGTTGCCTGGCAGCCTTTTTAACATACAAACATAAAAAAATCTTTTTTCACATCAACGTTTATTAGGATAATTTTCATATCCATACAAAACCAATGTGTAAATTATACCGATGGGTTTTTATTTAATATCAATATATCACCGTATATTTTACATATAATTTATGTAATTATAAAAACAAAACTTGTTTCTAAAATATTGTATTTATTTTGGCATTTCTTTACAATTGTAAAGTTTTAGTTTATAAACTTTTTTTTATTATTATTACCATGTAATTTAAATTTATTTAGTTTATCCTGTATTTGTAGATAAATTAGTTATTATTATCTTAAGCCTTGATTATAATCTAATCTTTTGTAAATACAATTTTTCATTTAGTATGCAATTTATGCAATTTATTTTTAAGGTGCATGTATTCAAATTGTTTATCCTTCGCCAATACTCAAATAATAATAAAATAAATAATTACGTTTATTTGGTTAGTTTTGTATACAAGGTTATTCATTTTTACATAAATTAAATGTATGTTTTTATACTTTTCGCGATTCATATTATTTTGTAAATAGGTAGAATAAAGGTACATTCATAATCATATGCGGTCATTGTTTAACAAGAAACCAATAATAGCATAATCATCTAATCAAACAATACGGCGAATTATATCACTGTTCCTCAAAACTTACTTTACTTAATGTAAAATATCGGAATCGTTGATTAATTTTAAAGAAGTCGGAGTTTTTGCTAACATTAAATTAATTTTATTTGTACATTCCAAATTTTGAAAGGTGCTACGTATGTTACCATTTAATATCCAATGTAAATAATTAAATAAATGATTTACATTAGAATTGTCTAAGCATTATAACATCACACGAGCTTTTTTGTAACTGAGTGATTGCAGAGATGTTTTTATGTATGTATATTGAATTAATTAATAATCATATATAAAGTAATGAAATGTCAACATCCAAACTGTATATCATAAAGGGTGTTGGATAATGCGTAACATATATTAAGGAAGTAAAATACCTACCTTTGTATGAATGAATAAACAAATATTTTATTTTATTGTGTTTTTTTATACCTACATATGTATATATATTTATCGTAAAGACTACTTTTGGTTTCGAGTATATATAATAGTTAGAAAAAGTCCATACAACTCTATTCCGATCGTTTTCCCTTAGATATTTCTTAGTACGTGATTTAACGATACTTTTAATCACGCCACGCACAGTGTCGCAATTCTACGGCCATGCATGACCCTTTATTCCCCGTGGTCCCTGCCGTAGTCCCTCGAAGGGACCACGGGGATTTTTTTTCCGCGTGGTCCCTTCCAGAAGTATAATACTGCCAAATTAAAATTTAAAATTTTAGTTAATAAGATTAATTTGTTTTTTTTTTCAAAGGAATACGTAGTTGATAGTTTTGACAATTAGTGCGAAACTCTTTCCTAGTTAACAAGTACAAAAGGATCTTGTGAACGGTGTTTTTTTTTTATTTTAATTTTACAGACTTAAATTTTTATTAAGAAAGTAAACTCAAACACAACACTTGTCTAGGTTACAAAATATGTTCGTAATTTTCTCATCCTCTAAATTTTTATGACTAGATAGATACCATTTTAATTTTGCAGCATTGTATTTTTGGAAGGCACTACGAGGAAAAAAGTTCTCCGTGGTCCCTTCCAGGGACTACGGCAGGGACCACGGGGAATAAAGGTGCATGACTACTACATTTTGCAATTTTTTGCCTAGCCTGCATATGCCCTGCTGCCTCATCTACAAAAACTTGATATAATTATATTCGCTGACTTCAACCTGAATTTGGTATAAAGAAATAAAAGCTGTCGAAACTACAAGGAATTTACTTTGGCTTTTTAAACATCTCAGATACGCAGTGATAAGGATTTTGTAATCCATTTCTTCTTTAATTAATTAATACTCCTGTACTGCCTTATAGAGCCATAGAGAAGGATTAAAAACGCAAATGATCACAAAACATTATAACATGCGTATTAAAAACTCACTATAACAACATGTTATCAATAGACCTTAACGTTATTAAAAAGAAACACCTAATCACCATAAAAACCAACCCTGCAAGAACTAAAACTAAAGAGAAACAAAAGGCTTTAACATCACAGATTGATGCCAAGCAGAAATGTATTAGTATTTTTTTCGACCTGGCTAAAGCATTTGATACTAACAAGCAAAAATTTGCGAAGCAATTAATGCTGATGCCTTAGGTAATCAGAGTATCTCTGGATAGTATCCTTTGCCCGAATCTCTTTCTGATTTACATAAATTAAATAACTTACTCGTATGTGACCAGTTTAATAAAACAATACTTAAATACAATAATTTCAAGGGGATACTTGAAATTCGGTTCAATTTGATGCTTAAATTGGTCCGTAACAGAAAACACTGGCGGAATACAGATGGTACCTTGTTCTTTAACAAAAATCTTCTAGCAGCATTCCTTCCTTTCTTTAATACACACACTAGTACAGTCATTTCTGTTTTTTTTATATTCATGCTTAGGGTTATCTGTGCAAAACTATTATAATAATCCAAGTAGAAAAAAATTTATTTTTGTCACTGACTCACTTATTTTATACGTCAATTTCAACGACATTTTATTAACATTTTAATTAAGCAGCTCCAATCCATTTCTTTATTAAATCTTTCTCATATTTTACAACTTCCTCTCGACCAATACTATCATCACCATACTAATCATCGCAATGCGCTCCCTGCGACAGAACTATTGCTGGTACATTATCAGAAATATACTTAAGCACACCCAAACGGCTCCAGGGATCCATATCACCGTTGAAAAAAACTACGTTCGTAACATTCGGTTTTAATCCACCATATAACTTATTTGTATTTAAAACGTCTCTCTCTACTTTTGTTTTATTAAATTCTGGACCAATCATCCCAACGCAGTACTTATCGTAAAATTTCACAGAAAGACATTTTGAAAAAAATTGACTATCTGATGAAGTACCTTGGAAATAACCGAATTTTGTCATTTAATGATTGCTTGACCCAATCCTCAAAGTCTAAAATAATGCAGTTTTGTTTATTATTCCAAAGTTTTTGAAGTATTTTTGGTTTAGAAAAGGTGAATAGTTTTTGAGTTTATTGCAGCGCTGTCTAATCTTTGTAGGCCCCGAACTTTGCGCAATTCCCATATAACCGTCGATTAAATGCATAAAGAAAACCTGTTGATTTTCCAACTTACTTAAATCAGAGTCTTTGCAGATGTTAAATTCTACTTTTAATTGATCATTTCCTTCCTTACTTTTAAATATTTCGTATCTCAGAAATGTTTGTCGAATTTTCTCTTCACAATCTTCTGTACCATATACCTTATAATCCTCACTTACCTTTTGTAAACACTTATAAAAGTCTCTTTTTGCCAAAACAGGTCCACTACTGTATGTAGCAGCATCAACTAGTTCAGGATGCAGCAACTTCATCCATGCTGCTAAACTACCAGCATAAGAACAGCCATTAACTACAATTTCGGACGTTTAAAATTTAGGTTCCAACTATATTGCTTTTAACAAGTTTTCTATATCAGCAAGAGCTTGTCTAGAACTCAAAAATTTTAAAAGAAAATTGGATGTGAAATTATCACCCAGCGGCATGCTCCTTCCATAATATCTGTGACAGTAGAAATAGTTAAACAAGTAATTATGAATTTGACTTTAGACAATGGATTTTAACCGGTTTTTTACAAGTGTAGGCGCATTCTTAGCGCATGATAGATAACGGCAGAGAGTTTCATAATTGAATTGAATAAACTCTTAAAAAAAGTTTAAGAGTTAGTACAATGACTAGGTTTTTTTTAAATGAGGTTAGTGGAGGAGTGGAATATTAGAGTAGAAGAGCTAATAAACTGGAATCACTTCTTTAGGTTCGTCGAGTTGACGGATTGAGTAGCACGTTATATAGACAACTTATGGACGAAGCTACTGCCAGAATAGTCTGCTTGAGTTACTTTCATAGCTTGATGATCTACGGTATTTTACTATAGGAATACGCAGTTCATGTTCGAACAAGCTTTGTGCTGCAGAAGAGGGTAGTTCGAACAATTTACAATCTGTCCCATAGACGGTCTTAATTTAAGGAAATCAAGGTTTTAACATTCCGTTTTAACCTTACCATCTCAGTATATATATTTGATAATTAAATTCATGGTCATAAAAATATCGATTGTTTATAAATTAAAATTAAAAATCTTAATACTCAAAAAAGACACAAACTAGCTTTGATCCAAGGCCTAAATAAAACATTTAAAGGACAATGTGTCCTATAGTTTCTTAACTTCAAAAAAGTGATAAAATATCCTTTCTTTTTCAATTAAGAATTTAAATTTGTCTACCAAATATTATAGCTTGTAATTTTGATGGATTTGAGGGAAATTGTAAATTGTCAAATCGTCAGGATACATTGGTCAAAAGTTTACAGATAATTTAATAATAAATTATAATAAACTTCGTAACTACTGTTCATTATTTATTTAAAAAAAACGGGTACACTTACGTTTTTCATGTCGGATTCTTCAGACTAGCTTTGAACCCAATCGGGTGTTTTATTTCCGTAAAACGTAAGTTTAGCCGTTCATAACGATATTTTGCATGAATCTAAATTGGCAATTTTCCAAAATAAAGGCTCAAAGAAATAAAAAAAATGTTTATTTATGGGCAACGCAATGACGACAAGTATGAAATAAATTTAAATAATTTTATTGAAAAAAAATTTAATATTCTAATAACCAAATAAGCTTAGACATTGTTTAGATAGTTTACTATCGTTATTGCAGGCTATAAATTATTTAAATACGTAATGATAAAGAACGACATAAAAACAAAATTCTTAGCATCTTAAGTAATAACCTGTATTCTGTGGTATTTAAGTTAAGGTTATAAAATCAATTTACCACGCCTCACAGTGTTACCAACATGTGGCTTATACACACAATTATTTTATTCACCTATCACTTTTCAGGTATTTCTGGATTCGATACTTTGAGAACGGGACAACAATTCCTTAGAGATGAATTATCTAAAAAAGCATCACTGCCTATGGTAATCGAGACAAAGTGGATAACACAGCCTTAAGATCACTTTGATGACAATGAAAGCCGGAAATGGCAGATGCGTTACTTCGAAGTACTTGATCTTTGGAAACCAAACGGACATTGGAGGTGAAGGGGAGGCACACCCAATATTCTTTTCAAGAAGAATTATATATATTTGGCGAAAGAAACAAATGGAGCTATGTATTTATCTGAACATAGGTATTATGGAGATGTGAGCAATAGAGATAATTTAATATTTTCAAGTTCTAGACAAACATTGGCCGATATAGCCAATTTGCTGAGAGAAATAAAAATGCAACCAAATTATAAAACATCCAAAATTGTAGTAATCGGTGGTTCGTATGCAGGCAATTTAGCGGCATGGATGAAGTTGCTGAATCCTGATTTAGTAGATGCAGCGATTTCTAGCAGAGCACCTGTTTTGGCAAAAAGAGATTTTTATCGATTAAGTTCTTAAATATTCTTAAAATTTGGTGTCGCACAAACTATGACATAACTTTTAAAACGATCCTTGGTTAGTTCCACTACTCACCGTTACTACGTCCCTATTTAACGTTAACGTTTTTAAAACAAAAAAAACATTGACTTAGCCATACTAATATTATAAATGCGAAAGTAACTCTGTCTGTCTGTTACTTCTTCACGCTTACCCACTGAATGGATTAAGATAAAATTTTGCATGGAGAAAATCTGAGTCCCAGGAAAGGACATAGGCTACTTGAGAATGTCACGTGTAAGTCGGTTTTTTTCTACGTATAACTGTTCTGTATGTGTGTATGCCACCTAATTCCTAAACGTCTGGAACGATTTGGATAAAATGTTAACTGAAAATTTCATTGGGTTCCTGGATGGTTTGAAAACACAATGGGCCCGGTAGATGGCGCGGCAGTTGGTGTATCCCTAATCAGGGATAAACGGCAGGGATGATTTTAATGATTTTTTGTGTTTTTCCGAGTAGGTCCCTGCAAGGTTTGAGAACACAATTGGGCCCTAGTAGGTGGCACTGCAGTCAGTGTGTCACTGATCTTTTCCTAAACGGCTTGAATTGAATGTACTACAGTGATTTCAACATTCGCTGCATTGAATACGACACCATTATTATCACATTCCACAACTTTAATAATTATGAAATTGTAAAAAACGCATCGAAAGGGTAGCTTAAAATAAAAATTTAAAAAAAGGCTTTCCGCCAATACTTCCACCATACAAGATTTTGAAGAAAATGAAGAATTAAATAATTTACACATAGAGACCTATGTAGTAAACAGTGAGATATCGAAAACTGATGACTCAACCGTAGATTCGTTAGAAGTAAATATGGAATTGCAAAATTAAAAAAAATTAAATCTTAAATTTAAAATATCGTATTTAATTTGGCGCTGTTTTTCCGGGCAACAACCGCCGGGTCCGCTTTATTATAAATGCGAAAGTAACTCTGTCTGTCTGTTAACTCTTCACGCTTAAACCGCTGTACCGATTGAGATGAAATTTGGCATGAAGTTAGTATAAGTGCCGGGGAAGGGCATAGGCGACTTGAAAACTTCAAGTATGGAACAATTTTTTTTTCTATAATTGAAGAGTTGCCGTTGAAATCCTACACCGATAACAGAATTTAGGGCGGGTAGAATTTCTATTCTTACTGGATTTTATTCAGTCATTACCTCGACGCCAAAAGGCGGGCGCTATAACGAAAATAGCCTTAAGAAATATTCTAAGGAAACCAAAGCTTTACCCCTAATTTATTCAGGTAAGGCCTAGCATATATCCGATATCCCTGACAGTTGTTAAAAATTTAACTAACTGTAGTGATTCGAACTGTTCTTGAGTGAACCAATTGTAGGTATATCAATGTCACCACAATGCTGGTAACCAAGAATCATTTAACAATAAATAAAGCTTATCGTAAAAACCTGATGCATTTAGTTAAGGCTCATAAGCCCTGTTTCGGTATGCTTTCAGTACCCTAGGCTGCATTTAGAAACTTTCTAGAATCCTTCCCTATCCTATTCTAGAAATCCTAGAAAACTTGCACCGACGAAGAACCAAAGTCACCAACATAGCCCTAAGAATGAGCAAGGTATAGTGGCAATAGGCAGATCATATTTGTCGCTGAACCGTATGTCTTTGGGGCAGGTGGTTCGCCCTTTGGACCGATATCCTGAAAAAAAACAGAAAGGAAAGGGGCTGGAATGAGAAAGAGGACCGGGTGTTTTGGCGTTCTTTAGGAAGAGTCTATCATAGATCGTCTATTTCCAGCATGATGAGAATTATTGCGGCTATCTAAAAACTTGTAATGAGTTTTATTACTGCTTTTATGATTAAATATTTTTATTAGAAGCATTTATGATTTTTTTTTAACTGGGATTTTTAAAACTTATTTTTACACATTAATAGGTAATAATAATAACAGGCATTTTTGAATTTTAAAATGTATGATAACTTAAATTTCGAAACATTGAGAACGAAATCTTTTTATATTACTTTAAGAATTTATATTTATAGACAAATAAAGTAAGATTAAGAAGTAAACCCCAATACTGCTTTGGTATAAATACATATATTTTTACCATTGTCACTCGAAAATGGGCATTTTATTAATCGATAACAGTGAATAAAACTCACTTTTAATCACTGAGTAAATAAAAGCATTTTGAATTTGGAACAATTGTTAAATTGTTTTAATTGTTATTGTGGTTGTTTTATTTAATTGTTCACCCGGTAATAATTACTGAATATATACCAAAATGTGATAATAGTCCTTTTTATTTTCTCGCAGCCAATGGCAAAAAAAAAAAAACTGGTTGCCTGTAAAGTCGGTATACGGGCGAAAGTTTTACGTGACAATGATTTTATGTCTGTCTCTCTCGCTCTTAGGCGGGCGCGTGCCTCTCACTCGCTCTCATTGTGAGCGCATAACGTGAGCGGAGCGTAACGCAGTTTCTTGAAGTGTCACCCGGCAAACCAATTTATAAGACGTTGTCACGTCAAAATTAGAATTTACAACACGTGAAAAAAACATCATCACATTCTACTCTAGAATTCTTCGCTGCTTTCGAGACCCAACTTAGTCCCTCGATTTTCCTTTTTTTTTTATTTGTTGTTTAATCTACAATTATCCATTAATACATATAGGAACATAAAGTGTCTAGCAATATCCAAACATAATAAGTCCTTGTGATGACTTCCACGGCGCTGACCGTATTGCACGCGATTCTTATTTAACGTAAAAAAACTCACGCACACGAATGTTGTGATTAGGTACACTAATAATACGCCCCTACTTTTATTGCTGCTACCACAGAACATTATAAGACTACCCAGGATGTTCTGTGGCTGCTACCAATGTTCGACTTCCAACTTCGGACGGAAGTCGGCGCTGAGGTCATTACTTTGACAACCATACCTACCAGCTCTAACAAAACGGTTGCCATGACAACACATAAACAACAAAGCTAATGCGCTTGACGCAATCCAAATAAATTGGCTTTCAAAGTGTAAAATAATTAGTTAAAAGTTACGTAGGTATGGATTTTTCTGAGACCAGTGTATTGGAAAGTGCCGGAGCGGCCAGACGGTCCGAGGCGAAGCGGCCTGTCTCTCGAAGAGGATACCGCGAATATACCAATAGTGGCTCAGTCTTGTCTCGGTGAGAGTTATTTATTTACTCTTTTCCAAATGTTTTCCGCTCAATTTTTTATGAAACCTAGTTGGCCTGGCGAACGTACCTATGTAGTTTCGCAAGTCTACAGTTTTTAATTCTGCTGACCGTGCTCGCCTTGTTGCAGATTCAACGTGGAAGTCAAGGCTCTAGCTACAAGCTCTACGATCTGCAAATACTGGAACTCTGCTGGATAATTCTGCATTTCGTCTTTCAGCTTGTTTTTGTATGGATAATTCTGCATTTCGTCTTTCAGCTTGTTTTTGTATAGGAGTAAATACCACTATACCCCATCGTTGTCAGTGAGGTGATATGATCGATCGTCTTCATCACCATAGCTTGTCTTTTGTTCGAAACGCAGGTCGATTCTTTCTTCACAGTAGCCTTAATATCATTTAGGCCGTTGGGCTTTAGTTATCATCAACACTTCTGCCATTTTGGAGCCTGATGCCATTTTTTCCGTTTGTTATCTTGTACCTTGGGAGATGGGTATGGGTTGACCATTAGTTTTGAATGCCACGTGTGTCAATACCCTTGCACTGACTTATCTTGTCTTCTTCGGGAGCTGTTGCTACTTTGGCTGAAAACCGCAAGTTAAAGTTTTATCCATCAATCAATTTATTTATATCAAATACATGATCCATAGTCTTGTAAGTAGTTCGTACAAACTATGTTAGTGTTTTTATTTAATTCGGTTATTATTATTATTTATTTTATTTTAGATAAATCAGAATATAATTTAATTTTACTAACTTAATAAGATAAATAAATAACTCAGTTATAATTCAGTGAGTTAATTTAAAATAATAAAATATAATTTAATCAAATAAAGTCTTGGAAATTGTTTAAAAGAATTTATAAATGTCGAGCTTAGTCATGGACCTTAATATTGGGCAGTCCGTTTTGCTTACTACGATACGATGCTGTTTGCCAAGGACACGGTGTAAAATAGAAGCACTTCTTTTTCTAAGAACGGCAGAAAAGCCATCGACACGCTCATGGGCAAACATTCCAGATGCTGGCAGCCCCAACAGCATTCTAGACGCGTTATTATACTGTACGTGTTGTGCATTCAAAATCCTCTCAGTATAACTGACCCACAGGCTGCATGTATAAAAAGTCTGACAGAAAGCTTTCAAAAGAGTAACTTTAACTTCTTTACTGCAACGTGCAAATCTGCGGGCCCGCATATTACTGCGGACAGCCAACGCTCCACACTTCCTCTCAATGTCCTCTTCATCCGTTAGGTTATCTGTGACCCATTGACCCAGGTATTTAAATTTTGAAACCCTCATTACCTCGATTCCTTCTATAGGTAAACACAGGCGAAATTGAAGTAATTTTTATCACCAAGTGACTGGAATACAACAAGTTCACATTTCTTTTTATCATACCTAAGCCCATGAGTCCGAGCGTAAGCGAGGCACTTATAGAGGGAGCCAGCAACACCATGTCATGTTGATGATTTTCCCGTCAATTGAGCATAATAAGCCCGTTTACACATTAATTGAAGAGCCGAGGTGAAGTTAATCCTCCTTGCCTTCTGTTCTTAATTTATACTCCGCATCTTAATTTATACTTACCAGAAACCACGTTACCCATCTCACAACATTTACTTGGTTTTTGTTTAAGCCGTTTGCTTTCCTTGGGGCCATGCCCTCAGGGGACTCACCGTTTATTTGAGGAAATTTCCAAATGGTTGATTGCTGTGGCTTACGACAAGAGGGTTGACACTGGCTGGCAATACTAATATAGTATTATATAGTCTGTGGCTGGCAGTTACTTCGCTCAAAGAATTACCATTGCAATTCAACAATAAAATGCTCCCAGCTTTCTAGGTACATAATGGGGCTCTTGTCAACTTGGAACAGGATTTTTATTTACAGTTTTAATATTTATTTTTAATCTAGTTTTTCAATTTGCTTTTAGGTTTATATTTTTAGGTACCTATTAGTTTGTTTTAATCCTTTGTAATCCTTGATATTATAGTAAGGAGATTTATTACAGCAAGCAAGGAATTTGGTTGTAGTTATTCCTTCGGAAACTATTCAATTTTCCTTTTGAACTTTTAAAATGCGCGCCGCTGTGTTGATTCAGAGTATTAAGCTATCTCCATTTCAAATTTCAGCCCAATCGGTCTAGTTGTTGTGGCGTAAAGCAGTAATTTGTTAGTTTACACACAAAATCCTTAAGGAAATAGCTGGTCAGGCGTTGCTATGTTCATGGTACCGTTCACACCGACATTTAAAATGTCACAGGAGCGACAGCATGAGGCCTACATCGGCGTATCGTGGCAGCACGGCCTCCCGGGTGTCTACGGCAGGGTTCGGGCCCGCTCCACCTACAGCCGCGCGGCAGCAGACTGCTATCACTGGCTTCTCCATGGTAAGAAACTCAAAAATAACCGGTTTTCAATAGGTAGTACCGATAGGGTATAAAATTATCACTGCTTGAGTGATTCAAATTATGAAATCTTGATGTATAGGTATTTTTTGATGGGTATCAATCATACTTTTTTTGTTCTATTACAATTGAAGAATTGATAATAACATTCGAATGAGCTAAAAATGATTGTGCCTATTGTTTCATCACACTTTCATTCATTGCAAATCTATAAAGCCACGTTTCCATTGCTGTATAGTCCACACAGGTAATCTGCGTTTTGTTTTGGTAACATCAGTGCCGAACGTCGCAGGGATCTTCGGCTTTAAGGCATATCATGTACACGTTTTTCATGTATAGAAATGACAATAAAACAACAAATAGTGAAATTTTTATCTCAACTTCTTGTTTAAATGATGTCAAAAAAAAAAAACATCTTCAACAGATCGATCGACCAATAACTCAGCAAGGCATATCTGGTCTACGAACGGGCACGGCGCGAGGGTTCCGTACCAGACAGCTGCAAGACAAGCGGTATTGGGAGGAACTGATGCAGATGAAGGTACGCGAGATGAAGGCAGAGATAGCCCGACTGAATGAGAAGGCAGACACCGGGGAAAGAGAAAAATCTGCGAAGAAGCACTATGAAAAGAGGGTCAGGGAGCTTGCACAAGAATTAACAGGTGTGTTTTATACACTATTATAATGGTTCTTACCACAGCCATTGTTTGTTTTCACTACAGGCTTCTTCTCAGATAAAAGAGGCTTAGGCCATAGTCCACTGCGCTGGGCTAGTGCAAATACACAGGCGTCGAGCTAGAGGGCATTCGCCTTTTACAATTTCCAAGCCATCCAGTGACTGACCACTTCCACCGTTGCTTCACTTCTCATATCATTTTTAATAGACGATAGTTACTACTAGCTCCTTCTGTCACACCACTATTATGGTTTCCATGGTTATACCTATTAACAATTGGCAAATGTTCTCTCTGATGCGCTGTCAGATTGATCCTTTCGTTGAACGGGGACACCATGAGACTAATAACTTTTTCAAAGTTTCGCAACCTGGAAATTTTCTTTCGTTTTACCTATATTTCTCATGTATTCTCTAGTTATTCTCATTTTCGCGGGCTATTAAAAATATTTACGCGGGCAACTGGCGATCGACACTTTAGACACCCCTAATCTGCATGGTCTTGATTTCATCTTCTTCTTGATCTTTATTTTCACATTTATTCACTTTAAATAATCGATTGATTTGGGTAACTTTTTCTCAAATACAATGAAATTAAAAAAGTCTTATACATATAATAGCAAACAGCTCTTCATAATACATATCAGATCAGGCAATGTCAAATCTTATTGTACGATTTATCTGAATATGTCATTCTTATTATCTTATTTTACTGAACACACACACACACACACCCACACATCACATCACATCAACTGTCATTCATTGTTTTATTGTAAACTAGCGTTAATACGTTGTAACGTAGACGTCGTCTGCGTGAACGCTATACTATAAGATCACTTTTTGTGAAGAAAACCATAGCGCGAACTAATTCGACGCCAACGCCATCTAGTTAGCCAATAGGAACATTTTTATATGGTGAAATTTTTACACGATTTTTTTACATAAAATAAATGGCTATGTTTGCGCAGGATAATTAATAATTAAGAAGCAAGTCAAATATGCGTCGTTAGATTACAAGTTGTTACAGAATGCGTTGAAGAAGTAAAGGTTCACTGCTCGTTCCCCGTAGGTGAAAGCGTGATAATATGTAGCCTATATGTTGACCCGACTTCTTAATAATATTCGTGCCAAATTTGAAGTAAATCCATGCAGTACTTTTTGAGTTTATTCCGAACATACATACAGACAAACAGACAAAAATTCTAAAAACTATATTTTTGGCTTAGGTGTCGATTGTAGATAACACCCCAAGTATTCTTTTGAAAAAATATTCAATGTACAGTTTTGACTTTCCTACGATTTTATTATATGTATAGATAGAATATCCTAATATATTATATAACTTTACTATTTAAGTATTGAAAACGACCAATAAACGTCGAAATATTTACCTAATTTTAGTTTTATTTATTTATATACTACAGCAAAAAATAAAAAGCACAAAAGTGTAAAAATATTGTATTTGAAAATACTTATTTTACTGAACAAATTCTAGATTTTTTTTGTGATGATAAGCGATCACCGCTGCCTGTGGACGCTTGCAACACCAAGAGTATCACCCGAGCGTTGCCGATCCTTAAAAATCTAAAAACTTCTTCCTGAAGAACCCCTAGTTGTTGGCCTTAGAGAAAATCTTCGCAGGGAGCTCATTCCATAACCTAAGCGTTCGCGGGAGTTCATTCGTTGTTAAATTTTTTGTTCCAGATTTGCAAGGGCGACTATCGGATTACAACACTGCTATCCGAATTATAAACGGAGAAGCTATGAAGCAATCGGTAAAAGAACAAACAAAGGAAGTGGAAAATAACAACAAGAAGATGGAAAAAGAAGTGGAGCAAATTTTTGTAGAAAAGCAAAGAAAAGAGAACCAGCTAAGGCAGTTAATGGAGCAAATGGATAAGGTACTGACCGACTTACAAACTTAGCAGGAATATAAGTTATCTACCTATGTTTTGCTTACTGCTGTAGATCTTAAGAAACCATAAAAAAAAGGTAAAGCTAGATCTTCCTACTGAAACACCTAGTTGTCATCAGCGAACTTTTGAATAATATCTGTTAAGTGTTTAGTTAAAAGCGTGCGCACATGATGTACGTGACGAGAACTTTATTTTATGCTATTTATCCTTATTTAACTAAACCTACGGTAAACAGTTTTCGTACCCATTAAAGGCAGCGTAGGTTTCTTAAGTAGGTATATTAACAACATCCCTTTATAAATTAGGAACAGTCAACTATATCTCAACTCCTTGCCGAAATGTCACCGGAACAAAGGGATCAGTACAATGAATTAGAGAAAACAGCGTCAGTGCTCCGAGATGAGGTGGAACAGACAAGAACTCAGCTTGACCAACTTAATAAGGAAAAGGAAGAGTTCAACAGGGAGATCTCTGGCTCGCAAGTGAGTTTTAAAACGTTTGTTTTCTTGTAATCAACGAAGTCAATATGTAATGAGACGTCAAAACTGCAACCCATATCTAAGAATTTAATACTAAGTATAGACCCACTAACTTAAATTTGGCTATTTCTATAAATGTATATATTATTTTATTGTTGTATTTTATATTGTTAAGTTTTAACTCTGAATTCATTCAGCACATACTACCACAGAATAATTAATAGCTTTAGGGATAAAGTAGCTCGCTTGTAGTGGAAGAATTTATAGATTTGGTTCAGTAATTGCAGAGATTAGCCTCTACAACCAAATTTGCAAGCAAGTAAGCTTATAAAAACAAACATTTTTTTTTCTGTAATGTTAGTGAAGAAGCGTTCACAGGACGACGTTTTTCAGATCAAGGTACACTTGTTGGAGTTGCACAGACGGCTAGCTACAGCAGAGGAGAAGCGAGATACCTTGAAAAACGAACTTAATAATCGCTTGGATCCACAAGAGGAGAGAGAGAAACTGTTGCTTCAGGCAAGTTATATATTTTTTATTTTTTTTTGTCACACGGCTAGAATGTATATATCAAAATCTGTCTATTGCCTTATAGTAATAACTTATTCAAGGAAATGTTTTGCAATTAAGATACCTGTAGGAGAAAAAGCGTGCTAGGATTGTGGAAAGTGGAAGTTTGTAATCTCTGCCTTCATTGCGGTTACACAGAAACTTCCTCCCGCGAACGATTAGATTGTGGAATGAGCTCCCTGCCAATCTTTTCTCTAAGAACTACTGAATGGGATTCTTCAATAGAGAAGTTTTTATATTTTTGAAGGATCGGCAACGCTCGAGTGTTGTCCCAGGTGTTGCGAGCGTCCATAGGCTGCGGTGACCACTTACCGCGAGGTGGTGCCTTATTTTTATTCATAATTTGTAATGAAACTTTATAAAATAGTAAAGGATAGAATTTTGATTCAGGGAAAGTTGGTAATGAAAATATTTACATTTACACAACATCAAACATCTAACAATCTCTATCAACCTGATCAACATTACAAAATCAAAATTACAACAACACATAGGTATTATTTACAATGTAATAAATATTTGCCTAAACATCAATCTCAAATTAACAATAGGTCCGTGAAGATAATGCAGCAACTGCGTCTCTAGAGAGTAATGCTACCAACCTTAAGGAACAGATACGAAAGGTTCAAGAGCTAATAGACCAAGCTGAACAGGTAAAAACAATGTTCCTTTAATAATTATTACTAGCGCTTTCAATTGATATTTTAAATTGACCTTAAAACTAGTGTAATATTTCTGTAGGAGCACATTTTTGAAATTGAAATCAAAATTTACCAATGGCTGCGTTATTGGACGTCAAGAACCCCTAGCGGTAAAATGACATTAGGAAATATCCGACGCCTGTGTTTAAACCTGAATATTTTTAATTTTGTAATGACGACAATGTGTGATGTTATAGACTGTTGAAACCCCGACACTGTACATCATGAGACCTAAATAAGCGAACGGTTTTGTATGTTTGTTTAATATTTGCATAATTTGTCGTTTGATTTTACTTACTTTCAGTTTTGCTCTGTACTTACTTACACACACACTTTTATCCATTGTGATGTTTTTAGGATGTGCCAAGACTATGTAGACAATTCAATAAACAAACGGGTGTTACCAAGGTAGGTTTTATTTTGTTTCCGATATTTCGGCACAGTTTTATGCACCGTGGTCGTGGTTTTTACCAGGTGAACTAAAACATGTCAATAAGGTACTGGTCAGAAATTGGTTCTCAAAAATTAAGAAACGTTTACCTTGGGTGCATAAACAACTAGCGTATCTTACGTTTGTAAAAGGAGTATCGGACAAAGTCGCCAGAATATTAAAGAATTATGGAATCAAGACCGTGTTTACTCCTTGTGACAAGATATTCAGTCTTATGAGATCGCCGAAAGATAAATGAACACTCCGGTGTCCCGATGTGTAGAAAGTTGACTGTAGCTGTGTACATTGGACAGATGAAGTGTTCTATTGCTACTCGTACCAAGGAACACATCGCTGCTGTCAGAAATAACGACCGTAAGAAATCAGCTACAGCGGAACATATACTTAATTCCTGCCCAAATCACCGGATAGAATTACATAACCCGAAAGTATTATCTACAGAGCGACATTATATACCAAGAATGGTTCGTGAGTCGATTGAAATTAGAAAAAATAAACAAAATTTCAATCGAGACGACGGTTTTAGGATGTCAAACATATGGAATCCAGTGATCGAGTTAAGTAATTAATGAAAATACCATATGACTTATGAGCATTATATGTCGTGCGTGACAAGGCAGCGGGCCAAAACAGTGACGATCAGCACAAACGCACAAGATGGAGGGTAGATAGATATATCTGCCCAATGTAGCTTACCTGCACTACGCATCTCTGCAGTCCTTCCGCAACCTCGGTGCATGAAACTGTACCAAATTATCGGAAACAAAAAACATATAATACATTTGTATTGAAGCCCAAGATAGAATTCAAGTCATGGTTAGGTACCTCGGTATTTGAGAACTGACGCTCTGTCTACTACACTGAGAAGATCGTACAAAAATACCATATGTCATAACATGTGGATATTAATAAATTTTGTATACAGGATCTGGAAGAAGGCAACTCGGAACGACACCAAAAATATAGAGAGTTAAAGAGAAGAGAGGAGACCATGGACTCTTTCATGACGACATACGAAGAGAACCTGAAAAAGGAGCAGGAGAAAATAGTGCAGTTAGAGAAAGACATTGTTTTTGCATTAGAGCATAGCAGTTCCAATATAGACCTAGATTTAAGCGAAATAGATGCACTAAAACAGAGGGAAGGGTATACCTCCATGAATGATGATAGCAAAAAGTCTGTGGAGACACTGTTGAAGGAATATGAGCGGTACCAGACTAATTTAAAGAAGGTTAGATTTTGAATATTATGTAGTGTTTTGTGTTCACTATAGTGTACTAATGCACGTCGGGATTGAACCCCCGCTCCTCAGCAGGTGAGGCCAAATCAAAAAAAAAACCCTAGACCACACCCGACTTTATGCTTTTTGTTCATTTTCTTCTTTCATGCAAAGCTGATTCAATAGATACAGGATTACTTAAAATGTCATCAATGGCTGTAATATTAGATCGTTCTTATGTTTTTTTTATTTTATTTATTTACATACACATACAAAAATCATTACAGGCATAATGATGACCGACCCAATGCAAAATTGCCTTTTTTTGAAATGTACATATTTCAAACATAGAATTACAGTATTTTATAACAAATAGTATATAAGGCTATGCTACTGCCCCTCGTGTATTTCCTTTTTCAATTCAGTTTTTTTTTTAAACTGAAGTGGGTGGTACACACTAGAGAGGAAGATAAGAATATTTCGAAACGCATAAATTTGATGAAAATCCAAATTTTATGACCTTTCACACCTTGAGTATTTCTGCATTTTTATTTACCTTATATTAATTGAGTAGATCAATGCCGACAATCATATAATGAGTTTGTTTAAGGTTGAATCAACTCGGGAGCGCTTGGCAACGGAATTGAAGACGTTACCAGAAAAGACGCAAGCCATGCAAGATGAACTTGTTACGCTTTCTAATCTCGACAAATTAAGGGAAGAAGGTATGAGATACTTAACTTTTTATCTTGTAACATTACAAAGATTTAAGTACAAATTTAAAGTACCTAGTTATTGCTCATTGAGTTAAATCATTCTTTATCAAAATTTTATTTCAATAATATCAATCTCGTTTGAAAATCAAGATCGAAGGAAGTCATAAGGACTCTCTTGAGAAGAAGAATGGACTCCACAAAATAGTATGTCCATATGTTTGTTTGACATATCTTAGCGAGTCGTTTTCTTTGGTTACACATTGTGACCGAGTCTCATAATAAAGGAAAGAGGTAATTAGGGGATTTTCTTAATTGGAAGCGTCTTGTGAAATGTTTATGTTGTCAATATTTAGGCGAAAAGCAAAAAAGGGCTTTTGAAACCGAGTTGCAACTTTTAAAGGAAAAACTAGCACCTACAGAGAGTGCTGTAGTCGAGGCGATCAACAAACTAAAGACATTACAGGTATGTACATGTAAGATATTGAAACAAACAAGTCCGTTAATTGTGGTTCGAAGTTTTTTCTGTTGTACCTATGATTAGGGACATTAAAATGACAAGAAACAAAATTACAATATAGATATTGTATTGAAATAGTTACAGCCGTATACCTATGTATCTATAAATCTATAAATTTTATACAAACTAAAAGTTTTTTTTATAAATTTATTCACCCTGAATTAGTAAATGAGTTTTGCTATATTTTTGCTTTTTCAATCAGAAGACTTTGCTATGCAACGTATGTTTTTTTGAGTTTCCAACATTCATCCGTAACAAATGTTTTTCTCGAAAACAACGTAAAGTTGAAATATCAAACTTGTTTATTATTTTGTTTGTAACAGGAAAGCCTTGATGGTAATGAAATGTACGCTAAATTAAATACCCTGGAAGACCAACTAGCTCAACTTGAATCGAGGAAGACGATCCTAGAAGAGGATATCGCTTCCATAACATTGAAAGCTGACTATAAACCACTTAAGAAACAAGCAATGGACGAACTAGCGACTCTTAACAAAAAAATCATTCAAGATTTAAATAGTAATAAATCTTATTAACGTTTTAAATGAAACAGACACCCCATACAAGTTGTAAGTTATTCCATTACCTATTTAAAGTTTGTAATGTCACATGTAAGTGAAGTTAAAGGTTTAGGTTATGAATAAAAAAAGTTCTACAGTGGTTTTGACTTTATTACGAATAAATTAATATCACAGATAATTTCTACACACTAGAGTATCTTACAGAATAACAATTATTTGCTAATGACAGCAGTAATGCATTTAAATGCTTTTCTAAGAAAAATATTATTGCAATTTACCTATACAATTGTAAAAAAAAACAATTTGAATGGACAAAACCGAATATAAAAGTTACGCTAATTTATAACATCTCACAGACCAACAAAATTAACATAAAATATTTATAAGATCAATGCACATCAATCTCTCGAAACAATTTGTTCTTTTTTTATTTTGCTACATTTATGAGAAGTCAATTAGAAACTTTATCCGCTTTATCAATAAGTACAGACAGTTCTGAAGGGACCGGCTTGTTGTTTGCCGTCAAAAGGGTGCAGAGATCTCGGAGGAATTTCTGTGAGGGAGTCACATCTGACTCCTGCATACGAGCCCAGAGAGATAGTGCATCAGGTACGTTGTTATCCACATCTAATAAAATAATAAAAATAATTTCTTGAGCCATTTATCACCCTTAAAAACGATACTCCTTACCTCACTTTTAGAAAATATGGTTTAGAGTTAGAGAGCCCGTGGCCGGAGGATTTACTGTATTTTAAAAAACCCTATATTTTCATAATTTGCTCCTTTATACCTACCTACAGTACACAAGATGGGAACTCGTTAGTCCGAACTTAGATTCTTATACAGTCACACAGATACTAATGTATTAGTATAAAAGGTTTCATTGAAAAATACAAGAGCAGACAGCTAGGCCTCAGGCTAGGTTTCAAGGTCACGGACAGGAAATAGGTTATTATAAAATTATATTATAGGGTTTTATAAAATACAATAAGTCGTCCGACCACAGGTTCTCTCACTATTAATTATTCATCATGAACAAAATTTCATTGAAAAAAAAAATTCAGACTACCAAGCATACGGTTTGGTTATTTGCATATTCGGGACAAAGATCATGATTATTAGTTCGGAACACGTCCACTAGAGCTACAAGAGTTTTTGTTTAATTACAATTTAGCATCGAATTAAACGACTTATGACATCTTTTTTACCACATAAAAAAATAGAATTTTAAGATTTACTTGTCACCAAATGTTATACCAATGTTAGTATATAAATTATTAGTTTATATAGGAGATAATTTAAGATGAGTCAGCCCCCTGGTCTGAGCGCTTGCGTCTAGGCAACAGTGGCCCTTATTTTTACCAGGTTGCCAATCTACTTTGTATTTTTTAGATAGCGGACTGTACTTAACAGTTAATTAGCTATTTTCATCGAGCTGTATGGCCCGCAAACTGCCACCTCAGCTTACTAAATAAATCCAGCTATTAGACCAGGGCCAAGCCGCTCAAAAGTCAAAAAAAAATAAAAAATCTTAGCAGTATACGAGTGGTCGAAAAATTTAGTTGATGTAAATAACGAAGGAAAAATAATCGACTCAGGAAAAGTTCTGTAAGGAGTTCTGGTGGGGGTGGAAATATATACGTTTTAGGGGTTGATTCTTCTTTTTTGCGATTTGCGGCTAAACTATGCATGCTATAAAATTTTCCGACCACTGTTATACTGCTGAGAATATTTTTTTCCTCGAAACAGGATTGGCCCTGGTCATAAATCAGCCGCTCTAGTTCTTTTACTAATTATTACGAAATAAAGGAACTCCCAGCAAGGTTTTTTCCATAGCATCCTAAAACGAGCTGGGCATGTATGAGGCTATTAGGAAGAAACAAGGTATCTAAATAAATAATGAGAGATTACTTACTGTAAACATCTAGCATCAGTTCATAAACCTCATTCACATCTATATGTCTTAGGTCTTTAGCACACTCGGCGATAGTTTTCAAGGCGGCGATTTTTTTCTCGTCAGCAAATCGCTCGCATCGACGCAGCAATGCGTCTGGATGGAACCTTACTGTAGGGTCCAGCAACAGCTTGCGGAGTGTATTCTTATACCCCACTTCAGCCAACGCGCCTATTAGAGTTAGCTGAAATTTAAGTTTTGATTATAAAACTGGCAGCATTAGACACATATTACAGTAAAAGTACATTGTGTATTAAGGGTGGTAAGGATAAAATTACTAACGAGAGGCTATTACTTTCTCGCAGCCTAGTTGGTAGTGTAGTCGGCTGCTGTGCAGATGGTGTGGGTTCGATTCCAAACAAACATTATGTGATAAACTTTTGTGTTTGTCTTCAGTCAGTCAGTCAGTACGTGACTGATCTGACTGAACATCAGATGCCTCCTGGATTACTGGACAGAGCTGAAATGGTATTAGTAACCAATCACATGAATCGGTTACCTACGCACAATGACCCTATGATGAGGCTATGTACGGAAAACATAAGTCCAACTTACTAAAGTACAAAAGTATGTGTATTCTTTGTCTGGTTTTTATAATACAAGGTTTGCTAAGTTTGAGACCAGATGACGCTGTGTGATATGTCCGATAATTATTATTATTATTTAGGAGCCGAAAGCTAAATAAAGGCTTTAATGACTCAAGTTTTTAATTTCCGTACCGGGCGGTTACACACAATGTATATCATCACATTTGCGAATAAATGAATAAAAAGGAGAATGCTACTAAATGTTTAGACCAAAAACCCAGAGTCGATTAAAATAATTCATGTATCACACAGTTTGTCACAAACATGATATTTGTTTTCGCCTAAACAATCCCCGAACCAAAAAAAAAAAGATTGAGAACTCGGGGTTCTGAGATAACATTATACGGTTTTTTGTTAGGAAACAAAAATGATTTGCGTAGTTTCAACGGTGATGTAAGTCAGCCCATATCAGTCCACTGCTGGACATAGGCCTTACTCAAAGAACGCCCCCACACACGATCCTCCGCCTTTCTTATCCAGCTTAAGGTCAGCATGAATGGTGATATTATGGCGTGATAATAAGCAATTAGTACAAAACTACATAGTTTTTCACAATGACTTATTTTTTAATAAAAATACAAGGTATGTTCTATAAATCTAAATCTATTAGAACGCAAACATTTCGCGAGCATACTCGACCTCTTAATAAAACATTATCTTCTAATCCCTCAATTTCTATTTGATTAGGATTCCTAAAGATTTCTATTTCATAGACTCCACTTCTTCTGATATGCTCGTAGCAGTACGAACGTGCCAACTTCACATGGTAGGTCCTTACAGAAAACAAAATCAACTCTTCGTTGGTCAGCCTTGGGAAGTCATTTATATTGGTAAGATTGGCCTACAGTCTTACAAATGCTACCCTTTGACGATTCAAATGATTTGTATCGACAAAATCAGCCAGTAGATTGGGTTTATGAATGGTTGTGTTAATTATTACAATAAATGCTCCTGAATATGGGCTGTCATCATATGGTTGTTGTGTGTCGTTGATCAGAGCGGCGGCAATTCTAAAGTCGGTCATTTCATTAGTCGCTGTTTGGTTAAAATATGTATGTCTAAAAATCTCTTTTAAAGCGACCGTTTATAGTTTCGATCACCCATCGGACTAAAGTTATCAGCCTTTGACTGTATTCCATCTCTCTTTTACTAGTTTGCAACAAAAACTCGTTAATAAACGCAGTTCGCTATAGATTCGCTGTGACCGTTTTGGTGACCATTTAATAAGAAACAAATTGGGTATTTAGAATCTCCTATTGATGCTAATTGTATTAACACTACGCATAAATTATTTTAATCGACTTTAAAGTTTTTTTTTTTGGGTTATTTTGTAGCATTCTCCTTTAAAATGAATAAATAAATTAACTCACCAAAACAGAATTAAAATGGTGGGAATAAGAGTAGAGAAAACAACGCCACCGCCAGATTATCTATCTAGAGAATTTATAAATTAAAAAGTTCTAGCTTTTTAACAATGGGCGCGTCCTAAGGCCGCCCTTTGCTTCGAGAAAAAAAAATTACAAAAATAAAACCCCTGGGAGTAATTAAGGTCTTAGCACCCACTTTATGACACTGTTTGTGAGCAAGTATGGTAAAAAGGTATTTTACAATAGGACGCGTTAAACCCTGATTCATTATACTTAATTATTAATAAAACGCGAAAATTAAAAGATAGTCATCCTTACTCTTTTAACTACTTTCAATCGCTAAATCCCACGACTATCAACGAACATGTTAAATATAAATAAGCATATTTTTTGACTGCCGTAGGATTTTGCGATTTTACATTTCATGAGAAGCCATCAAAACCATTTTTGATGCAAAAATAGTTAAAACAAAATTTTAAAACCACTGAAGGACTTAAGTTGTTATTAGACGACTGCTAGCCGATATTCAGGCACAATGTACCACGACAAACTCTTCCTTCTGGACTATATAGAAGTAAAGACACTCACTTGAACATCTCCCGGGCCGTGTATCTTTTTATCAACATTGAGCACGGTCTGCGCCATCTTGTTGAACCGTCCGTTATTTTTCTCGTTAACAATGAAGTTATCTTCGGACCGTCCCTCGCCGATACTGAGTAGAATATGGCACAGCAGTTCATGTTTCAGAGGTGTCTTACTGTATTTGTTTGCTAGGCGAACGAACTCATTGACTGCTTCTTGCAAATCACCCCTGTCAGAGAAAACAGATTTTTGATACCATTTTAACAACACGTTAACTAAAGCGTGTTTACTAAAATAGTATGTTTTCTAACAATTAAATTTTGTAAATTAAATGAAGGCAATGTGGAAATGAGAGTATTGACAAGTATGTGTGGTGTAACCTTAAATGACAAAATAAGTAATAGTGTGACACGGGAGTGTTGCGGAGTGAAAGAAAATGTAGCGACAAGGATTGAGAAGGATATCTTAAGGTGTTTTGTCAAGGTTGACGATGCACGAAACAAATTGATAAGGCAAGAATAAATAGAAGGGTCAATAGAGGTAGACCTTATCGAACGCTTCTCGATCGAATCTAGTAAGTTCTCAAAAAAGACGAAGTCAAGGGCAAAAATCAGCACGCCTTTTTCTTTTAAAGTAAGATGCCGTTTTTGGGCCACTCGGTATACAGTCTGGTTGATTATTCTGTAACTTACTTCCTCATATGCACTCGTACCAAAGGCCCCAGCATAGTGTTAGTAGGCTTGCAGTACCGAAGAGTGGTGAGCAAGTCTAACATCCGCCGCACGTCATCAGGTGATCCCTGTGCAGCGACCGCATCCAGCAGTCTCCAACAGTTCTTCGATATACCACGCCCACCTTGTATCCCTCTGTAAATTATTCCATTGAACTATTTAAAATAAAATATCTATGCAAAGTAATCTACAATAAATAAATAAAATGATAATGTATTAACTAAATTGTATAGCAAAATATCAAAAGAATTAATATCGTATTTTTTTTTACAAAATGAACTTTGCCATAATCTCCAAAATTCTCTAAATGTTGATAAGGCTTGATGAAAATTAAAATTGAATTTTTAGTTTTTTTTAAAATAGGAAAAATTTAAATTTAAATATTTTTAAAAAAAAAATATTCAAAGTTAAACAACGCTTGGTTAGTGATTGTATCGGTGACCACTTAGCGGCACACTTTTTGTTTTTGTATGTGTTCGTGAATTACGTTAATGGTGGTACGGAACCCTCGGTACGCGAGTCCGACTGGCAATGACCGATTTTAATAAAACGCATGTAAAATTACGTAATTGTGTATAAAAATTACAAAAAAAAGTGTACTGCAAAGCGGTTACCCGTCTTATCATTGACCGAGTCCGACGACGTTGCTTCTCGGGAAATTTTAGGCTTCAACCTATTTAGTTCTAAAAGATAGGCCCTTTAATGGTAGGACAGACAGACAGACAGCGTAAGCTCAGTAAAAGGGCTCCGTTGGCACCCTTTGGGTACGGAACTCTAAAAACGAAACAAAATAACTGTTAAAAACGTGAACATAGACAATACATTGTGTAAACCAGTGACATAATCTATACGTCACCCATTATTAGATTCACACCGGTACGTCACAATATAGGGGAAGGAGTCACCTTCCGCACCGAACCGCCTTACCACACTTTTGCCTCCAAATCAAAAGATAAGTTGGTTTTGCCTATGGTCTGCAAAATAAAATAAAACTTGCCTTTTTTTAGACTGTTCATTGATCATACTGTACGCCCGAGATATTTCATTTCTGTACACCATGAGGGTCGCAAAGTCGATGATCTTGTATTCATCAAGTGTGAAGTTAGGTGAACTCTTGTTTAGGTCGGTAAGAGCTATCTCCGCTAACTCGATTTCACCTAGTTTCACGTGGAGATCAAATATGGCTGCTTTCATACCGGCAGAGAGAAATACCTGACGGATAATAAAAATAAAATTCTATTTGCTCTTAAATTAGGTCAACTACTATCAAGTTGACCTAATTTCAATGACAAACATTAGTCAACGATATGCTATCAACCACTATTACGCCATGAATGTTTGTCTGTTTATAACATGACCATTAAAGGCAATTAAATTCATACAACTGACGGTTAGTAAGAATTTGCTAATGTATAAAACTAGCATCATAATATTGCACAAAATAAGATTGTAACAAATTATAAAAAAAGCCACAGAGTACTTTTAGCATCGGCAACCAGCAACTTGTTGCCTCGGAAGCTCGATGCAGCGATTTCGACACTACGTTTTTTACGAGACAAGTCGCCAAAACGCGATGCAGTTGCAATACCGCCGATCCATAAAGTATCGTGTATGATACGTATCATATGTTGGTAATCAGCATGTTAAGGTTTTATCACAACAGGTTGAAGGATAATTTTCTTTTATTTTATTTATCTATTGTAATATAACCTCCTTTAAAGAGGCGAAAGTCTTAGTACGTACAGCCTCTTCTGCCTATATTGTTTTTTCCTCTTCAAATAATTGATTTTGTAAATATTTTATTTTTATATTTGGTTTTTAGGTAGGCAATTTAGATATTTATAGTAAATTAATTAAATATTTATAGGTGCTTATTTATTATTTTTCTTTCACGAATGTCCGTGAAGTAACGCAGTAAGGGTTCCCACTGAAAATCAGTATTGTACACGAATACACATCATGCTGAGAAGCCCTTTTAGCTCACGCACTTTTATTTTTGTATATTATTTTTTTTGTAAAATATTTTGTATACTGTGTGTGTTTGCTAAATAAAAATAAAATTTTGTTTGTTTATTTGTATGCTGAGGACCATAGTAAAATATTATTTATACTTACTCCTTCCTTGTTACATTTTTCCACAACCTCTTTAGCAGCTTTCAAATTTCCCTCCCTACAGTACTGCTGTAGAAGCTTCCTTAAAACGCCGCGTGTGTTCATGGCTTTAGCTTCTAGCTCTACTAAATGTGCTTTCAGCGACTCTTCGTTCATATTTTTCTGCAATCATAACTCATAACTTTGAGAATTGAAATAGAAAAATGCACGTAGCATGTTTGGTTACTTGCTCCAGTTACCTGTAGCGTGTATCAAGAACAAAGTGAGCAAGTAACTATGTATAGGGTTTCTGCTCGAGAAAGAAAAAAAATGTCTTTAGTCGAGACGGAAAGAAAAAACCGCATCAAGAACTCGGGAAATCATTCCGTGCGCTAGGTTACTAAAAAAACATGCATTTATCACGTGTCGAGTCTAGAGTTTCGCATTATTGTCACCCCGGAAGGAGAATGAGCGTGTTTTTTCGCTATTGGTAACATTTTCAGTAAAATACATAGACATAGGATTTTTTTACTACGTTCAAAAGACCAATAAAGCGTGGGAGCGAGAAATCCAAATTAAGTGCATAGCGCCCGGGACAAAATAAGACAGAAGAAAATAGGTGCCTATGTCAATGTCTACCGCGATAAGATCCGGTAAGGTAGTCATACTTGTTTACTGTGACCGGAATTTTCTTTTTTCTTTCTGTAATCCGTCATTTATATTTAAAATATTTTTTAGATACAAAAGCTGCCTTCTAGTGTGAGCCAATGTTTATTTACAAGACGGAATAATCAGAATTACTGCATTGTTGATTGAATATTTTACCTAATACAGCTAAAAAATTAACGAAAAAAACCATTTGAATCGAAGTTTACATGTTTTTCTATAGACTTGATACCATATTTCGTTGCTAAATCAAGATTTGGAGGATATTTTGTGTAAAATATGTAATCATTTAGTTACGATAGAGATTGACATCATGCGTATATATAGTAAAGTCTAACTGCGGCATAAATAGAAACACGTTCATTAAAATTATGATAAAAAAAAGGATAAAATTATATGACCACAAGTAAGAGGACATAGCGTTTCTCTTAAGGCGAATGGATTTTTTTAAAAATAATCCTGGATTAACATACAAACTATTAATCTTGTAGGTAACTATGGTGTCTTGCGCTGTGAGTAAATGTGAAGTCACAACAGATAATAATTCGAATAAGTACACATTTCACAGGTAAATTATTATAATTTTTACTGCATTGTTGTTATATGCATATTTGATCAGTTTTAGTTGAGAATTTTACGAAATAAAAAACAATTTAAATCATAGCTTGCATTTTTTTTGTCAAGATTTACTGAGAACCATTATTTCGTTGTTAAAATATGTAGACATTTAGTTACCATAGAGCTTAACAAGGTGGCGACCGACGGCACCAGTATCGATATATGTAATTATACATGTATAGAATATTAATACGATAATTATTCTTAGCCATCAAAAGGTGATCGCACATTTGTCCGCATCGTACGCGCCATTCGAGCCACATTTATAGAATTAGTATGAAATGCAATATGTTTTACGCGCAAGGCGCGCATTGTAAGAGGTTGCATGATGAAAAATAATATAAAATACTTGGTTTTTATGACGGTGTTTTGTTCACCAGAAGTCTACTTACAAATAGTTTCTATATTTAATGTTTTTTTTTTTTTTTTTTATAGTACTAAGGTGGCAAACAAGCTAACGGTCCGCCTGATGGTAAGCGGTCACCGTAGCCTATGGACGCTTGCAACACCAGGGGTATCACTTGCGCGTTGCCGACCCTTCAGAAATCTAATAACTTCTTTCTTGAAGAACTCCATATTGTAGTCCTTCCAGAAAACCTTGGCAAGGAGCTCATTCCACAACTTTAGCTTGTAAATACTAGAAGTAAAAATAAGCTATTGGTGCATGATACACGTCTACACAAAATAAGTAACTCTTTTATGGGGCAATGTATACACTTTTACAACAAAGTTCCCAATAAAATTCAAAATCTGTCAATAAGTAAATTTAAATCTTTTATCAAGCAGGTACTTTGTAAAAAGGCATACTAAAATATTTCAGACTATGTAAATGATAAAAATCCTTGGGACTGATGATGCTCAATTACAGGATGCATCTGTAAACCAAATTAAAATGGAAATAACATAAAATTGTACCACTAATTTTTTTTTATTTAAAACATTAATTGTTTTTTAGTTTATTTGTATTATTGATAGTGTTTTTAAAAGAGTTACTATCGAGTTTCTTGCCGGATTCTTCTCGGTAGAAATCAACAACGTTGTGAACCGGCGGGAAGGTGGGAGGGTTCAAAAAATAATATTTTATAACTTTGACGATTCAAAAGTGATTGTAAAATCCTTATTTGAATAAACCATTTTGACTTTGACTTTGACTTTAAGCGTTCGCGGGAGGAAGTTTCTCTGAAACCGCACTGACCATTTAGGTTCTAAAGTGTGAGAATGAATTCCCTGCCGATGGCGAGCGGTGCGATGGTAGAAAGTAGCCGTGGCCATCATTTCGAACAATTCCTCAGAACACAACCCATTGTACAAGCGGTAGAATACACTTATAGTTTTAGTATTATTACTAAATAATGTTAAATTTAGATACTTTCAATAAAAAAAATTAAGACGTATCAATTAAATTTGGTTTTTATTCTTTACAATTACTCAAACAAAATTCTCGCAACTGGTACTTTCTCCAACGAGCATACCTGATATAGAGGCTAGGAGTGCTAACTACACGTCCGAACTGATATTTCGTCTCAGTGGATGCGCCTCTTGGCTCCTTTGATCACTCTCTCGCCCGGAATCAAGTGTCATGCACACTAACCGTTTCCTCTGCGCCAATTAATTTTTGTTGTGTATGGCATTATAAGTCAGCAGATTGTGATGGATTGCGAGATTTTTATGCATCGTACCCGTGGAGGCAGCTCTGCTTCAGCTCAGAAGATCCTGACATCTGCGCAGCCGCAGTCACTGAGACAATCTTCGCTGGCATAGAATGTTACATTTCTAACCCTCGAGAAGCTGCCGATGTCAAAAAAAGACCGTGGTTTAATAGGTCTTGTAAAGAAGCTACAATTCTCAAGCAAACTGCATATGAGGCTTGGACCACGGTTCGATCAATAAAACTCTGAATACGTCTGAGTTAAAACGCAAATTAAATGCTGCCTCGAGGTTCAGTAAGAAAGTAACCACCAGAGTTAAGTTCCAATTCATCGGCAAAATAGGTGGGCGACTTGCAAGCTATCCCTCTGGAAGTCGTGCTTTCTGGTCGCTTGTTAAGCTGCCAAGGTAAACTTTTGTCAGCGGTCGTTACCACCAGCGAAAAACCGATTCTCCCATAGTGCTAAAGAGAAAGCCGATTTACTGGGCAGTCTCATTGTCTCAAACTCGAATATCCGGTCCGGCGGGCAATAAGCGTTTCAGGATTTAACCCAATAAAGACACAAGTCTGCACGTTCACCACTTAGAAAACCACACTTCCAGAACACAGGACTTACAATTTAAAAGAGTATTGGGATCTTTGGTGTTGACATCTAAAGCTATATCCAGTTTCGTGACCATTTGGAGGACAAGGTGAAGCTGGCGTTCAAGAAACCAGGAGTACTCAACAGAGCGAAGCGATACTTCACCTCAGAGCAAAGGTTGTTGCTTTACAAATCATAAGTCCGGCCCCATAGGGTGTACGGCTGCCATGTCTAGACGGGTGCACCTGTATACCAGCTTAGCCCTTTGATTCGGTTCAACGACGAGCAGTAAGAATCGTCGACGATCCCAAACTCACAAGTCGTATCGAACCTTTAAGTCTGAGGAGGGGTTTTGCCTCCCTGTGTGTGTTCTACCGCTTGTATAATATGTTCTGTGTTTTGAGGAATTGTTTGAAATAATTTCCACAGCTACTTTCTACCATCGCTCCGCTCGCCATCGACAGTGAATTCATTTTCACTCTTCGTAACTTAAATGGTCACAAACAGTGCGGTTTGAGAGGAACTTACTCCCACGAACGCTTAAGTTGTGGAATAAGCTCCCTGCTGAGGTTTTCTCGAGGGACTACGATATGGGGTTCTTTAAGAAGAAAGTGATTAGATTTTTAAATTTCCTTGATTACATCTTGGACGTGATTATAGTCCTAATAGTTTAGGTTCTAATGGTATGTTTACACTCTTGCATTCAACGATATGTTATTGGGCACATGTAAGAGCACAAGCGTGTAAACAGTCTGTTTTGTCCGACACCGCGTTCCGAGGCTGCGTGGCGCGAGTGTAAACGCGACATAGGTAATATTTAATTTCACCAGCGCGCTAGTTTGCAATAATTTTGTGCAGGTAAAATTATCGATAGTGTTGTTTGACAACACTATTACACTCACACATTTGCAATTTTTTTTCTGTTTCGTTTTTCATTTGGCATGATTGATCTTGTACATTCTATATCTATGGTAAAATAAGAAACCGCCTATTAGACGAAGTTGTAAATTCTCTTGTATTTTTGAAAACCTATTTTATTAGGAAAAAGCGTTTAATTAAAATTTGATTTCTTTGATGTTTATTTTGGGGGTTAGGTTCTGGTTCAGTTTAAGATGCGTACTATGCTCAAATTAAAATAATGGAATAAAAGGTTTATTAACACAAAAGATTTGTTTTGTTAAACAATTTTTTTTAGATATCTATATTTCGGTACTTTGTTAATTGAATTTTGCCAGTAAAAATTTGAAATAATACCGGGTATTATTAAATAATTATTTTTTTATACCACTAAGGTTGCATACAAGCTTACGGTCCGCCTGATGGTAAGCGGTCACCGTAGCCTATGTACGCTTGTAACACCAGGGGTATCTCTCGCGCGTTGCCGGCCCTTCAAATATCCAATAAATTCGTTCTTGAACCCCATACTGTAGTCCTTAGAGAAAACCTTGGCAGGGAGCTCATTCCACAACCCAAACGTTCGCGGGAGGAAGTTTCTCTGAAACGCGACCATTTGGTTCAAAAGTGTGAGAATGAATTCCCTGCCGATGGCAAGCGGTGCGCAATGGTAGAAGGTAGCCGTGGGCATCATTTCGAACAAATCTCGAGATACTCGAGAAACTCGAGAAATCCTGGTCAAGAATTCCCGTGCCTCAAGAAATAAAAAAGGCCAAGAAACCAAAACCCAATGCATGTAGCACGCGGACAAATGTTCCGCAGTGACTTTACATCCTCCTGTTTGCATTGTATACAAGCGCCAGTATCCAATTAGTTCGCTTTATATTAAATCAATTAATTAACATTTAGTTACATGTTAAGAATTATTTTTCGTAAAATAAGACCGGTTAAATAGCGTTTAGTTGCCGCATTATTTGTAAGGGGACAAGCATTTCCTTAGACAAAGGAGGCTTATGTCATAGTCTACCACACTAGTGCGGATCGACAGATGTTGTCAAGCTATTGGCCACACGGCTGCACACGATCAACGTTGCTCAACTTCGCATATAATTTCATACAAGAGAACGTAACTGAAACATTCACTTGACCACAAGCTCCTCCGCCGCATATCCCACTTATATTAGTAATCCAAAAGTTTGTCTATTACTCCATCACTCCATAACAAAGACTGATTTCGCTGAAATTTGGAATAAAGATAGCTAATACCCTAAATCAACACATAGGCTCCATAGGTTTATCCCGAAAAAGTCAAAAGTTTCTACAGGTATAACTACAAAGCAATACCTATAGCTGCAGCTATAGCTTGCTTTAGCAGATTTCCTTACTATAATCAGAGTATATCAAGTAAGTTCTCTTTCGAACATCATATTAGATCAAGGCTAGTAGAGCGAAATAACGCTAGATTGGTATTGACCTGTCACACTTACGCATCGCTGTGATTGCTTGCATCTGCACGGATGCTTACATGATGGAAGGAATTACAGCGATGCGTAAGTGTTTTAGGTTAAGACCAATCTAGCGCTCTACTATAATTAGGGATTCGACGTAGGAACCCCACGTTGATATCTGAATTTACCGTAGACGAGAAAGAAAGTTAGTATGTAAATATGCTCACAAATTTTATAAAGATTTAGTTAGTAGGTTTAGATGTAGAGGGTTATCTCTTAAACATCTCATCCCATTTAAAATTTGTTTTATTAATATTTAGAATGGTTTTTTTTCAGGGTGAGCAAAGATTGTATATCAGAAATCCCACGGCGATAACCAAATTCGGCGCCGGAGAAGCCGCGGGAAAAAGCAGGTTAATGAATACAAGCACACAGATAATTGGTTAAACATTTTTACACTTACTGGGTGTGGCATTTGTTGCGTAAATATGTCTCCGTCATCCATTATCTTTTCGTCAGTGATACCGATGAGAGTATCACTGAAAGCTTCTCTTTCTTTTTCACTGTACTTATCAGGTAGTTTTGTGAAACAGTAGTCAGCAGCCATAGTTGATATCCGGAGAGGCGTGTCTTTTAATGCCTGAAAGAAAACATTATTTAGGTTTTCTAGCTGAAATTGCTTAATGGCAATAAGACTGATCACATGACTTCATTTCATTTTGTTGTAAAATGTTGTAATTTGTGCGAAATAAGATTTTTATTTAAGAGTCTTACCGTTAAAGAGGCCGCCCGCCAAACAAACACCCGATTTGCATGTTTAACATTGAAAATTGATTATAATGAAAATATAATAAAATGTTTACTTTTATTAGTATATTGTTTACGAGTCTTCTTTCAGTACCATTACTGAGTAAAGTCAAATTTTGTTACATTTAGGTTCGCAAAATATTTTTCAAGAAATTTGCCGTTTGCTAAATAATACTAGATTTTAAATTTACACAATCCACTGTTAATCCATTAATCCAAAATAGTATTTTGTTTCTAATAAATAAAAAAAAATATTTGTGTTCTATAGAAATACAGATTTACTTACTTACTTGGTAATTAAATAGGTTTACAAAATATTGCCATTTACAAATAATTTAACTTCTAATTACTCACTCTTAAGTCCATGTTTATATTTTAGGGCTTTTTTCAGTAGATTTAACCACTTTTCATTTTTCACTCATGATAATTGAGTTGGTTTTTGTAGGTTCACTAAGCTAATAAACCATTATAGTTCTGCTATTGGAGATCAGACTTCTTACGTGTCAGATAAAATTTTTTTGAATTCTTTCTCACGGAAGATAACATTTTGTACAATCATGGAAGTGACAAAAACGGACACTTATGCATAGGTCATATAATATAAAAATAATTACTCATGTTTAAATTTTTTTCGTAATTATTTTTTTTCTAATGTCAGGAATTATGTTTGAAAAATGACTTATAGAAAAATTAAGTCAATTTATAAAATTTCGTCACTTGAGTACTACAAATATGCTGCAAATACAAAATTATTACGATATTTTATAATTACGTAAACAAAGTATTCAACCAACAATACTCACCTTAACAATGTTGATGAAATCAGATATATCTTCCCGAATTTTCTTATTCTGCATAAACACACACAAACACCTTCCCACCCAATCTTTATTCTTGTCTAAAGCCTTTTCCTTTATGTTCTCCAACAGATGTACCAGAGACTTTACGTCCAAACTTAAAAGATATCCCTTTAATAGTGGTTTCAGAATTTTTTCTGCATCAACTTTACCTTCGAATAATTCACCTGTAAATAAAGGGAAGAGATTATTTCATGATTAACGTATTAAGTTTTATGTGTCCAAATAACAAACTTATAGCAATCTGGTGTGCTCAGATCTAGTAAACTAAAGAAACCTTAATCAGCATAGGTGTCCACATAACGTCAGGCGGACCGTTAGCATGTTTGCCACCTTAGTGATAAAACAATTATAAATTGTTTTGTGTATCTACTTTTGTCAGTACACAATCTTTGACAAAGCAACCCTCCGGTATTACACTTTTTTTTATACCTACTAAGGTGGTAAATTTCTAATGGTCAGCCTGATAGTAAGTGGTCACTGCAGCCTATGAACGCTTGCAACACCAGTGGCACCACTCGCACGTCGCCAACCCTTTACAAATCTAATAACTTCTGTCTTGAAGAACCTCATATTGTAGTTCTTAGAGAAAACTGTGGCAGAGAGCTCATTCCTCAACCTAAGCGCTAGCGGGAGGAAGTTCTTCTCAAACTCAAATTATTTTTACCGTACCATTTAGGTTCTAAGGTGTGGGGATGAATTCCATGCCGATGGTGAGCAGTGAGATGATTGAAAGTAGCCGTGGGCATCATTTTAAACAATTTCACAGCCCATAAAAGTGGTATAACACACACAGGGAGGCAAACTCGCTCTTTGTCATTTAGAGTCAAGCCACACATACTTTTTAAGGCTTAATTTTTCATTTTTTCACCATTAATTCCACTTTCATGCTTTGTTTGCCATACCATAACTTAAACACTTACAAATTTCACTGGCCGCTCTTATTTGTCCCGTATTCAGCAAAGTTTCCATCATAGGTGTCAGCACTGTTGACACTGTTAGTCCAGCTTCTCGAAACTTCTTCATAAGATTCTGTGGCGACGTGAAGCTTACATAAGGTAAAACATAATCCATAATAGTTTCGTAATCTGGCTTAACATCTATTGTCTCCATAGTTTCTAGAGTATTCATTATACCTGTTAAAAACACATAAATTATACCTTTTTAACAGACTTGGCTTTTGACACTAATTATCTTATGTCTCTTGTATCATAATAGTACTATTCCCACGGTTTCGCTTACGTATAATTATAAATGTAATGGACTAATCAATGTATATATCTACAAGTTTTTTGCTTGTAGATATAATCATAATAAATATTGCCATAGTTAATCACGCAGGTCCAGTGCGGATTGTGTACGTCACACAAGTCTTTTCGACATATGCATGTTTCTTCATGATGTTCTCCTTCACCGAAATGCAAGTGGTGCAAGCAATCAATGTAATTTAGACATTAAGAAAAAGACTCATTGGTACAAGCCGGGCTCGAACTTGTACCCTTCAGAACATTATGGAGATATCGATACCACTAGGCCACCACAAAGCCGTGTGTACAGAGTAGGTACTACTAAAACACGCCATTGGATCGCCCACCAAATCGATATCCCCACAGTCATGGCCTGCCTTGTATAATAGCAGCAAACTAATGTACGAAACTAACCTTTCTCCCCCGAAGTCCTAGACGAGTGAAGTAATATAGGCCAGAAGTAATGAGGTCTGACAGGCAAACCTAACTGCTTCATCCTCATAAACAGATCTAAAGCTAAGGGTACTTTAGCGAGTTGTAGCGCTGCTTCAGTAGCATTTTGCAAGGCTATCGGATTCCGGCCTGTAGCCATTAAGTCTTGAGTGATAAAGGCAATTATGCCAGATGACTGAAAAAATGCAGTTTATATTTTAGTTTGTATGCTAGTTTGTTTGTTTGAAGGAGAGTCTACATCTCTGCAGCTACTAAACCTATTACAAAAATATTTTTCAGAATAAATACCTACTAGTGCATAACTTGGTTGATGCAAGACTTGATTTTTTACATGGAGATAGCTGTAGAAACGGACAAAAACAGGGCAAAAGTATGCACTCATCGAGAGTTTTATCGCGAGGCACGTTGCGTCACGATTTTTGTCAGAGCAGAAAAAGCTGGACGAAGTGGAGAAACAGAGAAATAAGGCCTGATTGTGATGTTCTCGAAAAATATTAAAAATAAAATAATGAAAATTACCACAGAAGCCTTAACGCAATCCCTAACAAGACTTCTGCCATGCAATCCTCTATCATCTTTTGGACCAAATGATGGCAATGACAGGCATTTATATATTTCGAGTGCTACCATAGGATGGTTTTGAAAAACCAGTAAAGTGGTAACACTTTGCATGTATGGAGATATTGATGGTGACCTCAAAGTTTCTTCTGGAAGGTATTGTAGAACCTGTAACATATAAAGATAAGTAGTTAGTGATATCAGTTATAAACTAAAATTTATAGTCCTTAAGATAAAAGTCATAAAATTTAAAGACATGGAGCATGGATAATAAAGTCGTCCATACCAGCTTACAGACGCTCCTTGACCACTACTTACAAAATCCGCGTAATTCGTGGCTACTAACACTGTAAAGATAAACAACTTTTGTGTATGCGGGAATGTGTGCCAGTTTTATATGATCAGTCACAGACTAAGTGATAGAGGGGCAGCGTAGTCGACGCAAGGGTATGGAAGAGTGTCCATGAGCGGTATTTCAAGTCAAGTTCAAGTGTTCTTATACCACTAACATATAAATTAGGACTGTTTCTTTTATCTTTGTTGGAATAAAAATATATGTTAATTAGTTTCAATTCAAAACACTTACCTGTGGTAAAATTTTATCCAAGCCAACCACAGCCAAGGTTTTCACAATATCCATTACATGCCATTCAGTAAATTGAAGTCCAGCCTGCTGTGCCTTTTGCATCTCTTTAAGTAGCTGATTACTCATATTATTAAACGCGTACGCTCTGGCTACAGCCGTATATGTATCCGCAGAAAACTCTAGTTTGACAGACTTCATCATTGTTAGTACTTCCTGAATATTTTGAGGGTTACTGTATAAATAAAACATTAAAAAAATTCATAAACTGTATAACACTGTATATAAGGCTGTATTAGCTTTTTATAGAAACTTTATTAACATAGAATATGCATGGGTGTAGCCAGAAACATCTCGGGTATAAATCAATTTGTTGAGTTCAGTTTCTTTCTCATTTAAATATAACTGCAAATTTTAACATGTGTCTATTTAAATGTAATGTAATAAAAAAAAAAGTCTGTTTGGTAATTTTCTGCTGTGCACATTATTAATAAATACAAATACTAATACAAAATTACAAATTCTCTAGTAGTATGTAATCTAGAGAATTATATTTGGATTTTGGAAGTAATATTTAACGTATTAACATTGGTTAAAAAGGTATAAAAATTCAACATCAAATAGAGGGATGTTTAGAAACCTTTCTGCTAAATTCCAACTTTGTTGACTTTAATTTCTTTGTGGAGTGCATAAACTTAAGAGTGTTGTTTAAATTAATTAAAATATTACATGCATCCTCTTGAAAACTATTTTATTTTTCGAAATGAAGGCCTGCTTACAAATAGGTTTAATATATTACTTTAAAGAAAAAAAAAATCACCGAGCTTTTCCTTGACAAATAATTAAAGAATTGAATATGTCTTCAGTTGCTGGCAAATTTTGTGACTTCATATTAGCAATCACCTCAGATGCTTGATTCAAATCACCTACCTGAAATTCATAAAAAAAAATGTATTGGTAGGTATTCTACTATTTAACATTCAATTGATTAAATAGATGTTTAAATTATGTTAAAATCACTTTCCTGTCCTAAAATATTGCTTTTGTCTCTGTCAAGTGAATCAAAATTTAGGATATCTTCTCTTTAGAGTTAGACAATGTTGTGTAATTGTTAATATGAAGATATTTATAAAAATTATAAAAGATCAACTACTAAGTTTCTTGCTGGCTCGCCTTAATGCAAAAAGGACGAGCTTCAGACAAAGACAGAGCAAGATAGAAGATAGAAGAGAGACAGAGAGTGATAGATGAATATGGAGTAAGTGCATGCCAAGAAGAATCACTTCTACCACATGTTATGAATTTGCAACCAATTTCCTTTTTAATACTTATTAATATATTTATTGAAATGACATGAACAATGACAAAGAATTAAATAGAGCAGTTATGTGCTAATATAAGGTAATGACTTTTTTTATAGAAAACTAAATACAAGGCAGAGACAGATTTAAGTTCAAATTACCCTTACACAACTTCAACTAGGTTCATGACATTTTCAGATTTTTTATACCTTATCAAAATTTAACTTAAGGATCTGCTTGCATGTGAAATTATGAGTAACCTTAGAAATTTTATCATACTTGCAGTATAGCTACTATTTTATCTCATCTCACAGAAAAAATATTTATGTTTCATGTCAAATGGAATTCAAGACAACCAAGGGTCTGTACCCATTGCATTTCCATTAAAGGTTGACATTGCATGATTTCCATATGTTATGGCCAGTCAGTGCTAACTACATTCCTGTTATTTGGCAGGCATTGTCAGCTAAGCAACCTTAAATGATCTTAACAGAGCCAATACTGCCCAGGCTTTGAGGACAGAGTCCTTGAGTAGACTGCTAAAATTAAATAATAATAGCATAAAAAAGGAGCTCACCTCTGCAAGAGTCCTCAAGATAAGCTCATAGGTTGTGAGGTTTGGCTTCACAGGTGCCATTTGTTGTATAAATAAATGTGGAGTAACAGTCCTATTGTTAGCAATGTATACTCTCAGTAATTCATTATAGTGCTCCACTTCAAAAGTTGTATGACCTCTGTTAAATAATATAGATTTATTAAACAATTAACAACCAGTTACACTGCCATACTAACTTTTTTAAACTCATTCATGCAGAACAGAAATCAAAAACAAATTCCTTGACAGTTTATAGAGCTGAAACCATCCCAATAAAGGTGATAGAAAAGGAGAATAATAGTAGATGATGTATCACATATTATATAATCAGGTAATATCATTGTTTACCTAATTAAAGAAATCAATTTATAACATAGAAATGTGGGAAAATTTAAAAAGTTACAAAAAAATCAATAGCATAAGTATACTCCAAGTAAACCAGACTGTGTGATTAATTAATCTTAGAATTGAGGGAAATCCCATACCCCACCAGTAAACCCCAGAAACAATTGTTAATCAGCAACCAAAAGGCTAAACACCAATTTTGTTGGGTATAAATTCAATAAAAACAGAAATCTTTTATGTAACCTCACTAATTAAAATAATTCTAAAAAACATTATTATTAATTTTACCCTAAAATGTTGTAGTGTGATTCTATCACAGAGTAAACATTTGTTCCATAATCAACAATTATTATTTTATTTCATATTTCCACTCTCACTCAACAATTTTTGTATACATAACATGTACAAATGGGGGTGAGGAAAAAACAAATTTTTTTTTTCAGTCATTTTCATGGAGCCCTGGGACAGGAGGACTGGGATTTTTGTGAAAATTTATGTTGTCCCCATAAGAATATATTTTGATGATGGAAATCGATAAAGTACATCGTCGGCAGCAACATTTGTATGGAACACTTTTTTCTGCGATGCCTCCCCTAACCATAAATTTTCCCAGAAATATACATACATATGTCCCAGAACAAATCACTAAGAAAAGGTGCAAAAGAGCGTAGCATTTCAGTCAGTCCCAGAATCACAAGTTTAATGTAGTAAATTTTTTTTTATTTTTTTTACCACACCCTTTTCTTCACCGCAACCCAGTTGTCTTTTTTTCTCAGTGCCCCCTTTTGTACACCCAAACCAATTTCCCACCTGGGTAATTCTTTAATTTCCAAGAACGTGAGATTTTTACGTAACGATGGTGTTAACTGATAGAACACTACATTTAAATACACAGGTAAAATTCAAAAACTCTCGGAAGCTAATTACAAAATAAGTAGAAATTAGTTTTTATGTTCCAAAGTAAGTTGTCATGACTATACTAAATAAGTAGTTCTTAAAATTTTATTTAGATTTTTTTTTTTTGATTATTACTTTACAGAATAAATACTCGATTGTTGAATACTGGCAACATATTATGTTTTTGTTATTTTCTTCTCTCATGCATTTTGTTTTTGTAGATATTTATTTTGTGTAATGGCTGATTTTGTATGAAATCAATTTATTTATTTTCCAAAAAAACTTGTGTCCTCCGAGAGTTTCTGATTTTCATGTTTGTATATAAATGTGGTATTCTATCAATAGAAATTTTTATTACGTAAAAATCTCACATTCTTGGAAAGTAAAGAATTACCCCCACCTGCAACATTGGCACACCTTTTTTTTTGCATTACATTCATGGTATGGTAAACTTACTTAAGTATGTCCCAAACTTGATCAAGTAAAGATATTCTTGATGCTGTGGTCTCATCTGGAAGCAACTCTGTACAACACCTAATCAAAAGTAAACCTTGTTTTTTGCTAGGAGAATTCATTTCTTTCATTCTAGTTATAACTCTAATGAAATCATTTTTATAAACCCTGTTTTTCTGATGAATATCAGTTGACAATCCAGCTATTAGTTTCTCTAATAACTCCTCTGATGACATAGATTTCCTACTAATTTTCTTTGACACCTCATGTTCTTCCTTTACTTTTAACTCTTTTAGTCGAGATGATTCACTATTTTGTAAGCTGGATGTGACGAATAACCTGTAAGAAATAGAAACGTTGAAATTATGTTTTAACAAGATTGTACAAAAATAAATAAGAAAATAACCTGTGATGCAGCAAAATCTTTGAGTGGTAACTGAGACACTGAATATTGGTAGTTTCAAATTTTCCTAAAATACTACGATGTGATATAGGTCTTAAAGAATTCGCAATTTTTATACAATTTCGAGAAAACATTTCGTAATTTTGAAATCTACACATTCCATTCAAAACAAAAACCACAGATTATAACACTCCACAAAAACAAAAAAGTAACCATAGAGAAAACGAATGAATGCTAGAATCATAGACAAGAAGCTTATATAAGGTCCAACCATAGACATAGGATTTTTTTGTACTACGCTCAAAAGACCAATAAAGCGTGAAGGCGAGAAATCCAAAGCAAGTGTTTTACCGGTAATTTATGATGTTTTTACTACTTTGTTGTTAATTATATTTTATAGAATTTATCCGAAAAATTAACGTACAAATAAATTTATAGTTAATTTGTTATTCTCTAGACTTAATACCATGTTTCATTGTCAAATCAAGATTTGGGGAATATTTTATGTAAAATATGTAATCATTTAGTTACGATAAAGATTGACTTAGCAATGACGTCATGCATACGCATATATATCAATAATAAAGTCTATTAGGAATTCTTTTCGCGGCAAACGTTTGACGGCTCCGTGGCTCTGTTGGTAGTGAAGACTATCTACGGAAACGAGGGGTGCAGGTACGATCTCCGCACAAGAAAAAAAAAGACCAATAAAGCGTGGAAGCGAGAAATCCAAATTAAGTGCATAGAGCCCGAGACAAAATAAGACAGAAGAAAATTGGTGCCTATGTCAATGTCTCCCGCGATAAGATCCGGTAAGGTCGTTATTTTGTTTACTGCAACTGGAATTTTCTTTTTTCTTTCTGTAATCTGTCATTAATATTTAAAATATTTTTTAGATTAAAAAGCTGTCTTCTAGTGTTTATTTACAAGACGGAATAATCAGAATTGATACACGTTAAACAGGTAACTTGTACTTTTTGTACTGCATTGTTGATTAAATATTTTATCGAATACAGCTGAAAAATCAACGAAAAACTTCATTTGAATCGTAGTTTACATGTTTTTCTATAGACTTGATACCATATTTCGTTACTAAATCAAGATTTGGAGGATATTTTGTGTCAAATATGTAATCATTTAGTTACGGTAGAGATTGACATAGCGCTGACGTCATGCGTATATATAATAAAGTCTATGAGAAGCTCTAACTGCGACATAAATAGAAACACGTTCATTAAAATTATGATAAAAAAAAGTATAAAATTATGTGACCACAAGTAAGAGGACATAGCGTGTCTCTTAAGGCAAAAGATTTTTTTTTTCAATAATCCTGGATTAACATACAAACTATTAATTTTGTAGGGAACTATGGTGTCTTATGCTGTGAGTAAATGTGAAGTCACAACAGATAATAATCCAAATAGGTACACATTTCACAGGTAAATTATTATAATTTTTACTGCATTGTTGTCATATGCATATTTTATCAGTTTTAGTTGAAAATTTTACGAAAAAAAAACTATTTAAATCATAGCTTACATTTTTTTTGTCTAGATTTACTGAGTACCATTATTTTGTTGTTAAATAAGGATTTGGAGAGTATTAGTATTACTAAATATGTACACATTTAGTTACCATAGAGCTTGACAATTTCATATTATTTCCATTTTAATTTGGTTTACCTATGCAACCTGTAATTGAGCATCTTCAGTCCCAAAGATTTTTATCATTTACATAGTCTGAAACACTGTAGTATGCCTTTTTACAAAGTACCTGCTTGATAAAAGATTTAAATTTACTTATTGATAGCTTTTGACTATTATCGGGAACTTTGTTGTTAAAGTGAATACATTGCCCCATAAAATGCGGCTGCGCAGATGTCAGGATCTTCTTAGCTGAAGCAGAGCTGCCTCCACGGGTACGATGCATAAAAATCTCGCAATCCATCACAATCTGCTGACTTATAATGCCATACACAACGCCAATTAATTGGCGCAGAGGAAACGGTTAGCGTGCATGACACTTGATTCCGGGCGAGAGAGTGATCAAAGGAGCCAAGAGGTGCATCCACTGAGAAGGAATATCAGTTCGGACGTGTAGTTAGCACTCCTAGCCTCTATATCAGGTATGCTCGTTGGAGAAAGTACCAGTTGCGAGAATTTAGTTTGAGTAATTGTAAAGAATAAAAACCAAATTTAATTGATACGTCTCAATTTTTTTATTGAAAGTATCTAAATTTAACATTATTTAGTAATAATACTAAAACTATAAGAACATTAAATATAGAAACTATTTGTAAGTAGACTTCTGGTGAACAAAACACCGTCATAAAAACCAAGTATTTTATATTATTTTTCATTATGCAACCTCTTACAATTCATCACCATCAATCCTGCTCAAACGGCACTCTTTTCTGCCTTTAAATAATTCAGACTTAAATCAAATTTATAAATTCAGAAAGTCTACGGAGTCTGCCACTTTCAAACTTGTAGAAAGCAAACTTAGTGATGGTGATATTAAAGGAGCAGCACGTATTCTCTTTTCCAGTGACACAATCGCACCATCGAATCCTGAAACCTTATCTATTTTGGAGGAAAAACACCCGGCTTCAGCGGTAGATTTATCACTTCCTGAAGCACCGGTAGATAATAACGATTCCATTGAGGTGACAGAATTAGAAGTTTCAGCAGCCATCGGGTCTTTTTAAAGTGGGTCTGCTGGAGGTTTAGATTCATTAACACCACAGCATTTAAAGGATTTATTATGTGGTGCAAGTGGAGAAGCCGGGGAGGTACTTTTGAGGGATTTGACAGCTCTAATAAATTTAATGTTGTCGGGCCGAGTTAATGATTCTATCACGGATATTTTATATGGTGCTAATTTATGCGCCTTAAAGAAGAAAGATGGAGGTATTAGGCCAATCGCAGTTGGTATGACCTATCGTCGCCTCGCCGCCAAATTATGTTGTAAAAAGATATCGCTGGTTTTGGCAAATATTTTTCAGCCTATACAGTTAGGTTTTGGATCGCGAGGTGGTTGTGAAGCTGCCGTCCATTCCGTCAGAACCTTTTTGACTCAAAAATGTGGAAATCTGCTCTTGAAGGTTGACGTAAAGAATGCCTTTAATTCAGTTGATAGGGGTGCTCTTTTGACACAAACTAAAGAAAAAATTCCAAAATTATATGGTTTTCTTTGGCAATGTTATGGTTCTTCTTTAAAGTTGACTTACAATGGAAATGAAATTACTTCCGCCGTAGGTTGTCAACAGGGTGACCCTCTGGGCCCTGCCATTTTTAGTTTGGCCATTCATCCCATCATACAACGTTTGAAATCCAAACTTAATGTTTGGTATTTGGATGATGGAACATTAGGTGGTGACTCAAATACTTTATATGATGACCTTGCCCTTTTGATCTCTGAATTTCGCTCTATTGGTCTCAATTGAAATTTTTCAAAATGTGAACTTTTTTTTCCAGTTTTGTACCAGGATAAGGATTTGGTAATACAAAAATTTAACTTATTAGCCCCTCATATCAAAATAGTCGACAATAGTAATCTTTCTTTGTTAGGTTCGCCTATATTTGACGAATTTTTCCCTTCATTTTTTGAGGAAAAAATTCAAAGCTTTTTGCAGGTTTCAAATCGCTTAGCAAAAATCAATACTCACATGGCATTCACAATTATACGTTTCTGTCTTTTTATACCTAAATTCACATATCTTGTTAGATGTTGTCAACTCTGGAAACATACCAACCTTGTTCAGAGTTTGGACAACATAATTAAAAATACTTTGATTTCTATGTTGAATGTAAATTTAAATCATCGAGAATGGTTACAGGCTTCTCTGCCAGTGCGATTTGGAGGTTTAGGTATACGTTCAATTTCATGTGTTGCTCTCCCTGCTTTCCTTTCCTCTGTTCATAGTAATCAAAATTTAATTAACATACACACCAATATTCCGGAAATTGTTGAAATATCTTTCATGAACGAAGCCAAGAATACATGGACTGTAACATGCCCAGATACCGATTTTCCAAAAAATCCTTTTTCACAGCGGTTGTGGGATGGGTCGATCTGCGAACAAGTGCGGAAGCAACTCCTTAATACGTGCTTGAACTCCGCAGATCGTGCCCGTTTACTAGCTGTTGACGAGTGGGAATCGGGTTTGTGGTTGCAGGTCCTTCCTTCACCAAAATTAGGGACCCTCCTGGATTCTTCCACTTTCAGAATTGCGACCTCCCTCCGCTTGGGTACACCATGTTGTGCTCCACACCGTTGCCAGTGTGGTGTTGCTGTCGACCAGCGTGGTCATCACGGCCTTTCTTGCACAAAGAGTGCGGGCAGGTTTTCCCGCCATGCCAGCCTTAATGACATAATACGCCGAGCTCTTGTCTCTGCCAATTGCGCGGCTGTTCTTGAACCAAACGGGCTTTTACGGGACGATGGTAAGAGACCAGACGGCATGACTCTGATTCCGTGGAGGATGGGGCGGCCCTTAGTATGGGATGCTACTTGCGTCGACACCCTGGCACCGTCACATCTTCAAGGAACACAGAGTAGAGCTGGTGCGGCGGCGGACTCTGCAGAAGTCATCAAAAGGCGGAAATACACTACTCTCGACAGTGGGTATGTATTTGAGCCTTTTGGGGTCGAAACCTTAGGACCGTGGGGGAAAAGTGCCAAAAAAATATTTCGATCTTTATCTTTACGTCTGGTTGAAGCTTCTCGTGACCAAAATGCTGGCCTTTATTTTGCTCAAAGAATTTGCATTGCAATTCAACGCGGCAATGCGGCCAGCATTTTGGGAACTATACCAACTGGCAACGGTCTTTTAGATATTTAATTAATTTTTAATTTTTAGTTTTTATTATTTAGGTTAACATTTATTTAGATTAGATTAGTTTAGATTTATATTATTTTAGTTTAATTTAATGTTAATAACAAAATTTTTATTTTAACAAAAGCTTAAATTTTTTATTTAAAACATTGATTGTATTTTTAGTTTTTATGATGTTTTTTAAAAGAGTAACTATCGAGTTTCTTGCGGGATTCTTCTCGGTAGAAATCAACAACATTTTGAACCGGAGGGAAGGTGGGAGGGTTCAAAAAAAAATTATAACTTTGACGATTCAAAAGTGATTGTAAAATCCTAATTTGAATAAACCATTTTGACTTTGACTTTGACTTTTTTTTTTCGGTTTCGTTTTTCATTTGGCATTGTTGATCTTGTACATTCTATATCTATGGGTCTAAGAGAGGTAGGGCACTGCAAGTACTCGCTCGAATAAGCTGCCCCAACAAATAAAGCGGGCATAGCGAGTACTTGCTCGAATGAGCGGCCCGAACTGGGGAAGTACCTCCACCTTACAGAAAACCGCGGCCACAATAACACTAACATTGAGTAGTGCTGTGTTCCTGGCGGTAAATAAGGTTGCCAGAGCTCTCTTTGAGGATTCGCTGCGCGGACAGCGGAGTCATTGCTCGGCGTAGACGTGGCGTGCTGGTTCGGCGGTCAGGGAGACCTGATGAAACGGCTGACCGCTGGCCGCCCGCAGGTTGAACGGGTTCCCGAACCCAGGGATCACTTAATCTCCGCCCTGGGAGGCTAATCCGCCAGCCTGTGTAAAGTCTCTGAAGTGGCAGTCGTGCCGGCGAAGGAGACCGGAGTGGACCCGGCTACTTCATCAGAAGGGGATCAGGGGCCCTTCCGCCCGCCGTGCCAGCAACCGTATCATCTGTGTTGAGCTTCGGCAGTCTTAGTACCGCACCTTTTTGTCTTCTAAGCTGTCTGTGCAGTGAATCCTCATCCCTAGTCTAAGTAACTTCATTTAAAATGGCCAGAAATAGAAAAAGGAAAAAAGTTTTTACAGCGGCTACTCCATCCACATACAATGTGAATTTTTGCAATATCAGAGGTATTCACGCAAATCTTAATGCAGTCCATCATTACCTCGAGACTGCGCAGCCGATCATCCTCTTTCTAACGGAGACGCAGATATCCTGCCCGGCCGACACATCATACCTTCATTATCCCGGCTACAAACTCGAGCACAATTTTTTGAGTCGTGCCGGTGTATGTATGTTCGTCAGGGAGAATATCTGCTGTCGCCGACTTCACAGCCTTGAAGACAGGGACCTGTCGATAATGTGGGTGCGCGTAGATCACGGTGGCCACACTCGTATCTATGCGTGTCTATACAGGTCTCATAGCGGTGACACGGACGTAACTCAACTCTTCACGCACCTGAGTTTGACGACTGACAAAGTTCTAGAGCAATATCCCACAGCAGAACTAGTTATTTTGGGAGTCTTTAACGCCCACCATCGCAAGTGGCTCAGTTCTCGAACCAATAACTATGCTGGGATATCTGCTCATAAATTTGCTCTGACCTATGGATTCTCTCAGCTGGTACTTTCCCAACGAGAATACCAGATATGGAGGAACATACGAGCTCCTTACTGGACCTTCTGCTGACTACTCGTCCGGACGGATACTCCGTCTCAGTGGATGCGCCTCTTGGCTCCTCGGACCACTGTCTCGTTCCACTGGTGACCTTCTTGTGTATCTCACACACCTATGGGCACTAGCTATTGAGAGTCAGGGGGAGGCATTGGCATGTAGCCTAAACATAGCGAAGGCGTTCGATCGGATCTGGCACCGGGGTCTTCTATCGAAGTTGCCATCTTACGGAGTGCCCGAGGGTTTGTGCAAATGGGTGGCTAGCTTTTTGTCCGGCAGACGCATACGTGCCGTAGTTGACGGTAGTTGCTCTGATAGCACGGACATTAATGCTGGTGTCCTGCAAGGCTCTGTGCTGTCTCCTACGCTGTTTCTACTGCATATCAATGATATGTTGGAGATCAACAAGATACATTGCTATGCAGATGACAATACTGGAGACGCTTATTACACGGGCCGTGCAGTCATCCCTCGTTCTGTTGTGGAGGAAAAACTTAAAGAACTTGTGTCTCAAATCGAGATCGGTCTGTCCAAGGTCTCTGACTGGGGACGGGAAAACTTGGTCCGATTCAACCCTTCAAAGACACAAGTGTGCGCGTTCACCGCTAAGAAAACGCCATTCACTGTAGTCCCACAATTCCAGAACACTCCCCTCTCCATCTCCAAGAGCATTGGGATCCTTGGCGTTGACATCTCCAGCGATGTTCAGTTCCGAGATCACTTGCTAGACAAGGTAAAGCTGGCGTCCAAAAAACTTGGTGTACTCAACAGAGCGAAGCAGTACTTCACGTCGGGGCAAAGGATGCTGCTTTACAAGTCGCAAGCCCGGCCCCATATGGAGTACTGCTGCCATCTCTGGGCGGGTGCACCCGGATACCAGCTTGGCCCTTTTGACTCGGTTCAACGACGGGCTGTGAGAATTGTCGACAATCCACTTGCGGTATCGAGCCCCTAAGTCTGAGGAGAGACTTTGCCTCCCTGTGTGTGTTCTACCGCTTGTACAATGGTTTGTGTTCTGAGGAATTGTTCGAAATGATGCCCACGGCTACTTTCTACCATCGCACCGCTCGCCATCGGCAGGGAATTCATTCTCACACTTTAGAACCGAAATGGTCGCGTACAGTGCGGTTTCAGAGAAACTTCCTCCCGCGAACGCTTAAATTGTGGAATGAGCTTGGCAGGGATGCCAAGGTTTTCTCTAAGGACTACAGTATGGGGTTCTTCAAAAAAGAAGTTATTATATTTCTGAAGGGTCGGCAACGCGCGAGTGATGCCCTTGGTGCTGCAAGCGTCCATAGGCTACGGTGACCGCTTACCATCAGGCGGACCGTAGGCTTGTTTTGCCACCTTAGTGGTATAAAAAAAAAAAAAGTTCTAATGTCCGTCCTTTTGCAAAGCGAATGAACCGAAATAAGTAACTTGAAAAAATATATATTAAAAAACAATTATATTCCATTTTGGTTATTTATCACATAAACTAATGCAGGGGGCGTGAGCTATAGCTGGTGCCACCCACTTGATAACGCCTTTTTTGCCATTTTTCGGGTAGGTATAAAAAGTACGTAATTATTAGTTATGGAAAACCAACAGTTGACGGCTTCAAATGATATGTTTTGATATTTTATTTAATTGTTCTATGACACACTACGTTAATCACACACACATACACTTCGTTAATCAATGTATTAGTAATGTAATGTAATAGTTACTGGTAACCTTTAAAAAAGTTCCTCTGTATCCACCTTCTGTATCCATCAATCAGCTCGATATAACCGGTATCGGTATTATTACATATATACATTTGCAAAATTTCAAATCGATACGGTAATTAGAATGAGTTGGTTGAATTCAACTTCCAAGATTTGTAAACCTAATAATAAAGCGTATTAACGAAGGTCAGTGGCTGCTACTGACCATTCTGTATCTACTATTTATCACTTATTTTGCGGTATTATGTGGCAGTCTAATCCTTACGTCATAAAAAATCTGTTAAGATAAAAAAGTGTCTACCTGGGTACCAGTTAAATTTAAACTTTTTTGTTTTCCTTACACAAATCAATATATACATGTATTATTATCTGCCAAACTGTTTAGACAGTTTGTCGGCAGTTTTGAATACACACATAATAATAATAATTTTTAGTTTAGTTTCAGTAGTTAAGTAATTCGTAATTCAAATCACGTTTATAAGGTTTTTTAGGTTTAAATACCCAAGGTGTAATGGTCGACTAAATAAGAACACAAGACACTAGTTCGTGTTCCTACCTATTCAACAGAAAACTAGCAATGTAACAGCTGATTGTGAACGCTCTATTAGGTAGTTACCTACGCCAGACTCGTGAATTTGGTAGTAAAATGTATTTATACCTACTTTCACGAATATCCAGAGATAAGACTTTGCTTATACAAGTACACACTATTCTTTAGAATTCCCGAGTCTGAAGTGCTCAGGACCTTTCCCAATAAACCTTTTAATCTGAAGTCCTAATACGGTTATTTGCGGCTTTTTAATTTACATTATAACATGGGTATCATATCCTACAGTTAGGAACCTACACAGTTTTTTGGACTCTCAACAATGTAATACCACAGTCTTAAAATTTGTTATCTTTGGTTACTCGAAATCTTTGGTAAATCAAAATTTGAGTCTCTTTTTTATAGGTAGGTACTTAAGGTGAGAAACGTCATTACTCTTGAAATAAAGAAGAAATTTTAATTAGGTATGTAGTATACCTACTTACTGACTGCCTTTGATCAGTAACTACAATCACTAAATAAGATGTAGGTATAACTTCACTTTACATACTTTTTTATGTAGCTTCTACTTCACACACTAAGTTTGTTGTTAAAAATGTTTTTTTCAATAGGTAGGTATACACACCATTTAAGTATTTGGTTGGTGTATAGGTTGGCACTTCCTTTTGGCGCTGGGAAATACTTATGGATTGGTATCCATCCATACACGTCACATCATTTAAGTACAATGATCATAGATAAGTAAACGAGTTATTTTTATGAAATAATACACGTGATTGGAAACACACCTTAAGGTCTTACGATCACTTAGCATCACTCTAAATCTGAACATTTAAAAATAGAAAACTGTAGTTTTTTAACAGACTAATCACAAATTATATATTAATATTTGACGTATCTTTATTGCGTAATATAGATAATAAGATAATAATGAACAAATTAAAATATACATAAGAAATACTCAAAATAACAATGTACTGTGTTCCTTTATGTTGTATTTATATATAAAGAAACACATTTGACACGGCTTGACGCTTAGCTAGCTGCTAAATATGATAATAAAATTGGCGCAATATTAGATTCAGCCTGTTTTTTTGAATAATGATTGAAAACATAGTATTTGTATTTTGTTCACATTAGTATCATATAAATAATATTAAACACACACAGCTTTGAGTGCCCCAGCTTGGGTTGTCGGTTTTGGGGGCGTCCCTTTGACCAGCGCCAGCCTTGAACCTGAAGGTGAGTCAGCGCCTGGTCCGGCACTCTTTGATACCTCTTATATGAGGTAGGTCCGTGCGTTCGCCGACGAACCCGGGGACGTCGGGTATAGTGCATATAAAAAAAACGTAGCTAGTAATGTTATTAATATCGCTTTAGAGCGCGTTCGTTCTGGGATGCAGAATCATTATTTTCATTACTTTTGCCACCTGTCAACCGTTCGTTTAGCATTGGTATCAAAAGTATCAAAATTTTAGTATCATCTGTGACAAACTGTCATGCGTTCGTTTACGATATTTTTGTTATTTTTGTCACTTTTGCCACCGAAAAATGAAACTTTACACCCATGTCTGGAGGTGGGGTTTTTGTGTTAATCTGTCAAACTGCCTATACATATTCATTGTTTATGGTAGTGTGTGTGTGTGTTTTATCGTAGTGTGTGTACGTCAAGCGTTCGTTTTGCAGGTTTTGTAACCAAAAATGTAATTCATATAAAACTATACTATTGTCTTATTTCATACACAATATTTACAAAGAGGGTAGTCACGTGTACCTTAAATCCTCTGAAAATCAGCACATATTATACGAAGACAATCTACATTTTACGAATTTTGTTGCGGTTCCATAATTTGTAAAGGAAAAAGGTTCCCTTAAAAATCATTCAGATGTCTGCTTACCTCTTGAAATAACCAAGAGGTTATTTATAACCTATTTTTCGTATCGACCAAAAATAATTAAAAATTATTAATAACCTATTTTTCTGTATGTAATGCAGTTTCTTGCAACTTGCTAATATTGTTTTGCTAAAAAAATATACTAAAAATATCGATGACTGACAGATTTTTAAGATTAATGAATTATACTTATGGGTATGTGAAAAATTAAAGATGACAATTATTAACATCAAGATGGCTAGCAAAAATATTTACTTTCTTTTTAATTTAAGTTATTTGCTGTGCAATAAGCGCAACACAAGTACAACCTAAATACACTACTAATACTAAATAAACACGCATTTTTTGTACCAAGCCAAAACGGAAAATTTGAAAGTGTTTTTGTGTTTCTGTTCTCTCAGTGTCAGTTTCAATTGTTATTATTACGTTTCTTATTCCATTTCTCTGTTAAGTTTGTTAATACGTTTCACTTTAGTGGCTGGTTTGGTTAATTTGTGGTTTATAATTATTTTGCTTGTAATCACTGGAATCGAGTGGCCTTCTGCATTTTGTTGTGTTTTGAATGTGTTATTTTTTAAGATAGGTATAGATAATATTAGGGCTTGATTATTTTAAGTTTTTAATAAATTACGTTAGTTAATTTTTGATTTCTATTGCATTTTCTAGTGCAGCCTAACTTGAATCAATCAATCAATTAGCCTTTTATCCTGAACTCTTTTGGTATAAACAGTTGTGTGTTAAATGATGTCCCTGAGTTCAATGTGCCTCTTAGCAAAGGCCTCCTCTAGCGTCTTCCATTGTTTTCTATCTCTGGCAACTCTTCTCCAGTTAGGACCTGCTGTGAGCATTAGCTCGTCTTCCTATATTTTTTGTTGTCTACCTCTGTTTCTTTTCCCATCTCTGTGCTATTCTGTCACAATATTGTTCCACTTCTGCTGGGTATGTCGTATCATATGGCCTGTCACATCAGTCAGTCTTGTTTGTACTTGTACGTGTTGTGCGTGTTTGTCTTCTGTGTCTTGTAACTTGAATAGCTAGATTCAAAAAAGATTAGAAAACACAGAAGTATCTTCGCCTATTTTTTGTTTTTACCTATTTTGCGTTAATGTAAATGTGGATTCTAAGCTTTTTTGAAACTAGCTATATTGAATAATAATAATAATAATAATACTTTAAATAATCAAAATAACTGGACGTAATTTAGAAGAAAGGACTTAAACTCAACCCTTTTTATGTATTGTAGTTGTTTGAACTTTCGACTTCAAAATCTCAAAAGTGACTTTTTGTGTGTTGAAACCTTTCTGAGTTTCTGTTAAACTACCTAAGTCAAATTTTATCATTGCAGGTGTGCGTATACGTACACACACGCCATCATATAAAGCTAGTTCGTCGCCATATCAATAGATGACGTTAGTTTTCATATTTACCATTTTAGGCCGCAAGAGGGCATTCTTTTCCTTTTGGCATAATTACTATTCTCTCTTCGTATTATCTGTGGCAATATTTTCGTAATTTGTGCGTGAGTGGTTGTGAAATTTTTAAAAGTGATCATTTGATTAGTGCTAATAGGTACGTAACTTATTTTAAATTATAGTTAAGTTGATGGTTAATGTTTTTGTTATAAATTCTTGTTAAAAAAACCCCAAAGATACCAGCATCGGCGGTTATTTCACCGCCATCGCCCAAGCTTGCCGACGTACGACTCCGCCTATAAACTGCTGTAATACTGTAATTTTTGTGCAAATTGGTGTTTATTCAAATTGTTAGTTAAGTGAACTACTTCTTCTGTGACATTAAGCTAACATGCGTTTAAGAATTCTCGTAACGTTTTTCGCCTTCAGTAGTTATTCGTAATAAGCATTATTGGTTATGGAATTAATTAAGATCATGTGATCTTTAAGGCCTTCAAAGGTCTTCAGAACTTGCACCTAAGACAATCTACTGCATCCTCGTAGAGCATTTAAAGGTTTCAAATTTGGTTACTAATAGTTATAGCTTGTTTGGCTGGTAATACAGCTTGCGATTTGTCTTTTAACATTTCGGCGCAGCCACACTTACCTGAACATGACTGATAAGTTTACAGAATGGGCAGGAATCTTGTCATAGAGTTTTGAAAATTACAGTTTGAGAACGAAGTAGAGTTATCAAAGCTTCTTGAAGTTACTGAGCCTTTCTCTAAGGACTTAGAGAAAGGCTCAGCTTTAGAACAAGGCCTCCTCGCTAGCTCGTTTAAACTTTTATTGTAGATAAATATGATCCCCTTAACCTCAAATGAAATTTCAGTTCACGGAAATGAATACTTTTTGAGTTATGAATTTTTAAAACATGCATTGAAAGTCGTAATAATTGTTAAATCTATGGCCAGAGATTTGTTTTGAGGGACAGGAAAAATGTATTGATACTTTGGGGTATCAATAGTTTGGGTAATCAAGTACTTTTTTTTCAATTTTGATACTTTTCTACAGCAGTATTTTGTTAATAATAGAGTGAAATGCAAGTTTTTTTCCAAACCATAAAACTGGAACTTTCATTATGTGTGCCATGCAATGATGATTTATACGTCTAGATACATTGTTCAGGCACACAAAAAGAGCCAATTGAATTTTCAGGTACTTGCTGTTGCACTACATCATACGTAATCTGTGCATCAAAGCGAACTGTGCTCCCGTGTGTAAAGTAATAAATATGACGATTTGTGCCATAAAATCATGCTAAACTAGTGACAAAAAAAGGTTGATGATAAAAAATCACTGTTCACAAGTTATTACACTAATCTGCTTGCTATATTTGAGAATCAAACTAAGTTTTCAAAATAATTATTCACAAAACAAACAACAAATGATTTTCTGTCTGTGTTACCAAGTCTGTAGGAATGTTCATTTCCCGTCCCAAGTTTAGTAATGCGAATACTGAAATGACAATACAAATTTTTCACCTAACGTCACTTACATACATAACACTATTTTAAGTTGATAAAGTATTTATGTATTGATGACCCCTGTGACACATTGTATCTATAAAACATAAACCTTTACCCTGGACTTCTGCAATGTTTAAATAAAAAAAACATAATAGTTAGATGTAAAAATCAATAGATAATGAAGTATTTATTGTGTATCATATGAATTACAAAATTAATTAACATTGTATCTCAAAATACATAAATAATTTGAAAAAATATCTTTTCTTTACAAGGAACTGTTACGTTAACGTCACACACACTTCAGACTATTTATATACAATTTCAACTTTGGATACCTAATACTAGGTACTTTATTAGCAAGACGGTGTACGCACATGCGCAATTGAGTGTACACACACGCCCAATTGGGTGTACGCACATACGCAATTGGGTGTGTAAAATTATAGGGCGATTGAATTTGCAGTGTTTGTGTAATATTCTGAGATGTCAATCAGTAATATAAGTTATTCATTTACATTGATAAACTTATTAGGTCTTAAGAAAAACATATATAATGTAGTTTGATTGTTTCCTTGTTGTATTTTGAAGCAGGTTAGGATAAATTTCACTCTGTTTTGGCTTTTTTTGAAATGACAGTTCTACTATTGGCTATCATTTGGATTGTCTTAAGGTAGTAAAGCTGCATTGTGGTGTTTTAACAGGAATTTATTAAATACAACCCAGTAGATAAGTGTTAATACACCAGCGTTGCAGAAATATAGTTTCTAAATCACTTAGCATTGAAACTAAGGGTTAATTTCAAATGGGTTTAGTTAGTTAGCAGAGTGTTCATAATTTAAGGTTTAATACTCAAAGTAATTTGTTTATTTTATAAAAAATTACTTAGTTAATCCATAAGTACCTCTTTAAATTCTTATTCTCTGCAGAAAGGTGTAAAATAGGTTTTAAACTTTATGAGGGGATATAGATCAGAAAGCTAATTTCTGGCATTCTAATGATGTGCATGTTAATTTACGAAAAATCAATATATGGCTACTGTATTTGTTGCATACTTTTTAAATCTTCTTCTTCTTTGAAACTTTTAATTACATGTTATGAAATTTGATGCTTTTATCATTTCATAATTACATTTTTTCCCTTATTGCTAAAACCTATAGTCAGTGTACTAGATAACAAAACATTTCTGTTATTTAACAAACTTTCATAACAACTGACTGCAATACATGCATGTCATGACACACTAGGCCAGTTTTTTCTTTTAACACAAACATTAACACTCACTAAACTTTATTGAGTAATATACTAGAAAATCATAATTTATATTCCCTTAACCCCGAAGGGGTTGATAAATTCTGATTCCTTAAAAAATTAAATTAATGGATTTTTTTTATTTAAATCAGATTTATTTGATTTAGTTTTTTATTTATATAATAAATAAATTGCCTAAAATTAACAGAATATATAACTTAATACATCTAAAAAATCAGTAATTTTTAAAGAACAAAATATTTATTTGAAAGATAATATTAAATATATTATTTTAAACCTATTTTAACCTGTCAATAAATATTTTTTCTGTTATTTCAAATATTTATTAAATATTTTGTTGTTTATTTGTTTGTTGGGTCAATTTTGATATTAAAGAGTGTACAGTACCTAACTAGATTATGGGCAATTTGTACTCAAGTCTTAAGCTATTAGTGAACTAAAGTAACTGATAAGCACGTGTGTCAACAGTCTATCTATAGACTAATGTTTTCTTATCTGTTTAGTACCTATATGTTTTGTCATTATCAAAAATTAAATTCTTTTGCTGCAATAGATTTGATAATATAGTTACTAGCCCAGCTGTCAGTATTTAAGTTATGCTTCTATTACAGCACATATCTTCAATATAAAAGTATATCTTCATGGTTTTGATGGTGTTACCAGATAGAGAGATAGCCAGATATTTTTGTTTCATCATTCCATAATTTAGGTTATATGTAGGATAGGGCTTTGCATTTAAGGTTAATATTTTGAGAGTTATTGGTTTGGAGGCTGTAATCTAAAAATCTGACAAAAATCACAATAATAGGGCTTGTTTTGGACAAAATCGGTTTTCAAAAAAGACTTGAACATAAGCATATCAACGAGCCTGGGTAGACTTAACACCATCTTCCGGGCAGAATGTGTTGGGATCACCCGACCTGCAACAGCAGTTCCCTCTACATACATAAGCGATCAATCGACACGCATCATCTCCGACAGCGCCGCTGTGCTACAAGCTCTTAACAACAACTGCAGCACCAGCCACTGTGAACTGCAAAAAATTGCATTAAAGAATCGGGTCACCCTTTAATGAATACATAGTCATAATGGGTCTCTAGGCAATGATGCGGCGTACAGTCGGCCAAATAATATCTTAAATAGGATCAGACACAAAAATAATAGGACCGAAACCTATTGTGCTGATACCATTTACTCAACTCAAAACTTGGTAACAGAACCTTACACAACAAGAAGAACGCATAGATAAACCAAGACTGTTCTTAAACTTCTGGACGAAACCCTGTCGCATAACCTATTACAATTCTGTAGGAAACACCTAAGCTATATAGTTCGCGTAATACCAAACAGTTCATTGCCCGCTAAACAATCATCTTTTTGATATCGGTGTTACCAACAGTCCCCTGTGTAAGGACTGCATGGAGGCCCAGGAGACACCTTCTTATGTGATTTTTAGTGAACGCAAAAAGTTCCTTAAAAATGCAGAAATAATGAGAGAGGTAATGAATAATATCAGATATATATCCTGGATTTGTTTAGAGCTGAAGTGGTATGAGTAACCAATGATTGCGATTCGGTCACCTACGCACAATGGACCTTTTGAAAAGCCAAGTGCGAAAAACATACGCACAACTAACTAGTAACTAGTCGCCCAACTACTATCTAGTCGGTGGTGGCCGAGGGGTTTTGATTTCACCTTGTGTTCTGAGTGGCGGAAGTCCGAGCCCAGTAAGTACATTACACAAGTATCCCCATCAGCGGGGACGTATGAGGCTGATAAGGAACTAACTAACTATGGGAGTTTAATAAAAATTAATTTTTCGTCACCAAGTTTAGTGAGTTTGCGATCTAGGCCACTGATTTGTTTTTTCCTTTCCTCTTTGATCAATCAATAAATCTATAACAATCTTATTTATTTCCGGAAAGTAAAAAAACCTACTTTACACAAACAAGGATAATTTTTTACTAAAACAACGTACCAAATGCAACGACCACGCGATGCAAGTAAGGAATTCCTAATTTCGGTGGACTAAATGTTCAAACTTAACCATTCCAATGAAATTAAACATATCACAGGAAATCTTTGAAGTCGATGCGGGCGAAGACGCAGGCAGAAGCAAGTTAATAAATAAGATACTCATTATTTTTGTTACTTTTTTGCATCATAGGATGGCATTGAAATAATATCTGTTTTTGGTTTTGAAATGACATCTGAAAGAGGATAGAGTAGCGAATTCCAAGCGGATGAGACACGCGTAGAGTGAACCGCAATATAGTTTGTCATGCGCGACGGTGTGACTGGCGGATGGCAACCGATCCGCGGAAAACGTTACAATTTGCTGTTGGCGGTATAATGTATAGGCGAAAGGCGTGCAATGGAATTAAAAAATTCAATGTGGCCAAAATGCCGCGGTCGGTGGTCTCGAGTAGTCTCGAGCCCGGCGTGTACCAATGAGTCCTTCTCTAAATTTCTTAAATACTTTATATTATTCACATTCTGTTTCCGCTCGCTTTGTTAACTGAAACCCGCCTTACGAACGGCGCGTGGTTATGGCATTATACTCCTTTCACCATCTAGACTATGATGATTCAAAATAACATAAAGAAATAAATGTTGTGTTTTTAAATTACATTAAAAGCAATTTTCGCGTATTTATAGGATCGCGTGCTTACAAATAAAAGTGTTTGAATGCCTGTGTTGAGGATTTTTGGGTCAAAGAAAAATACTTAAGTTTTGTTTATATTTAATTTAAGTTATAGATCTTGTCCCTATTTTTTATGTCCCCTCATTTTCATTTAATTAGTTATAGTGGATTCCCTTAGGTCCTCTCAGAGGACATTAGGACAGATAGACGTGGTGCATGTTATTTAGGTTCAACAACAGTACTAATTTGAGGTAAGTAATTCTTTTGCAGTTTTTTTACTGTAGTTGGGTTGCGCTTTACCTGGCATCTTAGACAAAAAAGAATACACGCTATTGATCGATTTTGGCATTTCGGTAAAGGAAAACATCTTGCGGAATCCAGAATGCGTTAAAAACGTATGTGAAGTCCACAATCCGCACTGGGCCCGTGTGTGGACTTTGGTCCAAAACGCCTTCGGTTTTTATTTAAATGAATAATTATTTTCTATTTATTACAAAGATTTTAATTTCCTTTTTAGCTAAGTATAGTACCTATATATATTTTTATATAAATAAAATCTTTAATGTCGAAAGATTGTCGAAGGTCGACATGTATGAGTATTTATTATAGAAACGTAATTTACGCCACCTTATGTTTGTAATCAATTAATTTTGGTGCTCTGAAGTCATGAAGACAGGAGAATTTGTTTTATGTTCTTTTTAATAATTGAAAATCACTACAATCGCTAGTAACTTGCGTTCTTGGCTCAGTATCATGTTGATTGGTGTAGTCTGCGGACGGAAGCCTCTCGTGCTCCCGCGCAACCATATTGTGTTTTGTGGCCACAATCTAGAATTTGTTTGCGAGTTTGTTAAAATAATTTTTGTAAGAGTGTTTTAGTGCAGTAAGATTCTTTTATACTGTATAGTTTCGGAAACGGTTGAAATTTGTGTATGTGCGCTTCTGTTGGGGGTGTTTTGGTTTAGTTGATTGAAGGAAAAGTGTTGGATTTATTTTACTTTGATGTTCGAGTATTGAAGGTAAATCAAATATTAAAGATTATTTTTTATTAGTTATTTAACACAATGGTAAGCATAACAATTTTACAAGGTACATTCAAAAATTTGTTTTATATTACTAAAAATAAGGTTTCAAAAGTTTATTTGAAATATTTGGAATGGTGATATTTTATGCAGTCTGTTTCATAAATTCAATTTAAATCTGGCGTAGATATTTGACATACCTACTAGGTAACTATGAATATTTGACCACTAGTCATCCCTTCTTTAAGTGAAAACTCCCGAAGTAACTAAAACTTGTTTGTCTGGCTTTCACTGGCTTTTTATTGCGCCCTAAAGGTCTAGCGAGAAGCAGTAACGTTTAATAAAATACCAAGTGGCAAATGAAGTCCGTGAATAAAGACATTTAACTAACCACTTATGCACATGAATTGTAAATGGTTCATGGACAGTCGTAATATCAGAACCGTAAATCGTTACTGACAACACACACTGGTAAATAAAGACTTTCGTCTTAAAGCAAGGATGTATTGAGGATACAAAGATAAAGATCGGTTTCTCAAACGCTGCTGAATCCAATTAAATTTGTCAGTTTAACTCCCTTACAAAGTTAACTAACTGACTAAACAATTAGTGCTAGTATACACATTTATTAACAATTCTGCCATGACTACAAAGTCGTCTGCTAATCGAAGGTGAGTGACATATTCGCCATAATTGATGATGCCCTCACTGTCTTTCTCATTTCATAAGCAATCTTGAACGAGACGGTTGAAATATTTACAGAATATATAGGTCAATACATATTCACTTTAAAAATAAATAATTAGATAAAAATAAAAAAAAATTACGAAGGGCTCCCATTTACAAACGTGATTTTTTTTTACCGTTTTTATAGATAATGGTACGGAACCCTTCGTGCGCGAGTCCGACTCGCACTTTGCCGATTTTTGTAAATTAAACATTGAAAATTAACCAATCTGGGAATTGTTTTTTGTGGTTGTTGATATTATAGGAGATGACGCTTTAGTGAAGGGAGATGAGGATGATTCAATTAAATTTGTTTTTGTGGTTACAATTAACACTGATACCTATATGTAGATTTTCTGTGAATGAGTGTTAATTTCTATTTATATACAAATATTTATTTATGATGGTCAACTAACAATAAGCATTCGTTCATTCGGATAGTGATTGTGCATGGAAATTATACTCTGAAACCGACTTGATTTAAAGGAATCTGTGAGAAATGGTTTCAAGTATCATTACCGTACCTTACGGTTTGTACGAAAAAATAAAATAACAGTGGTCCTTGTTATATTTGTGTCAAGCTCAGGAACTTAAGTCGTGCTCATCTGAAGGATATCATTAAAGTTTTCGGGGCCACTTCAGCGGGCTTGTTTCATAAGTATTCCATTGGTCCTTAACTGAATCTGTATTTCCAGGAAAAAATCTAAAGAATTACTGTCTTTTTGCTGTCGTATCTGTTGTTATACCTGTTTAAATTTTGTGCCTACCAAAATCGATTTTTTACTAGGTATGTCTTAAAAAGTACTTACAAAACAAATCGTCCTTGCTAGACAATCCCTTTCTCTTTACACGCTATTTGAGCTATTAGAAACTGAATTTTTCTATAAATCTATTGGAGGGCCGTTCGGAATTAAACCACAAGCTTAGTGTTCGAACATTTACCTGTTCGGAGTTAGCCCTGGGTGACAACACTACTTTGCTGTTCGGAAGCTCCAGTTTCGCGATGATAAAGTAACGTATACTTGTAAATGATAAAACTAAACCGTTTTATCGTTCGAATATTTCCTAATTAGTTTACCGTGTTGTTGTAACACAACGATTTTGAATGCAGCCCGGACGGGTCAAGGCAGCCATCACTTGGCTTTGTGATGAAAAACTATGCTGCACCGCATTTAGCCAAAGATACTGGTGCTTTGATGTTGTACAGATTGTTTACGTGTTTTATATCTGTACCGGATAATTTTATTTACAGTTTCTTAATTCGTTTTTTTTTCTTCTTTCTTTTTTTCTGTATCCAGGATAAAGGAAAAAAGTGATTTTTGTTGAAAAATTCGTTCATCCTGAACTAAACTGTATTTACTCATATCAAAAATCCGTGCCCAAAGATTAAAACGGAAACCTGTTGCATGCACTCTGAATGGATCTGTCCGAGTTTGCTACGAATCTCAAGCTTGTGAACGAAATGAGTTATCTACATGCCTTGATCTGATAAGTAGAATGTAGACCCAAAGCTAAATATTGAATTATAGAAATTTAATTACAGTTTATAGGCCGGGTTCCGGGGGTTTTTTGATGATAAATGTTAATTCAGACTATAAATGTTAGTAAATGTTTTTGTTGGTTCAGATAGGTACGTTATGAATGTTGTTTCAGACTAAACGTTAAGTGAATGTTATTTTGTTTTACATAGGTATGTAATTTATGTTATTTATGACTGTTTTAAGGTTAAGTGAATGCTTTTCTTGCTTTAGATTGGTATGATAAATGTTATTTAAGACTATAAATGTTAAGTGAATGTTTTTGTTGTTTCGGATAGGCACTTTATAAATGTTATTTCGTACTATAAATTTTCCTCTAGTAGCAGTAGTCCGGTTGTTAGTCCGGTTGACCGAACTACTGAAACTTTTAAGTTGCAATAGTTCGGTTGTGACGAAGAACCGAACTATTGATACTTTTTTAGTAGCAACAGTCCGGTTACTTAATACTGTGTGACACGATTTTTCTAACATAAATAAGATTACGTGATTTGAATTCCTTATTCCATTGTTGAAAACATTGTCAATTGATATGGTTGTCTAACACGTCACGTTTCTAAGTTATAGTGTCAATACTATTTACGTGTACCCTCGTAAAAACAAAAGATCAAACGTTGTTAATTGCAGATTTCTTTTAATACTGAAGTCTGTACGACTATAAATTAAAAGTTTTAGTGGTCTTAAGATAATTCTAACAGTTTATTTGGGTAATCATAACATTTTTTTTGTGTAAAATTAATAATTTAAATTAAAAATATGATATACAATTTTGATACTGTCTTTATTTATTTATAGTACATCAATTTATCATAACTTTAAAATGATACGTGTTACAAAAAATCTATTTAAGTTTTTCTGTTCAGCAGGTTTATTTTGATAAAAAATAGCCGTTTCATTAAATGTTAGAGCACAAAAAAAAAAACTTGTCACACAGTGAATTTAAACAAAATATATTTACAAACTATTTTTTATCAAAAAAACATTTTTTAGCAAAATTAACGTTATCTTAAAAAAATAAATGAGTGTCGAAAAACAAATGAATGTCAATTTTTTTTTTATTATAAAAACCCTTTTTTGGAAACTTTTCTTTAATTTTTTTTTTATCAATTTTTAATCATAAGTAAAAAAAATATTTTTTTTTTGCGGTAAAGTTAGTATTAATCGTTAAAACCATATATTTTTGTATCACACTTGCTCGTAAACAGTCATTACGGGCAGGCAAAATCTTAATTGCTCACACGAGCTCTTATTTTGTAAATTTTACTTTTCAAAAGTGATAGATTTCATCAAGCTCTTCGTTTCGAACGACAGCTGTCAAACTAAATAGGCCCATATCTCAGAAACTATTTATCATTGACCAGTTGTTTTTACAGAAGTGATAGATCTCATCAAGATCTTCAATTCGTATGACAGCTGCCAAACTACAAAGGCTCATATCTGGGAAACTATTGATCATAGACCAGTTGTTTGTTCACAGAAGTAATAGATCTTATGAAGAGCTTTATTTCGGATGATAGCTGTCAAACTAAAACCGGCTGTATCTCTGTAACTATCGATCGTAGACTAGTCCCTTCCATAGAGAAGTGATAGATCTTATCAAGACCTTTATTTCAGATGACAGCCTATCACTTTCGTAAGGAAACAACTAGTCTACGAACAATGGTTTTGAAGATACAGCCCTTTCTAATTTGACAGCTGTCATCCGCAATAAATGTCTTGTTAAGGTCTATCACTTTTGTAAGGAAACAACTAGTCTACGAACAATAGTTTTTTTTGATAAAAAATAGTTTGTAAATATATATTGTTTAAATTATTAAGTGACCGGACTGTTGCTACTAAAAAAGTATCAATAGTTCGGTTCTTCGTCACAACCGAACTATTGCAACTTAAAAGTTTCAGTAGTTCGGTCAACCGGACTAACAACCGGACTACAGCTACTAGAGGTAAATTTTAAGTGTATTTTTTTATTGTTTCAGATGATGTGTGCGTGCTCTTAGATAAGTTTCAACAGTGCTGTTAAAGTATTGTGTCAACGAGCTGCCGTGGAATGGTTTCGGAGTGTTGGAGGTGGCGTCTTCTTCATGTAAGTGCAATCTTCATTTGGATCTTCAATTTTAAAGTTTAGTCTCACTTATGCCACGTGATATCTCTATTAAAAAAGGATGTCATATTTTTAGTGCTTTGGCTACTGGTGGTTCCTCATTACGAAGCTTTCTTTTGCTTCATGCGGATAGATCATATGCGGATAGTATTTTGCGGTATATGTATATTATACCCATACTAAATAACTAATATTATTAATGCGAAAGTAACTCTGTTTGTCTGTATGTCTATTACCTCTTCACGCTTAAACCGCTGTACCAATAAAGATGAAATTTGGCATGGAGATAGTTTGAGGCCCGAGAAAGGACATAGGCTACTAAAAAACGTCAAGTGTAAGTCGGTTTTTTTATATAATGGAGGAGTTGCCGTTGAATTCCTACACCGATAACCGAAATTAGGGCGGGTAGAACCGCGGGAAAAAGCTAGTGATAAATGAGAATGTTTTCTTCACTTTCCCTTCGCGCTGCGGCTACTTTTTTACTTTTATTTACAGTATCGAAGTACGTTCCTACAACAAATAAACTTTTAAATAGTACAAAACAAATACAGCAAATTATTTTACTGGCCTTAACTTTTTGCTGAAGACGACATTTTGGAACTACTTATTTATGGTTTGATTTTTGTTTTTACATTGTGTAACTCACAAAATAAAATCTATTAATGACAGCAGTCCTAGTGTACTACCCAAAAGTCTCGTACCAAAGCAAAATAGCTCAAGTACGCCTAACGGGCAGTATCGACATTTATATGCTCCTAACTGCAATAAAAATAAGAACTGTAATAAATAAAGAAGAGCAAAAACAGAAAGTAAAAAAAACATAAATGATCGCCTTTTGTGTATTCTGCAATATACATTGGTAATCCACAATCCATTACTTATTCTGTGCCATATCTCGAATAAATTCCTACATAACATGGTACTTTGTACATTCGCGTCAGTGTTTTTCAATCTATTCTAATCGAATTAACATTCGCATTGCGTTCGAAGACAGTTGTTGAAAGCGTGTAACGCGTGATACAATCTGTAAGATTTATTGGCTCAAACCTTGGTCACGTTTTGTGTGGCCAACGTAACACTAACATGTACGGCCAACAATCTGTGATAAAGCTGTATATATTTTGTTTGCGTTGGCTTCCGTCTTTTTAGAGGCCATTAGATTTTACCGCAGAGTATTCTGTTAAGCTGGGCATTAAATTAAGCACCAGCTGACATCTGTTAGCCATTTTGGTACACAGTTTATTAATAATACTTGGAGTAATCGATGTGATGATTTTTTTTTCTTTGATCAGTCAAATTGGTTTAATGTGAATTCGACGTAATTTTTTTCATACAAACTGCGTTACACAAAATATCGCTGCTTCAATATTAAACATTCATAAAATGCAAGTGAATTATTATTAGAAAATCAGAGTTTCATAAAATAATTGAATGCATGAATTCAAAAACTCTAAATATTTAATAATTTACTGGCATTTCATGATTGTTTACTTTCTTTGACTATCTTAATATATATATAAATCTCGTGTCACAATGTTTGTCCTCAATGGACTCCTAAACTACTGAACCGATTTTGATCAAACTTCGTAAATATCTGTTATTTGATCCAACTTAAAAGATAGGATAGTTTTTATCTCGATATGTCAAGTGCGAGCCGGACTCGGGCACTATAGGTAAAAACCAACTTTCGCCGGGTACAGAGGGACGGCAGCGGAACAACGTTCGCCGGGACAGCTAGTAATCAATAGTGATATATGATAGTAACCCATTTTGAGTGGCAAAATGTTTATAGTTAAAAATATTACTGGAGTTTGTTTGATCAAAATCTGAATCGAACACCTTAATGTGGCAAAATGTGTCTCGACTGAGTGGAGTAATAATAAAATACTTTGATTACTTTGACGTGAGTTCAGTTGTTATTAAAAGTTGTTAAACCTGATTAGATGTAGGTTATGTAGGTTTAGGTTAGGTTAGGTTATGTACGCGTGAAACATGCATCTGTTAATTTTCCAATATGGCTCACTGTTGCCTCATTGGTAGTCTAATTCCTTAATGGTTTATAAATTGTAACAAAACGCAATGGCATTGTTATTCCTGCCTGAGTTTATTAATTTTTTTTTATTACGCTTCTCTAAATATGACTTTCTACGTTCATGTTTGTTGTTTTCGGAGTACAAACCTGAGCCTCTATTATGATTTCTCTGTTTTGGTCGTGGTTTTCAGTGAGTGATCTTCACTGATACTTTTTGCTATTTGCTCTGACAGTCCAAATACTTGCAAACAGCGTTTTACACGTACAAATGCTTTCTGTTGCTCAATTTCACTAAACCTACATTTTGTTGCCATATTTATGTAACTTCTTTACCAAATACAACTTTTTACTTTTACATTTTAAAGAAGTAGATAACGTCCTACCTTGCCGTTTGAGTCATATGCTCATAAGTAGGGTGAGCAGAACCGGTACCGGTTCCATGATTTCTAGTACCCGGTTCTATTCAGGAACGAAACCGGGTAGCCCGGGTATACCCGGTTCCATCGCTTGTTTTGAAATACGGTTTAAATTTTAATATCAATTAATAATAAAAAAATATTTTTTCTCTCACTACAAGCTTCTATATTATATAAATTGTATAATTTAATAAATTGTATAATTTAATAAATTGTATAATTTAATAAATTGATGGGTTTGATTCAATTTAAAGTTTATTTTCTTGTTTTTAGAGAAATTCAATAAAAGCTTGTTTTTTAAAAATATTTTTGTATTATTAATTTATTTTTTAGTTGACTTTTAGTAAAAGTTTATCACCAACAGTTGACCCTTGTCGGTTCCTACAACATTTGTTCGAGCATCACCAATCTTATCCCAACCTATGCTAAGTTATGACTCTTTAAAATTAGTGTGGCGGCCATCTTATTTTCCACCATTTCGATTTTTTTACCACCGCTATATTTTGCCTAGGGTTTAGTTATGTTTATATATGCTAAGACACGACTCCGCCTAGCCTTACCGTCTAGCCAGGCAGTAGCACACCACCCCCTCGAAAGGTTACACGCAGGTGTCAGTTTATTCGTATTCTTTTTAATTAACCCTTTTATTTGATACCTATATTATGGGGGTGCTAAAAACTAAATAGTCCACCATATTGGATTTAGAGTGAAGTCATATTATTTTTTCATATTCTTCTCAGCTAACCCTTTCGTTTGATAACCATATTAAAGGGGTAAAAAAATAACTAGTCCTCCATATTGTATTTAGAGTGAAGTCATGTTTTTTTTTCATATTCTTCTTAGCAAACCCTTTCATTTGATACCCATATCATGGAAGTGCACAAAAAATAATAAGTCAGCCATCTTGGGCCGTCTACCATATTAGGTTTAGAATGACTTCACTCAGATAACCATCCAAACGAAACTTGTATGCAAAATTTCATTTCAATCGGTTGAGGATAACTTCTTTAAAATTTACTTGCAAGACGTCCCAAGTGGCGGAGGTTCGAACTCCGGGGTCGGCGTGTACAAATGAGTCTTTTCTTAATTCCTCAAGTACACTGATTTATATATTCACACCACTGGCGTTGCGGTAAAGGAAAACATTGTGAGGAAACCTGCTTACGACAAGAAACAAAAAAGACGTTTGTGAAGTTCACAATCCGCACTGGGCCCTCGTGTGGACTTTGGCCCAAACCACCCTCGCTTATAAGAGGAGGCCATGCCTTAACACTAGGGATGTATGAAGGCTGGCAAGCAAGCAAAGCAAGCTACCTACGTCCACCTTCACTTTACAGCCACATCCTGGCTACGCTTATCTGCCTATAAGAGCTTCTCATGATTCCAGAATTACTCGCCTTTGTTCTTACATAATTTTTTTGCGTTCTTTAATAATCTTTTCAATACTCTTTTAGACATTTTTATTTAGTCTTATTGCATTACCATCTTTTCTAAATACTCATTAGGTAATTTTAAAGTTATACACACTATACTCAAAGAACTTGGAATATTTATAAGAGACTCGAAGAAGTCACTGATAATGTGAAATCGGACTACGAACGTTCGGCTCTGCTAGTTTCGCTTTTGTCTGTCTGCCACTTTTTATTGTTACAAGCAATATTTATTATGCAAGGGTTCGTTGCGCTTTAGACATTTTTATGATGTTTAGATAAATTTTGTTAGACGACAATACAATCCCAGTGAGTAACTATATTTTAATTGTCTGTCGTAACTTGCCAAAAATGGGTAATTTTTATGTTTTGCAGTACCTCTGTTGCATGTTAAAAGGAGCTCGTGGGCCAGTCGTATTCGCCTATCGGAAACGATAAACGAAGTTAATCAACGTTAGGTGTTGTCAGTATGCGGATGGGCGACCGCTTAGTGGCATATTTTTCTGAGCATCTCCGTGCTTCGGAGGGCACGTCAGACTGTGTTGACTAGCGGTCGTCACATTATGATAGCAGTCGTTAAACCAAGTCAAAGGCCTTATGGTACAAACGTCTACTAATTCACACTGGGCCAGTGCTGTGGACTATGGTCTAAACCTCCTCCAAGGGAATGCCGCAGTGGAGTGTGTAATGGCTGGGACAAGCAACGTTAAAAAACATCGTGATAGATGTCAGTATGTAATTGTACCCCTGGAAAGTTGCATACAACTTATCGAATACCTATGGAACTAGGTAAAATTAAGTTTACCTACATTTACATATAATGATGTCATACCAATATGTTTCGCAATGATTTCAGTTTTACCCAGATTTACCTGTCTATATTACCTACTTATATTGAAAACGTGGAATAAAACAACCTTTTTTATTTATAACTTTTTAACCAATGTCATGTTTATATGTAGACAGTTAATTACACAAGTTTATTTTGGCTAACACACACACACGCACACACATTTTCGTGTTTTAACAAACTACTTAAAATCGGCCAAGTGCGAGTCATACTCGCGCACAAAGGGTTCCGTACCATTATCTATAAAAACCGGCAAGAAAATCGCGTTTGTTGCTGCCCCCTTGAATATTTGTTTAATTTTAATATAATTATTTATTTTTAAAGTGAATATATAACTAAATATTCTGTTAATATTTCAAGCGTCTTCACGGTAAAAACTTTGTATAAAAGCAAATTCATTAACTCCAAGAAAATGATCCTCTCCCTATAGACGTAAGAGAATATTTACTTAGTAAAAGTAAAAAAAAATCTTGAAAATATTTAATTGTACGAAGACAAAAAATATTCAATGCAATTAAACTAATGAATCAAGTGGATCAGAACTCACCTCAGTGTTACAATGTAGATGAAAAAACTATAATGTTCTCCGATAGAGTTGGTATAGGGTTAGGTCATATTTTGAATGATAAATTGAACCATACTGTTCTTAACATATGTACCCCCGATACTACATACAGGCGAATTGTGAACTCAATAGCTGGCAGAAAATATGATAAAGACTGTACTATTATATTATTTGTAGGCAATAGTTTTGGAGTTACAAAGCGGAACTTAATTAAATCTTATGATCTACTCTCAAATTTAGGAGTCAAAAAAATTGTTATTTGCACTTTTCCTTTTTCTAAAAAACTGTCACATAAACAAAACCAACATATCCATAAATTAAATAATGTCTTGTACAATTTGACATGTAAAAATGATAATTTTTATTTGTTTGACATAAATAAGTTTATTTCTAGTTTTATATTGACTAAAGGTACATTGTATCTATCTAAGTGTTGTAAGCAACGACTGGCTACTTTGTTTGCATATAATATTTTTAACTCTTCTGTAGATATCTACTTGGACAACACTGATACTGTTAGTAGTGTTACTAATAGTGAGCTGGCTCTTAATGCTTTAAACTGACTTCAGTGGCAAAGAGGAAGCATAATGTACTTAAATTATTTCATCAAAATATTCCTTGGCAAAGATTTACAAATTGAATTATTTATTGAAAAATTCAATATAGACATCTTATGTATAACAGAACACTGGTTAAAATCACATGAGATGTTGTTAAATATTAAAAATGTTCAAGTTTCTAGTTGTTACAACAGACAAAACCATATTCGAGGAGGTTCATTAATTCTAGTAAATAGTAAATTCAAAATAAAAGAATGTAGAGATGTTGTTGCACTTTCAGTTGAAAAATTAATTGAATTATCTTGTGTAGAACTTGAAAAATATATAATTGTATATAGGCGGCATAGGACGGACGGACAGACGGACAGCGGAGTCTTAGTAATAGTGTCCCGTTTTTTACCCTTTAGGTACGGAACCCTAAAAAGGAACTGCCTGTATGGCACGACTGTTCTTAGCAAATGCAAACGCTATCGTTTTGATTGTGCAGCAATAGAAATGAAATAACTTGTCCGCCCGCGTCTACCTAAAAAAAAAAATATAATTTTGTAGTTATTGGAAAAAGAATCAGAAACAGGGATCGAAATCTATAAGTATATAAGGGTTTGTTTGCACAGTTCAAGAGTATTTATAATGTGACTTATTTTTTACTTGTAACCAAAATGTACCTACTAAAGTGACCGTTCGGCGTTCCCCTAAAACTAGGGATGCCATACGTCCCGTATACACTGTCACCATATTTAAGAACCTTGTCCCGTTTTTCGTTAAAATACGCGTCTGCAGCAATACGACTGTCACAAATCGTAAATTTAAAGAAAAAATGCTAACCTGGAGAGATATCACTTTAAACGTCCTGTATCAGTTTCCAATAATTATGTCAACCCTACCTAAAGCCCTTATTCAGAACTTAGCGGAAAATCTGGAATAATTAAGACTGATTGATAAATGTATCTATAATTTGCCGGAAATAATAGTATTACCATCCACAAATTCTGTCACGCAACTTTCCGTAAAAAAAGCCACATGATGACTTCCCTATTTACGAGAATACGATTAACGAATTCCGTACCTTATTTTGACATTTAAAAATTGTGGACATGACCTGTGCCGAGTATCTGTGGTTTTCCAAAGTCCTGAAAATGTTTGTATTCACTTGAAATCTTATCTCAGATCACATGTACACAATAACTAATATCCTGTACAACTTTTAATCTATACAACCAAATAGAAAGCTGGACACTGCAGACTTAGATATTTATTCCCAGATCATGTCTTCAATATTTCATAGTGTTTGACTAGCACGTAAATGTCAAAAATATACTTATAATTCGTTTGTATAAAGCACGCTGCGAGGGACCGCGGATTGTGTACTATTAAATGTATGCAAATGCTAGACCTAATCTATGTATGTTCCTTTACATTATATTCTTCTTTAATCTAGTGTTTGCAGTGACTAGTTAACTTATGTTTGTCGATAGTTTAATCATGACTATGACATGCATGGAAACATCAGAGACTAGATAACTAAATACCTTATTATGTGCAATTACTGATAGTGTGCTAAATTTTACAACCGTCATAAATATAATAATTGGTTCATATGACACTTAACATTATTCTAATTGTAAATACTTCACAAGTTACCTAATTGTAAATACCGCACAAGTTACCTTATAAAGCAATGTCAGTTAATACTGGAATATTCGCGTACAAAGTAAGTGGGTACTTACTTATTTAGGTATTTATCGTCAATCACTAACATTTGCAAATGAAAATGCGGAGCGCTTGTTTATACGGAGAGGAAAAGCGACACCTACAGAACATAGATACAAACGTTTGGTCCCTAAATGTTCCAAAAGGAAGCTGGTGTTGCAATTATTAAGTCAGTAGGTTTATTAACTGTTTTTTTCTCTCGGCTGTATATTTTGCGAGCTATGAGTCGAGATACAAGATATTTAACTGTGTTCTACGAATCTGAAAGAATCACAACTATAAAAACACTCTTCTTAAATAATGACCACAGTACCATAATTATGTTTAATATATGATAAAGCAGTTACTATTGCCACAGCATATATATTGTTACATTGTGCTATTAAGTACTATCTTTTGTTATCGATGAAGCCATTAGGTAAATCGAACGTAGCTAAATTCGATAGGGTTTTAGTTATATCTCGTAAAAAGCTGCGATAAAGTTTGCGTGGATGCGTCAATATGAGCTTTTTAGGGTTCGGTGGCCAAATAGAAAAACAGAACCAATATAGTTTCGTCATGTCCTCATTTCGTCTTTGTACAATTTGGTACCTAATGAGAATTAGAAAAAATAATTAAGGGAAGCTCTCCATAATTATATTGAGCAAAGCTATGAACAAATTTTTTTCGCGCTCACCATTATGTTAGTTAAGCTACGGAATCCTAGAAAATGGCCATTACCGTGTTGATTCCGAAATCTGAGAGAAACGAAGTTTAAATGCATTTTGAAGATCTATCCCAAGACATACAATGCGCGAAAATCATTTTTTCATTCCTCAGTTCCATATACGGAGACCTATAATTTTAAGTAATTTAGATTTTTTTTATGGTATTAGGCGACTCAACTAAAGGTTTCTTTTCGTTTCTTCTCTTCAGAACGGCTTTGTTTTTACGAAATGGCGGTAAATCTATGCCAGAGTTAGTTTTAAGAGCGGTTGCCAAAGCCGATCTTTTCTTTCGATTCTTGTAAACATAACCTAACTTTACTTAATGTTCACTTTTACTGGTAATTTAATCATAAATCATTAAAATACTTACATGGTTACCTTTATTGTCACATTCTTTAACTGGTTTTCAAATCACGACACTGATTAAACCTAAAATCTACTAAATTCCAAATTTATCATGAGAAATATTTTACGTATTTATGTATAAGTATGTTGCATAGACTAACAAAGCGAAAGACACGCGTCAAGGTCATTTTTGTTTACCCGAATTGCAAATAGATTTTGAGTCAGGTTTAGGTTAGGTAGGTACTTGATGAAAAAGTGCTTATATGTATAATTTATACTGTATATTTTATAGATATTTTTAAAACACTTGCTTAGTACTTCCTATCTTTCAAGTATGTTGAAACCCGCACCCTCGTCTGTGATGAGCAACCTATCACACTTGTATTATAATACCCACTATAATTGTTAATTACAATATTGTTAAGTACGAGTATAAGAGAACATATTGTGATTCGGCTTCGGCCAAGGGTTATGGCAAGAGCCGAATAATCAATCGGCTTCGGCCAAAAACTGACCTTCGGCCGGACACTATTCGCAAGTACCTAACCTAAACTTTTTCTTTATGTATAGATGCCTACACCTGTTTTGTCATACCATTTTTGTTAAAACATCTTTATTAACAAAGCTGTTTGTTCAGACTGAGATGAACGTACAATGCTATTATGAGGTTGTAATTGGATGAAGTGATGATAGGAAATGTATAACAACACGTTTTGTAAATTTGTATGACTCATTGTTTAGTCATTGGCTAAGCTTGATAGTTTTTAATCTAGAAGGAGTACTTGACATTCGTTCTGTTCTATTTAACTGAAAGTAGGTACGTACCTTTTATTTTTGGGTTACAGTGAGAATAAATTGACCTAAGTTTTAGGGTTCTGTAGTCAACAAGGATCCCTTATAGTTTCGCCATGTCCGTCTGTCTGTCTGTCCGCGGCTTAGCTAAGAGACCTTTAGTATGTACTAGAAAGCTGTAATTTGGCAGAGGTATACGTATTATTTAGTCCGACAAAGTGGAAAAACAAAATGAAAAAAAAATCCCCTACATGTGCAAATTTTTTTTTTTTTTATTTTGGTAATAAAAAGAACTGCGACACCCAGTGTGATGTAATTTATTTAATAATGTTTTTACAAACTAGTCTAAAGTTTTTTAAATTTCCGTACGAATGAAATTGGGATTTTCGTTGAGAGTCAAACCCAATAACCCGAGTTTTTTACATCTGAATTTTCTCGGATTCGGATCTAGTTCGGATGCAGTGCGTTAACGTTTTAACTGTAGAAAGCACCGATGTATGACATAATCATTTTAACACGTGGCTTTTACAAACGAATCAGGGGGTACAGGACGTATGTGATTGTCTATAAAGTATGTATGTATATTGAGTAAACGGTTTCAGGTTACGTTATCTTAGTAATAACCCTAAACCCTAAAGACTTCGGATGCGTATCCCGCAATTTCTGCAGCGAACTTTTGTATGATGTGGCTAATCAAGGCAGACATCAATTCTGTTATGGGCTTTCTGACTGAATCTGTATAAGAAATTTATTTTGTGGTAAACCCTAGTAGTTAGCGTAAGTTGAGTCATCGTTTGGAAAGTAGTAACTAATACCTACTACTTCACATATCTAGATTTTAAAATTCGTTTGCTGCGAAGAGAACATTTATTTTTTTCGAAGTCGGAATTGTAATCAGCGTAGAAAAATATACATTATAAATGAAATACCGACTTGTATTTATATGTATAAACCCCTACATGGGTTATCATCAGAAACGGATATTGTTAATGGTAATAATGTAACGTTTGATAAATTGTGTTCGTTTTGTACAAGGTCAACATTGCTATTTATTTATAGAACACTAGCTTATTACCGCGGTTTCGTCCGCGTTGACTGTTGAAAAAAAATAAAGCTTTTTACTGTTTATGGTTTTACCTACAAAAGTATCAGAATTGTTTTCAAATTTTCATCCCCTATTTAATTGATTTATTTACTTATATACATTATTCATATATGTTATTTATGTTTTATTTATTTATTTTATATGCATTATTGTATGATATATATACTACTTAATAACTGTATCGACACACAGCTAGTATACCATGTTAAACTTTATTATTCCTTCTACACAAAGGTTGGCTGGAAGAGATCGCTTTAAAGCGATAAGACCGCCTTTAGTTTTTCTAAAACACGTCAATCTCAAATTTCAACCTAAAGGCTTAATACCACACTTACTTACTTTCCGGATATACAAAAATATAAACATAATTACTTTCAGCCCCATTTTACCCCCTCATAGAATGATTTTTAGGGTTCCGTAGCTAAATGGCAAAAAACGGAACCCTTATAGATTTGTCATGTCTGTCTGTCTGTCCGTCCGTATGTCACAGCCCCTTTTTTCCGAAACTATAAGAACTATACTGTTGAAACTTGGTAAGTAGATGTATTCTGTAAACCGCATTAAGAATTTCACACAAAAATAGAAAAAAAATAATAAATTTTTGGGTTTCCCCATACTTAGAACTGAAACTCAAAAAAATTTTTTTATCAAACGTGTGGGGTATCTATGGATGGACAGGTCTTCAAAAATTATATTGAGGTTTCTTATATAATTTTTTTCTAACCTGAATAGTTTGCGCGAGAGACACTTCCAAAGTGGTAAAATTTGTCCCCCCCCTGTAACTTCTAAAATAAGAGAATGATAGAGAATGATAAAACTAAAAAAAATATATGATGTATATTACCATGCAAACTTCCACCGAAAATTAGTTTGAACGAGATCTAGTAAGTAGTTTTTTTTAATACGTCATTAATCGTTAACCGCAATTTACCTTTAAAAATATTTTTGTTTGTGTTTGTAGATTACATAAATGGTGGTAGGTACGGAACCCTCGGTGCGCGAGTCCAACTAGCACTTGGCCGGTTTTTTTTTTAATCCTTTCTTCGTTATTATGACAGTAATGTTCAAAATTTCAAGTCTCTAAATCCAGTAGTTTGGGCTTTACGTTTATATACCAGTCAGTCAGTCAGTTTATTATTTTATATATTAGAATACTTGCATTAACTATTCGTATTGAACTTTGTCCCAAATCTTTTATGTGTGTGTCAGTTTTTCTTATCCAGTATCATAATGTGCATTGCAGCTGCTGGTCAAACGCTCAATATGCTTTAAGATCACCATAACGACATAGAAGCGGGCAGCGTGACACAAATACCTTTAATATGATTACATAACCGGCTGCCGGCTTCCATTTGGCCTCGCTGTAATGTACTGCAGGGACTGTTACTTACAAAACACACAAGATTTAGGGATGCCAGTATTTTAACAAACTAATTTGTTGCGCTGTTGTGCTGTAGTAGTACAGTTATAACAAAATTTATTTGTTATGCTCTTTATCCACAATGCTGTCCTGTATGCTTGTACATAGAACATTTGTGGTTCACAAGTAAGATCTGCCAAGAACCTCAATAATTTTGAATATCAGTAGATATCTTACGAGCCATCCAGCCAGTCAGAGCAGACAAGTTCCCACAAACAACACTACCTTATGTTTTCAGTCACCGATGTTTACTTACGATAAGGCTTTCTGTGTCTATGATCTCATTGAAGTACCTATAGTAGATAAATATCGCAAAAATACTTCTCACTAAATAAAGTCATTTATGATCTTCATACCAGTTGCATGACCACTGGACATAAACACAGGTTTCCTCGTTAGATTTTTAAGTCCACCTCTAAGCCCTATCCCTCGTAATTAACGTCAATCGACGAGCCAAAAATACGGAGCCTTCCCGGAATTACAGATGTTTAGTCAACCCTAACACACAATAACCCCAAATTGAAACAGTAATGTTTGAAAATTAACCCGAGCTTTCAATGAGTTTGTGTTGCCATCGTTAATGTTTCCGTTCATTTGATTTTAATTAAAATTGAAAAATCACGTAAAAAGACTTTATTGAGTCTAAGCACTGATTTAATAGTATAATGGCCGTCAGAATATAATTCGCCAAGAAAGTTCCTGCATTATAAAAGTTTTTGTACTACTACTACTGCTGTCTGGGTCTTGATGGGTATTGACTACTTCGACAGTCGCCCCGTACAGAAAAATTGACTATTGCTCTGGACTCCGATTGTTGAAGGTGATGGCATACCCAAACGAGTTAAGTCTGCAAGAATTTGAATAATTTTGTTACAGACCTGAGTACACTTTATAAAGAAAAAAAAATTATTATGGTTCAAACTTAATTCGGTGAATTTGCTAATATTATAATAATTTGCCTAATGCAACAGTTTGAAAAAAAATCTGACTATTTTTGGGCTTTAATTGAAATTGTTTGGAAAACTAAGAGATAATGATATTCTCTTCATTCTTATTTCTAAATATATAATTCATAAGCGAATTGGCTGATTTAATAGTTCTAAATAAATATTTGAATTTTACCGACAAAAAATCGAGATTTTTAACGTGCGGTTACGTGATAGCGCTTATCGTACGTGGAACTGTGTCTCTTTGTATGCTTCAGTAGTGTAATATGTCTTTGTACACTGGTCGAAACAGTTCGAACTCCGGGGTCGGCGTGTACAAATGAGTCTTTTCTTAATTCCTCAAGTACACTGATTTATATATTCACACCACTGGCGTTGCGGTAAAGGAAAACATTGTGAGGAAACCTGCTTACGACAAGAAACAAAAAAGACGTTTGTGAAGTTCACAATCCGCACTGGGCCCTCGTGTGGAATATGGCCCAAACCACCCTCGCTTATAAGAGGAGGCCGTGCCTTATCACTAGGGATGTACGAAGGCTGGCAAGCAAGCAAAGCAAGCTACCTACGTCCACCTTCACTTTACAGCCACATCCTGGCTACGCTTATCTACCTATAAGAGCTTCTCATGATTCCAGAATCACTCTCCTTTAAATACTTTAATAATCTTTTGAATACTCTTTTCGACATTTTTATTTAGTCTTATTGCATTACCATCTTTTCTAAATACTCATTAGGTAATTTTAAAGTTATACACACTATACTCAAAGAACTTGGAATATTTATAAGAGACTCGAAGAAGTCACTGATAATGTGAAATCGGACTACGAACGTTCGGCTCTGCTAGTTTCGCTTTTGTCTGTCTGCCACTTTTTATTGTTACAAGCAATATTATGCAAGGGTTCGTTGCGCTTTAGACATTTTTATATGATGTTTAGATAAATTTTGTTAGACGACAATACAATCCCAGTGAATAACTTTATTTTAATTGTCTGTCGTAACTTGCCAAAAATGGGTATTTTTTATGTTTTGCAGTACCTCTGCATGTTAAAAGGAGCTCGTGGGCCAGTCGTATTCGCCTATCGGAAACGATAAACGAAGTTAGTCAACGTTAGGTGTTGTCAGTATCCGGATGGGCGACCGCTTAGTGGCATATTTTTCTGAGCATCTCCGTGTTTCGGAGGGCACGTCAGACCGTGTTGATCCTAGCGGTCATCACATTATGATAGCAGTCGTTAAACCAAGTCAAAGGCCTTATGGTACAAACGTCTACACACTGGGCCAGTGCTGTGGACTATGGTCTAAACCTCCTCCAAGGGAATGCCGCAGTGGAGTGTGTAATGGCTGGGACAAGCAACGTTAAAAAACATCGTGATAGATGTCAGTATGTAATTGTACCCCTGGAAAGTTGCATACAACTTATCGAATACCTATGTAACTAGGTAAAATTAAGTTTACCTACATTTACATATCATAATGATGTCATACCAGTATGTTTCGCAATGATTTCAGTTTTAGCCAGATTTACCTGTCTATATTACCGACTTATATTGAAAACGTGGAATAAAACAACCTTTTTATTTATAAATTTTTAACCAATATCATGTTTATATGTATACAGGTTTATTTTGGCTAACACACACACACGCACACACATTTTCGTGTTTTAACAAACTACTTAAAATCGGCCAAGTGCGAGTCATACTCGCGCACAAAGGGTTCCGTACCATTATCTATAAAAACGGCAAGAAAATCGCGTTTGTTGTTGCCCCCTTGAATATTTGTTTAATTTTAATATAATTATTTATTTTTAAAGTGAATATATAACTAAATATTCTGTTAATATTTCAAGCGTCTACACGGTAAAAACTTTGTATAAAAGCAAATTCATTAACTCCAAGAAAATGATCCTCTCCCTATAGACGTAAGAGAACATTTACTTAGTAAAAGTAAAAAAAATCTTGAAAATATTTAATTGTACGAAGACAAAAAATATATTCAATGCAATTAAACAAATGAATCAAGTGGATCAGGACTCACCTCAGTGATACAATGTAGATGAAAAAACTTTAATGTTCTCCGATAGAGTTGGTATAGGGTTAGGTCATATTTTGAATAATAAATTGAACCATACTGTTCAAAGTCAAAGTCAAAATGGTTTATTCAAATAAGGATTTTACAATCACTTTTGAATCGTCAAAGTTATAAAATATTATTTTTTGAACCCTCCCACCTTCCCGCCGGTTCACAATGTTGTTGATTTCTACCGAGAAGAATCCGGCAAGAAACTCGATAGTTACTCTTTTAAAAACACTTAAATAAACTAAAATACAATTAATGTTTTAAATAAAAGATTTTTAGTCGTACAATTTTATGATACCTATGCATCCTGTAATTGAGCATCATCAGTCCCAAGGATTTTTATCATTAACATAGTCTGAAATATTGTAATATGCCTTTTTACAAAGTACCTGCTTGATAAAAGATTTAAATTTACTTATTGATAGATTTTGAATTTTATTGGGAACTTTGTTGTAAAAGTGTATACATTGCCCCATAAAAGAGTTACTTATTTTGTGTAGACGTGTATCATGCACCAACAGCTTATTTTTACTTCTAGTATTTCTTTGTTCTTAACATATGTACATACAGGCGAATTGTGAACTCAATAGCTGGCAAAAAATATGATAAAGACTGTACTATTATATTATTTGTAGGCAATAGTTTTGGAGTTACAAAGCGGAACTTAATTAAATGTTATGATCTACTCTCAAATTTAGGAGTCAAAAAAATTGTTATTTGCACTTTTCCTTTTTCAAAAAAACTGTCACATAAACAAAACCAACATATCCATAAATTAAATAATGTCTTGTACAATTTGACATGTAAAAATGATAATTTTTCTTTGTTTGACATAAATAAGTTTATTTCTAGTTTTATATTGACTAAAGGTACATTGTATCTATCTAAGTATTGTAAGCAACGACTGGCTACTTTGTTAGCATATAATATTTTTAACTCTTCTGTAGATATCTACTTGGACAACACTGATACTGTTAGTAGTGTTACTAATAGTGAGCTGGCTCTTAATGCTTTAAACTGACTTCAGTGGCAAAGAGGAAGCATAATGTACTTAAATTATTTCATCAAAATATTCCTTGGCAAAGATTTACAAATTGAATTATTTATTGAAAAATTCAATATAGACATCTTATGTATAACAGAACACTGGTTAAAATCACATGAGATGTTGTTAAATATTAAAAATGTTCAAGTTTCTAGTTGTTACAACAGACAAAACCATATTCGAGGAGGTTCATTAATTCTAGTAAATAGTAAATTCAAAATAAAAGAATGTAGAGATGTTGTTGCACTTTCAGTTGAAAAATTAATTGAATTATCTTGTGTAGAACTTGAAAAATATATAATTGTATATAGGCGGCATAGGACGGACGGACAGACGGACAGCGGAGTCTTAGTAATAGTGTCCCGTTTTTTACCCTTTAGGTACGGAACCCTAAAAAGGAACTGCCTGTATGGCACGACTGTTCTTAGCAAATGCAAACGCTATCGTTTTGATTGTGCAGCAATAGAAATGAAATAACTTGTCCGCCCGCGTCTACCTAAAAAAAAAAATATAATTTTGTAGTTATTGGAAAAAGAATCAGAAACAGGGATCGAAATCTATAAGTATATAAGGGTTTGTTTGCACAGTTCAAGAGTATTTATAATGTGACTTATTTTTTACTTGTAACCAAAATGTACCTACTAAAGTGACCGTTCGGCGTTCCCCTAAAACTAGGGATGCCATACGTCCCGTATACACTGTCACCATATTTAAGAACCTTGTCCCGTTTTTCGTTAAAATACGCGTCTGCAGCAATACGACTGTCACAAATCGTAAATTTAAAGAAAAAATGCTAACCTGGAGAGATATCACTTTAAACGTCCTGTATCAGTTTCCAATAATTATGTCAACCCTACCTAAAGCCCTTATTCAGAACTTAGCGGAAAATCTGGAATAATTAAGACTGATTGATAAATGTATCTATAATTTGCCGGAAATAATAGTATTACCATCCACAAATTCTGTCACGCAACTTTCCGTAAAAAAAGCCACATGATGACTTCCCTATTTACGAGAATACGATTAACGAATTCCGTACCTTATTTTGACATTTAAAAATTGTGGACATGACCTGTGCCGAGTATCTGTGGTTTTCCAAAGTCCTGAAAATGTTTGTATTCACTTGAAATCTTATCTCAGATCACATGTACACAATAACTAATATCCTGTACAACTTTTAATCTATACAACCAAATAGAAAGCTGGACACTGCAGACTTAGATATTTATTCCCAGATCATGTCTTCAATATTTCATAGTGTTTGACTAGCACGTAAATGTCAAAAATATACTTATAATTCGTTTGTATAAAGCACGCTGCGAGGGACCGCGGATTGTGTACTATTAAATGTATGCAAATGCTAGACCTAATCTATGTATGTTCCTTTACATTATATTCTTCTTTAATCTAGTGTTTGCAGTGACTAGTTAACTTATGTTTGTCGATAGTTTAATCATGACTATGACATGCATGGAAACATCAGAGACTAGATAACTAAATACCTTATTATGTGCAATTACTGATAGTGTGCTAAATTTTACAACCGTCATAAATATAATAATTGGTTCATATGACACTTAACATTATTCTAATTGTAAATACTTCACAAGTTACCTAATTGTAAATACCGCACAAGTTACCTTATAAAGCAATGTCAGTTAATACTGGAATATTCGCGTACAAAGTAAGTGGGTACTTACTTATTTAGGTATTTATCGTCAATCACTAACATTTGCAAATGCAAAATGCGGAGCGCTTGTTTATACGGAGAGGAAAAGCGACACCTACAGAACATAGATACAAACGTTTGGTCCCTAAATGTTCCAAAAGGAAGCTGGTGTTGCAATTATTAAGTTAGTAAGTTTATTAACTGTTTTTTTCTCTCGGCTGTATATTTTGCGAGCTATGAGTCGAGATACAAGATATTTAACTGTGTTCTACGAATCTGAAAGAATCACAACTATAAAAACACTCTTCTTAAATAATGACCACAGTACCATAATTATGTTTAATATATGATAAAGCAGTTACTATTGCCACAGCATATATATTGTAACATTGTGCTATTAAGTACTATCTTTTGTTATCGATGAAGCCATTAGGTAAATCGAACGTAGCTAAATTCAATAGGGTTTTAGTTATATCTCGTAAAAAGCTGCGATAAAGTTTGCGTGGATGCGTCAATATGAGCTTTTTAGGGTTCGGTGGCCAAATAGCAAAACAGAACCCATATAGTTTCGTCATGTCCTCTTTTCGTCTTTGTACAATTCGGTACCTAATGAGTATTAGAAAAAATAATTAAAGGAAGCTGTCCATAATTATATTGAGCAAAGCTATGAACAAATTTTTTTCGCGCTCACCATTATGTTAGTTAAGCTACGGAATCCTAGAAAATGGCCATTACCGTGTTGATTCCGTAATCTGAGAGAAACGAAGTTTAAATGCATTTTGAAGATCTATCCCAAGACATACAATGCGCGAAAATCATTTTTTCATTCCTCAGTTCCATATACGGAGACCTATAATTTTAAGTAATTTAGATTTTTTTTATGGTATTAGGCGACTCAACTAAAGGTTTCTTTTCGTTTCTTCTCTTCAGAACGGCTTTGTTTTTACGAAATGGCGGTAAATCTTTGCCAGAGTTAGTTTTAAGAGCGGTTGCCAAAGCCGATCTTTTCTTTCGATTCTTGTAAACATAACCTAACTTTACTTAATGTTCACTTTTACTGATAATTTAATCATAAATCATAAAAATACTTACATGATTACCTTTATTGTCACATTCTTTAACTGGTTTTCAAATCACGACACTGATTAAACCTAAAATCTACTAAATTCCAAATTTATGATGAGAAATATTTTACGTATTTATGTATAGGTATGTTGCATAGACTTACAAAGCAAAAGACGCGTGTCAAGGTCATTTTTGTTTACCCGAATTGCAAATAGATTTTGAGTCAGGTTTAGGTTAGGTAGGTACTTGATGAAAAAGTGCTTATATGTATAATTTATACTGTATATTTTATAGATATTTTTAAAACACTTGCTTAGTACTTCCTATCTTTCAAGTATGTTGAAACCCGCACCCTCGTCTGTGATGAGCAACCTATCACACTTGTATTATAATACCCACTATAATTGTTAATTACAATATTGTTAAGTACGAGTATAAGAGAACATATTGTGATTCGGCTTCGGCCGAGGGTTATGACAAGAGCCGAATAATCAATCGGCTTCGGCCAAAAACTGACCTTCGGCCGGACACTATTCGCAAGTACCTAACCTAAACTTTTTCTTTATGTATAGATTCCTACACCTGTTTTGTCATACCATTTTTGTTAAAACATCTTTATTAACAAAGCTGTTTGTTCAGACTGAGATGAACTTACAATGCTATCATGAGGTTGTAATTGGATGAAGTGATGATAGGAAATGTATAACAACACGTTTTGTAAATTTGTATGACTCATTGTTTAGTCACTGGCTTAGCTTGATAGTTTTTGATCTAGAAGAAGTACTTGACATTCGTTCTGTTCTATTTAACTGAAAGTAGGTACGTACCTTTTATTTTTGGGTTACAGTGGGAATAAATTGACCTAAGTTTTAGGGTTCTGTAGTCAACAAGGATCCCTTATAGTTTCGCCATGTCCGTCTGTCTGTCTGTCCGCGGCTTAGCTCAGAGACCTTTAGTATGTACTAGAAAGCTGTAATTTGGCAGAGGTATACGTATTATTTAGTCCGACAAAGTGGAAAAACAAAATGAAAAAAAAATCCCCTACATGTGCAAATTTTTGTTAAAGCTCAGTTTGCACTAGGCCGTTTTTTTTTTATTTTATTCTAGGTAATAAAAAGAACTGCGACACCCAGTGTGATGTAATTTATTTAATAATGTTTTTACAAACTAGTCTAAAGTTTTTTAAATTTCCGTACGAATGAAATTGGGATTTTCGTTGAGAGTCAAACCCAATAACCCGAGTTTTTTACATCTGAATTTTCTCGGATTCGGATCTAGTTCGGATGCAGTGCGTTAACGTTTTAACTATAGAAAGCACCAATGTATGACATAATCATTTTAACACGTGGCTTTTACAAACTAATCAGGGGGAACAGGACGTCCGTGATTGTCTATAAAGTATGTATGTATATTGAGTAAACGTTTTCAGGTTACGTTATCTTAGTAATAACCCTAAACCCCTTAAGACTTCGGATGTGTATCCCGCAATTTCTGCTCTGCAACTCTTGTATGATGTGGCTAATCAAGGCAGACATAAATTCTGTTATGGGCTTTCTGACTGAATCTGTATAAGAAATTTATTTTGTGGTAAACCCTAGTAGTTAGCGTAAGTTGAGTCATCGTTTGGAAAGTAGTAACTTACTAGTACCTACTACTTCAGATATCTAGATTTTAAAATTCGTTTGCTGCGAAGAGAACATTTATTTTTTTCGAAGTCGGAATTGTAATCAGCGTAGAAAAATATACATTATAAATGAAATACCGACTTGTATTTATATGTATAAACCCCTACATGGGTTATCATCAGAAACGGATATTGTTAATGGTAATAATGTAACGTTTGATAAATTGTGTTCGTTTTGTACAAGGTCAACATTGCTATTTATTTATAGAACACTAGCTTATTACCGCGATTTCGTCCGCGTTGACTTTTGAAAAAAAATAAAGCATTTTACTGTTTATGGTTTTACCTACAAAAGTATTAGAATTGTTTTCAAATTTTCATCCCCTATTTAATTGATTTATTTACTTATATTTATATATACATTATTCATATATGTTATTTATGTTTTATTTATTTATTTATTTTATATGCATTATTGTATGATATATATACTATTTAATAACTGTATCGACACACACCTAGTATACCATGTTTAACTTTATTATTCCTTCTACACAAAGGTTGGCTGGAAGAGATCGCTTTAAAGCGATAAGACCGCCCTTAGTTTTTCTCTATTTCTAAATATGTTTTTTGTAATATTATTATGTTGTTGCTATAAAGTATATTATTATTATTGAAGATTTTTCTAAAACACGTCAATCTCAAATTTCAACCTTAAGGCTTAATACCAGTATTTATGAATTTAGCTTAAATTTACCGGATATACAAAAATATAAACATACTTACTTTCAGCCCCATTTTACCCCCTCATAGAATGATTTTTAGGGTTCCGTAGCTAAATGGCAAAAAACGGAACCCTTATAGATTCGTCATGTCTGTCTGTCTGTCCGTCCGTATGTCACAGCCCCTTTTTTCCGAAACTATAAGAACTATACTGTTGAAACTTGGTAAGTAGATGTATTCTGTAAACCGCATTAAGAATTTCACACAAAAATAGAAAAAAAATAATAAATAAATTTTTGGGTTTCCCCATACTTAGAACTGAAACTCAAAAAATTTTTTTTATCAAACGTGTGGGGTATCTATGGATGGACAGGTCTTCAAAAATTTTATTGAGGTTTCTAATATAATTTTTTTCTAACCTGAATAGTTTGCGCGAGAGACACTTCCAAAGTGGTAAAACTTGTCCCCCCCCTGTAACTTCTAAAATAAGAGAATGATAAAACTAAAAAAAATATATATGATGTACATTACCATGCAAACTTCCACCGAAAATTGGTTTGAACGAGATCTAGCAAGTAGTTTTTTTTAATACGTCATTAATCGTTAACCGCAATTTACCTTTAAAAATATTTTTGTTTGTGTTTGTAGATTACATAAATGGTGGTAGGTACGGAACCCTCGGTGCGCGAGTCCAACTAGCACTTGGCCAGTTTTTTTTTTAAATCCTTTCTTCGTTATTATGACAGTAATCTTCAAAATTTCAAGTCTCTAAATCCAGTAGTTTGGGCTTTATGTTTATATACCAGTCAGTCAGTCAGTTTATTATTTTATATATTAGAACACTTGCACTAACTATTCGTATTGAACTTTGTCCCAAATCTTTTATGTGTGTGTCAGTTTTTCTTATCCAGTATCATAATGTGCATTGCAGCTGCTGGTCAAATGCTCAACGTGCTTTAAGATCACCATAACGACATAGAAGCGGGCAGCGTGACACAAATACCTTTAATATGATTACATAACCGGCTGCCGGCTTCCATTTGGCCTCGCTGTAATGTACTGCAGGGACTGTTACTTACAAAACACACAAGATTTAGGGATGGATTTAACAAACTAATCTGTTACGCTGTTGGGCTGTAGTAGTACAGTTATAACAAAATTTATTTGTTATGCTCTTTATTCACAATGCTGTCCTGTATGCTTGTACATAGAACATTTGTGGTCAATAATTTTGAATATCAGTAGATATCTTACAAGAGCAGTGATCCAGCCAGTCAGAGCAGACAAGTTCCCACAAACAACACTACCTTATGTTTTCAGTCACCGATGTTTACTTACGATAAGACTTTCTGTGTCTATGATCTCATTGAAGTACCTATAGTAGATATATATCGCAAAAATACTTCTCACTAAATAAAGTCATTTCTGATCTTCATACCAGTTGCATGACCACTGGACATAAACACAGGTTTCCTCGTTAGATTTTTAAGTCCACCTCTAAGCCCTATCCCTCGTAATTAACGTCAATCAACGAGCCAAAAATACGGAGCCTTCCCGGAATTACAGATGTTTAGTCAACCCTAACACACAATAACCCCAAATTGAAACAGTAATGTTTGAAAATTAACCCGAGCTGTCAATGAGTTTGTGTTGCCATCGTTAATGTTTCCGTTCATTTGATTTTAATTAAAATTGAAAAATCACATAAAAAGACTATTGAGTCTAAGCACTGATTAAATAGCATAATGGCCGTCAGAATATAATTCACCAAGAAAGTTCCTGCATTATAAAAGTTTTTGTACTACTACTACTGCTGTCTGGGTCAAGTATTGAATTTAACAGGATAAACAAAAAAATCACATGAATACTTCGAGAGTCGCCGCGTACAGAAAAATGGATTTAGTTTATTATGAGATTGCTCTGGACTCCGATTGTTGAAGGTGATGGCATACCCAAACGAGTTAAGTCTGCAAGAATTTGAATAATTTTGTTACAGACCTGAGTACACTTTATAAAGTAAAAAAAAATATTATGGTTCAAACTTAATTAGGTGAATTTGCTAATATTATAATTATAATACTATTTTTGGGCTTTAATTGAAATTGTTTGGAAAACTAAGAGATAATGATATTCTCTTCATTCTTATTTCTAAATATATAATTCATAAGTGAATTGGCTGATTTAATAGTTCTAAATAAATATTTGAATTTTACCGACAAAAAATCGAGATTTTTAACGTGCGGTTACGTGATAGCGCTTATCGTACGTGGAACTGTGTCTCTTTGTATGCTTCAGTAGTGTAATATGTCTTTGTACACTGGTCGAAACAGCACGCTTTTGCTAGGGTATGCTTTAGCTTGTGGGTGTCTATTAATTACTAGAGGCATTTATAGTGGGGAGGGGGTCGAGCCGAATCTCACTTAATCTCATGGGGGTCTCGGCATATATCATGATATTTTTTTTTTAAAACACGGTGAATAATTGCTGAAAACAAAACATATTTCTTAACTAAAATATGACTAAATTCTACATAATAATATTTATCGCAATTATGCAAACGCCACAAAGCACCAAATTTTTTTTAAAATAAATCCATGGAATTGCAATGACGAAGCAAAGATTAACGTATTAAAAATCTCACGTGAGAATCGGGAGTAGAAGGGGGTCAACCCAAATATCACGTCATTTCACCAAGGGTAAAAGGGGTGTCTTAAAATATGCCCTCACTTAGCCCATATTGGATTGTGGACGCCCCCTCATTCGGACTTTACATATCATGGAACTTGTCAGCAGTTTCGATTACACATAATTAACCCGAGCGAAGTCAAATAAAAATAATCTATGTGTAATGTCTACGTACTGTATTTATCAAAATGAGAAGAAATACGTAAACCGGGTCAACTAATATTACGTAAACAAAATGACAAGTCAAGAAAGATTTTATGTGATTGTTTTTAATCATGCAAGAATACCATACAAGGATTACATACTTAGATTATTTTCCGGAAACGACTAAAATCTTATTATTTCTGAACCAATGTCATTAATTCCTTTTTTTTAAGCGCCGTTTTAGATTTAGTAATAACATTTTGGACGAATTCTGAAATTGGAAATAGATTGCATTTCGAAAATTCTAGCATGATATACCTATATAAAAATATTTGGGAAATGTAAATATCCACTCAATAATCACTGAGTCCTCATGTTTGTCAGCTCCGTGGCTCAGTGAGAAGCGATCCGTCTGCTGAATTGAGTGGCGTGGGTTCAATTCCCGCAGACAAACATTTGTGTTTGTCTTGAGACTATATAGGTATTTTTATGTAATATATATATATATATATATATATATGTATTTAAAAAAATGTGTATTTATTTGTATCTGTCGTCTGGTATCTATATCTGAAGCTTTGCTTAGTTTGAGGCCAGATGGCGTTGTGTGTAATGTCAAAAAATATTTAATATGAAGAGTTACTTTCTATTTCTACTAGAATGTGAGCAGAGAAAGCCGGCTTTAATTAATAAACTCGTTCTCTTCTCATGGTAACTCGCATTTTATTAAGATACTAGAGATATAACGAATCTCTAGTTAATTGTGTACGAATAACTCATTCTATTTCAGTGCACTGGTGAGTATATATGTAGCAGGTAAAATGTGAATACAGCTCTTTATATAAAAACCAGTAAGAAGAAATTACAATACCAGTTACGTAAGTAGTGTTACGAATTGGAATTTTAACGCTGGCGTTTCTGTTCCGAAGTTTTATCGGAGTCCAGTGTTAAAAAAGGTGAAATCAACATAATATATATTTTAGTAAACTATAAATATAAAGGAACTTCAAATTGCTACAATCATGGCACAGTTCTTTTGCTTAATCCACTCGCATCAGTGCTTTCATACGCGTTGTTACGCTGTACCTTTCATACAGGTGATGACACCATTAATTGTTCTAAACCAGTGAAGCTTGCTAAGTGCAGTAGAAACCAGATAAAAAAATACATCAAAATCAACAGATTTATAAAAAAAAAAATGAAAAAATGATCAAAAAGCAAAAAATATTTAGTAGAAATGTAAATTACTGCAAAGAAAAAATACAGTTAGTGGAACATCTGGAAGTATGTAAGTTGCAATTAGAAAACAGTAGGCTACAACATAAAACTGATACACATTTACTCGACTTGCAAATAAAACATTTACATACATCCTTGCAGATGATGACCTGCAAGTATGAAGAGTCTCTGAGAGAGATGGAGGAGCACACACTGGCTATGAATGAGCTAATTGAATTGAGTAAATATAATGCAGAGCGTTTTGAGTCATTACAACTCAATCACAGTATGTGTAATTGTAAACGCCTCAGCGATTTACAGCCAGATTGTGACTTCCTTTACCAACACCTCAGTCATCAATGTGTGTCAGTTTGGAATCAGAGCAACAATCATATGCTCACAACAGTTCTCACTCAACTAGTGTTTCACAAAAATGTAATGTTGATGACAATATAGTAATGTTTTACGATGAAATGGGAAAAGGTTTTGGACACTTTCTCAGCTCAAGTGTAGGACAACCAGTTTTAAATAATTGTATGCCAAATGCCAATCATGTTAATATAATAAGAAGTTTAATAAAGTCTGACAAAATCACTCCATCCTCTACATTAGTAATATTTGTCGGTAACAGGGGTAATGTAAATAAAAGTGAATTAAGACAATATAATAATAATATAAGCGCACTTAAAGTAAAAAAAAATGTAATGTTTACATTTCCCTATTGTAAGGGTTTGCCACAGGAGGAAAACAACCTTAGATGTGAGTTAAAATTAGCTTTGCATACTATGTCTAGCAATAACAATAACTTTCATGTGATAGATACTCACAGTATTTTTAGACATAATTATATCAGGACAAGACATAAATATTATCTCACACACCATTGTACCAGAGTGTTAGCCTTGTCGCTATCATTTTATATTAATACCACTGCCAATAATTTGGCTAAACAATCTGCTTGTATTGAGCAGTGTAATTATAGTAGTGTTATTGACATTTCAGCTAATCATTTAGCTAAACAACCTGCTTCTATTGAGCAGTATGATAATTTGACATGTAATAATTTAAATTAAATTTTCAGACACCAAAGGACCACTTTGGGATATTATATAATTCCAACATTAATAATGATTATATTAAACAATCTATGTCTACTCAAGTTTTATGCAAACAGAAACAAAAAAATAAACTTTATCATACTAAAAATAATATTCCATTGAACCTGGTGCATCAGAATATACAAGGAATGTCTCAGAAAGAACTAGAAATTGAATTGTTCATAAACTGCCAAAATATTGACATTTTATGTATCACTGAACACTGGCTACGCAGCCATCAGTTTATGTTCAATTTCTCTCTCAGTTGAGCGAACTGCCGAGCTGTCCTGTATAGAAGTTGAGCATCTCATTGTTGTGAGTGTATACAAGCCGCCTTGTGCAATTTATGATAATTTTGAATTAGTTATGGAAGAAGTGCTGAATAAAATCAGCTATTCCAATAAACAAATCATTGTTTGTGGAGACTTCAATATAAACATTTTGGAAAATAGCTCATTAAGCACCAGATTGCTTGCCTTATTTCAGTCTTTTAATTTAAATAATTTGTTTTGTGAACCAACTAGAATTGCTGTATCCAGTGCCACTTGCATCGACAATATATTTACTGACATAAAACCAATTCAAAAATCAATTATAAGCAATCTAGAGTCAGATCATTGTGGACAGTTAGTGGTTTTAGAAAGAAAGAATAGTATTACTAAAAAGGAAATTAAATTTATACCAATAACAAGTAAACGGGTTGAATCATTTAAATCTAACTTCATGCATAAACTTCCAGATTTGCTTTATAATGGCGACCCAAATGATATGTACAATACTGTTCTTGACACTATTACTACAGAGTATAATAAAATATTTGTTGCAAAAAAGAAACTTATTTCCAGTCGCTTTAGTTTTAGTGAATGGGCTACCCCAGGTATTCATAAAAGTAGGCGTAAACTGTATGAATTATATAAAGAAAAAACATATAATAATAGCCAAATATTTAGGGAATATTTAAAAAAATACTCAAAAACCTTTAAAAAGGTCTGTCTTGTTGCAAAAGCAATTCACCTCAGACATAAAGTAAAAAATTCAACGAATAAAATAAAAACTACATGGAACATAATAAATAATGAAACTGGTAAAGCTAGGAATTCTTGTCAGGACTTTGAGTTGATTGTAGATGATGCTAGTTTTAAAACAAATTCTGAGGTAGCAGTTGCCTTTGAACAGTTTTTTAGGAATATTCCATTCAAAACAACTGAACATCTAAACTCAAGTCCAATCATAGCAGAAAAATTATTAAAAACTAGTGTTCCTGAATGTAACGTTCCCTTTGTATTTAAAAACATCAGTCCTACGGATATCATTAATACATTTAAAACATTAGAAATTCAAAACACCACAGACTTTTAGGGACTTTCTGTAAAAACTATAAATTCAAGTTATAGCACAACCCTTAGCCATAATTTTCAATAGTTGTGTTGATAGTGGTGTGTTTCCTGATGAGATGAAATTTAGCAAAGTTATACCTCTTTTTAAATCAGGTAGTTCAACAGATCCTAATAATTTTCGGCCTATTTCAATACTACCTATACTCAGTGAAGTTTTTGAAATAATCATACTTGTCAATTTTAGGTCCTTTTCTATTTCTTATTTACATTAATGATCTCCCATATCATGTAAAAAACCATGACATTGTCTTATTTGCTGATGACACCTCTTTGATTTTTAAAGTTAAGAGACGACAGACATATTATAATGAATTAAATAATGCCCTTTCTAAAATTGTAAATTGGTTTAACGCTAATAATTTGTTACTTAATGAAAAAAAACCAAATGTGTTAAATTTACATTACCAAATGTTAGTCAGAGACAGACATGTATTAATATTAATGGCGAGCAATAAGAACTTGTTAATTTAACAGTTTTTCTTGGCATAACGCTGGACTCCAAACTTCAATGGGGTCCTCATATTCATAACCTAGCCAAAAAACTTAGCTCTGCTGTGTATGCGATCAAGAAAATAAGACAATTGACCGATGTCGACACTGCAAAAATAGTATATTTTAGCTTTTTTCATAGTTTAATGATTTATGGTATCCTATTGTGGGGTAGCGCTGCTGATGTAAATACAATATTTTTGTTACAAAAAAGGGCAATTCGTGCTATTTATAAATTAGGATCTAGGATATCTCTGAGGGATAGGTTTAGGGAAGTAAAAATTTTAACTTTAGTGTCGCAGTACATATATGAAAATCTTTTATATGTACATAAAAATATCAATAGTTTCAGCAAGAAAAGTGACGGTCACAAAGTAAATACTAGAAGTAAAAATAAGCTGTTGGTGCATGATACACGTCTACACAAAATAAGTAACTCTTTTATGGGGCAATGTATACACTTTTACAACAAAGTTCCCAATAATATTCATAAGCTATCAATAAGTAAATTTAAATCTTTTATCAAGCAGGTACTTTGTAAAAAGGCATACTACAATATTTCAGACTATGTAAATGATAAAAATCCTTGGGACTGATTATGCTCAATTACAGGATGCATAGGTAAACCAAATTAAAATGGAAATAACATAAAATTGTACGGCTAAATTTTTTTTATTTAAAACATTTATTGTATTTTTAGTTTGTTCGTATTATTGATAGTGTTTTTAAAAGAGTAAATATCGAGTTTCTTGCCGGATTCTTCTCGGTAGAAATCAACAACATTGTGAACCGGCGGGAAGGTGGGAGGGTTCAAAAATAATATTTTATAACTTTGACGATTCAAAAGTGATTGTAAAATCCTTATTTGAATAAACCACTTTGACTTTTGACTTTGACTTTGTTTGACGGTTTGAGTGTTGACTTCTACTTTTCTGATGAGATGTTTGACGGAGTCTTAAATTGGACAGTTTCATTTACTTTTGCTAAATAAGTGTTTTCTGCATATAACTTTTTCGAATTACCGACAGCTTTCTGAATAAAACTTGCCCGAAAAACTCCTTATACAATACGTACATATTTTGCTTAAGGGAGCGAAGCTTTCTCTAATACTAACAATGTTCATGTAAATGTACTAAAAATCATTATACAATGTTTGATATGGTGTTAAGTATTTCTTACAACAATGATTCAGTGTTGAGATCGATATAAATTGCTTAATGTTGTCATGAGTGTCGCGATGCATGATAGATACAGATTGCCCAGGATGGAGCAATTTTGATTGCCCATGTTACCTGTGCCCATGTGTCTTTAGAACAATTCTGTATTTTAATAGCCCTATTAATTTTTTTTTCTTTTTCAGGTACGTACTATTTTGTATTAATAAAGGCAAAATCAGTAAGTAATACTTTGTAATAAGTAATATGTTTATAGTTTCTCTATGTCAGTCCGCCCGCCTGCACCTATATCACAGCTTTATTATTTTCTTAATTCTGCTAACGTCCGGTCCCATCGACTCATTTACAGGCAGATGTCAAAGTGGTCTACATCGTTCAAAACGTTCCAAAATTGCTTTTGTGTAGTTTATTTTTTATATAAAGTAAATTTTTAAAAACGCTTAGCTATAAAAAAAAAAATTGATAATTTTTAACTTTGCAAACTAATTTTTTTTTTATACAAAGGAAAATATTTAATGGCGGCGTTAGTTGGCAGCAGTTTGCGCCTTAACTGAACTAGCTGACCTAATATATATAATAGACAATAAAACCAATATAGATAGATACCAACAGATACACAGGATGGCGTTTCACGTGACACGTAACGCAGGAAATTTTGACCGTAACTGTTTCGTCGCCTATCCCATAAAATTTAAACTAAAATAGATTTGGCTGGAGATTGGGATACGGAATTGTAGAGAAGTATTTATTGCGCTATTGAGAGAAGAGGGTTGTAATTTGTTTACAAGGGGTTACACGATATTTAGGGTAGAGTAAAATACGTGTTCAAAATCTCTGCGTTAAATCAGAATTTAATGTTTTATTTATGGCGGTAATTAGAATTGTAGATTTGTCTTGTGCACTTGCTATTTCATTTAGGTGCTAAATTGAGTATTAAGCACTAGTATTAATAAATAAAATTGGAAAACTAGCTTCTTCCCGCGAATTCGTCTTAGTAAATTTTAAAAAAAAGAAAGAAGACTGTCATGTTTATGTACTTACAAAAATATCGGAATTCTCACTCTGGTTTTAATCTCTTATTTCGCCATCTGGGGAATGGTATTTCAAACAAAAAAATACGACTATCTTTCAAAAAAAGGTTTGGCTTCCGTACTTACAAACATTCCTCAGCCTCCGCCTGTCAACCTCATGACGAATTCCAAAATTGTAGATCCAGTGTTTGTTGATATGCCAGCCAGTCTTCTTTTATCTTTTTAACCGACATCAAAAAAGGAGGAGGTTCTCAAATCGTATATTTGTATTTTTTTCTTTTTTTATGTATGTTTGGGCATAACTTCGTCATATATAGACGGATTTTCATAATTCTTCGAAATTTTTCTATTTAAAAGGGTATACTTCCCAGGTGGTACCATATTAATTTTGTGAATTTAAAACTTGAATACTTGGTCAAAAAAAAATTTTGATGCTAATTTCAAACTGGTGAAATTCCTTTTATGTTGATGATTGTATAAAATTTTGCTAACTCTGATGTTTTAAGTGTGCCAGAAACAAAAGCAATTCGTCACTCAAAACTAAAACATTTAACCATATAAAAAAAACAACCGGCTTCAAAAAGATGCAATAAAGAGGTAAAAAAAAGTACCTAATTATTTCCAAAAATCTTATCTGAAGTTGATGTCTATATACCTAAAGTTTATAACACACTTTCTACTCAAACTCAACTAACTTCAGACTGTAATTCAGATCAGATTTTTGGAAATAAGGAATTATTTTTACCTTTTCAGTGCATCTTTTGAAGCAGGTTGTTTTTTTTTTTTGTTAAAAGTTTTTATATATATTTTACAGACGCATATTAATATGTACCTACACTCGACATGATGAGTTTTTTACTTACGAATGCTGCCTTTTCTTATAAATCAATATGCACGACACGGCACGTTTTTTGGATAGGCTGATCTTGTATTAATGAAGTGGATGGGGGCAGCGAATTGGCATTAGTCCAAAGTAGTGGGTGTTTGGGAGGGATTTATTTACCCGGGCGCTTGAATGGTCTTAGAATCAAGCAGAATTAAAGGTTTATTTAGGTAGAGAAAAACACGTGGTTTTTGCTAGTCTAGCTTTGGATTGTTTTTAATTTGAGGTTATATTTTAAAGTCGAAGGAAAATCAGTCGTCTATTATGTACTTTATTAGTATAATACTACCGTTTTAATTTGAATTCTTACCCACAATTTGGTTATTCTATATATAGATATATAGTTTGATTATAACATGACTAAACAATTCTAACCGATGCCCATTTCAGTTTTCCGTAGCCAAATTGCTCGAACAGAATCAACCCGTATAGTCCTTGTCATCAACTGATCATTCTGGCACCTTTCCACCGATTCTAATATTTTTTTAGGCAGTTGTCTTATGTAAATATTCAATTTCATAATAATATTAGAATATAAAGTAGCTCTCCATATTACGAACTGAGGAATATTTTTTTTCTAACACCTCATATTTGTTGTTTGATAGCTTTACTTATGCTTTAAAGGTCCTTGTAAGTCATTGATTTTTTTCTCAGGTGTATTTACCAATATTTTATGAGTTAATAGATCGCAGTTGGTAATTTTGTGTTCTTATCTTCTAAATCTAAAGTAATATGTTCTTAAAATTTAAAAATAATGACAATACCAGGGCATTATAATTTTTGTAACGATAACTTTTTTGAATAAATTTACAAGTTTTTCAGATAAGTATCGGCCTTCATTCGTGCTGGACTCGCTTTTTCCTGTTTCGTTTTATTAAGTCTATTCAAACTTAATAGAAGATACCCCAGTTAGAGGGGTTAGTTAATGTATGGAGTTAAATTGGCTGGACGGAGCAAATGGTGAGGAAATTGTTAACGCCCTAAAGTTGATCGGGAAATCGGAGGGTAGATGTTGAACACTACCTACGTAACCAAATAAAAGATTTACAGTGATAAGTTAATAATAAGAATTGTTCCAGCAGCTACCTACCGTACTAGCGACTGCTCTTTATTTATCTTGAAGATTTTTTCCAAAAAAAATGCGCGCCAGATTAGATCCATCGTCTTAAATTTTAAGAACTGATAAAAGATTTGAATTGAACACCCTTGTTAACCAAAAAAGACCTTTGATAAAAAATGAATGCCATGTTGGATCTAACATTTTGAATGAATAAAAAGTTTTAAATTCAGCACCATCAAAAACCCAACAGAACTTGGTTTCTTCGAAAGAATTTTCGAATTACGAAAAATCGAAAAGTGTTTAGGTTCATTGAAATCAAAAAATGTAAGCTAATAAATTAATGCCATATTAGAACCGCCATTTATAATTATTTAATTTTTTTAAAGATCAGCACCATCGGAAATCCATCAGAATTTTTAAAATATTAATGGACTGGTTTTGATGCGTTCTGAATATTCCTTGGCTTTTGCTAAGCAATCACCATATTATCCACTTCTACAACTTTCTAACACAAACATTGAACACATCAGAAGCTATGAGCTTTAGACCGCATGCATTATTTTTTTATAAATAAACTATTCAAATTCAGTCCAAGTTGACCTTGTAACTAGTTCCAGAATTAAATGCTTGAGTGCAGGGAAACTTCCTCGTTACGTAGCTTGCGTCTAACAGCGAGCACTAGAAACTTTTCGCTTTATATATCGAGTACCTAGAGGACCGAGCTTTGCTCGTTTTTATAAAAACACCATCTTTTGTCAAGTAGCTTTAGTGTTGCTTAACAACGCCATATATTGTCAAGGCTTTAGTATTGCTTAACAACGCCGTCTATTGTCAAGTAGCTTTTATGTTGCTGTGTCGGTCATAACAATAGTTTAACTACTCGCCAATAGATGTCAGGGAGAGTCATATTTTTCAGTTCATCATTGCCTGAAAACAACGATAAAACGACGTTTTCTAAAAATGAAACCTAGCTAGATCGATTTATTGCCCCCGGAGCCCCCTGTATACCAAATTTCATGAAAATCGTTAGAACCGTTTCCGAAATTAAGATTATATAGCTATATATTTAATTTAAAGGTATTAGTTTCAAATTCAAAATGGCCCGCGAATGTTTCAGTGCTTTATCTAAATCATCAAACATTTTAATTTCATCAATTCTCAAAAGCCGCTGCAAGTTTAATTGGCTTCATCCACACACATTTTGTATGTGTTATTTTGTTTAACGTCATTGTTATGACGTCATGGTTATTACATAATTATCTCTAGGAAGTACTAACTGATGCTAAGTGGTTTGAAGCCAAATTTGAAGCACTCACTATCGTGTTTGCTAAATTACTCACTTCTTTGTTTATTTTCATAGTTATGTTCATATTGTTGCCTGTCCTGTTAAAGTATGAAATATATATATGGGTGAAAAAAAAACATACTTGTTACAAAAAACAACAACGGCTCGGAGCCCACTTTTGTTAATTCCAGATATCAGACAATAGTAGATGTAACTCTCGCATCCGATGGGGCAACGGATCTTGTGTCAAACTGGCACGTCTCCGCTGAACCATCCTTTGCAGACCACAGAAGAATCTGCTATACCATACAAGTGCATGAGAGGGACGAGCAACCAAAACGTAACCCTCGTAAGACGGACGTTGCAAGGTACACGACCCTTCTTCAAAATGAGGTAGACACAATCACCTTTAAAGACATGACCAACAGCACTGACAACATAGAACATAATATAAACACACTAACCACGTGTATCCAACACAGCTACCAGCAAGCCTGCACCCCTACAACACCAATCATAGGGGGAAAGTCTCACTGGTGGGGGCCAGAACTAGAGAGACTCAAACTCAATCTGAAAAGACTCTTTAATCGAGCCAAAAACACAAGAACTGAAATAGACTGGGAACGATATAAACAAGCCCAGTATCACTACAAGAAACGCATAAGATATCGCAAAGGTGAATCCTGGCGGCGGTTCTGCGACAACATCAATTCCACCAATGAAGCAGCTAGAGTGAAAAAATTTTTATCACAAGATAATAACAGAACTCTGGGCTCAATAAAAAAAACTAGATGGTACATATGCGACCTCCGATAGCGAGATAAGCGAGGTGCTTATCGAAACACACTTTCCAGGATGTGTAGTCACTAACAACCCAAACTGGGAAAATGTGGAACACAGAGAACCAACCCCTACAGACTGGAATATAGCCAAATCCATAGTCACTGCAGACCGAGTTGTGTGGGGCAATCGAAAGCTTCCAACCCTTCAAATCTGCTGGCCTGGACAACATATTTCCAGCACTCCTGAAATGGGGACAAACAACACTTGTGCCACATCTAGTTGATATATTTAGAGCTTCTATAGCTCACAACTATATACCTCGCCAGTGGAGAGAAGTCAAGGTCATATTTTTACCAAAACCAGGTAAATCTGACTACACACAAGCGAAATCTTACAGGCCAATTAGTCTGACCTCCTTCATGCTGAAGACTCTGGAGAGGCTAACAGATAGATATCTAAGGGAGGGTGCACTAACGCGCATGCCAATGCACCGCCAACAACATGCTTATAGAAAGGGTAGATCGACAGAATCAGCCTTACACGCTGTCGTAGGAACTATAGAAGCAGCCCTCTCTGATAAGCTGATGACACTAGGCGCTTTCATTGACATCGAAGGAGCGTTCGACAAAACGAAATTCAATAGCATCAGCCGCTCTCTTAGTAGATTTGGAGTCGAACAAACCATCAGTGGGTGGGTTGATCAACTCCTGAAGCTAAGAGCAGTGCAATTTACAGTTAACACCACCACGAGAGGCATTGTAGCCAAAGGCTGCCCACAAGGAGGAGTACTCTCTCCTTTACTATGGAACATCGTGGTGGATGATCTGCTGAAACGTCTTAACGATAGATGCTACTACACAGTAGGTTACGCGGATGACATTACCATTCTGATTAAAGGCAACTCAGAAAATATTATCTGTACCCGCATGCAACTAGCCCTCAGAATCTTGGAAGAGTGGTGTCACCACCATGAACTGACGGTAAACCCCAACAAAACAGAATTAGTCCTTTTCACAAATAAAAGGAAAATTCAAATAACTACCATGCCAAAGCTATTTGACATTGAGCTTACCCTTTCAAGTGAAGTCAAATACCTTGGGGTAATTTTAGACAACAAACTAAATTGGAGTAAGCATCTAAGCACAAAAATAACCAGGGCATGTACAACCTTCTGGCAATGCAGAAGACTAATAGGCAAGAAATGGGGCCTTAAGCCATCCATAACCCTATGGCTCTATACAGCCATAATACGACCCATGATAACATATGGTGCAGTAGTTTGGTGGCCTCGAACTCAGTTAAGCACGGTAAAAAACAAACTACAAAGCCTGCAGCGTCTTGCCTGCCTAGCAACCACAGGCAGTATGAAAACGACTCCCACAACAGCATTAGAAGTCATCCTCAACCTCAGACCCCTTCATCTTGTTATACAACAAGAAGCTGCCGCTGCAGCCATACGACTTGAGAAAGTAGGGCTCTGGAAACGGGACGGCAGAATCACTCATGCACGGCTCAAGGAGGCGGTGGGAAACGAGCTTCCGATGATAGAGGCGACATGTGATATCATCCCAAAAACCTTTGTCTTTGACAAAAAATACCGTATCCAGCTTCATGAGGAAGAAAAAGATAGCTCCGGCATCCATGAAGTCAGGATCTACACCGATGGCTCCAAAACGGAATCAGGAACGGGCGCAGGAGTATTCTCCCATGACCTGAACATCAACATGTCAACGAGCTTGGGTGCACTCAACACCATCTTCCAAGCAGAATGTGTTGGGATTACCCGAGCTGCAACAGCGGTCTTGTCTAAAGGCATAAGTAATGCATCGATACGCATCATCTCCGACAGTGCCGCTGTGCTACAAGCTCTCAACAACAACCGCATCAACAGTGGACTAATCCTGGAGTGTCACTGTGAACTGCAAAAAATTGCATTGAAGAACCGGGTTACTCTTCAATGGATACGTGGTCATAGTGGGTCTCTAGGCAATGATGCGGCAGATGAATTGGCAAAGAGAGGATCGGGCACTAAAATAATGGGACCTGAACCAATTGTACCGATACCATTTATCCAACTCAAAACATGGTTACGTGACAGAACCTTACAACAACACAACAAACAGTGGGCAGAACAGACAGATTCCAAACAAACCAAGAATGTTCTTACATCCGTGGACGCTAATCTGTCGCACAAACTGTTAAAACTCAGCAGGAAAAACCTACGCTACATAGTTGGCATAATAACAGGTCACTGCCCTCTAAACAGGCACTTTTTCAATATCGGCGTTACTGACAGTCCTCTATGCAGGGGCTGTATGGAAGCCGAGGAGACACCGTCTCACGTGGTTCTTCATTGCAAAAGCGTGAGCGACCAACGGACAAAGCTCCTTAAGAATCCACAAACCATGAGAGAGGCACTGAATAACATCAGATGCCTCCTTATCTTTTGGACGGAGCTGGGATGGTATGGGTAACCAATGACAGGTATTGGTTACCTACGTACAATGGCCCTATTATGAGGCTAAGTGCGGAAAACATAAGTCCAACTAACTAACTAACATACTTGTTTAATTAGGTAACCTAGAAGCTTTATTTAACTTTAAACACCTACTCGATAGCTTTATCTTATTATTTTCTAGTATTCATTCTCTCTCTTTTCTTTCTCTTTAGGGAATTCAATCTCACACTTTACAACCGAAATGGTCGCGTACAGTGCGGTGTCAAAGAAACTTCCTCCCGCGAACGCTTAGGTTGTGGAATGAGCTCTACCCAGGTTTTCTCCAAGGACTACAGTATGGGGTTCTGCAAGAAACAAGTTATTGGATTTCTGAAGGGTCGTCAACGCGCGAGTCATAGTGAGTGCAAGCGTCCATAGGCTACGGTGACCGCCTACCATCAGGCGGACCGTAAGCTTGTTTGCCCTCTTAGTGGTATAAAAAAAAATGTTTTCTATTTTAATAGTTTCGAACAATAACTTGGACTTTTTTAATGTTGGTGACACAAATTAAATAGAGCCAGCCGATCGCGTATATAATTTTACTACCTACTTAACTTTAAAAACTGTCTTGCCGTTAGCAGATGACCGTGAAGCTCGGTCATGGGTGTCGATTGCAGTTTTTTTTGTCACTAACCCACTCCATGGTGTGATTACTCGAATAACAGGTTCTGTGACTCGTCGAAGATGACAAAAAACAATACGCAGTAAATTGGCTGGTAAACTTTTATTATCATAGGCTACTGTCTTTTGGGTAATTACACGGTAGGTAATGAATACCAGATTGTGTATATATATTAGATTAGACAATTTAATAACTTTTTATCATTTGGAGTTTCCTAGATACGTTATTGTTATTTTACTAACGGACTTTAACTTGAGTCGGAACAAATTTCTGAAAATAAATTACAGACACGGAATTTTAGAGGATTGAAAATTAAAAAAAAAATCAAACAATATTTTTTTAACTTGAATCCTTCATATTTTACACAGTTTGTGGTAAGGAAACATAGCTAAAAACTGTTAAAACCGTTAACAAAGTTTTTTTGCACAATATATTTTAAATTTGATTCAAGACACAAATTATTTATTTGGATGTAATAAAACTACAATTTCTGAGGTATTTTTAACTTATCGCCATTAAAAAATATTTGAAACTGTTGAAACAATCATAAATAAAGGTAAATAATGGATAATAATTTATTTAATGTGAAAAATTAGATTTGAATTTTGGCAACAATTAGTTTGTTTTTTTTTGGTAAGTATTCAAAATACTTAAATATAAATAAATAAATAAATAAAACATATTTATAGGTTTAAGAAGCTATTTCAGCTGTTAATTATTGTTGTCAGTAAAAAAAAGACCTATTGGAGTTTTTTTTATTATGCCCTGCTTTTATCAAACGAATACCGCTTTATTTTTATTAAAAAGGTTTGAAAATCCTGCTTTGCTTGAAAAAAAATCTGGCAACGCTGTTGTAGGTATACATTGCTCGCCCGTTTAGTGTTCTTAACTAATAAAGTGTAAAGATAAAGCAGCATTGAGGTCGTAATCGTCTGAAAATGAAGGGTTGCTTGCTGTCTAAATCCCATCATAAGAACATTTCTTATCACACTAATATTATAAAGACGAAAGTTTGTGAGTGTATTTGTTTGTTACTTTTCACGCTTAAACGGCTGGACCAATTTTGATGAAAATTGGTATGCAGATAGCTGACAACCCGGATAGGCTACTTTTTATCCCGAAAAATTCAAAAGTTCTCGCGGGAATAACTATAACCGATAAACGAACTATAGGTTGTTATAGCAAATTTCATTAGTATAATAAAGGAGTTAATTAGGTAGACAACCAAATTTAGGGCCGACAAGCCGTAGCAAAATGCATAAATTACTAGCTATTCCATTAATATTATAAAAGCGAAAGTTTGGAGGTTTTGTTGTTTGTATCTATCACACTTTAACCACTAAATGGATCGGGAACCGCTGAACCGATTTAGATGAAATTTGGTATGGAGATAGTTTGAGTCCTGGGTATGGAATTAGGATATTTTTCATCCCAGAAAATTTTAAAGTCTGCGGGAATAACTATAACGTTTGTAACTCAACCCTAACTAGTAGTAACTAATAACGAACTACCTCTATCTTACACCTTTTAACGAGCAATTCTTGTATATATGTATTTAATCTGAATCTCGGAAACGGCTCCAACGCTTTTAATGGAATTTAGTATGCTGGAGGTTTCCGGGGCGATAAATCGATCTAGCTAGGTTTCATTTTTAGAAAACGTCGTTTTATCCGTGTTTTCAGGCAATGATTAACTGGAAAATATGACTTCCTGACATCTATTAGCGAGCAGTAATACTATTATTTTTACCGACACAGCAACATTAAACCTACTTGAAAATTGATGGCGTTGTTAAGCAACAGTAAAGCTACTAAAGAACAGATGGCGTTAAAAAAAAGGGACAATGCTTGGTCCTTCACGTATTCTGCTAATGTGGCGTGAAGTAGTAACAAACATACTTGCATACACACTTACGCTTTTTTTAAAGGTAAAATAGCGATACAATTTGTTAAACAATCAAAACGTCCCTAGTTGTGAAGTTATTCAATAATCCATGATATTGTGTTGAGAATTTCCCGCTTGCACGTGTTAGGGACAGTTCGTTAAACATATTTGCATAGTTAACGTCAATGTCTCGTTAAGGACTGGCAGCGAATTCCAGCTAGTCGTTTGAACGTATTAAGGTAAAACCAACTAGGCGAGCGAGGTTTGCTTGGCGTCTTTCGAGTTTTCTCAGGGGCGACACCTATCTAGATAAATTTCGACAAAATCGTTAGAGCCGTTTTCGAGAACGCGATAAAAATAATGTTGCGTTGTATTTTATTGCTCACCAAATAGAGTTAAAATTGACGTACAAAAATTTTTTTGTTCTCAGACCTAATAAATACTCACCAAAATTTAGATACTATTTTATTTTAAAATTTAACTAAGCTTTTGGTTACAATTATACAATATCTATACAAAAACATTGATTTCCCACTAAAAGTAAATTTTATGAAATTTTAAACTGTAATTTATCTTAAATTGTGATGATAATAAATAAGTACTTTTTTAAAAAGAATTATACACATATTCACAGAACATCTACTTGGTTACAATTATACAATATCTATACAAAAACATTGATTTCCCACTAAATGTAAATTTTATGAAATTTTAAACTAATTTATCTTAAATTGTGATGATAATAAATAAGTACTTTTTTAAAAAGAATTATACACATATTCACAGAACATCTATACTAATATTGTAGATGCGAAAGTAACTCTGCCTGTCTGTCTGTAACCTCTTCACGCCTAAACCGCTGTACTGATTAAGATGAAATTTGGTCCATACATAATTTGAGTCCCGAGGAAAGACATAGGCTATTTGAAAACATCAAAAGTGAGTCGTTTGTTTTTTTTTCTATAATTAAGGAGTTGTTGAAATCCTACACCGATAACCGAATTTAGGGCGATTGAAACCGCGTGCAAAAGCTAATATGTCATCATGGCGAATTACTTAACAACATATAAAAAAATCAAAAAGTGAAAATGTAAAGTCGGGTTTTCATACAAGAAATACGTTTCGTTGTTTTTGCTTTATTGTAAAAACAGCTTTAAACAGATGTATAGCGTAAGCGCTAAAGTATAACAACAAATAATTAGAACCGGCCGGTCGGTAAAAAAAGTGTGAAGCGGGCTCGAGCCATTACCATCTGATATTACCGTCTCAGCGCCATCTAGCGAAATTGATCATTAAGAGAGTCAATTACATATTTTGTTTATTGGAAACAATATTCAAAGTTAAGCAACGTCGGGCTTGGTCAGTCATTGCATGGCATTGGATGGGCACAGGTATTTTATACTTTTTGTACGAGATTGTTCTGCAAATAACTCACACTGCACTCCTATAAAGGAAATAAAAACCGACCATGTGCGTGTCATACGCGCATTAAGTTAGGGTTCCGTAAAATAAGAATTATTGCGGATATTTGAAAACTTGTAAAGTGATTTCGTCCTAAACTCCCCGTACCGCCAAGCTCCGCCCACTTCAATGCGCTATTTGAACGTTAACATGATTATTAATTTGGGAATTAAAAATATTAAAGATGTAATGATTTTATTTTTCAATAATTTGACGTTGTTCATAAACTTATCTTAACTACCTGCATTTCACAGCCAGCCAACAACTTTATCTAAGTAATTTTTTCTATGGAATTTGTACGAAATTTTTACTTCTTCAAGTACATTTTATAAGGTGGTCGACTATAACTCGTTAAATTCTAAAGATTACTTAGATTACTTAAACTATTACAGTTTTCCATTTAATTTCGTTATATATGTTGTTGACTGCGGTACCCTAAGAATGTATAAAACCTAAACGATAGCAAGGGCTGCTAACGATATATAAATTATACACATATTAAATATGTAAATGTCTGCTTTCGATAAGTTGTACAAGTGTCTAGGCAGCTATGTATAGCATATTATATGGCTTGAGTTAATTTGCTCAATGGTTCTCCCGAAGGATGGATAGCAATTCAATTGGCTTAGCTTGGGAAATGGGATGGAAATTGTGTACGTCCCAAGCATTGACCGGACGGATAAGGAGGAGTAATAGAAATGAGAACGGACATCGACGAGAAAATAACAATTTTTTCTACAGATAGGATTTAAATTTTATTGGAATAAAATTCATTATAGGGCTGTCAATAGGGTATAAACAATTAAAGATCTTAGGGTTGCCATACGTCCCGTAATACGGGACTGTCAATATATTTTAGAACTCAGAACGTACCGTATTGTTGTTTTGACCCGTCTTTTTTTTTTAAATACGCGTATGCAGCTATTTGATTGTCGCAAAACTTCAAAAATTGTATTAAATTGCACCAAAATACAGCTTTTTTAAAGAGATGAATCTCGAGAGATGTTACCTTAAACGTCCCGTATTAGTTCCTAAAAATTATGGCAACCCTACCTATACATATAGTATCGAAGTACAGATGTAGAGTATTTCTACCTAGGTCAGAAATTAAATTAGGTAGGATCAACTTCGATAAAGAAGCAGGCAGAAGACTTCAGTTGAGCTGGGCAGTAGCAAGAGATCGGTGAAGAACCGAAGTTATTGACATAGCACACGGTATAAGCCATATTTTTCGTAGAACCGATGGCTGTTAAGGTTGAGTCTTTGAGTGGTGATGAAGAAGGGATGTCTATGTCAACAATATAACCTGACTAAAAAATTACACTTATAATTTTGTACTTGTTACTAAGACTTGGTTGCACCAACTAACTTTGACGTTAACTAGTCGTCAAAAACGGGATTTTTTGTGGAAAATATTTTTAAAGTTAACCAGCTAGTAGTTTTACTGGCCGGTTAGTGTTAAATAGAAAAATATTATTGTAGGTTTAATTTCATAGCAATAAAGAATGTAGAAAAAAAAAACGGGTCTATATTTGACTAGCTTTTGCCCGCAGTTTCACCCGCCCTAAATTCAGTTCTCGATGTAGGATTTTAACGGCAACTCTTTAATTATAGAAAAAAAAACTCACTCTTAACGTTTTCAAGTAGCTTATGTCTTTTCTCGGGACTCAAACTACTTCATGCCAAATTTCATCTGGTTTCCGTCCTGTTCATAGTACGGCTACTGCACTTGTTAAAGTTGCGGACGATATTCGTCTAGGCATGGAAAATAAGCAGGTCACAGTATTAACATTGTTAGACTTTAGCAATGCTTTTAATACAGTTGACTTCGATATTTTGCTACATCAACTTCGTTCTCTTAACATATCTCCAACAGTTATCGATTGGTTTCATAGTTACTTGCAGGAATGCCGGCAACGCATTAAGGTCGATGATTAATTTTCTACCTATTGTGACACTTTTGCTGGCGTTTCGCAAGGTGGCGTGTTGTCACCACTTCTCTTTGCAATTTTCATCAATTTAATTACATCTTACATATATTCTCTCTACCATCTCTATGCAGACGATCTTCAGATATACACGCAAGCTTCTATTAATGAGTTGTCAAATGCTATTACAATCATTAATAGGGACCTGTCTTGCATTGTAGACTGGATTGAGTCACATGGTATTGTTGTAAATCCGAATAAAACACAAGTCATTATCGTGGGTAGTAAAAGACTAATTTCCAGGATTGATAAGCAAAAAATTCCACCAGTCGTGTAAATAAAGTTCCTGTTCCAGACAGTGATACTGTAAAAAGCTTAAGTATCTTATCGATGAAACTTTATCATGGGGTCCACAGATTAAAGAAGTGAGTAAGAAAATATTTCCTACCGCGAAGTCTTTAAGTAGATTACGCAATTTTCTACCTATTCCCACCAAAATTGCTCTTGCTTAGTAACTTCTTCCTGTTCTCGACTATGCAGATGCTAGCTATCTTGATCTCACTGAGGAGCAACTTGATAAGTTTGAGCGGCTTCAAAACTTATGTATTAGATTTATATTTGGTCTTCGAAAGTATGACCACATATCCGAATTTTGAACAAAGCTCAAGTGGCTCCCAATCCGTCTTCGCCGGAATACTCGTGTTCTATTTCTTCTTTATAACGTCCTGTTCAATCCTAAATCACCGGTATATTTAAAAGAAGCTTCAGTTTTATTGGTTCTCGATTACTTCGTGACTCCCCACAAGCCTGTTGTTGAAAACTCCAGGGCACAATTCACAAATGTATGATCACTCATTTACTGTAAAAGCGATCAGGTTGTGGAATACATTACCTTTGGACATAAAACGAGCGCAGTCTTTGAGAACATTCAAAAAACTAATAATTGACCATTTGAACAAATAAATAAAAAAAAAAAACTAGTATATTAACATCGCAATATGATTTCTATCCTTATGTATGTATATATACACACCGGCACAATTAGCGGAACGTGAAATAAGTGAAATTTTTAGATGATTATGAACCATCACAAAAAATAAAAAAAAGTAAGCATTAAATGATTTAACAATAAAATCAAAGCAAAATTAATAACGAGTGTTTCCCCCTCTTGCTCTGATTACGGTTTCCATTCGTCTGGGCATGCTACAGATTATGTTATCGATGATTTCTTGAGGCAACCGCTCCCACTCCTTAAGTAATGCGTTTCCAAGTTAATTCAGATTGTTGGGGGGTGGATTTAACCCTTCTTTTTAGCAAGTCCCAGACATGCTCTATAGGATTCATATCGGGGGAATTCGCTGGCCACTGCATCACCGGTATACCTACGTGGCTCAGATATGCCTGTACTGATTGTGCACTATGAGCACGAGCATTATCTTGCATTAGAATAAAGTCGTCACCAATAAATGGGGCAAATGGTACAACATGTTCTTCTAAAATGTCTCTGATGTATCGATCTGCTGTCATGGTCCCTCCTGTGACTATCACTAACTCCATATTCGCTGTCTCCCATCGATCTCTTTTAAAAGAACTCTGCACTCATCAGTAAAGAGAACCTGCTGCCATTCGTTCAAATCCTTTTTTTGTGTTCCGCTAATTGTGCCGGTGTGTATATATATACATATATATATATATTTGTATATTTGTTTATTTAAATATGTCTATGCAGGCATATATAGTTATTTAATATTCATGCATATTATTATATTATATAAATATTACATTGTTTCATAATTAATCTACACTTATGTTTGTTTATTAATTTATCTCAACGCAAACACTATCCTGGAATTTTTGACGTTTTTTAAATTCCTTCACCCAAAGGTTATCTAGGAGAGATCGCTCCATAGCGATAAGATCGCCATTTGTACCTGTATAGTAAATACTGTTTTTATGTTTGATTTTGTGCAATAAAGTGTTTTTATTATTATTTATTATTATTCATCTTAATCTGTACGGTTGTTTAAGCGTGAAGAGGTAACAGACAAACAGAGTTACCATCGCATTTATAATATTAGTATGGATTTGAATAAGATACATACTATGATCATCAAATTAGTTATAGGAGTAATAAGATTTAAAGTATTTATTTTGGAAGTTAAAAGGAATAGTAGAACCCCAAACACGGCACGTATTACCTAAGTTTGTGATAATTTGCTTAACGATAAGTAATTAATATTTAAGTTCGTAAAAATGCTGTGAGTTAATGCAAATACATTGTTATGGTCGGTAATCGCTCCATGGCTTCCTTATGGCGTTCATTCACGAAGATAATGATATTGATATAGCAATTGTCTCTTAGTTTATTATCTTCGTAGAATATTCTCTAACGACCTAGTGGGAAAACGGTAATAGGTACTGTGTATCCGTACTGTGACTTGAATATATGTTTTTTGATTTCTCATGTCTATATGTTTTGAAATATTTTGTTTCGATTTTCAATAATGGATTTAATTTTTACACCAACTTTGGCTCATTGGAATAGTCCCGATGTATATGAATATGAATAGTGATCAGTAGTTTTGAGTCACTTGTTTTGATTTTTTCTCTCAAAAAGACGTCTTTGATAGGTTTGTAAAACTGTTCAGATGTTTAAGTTTGGTTTAAGTAAGTTAATTTCGCTTTGTTCAACTTCTGAACAGTATTCATGTTATAATGTTCCGTGTCGCTGCGACCCAATTTAGGGTTACGTGAGCGTGTCGTGTAAGATTCATTTTACGTTTTATTACTACGTAGCACGTAGGTATGGTAACCTACGGCCCAAAGGTAAACCCTTAAAATACGTAATATAAGTGAAAGTTATCTTCGGCAAAAGCGTATGTGGATATTTTGCTCTGCGTCTCTACTTTTTACCGATCAGTGTAGGTTTTCCCGCAATTTTTATTGGTAGGTTAGAAAGCAAATGTTAACGCTAAAAACTGAGATAACACGATGTTATAAAATAACTTAAAAGTCCTGAAAGGTCCTGTAATATAATGGGACTGCTAGTTTACATAACTGTATTATACACTTAATGCCTATTATACCCCGCAGATGCGTATTTTGCCCCGGAGGCCTATTTTGCCCCGGAGACGCGGCAAAACAGGCAGTTTCCTTTATTTTTTTATAAAAATCAGGTAACACCAAAGATTGGTAGACTAAGACAATTATTTTAAATTAAGTTAAATGAACATTAATGAAACTAATAAAAGATTGCTGATTTTTTTTATTTTCTTTTTCAAAGGTGCTACTAAAGATTTCCCTTAAGGGGCCCGTATTGCCTCGGCTTCCCCTACTTATTTATTGTTTTAAGTTAGATCTTCTCCTTACTTGTTGTGTCCTCTCTCAGTTTAAGCTGTTATTTAGGGGTCCCATAGGTCCCCTTAGAAGACATAGGGCAGATAGACGTGGTCCATTTAGGTACACCAATAACACCTATATTAAGTCGCCTTGTAGTAATTTGGGTTAGATTGTACCTGTCATCATTGACGAAACAGTTATAGTTATTCCCGTGGGAACTTTTGATCTTTTCGGGTACCTAACCTATATGTGTGCCAAGTTTCATCCCGATCCTTCCAGTGATTGAAGCGTGATTGAGTAACAAACATCCAAACTTTCACATTTATAATATTATTATAGTATAGGCTTTAACTTGGCTGGATTATGACATAAAACGCATTGAAGCAAAGAGTAAACCTACCTTGTATTAATAACTTCCACCAGCAGCCAGCGAGTACAGATGAATCGGCGTACTTACAAGTACCACAATATTACCCCGTTTGGATTCTTTGGATAGGTATACGGACTTATGGCGCCCTAAAAAGGCTACATCTGAGTTTTCAACTAAATACCTCGGTTCACTGTTTTTACTAAGCAAGTTACAAAACAACCTAAAATGTCGCACACATGTCGCGGCGACTCGGATTGACCTCTGATACCCTACACATAGGGAAACCTTGTTAAGAGTTAGTGATCAAAAGTAACTCTCTTTCTCTTCGCTTTATATTCTTCGTCTGACTATTTTTAGTTCTGTAGTTTATTTAGACCGGGAAACTTAGAAGTGGGTCAGGTTATTGAAAATTAAGTTACGAATAATTGATGTCTAACTTTGTAGCTAAAAAGTGTAATATTAGGTATCTGACGCACAAACATACATAAAGAATTTGTTCTTATATTATTACTCAATGTAAATTATAGTTTTGAAAAATGTTTATATTAAATACAACAAAAACATCTGCAGAAAAGTAACAGAGTCTCATAATTTTCTGTTCGCCAAATATCACGTAATTTTATTTTTCTCAAAAATTAGTGTAGATTTGCGAGAGAACTGTGTTAAGAGGATCGGATTCGCGGCGCCTCGCAGCGCGCTTCGTACAAACGAATTTCCCACTTATCTTTGACACTTACAAATCTAGGATTAAATTTCTAGGTCTGCAGTGTGCCAGTTTTCTTTTAAATTATAAAGTTAAAAAGCTATGCAGGATTTTAGTTTTTCATACAAATGATCTCAAATAAGATTAAAAGTATAAAAACCTTTTTTAGGATTTTAGAAAATCACAGACATAGATATTTTGCTAGAGATCATGTCTAAAAAATTTCACGGTATTCGATCACTAAATGTTCAAAATTATTATATTAAGTTGTTATGTTAAATATCGCCAATACACAATAACAAATTATCTTAGCTATGATAACGCCAAATAGTAGCAAATCCAACGCAATAAAGCACAGTTTAACGTATTTACACAAACGATACGTACCCTTAAAAATCCCACGTGAGATAATGGTAGGGGAGGGGGTTCGAGCCAAATATCACGCCATCTCACCGAAGGGGAAGGGGTTACTATACGTAATTTATGGGACGCCCCCTAAGATATATTGACATAGGTAATGTCATACCCAAAAGTAAAGGTTCTATTAAAATCCTATTGAAGCTTTGTATAATGCGCTAGTCTGGGTATATTTTGTAGCATGCTTTGTATGAAGGTTTCCTGCAATTTGTGATTGCGTTCCACTTAGATAATAATCCTTTCGATAGCGCTAGGAGATTGCAGAGTTGATTGATAGAGTGAAGCGAGCTACTCCGATATATATAGGCCAAATCCATTAAAGCGTGCACGTAATTACCGGGCCTAGTTTATAGTTATCGTCTACTTTGTACTGGTGTATATATCTTCTGTATATAGAAAAGTTAGTTAAGTTACTGACTGGCTAATCTATGAACGCACAGCTCAAACCACTGAATTGAACTTCTGGGCTGTTAACTTTAATTGAGGCTGTAATAAAGAAATATAAAAGTTTTTTTAGGACGTGTAAAGTTAAATCGTGAATATATAAATCGAAAAGTCACAAGATTTCATTAAATGTTGACTAAAAAGTTTGTTCTAAAGATGAAAATATACCGTTATTTAACTATTGAGTTATGTTATGTAACTTTTGAGTTATGTTATGTAACTTTGACAAGTTGTGATAAGAAAGTTTGATCAAAGAAGTTATTGCAACAATTTGTATTCCTGAACGTTTGTTCTTAATCAATTTAAATGTCAGTATTCTAAAAAAAATTATCAAACCCTGCGATGAAATTTTTATACTAGTTATTACGCTGTAGATACTTAATAAAGAACTATGCAAATAATACTTTTGTGATACGTTAGAAACCTATAAGTTTTTCCGTTTCCTATACTTTTCCTTATAATTATTAGTTTAAAGGAAATGATTAAATTATCTTTTGCGTTGGGTTTTTAACAGTCATTAAACTGAATAGAATATAAAAAATTCGCTGTAATAAAAATAATTTAGCTGATAGATTTCTAAATTCTAATATATCTCTCGGCGGCCGATCGTAAAATCCGGCAGATCACGAAATTCCTAGGCAGATCGTAAAGTATGGAAACGAAAGGAACAGAAATCGCACTGTATTATCGCTGTGAATTGTATCATAGGTTAGGTTCTGTTTCTCTTTTGTAAACGCAGATGCGGAGCGTTCTATCCAACCGAGCTTCATATAAGAATCTGTTTAGATATATGACCATTTTTATTCCAAACTTTACAATCTGCCTAGAAATTTCGTGATCTGCCGGATTTTACGATCGGCCGCCGACATATCGATTGTTATTCCGTAACTGATCACGTGTTATCTCCTAATCTCTGTGGGACACTAAGAAAGTTTTGAAAAACTAAAAAATTAACTTCTGAGGATATATATTTTAATTAAATCTTTACAAAAAACCAACCACCAGCCTGTATACAATAATTAATGCGTCTTCACCAATTTTCGAAAAAAAAATTCCAGTCCGCCGCAGACACCTCTTCCACGGCCTTCTCGAATGCTGCTTGCGCGACTTCTGGTGATGAAAACTATATCCCTTTGAGCTGATTTTTTATTTTAGGAAATAAAAAGAAGTCACACGGTGCCATATCAGGACTGTAAGGAGGGTGACTCAAGACTGACAGGTGTTGTGTCCAGGAAGTCCCTCGTTTTGAGCGCTGAGTATCCCACGAAGCCCGAGGTTCGGTCACTTGTAGCTCATTGCAGACAACTTCTGGCAGGCATTTTGTGTTATACCATTCGGCGTTGATGCTGCTTTGGTCTCGTAATGGAGTAGAAACCAGATACCACGTCAAAGTGAAGAAACTAGCGATCAAAATTTTCCCTGCGCCTCTCGATCGCTTCACTTTCGTAAGTGTTGGTTCGTTTTGAAACAGCCAAACTGTCGACTGACGCTTTGATTTTTGTATTGATAAATCTAGCATTCGTCACCTGTCACAATGTCGTAAACGCGCTGAGACGAGCCTGCTTCAACTTTGTAGCGTGACAGCCGTCGTAGGACGACCGCTCCTTTGTGCATCGCCCAAAGTAAGGCGACCGCGCTTGAACTCGCTATGCCAACGGTAGATGGTTGCTTTGAAGGTCCTTCACCCATAAAAGCCATTTGAAATCGAACAAATGACTAATCAGGATTTAGGTTACATTTAAAATCGTATAAAATCATCGCACGAAAATGTTCTCGATGCAGATCATTTTTAAATGAGACACAATAATTTAATTTGGCTCTCAAAAAATGTGCAGGAAAATTCGAAATTCGAACAATGGTATTTTTAGTTTTTAATAACCAAATTTTTCAAAATAATTACAAGTGGCCAGTGTCTTATACGTAAAAACTTTTTATCGCAAAACTTTCTGCGTGGCTTCTCGTTCCCATTTTTTACTGCCTTTTAGGAATGTTATTGACTTTTTGAGTTTGACTTTGTTAATTATTAGTACCTGGAAGACCGCGCTCTACTCTTTTGTTTAACAACGCCATCTATTGTCAAGTAGCTTTAGTGATGCTTAATAACGCCATCTATTGTCAAATGCCTTAGTGTTGCTGTGTCGGTAAAAATAATAGTATTGCTACTCGCCAATAAATGTCAGTAAGAGTCATTTTTTCAGTCTGAAAACACGGATAAAACGTCGTTATCTAAAACTAAAACCTAGCTAGATCAATTTATCTCACCCGAAACCACCTGCATACTAAATTTCATGAAAATCGCTGGTGCCGTTTCCAAGGTTCAGAATATTTATGCAAGAATTGCTCGTTTAAAGGTATTAGATTATTTTATTGTTACTCGTTATAAATTGCTGGTCTTTAATATAAACTTTTATTTAACTTAGCTCGTTATCTCTCCGTCCGCCTCAAATGTTTAAAGTCAATTTTAACCATCATCTCGTTCGGATCGTGTTTCAAGTTTGCATGCACTTTAGGACACTTTGTGTTGACACGTCTTAATCAAGAATAAAAAACTGTATGTCCGTCTGTGCTATTTCTTTGAAGAAATTTTTAACCAAGTACTTGGTATATACATATTATTGTAACAATTGAAGAGTAGTTAATGGTGTTAGATCATCAGAAGTTATTTAATGTGATTGTTTTCTATTTCCAGTTTTGCGGTTGAAGGGAGCCCGGCACCATGGGGAAACTTCTCTCCAAGATCTTTGGCAACAAGGAGATGAGAATACTGATGCTCGGCCTTGACGCTGCTGGCAAGACTAGTATCCTTTACTATTACAAACAAAAATCAAACTTATATGTATAACGTCATGGTTCGTAATCTCCGAAGGAGCTAATCAATCAGAAACACGTCTACATCATACCCACCAAACACTTTTTAGTCCTATCCATACTAATTTATAAATGCGACAGTAAGTCTTTATATCTGTCTGTCGGTTACCTGTTCACGCTTAAACCGCTGTACTGATTAAGATGAAATTTGGCATGAAGATAGTTTGAGTCCCGAGAAAGGACATAGGCTACTTGAAAACGTAAAGTTAGTCGGTATTTTGTCCTATGATTAAGAAGCTGCCGTTGCAATCCCACACCGATAACCGAATTAAGGGCGAGTGGAACCCGGAGCAAATTTAGTAGGGGTAAGTGTGAGTTCAGGGTAAGGACATAGGCTACTTGAAAACGACAAGTGTGTGTCGGATTTTTTTCTAAAAGAAAAAAAAAACAATGTAATAATTCTATATTAAATCAATATTATAGTTAGTATGTCGACTATCGTAGATAGAAACTTTATTAGAGAAAAGGGCACATCAAGATCGTACTTAGTAGCACAAGAATATCTACTGGTATTTTAATAACACTTGTGAAGGTATTATACGGCTAAATTTCGATTTTTAAAGTTTTCTTGGGAAAAGGTGAGGGACCGAAAGGAAAAAAAGGTGACATATGTACTATTATATTTTTACATTTTTTGGGGCTATGTTATGAAAAGCAAGTAGGTATGCGAACACAGCGACATTGCAGCATGTATGAAGAACTAATTGTAAAGTTGGCCGTTTTTTTATTCTATTACTGTATTGTACCCCACAGACCTATGTGGTGGGTGGGGCCGAGTGTTCACACCACTGGATTCATTCGGTAAAGGATAACATCATGAGGAAACCTGAACCCATTATAAAGACGTGAGTGAAGTCTACAATCTGCACTGGGCACGCGTGGTGAACTATGGCACAAACTTGTCACAAACGTGGCACAATCTGCACTGGGCACGCGTGTTGAACTATGGCACAAACTTGTCACAAACGTGGCACAATCTGCACTGGGCACGCGTGGTGAACTATGGCACAAACTTGTCACAAACGTGGCACAATCTGCACTGGGCACGCGTGTTGAACTATGGCACAAACTTGTCACAAACGTGGCACAATCTGCACTGGGCACGCGTGTTGAACTATGGCACAAACTTGTCACAAACGTGGCACAATCGTGGGGAGGAGACGTATGAAGGTCGGTATTGAATGTATTAGTTATGTACCTATAATAATATTGCCTATATATGTTTTTCCTTAACATATTTCACAGCAATTTTATATAAGTTAAAATTAGGTCAGTCGGTCACAACGATACCCACTGTGGGATTCAACGTCGAAACAGTTACGTATAAAAACGTTAAATTTAACGTTTGGGACGTCGGAGGGCAAGATAAAATACGACCGCTATGGAGGCATTACTACACAGGTGAGTTGACTCAACCTATGGCTTGTTTACACTTTGTTAAGTAGCAAATGCATGTAACAAGTGCAAGTGTCGTTTGATAAGCCGTCGTCTCAGCCTGAAGACGTCAACTGCTGAATGTAGGCCTCCCATAACAGACACCCTGTATTATTGGTAATATACACGGTGGTAGGTAAGTAGTAACGGCACATATTAGCGTTTATTTGACTGGTTACTTAATACTTGCATTTGTCACATGTAGATTTGCCTACGTCATAAAGTGTAAACGAGCCTTCCAGATTATTCACCTAGTGATTTTCTAGCACCATATACTTTTTCTTTACTTACTAACTAAAATTTGAATATTTATATTTTGAGAACTAGTTTACTACATAATTTAGAGTTTTTTTGCTAGATGGAGCTCAATTTCGAGAATTTCGGCGCAGGACACATTTGAGGACAAACATACATCATCCTCAAAATAAACAACCTAGTTTTGATTTTTGGCACAAGTGGTCCATAGGTCCTTAGAAGCATCCCCTTTAAAGTCCCAGCTTTCTCCCTGAACTTTCAAATGTCTCTCAGGCGAGGTTTCTTGGAATTAACACATAAACTATTAGAGCTTTAAAAATACAGTCGATACATAAATAAACTATCAAATTATATACACGTTGGTGACTAGCTCATCTTGATAGGATAAATAGTTTTGGAAATATGCCTTCCTATTTGCATGAAAAAATATATAAAAATTATGTATTTTTTTTTGTGATTTCCACAAAAACTATAAGAGTTATGAAAAAACTGTTTAAGGAAAATATTTACTTATTGAATTATTTACAAATATTTTTAGTTCATTTTGATAAGACTAATAGTTTCGGAAAAATTTGCATACCTCGTGCATGACAAAAATATTTTGCGCTAGCTGACCCGCGCAACTTCGTCTGCGCTATATTTATGAAATGAATAAACTAAAAGTATGCTATAAGTAGGGTTTTATTTATTAGCCATGCCTAACCAGTTACTGTATGTCAATTAACTTATATGAAGTAAAATATTGAATAGATTTTTTTAACACAAAAAAAAAATACACTATCGCGATGTATATGCTACCCCTAAAGATCCCTTGTACCATAAATCAAAACTAGGTTATTTATTTTGAGGTTTGACTAAATTGTAGCCTTTGCTATTATATTTTTTATTTATGGTTTTACGTTAGAGTCACAAGTTGTTTCTCAAAACCGCCTAATGTTTGAAGTTTGTGTGTATAAAATTTCTATTTTTTTTTATTTTTTTATTTTATTAATTCATACAAAAAGGCTTAATTTCTTGACATAGTGTTCTGCCAAACTGCTGGGCAGCATTTTATTTTACTTTTCGTTATTTTTAACCGACTTCTTTTAAAAGTGTGTTAATAGCTGCCGTAATAACATATACCTATTCTTTGCAAGTTTCAGCATTCTATCTATTACTGTTCCAAAAATAAAGCCCCTTAGAAGTCGGATAGAAAAACATACATTGCAGGCTCATCAGTATTAAATTAGTATATTAATTATTTATATCATAAACTTGTCATATAAATTGGTGTAGCAATGTACAAGAAAAAAATGGCCATACACAAAATTGAAAACTTTATTTTTGTATAGTGTGACATGTATTATTTAATGTTTCAGGCACTCAGGGTCTCATATTCGTGGTAGACTGTGCGGACCGTGACCGTATCGACGAGGCACGCCAGGAGTTACATCGCATTATCAACGACAGGGAGATGCGTGACGCCATCATTCTTATATTCGCAAACAAGCAGGACTTGCCTGACGGTTTGTAGCCAATACTTGTAGTGCAGACGGTAACTGCGAGGTGAATGGGAGCTTATTGAGAATAGTCTCGCGTTTGCCAGACTCTGGAATTCGAGAGGAAAATGTTACCAAGTACGAGGAGCAATAAAAAGATTCCGGTGCTGCTTTAAAAACCACAAGAACTATACAAGCATATTTTTTATTTTTCAATACTTACTTCTACTTCAATACATTTGGAATATCGCTTTTCAAGTTGTTTTTGACTTGAAAAATCTTATTCCAGAGTCTCAAAAAATACCTCCACCACATACATAACCTCGGCATTGTTCTTTAATTTGTGCCTCGGATCTGCTCGTTTAACTTAAGGAATAAGTAGAAATCTCTAGGAGCGAGGTCTGGTGAATATAGTGGGTGCTCCATCAATTAAAACCCTGCATTCTTAAGACAATGGCCTAGAATAAAATGTGTTTATGGCGTGGTTTATGCAGTCTTGAGACCAGAGAGCGAGATGGCGCATGTTCCCATAGACCTATACTCACTATTAGAGCAGACTTTTGAATCAACTAATAGGGATAAATCCTGATGTTATTCGTTTAATGACGCAATAACGAATTTGATACAGTACTTAGTCAATAAAAAAAAATGTTAACAACAAATTAAAAATAAAATGTTTTCAGTGCCTCACAATAAACCTTTTTATTTGACACGGTATCACATGGTACAGTTTGCATAAGTTTTCGTTAATTTATTAATTTCATTAATTTACGTTAGCCGTTTTTGGTCTCAGAAATTCATGTGGTTTAAACTTTAGCTTTATATAACCAAGGTGACGAACAAGCTTACAGTCCACCTGATTATTAGTTTTATTAGTGTCAGTGAAACAAATAATAACGGAGTCGTAGATGGAGACGGGGACAAAAAAAACATCACAAATGAACAGGGTTTTCTCTTAAATACACGAATAATGCCTATAATATTATATAATTTGTAATATTTTCGCTTTGTTGTATATCAAATTGTATATGTATAAATGTTTACGTTTATGTTGTAATAATGTTGTACAACAAAGCGAAAATATTATAAATTATATAAACAATATTTTACAACCAGAGGTTAATACTAGGGCATGAATATCGGAATATCGTAACTCAGAAATCTCGGAACGCTAGGTATAATAAAATTCCAATACTGAGTAGATCAATATCGTAACATCGGAATCAGTTAAATTTTTTATTTAAGTTTTTAATTAAACGCAAACTATGTCAGCTCGCGCTCAGGCAGGCAATGTAATTTTATATTACTGACTCTTTATTAAATAGGTGGAGTTACAGAACGCCATTACACCCCACGTATTGTGCATCTCCCTACAAGACAAGTAATTCTACCAGCATTTCCAAGTTGTCCTGTATAGATGGTCCCTGTATTCCAAACCCTCATTATTAGGTAAATTAGGGTTTTATTTTATTGCGTTGACTAAGAAGCTTGATTACAGCTTCAAGAGACCGTAGACTTTTGTATTTGATATTATTTTTAACTTGATACCTTCACGCGTTCCTGAGAAAAAGTGACGATTCGACAGACAGACGGACAAGGAAGTGATCCTATAAAGGTGTTTTTTCTTTTGAGGCACAGAACGGTACACCCGCAGACAAGACAGACAGACATAAAATATAAATGAACGTCAAATAACATTTCAAATATTGAATACCGGAATCTTTTCGATCGCTCCTCGAACTTGAGAGGTACGACCTACTTCCATACATTTTTCTCTCGACTTCTAGAGTCTGACATACTCAAGAATGTTCCCAATAAGCTACCAGTATTGATCGAATCAATCAGACACGAGAGGTGTTGCACTGCATCATGAATCAGTAAGGCTACGTTCACACGGCGACTAATCGATACGATATTTTCTCGTATACGTCCATTCGGGTATTTCACGTATGCGGACTTCCCGTATACGTTGCCGCCGTTCACACAGCGTCTATTCGATACGCTTTGCCAGCCGCCACACCGCCAGTCGTTGAGAGCACGCCATTTTTTTTATAGATGTCTAATGATTTATACCATATTATGGGTAGATACTCGATAGGCGTGATAAATACCTCGATCGTAATCGGCAATCCACTTCGCCAAAGACATCACAAACACAACTGTCTGCTGCCTGTCCCCGCACGAGTCTCGTATACGAGAAACCAGTTTGTCCGTGTGAACGAATCAACTTAAACATAAGCGCCACTCAGCATCGAATTCGATAAAATCGTTTCGAGAAACTCGCGTTCCCGGTGGCAAAACAATACGGTATACGGGAAAAGATATGTCTCGAATACGAGATTTTCTCGCATAGATGCCGTGTGAACGATTTTCAGAGTTAACATACAAATTTTGTTGTCATTACGATATTCGATAGAATCTCGTATACGGTACACGAGAAAAATTGCGCCATGTGAACGTAGCCTAAGAGATGTGGGATAAATACCTATGTCAACAAGTAGAACTTACATGTGTACCTAGTGTGAGTTTTTGTGAGTTTCTAACTACTTTATACATTCTCTCTTTATACTAATTATACATTCCAAGCGGCGGGAAGAGCAAAACAACGTTTTCTACGTGATTAGTGGGAGTAGTTCGCTTCAACGAAATAAATGTATGGAGTTAAAGCTGCGCCCGCGGATGCATTATGAAAATATTTTTTCTTCAAGGGCTGTTATTGAATACGCAAACGCGATAGCTCTTCCCGACCCTTGGAATGTATAATCACCGTGGGAGTAAGAGGTTTCACCATGGGTTCCTCTGAAATTGCACAGTGACTGACCACATTGGTAACGTAAATGTAACGTGGGAATGAAATGAGGATGGATCCCTTCTGACTACTGCAATTGAAAAAACCGTGACGGAAAATGTACCAATCAGGGCTTTGTTACATACCTAAAATAAACAGTTTTTGTGTAATTAAAAAACAACATTTAAGGATCCTGTTGTAAATCTGAAGTTTTCTATTATGTTAGGCCTTGATTTCGAGTATCGTAAGGTCTTTGATCCGGTCCTTTTTTTAACTACAGCGGATTAATGTAATATTTTTATTGCACAGAAACAGTTTATTGGTTATTCTTATTATGTTTAATAAGTCGGATTTGAATGAGATACGGTGGTTTGAAACAATTTGAGTGTGCATTAAAGTAAATAATTTTGAACACCTCTTATTCCAGCGATGAAGCCGCACGAAATTCAAGAAAAACTTGGTCTGACACGGATTAGAGACCGCAACTGGTACGTGCAGCCGTCATGCGCGACGTCCGGCGACGGTCTTTATGAGGGGCTCACGTGGCTCACCAGCAATCACAAGTTATGAGCAGCGGAGTAGGCGGCCCCGCTACGCCGCCGCTCCGCTATCCACGGTTAGTATTTGTACAATTATAATAAACTCTAACTCGGTAATATAAATTAACACACACTAATAGCTCCAGCACCAGCTCACTATTGGCCTAGTTTGGGCCGTGCAGGATTTTTTGTATCACTATTGATCTAGCTTGGGCTATAAAAGATTCTTTGTCTTCTTTCTGTTCTATGTTCTTAGTAGAAATTAACAACATTGTGAACCGAAGGGTGGGCGGCATCTCTCAAAAAATAGTATTTAATAACTTAGACGATTCAAAAGTGTTTGTAAAAACCTAATTTGAATAAAAAAAATTGTCCTTGACTTCGTATTAAACTTTTTATACAAAGGAGCAATACAAACTGTACTCAACGTTGCTGTGATACAACTTATTAACATTGAAACGACACCAACTTGCCTTGCCTTAGGATAAGCTAGTCAAAGAGTGGTGAGGGAATACTAATGGGCGTTTACTGTACTTTAACCATTATTGTCTGTGACGATTATACTAACGATTGCCTTTATGTCGGACTCTCCTAGTTTAAGGCATACCAACAATTTAGAGCTGCGAAGTAGGGGCCCCAACACTTCTAAGGCTTCCAAGATTTATTATATTTAATTCAGTGCAGAGTTGTTGTATGAAATCCATTTCATTTCTTTCCTACTCTACCGCGCATTCGTGCATGAAATGATTTGATCTATGGACGCTTTGTTACATACCGCGTCATTCTTATATTTACTTGCTAAAACTACTACGTACTACGGCCTTTACCTCACTGTTCTACATAATGGCGTTTGCGAAAAGTTTTTAAAATTAATTTTGTACCGATTCATCATGTCAACTATTACTTAACAGAGATTTTTTATTTAAAACTTAAGATGGTATATTGAATTACTAATTGCATTTTCTTTAATTCATTGTTTCTCTATGTTTTAAATGCAGTAAGCCCCAAACCACCTAAAAGGCCATCTTATTTATTTTATATTTCACTATCTCCTGAACGCACCCCAACTACTTATGTGATATCAGAAACGCAAGTGTCGACTCTGGAGTGTCTGCCTAAAACAATAATCTAATTCGTCGCTATATGTGACAATTTGAAACTAAGTGTAGACTGCAAAGTTTCTGATTGATTCCTGTTGGCTTGTTGGCTTTAGGACAATGTTCTAATTTGTCACTATATATGAAAATCAGAAACGCGATTGTAGACTATAGTTTCTTATTAATTCCTCATGGTTCAGAAACAATTATCTAATTCGTTGCTTGATGTGACACAGATTGTGAGTGTGTGATCTCTCTTAGTTTAAAAACAACAATTAAATTCATCAGTATGTGTGCACCAACCAATATATTTTATTGTTCCAGGTGATGTAAATGCCATTTAATTTAAGTTAACTGCGTCCGAGCTGTGGGAACCAGGTATTTCCTACGTGTACCAGTGTCTATCAGTATACATTACAGCATTCAAATGTGAAGGTGCAGTTTAAAAGACTGTCGTGTTAGCATCATGGACTAATTAAATTAGTTAGTTAAAACAATCATGTGAACGCCTTGTCACACTAAATGTGAAAATCAATTATTCCATTACATATTTAATTTAAAGAGAAAAATTAGAAGTTTGTTGTATTGATTTTTTTTTATGTTATTTAAATTTGCAAATGATTACTTAGAGTAAATGTTTTTTTTTTCTATTTTAATGCAATGTTAACTCCAACTTTTGTATGATAGAAATTGAGAGTTTGTAGTATGTTATAGTATAATAAATTGGAGATAATGCAATAATGTATTACTTGAAAAATAATTAGCTTATGCACACATATAATGTATATAAAAGGGTATTATTCTATTATTTTTGTATTGCATCTTGATTACATTTCCAATAAATAGTTTGTATTTATTGTACAGTCACCTTTAGACCATTTAGAAAATCCATTGTCGTGCAGCATGTGAAAGTTATTCCTGTTAACAATTACTTAAAGGTGTTTGTGTACTTGGAAAACCTTCTCGTCTTATGTTTGTAGTTAAAAGTGCTTGTAGAGTTATTGGAAAAAGAGAAAAATGTTAAAGAAAAACAATAAGTGTGGTTGGTATGGGTGATTAGCTGATTTTTAATTGGTATTTTACTATAAAATTGTCAAAGTATAAAGCTGCATTTGCATTATTTTGTACATATATATTAACATTTGCACTGTGATGTATATATTAAAGTTTTTTTACTGTTTTTCATTGAATAATGATTTTTATACACCAGTAATAAACATAGGATAACTTTTTTTTGTACCACAATGTTTAAAGAAAATTTAAAGAATGAATTTTTAATAAAATTAGCGTATAATTGGCTGCAAAATAGTGTTTAGTGGTTGTGTAACGAAAAATTGATTTAACCAAGTTCTTCTTTCATTCAACCTCTGGTGCATCGGTTAAAAGTCAAGCAAAAACTTCTGGCTTTGAATATTAATGCAAAGAATATCACTATTTCAAGTCACATTGTGACCAATGTCCCCCACAAAATTCAGCTACGCAGTTATTCAGTATCGGGCAAAATGTAATTGCAATCACCAATTAATTAATTACACAAAAAAATATTTATCAGTGTCAAAAAATTATTAATTGTGGCTATTGCATTAACAATTGATTAAGATTTGTTATTTGCTGCAGTCACAAATCAATGATAAATAACTGTTAATTGTGGCTACGCAATGAACAATAAATCGATTGTAAATTGCTGTAGTCACAATTAGAAATTTATTTTAAATGCCAATTGCTATTAGCAAAGTAAATTCAAATGACTTGGCGGGCCACTTTTTGTCCAAATCTAGACCGGTTCGGCCAGACTTGGTTTCTATGTATGTAATAGTTCAGTTTCTTTCTAAAAATGGTAACAACTACCTTTGTCATACGGAATATATTATTTCAGAAAAATGGATATTGCGCGAAATATCTCCTTTTGTGATGATATCTTTTGTGTATTTCTTTATTTTTATATAAAATAATACGAAATTTCGACTTGCAGTGAAGAGTTTTGATTTCAAATAAATCAACCTAAGTATGTGTTAAAGATGTTTAAGAAATGTAAACAAGTTAAGAAACTTCACTGCCAATCAAATTCCTTGTACCATCCCCAATGGCAAATTATATTATATATTTTTGAGCCGCCCACTGCCCTATAGAAATTCAACAGGCGTAGTCGCAGATACGCGGGGCTGGCCCCCTGCCCCCCCCACGTGCACTCCGTACCCCGCACATGTGAGTGGCGGCAGCGAAGTTGCTAAATCAATAATTTCATACTAAACTTTTAAGTCTTCTTAGTTCTGCTATTAGGATTGTGTTAATTGTCTTGAATGGTATTGAATGTAGATCAGGGACCATTGTTTGTACATTTGTTATCTATTTAAAACATGGGTTATTTTTTGTCTATAACGTTTATTTTTTCTCGAGTTTATTTTGGGGTACTTTTAATATGTAAACCGAATTTGAATTTATTAAAAGTTTAATATTTGGTTTTTTTATCATCATCAATGAAAATTGGAAACAGTTAATTTACACCAGCAGCATCTCAACTAGCAAAAACACAGATATATTATTTTTAAAATCCTTGGATTTAAAAATAATGTTAAAATATTTTATCTTGTCAACAGAAATACTTTTTGTACAGTTGGCGTTTTACAAAACCGCTTTTTTTACGTGCAGTTGGCATAGTATAAAAACGCAGAATTGTTGATTATATATTATAATAATAGAAAAATGATGGGCGTTATTGCTGTAAATATCAAGGAGTAGAAACATAAAAATGGCTTTGGTACTCTTAATTCTTGATATAGTTAGTTGAAAATTTTTTGAGGTTACGAACTTTGCGTACAGTCATCTGTAGATTTTTTGTAAAGTTAATTAAGTATATATTTACTTGAGTGATTTTATTTAAGTATGCTTATTTAAATGATTAATTCCTAGAGAATGAAACATTTAAATTTTATTATATTTTTTGAAATTAAAGTAAAACTTAATGTGCTCAAGTATTTGAGATAATAATATAGAGTTTGCATACACAATTTATGTTTAAAATAGACTGCCACATTTGCTTTTGATGCCTCAATTGGATAGTACCTCAGTCAAGTATTGTAACAAGGTGCTTTACTTTTGATTTTTATTTTATATATTTATTTAGAAACAAAAATTAAACATAAGCAATAAAAATATCTTTCGTTGTAAAATGTGCCTAAATTATTTTGTAACAGTGTAAAATAAGTAGATGTGAGTTTGGATGTGAGAGTAAGTCTACCTGCCTGTGTTTGTTGATTATTGGTATATTTAATTGACTATAGATGTGAGCTCAATCATTCTGCGATGATGGGGAAAGGAATCATAAATAAACACGGACGTTTTATTTCTATAATAAGACAATGAAATAATCGATGATTTAAATTTTTTGTACAAAAATTAAGGTATCTAGAAATTGTGATTAATGCAAAAAAAAATACATAACTGAACAAAGTGATTTGGAACAGAAGTATTCAAATCGAATACTTCATTATACTTATAATTGTACTTGTATTGTACTTACAATGTATCTTTAAGAAGTTTCACGCAATTATCACGATTTTTATTATTTCAAACAACTGTTTATACGTTATGTTGTGCTTCAGATATTCTCTGTAGGCAGGTGGGTAAAAACACTTTTTAAGGCCCATAAAAACTTCCCTTGTACATTTGAACGCATAATTTTTTACTTATTCGGATTCGCTAAAAAAAAACATATTATTTCCAATTTAGAATGACATATGCGTACCCAAATGATTAATTTTCTCGAAATATTTGTGCTCAAAATAAAAAAAAAAATTGTTTGGTAATGTAGTAGACATTATTTTTGAGGGGTGATAGGGACTGGTAACGCAGTGGTAATTTGAGTACTAAACGTAGAACTACTAGGATAATATTTCTAGACATCTACAATTTTGTAAAAGTGTTTATAAATTTTCATCTTTACAGGAAGACTTTGAATTAAGGCTTCAAATTTCTTGAAGTAATTATTTAGAGCACACAAACTTTGGGATATAACTAAAAAAATCAAAAGTATCAAATAAATAATTCTAAGTATCATGTATCATCGAAAGAAGCAAGCAGCCGGCGCGGGCCACTGACCTCAACCCGTGCCAAACAAGCGCTAAACGTAGTAGGCAGGTACTTTAATACCTACCTCAGTACCTACCTGCCTAGAAAAAATTTCATAACCAACTTTTCCTTCATACTTTACCGGGTTAGGACGGTCAAAAATACGATAAGTAAAGTAAAATCCACTAATAAAGATTTGGGTAAATAAAGTTTACTTATCATAAATATTTAGGTACCTACCTATCGTATTTCTGGCGTATTTAAAAAGTTGAAATGACAATATTTAAAAAAAATTTATGCGGATTAAAAATAATTAAAAAAAATATTTTCCATAAACCAGTAAACTCACTTTTGAATGTCCGTAAAAATTATGTGTATTTTAACAATTGCTTAAAATGACCACCTTCATTTTCCAAACACAACAAAGCACGACGTCGCAAATTGTTTTTAATTTTCACAGCTGTTCGTGATTTAACCACTGCAAAAGCACTGACGATTTTGTCTTTTAATTTTTCAATTAGATTCACGTTTGTAAACAACCACAAATAAGTCTAGCGGGGTTAGATCTGGCGACCTTGTCGGCCATGATACGGGGCCACCGCCACCGATCCACCGTTTGCCGAACTACCTATTTGATAGGTTCGCACACACTTCACTGTAATAGTGAGCTAGGGCTCCGTCGTGTTGAGGGTGCATGTCGGCTAGATAGGACACTGGTACATCTTCCAACAATTCTGTCACTATCGAGGATACCTCCCAGTTAACGTACGTATGACGTATGACGTAAGCGCGGCGCGACCGTGACCGACTTTTGAGAACGTTTTCGGACGACTGTGTTTAATTGTTTGTTTTGGTTTTTGGAAATGCGCGGGCGCGCGGGTTTGCGAGGTGAGGGTACAGGGTGGCCGGCCGGTAGAGACAATGCGGTGTGACAACGTCGCTAAGTTTTTAGGTACCTAATTTATTTAGATAAGCGAATGACCTAAAATACGCGTTGCCAATCTTGCAAAAGTTCTATCTATGAGCATAAAATAGCTTGATACTTTAAATGTACACAATCGCAAAAACCTTTACCTTCGCAATCCAGGATTTTTTCAAATTCAATTTTTTGTACGTCTACAGAAATATGTTACTAGTCATAAGCTATTTTTAGTATGTATTGTTATGTTTCTAGGAAAAAACTGCGAGTTGTAGATAGCATATCTGCTAAAAACGGCTACTTTTAGCAGAAGTATTATCTACAACTCGCAATTTTATCCTAGAAATAGTACCAAAAGTTGATAAAATAACTTATATAATGCTACATATTTCTGTAGAAACACATTTTTGAAATTGAAAATAAAAATATCAATTGGCGGCGCTAGTGGACGTCGGGAACCCTCTTAAATAAAATTCTTGAATTTGTAAACGTGTGTTCTTGAAACGCACGTTTGTCGTTTTTAATCTGAATATACCCTTATTACTGAATGCAGAACGGGCCCATACCCGTGGCTCTACTCGCAAAGTAAATACTGATTCGAGTGGAACACCCCACCGAAAGGTAGTTACTAAAACCTGGGAAATACGCTACATGATAGTAGGTACTGATTTTCAAATTTTTCATGAAATCATGTGTTTCAAGTTAAAATGGTCTCTGCACTATGTATATTACTCTGTCCCCGAGCATAAGTAAATAAACTAGGTCACTTCCCTTCTCTCTTATACTCGTTACACTTATGGGGGTAAAATTTGATATTTATTTAAGTGCAAATGAGACAGCTTGATGTTTACGAATAGAATGAGAGTGACTTCGTATAGTCCAAGCCCCGTATACGGGTTTCGCACTACAAAAGGTGGAGTATAAAATGTTTTGTTGATATTGATAAGGCATATGCATATATGGCATATGAAAAATCAAGGGTTCGACTTCGAAGGTGAGGGCCATCTTGGTTTAATGGTGACTAAATTGATTTTTTTTTAAATTTATGCTTTAAAAAAGGTGTATGAAAAGTACAAAAAACAAAATTTTCGTTATTTTTTGTATATACATTTAATCTGTATGTTATATAGGTAAAAAGTTACATGCGTCAGAAAAGTTAACAAATACAAAAAAAAAATTGTTTCGTCTTCCAGAACCGAAGCATTTTTTAATCCCGGGATTTTGGGATAAAGAGAGCTGCCCTTACTATCTCCAAGGGCATTGAGATCCTTGGTGTCCATTCGGAGATCATTTACAGGAATAGGTGGTCTCCATGCTTGCTAGTTAGTTGTAAAAAAAAATCGTTAGTAATAAATAAAGTGGTCGATATTTCGACGTATAAAAATAATTACTACTGAAATTCTATCAAATTTTTTCTCAAGCGTACTAGAAATTTATCAATCGCCCAATTTCAGTCAAATGAAACCCATCGGTTAACGCGAGCAAACGCGTGCGCAGTGAGAGCCATAAACTTTTAGACATTAATAAAAAAAAATACACATTTTGGCTCCATCAAACTAAGGTGGCGGGAAACCCCCCTTGAGGTCAAAAACTTAAATTTTTCATGAGGACCCGATACCTTAGTAATATCAATCAATACATTCGTAGGGCAACGTCAGTTTCTTGTCCTCACAGACTGGACTAGTATAAATCGGAGTCAATTGGAAGAAAAGTAAAGATAATAGGAATACACCTAAGCGTAGGTGAATAAATTTACTTTATTTTCACTGCTATTAACTCCTATTAAAATATGTGTTATTTTTATGTTTAATATAGAACAAATGTTTTTTTATTTATGTTCAATCTTTATAACTGATTCATTCATTCACAAAATCAATATCAATAATTTCTGTTTGCAGTTTAAAATTGAATTGTATAGTTGCTTATCATATTTATTATGATATGGTAATGTTTTTTTGCTTGAAAAATTTAAAAGTTAAGTGCGATTAGTATTGTAATATATATATATATATATATACACTTGAGATGTTAAAATGATTTTGTAGTTAATTTTTTTATTTATATTGTTCAATTCGATAACATTTTTCATTAACTCAAAGGGAAAGTGTGATTGGAATACAGTCTGCTGTATGGTAAAATGTAGAAAGTTATATTCAATATAAATCCACACTTAAAACATTGTTTTATTCGTCGATTAAATTTGAAAAACGTGAAAATATAATAAATGTACATTTTTGAGAGGGGCTAAACGTCACAGAGTTTTTTTATATAAAAAAATTACACTAATTATAATTATTTTTCACATTTTTTTAGTCAGATCTACTGAGCCGATCCAAAGAAATCTTTGTCAAAAAAAGTGACTTAGATAGTTTGACGCTGCCAAAGGAGCTTTACTATATCTTTGACACATGTAACCAACCATGTAAGGGATTTCTGAATGTTTAAGCAAAATAAATATCAATATGGGCAGCTTATGTTTGATTAAGGTAATGACTTTCACTACTTTGCATTCATCATAGAGAGGGATCGTTGAGTATGCCGAGGTGCCTAGAACAGATATCTGCCTAGATATGATAAAATATTAATGTTTTTATTTATATTCTTTGGAAGCATTTCACCAAGGTGGCAAACAAGTTTAAGGTCTGCCCGATGTAAAGCGGTCACCGCAGCCTATGGAGGCTTGTATAACAGTGGGGGCATTACTCCCGAATTGCCAACCCTAATATCTAATCATTTCTTTCTTGAAGAATATTGTAGTCCCTATAGAAAACCTTGGCAGATAGCTCATTCTACAACTAGGCTTTCGCGGGAGGAAGTTACTTTGAAAAATTTAGGTTCCAGAGTATGAGGATGAATTCCCTGCCGATGGCGAGCGGTGCGATGATGAAGTAGCCGTAGGCATAATTTTGAACAATTGTTTAGAACATAGGCCATTATACAAGCGGTAGACCACACACAAGGAGGCAAACTTTCTCGTCAGACTTAAGGGCTCGATACGGCTTGTGAGTTTGAGATCGTCAACAATTCTCTCAGCTCTTAGTTGAACTGGGTCAAAAGGGCCAAGCTGGTATCCGGGTGCACCTGCCCAGAGATGGCAGCAGTACTTCATGTGGGGCTGGACCTGAAAATTCTAAAGCAAAAACCTTAGCCCCGTGGTAGTACATACTGCATCGTTTTGTTGAATACACCAAGTTTTTTGGACGCCAGCTTCACCTAATATTGAATTAAAAATGCTATTGTGCTATTTCGACCGGGAAAAGGGAAGCGGGAAGCCCTGAGCGTTGAGCGCTACATGGACTGAGACTCCTTTAGAGTCTGGCCCCAAAAGCCCGGTGGAGCAGTAATGGCTGCATCAGCCACACTACAGGTACTAAACATTAAAAAAAAGAAAAAACATTCGCAGATCGCTGCAATACCTAGTGCTCGAAACGCGGTCTAGCGTGAAGAAATGTCACTGCCTCATAGCCTCCAAGTCTAATGGTTTTAGTGAATATAAAGGCCAACAATCGCTATCAAATTCTGTACAATCCAATTTTGAAGCGCGCACCAAATCTGATGGATTACAACTTTAAATACGCACCGCAACACTCCACACCGCAGTGCACCCAGCTTAAGAATGTCAAGTTGACAACTAGAGTGCGCGTCAAATAAGTTGGTACGTATTAAAATGCGAAGTGATAATTCTATCGTATATTGTTGTGTTAATCCAATTCACAGTGGTGCCACACCGCCACGCAGAAAATGGCACAGGCCAGTCTAGACGTAAAGACCCGACCGGTAAAAGCTCGTCGAAATAATCAAAATGATACAACTTGAAAACATTTTCTCACATAAGTGGTTTTCTAGGACCAATCCTTACCAAATTAAAATAAGACAAATCTGTGGGACAATGTTTCCTATTCTTTAAAATTTTCAAAATCGGTTAATAAATGACATAGTTAAAAAAAAATCTGTTAAAAAAAACTTACAACGGAATCGAGAACCTCCTCCATTTTTTGAAGTAGGTTAAATATTCCGCAACATCACGAAAATTATATATAACCTTTCTAAAGAGCAGATAAGGTTGCTGTAAATCCTTTGTAACTCAATTAGTTAACAAAATAAGAAAATAAGAAACGTTGTAGGGAAGTTAAAATAATTATATTGCGAAAACCAAGCTGCGGTTATTTTTTTTTCCCTTCTTAATATTACAGTAACTTTTGTTAGAAAAGTGGCAGTAATTTGATACGATGATGTTTTAAAATAAACATTGCTTCGATATTGGACTCCTAACATCACATTTACTACAACTTTTAACTACATGATAAATAGCAATATCTCAATAAGTTTGTGAGTTTTATTGCCGCAAAGTTCATTTATAAACTTTCATCACGGTAGTTACACCAATTATAAGTTTCGATGAGGTTCAAAGTAACAATGATTTGCAAGTTACTGTCATGTTTCAGCTATGTCAAGTCTGAAACTTGCAAATGTGCAATATATAACTTAGCTCAGTTGGGTGACCCTAGTGTAATGCTCATTCAATCTCGGAAAGTTGAAAACGGTCCTTACTTCTTCATTTACATGCAAAACAAGTTATTCGAAGTTTGCACCACGGGGCCATTCATTTAGTACATCACGTAAATTTACTTAATTTTAGACCCCCCTCGCCCTTGTTACCTACGCTTTTTACCCAATTTTAGTATGAACAATTTGCCTTTGTCACAATTTGCATGACAAACTCCCCCCACTCCCCCCTAGGCGCGTGACTATTAAATTGATGGCCCCCATAATACTCCCCCACAGTATACAGGTGTCTCAAAAACAGAAATCTTCAGACTTTTTTAGTTTCTGCTTAATAACTTAATCTTAAGTTAAAAAATTGAAAATAAATTAAACAACATAAATTCTGCGTCTCAAATCATCCCATTGTGCGTCAACATTGTCACTGAGGGTGTCGGTCACCCAGTGGCACAGAAATTGCTCGTTCAAAGATAAGGATTTGTTTAAAGTTGTGTGTAATAAATAAAACCAACGACGTATTTGACCAATTCAGCTGTGTAATTCAATCCTCTACCGCTGATACTGATTCCGCTGATTCTTACTCATAGATCTTTATTTTCCGTCGCGGGCTCCGGGATGTTGATCTACAAAAGATGAAAGTAAGTTATTTCGACGAAATAATATTCAATGGTTCCCGCTACAAAGCATTGTGATAAAAATTAATTGTAAATGTCCTTTTTATTTTGAAAAGCGTTCACCACAGCTTATTTTTATATCATATAAAATATTTGTCGAGAAAAAAGTGTCAAATTTTATCAAGTGGAAAGAAACAGAAATTTGAATATGTTTAAGGGCAGTTATAATAAAGTAGAAAGAGGGACGCGCTCTAAGTAGGAACTTTGAGAGAACCGTGGTCAAAAACAAAGTAAATGAGTATAACACTATTTACTTTTTATACTATCTGCTTGACAATGTGCAGTTATATGGCATGCAAACCTAAGTAGGTCATTAAATCCTGAGGGATCGAATATTGTACGGAATTCATTGAATCCCCACGGATTCAATTAAATTCCGTGATTCCGTGGATTGAAGTCTAAATTTTAAGAAAATACATAAGAAATGAATAATGATGGAAATAATCGCTTTTGTCCATGTCAGGTGTAACTGGCCGTTCGTGTCGATCAAAATGACGAATGTAACCGCCGGTGTCGGGTCGTCGAGTATTGTCGATGTTAGGTCGTGTCGGCCAGTGAAGAATCGCTCAATCTCTATCAAACAATTAAAACTATCAAACTACAAAATTAAATGTCGAGAGACGATAGTGATTTGACACCAGAGTTTATTTATTCTGAAACCGTTAACATTGAAAACAACCTTCTTCCAGAAGAGTCCAAGGAAACGGAGATACATTGAAAGCCTGGGACGATTTCTACAAATGGAAAATTAAAAAAGACGTCGAATCTTTATCAGAAAAAGTACTTGTAAGTAGTGTTGCTGTTTATTGACTCACAGAGGGTGTAAAAAGTACAGTATTCTCCTCCGGGTTAAAGGTGTTTTCGCCTCTTACTCTTAATTCTCTCTCTTAGCTTGCGCGTTAACTCTTATCACCCTTGCTATGCTTGGGTATTAACCCTGGAATCCTTCGTTACGCTCGGGATTCAATTTGACGTAAGACAATTCTTTATCCCTTTGGTGAATATTTAGCAAATCAAAACACTTACTAGGTTTTTGTGGTCGCGGCGGTCTATCGACCAGAGCTGGTCCAAAGCCTGAAAAATAAATAAGTACGTACAATTTTTTATTAAGAAATTAGATATTCAGCACTTACAGCGGGGCTAGTCCACAAGTTTAAAGTTGCACAGCGCGCGATGGAGCGAGCTATGCTCGAAGTGTCTCTGACGAATCGCATCCCAAATGAAGAGAACTCAAGTCACCGATATAGCTTGCAAAATCAGCATTCAGCAAGCTGAAGTGGCAGTAGGCTGGTCACTTCTGGCGGAGGACCGATGGTCGATGGAGCAGACGTGACCTAGAGTTAAGACCGCGTACGGGAAGGCGAAACGTTGGACGCCCTCCAACCCGGTGGCCGGTGACCGGTAGTGGCTGCATGCGGAAGGCAGAGGACCAACAGAAATGGCGCGCCATAGAGGAGGCCTATGTCCAGCAGTGGACCAATATAGGTTGATATGATATAATGATGATAAGATATTCACTAACTTGTAGCAGTGCTTTTGTTTGGGATGGTCCCAATAGAATAGGGGGTAAATCCGCTTAAATGCTTTAATAGTCAAATTATTGATCACTTGTAGTTATTAGGAATAGAAATGGGGTATCGAAATCTTAATGTTTTGACCTCCCCTTGCTAACTAACTCTATGTACCAAGCTATTTACAAAAATGTGCTTCAAAAGAAATATAAGTATAGCCAGCTATAAGCTATTTGTAGAACATTTTGTTTTGTTTATACAATAATTCAGTGAGCTTTAGATAGCATATGTACCTACCTGTAGCATGTGCTGAAAACGGCCACTTTTAGCAGAAGTTCTATCAACAACTCACTTTTAGCAGAAGTTTTATCAACAACTCATAGATTAGTTCAAGAAATAATAATTTAATTTAAAAGTTTAATAATTATAATGTTTTAAAAATACTTACTTACCTACATATATATTTTTGTAAAAACGCATTTTTAAATTTCGCTTTGTGTAAAAAGGGAAAACGAAGTCCGTTGCACTGCTCGCCTACGCGATTTTGATTAATTTTATCTTCTACAAACGTAATAAAGAATCTTACCATAAGCTCATTATGTTTAGAATGTTTTGTGTTAATTGTAGAATATGTTTACTAGTTTTGGTGCACGTTTCTGCTTAAAGTGTACAAAACGGTTAAAAAGTACTTATATAGATAGCTCAAGACTACTTTTTATTAATTCATTATTTTACATTTCTAAAATTAGCTTCGTGCGAACAGGGAATTAAAAATATCTAAGAGCGGTGCTCTACTTAGGGAGCACATTTTAACGGACTTTGTTAAAATTTTTGACATTAAAAATTTTCTTTTTAATTTTATGTTTCTCTTTTAAGTTGTCGAGTCGAATAATTAAAAATAATTCAGATTGATAGATAACTATTAAAATTCCTTTAAATTTTGATATCCCATAAAAATAGTCGAATCCGAAAATCGAAAATCAGACCTAGCGTTGTTAATTTTGACCCACAGTGCGTGATTTGACCGTATTCTTTTTAATTTAAAGAAGTACGCTGTAGAATACTTACTGATTGGTTCGTAGCCGTTGTTTGGGGCTGAAAAAAAAAAAATGTTATTAACAGATTTTCTACTGAATTTTCAACAAAATCGGACTTATTATTTTTTATGTGATGTTTCTTGCTTTAACAAAGTCAGATCAACAGATAATGTTTTGGCTTCAAGCCCAAAATAAATTTTAAATATTATTGTAAGAACGGCTTTTTTTAGCCTAAGCTTTATTTTAATATGGGATAGTAGTTATTTATGCAACTGTCGTATAATGAAGGCTATCAAAACTTCAGTGTGGGTTTTCGTTAAAATGATTTATATTTACAATATTATAAGTATTATTGTTTTAAGGAAAAATTATATTAACTTAATAATTTGTTTATATTTTAATATTAAAATATAAATTTAAAATTTCTACATACATTTTAATGTTTTATCCCTAATGTCGTTGTTCACACCATTTTAATATGGCGATTGTAGTATATGCCCCGGGGCAAACCGGGTCACAAAAGTTTGTCAAGCTTCTTAAAATACCGGCCTTAACATTTTTGTGATAATATAAATAAAAAAGTTATAAAAAAACTTTCAACGATAGACAATCGTGCCAACCAGTGCCGAGTAATTGGTTGACAGTCAAGGCACAGCACTGCATTCATTCATTTAGGTATAATTTTGTCAATTACAAAATGACGGTGGTCATAAACCAAAACTAGAGTCGCTAATTTGAAATAGTGTGACTTATAACGACACTAGCGACCAAACACCAAGGGCCAGAAAAGTTTGTTGCCCTGTATTACGTATTGTATTATTAGTCAAATTAGGTAAAATTTCACTAAAGTCTGGATTAGTCTAAGAACTGACAAAAATCTGATTGTTTTGTATGAGCTAAAAATTTAACCTAACACAGTCCTTTATAAATTTCTACTCTTAAATTCTACTCTTGAATCCAAAGATGACTTGCTTGAATCACGGGATTCAACTAAAAAAAAAAAAACCTTCGCTACTCTCGGGATGCAGCTCAGATCTTGCATGAAATTTGTCTTTTCTTTACTTGTTGCGCTATCTACCATTTTATACTCATTTAGTCCTTAGTTAAATATTCATTGCTGTATAATGCGACACATTTGGAACGTTATAAAACGTTGTTACCAGCCTAAAAATATCTTTGTTGTCGGGACATTGCTATGTCTTCATAACAGTTTGAGTGATAAATGGACGCACTAAGTCGTAGGCTCAAAGGCTTTGAAATATCTTCACAATTTAGATGTGATGTGAGTTATGTCTGTAATGCATGAAGTAGGTAGCCTGTCCCTTTTAACACTACCTAGAACATTTAGGTACATAGTTAAGCTGCCTTGATTAGATAATGTACCAAATAAGTTAGTTAAACTTCAGAAGGTACATACTAGAATAGCTTGCCTGCTTCGATATTATAACTTATATAAGCTACCTAGATCAGTTAGTCAAACTATCTCAGAACATTAGTTAACAAAGTTAGATTAGTTAGTCTTACTATTTAAAATAGCTAGTTTTTTAACATAGTTAAGCTGATTAGACAAGTTCAGCTATAAAGATTAGTTGACTAAGATATAGGTATGAATAATTTGGATAACGTAGCCAGATACCTATTGAGGAAGCGTAGTTAGGTTTGCTAGGAAAAAAAAACAGTAAATGAATTGTTGAGTACCTTGATCTCGACTGGATTCAACCACGTGTACTGTGACAAAAGATATCTGTTAGTTAATATGAACAACAGGTTTAATTCTTTTATAGCTAAATTATATCACTAGATACCTAACTTTCGTTTGATTATATTTACGCAACTCTTTTTATTATATTAATTTATATATAATATAATATTAATAATTTGTATATTGGTGCATTTTTATATCAAACCAATTATTTCTTTTCTATAGGTTTTTATAAAAGTTCAAGAAAGTGCACAGAGCGAGCTACATTTTTAGCATTAAAATTTTCGGACTAAAAACGCAAGATACTGTATTAGGTACATTAACGTTTTTCCTTTTTTGTAACACAACTTCAAAATGTCATCTTTTTACGTTGGATTCACTCTGTGTGGTGTATGTACAGAGAAGCAATTAAACAATGGCAAAAAACTTTTTTTTATTCTTTCTTTAAAATGTCACCATTTATAGTGTTCTGCCCATAGACACGTCCGCCGTTTTGCTTGTATATGTTTATTAAAACAAGTTAGAAAGAGACCTTAGTTTCACTCCGTCTCTGTCACACTTTTACGATATTTTTTTTCATATCTGGCTGGTCTGATGTGTGTGATCTTATCGATATGGACATGTTTGTTTGTTTTTTTTGCATTTTAATTATTTTCTTTCATGTAGCGCCAGGATTTATTGTTGTGCTTCCTTAATAATCGTTTATAACGTACAACCCTAAATTATTTTTATAATACCTTTGAATTTTTGAATATCTGCCCTTAAACAAAAAGTATGTCATCTTAAGCACAATTCCCCTACAAAATACTAAAGTATTTTCCCCCGACCTATAAATGCTATCTAAAAATAAAAATCTCCATGTTTCACTTACCGTGGTTAGGGTTATTGTCCACCACATGAACTTAAACAAAAAAATAAAAATATTTTATAACCTTTGTAAAACATGAAAGTCAATTATTGATGGTAACATTGGTTCAAATTTTTAATAAGTACTTCTAGTTGTAACTTGACTGGAAAAAGTTTCACTAAAATCACAGAAACTGAAAATACTTCTAGATATATTCTACATGCGTGCATATCGTAAATATTTTAATATGTAGGTAGGTATATACGGAATTCTAGGCATGCGGGTGGAGCCAGCACATGACGGAAAAACGTTTTTTTGAACTTCAATTGATTTCTTCACATAGAATAAGACTTATTAGTAATCAAAGAGAATACGTGTAGCAAATTACCTAGGAAGAAAATCTTAAATTTGACTTAAACAATTCAAACTCAAACTTTTTTATTCATATAGACGTGTAAACAGCACTTTTGAATCGTCAGTTTAATTATTAATTAAAAAAAATACCAATATCACCACCGGTTCGGAATGATTACTACCGAGAAGAACCGGCAAGAAACTCAGTAGTTTATCTTTATATAAAAGCGTGTTTGAAGTGTTTTATATGTTTTATGTGATTTACCTTGTTCTGGGTTGTGATCCACCACTTGAACTGCAAAACAAAACAAAAATAATATACGGCGCTCTCCATTTAATACGTCGCGCAAATTTACGCAATAATTTATTGTAAGACAGGGACGAATTAAAGGGGGCAAAAGGTAGTTCAAAATATATATATGAAGAGTCAACTAGTCAGTTTACGCTAAGATCAACTGTAATGTCATATACTCTTGTTTTATGTTTAAAATAGATTAAACATGCCATACTAGCGATGCCAGTCAATTAATGTTTTCATATTATATTTTTATTTTATTTTATAATAGTTTATTAGATTAGATTAGATTCCCTCGCAGCCTAGTTGGTAGTGTTGCCGACTGCTGCGCAGAGGGAGTGGGTTCGGTTCCCGCATTGGACAAACATTTATGTGATAAATAACATTTGTGTTTGTCTTGAGTCTGGGTGTATTTATGTATAATATGTATGTATTTACAAAAAAATAAAAATATATGTATCTGTATCCGTTGTCTGACACCCATAACACAAGCTCTGCTTACTTTGACTTGCAAGACGGCGCTGTGTGTAATTTCCAAAAAAAAAAATTTTTTTTTGTTAGAAAAATGCGTTTGGTCTAGTCATTCACCCACTTTTTGGCCGTCTCTTAAATGAAAGGTAGTACCTATCTAAAATGGGTCGAAAACTAGAACAATCGATTTTCGGCTTACATAACACTTGGTAACCGACAATAATGTTGATGATGTACACCTAATTTCCTGAATGAAAGACCAGAGGCAGAATAATATACTAGCCCCATTGCCAGTTCCTCACGAACTAAAAGAAGTCAGTATAGGGCAGGGGGCGCGGGCGAAGCCGGGGAAAACGCTACAGTAAATATATAAAAATTCATACCTTGCTCTGGATTGTGTTCAACGACGTTTACTGAAAGAAATATACAGCAGATCAGTTAGTAAGGCAAATATGACGTGAAATCACTTATATTTATAAACATACTTGTTCATGTACGTAAATTAATTTAGTAATTAAAATAAAATAATTTTTATAGTCATATTTTAGTGAAGAAACATGTTTTAATTAATTTAACCCCCTTTTGCCGCAATTTTAAACTGTTTCTAAAGAAAAAAACTTGATATTTGTTTTTCCTACGTGAGATTCGGTTCGAACTCCCCCCCCCCCCCCACAAGCGCCTTACGTAATTAATAGCACTTTCTTCATGACAACAACATAATGACGCCGAAACATGAGGATAGAGGTACAGATATAAGTTCTTATAAGGATTTCTTATCAGACTCAAACTACGGAACCCTACAAATGGGTTATTAGTTCTTACCTCTTTCAGCAGAAGCCATCACAGTCAATGCAAACAGGAAGAACTGAAAAAAGTATAGGTAAGTATTAATTTTAATATTAAGTGCTAAGTAATCTATAGCTATAATTGCATAAAGTTTAAAAACCAGCGAAGTACCGTAAAATGAAAATTATAAAACTAAAAAAAAATATTACCGATTTTGTCCGAAACAATTTTATTGCTAATATAAAGTCCTAAAACGTGACGATTTTTAGATCATGCAGCGAGGGACACAAATTAGGAAAAAAAGTTTTGCATTATAAAAGCCCTATCCAATTATAACCCACCTGATAGGGTGCTCGAAATTATAAAAAAAAATTCCTAGTGGCGTTTTCTCTACTTATATTTCCGCCATTTCAATTGTGTTTTAAAGTTTATTTATTTTAACCATAAACAGTGAAAAGTCTACGTTAATAAAGTCATGCTTGCCATTACCAGCGGACGTTGTTGGGCCACTCGATTGTCAAAGTTTTTAAGCCGCCGATTAGGCATCTGACTTGGCTTGACGATTGCTGTCATATGACAAACTGCCGCAGGACTGTCGATGCCACTAAACGGTTACCCAACCAAACTTATTTTGCTTGACTTCGCTATCGTTTCTGATATATGGGTGACAATGGCCATGAGCTCTTCTTACCAGCTATCTTTGCTTAAATTAAAGTGTTATTTTCTGAGTGCAGAGAAAAAAGCTACACAGTTAAAAATATTTATTGGGAAGGCTAGATGGGAAAAGCCAATTGATAAAAATCTGATCTTAATCACAGTTTGAAGTTGGTGTCTACACACACAAACATTTTATAACACTCTTCACTTGCATGAATTCAAAAGGTAATTCAGATCAGATTTTCGGCAATAAGTTATTATTTTTACCGTTTCAGTGCATCTTATTGAAGCCGGTTGTTTCTTTTTTTGTTAAGTTTTTATTTTTTGCTTTTGAGTGACGAATTTTTTTTTTTTCGTACACTAAAAACATCCAGTCTTGTGACAAAATTGTATACAATCATCAACATAAAAGGAGCGTTTCACCAGTTCAAAATTAACATCAATTATTTTTTTTCTCTACAAAAGTTTAAGTTTTAAATCCATTTCATTAATATGGGACCACCTCAGGAATGCACTCTTTGGAACAAAAAAATAATAATTTTGAAATTGGTTCACAATGGGGTTCAAAATCCACAGATAACTTATTGGGTACCAATATTAGGTAGCGCCAAATTAGTATGCAAAAGAACCCTAGTGGTATAATAAAGGATTTTTACACTACCCACTAGGGTTCTTTTACTAACTAATTTGGCGCCACTAACGATTGGTACATAATTAGTGATCTGTGGATTTTTAACCCCATTGACGGAAAAGTCGATGGACATACATAAAGAAAAATATAACCGGCGATACTACTATCGATATATACTACTATCACATAAATTGTATCTATCAGATATATTAAACCAAAATGAAAAGATTTGCAGCTATTTGGCGCATCTTTGCGTAGTCTTCTAAGTCTTCCCATAACTATTTCATATGATTGTGGAAAAACTGGCAGCCTAAATGTGGCACATTGCCAAACCGTGACATTGTTCCCAGCCTAAAGGGAAGTTTTTACTCATTGTTTTTTCGTTACGCCTTATCTTATATGGCATCTTATTTGGCAAATAACGACGCATTTAATCTCGTTGTATTAATTTTAACTTGTAAATAATATATTATTACCTACCTAAATAAGTAGCGTATTTACAGGGAAAATCGTACAGAGACAAACAGATGCGACAGGGACTTCATTTTACATTTTTAAAAATTACTTACCGCAACAGTCTTCATCTTACTAAGCTGATGAATGTCTGGTTATATAAAAATCTTATTCAAATTGGTGTCAAAATTGTTCGCACAGTTCTTATATACGTACGAAGTCACCTAGCCAATGATAAACTGCCGACCTGAGTAAATTAAAACGTCATGTATGACCATCACAGTGAATTTTGGTAAACACTGTGAGCAAACGTTGTTTTCCTGTCCAAGTTCCGATAATACCAATTCCATTGTTGGTATCTTACGTGTTAACCGATTTTGTTGAAACGAATTTTTGTTTCATAATTTTTTAAAAACAATTTTAAAAGAGTGGCATAAGTAAATGAAATGATAAGCAGAACTTGTGAAACATGTAAGAACTTTTTTTTTCTGACTGACCTCGCAGTTGGCTGTTGCAGCCGTTACTGCTTCACCGGGCTTTTTTGGGCGAGACTCTGAAGGAGCCTCAGGCCATATAGCACCCAACGCTCAAGGTCTCCAAGGGCGGGGGGAGCCTCGGCTTGGGTTGTCGCTCTCGGGGGCGTCCCTTCGACCGACATGAGTCTCGAACCCGAAGGTGAGTCAACGCCAGGAGGGGAGGGAGTTCCTCGTTACGCGGGTGCGGTTGCGATTGAGTGGGGGGCGAGAAGCGCCCCGGCACTCTTTGATACCTCGTGTATCCTTGCGGGCGCCGACGAACCCGGGGACGCCGGCGTCGTGTTAGGGGGGAGGCCCTGTTAGGGGAGGTCGTAGAAACTAATCTCGCTATCCGGACAGCAAGACCGTCATCTGGGGTAAGAATTAGGAATACCTAAAAGAGATTTTCTATACGCGACACAAAAATTTTTGAAAAAAAATACATGAATACAGGATTCTAATTTTTCATACAAATGGTTTGAAAAAATATTCTTAGTTAATAAAAACATTTTACAAGATTTTAGAAAACCACTTTTATAGGTATTCGGCTTGTGATTATGACTAAGAAATTTCAGTAAATGTCAAAAACAAATGAGAAATTCGTTTGTATGAAGCCCGCTGTGAGGCGATGCGAATCGTATCCTCTTATAGGCTGTAAGTACATAAGTTCAAGGTAGCATTCAGGAAAAAAAAGCCGGCCAAGTAAAAGTTGGACAGCTTATACTAAAATCGTTATAATATGTTAGAAACTTGTATACTAAGAATATTTCGAAGGTCATGTATGTATGTGTAACCATTTTTACGACAGAGCAACAAAAAAAAAACGGAGTGGAGACCCTCCAAATTTTTACTTTTCGTTATTTTTTTTTATTATTTGTTAGGAGATCCGTTATAATAACACATATTCTGTAAAAATATGCTTCTGCCTACACCAGTCTCAACATTTTAAAGGTCAGACGGATAGTATGACAGGCAACGTATAATATAGGACAGGTAATAAATAGGGCTCCGTTGTCACATTTTGGGTACGAGGGTAAAAAAAGAGTGTAATTAGTTAAGAAGAATTTAAATATGCTAAATAAAAATTTTGTTGGTATAGTATACGCCATTAAGGGGATAGAAACAATGACGAACCAAAGAGGGATTAATTCGTTGATTACTCTGTGAGTGCATAAGAATATAATTCTTTTTATATCTTACACTTTCTTTACACTTTCTCCGACCGCGAAGATTTAAAAAAAAAGACAGCTTTCGACTGTATACGGTGTGTATACCTGCAATCATTTCGAAATTTTCTATATTTTGAAGTCTTTTTTTTTAGATCTTTAGAGAAATTCACTTTTGGAATTTTAAATATAATAAATAAATCGATGTAGCTAGGTTTCATTTTTAGAAAACGTCGTTTAATCCCTGTTTTTAGGCAATGATCAACAGAAAAATATCGATCTTCCTGACATCTAATGGCGAGCAGTAATACTATTATTTTTACCGACACAGCAACACCAAAGCTACTTGACAATAGATGGCGTTGTTAAAAAAACGAGCAAAGCTCGGTCTTCCAGGTCAGGCTACGACAACCGACGCATCACCAGGTGCACTTCTTACAGTTTTCTTACACTTTTGGCCTTTTACCATAGTTTATTCATCTAGTAACAATTACTTCTAATAAGTATAAATCACACATCAGATAAACTTTTACGTAACTATAAGCGCGGCACGCAACCGCCTTCATCAGTTTGATATTTTAAATAGGTATTTATTTTTATACCAAATATTGCTGTTTTCTTTAGCAATTTATTTTTATCGTTATATATAGCTATGTTGGCGATTGATTAGAAAATACATAAATACATACGTGTTTCCTTAGTGTAAGTATATTGTTTTAAAGTAATTCAGCTTGACTTTCAAAACAATCAACGGTAACTGAATTAATGTTAGAATTAATTATTTATTTTTATGTTTATTTTTTTATTGTATATAACTGATGGATTTGTTATGTCTAATTAAATATTAATACAATAATTAAAAACAAATTAAAATTGAATAATAATTTTATAAATAGAAACGAAAATCTTACCTGTAAAACTCATTCTAGACATGAGATTTTGTAAAACAAATATGCAGATAATATAACAACTAAAAATAAATTCAGCAAATTAAAATGATAAAAATGATATAAACAAATGTATAAAACGTTTAAAAAAAAACAAAACATACGCAAAACTATAATTTAATACTAAGGTATAAGAGATACTTTATCATTAACGTCACAGCTACAAATCTGAACAAAATATGAAGTAAATCATTGATTAACCGTCCGTGAGATCTATATCAATGACACTTTTAACATATTAACACATCAAATTATCTTTCAAATGATTTCCAAATGTTATAAAGGTTACGATTATTAATGAAACAAAACAGTAGGGATTTAGAAATGGCGCGGATCTTAATTTTGTTGGTGGCCGCGTTAGCCGCAGTTACTGGTATGTTTCTAGACGTTTAAGTTGTTATTTTTTTTTTTATTTTTTGTGTTTTTTTACTAAGGCGTTGTAAGTCCTTACTACTGGCACAGTACTGGGGTCCAGGTCTTGAGAAATAATGAATGACTGAATAAAAATAATTCACTTGCTCGAATACATAGGTTTTTGTTACATTACTTTCTCTTTTATTTTTCATTTATTTCATTTCATCATTTAGTTACCTACTTAAAAGATATATATTAGCTTTTTAATTAAAAAATAATTAAATATTTATAATTTTAACCTATTTTGTTAATAACAGCCCCGAATATGCTACGTAACGCAAGTAAAGACTGTTGTAGCAAAGTGTTTTATGACAATGGAAGTGTTAATGGTGTCGTATACTGTGACTTTGAACGTCAGTGCTGGCCCAGGAATTTCGATTTTACCTTGTGCCCTGAGTGGCGGAGGTTCAAACACGGCGCGTACCAATGAGTCTTTTTCTTAATTTCTCAAGTAGGTAGGTACATTAATTATTCACACCACTGGCTTCCGATGTAGGAAAACATCGTGAGAAAACCTGCATACGTCAGAAAAAAAGACGTACCTACGTGAAGTCCACAATCCGCACTGGGCCCGCGTGTGGACTATGACCCAAATCATCCTCGGCGATCGTAGGCTATGCTCTAACAGTCGGGACGTATAAGGCTGATGAGGTACTATGACTTCGACTCTTCAGATATTGTGGATGTGAGGATATATTGTGACATATTGATATAAAAACATCAGTAGTTTCAAACTTCTCACCCCTATCGACGTCTCTTTCATCTTGTGATCATGGCCACGGCAACCTTACTAAAACCCTAGAACCAAAAGATAAATGTTTGACACGAAACATACAAAATTAACTACCGATAGTCTAATTAATAAAGTAGATTTGAATTTTTTTAGCGGCACCTAGGGAGCCCGAGAGGATCATAGGTGGCACAGTAACCACCATCAATGAGTACCCATACGCCGCCCCCCTGCTGTACGCCTACAACATGCTGTTCTTCTCACAAGCTTGTGGCGGGACCATCATCACCTCAAGAGCCGTCTTGACTGCTGCTCACTGCTTTATGTAAGACCAAATAGTTCACCTATATCACACGTTGTAACTCTAGAGCTTGCACTTAAAAAATGACCATTAACTGTTTACTTGACCCTCCTCCTCTTTCTGCGCTCAACTCATACGGAAAACACTGGAACTGCCGCTAAACTATATGAAATACACTCTTCTGTTAAAACATCAAAAAACGTGTAGCGAACGAAAAAAATTATAGAACTAAAAAAAAACTCATTGACGTACTATTCGTAGCACACTCAATTGCAAAGGCCTTTGTGAACAAACCATTATAGCTTTAAAGTTAACGTACAAATTTGTCGTAGTGTAGGTATGTACTGAACAATGTTTTTCCCCGCGGTCTCACTTTGTTTGGGAGTTGTTCGACCGTTTCGGATATCGCTGCGTTGCACATAGCGCCCCACTTAAGTTTGTGCGTATGGAAGCGGCGCCAAAGTTAATGATAGTTTACCACGTGAAACGTACTTAGTCTATCGATGTACGTTACCTACTGGTATTCTGATAGGAGTTAGGGTCAGCTCATACCGAGACGCGACGCGACATGTTTAAGATAGAATAATGTAATAAAATATAAAGATAGAATGTTTAAGAAAATAAAAATTTAAAGAAAATTTTAGTAAGAACACAAAAGCGAGAGTTTACGTGTCGAAGTACACTTAATATATTTAATATATTCATAGTGAAGTTATTTAACATGCAGTTTCATCGAATTGAATGGATGACACCCGTCAACGCATAGCGGACAAAGAAACAAAGAAAGAAGAAACCTTTATTTTTTAAAAGTACTTTGAATTTATATAAAGTATGTATCGTAATTGAAAACAGTAAGCAGGTACCTAAACGCTTGGGTAATTGATAGAAGTAGAGGCCTAAATTTTGTTTATTTTGTTACTTACAAAGGTAAAGTGCAAAAAGTTGACTCAGTTTGGTTTTAGCCGATTGGCGTAAGTCCTCGTTTTTCTAATTTTCTACCCAATCGGCAAACATTAATTTACAGCTAATTAAACGAGAATTTACTAACTAAAAATAATGTATGGCCTTAGTGCTAGGCGGACTCGCACACTGAGGAAACTTTAAAAGTTTGGATAACAGCTTTAAAACTACTTTTTTATTATCTTTTTATTTTCAGTTACTAAAAAAAGCGTTTTGTGCGATGATGAAAGTCACAATAGTCTACTAGTCGGTGGTGCCCCAGAGGTTTCGACTTCACTTTGCGTCTTTAGTGGCGGAGGTTCAAACCCGGCGTATAAAAAGGAATATTTTTCTTTATTTCCCATCCATGGAAAACTTCCTGCATACGTCAAAGAAAAAATAAAAGACGTATGTGAAGTCCACTATCCGCACTGGGCCCGCGTATGGGCCCCAAATCACCCTCGGTGTCGGATGTCGTGCCCCAACAGTGGGAACGTATGAGGTTGATAAAGAAAAAAAAAACCTGACCAAAATACGAATTTACCTTGTCCTTTAGATATTGGATTGCTCGAATGATGTATTGTTTTGCTAATCTTCAATATTACACAATATTCTTTCCACTTTACTTTTAGCAAATGCGTTTGACGTAAACTGTAATGACCAGTAATAGGATAAAGTTTGGCACTTGTGTTTTTTTGTTAGTCACACCTAAAGTAGATAATTATAATTATCTGATAAAGAAAACGTGATAAATGTGATTTTCTGTTCGATTTGATAAAGTCTTAGGTTACTTACGTAATGTTATTTATTTAACGCGAATACCTCAATCTGTACCTACTTGCAAAAAAATAAATATTTGAGATCTGTAATTTTGAGGAATTTGAGAAAGATAATTTGATTAGATATTGCCCAACTTGTAAAAAATGTTTGTAGACGTTTTACTTGCGATCTTTTCTGTTTATAACAAAAAGTATAGAAACACTATTTCTGTGGAAAGTTGCAAGTGACAACACTCTTTGTCACACTAAGATAATACATTTTAAAAGTTATTTATATATTATTTTTGCCACATAAATAGAATGTACGGATATAGATAAAATTTAACTTCTCACTGTCCTATATGATTATACATGTGATACATTTTATGGCAATCAAAGGTTTCCCACCGGAACACCTTTTTTTGTAGGGCACAGCTAGTCTTACTATAATCCTATACTTCAAATTTCTGCACAATAATATGATGATATTTAGCTGAACCCTAACAATTGTATTTAGTTACCTAAGAAATTAATTAATTAATTTATTCCAATTTTAAATAAAGAAATAACTGAATAGATTGTATTCACCTAAGATTAGATGTAACGATAGAAAATATGTTGATTCTTATTTAGCCAAAACATGAAAATCATATTCAATATATAGAGATAAAACAAGACTATTGGATAATATAAATTACATAAATGTTTTACTGACATATACATATACCTAGTGTTGGCGACTGGCTGTGATGCAACCTTTTTAGATTAGTTCTTTTGTACTGACATGTGTATTTACTTTTTAAGTGTTAGCCGTACTTACTGTACTGTACTGGAATTAAAGATTTATTTAATCTATAACAGTATTTCGACGTCACGAAAACGCTACGTTGCTCTTTACACATGCTTAGTAACGAGAGCTTTACACCTAGAGATAGTCGGTTCGCTTTCGTCTGACGCCGCAATTATGAGTCTTAGGCGGTTTATTGCCCGCCGAGGATCCCCATCTACCATATTCTCGGACAATGGCTCAAACTTTGTTGGTGCGTCCCGCGAGCTGCGCAGTTTGCACGACACCTCGGTAGTAGAATATGCGACAAATCATAAAATTGAATGGCGTTTCATACCTTCAGCGTCTCCATTTATGGGCGGAGCATGGGAGAGACAAGTGCGGGCAGTAAAAACTGCCCTCAGATCCTGTCTTAGCGACAAATCATTAAAAGAAGAAGTACTTACGACGCTACTTCTCGAAGCGGAAGCTATTGTAAACTCCAGCCACTCACCTACATCCCGGCTTCATCCGAAGCACCAGAAGCATTAACACCATTTCACTTTATACTAGGGAGTTCATCAGTTGTGCCATGGACCTGCTCGCTAACAGAAAATTGGCGGAGAGTATTAAGTCTTGCTGATCATTTCTGGGCAGGGTGGCGACTACCTACCAACGCTTCACCCAAGAGGATCTCCTAACAACTCAGCAACTTTACGCGAGGGTGATGTGGTGCTCTTCGCTGACTCTACTCTTCCTCGAGGACTTTGGCCTCTAGGAAAAGTACTTAAAGTCTACCAAGGGCCTGACGAAACCGTCCGCGTGGTAGACATCCGAACTAGAGGAGGTACACTACGCCGACCGGCCCGAAAACTTGTTTTACTAGAGCCCGAACCTCAGCCAGTCGCCACCGGTTGTTAGTGTTCCACTGGGGCTCCGGTATGTTGGCGACTGGCTGTGATGCAACCTTTTTAGATTAGTTTTTTTGTACTGACATGTGTATTTACTTTTTAAGTGTTAGCCGTCAGCAGTTGTTGTCAGGTTATCGTAAGAAATACTGGAATTAAAGATTTAAATATTTAAGCTTTTATACGTGTTTTCACCTAACAAACATCTAATACAGTCCATTACTCGTAAATACCTAGGTTCATAAAGGTAAATGGACATCTCTTTTATCCTACAAAAATAAAATAGATCGCTGACGTAACTTTGCAGCGGCGTAGCAGGGATTTGAAAAAGTCACGAAAAACATTGCTTTTTATTTTAGAGTTCAACGAGTACTTAAACATTTATGTTAAATTGAAGTAATGTCAAAAAAGTCTTTTAGTTAGTGTTTTTGGTGGGTTAAAATATTTTCGTCGTAATGTGTTCGCCGAATCAAAGTTATATCTAACATTCGATAACCAACTGTAAAATTATTTTTCATTCTCTCAGCAGCCGAAGATTAGGTATTCTTAGATGTAGACCCATGACACTCAATCTGGGGAAACTAAAACTTGAATTTTGCAATTCTAGTTTGAATTTGTCTGCGCAATGGCGCATCCGCGTTGGTTCCACATTCGCCAGCAGCGGCGGTACAGTCATCAGCGTGAACAGTATCATCAGGCATCCTAACTACAGCTCACTGCGAGGGAATGATAACGATGTTGCAATCCTGCGCACCTCGTCTGCCATCGTGTACAGTGACATTGTGCAGCCTGCTAGTATTGCTGGGTCTGCGTACAATCTCGCCGACAATGAGGAAGTCTGGGCTATTGGATGGGGACGTACTACAGTAAGTACTGAGTTTGTAATCAGTATTTTTGAAGGGTCGGCAACGCGCGAGTAATACTTCTGGTGTTGTAAGCGTCCATAGGCCACTGTGGCCGCTTTCTATCAGGCGGACCGTGTGCTTGTTTGCCACCTTAGTGGTATAAAAAAAAAAATATCAACGTTTTCTGCTAGACATCTCTTTTTTAGATCTCTACAATCAAAGGGTCTGAGCTGCTTGAATCCAGTGATTTTTCACAGCCATGATTAAACTAGGTCGTCATCCACCTACTTGAAGCGATTTGGGTATTTTTTTTTGGTACCACTAAGGTGGAAAACAAGCTTGAGATCCGCCTGATGGTAAGCGGTCACCGCAGCCTTTGGACGCTTGGAACACCTGGGGCATCACTCGTACCTTGCCGACCCTTAAAAAATCTAATAACTTCTTTCTTGAAGAACCCGTAGTCTTCAGAGAAAACCTCGGCAGGGAACTCATTCCAAAACATAAGCGTTCGCGGAGGAAGTTTCTCAAAAACCAAACTGTACGTGACCATTTAAGTTCCAAGGTGTGAGGATGAATTTCCTGCCCGATGGCGAGCGGTGCGATGGTAGAAAGTAGAAAGCGATAGAACACACACAGGGAGTCAAAGTCTCTCCTCAGCTTGTGTATTTCGATTTTGAATCGTCTTCGATTTTTTTTTAGTGTATGTATTAAAATTTTATACAGCATTTTCTTCGCAGGTCGGTGGTTTAACCTCCGAACAGCTGCGACATGTTCAAATATGGACAGTAAACCAAGCCGTTTGCGTTAGCCGCTACGCGACAGTTCGCGACACCGTCACTGACAACATGCTGTGCGCCGGCTGGTTGGATGTTGGAGGTCGGGACCAATGTCAGGGTGACTCTGGGGGTCCTCTACTCCACCACAACGTCGTCGTCGGCATTTGCTCCTGGGGAAGATCCTGTGCTGATGCCTTCTTCCCTGGTGTCAACACTAGAGTGTCACGATACACTGCTTGGATCCAGGCTAATGCGTAATTGAATGTACAATGTAATAATAAACAAGGAGTTATCAGATATTTTTTTAAACAGTGCCGCAAAAGGATGTTGTGATGATCTATGGTCTGAAATATAGATCAATGCCGGACAGCGTCAGGATACCGTGTTGCTCTATAGTGTAAATAATTGATCAACGCCGGGCCCTGTCAGGATACCGAGATGTCTATGGTGTGAGCGATTCGTTTTGTTTGCTCCAGCCAATTTAAAACTGTTAATCCGTGGTACCCCAGTCTACCATCATTGGTACCACGGTTACTTTTTTCAAAACCTTGGTACCTCAATGCAACTACGGTTAGTTTTTTTCTAACCCTGGCATCACTTGGTCGTCCATCAGAATCCCCTAACACGAACTATGTTACATTTTCCAAATGAACATGTAAAGGAGGATTATTCCCTGGACCAATGACGATAAACAAAAGCCACCTAGCCTTTAAGGGGCTAGGTGACATGGGCGGCTGTTTGGGGCGCTGGGGCCTAGGGGGCGCCGTTTGCTTAGCCATTTCATTTGAATTTCTATTTGTCTAAAAAAAGACTAAATTTAGCGCATTTATTTTTATGAACTTATTTCGTAGCAGTGTTTTGTTGCTAATTTTTGTTCTTGTTTACATTTTTAACATTTAAAAATTTAAAATAAATAATTTATCAATGCATCATTGTTCTGCATTGCAAGAAGAGAACGATCAACTTTAAATCAGATAATGTTGGACATTGGATCGTGTGATGAAATTTTAAGTCTTGAACACTGTCTCGTAAGACAGTTAATCAACATCTATCGAATCTTTAAACTTTATCAGAAAGCACAATCATAATATAAATATATAAAATATAATTGCTGATAGACTGTTGCTAGTGGCAAACGCAGTTTTTCTAAACGAGAATTGACAAAATATCACTTGCGATCTACAATGTCTAAAACAAGATTAACGAGTTTGGCCTCACTGTCCGTAGAAAATCAAGTCTTAGAAAGCCTAGATTGAGCCAGTCGTATCACAGAGTTTGCTGACAAAAAAAAGGCCGGCCTTATTTATTATAATATACAAAAAAAAATGTAGGTACACAGCAACAAGGTTTATTATAATGTATATTATCCCTCATCAGTAAATCTATTGTTTTTTATTACCGGAACAGTAATAACTATTTCTAGAGTCTGTAATGTCGATACAGCACTATTACATATATTCCTTTATTTTAGTTTCAAGTTTATTTCAGTTGACACTACCGTAGGTAGATGTGGTGGTTTGGGAGGATTCAGCAGTGACGTCATCGGCTCTTGGAGGTAAAATTATTTGTAGTTCTTCATTAAACTGGACTTCGTCTTCTGGAAGAGGTTCATCTGGGATTCGCTGATCAAATTCTTCGGTTGCTGATATTGCGCTAGGATTAGAAAAAACTGTTTAGAGTGTCGTGCCCTAATAGTACCAACACGACCCTATCATTAAGTATATATATTCAATCAATAAAAGGGCTCTATCTCTTCAATCCTGACTAAGCAGTAAGTTAAATTGTCACAGTAAACACGTTACTATGGCCATTGTTCCAATTAAAAAGAAAAAAAAAAACGAAAAGTCATTTTAAATATTTTTTTTGTTATTACTCTTTATTGAAAACGATAACACATACAGACGACACATATTTTTTTTAATTCAACATATAGCCATTTTTTACCCAAAAATACGTAGGTATACTTACTCAAGCTGGTCTCCAGCCCTGGCTCCAGCTAGCACTGAAGTGTACAGTCTGGCCCGTGCTCCGTGTAACCTCATACCCGCCGGAACGTCTTCAACACCTGACCTTGTCTCAAGGATGGGATGAAGTGTGTTAGTTCCAAGACCTAGAAATAATAAAAGGCTGTTTATTGGTGATGCCATTAGCCTCTGTTTAATGTGCATTGAATAATTCAAATCCAAAGCCTTAAAAGTTGGTACAAATCACCTTTTATAGGTCTCGGCTGTTAATGTCATTTGACAGCGTTTTCAAGCTTAGAAGCCTTATAGGGCTTGAAGGTCGGAAAAAAGCGTTATGGACTATAGTATTTGCCTCCTTTGTCCAGGGAGAGGCCTTGCCCCTGTAGTGGAGACGTTTAACGGCTAAGGCAATACCAAAAACAAAACCAAGTGGAATAAGCACTTACTGTTTTCTTGACTGTTACCATCCCTGAGTCTTAGATCTCTAGTTTGGATGTTTTCATCCGGCGGCGGCAAAACTAGTCTTGGCGTTTCTTCGCGGTCTAGGATTCTTCCTGAAAAAAAGATAAGTTTTGCTTTCTAGAGTTCCGTATCTCAAAATGTTCATATGCGACTCTTTCCGGTTGTCCTGGATTCCTAAAAGGCTTTGTCATAAATGACCACTGTGCTAAGAGGATGAAATTTTCATTTATATACCCTCATCGAGTGAGTATCATTAAATCGGAAAAAATCACTGTTAGACATTATAGGTAGTTCTATAAAAATAAGGTCCGTTTTTGAAAGTATAAATGTTTGGATCCTGTACCTGACCTGAGATTTATAAATAAAAATTAGAGAAATTTAGCTGACCAAGCTCAGCTTATCTTTAAACCTTAACAACGTATTAACATTTACGGAACCCTACACTAAGTATGGCCCAACATGGTCATGACTAGTTCAATATAATGTTACTCATATTTTGCATTAGCACCAGATTGTTTCTGTTCTTTAAAACCTTAAAAGTACGATGCACGTTATAGTATTGGATTAATTTTACTCGTTCGTTACCTTTTGTGCTATAAATAGGGATGTCGGAATATCCTCGGAAGAGTGACTCCAGCTCGTCGGGAGACATGCGGCGCAAGAAAGGTACACGCTTCAGGTCTGGTCGGTGCAGGCAGCGGAATGAATTGCGGTGCTGAAAGTTAAATAATGATACGTGGTTCAAAAACACACGCTTAACAACCAAATTAGCCCAAACTGGTGGCCGAGAGGTATCGATTTCACATTGTGTCCTGAGAGTCGAAGGTTGAAATAAGTCTTTTCCTTAATTTCTTAAATATTTTTACTTGCGATACCACTGGCTTTTCGGTGAAGGAAAACATCGTGAGCCACTGAGCCCACGTGTGGACTATGGCCCTAAGCACTCTTGGTGAGGCTACCCTCACCACTTGCACAACGGGGCCTACGAGTAACAACTGAGGAGTTTCACTATTCACCTCCAGGATGCATCATCAGATGCTCCAAGTGTGATGTATTCGAATCTTTAAAACTAACTAAATGAGATTGAAGTCAACCTTTCCGGGAAGTTCATGCAATCCTTTATATGCATATAAAAATCCGGATTTACACCATTTTTATCAATCACTAGCCACCTTCTGATTCCATAATCGAATCAGCTCGATGGAAACATAATATTATTGTATTGTCGCGAATTGAATCTTGCCCCAACATCACAAGTAAATTTTGTGTAAAAGTGCGATTTTTTGGTTAGAACACATCTGGATCTAAAGTTTCTTTTGTTTCTGTTTTAGAAATAAAAATAAATCGAAACGATTATACATTTATCAAACTTTAATTAAAAGTATTCTTATTCAAGTTGAACAGCAATTTTGAATTGTTAATTCAAGTAGTAATTTTATAGACTTTTCTTTACTACGAAATAACTTGACTACCGAGAAGATTTTTACTTGCTTTTATTTAACTCACAATTTTTTTTTTTCTTTTCTTTTTCTTTTTTTCCTTCCATCTTGTGGTGGAACCTTGCAAGTTCAATTTAACATACTTTCTGTTATCACCCTTCAATGAAATTTTGCATACTTACTAAGTTCGTATGAAAATACAATATTCCACAGTTACTTTGACCAACAACCCCCTCCCAGAGTTATACCGGGGTGCACACACGAATATTTGACGTACTATTCGTTGAGAGTTTATCAAGTGATTGTATGTAAGTGCGCACGCCTTGCTTTTCTTGCAGTCGTACGTGGATATAAAAAAAATTATATTCTTTTGAAAATTTATTTATTTTTTAGTACAATTTTCTGTTAGATTGAATTTTTATATGATTCTAATATTTTAAGAAAAGCAAGTTTTTAAAATATTTATTTTTACTTTTTTTATTTTATTTTATCTTGAAAATAATAAATATACCTTTACGAGTCCCAGAGGTGGTTGGACTTTATCGGTAGCCCTTGACATGCTGACACACTGTACCACACCGTCGTGCTTGATGGATATTGCAGATAGCCCGCATCGTACCAAATCTTCACTGATCTGAAGACAAATAAACACATGTACTCAAAACCATGTATGCACTAGGCAACAATTCTTTGCGCGATGAAATCCGGAATGAGGAAATTCGCCCAAAAACCAAAGGCACAGACATAGCTCAAACTTTTAGCAAGCTGAAGTTTTTAACTGTGAGGTATAAAAACCTGAAAAAAATTGCAATAAAATATTTTAAACAATTTTTTGTCTGTCGAGAAATACGGTGTAGAAGCACGCAGTAGTTAATATAGGTAAGTCTGATCCACAAGTTTTAAACTCATTTAGATTGAGGGTTAAATTTTGCTACAGGCGATACTAGTACATATTTTTTCGTAATGATATGTTACCAAAATTTATAGACCAATAAATTAATATTCTAAACTGGTAATTGGCAAGTCCTCCTTCTGAAAGACCTTGACTGTATGTTGAGAAGAGTTTTGTTAAACATTTTTGAACGGAGTACCAGATAAATCGATTACATAAAAAGCTTTTACGAAAGGCTTTTGTTAAACAGTGAGCTCTGGCAGTCCGATTATGATAATGACAATAAGAAACTGAACACTGATAGCATATGAAAAAACTGTTGAAATTACTCGTAATTCTTTTCCTTCACAACAAGGAACCAGTTGCGGCGTTTCTTCTTTTAGTTTATGAGTAGAGTTTCGCCCAGTTGTTACGTTGTCTCCGCTGGCTACCGGGTTCATCACAAGAAGAGAAGCGGCCGAAGATCTCTTCTCCTTCACCTCGAAGTTTCCAGAGGAAGAGTCTTTCGTCATGGCGACTGGAAGTGGCAGAGTGGTGCGTTCATGTAGTAGTTGCATTTTGATTGTTTCTACAGAATTTTGGTATGAAATGGTTTATGGTTTGTTGAAATTAGGTTTTTGTAAAAACAAATATTTTCAGTGATTACATGTTTACAGAATATTTGACACTGACACAGTGATTCCATTTGTAAATTTCATTACTTGGTTGGCTGTTTGTTTTGGAAGTAGCTTGCCAGATTTAAAAATAAAATATGTCTTATATCGATGATTTTGAATAAAACCTCGAAATATTCGGACACTCAAAAACACTGTGATAATTTTTAATTAAATTCGAAAACTGAACACAAGAAGGACAACGATTCTGGACAGTAGTCTTACGTAGTATAAATGCGTAGTATATTATATTCTCTTTGATCAGTAGCATAAAAATCCTAGGTCTGTGATGTCAGTCGCACTAACAAAGAGAATATAATCACTAAAGTCTCAGTCACACGTAGCGATATATAGCTGCTGTTTTCAGTTTGCGATTACAAGCAGCTATAAATCACCGCTACAGTGCGACCGTCTACGCCTACTGTCGACTACATGCTGTTTTTAGCTGCTAAAAATCTCTTTCGATTGGTGCCGTGTAGTCAAAATGTCGTCAGTAAGTAAGTCGTCGTCGTGTATTAAGATATGTTTGGTTGTTTGTAACTCAATCACGCTTCAAATACTGGGTGGATCGGGAACCCCTGAACCGGTTGAGATGAAATTTAGTATGCAGATAGTTTGAGTCCTGGGGAAGGACAAAGGATAATTTTTATCCCCTAAAATTTAAAATTTCCCACGGGAATAACTATAACTGAGCTTAAACGAACTATAGCTTCCTCTGATAATCAAATGTAGGGTAGTCGGAGCCGCTGGCAAAAGTTAGTTTTAAATGACCAGAAACTTAATTACTTTAGAACTTCTCCACTTTTCGACCTGCAATTTCGTCATTTTGTCGCAAGACAATATATTAATACGTTTACAAACTATCACATCACTAACCACAGAGTAAAAAAACATGAGCTCCATGCCAAGGTTTTCTTTAAGGATTACTAGGACTCTTCAAAAAAAAAGTTATAAGATTTTTGAAGGGAACGCACGAGTGATATCACTAGTGTTGCAAGCGTACAGAGGCAACGGTGACCGCTTACCATCAGGCGGAACGAGACCTTGTTTGCCACCTTAGTAATATGAAAAAACCACCAGCCAGGAATGGTTTTTGACTACTTGCGCTTCTTTTTTACGGAAAGGAAATTTATAGCTGCTAGTAATCGCAAGCTGAAAATAGCAGCTATATATCGCTACGTGTGACAAACAAGTAGGTACATCAATTTTAAAGCTTTGAAGTATACCAGCTATTAATATAATTTTCATCAGCTTTAGTTTTTATTTTGAGTAGTTATATTTTATCACGGGTAGGTTGGTAGTTGAAAGAAAAGTAGATTATGCACCTTGCTAAAGTGAGTTATTAATGCACTCGTGCATTAGTGCATAGTGATTTTTGATGTAAGCGCAATTGTAAGCGAATCCTGCGCGACGCCTCATTGTCAGTGCACACTTCCGTCTTCTCCGTCATCAAATTGATCTGCACAACGATATAACTATCTTTTTTGTAACTATAAAACTTTTGGAGTAAAAAGCTCTCAAAATTACATGTTTATTACTTTTGAATGCTTATAAAAATAAAGCTAAAAAACTAAAAAATTGGGAAGTGTGAGTTGGACTCGCGCACTGATCACACATCTATTACATCATAAAAAAGTCTCAAAGTATATATTAAATTATTGACACAAGTTTGAATATCGACCATGAATTCAATCAAGCGTCTGAGTTTCAGCGGATGCCTGTGAAACCTATATCGTAAGTCAATTCCGTTATGACGGGGCGTAATCACGTTAGATGGAGAACGGAGGTGCTCTTATGAAATGAAATTGCTCTTGTTACTTGTACTACGGAGTCTGGAAAAACGTGAACTCGTATAATAGGTACTGTGTGATGAGAAGTCAGGTAATTTATAAAATTATAATAAATAAATATTTTTGGACATTTCACACAGCGCCGTCTAATAAAATCATTATATTTAATAAATAAAGAGGTTTGGGAAGCTCTAAGTTTCTGGTCCAAAATAGGCATAAAGAATTAAGAAGAAGATTAATGGATCTGAGCAGGCCAGATAGATGTTAAGAAATACATTTTAAATATGTATATTTAAATTTATCAGCTCCATGGCTTAGTGGGTAATGACCCGACAGATAAATCGAGGGGCGTAGTTTCGATTTCCGTACAAGAAAAACATTTATGTGATGTACATTAGTGTTTGCCTTGAGACTGGGTGTTTTCTATGTATAATATGTAAGTATTTACAAAACAAAATGTTTAGTATCCGTCGTCTAGTATCCATAGTACACGTTTTGCTTAATTTGGGACCAGATGACACTGTTTTTAATGACCAAATATCTTTATTTATTTATATTATACCTGTGTTATTAATAGAAGGGATTTGTAAAATACATATATTTAAAATAAAACTATAGACTGCTACTAGTACTATCGGTGTCAGATTACGAGTTTAGCGAGGGTTTACCAAAGCCAAAAAGTGCTCAACCTGTCTAAAGGAGTTTTAGGTGATAGGGCGCTACCTAAGGCCAGTTCGAAGCTTTTATTCTGGCGCAACGGCTAGAAGAGTTTTCAGTTGAAAATCCTCGTTCAGGCCAGATGTACTTCTTATCGTTCGTCTAGGTACCTGGTCTTTTATTTATCCCAAGGTTAGTGATTTACGATTCATGCAATACATACAAAGCCACCTCACTATAGATGCACCGTATCACCTGTCAGTGATTGATGATAAGAGGCTGTTCCCCATATTACTTATGATGTGATGTGGGTATGGGAACAGCCACCGATTACCTCTTTCAGGGGATTAAAGCCGAGACGTTATTATACCTACGTCTGGTACAATTCCTTATAGATTAAGGATAGAGGTGAAAAAAGACACAGTATACTTTTTATCGTACTCAGTATCTCCTAAGATTTTTCCGCAGGGGCACTATTTCTTCGTGTTACAATGGCAAAATAAGTAAACTAGGTTTTTGACGTGACAACGTCTTATAAATTGGTTTGCCGGGTGACACTTCAAGAAACTGCGTTACGCTCCGCTCACGTTATGCGCTCACAATGAGAGCGAGTGAGAGGCACGCGCCCGCCTAAGAGCGAGAGAGACAGACATAAAATCATTGTCACGTAAAACTTTCGCCCGTATACCGACTTTACAGGCAACCAGTTTTTGACAGGCAGGGATATATTCGGAGGGATAAAGGAGGAAAACAAAAAAAAATCATCCCAGTCCAGGTTTCTCATTGGAGAATATTTAACCGGGTGAAGCCACGAAGTAATAATAGTATCCCATGGCGATAACCGAATTTTGCGCAGATGAAGCCGCATAAAAAAGCTAGTTTAGGATAAACTGAATATATCGTTATCAATATAATGGCGTATAAAAGCAGTGTGTTTACACTATGTTCCAGACTAAGGTCCTGTCATAATATAAGGAAGTAGACCTTGTCTTGCCAGGAACAACTTAAAGCCGATGATTCGCCAGATCATATACTTGAAAAGCGTGAGTGGGCAATGAACAAGCATAGCTCCTCAGCAATCCGAGAGAGAACCATGAGAAAGGTACTGAGCAACATAAGAAACTTCTTGGATTTCTAAAACAAGCTAAAGTGGTATATAAGTATTTTTCGTTGAGTAACGACCGACTAACGAATTGGTTACCTACGTACAATGTCTTAATTATGGTGCTAGGTGCGGAAAACATACGAGCAACTAACTTTCGCACTATAATTACATACACATACACACAGTTTTTTTAACCTTCCTGTCTCCTTCCTTTTATAATACTACTTTTTTACTTTACTGAATTAAATAACCGCCTACTTTCTTATAGCATCCCTTTCATACAAAGGTAACTTGATTACGGTAGCGTGGCACAGAAATGTGTAACGGTATAAATTTCACAGGCAGCCTTTGTAATTTAGGCGCTTCATAGGATTCATACCTAGACACACCTTTTTATAAAAACAAAAAAATATAAAATAATACCATTCTATAAAAAATGCAGTCCATTCACTCTTTTTAAAATAGATAGGTAATCAAGGATAAAGTAGTTCTTTAGGTGATGCAACTCAAATGAGCTGATCATTTAAAACCATGAAATAGACTTTCACCAAACAAAGCTAAGAACCATCTCAAATCGGTTTTTACAGAATATAGGTATATATAGCTAAATCTTAGTTTTTCATTCAAAAATAAGTAGTCATAAGTAGTTATTTGCGGATCAAAATCGAATTTTACTTGTGACAATCTATAAATTCATTATATAGGTACACATTATCTTGGTTTCTATGTTGCTACTTTTGCATAAACTTTGCTTTACTTAAGTTGTTTGTTTTCTACAGCCTTTTGATTTACCTTATAATACCTTACTTTATTTCGTCGCAAAGTTCACGTCTACCTTTAGCGCCGTTTTAACGTATCTACGGAATTAACTCGTCAGTTTAATAGTAGTGGAATATCTGTTTGTTGAAGGTGATTCAATTTTATGTGCAGTGAAGACTGCTAAAGGCCTCAATCTTATAAAAACTAGGCAGCTAAGTACTATACGGTTTTGGCAAAACGAAATGCTACCAGCATTTTTGGATGTTATTTTTCTACGTGATCATATTTTCATTTTTTTTCCAACTATCAATTAACGGAAAATTTGTATCGGCTTTTCGTAGGTTGACTGGACTAAAGGCACTGTGTCATACTAAAATTTCAAAGATCAATTTTTTATTTATGTTTTTTCTGTAGTTATTTACTTTTTTCGTAAATTGCTCTGAAAAGTAAATGAAAACAAAGTGAGGGCATTAATCAGTCTGCTCTCGACTTGTGAAACCTCTATAAGACACCTTCGTAAAGGTTAATGATAAAAATAAATCTTCATTCTGTACCTCTTTATAAAATAAAAGAAAAGCGCGATGTCGTTTCAGTATTTTCAACTCCTCTTTGAGATAATTGATTTCCTTTTACCCGGATTGAACTGAATTAATTAGTTTTTTGGGAAAAATCAAATATTAGGGGAGTATGGAATTGCCGTTTGGTAATCAAAATTTTTTTTTTTTTGTAGGATGTAATATATTTTTGTTTCATCAAAGTAGATTCGTTGTCTATACATTTATGCCATCTAATTGAAAGATCATTTAAGCCTTTCCGATAAAACTCTGTGGGCCCGGACTCCAAAAATTGCGTAAAAGCATGTTGTACTAAGTACTGACTGGGAGAAAAGTATTTTCCGTGGAAAAAATTAACCGAATTGCGGAAAAGGAGTTAGTCGATTGGTTTAAGGTCCGACGAGTATGAAGGATGACGGATGGTCTCTAACTGCAGTTCTGCTGCAAGATCAGGCTTGCGGTATCGTGGAGCAGTAATGGAATTTGCTGCAACTGAGTCAATATTGTGGGTAAGTTAACGACAAACTATGCCGCTAATTCTTTGATAGTTTGACACAGATCGGCTTCCACTTTCACCTTCAATTCATCGTTATTTCCCTTAGTGGCTTGTCTTTCTCTTGGTTCATTCTTCAGAAACAAAAGAGGTTAAATCAATAGAGCACTATGATTTCGTTACCGGTATCCTCTTCAAACACAGCATTGACATTACGAGCAGTTGCAGAACATCAAATATCGCCCTCCAGCCAAGGGAATCGACGACCTATGAAATGTAATCAGAAGGGGATTCTTTACCATAGACCAACGTGCCCCCCACAGCAGAGAGTAGTGACCATAAGCATGCCTTCCCTTCTGTCAAGTTACACGGGGACCGATGACATATAAAAGTAACCGGGAGGGCTGAATGAGAAAAGTGGAAGACCGACTGTAGTGGCATTTATTGGGAAGGGTTATATCCATAAGGGTTATAACAGTAGACTGCTGTAAAGAGAAGGTGTCAAGATTTTAGAGAAATACGGCATCCACTGGCCAGAGGGGAGGGCGATTAACTTGACTCTTATTCCCGTACAAAACAATCCGGCACCTTTTGAGGGGTGCGAGAAAATAAATCTACTAAAGAGTTATAACAACCCAAACTAACAATGGTGTTTTGCTGAATACCTAACTTCGCAATCAGTGCTGCCGCACTCAATTCTAGAGATTCGTTGGTGCACTGTTATATACATGAACAGAAAGGGCTGTGTGTTTAACTATTTGTATCGGAAATTTCAGTAGCAGTGAATATACAAATAATATGAACCTAGTTATTTGTTTACTATTACTATTTTTTCATCATACTTATTCGTAAGCAGTGTCATTACGAACAGGCAAAGCGGGTGGGAAGAGCAAAATGTATCCCACGGGCTTTTCCTTTGATGGGCGTTTGCAGATCCCACGGGCGATAATATCATATCCTGTCCTGTCCTGTACATCGCGCTCTACGTATATTGTATATTCTATCAAGTAAGTATAAAAGCGCCATCTGTAGTCCAAAAACATTGCTTATAACACGGGTGGTAGGTACAGTAATTACAAAAATAAATAACAAATATAAACAAAACTACTAGTAGTACATACAAGTAAATAGCCTCTTGTTATAGTAATTTTATCCTTACCACGTTTAATTTTTTTTTTTTTTTTTTTTTTTTAAATACCACTAAGGTGGCAAACAAGCACACGGCCCGCCTGATGGTAAGCGGTCATCGTGGCCTATGGACGCTTGCAACACCAGAAGTATCACTCGCGCGTTGCCGATAATACCATAGATATGAAAAAACTTTAATACTCAATGTAGGTACTATATGTAGTTGCAGGTCTGAAAAAAAAATAATGTCAATCATCATCACCATATGCATGCGGGATAAACACAGTTTCTAAAAGGGACTTCCATGACATTCAATCAGATACTCGTATAAGTGATTTCCTAAATAATAAAAACCGGCCAAGTGCGAGTCTGGCTCGCGAACCGAGGGTTCCGTGCAAACTTATTATATGTTGTATATTATTAAAAATATTTTTATTATACGATGTAACTAAAAATTTACGGTTTTCGTTATTCTTTATCTGTACTTTAAGACGTTGCTTCGTACCAAATTTCAAGATTCTGAGTTTACAGGAAGTACCCTGTAGGTTTTGATTCCCTTGCGAGTTTCGAAAATTTGCGGGAATTTGCGGCATAAACGGCTGTATTTTTTTATTGAGTTGGCTATAAATTTTAGCTTGATACCTCCACGCGTTTCTGAGAAAAAGGGTCTTGACAGACGGAAACAAAGTGATCCTATAAGGGTTCCGTTTTTTCCTTTTGAGGTACGGAACCCTAAAATCCTTTTTTTTGATAGAAACACTAACTTATTTATTACATAGAACTAAATACATGTATCATATTACAACAACTACCTAATCAAATGTTGTTACGGATATTTATAAACTATTTTAGGTTAACTATATTTTATTGCGTAACTGTTTTCTTCTCTTTTATACTTTTCTGAACTCGTTTCTGACCTTTCTTAGTTTCTTGATAAAATAGTAGTCATATAGTCATAGTAAGATAAAATTTTGATATCTTATTTTCTTATGTAACGTCTCTTGATAACATCGAACACCTGGTGAAATCTTTAACGGTGTTCTTTATTGTACACGTCCAAGTTTTTAGGAAAACTTTTTTTGAATCCAACTATATGATGGTATTGCACGTTCTGTTTTGATTACAGTGCAATTTGTGTGACAAGCGATATTTTTATTTAAAAGTTTTAGCTAAATGATCTTTAAAATTACAATTGAAATTAAATTATGTTCTGAAAATCATAATATCAGATATTTTTTTTTGTAATTTGTGTCTTATCTACTTAGGTCACCCTATCGCAACCCTATGTTCTGGGCTTTTATTAAAGTGCAACAAACTTTTCTGACCAAGTAGCCAAAAATAAATATTTCAGTCGCCTTATTGAAAGGGTGTGAACTTACAACGACACTAGCGACCAAACATCCAAGATCAGAATGTTTATTGCACTAAAAATTTTTTAAAGATTATACTGCATAACAGGTAGTTAGAGAGTACCTATTTCAATAATAAGATTGAAGCAGTTCGCTCTGTCTGTCAGCTAACCAATAAGGAGTTTAATTGAAATTTACGCTGTAGTCGATAAAGCCAATATGTGGCTTTGCACGCAGCCGCCGATTGAACTAATTGCTCTCTCAGAGGAAATTTACGAGAAACAGTGCAATATAATTTAAACTTGGTAATCTAGTCTTATGAATTTTGTCTTTTCATCCAAAGTTTTTTCATTAAGTCCTAGCACATCAATCTTACAAAAACACAAATCTTTATAGAATTAAGAAACACATTATTTATAATCTTTTTTCGTTTCCGAGTGTTTTTGAAGAACATATATCATAAATGCCATATCTATGGCTAGATCATCAATGTAAATAAACATTTTCATAGCAAAGATGTGAAATGTAGTTGTTCCTCGATAGCTAAATTAGTAGGGCACTTACACGGACTGTTTTACAAGATTATTGTAGGATTCAGCAAGTCCTGGCTCAAGGTAAACATTTTGACTCTAAAGACCAAGCTAAGTAACGATGTTATGTCTCTGTTGTTTACTTTATAGTGGTTGGTGGCGAGCTACCAGGGGATGCACCATGTGCAATCCGCCTTTGGTTGCCTGGTTTTGGTGGGGCTTTAGATGTGTGGGGGTATGGCGCACGAGTACGTACGTGTATGTGTGTATATACATGTTTGGATAGATATTGTGTACTTGATGGCTTGGTTCCTGCATGACTGATTGGTAACAGGTGTACATCCGGGAGTTTCTTGTCACTTCTTCTCCCCTTAGGCTAGTTTCCGAAGTGATGGTAGTTTAAACGATGTGCATTTGTTGCCGGGCTGTTGTGTAGGGGCTGGGCCACTATTAGGTGTGCAACGTCTGTGTGAATATGTGTGTGCATTTATGTATATATCGGGCGGCCGAACGAGGATTGAATCAGATGGGACCTACAAGTTCTTTTACGTATAGTTTTATTATCTATCTTTTATATATATTTGTATATTTATATATATGTCTGTATGTGTATATATGAATATGTGCATGTATACCTATTTATTTATTTATTTTGCATTTTTGTCGTTGCGTTCCCTAAAACATGGTTGAGCGAAGCGATGGCTGATTCATGTGTCATACTTGTGAACGGGTGCCGCCTGTGGAGGCTGGTCTGCTTGCAAACTTCTTTGTATTCTTATATATATTATATGTTATATGAATATATTTTTCTCGGGAGTTACTTTATATCCCGTCACAGAATAATTGAAAACTTTTAACGCATCACATGATGCCCCCCCCCCCCCATATGCAATCTGAAAAACAATAGGCAATTGAAATATTACATAAATATTGATTGTTTTTTTTTTAAATCAAACTATTTACATTGTTAATCTTGTTTATTTAATGTTTCAATACAAAACATGTATTTATTAGTTGATACACTATAATTTTATGTTTCGTTTGTGATTTTACAAAGATTACCTATTGGACGCACGCAATAAAACAGTATTGTAATTAGTTTGTAAAGCTAGTTGTAGTTTATTTACTTGACGATTCGAAAGTGCTCTTAGTAACCCATTTGAATACAAAGATTTTGATTTTGATTGATTTTGATTTTGATTTTGACTGCAGCTTTGCTATGAACATATTTATTAACATTATTAACATATTATTAAAATTAAAATAATAACTTCAATATAAGAAAAGATTATTAAACCCACCATATTGTTTTATTAGTCATTCAAAGAAAAAAAAATCTCAAGCGGTTTTTTTACTTTATTAATTTTTTTTTTTTTTATTGTAGGTACTTAAGAATGTAGGGTCGAATGGACCGCACATTAACATGCAAAGGTTACTAAAAAAACTGAAGAATAGCCTTTATATATGATTATTATGCGTAAAAATTACTTTATCATTATTAAAAACAACTTGTATATATGTATTTTATACACAAATATAAATATAAAGCAACTTTCAAATATGTTTCACCTCACCAGCACGAAAAAGATAGTTTTTCCGTCCAAATTCAGTCAGTAAAACCGAATTTTGCTGACTAGTCAGGCAAAGTAATTCACTGTTCGAACATTGATTTTTGGAATTAACCCGATGATGAAAACAAAACAATACAATGACAGGTCAGAAACAAATTTCGGGAGAAATACTCAACATTGTTCATTTTAATTAAGAATATAACTTCATAGCATTTTTTTGTTTTTAAGTGAGTTTTTATAAATTATTAGTATTATTAAAAGTTTATACAGCTAACTTAAAAAATATCATACTTTGTTTTGATAGCAATGGCAGATGTTGTAGTAGGTACAATTCCGAACGCAACCTCACTTTAAAAAAAAACAAAGTGAAATGGCGGCAAGCTAGTTTTTTGAACATAAGATTGTTTATAATTAATAATTCTGTTTTGTTCGAAAAATGAGCGATACAAGCTACGAAGATTTTCTCTGACACCAGAAGAATTAAGACAACAAGTCTCCAATGCCGAACTTAACTTTTTACCAAAAAGTCAATTGAAAATATTTTTCTCGCTGGTAGAGGTGAAAATTTGTATGTTGAACGCGTAAGCAAATTATTACGGTCTCGTGCCTTTAAATCCCTCGCTATGCTCAGTAGTCTATATTTAAATCACTCGTTACGCTCGTGATTTAATTCTAGCCTACTTCGCTTGCTCAGGATTTAAAGTCGGCACTTCTACTATAACAAATAACTATTATCGTATATTTACATTTATTGGAGAAATACCGACTTAATGAAGTCGGTGTTTTTCCAGCCGCTGCGGTTAACCCTTTAGGGAATAAAAACCTTGACTTTATACCTACATATACATATATGTATACATTTTTATACGTATAACTTTATTATTATTAAAAACAAAGATAAAATTATTTTTCACATGTGTATACTTATATATTTTATCGTTTGTATTTATTATTTCCTTAATATCTATTAGACAGCCTATATACATTGTAGAAAATTCTGCATGCTTGTACGTACACCAATGTGTTTGGGCAAGGAGTGAAAAATAAATAATTCTAAATTAATTAAACATATACAACAAATAAAATGTTAAATGTGCTATTAAGAGTGCTAATGAGCTAATGGGATCTAATAATTCATAATATAATTATAAATAATGGGAGTATCTTTCGACGTTTGTTAATAAGATAAGAACGTACCGTACCTACATAGTAAGGGATTATACTTCCCTTTTGAAATAAGAATTCACTTGATATTTAGCTTGTGTCTGATAAAATCTTTTCACCTACAAATATCATAAAAAGTTTACAGAAAAAAAAGATATAGTCGACTTTGTACAATTTTACAGATGAGTTAAAGTAAACGTTATTAAAAAAAAACAGACAGGAGAAATTTACTTGTTTATAAACTGATTGAAAATTTCAATTTGTCAACCGTTTGTTCAAAAAGAAAACATAGCACTGAGTTATTTTCAGTTAGTAGGTAAGTTAAATTCTTAGTTAAATTTAGGAATATATGTATAATTTTTTCACATATTTTAATACAAAATTGTATGGCAGTTTACAAGTAATTTTTTTTTTAATTTTATCATAACCGAAACAAGGTCGGCGGAGTTATAAAGCTGTGACACACGGGAGGACGAAGAGAAGGAGTAATAGAATAAAATTACTGACGAGGCCGCGAAAGTCAGCCTTTGTTGGATACCTAAGTCAATAATACACATCAAGCAATGGCACCACGTTCGAGACTTGTATAAAGCTTTACTGAAAAACGCAGGAAAAAAAAACAGTTAAGACTGGTGGTTTAATAAAAGTAAAAAGTAAAAAATTAAAAATGTCGAAGATTATTTTACATTAAATGTTATGTTTTTCTTATTTGGGCATTTATCAAAAGAAAATCAAATTACAGAATTTTATTAAATTCAACATAAAAAAAAGATGATGCCTATATTTCTTTTTGATCCAACGCCCACGGTATCTGTTGCAGCGGGGTCAATCAAAACTGGCCACTTCGATATTCTAAAAAAGAAAAAAATCTTGTATAGGTACTATCTGTGCGCGAGTGCTTTATAACTGGCCATTCAAAGAAAATCGTATATGAAATTACTGTCGCCTTATCTGTCATGAAAAGTGTTTTTTTTTTAATTTTTTTTTATTAGCAATCCAGCATCTTTGTCTTTCCCGTATTCTTTTTTGAATTTAATTCGAACTTTTTATAGCGTTTTAAGTAAACATATTGTTTTTTGAAATTGTCAGCTTCCTAAAATATTTACTTCTACTTTTATGGTTAAGGGAGCACTAAGTTATTTTCAGTAGTAAATAAAGCTACCTCAGTCGTAGAAACTGCAGGTACGCTTTGCGACGTCTGAGGTTTGCGGCTTGAGAGTTCTTTTAATTAGAGCACCTCCACTCCGAGCGCTGTGAGCGGGATTTACTGAAATCAAACTCGTTATTCATACCTTAACGAGCACTGAGATAGTGACATAATGTATATTTTTGGAAAAAAATTAAGTTTGAAAACTTAAAACTACTTGATTATAAGTTTTGCTCTCTGAAAAAAATAACGTAGGTAGGTAGCTTAGTAGCTTGTTTTATAGCAGATTTTTTTTTTCTATAGTTATAAGCAAGTTATAAGACTGATATACAGAGTGACAGACCGATATACTGACAAACAGACCGTCAGACTGACAGCGTAAGGGGTGTAGGCTTAGTAATAATTTTCCGTGGGCACCCTTTAGGTACGAAACCCTAACAATATTGCTAGTCCACATTTTGGACTTTAGCCGCCAAGCGTTTGTGTTTCTATTTCTAGGGAGTCTCCCTTTTCCGCTTTTAAAATTTATTTTGCCTACCGATAGCGGGAACTCTTTCTCTGCAGATTTGAGCGCGTGCTCTGTCGCAAATGACCCATGTGGATTTCGGATTTCGCAGCTCTTTTCTTCGTAATCGGTCGTGAATGTTTCGTTTCTATATAATATGAATATACCATAACGGGTAGGAACAAGCCTTCTCTATCGTTTGAACCTTGTTTGGTATTGATTTGACCCATTCTTCGAGTTATAAGCTGTTTCAGCGAAATAAGAAATCTCGATGAACCTATTTTAGACACTTCTTGCAGTGTTATTTTCTCCCCTTCAAAGGTCTCAAAGGATAACTCTCGGGTATTTTGTTATGGCAAGTCAGATGAGCTAAGTTGAAAGTGATATGTCTAACCTTACTGTATCTCATACATTCTGAGGTTTAAAGACGTTTCATTTAAAACGTCAAAAAACAAATTACTGGGAAACGTTACATCTTAGGACATTAAGTTACGAGATTTTATTTGTTATTTAAAGATAAAAGCTTATATTCTAGTTTTTAAAAAAACTTATCAGCTTTTAACGTACCAAACACAACTGAATTAATGCTTTTAACGACCTAGTAATGTAATTATTAATAAGACTCTACAGCTGTAAATACGTTCTAGTGTATGCGAGAGCACAGCGGTTTAGCTCAGGAGCGAGCTCATTCAATTAAGCTCTGCTTGAGTGTCTGTTATGACTTTATACTTCAACACAGACATATCATATTTTTTTAAATTAACACTTACATACATATTATTTTATACCTTAAATATCCCTTTGAATTCGTGCTTCTATTACACGAGTTCTCTTACTGATAGCTGAACAAATGCGCACCCATAGTGCGACAACAAAATATTGGCACATTATAAAAACACTACAATGAATAAGTGTGTAAGAAATTTCAGGGCAAAGTTGTTATTAAGAGGAAACATCACAACCTTGCCAATTCAGAAATAGGTAATTGAAAAACACTTGCTTGCGCTAGAGACAACTTTGCCTTGGGCTGTTTTACGTAGTCGTAACCAATTAACCATCCAAATCGGGGTATCGTATTTCCCACTTTCCTCTTCCAAATCTCAACCAAATTTAATAAAAACTACTTCACCTTAAAGGTAATGAATTATTTAGTGTCTGCATATTGTATTTTCTTAATTATAAGTTTTCATATTTGTATAGCACACGACTAAATATGTCATAAAAAGAGTTTTTTTTTTGGACTTTTGCAGGGCCCCAGTTTTTTTTATAGGAATGGCATATCAAAAAAAGCAAAACATACTTAGTGATTGTTTATATCTATCAGACATAAAAAAAAATAAAGGCTCTGATGCTAAAATCCAACAAGGAAACAGGGGAATACGCTTGAAGGAAAAGACAGCGAGATATTTCCACTTAAGTACTAGACTTTTTTAATTTAATTCGATAAGTTAAATTTTCCGGAATTAAGAAGAGCAGCCTATTGATACGTACAGTGGGTGAAGCGTGATTAAGTAACAAACATCAAAACTTTCGCATATATAATATTAGTAAGTTGTGTTCGCAAACGACAAACTATGCGAATATTACACATACAAAACAGTTCTTTTATTTACTCGATTTTCTACAGTCTTTGTACAATCGTATTCATATGTCCTTATTCTTTAACTGCGTTAAAAACAACTATATTCTCAAAAAGTATGACAAGATACTCAGTATGTTTGGCACAAAAAATATATACGACCAAATTACATAAAGTTATTTATTTCCACAAATAAAATCGTTCACAAAAACATCATAGAAATTATATTATTATCAAAAGATAGCGAAGAGATTTTGAAGCCTCTGGCATTTCTGCGGAATAAATCAATTATCCAAGCTAATTGTATTAAATGACATCACAGACTAATTTATTAATAAAACTTTTGGGATTAAGACACCAAATACAATGATAAAGCTAGAGAAACCCTAATTGTTCTCGCCATTGGTATTTTTTTAAAAGCCAATTAAGTAATTATTTATTACGTCATACTAAAGCTTTACTGGTTTCACTTTTTTTTCGAGGCTCTTTGAGGTTCTTCAGTTGGAGGAAGAATCGTAACAGTCGGGGGAATTTCTTCGACTGCTGGAGTTCCCTCAGGTCCTTCGGCCTCTTTCACACTGCTCGGGTCATAAAAGTCCTTAGCCATGTCTGATTCCTCTGAAACAATGCTCGTTTTCTGGAACAAATCAGTACCGTTCATAGTATACTGGGGAAAGCAATACCATAATAACAATAAATTTTAAGAAATTAATTGATTTTTGAGAGAAACCAAGTTTTATGCAAAAACGTTTCTCGCCCACCCCGTTATCTAGACCCAATTTTCAAGATTTTTGACAATGTAGTTTTAATGGAAAAGTAGGTTTGTATATAATTAAAACTATTTGCAATTCAAAATTCCAATACAAATGTTGATTTAAAAATATTTGCAATAAAATATAATGTTTCTTTTATATTTAAACGTACAAACTTAGTTTTTCATAATATCTTCAACATTTAAAAAAATAATTAAAATCGGATTAGGTTCACACGGATCACATTTAGTATAAAAACATATAGTTCCTCTCTTAAAACAGGTTTCATTTCTGTTCTCTGGTATTGGTAAAGTTTTGGGAGCTAAGTACAAAAACCAATCAACACGAGAGGTATGTGACGATAAATGTACATACCCTTTTTGCTCTCTCCGACTTCATTTCAGCGTTAAGCGAGGAAAGGAGGCGGCGGGTAAGGAACTCGGCAACACGCCGCACTTCAGCACTGTCTGCGTTCACACGGTTATCCAATACCGCGCATGCTAGTCCTTCCACGGCTTCACCCCACTCCACTACATTAATTAAAATGTATTAAATGCAAGAAGGGTTTTTCTTTACTATGAATACCAGACTACAGTACTACATACAAATATATATATATAAGTACATACTTTTTTTTTATAAATACATACATTTTACATACATCTAATTTAAATTTTTAGAGAGGTAGGGCACTGCAAGTACTCGCTGGAATAAGCTGCCCGAACAAATAAAACGGGGCATAGCCAGTACTTGCTCGAATGAGCGGCCCGAACTAGGGAAGTACCTCCACCTTACAGAAAACCGCGGCTACAATAACACTAACATTGAGTAGTGTTGTGTTCCTGGCAGTAAGTAAGGTTGCCAGAGCTCTCATTGTGGATTCGCTGCGCGGACAGCGGAGGATCGGCGGTGCTTGTTGCTGTCATTGCTCGGCGTAGACGCGGCGTGCTGGTCCGGCGGTCAGGGAGACCTGATGAAACAGCTGACCGCTGGCCGCCCGCAAGTTGAACGGGTTCCCGAACCCAGGGCTCACTTAATCTCCGCCCTGGGAGGCTGATCCGCCAGCCTGTGTAAAGTCTCTGAAGTGGTAGTCGTGCCGGAGAAGGAGACCGGAGTGGACCCGGCTAATACAACAGAGGGGGATCAGGGGCCCTTCCACCCGCCTTGCCAGCAACCGTATCATCTGTGTTGAGCTTCGGCAGTCTAAGTACCGCACCTTTTTGTCTTCTAAGCTGTCTGTGCAGTGAATCCTCATCCTTAGTCTAAGTAACTTCATATAAAATGGCCAGAAATAGAAAAAAGAAAAGAGTTTTTACAGCGGCTACTCAATCCATATATAATGTGGAATCATGGGTATTCACGCAAATCTTAACGCAGTCCACTACCACCTCGAGACTGCGCAGCCGACCATTCTTTTTCTAACGGAGACGCAGATATCCTGCCAGGCCGACACATCACATACCTTCACTATCCCGGCTACAAACTTGAGCACAATTTTGTGAGTCGTGCTGATGTATGTATGTTCGTCCGGGCGGATATCTGCTGTCGCCGCCTTCATAGCCTTGAAGACGGTGACCTGTCGATATTGTGGGTGCGCGTGGATTACGGCGGCCACACTCGTATCTATGCGTGCCTAAACAGGTCTCATAGCGGTGACACGGACGTAACTCGACTCTTCACGCACCTGAGTTTGACGACTGACAAAGTTCTAGAGCAATATCCAACAGCAGAACTAGAAAACTCCCAAAATAGGAGACTTTAACGCCCACAATCGTGAGTGGCTCAGTTCCCGAAACAATAACTATGCAGGGATATCTGCTGATGAATTTGCTCTGACCTATGGATTCTCTCAGCTACTACTTTCTCCAACGAGAATACTAGATATAGAGGACCATACGAGCTCCTTACTGGACCTTCTGCTAACTACACGTCCGGACGGATACTCCGTCTCAGTGGATGCGCCTCTTGGCTCCTCGGACCACTGTCTCGTTCGGACTCAAATGTCATGCACACAACCCGATCCTTCTGGGCCAACTAATTGGCATCGTGTGTGGCACTATAATTCGGCGGACTGGGATGGATTGCGAGAATTTTATGCTTGGTACCCGTGGAAGCCGCTCTGCTTTAGCTCAGATGATCCTGACGTCTGCGCAGCCGCAGTTACTGACACAATCCTCGTTGGTATGAAATGTTTCATTCCTAACCTGCGAGTAGCTGCCGGTGTCAAAAAACGACCGTGATTTAATAGGTCTTGCAGAGAAGCTAAAATTTTTAAGCAAAATTCGTATGAGGCTTGGACCGCGGCTCGTAATAATAAGGATCCGAATATTTCTGAGTTAAAACGCAAATTAAATGCTGCCTCGAGGTTCAGTAAGAAAGTAACTGCCAGAGCAAAATTCCAGTTCATCGGCAAAATAGGTGGGCGACTTGCGAGCTATCCTTCTGGGAGTCGTGCTTTCTGGTCGCTTGCTAATGCTGCCGAGGGAAACTTCTGCCAGTCGTCGTTACCACCACTGCGAAAGACCGATGGTGACTTGGCCCATAGTGCAAAAGAGAAAGCCGATCTATTGGGCAGTCTCTTTGCCTCCAACTCGAATATGAACGACGAAGGCGCTGTACCACTGCTTTAACGTGGTGCGGTAAAACCATGCCGGAAATCTATAACAAGTTCATAAGTCGAGTGGGCCAGACGGTGTACCAGCAGTAGTGCTTAAGCAGTCTGCTCCTGAGTAATGTCCTGTACGAATGTGCACCCGGTGCCCAAAAACGGCGATAGATCAGATCCCTCGAATTACAGGCCTATCGCTATTATCTCTCTCCTCTCCAAGGTGATGGAGCGTGTGATCAGCACACAGCTTTTGAGATACCTAAAAAAACACGACCTGATCAACGATTGTCAATATGGCTTTCGCTACGGTCGCTCGACTGGTGCCCTTCTAGTGTATCTCCAGCGATTTTCAGTTCCGAGATCATTTGCTAGACAAGGTAAAGCTGGCGTCCAAAAAACTTGGTGTACTCAACAGAGCGAAGCAGTACTTCACGTCGGAGCAAAGGTTGCTGATTTACAAGTCGCAAGTCAGGCCCAATATGGAGTACTGCTGCCATCTCTGGGCGGGTGCACCCGGATACCAGCTTGGCCTTTTTGACTCGGTTCAACGACGGGCTGTGAGAATTGTCGACGATCCCAAACTCACTTGCGGTATCGAGCCCTTAAGTCTGAGGAAAGACTTTGCCTACCTGGGTGTGTTCTACCGCTTGTACAATGGGTTGTGTTCTGAGGAATTGTTCGAAATGATGCCCACGGCTACTTTCTAGTATCGCCGCCATCAGCAGGGAGTTCATTCTCACACTTTAGAACCGAAATGTTCACGTACAGTGCGGTTTCAGAGAAACATCCTCCCGCGAACGCTGTGAAATGAGCTCTCTGCCAAGGTTTTCTCTAAGGACTACAGTATGGGGTTCTTCAAAAAAAAAGTTATTAGATTTCTGAAGGGTAGGCACTCGCGAGTGATGCCCCTGGTGTTGCAAGCGTCCATAGGCTACGGTGACCGCTTACCATCAGGCGGACCGTAGGCTTGTTGGCGACCTTAGTGGTATAAAATAAAAAAATTCAAAGAAACAACTCTGCTCAACTCAACATGTTTATCACAAAAAGTATTTGTCTTGGTGTAGGAATCGAACCCACGCCCCTTGGTCGGGTAGGTCGTTACACACTAGGCCATATTCCTTTATTGTGTAGGTACATATTTAGAAATTTAAATTATAACTTTAAATTGATTCTTCTAGTTTTGATTATTTTTCGTATTTTAAGGAGAACACTCAAGACTTTGCCTGCAATGGGTCCTAAAATAAATAACTTATTCTAAAATAAACAATTAATCAATGAATTTATTACCTGACACCTAAAAAAACTGTGAAATCAATCAAATATTTTAAAATGAAGATTATATAAGAGACATTTTGACTTGAAGATGTATCAATAATTTAATTGGTAAGTTATAATTCTATGTCTAGAAATTAATTTCATTATATATTTCAAATCATTTTTAATACTGTATTTTATGAAGTAACGAAGATGAATATAAACGATTATACTAACTAAACTAACGAGTATATATTATAGTATGAATAATAATAGATGAGAGAGCTAATTGGGAACGGTCTCGAGTACGCCTCACTCGTGATTTCGTGAAAAAAATGTATGCAATGATTTAATGCGGGCTGTGAATTTAAACATTTTTCGCCCATATCCACGAGACATAAGTACATTCGACCGTTTCCAATTAGCTCCCAGAACGCAAAATTATAATCATTTCGATAAAATTAATATCTGGCTATGTAAAGAAGGAAATTAAAAGGATTGACTATTATTATTGTGTATGGTACCACCGGTGCAAACCTTACAAAATATCATTGGACAATGGTGCAAACGATGCCACGGGCCAAAAATTTGTGTCAAATTGTGAATATTCTTTTTCTGATTACAATTTGTTATTAGCTTTTAATGCAAGTAGTTAAACCACTACTAACTTGGGTTTTTCATATGCGGCAGCGTCACGTTCCCCGTAATTGGATCCATGCCCTTCTCCACATGCTGGGTCACCGCGCGTGAGAGCAGCTTTCCGGCAGTGCTAACATTCTGTTATTTGATAAAGATAAGCTTGTTACGCTATGACATCGTTTGCGCACATTTAGCATATTCGGAAATCTTACACCATGTTTCCACTTAGATCCAATGGTAGCGAGCAGTAGCGATAGGTCGCCATAATTAAGACAGATGCTAAACTTCATGTCATGCCATTAGTGAAATGAAGGCACAAGGCACAGGTGAATGTATAAAATGTAATTTTATATGGGTCTTGATATATTATGATTGCAAAAGCCTATTAGTTGACAAAGTACGTTGAATGCAATGAAAGCCACTGCATTTAAGGGATGCTGTAAAGTATACCAATATGTATATTTTACCGGCCAAACCCTATTTAAGGCCAAACTAGTTTGTCCTAGGCTAAAACAGTTCCTCCTAAGCAAGTCAGGATATACTAGTTTAGCTAAGGACAATCTAGTTTAGCCTAAAAACTTAGGTCTGAACTAGTTTGGCCAGGGCCGAAGAGATTGAATCGTTGCAATTAACAAAAACATATATATGGCTCCGTGATTTGGAATCTAAACGAGCTGAAGAAGTACCATTTGAATTACATATTTTTAACGATAGGTATCCCATGTATTTTGCAGTCAGATTTTTTCCATTGTGGAAGAGAATTTGTCAATCGTATTTCATGTGAAATGTCTTAAACTAGAATTAAAGCTAGTGCATGAAAAGCCACGGAACAGCCAAAGTCAGGGCTCCGTTGAAAGAGCTAACCAAGACGTCGAAACTTGGCTAAAAGAAAATCAATCGGCTAAATGATCAGAAAGCTTGATATATGTACAATTTATGAAAAACAGGGCCTATCATTCAGGCATAAAACAATCGCCATAAATGCTATGTTTGAAGTTGAACCCAGAAATAAATATTAAAGGATAAGGAAAATATATTAAGGATGATTCTTTATTTCAAAAACTTATCAAAACTGAATCGCATCAATTCGCTAAAGTGGTGCATAATATGACTGTGCCGATTCCTGATGTAGACAGAGGAAGGAGTAAGAAATGTTATGGCGTTGTTCTTGAAATAAACAATGATGGCCTGTACAAAATTGAAACTAAGCATGGAATATTGCGGACACTTTATTGCAGGTTAGTTATGCAATTTAGTTTTTCACAAATTATTTCAAAAGAAGAAATTCTTCTTCAATGACCATATTGTCTAACTGCAAAATACATACATGAGGGCTAGTTCTTCAGCTCGATTAGATTCCAAAGCACTGAGCGATATTTTATTTTGTTACTTGCAACGATTAGAAATTTCAGGATTTACCCGCCCACTTCATATGACAGTTTGAAACACAGTTATCTAGTATCACGTGCACTTGAGCGAGACCAAAGACCACAGCGCTTTTCAGTGTAAGTAAACGTGAGCTTCAAATCTCATTTTTAGGTATTTACTTGAAAACTAACTCGATTTTTTAGATTTCAGTAGAAACGGCCATGGACTTTCTAGTTAGCTAGCCATTAATATGAATTTTAATGTTATATGTTAAAGAATAGCGGTTAAAAATAAAAAAAAAAATTTAGAGGTCTTTTCCAGATTTTTTTCTATCGAGGCAAATTAATGCTATCGTGTTTTTGGTAGAACAAGACATTAGGTATATGTTCATCTATATAGGGTTAAATTTTTAACCTAAATATTTACAGCCTCTTAAGCCTAAAATTAGTATAGCTAAACTAGTATAATCTGACACACTTAGGATGAGCTGGTTTGGCCTAGGACCGTTAACATATAGAACAAACAAAGATAACGAACGAGATATGCACAAATGCACGTGCATTTACTACTAATAATGTGGTAATAACTCGTTGTTTCCCCTTAATGCATATTGCATGGATATGGGTTAGATATTGAAACCATTTGTAACTGTAATAGTTCTCTATTTATCATATTTGCTGTTTATTAACATTTTTAGGAAGCAAGAAGGTTGAGGAAGAACTGTTTCTTATTACAGTATATTTAATTGAAAGTTTATTAATGGATTATTTAAAAAAAAAAACGCATTATGAAAGCTAACAGAAGAATAGTTTCCTACTTTATTTTATAAATGTTGTCAGATTATGTACCTCGAGCAGTTTAGCTCTCTCTGGCAAGTCGGTCCCCAGCGCCACAGGGTCCGGAAGGTCTTCTATGCGATCTGCAAACGTCACTTCAGCGAGCTTCGTCTTTGATGGCTGTTGTTTAACAAAAAATAAGTTATTACGAGGCAGCGTACGGAATAAATTTGTTTATGGTTTTAAAAAAAAAACCCTTTGTTCATTCAATAGAAATTTGTATATATTCTTATGTGAGATTTGAGATTTTTGCTTTTGACAAAAATGGGGTCCTAACGTTGGATAAGTGAATATCAACGAAAACTATTCCATAATTACTTGATCCTGTCAGAAGATGTCTTTTTTTAAGATTATATTTTACATAAATATGAGATTTATCAGAATTGATAATTTGAAGGTTTGTTATAATATATTTTTAAGAGTGAAACGTAAGACGGCACATATTTGATCTCCTACTCAGCTTTTGTAAAAATTCTGAATAACATGGTGACCTCCATCAAACTTGAGAGTGAGTAAATAAGCCTAAAGCTAAAAACGTACTAAGCGATTCGAGCCGTAGTTCACCATGCAACTTATCGGTGCAGATTTCGGGGACGTTACGTACCGAGGAGGTACGGGGATGTTACGAGCCTATGCAGATAAGGATACGTTACATACCAGTGCTGATTATGGGACGTTTTCAGGCGCCCCGATACGCTGGAACGTCAGATATGAAAGTTATTTTACAAATAAGGCTATTGCGCAAATGAGAACAGTTACCACAGGAGTCGGAGGTCGATCCTTGACAGTCTTCATGTCATGCTCGTGAGTGTCTTCGGGTGGGATGTTTTCCACTTCTCCAAATAGAAGAGCACCACCGCCAGCTCGCATGGATAGATTTGCTCGTTCCATCTCCGCGGCCACCTGCGCCGACCAGCGAGGTGGTTTTGACCTGTCGATAATGTGCCTATCTTTGCTTACATATTTTGGAACCAAACAAAACTAACATGACAAATATATACAATTATAAATGGATGAAATAAACAATTGTATAATGGGTCTCAGCTGTGTAACTAGTCGCTGGACTCTTATTGCTTCAAAGTTTTTAATCTAGTGAGATGTGCTAATTCGACAATTGGAACACTCGGACGAAAATATTATTATATAAATTATAATATAATAATAAAAATAATATAAATTATATTATTTTATCGTTACTTTTCACTTACGACATTTTCATGGCCGATGTTCTGATGTTTTGGAAGAAGATGATCGATGCCATTCCATGCACCTCGCGCTCAACGTCGTGCAGAAGGAAGTTCACGCGGCGACGAGCAAACTCCAGAATCGCCCCATCCATAAGCTGTAGATACAATACAAGCACCTATCTAACTATCCATTAAATAAATTGGGCCACCAGTATGGCCTAGAAGCGTGCTGCTAAATCCACATCTATGTGTACTAATAACCTTTATAACAGGAAACAAATAGATGATTAGAGGTACGCTGCAGTACGTGCTTTCGTACAATCAAGAGTTTTATGTATCAGCAAATGTCAGAATTGTGATTATCATATCATTTCAAATGCTTCTATTGGGTCGGTAAATATATTTCTTTAAAACCAGCGGAGAGAAGCTATACATAATGTCCATCAGAAAAGTTTCCTCTTTGTTTTCGCCCATTCCCGTGAATAGATTGTTTATAATTGTACATATTTACTAATATCTAATAAAAAAAAAGGATTTTACTGGATACTTAGTGAGTACAAATTTTAATAGTACTATAAAGTTATAAGAAAAAAAATGGTGCGGCAGCAAGTACCGTACACGCAACTTCTCTTGAGAAAAATTCTTTTACAAAAAAAAATTACGTCATATTGGGTCCGCCATTTTGAATTTTAAAAAACTGATAAAAAATTTCGAAATCAGCACCCTCGATACATGAAATTTATGTTGCGTGCATAAAAAAGTCAGGTTTTTACGGATAAAAAACGAACCGCTGGTCCGATTTATTTCAAACTCCTTTCAGATCTAATAGACTACTGGCCCATGCTGAAAAAATTATGGGTCATTTGAACCACCAGGTGACCTATCTAGAACGATATAAGAGCATAAAATAATAAGATTCAGCACTATGCCGTCACTTGTAAGCTGTCCAACTGAGTGCAGGTGAGAATTCGAAAGTACAGGTAGAGTGAGTACATTTTGGTCACATATTTTTGTACAGCATTCTTACCACCGATAGATCCATAAAAAATAATAAGAAAACGCACAGTGCCGTAAAAAAATGGTGCGCCACAAAATCGGATTTTTTTTTTATTTTCCGACAATCACCAGGGTAAATTTGGTCATTTGATTTTGTACGGCATCTGTGTCATTCTATTTCAATACTGCTTCTAATCCATTATTCCGCAACGCCGTACAAAAATCATGCGACAAGGGGAAAAAATCGAGGGTTGCAATCCCCTCTCTTTCCGTGGTCCAGGGGGTGATTTGAAAAAGTACGGCTTCGGTTCCAAAACATTATCTAGCACTCAAAAGTACTATTAAAAATAATGCCGTCAAAAAATGATTGTTCATGTGAATGTATATCAATAATTATCTTCATTTCATCGTATCCTTGATTTTTAGAGCTGTAAAATCATTTGATCCTGTACGGGAACTTTTTTTTAACATGATATTGTAAAATACAATTGTTACATAGTATTGCCGTTCAAAAGAAACCGTTCTAAAAAGAATTATAGAGAAATACAAAAACTGAAATTTTGCAAATTATTGTAAAAGTTTTAATATCATAGATTAATGAAATATAGCAGTTTTTTACATTTTATCCCTTGTTTCAAATAGTATTATAGCTCAATCGAATGCTCCGTTGCGGAGTGACAAACAAATAATTCTAGTAACTTTTACATTTATAATCATTTATAAAATGGGAATAATAGTGCAAGCCAGTAACAATTACGTGTCGTCGTGAGATGTGTGAAGTGGCGGCGTGGTTAGCCACAACTGGACGCCCAATCGCCGACCGGACTAGTAGTGTGAGTTCGTAACTTAACTATAGCGTTTGCGTATTCATGAAAAGTCCTATGAGAAAAAACCGTCCGCTAGTGGCGCTCCTTCATTCTAACACATGAGTTAGTTAACGCAAACGCGATAATAGAGTTAAATACTCACACTAGGCACACTTGTGCGTAGTCGCTACTGTGCGCGCGAGAATTTCTCTATCGGATATTTCTCGCAATTTGCGGTGGGCCTAAACAAACTGAGCTTCGGAAACTTTCCAGAATTTTCAATAAGGCGAGCCAACAGACTTCAGTGACACATTTTTGACCGAGCTCAACTTATATTGGAGCTGGTCTTACGTTTTTATACATAGATGAATTCCTTCTGTAGAATCGATTTCCATGTACTTATTGATAGATTAAAAAAGAGAACTTATTCATGTAGTTGTAAGGTATAGGTTTCTTGAAAGTCAATATAGATTTCTTGAATGTAGGATAATCTCCGATTCCATTAACTTCTTTGTGACACACATTTGATATTTCTGTAGTGAAGTGTTGTGGTGATGTGCACATGTTGTGGTGATGTGCACATGTTGTGGTGATGTGCACATGTCGGCACAAATCAAAATATTCAAGGGAAATTCGATATAGAACTTTTCGATTTATGTTATAGTTTTGTTAGGGTTTTTTTTTACTAAATGACAACTAAAGTAATTTAACTGAAATATGTTAAATACTTATCTAAAAGAAGTAAGTAAATTACAAAAAAGTCAGTTTTAATCATTTTTATATAAAAACATTTAAAATATACAAAATTATCTTAAAATAACTATTTTCGAATAAGTAAATGATTTTAATAAACTAATTGAACATTAATTAATAAAAATTGTTTAAAACACACTTTTTAACATATATTGTTAAAAAAATTGTAGATATATAAAATCATAATTTGAATCGTTTATTGATGTGGTATATTCTGTGATTGTAACAGATTCTTGTTATTTTGCTAAGACGTGGTTTTGTTTGATGATAAAGAAGGTAAGAAAAAATAAAGTTTGTTAATACTTTTTATTAGAGTGTTATACTTAAATTAAAACTAACACATACTACATTATAAATCATGACATTTATATATGGCTGAAAAATACTTCTATTTAATTAGTGAGATGTATCAAAATACTTCTTCGTGACTACTATACATGAAATTATACTAGTATTACACTATCTACAAATATTTTAGATCTCACTTTTCTACATCTTCAAAACGAGACATCTGATAACATCAAGATCATACTAATTCTTACTTTAGTGAGATGTATACACATATATATACTTCGTTACGGTAATTTATACACTGATGATTTTCAGGAATTGGTGCAAAACGCTTGGCTTCGCGCGCTAACTTTCATGTGCTCCGCTTCGTTTTACGCACCAGTTTTTAAGTTTACAAGTGGGACGCCCTGACTACATTAAATAAAAACAAGTTCTTTCTGGTGAACTTGTTTGTGGTGGTGAAATGATAGGTCAAATGCCAAAATTCAGGGAGGAAACAGGGGAATACGGTTGTATGTGGAAAAGCAACCTGATATTTCCTCTTAACGCGATTCTACTAGAAATGTGTTTTCAGCCCATATAAACATTTTATTATTATGTATAACAAATACATATGGTAGACTTTAGTGATACTGATCAAAGCAGTTATAACAGCGCGTAGCTAATCAAAACCACTATGCCTTGGTTTTGGTCAAGCTCATCCGATACGTACTAAGAGGTCTATTAACGTGCCCAAATGCGTGAAAGAAAATGTTTCCGAGTAAGTAAAGTGGATTATAGCAGGACGGTATTTACGACAGTGTATGATTGGTTTAAATTTAGGTACCCTTGGCACAATGTTGGCCTCTGGTGTCAAGTATGTTATTTCACTCGCAAAATTTTTCTTCGACTCAGTCTATGTCATGGTACGAAAATATACTGCGCCAGGTTTTGATTCAATGACTATACATAACTGGATTGTGACGTAGCGTTTTCAGACTCACCACAGACGCACCATAGTTCTTATAAGCTCAAATGTGATAGTAAAAACAAATCGAATGGAATTAATACCCAAAAAGTTCTATCTGATGTCTGCAGTCGGTGTTACCTCATCCATAATCCTGACAGGGGCTTGCGGGTACACGGTGAGCACATCCATTTGAGCACGCGCTTGACCCAGGATCATCAGGGCGTCTCCGCGAGTTGCGACCGCACGCTGCATGGCTTCTTGCGCCATTTCGTGTGCCACCTCAAGGCTCATGCCCTTCGTGCCGCGCTTTGACTAAAAAAGAAATAAAAAATTCAGACGCCTATAGGTCATGAAATAAAACAATTCAATTAACCTTCATTTGCACCTCTTTGAATTATCAATTAGCATGGAATTTAGTTATTCGTAATTATATAAAACTAAGATCGTTATTCTAATAACAGCCAAAAGGTTACAGAATTGCGAAGTCAAGTGGCAAATTAAAACTCATAAATTCTTATCATAACCGCCCGTCAGTCTATATACGTTACTCCCGCTTGTCGTTTCTGAAGTTAAAGACCTAGACAAATGGTATGTTAATGTTTGATGGTAATTGTTCTTCTAGGGCTTCAAGGCCTAACTTATTATCGTGTTACTAAAATTTAAGTGATTGTAACATGACTTTTAAAAAATAAAAGTTGGATCAAAATCCGTCTGGTACTTATTGTTTGACGTTCTAACATTTTTTTGCAAACAGTACCTAAAGCGACACGTACCTATGCGTCAACTTAACAATGAGGATTACCTTAACAATGATTATGATAACTCGCACTACATTGACACTGTAAACCATAATCTACTGGCCACTGTAAATTGAAGGTATCGTATTTATATATATGTATGTATGTACCAATAACGGAAAGTAAAAGTAAAATTTGTAAAATCCAAAAGTGCACGCCTCATAGCGGTCATTCACATTTAAAAAAAATATATAGATATACAGTATACAGTAGTATATTAGTTTTTTATAAATTATAATTAAACGACAGTACTTAGAACGCTAATATTAACTAGGAATCAGCACAGTGTAATACTTTATATATTAAAAACAAAAGTATTCCGGTAAGATGAATTTTTCGACCAATTTCTCTGCCACATACATGGTCACATAAACACAGACTCACGGACGTCCAACAATGATTAGTTTTAATGTTATTATTTATTATATTAAACAAATTAATTGTTTATAAAATGTACCATATGTGCTAGACAGATTATTTAACTTCATATTAGTGCACTCATGGATAATATGTAATTAATGTAAGTGTTATAATAAAAAAAAAACGTCATTTAAGTTTCGAAAGACTGGGTTTTCTGACATGTCGAGAGTAGAGCACTACCTCACCGCTCCGCTAATGAGGCGTGCAAAAAAAGAAAACCGAAGATATATACCTTTTCGAATTCAATGCCCATCTTCCTGACAAGCTTGACTGCTTTGGCAGTTCCTCCGTGCATCAGCTTCCAGTTGGCAAGTCTGATGCGCTGCAACTCTAGATCAGTGTTGTACGCGTACACTTCAGCTTTCCTTAAACGTAAACAGAGCTGTTTTATACGTATCAAATCACCTTAACTTTGTTAGTACATCGACCGCGGATATTGAAACGTTAAAGCTTTGGAATTAAATATTGATTAAGCGTTTGTATTAGATCAATTCTGATCAAATTTTACAGGAAGTTATGCTATGTAAAAACCAAACGAATATAAACAATAAATTTTATATTTAACTTAGTTTTATAAAAAATAAAGAAAAAAATAAAGGAACAAGCGGTGGGAGAAGATTATGGGCTTTCTTCTCGACGGTATTAAAAGTGTATTTTGTCCCCGCATATTTGTGTGAAAGTAATGACGAACAATCTGCCTTACGTTCAGAAAAGTAAGAAGTTATTTTCTATTAAGGTGTGAATGTATATTTTTTATAAGATTCTATTCCTAAATATATAAAATTTTCCCTGATTTGAGGACGAAGCGACGCAGTGGTAGAGCGTGCAGCTGCGATGTCAAAGGTCCCAAGTTCAATTTCCGATAAGGGGCCAACATTGTTGTAAAGTTATCTCGACTCTGGTTGTGCTCAGGCTCTCACCACCTATCACGTTTGTGGGACAGAATATCATCTGAAACGTGGATGTATGTTATGGGTGAACGTTCATTACATCTTTGACCAATAAGGATAAGGGTCGGCTCAGACCAAGATGCGACGCGACGCGGCATTTTTGAGATAGCAACACATTATGGACCTTGTTTACTAGACAAAAAGATACAAATTATAGTGAGAGCACAAAAGTGAGACGTTACGTGTCGAAGTACAGCAAGATGCGACGCGCGACGTTGGGATGCGTAACTTTTTGGCCAGTAAACAAGGTCTATAATGTGTTGCTATGTCAAAAAAGCTACGTCCAGTTGCGTCTCAGTCTGAGCTGACCCTAAGACTCATGGTGGTATTTTTTAATTTTGCCTGTTTTCTTAACAAAAGGTATTCTGGATATGTTAGGAAAAATCTTGATGTTTGGTAATCCTAGCTTCTCATAGCTAATAATTGGTTGCACGTACCTTGCTCGTCGTTGTGCTCCAGCATGCATGTCTTCCGTGTACACTCTCAAAAGACAGTCTTCATCGCGAATCTTTTGGTTTTGAGATTCTATACGCGCCACCCATTTTCTTTCGGCCTAAAAAATCAACATATTGGGACTAGACTGTCTATTGAGGCATAAGAGTAAGGCTTTCGCCAGCAGTTTCGTCCGCGAAAAATAAGGTTATCAGCGTGAGATTTCAACGTTAATACCTTGATTATAGTAAGAAAGTTTGCTTAGTAAGTTGAAATTATAGCTATATAGTCCATCGAGACCTGTGGGAACTTTAAATTTTCAGTAACCTTTTCTATTTTCTGCCTCTATTTCTGTGCAAGATTCAGCTGATTCAGATGCTCTTGCAACGTTAGAGATGAACAGAAAACAATATATTTTCGCATTTATAATTACACATATATATGTGGACTCGAAGCTTAGGGCTAACAAAGCGAGTCAACATTATTCTAACTAAATTAATTGTCTCTTATTCTATTTTATTTATGCCACATTTTATTCCCTCAAAATATTTTGCTTTGTTGACATAAAATTATCTATTTTTTCAATAAGCATACCTTGCGAAGAAGTAAAATGACGCAAGTCATTTTAAAGTACTTATCAGCAGTTGAAGTTCCTAGATACATGGCTGATAAAGTACAAAGAAGTGGTCATGGATAGGCCAATGAAGAGCTTACAAGTCCTACTGAATTCAAAGAGTAACACAGGCTAAATGCAGTCAGTTGGGGAATCGATCAAAAACCTACTTTAGTTTTTGTAACAGTTCTATTTCATTGCTACATTTCAGAATTAGGAACTCGAGGAATTTTATTTTAAACTTACAGCATATTTGACATATAACCAACTTTACTCAGTTACGTTTTAGAGGACGTAGCAGGATCAATCCACATAGAATTGTAGTTCTCTTCTAGACCCTGGTGACCATTTATTACAAGGCAAGAAGCAAGAAAAAATATAATGAAGGCAAAAAAAGTACAGTGCGGTTTCAGAGAAACTTCCTTCCGTGAACGCTTGGGAATTGGAATGAGCTCCCTGTTAAGGTTTTCTCCCAGGACTACATACAGTACGGGGTTCTTCAAAAAGAAGTTATTAAATTTCTGAAGGGTCGGCAACGTATAAACCCCTGGTGTTGGAGCGTCTATAGGCTACGGTGACCGCTTACTAGCAGGCGGACCGTAAGCTAAAAAAAAAGATATTAATGAGACTAGCGATGCTACCTTGCTAGATAGACAAACAAGCCGAAAACTATGGTGTTGGTGATGGCTTTTGAGAGAGTACTATTGTAATATTTCCTATACATATTCCTATTTCCTTACCTCGTCTTCTAACATTTTCTGCTTCGTTTCTCTTTCTTGCTTCAGCCTAGCCTGTCGTTTCTTCTCATTCATTCTCCACTGGCGCACCATGGTGATTTTACGTCTTAGTTCTATTTCTGCTGCAGCCTGCACTCGCTGCTTACATCGATTTTCTTTTTCATGCGCCTTTTCAGCTCTCTCCTTTCTCTGCGTATCATTAAATTCGGCCAAGTATTTCATTCTTGCTTTTATTTTTCTTTCTTGTTCTTTTGCTCTGTATTATTAAAATTTATATTTATATGCTATAAGATATATTAAAATTGTAACTGACCGATGTTTCATAGGAGATATTTAAGAAAAATAATATATGTGGGGACTTTATAAAGAGCATTAGAAGCCAAATTAATTTTTTGTATGTCTGTCTGTCGGTATGTTTTTTAAGCGAATCACATAAGAACTTCTACTCGAAATGGGATGCAGTTTTCATAGTCTTATTGCTGAAAGTCGTACTTAAAATTGGTGCATGTTTCAGCTTGATCCTAGAAGCTGTGTTATCAAGCAGTTGTAGAAATCCTTCGACGATAACCGAATTTCCGTAGAGGTGGGGACGGGAAAGAGGTGGTAATGATAAGAGAGGAAGGAGAGGGGAGATAGGCGGTAGAGGTTGTATACAATTTATAGAAATACAATAATATAAGCTATTTCAAAACAACGTTCGGAGGGACAACTGTAAGTACTTAAGTAAGACTACTTAAACTGGTCAAGTAGCAAAGGCTCTACTTCTAAAGTAGTTCTGAAAATTATCTTTATTTAATTTATAAAATTATCATTTTGTGAGGAAATGATAATTACTTCAGCACTAAAATGTGAGTTTTTGGTTTAAATATTAAAAAAATAACAAATAGTCTGCGCTTTTTATTTACCTTTTCAGCGAGTTTCAGACGGTTTCGTTATAAAAAAGTGAAACAAAACACCCTTTTTGTATCACTTTAGGCATCTGTCTTTTACATTACTTGTATTGATACTTGTAACTATTGAAAAATAATGTTGTTTCTTTGGAAAATGTCTCCAAACTTTCCACTTAATACGTAATACTGTCAGTAAATCTTTACCATGAAATTCATGAAACAGATGTTTTGAAAATATGACGTCATAATATGCTAGACGGGATTTAAAACTTTTCGTATAAGGGTGTTTTAATTAATGCTACGATTTTTAAGCTCGTGCAAAATCTCTTGTCTTTGTTTACTTTTGCGAAACCCAACTCCCATTTTAGCAGTAATTAAGCTTCGTCAGTATACCTGTAGGATTTATAAACATCTAACTGTAGGTAGGTGATGTTTAAAAAATTTATTCATATAAGGTGTAAAGGACTAAAATGAGGTGAAAAAATGTACTCTCTAGAATTATCATACAAACTGTAATTTTTTTTTTTTTTTTATTTTTTATTAATTAATTTATGGATTTACCAACAGTTGTAACAATAATAATGGTTAGAAACACAGACACAATTTAAAAACCATCTGTACAACTACTTATAGGTAAATTCAGCACGTACTAAAATTCACTTTGGCATTTTTATTTTACAGCGAAAAAACGAATATAAATATAATATGCCAAATGATTAAATATACGAAGAATAAGAATAATATAATCTTTTAATTGAAAGATAAAAGTAATTTATTTAAAATGGGAATAAAAAATATAAAATACTAATTCTCTATTTTGCTATTGTGCCATAATTAAGATCTAGACATTGCTGTGCTGGTTATAAAGTTTGCTTAGTCGTGCTACGTGTGAATTTGCTCCAAGAGACTTTCTACAATAATCAATCTTAGAGGAATTATTACACATATACGAGTAATTCAATTTATTTTCGTGAAAAATCAATGTGTAAAACGTATATCCCATACGCCTGTAATTTACGAGCAAAGGCATGATTGCTAGCTATTATTTACAAGGCAGTGTATTGCAAGTTGCAAGTTGTTATGTGTAAAATTAAGTATTGTGTGGTGGCACGGAGCTCTTAATACTACTTCAGTACCTTTAAAGTTGAGTATCCAGAAAGGGCTTTATTAAATATGTTTGAAATAAGTAAACAAGTTGTTGCGTAACTCTATTTTTGCATCCATAGCTACCTTCATTCCCCTACATTTAATAGGTACTTACAATCTTTTTTTTTCAGCCCATTCAGCTGCGTTTTCTTTCGCGACCCTCTCCAGATGCTCTCTTGCCCTCTCTTGTTTTATAAACAACAGTTTTCTTCTAGCCACGTCCACTTCCACTCTTTTGAGGGTCAAATCATCCTTGGCGCGCTCATCCTACCATTTGTATTATCTTAAGTAAAAATAGTTAGCTTATGTAAATAAGTGAATAAAGTAGGAAGGTAGACAAAAGACATATGTGTTTATTTAACATAATATACATGTAAAAATTCGAGTAAATTCCAAACTATGATTTACAATTAGATTCAGAGATTAACAATCGCAATAAACATTTTATTTATTATTGCTTATTATGTTAATAATACTATTAAAAGGGTAGAGCTGTGTACGTTGGGACACTTTGGTACACACGTAAATAGTCTAACGCGCTGGTCCAGTGCGCATTGGTGAACATTTGTCTAAGTAGTATACTCTCAGAGATTTTAATCAGTCCATAAGGCCTCTAAATTACGACTCTACGGCTTAACGTGGCCTCAGCACGGAGCTCGAAAAAGTGTTCAACTTGGCGGTGGCCCAATAGGTACTGACCACGGCCGACGTTGCTAAATTCTTCTTATTGCTGCCAATCTTTAAATGCAACTGAGCCACGAGATTCATTAAAGATAAAATAAGAAGAAAACAAAGGTGAACTTACCAATTTTTTCATTTCCATGTGGATTCTATCCATAAATTGGTTGTACAAGTATTTCCGGTATTGATTAAACTCTTTCAAGGAGCATACAGCTCTGTTATCATGGGTACAGAAGCCAAGGATCTTCATTCTGTTCCTAGCTTGCTTTTGAGCGAAGAAAGGCTGGAGATGAGGATCATGGCAGGGTACGTAGTCGTAAGAGATGTTGTTGCAGTAAGGGTCTGTCAGGTCAAAGGTAGGTATTGGCCCTGTATCACCCAAACCCATGCGTCGAACCTATAAATAGAAGTTATTGTTGTAAAACTTGCATAATAAGAGTTGCATTAATTTTTAAAACAACCGAAATATTTTTCATACCCGCATGCGGGGAATATTTTGTCAGAGCTTCTTGAGTAGATTTTAAATAGATATTTAGATGTTTTTGTCATAGGAAGAAGAAACCAATCTATGGTTTTCATATTTAGAAAATGACGATTTCACTGTGTGTTATAGGTAAGGATCATATTCTAAGGTTTCACTAAGGGCCTCAGCAGACACGATACTTTTCATACTTAGCATCGGTGACCGGCGATTTTGCAATTGATGTTTGATCGATGCAGCATCGATCCAGCATCGATGCTGTTTTGAAGACTTGCTGCTTATGATTGTCCGTATTATCAAAATCGCGCGTTACAGCAACTTCTACAATGCTAGATCGCGTTTTCACGACTTGTTACGTACAAAATGTGGTGTCAAAATCGATCAGTCCTCCTCTGCATCCAGTCGCCGCGACTTTTTTGTTTGCTTGTGTGTGATACGGGCTGGAGGGTTCGGAAGCTACATCGAGTTTCTAAAAAACCAGTATGGATGTTAGTCGCCGGTTGCTGATTGCTGGGGCCCTAAGTCAAGTGATATTAGATATCTTAAAGTGAGCAGTTACTTAACTGATTTGATAATGTTGCCATCGGTTTTCTAAAACTCAGAGTTGTAAGTTTAAGTTGGAATATCATACATAACTAATTAATTTGGAAAGTACTTTTACAGCTGCTTTATTTATCTATAATATTAATACTTTCATAATTTTTTTAGATTTTGAAAACACAGAATAAAAGTTATAGGTAAACTTCCTTACATTAAACCCGTATGACGCGAACGGTCAGTTTAGGTGTGTTTTGTTGACTGCTTCAATGCGTTTTATATCATAATCCTGCCAAGTTAAAAAGACATAAATTCTGTATAACACAGTACAAATCTTGGTGAATTCTCTTTGGTAGGATTACCGCATTATGAACTTTATGTCGGTCAACAAAACGCCCTTTTTGTTAGTCAGGACAAGTCTTTATTTTCGTTTATACTTCTATATTTTTATATTATATATTTAAAAATTTTCAGTTTGCATTAATTTTTATGATGTTATATTATAATAAAACAGTTAATTTAAAGATAGTTTTCGTTTTCGATATCCTATATCCAGTACCTATTTTCAACATACATACAGACAGACACTGAAGTCTTCCCTACTTTCTCTAGTTACTTTCATCATTTACATTGTAATGTGTAATGTAATCATAACAATATATGGTAAATCTTTACTTACATCTTCACCAATTCTTCCGCGAGAAAAAAGAATTTTTCCTTTTGGCATTTTCGGCACCGGTAATTTCCTTTCCAAGCCAAGCTTGTACCATAGCGGGAGTCCATTTTTCGGCACTGATCTTACAGGTTTCGGTACCGAATCTATAACTTTTTTCAGATCCGTTGGTTTACGGAGTGTCAGCAGGGTGATATTCACGTCTGTTATGTTGTCGAGACATGATTCAGATACTTTACTCGACGACATGTTTAATAATAAAATGTATGTACAATACCTGAACAAAGTAAATTATATCTACACTTTTATACATGTAAATGAAAGAGAAAATGTTTGAAAACTGAAATTTTGACTGTAACTGTCATTTTAGTATTTTTTTAACTTTAATTTCAGTATATATTGGAAAGTAATTCGTGAATTTATTGTAATATTCAATATCTATGGCTTGAGTACAGGGAGAAACATGTCTATGTTTATGGTCATATAATACTGTCTGGCTTGGGCCGTAATAGTAGGAGATCCCACGGCACTAAACCTAGGTCGATAAAGACTACCAGATATTATATATACATATATATAATTACTCACGCCATTAATAGGGAAACACAAAATGGCGATGCTGCAATGCAAAAATCCTGGCAACGCTATTAAAAAAGAAATACTCCCGTTTTCTACTATAATAAGACTCCTAAGTTTCGGCTGTTCTTCCTAACAGGGGAGAAGCGGGACATTACAATAATGCAGTGTTGCAAGCTCTCCTGATTGGCCTTATCAGTAGCAGCAGCATGATAAAGCGACGCCCCGTACTTAGGTATCCAGTATGATCGCTCTCCTCAAAAAATCAAAGCTTATCTGAAAGATCATCAATTTCTTTTAAAATTCAATTCCAAATAAAAAAGCAAACAATCATACAATTATAAGAGCTTTAACAAAGAAAACCGAACCTTAGCCTTAAATTTGGAACTATTCGTACAACAAACAGATGTTCCATCCCATTAATTCACTAGAGATACCCGGAAATCCTCGTCGGTCGCTTAGTTGACGCGAAGTGAGACCAAAACCCATAGACCGTGCATATGAAGGTCGCGGATTTTACGAAGGTACCGAGTACCGAGCACATAGCGATACGTCTAGGGCATGCAAACTCGGAACCATACTCAATCTCGTTATTATTTTCGGTATTAAAACTCAATCCCGGGATCTCCGTGTTAAGAAATTAACCATTAAACAGTATTTTCATCAAAAAAATTACCTGTACAATTAAACTACACTTGACATTGATATCAAGCTTTCTCTCGTAGGTAAATTCAGGTAATAAAACACAGTATGAACAAAAATTGTCTATTAGAGTCTGTGATAGTCAATTTTTGTTAACGTTGTGTTAACTCTCAAATTAAGAGAGTCTTTTAATTAAGAAAGGCAAGAAAAAAACGCTTAGGCAATCACAAAAATACTTACATGAAAACGAAAATAAACGATTGGACCGCAGGTAGGAAATCCGATCTCTGTATATATACCGACATTTCGAAATACCAGGATCGCGCATGAATTCCTGATACTGCAAAAAGCGAGATTATAGTTGCGGAGTTGCGGGATTTGTGGGAGTAGAATGTAGTGTAAATTCTCTGTGAATAATAAGACATTTAGCTTGCCACCGACAAGTCTACTGCTAAACGAAAAAAGGCAGAAGTTTGTCCGGTGGTAGTAGTTCAGTGTATAGGTATATGTGACGTAAACAAGAAACCGTCTCTTGTCCCTGTTTTTGTTGTTGTGGCAAATAAAACAGCAGAATATGAAAAGCACTTAATTATAAACCGCGAGTTTTACCACTACAAGAATTTACGCTGTTCTCTGTTTTAAAAATAAATCAATTCCAATACTTATAAAATGTGATATAGATGTGAAACACACCCACTAGTGTGTAAGTTTAAAGAGTTTTTGTCTGCTGTCAGCTATTTTGCATAACATATTTGAAGGCGCCTGTCAGATAAACCTCTGTCTAAATCGATTTTCTCCGAAAATATTTCTAACATAATATTGCTTAGTTTTCCTTATTTTAATGTTAAAGATTATTGCTATAGTGAAAGTACGTAATGGCTCCAAAAAGACTTATTTTTACCCGACTGCGGTGAAGCCCAAAAGGAGGGTTATGTGTTTGACCTGTATGTATTTATGTCCGTTGCTTTGTCCGCTCGTATTTACGCGTATTTATTCAATTAATATTTTTTTAAATTAAATCGAGCAACGTACACACTGCCCCTTGCAGTAGAAAATGCGGGATCCCGCAAATATCCGGATCTTGCGGGATCGAAAATCATCGATTTCGCAAATTCCGAGTTGACAATTACTTGTGAAATAAAAAATATATATTGATAAAATGATCACATTATTTGAATAACCAATTATATTTCTTCATTGCCTTTACCCAAATTTTAATACCATTCCACGTTATGTGGTAAAATGTCTTTTTATGTGAATAAACTATTCAAAACTTTTCTGAATAATTTGTTTAAACAATCAACAACAAGTAAAACTATTCGTGGCACACGTATTCAGACAGTACAAAACAAAAGTAACGGGGCGATTGCTGACAAAACTGAATTGAAACGCCGAATCCAGCTGCACGGAGGGCGACCTTCAATCGCTGCAGCAACCACTTTCTCCACTGTTTGGAAAATGGAGCAGTGGTGTTTCTTACACAGAAATTGATGATCTTTAGGATGAGCTATGGTTTTTTCTTTCAGGAGATCGATCATACCAGATACCTAAGTACGAGGCGTCGCTTATCCACCCTGCTGCCACTTATAAGGCCAATCAAGGGGGTTTGCAGCACTGCATTATCGTATAGTCCTACCCCTCCCGTGTTTCGAGGAAGAAATGAAATTTGGGGCTTATCATACTAGAAATTGAATTTTTAATTTTTTTTATTAATAGCGTTGCCTGGTTTTTTGCATTGCAGCATCGCCATTTCGTGTTCCCCTTTAATAACGGACTAATTATATATATATATATATATATATTATATGGTTGTCCTCTCAAACTAGGTTTAATGTCGTGGGCTCTTAGACTATAAGCTTGTTCCGATACCTCCGACATACCTACCTAAAGGCTGGTAAAACTATAACTAATTCATAATTAAATTGATATGCTTTAAATTAGTTTTGTATTAAATGCCCATTAATCTTCAAGTTTCCGCCGCAAAGAAACTTCTTCTGCCTGAATAGTTTTAATTTGGGAAAAAATAACTTAAGGTAAATAACAATTTTCCGACTGTTAAATCATCTTCAATAATTCTGTCTGTCGATTTTTTTCTAATAACAACCTAATGAATAAAGTACTTTGGCTGTAAAATACAAGGTTATGCACTTGAGGGTTATGGAAATTCCAATTCGCAAGCTCGTCGAGGCCGTCGCCCGAATGACAACTTGCAAATAGTTCCTATATTTGCCAAACTACTACACAGTTGGAATACAGATTGCTGATGCACGTTATTGCGTTTGCTATTCAGTGTAGCTTCTACGTTGGTACTTTAACAGAATGAGCTTTTAGTACCAACTTTAGTCGCACTTTTCACCTATTTATTTGCCTGAGCCGTTATATGCCCCATTAACAGGGGGACAGGCCTCTTCTGGGTAGAGAAAGCTTACTTATATTATCCTTCCTTATCAGCCTCATACGTCCCACTGTTGGAAGACGGCCTCCCCTTACATAGATTTGGGCCATAGTCCACACTCGGGCCCAGTGCGGATTGTGGACTTCACATACGTTTTTATTTTTGACTTATGCAGGTTTCCTTGCGATGTTTTACTTCACCGTAAGCCAGTGATGTGAATTATCAATGTCTTGAGAAATTAAGAAAAATACTCAGTGGTACACGCCGGGCTCGAACCTCCGTGACTCAGGGCACAAGATGAAATCGCAACCCCTAGGCCACCACTGACCCTACTTACTTATATATATAGTGTCGGTTAATTTATGAAGTAGTTAATTGTGAAGTAGATATATCTATACGAGATGATGAGACCGATGAGATTAGAGTGGCCTTGAAACAGCTTTAAAATAATAAGGCGGCGGGCGATAACGGAATTACATCAGAGCTTTTGAAAGCGGGTGAAAAGCGGGCCCTCGAAGGCACCACGACAGAAGCTTGCAGCAGAAGCGCGGTCATACTTTTTTTCAAAAAATGAGACTTCACCTTACTTAAGAACTATAGAACTATTTCGCTTTTGAGCCATAACTATAAGCTGATTTCCAGGGTCCCGAATAAGCCAATTTCCGAAAAGGATTTAGTGCCATGGACCACATACATACGCTCCGTCAGAATATACAGAAGACAGAGGAATATAATCTTTGATGACAAAGTCTTTGATTCTATCGAGACCTGGGTGGTGCTAGAGTCTCTTCACCGGTGCCAGATTGACTATCGGTACATCGAAGTGCTGAAGAGTTTGTATAACAGAGCCACGATGTCTGTCCGACTACAAGACCAGAACATGAAACCAATCCATTTGCAGAAAGGCGTGAGACAGGGAGACGTCATTTCACCGAAATGTTCACTACTGCGTTAGAAGATGGGTTTAAGTTTATGGAGTGAAAAGGATATGGCGTCAAAATAAATGGAGAGTACATCGAAGTTGCCGAGGATATAGTGGTCGTGGCAGAAGTGGTAAACTTTATGATTTAATAGAAAATTGGCACACCGCACACCTAGATACTAGTTTGATTTGCAAGTCTCAAAAATAAGTAGGAAATTCGTTTGTATGCAACACGCTGCGAGGCGCCGCAAATTCTATCCTCTTAAAGGTCCTAGGAAAAAAAATGTCTCCCTTTTTTATACGTATATTTCGTTCACGCGGATGCGAAAGTAGCGTTAGAAACTCACACATGCCCAGTCACACACTGGTCAAGCATTAATTACCTGGTGTAGTAATAACTAAGGTAAATGTCATAATCTTGTCGTGTCGTACAGAATTTATGTCTTAATTTCGTACGGCAAAATGTGCACATAAATTCTGTACGACAAAATGTCCTAATCTTCCATCAATCTCTTATATTTGATTATTGACATTTAGCGCATAATGTGCATTATGTCGGTCAATAAAACGCCCCTCTACTAAAAAACTGCCAGACGTAAACAAAATATTAGGTAAATTTTGCAACCTAACCTTAGCATGAGTACACAATATAGTACTCTTTCGGATTCAGATTAATGTAAGTAACTACTGAGCTGACTTGTAACCACACTAACATTTGCTTTGTGATATATCATTCAAGTACTGTAATGGTTGGAGATATGCTATTTGTATGCAGCCAACAGAACGCATTAGAGTCTAGGTTTGTTAGTATTCTCTATCGTTGCAACGATCAAAGATAAATAGACAACTAAGTGCTAAGACATATTTAAATTCCTTAAGGCTATGGCACACCCTAGCAAAAGCTTCTAGTCTATGTCTATCACCATCCCTTCAACTGCCTCCACTTAAAATATCACTTCGTCGCTCCATTTTGCCGTGAAATACGGACAATTAAACAGACACACACACATACACTTTCCCATTTATAATATTAGTATGGTTTTTTTTTCACGTCAAAAAGTGTACTCAGGGCTTTAAAATAATTAATTAAATTCTGAAAACTTACAGTCTCATAAAAACCGGCCAAGTGCGAGTTGGACTTTGCACCCAGGGGTTCCGTACTACTTTGTATAATGCACGAGCCCGATTCATAATTGGCCAGTTTATATCGTCAAAGTGTTTCTTGTTTTTATTATTTATCAAGTAATCCACCATAATGGGAAACAAATATTCTGTAAAAAAATTAGGCTTCTGTCATTCTTGTCTGTTTTTTAGATGGAGCCCTTTAAAGGCCGGACAAGCAGCGTAGGCCTTGTATTAGCGTCCCGTTGTTGGCATCCTCCACCCAAAAAATCAGAAAATCTAACGATCCCACACAAGACAACCGGGATATAAGAAACCTTACGCGTTGAAGTTACGTGTGTATCCATCACTATCACTACATAGTATAAAACAAAGCCGCTTCCCGCTGTCTGTCCCTATGTTTGCTTAGATCTCTCAAACTACGCAACGGATTTTTATGCGGTTCTTTTTATTAGATAGAGTGATTCAAGAGAAAGGTTTATATGTATAATACATGCATAATATAGTAGAGAAACACTGATAATTTTAGAGGTTTCTAATGTGATGTCGTAGATAAACACGTTTTTTTGCGCTTACATTGCAAACGCTGGCTGAACCCTATAAGATAGATCAAAATAATATACTACAGTACTGTACACCTTAAAAAAATCTACAATAAAGTCCGCAGTGGTATATATCTATCTCTTAGGGATAACCCAAAATAACCATTTTTTATCCTGTACTTTTTACGAGAAATAATGGCTTATTTACGAAGCGATTTTAAGCAATACAGCATTAATCCTTATCCAATTAAGAACCATAAATACATTGTGCATTTAATATAGATCAATATCGCCCTTTACAGTATGTAATTTAAATGAATATTTTCGAAGATATTACAGATTTAATATGTAGGGACATAGTTGTTGCGGCGTTACCGGCCGGGGGGCCGGGGCGGTTCAGTTCGCCGCGCTGTCATATGTACACTATAAAATGGCAGAAACGTGGTTTGTCACATGTATATATGCTGGTGTGGTTAGTGAACAAAAGTAGACCAAATCAAATTGACATTGTCATTTCAGCTGAATTACCGGTTAAAGATGAAGATCCTGTCCTGTTCGAAATCTCTGTCACCAACTAACGAACAAGTAGATAAGCTAAAGAACTGAATTTTTTCAAAGATTGATGCGCCGACGCAAATATACTACTCGGGCGATACTGTACTCGCTTTGGAAGAAGCTCTTCATTTTCCTACAGAATTTCTTCATTCTTCGAACCCGTCTGGACTCCCTCCTGATAAATTGGTGTTTAAAGTAGGTTGTCCTGTTATTTTATTAAAAATCCTGAATCCGCCTTAACTTTGTGCAGAATATTCACCGGATGTGGTACCGGAGAATGTGTATTGATTCCCCGAATTCCTCTGTTACCATCAGACTTACCGTTCCAATTTAAACGCCTACAATTTCCAGTAAAAATATCTTTTGCAATGACCATAAATAAATCGCAGGGTCAAACTTTCAACGTTGCAGACTTAGATTTGAGCGTTGAGTGTTTTTTACATGGCTATTTATATGTCGCTCTTTCAAGAGTAATCTCTAAAGAAAACGTTTTTGTATTGTCTAATGTCAAAAAAGCTGTGAACGTTGTATATAAAGACATTCTGTAGTATATTTAGTATCAACATTGCACCCGTGCGAAGCCGGGGCTGGTCGCTAGTATCCATATAAATATTATAAATGCAAAAGTAACGCTATCTATCTGTTACCTCTCCACACCTTAAACGATGTACCGATTAAGATAAAATTTTGCATGAATATAGTTTGAGTTCCGGGAAAGGACGGTTTTTTTTATAATTTAGGAGTTGCCGTTAAATCCTACACCAACAACCGAATTTAGGGCGAGTGAAACCGCGAGCAACATTTAGTTAATGGTAAACAAATAAGTCCCATTTAAGAAATGAAAAAAAAAACATCAATTGATGTTTTACAGAATAATCTGAGGTTTTTATTTCTTTGCAGCAACATAAATACTTCAGCGAGCGGTAAGAAGATTTATAACGTGAGAAGTTTGCATAAAAGCATGCGGCTCGTTGTTTGAATGAGTCGCATTAGCATAATGAACTGAGCTCAGGATTCTTATAAAGATACGTATGAAATCCGTCTGTATGTTTCGCGTTATGAGTTTTGTCGTCTTAACTCGTATTTGCATTTAAAATATAGGGGTGTTAGGACTCCTTTGGTATGAAAGAGATTTTTTCGTTACTTTATATGTTATATTTTAACGAAGTCTAGTCTCTCTCTCTCTCTTTAACTTTTGTAGTATATATTATTTTTATTATATATTTATTTTTAATTTTAATTATTTCGCCTTTTATTCTAGGCGTTAGTAGTCAACAAATAAGATATAAACTATTAAAGTGACAGTTGTTGTTTAGATACGTTTGCCAAATACTGTTATTATTTTTATTAGTAGAAACTAAATAATACCTTAAATGAAGGTATAGTTGTGAGTGTGGTGTGGTTGTGTGTGTGTTTGTGTGTGCGTGTATATATATTTTTGTATATTGTTTTTTTGGACCTTTTACACAGCGCCATCTGGCCCCAAAGTAAGCAAAGCTTGTGTTATGGGTACCAGACAACGGATACAAATACATAAAATTACTTTTTTTTTGTAAATACATACATAAATACGCCCATTACGTATGTAGTAGATATGTAAACACCATCTGTTAAACTTCGTCTTGTGTGTATCGGTTGAAATGTAAGCACTGCGCATCACTTTACATCGGTGAAACTAATAACCCCCTTCATATCAGAATCAACACCTACTGTTATAGCTTCGACAGTATAATCAACACCTACTGTTATAGCTTCGACAGTATAATCAACACCTACTGTTATAGCTTCGACAGTATAATCAACACCTACTGTTACAGCTTCGACAGTATAATCAATAGTCTGTTTGTATTGGAATTATAGTTTTACTGTTCACATCATTAAGTCTCTGAAACCACCTGTCACAGGCATATAATCGAGAACGTGGGAATCATCCCACATCTAGGCACTTGGTTTTTTTTTTTTTTCTGAGCTGACTATGCAGTTGGCTGTTGCAGCCATTACTGCTTCACCGGACTTTTGGGGCGAGACTCTGAAGGAGCCTCAGCCCATATAGCGCCCAACGCTTAAGGGCTCCCCGCGGGGGAAGCCTCGGCTTGGGTTGTCGCTCTCGGGGGCGTCCCTTCGACCGGCGTGAGTCTCGAACCCGAAGGTGAGTCACCGCCAGGAGGGGAGTTCCCCGTTACGCGGGTACGATTGCGATTGAGTGGGGGCGAGAAGCACCCCGGCACTCTTGGATACCTAGTGTATCCTTGTGGGCGCCGACGAACCCGGGGACGTCGGCGTCGTGTTTGGAGGGAGGCCCTATTCGGGGAGGTCGTAGAGACTAATCTCGCTATCCGGACAGCGAGATCGTCATCTGGGGACGTTAGTACGTGCCGAGGCCGCCTAACTATAGTTTTACGACCATGACCGGATCGATCGGGGGGATGATACGTTGTGGATTGCACAACTAATCGATTCGGATGATTTTGCGTACGCTAGAAAAAGCGGACTGCCAAGTCTTTAAAGTATTGGGGAATCGTGGGAAGTTCGAAGTCTCTGTGTAGGTCCGCATCGCGAACGTACCAAGAGGCTTCAGAGGCCGCTCTGAGAAAGCGGTTTTGGAGGGTCTGGAGTTTGTGGAGATTGCGCTTGGACAGCGCAAAGACTACGCTAGCATAAGCTAGTATGGGGCGGATACAAGTTGTGTAAAGATTTAGCTTATTTTTAAGCGACATCTTACTATACTTGCCTATCATGGGATAGAGACGACCGAGGACAAAAGCGGCTCGGTCTCTGACTATTTTGGTGTGAGCTTGGAAGTTCAAACGACTATCCATGGTCACACCGAGATATTTGGTCTTATTTTGCCAGGGAATGGCACGACCGAAAAGAGAAAGGGGAGGAGGCCGCGGAGGGCGGCCTAAGGTAAAAAGGACGGCAGAGCTTTTGTCGGGATTCACCTCGATTCTCCATTTCCGAAACCACTCGCCTAGGGCAGTGATAGCGGGTTGGAGTCTCTCAGTGATTCGACTCACTTGCCTATCTGTGGTATAGAGAGCGGTATCGTCCGCAAAGAGGGGTAGATTGGTACCTATCGTTTTAGGGATATCGTTAGTGTACAGAAGGTACAAGATGGGGGCGAGCACGGACCCTTGCGGGACTCCTGCTTCTATGGGACGGGGGGAAGAGAGAGTGCCTTCAACTTTGTAGCGAAAGCTACGATTCGACAAATAGTCTCGTATGATGAGCACGAGACGATCTGGCAACTGAAAGTTGTACAGTTTAAAAATTAAACCGTTGTGCCAGACTTTGTCGAAAGCTTTCGCTACATCGAAGAAGACAGCGGCCGTGTGACGGGTCTTACCTAACGCTGGCTGAAAGCCAGTAAGAATATGTTCCGTTATGCGGAGGACTTGATGGACGCATGAGTGTTTGGCACGAAAGCCGAACTGCTCATCTATTAAAATGCCTCTGGAGACTATAGCGTTCCGTAGGCGAGCGAGGAGGAGGCGTTCATAGAGTTTACCAAGGGCCTTTAGTAAACTTATGGGGCGATAGGAGGACGGCTCAGTACGGCTTTACCTGGCTTATGGATGCCTATAACAATTGCATCTTTCCAATGAGTTGGAAAGATGCAATGTTCCATAGCAGCGTTAAAGATCGCTACTAGGAGGCAGACAAGGGGCAGAGTGAGGCGCTTTAGGATATCGTTAGAGATACCGTCCGCACCGGGTGCTTTACGGGGGCGTAGGTCTTTGATGACCTGTACGACTTCGTCGACAGTGACAGGGGGCAGGGGGTCTTGTGGTGGCAGAGAAGTTCTGCGCTCCACTTCGCCGTCTACCTCGCGCACGTGGTCGGAATCGAAGGGCTGTGTGCTTAAGGCACATTGGGCTTGGAGGCTAGACGCTAGGCAATCCGCTTTTTCGTCGTCATTGAACGCGGGAACGTTGTTGGGACGAGTTAACGGAGGGAGAGAGTTTGCGGTTTCGGATTTTAGAGCTCTGGCTAAGTGCCAATAAGCTTGGTGACAAGGAGAAATGTTCTCCATAAGATCACCGAAACGTTGGGCGCGGAGCTCAGCTACAGCGGTTCTTACACGGCGGTGTAAGTCGTTGAAGCGAGCTTTATTTTCGGTAGTGGGAGCGCGATCGCGAGCGCGGTGGGCCGCGTTACGCTCAGTCATTAGCGACCTGATGTGCTGAGGCAGGAATAGGTGGTGATAATCACCAACCGGCACCTGTCGTGAGCACTCGCCAACGGTGGCGGTCAGGTGGCTAGTGAGAGAGTCGATAGCTACGTTTAGATCGGTCGCGGAAGAGATTAAGTTGGGAACGCGGTCTAGATGTGGTGAGCTGTGATTTTCGAGCAATTGCCCAAATTTATCCCAGTCCGTCACGGTTCTAGTGTCGGGAGGAGAGTCCGAAGTGGAACCTAATCGGAGGATGACAGGGCGGTGGTCCGAGTCAAGTTCGTCAAGCACCTCTATAGAACGAAAGCTTAGCCTTACATTCTTTAGAAGTGCTATGTCCAGTACGTCGGGGTTGTTCCTAGTATTGTGGGGAAAGAAAGTGGGCGTCATGGGAGCGATAATGTCAAAGTTTAGTCTGTCAACTAAATCGTCAAGGAGTCTGCCTCTCCGTGAAGTTACAGAAGAGTTCCAGCGGCGATGCTTGCAATTTAGGTCGCCGGCAAGAATGACGGCGTCGCCTAAATTTAAGAGCGACTGAAGGTCGCTCTCGAGCAAGTCTTTTAGGGGAGAAAGATAAACCGATGCAATGATGATCGGCTGATGGCCGGTCATCGCTAAGCGGCAGACGGATGCTTCTAAATTCGTAAGCGGTGGAGGATCGATAGGGGAGCAATGCAGGGAGCGCCTGTAATAGATGAGAGTGCCTCCGAGATTGGAGGAAGTTCTATCATTACGGACGGTGCGATAGTTCGCGATCGAAGGGGTACGGACAGCGGGCTTTAGGAACGTTTCCTGGATGAGGAAGACGTCCAGTTTTTGGGACGAGAGGAATTGCGATAATTCCTCTCTTTGGTTGCGGAGACCGTTGGCATTAAAATAGCCTATGGAGACGGACCGGGGTTTTTCGCGCGCGGTTGTGGAGGGCGGCGAAGAAGTCGCGAAGCTTAGCCATGAAGCCGAGCATTTGAGAGAGATCGGTGATCTGTACGTATTCGGCGTACACGATCTCGAAATAGGCTGCGTCGCAAACCCAAGAGAGTTCGGCGAGAATGTCGAAATGCTGCTGCTCGGCCGTCGGAGCGGCGTTGCGGGTAGCGCAAGAGAGGGGCGAGGGGGGGGCAAGGCGCGTTTGCGCGAGAGGTGCGGGAGCACTTCTCATAGGCGCTGGACGCGGAATGTCCCGAGACATGAGAGGGGCGGGGTAGGGAATACCCGTAACTGAGACGGGCCCGGGGAGAGTAGACAAAAGTTTGTCTGTCTCCTTCGATTTGGACGCGACAACTAGCGCTGGAGGACGGCTCCAGGCGTTGACAGCGGGGAGGGGTGCAGGCACGAGCGGAGCCTGTTGGCGGGGGGCGGGGAGACGCGATTTACCCTGTTAGGGTTTACGCGAGCTCTGTTTGGGAGCTTTGGGGCACCCGCGGTAATTCGCTGGGTGGCCTTCGCTCCCACAGAGTACGCAAGCGACCGGGTCGGATGCGTTAGAGCGATCGCGATCACAGTCCGGAGTCTTCAGTTGCGCTGTGCGTGGCCATAAAGCTAGCATCGGTGGCAATGACCCGGGTTCGATCGCTTGTGCGGAGTCTCGACCCGGACGCCCTTGAGGCTGCACACATCTTTAATGTTAAAGATGGCTTTGCCTTCTTTGGTCAGGTCTAGTACTACGAGCACCATGTCGTAGCACTCTGACTTGTTACGGCCATTGTACATTCTATGTACTTCCCGTACGGGGAGGCCTTGGACGATTAGGTCGTCCTGAACAGTCTTAGTGGAAAATTCCTTAGGAACTCCCCTTATGACTGCTCGGAGAACGCGTTCCTCGGCCAGCGAGTAAGTATGATACTCACACTTTTGGACCGTGAGGAAAGCCATCAGATTTCGGAAATCTGACGGTGTCGGGACCTGCACTTTGATGCCGCGCTCGGCATCATTGCGGGCGTGCGTATAATTAATACGCTTGGCCTTCATAGCGTTGGCTATATTTGGCCAGGCCCCTTTGTCTTTGATGACAGTGGGGGGCGGAGTTTTTTCCGTCCGTCTCGAAGTGGGACAGGCGGACTGCGAAGAGGTGGCGGCGGGGGGGGTTGTGTCTATGGCGGCTAGCTCAGGGCTGGCCGCCGAGGTGGACGGGGACGGGGACGGTGAAGCGCTAGGCGCTTTGAGGCGTTTAGCCTCGGAATCGGAGGGAGGAGGAGTAGAAGACTCCAGAGCGGATGCCGCCGAAGCCTTTTTGGACTTGGCGGACTTCTTCCGCTTTTTCCCCTTTTTGGACCCCAGGCCAACCACTTTGAAGCCTTCGTCGTCCTCGGACAACGCCGACTCAGCGGACATTACGGCTGCTGGGGACAGGGGTGCGGTTTCGGAGGTTGCGGGGGGCGGGGTAGCGAGTGACCGAGAAAGGGTCTCATCGGCTACCGGAGTGGGAGGGCGATTGGGCACAGGGGCCCGAATAGCGCGGCGAGCGACACGCGGGTCGCGATAGCGGGGTTCGCGGGAGAGAGAGCGCGAACGAGTGCGCGAGCGAGAGCGCGAACGGGACGGGGCACGCGGCGGCGAACATTGGGAGGGTACCGAGTTGTCGGTTTCGTGGGCAGCCACAGCCTGGATAGCGTAGGCTCGGACCAGATCTGAGTGATCACGAAGGCATAACTTGATGATCTCCCCTATCTGGTCCCGGGACATGCCAGTGAGTAGTTCTTCGGCCATCGCGGGAGTGGCCGAGGTGTCGCTTGTGAGTACCTAGTGACTCCCCACCATTGCTGGCGAGGAGCAAGAATACCTAAATGTGGCCAGGCGCCCCGCAGTGCTACGGATTGCCTGGTGTGTACCTAACTCCTACTCCTACGGCCGGGGTTACGTTGTCACCGTTAGGTTTCCCCCCAGCACGAGACGTTTATGAACGAGAAACGTTAGGTAGACCGCAACTCTAAAAAGAGCTATACAATCTCACCCACCAGCCCTTGAGCACTCGGAACTGGATTTCTACAAACTAAAACGCAATCGATAATTAAAACGCGGCGAACCGCTGAAGCGGAAATACTACACTAGCGATTTAACCCAAAGCCGGACTCAGACCGGGCGAACCGGTAACAGTCAAAGAGGAAAGCGAGGGTCACCGCTATGCGTAGTAGTTCCGCGACTACGAGAACACACACTCACGCACAAAAACACACAGTATCGCTTCGATTAACACTCGGTCGTGGGCGCGTTGAAAAGCGCGAAAGCACACCCAGCGCGGGCCGAGAGCAATTTCCCAGCCAATACACACTGCCGAGCAGCGCTTCAACACACAGGCCGATTTTCCAAGAATTGCGGGCAATAAACCAAACAACAATTCGAGGTCGTCAGCGCTGACGCAAAACACCACCCAGGAATGCGCACCAACTGAGTCACCACTCACGGAGCACACTGAGAGCACTTGACGCTTTAGAACACGACCGCACAACACGAGAGTCGAATCGGGAATGAGGCACTTGGTAGATACTCTGCTGACGGACTTAACAAACTACATTGAACGTTAAGTCAAAATACTACCTAAGCCGCAAATATTATTGCAATAATTTTAATGTCGAAGTATTCACAAATAAATATACATGTACATGCATACACACGCATGCTCACTCACACACGCACTTTTATACCCTCATACACACTCATTTAACTTATTATTTAAAGTCATAGAAAAAGTAATTTGCTAATATGACATCTAGACAGTAGCGCTGCCAATTGACGGTAAATTATCCAAAAACCCGTAATTTCGAGGGGTTTTATCATGGCGGGTAATTTTAATGGGTATTTGTATTGATGGGGGTAAAAGCGAATATTTGATCTGACAATACTAACACAATGTGGCAATTATTGTTTGTCAATATTATTGTGTATTATCTGTAAGATCCACACTGTCTCAATAAAAAAAAAATGTAGAAAAGCATCATTAATTCCAAAATCTTTGCTCATTGAAAAGATTGATTCCAGAAGTGAAGATATGAATTAAACACCTGTAAAGTTGCAACAAACGGTATCGAGCAGATAAAGCCCAAAAAGTATACCTAATAAAAGTTCACTGCTTCAAAGCAGACATTCAAAAAGCGCGTAAAGTTTTTCAGAGATTAAGTATAATTTTGAACTATCAGGAACAAGTAAGTATATACCTATTTAATGTTACATTTTATAAATAAGCTTGATGCTATGAACAATGATACGCTAACTAATTAAGTATTTTTGAATTGTTTTTTTATGTGTCTAGTATTTGTTTTCTTCGCTGTAGTGTGATGAGAAATTGTGTGTGTCTGGCGGCACAAAACGGCAAAAATTATTTGGGTCTTATGCACTTGAATCCATGGGCACATTTTACCACTTTAGAAGTGTCTCTCGCGCAAACTATTCAGTTTAGAAAAAAATGGCATAAGAAACCAGAATATCATTTTTGAAGACCTATCAATAGATACACCACACGTATGGGTTTGATGAAAAAAAATATTTGAGTTTCAGTTTTTAGAATGGGGAACCCCAAAAATTTATTGTTTTTTTCCATTTTTGTATGAAAATCTTAATGCGGTTCACTGAATACATCTACTTACCAAGTTTCAACAGTATAGTTCTTATATTTTCGGAAAAAGTGGCTGTGACATACGGACGGACAGACAGACAGACATGACGAATCTATAAGGGTTCCGTTTTTGCCATTTAGCTACAGAACCCTAAAAAGGGAAAGCGAGATTAGTGCAAATTCTTGGTGCAAAGTTGAAGTAAATACGAGTATATCTAACTTTTTATTTCCTTAATATTTTAAATGATAAGTAGTATTTAATTCGGGCCCATTTCAGGCTCGAACTTTTGGCCAAAATATTTCGTTAAAAGTGCCTTTCATCCCTTAGTTAACAGTATCAATATTTGTTAACTATTATAATATGGCCTCTTAAATAAGTTTAGTCGTTAGAATGTTAAGTAGGAAGCTATTTTAGGTGTTTCTTTGCGAGATAAATCTGTAACAAAGAAATTCACCGAAAAAACCAAAGTCAGCTCAAAAGTTTAGTAAGATGAAGTGGCAATGGGTAGGCCACATCGCTCGTTGAACCAATAACCGATAGGGAAGAAAGGTTCTCGAATGGCGACCACAGATCGGAAGAAACAGTGTGGGACGGCCTTCTACCTTGTGGACAAACGATGTGCTCAGGGAAGCCGTTGGGCGCGGGTCTCGAGCCGTCCGGCTGTTGAGATATATGGTGAAGACTTACAGTCAGCAGCAGACGTCTTCCGGCTGTCTTCGTTTTCTGTCCTACGTCAAATGTTTAAAGTCAATTGTGACGAACTTAATAGAGTCATGCTGCCATTTGGCTTACACATAGGGTTTATTTTATAATAGGATATAAAAAACGTTTTCTGTCTGTCCATCTGCCTCAAAATTTCATAGGCAATATTAACTTACTTCTCGATTCTTTTTATACCACTCAGGAGGCAAACAAGCTAACGGTCCACCTGATGGTAAGCGGTTTCCGCAGCCTATGGACGCTTGCAACACCAAGGGCATCACTCGCGCGTTGCTGACCCTTCAAAAATCTAATAACTTCTTATTCATTATTAATAATATTGAATCGTACTAAAATTTTGCATGTACAGGTTCAAGTTATAATGCAATATAACTTATGTAATACAACTTGTTTCGTCTAAATTATTAAAATGATTCTAAACTGACAAAAGATACTTTTCTTCAGCTACCCTTTAAGAAAACGCTCAGAAACACCATAAACCTTTTGTGTTGGTCGATGCGGATACAGCTTTTTGTTTCACAGAAGCTTTTAGCGTTCAAATTAATTCATACTCTGACTAAATCGGATTTTCTAATCCACCGTTTACGTAAATCAGCTGTGATTTTCATTAAGTATTATTATTAAAAATAGAGTATAATATTTATTACTACGATTACAAGATATTTAATAAACAAATACATTTATAATATCTATTATATTACAAATTTCCGTCCGTCTGTCTGTTTGTCCGCGGCTTAACTTAGTAACCATTGGTACTAGAAAGCTGTAATTTAGCATGTATGTTCATATTAATTAGACAGACGAAGTGGTAAAATAAAATATTTTTTAGGGTACCCCCCCCCCCTACACTGCCAGCTAAATGGCTGTTGTTGAGTGTCAAAAAATCATGGAAGCAGCATATTTAAGAAATTAAAAAGAAAACTATCACAGCTAAGTAGGCATTACAACTTAAGTTCGTACTTGTGTAAAATTGGTATTAAGTTTATGAACCATGTGACATTATAGAGAATAAAATAGTTAACATTCGGAATATTAATACTAAATTAATAACTATAATATTTACGTTCTAATTCGGGCGCGGCGGTTGTCGGTACAGGGTACAAACTTAACAAGTAATAAAAACCGGCAAAGTGTGAGGGGCCCGAGCCATTAACTTAAATCATGGTTCTAGCCCATCTAGCAATCATTAAGCGAAACAGTAACACGTTTGTTTGTTTATTAGAAACGATATTCTAAGTTAAGTAACGTAGGGCTTGGCCAGTTATTGGATGGGTTACCACTTAGCGGTACACTTTTTGTGTTTGTTAATTACGTATGTGGTGGTAGGCATGGAACCCTCGGTGCGCGAGTCCGACTCGCACTAGGCCGGTTTTTTATACTATGGCATTATCTAATCCTCACTAGGTTGAGGCGTTACACGCTCTGTAGAGCAATCTAATAATAATAATATACTTTATTGCATCAACATAATAATTTTATGAAAATATATTTACATATAAAGGAAACAAATGGCGGTATTGTCGCTTTAAAGCGACCATTTCGAGACAATCTTTGGGTAGAAAAAATAATCAAGCGGCCGCTTACTGTGGGTAAACATAGTATAGTAGGTGTGTGTCAATACATTTATTAAGAAGTATATAAATATTTCAATAATGGATATAAAATAAATAAATAACATATATGAATAATTTATATATAAATTTAAGAAAATATATGTACATATTTAAATATACACGTATAATAAATACTAGCTTCTGCCAGCGGCTTCGCCCGCCCTAAATTTGGTTACCGGCGTACGATTATTCCTCAATTATAGAAAAAAAAAATCAATCAAATCTTTCCTCTTTATAATGTTAGTGTAGATAGAAAGATAGATTATTGTATTTTTAAATCATTCAGGAAACTATCAAAATACTCATTTAAAATTTCAACCCAATCGGTTCAGCCGTTTAGAAGTTATGTGAAAAAGATAAGTACGGAACGATATTTCTTACTACCCGTTGTCCTATTACCCGTTTTCCGTAGGAATAAAGCATTCTCCCGCGGTAGCCTATGTTCATCAAGGATAATGTCGGCTTCTAATGGTACAAGAATTTCTCAAATTGGTTCAATATTTTCGGAGCCTATTCAATACAAACAAACAAACAAGCAATCAAATCTTTCCTCTTTATAATATAAGTGTAGATAATTATTATATATATTATGTATAAGTCAATATATATAAACAAATATATGTTATTTAAGGAATTCAAGTAATGAGCAATAATAAGATTTTTAAATATTGCTCTCAATTTTTTTTTTTTATTTTTAAAAGTAAATCGTTCCATAATCTAATAGCCTTTACAGTGGAAGAATCATTAAACAATTGTGAACAATGCAAAGGACCTTTAAGCATCCAGGGTGTAGTCTCTTTAAGAGAAGTAATTCCGGTTTAATGGAAACAGCTTCTTTAAATATACTGGTGTGTTTGGATTGAACAGGACGTTATACAAAAGAAAGAGAACATGATAATCCCGGCGAAGTCGAATTGGGAGCCAGTTGAGCTTTGATCTAAATTCGGAAATATGGTCGTACTTACATAGACCCAATATGAATCTAATGCAGAAGTTTTGAAGACGTTCAAGTTTATAAGACTGCTCCTTGGTAGATAGAACATAGATAATAGACAGAAGAGATTTATAATCTATTTACAGAAATAACAACAAAAAAAAATTTACAGGTCAACACTTAGGGTTAAATACTCAAAGGGTCAACCTATATACATTGTTTACCCATTAATCTAATTTGAACGTAGTGCATTACATCCCGGTTGTAGGTTTTGTGACGCACTTCAGCTGCTTTAAAACACTTCGCAGTAGACTCTACAATCTATATATTTATAAGCATAAATTTTTTAGAGAATAGATATATAAAGGACGAATAACAATTTAGAATGTATTGAGAGCGAGACGAGACAAAGAAGAGCCTTTGAAGATCCTTTATAACGATATTGAAGCGACGCAGAACTCGTTAAATAAACGCAGTAATTTCACATTCCCTCAACTGTTTCACTTTACCAATTTCTTTCTATTTTATCATAAGGTGACAAATAAGCTTCCGATCTGCCTTATAATAAGCGGTTACCATAGCCTCTGGCCGCTTGCAACAGGCAGCGGTAAATTTATATTTACACTAGTAATATATAAGTCAATGTTGCCATCCATTTAAAAATATATTCACTTTTTTCCTAAAGAACCCCATACTGTAGACCCTAGAGAACACCTTAGCAGGGAGCTCATTCCACAATCTAAGCGTACGCAGGAGGAGCTTTCTATGAAATTGCACTCTACATGGCCATTTAGTTTCTAAGGCGAATGAACATGATGATAGAAAGTAGCTGTCCACTTAGGGGAACCACCACGTAACTCGCATGGTTACCGTCGGAACCTTCGTGGGATGCTACGAAGAATCAATACAATGTGATGTCAATTTTTCAAGTTACTGCTATAATACTCGTATTACGACCTTTGTCGTTATTACAATTTCCTTTTCTGAAGTATATGATGTGGGTGCGTATCCAGCCACATGTAACTAACTCTCTTCGAGGGATTAAAACCACAACGTCATACTTATCTACATACATAAACACATATATACATAGTCAGTTATTGTCTGAAAAAGCAGGTTATAAGCAATACGAAATACAAAAATGTAACAGTTCTTTTTTGAACGAAAAAAAAAATATTGATCGCTAATCGGTAACCGGTCATGTAAAGGTCTTGAGTTCGAGGTGGCAAGCAAATGAGACTTAAGTTACAGCAATACTTAATGACAACTGAGAACTTTCTAAAACTATAATATTACCATTATATGCTTGGTTAAATAGTTGATACTTCCTAAAATGGCGAACCTTACGACAGTTCTTACCAAGACTAAAGTTTTTATTGTAAATAAATTCGATGAAGGTACCGTATTTGCATTTTTTGTAGCAATACCAAACAACTTATTTGATAAAGTAGGTAATTTATACATATTTTAATGTGTTTAATACATTTTTATATTAAAAAAATATCTTACACAAAACAAAGTCAGGTTTTTAAGTTATTTTCCGCATCCGTACAATTTATACCTTCCTTTACTTTGTACATTTTGATGCAAGATAAGTTACCTGTAGAGTTTCATCATAGCGAATAACAAACGGGCCAACCCGTTCACAGATCTTCGTTCCCGTAGCTTTTATAATCATAACTGAGCTCTTCGATGCGGCTTTAATAGCCCAATAACGTCCTAATAGTCGATCAAAAAGCAATTACTATTTTATTTCTCATGTAGGGTAGCATGCCTTTGTTGAACAAATAAAAAAAAAACCATCTTCTTTAGTATTTTCTACCGTCCGTGATGTTCTGAAGAACTTTTCAATTAAATCTCTGATTTAAATAAATTTGTTAAATGTTGCTCTGTAAATGTATCTTCAATGCATCCACTTAGAGAAATTGTCCAGGCAACGAAAAGGTATAGAGGGAAATGTTTGGAACACAATTTTTGACTTCGTAACTTTGTTTGGACTGGTTAGGCGAATGAACATATCAAAAATCCCCGCCCTTGAGCGGGCATAAATATCAGCCATAGCTTTTACTACTTACTCGGATGAAGAAATTCCGGATTTCTTATGAGCATATAAGGGCTGGATCCATTTTTAACGAAAGTCATTGTTAAAAGCCCCCCTATTCTGCAACGGGGCCATTAACACCGGCAAGACAGAAGATTACTTCTTCACCCCAACAATAATTCCTAACGGTGGCTGCAGACATACATACTGTATGGACATCAAGAGTGCGGACTGGATGTTCCTTCCTTCTTTTGTCTTGACTCTTCTTAGTTTCATGTTGATTGAACTCTCTACGAATGAAACAATCCTTTTTGAAATCGAACTTGGGTAATGCAGACCGCAGCATCGATTATCCAGGCTAAGCAGATGTTGACTTCCTCATCACAATCAAAACACTTGCTGCTCATTTTGACGATACAACACTCATGACATCGTTAAATGTGACACTAAAACATCCCACTGAAACAAACATAACACTGTAATTGTTTTAACTTTTGAAGAAAAATAGATAAAATGGTAAAGTAATTTATATTATTAAAGGAAAATTATTTTTTAGGTTCATCGTTGAAGAGGTATCCGGTCAAAAAGAGCAAAAAATGTGAGGCAAAAATGGTTTTTTTCTAAAACTACAGATTCCAAGAGCGGATATCTCGAAAACTACACAAGATATTGAAAAATTTGACTGAATAAAATTTGTAGTAAATTTAATCAGCTTTCATTTTTTGTTATGGTAATATCGCTAGGATGCCTAGTTTCCGTGATATAATTGAAAAACCGAAAAATGGGACTTTCAAACACCCCACTCGCCCTAGACTCAAGGGCTACGGGCGGGGACTTTTGATATGTTCACCTCCTTACTAGACCAAACAAAGTCACGAAGTCAAAAATTGTGTTCAACATTTCCCTCTATAGGTTTTTTTGAGCATTCGTTGCCTGGACTAAAAGTAATTTTAGCCCGAGTGTAAAAAAAAAGTTTGTACCCATTATTGAATTTTCTGCTCATATGTTTCCTTATAAATATAATTTTAATTGTTTGAATCAAGGGTTTAAACGTTCATTTTGTCACCGGTTGTAAATATAGAGAAGAATATAGATTAAGACTCACAGTTTCGGGGCCAAACACGTATACCATCAAGTTGTTATCGATAAAGAATTTAAGCTAGTAGTTTAATAGCTTTTCGATTTTTTATTGACTTCAAAAAAAGGTAATGAGTGCTAATGTTTTTTTGCTTGTAGTTTTTTTATAAACTTACTGGAATAGATTGCAATTGTATTTTCTTTGGCGCGTGTTTTGCTACAGTTAAATAAAGCAATAAAAAATTACTTAAATCTTAATTAATTATACAAAAATAGATTTATTATTTACAATTTCACAAAAAATAGTGGTATTCTCAATTATATTTTTTTTTTTTTAATTTTACCTACTAATCATTTGACGAAAATTTAACTTCAATCTGATAGTCCCTAACTTTAGCTAGCAATAATATGCTAGTTTCATATTAAGATTAATAAACAATTTAGTTTGACAAAATCGTGAAAATGTTGTTTGTGGATACAATAGCGTGCTGATATATGCGCAGAGTGATGACGCGCGGATTTTCTCCAGTTCGCCAGACCAGTTCGAACCGTCGCGCGCCGCACCCGTACTCACAGTTCCACGGCAATTCGTCTCGTTCCGATCGTGAAACATTACTGAAAAACTATTCAAACAATGTTAAACGTACAGAAATTTAAAAACAATCCAGTTGTGACGTAAACCGCATGTTAAACAGGTCTCAAAGTGTTTTAGTTGGGTGTTTTAATTGAAAACTTTAACGTAATTACGTGTAACCGCGCATAAACAATCAGTTGACAGTGATTATAGGCAAATAGTTCTTTAGTTTTTGAGGTTAAGTTCGATGAACTTTTTTCGTTTTTTCCCATGCACAAGCTGAAGCCTAACCATGTGATGTTACAGTGTGTGCAGGCGCTAACTAGATTAAAGAGTAAATCCATTCCACATAGGTTAGGGACAGATAGGCCCGCGACAGACTTCGAGGACGCGATATGCAAATAAGATATGAATTATAGTTTGTTGGTTCACTAGTTTATATGCTATATGCAAGACTCGATAAACGTATGGTAAATAAATCGATTTTATTGTGTTATCGGTATTATTTAAAGCGCATGCTGTGTTCCGATAATGTAGGTTATCGCTAAACAAGTAAATATTTGAATGCATTAACATTTAACCGGAAACTATTTAAAAAAATGTTTGTTACACAAATTTTTCCTTTGATAAATTTCGAACTTTTTACAATTTCATTCCGTAACTTTTAATAGACGTTCGCTTTATTTTTGTTATGTGATAGCCTTAAATGCTGAATACTTTTCGTCGTCAAATATTTTTTGAAGATAATTGTTAATACTTGCAAATATTTTTGTCATTGCCATGTTAAACAATGAGGTCGGATGGAGTGTTTGTAGTATAAAAATAACTATAAATTAAACACATCAACATGTGAATAGCAGTGTATACATTATTTCAGTCAGTTAATTATGCGTGAAACAATACTTCATACAATGAACAAAACAAAGCTATTTTTGTAATTACGTAATTCATAAAAAACAAAGTTAGATACGGTTATATTATATACTTAACAAATGAAAATTTCTTAACATATAAATACCTATACCTTATGACTTTTTTTTTAAAGTTTATAGGAAAATTCTTAGGCCTATTTACATAATTTCAATTATTTAAAAAGAAGATTCTCGTTTCTTTTTTTTCTTCATCTTACCTGTAATCCGTCTTGTGTTCCAACCTATTTGCATAATCTTCGTTGGGAATATTTTCATTAAAATAATTTAATATTTATGTCATAATGTAACTTTGTGTATTCGGATGCTTGTTACACAATAAGATTAATAAATGATATAAACTAAAATTTGATAGGTATTCTAAAAAAAGACAACCTGCTAGGGAATTAGGGACACAAAACGTGATAAATAGCATAAAAATAATAAACAATACATGTATGATTATTATTACATACATACATAACATCACGCCTGTTTCCCAGAGGGGTAGGCAGAGACCAAAGACTGTCACTTGCTACGATCCTGGCATACCTCTCTTGCCTCATCTATACGCATTATTATTAACTATAGTATTTTCATTAGGCGCTATTGTTGTACGATTGTTATCACAAAATGTAGTTGAACTATAATTTTATGGGTAAATAAGACATTAAAGGCGAATCTATAATATTTTTAGGTTCAAGTATGTCAAATTGAACTAGTATTTACCTATAAAAAAATATATAATTAGTTTGACGATAATAGGGTAGATGACAACCCTAATGAAATACACCATTGATGGCCATGGCTTTCAATTTCTTGTTTTCAGTTCATATCAATTAGGTATCGTTTGTCCGCTCATGCATACCGGATCATTTTAGTATCGACCAATCGTTTCTTGTTATTTATATAGAATTATTAATGTATTACCAATACGTGAGCACTTGTCTTACCAAGCAAACTGTTCGGTTACCAACCGTACCAGTTATTTAGATTGATCGGAGATATTTTTTGCACAACTATTTTTATACATGGAATTAATAAGTCAATGTGGCTATAGAAAGGTTATTACAAATTGATATTATAACTTGTAATAACAATGATAGTTTAGAAACTGTTTTAAATAGTTTTGACTGGTACGTCGAGATTAGTAATTTGTTAGCACCATAGACTTCGACTTCTGTTCCATGGACTGCGCAATAGCCTCAGCTAAAATTTACCATCCTTTAGAAAGAGACAAAGCGAACTGAAGTCTCTTTTCTTTTTCTATCAACGTCCGCATTTTTTATGTTTACGTTTATTTTAACAAGTTAGAAATAGACGAGAAACTACAGTTTTGCTTTATCTCTGTCACACTTTTGCCACCTTTTTTTTTGTTTTTTTTTTTTAACATCTGGTTAGGAAATGCGCTGTTCAATTATTAATATCTATAAACTAAAAAAAAATAAAAATAAAAAAAATAAAAATTTGTAAGTACATATCGGAATGATTATAAGTAAAAGTTTATTATTGTATAAAATTATATAACATTATTAAGATTATATAATACTATTATGTTTCTTTTTATGTTACTATGGCAGTAGTTTTATCAAAAGCACATAAAAGGAAAAATATGTGACTTGTATAACAATTAAATAATGCTTGCCTATACATTGTTACCTATTTACGTTTACATTTTTACATTATTATCGCTAATTAACTAGTTACTGGTCTATATGTCAAAAGGTACTTAAACTATTTAAATAATATATTTCAAAACCCATTACACGAAACGTTATTTTATATAATTAACAGACTAATGAGTTACAATGCTTTAAGTAAAGAAAATATATTTATTGAATGTTATTACACAGTCTGTCGGGACAGTGTCGATTTTTGCACAGGTTTTGAGTGACATCTGTCGTTACTTTTACCCTAATAAAGTTCCTTAATGGAGGGAAAAAGTGGCACTTTTACAGCAATTTCCTTTTCGGTCTTCTTCAATATGCCAAGGGTGCGTAAATTTAACGTTGACCTACATTATGCAATTAGAGAAAAGTTTTTTGTATCTTAATTGTGTATCTTGAATTTAAAATAAAAACATTAAGAGAAATATCTTTTTTTAGTTTACATCCATTATTAGGATTCCGTCAACGGATCCATATTTCTAAGCCTGCGCTGTCTGTCTGTCTGTCCGTCCGACCTTTAATGAGCTTTATTTAGACTGAAGTAGGTGGAAGTCTGAAATTTTCACAGAATAAGTATTATTACGACTGATTTCCTAAAAATAATAAAGAAAAGGTCAAGTGCGAGGCGGACACGCGCACCATGGGTACGTAAGGTACACCATTTACGTACTTAAACACAAACAAAAACAAAAAGTGTGCCGTTAAGTGGTTAACCATCTAACGACAGCCCAACCCAGACGTTGCGTTGCTTAGCTTTGAATATTGTTTCCAACAAACAATTGTGTTACTGTTTCTCTTTATAATCGCTAGATGGCACTATTGCGATAATTTGAGATGGTAATGGCTCTGACCCGTCTCAAAATTGGACGGTATTTATTATTTGTTGTTATACTTTAAAGCTTATAATATAATGACGGCAATCTTGAAGCTTGAATGTATACTTTTTTACGACAGACCAAAAACCACGAAAACGTGTTTCTTGTATGGGGACTCCCCTTTAATTTTTACTTTCCTGAACTTTTTATTACTCGTTAGATAATTCGCCATTATAACAGTCATATTTCGTGAAAATTTCAGGCTTTCACCTATTTCAGTCTAAAAGGTAGTGCCCTATTATAGTCGGACAGACAGACAGACTTCGTAGGCTTAGTAATAGGGCTCTGTTGGCATCCTTTGGGTAACGAACCATAAAAAGTATAAATTTAAGAGGGTTTCCATACAAGAAACATGTTGTGAAAACGGTAATACATAGATGCAAGCTTCAGACATACCTATTATACTGTAAACTTTATCTATAGTGTAACAAAAAATAATAAAAAAACCTGTCAAGTTGGGCAAATAAGCAATAACTCGAAATAGCATAGATTTCACTGGATTATTATCAATAAATAAAAGAAAAAAATCGTGGGCATAGGTACTCAAAGACAGGTCCCTATTCTTAGGTACAGTTTGTTTCATTAAAAGTGAAATGACTGTTGTGAAACTCAATACAAGTTGTTCATATAGGTGTGGTAATAGAATGATATCGAACAACGGATTGTAAAATGTGAAAAAAATATTCTCTGAACTAGTTTTTCTTGAAATATCTATTAATGTAGGTAATACTGTCACATAATACTGATAATATTGATAATAGTATTAATTTATTGTTAAAACGACATAGGTACATGTTTGTTTTTACGATCTTATCCCTCGACTATCAATCGGTTTTATAAATAGATCGTATTGTCATTTTATTTTTGATTTTTGTATTTATAAGTAATTGTTATTATAAAAGAATCCATAGGCATAGAGAACTTAAAAGTGCATTCCCGAGTCAGATGTGAAAAAAAAATAACTAAAACGATCCTGAGGTCTTGTCTTTTTCTAACTTGTTTTCATAAACATCAAAAAAACAAAATGGCGGACGTTGATAGAAAGAGACTACAGGTCTTACTAAATAATAGTCAATAGGATGATAGTACTATGGAAGTATCTAATAACTATTGAAACATTTTTCTTAATCTATGTAATAACTAAAATAACATTTTAAAGTGTCTGTGGAGCGTGCGAGTTATGCCCCATATCAGTAGTAAACGAGTAGTTTTGTTGTTTTTTTGGACCTAATGCGGAACTGGAAGGTTATAGTGAACAGTCTCGAGTGCGCAAGACTAGTGAATTCGAGAGAAAATTGTATGCAAGTTGCTCTTACATCTCAAGACCTGTATGTAGGTATGTACTTTTTTCTTTTCAAATCACAAGTCTGGCGTGCTACTAATAAGCTACCTGGTGTTTATAATTTTAAAAGATATAGATTTCTTAAGTTTTGTCATGTCTACAGATTTTCTGTGGCCAATGTAATTACCAACGATAAAAACATCTACTGCATACAATTTAGAAACATAAATCTTAAATTCAAACTACCACTTGCACTGTGCTGCACAACTTGTCACGAATTGGTTGTAATTGACGTTCAAACAATATAATTTTACTGCAGTCGAGAAATAGGGAAAGTATGCACTTTATTTTTATTACTTACACTAAATTGCACATAAAATTGTATTTAGCTGACTGAAAAATTACACTAAATGACAAACAATAAATAACTGATAACACTGTAAACGTACTGTATGTAAATAAATTAAATATTTTTGTGTACATGTTGTCATATTTTATCATATAAAAGAATAGAGAAAATTACACCTAATCATACATCATTGCACATAACATTTTTAATAAGGAAGCAGTTTAAAGAGAATAGGATGTGACTCTGTAGTACTAAATGAGGTTTAAATTAAAATAGAGGTTATTATTTTTAAAATCAGATAATTTTACCAATTCATTCAATTTGTTAGCGTTTTATTTATGATAAAAAATATGAAAATAGAAATAAACAAAACTAAATAGGTAACTAAAAAATATTTTGTAACTTAATGGGATTATTTTTAGTAACTACATAATAATTATCATTTGAATACTACACTGATTTAGTTGCTTTTCTTGTCAAAACTTTGTTTATTTTTTGAATTGCAAACAGAGTACCCAACCATTGTTAGTATCGATGCACCTAACCATAGATTACCTAACTTTTAATACGAATGTCCTGCGCAGTAGATAAAATATTGACCAATCGAGATTGTTTATGCTGCAGTAAAATTTGTAGCATATATTATCATTTGAATTAATATCATCCACTGAAGTAGTTTTACCATAGAAATAAGTATTGTTTGTACTATGGTCCTCATTCTAAGTTACACGCGTGGGCGAAAAAGATATATGCGTTCCAATCAATAATGCATCTTTTGCAGTTTCGAATAGGTTTGGATATGAAATATAATTGAGCTTTCAAGTGCTATCAAACATATTATTTCAGACTAAACAATCTTTCATTCGGTCTTCGAAGTCGTCTAGACAGGATAATCGTCAGGCAAGGTGCAGTGCGAGACGGGGCTCCTTAATGTCGTCACATATGGCTACTAATGCTGTTCAGCCAGTCATACATTTTCTCGTGGCGCTATGACTTCTCGATATTGTAGGATTTATCATAGGCTATGTCTGACTGTATGAATGAAATAATCGGCTGTGATATTAGGATCAGAAAAGCTTAATGCCTATAACAATTGTTCTAAAGATAATGAAAGTTTTTGTGTTACAGTGTGATTAAAAATGTCCAAGTACAATTAAATAACATTACCTGCCTGCAGTTTATTACGTTGGATTTCTCACTAAAGTGTAAACTTAAAAAGTGAGTGCAAGTAATAATCAGTGTAAGATAGTGATCAGTGCAATATAGTGACCAGTGAAGTGTTCGACAATGTCTGAACGATTTAAGGTGACGAAATTTGAGGAGCCGGCGGGGAAGGCCTACAAGAATTACGGCGCTACTTCTGCCGAAAGTGACGTCGAGCTTAAGGGGAAGCTGTTACCAGACTCAGGTATGTAGGTAGATACTACATTGATTAATATCTATTTAATGTACTTAACAACATAGTAAGAAAAACATCAAACGTCTATAATAACATTATTTCATGTCCAAGAAAAATCATGAATCATTCATTCAATCATTGTAGCAGGCAGGAAGTTAATTTGCAGGAAGAACCACCTCTGAAAACTATTATTTATAATATTCTTTCCCTTCTTTAGTTCGGACTTACTTCTAATAGTTTGTTAGGAACTAGTTATGTGGGTAAATGACTCTTTCTGAGGTCTTTTACTAAACCGCTTAATTTAAAGCTGATAATTTACGATGTAAAGCCACCTTAGTCCAGATAAACTGCACCAGAAGCAGAGATATGACGATGGGCTCATTCCCTGTCACATAGGAGTAAAGTAGTTGGTCAAAATGTCCATCACATAAGAATGTGTTAGTGTATCCATACATGAATATATACACACATTCTTAGTAAACCTTTAAGAAACGTAATAATCTACAAACACGTTTTTAAAAGGTTAAAAAGCATCACCAATAAGTTTTAAATAATTAAAATTATGATTTTAAAAATTAGGTATTTGTATTGTGTATTTATTGAAAAAAAAAATCACAATTGTAACTTGAAAAAGGGCATTATAGTTATCGATAACTCACTTTCACGTGTAATTTCAGTAGATAATAAAACATATCAGTGAATAAAACTCACTATAACACACTAGAGAAAAAATATTTTGAATCCGGGACCATTGTAAAATTGTTTTAATTGTTATTTTAGTTGTTTTATGTCATTGTTCTCTTATCACCTGGTAATAATTACCGAATATTTACCAAAAATGTGATTATAGTACTTTTTATTCTCTTGCAGTCAATGGTTTAAAATAGAGTATACCTCACGTGAAAATAAATTCATCTCGGAAATTGGTTACCCTCGCTCCGCTCAGGATTCTAGTCTAGAATCCCGAGCGTAGCACTAGCGCCAACGAACGCACCTGAGGGCACCGTTAGTGTTGTGTGTGTTAGAAGTGAGGGTAGTTCAACAGGACTCACTCGAAGCCGAAGACGCCGCGCACCGCCAGTCTACCCGTGACCCAGCCGAAACGTCGGGAAAAAAGGTATTTTGCCAAATAACGACGCGTTTAATACCGTTTTATTTTTAAATTAGTAATGGAACGCTAAAATTTAAGAACTTATAATCTATTATATTTTACTAGCTAAAGGAGGTCTCATGCAAATGTTTCTTGCCTCATCGGAAGCTTTGTAAAATCTTATAGAAAAAAATCTTTTGTCCTTAACAGACACTTGGTGAACCAATAACGTCTTAATAATCCTTGAGGGCTGGCCGTGAAGAGCCATTTTAGGAACCACCACTTTTCTCTTGTGAAGTGTCAAATACTTATTAACAATTAACGCACTTATCAACAAAAATGCTTCAGTAAGTATAAAAAAATCTGCGAAAAGATAAATTTTAATTTATGAAAATCGAAGATGAGCGTAGAGCAGGCAGGGTAATTAAAAATATTTTTTGATAGAATATAATATTTTTATCAACCTTGTTTGCTCTACTATTCCGCTGCAACTATGTTAAATAATTATACAGAATCTAAGCTTCAACATGGCATATATGCATCTGGAGTACCCTAGGTAAGGCAGTATACAGTTATTTACAGAATTAAGAAAGATACAAGAAATATACATGTTACCGGAAATGTATAAATGTATACAATGCCAAGTTAAATAAGGAAATGTGTAAAATTCCTAGGAAATTTGTGAATTTGTTTTTTGTTTAAATTTATTCAAATTTATTTGTTTTATGCCACTGTGCTGGCACACTGATTAATCTGAGAATGGTTTTTTTTTCAAAGTGTCCATTATTTTATTTCAAACTTATTTTTGCAAGGTAACTGAGAATTATATATTTTATTTTCAAAGCTCAAACATTTTTATTTATATCTAACACTTTTTGCAATGGCACTTTCTGAATCTTTCGGTCCGGTTTAAGTTGATTATAGATTTACAAACAACTGACAGTAGAAATTTTTTAGAATAGCAACACCCCTCCAACTCTCCGCTTATCCCGCTGTAATCTTCGACATTTCTAATTCAACACATTTCTGATTGTCGTTTAGGAATAGTACAGAATTCCTAGGAAAAGTGTGTAGTAAAATTTGTTTTATACATTTCCGATTGTTGTTTAGGAATTGTATAGAATTCCTAGGAAAAGTGTGTAGTAAAATTTGTTTTATACATTACCGATTGCTGTTTAGGAATTGTACGGAATTCCTAGGAAAAGTGTGTAGTAAAATTTGTTTTATACATTACCGATTGTTGTTTAGGAATTGTATAGAATTCCTAGGAAAAGTGTGTAGTAAAATTTGTTTTATACCTATCGATTGTTGTTTAGGAATTGTACAGAATTCGGAAATTAGGAGCTGCTGCTATTGTTTCAGAAAACCGCATATATGGGCCTCAGTATAACGGTTTCTTGTTTGTGGTGTTTGTGGTTGAAACGCTACGACTAAAGCCTTCCTGAAAAGTGCTTTTGAACTTGAACTATGTAACCGCTTCATTCATGTGACTCGAGACCTGGAACGGTACCCGTAGCTTCTTGGCTCAAACAATAAGCCTTGTCTACAGTAATGCAAAGAAGAATAAGAGAGTACTTACCTATCCTCAATAGCCTCATACATCCCCACTGCTTGAGCGCGGGCTATATACCCTCACCGAGGGTTATTGGAGCCATTGTCCACACGGGGAGAACGAAAAAAAATAGCCATCCAATGCGGATTGTGGACTTCACATATGTACGTGTTTTTTTTCTGACGTATGCAGGATACCGTACCTTGTTTCCCTTCACCGAAATCAAAGTGGTGTGAATAATTGAAGAAAATTAAAAAGAAGGCTTATTAGTACACACCGGCTTTGAACCTCCGACACTGGGGACACAATGTAAAATCTAAATCCCTAGGTCAATACCGACCTATAAGAGTATCTCACTCACTTGTATATCAACCTATTCAAACAAACAAATTCACACTATCTCTTGCTCTCCATATTATTAGTAAAGTTAAATTAAATACTGTTGTGGCTTCGCTGGCGTGCGTGGTTTTACAATGGATATATCTTCTTTATAATAAATTAGAAGAAACTCGCTCTACTACGCTGTACTTGTGGTAACATACTTCATAAATTTAATGACGATTCCCGTGAAATGTAAAACGGATAGAATAAAACGCATATAGCAACGAACTTTTCTAATCCAGTGGTCAAAAATCTAAACTATAGTCGCCATAGTGAAATGGTATGAACTTACAACGACACTAGCGACCAATAATCCAAGAGGGTCAGAAAAGTTTGTTGCACTGTAGTGTTATTAATAGTTTCATGTGTTTAGTGGTAAAAAATGTTGAAATATTCGCCAGAGTGTGTATTAGTTTGAACAACAAGAGATTTTGAGTTTGTTTAAAATACGTAACGCAAAAAAAGAAACTCGCACCTCGCTTAGTGTTAGATTAGTGGTTTCCTGTGGCTCTTACTAGGTAGTTTGTTCAGTAGGTAGGTAAAAGGCTGTCCCACATTGCGTTATACAGTCAGTAGTAACTGTTCAAACATCTTTTTCACCTACCAAAAACAGTTTGACGTGAGGTGTGTCCTGCCTATTGGCACTGCAGTTTGCTACTCCACCTATGCTGACCTTAGTTTTTCTGCTAATTTCCTTATTACGGGTTTTATCTTACGAAGAAGCACCTAGCATAACTCACTTCATAGCTCGCCAAGCGAGTTTTTAGTGAAACCAACTGTTAGGCCATTAGTTAGTAACACACACTGATAGTAAATTTTCGTCTTTAGGTACTGAGGAATTTTGGGATAAAAGATTCTCATGCAATTTCCCAAAACGCTGCCAAGCTGATTATCCTATATTCTTTCAGAAAGTTAATAACTTATTTACAGCAATCTTACGATACAAATGGTAGACAAATTAAATGTTCCATCTGCTTTACATGCTATTAAAATATCTAGACATTATGGTTTGTTTTGTATGGAAAATAAACTTGGACATGTCTCATGAGCTAAATTCAGTGTAATTGGAGATATCTGGTTTCGTAGTAAAATGTATAAAAATAGTAGATTGTTGTTATTTACATTGTTGAGGCCAAGTATTTAGTAGAAATACATTGCCGAGTAATTATAATAAATTCAAACATGTTGCAAGTAGTTTTTCTACTTAGCCGAACAATGTACTTCTACTAAAAACTTGTACTGAGTAATGTTTATACCGGTCATAATGTGTCAACGTCTAGATTATATACTTAAAACTTACCTTTGTAGCTTAAGGCAGTACACTCTACCATGCTTGTTTGGTATAGGAGGTTAATTATAAGTTTCAAGCGATACTTTATGCATGTAATGATCGAAATAATTTAGACAAATCAACTTCTTTAATGTGCGACGACACATATATAATATATATTCTAGTTTTTGGACGGCGTCTGCCCAGCCGTTTACGAATTTTAACGTTCCGCCATACTAATTTGTATGGGAAAAACTGGCGAAATTTCGCTGATTTAACTAATTTATTATAGAAATCTAGCTCATTTTATCGAAAAATAGTTAACGAATATCACTAGAATACTATTTGGTTATATGATTTTAATCAAATTTAATCTAAATTATACCGTGTTATTGTCGTTATAACTAACCAAACAGGGCTCAATCAACGCAAATTGCGAACTTTGCTACTTTATTTAGACATAAAATGACATATTTTTGCAAATTTTTTAACGAACATCTGTTAAAGACAATATTATTGTATAAAAAATACACATTACGAATAAAAATACTGCATAGATTTTATGTAATGAGCAACCAAAGTCACCCTTTAGTGGAGTGTACTGCCTTAATATTTATTGTCGGATCCTTCATTAAAAAATGTTTTTATATTCTAAGCTGTGGGCATTTTCGTCTTTTTGCTCATATACCCATCTGATAGCCGCTTCAGAAGCGATGTCAATTTAGAGTATTATTTTATATCCACGTTGTGCTTGGGATTTACTGTGTTTTTAACATTGAATATTTAGACCACAATGAAGATGGTCTCATTTTTTTAGACATCTCTCTGAAATACGTTATAAACACACTTTCGGACAGTGAATTTACACGTCTTTAGTTTCTCCACTTAATAAAATTTAATAAGCTTTTCAATATTTATCCCGTGACTTTTGCGTTTAAAGGTTATTATCAATTTCATTTGCAGCTGATTTTTATACTTTTTGGAGTTGAATTCATATCGCTATCGCTGTGTCTTTCCATTTTTTATAACTTTTCTTGCTAACAACAAAATGTGCGCCATTTGTTTTAAGGGTTCTGTACCCAAAGGGTACTCTATTACTGATACTCCGCTGTCCGTCCGTCCGTCACCAGACTGTATCTAATGAACCGTGACAGTTAGACAGTTAAAATTTCCACAGATGATGTATTTCTGTTGCCGCTATAACACCAAATACTAAAAAACAGAATAAAATAAATATTTAAGGGGCTCCCATACAACAAACGTAATTTTTATGCTCTTTTATGCTCGATATTAATAACGGCAATAGGTAGACGCTTACTAGACGCTTAATATTCACAGAATATTTGGATATATATATTTATTTTAAAAATAAATAATTTAATTAAAATAAAACAAATATTTAAGGAGGGATTCCAATAAAAAAAAAACGTGATTTTTTTGCCGTTATTATATGGTATGGAACCCTACATGCGAGAGTCCGACTCGCACTTGGCTTTTTTTTCACGAAGTCGATTTATATCAACTGTTTTCTATTTTCAGGCAGTATCTATTTGATCGTATGCATACATTTTATAAAAAACTTACATACATACATACATACATAACATCACGCCTGTTTCTCAGAGGGGTAGGCAGAGACCAAAGACTATAAATAAAAAATAGATAAAAAACTTAATGGGAGAAATTAAACCTCTGTGGTAAATTTATATCTGATTAAAAAATAAAATCCAGTACATTAATGAAAAACTGTGCAACCATTACATTTCATATAACTTTTCTGCACTGTTTTGGTTTTAAGCAAAAAAACGTCCTTTGTGATTGGTTTTGTAGTGATTAATGATCACATTACTACGTTGTTGAAAGAAAAACATATTTTTTTATAGTTACCTAGTAGTATAATGATAATATACTAAAGTTATATGTCATTTGTTTGGTAACAAACAAAGCTATTGAATTTATTATATCCATATTAGTTAATAATACTTCCATAGAGCTACGTGGTATAAAATTAGTTCTTGGAAGGAACTGGTGCGCTACGTTGTGAAAGTTATTTGACTATTATAGTGCAGCTGTTACAATGCGACGCGATGAAGGCAATTACAATTTTATTGATTTTGTATGCGGAATAATTACAGAATAACGTATAAAATGTGTCAATTCAGTTTAAAACTATCGCTTTACGTCAAAATATTTGAAAATACTTATTAACAATTAACGCACTTATCAACAAAAATGCTTCAGTAAGTATAAAAAAATCTGCGAAAAGATAAATTTTAATTTATGAAAATCGAAGATGAGCGTAGAGCAGGCAGGGTAATTAAAAATATTTTTTGATAGAATATAATATTTTTATCAACCTTGTTTGCTCTACTATTCCGCTGCAACTATGTTAAATAATTATACAGAATCTAAGCTTCAACATGGCATATATGCATCTGGAGTACCCTAGGTAAGGCAGTATACAGTTATTTACAGAATTAAGAAAGATACAAGAAATATACATGTTACCGGAAATGTATAAATGTATACAATGCCAAGTTAAATAAGGAAATGTGTAAAATTCCTAGGAAATTTGTGAATTTGTTTTTTGTTTAAATTTATTCAAATTTATTTGTTTTATGCCACTGTGCTGGCACACTGATTAATCTGAGAATGGTTTTTTTTTCAAAGTGTCCATTATTTTATTTCAAACTTATTTTTGCAAGGTAACTGAAAATTATATATTTTATTTTCAAAGCTCAAACATTTTTATTTATATCTAACACTTTTTGCAATGGCACTTTCTGAATCTTTCGGTCCGGTTTAAGTTGATTATAGATTTACAAACAACTGACAGTAGAAATTTTTTAGAATAGCAACACCCCTCCAACTCTCCGCTTATCCCGCTGTAATCTTCGACATTTCTAATTCAACACATTTCTGATTGTCGTTTAGGAATAGTACAGAATTCCTAGGAAAAGTGTGTAGTAAAATTTGTTTTATACATTTCCGATTGTTGTTTAGGAATTGTATAGAATTCCTAGGAAAAGTGTGTAGTAAAATTTGTTTTATACATTACCGATTGCTGTTTAGGAATTGTACGGAATTCCTAGGAAAAGTGTGTAGTAAAATTTGTTTTATACATTACCGATTGTTGTTTAGGAATTGTATAGAATTCCTAGGAAAAGTGTGTAGTAAAATTTGTTTTATACCTATCGATTGTTGTTTAGGAATTGTACAGAATTCGGAAATTAGGAGCTGCTGCTATTGTTTCAGAAAACCGCATATATGGGCCTCAGTATAACGGTTTCTTGTTTGTGGTGTTTGTGGTTGAAACGCTACGACTAAAGCCTTCCTGAAAAGTGCTTTTGAACTTGAACTATGTAACCGCTTCATTCATGTGACTCGAGACCTGGAACGGTACCCGTAGCTTCTTGGCTCAAACAATAAGCCTTGTCTACAGTAATGCAAAGAAGAATAAGAGAGTACTTACCTATCCTCAATAGCCTCATACATCCCCACTGCTTGAGCGCGGGCTATATACCCTCACCGAGGGTTATTGGAGCCATTGTCCACACGGGGAGAACGAAAAAAAATAGCCATCCAATGCGGATTGTGGACTTCACATATGTACGTGTTTTTTTTCTGACGTATGCAGGATACCGTACCTTGTTTCCCTTCACCGAAATCAAAGTGGTGTGAATAATTGAAGAAAATTAAAAAGAAGGCTTATTAGTACACACCGGCTTTGAACCTCCGACACTGGGGACACAATGTAAAATCTAAATCCCTAGGTCAATACCGACCTATAAGAGTATCTCACTCACTTGTATATCAACCTATTCAAACAAACAAATTCACACTATCTCTTGCTCTCCATATTATTAGTAAAGTTAAATTAAATACTGTTGTGGCTTCGCTGGCGTGCGTGGTTTTACAATGGATATATCTTCTTTATAATAAATTAGAAGAAACTCGCTCTACTACGCTGTACTTGTGGTAACATACTTCATAAATTTAATGACGATTCCCGTGAAATGTAAAACGGATAGAATAAAACGCATATAGCAACGAACTTTTCTAATCCAGTGGTCAAAAATCTAAACTATAGTCGCCATAGTGAAATGGTATGAACTTACAACGACACTAGCGACCAATAATCCAAGAGGGTCAGAAAAGTTTGTTGCACTGTAGTGTTATTAATAGTTTCATGTGTTTAGTGGTAAAAAATGTTGAAATATTCGCCAGAGTGTGTATTAGTTTGAACAACAAGAGATTTTGAGTTTGTTTAAAATACGTAACGCAAAAAAAGAAACTCGCACCTCGCTTAGTGTTAGATTAGTGGTTTCCTGTGGCTCTTACTAGGTAGTTTGTTCAGTAGGTAGGTAAAAGGCTGTCCCACATTGCGTTATACAGTCAGTAGTAACTGTTCAAACATCTTTTTCACCTACCAAAAACAGTTTGACGTGAGGTGTGTCCTGCCTATTGGCACTGCAGTTTGCTACTCCACCTATGCTGACCTTAGTTTTTCTGCTAATTTCCTTATTACGGGTTTTATCTTACGAAGAAGCACCTAGCATAACTCACTTCATAGCTCGCCAAGCGAGTTTTTAGTGAAACCAACTGTTAGGCCATTAGTTAGTAACACACACTGATAGTAAATTTTCGTCTTTAGGTACTGAGGAATTTTGGGATAAAAGATTCTCATGCAATTTCCCAAAACGCTGCCAAGCTGATTATCCTATATTCTTTCAGAAAGTTAATAACTTATTTACAGCAATCTTACGATACAAATGGTAGACAAATTAAATGTTCCATCTGCTTTACATGCTATTAAAATATCTAGACATTATGGTTTGTTTTGTATGGAAAATAAACTTGGACATGTCTCATGAGCTAAATTCAGTGTAATTGGAGATATCTGGTTTCGTAGTAAAATGTATAAAAATAGTAGATTGTTGTTATTTACATTGTTGAGGCCAAGTATTTAGTAGAAATACATTGCCGAGTAATTATAATAAATTCAAACATGTTGCAAGTAGTTTTTCTACTTAGCCGAACAATGTACTTCTACTAAAAACTTGTACTGAGTAATGTTTATACCGGTCATAATGTGTCAACGTCTAGATTATATACTTAAAACTTACCTTTGTAGCTTAAGGCAGTACACTCTACCATGCTTGTTTGGTATAGGAGGTTAATTATAAGTTTCAAGCGATACTTTATGCATGTAATGATCGAAATAATTTAGACAAATCAACTTCTTTAATGTGCGACGACACATATATAATATATATTCTAGTTTTTGGACGGCGTCTGCCCAGCCGTTTACGAATTTTAACGTTCCGCCATACTAATTTGTATGGGAAAAACTGGCGAAATTTCGCTGATTTAACTAATTTATTATAGAAATCTAGCTCATTTTATCGAAAAATAGTTAACGAATATCACTAGAATACTATTTGGTTATATGATTTTAATCAAATTTAATCTAAATTATACCGTGTTATTGTCGTTATAACTAACCAAACAGGGCTCAATCAACGCAAATTGCGAACTTTGCTACTTTATTTAGACATAAAATGACATATTTTTGCAAATTTTTTAACGAACATCTGTTAAAGACAATATTATTGTATAAAAAATACACATTACGAATAAAAATACTGCATAGATTTTATGTAATGAGCAACCAAAGTCACCCTTTAGTGGAGTGTACTGCCTTAATATTTATTGTCGGATCCTTCATTAAAAAATGTTTTTATATTCTAAGCTGTGGGCATTTTCGTCTTTTTGCTCATATACCCATCTGATAGCCGCTTCAGAAGCGATGTCAATTTAGAGTATTATTTTATATCCACGTTGTGCTTGGGATTTACTGTGTTTTTAACATTGAATATTTAGACCACAATGAAGATGGTCTCATTTTTTTAGACATCTCTCTGAAATACGTTATAAACACACTTTCGGACAGTGAATTTACACGTCTTTAGTTTCTCCACTTAATAAAATTTAATAAGCTTTTCAATATTTATCCCGTGACTTTTGCGTTTAAAGGTTATTATCAATTTCATTTGCAGCTGATTTTTATACTTTTTGGAGTTGAATTCATATCGCTATCGCTGTGTCTTTCCATTTTTTATAACTTTTCTTGCTAACAACAAAATGTGCGCCATTTGTTTTAAGGGTTCTGTACCCAAAGGGTACTCTATTACTGATACTCCGCTGTCCGTCCGTCCGTCACCAGACTGTATCTAATGAACCGTGACAGTTAGACAGTTAAAATTTCCACAGATGATGTATTTCTGTTGCCGCTATAACACCAAATACTAAAAAACAGAATAAAATAAATATTTAAGGGGCTCCCATACAACAAACGTAATTTTTATGCTCTTTTATGCTCGATATTAATAACGGCAATAGGTAGACGCTTACTAGACGCTTAATATTCACAGAATATTTGGATATATATATTTATTTTAAAAATAAATAATTTAATTAAAATAAAACAAATATTTAAGGAGGGATTCCAATAAAAAAAAAACGTGATTTTTTTGCCGTTATTATATGGTATGGAACCCTACATGCGAGAGTCCGACTCGCACTTGGCTTTTTTTTCACGAAGTCGATTTATATCAACTGTTTTCTATTTTCAGGCAGTATCTATTTGATCGTATGCATACATTTTATAAAAAACTTACATACATACATACATACATAACATCACGCCTGTTTCTCAGAGGGGTAGGCAGAGACCAAAGACTATAAATAAAAAATAGATAAAAAACTTAATGGGAGAAATTAAACCTCTGTGGTAAATTTATATCTGATTAAAAAATAAAATCCAGTACATTAATGAAAAACTGTGCAACCATTACATTTCATATAACTTTTCTGCACTGTTTTGGTTTTAAGCAAAAAAACGTCCTTTGTGATTGGTTTTGTAGTGATTAATGATCACATTACTACGTTGTTGAAAGAAAAACATATTTTTTTATAGTTACCTAGTAGTATAATGATAATATACTAAAGTTATATGTCATTTGTTTGGTAACAAACAAAGCTATTGAATTTATTATATCCATATTAGTTAATAATACTTCCATAGAGCTACGTGGTATAAAATTAGTTCTTGGAAGGAACTGGTGCGCTACGTTGTGAAAGTTATTTGACTATTATAGTGCAGCTGTTACAATGCGACGCGATGAAGGCAATTACAATTTTATTGATTTTGTATGCGGAATAATTACAGAATAACGTATAAAATGTGTCAATTCAGTTTAAAACTATCGCTTTACGTCAAAATATTTGAATGTTTACGATAGGGTAAGTACTTACTAATCCAATAAAGGAATAGTATCGACAAAATATGCAAATTAATTCCAATGAAAAAAAAAACAAATATCAAGTACTAGGTGTTGCGTCGCAGAAACTATTTTTTCTACTTGCTGCATAAGCTAAAGTATCCGCGCATGTGGCGTCCCATACCAGCGCTCGGTCCATCCGCCACGATATCAAAGACACCCCGTCTGGGCGCTTGCCGTCGTCCCGAACGATCCGCGGCTCTAAAACCTCGGGGACATCCGCGCTAATGAGCGTTCTTCTGATGATGTCGTTAAGTGTGGCGTGGCGAGAGTAGCGACCGGCACCCCAAGAGCAGGATAGACCATGGTGGCCAAGGCGATCGACGGTGGCTCCGCAAGAGGCGTAGCAATGGTCTGCTCACACCTCGGCAAGGTGCCGGTGTTGGGGGATGGATAGGTATGAAGCCATTGTCCTGACTCAGACCTAGATGCTGCCAATAATCTGGCGTGGTCTTTGCCTGTCGTACTGTTGTTGTTGTTGTTGTACTAACTAACTAGTGTGAAATAGCAGATTATACAACAATGAAAAAAATAGGGAATTTGATTCGAGGGACTTTTTGTGATCCCAAGCGCAGCGAAGGATGCTAGAGTAGAATCCTGAGCGGAGCAAGGGTTACAAAGGACCGAAATGATTTTTTAGTAGTTTAGTAAAAGAGGACGTCTTAACCAGAGGTGTTGAGGGAGGTGGAGAGATACTATGGACAGCTCTATGAGTCGGTCACTAAACCCGTTGCAAGCTTGGCCAAAGACGAAGAAGAAAGAGCCAAGCTGACCCGACACTATACCGAAGATATCCCGGACATCAGCCTTTACGATATTAGGATGGCCATAAAACAGCTTAAAGACAACAAGGTGCCGGGTGATGACGAAATCACAGCTGAGCTTCTTAGAGCGGGTGGAACACCGGCACTCAAAGTCCTCCAGAAGCTCTTTAATTCCGTCCTGCTTGAAGGTACAACGCCAAAAGCATGAAGCAGAAGCGTGGTGGTGCTGTTTTTCAAGAAAGGCGATAACACTTTGCTTAAGTACTACAGACCCATCACGCTTTTGAGCCATGTTTATAAGCTGTTTTCCAGGGTCATCACGAACCGTCTCAGTCGCAGGTTTGATGACTTCCAGCCTCCCGAAAAGGCTATATTACCATAGACCACATTCATACGGCAAGTTATACAAAAGACTAAGGAGTACAACTTGCCACTATGCTTAGCGTTTGTGGAGGATGAAAGCCTTTGATTCGGTCGAAACATGGGCGGTGCTTGAGTATCTACAGCGATGCCGGATTGACTATCGGTATATCGAAGTACAATAAAGCCACCATGTCAGTCCGAGTACAGGAGCAGAGTTCGAGGGCAATTCCATTACAACGAGGTGTGAGATAGGGAGACGTCATTTCTCCGAAACTGTTTACTGCTGTATTGGAAGATGCCTACAAAACTCTGGAGTGGAAAGGACTCGGCATCAATATTAACGGCGAGTACAAAACTCACGTTCGATTTGCCGACGATATTGTGGTCATGGCAGAATCCATGGAAGACCTCAGCACAATGCTCGAAGTCCTCAATCGAGTTTCCCAACAGGTGGGCCTTAAAATGAACATGGAAAAGACAAAAATTATGTCAAATGTCCATGTTGTGCCCACCCAAATATCAGTCGGGAACTCGAGGCTCGAAGTTGTTGACGAATACGTCCACTTAGGATATACGGTTCAACTAGGTAGGTCCAACTTCGGGAAAGAGGTCAATCGTCAAATCCAACGCGTTCGGAAAACTCCGCAACGTCTTTTCGTCCAAAATACCTCAGTGCCTCAAGACGAAACTGTATGACCAGTGTGTGTTACCAGTGATGACATATGGCACTGAAACGTGGCCTCTAACTATGGGCCTTATAAGGACGCTCAGAGTCACACAACGAGCTATGGAGCATGGGTTTCTCTACTAGATCAAATCAGAAATGAGGAGATCCGTAGACGAACGAAAGTCACCGACATAGCCCAGTGCATTAGCAAGTTGAAGTGGCAGTGGGCAGGGCACATAGTACGTAGAACTGATGGTCGATGGGGCCGAAAAGTTCTCGAATGGAGGCCACGGACTGGCAAACGCAGCGTCGGAAGACCGCCCACGAGGTGGTCGGACGACATAGCGAAGGCCGCAGGAAGACGCTGGATGCAGGCCGCTTCCAACCGTTTCCTTTGGAAATCTATGGGGGAAGCCTATGTTCAACAGTGGTCTTCTTGCGGCTGAGATGATGAGTAAAAGAGAGTTTTATTTACTCCGTGAGATTTTAGTCTAATGTTTTTTTATCTAAATTGCACAGTTTTGGGGTAAATACGAAAAAAAAAATGTATATTTAACCTCCCCTCTCAAGTAGCAAGTTAAAAATTATGTTTGGCAATTTGACTTATGTTTTATTTCATTGTAATCTGGTTACGCGTTTATTTCAAATTTCGGTGAACTATACGGCAGGACGTCAAATGAATCTACACTATTAGGTACAAGCTTTTATTAAGTTTCATCTATCCCGATCTTGACCCTTTCCCACTTTCCGGTGTTCGATTGAGTTAAAATTTACACACGTAAATCGGATGGAAATATAATGATATCATTGAGATGGTCTGATCAATACGAGATCCCCATTGCAATACAGAGTAGATAAAATGAAAATATATTAGTAGTCAATTAAAATTCATCATGTCTTATAATTATATTCAAACTTCTAATTTATCATTGTGCGAATAGAGATTGTTGGTAAAAAAACCTTCTATGTACAATCTCAGATGTCTAGGTCCCTGTACGTAATACAATCTCAGATGTCTAGGACCGTGTACTACGGCTTGCGATACACCAGTGACTTCTTGGGCATAAAGCAAGCAAAAATCATTTTAAGCTTAAGCAAGTGTAAGCTGCATCTAGGAAGTCACTGCTAAATAGGTCAGCACGAGATGTCTCTAAAATACGATAAATTCCATTAAAATAATGCAATTGACTTTAGTTTTGCATTGAACAAGGGTATGTTCTGTCGGAAACGTAAGAGGAATATACAATTATTGTTATTGAAAATGCAATCTTTTTTCTTATCTATCATTATAATTAATGTGAATGTTTGTGAAGGTGTTAAGACGATTGTTTGCAGCCTATTTGGTTGTGTGGTCGGCTGCTGTGCAGAGGGTGTGGGTTCCATTCCCGCAGTGGACAAACATCCATGTGATAAAATATGTGTTTGTTTTGAGTCTGGGTGTATTTATGTATGATATGTCAGTATTTACTAAACAAAAAAAGTTAAATATGTGTATTTGTATCCGTTGTCCGGTATCTATAACAAAAGCTTTGCTTACTTTGGGACCAGACGGCCCTGTGTGACCAGTGTGTAATGTCCAAAAACATTTTGTTTGTATTGTTATCCAATTATATATGCATAACGGGTGACTGGTGTAGTTGAAACCTGGATGAACATATAGGGTATTTTTATATCTGGGTCGATGGTTTCTGCGGGAATTGGATTATTTAAGGAGTGAAATCGTGAGACACCGCAAGTTCCGACTAATATATATTTGTTAAAGTCTGTTTGTTTCTTTGTTATTGCTTAGCGTCGCAAAGGAGCCACCAATTGAGCTAAGCTATGGGTAGCAAACTTTCTCTAGCCGATAATCGCCGATGGCGCGAGTGGAGCCGGGGTTAAAAGCTAGTCCATACTAATATTATAAATGCGAAAGTAACTCTGTTACCTCTTCACGTTTAAATCGCTGTACCGATTAAGATGAAATTTGGCATAGAGATAGTGAAAGTCGTGTGAGTCGGTTTTATTTTCTATAATTGAGGAGTTGCCGTTGAAATCCTACACCGATAAATGAATTTAGGGCAGGTGGAACCGCAGGCAAATGCTAGTTATATAAACGTAAAGACCTAAAGCTGTTAAATTCCGAGGTAGCAACACATAGCAAAGGTCTTGAAATGTTGGAATGTTTCGGGGAATGATATCTTTCCCCCTTTTATCCCAAAATGATATAAAGATGTTGATTTAATTTTCTGTATATCCTTTGTGAGAAAAAACGTTGAGAGAATTTTCGAGAGAAAAAATGAACGAGATAAAGTTTGTGTCTGCCTTCATTTCTGCGTAACTAAAGTAATTTAGTCACAGAATTTAGAATAGTACTCTGTAGTGTCATAAATAATGTCATACATACTACTACTACATACAATAAGGAACAAAAAATTTCACTATAAAAAAAAACCTTCACTATATAAAATGTTAGATAAGTATAGCTTTAAATCAACAACCATCATGTTAGACATGTTATAACATATTAATATATAGGTACTATAGCTACGTGTGTTACGGCCTTAAGAATGCAATAACATTGATTGAATGACATCTAAAGATCGTTTGATATGCAAATATTTATATATCGTAATCTACTTGATGAGGTCAAAGAATAACAAAAAAGAATGGCTGTTCCAGATAACTCTACCTACTCAGAATCTACCAGTGAAAGAATACTGATAATTTTAACAGACTTCAAAAAATAATGTTCCCAATGTTCGTCGGCTCCGTGCCTCAGAGGGTAATGACACGAATGCTTAACCGAGGGGCGTGGGTTCGATTCCCACACAAGACAAATATTGATCATTTGTGTTTGTCTTAAGACTGGATGTTTTCAATGTATAATATGTGTCTATCTATTTACAAAAGTATATAAACCTACGTATTTGTATCCGTTGTCTGGTATCCATAGCTTTGATTAGTTTGGGACCAAACGGTGCTGTGAGTAATGTCCGAAAATATTAAAAAAAAGTTACTGTATTTTGTTTCATCATCATCGTCTCAGCCGCAAGAAGTCCACTGCTGAACATTGGCCTCCCCCATAGATTTCCAAATTAAACGGTTGGAAGCGGCCTGCATCCAGTGTCTTCCTGCGGCCTTCTCTATGTCGTCTGACCACCTTGTGGGCGGTCTTCTGACGCTGCGTTTGTCAGTCCGTGGCCTCCATTCGGAACATTTCGGCCCCATCGACCATCAGTTCTACGTACTATGTGCCCTGCCCACTGCCACTTCATCTTGCTAATGCTCTGGGCTATGTCGGTGACTTTCGTTGGTCTACCTCATTTCTGATTCGATCTCGTAGAGAAACCACGAGCATAGCCCTCTCCATAGCTCGTCGTGTGACTTCGTATTTTGTTTAAATGCGTGTTATACTCTCAGACGCCTCAAACTATGTATTTAATAACATAATTTTCAGCTCTTTTTTATGTTACCTTACTAATTAATAATTTATGATTCAATATACGGCTTAGGTCTATATCTTTATCCAAATATTAGGTAACTTGAACAGAGACAGAGAAAAGTGCAGAGTTGGGCAAAATTAAATTGCTATTAACAATGAGTTAATTTAAAGTTGTGACTGCAGCAATTCACAAACGATTAAAATTTTGATTGCGTAACCCACACTTAACAATGAATTTATTGTTAATTTTTGATTTCAATAATTAACATGTCTTGATTATTTGTTAGTGCGACAATCACAATTAACAAATAATAAATTTTTAATTGAAAATAATTTTGCTCAACACTTGTACACATAGACCCTTCGGGTACAAAACCCTAAAAGCTAAAAAAAGCATACGTAATATTCTAAAGCTAGGTATATAGGAAAAAGTTAAGTCGAAAAAGCTTGGCTTTTAGTGAAATAGCTTGAGCGTCGCTGAAAACAGTTTACGCTTTTAAAGTTAAAAGGCTGAATCCAACGTGTAAATAATGAACAAAAGGTCAACGTACAACCCGCGTGAAATTATGCAGCGACATGAAACTAAAGAATAGGTAAGCACTTGCTAAAAGTAATTTAAGTTACTTGTTCGTCCGTCGGCACGCGATTTTAGCTCTAATATCTAATTATTCGTAGAATTGTAAATTGTTTAGTCTGGACCATTTTGGTTGTGTAAACGAACAGTTGTGGGTTTTATTCGAATGCCTAGGGTTTTATACGTTACTGGAAAAATATGACACTGTTGACTAACTCTGACACTTGCTATCAAAGATAAGTTACCACAATATGTGAGAATTTGTTTATCATCACAAAATAATAAGTCACCACACGTTCGTTTCGGCTCTGTTACACTTTTGCGAACTTTATTTCACAGCTGGCTAGCACATGCGCAGTCCAGTTCTATATGTCTATGTAGTCTATGGAGATGGCTACTGGCTGGTTACCCTACTCCGGGGATTCAAACCGTATATATGTATTACACTTTTTGCCCTGCTTTGTAGGGTTGCCATAAAGATTGGGAACTGATACGGGACGCTTAAGGTCATATCTCTAGAGATTAGCAATGAGTCTCAAAAAGCTATATTTTCGTGCCAAGTAATGCAATTTTTATTAAATTGACGATTTGCGATAGTCTTATTGTTACAAAATAGCAATACGGGACCAGGCACTCAAATAGGGTGACAGTCCCGTATATACGCGACGTATGGCAACCCTACTGCTTTGCCTTATGGTTCGGGCTCCTGGTGTTTATAATTTTGTAACAATTATTTATTTAATTTTGAGATTAATATAGTTTTGTATTTATTTCTATTTATTTAAATAAGCAATCTAAAAAAGTTTGTCATATATTAACAGAGTCGTATTTAACATCTTCCATTATAGATTTAGTTAATAATAAAGAAACAATTACATTAAAATTACCAAATCGTAATTTAAACAATACAATTTCAACATTGTAACGTTAAATGAATATTGTATTTAATCAGGACAAATTTAAACAATGAATACAGGTCGTTTAACTTTCTTTATGTTTATTTAGTATATTTTAGAATAAGTAGGGAAATTTAATATATACTGAACGGTGCCGTACTTTACTGTGGAAGGGTTCGCCAGTCTTGGAGATAATATTGTTTCACTAGGTTCTATGTTTGTGCATTGTTCCGAATACGATAGCGAGGTTTGAATTGAAGCTTTTCATTCTGAGATTGAAATGTCTAAAATTTATTTTATTCTGGTATTAGTTTATTATAATCTATTTATTACTAAATTACACTTCTTGTGCTGTTTCTTGAATTGTGTGTATACTACAGACAGAAGTTTAATAGGAAGAGCTTTTAATAATACTTATTTTATTAAAAAATGATATTGTTGATACATAGTTATTTTCTAACTTTATTGTATTACATTAAATTGTTTAATTCAAAAGGTTATTTTTACCCTTTTATTCATTTATTAAGTATTTTTTTATTCAATTGTGTTTTTAAAAACAAACAGGATTTGAAATTAATATAATATTAATATTCGTTTCATACTATAACCAATATATATGTCGCAGCCATCTGGTTAAATGAGCCAGTTAATTGAGTGCCTAGGCAGATCGTTTAGTATGAAAAAGTAAGGAACAGAAATCGCACTGTGCATAAGTGATGTATATTGGGTTAGGTTCAGTTTTTCTTTTGTAAACGTAGATGCGAAGCGAGCGAAGCGAACGGAGCGTTTCAGCCGAGTTTTATATAATAATCTGCTTAGTAATAGGTATAATAATTTCTTGACCATACTTAACGATCTGCCTAGGCACCTAACTAACTGGCTAATTTAACCAGATGGCTGCGACATATACAACTACCATTGGTGTAAACGAATAATTCAGGCGAATCACTTAATCTTATAAACTACTAGACTTCATTATGGGATAAAAATCTAACTCAGAAAGGATCAAGTAAATCGTTCCTGATATTTCGGCACATTTGCATGCGCCGTGTTTACGGGTGAACTAAGAAAGTGAAAGATGTGGTGAAGGTCAGTAATTTCTCACTACCCTCGTTCTTTTATGACAACTGCGTCCCATTGCATAATCTTGGTCGGCTCGAAATTTTTGTAAGCCAAAGCAGCTCTGTCGAGTTTGTGTTGAGTTACAGAGTATGGACAATAGTAGTGAACTGCCCGACCAAGATTATGCAATGTACTACAGCTTAGTGACACCGGACGGAAAACTCAATAAATCCAATTGAGATAAGCCTAAGTAAAGTAAATTTTAAAAAAAAAACAAGCATTAATTTACTGCCATATCTTCCGTAGGCGGTGCAACCTTCATGATTTAAAGCACTGGCTGCACTGAATACAATTTTTCGTTGTTTATTTTTATACCATGATCTTGGTACATTGTTGCGACATAGAGGCTGCAGATAGCACCAGAAAATATTAAAGGAAAAAAAAATGTCTTCTTGTCGTTAAACTTTAAAAATTTGTATAGATAATTCCATATCCACTTTGCCCCTATACACTGCTTTGGCTTACAAAAATTGCGCGCGATGTATTTCTTGTTTATTCGAATATTCGCATGTTCTGAGAAGCTGCTTTGAGACAGCACTTCCGGTAAATAAGCTTTTTTGCTTTGCCCTAGGTGTTCGCTTAGCCTTGGACTTTCCCTACATATATAACTGTTCTTTTATTTAGACTACACATAAAGTTCAGTGTTATGTTTTCCAAGACTTTGTAGACAGTCTCTACCGCTAAGATATATTAAAATATATTATTATACTATTTACTATTACCCTAGCCATAGTAAGGGGCACAGCCTCTTCTTGGAGGCTTAGGCCATAAAATCCAGTGCATTGCACTGCCTTAGTGCGAATTGGCGGACGTTTGTCGAGCTAGTGGCTTATCGACTTTAAGAGACAGAAGACAAACTTAGAAAAAAATACCACCAGGTCACCCATGCAGGTACTGTCCACACCCGACGTTGCTGAACGATTTCCATAGACGAATGATATAGTCTTTTAATGTCACTGCCAAAAGGTTTTCTTACTCCTTATTAAATACCTGAACTTAGTCGATTTGTTAAATTCTTACTAATGTCGAGGTCTGTTATATACCTGCAGTGCGGAGGTTACAAAACCGATCACCTAGGGGTCTCGAAGGTCATATTGACTCGACCGCAGCCATTTAAAAAAAACTGCTATATGATGTTTTTTTATATATATTTTTTGATAAGTAGGTAAACATTCATAATAATTTACACGCTAGTAGTCTAGGTAGTAGGTAGGTTAGTAGACATACATAGGAGCCTGACTAACTAATAAATTAGATATGTATTTATACAAGTTAAGGGTACAGGTATACTTTAAAAATTATTATCCAAGTTTACTCTACTATGTTGAGGTAAGTGCACATGCATGTAGGTTAATATGCCTATTTTACAACTTTACCTACCTGATCAGCCTCATACGACCCCACTGTTGGGGAACGGCCTATCATCAACGAGGGTGATTTGTGCCATAGTCTTTTTTTCGACGTATGCAGGTTTCCTTACGATGTTTTCCTTTCACGGAAAAGACAGTGGTGTGAATAATTAATGTACTTGAAAAATAAAGAAAAATAACAAACAAACAAACAAAATTTTTTATTTAGCAAACACACACATACAAATATTAAAACAAAAAAATAAAAAAAAAAAAATTATGTACCAAAAAAGAGTGCATGAGCTAAATGGGCCTCCCCCTCAGCATGATATGTACCCGTGTAGGTACAATACTGATTTTCAGTGGGAGCCCTTACTGCATCACTTCACGGACATTAGTGAATGACAAAACAATAGCACCTATAAATATTTAATTACTATACTATCCTATATATATTTAAATTGCCTACCTAAATAAAAAAAAATAACAAAAATAAAATATTTACAAAATCACTAATTTAAAGAGAAAGAGAAGAGAAGAAAACGATAAAGGCAAAAGAGGTTGTACACACTTAGACTTTTGCCTCTTTAAAGGAGCCTATATTAAAATAGACAAAAAAAAAATAAAAAAAAAAAATATTTATATATTATCTATGATACAAATGGTGGTTAATGGTTATATCCTTCAACTTGTTGATTTTGTGATATATCCTTAACATGCTGGTTACCAACAGGTGATAATAATTTAAGTGATAACATATATCATCGTAACATATATTCTATGCAAATGGGCATAATTATTAGAAACTGAGTGAAAATATAGGTAAGTGTCGGATTGAACTGCTAATCTTTTAGATTTATTAGTTTCTTAATATCATATAATTTAAAAGCTACAATACAATACTCTATCTCTACTCTATGTACTAATATTTGTTTTGAATGACATAGGATAACAAAGAAAAAGAAAAATAGTACCTAAAAAGACTGATTATTTAGCAGATAAAGTTTCATTGTTACTCATTGGTACACGCCGGTTCTTGAACCTCCGCCACTTGACTCGCAAAGTGAAATCAAAACCCCTCGGCCACCACGAACTTTACCTATTTTATGTATTATTGATGCAAAGCAGTGTATAGGGGCAAAGTGGATATGGAATTATCTATACAATTTTTTTTTAAGTTTAACGACAAGAAGACATTTTTTTTCCTTAAATAGTTTCTGGTGCTATCTGCAGCCGCCATGTCGCAACAATGTACCAAGATCATGGTTAAAAAACAAACAACGAATGAACTATGGTGTTGAGTACTAGCAATTTTTTGTATTAATAATTATGATTCACCTATCTGACATTTTCCTCATACCGACACGATAAGAGAACATACACTTATTAACGTAATAATGAAACAACAACGATACCTACTAATAATGAACTAGCCGGAGCCCGTGACCTCGTACGTCGTGTAGTATGAAGAATTTTTTTATAATTTAACTTGCTCGTAAAAATTTGTCATTACGTGCTGGTAAAGCGAGTTCTAAGAACTTAATTACTCCCACGGGTCTTTTTTTTTGTAAATTTTACTTACGTCAAAGCAAAGCGCGCGTTCATAGAACTCACGGGCGGCAGTGACGCGCCTATTCTATCTTACCTATGTATTAAAGCTGTCTGTTCAAATTATATTTATTATTTACTATAATTTCTATTCCTTATATTTTTATTTATTTACTCACAAATGTGATGAAAAACATTGTGTGTAACACGGGTGGTACAGAAATGACAAACTTGAGGCATCAAAAGCCTTAGGCTTCTAAATAGCCCCTCGTTAGTAATTTGCTTCTTTATATTATATATTTCGGTAATTTTCGAAAAGTTTATATCATTGCAGAATGGGAGCACACAGTCTGTTACGAATCAATAGAGCAAAACAAGTGTGCAAGTATTGTTGTAATTCGAATTGTTTCTCTGTATCCCTGATGGATACGGGTTTGAGGTCTTATGTACCGATGTATGTGTTTACTGTGAGATTGAAAAGTATAAAAAGTAGCTTATGTTACGCTACGTCTCACCATCTCTATTCTTACTATAGGAAATCTTTAATTTGTTGCTGAAAGAAAATACAAAAATTAAAATAAAAGCAAGCAAACTTAAAAATAAATAAACAATGTGTAGGTGACTACTCATATCACACATTGATTAAAGATATTTTGTATTTTTATTCTTTATATATTTTATCCCTGATTTATTCAGTTTGTCGGAGCATCGCAATACTCGGGATATCGGATAATAACATACTCAGTATATCGGGTACTCGCCATACTCAGTATTTGGATAATCGCAATACTCAGTAAATTGAGTAATAGCATTACTTAGTATATCGGATAAACGCAAAACTCATTAAGTATAGCATAAACGCAATACTCAGTATATCGGATAATCGCAATGCTTCTCTTTTATTATTTAGTAGGTATCTCTATTTTTTTTATTAATTCATTTATTCATTAATTCAAGGTACAAGGTGATCTGATACGTCATTACCCTATATTTAACAAGATATATATATATATATATATCTTAATATATATAAATCTCGTGTCACAATGTTTGTCCTCAATGGACTCCTAAACTACTGAACCGATTTTGATCAAACTTCGTAAATATCTGTTATTTGATCCAACTTAAAAGATAGGATAGTTTTTATCTCGATATGTCAAGTGCGAGCCGGACTCGGGCACTATAGGTAAAAACCAACTTTCGCCGGGTACAGAGGGACAGCAGCGGAACAACGTTCGCCGGGACAGCTAGTATATATATATATATATATATAGAGCATCGTCTCTTTCTCATGAGTTTTCATAAATGATAAAGCTATGAAATATCCTGATAGTGAGATATCTGTAGGTACCATAGACATAGGATTTTTTCACTACGTTTCTATATCTATGGTAGGTACTAAGAACGTGTTTTAGTTATTGAGGTTTTGAAAAAAAATTGGATAGTTTAAAAATAAATAAAAAGGAAAACCACTTTTAAGGTGAAGCGATGATAATCTAGCTCCGTAATATATCTCCCTCGTTGTTCCGTTTCGACGTTAAAGGAAAGGCCCCGCGGTGTCATCCTAAAAATCTATTTCGGGTGTCACCTTCTACATCCCTCGAGCTATCAGATATTGAAATTGCAGACTAAGAACTTATTTAATTAAAATAAAATAGCCTATGGTACTTTGGAACAGTGTGGCTTTCTATTCTTAAAATTGGTTGCAGTTTTTTTTTGACGTGACAACGTCTTATAAATTGGTTTGCCGGGTGACACTTCAAGAAACTGCGTTACGCTCCGCTCACGTTATGCGCTCACAATGAGAGCGAGTGAGAGGCACGCGCCCGCCTAAGAGCGAGAGAGACAGACATAAAATCATTGTCACGTAAAACTTTCGCCCGTATACCGACTTTACAGGCAACCAGTTTTTTGAAGTGAAAACTTCTTTAGCGGCGTTGTGCACTTTTTTTGGTATGGGTAAAAAATGATAAACTCGCGTCAGGTCACGTGTCCTAATCGTGGAAATTCGTAAGACGGAAACCGTTATGCCACGCCTATTATAAGTTTTATTTTTTTTCTATTATATGTGTTTTTCTCGTGGGGGTGCCTTACCGCTTACATATTTCGATGGCTTAACGTCCCCACCCTTTTTTGAAGTGAAAACTTCTTTAGCGGCGTTGTGCACTTTTTTTGGTATGGGTAAAAAATGATAAACTCGCGTCAGGTCACTCGTCCTAATCGTGGAAATTCGTAAGACGGAAACCGTAATGCCACGCCTATTATAATTTTTTTTTTCTTCTATTATATGTGTTTTTCTCGTGGGGTTGCCTTACCGCTTACATATTTCGATGGCTTTTTTTTTTTTTTTTTCTTTCCTATGATTCTTTCGTTGTTGAGTAAGTTTGTAAGTGATTTACTTTTCGTTATGTATATGTGTATTTAATGGTCTGTCCGTCCGTTCATCCGTAAAGAAAATTGAAAACAAACATGTGTGTACATTTAATACTCGTATTTATCTATTTACACGTTTAGCTCCCGCCAGGTGCTTTGTCCGCGTAAACTTTTTTACAAATAAAAAACGTTATAATACGTAGATAGCTCTTTCATCATGAGATCGAGTCTTCTATGTGAAAGGTTTTGATTTATTTGTGTCACAATATGCGATGAAAATGACCGTATTTTGAGTATATTTTTATTTTTAGTATTCGCGTTTATGAGTAGTACAGGGAGGTTGGATATGGAATTTTAATTCTATGACAGATTGCGATGTCAAATATACTACGTCAAAAAAGTAAATATTTTTTTATTTTATATACCGCTAAGGTGGCAAACAAGGACACGGTCCGCCTGATGGTAAGCGTTCACCGTGGACGCTTGCAACACCAGGGGTAACACTCGCGCGTTGCCGACCCTTCAAACATACAATAACTTCTATCTTGAAGAACCCCATACTGTAGTCCTTAGAAAAAACCTTGGCAGGGAGCTCATTCCATAACCTAAGCGTTTGCGGTAGAAGGTTTCTCTGAAACCGCATTGTACGCGACCATTTCGGTTCTATAGTGTGAGAATGAATTCCCTGCCGATGGAAAAGTTGCCGTGGGCATCATTTCGAACAATTCCTCAGAACACAACCCATTGTATAAGCGGTAGAACACACACAGGGAGGCAAAGTCTTCTCTTAAGACTTAAGGGCTCGATACCGCAAGTGAGTTTGGGATCGTCGACAATTCTCGCAGCCCGTCGTTGAACTGAGTCAAAAGGGCCAAGCTGGTATCCGGATGCACCCGCCCAGAGATGGCAGCAGTACTCCATATTACTCTTATCGTGTTCCTTTTAGAGTAATGCAGCAACCTTTGCCCCGACGAGAAGTACTGCTTGGCTCTGTTGAGTACACCAAGTTTTTGGACGCCAGCTTCACCTTATCTTGTAAATGATCTCGGAACTTAACATCGCTGGAGATGCCAACACCAAGGATACCAATGCTCTACTTCGCGAGTATCTTATTTTTGTTAAGTGGTATAGGGATTTGTTCGAGTATTCTCGAGAAATTTGTCTTTTTGTCGTCGAAACGAGAAAACAAAAAAAAACTCAACGCCTCGAGAACTAAAGAAATCCATTTCGTGCACAAGGTAACTAAAAACACGCGTATAACACCTGACGAGTCTAGAGTTTGCCACCGCCCGCAGACAGCTGAAACTTCAGACAAAACTATTTATACTCACATAACTACAAAATTATTAAAAGAAAAAGAAATCTAATCTATTAAAGTTAATATGTACAAAATATTATATACTATAAACACTATTTTTGAGTGTACAATATTTTGATGAACAAACAGGAAGTAGTGAAAGGTTATCTGAGATGTTAGATAAAAAGTTTTAAGTTGCTTTATATAGCTTTCAAAACATTGTACTTAAAATCACTTCATTTCAATATATTTAAATAGTTTCTGTGTCAAAGCTAATGATTTATATTACCTAGGTACAAGAACATTCCTGGAAGGCATGACTACCAGCCATAACTATTCATGTTTACCATTGTGGTCCAGAAGGTCAAGTGTGTGCATACTGTGTAGTGTGAAATGCGCAGTTGTTCAGTATGCACAATAGTGTAGTGCCGGACGCTATTAATAAACGAAATGCTTACATTACCACTTGCACTCAAATACGGGCACGTAGGGGACTATAAAGTCCGACATACATTTCTCTTATCGTGTTCCTTTTAGAGAAAGAATCTATAAGTACTTATAATATAAGGGGCGTTTTGTTGACAAGCATTATACTCATTGAATGTGCTCAATGCTGTATATGCGCACATTCGATCGTTTTGTTGGCCAAAACTGAATGCGCTATGACGTCACTTCCGGACCGCATATACAACGCATATGCTCGTGAAGTAGAGTAGTGGATGCGCTGTCAAATAGTGAACGGCCATATTGTGTGTTGACATTTGGTGAACAAAACGATTTCAATGCCTATGCGACGTCATAGCTCTCAGTGCTTGTCAACAAAACGCCCCTATAATAAGTTAAGGCATTATACGCAAAATATATATATATATATATATTTATGTATGTATATCATATATTTCAGTACCAGGTCAACACGTCAATTGAAAGCAGCTAGGTGGATCTAACTGAGGTTAAATAAATTTAATTTCTTAAAACGTTGCGATGTGAGTTTAGTCTTGAGAAGAAAAGGAAAAACTGTGGTCTTAGGCTTAAGGCGCCTGTGAATGCTCTAGATATTTTTGATTTTCTTTTCGTACAAACGGTTTTTCAAAAATGTTCGCATATGAAAAAAAGAATGTAGTCAGAAGCGATTTCTTAGAAGGTTTTATATTGTTTGTATAATTTCTGAGTTTTAATTCTCATTTCTGTTACAAGTGGAAATTTTATAGCAGATATAAGAAAAACATTCTAAGAAATAGCTTCTGACTAGCTTTTTTTTCATGTGACAGTTTTTAAAAAAAGGTTTTTACAAAGATAAAGTTTCAAATATCTAGATGCAGCCCTAGTTTAGCATTAAGGCTATATAAGATTGAAGCTAGATTGTTAGTAAGGTAACAAGTAGACGAACTAGAGTAATCGGCATAGCTCAAAGGATTAGCATATTGAATTAGCAATGTGTGGTTTACGCACATCATTCATTTCACCAATGAACGATTAATCTAATCTAGTCTAGACTTCGGGTTAGTTTGTCTATATCATCAAGTTCATATACAACTCCTAGTGACTTATAAACACCTAGTACATCAATCTTACAAACACAAAATCCTTATAGTATTAAGAAACACAATATTAATTATTCATACATAGAAATAATCTTCTTTTGTTTAGACTCCCTGAAGGTTAGAGTCTTAGAAGAAAATAATATATCATACATGCCCTACCTATGGCTATATCATCAATATAAATACATATTTTCCAGGAGCCAGGATTCCTGGTTGATTATATGACCATATAGTTCATGATAATATATAATTAATCAAGAACTGGAAAATTATGATTTCTTTGTGATTACCTCTTCTGAGGATTGAAACCGTGATGTTATTCATTCTTAGATAGATTCATTATAATTCAATATATTGTTAGCAAACGTATTCAAATATAAATCCTTGGTGAACGTAACGTGCTATTGTAAGTAAATAGAATAAAATTAATTTGGCATTTAAAAATTAAAATTATTTCAAATTTTAATAAAGCACTGCTAATGCTTGTGTAACTCCAGTAAGATTTTTATCTATACGCTACTAAAGTTGCTTAGTTGATTAGTTAATTTAATTTCGGTCGCAGTTCATATTTAGAGTCGTGCAATAGTATGCGGGGTCATGACTCTTACAGTAGATAAGCTATCTAGCTCATGAGACCATGTGACCATGATGACGCGGCCCCAGTGTGCTGCTGGCTTAAAGCAGTTAATCTCTTCACACATTGCGATAAACTTGCTCGCTTTTCTGACATTTCACGGTGATTATGGTGCACAGTTGAATTAAGGTGAATTAATTTAAATTTAAAAGTGAAATTAGGTTCAATTTGGTCAAATATTTTTAAGTTCAATAACAAGACGTCATAAATAATACTGTTTTAAAATTTGTAATAAATATTCAGCAATGTAGATGTTAACAACTCTTTCAACGTATCAAATTTTCCAACAATGCTAGTTTTTTGGGTGCTAACGGAGCCCTATTACTAAGACTACGCTGTCTGTCTGTCTGTCCGACCATTAAAAGGCTCTATCGTTTAGACCAATATAGGCATAGGCCCGAATTTTTTAGAAATATGTGTTGTAATGAGGGATTATCTAACAAATAATAAAAAGTTAAAATTTAAGTGGGGCCCCATACAAGAAACACATTTTTGTTTTTTTTGCTCTATCGTAAAAACAGTAACACATAACAGCTTAAAACTTGCAGTGATTATATAGAGTGAGCTCTAAAGTATAACAACAAATAATAAAAATCTGCCAAGTGTGAGACGGGCCCATGCCATTGCCATATTAAATTATTGGTACAATTTTATCTAGCAATAGTATTAAAGGATACATTAACACATTTGTTTGGGGAGTCCTCACTCAAGAAACACATTTTCGTTCAAAGGCTCTATCTTTTAATTGGTCGGACAGACAGACGGACAGATACACAGCGTAGGCTTAGTAATAGGGCTGCATTGGCACCCTCTGGTTACGGAACCCTAAAAATGTGCATAATATTCCCTCTTGCACACACATATGCTAAGCCGAAAGTGCTCATAACGAAGTTCAGTTATAGCATGTGATATTAGATGTTACTCATATCCGGATCATTGTCCGGAAAGTACCTTCATTGCGTTGATTAAATGTACTTGTTTCAAACGTAAAATATATACTCGGAAACATGAAACAATTCTTTATAACTTCTTATTTTAAATAAAACAATATACCTATAACTACAACAACTTATATGCTGTGAGCTTGGGTCTATATGATAGACCGCAGACATACTCGTTAGTTTGTTGGTAAGAAGAAAACTGCCAATTCAATAACAAAAGGAGAATTTGAATTTTTACTAAGCCGAATATGCTTCTTCATGACAGTTTTAAGACGTATGACTAACAGCCAGGGCTGAATGTTTAACGTACCTTCTGACGGAAGAGCTCAGAAACAATGTGTTACTAGAGCGGTCACCCATCCAATGACTGACAATGCTGACGTTGCTTAACTTGGCAATATTCGCATATCGTTTCCGATAGGCGAACTTGGCCACGACCACCTCATTGTTTCACCATATCCGTCCATCCTCCGTCCATATGTCACAGCCATTATTTTCAGAGGTCAGAAACTATGCTAAAATTCGGCACACAATTACAACCGCTTCAGAACTACTAATATTTGAAAAAAAAATATGCCTCGGTATACGTAACGATGACAACATTCAAATGCAGTTTTTAAAAACATTAACAATTTTATTTATGGAATTTGTTAATGTTATGTAGTATAGCAAATCTAAAACCCAATCCGTTATGTAGGTGTACCGCTTAGAGTTATTCAAGCATTATAAACAGTATACAGGAGTTGTTCGAGGTACAGGAGATTGCTAGCTTACCATCAATAAATATGAATATTTCTTTTTTAGGATTCAGTACTCAAACGGAGCCCTATTACTAAGCCTTCGCTGACTATCTGTCTGACTATTAAAGGGTTCTTATCTTCAAGACTAAAATAGGTAGAAACCTGAAATTTTCACAGAATATGTGTTTTCATGAGCGATCATCAAACAAATAATAAAAATATAATAAGTAAAAATTTAAGGGGGTTCCCCATACAAGAAACAAGTATTTATTGTTTTAACTCTATCTTGAAAACAGTAATACATTCAAGCTACAAACTTGCCATATAGTGTGAGCTCCAACCACAAATGATAAAAACTGGCCAAGTGCGAGGCGGGCCCGAGCCATTACCATCTAAAACTACCGTATCAGCGCCATCTAGCGATTATTAAGTAAAATTGTAACACATTCGTTAGTTTGGGCTGGGTCAGTCATTGGATGGGCTTGGCATAGTACATTTTTTGTTTTTTTGTGGCCTTAAATTACATGAATGGTGGAACGGAACCCACGGTGCACGAGGCCCACTCGCACTTGACTGATTTCACTGTGTGACACGATTTTTCTAACATAAATAAGATTACGTGATTTGAATTCCTTATTCCATTGTTGAAAACATAGTCAATTGATATGGTTGTCTAACACGTCACGTTTCTAAGTTATAGTGTCAATACTATTTACGTGTACCCTCGTAAAAAACAAAAGATCAAACGTTGTTAATTGCAGATTTCTTTAAATACTGAAGTCTGTACGACTATAAATTAAAAGTTTTAGTGGTCTTAAGATAATTCTAACAGTTTATTTGGGTAATCATAACATTTTTTTCGAAAGTCATGAAGAAAAGTAACCACCGCAAGTGTTTAAATCATTTGTTTGTAATGAAAGAGGATTCTACTCTTCACAAGAGGCAAAGTTAATATTTCATCATTTTCTTTTGGAATATTTGGCTCATTTTTTATATTGACCACTTAAACCTCAGCTATTTTGATTCGTTGTCACTTGTCAATATATATAACATTTTTTTTGTGTAAAATTAATAATTTAAATAAAAAATATGATATACAATTTTGATACTGTCTTTATTTATTTATAGTACATCAATTTATCATAACTTTAAAATGATACGTGTTACAAAAAATCTATTTAAGTTTTTCTGTTCAGCAGGCTTATTTTGATAAAAAACTGGTTGCCTGTAAAGTCGGTATACGGGCGAAAGTTTTACGTGACAATGATTTTATGTCTGTCTCTCTCGCTCTTAGGCGGGCGCGTGCCTCTCACTCGCTCTCATTGTGAGCGCATAACGTGAGCGGAGCGTAACGCAGTTTCTTGAAGTGTCACCCGGCAAACCAATTTATAAGACGTTGTCACGTCAAAAATTGCCGTTTCATTAAATGTTAGAGCACAAAAAAAAAAATTTGTCACACAGTGTTTAATATTTATTGTTTCATGTTCAAGCTAATTTTATATTTTTACACACTTTTCTACTTGTAACAGTCATTTGTAAGAATATTTTAGGTGACACGTGAAATCTCGTTAAAGATGGAGACTCGTTTATTTAGGATCTGTCAATAATATTTTGACTTGACTCAAGATGTTTGCCAAACGTGTTACAGTAGGGACATTGAAAAGACCTTCAAAATGTGGGCTAAACACTCGATTTGCTTGCATACTTTTAAAGGTTTACGCAATAATCGCAAATGTTGGTTGTAAACTAAAGCCAGTTGTTTAATATCATATGCCTGCTGGTTTATACAGAATAAAGTAAACACCAGTAACTTTGAGCTCTGATCCTTAAATACCAAATAGCGTAGAGATATCTTGTCATATTTGACCAGTTAAGATGGCAACGTACTTGATGTGAAGAAAAATTTGCATAATTAAACCACAGACCCAATATTTATTCAGCTGTGGGAATACTTACAATTTAAAATGTAAAATAGCGTTATGGTTGCCGAATTCGTGTTTTTATTTTGTATTTTTGGTTCTGCAATGTGAATGACTTAGATAAATAGTAGTTTGTTAAGAGACAGGGTAAGGCGAATTTGCGGTTCACTGTGTAGCTGCTGAAGACATGAAAACTTTCAAACAAACCATATGTCTATTAATTATACGTGTTAGCTTTGATGTTTTTTGTTATTGTATACAGTGCTATTAAAAATCATGTAAAAATAAGGTAGATTTTTTATCATCATCATCATATATAGTCATCTTAGTAAATTTATCCGTACCTTAATATTCGCTTTCAGTTATGTGCTAGCAGATAACTATAAAGAAAATATAAAACTCGTTATTATGACGTTTAATTTAATATAAAATTCAACGTTATTACCTTCATGTATCTCGTTACTCATAGAATTGGTTTTTTTTTCAAAAAAAAAATATGAACAAATAGCTGTCATCATGTTGGCATAGGTATAATAGTTATGATTATTCTCAAGTGTTTTAAATAACCCTAATTAAATAAATGTGATAAATAATATTTTGAGTACGAAAAATATTAAGTCAACGATATGATTTTAATTTGGCCGATATGAGAACGAAAACGTTATATATTTTTTCTATAAAATTGTAATTAATATTTTTTTACTTTTTTCTTTGTGTAGCTTTTACCAGCTAGGGCTTCCATCCGCTTGCTAAGCTTTGGAACTACCAGTGAATTAAGACTATAATAATCAAAAAGTTTCAACAGCGGGAAACCATTAGCATTACAACCTTTACGTAATTTTTGCACAAACAATAAAATTTAAGACCGGTATTTCCTGTTATTGTCGCTTTCAGTACAATAATGCTTTCGTGCTTTCGAAAACATTTCCAGCTTTAAATATTGATATGAATATCGATATATCGTAGATAAGTACTACCGGTGTTCTTTTATCGAAACACAAGTTTTCATTGTTACAGTTTAGAATACTTATTGTTCAAAAAGCTAAAAGAATGTATTTAAATAAATGTATTATATATAAAGCTCAATAACGGTAAAAATAGTCAAAACTGAATCATTGACATTAAACCAGGACAGAAGTATTATGTTACCGATGCACCGGCTAGGTGCTTAGGAGATAGAGATTCAGGTAGATCGGGTTCAGAGGGAAGTAAAGAAAATACTTTTCTAGGGTAAGGCAGGTTATAATGTATACTCGTTCACAGTTTATATCAACAATATTTAATAGTCAGTAGTAGCCTAATCACATAAGGTGATTCGGAACCCATAAAGTATATAAATTAGAACTATCTATTTTTCAGTATTAGAAAACTACCTAACTATATAGAAAGATAGAAAAATCGTAAGCCTGCCTACACAGTTTCTAAGTGAAAGGTTTTCAAGAATATGTTAAAATAGAAAGTACACTTTTCACGTTCTTCGGGATTGACTTTAGGTGACCTAAGGACGTGTGGTGAGTAATGTAAGCCAAGGCTTTCGGGAGCCGGCACAATGCTATGCCGCACGTGGCTGGCATAATGCAATGCCGCACGAGGCTGTCACGATGCTATGCTGCACCTGGCAGAAGTTAGCCCCGTAGTTACCGTTCGGGCCGAGGATATGGTGTCGAGAGACACTCGCAGAATCCCCTTCAGTCCGTACGTCCCTCGAGAGAGGACACGCACCGGCCCGGAGACCGATACAGAAGGGCAGCCTTCTCCAGAAATTCGTAACGGCAAGGAACCGTACAAAAAAACCGCGACTCCAGCGAGTACGAGGTTTTTTGTGAGCACAGAGAGTAGCTTCATTTAAGGTTATTTGCTTCTTTAAGCATAGAAAATATGTTAGAATATAATGTAATTTAAGACAAGTTTGTCTTTACGCTAAACAGTACGCTAAGAAGTAGAGACTGTTAGTAGTAATGACGCCTTTTGTCATAAGTCAAACATTCTAAGGTCTCTTTGTTTGAAACCCTTTAGAAGTTTATGGACCTAGGAAAGGATGTCTGGAAACTTTCATAGTTTCTTGCATCCTCCGGTCCTTTACCGGAGACGGGCCACCTGAAACGGTCGTTCCGTTATAGTTTTTCTACCAGAAGGAACCCCCGGGGATGAAAGTGATGTATTGGAAATATATTTAGTGCCTCACGGTGACCTGGGGAAAATCTGACATTTCCCAAAATCCAAGTTGGCGGCGGTGATCCAAGCACTAACTTTTTAGTTTTTCAAGCGAATGGTATACAAAAAAATTAAAAAAAAATGGATAAACAAAATGGCCGCTAATTTGCAATCGATTGAAATCTTCAAAGTTAAGGACAAAACGAATGAGTTGTCGGACGTAAAAATAAAGTTTGGTGAAGGTGTTTCATTTAAATGCCACCATATGGGAAAATTATGGGTTTTGCGAAAATTCATTATGTCGATTGGTAAAATATAGACAAAAGTATTGAAAATCACTGGATAAGCAAAATGGGCGCCGATTGATAATTGATTGAAATCTTTAAAGTAACCAATAGAAAGAAGAAGTTCTCGGACGTAAAAAAATTTCTTAAATGTTTTTTATTTGCAGTTATTATTTTAGTAAATTATTAGTTTTTAATTTTATACGTTTTTGTAAATGAGAATAATAAAACAACTGATTGCGAAAAAAACAAGTTCCCAATAATATTAAAAGCTATTAATAACTAAATTTAAATCTATTATCAAACAACAACTTAGTAACAAAGCATACTACAAAAATTGTAAACTATGTATATGTTGAAGATGTTATTTTTGTGCCACCATATAGAAAAATTATGGGTTTTGCAAAAATCTAATATGGCGGTGCTAAGATAGCGACTGATTTATTTTTTTATGCAAGATCGATGAAATTCAAAAACTTGGTATAATTTTGCATTTTTTAGAATTTAAAAAACAAAATGACATCCGAGATAATAAGCACTAAATAAAGCCTAATAACGTAATATCGGTGACTGAATCATTGACGTAGTTTTTATCTTAGAAGGAACCCTGAAGAAGAAAGTGCTGTATGGGAAAAATGTTTAATGCCTCGTAGTCCTAGAAAAAAAATCTGACATTAATTCACAAAATTCAAGATGGCGATGGTGACCCAAATATTACCTTTCTCGTTTTTAAAGCGATTTTGATTAAACTGGAAAAAAAAGACAAATTCCGTCCTAAAGTGACGTCTTGGGAAAATGACTTTTGCTTTATAGTAATCAGGGTAAAAATCATACATTACTCAAAATCTAAGATGGCAGCGGTCATCCAAATACTAACTTTTTTTTAATTTCTAAGTGATTTTGACCAAACTAAATACAGTTACGTCAATTGTTAATATAAATTATTTGAAGAAGGCAATGGAACATCAATTTAACTATTTACTTATTTCATTTTTATTCATAATTACTTATTTATTCGTTTATCTCAATAAATAATCTTCTATGTAAATGGTGTACAACTACGTAATTGTAATAAAATGTTTCTTTCATTTAAATAAATTCTTTGTAGAATTTCGCCTTCATTTTCAACAGTGTCAGTTCTCAAGTAGACTTAATTAGAAATTGTTTATAGTAGCTAAGACTAGGGTTGCTAATAGAATGTACAATTTTCTATTTCCTAGACATTTGACATAATGCCACCTGGCCCTAAACTGAGCAAGGCTTATTAGGGTAGCAGATAAACAGACAACAAATAAAAATACTTATATTCTTTTTTTTTAAATATAAGTATTTTAAATTTTAAAATACCCGAAATCATGGAAATCGAATTTGAGAAAGACCAAAAGATATGCAGTCAGCAAATTTGTTTAAGCTAACCCTATGACTATTACAGTCAGTGTTGCCAGATGTCCCATGTTTATTATAATTCAATTATGCCAGGACGTCCCGATTTTTAGCCTGATTAGTATTAGTAAACTATCCTACGGCTGACGTTGTTACTAAACAGCAATTAATATGAAAATCACTATTTTTATTTAATTTAGATCTTAGTTACATTGTTTGAGCTTTAGTGATAGGTAACAAAATAATGATATACATATTTGTTTGTTTGTCATAATTTGAGCACATATGCTTATTGTGCTTTTTGCTGTTAAAAAGTTTCTTGTAATTTATCTTTACTTAGAAGAACACACGGCATATAGTTTTTGCTAATTTGGTTCTTAGATAGTTGCTGCTTCAAAAACAGGTAGGTAGGTAGGTAGGTCATTTATTTCTCATCGAAAATTACATTATGTCATTAAAATAATAATACATAACCAATTCACAAAAAGATCGTCAAGTATAAAAATTAAAATCACAATGAAAAATAAAGGCTTAGAAATATTCTAAGACAAAACGTCAACGATTAAAAATAAACATATAAATAGAATCAATATTCAGTCAAAGATTTCAAAATTTCAAAATTTAAAACAAACATAAATAAAAATTAAAAGTCAATAAAAATGTCAAAACAAAAACAAACATAAATAAAAATCAATCAAATCAATAAAAATGTCAAAACAAATATTAAGAATGTCAAACGTGGTCACTGTATTCTGTCAAAGAATTGAGAATTGAGTCAGTAAAAGCTCTTTTAGCCAGCGACCAAATTTCTGATCCGAGAGTTCGTTTTTAGGTCGACGGGGAGGTGCTTATAATAAGCTGGGCCTATGACTCGCGGCTTTTTATCCAGCAGTGCTAGTCGTCGTGGCACACGTTGAAGACGCCCTGTTTAACACTGATGCGTTTACAGGTGTTTATGTTGCGTCGAGTGTTGAGCTGAGCGCACGCGTTTGCTATCTTGTTTTCGAGCTGTTTGTACGTGCGTGCACTCACCACCACTGTTGTGTCATCGGCGAACAGCACCGTCAGGCCTTCGGTAACTGAAAATGGGAGGTCATTCATAAAGAGCGAAAATAGAGAGTTTCCGAGGGTCGATCCCTGTGGTATACCAATCTCCACTTTGCCCGCATTTGACTTTATGGTTTTGCCGTCTATTTCGATTTGAACCGTTTGATGTCTATTAATTAAAAATTACCTGAACAGTTCGTGCGTTTTGTTTTTCAGGCCATAATGTTTAATTTTTTCTAATAACAACTCAAAGTTTATAACGTCAAACGCTTTTGAGAGATCACAGAATATCCCTGCCACCTTGTACTTATCGTCCAGAGTCGTTGCAATGCAGTCGTAGATTTTATGCGCCGCTTCTGTGGTAGACCCATTTTGTCTGTAGGCAAGATGTCGTAAATATCGAGAGTCGATCGTGACTTTATCATTGAGCGCAGCGTGCAGTTGAGGTCTGCGAGTGTGATTCTGGGTAGCACTAAGTCTGGGACATCTGCATCGCCTATACCATTTTGAACATATGACACAGATATGTGTTGGTCTGTTTGCACTACATACTTCGAGGCTACTGTGAGGAAGTGTCGATTAAGGTGTTCGGCTACGTAGTTCGGTTCAATCTTCTTCCTATGTCTTGTGGTCTTTTAGTAAAATTGTGTGTTTACGTGGTTTGTTGGAAACTTCCTCGTCGACTATGCGCCACATTTCTTTAGATGGGTTTTTACTATTTTGAAGACGATTCTCTGTGTAACTTTTGTTAGCAATTAAATTTTCATTTTTAATCACATTGCAGTAATTGGTACTAGATGTCATCAATGTTGTATTCTCTGGGTATTGGCGTTTGATTTCGGTTAAGTCGTTATACTTTGAAATAAGTCTAGAAAGAGTATCCGTTACCCATGGTACATGATTGCGTTTCTTTTTTAAAACATTTTTGAAAGGAAAGTGTATGTCAATATAATAAGTCAAAATATTAAATGATTGAGTACATTTGTCATTTATAGTTATTGTAATGTCAAAAATAAAGTTCCAATTATAATTTTCAATGTCAATGTAAAATGCTGAAAGCGATTCACTATTAAATAGTCTTTTTTGTATGGAAGAGTTGTGTTGGGCGCGGGCGGGGGTCGGCAGATCCACGGCTATCATAAACACCTGAGCATTATGGTCACTCACCACCGTGTCCAAAGGCGCCGCTGTGACGTCACCGCGGTCACAAGGTACAACTCCGCAGTCAATAGAAGTCGAGCTACGCGCAGTCACACGGGTTGGAAAATGAACACAGTTGAAACAAGAGTAACATTGTAAGACATCATCAACTCGTTGCCTCAAACTATTCTCGGACAAAAAGTCAACATTTTAGTCACCGACCAAAATAAATCTTTTATTTTCGTCCGAAAGCCTATCGATTATAGATAGATATCTAGCAACAATTCTAAATTATTTAAATAAATGTCAACATTTCCATTACCAGTGCGATACATTACAATAATAATTAAATTCAAATTAATAATTTCAATTGCAGCAAACTCTAAATGATATTGCACAGCCAGGCTCTGTAGGTCATTTCGCTGGCGGTAAGTAATATCGCCGTGGGCGATGCGCGTGCGGCAGTAGCTACCCGCCAGTTCATACCCACATAACCTAACTCGTTCAATCTCGAATTTTTTGCACCAAGTTTCACTGCATGCTTGTACGTCTGGCCTCTCAACACTCAATAATAAATCTATTAATGCAGTTTTACCACAGATAGATCGAACATTTTGATGTATTATTTTTAAAGTGAGATTTTGTGTCTAGCGTGGTGTTTTCGAGGCAGGATTTTTTAAGTTTTTTGGACTAACAACATTAAATCGCCTAATCAACACACCGTCGGGCCAGTTCTTTGTTTTCCTCACTAAAGTCACCTTGTCGGCGGGCTGACCAGTTGCTGCCAGTCTGCATTTTCGACCTTCAACTCAGTGCGGACGTGGTGAAGTACGGCCTGCGCGGAGGTGTCCGCGCTCAGGTTCAATACATGCAGGCTGACAGGGCGCGGGGCTGCGGTTCTGAGACCAAGTTTTGCCCCACCAGGAGCAGACGTATTTAAAGACCGAAGTACGTTACCAGGCACCGCGTTTTGGTCGGTTAATGTTTCGACGACGAGGGCTGTGCGCTGCTTGCTGGCGCCTGCGTCACAGGGGGTGGTTGAAGGAGCAATTCGGCGCGGCGGGCGGCCTCTGCGCGGCTTGTCCACGGTAACAGTGGCCTCCGGGGCCCCTGCTTGTGTCACAAATGACGCTGGACCACTGCGGTTCTTGTTCCGTACTGAAGCCTCTCTTGGTACGCTTTGCTGGTGGTCAGTTTGGGTGTCGGTGGTGTCTAGAAACACCAAACCGTGAGGACCGGACTCATTCAGTGACATATTACTGTTAATCAAGTTGGGAAGAAAGTGATTTGGAACAGATGTGTGTGGTGTTGTTATACACGGTGATCCAGGTGAGTTTTGAACTATTTTGAGAAGCTCGTCAAGTACTTCCTTCTGTAATTGGATTTGACGTTGTTGCATAACAATAAGGTCGTAGCATCCGTTCAACTTCTCTTTCATTTCTTTCATATTGTGCTCAAAATTTGAAATAACGTCTACTAACCTTTTGTCCGGATCCTCTTTTCCACTTGTTTGGGTTTTTGAAGGTGCCATAATTCAAGTTTTTTTTATGTCAAAATGTCAAATATAACAAACTTGTTTAAAAATAATGATTTTTAATTTAATATATCACGTCACCAAAAATTAAATAATTATTATAATACGGAGCAATTTCAAATTGCTGATTTCAGCATAAAAACTGTGTACACACCTTTGTTCAAAACTTACGCTAACACTATATTTTCGTATATTTTACGACATCCTTGATATACATCTATACACAAATTACTCTAGACCGCATCATTGCGCTGTCATCAGCGCGTGACACACTGACGGAACAAATAAGAAAGGAAGATACTATGGAGTAGGGAACGCGGGTACAACGCGAACGTAGATTTTTCAGGGAATGATGTTATTGCCATTGTAGTTTTACGAAAGTTTAGTAATCTAGGGTTAATTTTCCAAAAAAAATAAAAAACAAATTTAAACTTGAATCTTTTATTAATAGTGTTCCCCAACTTCTAACTGCTTCTCCTTGGTTTTTGTGCAGAAATTAATTAAAAACGTATCCGACATTTTATACACATACAAGAAGCAAGATTATCTACGTAAATGAATGATTAGTTAAGTAAATCTGATATAGTAAAAGTTGGCTGAGAGTATAAAAAATTACATATTAAAGCGATTGAGTTATTCTGTGCTGTATTAAAGAAAATAAAAAACTTATTAAACAAGCTAAATCTTCTAAAAAAAGTATACACGACAATTAATAGGTTTAAAGTAAGAAAACAAATTTACATTTTCATTAAATTCTAAACTCTTGGCCATAAAATAGTTTTATACTTTCTTAGTTCCATAATTGGTTTTTTAACTTAGTATAGACGTAAAATTTATTATTTTATAACGTATCGCTTTTATCGTATGAATCTTGTTTGTTGTATGTTTCATCGGGTTGTGGCCGAAAAAATATGGCAGCTCTTATAATAGTTCACATCAAATACATATAGATCATAGAATTTAATGATATATAAATATAAATGTTGCCAGGTTGTCGTCGGGTTATGAGTTGAAGTCGATGTAATTCAGTAAATTCCAGACAAGTGGCAGCCCTAATGTTAGCCTACATAATCGAGATATCCAAGTGCTATACTTAGTGTAAACGACCTGTGTGGTTGGTGGGAAGATGAGTTGAATGTCAACATTGCTTCTAGAATTACGATTGAACGTCTCAAATAACTGTGAGTGTTGTAAATTTTCCTCAGTTATGCTCTAAGCTTTTGCGTTAAATACATGCATACGAAAATAGGATAAAATCTACAGACACTGTTTTGGTTTTTGATTTAGTTACAAATGAAATCATAAACTTAAAAGGCTAACAGCGGCTAAGTAGGGCCGTCACTTAATATTTTTTAATATTCTACTATTTTATTACTATTAGCATATTTCAAAAATGATCGTTCGTTTCAGCCGAAAGATTTCCACTGCTGAACGTAGGCCTCCCCCATAAGTCTCCACAACGGCCGGTGCTGAGCCGCCCGCGCCCATCCGCTTCCTGCGGCTCTGACTAGAACGTCTGTCTCTCCACCTGGTAAGAGGCCAACCCACGCTGCGTCTTCCAATCAATGGTCGCCACTTGAGAACCTTTCTTCCCCGTCGGTTATCGGTTTGACGTGCGATGTGGCCTGCTCATTGCTACTTCAGCTTCCTAACTTTAAGCTATGTTGGTAATCTTAGTTCTTCGTCGATTTTTTTCGTTTCGGATTCTATTGCGCAAAGGAACCCAAGCTCTTTCCATAGCTAGCTGAGCGACTCTGAGCTTACACATTGATTACAGACTTTCGTCTTTAGCCACTGAGGTATTTTGGACGAAAAGATTTTGCGTAGGTTTTCGAACGCTGCTCAGCCGAGCTGGATTCTTTGGGTTGCTTTTTCTCAAATTAAAAATCCTACCTAATTGGACTACTTGCCCAAGTGATGTGTATTCGTCAACAACTTCAAAAGTAACGTTCCCAACAAAAACCAGTATAGGCGCGACATGGACATTGAACATTACTTTCGTTTTATCCATTTACATTTTAAGGCCAACCTGTTGAGGTCTCCGAGCATCGTACCTGGCTCTTTCAGCGATTCTGCCATGACCACTATGTCGTCGGCAAATCGAAGGTGAGTGATGTTCTCATCATTAATGTTGACGCCATATCCTTCCCACTCCAGAAGCTTAAGCACATCTTTAAACGCAGTTATAAACAGTTTCTGAGAAATAACATCTCCCTATCTCATACCTTTCTGCAAATGGTTTGGTTTCGTGTTTTGGTCTTGTAGTCGGACAGAAATTGTGGCTCTGTTATACAAACACTTCAGCACTTCGATGGACCGATAGTCAATGTGGCACCGCTGTAGAGACTGTGATACCGCCCAGAATAGAAATTAAAGGCTTCATAGTCCACGAACGCTACGCAAAGAGGCCGATTATACTCTTCTGTCTGCTGAATAATCTGGCGCAGCGTATGTATATGGTCCATGGTACTAAAGCCTTTTCGGAAACCGGCTTGTTCGGGGGCTGGAATTTGTCAAACTTCAGTTTGAGACGATTCGTAATGTCCCTGGAACAGCTTATAGACATGGCTCAGAAGTGAAATAGGTCTATAGGTCTTCAATGAGGTGAGGTCTACTTTTTTGAAGAAAAGTGCCTGCCATTCTGCTCCAAGCTTCTGGCGTAGTGCCTTTTAGGATAACAGAATCCAAGAGCCTCTGAAGGAATTTAAGTATCAGTATCGCTTTCAGAAGCTCTGACGTAATTCCGTCATCGGCCGCCGCCTTATTGTCCTTAAGCTGTTTCAAGGCCATTCTAATCTCATCCACTGACGTTCGGGATTTCCTCGGTATAGTGTCTAGTTAATTTGGCTCTGGGTTCTTTGGTCGTGGCGTTGACAGGATCACGAGTGGAGGTGTACAACTGACTATAGAAGTTCTCGATCTCTCTAAATATTTCAGGTTTGGACGAAACGATTTTGCCAGTTTTGGTCTTCAGCTTTCGCGCCGCGCTGGTAAAAGCTAGCACATACATAAAAGAAGTTAAAGTTTTAGAGCAGGACTCGGTAAGTAAGTGTCTACTTTTAATTAATATTGTTTTGTTTAAGTTATGCTTTTAAACTTGAGAGACAAAGGGGACCGAGTACTCAAGTTGTCGACGAAGTGCTGAAAACTGCAAGTAGGTAACTTTGTCGCATATTTTAAACTTTGAAATTGCTCATAAATTATAAATTACATAACACGACTGTATCTACTATACTAATTTCACTGGATTTTGATGCTTTTTATTTTTTCTGCACGTAAATTAGTATAACTACTTAACACAATGAAAAGAACTAAACTAGTTTCTATGTTTTCATTATGAACTACTTACCTATTTGTTAATGTAATGTTATTTTTCCTTTTTTTTCGTAGGATTCCATAGTCTTTGAAAACATTAGGTATCTGTTTACCTGTTAAAGTCCGGTTACACGTAGGTACCTACTACTGCTAGTCTGACCCATTAAAACATTATTATATTACGAATTGATTTTAATGACTATAGCTAGTATTATACAATCTCTGAGTTATTATCTAAAAATTTTATTTAGTTATCTTTTAAAACTATAATTATCCAAATTAAAAGTAGCGACTGATCCCACAAATGATAGTTTATTGTACTGACATCTAACTAGCTTAAGATGATACACGTCGAAGTAATTTGTTAAAGTGGGAAATCGTCCGGTTTTGTCAATTTAGGCAAAGTGCCAGATAAGAAATATTGGCAAAATGTTGCAGTATCAAAAAGTTGCTGTGTTTATTTTAATAGCTAAACAAATGTTGTTTTAATAATCTGTCTTGATAAAACACTAATAAATCAATTGTTTGTATTAATTTAACATAATTAATATACTTTGACTTATATTAAATAAATTATAACATAGTTGTCGCTACATTAATTATTTAATGCCATCAAAATTTTCATTTTTATTTACGTAGTTTTTTTTAGTCTTTACAAAAAACGGGTTTTTCTCGTTGGTCTAACTATTATGTCCAAATAGTTTACGGTTTTGGAATAGGATAAGTTTTTCTTGTCGCGCGTCTATTTACGCGAATTATTTTTATGTCATAACCATAAGTAACTTGAAAAATGTAAAACAGTATTAGACGTTTTTTCTACTCTCAAGCCATGCATCTACGAGTGCTTACCAACAGTATTTTAGTACACAGACTCTCGGAAATACTATGTTTTCTAAAAGTAGCAACTGTTTTCTCTACAACCCTCTTTTTGGTATAATTGCCATAAAAATGTCCCACTTGTATAGTGTTTAAGGAGTACGTGGCGTAGTAGTATTCCATCGGAAATGATAAGCATAGCTCCCAGAGACTGAATGGCCAGTAACTCGACAAACGACCGCCAATTCGCACTGGGCCAGCGCGGTGGAGTAGTATTGGGCCTCCTTCTTCAAGGAGAGCCCTGTGCCTTTGCAGTGGGGCGTATAATGCATAAGGCAACGTTAAAGTATTTATTATACCTAAGCGTAGCAAAATAAGAAATATACATATTCTATACAGTTAACCCTACTTTGTATAATGCAAGAGAAAACATGAGTTAATTCGATGAGGATAATAAATAAATTAAAGTATCTACATTAACAGTTTGCTTCTAGAAGCAGATGATAACAATGACAGAAGCATTATTAATCCTGTTTTGTCACTTTAATGTCACCTTAACCTAATTTAAGGACGATGATACAACTATAACGTAACTAAATTCAGTTGACCTCTTTTGGGCAGCCGTCGAAGCCATAACGCTTACGATCGGATTATGGCATTAATCCTATTATAAAACCTGCTCTGTAAGAACTGAAATTAATTTCCGATTAACTTCGTATAATTTAGGTACATTGTACATCGTATAAAGGGTATTTCATATAATGATACTTATTTATTTGCAGAATTCCAACGCCGAAGAGTATGTATGTTTTCTTTCCCGATTGTTTAAAAGGTATTCCATTTTCTTACCTAACTCAGCATCAAATTCCATCCTACCAACATTACTCGTATAAGTAAATATTAGCTCATATCACTCACTTACGGCTAACTTACCGCGAAAAGTTTGGTTATCGTTATACACTGAGAAAAACGTACCCTTCGTTTTATGAGGGTTAGCTAGCTAGCTTTTGTTAGCGGCTTTGCCCGCCCTAAATTTGGTTATCGGCGTAGGATTCTTACGGCAACTCCTTAATTATAGAAAAGAAACTTAGAAGGTGAAAATATTTTTAATAATAGTTACCGCCCTATGGTTCACCTCATGACTGCGCGCACAGTACTTGATCATTATTTTGTTGACATGTTCTTTTAACACTGCTATATTATCTCCTAAGATATTCAGTGAAACCGAATGATGTAAAGGGAAATTTTGTTTTAAATTAAAGACTTGTGATGAATGTACTTCCCGTAGTCCTAGTCCTATGAAATTTGACATGAAGCAAGGTCTTACATCACAGATATAGGGAAAAACCCGAAATATGTTTTATACGTATTTATTTGGATAAGATTTAATATCATGTTTATAGAAACACCTTCGCAAATAATGCTCTATTTTAAAACAAATTTCATAAAAAAGGTTATAGTGAGCTAACCTTAAAAGATAGACATATGCTGTCGCGTACTTTTTTTAGAACTTTTAAAGGGGAACAATTCTGTCATACATGATTTTTGGGAAACATTAACCGTTTACGGAGCAGAAGCTCTCAAAAGGAAACAAAACTCCCGATTTTGAAACATTCTTCATTGGTGCTCCTCTCCTATTAGTCTCAGCGTAATGATATATAGCCTATAGCCTTCCTCGATAAATGGGCTATCTAAAACTGAATTTTTTTTTCAAATTGCGTTCAAACAAACAAACTCTTCAGCTTTATATATTAGTATAGATTCTCAACAAATCATCAGGAATAGCTCACAAAAAACGACAGCGTCCAAACATATATATTAACAATAAGAATTATCAGGAAATAGTGTTTTTAAGAGGCAAACCTTAAAAATGACCAGAAGTTGTGTTGTTAATTCTATCATATACTGTTATTTTATCAGGAAACGATAGCGATAATTACCATTACCACTGTCATTACCATTACTATTGACATTACCAATGTCATTACGATCACCATCGTCATTGCCATTTTACCATTACTATTTTTATTACGATCTCTATCGTCATTGTCATTACCATAACCATTGCCATTGCCATTACCATACCATACCATACCATACATATGAAATATTTGTATGGTTATGGTGATGTACTCTTACAATAATTTGTATGGGGCACCATTAGTTTTATAGATGAAAAACTTCCATTTTTTTCGATGATTCATGTGGGAATCGATTGCAGGACCTCTGGTGTAATATATCATACCATATTTAACCACAGAGCCAGCCAGTTGAATAGAAAGTTGCCGAAAATTAAGGTATAGATTAAAATAATATGAACACTTCATCACAACTGTTCCTGATAAGTCTTAAGGACAGGATATATAAAATGGAGGGGTGTCCAACGTATAATTATTAAGATCGTACAACATGACGACACGGCATCATATTTTTTAAGCAAGCTTTTTGTTAATATCACATCATGATATTTTGTAACCACATTATCTAGTTGAATTAATTCATGGCTTGTCACCAAATTTCATCCGAAGAAGACCCTGTTTATTGTTTCTAGCCTTCATTAAAATCATGTGGGATAACGACTTGAAATATCAGTACGTAATAGTGAATTGTCAAGACGTCATCATAAAAGTTTACCGATCATTTAACGTGACAAGGTATAATTATTTAACCTTCAAAGGCATCAAAACTCTTTATGACAAATAATAAAAAATAATATACAGGAACAGGGCCAGCGTTATGATAAACTATTACTATTACTGTAAAATCCGCTGTGAGACGTATAATTTACGCTTCCGATGCAAACGAACATCATAATGACATTTTTGCATGAATCGAAATTGCCATTTTTCTCCGTGTAGTCCTATGGGAACTACTTCACTGACTCACCAGTATAAAGAGCATTTATAATATTTTCTGTCCTTTCAGCTACACCGGTGCTAATAATAAAGTCACTCTTTTGCAGCGTTGCGTGCCAACCAACGTAAAGAAATATTGCCCCGAGGTTTTATACGTGGACCATTTACCATCACGGCAACTTCTTTTTGTATAAGATATTTAAATTCAGCACCCTACAAACCAAAGTTCATACATGTATCATCGATATATATCGGAAGATTTTAAGGATAATTTCTGCAAAGTAATAGACGTCATAATATTGGGTCCGCCATCTTGAATTTGAAAAAAAAACAGATTCTTAAAAGATTTAATTTCAGCACACTGACAAACTCGATGGCAATAAGTTGTATCAAAATCATACAATGTTATTCGTAATTTAACGATTTTATTTATTGTAATTAAAAACATAATACAAAAAAAAAACCATGTTCGACAATTTTAAATATAAGCATCAAGTTTGATGTGTAACAATATCAAACTTACTTGCTTGCTGAAATCTAGATCGCCTTACAAACTCCAAATTTTATTTGAAATCTAAATATCTATACAATAATAAGCTATTCTAATTATTTAATCAACTTTGATTACAATAAAATGCAATACACGCTTTAAAAATCACAACTCTTAAAACACTGGTCACTTCCAGATTTTTTATTGCAATGAATACAATAAATGAAAATCACTCATTCAGGTAATGCATAAGACAAAAGCAAGTTTTATAACATATTTTTTTTTAATACTTTAGGTGCTATAGTTCAGCCTCAAAATTTGCACAAAAACGGCATATTTACGCGGTCTAGCCTATACCGCAGTCTTAACAAATAATTTCTGTATTTTAAAGATTTTTATAATATCTTCAAATACGTTCAGTACGGACTTAGGATTCTCTTTAGCCAAGTTTGGTTGTAATTTTTTCACGCCCGTCCATGTTCATTATGCAAGGGGTGATCAAAAAGTAGGATTAAATCGATATAAAACATTAGAACATTTTTCATGAAGAAGTTTTGTTGACGGGACTGACTTGACATAAAATGAATGAATTTTCAAAATGTGACTGTGTGTTTAATTACCTTAAACCTGTACTTACTAGTAAAGGTTTAGGCAAGCTCTCTATTTTTTTTTAGATTTTTGTGAATACTAGAACATCCGATTATCGTTACTTTTTGACCTCCCCTCGTATATATACTTTATATTTTTCATACTAACATTATTTTTTGTAAATTTTCAGCAGGCAATGCTCGTAATTTGTGTGACAAAAATGTTCTCACTGAACAATAGACGGGGCAAGAAGGGCAAGAGAGATAAAAGACATTTTTATAATTCCACTATCCTAGAAAAATACGCCGCTGTGACGTCAGTCTGTGTGCCGACTAAATAATAAGCTAAGCCACGTGTTTTATTTTCTATCGGAGTAGAATTGTTTTTTAAAGTTTAGTTGTAAATGTCTAAATCGTAAATAATAACAGTTTCAATTACCTTCAAAATTATACTGTGTAACAAGGATAATGCCATTATTATTGAGCACTAGCTGCTGCCCGCGACGTCGTCTGCTTTTTTTTTTTTTTTGAAGTGAAAACTGGTTTTTGGTATGGGTAAAAAATGATAAACACGTGTCCTGATCGTGAAAATGCGTAAGACGGATGGTGAGTAGCGGCGTAGGACAGGGAGTATCCCCCTTTCTTTCTACGGCGCGGCGTAAATGTATGCCTGAGCCTGCTGTTTCGCTTAGGCGGCGCAGGGCGCTTGCGCGAATGGTCGTGTGTGTTTATGTTACAGCGTGCTACGCGCATCCGTGGATGGTGACAGCTGATGGCTCGACCGTCTGTGTAGTGGCCATACTGCTGTGTATTCGTAAAATTCGTGTATATAAAGTGTTTAAAATATGGAAATTGAACAAAGTGCATCTTTGTCTTTGTAAAATACGGAAACCGTAATGCCACGCCTATTATAATTTTTATTTTGCGTATTCGCCATTTTGAGTAGTACAGGGAGGTTGGATATGGAATTTTAATTCTATGACAGATTGCGATGTCAAATATACTACGTCAAAAAAGTAAATAAACAAACATTATTATTTCTTGACAATGTCAAAGACATGTCTTATGACATTTTTGAGTGCTAAGCGCGAATCGTGTGTAAAGGTTTTCACTTCTGCCGGCACTCCCAGAGTGCAACTCGTTTTTTTCTGAGCTGACTTTGCAGTTGGCTGTTGCAGCCATTACTGCTTCACCGGGCTTTTTGGGGCGAGACTCTGAAGGAGCCTCAGCCCATAAAGCGCCTAACGCTCAAGGGCTCCCCGCGGGGGAAGCCTCGGCTTGGGTTGTCGCTCTCGGGGGCGCCCCTTCGACCGGCGTGAGTCTCGAACTGGAAGGTGAGTCACCGCCAGGAGGGGAGTTCCCCGTTACGCGGGTACGGTTGCGATTGAGAAGTCGTCTGCGTGAACGCTATACTATAACATAACTTTTTGTGAACGAAACCATAGCGCGATCTAATTAGACGCCAACGCCATCTACTTAGCAAGTAGGAAACTATTGAAAAATTATTAGTGAAAAATTATATTTATAACACATATAAGTTATGACTCTACACAATTTTTTAACATTAAATAAATAGCTATGTGTGGGTAGAATAATTAATAATTAAGAAGCAAGTCAAATATGCGTCGGTAGATTACAAGTGGTTACAGAATGCGTTGAAGAAATAAAGGTTCACTGCTCGTTCGCCGTAGGTGATAGCGTGATAATATGTAGCCTATATGTTGACCCGACTTCTTAATAATATTTGTGCCAAATTTGAAGTAAATCCATGCAGTACTTCTTGAGTTTATCCCGAACATACATACAGACAAACAGACAAACAGACAAACAGAAAAACAGACGAACAGACAAAAATTCTAAAAACTATATTTTTGGCTTCGGTTTCGAATGTAGATCACCCCCCCAGTATTCTTTTAAATAAATATACAATGTACAGTTTTGACTTTCCTACAATTTTATTATATGTATAGATTTGTTTGTCCCGGTAGTGTGTATTGGATGTATTTTATTGGACATAATATGTATATGGGTCATAGTTTTCTGAAATTAAAACAAATATTATTATATAATTATTGTTTTTGGTTTAAGTATACTTTTCTACATGAATTCGGTATGATGTGGCAAGATAGGGTACAAGACACAACAATAACCTTAGAAAGAAAGTCAACGCTGTACCTACGTGAAAACTTGAAATATTGCTACTATGTACTTTTAGAAGTACATTAAATATCAAACCATACCATAACATTGCGCCCTAAAACATTTTTTTTTTTAGATTATAAGGTACTTTTAGATATAGCTTTATTTTGGTGATGTAGAATATACTCATGGGCTTGTAATGATTTCAGTGACATTAAAAAAGGCTAACAAAGACTGGATTGGTGAGGAAACTACATTCACATTCGAATTTTGCAAAGAACAGTTGGAAATTTGCTATACCCCATCTTACGCTACCCAGGGGGCAAGTAGGGGTAGAACTTTTTACTTTTATATTTAAAAAAATAATTGTGTTATAATTGTTTCTAGAATGATAGAAATTTGACAGTATAATTACCATAGAAGAATATAAAAATAAAGGAGAGAATATAGAACAATAGTTTAAGTATTATTGCCCTTCTCTCTTGAGTACCTCATCTTGCCCCCCTCTCCCCTACACACTTAGAGGCGCCCGTTATTTGAAATGCTATTATTTCCTAAAATAACTAACGCAGTAGGTAAATGTAAGCGGCACGTTCATATATTCGTTTTAAATCTCTAAATTACCTATTGTTTTTAGACAAATAAGTGTCAAATGAGGTTTTTCTAAATCAGAGTTTACAAATGAATTGAACAACTTCAAAAAAACTGAAAGCAAATATGTCGTTTTCGGTATCACTTGGGTAGTCGATTTTACACTTGTTTAATAGATCATTGGCTGTGGAGGGCGGAAGTTATTAGAAAAAGGGGAATCGAATTCTAGAAAGGTATAATATCCAAAATAACAATATATGTATTATCTGAAAACTACAACCAAAATACACCATTAATTTCAAATGCCACGAGTAACAAATGAGCCAAATTGCGGGCGAACGCTAGCAGGTCATTAAAACCACTCAGAAATGACCTTAAAACAAATCATAGTGTTTATTATTACATCATTGTAATATTGAAACGTGTTGTTAGGTGGCTGTCGAGTGCGTACGTTATAGCTTTAGGTCGTATAAGGTTAGGTTTGGGGTCGTTATTCAACCTTTTTATGAGTCTTATGTAAAGTTAAACAACGACAGTTGAAGGCACTGCGGTACAAATGCTAGGTCAAAGCACTTTACCTATTATTAGACCGCCTCTACTTCGTTAGGATAAGAAAAGGCTCGTTTTTGGTAGAATTTTGCGAGAATATTTCCACAGCGCGCTCTATGCTAATGAATTTTGAGCCTCTTTACACTGGCTAAAATTATAGGCATAATGTAGGAATAAATGCCTAGGTCTGCAGTGTGCCAGTTTCATATTTAATTGTATAGGTTGAAGTTAAACCTAGTAAAGAATAAAAAGTAGTACGGTTGGGCCAGAAAGATTTGCGAATTTGAAAAAATAATAATAAAAAAATTAAATACAATTCACATACATTTTTTTTTCAATTAAAATAGACATCTGGGAAATTCATTTCTTAAAAATAACATCATGCACCATCGCGCTGCGAACATTGCTTGAATCTGAACCTCAAATTGGTAAAAACTCAGTGGCACATTGCACGGTGAATAGCTGCCATTTCTTCTCGGTCTTCAACTGGTTAATCGTGGCTGGGTTCCAATAATTAGAGTATACTCTACTATTCAGGTATCCCCACATAAAGAAGTCAGGTGGTGTTAGATCCGGAGTTCTAGGCAGCCATGCAATGTCACCTGGCGCGATATCAGTTTCTCAGCAAACATCTCGTTTACGACCGCCAAAGAGGCATTAGATGTATGGCATGTCGCGCCATCTTGTTGAAACATGTCGCACGATTATAGGCTTCAAATTGTTGCAGTTGCGGACAGAAAAAAATCCTTAACATGGCTATGTATCGGTCAGTATTTACAGAGACAGATTGTCCTTGTTGATTTTCAAAGAAATAGGGTCCGATAATTCCGTGCGCTGATATGGCCGGCCAATTTGTTTGTTTGAACGCGCTAATCTCAGGAACTACTGGTCGGATTTAAAAAAATCTTTCAGTGTTGGATAGCCCATTTATCGAGGAAGGTTATAGCTATATATCATCATGCTAACACAAATAGGAGCGGAGCACTAATGTTTCAAAATCGGGTTGTTTTTATCCTTTTGAGAGCTTCCGCTGCGTGTGCACACGGTAAACGGTTAGAGTTTTGCAAAAATCATGTATGACAATATTGTTCCTCTATAAAAGTTCTAAAAAAAGCCGCGACAGCATATGTCTATATTTTAAAGTTGGCTCACTATAACCTTTTTTATGCTAACCATATTTGTTCTAAAATAATGCATTATTTGTGAAGGTGTTTTTATGAACATGATATTAATATTTATCCAAATAAATACGTTATTCATCACAAGCATTTAATTTAAAACGAAATTGCCCTGTTCATCATTCGATTTCAATGAATAACTTCGGAGATATCGCAGTTTTAAAATAACGTGGCAGCAAAATAATTATCAAATATTGCGCGCGCATTTGTGATGTGTCATGAGGCAGTCATGAGGGGGAAGGGCGGTACGTATTATTTAAAAATATTTTACCTTCTGTGTTTTTTTTATAATTGAGGAGTTGCCGTAAGAATCCTATGCCGATAACCAAATTTAGGGCGGGCGAAGCTGCTGGCAAAAGCTAGCTAGCTAAAGTTATATAATGCAGACCGTTGCGACTAGGGCATGTAATATCGGAAGGTTTTCAATTCCGATACTGATTTCCGATATTAGATTTAAATATCGGAATTCCGATACTAATATCGGAGTTGAACTTATTTTTCATAAAGTTGTATTAGATACAAGATGTTTTAAATTAATTGCTTTTTGTAATCAACATAAAAATAAAACAACTTCTGTGATGGTTAAACTATAAAAAACATAATACTGAAATCAATTTTGATAAATATATTAAAAATAGCACAATATATGAACAAAATCTAAATTAAAGATACTTTTTGAAATAACTTCACTAAAATACTTAATCAAAAATTGAAAAAAAAAATTAACAAGAGAATAAAACTACTAATCCTGTACTATTTTTTTTTTTTTGAAAACCACCTCGTGTATTTATAATGCGTTCATAGAAAAACCTCCTCCACAAAAAAACTCAAAATCATCTTTAAAAAAATACAATTGGAAACAAATGGAACGAATCTACTTATTTACTAACATTATGTATATGTTTTTAAGAGAGAAACTTGATAGGGCATTCTCAATAAATTAAACTTCTAGCATTTCAGCGGGACAATGCATTAAAAAAATCAAATTGCATTAAATGCATTAAAAAAAATTTTGGTCAAAAGTCATAACACACCTTGTAGTGGTTGGGTAGTTACTTTAATCGGAAAGTTATAAAACTACCTCAACATAGTCTTTGTTTTTGTGACAGCTCCAGTGCATACAGGGTTTGCAGTATATTTGAGGTTTAGGACATCCATGCGCATTATATACTTTTTTACTGGTTAGTTTGAAAAAATTGACGCCTTTTAAGAATAATAAAGGTAGGTAAATGGCACTACTGCTATTAATTGTCATCTTTTGTATTAAGCTTTGCAAAGCGAGATATGATTTAAGATAACGTTTTTTGCTTTTTAAGTTTACTAAACACGAATTTCAATATTGTGTCTGCTATATACTATAGTCGTATTCGCGACACCAGTGAACAAATCTAGAGACTGCCTCCGTTTAACTCGGGGACAATAACAGACAAAGCTCGGAAGTCGTTCAAGGCGAGGCGACGTTGTACGAAGTGTAATTTGCCTTTCAATACTCTCGCCCTCGCGCTTCGTTAGCAGAAGCGCCGACTCTATGGTGCCTGAGGGTGCTCGTGCCTCCAAATGTTAAGTGTCTGGCTGAGCCCTAAAATTTTATAGTTTTACTATGATTTCAGGGACTCGGGGCCCCGCTAAGATTTTTTTGAGCAACGTGCCTGTTCGTGGATAATGTACTGGGTGCTGTATGACAGTTTTTGGACTTTGGTGGAAAAAATTTAGAAGAAATTCTGAAACTATTTAGCAGCTCAATAAGAAGGTAGTGAGACAACATCAAATCGCCCGTACAAATGAGCGTCGGCTGGCACCGCTTACAACTTATTTTAAAATTTATTCCGAATATTTCACTAATTACGATATTACGATATTGGACTACTCAGTATCGGAATTATAATATCGGACTTAACGTTCCGAGATTCCGGGATTTCGATCTTCCGAGATTCTGATATTCATGCCCTAGTTGCGACGCGCTATAGCCATGTACTAAAGTCCGTGTCGCTCACAATACGATACAACCGAAGAGCGCTTGTGCTCTGGTTGCTGTAATCGCGATAGCTCGTGTTGGCAAACTTTTCTGACCAGTGTGCTTAGTGTGAGTTTTTGTTATCGCGTTCGCGTATTCATTATAAGTCCTACAAGAAAAATCCGTCTCAAAACGCGTCTACGCAAACTATTTTTTCTAGAGTTACGAATACGCAAAAACACACACTAAGCTCACTGGTGGCAAACATCAAAACTACAGTTGACATATGAAATACTGTGGTGAACTCACGCGACACTAGCGACAGACATGTACTACATACAGCAGCCCACTGATTTTCTACCTCAAAAGATAATACCGAGGGGACCGAAAAATGTATCCTACCGCGAAGTGACAGAGGCCTGGTTATACCTACTGTAGTTTTGTTATTTATACAAATGGTGTCAAATAATATTTCAAGGTAATAAAAACATTTCCACTAATGTTTGGAAAACCACAGACATTCTAGATGGATTGACAGGCTAGATAGATATTGTTTATTATATCAGTAAATGTAAAAATATAATCATACATAGTGAATATCAAAAACAGAGTCATACTTCGTTTTTATAAATCACGAGGTTTAGTAAAATGTCACAAATAGAGTAAAATTTTGATTTTATGAATTACAATAATGATTAGTAAATGCCAAAATAGATTCAAACTTCGTTCGTATGAATCGCGATGATTCGAAAATTTTAAAAGCAGAGTGAAACTTCGATTTAATTAATCACTAGCTGACCCGGCCAACGTTGTTCTTTTTAGGGTTCCGTACCTAAAAGGTAATTTGGAACCCATTAATAAGGCTTCGCTGTCCGTCCGTCCGTCCGTCTGTCACCAGGCTGTATCTCATGAACCGTTATAGTTAGACAGTTGAAATTTTTACAGAAGATGTATTTCTTTTGCCGCTTAGCAGCAAATACTAAAAAACAGAAAAAATAAATATTTAAGGGGGCTCCCATACAACATACGTGATTTTTTGCTCGTTTTTGTAGATATTGGTACAGAACCCTTCGTGCACGAGTCCGACTCGCACTCGACCCTGTCTGACTCGCGTCAAGCGCCCTTATTACGCGAGTCCGATGTACCGTCTGAGTACGTCATACAAAGCACACATCCTCCACGTTTCAGGTCTCTACGATCAGCGGTTTAGGCTGTGCGTTGATCCATCGGCCATTCAGGACAAAGCATTTTATATGTGTAGATGATGATTAGTATATGTCAAAAATAGAGACAAACTTTGATCTATGAAACGCGATGATTTGATTACAATGTTAAGAATAGAGTCAAACTCCCATTCTATAAATCACGGTTCCCGCTTAAAATAAGCGACACATTCTATCATAATTACATACTTGTTTGATTTGCGGTACCTCTTGCTTAGGTTGTTCCAGTTACTGACAAAATAGGAGATTGTTACGGTTTGGCTCTAATCGCGTTATGTTGGCCTTAAAAATACTGATTTCGTGACGTTACATGTTAACGTTAGATTTTTCCATTTGTAAAAAATTTGAATATCCGGTGTTTTGAAAGTGTTACATTTTACAACGAAAAGCATTTGCGTCGAGAATATACTTTTAGTTTGTACTTTAATAAATTTAATAAGTATACATTTTTGTTTAGTTAGAAATTATCTATACATATAATAAAATGGTATGAAAGTCAATACTGTACATAGAATATTTTTTCAAAAGAATACTTGGGGTGTGATCTACAATCGATACCGAAGCCAAAAATATAGTTTTTAGAATTTTTGTCTGTTTGTCTGTATGTATGTTCGGGATAAACTCAAAAAGTACTGCATGGATTTACTTCAAATTTGGCACGAATATTATTAAGAAGTCGGGTCAACATATAGGCTACATATTATCACGCTATCACCTAGGGGAACGAGCAGTGAACCTTTATTTCTTCAACGCATTCTGTAACAACGTGTAATCTAACGACGCATACTTGACTTGCTTCTTAATTATTAATTATTCTATCACACATAGCCATTTATTTTATGTTAAAAATCGTGTAAAGTCATAACTTAGATGTGTTATGAATTTTTCACCATATTAAAATGTTTTCTATTTGCTAAGTAGATGGCGTTGGCGTCGAATTAGATCGCGCTATGGTTTCGTTCACAAAAAAGTGATGTTATGGTATAGCGTTAACGCGGACGACGTCGCTAGTAATACAATATACCTTTGTTTTATTTCTTATTGTAGAGAACTGTCAAAAGTAGAATTTTTTTTCATCGAAGCACCATATAACTAACATTATCCAAACGGCTTACACGAAACTGTATAATATGCTGTTAAAATGTGGTGTCAAAATCAGATTCAAAAACTACTTATGAAAATCTTGATATAATTTTTGGTTTATTTAATTATGATATGTAATCATTCGGCAGACACTCAAAGTGAATTGGAACGCAGCCTAAGCGATAACATATTATAGTCTTTGCTTTTGAAAATACATCATTTACATAAAAATTGCCTATTACAAGTTTAAAACTCAAACCCAGTTAGAAAACAAGTTATGTTGTTTATCCACTTTGTTTTATCTTCTCAAGTTTGCCACAAAAAGTTTTCCGTTTGCGTCTAATTTAAATGTTCTTCATAGAAGTTTGTCATACTGGTAACTTTTGTAATTAAATTTAAATATTTTTTTTGGAAAATAAGTAACCCTACAAAATATTATTTGAAAAGGTTGTATTTTTTTTGTTACATCTTTAGGAACTTTTTTTTTTAACCACGCTTTTATGAGCCTTGCCGTTAAGTAACTAACCATGTAAACAAATTTTAAAAGTCAAATTAAACCAACTTTGTATTATTGTAGTATCTATTTGAAAACTCACTAAGCCAGTATTCTACCCGCTCGATTGTTTACTGTAGAATTTAGGCACAAGGCATTTAGTGATCAAAGTCGCCTTTGTTTTATTGTCGTGATGGCCCTACACTCTTCCTAAACACTTTAAGGTGATGGCATACCCAAACGAGTTAAGTTTGTAAGTATTTGATTAATTTTTTTACAGTTCTGATTACATTTTATGACGTGAAAAAAATAAATGTTATAGTGCAAACCTAAATTAAGTCGATTTGCTTACATGATAATAATTTGCCTATTCAAATTGTTTGGAAAATTTAGTGTGATATTCGCTTGATTCTTATTTCTAATATATATATTAATATGACAAATCAAATTTACTAATTTCATAGTTCTAAATAAATATTTAAATTCTTAACGTCGATATATCGGTACAAAACCGCAAAAAAACGAGATTTTCAAACTGCGGTCTCGTGCTAGCGCCTATAGTACGTGGAACTGTATCTTTTTAAATGCTTTCAATTGTGTAATATGTCTTTGTACACAGATTGCAACGGCAAACTTAATCTAGGGTATGCTATAGCCTTCAATAAATATAACCCATATATAGAAAACTCACAGTCGTACAATATTCCCTATTGCTCAACACGAAAAACAGATAAGGCGCACCCGATGACAATCAATAAAAATACAGCCAAACGGTGATAACCAAAGGTTGCCATTTGCCTTAAATGGTGGAGGTTGGAACAGCAAAAGGGAAAAATAGTTTTTAGGGTACCGTACTACAAAAAAGAAAAACTAGTCATAAAATGATTTTTATACAAAAGAGTTCCTCACTTGTTTTTGACTGACCAAACACTATGACATTTTGTAGACACTATAGGTATAATTATCTTAGGCCACATATCTATGTCTGTGGTTTTGCCAAAATTTGCATAAACCTTATTTGAGATAATTTGTATGAAAAACTAGAATCCAGCATAACTTTTAACCGAAACAATTAAATAAAAAAAAACTTGCACACTGCGGTCCTAAATATTTATTATTTGATCTCGTCTTCGGAATTATGTGGTGTTTGATTTGTAAGTAAAAAAAATCCAGAAGGCGTATAGTGCTACTCTTTAATGGCTAATAGTCAACCCCTCGAGTTTGGTTTGTTTTAACGATTCTAATACCTTAGTTTTGGTGGCGAGGGTCTGATGATGCATTCTAAAGGAGGATAGTGGAACTTTTTAATGGTTACTAACGAATGGTTTTCAACCTTTCCAGTTTGGGCTCATTTAGTTTGTTTTAACGAGTCAAATACATCACACTTATGGACGAAACGGTATTTTTTTTTAATTTACTTAATTAAATATTTTTTTTTTAAATAATAAAATAAATCTCTAATAGAGCTCCTGAACTGGGTGGATCTTTAGGGACTGATGAAGATCAATTATAAGCGCCACCTAGCGAAAAGAGTCCAGATTATTTAAAGAAACATTTACACATTTGTTTATTGAAAACGATATGCACAGTTAAGCAACGCAACGGGCTTGGTCAGTGATTGGATAGATGACCGCTTAGCGGCACACTTTTTGTTTTGTTTTGTGTTTATAAATTACGAAAATGGTGGTACGGAACCCACAGTGCGCGAGTCCGACTCGCGCATGACCGGTTTTTTTATTTTGTACCGACTTGTCTTTGGCCTTAAAATGTTAACTTTCGGATTAGGGTTATGATAGTTAGTATTTGTGTGTGTAAATAAATATATAATTTAATGTGATTTTAGCAATAAAAGCATAATTATACTGTGATTAAAAGCAATTAAGCTAATCTTGCTCAAATCCTATTTTCATGAAGTGTTAATCCTTTCTGCAAAAACATCTCAGTATATTTATTTTATAAAACGTCTGTTTCTTTAGTACTATGTTGTCTAATAGCTCGAGGTCTGATTATGTTTCGGTTTTCTTTCAAAAATATTTAACTGAATGCAAATAAAAACAATAGTTTTCCCACTGATCCGCCTACGCAACAATGGCTTAAAACATCTATTAGCAACTGTATTTTTATGCCGTTTTCACTGTTGCTGATTTCACAAAGTGCAAAGGTACAAAACTCGAAATGTGATGATATATTTTTATTATCATTATGGTGTCTCTCGGAACACACAGTGTAACTTAATTAATTATTTATGAACTCGTTTCCTTATTTTCTAAATGAGTAGAAAAAAAATAAAGAAACGCTCATTATCAACGTATATTGTAACATTTGCCTCTGGTAGTATTATTATTGTAAATAAACATGGACCTAGATAGTAAGTTATTTTAATTATAGTAACTTGGTTTCAGCACAGTCAACGAAGCCATATAATCATGCCACTTACATGCAAAGCCACGGTAGTCATGACATTTGATTCCTCTACCGTATTGTAGTGCAGTAGGTAACCTGTAGTAAGATACTACCACATCCTGGCCACTTCAAACGTAAACAGTGTAATTTGTGGATACTATCACTACTAAAACAATGTAACAGAACAGAATTTAGTGCTTTTACTTATACTGTGACTATTACCTGCTAGTGAGTAAGTGAAGTCACATCAAATGGATGGTTGGTCAGAGATGTAAAAACACAAAGAACAAACAAAAAACAAGAAGTTATTAGATTTCTGAAAGGTCGGCAAAGCGCGAGTGATACCCAGGTGTTACAAGCGTCCATAGGCTACGGTGACCGCTTACCATCAGGCGGACCGTAGGCTTGTTTGCCACCTTAGTGGTATAAAAAAAAAAATAAGTAGTAAATTTTTACCATTTGGCGCTCAACTTTTAAATCGTCAAACGGACGGAAGGATAAATATGTCAATACAACATAGGAGTTCGGTTTTGGCCACGTGGAGCCCAAAAAACTGTTTTGTTCGGGATTGTTTTTTTTTAAGCAATTCTAAGCATATGTATGTCGTTCAGTATTGCGTTTTGTAGATCATCTAGGTAGCCATATGACTGCAAATGATGGAATTGAAAACATTTTTTACCCTAACACTGGTTTTCCTAGTCCGATCCTTACCTACCAATTTTGAATGGAGCTTTAAAGGGCTAGAATGTAGGTCTCCCTTTTGAAATTATATTAGGTACTAAGTTATGTGGAAACATGTATTAAAAAAGAACAAACATTCCGACAAATTGATAACCTCCTTTTTGAAGTCAATCGAAATTAAAAAAACAGTGTGTTAACAACATTGTAATTATCAAATAATATCTTTTGACTAGTATTGCAAGTAAATACTACAAATAAAGTTATTATTTTACACTTACCAGCCATTTTGACATTTTACACCTTCACTTTGTCCAAAGTTGCAGCTATTAAAAAATTTCAGCTGGAATTAGAAAATCCTTTCACAAAGAGGATGACTGACATTAAAAACAGTTAAAAGCAGACAACCCATCTGCTAGTGACACCGTAACAAAGTTGCGAGAGGGACATTCTGCCGTTGTCGCCACTTTATGCATAGCACCAGAAGGCAATCAAACAGATATAGTACCATCAGTTGTTCTACAACTTCAAAGTCATAATCTATTTTTTTTATTCAAATTAGGTTTTTAGAAACACTTTTGAATCGTCAAAGTTTAGTTTTTTTAATAACCGCAATGTTTACGTGCCTAAATGAACACCTGCAAACCTTGTTTTAGTAAAAATTGTTCATATGTATTGCAGTTCGGATGGCTTAGAACTTAGCGAATCATTAAAAAATATAATTTAATATACATATAATAATAAATATTTTTGGACAATACACACAGCGCCGTCTGTGGTCCCAAACTAAGCAAAGCTTGTGCTATGGATACCAGACAACGGATACAAATACATATACTTTATTTTTGTGCACAGGAAACACCCAGTCTCAAAATAAATACAAATAATAAAACTGTTTTTCTTGTGCGGGAATCAAACCCGCGCCCCTTAATTCAGCAGTCGGATCATAACTCATTCATTGCCAGCCTTCATACGTCCCCACTGCTGGGGCACGGCCTACCCTCAACGAGGGAGATTTGGGTCATAGTCCACACGCGGACCCAGTGCGGATTGTGGACTTTCATAACTCATTGATTCGACGAAATGGTGATTAAGAGGAATTTGCATTGGCACTCATAAATTTACAGGCTGCAGATATTTAAAGGCTTCATCGTCAGCCGTAAAACCATCCTAATCTACAATAAAAAAAATTTAAGAGTAAAATCCGCTTGTAAACGAGGGTTTCGCTAGGGCAGTCCAATCAACGTTCAACTGGATACAAAGGATCCGTCCCGTCACGCTTCACTTCACCCCACTTTAATGTGGGCTAATCTTTTAATTGGATTGCTTGACCTCACACTAGGAGAATTTACTCACGCATCTGATTAAGGCTCCCGGTTGCTAATGTTACTAACTTTGGATTTATTTACAATTTTAGTAATCGAGTTCGTAGTTTTCTCTCTATTCAAATATCGAAATGATGATAAATACATCGTCTAAGTAACAAAAAAATTCTAAATACAGTAAACTATATCGGACATATTTTGACATATCGGGATATATTTTTAAATCCATTCATGTAAGAAAAGACAAACTAATTCATACCTAGCGAGGTGAGTTCGAAAAAAAAAAATATTAATTCATACGCTACCTAGGTGTGTTAGCTAGAAAATATTAAGAAATGACCGTTGTAGCTATGCAATTTGTAACTAGTAAAAAAAATTCAAAAGGTCTTCCTTTTGTCGAAAGGAATGGTTAGAATGAGTTATTATCTTGTTCAATGACTATAAGTTGTAGCAAAAAGTCACAAAATGTTACTCCAAAACTGTATAATAACGTTAAATTCCATACAAAAAATTAAAAGTTACAAGGCGTCATTTTGGTACAAATTACTTAATAAGTATATAACAAATACATCACATAGTACTGTATATGACATTGTTTATAATTTTTATTACATTTACATGGACATCGTTAGTATTTACTTTACTTTCTGGCCTATATAGTAGGGTGGAACAAAAAAGTTTTTTTTTTAATTTTTATCACCGATCAATGGCCCATAGTCCTAAAAGTGTTTAGGCGAAATTTCAGCTTTCTAAGTCAATATCTTGAGGTGGCGCATCAGGTTTGCATATTTGAAGAAGAACCAACTTTTAGTTAACAAACAGAGCTTAATTTAAGTCAATATTACAATATCAATACCTAAAATTACTTACAAAATTATATAAAAAAAAAAAAAAAAAAACTGTGAAAGACATGTTTTATGGTTTCAAATTAGAAGTCACCGCACCTTCTTTTTGTCGGAAATACTGATATTTGGTGATAAAAAGTAGTATGTCTTGCCTGGTTTTTATCCTTGTACGAATAAAACTGTCTCTAGCTTCTGTTCCGCAAACAGATAACATAGCCTCGTTACGAGCTTGACGCGCCGTTCTACTGTCTGAGTGTGGTTCCTAAGGATATTTTCCACTTTCATACGCGGTAGCTAGATTTTGCAGCTCACCTCTCATCTGTTGAGTTGCTCTGCCAGATCGTCTTGATGTTTCTATTATGGGAATCTCATCTTCATCAGATGTGTCAGAAGAACTGTCAGATGCCCAAACTATCGCGGGGTAGATAAAGGACTTGGAGTAGGTACGGAAAGATTTCTTTACAAAGTCATTATACTTTCGTTTTCTTACCTAATTACGCTGAATAGATTCTATCATCACCTTATCCACAGAACCAATATACATTTCGCGATAATTTATTTGGTCTTTTAAGAAGTTTTCCTAGGCCACAGGCACTTTCAATACATATTTGCATACTGTTCTCGATACACTCTTATAAGTTGCTATATCGAACAACTTCCTCTGAGAATCCTCGTAAAACTCCGTTTTTTTTCACTGCGGATTTTTTTTACACTCTTATACTTATTGTTATACTATATCAGCCTTGCGACGACTACTTGGTGACTAATCTTTGGAATAGACGCTTTGTTTTATATTTTTTCAATGCTAATAGCAATAATTTCATATAAGTCTTTGACTGAAGGGTATTTCCCGTTATTGAACTGAAGCATATTGTTTCTTATACAAAAGTAATATTTAATCACATCACAATACGTAAGTAATATATTACTATTTAGTTTTAGTGAATAGCCTAACACAGTACACCGCAAATCTTTCCGTGTGTATACGGATTGTTAATGAATATATGTAAGAAATTTTCTGAAAGTGGAATTATCTTCAGCCTGAATATCTGAAATTTTACTTAAAAACAATGCACTCACATGCAACATAAGACGACTTTAAAATATCATGTATGTATCATGTAAAAAGTTACGAAATTACTTTAATTTGCGGGTAAAATTTAGGACTTAAAATGTAAGATTTCTGGTAACTACGCTCAAGGTGCGCCACCTGAAGAAGAAGTCGCAGACTTTTAATTTTTTGCACGTGGGAAGCTTTTACATAGGGTCATCGATAAATGATACAGGAGATTAAAAAAGAAAAGATTTTTTTTTTTTTTGCCAAATTCACTCCACCCTAAATGGTTAGCGAAATTAATTTGATTGGTTTTATAAATATCAAATTATTAATATTATTTACCAATGGGGTTAAAAATCCACAGATAACTTATTAGGTACCAATCTTAGGTAGCGCAAAATTAGTATGCAAAAGAACTCTAGTAGTAAAATAAAGAATTTTTACACTATCCGCTAGGGTTCTTATACCAACATATTTGGCGCCACTAACGATTGGTAACTAATTATTGATCTGTGGATTTTTAACCCCATTAATGTGTCGCGTGGCGTGTCAAATGGTAAATATGTATATATTACAAGCTGCATCTCGCTGATTTGTTTGCGTTGACTCTAAAGGTAATTGCAGCAAAGTTTTCGTTACACAGTAGCGCACTGTACACACTTTATCGCGGAAAAAGAACACCAAAATAATTAAAAAAAAAAATAAGTTCAAACTAAAACTCGATTGCGGAAAAACCGTGCTCAGGAAAAGAAACGAAACATGAAAACTGGTCTGAAACTCTTATCTGTGGAGGCATATCACCTTGTCTTAGGAAACAAAAGACAGTGAGGCTCTACATAAAAAAATATTTAAGAATTTTTTGTTTCGTACTTATAATTCGCTGAGCGCGATTTTTTCCATAGTAGTATTTTAGTTTTTGAAATACTTTTTCCTATGTTGACACAAGTTTTTTGGGTGAAAACTATTTCCTAGTCATAATTACTTGCAACTTTCGTATCCATTATAAAATTAAATACAATTCCTCTATTGTTTTTTCAGATAGCGGATTGAAAACAAAAGGTTGATGAAGCCAAATAATAAATGCCTGAATGCTATTTAAAGCGAAGTGTAACTGGGGGCGAGCGGGCGTATTGTCTCGGGGTAGTTTGCGCGACCCGTTTTCGTTAGTTAACAACCCCTCTTCACTCCGTTGTTTTGTTGGAACTGTCGCAAGGGAATGTTACCTCTGACCGTTTTTTGTAATTAAAAATATTACTAGATTTTAGCTAAATGTGGTTATTAGCGTGGGATTCCTACACCGCAACGGAAGTTATCCATAGCAAGATATAGCTGTAGTAGCTAGAGGAATTCTGTTATAGTTCTTATTTGGGGAATTTTCTATACATGAAATGTAGCCTTTATGTCAATTTAGGGTATAAGCTATGTCTATTCCAAATTTCAGTCAAATCGGTTTAGTTGTTGTGACTTGAAGAAGTAACAAACATATTAAGTAACAAACTTTCGCACTTATTATAACATTAAAATACTTTAATGCGTAGTAACAAATAATACATCCAGAAAGTGTTGTTATACAATTTTATATTGAAGACAAGCCCGCAACAGCGGCTGTGCTCAACCGAGCTACTATTTTAAAACCAGGCTTAACTATAAAAAATATCATGTATCAATATGTCATATACGCATTCACTTACGGTTTCTGTCTTACGATTACTATTACACTAAAGCGAATATCTGTAAAACTAAAAAGACTTTGCTTAAATGGCTAATTTTTAAAGAGATAACTCGCAAAATATACGTCAGAGAGAAAAGAATCTTACACACTGCATTTTCAATCACCTTTCCAAAGCCACCCCAGACATAGAGTGCGCGAAAAAAATTTGATCTCACAGTTTTACGTACCCGGAGGGTCAATACTCTATATTTTTTTACAAAAATAACGGTTAACACACGACCATGGCTGAATGTTAAAGCTGAAGCATGGGAACACAGCAAAACTATAAGGATTCGTTGTTTGACTGCGGTTCTGAGCTGCTGTGACCACTTAACATCAGGCGGACCGTTAGCTTGTTTACTACCTTAAGGGTATACAACAAAAGACTACGGAACCATAAAAATGGCAATACGCTACTGATGTTCGCGTTCAAAGCTTTGTCCGTCAGTTGTCACAAACAGTGATTGCGAACCTTTTGCAAATTATTAGTTAATCGAAAAACTCTGGCCTTTGATTTCAGTCGGCAATTATATGTTTGTATATAAATTTAATTACAATCCAAACACGAAAACGGCTTTACTATATTGTAATTGGCAGATAATTTTAAAGTTTAGTAAGTTCGATTAAATAAGTTTAGGAATTCATCACATACTTCAATTAATTACTATAGAAAATTGTATCATTTTGTATCATTTGGATAAATTGATAAATGGTCTAGGTTTTGTAATTCAATAGAGTATACAATATAAATATAAACAAACACATGCATTACCTACCAGATTATACACGGTCAAAAATGGTCAAATTTTGTGACATTTTATAAAAATACTACACAATTATATTCTCATCTATATGTATATGTGGTATGTCTATATGTATAAACATGCAAACCAGACAGTTTACCAGCAGTGGTGCTTAAACTGTGCTCTCCTAAGTTGTGTCCTGTACTCATGCGCCTCTCCGCACTTTTCTACCATACTAGGCAAAAAAGGAACGACAGATCAGATCTAATGAATTACAGGCCGATCGCTATTACCCCTCTCTAGGAACCTTAGAAGCTCGGTGTCAAAAAGTCTAAAACACGACATGGTCAGCCGCCGTCAATATGGCTTTCGCCACGGACGCTCGACCGTTGACCTTCTAGTGTATCTCAGATGACGATAAACATACGTTATTGATAGTAATGGGCACGCATTAACATGATGCTTGGACATAGCGAAGGCGTTCGATCGGGTATGGCACCAGGGTCTTCTATCGCAATTGCCATCTGACGGATTGCCCGAGGATTTGTGCAACCCTAGCAACCCTGCTAGCTTTTTGTCCAGCAGAAGCAGTCGAGCAATAGTTGAAGGTAGATGCTCTGATAGCATGGACATTAATGCTGGTGTCCCGCAAGGCTCTGTGGTGTCTCCTACGCTGTTTCTACTGCATATCAATAATATGTTGGACATCAACAACATACATTGCTATGCAAATGACAGTACTGGAGACGCTTATTGCACGGGTCAAGCAAGCATCCCTTCCCGTGAAGAACTTGTGTCTCAAAACGAGATCTCTCTGTCCAAGGTCTCTGACTGGGGACGGCAAAAAACTTGGTCCGATTCAACCCTACAAAGACTCAAGTGTGCGCGTTCACCGCTAAGAAAACCCCATTTACTGTGGTCCCACAATTCCAGAACAGTCCCCTCTCCATCTCCAAGAGCATTGGGATCCTTGGTATTGACGTCTCCAGCGATGTTCATTTCCGAGATCATCTGCAGTACAAGGTGAAGCCGGCGTCCAAAAAACTTGGTGTACTCAACAGAGCGAAGCAGTACTTCACGTCGGGGCAAAGGTTGCTACTTTACAAGTCGCAAGTTCGGCCCCATATGGAGTACTGCTGCCACCTGGATACTGGTTTGGTGATACAAAAACTAAACAGCCACACCATTCACTTTATATACAGCTGGTGGTATATACGTAGGAACGAACACCAGAATCATTTTCATGATTCACTTTATACCCTGACCTTAACATCAAACCTAAGACCTTCGACGCTAAACTGGGACTTTGTATGAAATATGCTATGTCTGATAATAACCAATATTGAGTGTCAAAATTTTTTAGAACTTTAGTGCTCTGAAGTTTATATAGGAAAAATCTGATGCGGATTCCTCTTAGGTCGATTCTGTATAATCCTTGGCAAAAAAGTTTGTCACCAACATGACCCCTTTTCCACTACGACTTTATCTATATTGTTTTAAGAACTGGACCGTTTAGTCGTTAATGTTTTTAACGCATGAAATATTCTATCTGTGTGATAATTTCATCTAAATGTTTAGCAATTTACACTTTAGGGAGTCACAAAAATCGAAACATCTTTACAAAGGTCTATAGGTACATATAAATATAAAGAATAAAGTGTCTGACCATGATTTCTAAATGGATACTTATACTGTTTAGGTTGTTTACACAACATTTGAACATGACTTAACCTGACTTAGAATGTTTTTGCAAATCTGAGTAAACATAACCTAACTTTACTTAATGTTTACTTTTTCTGGTTTATCTGATTACCTTAATTGTCACATTCTTTAACTGGTTTTTAAGTCACGACACTGGTTGAACCTAACATCTACAAAATTACAAATTTACGATGAGAAATATTATACATATTTATGTATATGTCATTTGTGTTGTATTGTAATTTTTGTTTACCCGAATTGCATATAGATTCCGAGTCCGGTTGAATTGTTTCTAAACTTTATTTCGTCTGTCTTACTATTTGCAGTAAAATAGGCTACCATGCCACTTTTTATTAATAATTTGCTCTTATTTCAGCACAAAAGATTAAAGGTAAGGTAAAGTATAGTATTATATTATCTGTGGCAAAGTTATTAAAAACTAAAACACAAATTTTACAAATTCCTTTTCGACTTTTTCTTTACCAAATCAAAAAAGTTAAATTGAGCTAAGTTATATTTGCTTTTGATCCTTACAAAAACTTAAACTATTTATTGTGTTTTCCCCAAGTGAGAAATATTCAGAAAGTTTTATCGGCCATATAGTACTAACGGTATGTGACGTTAGTTTCAGAGGTCAGTAGTGATTAAACTTCTGACCATTTTAATGTATGTTTTAATAACCTTTTGTTCAGGACTGTAGTGGGAGGTCAGGCCAGTCTTGACCTCTTTTCTGAACATTTTAGTCTGTTTAGGAAATCAAAAGAATAATTTAAATATGACTCATAAGATACAAATCGTGCTGTGTACTTGAATTTTCAGAAGAGGTGTATAATTATTTGAATGGCTTGGTCATCAATAAGGTGCAGGTCACAATTCACCATTTATATTACTTTTGGATAAATAATGTCATACGGACGGACGGGCAGATACACCGAAACTGTCAGAGGATATTCCATGTTCGAATAGAGAACCCTAAAAACCGTCACTACTTACTTTTATTTTACCTATGACTTAAGTTGGCGACAATATTGTTTGACTTCGGTCTTTGGTCGTAGAAAAGGTCTTATAGTGCTCAGTTGTCTCTAAAGGGAAGATAACTACCAAGATCCATTTATGACCTGAATCAGCTCACTTAAATAGATTGACGTCATTTGAGCTGAATTACAGAGGTGGCACAGATGTGGTTCGTAAGTGAAATAGGCATTAAGGGCTTAGGGATTCGAAACACAGGTAATAAAAAAACCTTAAAAGCTATGTTTGCTGACAGAATATGAAATATGCAATACTTGTCATTACCTGCGGTTCCACCCACCCTAAATTCGGTTATCGGTGTAGGATTTTAACGATAACTCTTTAATTATAGAAAAAAAACCGACTCACATTTAACGGTTTTAAGTAGCCCATTTCCATACTCGGGAATCAAACTATCTCCATCCCAAATATTATCTTAATCGGTTCTGCGATTTAAGCGTGAAAGAGGTAACAGACAGTCAGACCGATAGACAAGATTAATATGGATTATTGTGTTTTTTTTATATATTTATCAATCAAGACAGGCCATTATGAAGAATTGAGGAGAGGGCCGTTGTTCAGCAGTGGAGGTCCTTGGGATGAGACGACGATATATTTCATTATTAAATTATAATTTAAATATACAACGTGCAAAATAGGGTTACTAAGCGAGCATGACTAAATAGGGGTAATAAGCGAGCATGACTAAATAGGGGTAATAAGCGAGTATGACTAAATAGGGCTACTAAGCGAGCATTACTAAATAGGGGTAATAAGCGAGCATGACTAAATAGGGGTAATAAGCGAGTATGACTAAATAGGGCTACTAAGCGAGCATGACTAAATAGGGGTAATAAGCGAGCATGACTAAATAGGGGTAATAAGCGAGTATGACTAAATAGGGCTACTAAGCGAGCATGACTACATAGGGTTACTAAGTGAGCATGAATAAATAGGGGTACTAAGCGAGCCTGACTAAATAAGGATACTAAGCGAGCATGACTAAATAGCCTTAAGAGTAGTAGTATCGGTCTGTTAGAAACGATTTTATCACTCTTTTTCAGCTCTAAGTTTTACTATAAAAATATTCGCAAAATTGTTTATTGATATCGTTTTATTATGCGTTCAAAACGCTCAGATGCCGTATGAGGCAACAGTGGCTCATTCCTAAGTTCAGGCATAAAAATAACTATAATATTGTTAATACTTAGGCTACTTTCAGATTGCGATTATACGGTTCAATTTAATCACGTATACGTTTCTACCGTATACAAGACAGTCGTTCACACGACGATAATTTCCATTCGATTTTAACGTTACGTTACGTAAAGACAACTGCGTGCACGCGCGCGAGTCTGGAATATGAGAGACAAGTTGGTTCGTATAAATGTGTGAATAATACAACATGAAAATAGACGCCACTGCGTGTCGTTTTCGATAAAATCGTTTCGAGACGTGGCCTTCTCTGTGACAACTTCGAATGGTATAGGTACGAAAAAAAATATTTCTCAAACATGACATTTTCCTGTATAGGTTCCTTTTGAACAATTTAATATATTTTATTCGATCACTGCTCTATTCGATAAAATCTCGTGTACGGTATACGGAAAAATTACTGCCGTCTCAACGTAGCCCTATGGTTTGGGTAGGAATGCGTACCTACGACCTTGCTGCCGGTCGGCAGTACCCCCAAATTTAGTTGATGTATATAAATACAATATCACAGATTATATAATACTACTACAATATATACACCAGGAAAGTGGATGTTGTGCGCTCACCGTGATGTTCCGCGCTAAGGCCACGCTTCAATATAGTCATTAGCTTGCAACCCTTGCAGCACGGGCGCACGTGCAGCGTCATACCATCGTGCCCAACGGTTAAGTGTATATAAATTATAATATCGAAACATAATAGACACAATTCATAATCTGAAACCTAAACATCGACAGTTATGTATACTAGTACCACAGCTTAAACAATCTTCCATTCTGTCGGCCATCTAAGTCGTCTAGACTGGGCAATAGTGAGGTAAGGTGCGCGGGTAAGACGGGATAAATCGAAGGCTTTGACTGATTAAATGAATGAAATGAATGTTAATAATTTAAAATTATTACAATAAAATTATTCTTATATAGTCTTAGTTTTATATAATTTCAAAATATAATCATATTTCATTATCTGTATCCATTTCTACTGAGAAAAATACTAATGCCAGGATTGGTCCAAAGTACCGAGTGTCACGCACGACGACTGTAGCGAATTACTTATTAATTTATTGGAAAACTCACTCTTCAAAATTCAATCGATTTCTTAGTTGACGTTTCTTGAATCGTTACGAAGTTAAAACATCTCCTAGATGGAATTAAAACATCAGGGTTTAGTTATAAATGTCTTTGGCTTGCCTATACCAGAGATTATATAATACTATACCAGTACCTATACAATGTTTACAAGGTTTATATCTTAGTTTTTTATAAATTTGAGTCCGTGGCAGCCTAGTTAGTAGTGTTGTGCTGTGCAGAAGGTATGGGTTCGAGTCCTGCACTGGACAAACATTTGTGTCTGTCTTGAGTCATATATTTATGTATAATATGTGTATTTACAAAAAAAGTTACATATGTATGCCTTTTTATACGTTGTCTGTTATCCATAACACAAGCTTTGCTTACTTTGGGGCCAGACGGCGCTGTGTGTAATATCCAAAACATTAATTTATTTATAATCTAATTTTATTGCTACATATCGAGATGTAAATTTTAAGATACAGAGCGAATATTTTAACTGAACCTGAGGAAAAAATAAAAAAGGAATGCAGGAAAAACTTTAAAAGGATTCCTCGTGGACGAACTATAGGAAACTTCGTTACTATTGTCACATCAGAATTAAAAAATAGTTTTTGCCGACAACGTCGCGACAAATACAAATGCGGGTTTTCACATGCTTAATTTTTTTTTAATAACTATAGGTGAACATAAGTAGTTTGTACCCACGGCTTGGCTCATTGCCCTGGGATTCCTAAAGAAACTCCTTGATTAACCGTGAAAATGTATGTCTAAAGCAAGTCGACCGTTAAACACCGATATATTGACATACCATTAAGCTACGTGTTCTTTTAGCCTTTTCGGATACCAATACATAAATTTTACTTATCTACCACAAATTGGCTTTCAACTAAATTCTTTTTGATTACACGGTACTCCACCCATAAATGTCAAATTGCCAACTGAATAAACATAAAGAAACTACAATGGCTTGGTTTTTATAACCCTAAAAAAGGGGGACAATACAAAACTATAAGAGTTTGGGTTTTACCTATTTTGTTCTAAATCCTAAAATCGTCAAACTTACCGAAAAGGATTCCGTTTTTACCACTTGGCTACGGAATCCTTAACATAAATATTTATGGCACGCAAGTTTCTTTTTGCACGTTGCGCTTTTAAAGGAAAACTTAGATACATACTAGCCAGCACTAGCCAACAAAACTTAGGTACTAGCCAGCACTAGCCAGCAAAACTTAAGTACTAGCCAGCACTAGCCAGCAAAACTTAGGTACTAGCCAGAAAAATTATCTATATTTTGCGAAGATTTAAAATGTAAGATAGCAAAAAAGGGATTATAAATTAAAATAAAATATTATTTTTACGAATTTAATATATTTGTTAACTGTTACTCGTGTCTTTCCTCAATTCGCGAAATCTGATAAAACTTTAACTCCTTATTTGAATATGAAGACGATTCGCCCTTGTAGACTGCACACACAAGTTGCATAATATACATAGATATGCACATTTTACCATTACATAGGCTAGTCGTGACCATTCCACCACCGTCTCGCCGCGCACTTTACCTCACGGCTACTCTGTCTAGACGCCTTCGGTGGCTGACTGTATCAAATGCCCTCGCCGATAACCGAATATAACGCGTTCTATCGCAATGTATCTAAAAAAGTTGCCTTATAAACAGCCTAATCCCTAGAGCTACAGCTATATATCGTTAATTATATATTTAAAAATAATTAACGAAAAATCGAATTCAGCGCGTGTGAAGCCGCAGGCAGAAATAAGTTACTCATGTATCATTAACCTGTAAGTAACAAGTAAGCTGATGTAGGTGATTATGGAGCCTTTTTACTGTACCTCCATCGAATTTGGGTTAGTTTAAGACTTTGGTTTTACCGCTTGTATAATGGGGTGTGTTCTGAGGAATTGTTCCAAATGATGCCCATGGCTACTCTCTACCATCGCACCGCTCGCCATCGGTAAGGAATTCATTCTCACACTTTAGAACCGAAATGGTCAAGTACAGTGCGGTTTCAGAGAACTTGCCTCCCGCGAACACTTGGGTTGTGAAATGAGCTCCCTGCCTAGGTTTCTCTAAGGACTACAGTATGGGATCCTTCAAAAAAGAAGTTATAAGATTTCTGAAGGGTCGACGACGCGTGAGTGATATCCCTGGTGTTGCAAGCGTCCATAGGCTGCGGTTACCGCTTACCATTAGGCGGACCACAAGCTTGTTTGCCACCTTAGTGATATAAAAAAAAACATATTATTGTGAACAAGTAGATCTGGTGAAGGAGGTAAGAGGTGGCCAAGGGTACTTCTGATTTTCCAATGTGTTTTGATTTTTTTAAAGTATGATTTCACTTTTACTAAGTACATGTTACTTTGTGTACTTAAAACGTTGTTTAATCTTTCCAAATAAACAACGGGTACTATATTGATAACAACCTCGATGTTATTAAATTATCATTGCGTGCAATCAGATTATATTTAGAATTCTTAAAAGCAAAACATATTTTACGATATTTCGTAAAAGATAAAAAAAGCACAGCCTTTATTACCCCTAATCATACCCGTACTTTTTTAATGTTTGTTTTCGAACGTTTAATATTTGTTATGGAACAAAATTGCTTTTTACTTTAATGTTTGTTTGGTTCTTTTCAAGTAATTTCATTCTTAAACTTCCAATTCAAAGGCAAGTAGTTAAAAAGATCCATCTTCAGAAAAAGAACGCCATTTACAATAGAAATGAGTTCAGTGAGTGCGCCTTCCAGTTCACAATAACAATAAACAACTAGATATTTACAATGAATTTGTAGACAGTAACCGATGACAAGCAAAATTAAAAAAATACGAACAATTAGGACAGACATTTTGTTTAATTGTTTTAAAAAGGTGATCAAACTACTTAGTAATTTGTAAATTTGAAATGGTTCTACTGTATGTACCTACATGGAAAATGGTTCTTGCCTGATTGTCTATAGTTTTCTTCATAAGTGCCAGGGCTCCTCGTGAAAACTTCAATTGTAAGACGATAAATAAATGACCCGAAAAGACCCAAAACGGTATACCTCTGCATGTGATTCAAATATGGACCACACATTTTTTTCTACAATCTATATTTTTTCCATTTGATCCGTACATTAATATGAATTCTAAGTATTGAGAAGCTCATAAATAGGAGGGTAATTCGAAATAGCGCAACAATCATTTCGACTGTGATGTTAAAGGCTGAGACACAATAACTAATAAATCACATGTGTCTTCTTATAGTGTTTAGTACAATACAGTTCTTATACAGTTGTTTTTAGGGTTCCGTAGCCAAATGGCAAAAAATGGAACCCTTATAGATTCGTCATGTCTGTCTGTCCGTCCGTATGTCACAGCCACTTTTTTCCGAAACTTTAAGAACTATACTGTTAAAACTTGGTAAGTTGATGTATTCTGTGAACCAGATTAAGATTTTCACACAAAAATAGAAAAAATCTCCATACTTAAAACTAAAACGCAAAAATTTTTTTTTCATCAAACCCATACGTCTTCAAAAATGATATTAAGGTTTTTAATATCATTTTCTTCTAAACTGAATTGTTTGCGTGAGGGACACTTCCAAAGTGGTAAAATGTGTCCCCCCCTGTAACTTCTAAAATAAGAGAATGGTAAAACAAAAAAAAATATATGATGTACGGTCAGTTGCAGAATTGCATATAGAGTTTGCAAAATTGCAAATAGAATGGCAGCGAGGCGTAGTCACACACTTAAAGAAATAAAGTAATATGTTATGTAGAACCTGAGTAATATTAGTTTCATTTAATATTGTATATAATAATTTCACTAAGAAAATTATCGTTTCCGTAGCCTAGTGGATCGACGTATCAGATCTTAATATATATACTCAGTGGTTGTGGATTCGAATCTCACCTTATGCCTTTCTTTTTGTTTTTGTTACATTTTACGAATTATGAATATTTTGTTTGGTTAGACCACTTTTATAATAGCTATTAAGTTCTACGTAGGTAGACATTTAATGTTTCTCGTTCATTGCCGATTTGTTTATGGGGTATGTGCTGACAAGTTTGTTTGGTGTTTTCATTTAGCTATTAAGTTAGATGCGGTAATTACTTAGGTCGCAGCCATTTTGTCGTTGTGGATGTGTTACTGAAGGTGGTTGTGTTGATAAGGTTGTTTTGTGTTTTTATTAAATTTCTTTGCTAAAAATAATATGCAGGCCAATATTAATATTCAAGAGAGGATGCATATTATAGAACTACATAATATGGGTTACAATATATCTCAAATTTGCAATGAGACTGGTTTTATTGTAAGTATTTTATTTGATCTTTTTTGTAAGTAAATTTCTAAAAAAAAACTAAAATATAATTTTAGTAGTATGAAAAATGTTTATTTTAATCTGGCTATTTGGTTTTTAGTGGATTACCTAAAAGTTGGGTCTCGCGCAACCAAGAGGAGGTTTATCAACTCGACCTCGAAGTGGACTCCCGCAGCACATTGATGCGACTCAAAGAAGATTCATGGTGGAACAATACGAGAATAATGGTTTCATACCGACTGCTGTGTTTGGATACATGTTTCATCTTCACACACAGTTCGTCGAGCTCTGCATATTGAAGGATTGCATCATAGAAAATCAGCTAAAAAACCATATTTAACTAATATCCATAAACAAAATAGATTGTTGTTTGCAAGGGAGTATTTAGATTTTGACTGGGAGCACACATTATTCACCGATGAGAAGTCGTTCGTATCATCTGAAAACGGAAGGCTTCATTTCTGGCGCAGAAATGGAACCCGTTATGCAGAACACAATGTTGTCCCAAATATGGAATCTGGACGGATATCACTAAATATGTGGGGGTGGATGACTGCGGCTGTTCCTGGTGAATTAATCTCGATAGCAGGGCGCGCTAGAGCTTCACATTATGTGGAAGTGTTAGACGAGATCATGTTGCCAACAGTGCAGTGTGTTTATTCATTAGCTGATATGCCACAAATACAGTTTATGCATGATAACTGTCCTGTGCATCGAGCGCATACAGTGCAGGATTGGTTTACTCAACACCCGGACATTAATGTTATTCCTTGGCCTGCAAAATCACCAGATTTAAAACCCATGGGGTTTGATGGTGCAAAGATGGGACATGCGAAATGAAAGAACTACAGAGTCATTAGAGGCTCACTGTTTAGAAATTTGGAATAATTTTAGAGGAACAGATATCTGTTCTAATATAGTCGGATCTATGCGGCGGCGATTGCTTGCTGTGATTGAAAATAATGGAGGTTATATTAAATACTAAAAAATCGGACAAGTGCGAGTCCGACTCGCGCACGAAGGGTTCCGTACCATTATCTATAAAAACGGCAAAAAAATCATGTTTGTTGTATCGGAGCCCCCCCATAAATTTTTTGATTTATTTTTATTTAATTATTTATTTTTAAAGTACCTATATAACTCAATATTTTGTAAATATTTTAGGCGTCTATCTGTTGCCGTTATCAATATCGATCAAAATCAAGCAAAAAAATCACGTTTGTTGTATGGGAGCCCCCTTAAATATTTATTTTATTCTATTTTTTAGTATTTGTTGTTGTAGTGGCAACAGAAATATATCTTCTGTGAAAATTTCAACTGTCTAACTATCACGGTTCATGAGATACAGCCGGAGCCTTAGCAATAGGGTTCCGTTAATTACCCTTTGGGTACAGAACCCTAAAAATAAAGTACTATTTTTCTTACAGATAAACTGGTCCTTTTCAGAGAGAACTAGATGTCAAAACATAAAAAAAATGTTATTCCTAACAAAAACACTCAATACGGAAATAGCGTGATTTGAACCATAGGCTCGCTGGATTAAGTCGCAGCGCCTACCTGCACTACCACTACACCACCGGGCAGATATCATTTAATGCGAAATAAACAAAACGCATGTAGAACAACACCGCAGTTTACACCTAATTAATTTGTTAGGTTAAGAAACCAAAATATAGAAGAACGGTTTAAATAAACTAGTTAGTATAAAGAAAACTAAACCTCATTATGTCGATTTAAGGTTAATATTATTGACAGCTCTGATAATGTAAAGTGTGAGTGCGAGATTCACAGAATGGCTTCACGCAATTTTAACCTTTACACTATGCATGCACTTAAGCAAATAACTGTACATTACAATGCAAACTTCCACCGAAAATTGGTTTGAACGAGATCTAGTAAGATTTTTTTTTAATACGTCATTAATCGTAAACCGCAATTTACCTTTCATTCAATGAAATCAAATATAAAAATATTTTTGTTTGTGTTTGTAGATTACATTGTGGGGATTACGGTTAAGGTAACCGTGATCCTAAAAGATGTGTTGTGACGGTAGATTGTTAGTGTAGTTATTGAGCATTTGGACAATTTCATTACGCAATCATTCTCTGTACACTGCACGATTTGTTAAAATGTATCAAAATACTTTTTAAGAGAATTAGATTTGTAGGGTTGTACTTGTAGGTAGGCTTTTTCCGAAAGATTTGCATTAAAATACTGCTGGCAATGTCGAAATAAAACACAATGCCGTAATGGCCATCATTTCAACATTAACCTTCATGAAATATTTGAATCATCATTAATTTTACGTTACTGGAGTAGATAGATGTATTCATTCCATCTTAAAAGCTGTACTAACCTCCTTAAGAATAGCTTACCGCATTCTCTAGGAATTCTCCTGTTTCTACTGAGAGCACGCGGATGGGGTGCTAACTTCAGGCAGCTGGTCGCCGATAAGCTCTACAGTAGCAGTTCAAGAGAGAGTTAATCCGATTGAAAACGGACAGAGCCTCAAAGGATTTAGAGACTGAGTTGAGGTTAACTGACGATCTGTGTAGAGATAACAAAGGGTAGGCCATGAGCTTGTTTGTTTGCTATTACTTTGAATAAAGCAAGAAAGCAACTAAGGTCAACGGTTTCTGCAGCGTACACACTTCTATCAAAGTACTTAGCACATAGAAAATCTCTCACTTCTGTAAATTCTCGCTACCATATGCTTTCTTTCTTTGCTGCAAACTGCATTGCAGGTATGCATGTTTTACAAGTTTGGCAACAGTATTTTTTTCGAAAAGTATCGAGACAAAAGAGAAAACATCAAAATCAAGAATGTAAAAAAGGAAATAAAAAATGCTATAATCGCATTTTAGGGACCACAAAAGAAGGAAAGGAATAACGAAAGCACCTTTATCCCGGAGAAGAATCTGTTTGCACCTTCTTCAAGACGTTAAATAGCTTGGCGTGCCATGGGGGAGGCTTATGCTCAGCAGTGGACCAAAAAAGCTGATATGATGACGGAAATCTTACAAAATCCAAGACTAGAATCCTGAGTGCAGTGAGGGATTCAACTTGCCAAAGACGAAAGCACTTTAATCCCCGAGAAGAATACTGACTTCTTTTTGCATCTTCTGCAATGGATTAAAAATATTGGCGCGCTATGGAGGAGGCTTATGCGCAGCAGTGGACCAAAATAAGCTAATGCGATGACGGAAAACTTATAAAAACCAAGACTACAATTCTGAGTGCAGTGAAGAATTCTCACTACATTTTGCACCTTCTCCTAGACATTAAAAAGCAAACTACCAAAAACAAAGTATAGTGCAACAAACTTTTCTGACTCGGTGGTCAAAAATCAAAACTACAGTCGCATTTTGAAATGGTGCGAACTTACAACAACATTAGTAACCAAACACCCAAGGTCAGAAGGTCAGAATTTTTTTTTGCACTGTATATTATTAAATATATATAAAGTCTGTATTAGAGTCATAACAAGGTTTTTTATTAAATGTACCTTCGCTTATTAGAACATTAGGCTATATACTAGGCTTTTTTATACATCACTAATTCAGATACAGACTTGACATCTATTGTTCTTATCCATTTGCAGACATTAAGCTTTGATGTAGGTATGTTTCCATTCGCTTGCCTTTAATTCTTGAAAATGCCAGCAGCTTCGAATTTAATAAACTCCGAAGACAAATCACTGTCGTCACTCAACATTTTGCCTAAATACTTAATGGAATAGATGTTTTTTTTAGTTTGGAATGTATTATACCGACACATAAGAGGGATTTGCAATAGATATTTGCGCCTTTTGTGTTCTACTCATGGTGGTCAGTTTGATTTTCAACAACTCATATATCTAAGTTCTTATTGGTTTAGGGCTCCATGATGTATATACGAATTTTTAGCTGAGGTTCCGAATTTTCAAATCATGTTATTATTAGTGGGTTGTAATGAAATTTAGTAGAATCATTGATGAACAGGTGGTGTAATAATAGTACATTACCCCAAAGGCCGGTAAAAGAGCAACTGCTGGATGAGTAGATTTAATGCATTTCGAATCCAGCTATGCTATTCCAGCCGAGGACTGTATACTATTTTACTCAAATAAAGCAAGGAAATTTAAACAGCTTTGGAATTATTATAATAAGGATGAAGTACGTACTTCATGTATCTTTCTTTTGAGTTCGGTGGCAGTAAATTATTCTTCGGCAGTTGAGCTTTCGCTTTTATGTAGAAATGTAGATGGAGTACACTCAACATCTACATGTTCTACACTTGCTATAACCAGCAACTATTTTGGCAATCTTCTTCTTATTGTAAAAATTTGCATAGATAATACTCTATTCGCTTTGCCTAAATCACTTTTCGCTATAAACTAGCAATCTATAAGGAAATTTATATTTGAGGACTTTAAGAAACATATTAACAACAATAAAACATGAAAGTAACTACGTACTCTGTAAAAAAACACCCAAAGCTATAAGGCAACATTACTACCACGGATTATATATGATAAACTATTATTACTTGCCATGCAAATCCGCTGAAAACAATTGGTTAAGTTAAGTGATTTGGTGAAGGTATAGCGCACGAAAAACTTGCGTCTTCTGAAGATGCTTCGTTGAGGCGAAAGACGTGTCGAGTTTTGTTAGCAATTTAGTGATGTAGTGTTATAGTTAAGCTAGCATCGTCCACATAAGAAGGGAGGTGCACTCCAAAACATGTGGATGGTGTACTACTGTACGGGAGTGCTACTGAATTGTTTTCAGCGGATTTCCAAGTAAATTATATTTTATCATAATAATTAATTTCCGCAAAGTACCTAACGCCTGATTCTATCAATAACAGATTACATAATCTACGACTAATCTTAAAGCGACATAAGTTACCGAATCTCGTAAGAAAACATTTAAAATTTGTTTTATGCTCTCAAAATTGCGTGTATTATTCAACAGCTATTTGTGCTGACAAGCTGTTTTAAGACTTTAGCACTTATGTAGTAAAAGTTTCTGGTAAATATGCTTAATCGCTTTGCCCGGAATTCCTCTACTTACATATTTTCTAGTCACCAATAATTCATAGGTTTCACGTAATCGAAACGTCGAAATTGAAAAACAATTAAAATATATAAAGCTGAATTGATGTAAAACTTCAAAACACTTTGTTACATTTGACTTAGAAATAACAATGAAGTTTCATATTTTCTTGAGGGTTACTTTCGAAAGTTTCGCTAACTTATATTACGCTAGGAGGTGAATAAATAATTCGCAACTTCGGAAAATGAAGCATTAAGAGTTTGACATATTTTCTCTAACAGTTTACTAAGTTTTGATGAATTAGTGCTGTTTATGTTTCAAATATTATACGATTGTGTACAAAGTTAGCTTTTATTATACTAACAATAGTTATTTATGATATTAGTGCGGTAAGTTTGTTATTACAAAAGAGTACACGAATGTCGAACCATTGTCAGGAATTTGTAAATAATAATTCCTCAGGAATGTCATATAACGTTTTCTACACATTTGCAAGGAAACAGTATAATTTATATGTTAGGTAATCTTTGATTACTTTAAACCTTTTAAAATTCAAAAACGTACCTTAACTAATAAATATTTTTTATCTGGCGCGTCAGTTAGAAATCATTTAGAAGTCATTTTTACGTAAGCTGCAGTGAATACTTTAGATGCAAAGATGATTAGATGTTTTTCTTGTATAGCTATGTGAGTGTCGTTTCAAAAATATGTGTAACTTAATGTAATAAGGTAAAACTTAACTTTGATAAATCTATGTCATTGCCGGTTTTAAGAGTGTTTTTTAACATCGATATATTGACCATGAGGACGGCTTATACTTCACACACAATTAATTGAAATAAGTCATTAAACCATTTTCAGAGAATGATTGAGTATGTATTCGAGTTTTCTATGATATATTATAATTATTGTGAGCCAATAAATATCGCTCTCGCGATTTTAGCGGTGAGAGTCCATTTTCTACAATTTGCGCCTCATTTTAGATTTCAGTTGGAGTAAATACTATATATTAATATCAAATTCCTCGCTTGAACTCGTAATTTTGTAAATTGATATCAGTCGGATAGTCGCAACAATCTTTTTCTAATATGAAAATGTCGCTACGTGCGGGTAGTGAAAATTAGAACTACATCTTTTGACTCTTTTTCTCTTTTAGTATTAAAGTGAGTCAACGTATAGATCAAAACCGCTTCCAAGGAGGTTCAATCGAAATTAAAAAAAAAACCCGTAAAGGATACCCACGGCGCCTTACAACTTATATAAGTATATGAGAGTACCTATTTTACCGCACGTTCCGAATTTTGAATTTTCGAACAATGTATGCAAGGTTCGTAAATGCATTTTTTGAGCTAATATGTTGAAAAAAAATTAAACAATTTCAAAAACAACAAGCTCTCTTGATTAAAAAAAACCGGTTTGCGCAAAGCGGGTTCCGTTTGTGTGTAATAACATTTATTTGCTTATCCTAAATGTTAACAGAGATGTCAAAAGTTTTTATTCAGCTACTGAAAAACAAATTAGTATAATTAGTAGTAATTAGTGAGCTAACTTCTTTCTCTCCGTGCAAAACGCCGACACGCAGCTAGACACTAAAATTGTGTTAGGGTTGTCACAAAAAAAATACAAATACGACGTTCCTACTGATTGAAATATTTGTTTGTTCGGTGCCAACATTAATTAGTCTGTTCTACGAACCGAAGCGAGTGATAAAACCCAGGTGAAACCTCCAGTTTATTTAAATTTAGGGTTCCGTACACAAAGGGTGCCAACGGAGCTCTTTTACTAAGCCTACGCTGTCTGTCTATCTGTCCAACTATTCAAGGGCTCTATCTTTTAGATCGAAATAGGTAAAAGCCTGAAATTTTCACATAATAATTAATAATTGTAATATGTGTTCTAATGGGGGATTATGTAACAAATAATAAAAAGTTAAAAAAGTAAAAATTTAAGGGGGGGTTAACATGTTATGGCACGTTGGAGGACACGTAAATCTTGATACATTTAAAAATAAAACGAAGTATAATTCATAGTTATAGGAACATTGGTTCTCGATTTACGAGCTGATGTTACTTATAAGCTGCTTCTGCAAAACAGTTTGTGGTTATTTATAGTATGGCAACACCTGCTTTTTGGTGTGCGAACCATGCGAAGGACGCCACTGTACCTAATAACCAACCAAAAATTGTGGGAGCAGAAGGCTGTGAAGAAGACCTTGAGGATTAATTGATATTGATTTTGCTGTATCAAAAATTATTATTATAGAAGAAAAACACCACCTTCCTAAACTTTTAATTTCAAATAAATTATAAAGGTACTAAATTTTTTTTTAATAAACTGATTTTTAGAAAAGAAGTTTCTTTTATATTATTTTTTATAATATAACATGACAATATTAACCGTTTGACACCTCGTGCATTAAAACTGGAGCAGTCGTTTTGTAAAATTTTTTTTTAGACAAGTTACTTCAACATTTAGTTACTAAAAGCATATAAATCTTTTATTATTTCTGGGAAATGGTTTATTTTTATTCAGCTTATATAAATTTTAAGTCTATAATTTATTTATTAGAGCCAACGTCATTTTTACAGTTCCTGCTTTTTTCATAAAATCTCGTGGCGTTTGACACTTTTAGCTGTAAATCGAGAACCAATGCCTCTATAACTATCAAAATATACCTCGTTTTATTCTTAAATGTATCAAGATTTACTTGTACGGACGAGTATATTATTTTGCCACAACTCCAGTCGGTTTTCTTTTAATTTCGTACGAATAATGATTTAAGGCTAAAAACATTTTTTTTTGGTGAAATGTCAGATATGTTCAGGGTGGTCAATTAGTCCTTGATTTCGTGAAATTTTTGATTAACATTACTGTGCTATACGTGCAATTGCGTACGGAATGGTTACGCGCGTAGCGTCTCTCGTAGTCGTATGCTTAACTCGGTGTGTCAGAGGTGTACGCACACGTCGACATGCTGCATACGCATTCAGTGTGCGCTGTCCTTATGGTCCGTGTGCCTAGTGTGAGATTTTAACGCTACTATCGCGTTCCCGTCAACGAAATACATGTATGGAAATGAAGAAGCGCTTCTAGCGGACGCGTTTCGAGACTGTTTCTTCTCGTAGGACTTTTAATGAATACGCGAACGCGATAGATAGTAGAGTCACGAATACACAAAAACTCACACTAAGCACACAGCTCATACCGAGACGCAACGCGACGAGCCGACCCTCAGAGCGTGTACCCGTAAAAGTGTACACGTACCGGATGACGGACCACCGAATATTTGTATGCAACATTTTTGCCGGTCAATGTTCAAACGAACGTCTACAAGAGCCCTAATGCATTTATGTTTTAAATTTTAGTTTTGTATTGTGCAAATCAAGAGCTTTAAATTGATACTCGACTGGGTATATTTTTTTGACTCCCTCTTGGATATTTTTTTGACTCATTAACCAATTCTGCTCATTTTCGAATAAAAAAGTTACCTAAATTTGTTTAATCTACTCGGCTACCAAATTTAATAAAGTTCAGAATAATGATACTTAAGGTATTGTTGAACTTACATACATTATACATACAAAAATACATATAAACTCTGATTTTTGATAAAATTAACTACTTAATGACTGTTGCTGGCTCTTGTTTTTATTAAAGTTTATTTAAATCTGGTGGTTAAGTCTAAATTAATCGAGCATATATTCTTAATTGACGAATAAAAGAATAAGCCAGTTCTATATTTTTGACTGATTACCAGCCAGCTGTTACGTTGGCACTCGTAAAGGTCCCGAGGCCGACCTATAAAAATACCATTAGGCTGGAGGAAAAACGTTTAAAGGCCTCCCTATACCCTTTATGTGGTTTGCCAGTTATTTCTGCTATGTCTGGAACATTTCTCATTTTGCGCAGTTCTACCTTAAGTACGTAGGAATACTCACGTCGGGGTCATGAATCTTGCGATTAAGTACTGTTGGTGAGTTCACTATTGTAATTTCTCTATATCTTTTACTGTAAAACAAGGCACGTAGATAATATCAGCCTGATTCCAAAATGTCTCGAGCACTCTAAAGTCAGGAATTCGAGAATTAATCGTACGTGTGTCGATGTTACTTTTAAGAACTGTGGAATTACTTGCTTTTGATCAACTCCCATCCACTATTGCTTATGCATTACATAATATCTTATTTTTAATAAATTTCAATTTTACTGCAATAAGGTACAAAGTCATTTAGTTGCCATTATTATTTATCAGGCATTTTATATATTTTCTTTCTATGTAAAGTATATTGTGTGGTCACGGAACCCTCAGTGTGAGTCCGACTCGAGAGGATTTGGCTAGATTTTTGGCATTGCTATACCAATTTTGACTATTTTGTATTAGATAATTTATATTTAGTTTGACGAGGATCGGATAATGAAACGTAAATATAGGGTTGGTTTTTTTCTAAATTATAGTAGTTTTATCCTTATGAGTAATATAGTAATAGTGTAAACTTATGTATAGTGTATCCTTATTTTAATAAAAAAAACAAGGGATTTAAATTTTACAAAGTACCTACCTGTAGGGTTTTATGATTTGAAACACCCTTCAGAAACAACTTTTTGACTGAGATCAAAGGATTAAATTTTCCGATAAATTGATTCTCGGCAGGCTAGGGACTCAGTGTTTGTGACACTTATCACTTATTTATACACTTTACTTATATTGACATTTTATTACCACGTTTTTTAACCGCCTTCAAAAAAGGAGGAGGTTCTCAATTCAGATGTTTGTATTTTTTTTATGTATGTTCCGGCATAATTCCGTAATATATAGACGCATTTTCAAAATTCTTTTTTTATTTAAAAGGCTATACTTTCGAGGTGGTCCTATATTAATGTTGTGAAAAACTTAAGTTTTTGGTAAAAAAAATTAATTGGTGTTAATTCGATCCGATTGCTATCCAATCACGCTGAAATTTTGCAGCAACAGCCTAAGTTTCGATGACAACACAATATAATATATTCAATTCACGCTAGATCCAATATGGCTGCGCCCTAAAATGGCGGACTACCTGTTTCTGTAGATACCTCTCGCCATGGGTATCAAATTAAAGGGTATGGTAGAAAACAATAACACTTGTAACTTTATTCAACATTCAAAATGGCGGATATGTCGTAGGGTAATCATTGTAAAAGTCGAGTTTGATTTAGGACGAATCGAAATTTGAGCGCCAATTGGGTAGGATTAGATACAATTTACATCTTTTTTTCTGTTTGGTCAGTTCCTACATGGCTTTTCGTAAAAATCTAAGAGTTACAAAAGTAAGGAAGTAAACAAACAATGCATTCAGCGTTGCCAACTTAGTGGTTTCACCACTAGATCTGGTGGTTTGGGACCCCTGTTGGTGGGCAAAATTTGTATTTGGTGGCTACTGGATTTTTTAGTGGGCAATTTTTAGGTTGACAGTTTAAAAAACAAAGAAAAATTTACATGAAAAGAAAAAAGCACTCGGTACTTATAGTTACTCATCAGTCACACAGTGGGAAAATAAAAATGATATGTTGGCAACATTGATAATTATCCCCGTAAACTCAATCCCGTACAAATATATCTACCCAAAACTCCCGTCGCTAGATAAAGGCCATAAATTATAAAGTATTATGTGATTAAGACTTCTAGGTAAGAAAGAGAATAAAGAACGGAAAGATCGTAGATCGACGAACGAAACTTTGTTTTGTTTTACTTATCAAGTTGTAAAAACTATTTTTACTTGTTATTTCGCAAATATTTCTATTTTATGAAAATAAATTATTTATAATTATTTCATAATTCCGTTTGTTTTATTGTTTTTACAAAATTTACTACCATTAAATTTTGACTCAATATTCATATATTTTTCATAAAAATTAGTTTTTCATACAAATTCATAATTTAGCGGTTTTTCTAGTGGTTTCATATTATAAGTTAAAAATCTGGTGGTTTTCTGGTGGTTTTAGGACCTGCATCTAGTGGGCTTGCAAAAAATTTGCTGGCGACACTGAATGCATTATTTGTTCACTTTATGTCATTTCATTAAAAATTTATAGAAACGACATCCAAAACTAAGCATTCTCAGGAAAAAGCAAAGTCATGGTTGGGTGATAGGGGAAAGGTACCTAGTAGCATATTTTCTGAGCTCTGCAATGTTTCAGACGGCACGCTAAACTGTCGCTCCTGTCTGTTTTCATATAAGAGCAGTAGTAAAGTAAGTCAGAGCCTTTATGGGCGGATTAAAAATTACTGAAGGTCAAGCAACCACAACTGTCAGCGTCTGCTGAGTCGCACTGGAGGTAGACTATGCCTCTATTTTTAATAAAATGCGTGTACCCCTATATAAGGGACGAACAACGATGGAGGCAACATATTGGTTTACCTTAACAGACGGTTTTCTTTCATACTTTTAGTAAACGTTATTTTTAATGTTGAATAACTTTAAACACTATATAAAACAATTTGACAAAAAATAAAGTCCATCATGAATCAGGAATGTAGTCATTAGCCAATAGGCGCTTTTGTTAGTTTACAACATTAATACCAGCCAATCAGCTCTCACCATTCACGAAACGTGAGCAATTAGTTGCGATAATCTTAAAATCCACTTGGATTTTTGCAATATTTCTAAAAAAAGCTCGGAATATTACAAAACTCAGTCTTATTTTCCAATCATCCGGTCGTTTCTTTAGATACCCCTCGACATGGGTATCGAATGAAAGGGTATGATGAGCAGAAAACAATAAGCGGGAGTTGATAGTGATTCATTGACCCCACGGCTAGTACTGACATAAAACAATCGATTAAGTGCGAGTTTGACACGCAAGCTGTGGGTTCCGTACCACCATTTTCGTAATTTACAAACACCCATCCAATTACTGACCAAGATCGACATTGCTTAGCTATGAATATCGTTTCCAATAAACAAACACAAACAAATAACACCCATCGAATCACTGACTTAGCCGGACTCTGCCTAACTTTAAATATAACTTGAAAATTCGATGGGTGGATGGTGAATCTTAAAACCACGTTTTATAGGCCTTTAAAAGAATAAAATATTTCTCCGGGTGTCTTGATGAAGCAAGAAGACATACGCACATAAAGCATACACCACCACTACATACATGCTTACGGGTGAACCCTAAAATCGTGGGGCGGATCTTTCTACTAATTCTATTATTACTAGAAAGTACCTATATTCCTTATAAAAAAATATATTCTTTCTACTACTCATTAAATTTCAATATTAATTGGGCCGATAAAGTGATAAAATGTAATTTAAAAAAAAATTTAAGTCCCTCCTCCTACACATAAAGCGAGAATGAATTTCTATTTACCCTACAGTGTGGGGGGTGCCGTTGGATAGCACATTGAAAAAGGGTGTGTCAAAACCGTTTTTCGATTCAGTGATGCGTTTGCGAAATATTAAGGTACCTCTTCCTACTCGTAAAGTGGGGATGAATATTTATATACCCTACAGTATAGGGGGTGCCGTTGGATAGCTCATTCAAAAATATTTAGGGTTTCTCAAAACCGTTTTTCGATTCAGTGATGCGTTTGCGAAATATTAAGCTTTAAAGTGCAAGTTTTTGTTAGAAGCCCAGTGTCCCCCTCACTGCCAGCTAAATGGCTGTTCTTGGGTATGTGAAAAAAATCATGGGAGTAGCAGATATAACGAAATTATAAGGAAAAATATCATACCTAAAAACAAATTTACAAAGCTTTACAACTTAATGAGTAATAGTCTAAGTAATTCTATTAAAAGCTACTTAGATGAAGTAAGTACTCGTGTAAAACAGGTATTAAATATTAGTTTATAAACCATGAAAAATTAAAGCGGCCCTTGGCGGTACAGGTTACAAACGTAATAATCAAGTTGCTCTGTCGTAAAAACATCATTGGTAAAAACAGTAACACATACAAGATTCAATCTTGCAGTGATCAAAGTATGTGTGAGCTCTAAAGTACAACAATAACTAATAAAAACCGGCCAAGTGTGAGACGGGCCCGAGCCATTTACCATCTTAAACTACCGTTACAGCGCCATCTAGCTATTCTTAAGCGAAACACTCTGTTTGTTGGAAACGATATCCAAAGTTAAGCAAGATCGGCCTTGGTTAGTAATTGAATGGTTGACCGCTTAACGCCACACTTAATTTTTTTGTTTTTGTTTGTAAATTACATAAATGTATGGAATGTAACAAAGGTATGGAACCCTCGGTGCGCGAGTCCTACTCGCACTTGGCCGGTTTTTATTGTAAACAGTCTAACTTACTACATCTAATGAAATAGGCATAGGCTTAAATAGACGAGATTTACGATGTTGCTCATATAGTCAGACATTCAACGCCTCCTGGCATTTGTTGCGACAGTTGCTAGAGTAATTGTGAGCTTTTTAAGAATGTGCCAACAAAGTAGTATCTAGCACCCCTCGAGAACTCGTCCAGGGACGGTATTATTTTGCAATTTGAAACGTAACGTATAGTTAATTGAATAGAGGGATATTTTTGTAAGCTCCTCCGTGTTTCGGAGGCCAAGTTAAATTGGTCCTGGCTGTTATTATTATGACAGCAGTCTTTAAGCCAAGCCAAAAGCCTTATGAGCGGTTTGAAAATTCTGACAGTCGAACAGCCACTAGCTCGACGATGCCAATTTGCACTAATTCAGCGCGGTGGACCATGCCCTAATCCTTCTTTCTTAAAGGGGAGGCCTAAACCTCTGTAGTGTGGAAAAACAACGGGTGAGGCAACGTAGCGTAACAGATGACTGAAATGTCACACCTGCCTGCCAGCCGTGTTGATAGTTCCGAGTGTCATTATCAGCCAAGAATACAAAAAAAATTATACATAAAGAGTTTTGAGGCACAAATGGAGACCAAACTAAATCTTTGATAAAAATATCATATAGATATTGTTTAAACAGGAAATAAATGATTCCGTCTCCGCTCCAGAAGGTTTCTTTTATTTTTAACAATATACAAAAAAAAATCATCAAAATACTATTTTTTGAAAGGAGGCTTCGGTAACTATATCTGTCCGTCTGTTTCATAACATGTCATGAGGAATATTTTGTGCTTAATTTACATGGGAGAGTGGTGATTTGGCACCTAACTTTTAATTATTGTTAGAATCATGAATGGGTGTGAGTTGTGACATAATGTGAGATGAAAAGGCAAATCCTTAAGAGCCTTACTGTCTTAAAAGAGAGGCATTTCGTTAAAAGTCATTTGCGTTTAAATTGAGCGCAATTTAATAAATCGACTTCGTTTAAGCTGAATTATACAAGGAATGAAAGTGGAGTACCAAAATGATACGTAATTGAAATAGATATAACAGACAGGGTCTTTAAGTATATGTAACTTAGTTATCTATGTTAGTAGCTTAGTTGCTTTTATTTGTTTGTTGATAGCGACAATTAATGAAGGAAAAGTTTTTTTAGCAAATTAAATTACATATTGACGAGTACAATGATTTAGTATTTAAAAAGAATATTTTTTGGCATGAGTAGCTATTTAACCAAGCTTATAGCATTGGCCCATAGTGCTAAAGAGAAAGCCGATCTACTAGGCAGTCTCTTTGCCTCGAACTCGAACATGAACGATGAAGGCGCCGTACCACTTACTATACTGTGGTGCGGTAAAACCATGCCAGAAATCTCCATAACACAGCGGGAGGTCCGGCGGGCGTTGCTTTCTCTAGACGTTCATAAGTCGAGTGAGCCAGACGGTAAACCAGCAGTGGTGCTTAAGCAGTGTGCTCCTGAGTTATGTCCTGTACTCACGCGCCTCTTCGCGCTTTCCTACCACACCAGGCAATTTCCGTCTTCATGGAAGACTGCGAATGTGCACCCGGTGCCCAAAAAGGGCGATAGATCAGATCCATCGAATTACAGGCCTATTGCTATTAACCACTCTCCTCTCCAAGGTGATGGAGCGTGTGATCAACACACAGCTTCTAAGATACCTAGAAGTACACGACCTGGTCAGTGACCGTCAATATGGCTTTCGCCACGGTCGCTTGACTGGTGACCTTCTTGTGTATCTCACACACCGATGGGCACTAGCTATTGAGAGTCAGGGGGAGGCATTGGCATGTAGCCTGGACATAGCGAAGGCGTGCGACCGGGTCTGGCACCGGGGTCTTCTATCGATGTTGACATCTTACGGAGTGCCCGAGGGTTTGTGCAAATGGGTGGCTAGCTTTTTGTCCGGCAGACGCATACGAACCGTGGTTGACGGTAGTTGCTCTGATAGAATGGACATTAATGTTGGTGTCCCGCAAGGCTCTGTGCTGACTTTGCCTCCCTGTGTGTGTTCTACCGCTTGTACAATGGGTTGTGTTCTGAGGAATTTTTCGAAATGATGCCCACGGCTACTTTCTACCATCGCACCGCTCGCCATCGGCAGGGAATTCATTCTCACACTTTAGAACCTAAATGGTCGCGTACAGTGCGGTTTCAGAGAAACTTACTCCCGCAAATGCTTAAGATGTGGAATGAGCTCCCTGCCAAGGTTTTTCCAAGGACTACAGTATGGAGTTCTTCAAGGAAGTAGTTATTAGATTTCTGAAGGGTCGGCAACGCGCGGGTGATACCCCCGGTGTTGCAAGCGTCCATAGGTTACGGTGACCGCTTACCATCAGACGGACCGTAAGCTTGTTTGCCAGCTCAGTGGTAATAAAAAAAAAAACACAAAAACACCACAACAACATAAGAACCCTTATAATTTTGTCATGTCAACTACACTTCAGTCACTACCTTACAATGCCGCCATCTTTACTTTGATTCTGATGAACAAAAAGGTGTTTTATGTCACCATATCGCCATACAAATTTGTAATTAAGTTTATAAAAAAGGGTCCATCAGTTTAACTGAGAGCTGAAGTTTTTGGGTGAGGATTATTGTGAAATGGGACTTTCAAAATACAATTTAATAGTTTCGAAAGTAGTATAGTATACCAAGTCTGTGCCAATGTTAAGAAATTTGTGTATTCCACTAACTTTTAAACCACATATATTATAAATAAAAAAAAAAACAAGCTAATTGAACATGATTAATACTTTCGGCCAAAATAAATCAAAATGGGTTTTTTGTCTATGACTACTGCAGTTGGATGATGCAGCCATTATTGGGGGAGCCTTGGCTTGGGTGGTTGTCGCTCGTCGGGTTCGTTCGGGTCGTCCCTTCGAGCGGCGCCGGTGTGAGCTTCGAACCCGAAGTGAGTCAGCGCCAGGAGGGGAGTTCCCCGTAACGCGGTTGCGATTGCGAATGAGTGGGGGCGAGAAGCGCCCCGGCACTCTTTGATACCTCGTATATGAGGTTAGCGTGCCTGTTGAAGGACCGTGCGTTCGCCAACGTACCCAAAGGCGACGGCGTGGTGTGAGTGAGTGGGCCACACTAGGGGAGGTCGTCGAGACTAGTCTCGCTATCCGGATAGCGAGATCATCGTCAAGGGTCAAAATGGGTAAATTTTTTTGGTAAGATATCCGCAATAATACTAATTCAACGAAAGCTTGACTTTGTGCACATGTATGACACACTTGGCCGATTTTTTTTATTTTTTCTCAATGATTTTTACGCATAGATTACATCATTGAGTATGAAAGTGCTTGGATATATATGTATATGTATATGCAATTATGAAATGTGTTATGTTTTATACACATATTTCAATTAATATACTAAAAATCATAAAAAAAGTATTTAGGCATATATTCAGGATAGTTTGACCGTTATCAATGCTTACAAATAAATTAAAATTTTTACCCCATCCCGAGCAATTTTGTATTTTACTTTTCAGAAAATAAGACGTTTTATTTCTTACGTTACGCAAGTAGAAACTTACGTTAGTCAAGATTATTATATACACAGGTATATACAAGTTTAATCTCTCGTTACAGTCGATACCTGTCAATTTACAACTGTCACTTCCATCCGCAACGGATATCAAATAAATCGAAGGAATAAATCAACGTTCTACTTAGAGACTATGAATGAATGAATATGATTATATGTTACATACATTTCTTTAATAATTGTGTTCCTTTAGTCTTAAAACGGTATACAATATTTGTAATTGGTAATGAACACAATATTTACTTTACCGTAGCCGTTTAACGCCTCACGGCAAGGAATGCGCCTTTCCTTGAAGAAGGAGGCTTGGGCCATAGTTAATCACGCTGGCCCAGTGCAAATTGGAAAATGTTCGTCTAGTCGAGCTTTCAAGTTGATAAAGCCTCTAACTAAGCCCAAGCCTCTGGCTTAACAATTTGACTAAAATAAATATTGCAACTTTATCGCCTTTTAGTAGTTTTAAAGGTTTGTGCCTTTTTTGGCTTAAAATTTACCATTTTTAATTTTTTTGTTTTCTGTGACAATAGCAGAAAAACTTTTAAACATAGCATTTTTATTTGTTTGTAGTATGTTTTTCGAAAAACTCAAGAAATTAAAACGCGTAGATACTTACGCGTACGTAATTATAACGTAGAACAGTGAGCAGATTTAAATCTGATGGGTATTGTTTTGTTTTGACTACTATGTTTTATATCACTTGGCTCCTTATCAGCCTCAGACGTTCCCACTGTTGAAGCACAGCCTACCGTCACCGAGGGTAATTTGGAGCATAGTTCACACGCGGGCCCCTTAACGAACTGTGGATTTTACAAGCAGGTTTTTGCAGGCATTTGCAGGTTTTCTCACAATGTTTTCCTTAACCGAAAAGCCAGTGGTGTGAATAATCAATCTACTAAGAAATAAGGAAAAAGACTCATTGGTAGACGCCGGTCTCGAACCTCAACCACTCAGGACGCAAAATGAAATCGAAATCCCTCGGCTACCACCGACTTATCACTATATTATATCTATATATCAATTGCCTAGTTTGTAGACTTTATCTGTAGATGTTTTGAAGACTCTTTTTTTCTTATTATTCTGAAGCACTCAAGAAAAATTATAAATAGTATTGAATTACTCAGAAAAAAAAATGCTTCGATCTGTCTACGTTACGTCCCTCTACGACAAACAGTAAGAATTCTACGCCCACAACAAAAAACCGCTACATTTTTCAGTTTTTCCAATCCATTTGTAACTGTTACGAAATCTAACGTATTTTAAAAAATGAAACTTACTTCTTTTTATCCAAACCTTGCCGGCAATAATTCGTTGGTTACGTTACAAATTTTATCTTAAATATCAAATTCTGCACAGTAACGTTAAATAGCCGTTTCGAATTTTGCAAGATCAACAAAATACGTTATTTTAATATATTAATAGGCCCAGTCCAAACTGGACCAGTTTTGATAAATTACCCCAATACAGTCAAACCTGGATAAGCGAGAGGTCAAGGGAGCACAATCTCATTCTCGCTTATAGAGGTTTCTCACTAACCCGAGTTTCTCGCTAATGCAGGTACATGGGTAGCGTTTCTCTCTTATAGAGGTACGCAGCAATAACAAGTCACAGCAATTACGAATGTAGTAAATATATATGTATGTATATATTTTTAAATGCTTACGAATACAAAACAAAAATCACTCAGACTTCATAGAGTCTTTTGATTTTATAATTTTATAATTGGTGGATTCTGGTAAATTAAACTCCCTCTGAATTTTATTTCGCGATTTTCCGGATTCAAACGCATTCACTATTTTAAGTTTATCACTTCATGACAGTACTTTAATTTTCCGTTTTGACATGATGCAGAACAGAACTTTCCTTCGCAATTGAAAACTATAAACTGAGTAAGTCCGACAAACAGGACGGTACACAGGCACACGTATAATATAATATAAATAACAACATTATTTAGTTCACGAAATAGAATAGGTACAATATTGACGAGAATACAAAAACAATGGTAGGAAGTTCCACGAAAGTTAAGAATGAGTCATAAAATAGCACATGCTAAATTTGTAAATAAAGCTCGACTGTCGCTTATAGAGGTATAGATAAGTAGTAGCCTCACTTACGGAGGTCTATGAAGGAAAAACGACTCTGTCTTACAGAGGTTTCTGTTTCTCGCTAATAGAGGTTTTGGGAGCTTAAAATGATGGGTCCTGGCTATTACTCTCACTTATAGAGTTTTCTCACTTATCCAGTTCTCACTTATCCAGGTTTGACTGTACTAGCAATCGTTACTCATGCCAAAATATATGTAAAAACGTTGTTTATTTAATTTTTACAGTTAAATTTTTAACTGTCGGATACTGCCAAAATGTGGTAAATTACACAGTAAATGCGATCATTTACTGATCATTTGCTGATTTTTTTTTTTATTTTGTATTGTAGTAGACAGTTGATACTCAATTTTTTTTAATGTCACTAAGGTAGCACACAAGCTTACTGTCACCTCTTTTTATTTGCCTGATATTAAGTGGTCAACATAGGCTATGAAAGCTCACAACACCAGGGGTATCATTTGCGCGTTGCCGACCCTTCAAACATCTAAAAACTTTTTTCTTGTAGAAATGAATTCTGTAGTCGCCAGCTAATGATCTCGGAACTGAAGATCGCTGAGATGTCAATACCAAGGATCCCAATGCTCTTGGAGATGGAGAGGGGAGTAATCTGGAATTGTAGGACGACAGTGCATGGGGTTTTCTTAACGGTGAACGCGCAGACTTGTGTCTTTGTAGGGTTGAATCGGACGAAGTTTTCCCGTCCCCAGTCAGAGTCGAGTGGTCTCGATTTGAGACACAAGTTCTCTACGCTTTTCCTCCACAACGGAACGGTACTGTCATCTATCGTCGGACACTCCATAAGATGGGAACTTCGATAGAATATCTCGGTGCCAGACCCGTTTGAACGCCTTCGCTATGTCCAGGTTACATGCCAATGCCTCCACCCAACTCTTAATGGCTAGTGCCCATCGGTGTGTGAGATACACTAGAAGGTCACCAGTCGAGCGAAATCCATATTGACGGTCGCTGACCAGGTCGTGTTTTTCTAAGTATCTTAGAAGCTGTGTGTTAATCACACGCTTCATCACACTGGAGAAGAGAGAGGTAATAGGCTTGTAATTCGATGGATCTGATCTATCGCCCTTTTTGGGTGGCCCGAAGAGGTGCGTGAGTACAGGACATAACTCAGGAGCAAACTGCATAACCACCACTGCTGGTATACCGTCTGGCCCACTCGATTTATGAACGTCTAGAGAAAGCAACGCCCACCGGATCTTCTGCTGTGTTATGGAGATTTCCGCCATGGACCTTAAAATATCTACACAGCAGCTACCTATTTTACAAACATATAGGACTACCTAAATAAGTAGAAAGACAGAAATCGCAAGCCTGCCTACACAAAGTTTTAAAGTGTGCAGTTTTCAAGTCTTTATTAAAGATCTAATACAATTATGGTTTCTTTGGCCTAGAGCCCGAACCGAACTCTTGCTCGTTGAAGACACCACCGCCGCCGCAGAAAGTAGACGCAAACGGGACTTAATTTAAGTGGCCTATCAACGTGTGTTGAGTAGTGGAATATGCCACCCGTTGCAGGCAAAAGGTAAGGCTGCACGTGGCTGGCACAGTGCAAGATTGCACGTGAGCGTATATCGCCCGGTAGCCTCGGTGTAGAGCAGTTTGCCCCTTAGCCTCGGTGTGTAGCGGTGTTCAAGACAGCACCACTACCGCACAAGCCGAGGATTTGGAGTACTGGAGTCTCCGGGCAGGCCGAGGATTTGGAGTCTTAAGGACCCCTGGCCTCCCTCAGTGTAAACGCAGCTAAGCAGCTGCAACGCACCGTAGACGCGAAGAGTAGGGTTTGTATCCGAAGGTGGATGATGAAAACCCCCACAGAAAAAACCGTCGTGCTATCAACACTCTGGTTTTTTTACTAGTAAGAAGAAGTAGCAGTAATATTAGAAATATAGTCGCAGCTTAGTAGATAGCTGGAAATATTCTTAATAGGTATATTAACTAAAAATCAAGTAGATTTTTTCTGCGTATGCAGATATCAAAGCGAGAACGTTAAGACTGAATGTCAAAGCTAATGTCACACGACATCCAGACTCTTTTGATCTCGATATTCAAACAATCACATCGGTAATGGACCTAAGAATGGATGCCTGGAAACTTCCACTGTTTCCTACATCATCCGGTCCTTTACCGGAGACGGACCACTGGAAACGGTCGTTCCGTTATAATATAAGGATGGAGTAGCCGGTGTAAAAACTCTTTTTCTTTTATTTTTAGTAGCCATTTTTTGAAAGTTACTTAGGCTAAAGATAAGGATTTACTGCATATACAGCTTAGAGGACAAAAGGTGCGGTACTGGTACTGCCGAAGCTCGGTACAGATAATACGATTACTGGCACGGCGGGCGGAAGGGCCCCTGATCCCCTTCTGTTGTAGTAGCCGGATTCAGCCTGGTCTACTTCTTCGGCACGACTACTACTTCAGAGACTTTACATAGGTTGGCTGTTCAGCCTCCCAGGGTGGAGATTACGTAATCCCTGGGTTCGGGAACCCAATCAACCTGCGGGCGGCCAGCGGTCCTCCTGGCCGCCGTTCCAGCACGCGGTGTCTACGCTCCTTCGCTGTCCGCGCAGTGAATCCTCCAGAGCTCTGACAACTTTACTCACCGCCAGGAACACAAAAGTACTCAATTAATTTTATGCGGCTACGGTTTTCAGTAAGGTTTCTTTCCCAGTTCGGGTTGCCCAATTGAGCAATTCAATTCAAACATAATGCTAAAAAATTTAAACATGTTTAAGAATTTGTGTTTTTTTATTCACATTTTACATTTGCACACTATGGAAAATATCTAAGAGTATGGCCCAATGAATAAATCTAATGTTGTTATAAAATGTATTTAAGTCAAAATGAATTCCTAAAATTTTAAGCAACATCACAGAATTTAGCAGCTATTGTTTCACGATAAAAGATACACCCTTTTTCCTATTCAGAAAAACCCTTCTTACATCCATAACTGGCCAAAATTTGGAAAAAATGCACTGACGTAACCAACAAATCGGTCATTTCTCGAACAGATATCTAATACCTTTTAACGAGCTTGTATATATATATATAATATTTATAATCTAAATCTCGGAAATGGCACCAACGATTTTCATAAAATTTTGTTTGCAGGGGGTTTCGAAGGCGATAAATCGATCTAGCTAGGTATCATTTTGAGAAAACGCCGTTTTATCCGTGTTCTTAGGCAATGACAAACTAAAAAATATGACTCTTCCTGACATCTATTGGCTTGCTTGCTCCGGTTTACAGATAACTTCAATTTAACTAACTGGTAAAAAAAATAATAAGTATAGCACTTATATTACTCTACATGATTTTTTGAAAATTTTATTTTTAGTTTTTTCAATTTTTCCCAAAGTTGGCTTTTTGCTGATTACGTCAATTAGCCTTTCTGCCATCGATACATGCTTCGAAATAACGGCTGTAAGTATATCTCTGGACAGCACCTACGTGTTTCCGACTTCAACAGCAACATCTCGTGATTTACGACCGTAATAAAATTATACGACCTTCTTACTATCAACACCTCGAGTAAATCCGACGAGTGTCTACGTATAGGGAGGTCATAAAAGTTCATTGGGTTTATGTAAATAAAACTGGACGGAATAAAGATACGTAAATTTTATAGTAAAGATTAATTTGTATCAAGTTGCACATTTGATAAAATAGGTATCGCTAAAAGTTAAGAAAGGCAAGTTTGCAAATGATGTTTTTTTAAGAAATTGGAAGTTTTAGTCCAAAAACTTGATATTAGGTACTTGATTGTTGATATAAGCTCCAACTAACAAGCTGTCGCGTTTGTCTCAAATGTCTTATGATTCCAATGCCTTACACCCTTTGAAAAAGGTTTTAAAACACGTTAGAAAAAGTCTAAATTAAAATTATCGCTCTTTTAGAGTTACGTATTCAAAGAGAACCCTATTACTAAACCTATTATGCTGTCTGTCCGACCTTTACCTATACCTTGTAAAACTAAAAATGGACGCACAGGACATGCACGCGCATGTGCTATTGTGGCCGTGTTTCTACCAAATAATAAAATTATGAAAAAAAAACCGGCCAAGTGCGAGCCTATCCCGCAAACTTATTATATGTTGTTATATATTATTAAAAATATTTTTATTATGTAATGTAACTAAAAATTTACGGTTTTCGCAACTTTTCCTTTATCTGTGGTATAAGACATTGCTTCGTACCAAATTTCAAAATTCTGAGTTCACGGGAACTACCCTGTAAGTTTTGATTCCCTTGCGAGTTTCGAAAATTTGCGGCATAAACGGTTGTATCTTGTGATTGCGTTGGCTTAGAAGTTTAATTTCTTCACAGCTCCAAAGGACAGTAGACCTGAGTATTTGGAATAAATTTTAGCTTGATACCTCCACGCGCTCATGAGAAAAAGGGTCTTGACAGACGGACGGACGGATAGACGGAGGGATGGACGGACGGATGAACGGACAGACAGACAACAAAGTGATCCTATAAGGGTTCCGTTTTTTCCTTTCAAGGTACGGAACCCTAAAAATAATAAGTTCTTTTTTTTTTATTTAAACGTTTAAACTTTCGAACTTTCAAACGGATTTAAAAAAAAATCTGTTTGCATTTGATAGTCCAATTCTGTAGAAAGACTGTTTAAAAAGACACTTAGGAGCAGAACAAAAAATCAGAAAGAACTCTAAGCGAAAATGAGTAATGGTGCGAGGAAGCCGTGCGACGCGGCGAGTCGGGGTATGGCAACGGAAAGATCACACAACGTCAGCCAGTACCTAATATATAAAGACTAGCTGTTGCCAGCAGTTTTAACCGAATTAATTAATATTATATATATATATATATATAAATTGAAAAAAGATCGGGTCTTAACCCGACGACAAGTACGCGGACCAAATCTATTTTTTTTAATACAACTAAAGTGGCAAACAAGCTAGCGGTCCGCCGACCCTTCAAAAATATAATAACTTCTTTCATGAAGAACCCCATACTGTAGTCCTTAAAGGAAATTTTAGAAGCGCTGAGCTTGGCTTATTTCAACTTCTTTCCTGAAGAACCCTTTACTGTACTCCTTAGAGAAAACCTTGGCAGGAAGGTCATTCCACACACCCACACAACCCAAGCGATCGCGGGAGGAAGTTTCTCTGAAACCGCAATGTATGCGACCATTTCGGTTCTTAAGTCTGAAAATGAATTTCCTGCCGATTGCGAGCGGTGCGATGGTAGAAAGTAGCCGTGGGCATCAAGTTTTTGGACCATTGTACGTAGGTAACCATATGGAATACTGCTGCCATCTCTGGGCGGGTGCACCCGGATACCAGCTTGGACCTTTTGACTCGGTTCAACGACGGGCTGTAAGAATTGTCGACGATCCCAAAGTCACTTGCCGTATCGAACCCTTAAGTCTGAGGAGAGATTTTGCCTCCCTGTGTGTTTTCTACCGCTTGTATAATGGGATGTGTCCTGAGGAATTGTTCGAAATTTTGCCCACGGCTACTTTCTACCATCGCACCGCTCGCTATAGGCAGGGAATTCATTCTCATACTTTAGAAGCGAAATGGTCGCGTACAGTGCGGTTTCAGAGAAACTTCCTCCCGCGAATGCTTAAGTTGTGAAATGAGCTTCCTGCCAAGTTTTTCTTTAAGGACTACAGTATGGGGTTCTTCAAGACAGAAGTTATTGGATTTTTGAAGGTTCCGCAACGCAAGCGTCTATAGGCCACGGTGACCACTTACCATCAGGCGGACCGTGTGCTTGTTTGCCACCTTAATGGTATAAAAAAAAAAAAAAAAAGACTGATTAAACCACGGCCGTTTTCTGACAACATCAGCCAGTCGCTGATCAGGAATAAAACATTCCATACCAGCGAGCATTGTCTCAGTGACTGTGGCTGCGCAGACGTCAGGATCTTCTTCGTCTGAGCTAAAGCAGGGATTTTGGGTTCCGAGGTTTCGATGCGGATTGAGGAGATCCCCATGGTCACGGCATGACTGACTGTAGTGCGTGGCGTCGCGTCGGCTTCTGGCCGCTCGTGCAGTTTCTTCCTCTACCCTGATATTGTCTAAATGTTTCCCACACTCTATACTGACGGTGTCCATTTTGCGTTTACCACTGATATTTCCATCGTTCGGTTTAAACTCAGAATTACTGAAAAAAAGGTACGTTTCAGTAGCGTTAAGATCCGATCATTATTTAAAATGAGTAAGTGAAATATGCGAAAGTTTTAAATTAACTATTTCTCATAATTTTCAAGATTTATTTGCATGTGTGGTTAGCGACGGAATAGGTATAGCAAAAATGCAGAATATTGTAAAATACTAGAGTTAATAGATTTATTTGACTTCTGACATTATTCATTGGTGACAGTATGACAGATAGACACTGGGTCCTTAAACCCTCAAAAAAACTTACTACCTTATTTAAGCCTCAAAGTCTTTGTTGTTATAGGATATTTGTCATTTTTTTTTACGTAATTGTAAAAGCTTTTTAAATAGGAAATACCAGTAAAAGTACTTATTTTTTTCTTAAAGCTATTTTCGCCATTACCTACTTTTTGTTACTAATTTTGAAACTAAGCAAATATATGACGTCACACAGCTGAATTTACAGTAAATTCATACATCTATGTACAACAATAATCGTACTTTTAATTAATTTATACGATATAGACGTAAAAAAATCAGGTATTTTATTATATATGTCATGTTATTTACTAAAAATAAAAGGTGTTTTATTGTGTGGTGGTTGTTATTCACGACTTTATACTTTCTGCTATCGCACCGCTCGCCATACGCGGCAAAAAAGATTTGTAGAACCAAGACAATAAATATTGTTAGGGATTCCAAGTAAATATTCATTTGGCTTTACAATATATACTTGTGTGAATGCAATTGGTTTAGTTAAATATAAAATAATATATTGTTGTTTTTTTCTTTTGTTCTAAGTAAATTATTTTAAACCAAGACATTATGATACTCTGTTAACAAAATTTAAATTCTTTGAAAACAAAACACAAATCATTAAGTGAAGAGGAGGATATTGTAAAACTAAGAATAAATATTGTTAGATTATTTTCAAAACACATTTTGTTAAAACAAGAATATATTTAGTTTCTACCAACATATCTATAGACTTAAGTTAAAATGCTTCATCTAATTTGCTTCTAATTTCTTATTTTTTAACTTAAGTATTTTTAGTTTTAGAGTGAATTAAAGCCAACTTATTTAAATACATTAATTTTGTTATAACACATATTTATTTAAAACTTTCAATTAATTGGGAAATACTTCTAAACAAACAAACAAACAAAATTTTTTATTTAGCAAACACACACATACAAATATTAAAACAAAAAAATAAAAGAAAAAAAATTATGTACCAAAAAAGAGTGCATGAGCTAAATGGGCCTCCCCCTCAGCATGATATGTACCCGTGTAGGTACAATACTGATTTTCAGTGGGAGCCCTTACTGCATCACTTCACGGACATTAGTGAATGACAAAACAATAGCACCTATAAATATTTAATTACTATACTATCCTATATATATTTAAATTGCCTACCTAAATAAAAAAATAACAAAAATAAAATATTTACAAAATCACTAATTTAAAGAGAAAGAGAAGAGAAGAAAACGATAAAGGCAAAAGAGGTTGTACACACTTAGACTTTTGCCTCTTTAAAGGAGCCTATATTAAAATAGACAAAAAAAAAAAAAAAAAATATATAATAAATACTTCTGACACAACGATTTATTTTTCACGTAACATTCATAACATCTTTAGAGAAGAAAGTAAATCTTAGCATTCAAGAATATTTTTAGGTACGAGAATGATCTTTGTTATGTTAGATACTTACCTTAAAAAATAATATAGGTTCAAAATAAAAATGAAATACTCGTAAATTATACATATTTATTATAAATATTTCAAAACAAATAATATGTTGGTACACATTGCAAAATTGTAAATATTAAACTGAGAGCGAACTTGTTTTGGGCAGAAAAATGATTAATCCTTGAATCTAAAGAATATCGTATGCTTATTTAAATTCAAACTTCTATTAAATCAAGACAATTTTTCTTTGATGAAAACTCCGATAAGTGTTCAAATCATGAAAAATATTGATTTCTCAAAACGAATAGCAAACCACGAACATTAAACTAACACGAATTTTTGTCAAACGAAGAATATTATTCTTAAATAGCCCTGTTTTGTGTGTTTAGTCAACATAAGTTGCTTTTAAACGAAGACACATTTGTCTTGGACCAAAAAAAACTAATGTATTTAATTTTGAAACATCATATTCTCAACTTAACAATTTACGTGTTTACTCAAAATAATTATTTTTTTCCAAATGAAGAATATAATCTTCTGTAACACAACTTAGATTATTAGTTCTGTGACTTAAGAGATGGCGCTGTTATTATAATAGAACACGCTATGGTTTTGTATATGGGAGAAGATATCCTATCTGCGTAAACCTTAAGTATAATTGTACAATGGCCGTAATAAGTCCGAGTGCTACGACATTGTGCTCGTTGTACTAGACCTGACAACAGAAGGCAAAGCCATCTTTAATATTAAAGATGTTTGCAGCCTCAAAGGCATCAGGGTCGAGACTCCGCACAAGCGGTCGAACCCTAGCCAATGCCACAGATGCCAGCTATATGGCCACGCGCAGCGCAACTGCAGACGCAGACCGCGCTGCGTCAAATGTTTACGCGATCACGCCACTCCGGACCGTGATCGCGATCGCTCCAACGCATCCGACCCGGTCGCTTGCGTACTCTGTGGGAGCGAAGGCCACCCAGCGAATTACCACGGGTGCCCCAAAGCTCCCAAACAGAGCTCGCGTAAACCCAAACAGGGTAAATCGCGCCCCTCCGCCCCCCGCCAACAGGCTCCGCTCGTGCCTGCTCCCCTCCCTACTGTCAACGCCTGGAGCCGTCCTCCAGCGCTAGTAGCGTCCAAATCAAATGAGACAGACAAACTTTTGTCTGCTCTCCCCGGACCCGTCTCAGTTACAGGTATTCCCTACCCCGCCCCTCTCATGTCCCGGGACATCCCGCGTCCAGCGCCTATGAGAAGTGCTCCCGCACCTCTCGCGCAAACGCGCCTTGCCCCCCCGCGCCCCTCTCTCGCGCTGCCCCGCAACGCCGCTCAGACGGCCGAGCAGCAGCATTTCGACATTCTCTCCGAAATTTCTTGGGCCTGCGACCCTGCCTATTTCGAGATCGTGTACGCCGAGTACGTACAAATCACCAATTCCCATCAAATGCTCAGCTTCATGGCTAAGCATCGCGACTTCTTCGCCGTCCTCCGCAGGGTAACTCCAAAACCTTAAAACCAAAATGGATTGCACAACCGCGCGCGAAAAACCCCGGTCCGTCTCCATAGGCTATTTTAACGCCAACGGTCTCCGCAATCAAAGAGAGGAATTATCGCAATTCCTCTCGTCCCAAAAACCGGACGTCTTCCTCATCCAGGAAACGTTCCTAAAGCCCGCTGTCCGTACCCCTTCGATCGCGAACTATCGCACCGTCCGTAATGATAGAACTGTCTCCAATCTCGGAGGCACTCTCATCTATTACAGGCGCTCCCTGCATTGCTTCCCTATCGATCCTCCACCGCTTACGAATTTAGAAGCATCCGTCTGCCGCCTAGCGATGACCGGCCATCAGCCGATCATCATTGCATCGGTTTATCTCTCTCCCCTAAAAGACTTGCTCGAGAGCGACCTTCAGTCACTCTTAAGTTTAGGCGACGCCGTCATTCTTGCCGGCGACCTAAATTGCAAGCATCGCCGCTGGAACTCTTCTGTAACTTCACAAAGAGGCAGACTCCTCGACGATTTAGTTGACAGACTAAACTTTGACATTATCGCTCCCATGACGCCCACTTTCTTTCCCCACAATACTAGGAACAACCCCGACGTACTGGACATAGCACTTCTAAAGAATGTAAGGCTAAGCTTTCGCTCTATAGAGGTGCTTGACGAACTTGACTCGGACCACCGCCCTGTCGTCCTCCGATTAGGTTTCCCTTCGGACTCTCCTCCCGACACTAGAACCGTGACGGACTGGGATAAATTTGGGCAATTGCTCGAAAATCCCAGCTCGCCACATCTAGACCGCGTTCCCAACGTAATCTCTTCCGCGACCGATCTTAACGTAGCTATCGACTCACTCACTAGCCACCTGACCGCCACCGTTGGCGAGTGCTCACGACAGGTGCCGGTTGGTGATTATCACCACCTAATCCTGCCTCAGCACATCAGGTCGCTAATGACTGAGCGTAACGCGGCCCGCCGCGCTCGCGATCGCGCTCCCACTATCGATAATAAAGCTCGCTTCAACGACTTACACCGCCGTGTAAGAACCGCTGTAGCTGAGCTCCGCGCCCAACGTTGCGGTGATCTTATGGAGAACATATCTCCCTCTCACCAAGCTTATTGGCACTTAGCCAGAGCTCTAAAATCCGAAACCGCGAACTCTCTCCCTCCGTTATCTCGTCCCAACAACGTTCCCGCGTTCAACGACGACGAAAAAGCGGATTGCCTAGCGTCTAGCCTCCAAGCCCAATGTGCCTTAAGCACACAGCCCTTCGATCCCGACCACGTGCGCGAGGTAGACGGCGAAGTGGAGCGCAGAACTTCTCTGCCTTCACAAGACCCCCTGCCCCCCGTCACTGTCGACGAAGTCGTACAGGTCATCAAAGACCTACGCCCCCGTAAGGCCCCCGGTGCTGACGGTATCTCTAACGATATCCTAAAGCGCCTCACTCTTCCCCTTATCTGCCTCCTAGTAGCGATCTTTAACGCTGCTATGGAACATTGCATCTTTCCTTCTCAATGGAAAGATGCAATTGTTATAGGCATCCATAAGCCAGGTAAAGCTCGTACCGAGCCGTCCTCCTATCGCCCCATAAGTTTACTAAAGGCCCTTGGTAAACTCTATGAACGCCTCCTCCTTGCTCGCCTACGGAACGCTATAGTTTCCAGAGGCATTTTAATAGATAAGCAGTTCGGCTTTCGTGCCAAACACTCATGCGTCCATCAAGTCCTCCGCATAACGGAACATATTCTTACAGGCTTTCAGCCAGCGTTAGGTAAGACCCGTCACACGGGCGCTGTCTTCTTCGATGTAGCGAAAGCTTTCGACAAAGTCTGGCACAACGGTTTAATTTTTAAACTGTACAACTTTCAATTGCCAGATCGTCTCGTGCTCATCATTCGAGACTATTTGTCGAATCGTAGCTTTCGCTACAAAGTCGAAGGCACTCTCTCTTTCCCCCGCCCCATTGAAGCAGGAGTCCCGCAAGGGTCCGTGCTCGCCCCTATCTTGTACCTTCTGTACACAAACGATATCCCTAAAACGATAGGTACCAATCTAGCCCTCTTTGCGGACGATACCGCTCTCTATACCACAGATAGGCAAGTGAGTCGAATCACTGAGAGACTCCAACCCGCTATCACCGCCCTAGGCGAGTGGTTTCGGAAATGGAGAATCGAGGTGAATCCCGACAAAAGCTCTGCCGTCCTTTTTACCCTAGGCCGCCCTCCGCGGCCTTCTCCCCTTTCTCTTTTCGGTCGTGCCATTCCCTGGCAAAATAAGACCAAATATCTCGGTGTAACCATGGATAGTCGTTTGAACTTCCAAGCTCACACCAAAATAGTCAGAGACCGAGCCGCTTTTGTCCTCGGCCGTCTCTATCCTATGATAGGCAAGTATAGTAAGATGTCGCTTAGAAATAAGCTAAATCTTTACACAACTTGTATCCGCCCCATACTAGCTTATGCTAGCGTAGTCTTTGCGCTGTCCAAGCGCAATCTCCACAAACTCCAGACCCTCCAAAACCGCTTTCTCAGAGCGGCCACTGGAGCCTCTTGGTACGTTCGCAATGCGGACCTACACAGAGACTTCGAACTTCCCACGATTCCCCAATATTTTAAAGACTTGGCAGTCCGCTTTTTCGAGCGTACGCAAAATCACCCGAATCGATTAATTGTGCAATCCACAACGTATCGTCCCCCCGATCGACCCGGTCACGGTCGTAAAACAATTGTTAGGCGGCCTCGGCACGTACTAACGTCCCCAGATGACGATCTCGCTGTCCGGATAGCGAGATTAGTCTCTACGACCTCCCCGAATAGGGCCTCCCTCCAAACACGACGCCGACGTCCCCGGGTTCGTCGGCGCCCACAAGGATACACTAGGTATCAAAGAGTGCCGGGGCGCTTCTCGCCCCCACTCAATCGCAACCGCACCCGCGTAACGGGGAACTCCCCTCCTGGCGGTGACTCACCTTCGGGTTCGAGACTCACGCCGGTCGAAGGGACGCCCCCGAGAGCGACAACCCAAGCCGAGGCTTCCCCCGCGGGAAGCCCTTGAGCGTTGGGCGCTATATGGGCTGAGGCTCCTTCAGAGTCTCGCCCCAAAAGTCCGGTGAAGCAGTAATGGCTGCAACAGCCAACTGCATAGTCAGCTCAGAAAAAAAAAAAAAAAAAAAAAAAAGTATAATCTTGAGAAATACCAAATTATAGCTTGCTAAGAGCTTCCACCACTGGTGGGACGTAATGGTGACTACATCCTGGATCAACCTGTACTGTGGCTGCTATTGCTAAAATAAGAAAACTCTATATTTTGTTTTAAAAATTTGATATTGTTCAAATAAGAATATCATTTTTGTCCATTTGATAACAATGAGAGTGTTTAAGAATTTCATATTGTTGGTTCTACACTAGCGTTATTATAACAACAAGTAAATCTTAAAGTAAAAAATATAAGCATTCTTCAACAAAGATAAAATGTTTCAACTTAATACAAAAAATCTTATATTGTTAGTTTTACAATACCGTTATCGTAACAACAAGTAAATCACTGTATTAAAAAGCAAGTAATTTATGCAATCTTTATCAAATATTGAAATGTTTCAAATTAATACAAAAATCCTTACAATATTATATTTTACAATTGAGAATATATATTGTTCCTCGTATGTAAATCACGGATTGCGTTAAATTAAAGCAATGTGCATTGATCCAATCTTAAATCTTTTTTTCCGTATACTATTATTATAATTAATTTTCACACCTTAAAACGTATGTCCTGTGCTGCTCAGATCGGATGGGTCGGACCTGTTTTTTAGGGTTCCGTACCCAAAGGGTAATTAAGGATCCCTATTACTAAGACTTCGCTGTCCGTCTGTCCGTCCGTCTGTCACCAGGCTGTATCTCATGAACCGTGATAATGAACCGTGAAAAAAAACCGTGTTGAAATTTTCACAGAAGATGTATTTCTGTTGCCACTATAACAACAAATACTAAAAACCAGAAAAAACATATTTAAGGGGTAGGCTCCGATACAACAAACGTGCTGCTTTTGCTCAATATTGATAACGGCAACAGAGAGACGCTTAAATTATTCACAAAATATTTATTTTTCTAGTCACTTTAAAAAAAAATCATTATTTTTTTTTATATCACCAAGGTGGCAAACAAGCTTACGGACCCACCTTACTACTATAGACGCTTGTAGCACCAGCGCCATTATTCACGCGTTGCCAATCTTTTTAAAATCTAATCAGTTCTTTCTTGAAGAAGCCCAAAGGCCTAGAGGCAACCTCAACAGGGCTCATTCCACAACCTATTTGTCTATTTCAGAGGTGCTTCCTGCCGCGGACAAAAAGAAAGAACTAGCTGTTGAAAAGGTTGGCAACGCGTGAGTAATAGCGCTGATGTTTTAAGCTCCATAGTAGTAAGGTGGGCCTGTAAGCTTGTTTGCCATCTTTAAAAAAAACAGGACCGGGTTGGGCACTTAGATTAATATTATTCTAAATTATTTTTAAGTACTTCTTTTATTTTAATAACCTACTAAATTTATATCAGCAGCATTACACGACTCGAATTTCAGTGGCAAAATATTAATTAATATTGCAAATTGCTCAAGGACGGAATCAGGTCAGCTGAAGTTTAATTATTTGTAACACATGATTTCCGACAGCAATATTTAATATATTATTAACGTTTAGCGTAAAAATGTTCCAATTTACACCTCGGCAAATCGTATCCGCCACAAATTGCCGAGGTGTAAATTGGAACAGGTCCACGTCTTGGGATGATATAAGACAGTCGAGGACCGCAAGAGTACGTGGGGTAGGCGCGTTACATGCGGCGCGTGTGCGCGTGCTGGGTACGGTTAGTTCACTCGTTAAACTTTTATAATTTTTCAGGGAAACTTTCTCCCGCGAACGCTTAAGTTGTGGAATGAGCTCCCTGCCAAGGTTTTCTCTAAGGAATATGGTATGGGGTTCTTCAAAAAATTAGAAGTTATTAGATTTTTGAAGGGTCGGCAACGCGCGAGTATATAGTCCTAGGTGTTGCTATGTTGCTATAAAAAAAAGTGAAGTAGTATCTGTCTAATATGCGAAACACAATAGGAGCTATGTGCTAACGGGATGCTTTGCAACTACGTCAGTCATCACTGTCGCAAGGGGCAACATCTAACACCATTACTTTATGATTATCTAAAATGGTCTTAACTTTTATGTACTTGAAGGCTTCGTCATAATTTTGTTTTAAAGTTTGATTGTTTATAATACTTTACTATACCTATACAATATTAAATTTTCACGAAAGTGACAGACGTTCATTAATTCCTTATTAATGTAATAACAGATCTTAATGGTTTAATGAATTTTAGATCGAAGCAGCAATTTGGCTCGCTACCGGGCAATAACAGCCTCCGTCGTCATTACCGGATATTACTCGATCTGGCTCAGATACAGCCTCTCGGTAATTATCCCAGGAGAAAAGCTGGGTTATTACCTAATTGCTGGTGTAGTTTGGCTGTAACTTTAATGTACATTGAGTGTCACAAAGTCAGATCAGTCAAGCCAGATCTTGGCGATGTGCAATGTAGTACGTATATGAGTAAAACCTGACGCAAACCTACTAAATCTAGGATTTAAAACATTTATGCAATATAAATATAAACATTAATCAAAATAAATAGACTAAAGATATTTTGACATTCAAAGTAGAAAAAATATACAATTTTTACCTTTAAAGCAAATGAGCTACATCTTTCTTTTTGTATTCTTTGCGATTTCTTTGATCTGCCAAGGACACGAAAAGAATACGATAATGAAATGCTTTTGATTAATTATACTATAAAATGAGAATTTGAAATCTTTTGTTGAATGTGTTTTTCCGTCTCCAAATAATATTTTCGGTTTCATTATTTTTTGGCAATTTTAATTAAGCACAATGTGTAAATAAAAAAATCAATTAAATTAATTGCTAACAAAAACAATTAAGATAGTTATAGGTATCTACAAACAATAAAGGTACTATAATTATATTTTTTACTATATTAGTAATTTTAATAAATTTAATATAAATGTTTAAAAATTCAATTATAAAAATGTTTCAAAATTTATTAACATATTTTGCTCTAGAGCCGTTATCAGTCAATAACATTATATAAACATAAATAATAACAACTATTAAAGTGACAGTTGTTGTCAAAATATCAAATTTTACACACTATACTTCAAATACACCTTCTCTCTCTCATACACACACACACCCTTATTTTTTTTTAGGTAAGTCATAGAATAAGAACGTTATAGAGAAAAATTAAATTGTAGGGGTAACAAACTTTTCTAACACGGTGTTTAGTCGCCGTAGTAAGTTGACACCATTTCAATATGGCGACTGTAGTTTTGATTTTCGACCACCGGGTCAGAATTGTTTGTTGCACTGTAAGTTCTAGTTCTTACATTTGACATAATGCACAAGAACATGTATTTATACAACTATACATATACCTAAAATATTCTCATTAAGTAATCATATCAATACGTCGACCGCATGAGTAAAAGTAACCAGATTCCTATGGTGTGTATTTCACCGAGTATAAAAATGAATGTTACATTATCGCACAAGTGTGATTATTTAAAGTAAAAAAGTAAACCTAAGCGAGGTGTAATAAGAGCCTCTTTATGAGCAAATGTGTCGAGAAATACAAACCTAAATAGATAAATATATAAATATTATTTTGAAAATAAACAGTAGTGGATGGCTACCATATCAAAAGTGCAAAACGGAACAATGTACTATAATTTACTAAAGTATTAATTTAAAAAATACTATTATACATTGTAGCTATTATATATACTCGTTATTCAAACAAATTAAATATTATTATATTTGATCAATTAAACTGTAGTGTCAAAATAAACTCAAAAGTTGGTAAGTTCGACAATTATTTTGTCATCTATCTTTTGTCACTAGGATGATGGACGACTTGTCACTCTCAATAGCTGATAGTGCTAAGTATACTGTCATACTTGGAAAGTAATCTATCTCAGCTTGTGTCCCTACCATAATGGCTGTGTCATTCTGGTATAAAGTTATCTTTTAAGCTTAGTTTGTTACTATTTATTTATTGAAGTTATTAGATTTTTTAAGGTTCGGCAACGCGCGAATGATGCCCTAGTTGTTGCATGCGCCCATAGGCTTTAGTGACCGTTTACCATCAGGGGGACCGTAAGCTTGTTTGTCACATTAGTGGTACAAAAAAAAAATTATGATGAAGATTTGATTTGATTCTTCTGTATTCTACTTAATCCAATATTAAGACCGAAAACTATCAAAAGTGTAAAATGATATCTAAGTCAAAGTCAAAGTCAAAGTCAAAATGGTTTATTCAAATAAGGATTTTACAATCACTTTTGAATCGTCAAAGTTATAAAATATTATTTTTTGAACCCTCCCACCTTCCCGCCGGTTCACAATGTTGTTGATTTCTACCGAGAAGAATCCGGCAAGAAACTCGATAGTTACTCTTTTAAAAACACTTAAATAAACTAAAATACAATTAATGTTTTAAATAAAAGATTTTTAGTCGTACAATTTTATGATACCTATGCATCCTGTAATTGAGCATCATCAGTCCCAAGGATTTTTATCATTAACATAGTCTGAAATATTGTAATATGCCTTTTTACAAAGTACCTGCTTGATAAAAGATTTAAATTTACTTATTGATAGATTTTGAATTTTATTGGGAACTTTGTTGTAAAAGTGTATACATTGCCCCATAAAAGAGTTACTTATTTTGTGTAGACGTGTATCATGCACCAACAGCTTATTTTTACTTCTAGTATTTACTTTGTGAACGTCACTTTTCTTGCTGAAACTATTGATATTTTTATGTACATATAAAAGATTTTCATATATGTACTGCGACACTAAAGTTAAAATTTTTACTTCCCTAAACCTATCCCTCAGAGATATCCTAGATCCTAATTTATAAATAGCACGAATTGCCCTTTTTTGTAACAAAAATATTGTATTTACATCAGCAGCGCTACCCCACAATAGGATACCATATGTCATTAAACTATGGAAATAGCTAAAATATACTATTTTTGCAGTGTCGACATCGGTCAATTGTCTTATTTTCTTGATCGCATACACAGCAGAGCTAAGTTTTTTGGCTAGGTTATGAATATGAGGACCCCATTGAAGTTTGGAGTCCAGCGTTATGCCAAGAAAGACTGTTGAATAAACAAGTTCTAATTGCTCGCCATTAATATTAATACATGTCTGTCTCTGACTAACATTTGGTAATGTAAATTTAACACATTTGGTTTTTTTTTCATTAAGTAACAAATTATTAGCGTTAAACCAATTTACAATTTTAGAAAGGGCATCATTTAATTCATTATAACATGTCTGTCGTCTCTTAACTTTAAAAAGCAAAGAGGTGTCATCAGCAAATAATGGCAATTGCTTATTTTTCACTGTGGCTCAGTGGGAAATGATCTAAATGCTCAATCAAGTGACCTGGGTTCGATTCTCGAACAAGTAAAACATTTATGTGATGAACATTTGTGTTCGTCTTGAGACCGGGTGTTTTCTATGTATATTATGTTTGCATTTGTATCACTTGTCTTTACTTAGTTTGGGACCTCATGACGCTGTGTAATGTCCCAAAAAAATAAATTTAATTATATAAAAAAAAATTAAAAATACCTATGTATGAATAACAAACTTCTAGTATTCGGAAAAACTTCAAGACTTAAGTTTAGCACGACAATGCTATGGACCTATAATTTGTTAGTATCCGGGTACCGAGCTTTGCTCGTTTTTTTAACAACGCCATCTATTGTCAAGTAGCTTTAGTGTTGCTGTGTCGGTAAAAATAAATGTTACTACTCGCCAATAGATGTCAGGAAGAGTCATATTTTTCAATTTATCATTGACTCAAAACGCGGATAAAACGATATTTTCGAACAATGAAACCTAGCTGGATCGATTTATCGCCCCTGAAACTAAATTTCATGAAAATCGGTGAAACTGTTTCCGAGATTTAGATTATATGTCGAAATATACAAGAATTGCTTGTTTAAAGGTATTAGATTAGTTCCTTCATATGAAAAAAATTTGCTGTTTTGAGGTAATGCACAGCACATTCTAAGTATTTGGTTGCCAACTCTGCATTAAGAGCGCCTCCAACGCGCATATACAAATTCTCAAACTTTTTTCCTTGAAATACGAGTGAGTCAAAATATTCAATGTCGGTTGCGTCCGCTGCGTAGAGAGGGAGCAGAGAGCCGACTTTTTCTGTTAGTATTTTGTTTGGATTGACATTTTAGATTTCGGAATGGCTTTTGAATGGAATGTCCGATTTGAATAATTCTTAAAGTAATTGACAGGTATTAAAACAGTCTTGAATACGAAATGATTTATTTGGAAAGGGATTAATACAAAGGTATGCATAACATGGTCTAGTTTTGGTCGGCATTTCTATCAACTTTTTAAATATAAAAAAGTAGTTATAGTGACATTACTACAATAGTAAGGCATATGGTATCGCGAAGTTTTTAAAGATATTGATATGTTCTTTAATATTGTTGAGCATTTTTTGTTCTATCAAAATAGTTTCCGCAGCGCATGCGATGAAAGATGAAAAAGATGAATGTTACTACAGTTTTAGTAGGGATCCCAAATTTTTAATAATGTAGCATTCTAATGGTGATAGAATGTTTAAATTGGTCCTGTAGTTTTTGAGTTGATAGATACAAAAATACAAATCTTTCCTCTTTATAATATTAATGTAGATTTGTTTATTTATTTTTGATGCTTAATTGTACGGTTTTGCACAATGGCGATCTCATTGCATTCACGGCATTCTCTCCTAGCCAACCTTTGGATAATACAAAGAAGCAAAGTAGGTGCATCATAATAATTACGTGAAGAAAATCATACAGATTAAAATGATACTAATACACGTACATAAACATAAATAAAAACATATATTACAATATACACATATAAAAGTAAATATGAATATATATATATATATATATATATATATATATATATATATATATATATATATATATATATATATATATATATATATATATATATATATAATATTATAATATTGACACATACATACAAACATATATGTACACTGAAATCAATACAATTATCAATAAAATTCATTCAAGGTTATGAAATTGTTAACATAGTTGATGACAATTTTATCTACAACAAGTTTTACTTAAATAATATTAATAAATTTCATGTTTATTAATACAGTTATTTAATTATGTCCTCTAGACGGAACTATATTTCATACCAGACTTTGCCAGCGGCTCCGTCCACCCTAAATTCGGTTATCGGCGTTAACTCCTTCATTAACTCCAATTAATTAATTAGTTATACTTATGAAATGCTATAGGTGCAGCAATAGTTCGTTTTACTCCGTTATTCCCGCAGGAACTTTTGAAATTTTAGGGATAAAAAGTAGCCTATATGCTATTCCAGGACCTAACCTATATGTATGGCAAGTTTTATCCCGATCCGTCCAGTGGTTGAAGCCTGATTAAGCAACAAACATCCATCCAGACATACAAACTTTCACATTTATAATTTCCCGAGAGCGACAACCCAAGCCGAGGCTTCCCCCGCGGGGAGCCCTTGAGCGTTGGGCGCTATATGGGCTGAGGCTCCTTCAGAGTCTCGCCCCAAAAGTCCGGTGAAGCAGTAATGGCTGCAACAGCCAACTGCATAGTCAGCTCAGAAAAAAAAAAAAAAAAAAACATTTATAATATTAGTAGGATGATGTGACGTCACATAGCCTATAACCAGCGGACGATTAAGACGCTTCGGACTATTCCTCATTTGTCAAATTATAATAAGTAGGACAATTTTATTATGAGGACAATTGCGGATATTTCAACTTATGTGCCGATTTTGTTCGAAGCAATTTTCACAGAAAATTTATGTATTTCTTTAATATCCCTCTTTTTAGATTTTTACAACAAAAAAAGTACCAGAAGAAGACGGAGCTCAACGATACCTTTTTTTTTAATCATAAGGCTGTGACAATATAACATAACAAAACTATAAAACATTCGGTTTTGCATTATTCAATCGTGGTGACATAAATAAAGTTAAATCCATAAAGTATATTTATTCTACGCTCTTCATTCTGCGTAATGTATATACGTATATATATATAAACTGATTACGCAAAATTTCCTGTAGTGCAAGAAAATTATTTATTTTCCTTTTCTCCAATCCTTGGCATGCCTACTTGACATGAGTGATTGAGAGTGTGTGTGACAGGAATGTTAATAACCAGCGAGACGCCTCGGGCACCAAATAACTAATAAGTCTATCGTCCTCACGTATCAGGTATATCGAACTCAACACTTCGGTACTTTATTATTAAACAAGAAAAATATAATCTAATTACTGTATATTCTACCTTCTTTTTAAAATTTGGGTAAGTGTTGGTGGTGGCCGAGGGGTTGAAATATTACTTAACGGCACAAGTGGTGGAGGTTCGAACCCGGGGGTCGGCGTGTACCAATGATCTTTTCTTAATTTCTCATGTACACTGATTTATTTATTCACAACTTTGACTTTTCGGTGAAGGTAAACATCGTGAGAAAACCTGCATAAGTTAAGAAAAAAATACCTATGTGAAGTCCACAATCCGCAGTGGGCCCGCGTGTGGGACTATGGCCCAAATCACCCTCGCTTAGGAGGGTAAAGACGGTCTGCAATCGGATATAAACTGAGTCTCGGTTTGGAGTGACATCAGTCACCTACAGTTCAACACTAATAAGTGCAAAGTGATGACATTCACACGATATACGGATCCCACGCACCACGATTATTACCTCTCAGGCAGTGTTTCAAGCAGAGTGGATGAGATTCGTGATCTTGGCCTAATCCTCGATTCTCGTCTTGACTTCCGGCAGCATATCACGACAATTAACAAGGCAGCTTTTAAACACTTGGTTTCGTCATGCGTCAAACTATTGCTTTCCAGGATACACATATAAATATATATATAGACACTCTGAAGTCACGAAGGAAAACGATGTAAGATTATTATTAATACTCAGTAGACGACGCGGGTTGCAGAGGACAGGGGACTGACCGTACCCAGAAAATTGTATTCGCCACAAATGCCTATCTATCGGCTATTTGTCTCTTATTAACCAACTTCAAAAAAAGGAGGAGGTTCTCAATTCGTCGGAATCTTTTTTTTAAGTGAAAACTTCTTTAGCGGCGCTGTGCACTTTTTTTGTGATGGGTAAAAACTGTTAAACTCGGCTCAGGTCACGTGTCCTGATCGAAAATTCGTAAGATGTCACTCGCGTTAGGACACGTGACCTTTATTTACATTAGGTTAGTTTTTATTTTTAGTATATGGCGATTATGAGTAGTACAGGGAGGTTGGATATGGGATTTTAATTCTATGACAGATTGAGCTGTCAAATATACAACGTCAAAAAAGTAAATAAATATTATTATTATTTTTAATAAATAAATATGGATAAGAAGTGATGGGAAGTAAATAGCGAGTATGTTTTCACTTCTAGCGGCACTCCCGGAGTGCAACCCGTTTTATTTATGTATGACTTCATGACACCAATTTCAAACTTTAATTCAGATGAGATTTTTGGAAATTAGTAAATATTTTTACCTTTTTAGTGCATCTTTTTGAAGCTGGTTGTTTTTTGTTAAAAAGTTTTTTTATGTTTGCTCAACGTTATACCTATTTTTGTTTTCTTTTTTTTTATTAAATAATAGTTTGTGTTTTTTATATAGGATATATTGTACAGAATTGTTATTTGTTGGTTTAAGTGTATTTAATTTAAATTTAGGTTAATCTTAGTTTATAAACGTTTGGGTGCAAACCCGTTACTTTATAAATGTATGCAAACAGTAAATAAATAAATAAACAGTGTGGACGTATAAAGGCTGTCGAGATGAGACATATGAATTTACATATATATATAATCATAATCATGGAATATTAAAAACTTTTTGACTGCCGAAGCAAACATTTGGTATGTAGATTAATTATGTGGTGTAGACGTCCACTAGGAAAATATTTTACGACAGGCACAAATTAAGGTGTCTAAAGATAGTTAAAAGTAAATATGAGAGTCGTATGTTTTTGATGTCATGGGCATGAAATTTGGTATCAAGGTACTGTGTTAAATTCTGACTTACTTAGTTCGTCTTAGTTATAGTTTCTCTAGAATTGGAAAAGAATTATATTATTCTGTCCCTGGTCCTTTATTTCTTCGCTATGTACTAACTGAATTATGGAATATAAAAAAAAATCGGCAAAGTGCGAGTCAGACTCGCGCACGAAGTGTTCCGTACCATTATCTACAAAAACGAGCAAAAAAATCACGTATTTTGTATGGGAGTCCCCTTAAATATTTTATTTTTCTGTTTTTTAATATTTGTTGTTATAGCGGCACATCTTCTGTGAAAATTTCAACTGTCTAACTATAACGATTCATGAGATACAGCCTGGTGACAGACGGACGGACAGCGAAGCCTTAATAATAGGGTTCCTAATAAAAAGCCACCTTGGTTCAAGCTTACCACTTGTCAAGCAGGACTAAAGTAGTTGGTGAAAAAGACTGTTCCGCACATATTGATGTGAACATTTGGGATTTTATATCCATCTCTGGGGGAACGGGGGCGAAAAATGGTTTTTTTTTTCTGTTATTTTTTAGTATTTCATAATAAATACAATGAAATATTTTAACTAAGATAATATACACAAATATAAACTAATCCAAATCATATAAATAAATCTGAAACCTAAAGAAAAATTTAAAACCTAAAGTAAAACTATAATAAAGGTAAATAATATTTAAATAACTGTTGCCCGCGCCGTAATATGCTACAAACGCTTGTTGCATTGCCTCGCTGAATATACCTAGGTAGGCCCTCATGTCACCTGTAGCGATTATAATTATTTGGCAATTTACTGTGCTTTAAATGTTACGAGCTTTTAATGTTGTTAATATTGGCTCATTTGATTTTGTGGTTAAAAAAACTGTCATATTAGGTTTTTATGACAGAACTTTTTGCCGCAATCCACACCTGGCTAGGATAGCAGCATGACGTATGTGATAGCAGCATGACGTATGTGATAGCAGCATAACGTATGTGATGGCAGCATGACGTATGTGATAGCAGCATGACGTATGTGATGGCAGCATGACGTATGTGATAGCAGCATGACATATGTGATGGCAGCATGACGTATGTGATAGCAGCATGACGTATGTGATCAACGTTTTCAGAACTTGGCCTGCGCAACGTGTACTCTTGGGAAAATGTTGTTGATACCTAGGTACTCATAGTTAAATTAATTGTAGATCACAATACAACATTTGATTCAGAGAGCTTTGTAAATTTATCTTTAATTGATTTAAATTTCTGTTTGACTCAGAAAAGTCTCAGATTCGCAATTAATCCGCAGTAGCTCGCAAAGCGTAGTCTTAATGTAACAGAAAATGTAGGAAACAATTTCGAATTGATTCAACGGGCGAATAGTTTACTGTTTCCTTCTTTTTATCAAGTTAATTGGATGATGGAAAAGAGTCAGGGGAATATAACTTATGTGAATGTATAGGTAAGTTTACAACTATGTGTACTATTATATTCAAGTTAACTTTAACTGACTTTAAAAACGAAGTTATATTCTGAGCTTAGTTTTTGCATTTAATTTTTGGCATTTTAATCAATTTATGGTACAATGTGTATTAAAAGTGGTAAGGAGAAAAATAAAACGATTTTTTCTTTGATGACTCGAGTTTGTAATGTCCGTACCACCCGTATTACACACAATGTTTTTCATCTTTCATATTTGCGCGTAAATAAATAAAAGTATAAGGTGAATAAACAGAATAAAATGGATTCACCAAATTGCAATTGAAATAGCGGTAATAGAAGTGGAGAAAACAACGCCACCGCCAGATAGCGCTAAATATCTAGAGAATTTACGAATAAAAAAGTATTGGCTGAAGTTAAAACTTGTAAGTACGCTTGTAGTGTGCGCCTAGTTCATATTTTGAAAGGACGTACATACTTGATACAATAGGTTTGAGAAAAGTAAAATTTACAAAAAAAAGGCCGTGGCAGTAATTGAAGTCTTAGCACCCGCTTTGCCTACACGTAATGACACTGTTGTCATCACACTTACTTACTGTACAAGTAAGTGTGATGAAAAATCATTTAAGAAACGTTTAACATACACAGCGGTTGAATAGTGATAGTGCGAATCCATCGCTGTCGTTGCTTATTGTAGTGATTTTCAACTATTTAAATAGTGTTAAGTAATAGTACCTACCTATTCCTTGATTTAATTCAACAATGTGTTTACAATAAACTATAATACTTTTTACTTGTGCTTTTAAACAAAGCAATGATTGTGTTGTTAGAACTGCTACTGGGATTTACAACCATCTTTTTCATTTTACCTTACCTAAGAATATTCCACCGAGTTTTTGTAGCTCAATCACTTGTATACATCAAAACATAAAAGTGAAAGGCAAGTTTTTTTTTATCCACTAAGGTGGCAATCAAGCTTACGATCCGCCTGATGGTAAGCGGTCACCGTAGACTATGGACGCTTGCAACACCAGGGGTATCACTCGCGCGTTACCGACCCTTTAGAAATCTAATAACTTCTTTCTTGAAGAACCCCATACTGTAGTCCTTGGAGAAAGCTTTGGTAGCGAGCTCATTCCACAAGTTAAGCATTCGCGGGAGGAAGTTTCTCTGAAACCGCACTGTACGCGACCAGGTTCTAAAGTGTGAGAATGAATTCCCTGCCGATGGCGAGCGGTGAAATGGTAGAAAGTAGCCGTGGGCATCATTTCGAACAATTCCTCAGAACACAACCCATTGTACAAGCGGTAGAATACACACAGGGAGGCAAAGTCTCTTCTCAGACTTAAGGGCTCAATACTGCAAGTGAGTTTGGATTCGTCGACAATTCTCACAGCCCGTGAAGTACTGCTTCGCTCTGTTGAGTACACCAAGTTTTTTGGACGCCAGCTTCACCGTATCTAGTAAATGATCTAGGAACTGAACATCGCTGGAGATGTCAACACCAAAGATCACAATGCTCTTGGAGATGGAGAGGGGATTATATAGAGCAAAAATAATGATACCGTTCACGGTTATGAAAAACTTAAATCCAAATCACTTGGATTTTTGTTTTAATCCTGCGACAGTCGAACTTCGTAAAATAATCCGGAATATAGGGAGCCTCCACTGTGAGGTTTGAAACATACAAAGGAATTTATACTTTTAAAAATTAAATTTTAGTACAAACAGGGATTTTATTGTAAAAATGGAGACATTGTATTAAAAAATGTAGAAATTGTAATATATTTAAATATATAAACCAGTATCGTAGCAAAAAAAACAATTAATGCGATAGGATAAGCTTATATGCATTTAGTTAAAATAAAATACCGGTCAGATAAAATGTTAGTTGAGATTATCTTTGCCAAAACTGTCAAAAGAGACAGCTTACCATAGGCGCAATGTAAGCTTGTTTGCCACCTTATAGTTATAGGTATAAAGAAATAAAAATAAAAAAAAGCATTTAATTATGATACAGGTGAAAATTATTCTAAGGTTACAATTATCAAAAACAAATTCTGATTAAACCGAGTACCTCAAAATAATGAAATTACTTTTTATTCATATTAATGTTTGTTTCTTCTTTCTTTACAGGTAAATTCGAAGTTCTAAAGTATTTATTACAAAGCCAGAATATAAGTTTCCAAGGTTGGTAAATTTAAATACGTAAAGAATTTTTCAACTTCACAAATATGATTGCTCAGAATGTTTCACATTAACTACTATATTTTTGTTAAAATGTTGAAGATGACACAAAATATTCTAAAAACACATGTTGACAACAGACAAACACAGACACACACACACACACACACACACACACACACACACACACACACACACACACACACACACACACACACACACACGCACAACAGCTGTCATAAGAGTAATATAGGAATGAAGTTATTGTAAGCGTTAAGTATAACGCGTAAAACCCTTGACCGATGGGGAGAAAGGTTTTCAATCAGCGACCGCACCAACTGGAACACGTAGCGTGAGTTGGCCTCCAGCTTGGTTAGAGGTAAAGGAATCCCCTGTATGAAGCTGATGATCTTCGTAAAACATGACTTTGGACCAAGATGATAATAATATAATGCTTCCTTTAAAAAAAGGGGTGGCAGCTCCTACCGCACCTGCAAATTCTATTTGTTTGTCTTGATACTAAAGAAGTTTTACAAAAAAGTTGGACACTATATTAGGTCCGTCATCATGACACAAAAAAATCTAATAAAATATTTTAATTTTGCACCCTCGTGAACCCAATATAGAACTAAATTTCTTTGAAACGAAGAATTTTTAATAAAAAGGGTAAATATTGGTAAAAAACGAACCGCGCTGCTGGTTAACTATTCATATCAGAAGAAAAACTTATTAGTTAAAGCGTGCAAAGAGAAAACGATTTATATGACGACGAAGCAAATTGATCTATGATAGTTTTAAAGATATTCTATCTTAAATAAATACGTACTATATACACACAACAAGACATCACTCTAAAAATTCTCCTAAATTATTTAAAACGTAAAAGAACAAGAATTCAACAACTTAGATTTTAGGGCCAATCTAAGTAACTTCTGAAGTTACAAGTGGTTATAAGCAACAATTTATTTTATCTCTAATATAAAAAAGAAATCCTTTAAATTTTGAATACTCTATCAGGTAGCAATAACAAATCTTTATTACCAGTATAACCAAGAATCATTTTGTTAAAGAGTAAACTACGCGTTTTTCGAATAACGGTTTTATAACCGCGACATTTTACATTATGTATGTAAGTGTCCGTACAATATGTTTAAAATCATATTCCTCAGAATCAACGCCCCGTTTGCGTAAAGCTTTAGAGCTATTTAAAAAAAATATATAAAATTATTCGACGTAAACCAGTAAAAGGTTGATAGGCAGTCGTAAAAACCTATTGGATTTAATAAATAAATTCGGTTCTAGTAAAAATTTTCATACTGTACGTACATAATAATATATATATAAAAATTAAATATAGAATGCTTGAAACGTTTCTAACAGCATTCAAAAATTAATAATGTACTTATATATATATATCCCAGAAGAAGTCAAAGACGTTAGGAACGTATGCCCGTAAAATTCATGTTTCACGGATGGTATTCCGTCCCATAAACGTGATAGGTGGTTAGTCTATCGCCGTGCCGAGCACAAACTAAAGTCCAGACAAGATTTTAGTTCACTTATATTGATTGCTCCTTACCGGGGATCGAACCCGGGACCTTTAACATGGTAACCGCACGCTCTACCACTGCGCTACTCGGTTCTCACTATACAATATATTAATGATTTATATATACTTCCCAAGTAACATCTTAGCGTTAAGAAAAGCTGTAGAGGACCTTTCTTTCGGTTCTGCTTAAATATTAAAGAGTTAGCGTATGATTTATAAGAGAGTTATAGAGTGTAATAACACCTTTATATCTTCGATTTTGGCGCAAAATTTAGCAGGTAAAGCCTGTATAGACCCTTTATAGTGGTTCTTTATTACCTTTAGTAGAAGTGTATAAGAGGTGTTATAAGATCCTCAGTTTTCCACTTGAACCTTTAATGCACCTTTATAATGGACTTTATTGACAGTTTTAGTTATATAAAATATCTACAACGGTGTCAAATAGAACTTGGATCTGTATTTTGATACCTTATTACTAATTTGTAGGGTTTTCGGGGTCAACAGTAAAAACTTCTAAACTCATAAAATTACATTTATATATAAATATGAAATAAGTGCTACTGTTTATCTACGGACTTTGCAACATTTTCATCACGAAATGTAAGCATTGTTGATTGAAAGTGTTCTTGAAGTGTAATATTAATAATTAGTGCGCTTGCAAGTTTAATGTGATTGTGTATCATGTTTCTCGTCTTAATTTTGACGCGCCTTAGAAAAAATATCATGTTAAGGAAAAAAAAAGTAAAACAACTAAAAGTACTAATAACCTAAAATAGTTTTTAGACATTAAATTTCAAATGTTAGTCAGTTTTAGTGATTGTATACATAAAATATATAAAATAATTCGGAAAATTTAAGTACCACGTTATTTTGTATAAATAAATATATAGTTTTTTTTGACAGAAAGTGATTGAAAATGGCGATATTTATCGTAAAGGCTCAGACTTTTCTTAAATCTATTACGACACTCGAAGAATTACAATGCCGGTAGTCAGGAGTATTATGCGATCTTTGGTTGACATAAGAGAGGAACTAAGCACTTAGCGAAGACATCAACCTACAGCGGAGTTGCATGTATCTATATACCTTAAGATTAGGGTTCTTTACAAAGTAGTGAAATCCCAAATTTTAGCTCAGTTCGATAAATGTTTTCATAATGTAAGGTTAGATTATAGACAAAAACTTTAAGCATTAGAAACATTTAATGGTGTCATTAAAGAATTACCATTTGTTTATCTTACACCATAACCTTTATATCAGGATCGTACAAAACTGCTATAACTATTTAACCTATCATTGTCTTTTGTTTTACAGGCGTAAGCTGTATGTAAGAGTTATACACCGCATGTAGTGTTTTTTTTTTTTTTTTATACCACTAAGGTGGCAAACAAGCTAACGGTTCGCCTGATGGTAAGCGGTCACCGTAGCCTATAGACGCTTGCAACACCAGGGGTATCAGTTGCGCGTTGCCGACCCTTCAGAAATCTAATAACTTCTTTCTTGAAGAACTTCATATTGTAGTCCTTGCAGAAAACCTTGGCAGGGAGCTCATTCCACAACTTAAGCGTTCGCGGGAGGAAGTTTCTCTGAAACCGCACTGTACGCGATCATTTAGGTTCTAAAGTGTGAGAATGAATTCCCTGCCGATGGCGAGCGATGCGATGGTAGAAAGTAGCCGTGGGCATCATTTCGAATAATTCCTCAGAACACAACCCATTATACAAGCGGTAGAATACACACAGTGAGGCAAAGTCTCTCCTCAGACTTAAGGGCTCGATACCGCAAGTGAGTTTGGAATCGTCGACAATTCTCACAGCCCGTCGTTGAACCGAGTCAAAAGGGCCAAGCTGGTATCCGCTATGTTATGGAGATTTCCGGCATGGTCTTACCGCACCACGGTATAGTAGGTGGTACAGCGCCTTCATCGTTCATGTTCGAGTTCGAGGCAAAGAGACTGCCCAGTAAATCGGCTTTCTCTTTAGCACTATGGGCCAAGCCACCATCGGTCTTTTGCAGTGGTGGTAGCGACGACTGGCAAAAGTTCCCTTCGGCAGCTTTGGCAAGTGACCAGAAAGCACGACTCCCAGAAGGATAGCTCGCAAGTCGCCCACCTATTTTGTCGATGAATTGGAATTTTTCTCTCGCAGTTGCTTTCTTACTGAACCTCGAGGCAGCATTTAATTTGCGTTTTAACTCAGAAATATTCGGATCCTTATTATAAAGAGCCGTGGTCCAAGCCTCAAATGCATTTTGCTTAAGAATTTTAGCTTCTCTGCAAGACCTATTAAACCACGGTCGTTTTTTGACGCCGGTAGCTACTCGCGGGTTAGGAATATAACATTCCATACCAGCAAGGATTGTCTCAGTGACTGCGGCTGCGCAGACGTCAGGATCTTCTGAGTTAAAGCAGATCTGCCTCCACGGGTACGATGCGTAAAATTCTCGCAGTCCATCCCAGTCTGCCGACTTATAGTGCCACACACGACGCCAATTAGTTGGCCCAGAAGGATCGGGTTGTGTGCATGACACTTGAGTCCGAACGAGACAGTGGTCCGAGGAGCCAAGAGGCGCATCCACTGAGACGGAGTATCCGTCCGGACGAGTAGTCAGCAGAAGGTCCAGTAAGGAGCTCGTATGTTCCTCTATATCTGGTATTCTCGTTAGAGAAAGTGTTTGGTGTTACTACACTCTCAATTAACTCCGTTGCAGAACCAATGACGTTAATGAAGTCGAACAACAGCCTTATTATATATAAGCAACTATGATATAGCAGATTTATAGCAATAAGAATTATAGGGAGTTAATGAAGATCTTCAAACAGCTTTTGACGCTGCAGGCCAAAACAAACTTAAACGTCATAAGTATATAAGCGACCGCTGCTACTACACTAACTGGAAAGAATATTTAACTTCTTTTTAACAGTTCTAATACAACCTATAGAGCTAAACCTATTTCATAAGTGAACTGTATCACTTTTAGTGACAACCGAATCCATTATAAATCAATAGTAGTACTCTAAGCTTTAAAATTACCTGTAACCAACGCTAAATTGTTTGTTGGGCTGTATACCGATTTTTTAATGATTTATCGTATATACCTACCTACATATTTAATTTGTACTTTTGAATTTTGAAAATTATTTTTGTGTCTGTTTATAATTGGCGTAATTGTCCCAAAGTGCCTAGGATATTCCCACTCTTATACAACCAACCTTCTTGGTTATATTAGTATAAGTATATATGTAAGGCAGTAGACAAATTCAAATAGAATTAACCTCAGTTATTCAATTTACTTGAACCGCTACAATAACTCATCCCTTCGATTTTGTTTGCATGGTACGTGACGAGAACATGAATGGTGGTTTTTTGATCTACGTAGCCGTCTTTGAGATCTTTGAAACGAGAAATATCAAATATATAATAGCGAGGAAAATCAAAAGATTTTTTAACATTTATAAAATTTAAGGTATTGGTATAATACTAAGTGACTCGGTTGGTAGTCGTGATTGCTTTCCGTACCTAGAAATGAAATAAAATGAAATGAAATGAAATGAAATGAAATGAAATGAAATGAAATGAAATGAAATGAAATGAAATGAAATGAAATGAAATGAAATGAAATGAAATGAAATGAAATTTATTTGCTAGGAACATGGTATGTTACAGAGGTGTTTTTATAATTACTAGAGGTTTCACACGATTCCGCCTTAAGAGGGCATGCAAACATTTATAAGTTAAATTATTGATCACAATTAATAACATAAGACATATTAAAATACAATACTTAGTTACACATTTCACATTTATATTTGACTTTATGTTTTCTTTCTTTAACATTACATAGGTATTCATTTATAGAGTAAAAACATTTTTGTACCAACCATTTAAAATATTTTCTTTTAGATATATTTATTGGCAATTCTTTAATTTGCGGTGGAAGTTTATTATCACTCTTATGGCCATAAAATAGCTGTTTTTCGAAAAATTGGTTATCTTTTTATCTGGCATGACCAACTGGTTCGGATAGCGGCTATTAAATTTTAAATGAGAGCTTTTATTAATAAACAAATTTAGGTGAAGTTTTACAAATGTGCAAATTTCGTATATGTAGAGGAACGAATTCGATTACCGCACAGGACCAACATATAGGTATGATACCTATAGTACTCTTCGTATATACAAATGTACTCTGTGCTATAATACAACAAGCTTTACTCAGTTTGGGCGGTATGTGTTAAGCCCAGAAATATTTATTAAGTAGATTCCGTCAGCGGCTTCGCCCGCGCTATGTTCGGTTATCGACGTGGGATTCCTCTGGCAGCATCATGATTTATACGAAGTACCTAAAGCAAGCTATATCTATTTTCCGTCAACGCGGGATTTAGTAATATACGTAGTTATTCCTACGGGAACTTTTAAATTTTCTGGGATAACAATTAGCCTAATCTGCTCCGCCTCTTCATCTATCCCTGTGTCAAATTTCAGCTCAATTGGATGCTCAGTTGCAACGTGAAAAAAGGAAAAAACAAACTCGCTTTTGCATTTATAATAATAGTATGGATTGTAAAGTACTGCTTCGTTCTGTTGAAAACACAAAGTTTGTTGACGCCAGCTTCGCCTTGCCTTGCAAATGATGTCTGAACTAAACATTGCCGGACATATCAACACCAAGGATCTTAATGCTCTTGGAGATGGTGAGAGTTGTGTTCTGGAATTGTGAGACCTCAGTGAATGGGGGGGCTATCTTAGCGGTGAGCGTGTAATAAAAATAAAAAACAAATACTATTTACTGCCACTATTTGTAAGGTTTGTAAAACATAATTATGTTCAGTTCATTAATTTTAAGCGCATTAACTGCACAATAATAAATATCTATAAAATGCAAATAAAGAGAATCAGAAATATATTGTTTTTAAAATAAAAAAAATGATATCGCACAAAAAAAATATTTAACCTTTTTCTTTTCACTGTTAAAAACACATTTCAAAAGTTTATATAAAGATTCATTGACTGACCCTGTATTCCGAGGTATAAGTCTAACGACGCTCTACTACTTCTTAAATTTATTCTAATATTTTAATTTAATAATAAACATGTAATCCCAATGTTTCTAACAAAAAGTAACGAATATCATACAAACACACAACAAATAACAATTAAATTCTTAGCAGGATCTAAGTTTTACCATACCTACTAAGTTTATGTAATTACTTAGTTTATTTGCAAAAAACTTAAAAGCTGTGATTTCAGCAATTATGAAAACTCGAGTTCCAAAATAGAAGCTTTTCCACACAGACGTCATTGTTGAGATGAGAAGCTACCGTTTGAAAGCGCCTCGGGGTGCTTTTGCCTCGAGCGCGCCACCCTAACCTCAGTCAGTAATAACGAATATCTGTAGGGCGCAGAGAATTCTAATGACTCACCATTAACTAAAATGAAGTAATAATGCGAAATGTCTAAAATGATTTAAATATTACACAAAGGTAATAATATTAATTAAAATAAATTAGTACTTTTTGTTAGAAAATAGTTAATTAACAACAGACTCACAGTTTTTTAAGTTAAATAGGGGTTTTGATTTAAATTAGTTTTTTTATCGGCTTAAGTTTTAGAGAGTCTTGTTCGTCATCGTACATACGTGTTCTGTTTTCAGGGTTTAGTAGCCAAATGATAAAATAGGTTAGTCCTTCGGGCCATATGTCCCAGGCTTATAATTCTGCATCGATTCTGATGTTTACAAAAAAGTGTATTATGAAAACCACCTTACAGTTTTTCAAATGAAGAATTTTCTTTTATGTTACTCCTCAATTAAGTTGAGGATATTTTTTTAAATAGGATATATATATCACTGTATAGATCCTTAAAATGCATTTGTGGTTCCTAAGTTTTTTTTTCTATGAAATATATGTTCCTAGTTATTGGCTTCCAAACTTAAAAACTTTGGAGAGCTTCTGATAGTTTTAAACCGTGTCATTTAAAACTTGGAAAACAATTGCAACAATATGGCAAATACTTCCGACAAAAAATATCTTACATAAATAAAGTAGCAATAAAAATGAAGCATCATTTGAGAACGGCTCAACCGATTTGGCTGATTTCTATTTTATTCTGTTCAATTTTTTTTTGTCAGAACAAGGTTTTTATATAAAAAATGTCAAGTGCGAGTCAGACTGGCGCCTTAAAATTATGTTTTAATGATAAGTTGTTAACCTCGTACGATGTTTTGTACGCGCTTTGGCAGGTTTCTGGATTAGTATGCTGGATTAATAATCAATTGTTTAACCCGGACAAGGTCGGGGTGTGCTCCCAGTTTATAAGTTTTTCAGATATCTGCAATAATTATTTTTTACGGATCCCTAACCTAATGCGTGTACAGTTGGCCGGTTTCTTATGGACCGCGGATATTTTTTTAAGGTACCGTAGCCAAATGCAAAAATGGACCTCTTATAGTTTGGTTAGGTCCATCCACCCGTTCGTATGTCAGAGCCTTATAATATCGGGTATATTTCTGATGAAATTTACAGGAAGGTGACTTATGTGAACCGCCGTACAGTTTTGTAACGAAAATTTGTTCGTGTAACTGGCACATAAATTTAATGTTATTAACCGACTTTAAAAAAGGAGGTGGTTCTCAATTATTAACCAGTCTTTACTGTTGATTCATTACCAAACCCTTACTTTAATGAGGTAAAGGGCCTAGTCTATCATAACGCCCAGTGCGAACATGAATCAATTCTCAGATTTTTGCTTTTCAGTTGATGTTTTCCTTCACCGAAAAGCCAGTGGTGTAAAAAATCTAAGGCAGTTTTCGCGAACAGACAAAATTGGTAAAAAAATATGTATTGGGTTCAGAATCTTCTAAAAAGTCAAACTTAATCAATTAAAAAAATCAGTAATGTATCTACAGATAAATTACATATCTGTTCCATTTTCTGTTCTCCTTTGTAAACGCACCGTTGTTTAACTGCACATATTTTTCTGATAAATGAATATAACTGGCGCACGAACTTACATTACATTGTGCAGAATGTCGTTGAATAGCAATTACAATTTTTTTTGCGCATTACATTGTGTAGAATGTCGTTGAATAGGTATTTAAATTTTTTGTTGCGCATTACATTGTATAGAATGTCGTTGAATAGGTATTTCAATTTTTTTTGCGCATTACATTGTGTAGAATGTCGTTAAATAGGTATTTCAATTTATTTTTGCGCATTACATTGTGTAGGAGGTCGTTGAATAGGCATGCCAAATTTTTTTTGCACAATACATTGTGTAGGATGTCGTTGAAGAGGTTTTTAAAGGTCATAACAAGGTTTCTTAGTTTTTCTTCATATGATCAATATTTTGCGAATTATTTTAAAGTTGAAAAATGTGTCCAACATCTAAACGGCATATTCTTAAAATCGCGACTATAGTACTTTATTTAACTTAACTATATACTTGAAATGATTTTTATTTTCAGTTATTTTGTTTAAATGTAGGTTTCTATACAAATTTAAATATTTTAATATTTTGTAGGCTCATTAAAGAGTTCAAATTTGAATTTAATATTACGTCTACTTAAATAAAAAAAATACCAATTACAATTTTTCGAAATAGCACATGCAACATTCCATTGAGACACTTCTCATGAAGTTATAATATTTCATTTGCTATGACACATTAACTAAACGAAAGCTTTTGGTAACCCACTAGTCAAAGAGTAATAAATACACTTAAAATCACAAGACTTAGAAATTGCCTCTTAAGTTTCACAGAAAACAATAAAAAAATATGAGTGCGAACCAAATGTTTAGGAACTTTAAGTAATGCACCCTTGGTGGTGATAGTTTATAAAAAAAATAAAACCATTTCTTTCAACCTATGCCTCTTGCAATTAAGGTATACAATGGTTAAACGCCTTCTGGCAATTTTTATTACCACACTTGACATTAATCTTTATATAACAGTAATACAGCATAGTCTTGCACAAATAATAAAGGATGGAAGTTACTGATTTTGAGGGACAACCTTTATGCGTCATCTAGCCAATAAGAGACCTGGGACCTGAACGGAAGAAAGGATAGTGGGATGCAAGAGATCCTCGTTTTTTGTTTTGGACAACGTCCAAAGTCGTGGCATTAAATCTTAAGAGTTAATGGGGCACACTCGTCCCTTGGGATGAATTTATTTAGAATTATTTTAAATCCTGTATTACTTTGAAAAAATGAATTAAGTTTTAATTAATTAAAACGTTATATAAGTCACTATGCTAGTTCAGTGTGGTGTTCTACAAAAGCAGATAAAACGAGCTAAGTTTTCTAGACGTTATATCTAATATGTTTCTAGCGAGATTAGTCTCTACGACCTCCCCGAATAGGGCCTCCCTCCAAACGCGACGCCGACGTCCCTGGGTTCGTCGGCACCCACAAGGATACACTAGGTATCAAAGAGTGCCGGGGCGCTTCTCGCCCCCATTCACTCGCAACCGTACCCGCGTAACGGGGAACTCCCCTCCTGGCGGTGACTCACCTTCGGGTTCGAGACTCACGCCGGTCGAAGAGATGCCCCCGAGAGCGAAAACCCAAGCCGAGGCTTCTCCCGCGGGGAGCCCTTGAGCGTTGGGCGCTATATGGGCTGAGGCTCCTTCAGAGTCTCGCCCCAAAAGTTCGGTGAAGCAGTAATGGCTGCAACAGCCAACTGCATAGTCAGCTCAGAAAAAAAGAAAAAAAAAAAAATCCAGTGATCTTACAAGTTTATTTCTGTAACTGTAATAATCTAACTTGACAGTTTTCACCGGTGAACAATTTAATGTGTTACCTAATAATAAGGCAAAATAATAATCAAGTAATTTTCTTGGGCTGACGAGATTCCAGCTGTATCATTGGAACCTTAATTGGTAAATATTTACTTTGGCGACGGATAACTTTTTGAGCTGAAAATAAGTTCTAAATTTGTCTTATAATTTTAGAAACGTATTCCAATAAAAATTTTGCGGCCGAAACTTAAATAACAATAATAAAAATTAAAAAAACGTAAAATTGATATTTACGAGACTAAGTAACAGATCAAAAATGTAGTTTTTTTTTTAATAAGAATGTTGCTAGCTTTAAAAAAAGTTGTGAAAAAAAACGCCTAAAAAAACTTGTTGCGCAAAATCAAGTTAGCGGGGTAAAATATGATAAAAAAATCAAATTCGGCCAACCCCAACTTTACAAAACGGGTAAACGTCGGGTTATATTTTTCTACCCAGTCATCTTGTCATGGCACCCCAACACGGCCGGGTTAGGTTAGAAGGTTGCCTTAGCCTTCGTGGTTATTTTTTTTATTTCTACCCAGTAATCTTGTTAGAGCACCACAACAAACTAAAAACAGAATTCGTTACAATCCTAAAAAAGTCATTGCAACTAAAAAACGTTTAGAGTGAAATTTGTTTAGGGTAGCAACATTGTAGAGCTATTTCCGGTTGGTTGTTGGTTGTGAGATTTGTGAGTGAAGTTTTTAGTTTTCGTTATGGCTTCAACCTTGCGCGAAACTTTCGGTTACAACGGCTGTCATTTGAAGTGTAGAGAAATTGAACATATTAGTTTTGCTTATTTCTGCAGGAGACTCTCAACTTCTATTTGATTTTTCAAAAAAAAAAAAAACACGGTGTCCTAGTGTTTAATAGGAATTGTGGAAAGTGCGGGAAAGAGTGCAATTTCAGTGCAAGCACAAATTTATTTAGGTGTGACAAGGCCAACTTGGAGTTAGCCAAAAAAACTAAACACAAAGCGGTTCCTTGTACATTTAAATCGTCTTTGTTCAAAGGCACTTTTTTTGAAAACTCAAGCTTGCCGGTGTGGAAAGTATTCGAATTTGTTCATCTTTATTTAAGCATACCGCGTAGTCGCAGTTTTTCGTGGGATATTTAGCTGAAGCGCGATTCCGACAAACTTTAAAAGTGGCTGGTGAACGTTTTAACCAATTTTGGACTGCAGCTGGGATTCTCTATCCTCCGCAGACGTAATACTATGTAAGTTTGTTGTAATTATTAATTTTGTAGCGTATCCATTAGAAAAATTTTTTTTTTACGAAAAACTAGTCCTTTCCGCCGATTTTTGCGTTTCATCTGTGCATAAGGGGATGCCTTTTTATCGATTAAAATTTTTTTTACGTATTTATATGTAACTATTTTTAGCCGGACAAACGGGGTTGTTTGAAGTTGGAGTTTCTCCCCCTTTTTAGGGTTTTAACTAGGAAAGTCCAACCTTAACTAATTGCCCAAAGCGGTTAGTTAAGAGAATAGTCAAAGTTTCCATAGTAACTTTTTCTCTCTTGCTTTGGATAATATGAAAGTAAAGTACCTAGTTACTTCGTTTAATAATTGGTTTTTGTTTCACCTACGTTTTCCACTCATTTGAGCTGATACAAGGTGCATCTACCTATCAAACTCAACTATTCAGTCAGCTTCTCTTAAGAAACGCCGAAAGGCTAATGTATTAAAGACTTATAAAAGGGGTAACCTATATATTATAGAAAATGAATGGTTCAATAGACATTTATATGTTATTATTTCACTATTACAAAGAGCTTCTGACTATCAGTTGATCTTTTTTTTTAACGATATTTAATTGACTGAGAGTGTTCCTATTATAAGAATCAGAGCAGGACTGAGGGTCTGACAGTTGATTTTTCTTCTTATAATAAATAAAAGGTACCTTAAAAGAAATTATAGAGTCGATCTATCTTACCTCAGAGTCATATTCAGATACGATACTGCCTAAATCTCTGAATTTCAGGTTACAATCTTAGTCAATACCTATTGTTCTATTTAAAAGTGATTACCTATTACACTTATCTGAGTTGAAAAACCACAAAACTATTACTATAAATATTAATTGTAAAGGTAACTGTAAATATAACGCAACTTGCAATAATAGAAGCTTAATTACTATTCCGGTTGATTTTAACAACAAGTAACAATATTTGCCAAAAATACCTATGACACAGATTATATAATACTATCCTATGAACTGATAGTGATATGGAAAATACCTAGACCCAGGACCAAATACCCACTCCCTTATAAAATAAACGAGTACGAAAATTATTACTACTCCGAGTACGAGCGACGAACTTCGACGAGATCTTTATCTATTCAAACAACACTCGCAATCTTTAGGTCAACAATTTAGCTAGACATCCAACTGGAAACGAATACCTTCTAGGTACGTCTAGGGTCCACAAGATCCAATATGTAAAAAACCCAATATAAAAAAAAATTACTTGTTTTGTAATACACAATATCAGACAAGCGAAGCGCACGAACACTACTTACCTTTTCTCGAAGCGCTTCATCGTTTTTTTGAACATTTATAACTTGGGTTTGGATTACACCAAATTAACCTAATTTTCAGGATATGATTACAATAGTGTTCTTATTAAATATATAAAGTTTTAATTGCATAGCTCTTATGCTTTAGATTGTACTGATATCTAAAAAACCCCGATTTCGTCACTGACTCACTGATGATCATCAAAATTCTTAGGGTACTTTTTAAAGCCCTAGAAAGCTGAAATTTGGTATGTAAGCTAGTATTAGTACACAAAACTACCAAAACTTGGAACTTTTACCCCTAGCCCCTCTAACTAGGGGATGGATGTTTATATGAGAAATGAGAAATTTTGATGCTAGAGGTCTAAAAATTGATATAGGGACTCCTTGTTATAAATAATATAATACATATTTCAAGATTTTTAATCAATCACCCTCCACCCTTTAAATTTGGGGATGGAAGTTTGTATGGATTTTCCCATACAAACTTTATTTCATAATAAAGATCTGAAAATTATACAAGTACACTGACTTCTTATTGCAAACTAAAAAAAGCGTGTATTAGGGTTAAAAAATAAATCCCTGAACGTCTTCAATTAGGGGATAAAAGTGTATATGGGTATAAGTATATATTTCAGAACATTACTACATTATTATACTTATATTATACGAATAATTATATTATACTTATGTACTTCTATAATAATTTAAATGTGGTGACAAGTGTTTACAAAAGAAAATGCTTATGAGGATAGGAAATCACAATGTTGTAGGCCCCGGTTGTTGTAATATAAAAATCGTAAAAAGCTGTCGAACTTCAAAATTTGATGACATAGTAAACCAATCGACTAATGCGAATATAGTTTTTATTATCTTACCCTTTATAAACAACAAAAAATCACAATTGTTATAAGCATCTTACAAAAAGAAGTGAAATACTACCGAAAACATTTTCATGTAAAATTTTGCCACTGTCAAAAAATTATCATATCTCATGTAGAGCCAAGCTTCTCACTCTACACGGCCTAACTCTACAAACTCTACAACTTAGTTAAAATATGTGACTTGGCACATAATGATAATATATTACCTGTTGTGTAGCTTATTGATCATAAAAAATAGAAACAAAATATATATCGATATGGCAACTAAGCTTAATATCGGAAAACAAAAGAACTCACAGATAATAGCCTTCGTCAATAATCGCATTATCGGAGATGCTCTACTCTATCTTGCTTGGCTACATCTTATAATGTTATTACTATAGATAGGATAAGGATAAAAGTACAAGATACTTATGATATCTTGCCAAAGTCAATCATAATGAAGTTAACTTCACAGCCTGCTTTGAGTACATTAGCGATGTTTCTTTGTACCAATGTAGTGTAACTCAGATTTTTGTACCGGAAGTAATGTTGAAAATAAGTGTATCCTTTTTACCACTAAGGCGGCTAACTAACTTACAGCCCGCTTACAACACCAGGGTCATTACTCGTATGTTTTCGAACCTTTAAAAATCAGTTCCTTTTTAATAACTCCATACTGTAGTGCCTAATGGAAATCTCGACATAGCTCATTCCAACAACCAAAGCATTCGCGGAAAGAAAGCCCTCTGCAACCGCAAATTGCATGCATAACATGAATTCCTTGCCGATATGGCGAGCAGTGGGATGATAAAAGTAGACGTAGGCAAAGTTTTTCCTCAAACTCAAAAGTTCGAGCGTTCACAAGCGGTGTAAGTTTCGGAACCTCTTCAATCCTTACAACTCGTTGATAAACCGAGTCAAAAGGTTCAAGCGGGTATTCGAATGCCCAGACATGGCATCAGTACTTCATGTGGTTTAAATAAGTATGTACTAAAGTTTGGAAGATATGACAAATGTAATAAATACATAAAAAGAATTATATTTATTTGACTGAACACAAATAAATAATTTAGAAACCTTGTAATATAGTTCATATCATTATTTTTACTTTTGCGTTCAGAAACCGTCCCAGTACCTTTTTCGAATAGGTATCTCGCAAGACAATTTACTCAAAGGGCTTGTTACGCAACAGTATCTCGATTTGCGCGTGTTTTGTAAACGCAACAATATCTCGACTCGCGCGTGTTTTGTTAACGCAACAGTATCTCAACTTGCACGTGTTTTGTAAACGCAACAATATCTCGACTTGCGCGTGTTTCGTAAACGCAACAATATCTCGACTCGCGCGTGTTTTGTAAACGCAACAGTATCTTAACTCGCGCATGTTTTGTTAACGCAACTATATCTCGACTCGCGCGTGTTTAGTAAACGCAACAGTATCTCGACTCGCGCGTGTTCTGTAAACGCAACAGTGTCTCGACTTGCGCGTATTTGTCATATTTACAAAATTTACCACAAGTCGGTCATTCAACCAAAATACTATCTATAAAAACACAAACATCAAAACTACCACAAATATCAAGAAATAAAATACCAAAGACCAAAAACTTTCAGCTTTGGAATCCAACAACTATACACTACATTACCGCAAATTTTTTTTTCACAATTTATAACAAATCTGTATGGCGGTTTACCATAAATACCTTTATATAAAATTTAATTAGAACCGATGCATGTAAAGATGGCGGAATTGTAATGTATGTAACATAATGAGACAGAGAGACAGACATGATAAATTAATAAGGGTTCTGTATTTATTCATTTGGCTACAGAACTCTAGTAAATTTTTAGGATGAGGATAATGATTTTGTTTCGATTTAATGGGTACTACCTATGCGGGCAAAATTGACATACCTATCAGTAAAAGCTTCAAATTAGACCTAAAATCTCATTGTTTTTTACTTGATTTTTATAATTTAAATTTACATAGCATAACAAATTATATTTTCAAAATAACATTAAATACTGGTGAGAATAAAGACAAATGGTCGCACTTAAATTATATTACGTTAGGTACAATTCAAGGCTTACGATGATTAATTATGACAGTTTTCTAAGCTCAAACCGCTACAGGAATATAAATATAAGCTTTTGATAGATATCTTAACTGCCTTAATAATTGGAGGGTTTTGGTCCTTTATCGTGATGAATAATCAGTTTAGAAGAGTTTTCTCTTCTAATATTGTGAATATTACTTTACATTTTAGGTGAAGTGCTTTTGAATGTCCTGCGTGACATAGTGTCCATAGAAGGAAATAACTGGTTATAAATGGCACAAGACCAAGGCATGTGAAAAAAATTTAAGGAGGCCTGTAGCCAGAAAGTGGATTATTAATTACTTTTAATTAATATGTAAGAGCAAGTTGTTTATTAAAAATTAAAATATATTTGTGTAATTAGATAAGTTAGGGATAAATAAAATAGCTTTTCTATTATTATCGCACCATAATAATTCTGGAAATTAGTTGTTGCCTCGTTATGTTACACGAGTGCATTTGAGGCGAAAAATGGCACAGGCATGTATATGTGCCAATTTTTTTCCTATGTAGGTTAAAAAGGAAGCAATTGTATCAAATAGTATTTTCATTTTGTTATCTTGTTATTTGTCATATATTGTTTTATAAATTAGATCCAGCCAACACCTGCCAATAATATAGTATTAATAATATTTACATTTTCTCATGTGTTGGCAACCGGCTAGCTATACCAGGTGACAAAGTGTATAGATATATGTATGGGAGCTTTCATATGTTACCGGTGTTAACTACCCGCCACCGGGTATCCGACGCCGTTTTTTGTATACTTTCTCGACGAACTTTCGTATGTTGAACGTGAACGTGTGAAAAGGCACTTACAGTGCTAAGTACAAAATAATAGCGATTTGTCGCTTTCTACTACTAAAATTTGGTCACAAAGCGAAGAATAGATAAATCAATGCGTTAAAACCGATGATGTGTTTTAAAAGTTCACATCGTGAAAACTACTGAACCGATTTGGATAAAATTTGCATTGTTCCCTAAGTTGAATCAGTATTACATATGTAGTCTGTGGTTGAACATAACCTAATTAAATAAAAGAATAATTAAAATCCGATCTCAATTTCCGGAGAAATACGTGGACAAACATACATTCATACAAACATACATTCATACTCGTATATGCACTCATTTTTCGGTCGGAAAAAAAAAGCATTGAGCCAAAAAACATGGCAGTAAAGGTGTGTTTCAAGAGTGTCGGATAGGTAAGAATGATGACCACGTATATCCTACCCTTCATGTGAAAAATATTAAGTTGGATATATGTATATATGATGAAAGCCTCATTCTCTCTCGTCATGTTATTAATAATGCAGAAAATGATTTATAAGGTGTTTTACAATAAGAAAAATGTTTGTTGCGAAAAACTCAGAAACTATTTGAAGACTGTGTGCGTTATACCTGCGTGAATTTGAGGAGAGAGTGAACTGTTTTTTGTAAATATTGAAAAATAACAGATACACTTTTATACATCTTTATTTATTTTTCGAGAAATTATTTGCCAGTATTATTTTTAAATGCCTACTTTGTTGCAATGTAGAATTTTTTTGGTTATTACAAAATGTTAATACGTTTTTTTAAGAGGGTATAATTATCTTTGTGTACCAAATTTCCCAAAAAAATGACTGACATACATGGATGGACATGGTAAATTATAACAGTTCCTTGTTCGACAGCGAAACTCTGAACTGTATTACATATATCTAGGAATTTCGAATTGCGATTCGAATGTTTTGATGCATAAACTAATTGAGATTTTGGTAAGTCCATAGTTTCTGCTTAGTATACGCGAATAGTATAGTATTTTATTATTGTGGAAAAACTTGGTCAACATTTTAACTTGTGAATGTAGCTTAAAGTTTGTTGCCCGGATTACCTGTAAAAGTTTCGCGGTAGAGTGTTAAAAGTTTTAAGAGAAGATTATCAACTTGAGAGAAGTGTTAAGTAAGTGAATAGTACCTACTATACCCAATTTCTATAAGTTTATCATTCACTTTCATCATTTTATTAAAAAATAAAAACTGTAAATTTGCTTTTCACTTGACAGTGATTGCCTTTTACATGTATGTTTGTACGGAATACAAGCTCGGTGCGCGAGTTAGACTTGCAATTGTTTAGTTCTTTTTACCAACAAATGTAGTCCTGCTTAACAGAAAAAGTTTTACAAAATCCGTAAAAATATATTTATACCTATATGTTCACAGTTATTAGCCACTTACCTCCACTTTTGTTTATTTTTTCACTGAAATATTTAATTTAAAATTTTCTAGAAATTTTTATTGAAGAATCTCGTTGAAAAAGGGTTTGAGACGTTTAACAAAATACCAAAATAAAGATTTGTGTAATTAATGCATAGAGGAGTTTTACAAAAAGTAACCTCATCTTTTAATTAATTTCATTGTTTGCCTCAGAAAAGCATAATAATATATAATATCTAATTTACTTTTGTCCACAACATCAATTGATGTGATAATTTGTTTTAAGAAAATGTTTCTATCTATTATTAGTATTGTTTAGGAAAAAGATGCTACTAACCAGGTCTCTATTAGACTAATATAATAAATGCGAATATTTATAGTTACTATGTTTATTACATATCAAAACAGTGAAACCTATTGCTTGTAAAGGAGATATCTTATACGTAAGTTATATTTATCTTTTTATTTTCGAAAATACAATAAAGGCTTAAATCCTTTATTTTACCGGGCGACTTTTCTTACTGTAAGCCCTCGAGTAATGAAATCCCTTATAGTGCAGTCATTGAAGCGTTATTGCTCCGAATTTTTTTGCTGTAAACCGATTTGCATGAAATTTTGGAATTAGGCTCATCTTACCCTTAACATCGAAAGTGAAAATGATTTGAACTCCGCACCCACCCTGGGGGTGGTTGCCGCCCCTTCTCGGTGGTGTAAATTTTTTTTTCAAAATAACCTCAGATATCGATAGAAGGCTTAATTTAAAGAAAAAAATGTTGTTTAAAGTTTTTCAAAAAACTCAATAGTTTTTAAGTTATTGGCAATTGAAAATTCGGAATTTTTTCACGTTTTTCATCGGTTTTTTTACAAATATCTCCATATATGCATTTTAACGAAAATTTTATAATAAACAAAATTGTAGTAGGTAAAAAACTAAACAAATCGGTTTTTTATAAAGTGTTCTAAGTGCAATATTAAGCTAGATATTAAAGATCTAAACTGTTTTTATTTTGTTTTAATTTAATCGATGTATACAATGCCATCTAGCGGCGAGCAGATACATTTTATGCATTCTAATGAAATAGGGTTTTGTAGTGCTTGAAATAAGCTTTAAAATGAGCACTTTTAAAAGTATTTTGCACGTAAAATGAGTGAGCTGTAATGCAAATAAGAGAAACATCTAATGGTTTTTTTCTTTTAAATCAATGGGTTTCATAAGTGCCATTTTCACCAAAATTAAAATTAATCGTATTCCGTCTAGAAATAACTTTAATATAAAGAGTTTGATGAATTCTAGCAGTTTGGCTGCTTTAGGACACAATTTTTTAAAAAAAATCACGATTTTAAGAGAAAAAAAATTTAGATTTTTTACAAAAACCACCTTCTTTTCATAATATCTCAAAAATGATGAAAGATACGTATAAAAGTATAATGATAAATATGTAGGTCTTTTTCTGACAAAAAAATTGTTTGTTTTTTTTCTGTCACACAAAAATTGACGGAGATATGATTGCTTAAAGGGCGCGCGGCAGTGCAATCACAGTCTCTCTTGAGCCCTTTGACCCTTCAACGTTTTAAAATAAAAGGTTTTTCAGTATATATTGTACTGAAAAAGTTGTAGCTCTTTTAATAACCTTTAAAATGGTTTTTTATAAGCTGTGATAGCATCAAAATTTAAGGAGTTATGGTCCAAAACTAATCGTATTTTTTTCTCTACTTAGTAAACTGAAAATTTCGGAGTGTGAATATTTGGAGCAAAGTGAAAGTAAACAGTAATAGAGAACCAAAACTATTGTCTTATGTATATATATTTTGGAAACGTAGGCATGAAAATGGTGATTTCTTACTCTATTATTAAATTATTTTTAATAATCATATATATTTACTGTTTTAATTTGGGGGTAGTTTTAATGGTTGAAAAGCTTGAGAATATGATAATAATTTTCGAGAATGTGGAATTACATTACATTTAAATCCTTTTCATTTCATCAAAAGATTTTTTTAAAATTATTTTTTATCAAGGGGTTGTTTTTAAGGGTCGAAAGGAGGTTAAAAATTCGATAATTAAGATAGAGAACATAAAATATTATTTACTCTATACTTAAATCTTTTTATGTCATACCAAAGGATTTTTTTTATGATTTTTTCAATTTAAGGGTTGTTTGCAAGGGTTGTAATGTTTTCAAGGGGTTGAAAATGATTTTATTATGAGGTAATTGTGTTAGAAAACACTTTACGATTTTACCCCTTAATATTAAAAACGTTTTCTAGCGATAAAATGACTCAATGTCAAATGTTCCATTAAGGGGTTGTTAACACCCCTTAAAAATCATAAGCGGAGCTCAGATCATTTTCACTTTTGAAGTTAAGGGTAAGATGAGCCTATTTCAAAATTTCATGCAAATCGGTTCACAGTAAAAAAATCGGAGGTAAGACCCTATTTTTCGCTTCAATGACTGCACTATTGTTTGTGTCTAACTACTAAAGATATAAGTATTAAGCGTTCAAGTGTGTATAAATTATGATAATGAATGTAGTGAATTGCCATTTAGTATGTTTTTCCACTTTTTTTAATGTGGCAAACCATGAAATAAGAGCTGTCCGAAAGTTGCCGTAATTTAATTTAATTATTGTATCTTTATCAATGTAAACTTACGCAAAACATTAGATACAATTTATTAATCATATATTACAATAATGTTTTAAATGTACATAAATAAGCGCTAGACTACTTTTTTAAGTGTTACTGCATGCGATCCGTTAGGTATAAATTTTAATTTTTTTATCATATTTTGTATATTATTTAGTTGTGATAGTGAGTTTTAATTTTATTTGTCATTATTGTATTCGTAAAAGAAGCTGGTTTAACCAAAAATTAACTAAAAATAAAGAAACTTACAAAATTAAACTAAATACTTATATAATATTATAAACCAATACTCACTCAGCCGTTACCGTTTTTTGACACTTGCTGATCAAACACCACGAAATTTTGAAGACATTTTCTAGTAATAAATATCTAGGTCTGCAGTGTGCCAGTTTTCTATTAAATTTTATAGTTCAAAAGTTATACAGGAGACAGTCGGTTTATAATTAAAACAGTTACCGGGATTAACAAGCCAATAGTAAATCAATTAAACATACCTTTCAATATTTTTCGCCGCATTTTGTTTTACGTAGCACCTCTCAAGGGAGACCACACTATATCTTCTTCGGTCATTTAGGGTCAAGCCACACATACTTCACAATGCTCTTATATCTACAGCATAAATTCTACTTTTTCTAATTCTATTTTTCTACTTCCATACATCAGTGTTCGAACCAACACACCCCCGTGAACAGCTAAACTTGCATTATTAGACAATTTCTGACTGTTCATAAAGGTATGCGCGCTGATTTCCCGTAGTCGTCTCTCTCACATTTTCCGTGTCTTTAACGTTGCATCCTGTAACCATGTTATTCCTTTGAAAAACCATAACTTTTGTTTTATATAAATTAACGTTCATTTCATTTATTTTTAGTGATTCATATATAATTCTTATCATTTCTCAGATCTTTCTCCATCAAATCTCTAAAACAATTTGTCCATCAATATATTGAACAACCAAGGAGACGTCACACATCCCTGTTTCACACCTTTTCGATGGTAAACAATCTGTTATTTTTTTAGCGTTAGTTTATTTACTAAAACTAGTGCAAGTGACCTACACACTGTTTATACAAGTAATAAGGATAAATTGGTAGTTCCAAGATGTCGTCTTCACAGGCGCTTTGCTTTTTTGCAATACAAAATAAATATTTTTACATTAAAATGTGTTTAATATAACTTCAAAATCATGTCAAAGGTAAAATTATAAATTAAAATGTTTGGAAGCATTCTTCTCTCTCTCTCTTAATTAATTCGGAGGTATATGTAATATATATTTTCTCATTAAATCATTGTATTCTATGACATTACCTAGGTTAAGACCATATTATATTATTTTAAATACTATAATATGAAGTCGAAAAAAATATGAAATTAATAAAATACTGAGTTTCTTATCGGCTTTCTCGGTCGTAAAATCATTCCGGACCGGTAGTAAAGTCTATAAACTTAATGATTACACTGACTATGCAAAAGTCCTGTTTTAAAGTTTACTTGAATAAAAAAACTTTGAGTTTGAATTTGAGTGTACCCCATAACTCACTCACCATAACTCACTCCTTACCACTGTCATAGTCTTTTTCCAGATCCACGAAAGCACAGTACCTAGACTTTTTGATATTTCCTAGACATTTTTCAACTCCATTCCGCAAGGAAAATACGTGATCCATGCACTCCATTCCTTTTCTAAATCCTGCACATCGCAAATATAGTAATATATAGTCACATGTAATATATTTTTGACATGCAACTCAGTGTTAATTAAATTCTTTGGTAATATCTTATTTCAAGTAATAAGGTAGGATGTAGATTAATTTTGAGCGTATTTTAACTTATAGACATATTTAACTTTTATTACAGTTGGTTAACATTTGTTAGGTATTGCAAGCGCTTTTAAACTAGAAATATTAAAACTTTATTCTGTTTAGTAATAAAACTCAGTTTCTAAATATATCCCCGACAAACCTTGAAGCAATTTGGCTCCAGTCTGCGCTTCCGACCTTTCCATTATCTAAATATTTTTCTTGTCAGTACAGGGAGTAAATATTAGTTAATAAAGAAAAGAATCCTAAGTATGATTAGAATTAATGACAGTAAAACCTATTTTTATACCGTAAGTTACACTGAAAAGAAAGAAGTGATTATGATGAACAGAAAAATTGTAGCGGAGTGATTTCACAGTTTTTTTTGGAACCTAACCGTAAATTTAATACTTAGCTTTCAATTTAATCGTCTTCAGCGTAGTCACAGTTTATATACACGTAAAACTTGTTTACATTATATTGACTGTTTAGTTGATAATATTATAAAATGTTATGAATGATAAGGTCATTAGAAAGGTTTCGGTAGATGTAGATCTCATCAATTATATCTCGATCTAATTGTGTTCGTTCTTAAAATAGGCGGGATCAAATAGCTTTAAGCCGCCAAGAGTGTAAATCATTAATGCGAGTCGTCGTATAAGCCTGGAGACGTCTACTTCTGAACGTAGGCTTCATTCCGAAAATAATTAGGTATAGTTGTTTCAGGAACTACTTTCCTACAGCTCAACCCAAGGAATGTATATAATCATGGTTTTTTTGTGTATGTTATTCCTTGATTTTTTGATTATATGTATGGCTGGGGTCACCTGACAGCAGTCTTTGGGCTAATCATGCGGGCGGCATGAAAAATTTGACAGTCGAGTGGCAAGAAAGTTAGACAACGTCTAGCAATTCACACTGGGACACGGTGGCTAACTATGGCCTGCCAAGAAGAGGCACAGTATATGTCACAGTAGTGATGTACATTTTGTTTATGAATTTTGCTTATTTTGTATCATAAATAAAATATTATACCACCAACAAAAAACAACGAAGGTACTGTACCTTTCAGTTAGTCGAACAAATCCAGTGTAAAACAACACGAGAACAGTGATTAACTAAGCAACTTCTAGCAAATTAAATTAAAAAAATTAAGCGTCCTTAATCATTTTAGAGGCAGTAGGTACAGCCCAAGTGAGTTGCAAAACTATTCACAAACTAACTTTTAGGTAAACATTTGTTGTTTATTGTTACGAAATTTACGACAAGGCACTTTCTTGCATATTTTGTACTTTAACCCAGTTATAAATTAATAGTTATTTATCAGAAATCAATAGTTTAAACTACGAATTTCACTAAGGCTTATATTCTTAGGCAGCTTAAAAACTTTAAGTCAGTGACCTTTTCAGGTACATTAGCTAAATTTACTTTGCGTGTTTCGGGCTTAATAAATAAAAAACTTTTGACCGGACTCTGTAAGCTTTCTCTAAATTAAAATGTAGATCTGTAATTCTCTTTTTGCTTTTTAGCTTTAGTTCGTTGACTGTTACCGAGAATTCTAGGAAAACTACTAGCGAATTTGTTTTTAGAAATGATTGAATAGAGACTATACTAATAAAATATGTAGTTACTGATAGGACAAATATTTATGTAATAAATATTCTTGTTTTCATTGAGTTTGAGTGTTGTCTATGTATTCGTAGGAGTTTATTTACAAGAAAATGAAAATATTTGTATCTGTCGACTGTGTGTAAATTTTAGTTCTTTGTTTACTTTGTCTATTATTATATTCATTTATTATAGTTTCTGCTATTATAACTGGCTATAGTACGTCCACCATCACCATTTTCCAAGATTTAACTAGGTATGTCCTTCTCCATCTTTTCAAATATAATATCTTATTTGGATGCTCTATTGCGTCGTGAAGAAAAGACAATGGTCGGCTGCGCAGTTTCAAGATGGTGGTGAACTGCATTAAGATTGGCGTGAATTCCTGTAATGTTGCAAAAAATCACATTTATTGTGGATGGTGTGGTCGCGGAAAAAACTCTTTTTCTTTTCATAGTTGCCATATTTTTTGAAAGGGTTATTTAGACTAAAGATGAGGATTCACTGCACAGACAGCTTAGAGGACAAAAGGTGAGGTACTACAACTGCCAAAGCTCGGAACAGATGATAAGGTTGCTGGCATGGCGAGCGGAAGGGCCGCTGATCCCTTTCTGTTGTAGCAGCTGGGTCCACTCCGGTCTCCCTCTCCGGCACGACTACTACTTCAGAGACTTTACACAGGTTGGCGGTTCAGCCTCCCAGGGCGAAGATTAAGTAATCCCTGGGTTCGGGAATCCGTACCACCTGTAGGTGGCCAGCGGTTAGCCGTTTCATCAAGTCTTCCTGACCGCCGTACGAGCACGCCGTGTCTACGCCAAGCAATGACAGCAACGAGCACTGCCAATCCTCGGCTGTCCATGCAGCGAATCCTCAAAGAGCTTTGGCAACCTAACTTACCGCCAGGAACACAAGACTACTCAATGTTAGTGTTATTATGGATGCCGTTTTCTGTAAGGTGGAGGTACTTCCCCAGTCCAGGCTGCTCATTCGAGCAAGCACTCGCTACGCCCGCTTTAATTGTTCAGGCGGCTTATTCGAGCGAGTACTCTGTGACCTACCTACCTCAAAATTACATCAGTATAAAAAAAAATTAAGTATTTATAAATAAGTAATTAACGAACACAAACAAGAACATAAAGTGTGCCGCGAAGCAGTCACTCATCCAATTGCAGAATTACAAATGTTACTACTGTTTCTCTTAACAATCCCTAGATGGCACTGATACGGTAATTTAAGATGTCTCGAGTCCGTCTCACACTTGGTCAGTTTTAATTATTTGTTGTTATATTTTAGAACTCGTACTGCAAGTTTGAAGTTTGTATGTATAACTTTTTTTTACGATAGAGCAAAAACAACGAAAAAATGTTTCATGTATGGTGACCCCCCTTAAATTTTTAATTTTTTAACTATTTGTTAGATAATATTCCATTATTACACATATTTTGTATAAAATTGAGGTTTCTACCTATTTCATTCTAAAAGCCAGAGCCCTTTAATGGTCGGACAGACAGGCAGACACCGAAGACTAGTAAACGGGCTCCGTTGGCACTCTTTGGGTACGGAACCCTAAAAGGTGTATAAGTTTTTTTATCAATACCCATGTGATACATCCAGGAACACCCATGTGATACAACTATGTATTTATATTAGTTTAATATTGTTTCAGGTAAGACAACGAAAAAGGAGAGTTGGAATAAAGCACAAACTTCGGGGTAATTTTAAACCTAAAAGGTATAATTTTACTTCAATATTTGTGCTACAAAAAATATTTTTCCGTCGCCCCTAAATGAAAATTCGTCAACGTTTCGCTACAACGTGTTTTTTGAGGGTTTATCGGAACGCTCGAGGGCGGGTGATCTTTCATTGTCATTTGACAGTTTGCTCGTCGATTCTGAAGCTTCGACATTATTTTCCAATTTTTCCGTTCAGTGTTTACGTGAAATAGCCGAAATAGCTTATCTCACTGGAGTATAACTTTTTTCTATATAAAAGGTACCTATCTATATAAACAAAAGATAAGTCAGCTTGAATATTTTTGTAAAAGCGTTTGTGTCTCTTGCCAGCTCTTTTCGGCAGATATCAGCGTTATAAACATATTGCAGTTACGATAGTAAAAGGAATCTTGAAAACCTATTTTATTCATATTATTTGATTGCATTTATCAGAAACATAAATAATAGACAGACTCTTAATTGCCCAAGCTGTAGGGGTTTTTGTTCTACAACAGGTTTTATGGCAAACATTTAAACCAAGATGATGATGGCTAATATATATTATAGTCTACTATTAAGGGTTCCCTTAGCAATATCAATCAAATAATTTCATACCACCTTTTGTAGGGCAAACTCACTTTTTTGCCCCCACTGACCAGACTATAAAGGTTCCATATCACCTAAGCAATATCAATCACATCGTTATATATCACCTTTCGTAAGGCTAAGTCGCTTTTTTAAATATCATAAGGGTTCCTTATCAATCCAAAGTCATAGTGCAGAAACAATTTAAGCATTGTATGGCGGTTCACTTAAGACACTTTAATGTCAAATGTCATACATAATAGACTCGATTTAAAGACGGCGAATAGGAGTACAGATAGCCGTCCAGCTCTTTTCGCACATGATGAAACTATAATGGTTTTTCTGTTTTTACCATTTGGCTACTGAACCCTAAAATAACTTCTCAGTTGTGAGTTTCACTAGTTCATATTTTAACAAGATGTTAATCTGCAATTTTAATTTTGTGCAATGCTATTTATTGTAGATTTATAACTCATGTCATTATTGAAATAAGTTAGGTACTAATACAAACAGACGGAAAAAAAGATACATGGGTTCATTTCTACTTTTTGGTAAGGAACCTTAATGAAGATTTATTACCATGATAACATAGGAGATAGACCACTTAACGGCTAGGAAATTGTGGGGAAATGATTTATTACCCTCTCACTCACAGACAGAAATGGCATTTCGCGTAACAGGTTTTTAGCTAAAAGGAATTAACTATGTGTACCTAAGTGCACGTTCACACAGAAGATCCGGATTTACAGGACCTTACGGTTTTTTACGGATCCGTCGCTTTTGGTGCTTATGTACACACAGTTACGAGATCGCAAGACTCAATCGCTATACAGGATACAGTAAAACAAAGTATGTATGGGGTTGTGTGTTTACTGGATCCGTTATAATATCGCCAAATAAAAACCGGATTAAACGGAGATATAAAACGTACCACTGTATATATTTTGTCGGATCAGTAGTTTTTACTGGATCTGGTATACTGTTGTGTGTGTGAATTTGTTTCTAAAACTTCATACGCCATCGAAGATAAAAAAACGTGTACAAAACAAACCTGTGAAACGGACCACAGTGTGAACGTGCACAAATATACGTGCAAAGTTTAAATATTTTACATTTATATAAAACCTGTATAAAGTGTGAATGTTTAACAGTCTAATTAAAATCATTAAAATCTGCAATAGCGAAAATATAAAACATTAAGAATTATTGTCTCTGGTTTTTTATTTCACAGCTTATTAGCTTAAAGCTGGTAGGTTACGACGTATGAGACATATATAAATCTACTTTCGGCAAAAATAAACGCAGGAATAAAGTGGTTGGTGAAAGAAAAATGGTATATGATGTGGCTGTGTATCCATCCACTAGCTACCCCGTTCTGGGGGTAAAAACTGTTAAGTTATTCATAGTGTAACAACAAACGAACTAGCCGTATAAAAACCATTAAAATAAAAAGTTCCTTTTGTTAAGCAAATTGTATACTGGTGGTGTATCATTTGAATGTTTAAGTCGCGCAAAAAAAAAAGAATTCAACTTAGGTCCTCGCCTAAAATTTATCTTTTTTACTCTTTGTGCAAATATTAACTATCGATCTGCAAATGCAAATAAATTACTCTCTACAATAATGTCAGTGTCAGAGGCATGGTCTTGACTCGGTTCACACTGGGAACCCTATTACGACGCGACTGCTGAGCCTTGAACGGTCGACCGATTTCCCTGACCCAATGTAGGGCGTTTATTTCCATTTTGGGATTTGGCTTTGACATTTCTGTTATCGAACCTATTGTTTCTTTATTTATTTTAGGTTGAACATTGCTGTTTAGGGATTTCTTTCACGAATCTATTACACGGATACTTACTGGTAGCTCACGTGTCCATCCGTTCTTCTGTCACACTCAGGTTTGTAGTAGTCGCATTAAAACGAAAAAAGGAACTGTTATATGATCACTTTGTCTGTATGTCTGTCTGTCAAGACACCCTTTTTCTCAGGAACGCTTGAAGGTATCTATTTGAAATTAAAATCAAAAAATAAGGTCTGCAGTCCCTTGGATCTGTAGAAAAATCAAATCATCAATCAAAATACGGGTCCTTTTTGTCGTATATTTTGGAATTCACAAATAAATCAAAACCGATGGGGAAATTAGACACTAAGCAAGGTCTTACATTACAAATATTGAAAAAAGACCGAAATTTGTTAATGTGAAGTTATTTTTTATACATAAAAAAGTTCATCTGTATGTCTGTCAAGACCCTTTTACTCAAGAACGCGTGGAGGTATCAAGTTGAAATATCTAATACTAAAGTCTAACTGAAAATTTAAAAAAAAATTAAGCTTCTAAGTCAATGCAATAAAAAAAAGAACATTGACACTCGGGGCCTGCCACTGTAAAACTATTGCATGTAATCACTCTTTTCTTGTTACACTATATCAAAACACTTAAGAGGATACACTTCGCAGCGCCTCGCAGTGGGCTTCATACAAACGAATTAATCATTTGTTTTTGACATTTACTGATCAATCACTGTGAAATTTCTTAGTCATAATCCCAAGCCGAATACCTATTTCTGTGGTTTTTCCAAAATCTTGTAAAACGTTCTATTAACTAGAAATCTTTTTCAAAACCATTTGTATGAAAAACTAGAATCCTATATAACTTTTAAACTATATAATTTATAGAAAACTGGCACACTGCAGACTTAGGTATTTATTACTAGAACATGTCTTCAAAATTTCGTGGTGTTTGATCTACAAGTGTCAAAAATTCAAAAATAGATTCTGTATTAAGTAGGATAATACTTTCTTTCTTATTGGTAAAACGAGTGACGCCGGACTGCCGAAGTCTGCCGAACTGATAGGACGTTAGACGATTGCTAGGTTTTATTTTCGTTACGGAATTTCTTGATTCGGTCGCCGCGCTGAGGGCCCGCGATAAAAGCTATGCAATAGCTTAAAAATCATTTTTGTCGCATATTATGACACAAATCAAAACCTATTGGGTAGGTACTTTCCGTTTACCCAGAATCATGAAATTTGGCAAAAAGCAAGATGTAACATCACAAATATAAGAAAAGATGCAAAAACTGATAATTAAAGGCCAAAAGGAAAAGTCTCGCGTGCGACCCAGCACACTGTTAGAAAATTTTTCGTGACAAAGTGTGTACACAAAGTGCCCATCCGGCGCGTACGAGAATTTTTCTATCTGAAATTTCTCGTTGGTTTATCTCAGACTTGATCTCATGATAGAAGAGCTATCTACATATATATATATATAATAAGTTTGTAAGGAATCCTCGGTGCGCGAGCTAGACTCGCAAAAGTATCATAGGTATAGAAAACTATTAATTCTCCTACATCCGAGTGAAAGGCGACAGTGGCTGTAGTACAGTTGATACTTAGGTCAGTACGACAACGTTATTTTAACAATACCGCAACTAATATCAGGATTCAGTACTTTATATAATATAATATTAATAAGGCTACCACATCCTATCCTCCATTTTCGTGGCCCCGCGCTTACCTAAGCCCTTAATTTAAATAGTTGCAAGTAATCAGTAGTTGGTACAATGCTTGTAGCAGTTACGTTGCAATTTGCCAACTTTATGAAAAATGGAATCTGACGATTGCATAATGTATATTTACAGTACAGTTTTATTTAAAATATTTAAATCGTTTTGTTATTACAAAAAGATATATTTCTCGGGGCCTGTAAATTAAAATTGTTCTACACGGCACATCCGTGCACACATTACCTACTCATATTAGTACGGAGAAAGACAGGTTAATTTTTATCTCGGTTAAGTTCCCAATTAACTGTAACCGAATTGCCAATGGGCTTACTGAAGCTACACCTACAGCTTGCTTTGTCAAACTTTCTTCAAATAATCTCACGCCGAAAACCGTATTCAGCACGGGCGGAGCCGCGGTCCAAAGCTAATACAATATCTTTTTTATGAGACCCTAATACTAGATCAAATGATGTACTTACTTGGTACAAATGGTTCTTATTTGCCAGTCACGAAGAAGATTTTTAAAAAAAGGAAAAATCACAAACAATCGTATTGAAAAAATCATATAGTTTTAGATTTTATGAATCAACATAACTAGGTACACAATTGTGTAACTGAGCGATTGAATAAGTAGATAGTCTAAAGTTTTTTCGTTTTTAAGTAATTTCGTTTTCTCGATAAAATAAGCATACTTCATAGAGTTGTAAATGATTGATTAATTTGTGTTTGTCTTCACAAATTGTGTCTGGTATTAAATAGTGGAACCACGAGTTGGTACTGGAAAATCCTGCTGGACCCATTAGTGGAACTCATCAGTGGAACCCACAGAAGGGTTGTTGCACGGACGAAAACCAATAAACCAATGTAGGCATACTGCGATTATAACACACTGTTGGTTTGCATGCAGTTATGTACATAAAGAAATTGTAGGCTTCGTGATACGAATCGATAATAGAAACTTAAGACACACATTGTGACACAATTAACATCTCAAAACACCTTATTATAGATAAGGCAGGATTACGGATCTAAAAGTCAGACGAAGTTGTAATGTGTAATGGAGCCGAGAGTCTGTCAACTAATAGCTTACGCGTTTCATGCTTCATTTTTCGAGACACTTAGGTAGTAAAAAAAATTATAAAACAATACAACACAACACAAATATTTATGATTTATTTTTTGCGCGCCATTTTCGTTCTACTAAGTAGGTATAGAAACACAAATATCGAAGTTTACACACTGGCCAGGAAAGCCGCCAACATATGCTGAGATAAAAACAATATGTAATCGTGTAAATTCCTTTTTTTCTTAATACACTAAGGTGGCAAACAAGCTTACGGTAAGCTGTCACCGCAGCCTATAGGCGTTTGCACCTGTGGCATGACTCGCGCGTTGACGACCCTTTAAAAATCTTATAACTTCTTTCTTGAAGAACCCCATACTGTAGTCTTCAGAGAAAACCTTGTGCGGTTTGACACGGAGCTCGTTCCACTACCCAAGCGTTCGTATAAGGAAGAAAGAGCATAACTACATATCAAACCCAAAGGCGGTGCAATAAGAGCCACTTGACGGGCAAGTTAAAATTCAGGTGATAATATCAAAGCAAGATACCTATTATATGCCTAGTTAGATATTATTTTGCAGATTGTGCAGCATTTAAAAAAACTTCTGACAGCTATCCCCTTAAAAATTAAATAGATTTATAGCGTTTAAGGTCTTAAGTACCTAGTCTCAATTAAAATACGAGTAGGTATCTTCCTAAACTGCACTAAGCAATGATTTAATCAGTAGGTTAGCTTATCGTTAATGGATGATAATGTTAATAAGGTAGGTACCTAACCATATTACTTTTATTTTAATCATAATATAATACTACCTATTTGTTTCTACTTATGAATAAAATCTTTTTGAAAATGTTTAACATAATGTAGAATAACGAAATACTAAACAAACTATTTATTTGACTAGCTTTTATTTACTATGTGTTTTTGCGCCATCTATTTTGATTATGTAGTAACTTGTTAAAGGCGAGACTAGTAAATTTTGAGGGAGTGTCTTCACTGTCGACTCGTCGTTTAGAAGCTGGCTGTTTCTCCACCTAATTCCAAAATTTATAACTAGAGGGCGAGCTATGTTTCATAATATTTTATATTTGAAGAATTTATTTGCCATACGGGACAACCAATTTTGTACAAATCAGCACCTTACTTAATTTTTTAGTATTTTGTAAACGATAAAAATTAAAACAATAATTAATTAAAAATCTTTTAAAAAGTCTTCGAATAATGTCGCTCGAAAGCAATAAATTACACTGAATAAGAACTTTTTCAACATAAAGAGAGGCCAATAAACTTAAAATTAGGTTTTATTGGCGATTAATTTTTAATCCGACATTTATGATCTAAATAAATAAAATAAATTACTTCTTAAACGAGCGCATATGTTTAACATAAGATATATTTGAGTGCATACGTTGATGCATGTTCATCTAAATCCACACTAATATCATAAAAAAGAAAGATTTGCATTTTTGTATGTTTGTTTATAACAAATAACCTCAAAGCTACTCGACCAAATTCTTTCACCATTGAATGCTACATTATCCCTAAGTAGGTACCTAACATAGGCTCTATTTATTACTAGAAAAAAAAATAGGAATCCCTACTAAAATTTTAATAATGTAGGTATCACAAGGCGTAAAAAAAATACCCATAAAATGTCTTTCATCGTATGCGCTGCTGAAACTATTAATTATAGAACAAAAAAATTCAAAAACATATTTATTTATTTATTTTTATTAAAAAAAAACTTTATTACACACTTACGGCGGACTCAATGCCTACTGGCATTATCTACCAGTCTACCCAAAAACATTAAAAATAAACAAAAATAATAATGGTGGTGCACATAATAGCATTTTATAACATTAACAATTTACATATAAGAAAAGCTATGTCTATATATAATGAAAGATACTATAATAATGTAAATAATAATCACATATAATAAACATATCAATATCTATAAAAAAAATTCGCGATACCATATGTCCAACTATTGTAGTTATGTCCTATAACTACTTTTTTACATTTTAAAAGTTGATAGAAATGCCGACTAAAAGCAGGCCATGTTACTCAGACCTTTGTAGATATAATTCCTTATCCAAATAAATCATTTCGTATTCAAGACTGTTTAAATACCTGTAGATTGTTTAATTTTTGAAATAGGACATTCCATTCAGAAGATATTCCAAATTTAAAAATGTAAATCTAAACAAAATACTAATAGAAAAAAAAAATGCTGTGATCGGCTCATACGCGCGGTTGGCTCTCTGTTCTGTTCTCTATTTTGACTTTCTTCAAGAAAAAAAAATTGAGAATAAAAATGGGTTTATATATGTAATATAAATTGTCATTTGAAAAAAAAAACTACTTTTGGCATGCATAAAGATACATTTACTCTACGTTTATACCAAAATGTATAAAAAAATAAAAGTTTACCCGTGCGAAGCCTGGACGGGCCGCTATAGTAGATATATTGATTTCATAGTAATAGTAATACCACAGCGTAAACATTCATTTAATCTATACAGTCCGCCAACGAAGGCGTCCAAAAAACAGAGCAATCGGAGGTAAGGTGAGCGGTGAAAAGGGGGCCGAGCGAACAGGACTATCATAAGAAATTTTGTGGGATTAAGTGTGAAGGATTTGCGGGACTGAAAATATTATAAAGTTGCGTAAAACTGCGCGCAAAAGGAAGTGACGCTCACGTTTGTACAGCAAAAGCTCAAGAAACAGAAGAATTCTTAATAAATATTTAGTTGCAAACAATAATTTATTATAACAGATAAACTACGTTTAGTTGACAGCATTGAGAGCTATGACCATAAGCATTGAAATAGTTCTGTTCAAAGTAAACAAACAATATGGCCGTTTACTATTTTGGCATCGCATCCACTGCTCTACCTCAAGAGCATGTGCAGCCAATGCGTTGAATGCGGTCCGGAAGTGACGTCATATCGCATTTATTTTTGGTCAACAGAACGATCGAATATCCGCATAGAGAGCATTGAGCGCATTCAATGCGTATAATGCTTGTCGACAAAACGCCCTTAATGTTTTTACATAGTTGCTGGGTTCTGGGTTAAACCATGATTACACTATTTAAATTATTATGTGCTGAACATGTTGAACTGGAAAGTAACATATAATATAGAAACATATACATATATATTACATACGTTTACTATTTTTGTCAATAACTAAAAAAAATGTAAGACTGATGTCTTTTTTGTCCGATGTTAGAAAAAAAAGATGTGGTTTTCAATTCGTCTGTTGGTATGTTTTTTTTTTTCAGTATGTTTGTTTTATTTGTATAGACTAGCTTGCGGTTTCGATACGAAGATGTCGGATTAGTTAGCGCTGATTTTGATTTATATTAGTATTGATTTTTTTTCTATACCACTAAGATGGCAAACAAGCTTATGGTCCTCCTGATGGTAAGGGGTCACCTAAACGCTTGCAACGCCAGGGGTATCACTCGCGCATTGCCGACCCTTCTAAAATCTAATAACTTGTAGGTATTTGTTAGTGTTAATTGTTACGTATATGTAATAAGTTAAATAAGGAAATAAAATAACAAGCAAATTCACAAGGCATAACTGCAGCGTTGTAATTTGCTACATAAACAAATATAACCACGTAGTACACGTTCTAATATCTATGTATTTAAGCAACAGTTTCATTTTAATTTAAAATACATTAAGTTTCCAGTATCCCATAACTATACAACTGTTACGTTATAAGATATATACTATTGTAATTATTTATACAAATATATTAAAGTAGTATCTGGACAGTTGAGTATAATTTCGTACAAACCTGCTACAAGAAGGTAACGACAAGTGTACATTGGTGACCCCGACGAAGAACAAAAAGAGGAACAAAATACAAACTTCGCGATCCCGACAGAAAACAAGGAGCGAAATTACAACGCTGAAACTTATGAAAAATCACAGGAAGACCTACAAAACAATCATGTCATTGGTACCTCAACAGAAGTATACTGCAGCCTTTTCAGGCAATACTTCCGCATCGCCCGCCCTAAATTTCGTTATCGGCGTAGGTTCTTACGGCAGCTCCTCAATTATAGAAAAAAAAACAAACTATCAAATATTTCCTCCTTAATAGCATAATACATTCGTGTCTGTAAAACCATCGAAATACCCAACCCAATCTGTTAATCCGTTTAGAAGTTATGTGGAAAAGATATAGTCCGGTCAAATTAGTCCAAAAATTAAAAGTAAAGCTACCTAAATTCCCACCAAGCTGAAAATCAGTAAGATTGTTTAAAATATGATTAAAAATAGAATTTGAAAGTTCCCGATCTTTCCCCTGTATGGAAAAAGCTTTTATTCAAGGTAAACGTCCTAAAATGAGTTTTGCGATTTTCACCATAACGGTAAGTTTTATCATAAAAATACTTTAGACAAAAATTGTAGATCCTAAAATTATCTACAAAAAATGTATCAATCCTTTTTTTTCTACGAGCCACCGTTTTTGAGATAACGATTTAGAATGTTGTATAAGTTGTAATCGTCATAATATGCATGAGTGCGCCACGTATATACATCTCTTTAGTTGTAATATCATCATCATCATCATCATCATCATCATATGAGCCCATTGACGTCCACTGCTGGTCATAGGCCTCACCTAACTTTCTCCACAGCGTGCGACTCTGTGCCGCCTGTAACCAACGGCTCCCCGCTACCTTTATGAGGTCATCTGTCCATCTAGGGGGGGCCTTCCCACGCTGCGCTTTCCGGTTTGTGGTCGCCACTCGAGATCCTTCTTCCCCCATCGGCCGTCGGTTCTTCGAGCTATGTGCCGTGCCCATTGCCACTTCAGCGTTTGCGATTTGGTGAGTTCTGTCGGCGACTTTAGTTCTCCTACGGATTTCCTCATTCCTGATTCGATCACGTAGGGAAACTCCGGACATAGCTCTTTCCATCGCCCGCTGAGCGATCTTGAGCTTTCGTATAAGGCGCATAGTTATCGGCCACGTCTCAGTGCCGTAAGTCATCACTGGCAACACACACTGGTTGAAGTCTTTTGTCTTCAAGCACTGGGGTATTAAGAACGAGAAAATAGTACGCAGTTTTCCGAATGCTGCCCAACCGAGTTGGATTCGGCGATTAACCTTTTGCTCGAAATTGGACCTACCTAATCAAACAGTTTGTCCCAGGTATACGTACTCGTCAACAACTTCGAGTGTAGAGTTCTCTACAGTTATTGGAGTGGGTGCTACATGCGATTGGCCATTCGACATGATTTCCGTCTTGTCCACGTTCATCTTGAGGCCTACTTATTGGGAAACTCTACTGAGGATTTTGAGCATTGTGCAAAGGTCCTCCATCGATTCTGCATTGACCACAACATCGTCGGCAAACCGAAGGTGGGTAATGATCTCGCCATTAACATTGATACCAAAACCGTCCCGGTCCAGAAGCTTAAAGACATCTTCCAACGCATTTGTGAACAGTTTTGGAGATATGACATCCCTGTCTCACACATCTCTGCAATTGGATCGATTTCGAGTTCTGATCCTGGAGACGGACTGACATGGTGGGGTTATCGTACAAGCATTTTAGCACCTCGATATACCGATGACCAATACGGCATCTCTGTAGAGCCTGTAGGACTGCCCATGTTTCCACCAAATCGACGGCATTCCTCATAGTCCATAAACGCTAAGCAAAGGGACCGATCATACTCTTCTGACTTCTGTATAATCTGGCGCAGCGCATGTTTGTGGTCTACGGTACTATAGCCTCTTCGGAAACCGGCTTGTTTGGGAGGCTCGAAGTCGTCGAACTTGCGAGCGAGACTGTTCGTAATAACTCTTAAAAATAGCTTATAAACATGGTTCAGAAGCGTGATGGGTCTGTAATTATTAAGGAGCGTGTTGTCACCTTTTTTAAGAGAAGCACCGCCACGCCTCTGTGCTATGCTTTTGGCGAAGTACCTCGCGGCGACTTGTAATATATGTTAAAAAAAATTTATATCGGTCATTGTAACTTACACTTATAATATAAAAAAAATCATAAGTTATATCTATAATAATATCAGGTAAAATGAAACTCAGTCCCTTAATTTACCATGTTAAAAAAACGCGCTAAGTACACAACCTCATAGGTGGCGTGGAAACGTGTGCATATTATGACGATTACAACTTTTTGAATCGTTATATCTCAAACATGTATCTCGTAGAAAAACAGTATTGATACATTTTTGTAGACAATTTTATGATTTACAATTTTTGTCTAAATTATTTTTATGATAAAACTTACCGTTTTGGTGAAAATCGTGAAAAACTCATTTTTTTAACTTTGACCTTGAATAAAAAATTTTCCATACAAGGGAAAGATGGATTCAAATTTTATATTTAAGCATATTTTAAACAATCTTACTAATTTTCAGCTTGGTTGGAATTTAGGTAGCTTCGAATGTCTAAATTGACCGGACTAATAAGTAAGTAAGGACAATTCTAACTACCCGTTGTCCTATTACCCGTTTTCCCCTAAGAATAAAGCATTTTCCCACGGTAAAAAGTAGCCTATGTTTATCAGGGATAGTAAAGGCTTCTAATGGTAAAATAATTTTTCAAATCGGTCCAGTAGTTTCGGAGCCTATTCAATATAAACATACTTACATACAAACCTTTCCTCTTTATAATATTAGTATAGATATAGATTACAATTTATTAGACGTCTAAGCAAATCGCCGGCTCATTGACCAAGAAACTAGTTTACAGGTAGCAGCTAATATTATACAATGGAATGGTTCTTCAATAAGCACGGTATCCGCGGACCATCCCTACTATGATTTACTTAGTCGTTTCCCTGATATAACAAAGCCCGTGTGCTTTAAGGAACCGTGGCGTCATTCGGTAGTACATCACATAGTAACCGACGGAGCACCCGTTTGTTCGAAAGCTAGACCACTGCCACCAGAAAGGTATAAAGCAGTAAAAGGGAATTTCAAATAATGCAAGAAATGGGAATTTTTAGGCCATCCAAAGGAGAATGGGCCAGTCCAAAAACATTGTAGCTTTCAAGTAACGTAAATCTAGCTATACATTTACTATTAATCTGTTGAATTAAAAAATGAGACAAATACTTAGAACACAGATTTTAATTAATACCATCATATTTAATTACAAAATGTTGCTTATGATGTTATGAAAATAACAAAAATTAAACATTCATTATACCTAATAAGCATCTTTATTAAGGAAGCTATATTTCTTCATATCGGAGACGAATAGATACCTATAATACAAACATCACATTTAAATACCTAATTAACAAAATACTTAAACTCTTTGAAAATATAATGAATATCCACAATAGATTTGAAGCCGCCATTTGCAACCGCAAAGCTTATCCACAGTAATGGTAATGGTAATGGTAAAATGGTAAAAAAACTTTTTAAGTCCCATACAAAAAATAACCGGGGGGGTTATGGAGGTTAAGGGAAATATTTTGAGGAACTGCGGCTCAAAATTATTGTTTTGCCCTAAAGTACCTGTGTGCCAAACGGCTAAACTCTACATCGATTTGCGGTTTTTTTTTGCGTACACCTAGGACTACAGGGTCTAGGCGAACGCAAGTTCAACGAATAACAAAAAGGAATCGCGTTTTTAAAGTTGCAATATGGCTACCTAATGTATAGACGACTTTCGTTTCGAAGCTCCGCAGTGGCTCGGGGATGGTATCCATAGCATAGAAAAGCCACAACTCTATGATTTTCTTTTCGATCGATTACAAGTGACGTCATAAACTTTATGTTCATGCAGTTTGTTTGATTCCATTCTTTTTTCGTGACGCTAATTTTAAGAAGTCCACTGGTAATAAAAAAACCATGCAATGGGAATTCCCGAAATTTCTTGCACGATCTTTGCACCATGCAGCATGCTAAAGCAGATTACGCTGAAATACCTTAGAGTTCATTCATTATTGTTTAGTGAATGGGCGAGGGGAAGTTTTCTAGGATAGTTATGGCCACAGAACACATATAATTATGGTGATCCTTCCCGAAAAGATTAATTATTAAATCGATTTGAATTGAAATATAATGAATAGATTCTCAAAAAGTACACTATATCCATGTAAGTTTATTTTAATATTGACGAAAAAATGTTTTTAAACTAACACGTAAGAGGTGGAATGAAGATAAAAAGTAATAGCTAAGTAGTAAATCTCCCGATTTCTTCCTATTTTTATCTGGAAAATTTTCCGATTTAAAATTTTGCACTTTAACAACACTGTCAGTGACTCAGTCTCAGTACTCTCAGTGCAGTTCCATACCAAGTGCGTTCTGTTCACTGCTTCAATGCGTTTAATGTCATAATCCAGTCAAGTTATCAGTATCCAGTCAGCCAATTTTTTACGACCCACTGTACAAATTTTGGCCCATTCTTTTTGGTTGGATTATTTACATTATATCGATAAACAAAACGCCACTACCAAATCTTTAGTTAGCTGTGTGAGTAAGTAATGTTTTTAGTGAAATGCTACTATATAAGAGTTATCGAGGCGTAATAATTAATTATCTTAGGTAAAATCTAAAAAACATATTTTTTATTAAGTAGATAATTACCTATTAATGGGATTGCGCTGCACCAGCGCTCCTTAGTGCGAGCCGCCTCTGATCCCGATCGTTACAATGGGACCAAACTCCATAGCTGCAAGGCACAAGTTAATCTGCAGACTGTCTTAGTTGTAAACCAAAATAGATCAAGGTCAAGGTCAAGGTCAATGAATATGACACATTCAATGTCATCGTATTCATGTTATGTATCAAATTTAGAGTCGATCAAACGACTATTGATATAAATAAACATCCGTTGTATGTTTGAAATCCATTAACTGTCTAGAAAAATAAATAAATGTTTTGGAAATCGCCCTGAATGGATTTCACTAACAAAAGCTAAAGACTACCTCGATTAGATCAGCTAAAAAACACATTTATATCAGTTTATCCGTCTTACCACTATGAAACGACAGACAGACAGATACACAAACACACATACATACAGAGGCTTCAATCTTATAATGTTCAAACCGACTTTAAAAAAAGAAGGAGGTTCTCACTTTGTTACTTTTTAATTTCTTGCACCAAATATTATCTAAATTGAACAGCTTTTCTTTGACCAATAGTTTACTTACATATTAATTTTAAAAGTAGGTTCCTATTCAAAAGTTTTTTATTTCATTGATTTAATGATCGCTATCAAATATCGCTATATTGTAGCACTTATATATATAAGTAGTTGAGTGATACTACAAAATAATAAGTAAACTTTATTCCCTTTTAAAGTGTTATTACAACGAGTAAGTAAGTAAGTAATAAGTAAGTATACATATAGCAATATTTCTATCCGGACACATGTTATTCAAAATAGCCAGCTTTAATGTACTATTGCTACGGTTCACTCTGCAAAATAAATCCACATCAGTCCAAAAAGAATGTAAGTTATGATTCACAGCAGTTGAGTAAGGTCATAAGTAAAAGTAGGTTAATAAACATTCATTAGCAAATTTTGGATCAAAACAAACTCAAAGGAAAAATCCGTTTATTAACCTTGTGACACAAACAAATTAGATAACGTCATCTGACGCTGTTTACAAACATTAGAAATTAAAATAATTTAGATATTCTGCACAAGAGTTGAGAAATTTTTAATTACCATAGAAGCAGGATAGTAGTTGCCAGACGTCCCGCTTTTAGCCTTAAATTAAATGTTCCACACGGGGCAGACTCAGTCCCGCTATTTTAGATACTAATCGAATCTTATCACGCGATAAGTACACGGCAATGTTCCTTTTTTGGGAGCATGGATTGCACCTCCTGGTGGTCGCCGCTTGTGCAGTGTCTTCCACTTCCCTCACATTGCCTTAATGTTCCCTACATACTATACTGGCGGTGAACATTTTGCATTTACCACTGAAATCACCATCGCGCGTTGTCATCAAGAGTACTCTGCCAAGACCATAAAGAAGGCCTTAACAAATCTTCAAAGCTTTTGGATTAGTCACGCACGGACGCAACCTTGCAAGTAAAATTATTCCGGATGCCGCATGTAAACCCAATCATTTGTTAAACTTAGGTTAAGGTAGTTGAATTCAGTGCTTTCATTGTAATCCTCGGATAGAAACATCAAGTGTGAAGTAAAAAAAAATGAAAGCAAGTTTGGGAAGTTTTACGTTTTTATCCAAAACCACGTTGGAGTCTATACACGGAACTCGAGACTAGACCTCCTAGCTTCATCTGAGTGCGGCTGAAAAATAGTAGAAGGACTATATGCCAGTCCTGATGACACTTGCTTCGGTGTCTCAAGCATCTCAAGAGCTGATATGATCCATGTAGGGACCAGTGTTACAGAAAAACATGCGGATGCCAAAATATGGCCTGCATAAAGAAATACATAGATGCAATTGTATGTTAATATTGTAACCATTTTCTTGAAGCCTCGTCAAGAAAATTACGGTAAAATCTAAACAAAATTTTCGTCAGTCAGGAATAAAACTTTGCAGATCTTTAAACCACTTACTCGGGTATGTAACTTTAAGTTCTGTTCCTTATACAATGCTGAAAGTCCTGTTTTAATACTTAGCAAAATATTAGTTAATCGAAAAATCGTTAAAATGAAAGTTGGACTGCTATTTTGGATACTTCCGTGGAGGTCGTTGAGCTACCAAACATGTTTCCTGCCCTATGAAATACCATACATAATGTGTTAAATTTCTCAATTGAATGCATGAGATGTAAAGTTAGGAATAAGTAATTTGACAATCTTGGTTACCATCTTATTTCCTTACTGACGGCTAAGTTAACCTAACCTATATAACAAAATTTCACATGAACGAACTATAGCTGCAGCTATAGCCTGCTATAACAAAATTTATCAAGGATGTCTCGTCTACCCTACAGTGTGGGGTGTCGTTGTCGATAGCTCATTTAAAAATATTTAGGGTGTGCAAAAGCCATTTTTCGATTCAGCGATACGTTTCCGAAGTTTAAAAGTGCAATTTTTTGTTAGAACCCATTATTGTCCCCCTACTACCAGCTAAATGGCTTTTCTTGGGTTAGTAAAAAAAAACATGGGAGTAGCATATAAAACGAAATGAAAAGGAAAACTATCATAACTAAGTAGGCTTTAGTATAAAATATAAGTTCATGAACCATGTAAAATTATAGAAAAATAAAATTATAACATTCCTTACTAATACTCACATAATAATTACAATATTTATATTCGAATAACGCATCGCTGAGGGGTTTCAATTTCACTTTGCGTCCTGCGTGGCGGAGGTTCGAACCCGGCGAGTACCTATACTGAGTCTTTTTCTTGATTTCTCAAGTACACTACTACCACCGGCTCACGGTAAAGGAAAACATCGTCAGTAAAACTGCATACGTCAGAATAAAAGACGTATGTGAAGTCTACAATCCGCCGTAGGCCCGTGTATAGGCCGTCCTCCAACGTATGAGGCTGATGTGAAGGCATTGGACCCGCTTAGCGGTACAGGATACAAACTTAATAACCTAGTTGCCCGATTGTAAAAACAGTAACACACACAAGCTTTAATCTTGCAGTGATCATAATGTGTGTGAGCTTAAGAATATAACAATAAATAATAAAAAGTAGCCGGCTAGCTAGCTTGGTCGGTAATTGGATAGGTGACCGCTTAGCGGCATACTTTTTGGGTTTGCTTGTAAGTGGTAGTAGGTACGGTACCCTTGGTGCGCGAGTCCATCTTTGACTTAACCGGTTTTTTATTATGTTTTAGTGGGATAAAACTATAATAACGGGGTAATAAAAATATCAGCATTTATATGAGCAAATTAAAGTGTCTGCGAATTAATATAATTTATGGATGCTTTTATTTCTAGTAATGCACCTGTGGTTTCGTTTAGGAAATAAACCGATTGGGTTCTGCGTGTGGCCAATACCTACCTATTCCGTCTAGCTTTTAAATTTTATTCACGTCGTTAAGAACCGTAATAGGATATGCATGTTTTTTTTATATTTGCCAACATTGCCATTAAACAGAAAAAAATGCTATATGCTATGCTGGAAATTGCCATAAACCTGGGAGGTGAGTGTGTTTTTATCAGCAGTTATGGAGTGGTGTCCATTATACTCACGCGCCTCTTTGAGCTTTCGTATCACACTCCGAAACTAATAAATATACTGAAAGTCTCCAGCACGCAAAGGAATGTTTTTATGTTCAAAAACAGTGAACAATATCGATTTTTCCTGCAAAGTGAGACAAAGTAATCGTTTTAAAATTTTGTTTTCGAATTACGTGAAGCTAAAATAAAAAATCTATCGAAACAAATATTTAATCTTACTTATCCATACTGTATTTATTTTTAACCCACAAATAATTATAATTAATTAAAATAACTAAATGCATTCTACCTGAGTCAGATTAAATTCTGTGACATATTAATGTATCTAATATATATATATATAAATATTTATTGTACCGCCTACATCTTTCGCTTTAGCCCTATGGTTAACTGGTTAATTATATAAATAAATAAATATAGCTCACTTTAACATATCATGCTTTGTTTTCGATGACAATCTTCTATATAAAAAAAAGACAAAATGGCGGAAAACTATTTTTTATCAGCGTTAAATATTTATATTGTATTTACTGAAGGTTTTTTAGATAAAATGAGTGAGTCTGGTGACGAAGATACCTATTTCTGTCCCATCATAAGATAAATTAGACAAGTGTTTAATACCGAACTTATCAGAGAATATGGTGTTTGGTTATCGCCATATTGAATTTTGATTTCTGGCTTATTTTAGTGACACTTGCAAGATCAAGACGAATCGATTGACATATCGATCGGAACAAACATACATACATATACATAGGCTGATAAACCCATTCCTTCCTTTGCTTCGCGCAGTCGGGAAAAATATATAAAATGTTAGAAATGAGGTGTGAAGTATAGGGTTTTGAAACCTGGAAGTGGGGTTATTTCAGATACCAAAACTATTTTATAGTCGGACTCTTCAAAGGTATGTATATGGGTGGCTAGCTTTTGTCTCGCAGACGTATTCAAGGCGTAGTTGAAGCCAGCAACTCTGATAGGTGCTTCTTCAGATACACGTGGATATTACGGGCATGGGGTCATCTAGGGGATAAGTTAAATTAAATACAATTTAAATCAATTAAATCGGTTAAGTGGGCGCTAAAAATATATTTTTTTTTGACCCATAAAAAGCCTACTCATTAGACATGCAACACGATTCAGTTTGATTTTTTTTGAATTTTCTAATTTACCGCTATAGGACCCCAATATTTAAAATAAATTGGTTTACTTAACACGTTTCGCACAAAATTTCATTTAGGGTTACGTTGTAGGTAAAATAAAAATTACAGATTAGAAAATAGAGGGTAATTCACTACCTTATTCGCTATCTGATTTTCGTCAGCAAATCTTTATCATTTTACTGTCGGATCCTACAACCATGTACGATATAGAATTCTAGTCTTGAATACCATTTGAAAGATTTATATAGTATACGTTTGTTATCGAGACAGTTGTTTTAAAACTGTTTGGCGCAGCAGCAGTTCACAGAAGGTAATAACATTAATTTGGAATCCTTTGAAGATAGCATAATAAGCAAAATAACAAGACTGTAATACACGGACACACGTTAACTATAAACTGTAAGTGTAGGGATTCCATCTTTAGCCATGTGGCTACGGAACTCTCAAAATTTCTTTAAACTCTTACTTTTGTAGCATAACTACCAAGATCTAAAAAAAAATTAAATGGCCAATTTTAAATTCTTATACATTTAGCTTAAGTATCTTTTTATTATATATTCGTTAGTTGTGTATTAGGACTTTATCTTCCAACTGATGTCTTTGCTTATAAGGCAATGATGTGCCTATATATGCAATGTAGATAAAATATATGTATATATCTATATATCACAGCCAAATGTTTAAAAGCAGCCACTTAACCTCTAGGCATTGATCTTAAGTATGACCTATGTAAATGGGATACAATAAAAGCCAATAACTATCTTATTAGATATTATATTGATAAGTTCCTTCTTTACAAGGATTTAAATAATTTTAATCGTCAGGAATAAAAAAATAACCAGTTTGAAAACGCTCGATTGAGTGCGTAAATACGTGGCCATTCTCATAGACGATATGCCCTGGTTTCCCAAAACGGTCTGTCTTTTCTAGATTGAACGAATATATCACAAATCCTCAAAAATATTAGATTTCCACAATAATCAAATTAGATCTTTGAATATCTCATCGCATACAAAATGTGTACCTTTAATAATAATATACAATCATCTCACTTATCCGCAAACGCGTGGTCACACACTTATGTCCCACAAATTATTTTCATTCTTTATTCATTGCACAAGTGGTAAGCCTATCAGCCTATCGGGCACAAACCAGAGTCGAAACAACATTACGATTCACAAATTGTAACAAAATTGGTTGCCCGGAAATCGATCATAGGACCATAAACATGGCAGTTAAACGTAGATACGAATAATACTTACGACACTCGGTCCTAATTTCAATAAAAAACACACACTTTTATAAGCAGAAATTCCTCAATTTTATTTGTTTAAACCCATCTATACTTATATATTTATATTATTATAAAGCTGAAGAGTTTGTTTGTTTGCTTGAATGCGCTAATCTCAGGAAATAATGGTCCGATTTCAAAAATTCTTTTAGTGTTAGATAGCCCAGTTATCGAGGATGGCTATAAGCCATATATGATCACGCTAAGCGGAGCACCAATAAATAATGTTTTAAAATCGGGTTTTTTTTTTTGAGAGCTTTCGCTGCGTGCTCTACGTAAACGGTTGAAGTTTCGCAAAAATCAGGTATGACAGAATGGTTCTCCTTTAAAAGATCAAAAAAAAAAGCCGCGACAGCATATGTCATTCTGTTAAGGTTGGGTCACTAAAACCTGTTTTGCTAACCAAATTTGCTCTAAAATAATGCATTATTTACGAAGGTAATGTAAATAGGTAAAATGTTTATGAAAAAAACATAATATAATATTATATTATATTATATTAATCCTTATACAAATAAATATGTTATTCATAACAAGTACTTAATTAAAAAAATTAAAAAATTGCCCTTTACATCATAAGATTTCAATGAATATCATTATACTATTATTATGTCATTAAAAATCGCAGCAAAATAATGATCAAGTACTGCGGGTGCATTTATGATGTGCAAGGGCAACGGGCAGTCATAAGGGGAAAGAAAGGGCGGTACGTTTTATTTAAAAATATTTTCACCTTCTAAGTAAAGTAAAGTAAATACCGATTTAAATGCAAATTGTTACGGAGAGAGTTTGAGTCCCGGAGCAGGACATAGACTATTTTTCATAACTATAACGTTTGTTACTCAATCCTGCCGCAACGGAGCATCCAATTGAGCTGAAATTTTGAAATGAGACAGTTGAAGATACGAAGCAGGACAAAGACTACTTTTTAAAGTCTCCGCGGGAGCAACTATAACCAAATTCTACGAACAAACCATAGCAGCAGATAAAGCTTGCTATAACAAACTTCTTTAGTTCTATAATCAAGGAGTTGCCGGAAAAACCCTTGCTGATGACCAAATTAAGGGCAGATGGAGCAGCTGGCAAAAGCTAGAACTTTACATAAAATGGCATCTTTGGAGTTTTTAGGAGATTCAAAAGAATACTAAGACTAAGTAACATACTAAGTTTGGTATAAGTTAAATTGTACAGCGTATATAATATAATTTAGATATATATTGATGATTTTTTGTTAAGTATGTAACTTAGATCAATAATAAAATATGTGGAGTGTTGCTTTAAGAGTTCAAAGTAAGCAAAAAACTTATTTAACTTATCCAATAAATTCTTATATATACAACTGAGCACAGCTAAGGATTAAAAGGCACCAGACCTAAAATAATTTGCTCTCGTTTGAAACGTACAACTTTTGACCTCTAGTGCGACAAAATAGGTCTTAGGCAAAGAACACACTGAAGGCCATATTAAGCAATAAGTATATTCTTATTTACAAATATTACCAAATATACTCTGCTCTTATAAAAAAATAAACAATAGGTAGGTACTAACAATTAACATTTAACTAAATAAACAGTTTAAATTAAATAACAAATAAAAAAAATATTTATATATTCTTATTTTGTATGGATCTATTTCGGTATTATTATATATAATAGATCCGTGTGTAATCCGATACTCTTAATTTCAGTTAAAAATTAAGAGTATCGGATTCGCAATGCGCTCCATACAACAGGATGTTACTCCTATGATGCATATCAATCCCTCAAACTCAATTTCAAGGTCTGTGGTTTTTCAGTTTTACGTTAAATTGTGTAGTTCTAAAATGATTAGAGTGCAAAAACTTGTAATTTATGGTCAAAACAGGTGCAACTTTGTGCTCATTATACACTATAACAAAAACGTTTCCGAAAATTTTAAAGAACCATAGACCTAGGAAATATAATAAATTTCTCATTTACTGTCATTCTTACTAAATTAAGGCGCATATAGCAGCTAGCTAGCGCCGCGGCCAGAAACGGCCACTTTTAGCAAAAATGCCAACTTCTACTCACAGATATTATTTAGAAACTATATAAAACCTTCTAAAAATAGCTTATGACTAGCTTTATATTGGGGACATTTGGATTTTAGAATTTCGTTTTCTACGAAGAGAAAATTGAGGATATCTAATGGCGGCGCTAGTGGGGTGTAAGAGGGCCCTTAAATGAATAAAAAGAAAAAATCGAAACACAAATATCAGCATTGTCAGTTAGTCAAATTTGTTAAACGCAATTGCTGCCTCGTGTAGCAAATGCGGGGGGCATGAGACGGGGGAGGCGAATTAGCTAAATCAGTCGCGACTCGCGAGCCGGCCGTGAGCGAATCTTCACTTTTATTGCGTTTGGCGTAAGTAGGTAGGTACCGACGGATACAATTACGAAATTATCACTGTTGCATGTTTCGTTGCGCAGCAAGTTAATTAGATTTTTATGACTGCTCTATTTAGCGTAGTAATACCTAAAAAGAGCTGTGCGGACAGACCCTTCGAAATCTGTGGCACAAGGTTTTGCCCGTGACAAGGACTTTCTTCTTAGGCGCTTGAGATATGAAAACGCGTATATGCACACAACAGACCGATTTTATTTAACTTATGCTTCTAATTCTAGCTTAAATTAACTTATGCTTTAACTTATGCTTCTAATTCTAGCTTAAATATACTTCTAATTCTAGCTTAAATTCTAACACATATTTACAAATAATTTACTTTAAACAATATAAATTAGTATCTGATGGATACTTCTTGAAGCTTCTTGATTGACTGAATACAAATTCAAAATTTGTTCCATATTTATAATAAAAATGAAAAACCCCATTAGAGGGAGAGGTTGTTCCATAGAACCTTCTAGATTTAGTACTTAACTTATTGTACTTACTGTGGTGACTGAAAATCTAGCCCACACAAAAACTTAGTGAAGACAACATATAGTAGTCGACATAGACATATATCGAAAGTTTAGGTATATCTACCTAGCTATAAATCGCTACTGACAGTTGGGGTCTCTATCGGCTATTGCCATCACAGTCACACGATTTGCGGCTTGACTATAAAATAACGCTGTTTTACATTTTTAGGTTTTATAGCCAAACGGTAGGAGCTATAATGACGATTTAGGTGTCCTAAGATAGAGCTTTCGGAGGCGGTTCCAACGGCGTATAGTGGTATGTTCCATCGTCTACGGTTAGGCCGTAGTGAGAGAAGAGCTGGAATTCTAGCTCTTAGGGCCTTCTGCATACAGTAGATGACTACAGACTTTGTGCTATATGTCAAAAATTGACCTGAAATTCGGACATACCTTTCCGTGTTTTTGGTGTCTGTCAGTATATTAAATCATGAAAAAATGTGTGATACAAGTTTTCAGGATTTTCCTTGTGCTCCTGTACTTCAGGGCTGAAAGTTACCTGTATGAAACCTATTTATCTCGGTAGATGCCTATGAAGGGTATCTAGTGATGTATTTATCTTTATCCTATGTAACCCGGTTGCTGAGTTATAAGCTAATATTTCATAAGTTTACACGTAATTTGCGCCCTAACCATACTACTTATCGTAACGGTATAGATACCTACGTGTAGGGGCAAAGGTGTGCTTTTAACCTGTAATGCTTATTTTAGGCATAGCCTAAGGAATTAATGACCCTGGCCAGGTAAAGTTTTAGACAGTCTTTCTCTTTTTTTACAATAGACCCATCCCTTTTGTATCTCTATCGCAGTCTATTATCATAGGAGTGAGGGAGAAAGAATGTACAATACTCAACACGCTAACTATTTTCACCTACATATAACTTAATAACCGTACATACAGTCTATATAGAACTTTACATAGTAGTTCTGTACATTTTTGCACAACAAATGACATATGTTTTACATACATATATTAAACTAAATTTCCCGCTTTTTTGGGGATAGTCGTGCGTACAAAGTCGACAACATGTCGGTACTCACACAATTTTATTTTTGATATCAACAAATAGTAAAGAGGGGAAATGAAACAAAACTACTCTACTTTTACCTAACTTAATACAATTTTACACTGATTGTTTTAACATTTTCTTAAATCTAAACTAGTCCCTATAAGGAAAATAGTTTTTATTGTGTAAATATATACTTAATATTAACTTATTATTACGAAACATTACATGACAAAAATTATGCATTTTTATATAAATGTTTTTGGATGCAATTTGTGTTGCATTCTTGCAGCGGTGATAACAAGAGCACTGCCTAGGGCGTGCAAAATAGTAAGTAACTTTAATCAAAAGTGTAACCATCTTATTTGCAAATTATTGTCCCTTAATAACACAGGATCATGAGTAAGTTATACTTAAATAATTCTAGCTTTTGCCCGCGTTATCGTTGTAGGACTTCAACGGCAACTCCTGATTTAAAGAAAAAAAAACAAAAACACTTGACGTTTTTAAGTAGCCTATGTCCTTCTTCGGGACTCAAACTTTCTCCATGCCCAATTTGCCCGCGGTTCCACCTGCCCTGAATTCGGTTATCGATGTAAGATTTCAACGGCAACTCCTTAATTATAAAAAAACCGACTCACACTTGACGTTTACAAGTAGCCTAATTTCTTTCTCGGGACTCAAACTATCTCCATGCCAAATTTCAACTTAATCAGTACAGCGGTTTAAGAGTGAAGAGATAACAGCCAGACAAACAGACAGAGTGACTTTCGCCTTTGAAATATTAGTATGGATTTTTATGATGAATACATACCTACCTATTAAAAATTTTGTCGTATGATACGTATTAGAGTATTTTTCAAAATAATTGTACTTAAAAATGTGTCACTAAGATTAAAAGACTAGAAAGAGATTTCCAATTATTTCTAAGTAAAAAGAATACCACTAGTATTAATTTTTTTGTAGAACACTAAACACTAATACCTCAGTAGTATAAAAAAAACCGGCCAAGTGAGAGTCGGTCTCGCACACCGAAGGTTCCGTACAAACCTATAGGTATATAAATTAAAAAAAATCTGTTTTCGCAATTTTTCTTTATCTGTGCTATAACTATAAGACGTTGCTTCATACCAAATTTCAAGATTCTGAGTTCACGGGAAGTACCCTGTAGGTTTTGATTCCCTTGCGAGTTTCGAAAATTTGCGGCATAAACGGCTTTATCTTTTGATTGCGTTGGCTTAGAAGTTTGATTTTTTCACAGCTCCAAGGGACAGTAGACCTGAGTATTTATATAAATTTTAGCTTGATTCCACGCATTTTGCGCGATTGAGGAAATAGGTCTCGACAGACGGACGGACGGACGGACAATAAAGTGATCCTATAAGGGTTCCGTTTTTTCCTTTTGAGGTACAAACAAGCTTACGGCTCGCCTGATAGTAAGCGGTCACCGTAACCTATGGAAGCTTGTAACACCAGGAGTATCACTCGCGCGTTGCCGACCCTTCAAAAATGTAATGAAAAAATAATCTTTAAAGGTTCTAATTTATAAACAATATTTATAGTATGTATTTTTTAAATGCAGAAGGATAAAACACCCAAATGTCGGCCCCTTAACTTCTCGACTTCGCACTGTCAGGCTATTTGATATTTACACTTTATTTTATTTGTGATTATAAAAGACTTAAATTACTTAATAAAGAATAATAAGCGTTTAAACGTTTGTAAGTTAAATTACCTTAATACAGCCTTGTTTTACCCTAATATCGGCCAGTACAGAATGTTCTAAATCGTAAACAAAAGAAGGCATCAATTAGTCAGTAAAATTGAAAGTTGTATCAAAATAGAAATTTTATTAGGTAATGTAGGTATTTTCGTATTATTTTCATTTAAAAACTAAATTGTCTAATGATAAATAAAATAATTAAAATTCCAACATTATTATTAAGAAATAAATTATTAATTTGGCAAACTGCCTTGTGTATTTAAGTAAATAATTATGAACACACTGTTCTACACAGTTACATCCTACGCTCCAGTGGTATAGTGTATAGAAGCCAACGAGGTGCATCAGCGCAATTCAATCACTAATTTGGCGGAAAATGTCAATGGATACCACTCTGGAAATATGTTTTTTTGACCATAAATAGCTTGCAATAGTTTTCCTACTGCCTCCGGACAGTAAATATTTTTATTATTTTGATTGTTTACTTATTCGTTACAGAGAAATAACGGGGCCCATGATAGGATTCTTATTTTATTACAAAACTCTAATGTTGCCGCCAAGACGAGGGCGACATTTAGGTGTTTTACGCTACTCCAATTCAAAAAATACTTACTATGAATATTGTTTATGAATCTAATTCTTCTTTATAGATTATTTTGGTATTTTTAATTATCTATTGACCGCCAATGTTACGTTACATTATAATTAAATGACGCATTACATAATCTTTATCATAACCTTTCATTTCTTCAGTCAATCAGTAGGCAGTGTACACGTTTGTTAAAAGTTACAACTTAAAACTTAACTTCATCAACAATTTCGTAAAGCACAAATATTTTTTTAGTATACCTACAATGTATAAGTATAAATTTAATAATAGCAAAAGGTAAGTAAATATTTGTACTAACCTTTCACCATCATTAACATTATTATGATTTTAAAGTAAATTTTAAAAAAGCTAGATACCGTATGTATGGGTAAGAATGCAATAAGGTACCGAGCTACTTTATTATTTTATTTTATTATCGTAGCTCAGAAATCTCCTCCTATTTCAATATTCATTCTTACCTTTAAATAAAGTTTTTTTTCATAAAAAAACTCACATAACCATTTCAAGTTTGTATAAGTAGGTACCTCAAAATCTTCAAAAGGTTTCTCAAAAAGCGCGCATAACGGAACGCCTAATAACTACTCAGGAATTGAGCTGATCACATTAATGATTGATTAGTTTGATGGCAAACACTCGTTGACAAAAGTATAGGATTGTTATGTATTACCGTCTTCTTTTAGGTCCGATGCCGGACAATGCTTTGAGTATTTAACCTATTCCATTACAACCAATGACATTCTTTCATGCCTATAATTTACATAGTATTATCGCAATCGGCAATCAGATTAACAATATGGCAGCACATTAAATACTTATTAAAATTAATGATGATAAATCATTTATACATCGTTCATGCTCAAAATATATTATTTTTGGGTGAAAGTCATATCGCTTATCAGAATACTGACGTTCCAGCCATCCGACAAAATCATACTAGAATAAAGCACGCGGCGCAGGGAAAGGGGGTCTCGCGCCCGCGTCGTGTGCGATAGGGACAGCAACATTTTAGCAAAAATGTAAAAAGCGCGCGGGTGCCGTTAAGTTTATTCTCTTAAGAATGGCGTATTGCAACACTTTTAACCATTTATTTTCCATTCATAACGTTACTTTATATTTATCACCATACTTTAAATTCATCACCATACTTTATATAACACAGTAGTTCTCCTATTTTGATAATAAAAGCAATTCAGCTTAATCTTTAGAACATAACTAACATAACTATAAAATTTTTAGCACTTAACAAGGACATAATAATTTAACGAGCTTTTTATTAGCCTATTAAAGCTCTCAAAATGTATAAATAAATTATTGTGCTTGTTAAATATGTGCATAAAACTATTAAAATACCTAATCACATGTTGAAATTCTCTTTTAACATTTTACCTTAAGCAATATAACCTGTATAATAAAAATGTTTATTGACGTACGTACAATACGTCAAGTATTGTTGATAAGTAGGGTACGGTTAAATAATAAAAGGGGCTCAGGGCTTCAGTGTTTCTCGTTATTTTAGGGAGGGGTTTTTTAATTTTCATTCAAGGTAAATCAAGACATTTTAGAATACTTAAATGTTATTATATGTATCGGGCCATCTAGCTAGGCAGTATTTATGTATCGAGCCATTTAGGTAGGCAGTATTTATGTATGAAGCCATTTAGGTGGGCAATATTTGTGTATCGATCCATTTAGGTAGGCAGTATTAATGTAGAAGTATGTACTATACAATTTTCGTTTTAAATAGGGTGGAAATCCCTTTTGTTAAAATTAAAAAAAAAAATTGCTTCTAAAGCAAACAGTCAGTATCGAGTGTGCATGAACAATTTTCATTTCATTTTGATAAAATATATTGGTAAAAGTTTCTGATATATAGGTGTACAGAGGACTTTAATAAAAGTTTAGCAACAGTTGTGTATGGCGCAGTTATTGTTTTCATACAAAGAAAAAAGATCTTCTTACGCACACAAATAGTGCAGTTTATCGTTAAGGAAATAGTTCTACTTACGCCCACAGATGGCGCAGTTTATTGTTTTCATACAAAGAAAATAGTTCTTCTTAGTCCCACATATGGTGTAGTTACTTGTTCTTATAAAAACGCTACATTTTGCCAGCGGCTCCGCCCGCCCTAAATTCGGTTATCGGCGTGGAACTCCTTAATTAACTCCAACCATTTAATTAATTAGTTATACTAATGAATTGCTATAGCATGCTATAGGTGCAGCAATATTTCATTTTACTCTGTTATAGTTGTTCATGCAGGAACAATTGAATTTTTAGAGATAAAAAGCATATATGCTATTCCAGGACGTAACCTATATGTATGCCTAGTTTTATCCCGATCCGTTCAGTGGTTAAAGCGTGAATGAGCAACAAACATTCATCCAGTCATACAAATTTTCAGATTTATAATATTAGTAGGATGATTGCTTTACGTCTCCAATCCCGACTAAGCACTACAATTTTGGCAGCAAGTGCGGTGCAATTGGCAACTTAATTTTAGATGTAGGAAAATACAAAAGCTACCAGCGATGCGCCGTAACATTACTACATTTGACAAGGAGAGTACACAGTTGGAAAACATGCTGATTAACAACTTAGTTAGTGAAAACAAAAAATTTGGATTGTTCCTAAATACCTTAAGAGGATACACTTCGCGGCGCCTCACAGCGGGCTTCATACAAACGAATTTCTCATTTGATTTTGACATTTACTGATCAATCACTGTGAAATTTCTTAATCATAAGCCGAAGCCGAATACCTATGTCTGTGGTTTTTCCAAAATCTTGAAAAACGTTCTATTAACTAGAAATCTTTTTTAAAACCATTTGTATAAAAAACTAGAATCTTATATAACTTTTGAACTATAACATTTTATAGAAAACTGGCACACTGCAGACCTAGATATTTATTACTAGAACATGTCTTCAAAATTTCGTGGTGTTTGATCAACAAGTGTCAAAAATAAGTAAGAAATTCGTTTGTATGAAGCCCGCTGCGAGGCGCCGCGAAGTGTATCCTCTTAACAACAATAATTGTTGCTGATTGTTGAAATCAAATTATTAAAGCAAACGGAAGAACGGAGAAAACATCAAGTAAGTTTACCTAGGCTAATAAATTGAGTTCACAAATCAGGTAGAAAATGAAATAAATCGGCGAATAACAATGCTTGATAAAGTATAAGAATCTAAAAAATGTATAAAGAATGAGGCATAGTCATAAAAATCATTCTACTGAATAACAGATGGACCAAGAAATTATCAGTAGACCGAAAAAGAGATAAGAAGACATATTTTAAGAAATATGTAGACCAGACTGGAGAAGACGAGGCCGACAGAAAGAATTTTAGAAAGCTGTGCGATATGACGCTTAAGGAGTACCTACTTTCACAAAGTAAGTGTATGACAAATAATAATACTTTTAAAAAAAAATTAGTGTAAAAGCAATTTTAAACACAAAATAAATTTAATTTAAATTATGATAAATTTTAAATAAACGTATAAGACTGTATTATAATGAAGCCAAAAAAAAGTAATTTATAACTCAGCGTAAAGAGTAAGTAGTACTAAACCAGCGTCACCAGAAAGACAAGGAGCAACAAATAATTTTATTATATAAAAATAAAGGTAGTAGCAATAATAGTGTCAAGTATAGACGCTTTTGAAATTAAAATAAGATAAATTATATTTTATTGTCCGTTTACTTTGAAAATATCTGTATGTGTGTATTGCTAAGAAGCCAGTCAACTAGATAAACAAAACAAAAGTATGATTCGTTACTAATATAAAACGTCATAAATTAGTATTTTTATGTGTATCCGTTATACAATTTAATAGTATCTCAAGGTGATCAACTTCGAATAACCTACACTTTCTATGCATCTTGTTTGACACAAAATTACTAAATTTACGAGCATTTTTAAATTGTTATTTTTTGGCAGACAGTGCCAAATAGCTCAAAGGTTAGTATCAATACAATAAAACATATTAGTGTTTGAAAAGGCTTACTTAGATTCATATGTAGCGTTAGTGCGTTTATAATTTAAAGATTTGTAGTAAATTTTAACCAAAAAAAAATCAAATAAAAATTGTGATAAAATGGCAAATAAATTAAAAAGTCTTTAAAAATCTACGAACAATTACAAAATGTTTCAGGATACCATTTCTTTTACAAGAAATTTTTGGGATTGGACTTTCAGGCGAAGTAAGACTTATTTGAATTTCTGTCTGCTTTAGGACCCTTTTTTTACTTTTTAGTAGAATTTAAAAGACAGTTTTTTTTCGATTTTTTTTTAATTTTCAGTCTGGAACTACTTAACACATTTTGCTAAATCATTAAATCTAAGAACGTCATATACTATCTCAACTGAGGTTTCTCTGATCAAATCCACACCGAATCAGAATAGGACTTCTCTGAAGGTTCACCTTCCACACACATATATAAATTGTCTATATCGGTTGACAAACATGAAAGTATTTCTGTCGGCTGCGCGTTAAAACATATAATTTAAATAGTAAATGATATCCAAAATCGATTCAAGGGGTATTTGTTTATTTTAATGTATATTTAATAATACTTGTACATATTAACAGCATTGAGACGTATTTGTATATTTTTCTAACTACAAATATTTTAGTTTTAATTTCGCTAGTACATACATTATAATATTTACTTATATTTTAAACTATATTCTATAGGCCAAAGTACCAAACAAGGTACAAAACACGCTGCCAGGGCGTAGAATGCTGGCACGTAGTCTAAGTAGACGTCTTTCAGCAAACCTGTAGATTAAGAAATCAATTAATAGTTATTCTGCGATAATGGTGTTAGTATTCGAAATATCGAGAACTCAAAAACTTTTGGATGGTATCGGTATAAAAACCCCATAAAAATGTCTAATAAAAAATTAAATGCTTTACCGCAGACTATACAATATTTGGTCTATTTAATTTTAAATTGACTCTGCGCTTTCATAAATTTCATTTACAGTTTATGAAAAAGGATTTAACTCTATTCAAAATTTATTATTCAATGGCGCTTTTTATATGGGATTGGGAACAACTTCTGACCTTGTGTGTTTGGTCGCTAGTGTCGTTGTAAATTTACACCACTATAAAACGGCGACTGTAGTTTTAATTTTTAAACACCGGGGCAGAAAAATTTGTTGCACTGTTTGTGCCAATGACGACTGAAGGCTAATAGTCAGACTGTGAACCAAGCCAATCGGTTACATAGTAACAAAAATATTTCCATCGTTTGTATTCTCATCTGAACATTTCAAAGACTTTATTTTAGACAGTTAAAGTACATGTCCATAATATTTTGTTAGTAATTTGATTATTTCATAAATTTTAAAATTAATTTCTTTCTTATATTAATCTATACATCTATATATATACTATGAATATATAGAGAGCTATATAGCTATCTGTGTCCTACTGAAACACTAGGGATTGCAGTTTTTACATGTAATTTAACCAAGTTCTTGCGCCGGACGCATTTCCGTTTATCAGTAAGCATTTTTATAAACATAATGGTGCTGCCCCGCACCCGGCTCATAAGAGACGCGACTCTTTTTTGTATGATGGCATGGAAGCCATCAGTTTGTGATGCGGCGAAAATATGTATATATATATAATTTTTTTGCGCTCACATTGTGCATGCCGAGACAATAACTGTTATAACTATTGCAAGCTTACGGTCAGCTATAGTTAATAATAGTTTCATATTTGGCAAGTGTTTTTTTCTGTTAGAACTATCAGTGGAATTAGCTAAGAGTAACTAATATATTTTTTTTATTAATTTCATTCTATAAATGTACATTTACAACGGATTAAATTTGTCAAACTTCACAACCATTTGTGGGTCTGCTTGTTTGTTTGTTATTGCTTAACGACGCTACGGCGTAACCAGTTGGGGTGATCTTGGCAAAGAGATTGTCGCAGGAATGAAGATAGAATAGGGTTTTTACCTCGGAGAATTCATAATTTCCCACGGGGACGAACTATAGCTTGTTATGGCAATTTTTTTAATTTATCAAGGTTATGCCGTAGAAATCCCATCTGATAACTGAATTTAGCACGGTAAAGCTGCGGGAAAAGGCTTGTAATTTTTAAATATGAAATTACCTGTAATAAGATTTGCTTCCGGAATTAGTAGCTACAAGCAGATCAAGATTTTTGTAATAATAATAATAATATACTTTATTGCGCATATAGAAAACAAAACAATTAAACAATAAAAGTAATAACAAATTGGCGGTCTTATCGCTAATGAGCGATCTCTTCCAGACAACCTTTGGGTAGAGGAGACTTTATAAAATTATTGAGTAGAATGTGCTAACTGAAACTTTACAATATAAGTATACATTTATAGCAATAGCTAAATTTATATACATATGAATAATAAATAATACTAATACGTACAAAAAATAAATATACATATATATATCAAATACATAACAAAAAAATAAAAATAAATACACAAACTACATACATCTTAAATAATATAGATGAATAAACAGTGTTGATGAGACAGCTTAAATTTTTAAGTAATGTGTGATTACGAGATTTTTAAATATTCTTAAAGTTTGTGCTTTTTTGACATCAAAGGGTAAACTATTCCATAGCCTTATGGCTGTGACAGTGAATGAGTCATTATATGCTTGCGAATAATGTGTTGGGGTTTTCAGCATCATGTTTGTAGTGGCGCGATGAGCTGTAGACCCTATAAAATTGAAACGCTCTTTCAAGTATAACGGAGTAGACGGATTGAACAGTACGTTGTAAAGAAGAAACAGAAAATGAGTATTCCGGCGAAGGCGAATTGGGAGCCACTTGAGTTTTAATCGAAATTCGGATATATGATCATACTTACGTAAACCAAATATGTATCTAATACATAGGTTCTGGAGTCGCTCAAGCTTATTTAATTGCTCCTCAGTAAGGTCAAGATAGCTAGCATCCGCATAATCAAGGACAGGTAGCAGTAGTGATTTAGCCAGTGCAATTTTAGTGGCAATGGGCAAGAAGTTACGCAATCTGCTAATGGATTTAGCAGTAGCAAATATTTTTCTGCTAACTTCTTTTAATTGTGGTTCCCACGAAAATGTCTGGTCTATGATGATGCCCAAGTTTTTTACAGCCTCGCTATATGGAATGACTGTTCCATTAATACTCACTTTAGGAAGATTTTGTAAATTAATCTTAGATATCATTCTTGAAGTACCCACAATGATAAGTTGCGTTTTATTTGGATTTACGTTTAGACCGTAAGAGGTACTCCAATCCATAATGCGAGCAAGATCGTTATTTATAATCGCAACTGCACTTCTTAGTTCACTAACTGGAGCCTGAGTATATATTTGAAGATCGTCTGCATATAGATGGTAGAGAGAAGATAAATTAGATGTTATATTATTAATGAAAATCTTACCAATAAGTGGCGCAAATGTGACGTTCACTAGGCCCGATGAAAGCATGAAGAATGCATATGCTCCTGGGAAATCTTCGTGAGAGACGTGGTTAGAGATGACCAGGGGGCTTGCCACGTGAAGACAAGCGCGTAGGGTTCCTAGAACACCAGTCATTGCAGCAACCCATACAAACTGATGGACTTGAAGGAGCACTGAAATGAAATCATACACGGGTCTTTAGACAATTTATAAAATTACTAGTAGTAACCGCGACTTTTTTCGCTATCTTATCTAAAAGCGAAAAACGTAAGCCTTACTACAAGTAGATTTACGTGATGTTATTCTTGTTCCAAAATACTTTGAAATGATATTTGTAAATACGCTTGTAATACGTTTCATATAAAACTACCAGTTCAGTTTGAAAAACCGTATGAAATTACATTTCGTACTCGATGTGGCCATTTATACTTTTAGCACGGCCGTAGAAAAAAAATATGAAGTCACTAGCGGAAGGCAGACGGACCGGCGAAAATGACGCTGGCCGCTTAGTGCTGCACCGCGTGGCATGGTTATTAATTATAATCAAAGACATACATTTTGGCGGGAAAACATGTCGATTTTTTCTATCTGCTTATTTTTTTTTACTATGTTGGACTTTTAGGTACTAGAAAAAGTAACGTTAGCATCGAGTACAAAAGGCTTGTCCTTACCCTTGAAATAAAAGCTTTAGACGTTCGCCTTCAGCTAACGTCGCAACTAACTCATTAATAATTTTATTAATTAATAAAATAACGTTGCATATTTGATTGTACATTAACTCATTGTTTTGAAATTTAGGAATTGACACAGTGTGGTAATGACACTTATGTATGAAAACATCCATCATTGGTCCGGAATAGGGATGGTCATCCATCCAACACCGCAACGAGAGGATTTAAGAAATATATTTTTCTCAAAAAGGCACCAGAGGATAATTTTGTTATGCACATACCCTCGTCGTCTTTAAAACTAGCCATTGCAGTTTTTCCACATTAGCTGTACCTGCAATTTGCCAGACCTGATTCCCCTTGAAATGAATAAGTTGTCTGAGTCTTGTAAATATAACATGGTTAAAAATTTAGATAAAAAATATTTTTGGTTTCTATTCCAGTAATGGAGGGAAGCTTGTTCTTGAAGAACTAGATAATATGTCAGTTGAAGTAATTCTTTATTCCAAAAAGATTCTGTACACCGCGATCATCTTAAAGTGAAATTGAGTAGCTTTTCTTTTTGAAATGAAATGCTTTTTTTTCAAAAATAGGATATCAAATCACTATTTTTAGTTACTAGTCACTACCGTTTAGAAGTCAAAATGGCGTTCTGGTGATAAGAAATGGCTGAAGAAACTCTTCAGTCGCTCTTTTAATTTCAATTCATCAATAAAAAATATCAAGTGAACTATATTTACAAAAAAATATTTAATCCCATGTATATTTTGTGTGATACGCTTTTTCGACAAGTTTTTTTTTTTTTAAATATTTTTGAACTTTTTTAAATTTTATTTACGAACTTCTGCAGAGATTTTATTATAAAAACGGATACATTGTCCTTAAAATGATTCATCTGTCTTCTTAAGCATTGTGTGGATTAGAGCAAGTTTATAATGTCTATTTTGAGTATATTTGCAATGAATATTGCTATTCTTTTTAAAATAATCAGTATTTGTATGAACATAAATAAAATTATCTAAATATACAGACACGGTAACTTAAATTTATCTCTTAACGAGTGTCTATGGCATAAATTATAAATTGCTCGAACAACCCTCTTCTGCAGCACAAAGATTGTTTGAATATCAGCTGCGTGTCCCATTTACCATAGTAAAATACCATAGGTCATCACGCTATGAAAGTAGTTGAATAACACTATACCGGCAGTTCAATGGGGTCCTCATATTCATAACCTAGCCAAAAAACTTAGCTCTGCTGTGTATGCGATCAAGAAAATAAGACAATTGACCGATGTCGACACTGCAAAAATAGTATATTTTAGCTATTTCCATAATTTAATGACATATGGTATCCTATTGTGGGGTAGCGCTGCTGATGTAAATACAATATTTTTGTTACAAAAAAGGGCAATTCGTGCTATTTATAAATTAGGATCAAGGATATCTCTGAGGGATAGGTTTAGGGAAGTAAAAATTTTAACTTTAGTGTCGCAGTACATATATGAAAATCTTTTATATGTACATAAAAATATCAATAGTTTCAGCAAGAAAAGTGACGTTCACAAAGTAAATACTAGAAGTAAAAATAAGCTGTTGGTGCATGATACACGTCTACACAAAATAAGTAACTCTTTTATGGGGCAATGTATACACTTTTACAACAAAGTTCCCAATAAAATTCAAAATCTATCAATAAGTAAATTTAAATCTTTTATCAAGCAGGTACTTTGTAAAAAGGCATAATACAATATTTCAGATTATGTAAATGATAACAATCCTTGGGACTGGTGATGCTCAATTACAGGATGCATAGGTAAACCAACTTTAAATGGAAAAAACATAAAATTGTACGACTAAATTTTTTTTATATAAAACATTAATTGTATTTTAGTTTATTTGTATTATTGATAGTGTTTTTAAAAGAGTAACTATCGAGTTTCTTGCCGGATTCTTCTCGGTAGAAATAAACAACATTGTGAACCGGCGGGAAGGTGGGAGGGTTCAAAAAATAATATTTTATAACTTTGACGATTCAAAAGTGATTGTAAAATCCTTATTTGAATAAAGCATTTTGACTTTGACTTTGACTTTAAGTAAAATCCAATGGCTCAGAAGTAAAATTAGGAGTTCCTCAAGGTTCTATTTTAGGGCCTTTTCTATTTTTAATTTACATAAATGACATGCCTTTCTATGTGGAGAAGCTGTGCAAGATTGTACTATTTGCAGATGACACTTCTCTTTTATTTAAAGTTGACAGAAATAAAAGTAATTTTGACGAGGTAAGTAGTGCACTTTCTCAGGTTCTTCAGTTGATTACGGCATATAACTTACTTTTTTATATGAAAAAGACTAAGTGTTTAAAATTTATGATGCCAAATGTCAGAAAAATAAGTACAAAATTATCCGTAAACGGATAAGAAATAGAACTATAAGTCTCAACAGTATTTCTAGGTATTACATTAGACAATAGGCTGCAGTGGAACTCTCATATCTCAGTTCTTGCAGGGAACCTTAGTTTAGCTGCCCATGCGGTTAGAAAAGTTAGGCAGTTTACAGATGTTTTCAGTACTCGCTTGGTCTACTTTAGCTATTTCCTTTCCGCCATGTCTTATGGCATTTTGCTTTAGGGTAAGGCAGCTAAAATTAATACAGTCTTTATTTTGCAAAAGAGAGCAGTATGGTTAATCTATAAATTAGGACCTCGAAGAGAACCTCTTAAGGAACAGTTTAGGGAAATTGATACTTTAACAGTTCCTTGCCAATATATCTTCGCTTGTATAATGTATGTACGCAAAATTGTCACTTATTCGCCAATCTAGCTATTTGTGGGCTTCAGTGGGAGCTTTGTGTCTAGGGTAATACATAAAAAAAATGGTTTATCTACAATACCTAACTGCTCCCCGGTTATAAGTTCACTTATAACGTTTAACAACTGTTACCATTTTTCCATGTGAGAAAAACAAGTTGAAAATTAAAAAAGCTTAATAAAAATGAAAGACTTAAAAGGGTTGAAGCAAAAAAAACTTGTATGTGTGACGAGTGACATATATAATGAAATATAACGTGTAACCATTAAGTACGGTAGAGGTTAAAACCTCTTGTTAAGTGTAAAGGAAGTTAATATGCTAGCGAACGTTTTTCACGCAGCAAATACTTCGTAGTGGTTTTATGAAAATATAATAGATGGTGTCAGTTTAAATAAAAACAATTGGAATTTAGAGTTTGTCAGTATTTTTACATTTATTGAGATTCCAGTGAAAATTATAGATCGGACAAGTCTATATAAATTGGAAGGGTCGATTCCTGTCTCTATCAGGGAGCCCTAGAATTTGTAGAATGACCTAATATTGCCAGTAGTCTTAGGGTAAGATACTCCAGTATCCAGAATGCACTAAGCATCGCCACCATTGCGATTAAATGGAGATATTACCCAATGTAATATTGAATTGCCTAATGAAAGAAGACGTACTGCAGATAAGTTTAAAATTGTATAATAAATCTCCTAAGTAGTAGATGAGTCTAAAGGATGTATACTCTTGTGGCGATTGAAACGAACATCTGAATACACAAAAGAACTCCCGATTTCGTCTTTTTATTAGCAGAGATCCCGATACCTAATAAGAAATGGGTAGAAGCAGCTTCTTTACGCCCCCGCAAGCTGCATATAGTGGAGTTCGCCGTTGTCTGCTAAAACAGGTGAAAAAGGAATAGAGAAAGGTAAAATTATTTAGCAATGTCTCTAAATGTCCAAGAGTTATCTAGGAGAATGTCAGGTGATGGGTCATAGGTATTAAGAGCCCTCAATGAACTTGAGATGCTCATTGTAGTAATGGGTTTCGACAAAGCAACAAAGGGTTGGCAGGTTCTGGAATTGTTATTGCCAGATCACTGGCGCAATTATCTCTCAGTGCATAAGAAATAAGAAGAAAGCACAACGTATGAAGAGATTGTAAAATGCATTAGGTCTAAAATAGAGCCTAAGGATCCTATGCAAGTATTCTATGATATGGCACAGCATGCAGAGGAAGGTGTAGAGCCATACTTGTATAGACTTTTGGCACAGGCAGCGAAGTGTAATGTCACAAATGAGGACATTATAATACGACGATTTGAATCGAGCGTATTATCCCAGTGGCAGGAAAAACTTATACCCTAATATATATTTAAGCTTAAGAATCTCATTAGGGTAGTTGAGAAGATGGCAGATAGTCCTGTAGATAATTGTAGAAATGTAAATAGTGTTGACCAATCGGTAATTCCTGATATTAATTCTAGCCACCCGCGGAAAGCTGGTTATCATTGGAATAAATCGGCAAGACCATCGTCCTGAAGGAAATATAAACGTGTTTACGAAGAGAAGACTTACGGAGAAGGACCAAAGAGAGGTTGGAAAAAATGCCGAGATTACTACCAACGAAACAATTTCAGTAAGTCAAAGTTTTATAATAGTAGAAAGTCTGTAAAGAGGGAGCTTGGGCAGATGTGGTCAGGCTATAGAACCAGCAGGGAGCTTAAACAACAACGATATTGAGAATCGAGAATGTGTTGCTAATTTTAATACGATTAGGAATGCACCTAATCTCGTGAAGATTCCGATTACTTTACGTGGAAATAGGATACCGTGTATCATGGATACAGGATCAGAGATATCCATTTTGCCAGAAAGTATTTTCCACAAATTATTCGCAGAGGAAAATGTACGTGAAGAAGAAGGAGTGCGAATGACTTCGGCTAACGGAACACTGAGCCAAGGATATCGATTGCATAGCATCGATATCAAAATTGCACAAAAAGTCTTTGAAGTAGACTTTATTGTTCTTAAAGGTTGCAAATTTCCAATTTTAGGTCTAGACTTTTTGCATAAGTATAATTGTCATATTGACTTAATGAAGCAAAATGTATATATTGGCGATAAGGTAATAGTATCGTTTCCTCAATTAAAGCCACATGTCATGGATCCAAGTTCAAAGAATGTATACAATGTGCTGGTTACAAATGTAGTGAAGGATAGAGCAGATAGTGTTTTAATGGTTTCCACCATTAAGGGAGGAGATGAGTATCTCAAAATTTATAGGGTCGAGCAAGGAGAGTTGGACTCTAAAACTAAGCAACCATGTGCTCAAGCATCAAGTAGGAAGACTAGACAAAAGTCGCGAGGCAACCGTGCAAAATCTAGCAAATTGGTTAAGAAAGAGAATAAAGCCGGGCAAAGCTACTTAGAATATATGTATCTCATTGTATTGCTGATTATTTCCTTCTATGGTAAGATTGGGCAGCAACAGAAGATAAGGAATTATGGTCGCATGAAGTCGACGAGGGTAAGTGGCAAACACGTAAGGTTACCACACACATATATGAGGTGTGTTAATTTTTGCCACATGGTAAGGAAGAGCTACGAAAACTTTCGCCAAGTAGGTAAATTAGGAAGGTATATTAATATTTTCTTAGGAAAAGTTAGGCAAAGGATAATGCGAGCGCAGCAGCAACAAAAAGTTATATTTGATCGTCGGGCGAGACCGAAAAATTTAGTGGTAGAAGATCTAGTATTGTTATATTTTGATAAACGACATCATATAAATTAAAGAAAATTTATAAGGGTCCTTATGAGATTGTAAGGTTAGTGAGGCATAACAATGCGTTGTTGAGAAATGTACGTACGGATAGACAGGTAGGTCCTGTACATTTTAATAGGTTAAAAGTATTCCGCCCGAGATTAACCTTGTAAATAGGTTAATTCAACTAATTTACTTGGTAAAATAAATAAACGGACAGATCGATTTATTTATATATAGATAATGAAGTCAGGGTATAAAGCTAGTCAGGCTAGTTTTAGTAAACATTTTGACTAGATTTGTTTTTCAAAATTCAGAAGGTCTAGTAACGGACATTGTTAATATTCGAATGGTAATTTTGGTATTTTAGATAGTTTAGGTAGATGTTTTTCAAAATTCAGAAGGTCTAGCAGCGGACATGATTAATATTTGAATGGTAATTTAGGTATTTTAGATGGTTTAGGTAGATATTTTTTAAAAATTCAGAAGGTCTAATAACGGACATTATTAATATTTGAATGGTAATTTAGGTATGTTAGATGATTTAGGTATATAAGGTTTTCAAAATGTAGAAAGTCTAGTAGCGGACATTGGTAATATTTGAGTTGTAATTTAGTCATATAGATTATTTAGGTATGTGTAGGTTTACTAATAAGAAATGCTTGAGAGAATTAGATAATTTCTTAAAAGTTTAGAGGTTTGAAAGTCAAACTTAGGTAATGTCGAGTGATAATGAAATGTCATTATAGGATATCATGAAAAGTTATCCGATAAAATACAATAGGTTTAGAGCGTATGATGTTTTTTGAAGTCGTCATAGCAATAAAGGTTTGCTAAAGCAAAGATTGGATAAGTGAGCCATGTTATTTTAGTTGTCATGGTAACGTAAAATAATTTTCATTTTTGTTGTATTATAATGGTTGGTAAATATGTCAAAATGAGGTTTTGCTACAAATAAATGGTTAGAAGATAGTGTAGAAGAAATATGATAGAAGAAGGCTGTAGCCTAGCCGTAAAGCGGAGTATAGAAACGAGTAAAGCAGGAAGAGAAGGTCACCAAGTCATGAGTAACTTGTACCTTGTACTAAGTACACGCTGGAGGATAGTAAATATTGTTGTAAATAATCTATGTTAGATTGAGGTAAAAAGAATTCATAGAAAACGAGGGTTTGGTAAGTTTATAGTAGTAGGAAGTAGTCAGGTGTAGGTTATTTTGTTGAAAAGTTCAGTAGGGTTTGATATATGAGATTTTGTTAGAAAAATACAAAGTCTTCATATAAAAATAGGTCAAGCATAGAGAAGTTCGAGGTAGGATAAGGTTCCGTAGGGAATTTGTTATTTTTAGATGTGTGTAGGATGACAGTAAAGTTAGTTTAGGACGAGCGAATACGAGTTCGAGGTTATATTTGTCATTAGATAGGGCTAAGACAGATTGATGTTAGTCGGTAGTAGGGTTCCGTAAGGTGGTTAATTTTATTGAATTTAATTATTATATATTAAAACATAGGATTTCTTAAGATAGGGTTCCTTAAGATTGGTTATTTTAATAGCGTTAGTTGCCAGTAGGAAAATGGTTAGTTGAAGTTGTATTTTATTTATATAAGGTTCCGTAGGTAGATTTTTATAATAAAATTAAATAAATAAATAAAAAGGTATTGTAAAGAGTGAATTGATTTGAGGAAATATAGGGTTCTGTATATAGGTTTTTGCATCTTATAAATATATAATGGCATAAAATATTGTCAAGGGTGAATAGGTATAATGTGTAGGAATCCGTAGGTTAATGATTTATTAATATAGATTGATGAGTAAAATAGGTTAGAGCCAAGTGCGAACAATTGATATTTTAAAGGTATTATAATGAGACATATGGTTGAAAGTTGTTTAGGTCAAGGGTGATCTGTGTCAAGCGTGATTCGGAATGGTATTGGAATAGTGATTATGGTTGAGTGAGATTTAGGTCGATGGTTATCTAAGTCAGTAGGTATAATCCAAATAGGATCCAAGTAGGATTAGGGCCAAGTGTGAGCCGTAGGTATGTAGTGTTTTTGTTTAGGTAGGATAGCAATTCCTATCCAGGTAGTCAAGTGTGAAAATTGAAAAAAAAAAAAAAACAATATGTCAAGGGTGAACCTTGAGGAAAAAAAAATATTTTTTATTCATATTCGAATCGAAAACGAAATAGGGCTAAGCTTCGAGGTTATATGATAAGTAGTAGGTATTAGGGACAAGTATGAGTCGGAATGAGAATGCATTGGAAGTAATTTACGCAACGTTCGTTGTTTTTTTTAAATGCAAACATGACATATGACTTTAATGAATAAAGGATATAAAGGTAATGGTTTTTATTAGTATATGTATTAATAAGTTAGGGTAATTAAAGGAAATGACTCCATCCTAAAATAATTGTTATTGTGGTTAATGAATTTTATTATTAGTTAGCAAGGGAAAAGAAAAGTGGTAAATGGAATGGAATGTGTAAATGACGTAATTTTCTTCATTTTGTTATGAAGGTAGTAAATGTAAAGTAAAGATTTTACAATTTGAAAATATACGCGATAGGATATACATTGAATTTCTTAAAGAAAAAGAAACTTGAAAGTTTATGAGATTCTTAGGATGTATGGTAGGTATTTGATGTAAAATAAATATTCTCATAGTTGATGAATTTATTAATTGTTAAGGAGTTATAGGTATTTAGTAAAGTTGTTTATAAGTTAATTAGAAATGGAATAAATATGAGGTACGAGGTTTATAAAGGCTAATGCAAGCCGAAATTAGGAGTTTTTGTGGGATTGCAATATGTTAAAGTAAGTTAGGTAGGTTGCCCAACATTTAAACAGGTTAGTGTTCGATAAGGAGGTAGGTAGTGCCATGTCTTTGGATCCTTACCGTGGTTTATTCGGAGGAAAATTAACTAAAAATCCTAAATGGATTCTGATTTAGTTAATTTACCATTTGCATATGGTTTGGCATCGCGTGATGAAGTGTCCCGGTTTTAGGTTAAAATCAGTAGGGTTATGTAGATTTCCCGCTATTTGTGATCTCGATGGGTAGTTTATAGGTTGCTATAATTTTCTGGCCGATCGGTGGGAAATATGTAGAGGTTACGACCTCTTGTTAAGTGTAAAGAAAGTAAATATGCTAGCGAACGTTTTTCACGCAGCAAATACTTCGTAGTGGTTTTATGAAAATATAATAGATGGTATCAGTGCGTTTTTAAATAAAAACAATTGGAATTTAGAGTTTGTCAGTATTTTTACATTGATTGAGATTCCAGTGAAAATTATAGATCGGACAAGTTTATATAAATTGGAAGGGTCGATTCCTGTCTCTATCAGGGAGCCCTAGAATTTATAGAATGGCCTTATATTGCCAGTAGTCTTAGGGTAAGATACTCCAGTATCCAAAATGCACTAGGCATCGCCACCATTGCGATTAAATGTAGATATTACCCAAAGTACCGACACGACGACCCGAGGCCTATTTAAGGATAGCCTAATGAAAGAAGACGTACTGCAGATAAGTTTAAAATTCTATAATAAATCTCCTAGGTAGTAGATGAGTCTAAAGGATGTATACTCTTGTGGCGATTAAAACGAACAGCTGAATACATAAAAGAACTACCGATGTCGTCTTTTTATTAGCAGAGATCCCGATACCTAATAAGAAATAGGTAGAAGCAGCTTCTTTACGCCCCCGCACGCTGCAGTACTTAAAATATTAGTCAAACGCGACAGAATTTGCATGAATTTTGAATAAAATTAATTTATTTGTAATATTGAACAAGAATTTCTACGAAAATGGTTTTTTTGTGTCGGCAAAACCATCGGGTACAAGCATGTCTTTTAAAAAAATATAAAAAGATACATACCTATCCTAAAAAGTAATGAGAATAATGTTGCTAGGTAAAACAGTAATCTGGTATTAATTGGATAAGTGTAACTTATTAGGGCTAGAGCACAGCGACCAGCCACGTCCGCTCCCGTACATACCGATATACATGTTGCCACTTGCATCTGAAAATATGTAATATCCTCTTAAATCTTCCATTCTAGCACGACCAAATTAAACGTAATCAATTACTGATGTTAGTAGTTTCCTTTTCATTTAAAGCTATAGCAATGCCTTAGAATATAATACAAATATAGCCAATGTTGAAAATATAACCTTTCTCTGCTTTTGCACCAAAGCTTTTAAATCATCTTCGTACCACATCTAGTAGCTTTTGGTATATTTAAAAAATCTTATTTATTGGTTTAAATACTATTGAAAAATTACTTAAGGTGAACCCCGGTATTGGATACAAAAGCCTCAGAAGGTTTGTTATCAAAATCTAAGAAGAAGGCGTATGTCCAGCACAGGAAGTCCAGCGATTGATGTGCTAGTTAACACTATGAGGTATCTATTGAATTTATTACAAAAAATAAACATAATCAGAATAAACATGTAGGCAACTAACTAAACCCTTTAATCTATCTACTCGCCAGTCGAGCTTCTCTTATCTTACTAAGGCGAGTAAGTTTTGCCTATTTCGCAGCCGTAAAGTTTTGGAATTTTTCCTTTAAAATTATTTTATCTGGTGTGTGCTTTCCTTTCCGAAATTAGGGCTAACATTTAAATACAGGTCAGAACACCCGCATGGGATACTATTACAAAAATTAATAATTTGATAAATAAAAAATTCCGAATGCAAAAACAATAAGAACTTAACAGAAATTGAAGCATACCAAATATTTAACAATTAGCAGACGGAACTCATTTTAAGGTAACTATTATAATGTAAGCAAACTGTACACTATTTGAACTACGCCTACTTATAGTTAAATATTTGGTATGTTTTGATTTCTGTTTAGTTCTCTCAATGTTCTTCTAATGTTATTTCTATTATCTTCTGATATCGGATTTTTTATAATTATTTATTTTTATCCACAGCTTTTTGGTGTTCTTTTTTCCAATTATTTTATACTCGCGCTTGATTATTTTATTATAAGTGTTATTATTTTATCGTATTCACCTTTTAAAGCCCTTTATTTCAATACCCATTTTGAGAGTCATAAAAAATTTTTTCAGTCCGCACATTTAAGTGCATAAAATTTGCCATTTTGATTTTTAAGAATTTTATGTACTCAGTGTCACTCTCACAAATTAAGATGAATCTAAGGACGCTTTTCAAGCAAAATCTATCAAACCGCTGAAGCTACACAGCGTGCCAAAGAAATATTCATACATACACTCGAATAACATAACCCTTCTGGCGCAGCCGGGTAGAAAAACAAAACCCCTTCTATTGGCGCAGTCGGGTAAAAATGTTTACCAATCGCAGGCCGGTATTTAACAGCTGTTGAAAACCTCAGGCTGTGATTGGTACAAATGTTAGTAACTTACACTCCACAGTGCAGAATTCAGATGCCCTGGACCACTATAATAATTATAATAACCATTATCTAATTACCTTGTCCTACCCAATTAGCCCTCTATGCGGACGATACCGCTCTCTATACTACCGATAGGCAAGTGAGTCGAATCACTGAGAGACTCCAATCCGCTATCACCGCCCTAGGCGAGTGGTTTCGGAAATGGAGAATCGAGGTGAATCCCGACAAAAGCTCTGCCGTCCTTTTCACCACAGGCAGCCCTCCGCGGCCAACTTCCCTCTCTCTCTTCGGTCGTGCCATTCCCTGGCAAAATAAGACCAAATATCTCGGTGTGACCATGGATAGACGTTTGAACTTCCACGCTCACACCAAAATAGTCAGAGACCGAGCCGCTTTTGTCCTCGGTCGTCTCTATCCCATGATAGGCAAGTATAGTAAGATGTCGCTTAGAAATAAGCTAAATCTTTACACAACTTGCATCCGCCCCATACTAGCTTATGCTAGCGTAGTCTTTGCTCTGTCCAAGCGCAATCTCCACAAACTCCAGACCCTCCAAAACCGCTTTCTCAGAGCGGCCTCTGGAGCCTCTTGGTACGTTCGCAATGCGGACCTACACAGAGACTTCGAACTTCCCACGATTCCCCAGTACTTTAAAGACTTGGCAGTCCGCTTTTTCGAGCGTACGCAAAATCACCCGAATAGATTAGTTGTGCAATCCACGACGTACATTCCCCCCGATCGTCCCCGTCGCGGTCATAAAACTATACTCAGGCGGCCTCGGCACGTACTAACGTCCCCAGATGACGATCTCGCTGTCCGGATAGCGAGATTAGTCTCTACTACGTCGACCCCGAATAGGGCCTCCCTCCAAACACGACGCCGACGTCCCCGGGTTCGTCGGCGCCCACAAGGATACACTAGGTATCAAAGAGTGCCGGGGCGCTTCTCGCCCCCACTCAATCGCAACCGCACCCGCGTAACGGGGAACTCCCCTCCTGGCGGTGACTCACCTTCGAGACTCACGCCGGTCGAAGGGACGCCCCCGAGAGCGACAACCCAAGCCGAGGCTTCCCCCGCGGGAAGCCCTTGAGCGTTGGGCGCTATATGGGCTGAGGCTCCTTCAGAGTCTCGCCCCAAAAGTCCGGTGAAGCAGTAATGGCTGCAACAGCCAACTGCATTGTCAGCTCAGAAAAAAAAAAAAAAAAAAAAAAAAATACCTTGTCATATCCGAATTGAAACAAAAGCATTGGTTGGAGTATGAAAAAACTTAAGTCAGAGAAATTGACAAAACTCTGCCCAATGCAAATATTACAGAAAACAAGATCCTTCACAACTTTGAGATTTAAGATTCTCGCTACTTTACGTCTGAAACCAAAATTATACCAAAAATAAGTTTATTTCTAACTTAAAGAAAATTCTTTTGTGAAATAAATGACATTGTTTTAAAAACATATTCATAACGTACCAACCGAATGGTATTCACGTTGATTTTACGAGCAGGTGCACTTTTATCTTCAGATATTTCAACACTATTCTGATCTTTAATTAGACCCACATCCTCCGACTTTTGTTTTCTAGCTTCTGTGTCAACTGTGTAAAATTTTTAATTTTAATAAAATCCATTATACATTATGTTAAAAATTAAAATAAAAACACAAAGAAAGTTACAAAATACTTGCTGTTGTGACTTTTCTTGAATGAATATGGTTATTTGACCTCATTATTATCATTCCGGCAAAAGTATGGACCGATATTCCACTTAATATAATCAAAGTTCCTCTGAATCCGTAAAATAATAACAAATGTTTTAATAAATACGGATATCCAATCAGAACTATTCCTTGCACAGCCTTGCAGATGCTCATAACCATTGTTATTTTGTGGGCAAAGTATATGTTTAATGTTGAGTAACATACTGGCACCATCATCCCAAATCCGATTCCTTGAAGAAGCCCAAAAGATAATGGCAATTGGTTTGTGTTTGATATTAATATGGTTGTAAGTGACCCCGTTGTAAATAATATGGCTCCTACTAAGCCCCCGAATCTCAACGTTCGGGTCATTGATACCATGTTGAGAATAATGCCTGAGAATGGAAATAAAGGAGCTAAAATCAATATAAATAATCATTTTATAATGTATAATATAGTATGTAATAATGTTAAACCTCCAAACGCTAGCATTACAGCAAAAACTCCGTGGGCAGTGGTTAATGATTTAGCAGACGAATGTGTTGCAATCATGAAGTCATTATAAATTAGTCCAAACGAGTTGACGTGTCCAATGCCAGCAACCTGAGAAGTTAGTCAATTTCAAAATTGGTTACCATGTTCTTGACATCAATCGCGGCAAATAAATCAAGAGTGACATACCGACTATAAACTACTTATGTGTATTGATCTCAAATGTTTTTTTTCCCAGCAAACTAGATTAAATATGACCTACATGAATTTGTAAACTATTTTTTAGTTGTGGAACAAAATTTGTTACTTCAATAATATATGTATGCTTAATTTTTAACAATGTATCAGTATACTGTTTTGTTTTTATTATAAACAATTAATTAGAAGGTTTTATAACCGCTTTTAATAATAGTAATTTTATCTATAAATGTAAATAGTCTTTGCAAAAATATCAGTATTGGGGAAAACTATTCATTTATAGTGTATATTTGGTTCTACCTTGTAGCTTTTATTATTACAAAACATTGATTCGTTTTTTTTTTTAAATTATCTTTGTGCAAAAATACTTTTTATACGACTTTGATTACGACGCTCGTTTTTTTCCTATCTATAAACCAGTTAATTGTGCTTTTGTTATTGTTCGTTATTTGTTTGTTATGTATGGTGATACATGTATGACATTGTGAACATCGATTAATAAGTTACAGTAAAAATTACTTACGAACGTTATTACAGTACCAAAGCAAATAGCATAACCCCACTTATTTCTGTTTCCATTATTTTCCCTTAATTTATGCATTTTTATTGTCTTTTCACTTAAGGAGTTTATTGAAGCACCTACACTGAATGTCTCAGTCTTACTGACTTAGAATGGATGCTCAATATATAAAGATAAGGGGATTCAAATAGAATAATCAGCTCGTCCATTTTACTTGTATATATTTGTGTTGACTGATAATTTATGTACTGTGAATGTGATAACAACGGGTAGCATCTTATTTATAATCCCTGTGTGCTATATGGGAGATAGGCGCTTACGCACAACTAGGTATTTCTAAAAATGTGATAGCTATATATATATATATTTCGGCTTTGCTCGCTTGGTATCAGAACGAGTATATAAAAGCGAATGTTTTCTTAATTTTGAGATATATTGTCACGTAAATGCAGTCATATCTACTGAAACCACAGCAGATATACTATTGTCTTATTCCAAAGTGCATCTTGTACGCTTATAGATAAAAAAATCATTATAAACTATAGGTTTCAGAAAAAAAAAGGTCATTTCTTGTGACATCATTATACCAAACTACTTTCTATCCCATAACAAAAGCTTAACAAAGATAGTTTACGTTCCAAACACCCTGTTGTCCTTAATCGTATTTCCAAAATGCACGCGCCTACTTTGAATTCCATTACTCCATATGTCCAATATGCATAAGCAAATATTTTATGAATTTGATACCCTTTTTTAATAATAATAATTCTCATAATAGAATATTAGAGATGAGTAATAAAAGCTGTTATAATCGATTTATATGTTTTTCTCATACCTCATGTTAGCCTTAAATGGAAAAGATGGATTTTTGGATAAAATAATGAACACCTATGGTTCCCAGGTCATCCCAAGAGATTTTGTGAAGATATTTTTTAGTAATCTATAAACAGAAATAATTAAAAAACAGGGTCAAAAAGTCAGCTTCAAATCGATATAACATAAATAATGTAATATCTAGATCGAAATGCCATAAGTTACATATTAAATACAATTAATTATATAAAGATATAATGTATGTTAACCCACATACAGAGAAACACTTTATTGATATTATAAATATTAAAGTAAGTTTGTTTGTAAAATCACGTTCGTCGTGTTTTGAACATCTGACGCAAAAAACCGTAGGGGGGCTATCAGTATAAAGCCTCTGTCTCTGTGTGTGTTTGTGTGTCTGCCTGTTTCTGGCATCCTAGAGACCCAAACGGATATCGAAATGGTTCTTATCCATATTAGGTGGAAATCCATTAAGCGGTTTCTTAGGTAATCTGCTTATTTCGGAATCTGTATTTAACTATACAATGGATATTCCTATAATATCCCTTCTACACGTCCCATTAATTGGAAATTTAATACATTAGCTTGTATGACTTCCTTTATTAGATGCTGCAACCAAAATAGTCTGTAGTTTAACTGACTCCTCGACAGCTTCTAGCTGATAGTCTTTAGGCTCATTTTATAGGTTGCAAAGTTCGTCTATAGTAAAACTAAAAACAATTTCGGTCAAAAGCAACATATCATGTACTGCAAAGCTTGCAGAATCAACTTTGTTTTAAGTACTGGTGGTTTTTAATTTTTAGAAAATTCACTTCTTTGAGTTAAAATTCACATTTGATATCGTCCCATCAAGTTTTTTAAATATCCGCAAAAATTCTCATTTTACGGAACCCTTAGCAAGGAGCAGTATCACATTTTAAGACATTACGAGTATCTTGAGAAAATGTAATAATTCTTTTCTATCAATTCAAAGAGTGTTTAAATAGTGTAGTGTAATTTCTTAAAGGTTTTTGGTAATTTTTTAGGTAAGGTACCACCTGTTTGCTTAGCTTATCTGATGCAACGTTTTCTAAACTACACGATGGTGTAATTAACTTAAATGTGACTGCCGGTTTTCTCGTCATCCACGCGAGAAACGCTGCAGTTTAATCCTATCCTATAAATATTATTAATGCAAAAGTTTGTTTGTTAGTTTGTCTGTCTGTTTGTTACCTCATGAGTCATTTATACATGGACTGATATAAATGAAATTTGGTATAGAGATAGTTTGAATCCCGGGAAAGGATAGTTTTTATTCCGAAAAATTTAGAAGTTCCCAAGGAAATTACTGTAAAGCTTAAACGAACTATAGATTGCTATAGAAAACTATATTAGTATATAATTAAGGAGTCATTATTATAATTAAGAAGTTGATGTAAGAATTTTTAACGTAAGACAAAAGTAGAACATTAGACAATAGGCTGCAGTGGAACCCTCACATCTCAGTTCTTGCAGGGAAACTTAGTTCAGCTGCTTATGCAGTTAAAAAAGTTAGGAAGCTTACAGATGTTAAAACTGCTTGCTTTATCTACTTTAGCTATTTCCATTCTGTCATGTCTTATGGCATTATGCTTTAGGGTAAGACAGCTGATATTGATACAGTCTTTATTTTGCAAAAGAGAGCAGTACGGTTAATCTATAAATTAGGACCTTAAATTTCTCTTAGGGAACTATTAAGGGAAATTGACATTTTAACTGTTCCATGCCAATATCTTCTCTTGTATAATGTATGTAAAAATTGCAAAAAATGTCACTTATTTGCTAAAAATGAGATTTACACAGTGTTAATACAAGGAATATGGATAAATTGGTAGTTCCAAAATGTCGTCTTCAGAAGGCATAGCATATACATAGCTCTTTCGCAATACAAAGTATATTTTTCTACAATAAAATTCCAGAACATGTGGTAATTTACCCTCAAATAAATTTAAAATATATATCAAAGAAAATATCTACTTCAGAAACAATAATATGTTTTATTTTAAATTTATTAATTTAAAATATATATCAAAGAAAATTCAATGAAAAAAAACTTTAAAAGATTAACTGCTCAGTTTCTTGCCGGATCTTCTCGGTAGTAAATTATTCCGAATCGGTGGTAATTTTTTTTATCAATAATTGAACTGACGATTCAAAAGTGCTATTAAAAAGTCTTTCTGATAAAAAAGTTTGAGTTTGAGTTTGAATTCCACGCCGACAGAAGATGCGAGTGATACCCCTGGTGTTGCAAGCGGCCATAGGCTACGGTGACCGCTTACCATCAGGTGGATCGTAAGCTTGTTTGCCACCTTAGTGGTATAAAAAAAAAAAAAAAAAGCGGCTCGTCCTAAGTGAACGCTGGTACAGCGTACTCCTATCAATAATTATCTACTTCAGAAACGTTTTATATTTAACTTAAAATAAATAATTATAATGCTTCGATTACTCTTTATGTCAAAATAGAATTTCACTAAACACATTCTGTTCACACACAGCTCAACTCAACTCAAGATTTAGTATGGAATTGCACTGAGGAGGCTGTGTTACTAAGTGGAGCGCTAGCGATTTGCCAGCTTCGGTACGACGGCGCCGCTTGTGCCGCTCTTATCACAAAAAATGTTTTATTCGTGCACGCGAGTTTTTATTATCAAATGAAATAATTACATACCTACACAAACAGTTTGTTTATTGTCTAATAAGTAGCTATAGCAAAATAAAATGTGATTACTGTGATGTGATTAAACAGTGCTAAAATATTTTAGTAATTTAGCTTGAAATAACGACAAAGGGTCACAAAAATGTGACACGAAAGAATATACGCGAGACGCGCGTTTGTAAATCTGAATATGCGAATGAATTTTGGTTATAAATAGAATAATAAAGGTTTAGCATTTAAGCAATTCCTCTCTTTTTTTTTATTTTGTGAACATCCATTAAAAATTGTCACGACCCGCCTTTGCACGCCGATAACCAAATTTAGGGCGGGTGGAGCCGCAGGAAAAAATCATTAATTACCATCTATCCCATTATTAATATTATAAATGCGAAAGTTTTGATGTTTGGATTTTTGATTGTGTGTGATTCTTTAGCCCTGGAATAGGACGTAGGCTATTTTTCATTCCGAAAAATTCAAAATTTTCCACAGGAGTAACTTGTAACTGGATTTTACAAACAAACCATAGCTTCAGCTATAGCTTGCTGTGGTAAACTTCTTTAGTATAATCAAGAAGTTGCCGTTAAAATCCCACGGGCAAAAGCTAGTGCTAAATTAAATTTCTAGGTTTTTATTGATACTTTATACCTACTTTATCTTGAAATATGATCCTAATTATACCAGTCACCTTTTAGAATAACGTAATTAATTTAGCATTATTGACAGTTTTGTGCTATTGGCATTTATTTATAAGTTTCACTCTAGATATGTTACTTAAAATAAAATTAAAATCCAAATTAGATTAATGAATGATTGTTTATTTTAGGACATTATAATACGAATAAATAGTTATTTTTATATAGTCACTAGCTTATTCCCGCAACTTCGTCTGCGTAAACTTTAAAAAAAAAACAGCTTTTGACTGTTTACTGTTTTACATACAATAACATCGAAATTCTCATTCACATTTTCATCCTCTATTTTGCCGTCTAGAGAATAATTTTTCAAAAACGGTGAATCACGTGAATCTTAATTTCTAACGTTTAAGCCAAGTTTTAGCCATTTCCATGCAAACTGCCAACCCATATTTTACCCCCTTAGGGGATTAATTTACAAAAATCCCTTCTTAGTGCACACTTACGTCATTTAAGGAGCGTTTGTGCAAAATGTCATGTTTACTAGACACAGCTGTTCATTGATCGATTGTATAAATATGGCTGAACCAGCAAACGTTGTTTCTTTTTTTAAAACAACCTAATAGGGTTGTACTTATTCCGAAACCTTTCCCGGCGTGTGCATAACAACTTACCAAAATATCATTTAAAACGGTTTACCCTTATTGCGCGAGTCCGACACGCACTTGACCATTTTTTCTTTCTCAGTAACATTCCCCGGCGTATGCATGAAAACTTACCAAAATTTAATTACAATCGGTTTACCCTTATTACGCGAGTCCGACTCGCACTTGACCCTGTCTCACTCGCCCTTGACCCTTTTTTCTTTCTCAGAAATATTCCACGGCGTGTGTATAACAACTTACCAAAATTTCGTTACAATCGGTTTACCCTTATTGCGTGAATCCGACTCGCACTTTACCCTTTCAGTAAAACCTTATATTATCGGATGCCTACGTCATACAAAGAACACACCCTCCAAGTTTCAGGTCTCTACGATCAGCGATTTAGGTTGTGCGTTGATCCGTCAGTCATTTAGGACAAAGCATTTTATATGTATATAAGATAGTAGTCCAGGAGGAATCGGCGCATGAGTACCGAAAACTATTCGACCTCAATTTTTTTATGCGATCCTCTTCAAATTGCCCTTCTAATGATATAAATGCATGTTGCCATGGCGCAACCCGGTGCCATATTGTTTAAACCGAAATTGTTTAAACAATTGCAAAGAATTGTTTTTTTTCAACCGGACAAATTTTTTTCATATTCTTTATTGAAATACCAATAAAAAAGGTCCTATGACTTTTAACGATAAAGTTAATATTTTTAAAGATATTAATTTTTAAAGGTTCGAAAAATCTCAAATTTGGGTACTTTCGACCCATGAAAAATATATTAAAAAAAAACATAATGTCTAAGTAATATTTTTTTTTATTCTTTATACAATTGTTAATAATATTGTTAAAAGAGATTTTAAAAAATTTCATTGTTTATATCTTTTTTTTAATTGTTAATTCCGCGCGCTCGCAAGTATGCGTCGCTTACCTCTAAGTATCGCTGTCTCTCTCTGACTCACGCGTTGCGTCGGCCTCTCTGTGTCTCGAATCATTATTTATCATTTATCTTAAAAACTATCAACTTTGTCAAGATTGTTAAAGAGAGCAATGTTATTAATTATTAAATTGTCTACAATTTGTTTTTAATAATTTTTTTTCTGAAATCAATTTTTCAAAAGTTATTTAAGCATAAATCGAAACATGTAATTAAAATTACTTTTTTATTAGTTTATACTACTTTTTTTGCATTCTCTTCTTATTATCATACCGCTGTTTTATTTCAGTTGTAATAAGATTAAATTTAGCACGTCACCGTTTGAAGGAGGGATTAACCTGGGAATAACCTTAAATTGACATAACCTTTTTTTGGCGTATTATAAAATATTTTATGTATAGATTTTATTTATCTTGCCAACAAATTAATTAGTAATAAAATAGTTTTAAAGTTCTAATCCCCCTTTGAAAACTCCTTTCCGTTTTTAGTATTCAATACACGAAGGGTCCAAAAGGGGCCCCATTGCTGTCGTTTTAAATATTTTTGATGGGGGATTCCATACAGCTAAAGAAAGGTGCAAAAAAATGTTAGCCTACCCTGTTATTTAGAGCTCGTTGAATAGACAAATACTAATACAAATACTGTACTTTACTATTTATACTATATACTATACTATAATATATACTACAAATACTGTTTTAAAAATATAAATAATAATAATAATATACTTTATTGCATCAACATAATAATTTTACAAAAAAAAAACATATTTACAAATAGAGAAAAACAAAAGGCGGTCTTATCGCTTTAAAACAATTTCTTCCAGACAACCTTTGGGTAGAGGAAATAATAAAGTTAAACATAGTATAGTAGGTGTGTGTCGATACAGTTGATAAAAAGTATATATATATATCATACAATAATGCATATTAAATAAATATATACACATGAATAATGTATATTTGAATATAAGTAAATAGATGTAGATATATAAATACACAAGTAAAATAAATAAAATTATAATTACGTATAAGTAAATATATGTATAAACAAATATAGGTAGTGATGTTATTTTAGTACTTCAAGTAATGAGCAACAATAAGATTTTTAAATATTGTTTTCGATTTAGCTCTTTTTATTTCTAAAGGTAAAAGGTAAATATTGAAAAGCAAAGAAATCTAAAGCCACCAAAATCAGCCTTTTTTTTTTAATTTTGTTGCAAAGAATTTTTCAACTTCCTATTGACCTATGGACGTGAATTATAGTGATAATATTATGTATTATTACGTAATTTTATTAACAAATACCTTATATGCATTTATAAAACAGGATTTTTCTTTAAAATTCTTTGATTTTAAAATTTATTAATAATTCTGTGATCTTATATTCTACATTTAGTACGGAACCCTAAATGTGCGAAGTCCGACACACATATGGCCGGTTTTATTAACCTATGGGTCATTCTACTTTTTAGTGCAGGTTTTTGCACTGTTAAAAATGGGTTTTAAAAATTTTATCATTAGAGATAAATGAAGTAAATTAACTGTTTTTATGCGAAATCATATCCAGACAATTGAAATTAACTGCCAGCAGCGAATTTTGTACAAATTTCTTTCTGAAAATGAAGGTTTTGGAGACCAAGGTAGAAAAATCAAACCACTTTGTTACCAATCTAAATATTTTTATTGAGCAGCTTCAGTCACTCATTACAAACAAACAATTAACAAAACGTATTTTAGGAACATAAATCTTTCTCATCCATAACTATAATAAGAAATTATCATTAATTAAGTCTTATAAATCACATTAAATGACAACTATGTTACCGTTGTGCACTTTTGTTTACAAAGATTTGACATAAAATGTATATATGTAAAAATATCTTAACAACGTATTTAACATTGATATTAAAAAATATTATCTTGCATCTGATATATCTGTAATGTAGCTTATTATGCCAATTGTACAACTCAAATTGAAAAACCTATACTTAGAAATAAGGACATAATGGTAACACAGTTGTGCAACAGTAACAAAGTTGTTTCAATAGACAATTCTCTTCTCTACAAAAATAACTAATCAGTCTCTTAGTTACCACAAAGGTTGAAGATAATAATTTAATCCTACTATTATATCCGTTTTACCAAAATCACAGCACTTGTGCAGGTTTGATTACTTAAAAAATAATGAATAATTGCATTCATTGTTCAAACACTTCCAGTTCCAGTGTCTGTTTCGACCGCTTTAAAAAGTTTGCCAGTATCATTAACATCTCTGTAAAACATAAATTGTATGTATCCATCTTCGTCAACCTCACTCAATGCTGAAGCCAAGTATGTATAAATTTGTTTTCTACCTTGTATTTTCAATAACACATAAGTTCCGGGAAAGATTTTACTGGGATGCAGATTTTCTTTCTGAAGTAGTTCGTCACTTTGTTTTGAAGTACTGGGTACATTGTGGTTATTATTGTTGGAAATGTCTCTAAACGCAGAAAGAGGTATGTCGTCACTGCTGTCGGTGACCGAGGAGTAAATTTGATGAAACAGCGATTGGCGTGGTTTGTTTATGATATCAACAGTCAGCTCATCAAGTGGAGATTCGATTGCAGTTGGTTGTACATCCTGAATCACCAAATCATTGACTGGAGCATATTCTTTTGGTTGCAGATATTCCACGACTAGAGTAACAGCTTAAATCACGGTACATAAGGATTCGATAAATTCTTTCATATTTTTTGATATTTTTATTTTCTTTCCGTCCTTTTCTATAATTTCAGTCTTTCTTACCCATTGTGGCCATTTAACTTTTAACTCAGTTTCAACAGCATTATTATAATCAGTCTTTTTTGCAGAACAATCATCACATTTGCTAGTCATGCAAGGCAAAGAATCCGTCGAACAAACCCGATCTGATAAAATTTGGTTAAGATCAGAAATTACAATGCATTTGTGTTTGTGCAGACAATTGGCCATGTGTTGAATGTTGGTATGCATTTTACACAGACATGTTTCTCTGGCGCTAATTGATGGCGTAAGAACAAAGAATGGCTTGAGTCTGGAAGTAACTATAGGAACATTTCAAATCCGGATTTTCTTTTTTAATTCGTCAAAATTTTGTACTTTTCAGCTGTTTTGTCAGTATCCTTAGCTTCATTCTCTTTACGTTGGTTTAATCTATGGCACTTCTTCTTATACTTTTGGTATTTTCTCTCAGCTGCGTCTAGCTTTTCTTTCAGATTTACGTTTTCTCTATAGAGTTTAGTTCTGTCCCTTCTCACCTGTTTCCGTCCACGATTCTTCGCAGAAACAGAAGCTGATGCAGATGAAGTCACCGTTGGTGTTGATCGTTCCTTACCCGAACGAGATAGAAATAGTGATTGTCTAGGCGTCTGTTCATGAGATTTTTTTCGAGTGGCATTGTGGCGCGAAGACAATGGAGATGGAGACAAAGAAGGTGTCCGCAATCTGCGAGAGTCGGGTATCGGACAATTTTCAGGAATATTTGGTGCATTTTGTCCTGTTGGTGGAGTGTTCACACGAAGTACATCAGGTTGAGGGGTCAATTCCGGAGTGTTTCTTGTAATAGATTGCAGGGCATGAATGCGGGCTCTTCTTTTGCTGTTAGCGACCCGCCATTTTCTTTTGGCTTGGCGATGTTCACGTGATGTTAAGTCTTTGACGAGGCGTTTTGTTTTGTGGTACCTGTCTAGAGCCTTTTTTCTTGCTTCCTCATCTTTAACAGGGTCTAATTTTCGCTTGTTTCGGTACCGACGTTGTTTTTCGGCTGGTGTTAGCGGCATGATCTTCTGTAAGAGATAAAAACATGGCATTACAGTACTAATATTACCGTCAGTAATTAAAGTGAGTCAGCAAACAAATGTGAAATTGTTAAAATATAAACCTGTGGGTCGATACGAACAAATCAACTTAAATAAAATTAGAAAGAATCAGTGACAGAGTATACTTACAACTGCGTTACCATTTTTACAACTGCGTTACCACAGCGGAGTAACAAAGTGGGCCGGTAACACAGTTGTAAAATAACATGATGCTACCTGATATTTACGAAATGACCATATAATTTGCAAATCCAACAATAGAATACAATTCAGTGACATAAATGCCACGTATCAATAGTTACAACATAACGTAAAAGTTCTGAAACTTACCTTTTCGCCGGGTAACAAAGTGCACACCAAATAAACACACGCGTCTTGATTCACAACATGGCGGCGACTGAGTGGCGGCACGCGGCTTTCTGCCATTACTCTCCACCCCGCTCTTATAATGCCCAACCTACCCAATCGAGCCGACCAGTGACGGTACAGTGACATTTAACGATTTTTTGAGAAAATACCAGTAACATAGTAGAACCGTATTGCGCTTCTTCCTTAGGGACAAAACTAGAGAAATTATTTTGAAAAAAAATAAAGCTTTTAAAAATATATGAGGCCTACATAAAAAAAGCAAACATATTAAATAAACTTAATAAATTTTTGAAGCATAGGACTACACTGTAAGAAGAATACTTTTTTTGGTTAAGTTAGTCCGCGTATTGGGTCGGGGACACTTTGCAATACTATGGAAAACAACTATGTTACCATAAAATTCCACTATGTTACCCTTAATTATCTTAAAATAGGCAATATATTGAAATATAAATGTTAACAGAATGTTAAGGAAATATTACGGAAGTTTCATGTGTTGCGCAATTTTTTTTTATTTCATTAAGAAAATGGCAGATCGACATTTTTTTGTCTGGGGGACACAAAAACCTGCACTAAAAAGTAGAATGACCCTATATATTTTTAATTTTTTAGGATGTATTGAATGGAACTATTATTGGATCACTCGTGTTTCTGTCTGTCCATATGTCACGGCTTACTTGCTCTGCATCTACTAAACCCATGAAATATGAACTTCTGTAACCCAAACCACAGATTATATAATACTATCCCAAACACGTTAATAATTGACTTTTGAATTGTCAAAGAAGCAAATGACAACAAATAATCCTTCGCATTTTTTACTTCTCTGGCCTTACCGCCATATTTGTACCAAGATCGGCGGGTCGATTCCGTAAAATGACAGCTAACAATTCTCGTTTGAAATCCATAGAAATAAGATATACATTGCGCATTTGAAATGACGTATGAAATTCATCGATTGTCGCGAAACCGCAATGTATATCTTATTTCTTTCAAAAAGGTTAGCGATGTTTTTACGGAATCGACTCGCAGGTCAAACTAAAAAATGCAACGTGTAGCAATAGTGATTGCCCTCTGGAATGAGGATTGTTGATTCAGCTATATCTGTGCCAAAAATCTAATAATTTAGGTGCTCTGTTACTGCGACAAGGAATAAAACATTCGCAATACGCTTAAGATATGTTCCCGTGGGAACTATCAATCCAGATAAAAAGTGTCGCATATCTATCTTTATCCTTTCAGCAATGTTTGTGCCAAAAAAATCTTACCATTTGGGTGCTTCATTATGACAGAGCTAATGAAGAAAGTATTCAACATATTATGCCTAAAGAAGCAAAACAAATATGTTTACGGAAACATTAAACGGAACTCTCAATCGAGATAAAAATAAATTGTGTCACTAATCTCTGTATAAAAAATCTCGTCAAACTAACAAACACACTTTCGCACTTATAGTATTAGTGTGGATATGGATATTTATGTTTTCGTCGTAATTATCATTCATTTATTGTTAAAACTAAGAATTAAAAAAATAACTACAATTTTGGTCATATATAGGTACCAACACAATTTTCAATTACATAGCTGGAAAAATCAGTGGTTTGAATAAGATAAGATCATAGAAGAAATGTTGATTACTATGGTGTAGAACAATTTGTATGTAAAAACATTCGGTACTTGTTTACCTTACAGTTTAAAACTTCACCTTTTTTGATAAACATTTTGTTCAACTTCCGACTATACTAACTTGTCAGCCTTGTTATTTATACAGCATATGGAAAAAAACATCAACTGTAGTAACGGAAATAATTTTTTCTACTTAATTTACATACATTTAAACTGGTTTTTTAGTAGTAGCTTTTTATTTCACTCGCAAGAGTGAGTGAGTGACGTCAAAAGGGCCGAAAAAATGTACCCACAACATCGATAATAGAGATTAATTTGAATTAAAAGCAATTAAACTGACGGTTTTTAAAATCTATCAAGAGTCAAAAGAAATGTTTAATTGAAGACAACTGAGTTATCTTCAAATTATTATTTGGAAATAAAATCTAAGTAAAATATTGACAATTGCCCAGTTTGTCATGTGACAGCAACCATTAGATACAAGCCATAGTCTTTTCATTTTTGAAAATGAGCTATTAAAAATAAAGTGTTATTTTTTTTTAGACATTCATGACTGTATTTGTATTTTTTTTATATGTACTAGTTATCTTGTAAACTAAATGTTATTTTTTTAAAAGAGTAACTATTGTGTTTCTTATTAGATTCTTCTCGGTAGATATGAACCTTGTTAAACGGAGGGTGGGAAGGTGGGTGAGGTTTCAAAAAAATAGTATTTAATGAATGACGATTCAAAAGTGCTTGTAAAAATCAAATTTAAATGGACGGAATTATATGTATGTACATATGATTGTGTAAAAATATAATTATGATGGCGCTAATGCCTCTAGTACTATTAAATATCGGAATTCTCTTAAATATCTGAATTCCTTCACTGGATTATATCGTCATATTTGACGATTTACATATGCTACATAAAAACAAAAAAATTTCAATAATTGACGTTTGACTTTGTTTTTAGTAGCTTACTAACTTATTTTTTTATTAACCTAAAACTTTACCTAATAAGTGTTTCGGTACATATTGTACACCTACTCTTTAGCTGATTATCAAAGTATTGTATTGTTACTTTAAATGGAACTTCTTGCCAGCTTTTTTTTGGCAGAAATTAACATTGCTTACATTGTGTTGACGATTCAAAAGTGTTCTTAAAAACCTATTTGAATAAAGTTTGATTTGATTGATTGATAAATCAAAAAATAAATGACTTTGACTTAAAAGTACACTTTAAAATCGTAAAGTATTTTACGAAAAGAGTAATAAAAGGCATCGTTGTATGTTATTTTATCAATTTCTTTAAATATTAGGTATATCGTGATTTCTAATCCATATTTGGTTTAGGAGGACCGCCTGGTCCAGCAAAATTCGACAATCAGAAACGATAAACGAAGTTAGGTAATGTTGGCTGAGGTCAGTACAGAGATGGGTGACCGCTTAGTGGCACATTTTTCGTGAGCTCCTCCGTACTTTGTAGGGCACGTTAAGCCGTCGTCGGTCAAGCTTGGTTTTCATATAACAACAGACTATAAGTCAAGTCAGATGCTTTTTGAGTTGAACACCTTCCGCCAATTCACACAAGGCCACCGCGGTGATAAGAGAGCTGGAAAAAGAAATGCCTTTGACCGTGCAGTAGGGTGTATAACGGTTGAGGCATCATTCAGTTAAGTGTGAGGATTGCTATAGGGTATTCCATGTGTTTAGGTTCAGTTTCTTTAAAAAGATGTAACCATTACATCTTTAGGCTGAGGTCCCATAGTTAGGAGCCCTCCTTAAAGCTAAGAGCTAAGCCAAGTGCTAAGGGAAATGATAGTAACGAACAGACATACTAGTAATTTTATAATGACGGAAGCCACACTGCAGGCGACGCGCATCGCTAGGTGCTTTAGATAGTTACCTAGCGAGTCACTTAGCGTAGCACCCAGTCGGGAGCATCCAGAACAAGAGTTTAGGGCGGGCGATCATAAGATCTGAAGGTATGTTTTGAAATTTGAATCTGCAAACGTAAGTTACCTAATCGACCCAGCTCGTGCAGTTTTTTAATAATTAAATATACAAACCCAAGTTACTCGAAGTATATATTTATGTTTTAAAAAATGTTACAATTCATTTATTTCTCGGCCGCCCTTAGGCCTAAGGGCGGTCGCCCCGATCGCCCCTGCTGGATCCGCCCCTGCGACCCAGTTAAGTACTTATATCCGGCCTTAGTCTTAGGATAAGCAGTCGGAAAAGAATTTAAAGCGCATCTGACTAATTTTGAGAATATTTCCACGTAAAAAAACTAGGACATAAATAAAAATCTTCAAAAATACTAATTTCATTAAAGGTAGTTTGCGTACTTTATTCGGCGTACACTATAAATAAAATAAAGTTTATTTCGTCTATATTTTATCAAAAATATTCAATTGTTTATGAAATTACTAAAATGTTTTAGCAGTTTGTAGGTAGAAATATAAAATAAAAGCGTTTCTAAGATTGATGAGGGTGAAAATGTTCTCTGAAAAATACTTAAGTCATATCGACGCGCTGAGGCAATATCTAATAATGATTGTGCTTTAGGGAGCTTTTCGTAATATCCGTACGGTACTTATAAATAAGAGTTATTTTCATTTTATTTGTTGACGTTAGATCGAATTTACTTCTATTAATTACGGAGCGGTGTAATATAAGTTATAAATGCTTTTGACCATAATTGCGTCGTAACCTTTTAATTTTTTATTTCGTTCATTTTTTTGACGAAACGCTGGAATTAAAAATTATTCTTATTATTGTAATAAACGCATTTTTGATTTTGTCTTTCGAATGATAAAAATTTATTCCTTGTCAAAAAGTGCTGTTTCTCGATGCATGTAGGTATTTAATGAATCTTGACCATTAATGCTGATTTCTTCGTCGTTAAAGATATATGTGGAGTAATTAAAGTTTTTCGTGTAATAAGAACTGTATCAGTGACTCACAATGATTGTTGCAATTTAGTTTTTTTGGTTATTTATATATACTTACAGGTTGTAGATTGAATTTCTTTGGCGATCTAGAAATTGGAATTATACCATGTTTTTAAAGATACTGCATACTTATACAATACACACAAAACCACGTTCACAGATGCCGCACCCTAAATACATAAACACACACACACACACACATATCAAGTTTTGATATGAATACAATGTTGACTGATGACGCTTTAAATTATAAAGGGTAATATTTTGTTAATGTACCTATGTGGTTTTAAGTTTATTAATTTAAGTGTTTTTAACACTTAGGTGAACAAAAAAGTATAAAATAAAATAAATTTTCATATATTTGACACCAATTTCGATTTCAATTAGTACTTAGTACAAATTGGTGTTTAAATTTCAAATATCACTAATGCAGGCAATAAAAACCAATAAATTTTGAATTACAACAATACCTCCATTATCTTATCTGTTCATAATAGTTTAATCGACATATTAACTTTTAACCTTTGACAATTTTTTATTTTAAAACTAGCTTTTGCCAGGATTGCGTGGGATTTCTTCGGCATCTGTTTGATTATAGCACATCATAGATAGTTATTAAGTACAGACATTAGCTATAGCAAGCTAATTGTCAGGGGTTAATGTGTGTAACTTATAATATATCTGCTGACTCCATTGGGAATTTCAGCCGAATTGAATTGTTGTAGTGCCGTGTAGAAGTAACAAACATGCGAACGCACACAATCACAAACTATTGCGTTACTAATAGTAACATTTTCAAAACCATTAACTAACAGCGCACGGTGCCTTAACCCCTTCGGCCGTTTTCGAAACCAAGTTCCGAAACCGGTTTCCAAAAAAGAAATATATTTCTTGTACCGAATCCCGGTTTCCAAATAAGAACATTACTTTTTTTTTTAAAACTAGTTAACAATCAAGACAAAACTATCCTGTTTCGAAACTATTTCCGAAATTCGAAAGTTCTCAACTACCTATTTGAATATCATAAAATATATAAAAGTCCATTCATTTTGAAAACATTCAGAATCACGGAATTTACAATCCAAATTATTCGACATTATTTTATAATAATTATTAAAATCTATAATTTTTTTGCTTTATTGGAAACTTCCACGTAGAGGATCTGTTGTAGCTTTGTGGTTTCTGTGTTTGCCATGCGTTTTAAGCTTTGTGGTTTCTGTGTTTGCCATGCGTTTTAAGCTTTGTGGTTTCTGTGTTTGCCATGCGTTTTAAGCTTTGTGGTTTCTGTGTTTGCCATGCGTTTTAAGAATCGAAAAACAAGCGAAAAAAAAATACATACACTCTAAATAAATATAGTGTGTATCTTAGTTACATTCGTCAATAGCTATAAAAAGCAAAACTAAACATTTTGTATTTAAATTATTTATCCTTTTTCGATTACGTTTTAAACGTCGTGGTTTTTTTTCAAATGTTTTAATTTTGCTTTTTATTTCAGACTTTTTAGAGAGCAATGTACGTATTATGTACATATCTATATAGTTTATTTCATAGTGATAAAATATTCATCATATCATCCCATTGACGTCCACTGCTGGACATAGGCCTCACCTAACTTTCTCCACAGCGTGCGACTCTGTACCGCCTGTAACCAACGACTCCCCGCTACCTTTACGGGGGGCCATCCCACGCTGCGCTTTCCGGTTCGTGGCCGCCACTCGAGAACCTTCTTACCCCATCGGCCATCGGTTCTTCGAGCTAATATATTATGTATACATATTTACAAATATACTTTGCCGGGTACTTTGTTGTAACTCGATATCATTACGAAGAATGATAAAGATAAGTTGATACGATGTTTAAAAAATTCAGCTACAGCTCTATAATAGTCGTCAAATGGTTGGGTAGATATAGCTCTAGCGAGTTTATAATTTCAAGAGAATAAAGGTTCGGGAAAAATAGGTAGAGGGATTATTCCCCTCATAATAAATTGGGCCGCTGTATCCATAAACTTAGGGCACTACACTCGATAAGGCGGTTATATATCTTGGACCCAAACCAATCACCAAAGGGCAAGCATAAGACGGTGTAGTAATAACTGATCTAGATCAAAGAAAGCTTATTAACAACCTACATACAAGCATATCGTTAAAAGAAATAGAGCAATTGAGGAGCACTAAGCCGGTCGCAAACAGAGGGAACAGAAGAAAGGTCACCAAGTTGCCTTAGTCTTTGCTCTATACATTCATATTTTGCTCATGAACCGTCAAGGACGTGGGATTTTCTTTTTTTAATTTATTTTTATTTAATATTTTTAGTGTTTCTACGTCACTACTCTCTACAGAAATACAAACTTATCGATTTCGATCGAATTAATTTACTATGTAGTAACTAATATCGCTTCGGCCGTTTTCGAAACCAAGTTTCGAAACCGGTTTCCAAAAAAGAAAAATAATTCTTCTACCGAAACCAGGTTCCCTAATCAGAACATTAATTCTTTTTTAGAAATCAGTTACCAATTGAACGAAAAAAATCCTGTTTCGAAACTATTTCTGAAACTCGAAATCCTTCAATATAATACGAGAAAGATGGTCTGTTGTTAGTAAAAAAAAACTCATAAACTCATAGTAGGTACTTAATTGATTTTAAAAATAATTTTTATGTAATTAAATTGAACTTATTAAACTTAAAATTTATTGTAACTAAGACTGATATAAAATTGAAATAAGATATGTTACTACCATTTTAATAGATCCCTTATTCGAAAGGCAAAAAAACTAAAACTAAACACATGTGTCAGAAAGAGACATTTGTAAACAAAGGATATAAATATGTTATGGAAAAAAGCCCGATTGGAGTGGAGATTGACAAATTTAACACATATTTTAAAAAGCAATGGTTTGAACAAAAACTAATTTGTGAAAATTTTCTGCTGCAGTAAAGAAAAAATCAGGACTACTAACAATATTGTGGGGTGGCACTCCAAAATAAGCCGTTACATTGGACGCAGACATTCTACACTTGCCCATGTCCTTGATGTTCTTAAAAATGAAATAGAAGTAGATATCAAATTTTCCAAGAAGAGCAAAAAATTAAATGGAAATTGACGAGGAAATCAGTTCTGCCATAAAACTTCCTACCACAAAAATCACAGTTGGACACTTTATTGAAATTATTGCGCCGTACTCATTTCACCGTTAAATTTTATTTTATATCAGTTTAAGTTAGAATAAATTTTTAGTTTAATACGTTCAATTTAATTAGATTAAATTAAAAAAAAAAAATCAATTAAGCACCTACTATGAGTTTATAAATTTTTTTTTATAAACAACAAACCATCTTTTTCGTATTATATTAAGGAATTTCTACTTTCAGAAATAGTTTCGAAACAGGATTTTTTTATTTGGGAACCTGGTTTCGGTAGAAGAATTATTTTTCTTTTTTCGGCCGAAGCGAATAATATAAAAGGAGAGTAATCTCTTGGCTAATGGGCGGTCTTGTCATTACAAACCTCTTGGCTAATGGGCGGTCTTGTAATTACAAATCAAATGAGTTCAAACACGAAGGTTTTTCTTGTAACCATTAAGAAGTTCTTGCCACCATGTGTAATGAAAGAGCCCAAACACGAGGAGTTCACTAGTAGCCATTGAAGAGTTTCAGTATCCACCTCTTGGCTTCCTCATGAGATCAGCTTAAAGTTGCCAATTTATAATATTAACATGTAAACCACACGTAACTGCAAAGTTACAAACCGACAGGACGATCAAACTCAGTTAATACGAGCAAAAACTCAGTTTTACGAAGGTAAAATGCTTACAGCATAGCCCCCTATGGTAAGTGAATATCATAACACCTATCTAAGAATAATCACGCCTTTCTTAGGCATTAAGAAACAAGGACAAGCAGTTTTGTAGATAAATGGAAAAATTGGTTTGCACAAACAAATGTTTACTGCAGTGCCTTCTAGTGAGTTATCAACGTAACATTCATCTATGAACCAGCACCAAGCACAAAACAGCCACGAACCCATTGCTAAAAACCACATCAAAATCGGACTATTAGTTTTGGAGATTAATGGTAACATTGGTTTGCATAAACAAACAAACAAGCATCTCGCACCCTTAACACATTCTAGTTCTCCATGCCGTCGTGGGTAAAAATATTTTTTCATTGCTTTCTCTGGACGTTTATAAGTTCAGTGGGCCAGACGGTATACCAGCAGTGGTACTTAACTAGTTAACAGCAGTGTCTACTGAGTTGCGTCCTGGACATAGCGAAGGCACTGGTTTGGGTCTGGCCGGTCTATTGAAGGCTAGCTTTTGCCCGGCAGACGCATGCGAGCCGTAGTTGACGGTAGTTGCCCCGATAGCATAGGCATTAATGCTGGTGTCCTGCATTCCTGAAAAACATTTCCAACTACTGAACCGATTATGCAAATTCTTTCAGTAATAGAGACTACACTATCTCTAAGTAACATAAGCTAACTTAAAAAAATAATATAACTGCGATATTTTGTCTTTTAACTGTCCATGTTTATTGTGTGTTGCGTATGATTTTTTTCTTTTAGCTTTTAATTAGCTATCTCGCTCTATTAGCCTTGACCGGATATGTTTTTTTAAAGAGAGAAACTTCTCTAGAGAAGTTACTTGGTATATTTTGTTATAAAATGGTGTAAATGCATGTGTTTGTGTGTTATGTGTTATATATTTTATTTAACATTTTAACTTCTCTTGAGAATTTATTGGAATAGGTCCGAAAATCGAAATCGAAAATTTTATGTTTTCTTTACGTTTCAAGACTTGGAAAATCATTTTTAGAGTGATGCCTGTGTGTGTGTGGGTGTGTATACGTATGTATGTATGAATGTAGATATATTTTGGCTTTCGATTCCTCAATAACTACTGAACCGAATCGCTCTGAATTTTTCTCAAGAGAAGTTGCATGTACGGTACTTGCTGCCGAACCAATTTTCTTATTATTAGGGTTTTATACGTCTAAATAAAAATAAGATAACCCTATTGGATCACTTGTTTGTCTGTGTGTCTGTAGGTCTGTTACAGCCACTTTGCTCAAAATCCACTTGACCGATTAGTTTAAACTTGTTCCTTATAGCTTAAACTTCGTGACCCCAATACGGACGTGTAAGGTCAAGTAATGAATTTAAAATAAAAAAACTTTTGGGGCATTTAAAAAAATAATAATCAAAGGTTTTGCGTGTGACATATTAACAGAAAAGCTTGTGGACATAAATACAATCATATTTTGTATAATTTAAAATATACATTTTTATATATATATATATATATTTAATGTTATTTCGTTCTGCTTTGTACGACTCGCGCTTGACCACTCTCAAAACATCGTTGGTTCTGGCTCACTACCCTCCAACCCCAACCCCCCGCCTAAAAACTTTTCTGCCCCGCACCGCGCTTGACCACTCTCAAAACCACCCCTGTGTCTGGGGTGTGGCGACTCGCGCTTGACCACTCTCAAAACATCGTTGGTTCTGGCTCACTACCCTCCAACCCCAACCCCCCGCCTAAAAACTTTTCTGCCCCGCACCGCGCTTGACCACTCTCAAAACCACCCCTGTGTCTGGGGTGTGGCGACTCGCGCTTGACCACTCTCAAAACATCGTTGGTTCTGGCTTACTACCCTCCAACCCCAACCCCTCGCCTAAAAACTTTTCTGCCCCCGCACGACTCGCGCTTGACCACTCTCAAAACATCGTTGGTTCTGGCTCACTACCCTCCAACCCCAACCCCCCGCCTAAAAACTTTTCTGCCCCGCACCGCGCTTGACCACTCTCAAAACCACCCCTGTGTCTGGGGTGTGGCGACTCGCGCTTGACCACTCTCAAAACATCGTTGGTTCTGGCTCACTACCCTCCAACCCCAACCCCCCGCCTAAAAACTTTTCTGCCCCGCACCGCGCTTGACCACTCTCAAAACCACCCCTGTGTCTGGGGTGTGGCGACTCGCGCTTGACCACTCTCAAAACATCGTTGGTTCTGGCTCACTACCCTCCAACCCCAACCCCTCACCTAAAAACTTTTCTGCCCCGCACGACTCGCGCTTGACCACTCTCAAAACCACCCCTGTGTCTGGGGTGTGGCGACTCGCGCTTGACCACTCTCAAAACCACCCCTGTGTCTGGGGCTATGTCGACTCACGCAACCGACCCCTGTGTCTGGGACTATGTCGACTCACGCTTGACCAAAACTACTGCGTGACGTCACAGTGGCTCCTGTGTATAACTTGTCTCTAGTTTTGTTATGTAATTACATCATTATCGTAATGGGTTATCATGTTTTTCCCCGTTCATAATAAAGTTATTCCTATTTAATTACAATGATGTTGGTGGTGACATTCCAAAAACTAGTCCCCCGAGGGTGTATCTCAAGGTTTTAGGGGTGTGTCCACTCACGCTTTACAAAAACAACCTGGAGACGTGTCGGTTCACGCTTGATATGACTTGACATGTTATACCTACAGAAAATCTTCAATTCAAGTCGGTCGAAGTTTAAAGAGAAAAGCTGATAATAGTGTTAAAGATTTACAACTAGCATTGACGTCATCATGATGTGTCAAATATGTGATTTACAGGTTAAGCAAAGATTCTATGCTCAGCACTTACGATCTAAGAAACACAAATAGAAATGTCTTATTCTTAATCATAATTTACTTTATGTGTCTGTTATATCACTCGTGAAGTATTTATAGCATCAATTGAAGAATCAATACTATTTTATTATTCATGCAGATTTTGATCAGGAAACAAAAGATTTAAAAAATTCTTTTGAATTTTTAAATTTGACTATTAGGAATTGGATAAAAAATGGTGAATTAGAAAATTATTCAGAACCTTTAAGTGATGACATTAAAAATAAAATGTGTAATGACACATAGTGATTTAGAAAAAAAAGAAAATGTTTAGAAATGCATGTTAATAAGTTTAATCCCTTACGGGGATCTTCGTATATTCGTAAAAAAGAACGATCAACAATGTTTTAAGAGGACTATATCCTGCAAATACACATTCCGATAGGGTATCATCATACTTGAGGCATTAAAATAAACTAACGTTTAATAATATTCAGTTCCCAATCAAATTATCTGATATACCCAAGGTAGAAAAATGACAAAATGACATTAGCATTAATATGTTTGAATTAGAGTTTAACAAAGAAAAAAAAACTTTACAAAATGTTCTAATTAATTACAAATTAACTTATTATTTTTAAACAACGGTTGAAATGGTCATTATTGTATTTATCACGCTTGGTAAATAAACAAATAACAAATTGAAATGACACTATTCATATCTGGGCCGGTTGCTGTAACTATTTTTAATCTAAAGTTAATTTAATTAATCACCAGAAACATGAATGTGCTCAAATTTTTACTGAATAACTAGGAATTCATAAAAAAGAAAAATATTGGTTTAATAGGGAAACAAATAATGATGAAATCTATTTTGATAAATTTCAAAGAATATTAAAATTACATTTTATAATATATGCAGACTTTGTAGCTCATTTAAAACCCTCACCTATTGTGTCCCTGATCCATCGAAGTCATATACGTAAACAATACATGAACATGTAGTTTGTTCTTATGGATAATATATAAAATGTTCATATGATGATAAACTGTCTATATACAGAACATACTCAGAGCCTAATTGTACAAAAATGTTTATGGAAAGCATTAACAAAGATATTAGCAATATACATAGGATAAATTGTTTTCAAAAATGTCCACTTTCTTTAACTAATGAAGAGAAGGAATCTATAAGAAAATCGCAATTATGTTATATTAGGTGATGAAATCACAGTAGACTATGACTGGAATACTAGTAATTTTAGAGGTGTTAGTCACGAATTATTTAGTAGCACAAAGTATCGTGTTCCATTTTTCATTCCTATTCTATTTCACAATCTAAACAATTATGATGCTCATTTTATTGTTCATGCTTTGAATTTTAAAGATTGAGAAATAAAAATAATTCCGCAAAATAAGTAAAAATATAATTCATTCTCATGTAAACCTAATATGTCGTATAGTTCATTTGCGGTTTTTAGATTATTTTTAATTTATGATCTACTAGAGTTTAGATATATAGAATATTATATAAAGACCAATTTGCAGAATTAAGAAATCAATTACAAACGAATTTTAATAAACTTATTAGGAAAGGTGTTTTTCTTCATGAATTTGTTAATTCTTATGAGTCCTTAAAAATTACATCTCTTCCAAATCAAGACGCTTTCTTTAACTCTTTAATACCAGTGTATCAAATTATAATTATAAACATGCTCAAAACGATGTCAGCCCAATTTAAATGTAAAAATATGTTGGAATATTCCAATCTATATTTAAGAACTTATGTAATGCTACTCACTGATATTTCTGATAACTTTAGAATTTTTATATCTAATGTGATATAATTGTAATTATTTATTTTCTTCTTTTTACACTAAGCTGTACACCTATCTATAATATATTTTTGCCACGGAAAATGAGCTCTATTTTAAAATTAACCTGTAACCTTAAGTACCCTGAACATTTACATGATCTTAATTCAGATTTACCTTTATGCCCTGAAAAACATTGTAAACGATTACAGTAAAGATAAGAAATTAGTATCAAAGTTTTATAATAAAACTAAAATATAATTTACTATAGAAATCTCAAACAATGTTTACAACTTACTATGAAGTTAATTATGGTTCATAGAGTTTTACAGTTTAAGCATAGTCCTTAGTTGAAATATATATAGATTTAAATACACAAGTAAGAACTACAGCTAAAAGTGACTGAAAAAGATTTTTATAAATAATACATTCTTTGGTAAAATATGGAAAATGTTGAAAAACGTGTATTTGTGAAAAAAAGATATTTATTTGGAGAATTATAAGTCGTGTCTATGTATCACAAATGTAAATAGTTCACGTGCAGAATTCGAAGTGTGAAACATACTATTTTACACAAAAATTTAAAAAAAATTTGTTGTAGACTTTTAGTTCTCCAAATAAATCTCTTTTTTTGTTACACTTTTCTTGAAAACTTTAGATTCGGCAATTACTTTAAAGATTGAGAAATTAAAAATAATTCCGCAAAATAAGTAAAAATATATTTCATTCTCAAATAAACCTAATATGTCGTATAGTTCATTTGCGGTTTTTAGATTATTTTTAATTTATGATCTACTAGAGTTTAGATATATAGATGTTATATAAAGACCAATTTGCAGAATTAAGAAATCAATTACAAACGAATTTTAATAAACTTATTAGGAAAGGTGTTTTTCTTCATGAATTTGTTAATTCTTATGAGTCCTTAAAAATTACATCTCTTCCAAATCAAGACGCTTTCTTTAACTCTTTAATACCAGTGTATCTAATTATAATAATAAACATGCTCAAAACGATGTCAGCTCAATTTAAATGTAAAAATATGTTGGAATATTCCAATCTATATTTAAGAACTTATGTAATGCTACTCACTGATATTTCTGATAACTTTAGAATTTTTTATATCTAATGTGATATAATTGTAATTATTTATTTTCTTCTTTTTACACTAAGCTGTACACCTATCTATAATATATTTTTGCCACGCAAAATGAGCTCTATTTTAAAATTAACCTGTAACCTTAAGTACCCTGAACATTTACATGATCTTAATTCAGATTTACCTTTATGCCTGAAAAACATTGTAAACGGTTATAGTAAAGATAAGAAATTAGTATCAAATTTTTATAATAAAACTAAAATATAATTTACTATAGAAATCTCAAACAATGTTTACAACTTACTATGAAGTAAATTAGGGTTCATAGAATTTTACAGTTTAAGCATAGTCCTTAGTTGAAATATATATATACATTTAAATACACAAGTAAGAACTACAGCTAAAAGTGACTGAAAAAAGATTTTTATAAATAATACATTCTTTAGTAGTTTAGTTCTTCTTATACTTCAGACTATCCTAGTGATAACATTTATAGTTACTTTATTATTAAACTTTAATAAAACGAAACTTGGATATTATAAAGATAAAAAACAATGGTTAAGTATTTATATAAGTCTACAACAAGTTTATTTATTTTTTTGTGTAATATAGTGTGTTTCACACTTCGAATTCTGCACGTGAAATATTTACATTTGTGATACATAGACACGACTTATAGTTCTCCAAATAAATCTCTTTTTTTTGTCACAATTTTCTTGAAAACTTTAGATTCGGCAATTACATCAAGCAATTATAAATCTACAACAAGTTTTATTAATTTTTGTGAAGTCTGTAGGACTCTCGAAATACTTGTTACGATTTTGTATATTGAAAATATAAAAATTTTGATGTATAACTTTCATTATTATACCATGCACTTTTTTTTCGATACTTCAGACTATCCTAGTGATAACATTTATAGTTACTTTATTATAAAATTTTAATAAAACGAAACTTGGATATTATAAAGATAAAAAACAATGGTTAAGTATTTATATAAGTCTACAACAAGTTTATTTATTTTTTTGTGTAATATAGTGTGTTTCACACTTCGAATTCTGCACGTGAAATATTTACATTTGTGATACATAGACACGACTTATAATTCTCCAAATAAATATCTTTTTTTTCACAAATTCACGTTTTTAACATTTTCCATAGTTTTACCAAAGAATGTATTATTTATAAAAATCTTTTTTCAGTCACTTTTAGCTGTAGTTCTTACTTGTGTATTTAAATGTATATATATATTTCAACTAAGGACTATGCTTAAACTGTAAAATTCTATGAACCCTAATTTACTTCATAGTAAGTTGTAAACATTGTTTGAGATTTCTATAGTAAATTATATTTTAGTTTTATTACATTAGATAAATAATTACATTAGATATAAAAAATTCTAAAGTTATCAGAAATATCAGTGAGTAGCATTACATAAGTTCTTAAATATAGATTGGAATATTCCAACATATTTTTACATTTAAATTGAGCTGACATCGTTTTGAGCATGTTTATTATTATAATTAGATACACTGGTATTAAAGAGTTAAAGAAAGCGTCTTGATTTGGAAGAGATGTAATTTTTAAGGACTCATAAGAATTAACAAATTCATGAAGAAAAACACCTTTCCTAATAAGTTTATTAAAATTCGTTTGTAATTGATTTCTTAATTCTGCAAATTGGTCTTTATATAACATCTATATATCTAAACTCTAGTAGATCATAAATTAAAAATAATCTAAAAACCGCAAATGAACTATACGACATATTAGGTTTATTTGAGAATGAAATATATTTTTACTTATTTTGCGGAATTATTTTTAATTTCTCAATCTTTAAAGTAATTGCCGAATCTAAAGTTTTCAAGAAAAGTGTAACAAAAAAAGAGATTTATTTGGAGAACTAAAAGTCTACAACAAATTTTTTTTAAATTTTTGTGTAAAATAGTATGTTTCACACTTCGAATTCTGCACGTGAACTATTTACATTTGTGATACATAGACACGACTTATAATTCTCCAAATAAATATCTTTTTTTCACAAATACACGTTTTTCAACATTTTCCATATTTTACCAAAGAATGTATTATTTATAAAAATCTTTTTCAGTCACTTTTAGCTGTAGTTCTTACTTGTGTATTTAAATCTATATATATTTCAACTAAGGACTATGCTTAAACTGTAAAACTCTATGAACCATAATTAACTTCATAGTAAGTTGTAAACATTGTTTGAGATTTCTATAGTAAATTATATTTTAGTTTT